>FR997792.1:0-2931250 GCA_905475315.1 Autographa pulchrina | reverse complement strand
AAGTTAGTTGACATATCGCAGTGTTAGAAATTAAACAAAAAAAAAAAGTTTTTCTTTTACAATTCTGTCAGTGAGTTCAATATTATTTAATGTTTTTACATGTTTATAAATATTAAAATTATCTTCATTTTTAGGGTTCCGTACCCAAAGGGTAAAACGGGACCCTATTACTAAGACTCCGCTGTCTGTCTGTCTGTCTCCAGGCTGTATCTTATAAACCGTGATAGCTAGAAAGCTGAAATTTTCACAAATGATGTATTTCCGTTGCTGCTATAACAACAAATACTAAAAACCACATAAAATGAATATTTAAGGGGGGCTCTCATACGACGGTGGTACGGAACCCTTCGTGCGCGAGTCCGACTCGCACTTGGCCAGTTTTTTCTATTCTGTGACTCAAATATACAACTAGTTGAATGTGTAAAACACACAGGTATATTTGTTTAAAATCTTTATTAACATAACTACACCCTTGCAGGAAAAGGTTTTAGACTGATATATGAGGAAAAACAATTTATTTAACATTTGAAAACTATATGTATACGTTTGTATAATATATAAATGACCAATATACTCATCATTCATCATCATCATGAACAGCCACTGCTGGGCATAGGCCTTTCTTATCTTGTGCCATTCTCTATGGTCCTGTGCCAGTCTCATACAGGCTTGACCCGAAAGACTCATCATTAGTAAAAATTATTTGATACGGTACTTAAAACCTGTTATTAAGCACGGAATTAAGTCTCTGTCACTTTCAGGCGAATTTAGTTTACTATGCAGAAAAGTGTTACCATCATAAATAATTATCTATTTATATAAATGTAAATAATGATATGAGATCTGCTTACAACTAACAAAATGCATTTTGATAACCTTTTCACATTAGATCTACTAACATTATAAATACTTATGATTACTCCATGAAGTAGGTAGTCTACAGGACTAGCAGTTTGCATGGTTTTACCTGCATAGTTTCTTTAAGTCTTGTAAAGGGATTTTTTTTCCAAAAAGACAATTTTTTTTCAATTTTTTTCTGAAACTATTCATTAGTTTTTGCATAAAAGAGTATCAAACATGCAACCTTGCAATCTTTAAAACTTATTAACAATTAAATTTACATTGTGTTTTTTTTCTGTAAGTTATATTTTTTATCAGTGCCCTGACCGGTTTCATAGCCTTGCCCGGCAGGATATAAGAAATTAACGAATCTAGCTCCACTTTTGGGCGCCATTAACAGCTCAGTTTACTATTAGCTTACGATCTATACTATAGATTTTATATATCTACAAAGTCTACAAACAGCTACAAACTATATTTGATCAATACAATTACCTACGGCAACATAACAAAAAATCGCACGCAAGTTGCGAGTTAAACATCCTAGCTCAAAAGAGGCACAACCACAATACTACCACGCTCGAATATATTAATATTGGTTGGTAAACACAACCTCACATTTCGATAGTGTAATTTACTATTCCAGGCCCGTAACCTATTTCAAAGACATTTTAAATAACAGACAACAACCGTTGATCGTTTGTCCCGATGTTTATGTATGAATACATATAAAAGAGCTTCAGGTAGCAGGGCCTAGTTTCAAATTGTACCCAATTCATTATTTATGATCTTATATTTATTTAGATACGCACGCGGCCATGTTTGTTTATTTATAAACAAAGGTTGAAGGCTGAATGAAGAATACGTCTCTGTCATTTAAAAGGGCGTCGTTGCCACAGTAGACGACTAGGAGCGACTTAGAGTTTTGATTAAGTAGGTACTTCGATTTGAAGCATTTTCGCTTTTAGAAGTTTGTAACTATTTATGGAATCTTAGATCGAAAGATAAGTACCTAATTTCTAATTATTTTTTATCATTATAATAAATTGGCGGAAATAATCGTAACTGCCAACTTTCACTTTACAATGTTCTGATGGCATTATAATAATATGGTACCATCGATTTGACCTAGTGGCCAGAAAGCAGCCATAGACACTGGAAACAACGCAGCAAGCCCATTCAACTTGGTCTTATAAAAATCCCACGTTGACGTTCGTAAACGGGCCAAAGGTAGTTGCATCAACATCGGTTCAGCAATTTGGCTGTGAACGATAACAAACAGGCAGACAGAGCTACTTTCGCATTTATTATAGGTACTTGTGTTGATAATATTGATTTACTGCGACAGTTCTTCTGTTTTTTTTTTATCACACGCAAGTGATTATTACCGCCATCTATCCCGCGAATTTGGAACTATTTTTATCATTGTGAATTATTTATTGTTATCGTATATTGTTCAAGGTTATACCCAAAGGGAAATATTATTACTTATTCTTTAGATAATGTTCTAGTCACTGAAATAATATTGTGTAATAATATTGACAAATTACGATATTCAGCTGAAACCGGTGAGACTGGAAGCTAACCCCAACATAGATTAGGAACAGGCTAGACAGAAGGAACTATTGATATTGCGGTTTAATAAAGGGTGAAATATTGAAAAGTAAAATAAATCTTTAATGTATATATATATATAAAATAAACATTTTACATGCTTAGTAAAACAAGACTTAAGGTTTAAAATAAAGTAATATCGTTGTCTTAAATAAACAACCCTCAAAAATATAACAAATACAGGACCTACATAAAACCTTTTTTACTTTGTAAGTTTCCTAGGAATTCTGCTTGTAATAAATGACTGAATTATAACCGAAAATTACATAACAAAATTTACACACCTTATGTCATACTGTAATTATGTAGGTACTATTGGATTTTTTGTCTTAAGCCCAATAAAGCGTATAAAAAGTTTGCGTGCAATCATTTCCCGCCAATAATTATTGAGACACCTGAGTAGATAACTAACTGCCTCTCACTTTTGTATTGATAATGTCAAGTCCAAAGTCCACTGACTGAGAAAAAAAACCGGCCAAGTGCGAGTCGGACTCGCGCATTAAGGGTTCCGTACCACCATCAGAAAGAAGTGCTTTAAAATTACACAAAACATGATACGATGCTTCTAATACGAAACGCCTGACATTTATAACATATCAATTTGTTTAACTGTGTGCAATGTCTTTATAAATTATAAGGCAATTCGTTTGCGGTTTGAATACATCAATGCAATGGGGACCCCTCTTAGATTTTAAGTTTTCAATGATTTTAGTATTTGTTGTGATAGCGGCCATAGTAACAAGTATTTTGTGTAAATTTCAGTTTTCTAACATTTACCGTTTGGTGTGTAGAGGCCTGTGACAGACAGACATCGTAGGCTTAGTAATAGGGTCCCGTTGGTACCCTTTGGGTACGGAACCCTAACAAACTACTATAATTCGGCCGCCGAGAGAATGCGTTCCTGACACATGACCGTCTTGATTAGTATGATGAAATAAAAACCGTATTATATTATTCATTGTAACCTGGCATATCTATACAATTTTGAATGATATTATTCGTTTATAGGACAAATAAGTGATAGTAATTTATTGTAGTCCTCGACCTGTCAGGAACGCAGTCTCGCAGTTGCCGTATGATATACGAGTGATGCTACTGGTGTTGCAAGCGTCAATACTCCATAGGCTGTGGTTACAGCTTACCACCTGGCTAGCAAAATGCTTGTTGGCGGCCTTAGGGCGCGTTCCCACTATGTCGTAACGATTAATTTATCGTTGGACGACTGTCGTCTCTAGCTGTTCCCATTACCTATAACGATTGTTTTTCGTCATAATTTTTTATCGTTTAGCGACTGTCGTATCTAGCCGTTCCCACTGGATCGCGACGACATTTTATCGTTTGGATACGATAGAGTTGCCGTCACGATTTAGTCGTAACGATTTTTTATCGTTTTACGACTCGTGCTAGCCGTTCCCACTGTCATAACAATCTGTCGCCACTGCAAAACATGTCGCAGACAGTAAGTCGTGTCGTTCATATGTGAGCACCTCCATTTAAACATATAAGCCACGACACTTAATACTACACGACTATCTGGGGCCCGAGTCTGCTATTTACACTCCGTGTTACTATGATCATAGTGGGATGATAGTGTCAACCCAATATGTGCCTAATTTTCGTATTCAGTTAAGCCAACAACAATCAGTGGCATACTGGCATGAGTGGGATGCGGTGTTGTCAATTTAAATTAAAAATAAAAGTATCAAACATTTTGTAATTATTAATAGGCAACACCGATTGGCACTAATTATTAATAATCGTTTCTTATGTTGCAAAAAATTGTATTAATTGTTTTTTGAATACTAATTAATTGTAAAAGCCCATACAATATGTAATTTCTATTAAAAACTTGTAAATAAGGATAATTATGTTTTAAAAAAGGAAAGTTTTCGTTGAAATTGACACATTGTCTATGAAAAATAAAAAATGTTTAGCCATAGATATGATGCAACTGCTGTCAAAAAATAGCGGAATACGAAATTGTACCGGCCATCGGTCATATTCACTCAACTCGCGGCTCAATCGTTCCAATGGCCAATTGTGACGTTTTGACAGTTAGTAGAATGCCAATTATCGTAAAATGGTCCCACTAACCCCACCCACTCAGACGATTCAAGCAAATGTAAATAGCAGACTCGGGCCCCTGTCGTCACGACAAACTGGGAACGCGCCCTCAGTAAGTTAGTTATCAAAAAATATAGTTTAAAAAAACTAAAAAACACGCTTTTAAAGTACTTCTTACTAAAAAAGTGAAAAATAATTCCTAATGTAAGCTGATATTGGTAATGAACAAAAAAAACTAGTATTATTGTGAAAAAGCGTGGGGCGCTCTGCCATATTTTTCGTCTATCGAGCAACCCACGCTTTTTCACAATAATACTAGTTTTGTTTGGTTCATTTCCAATTTCAGCTTACATTAGGAATTATTTTTCACTTTTTTAGTAAGAAGTACTTTAAAAGCGTGTTTTTTAGTTTTTTTAAACTGTATTTAATTTTCACTTTTTAGTCCTAGCAGCAATACGTGTTGTCTGAATTCAAACGTATTGCTTTGTGGACTTGATTTTTTTTTTTATTTATTTAATCCTGGTGATCCTAATCAGGATAATGAGATAAACCTATGAAATTATTATATTGTCGCTGATTCTTGATAAGTGTACAAAGTTTGAATTAAATCTGTTCGTTTAAAGTGTGTCAAAATCGAGTCCAAAGGAGTCGGTTACATACATACATACATACATTCAAGTGAAGCTAATAAAAGCGTGTTAAAAATAACCGCGACTACTGCGAATCAATTATTTTCTAGGCTGGCTATTGTCCCATCAGCTGTATCTATCATTCACTACCAAGGAGAGATAAGCTACTGGCTTTTGATTGGTGCAAATTGACAGACCTGATGAGAGTCGATTTTTGGCAGTCGTGTCAATTCTGACTACCAGTCTTACTATGGAATACTCTTTGGGAATACTGCGCTCTGCATATTCAAATCAAATAAGTTGATTAATCTTGAAAATAAACTTATTTGATTACGTAAAATACGGTATTCAGCGGAAACCGGTAAGATTAGAAGCCTAGGCAGATAATGATGATTTAAACTTTCGGCTTTATTAAACAAATAAGTAACTTATCTTTAATAAAATATCTACACAGAAATATAAATTGGCAATTATAATCCTACGCCTATTAATTAGCCAAAGATAATATTATTATAGATAAATATTCCAAAATATATCTAAACAAGTGATCAATAAAATTTGTATCACACAAAAACATGTGACACTAGCTTTATTAGCAACAAAACGTGATAATATATCGCCCGCGTGTGAGCGAGACGACAATACGTATAACTGCCGCGTGGGTAAGAGACAGAAGAGTTAAAAAATGGCGCGAAGGCGTGATTGCTTACGTCATGGAGTTGTCAAAATATTTCATGTGTTTATAATATGCTCGTTTCTCAGAATATTGCGTGCGTATGCAAGACCGATCAATTTATTCTTCTACATACTATAAGTAGCTATTAATATCTAAGAAGGATATTTTTCTACAAGTTAACTGTAAAGTTATTTACTCAGCTGTTCTACTATGTACTAAGTTTAAACCCAATTAATGAAATAGATAGGTACCTACTACTAAGAATTAAAAACCTTGAAATATGATCCATTAGTTCGTAAAATCCAATATAAGTATATTGGATTAATAGTGTTGTGCAGTCTTGCGCATTAATATAAAATAAATTAATATTAAAAAACATAACACTCCTTTTTGAGCAGTCGTGTAAAAAGTGAACAAATGACACATTACAGTACAAAGTAACCTTAAAAGCAATATCTTTAACTAGCTGTGCCCCGCGGTTTCACCCGCGTGAATGACAATTCATTCACTATCTTTATAAATTATAGCCTGTGCTACACCGATGTATTAGCTACGTTATTGTTAACTTTCATTAAAATCCAATCCCGGACGACCGACGCTTCTTTTGCCTTGCTTTGGCCACCATTCTGTCCGCCTTATTCCACCTGTTTCGAACAATATTAATGAGTAAATAGTAATACTTGGCTTTTTATTTGTGTGTTTTTAATATATCCACCTAAATACCTACACAATATTAAAACAGGTTACTAACAGCTAATTTGTCATAGTTGAGTTTTTCCGTTCGCGCCAAAACATAAGCATAGACAAATTTGACAGCTATGAAGGTCATTCGACCTTTTTTATGAAATTGACAGAAAAGAGGTACAACAATACAAAAAAAATGGCCAAGTGCGAGTCGGACTCGCGCACGAAGGGTTCCGTACCACCGTCGTATGAGAGCCCCCCTTAAATATTCATTTTATGTGGTTTTTAGTATTTGTTGTTATAGCGGCAACGGAAATACATCATTTGTGAAAATTTCAGCTTTCTAGCTATCACGGTTTATGAGATACAGCCTGGAGACAGACAGACGGACAGACAGACAGCGGAGTCTTAGTAATAGGGTCCTATTTTACCCTTTGGGTACGGAACCCTAAAAAGAAAATCGTTTGTTATTTTTAGATATTCATACGATTTTTTCAATGTAAATAAATTTTTCCCGCGTTTGAGGAAAGTCAAAGGTCTATATTGTCTTTTTTGGTTTCTAATATCCATAAATCCTTGATGTTGACAGAATTACTGAAAACAACTTGCGACAGATAAGAATTGCGATCGACATACATCATGAAGTCTCAAATGCCTTGAAGTTGTTTCTCAATACATTGTCCTTAATTTTTATTTATTTATTTATTTATTGGATCGCCAACAGAGGCTACACAATTACATACATATTAACATGACAAGACGTACAATAGGTACTAGTGTGCGCTTCCAATTATAGGCGGCCACATCATTCACTAATAACTAGGTTGGTACAACCAGTTTGATAGATCGTAATTTAATCCAATATGAATCCAAATACAATTACAATTAAAAATAAAAACAACAAAATAAAATATACGAGAATGAAAATGACAATGAAAATAAGAAAAATAAAATAAGAGTGAAACCATACAACAAAAATCACAGTGATCAAAGTGAAAAAATATTATAACTTTTTTAACTTAATAAAAAAAGAAACAAAAAAAAAACAACGAACTAAAGTGGACCATGCATTTTTATCCAAACTGTGACTTGTGGATATATTTTACAGGTGTCCGGTAAAGAATCCGACAAACTGTGATGGTTGATATCTCAGGTCAAGACCTACCAAATGAACACAACATAATAATTATGTTCCGCGAAAAGTTACGGGTGTCGAGATACAATCTATTTGAGGAAATTCGAGAATTTGCTACCTTGCATCAGACTTTTCCATTTTACTGGCTGAAAAATAGTTTTTGTAATACTCTTTTTTTACATCTGATTAATCTTAAATACCTGAGGTATCGATATATTTTATCTGGTATATATATATAATGTTATTATCAACTATAAAAAGCTAATACTTTGTCTCTAAGTTAACAACGCCACGCCTTAACGATTATCTTTAAAATACCTAAAAATTTATCATCAAGCACTAAATGACGAGCGATTTACTTATCAATCGTGCGTCGACACCCTTGCGCCATCCCACGTTCTAAGTTCGGCGGCCTCTCCTGGCGCTGCTGCTGGAGCTGCGGAGACCCTTAAACGGCGAAAGTATAATAACCTAATGGGTAATTATATTTTCGAGCCGTTTGGGGTTGAAACGCTCGGGTCATGGGGTCCGAGTGCACGAAATCTTTTTAAAGAACTGTCAAAACGTTTGGTAGACTCTACTCGTGATCAGAGAGCTGGTTTGTTCCTTGCACAGAGAATCGGCATAGCCATTCAACGTGGCAATGCTGCCAGCCTTCTGGGCACGTTTCCTGCCATTGACAAGGATGACGATGAGTATTTTGACGCGTGTTAGTTTTATTTATTTATATAAGATTTAATTTTAGTCTTTGTTTGTTCTTGTATTAGATTTAAGTATTGAATTGTAAATAAAGATTAGTTAGTATTTTCAAAAAAAAAAAAAATTAATAACTTATCAATTATTAATTAAATTATCATGACAAAAGATCTAATGTAATGGCGCTAATATTTATGAATATTTGACACAACACCAGGGCCTCGATTCAGCTATTTTAAATGCATGTCATTGGTCGGTCAGTGTACAGTAGTGCTATTCTGTAACATTATTTTCATGTCTCGACAGCGGAATCCGCGGTGAGATGTCAAATACGTATTCTCGAATTTGAATTCTAAATCAAGGCCAATTGGGTTCACTTTTGAATTGAGCTTTATTGTCACTCAGGTGAAGGTCGATACCGAAATTATTTACAGAATAGACATACTGGTCAATGTGCCTAATTTTCGTATTCAGATAAGTCTACAATAAATCTCATTGTACTCTCGAAGAAAATCATCGTAATGACCAATTAATGATCGTATTGACAGTTAGCAGAATGCCAATAATCGTAAAAATTACCAAATGAAGCAAGACATTCCGTCAATTCAAGCAACTCTTATAGCTGCATCGAGGCCCTGCTATGTTTGACAAATTAAGGTTGCTTTGATTCGCAATAGTTGAAATATTTTAATCATTCATGTCAATCCGGTAAAACTAGATTTTAGACCCAGATAAAACGTTTCGGGCTGTTCGAACCTAAAAATTAATAAATGTATAATTATTATGCTCGACTAGTTGCAAACTAGACAAAACCCCCTAAAGTCGTAATTTTGGCCCTCCGGTAGATTTCGAAACTAGTCGAGTTTTTTAAATCTTAAGTACAGTCGTTTATTATTTAATCTGTCTATCTACAGACAGGTTTAGTGTCAGAAGTTTAACGAATAAAAAACATATTTTTTATCAATTATTGTTGTCCAAATCTGTATACCTACTGTGTTACCCAGTTAAATGAGTTGTGGTCGTCAAATAGGCAGTCGCTCCGTGTTAAATACGGTATTTAGCTGAATCCGGTAAAACTGGAAGCCGACCCCAACTAACTCTGGGAAAAGTTACTCGATGTAAGATCAGAGTAAATATATTTGTATACATTTTCCTATAGTATTTGCTTGGCGGAATGCCACTGCGTGATAGAAAACCCGACAATTACATACACGACAGAATAACAAATGGTCTATCATTACCATTAATTGTTGATACGGTGTTTAATAAACCCCATTAACTAATTTAAAAAAAATATTGCATGTTAAAAAAGAAAGTTATCTTGACTAACCAAGGGAGATGAGAAGAAATATTATAATAGTCGGAATTAAGTTGGGGTTGAAACGCTCGGGACCTGGGGTCCGAGTGCACGAAATCCTTTTAAAGAACTGTCAAAACGTTTGGTAGACTCTACTCGTGATCAGAGGGCTGGTTTGTTCATTGCACGGAGAATCGGCATAGGCATTTATTTATTTATATAAGCGTCAAAAACCCCTAAAACATGTCATAACTTTAAAACTACACAAAATCTAATTATCCTCTGCCTCTGTCCAGCTTGCCTATACTTTCTGGGACACCCTGTATAGCTTACTATATCGCCACTAGTCTTCTACGTACCCTTTCCTTTAATTATGTTGTGGTCGGCTTCCAGTCTCACCGACAGCTGAACACCAGTATGTTACAGAGCGACTGTCTATCTGACAAACAACACATTTACTGGGTAGCACAGTACTCCATGCTTAGACGTAATTTGTTTGTAGCTTAGTGGTTCAATGAACGGATTCGTACGCGCAAGGTTATAAGGCAATTCTAGTGGAACCAATGTCTTTTTTTCTTAGTAGATAGACGGCAAACCGTTTGTCAATAATAACGTATACTTAGTTTTTAATTCTAACAAAAAACGACTTCAAAATAAGTCTTATATTTATTTCTAATGGATCCCACAGTCAAAATTGGACCAAAATAAAATGGAAATACACAGGAAGCACCAGCTTTCAAAAAAAAAAGAATCATCAAAATCGGTTCACCCAGTCAAAAGTTCTGTGGTAACAAACATAAAAAAAAAATACAGTCGAATTGAGTACCTCCTCCTTTTTTGAAGTCGGTTAATAAATGACAAAGCTATATTTATTTTTACTTGTTACAGGCGACATTATTCTGTTATTCTAAAACCACAATATTCTTGCTGGAATGATTAGTTACAAAATAATGACGGGTTCTGTCTGAGTTGTAAACATTTTTAGCCAATATATGTTATTCATTTCATTAGTTTTTGTTTAAATATTATCCTTGAACTTAAACTGTAGTTATACATGTAATAGTGGCATGTAATTTTCGCACTACAAAAGTTTATAATGAGAATGAGTTTTAATTACTATGTTTGTGAGCATGGCTTTTAATAGCCTCGGTTTGGTCCCATTTGCAGTAAAAATGCTAGCCTTTAAATGTACTACTGCATAAGGGACTTTGTAAGAAGATTGACTATTGGTGAAGATTCGGCAAATTCAGATAATGTATCTAGAATTAATCTCAATGGTTGCCTTGAATAATTTCCTAACAAAAAAAAAACGATTTCAAAACAGTCCTTTATGGTTTTCTAATGGATCCCACTGTCAAAACTGGACCAAATTGGTTCACCCAGTCGAAAGTTCTGTGGTAACAAACATAAAAAAAACCGTCAAATTGAGTACCTCCTCTTTTTTTGAAGTTGGTTGAAATTTCTGTGGTCCGGATTATTGCGATTACCATATAAGATACTTTTATCTTAACTGTATGTTCATCTGTGATGATTCTAATTTCCACTCGTAAGCAAAAACAATAATAACTGTAGCATAAAATGGAACTCGAATGTTTAATATATAATTAATACAAAGTTTCTTGTGTACAAGATAACAAGCAATTAGTTATAATTATGTTACTACAAATATAGGTATTGAATGTTATCACAAATGTCGTGTCATTGCTACATATAGGTCATATTAATTTAAATAAATGACATTGGTTCAGATTTAAAGCACAAACGAAATATAGTTTTAAATGACTTCAAAAAGAAGGAGGTACTCAATTCGACTGTCTTTTTTTTTTGTTATCTCAGAACTTTCGACTGGGTGAACCGATTTTGATAATTCTTTATTTATTCGAAAGCCTCCAGTGTGGTCCCATTTCAATTTGGTCCATAATAAATAAATAAATAAGACTTATTTTGAAGTCGGTTTTTTTTTGTTAGAATAACATAACATATAACATACCATCACGCCTGTATCCCCGAAGGGTTAGGCAGAGGTGTACCAATGTACACCCATAGTTCGTCGGTATGTTTAGGTCCCATGTAATAGGGGGCGAGCCTATTGCCATAACCGGGCACAAATTCAAACTCCAACCTGCTACTGAGAATTTCATAGAAAAACCCAATAACACCTTGGTCGACTTGGGAATCGAACCCAAGACCTCTAGCGTAGCAGTCGCGCTTAGAACCACTAGGCCAACGAGGCAGTTTTTGTTAGAATTATTTACTGATAACAATCCTAAACCTTTTGATGATGATAGAAATCGCTAAAACTACATAAGATGCATGGAAATGACATTTCACTTCGATAAGTCACGTGACTTGGACTTGTCACTTCCATACATTTGAGCGATTCGATCAGCGTTGACGCTTGTAGAAATGTCACTTGGCTAGAGGGGTTTCCCTCAGTTTTGGAGTTGTCTATCGGCATTCAGTAATCATCACGTGAACTCTTTACCCGATTGTAAAGATTATCGTCAAAAAAATCGTGATATTGTTAAATGTATTTATGGCTTGTACTAGAATCTTTTTATCTTATGAAGCTCTATCTGTTGATGTGTCATACCAAGGATAATTATGTGATAGATATCAAAAACACGTTTTAGAATCAGTTTCCTTATTCTCCGTATAATATATTATTAGATTTCCTGCCAATCATAGCGCTTCACCTGTACTTGATAACTAGCCTTTTTACCTTAGAAGCACGCTAAGCCGGCCGCCCGACTGTCATAATATACAGTGTCCTTGGACAACTCACACACTGTCATCTGATCCCAAACTAAGCAGAGCTTGAGCTATGGAAACCAGACAACTGATAAACATACTTATATATTTCTACTTATTAAGATAAATTACACCCAGACACAGAACCAAGTGCTCATCACACATAGATTTGTTATGGGTGGGAATCGAACCCACTACCTCCGGTATAGCAGTCAGGGTCACTAACCACTCGACCAACAAGCCCGTCATGTATGATCTTTGACAGTCATTAAGGCATAACAATTCTGACAACTATTCTTACTATGGGATACTGTGTTACCCAGTAAATGTGTTGTGGAGGTCAGATAGGCAGTCGCTCTAATACAAATATAGATAGACTAGATAGGCTAGAAACCTAACCATTATTTAGGATAAGACTAAGCAGAAATCTAGCTTTCAATGATAACACTTCTTGTTAAGAACAAAATAACAATAATCCTTAAAATTTAATTTCAACATGCCAAATAAATTTAAATCCTGTTTTTTCCTCTTCATTAGTTTTATCGCTATCTTAAAAAACCAATGAATATGATTTAAATGATATTTTTTATTAATGTAAAGCACTTTACTACTATATAGCGAATAGTTTCGGGATAGGCCCCAGTCTATTTTGAAACTAGTCGTGCGTTCTTAAGATTTAATATGAGTTTATTTTTATACGGGATTTTTTTGTATGCGACAACAATATAATTTTTTGATAAGGGCTGTACGCGTCGTGAACATGATTTTTCTCGTCCAGTCAAGACATTAGGGACTTCGTGACGTAATAAAATTTTCTGTTTGTCTCCTATTTGATTATAAACAAAAGAAGCTATGTTTCTTTCTGAAGTCGTCAATCCGCAGTGAGGACGCGTGGTGATAAATGCTCGTGCCTTCTCTATATGGAAAGAGGCCTGTGCCCAGCAGTGAGACGTTTGTAGGCTGGATTATTATTATTTGTTTTTTTAACATTGAATAAAGCTGGACAAGAAAAAAAAAGTGTTTCAGTTTTTAATCTTAAAAATGAGTTTGTATAGACATTATTTTTGCAATAAGACAATGTAATAGTTATATTTATAATATCTATATACATAATCTAATACGTAACTCACAGATAACTAATCTATGTAATATCAGTGTTTCGGAGAATATAATCTTGTTTGTTATCTATACCTATACAAGCGTACATTGTCCAAATCGAGTTAGATAATTGTATCATCAACCAAACTTTAATAGACACATTTTTGTGTTAACAACACCTTTATTTTGAAAGCAGTAAGGTTCATTATTGTGTACCGTCGTTACTTTTTTTCATGTAGTCGAATATACTCACGTTCGATACATTAGGTCAATTTTTTGAGTGCAAAAAGTGAGTCTATTAGTTGGATCTGTGAGATTGTTGTATTGTTGGAACTAAATGACTTACAGAAAAAATTAAATAGCTTTCTGTACTTGTACGTTTAGAACTTATAGGTATACTGGGTGTTACCGAAAGGTTATATCTAACTAAAAGGGTTAGAGTACATCAAAATCGATTGATTATTAAAAAAAATACTTTTTGTTTTGTTTTACTAGAATGTATATAATAAATAGGTCTTTCTTCTTTTTCTAAAAAACCTTTTTCCAAGCTACTTTGAGGTTGGATTCCAGGATTCATCTAAATACCGTATTTTACGTACGCCTGTATGAATAAAGTACGTCTCCATTTAATTTAAATTATTACTCACGTACACTAGGTCACTTTTTATAGCTGCCATAATTATACATATAGGTAGTATAGAATTATAGAGGCCCATGGCTAAGTAAAAAGCATAGAACCACGTATTTAGGTTAATATATATCGACAACGGTATGGCGATGAGAAACTATATATTACCAAATATTATTGAACCTCCGCTTCATGAAATTGGGCCCGACTGTCATACGTAGATCTTTGACAGTCGTTAAGTCATTACAATTCCGACAACCAGTCTTAGGGAAGGTTCATATCTAACGGAACACACTCAACCGATGATGCGTTAGTCTGTTGAGTGTGAACGGTCAAGTGTTTTTCTATACATTTGTCTGTTCTGGCGTTACGCGACCGATAATACGCGACGCATGTTCCGTCAGATATGAACCTTCCCTTACTATGGGATACTGTGTTACCTAGTAAATGTGTTGTGGAGGTCAGATAGGTAGACTGCAGCGTGAATAAAAAAAATAGGCAGACTGGTGTTTTGATGTATTATATGAGTATAGATGACAGTTGAAAATGAAAAAATCTTTATGCTATGCAAACGAATATAATTCTTTACCGTCAAACAATAAAGTTTAAAATGCTGAAAAAATGCTTCTGTGACTTCTGTCAAAAACAGTAATGGCTGAATATTATGCATTAGCTGTGGCACAGAATTTATTTTAATCACCCGTAGAATTATAAATAGGTGATGCCTAAAACAGGAAAACAGTAGATTACAAAAAATATTATGTACACCTAGGTTAATAAATAGTAATATTACATAAGCAACAAAACTATTGTTTTAACTAAAGCATTGATTATCAAACGTCAAAACTGCAATAATTTTTGACTGCTGTCATCTTAAAATGTAATGTAGCGATAAGTAGACATAAAAAAACGTGTCTATTTTAAGCGGTGGGTGAGTATTTATGGTTTTGAAATTATTTTTTTAAGGATTAACTAGAAAAATATTTAGTTTTAATTCCGCTGCGAAAATCCAGGCTTGGAAGCAGGATGCAGTCCCACCTTCCCGTCCTCATGCAATATGCACATGCAGGAAAGCCCACCCTCCCGCCCTCATACATATGCAAACATGCACGAAAAGCGAGCGAAAAAAAAATCCGCAAAGGATCGCCTGATTTTATAATTTATTTTCTTTGGATTTACCAACGCCAACGACAAGTTACCTAGATCTGTTTAGATATCGGTTTTCTGCAAAAAAGTTGTCTTTCCTTTCTTGAAATTAGATCTAACTCCATACCATCAAAGTGGGTAGAGTCGTTTAGACCTGCAAGTGTAGACAGTGTTACTATAGTATTTTGTTATAAGTATGCATTTTTAAATTTTGTAACTTGTGTGCAAGTGTGTTAAGAATATTGTATGTTATCATAATTATGAAAAGTAATGTCATTGACTTCTATTAATAATTATTTTTATACGATACGTTGTCCTTGAAGGTGAATTTTGTATGTCATAATAATGCTAATATATTGAGCAATAATCTTAATTGATTTTTTGAAATGTGGAATGAATCAGTTTTTTTTTGCTTTCTCGTCTTTTGTAAAGATAAGGATTAATCCGTCGATCACAGACATCGTGAATTCTTGAGCGTTTTGTGTCAGCTAACATCTTATGATACAGAAACGCCAACATGTATAGACAGACAGCATACTTTATGTAACTATAGGTACCTCAAACGGTACATCATCATGACCTTAAAGGTTAAATGACGTTTCTGAGGTTACTCTGTCGACCTGTGACTATTTATTGTAATTCTGCAACACCTCAATCATCGACACTTGTTTTTCAAAGAAAAAGTGGGAAAACGTGATATGCGAGATCTGGAGACTCAATGACATTTCAAAGGCGTATATTATTTAGCGGCTATCTCTGCTAATATAAAAAAAAAAACTTAAACAGAACGGCCGGTTGGAAAAAAGGATAGCATTTGATAGCCCGAGAGAGGCTGTGTTTAAAACCACTTAATTTGCCTTGGACGAAAAGCCAGGTGAGTTTAACCAGTAGGATATGGCCAGTCCAATATAAAAGGATATTTGATTTATATCCTGCACTCATAAAGTACAGTAAATCAATAAAATTAGTTATCTAATAAGATATGGCTCTGTGGTCATAAATAAATTTAATCAACCACGACATTAATAATAATAATATTCCAGGACAACTCACACACGGTCATCTGATCCCAAGCTAAGCAGAGCTTGTGTTATGGTAACCAGACAACTGATAAACATACTTATATATTTCTAAATACATACATATTATAGATAAATTACACCCAGACAACCAGAACAAATGATCGTGCTCATCACACAAACATTTGTCCTGGGTGGGAATCGAACCCACGACCTCCGGTATAGCAGTCAGGGTCACTGACCACTAGACCAACAGACCAGTTTAACATTGTTTCAAATATAATTTAAAAGGATCATTTGAATAATGATTATTTTATGTATATTCTGACGTTTGCAACCATTAAGGTTAGGATAACAGTATTTGTATGGTCACAAACCAAAATCGTTTTATAACGGAAAGAAAAGTTATAGTGATATATTGCTTTACTAGCTGTGCCTGCGACTTCGTTCGCGTGGATGACGAAACTTATCAATGAGTTTTTAACCGCAAAATTAAGTTTTTTTTTTATTGTTTATACTTTTCCGGGATAAAAACTACCCAGGGTGGTGCCCAAGATAATAAAGAATAATTATACCAAGTTTCATCGTAATCGAACCGGTAGTTTTTGCGTGATACCTGAACAAACAGACAGACAAAAATTTTTTTTTTCACACTTTTCGGTTCGGTGTCTGTCTAGTAACACCCCCGCCATTTATTTTTTCGATATTTTCAATGTACAGAATTTTCACTTCTACAGATTTATTATAAGTATATATATTTATTAAAACAGTCTGCCTTAAACTAGCTCTAACTAATACTTGCAATAGTTTGTTACTATTAATAATAAATTGACAGAATACAAAACTACGCACGTTTCCCGCCATTGACAAGGATGACGATGAACTTTTTGACGCGTGTTAGTTTTATTTATTTAGAAAAGATTTAATTTTAATATAGTTGTGTTTGTTGTTATATTTAGATTTAAGTATTGAATTGTAAATAAAAACTAAAAAACTAAGACATTATAATTTGAGTTACTATTTAATTCTTAATATTGGCCAACAAACATTGGTCTCACACACAAATGTTTGTCGCCAGCGGGGATGCTCGCCCGCAGCACCGAGCGCAGTGGTAGTTGGCGAGTGTACTTATATACTACTCAGTGCAATAAAAAATAGACCCTTTTTAGGGTTCCGTACCCAAAGGGTAAAATGGGACCCTATTACTAAGACTCCGCTGTCTGTCTGTCCGTCTGTCTGTCTCCAGGCTGTATCTCATAAACCGTGATAGCTAGAAAGCTGAAATTTTCACAAATGATGTATTTCCGTTGCCGCTATAACAACAAATACTAAAAACCACATAAAATGAATATTTAAGGGGGGCTCTCATACGACGGTTGTACGGAACCCTTCGTGCGTGAGTCCGACTCGCACTTGGCCAGTTTTTTATTTATATTTCAATAAATAGGTTAATTAATAAAGGTAGCAATAATAGATACTTCGTTATATAACGTTAAATAATAGAGACGTTCATTATGTACTTTTACATAAACGAATATTAATTGGTTTGACCCAAAAATGGAGTTGAATTATCTGTTGATACGTAATTCTTTTGTATAATAGCTCAAGATATATTGATCTTATAAAACCGTATAGACAACTGGAATTATTGCAAAAATATAGCCTGACTAGTTTCGTAATGGACCCTTATGAATTCCATTCGCGACAAAGTCGTTGGGACCAGTCTATTTTGAAACTAGTCGGAAATATTAAAAAATACTGTGAAACATGGGTTGCTGTATAATAACAATAATATTAAGTATAGATTTTTCTTTGAATATTATATGTTGTGATATTATTATTATTAACTAACTTAAAGCATAGTAAAAATCTGGTCACAGGTGGAGTCATGATCTCCAAAAAAGCACCAATTAAGAATCTCCTTATATGAATTAAAAAAAAAACTCGTTAAGAAATAAAAAGTGTCTTTAGTATAACAAGATTAATGTATGACTCATAATTTCTCTAGAAGTAAACCGGTCCAGTTTCCTTACAAACCTGTACGCTGTGATTCCCAAAGAGTTGATATAAATCTTTATATAATAACAGTTTAAATAATGTAATCATTCATTGTTTTTTATATAATACTAGCAGATAGGACTGTCGTTGTTCTGACAATCTATACAGGGTGTTACGAAACCCCTGTCCGATCCGTTAAGGTGTTGTTAGGTATCGATATCTGATTAGGTACGAAAATGTGAAAAAAAATAGAAAAAAAAAGAAAAAAAATTATAACCTAAAAAAAATTTTTTTCTCAAAATTCGAAAGAGAGTGTCGGCGTTGTCACAGATGATACCTAATTACCAAACAAAAGGCCCCCACAAATACCGACGAAATTGGTGTTGTAGTTTTTGTTTTATTCTCAAATTTAGGGAATTTCGGGGCAAAAAATGGTTATTTCAAAATCCATTATTATTGTTTCTGTCATGAATTTTCCAAATTTGATATTTTATTTGGGCATGTGATTGTAAACCCTCAATGACCCTTTCGGGTCGGACACCCCTGTCCGTAACATGTTTTATACAGGGTGTTACGAAACCCCTTTCGTAACACCCTGTATAAAACATGTTACATTATCTACATTTTGGCAGACTGCACTAAACCTTGTCCTGGAAATAACAAACATAACAAATAAAAAAACTCGGTCGTGCAGTTTAAAATCAGAATATTTTTATTTCAAGTAAGCTTCTCAGGCGCATAATTATGAAACGTTAATATCTCCAGTCGCTCGGTTCCAAATGTGATTCCTATGGAGAAGAACCGGCAAGAAACTCCATAGGTTACTCTTTTAATTGATGCTTTGTTATACATGTGGCTATTTATTGTTATTTATATATATTTAAGCTATGCAAGTTTATTTACAGGCGACGAGCCCGTTGGTCTAGATAAAGATAAGATTCATTTATTGCATAACTGTGTACATATTGATGTTAATTAAATACAGTAGATTAGTTCAACAGTCTATCCAAGTCGGACATGCAATATAAAAAAAAAAGAGATTTACAGATAATACAAAACTGACACTTCTAAATTACTTTTTACCAAAATATTCATTTAAATTATAGAAAACATTATCAATTAAAAATTTCTTTAACTTTGCTTTAAACATATTTCCATTTAATTGCTTAATTGCTGTTGGCAGTTTATTGAATACACGAATAGCAGTAATATATGTACTTTTATAATAAATCATATTTTTAATACAAGGCAAATTAATATTATATTTATATTGTGTGCGAACATTTTTAATGGAGTCACATTTAAAATTAAAATATTGCATATTATTTTTTACAAACAAACACAATTCCAGTATATAGATTCCAGTCAGAGTAAGGAAACCCTTTGTCTTAAATATATATCTTAAAGATTCAGTACTATGCATGTTATATATTGTCTTAATACATTTTTTCTGGAGAATGAAAGTAGATTGTACATTTGTCGAGTTCCCCCAGTAAATAATACCATACGTTAAAATGGGATAAACATTTCCATAGTAGGCATTTCTAGTGATGTCAACATTTGTAGTTTCTGCCAAGATGGATAATGCATAACAAGCACTAGATATTTTTTTATTTATTTTCGCAATATGCTCTTTCCAATTCAAATGTTGATCTATCGTTACGCCCAGAAAATTAATATGATTTACTTCTTCAATAGTTTTGTTAGCCACGTTTACATTTAATTTCATAGGTTTACTCTTGTAATTTCTTAGTTGGACTAATTTGGTTTTTGAAAGATTTACTTTTAAATTTAGTGACTGCAACCAATCAGTTATTGTAGTTAATGTTCTATTTATTTCAATTTCGTAGTTAGTAACATTTGCATCATCATTTGAGATAAATATAGTTGCATCATCGGCATACATTACACAAAGGTGGTTTATTATATTCGGTAGCTCATTTATGTATATAAGAAATAATTGAGGACCTAATATACTGCCTTGGGGCACGCCTAGTAATACATTTTCAAATTCAGATTTAATTACCTCAACCATTTTAGTATTTTCATTATATACTTCGATAATTGTTGCCTGCATTCTGTTACTTAAATAATTTTCTATCAGTTTTTGAGCTATACCTCGTATTCCTATGCTTTCTAGTTTATTTAAAAGGATGTTATATTTTACACAGTCAAAAGCTTTCGACATATCAATGAAAAGGGCAGCACATAGTTTTTTATCATTTATTTTTTCCCAGATAGTGTTGAATAATTTATATATTGCCAAAGATGTTGTTTTATTTTTTTGAAATCCGAATTGATTTGCGCTTAAGATGTTGTATTTTTCCAAAAAAACGGTAATTCTGTTATATATTACTTTTTCAAATATTTTAGAAAAACTTGGTAATAGTGCAATTGGTCTGAAATTATTTATGTCATGCCGCGATCCCTTCTTATATAGAGGCTTTATAAGAGCTTTTTTTAAGGTTTCAGGAAATTCTCCAGTTTCTAACATTAAGTTTATTATATGTACAAGTGGGTCGGCAACAAATGAAATGCTTTCTTTGATAATTTTAATAGGAATATCATCATGTCCAAAACTAGATTTGTTTTTTAATTTATTTACTATTTTTATGATTTCGCACCTATCTGCTGGGTAAAGAAAAATACTGTGTGGATTTGAAATACTTGTATGTTGTGATTGATAATTATTATTTGTTGACGTATTATTATTTTGGTTAATATAGAAATGGTTGAAGGTACTAGCTAATTTGTCAGGTGATTTTATTATATTGTTATTTTGAACTACGTAGTCTATTGTAGGTTGAAGAACATTTGTAGTTTGGGTTTGTCTTTTAATTAATGCCCATGTTGCTTTAGTTTTATCGACACTAAATGATATGAATTTTGTATTTGATAATTTTTTAGCCTTTTTCGTTACCCGCTTTAATATTTTACAGCATCACAGGTATTTTATTTTATGTTCATGAGATTTATTGCTTTTTGTTTGAAGGTACATTTTACGTTTGTTTTTACTAGAGACAATGATGCCTTTTGTTTTCCACGACTTATCTTTTTTATACTGAAATTTTATTTTTTCAATGGGAATACAAAGGTCAAAAATTAATTTAAATATGTGTATAAATTCATCATAAGCTGAATTCGGATTTGAATGGTGATATACGTTATCAAATGTTATTTGGGAGATATATTTTATGAATATTTCTATGTAACGATCTATTTTACGACGCATTCTAAACCAGTATTTTTCTCTGAAACTTATACTACACAGTATCTTTATTACTTGGCATGTATGGTCTGACATACCCAAGTCCCATATTTCCGCTTTGTAATTTCGATTCTAGTCTAGTGGTTAGTGACCCTGACTGCTATACCGGAGGTCGTAGGTTCGATTCTCACCCAGGACAAATCATTGTGTGATGAGCACGATCATTTGTTCTGTGTCTAGGTGTAATCTTCTTATATATAAAATTCTCGTGTCATAATGTGTTAGTTACCATACTCCTCCGAAACGGCTTGACCGATTTTTATGAAATTTTATATGCATATTCAGTAGGTCTGAGAATCGGCTACTATCTATTTTTCACACCCCTAAGTGGTAGTAGGTAGGTAGTATGCAGGTGCTAGGTAGAAAAAAATGCATTGCAACGCATGCCGGGTACAGCTAGTTTATCTATAAAAGGTATGTATTTAGAAATACACAAGTATGTTTATCAGTTGTCTGGTTACCATAACACAAGCTCTGCTTAGCTTGGGATTAGATAACCGTGTGTGAGTTGTCCCGGAATATTATTATACTTGTAAAATATTAGTACACGGCCTATTACTATTATTTAACATGCAGTGTATGGAAAATTTCTGATACCATAACAGATTAAACTGTAATTTCGATGACAATGCAATATTATGGTACTTTCGAGTTGATCGGACGATGGAGCCAAAAACTTTTTTGTCGCAATTTAAAAAATAAACCAAAAACAATTAATTAAAGTAATTTTGATGTAATTGTTTGATTAGAAGGATATTAAAATCTCAACAAAAGAAACTATCTAGTGAAAGGTATTTACATGTAGAAAACAAAATTAATTACTTACCTCTCACTTAAAACTATTTATTTTTAACACCATTGTACCATAATAGACACATAAAAGGTTCGACTGTTCTTTAAAAAACATACTCTATGGTCGCAAGTATCAAAAAAGAAAAAAAAACATACTCTATGGCCAAAGTATCAAAAAAGAAAAAAAAACATACTCTATGGCCGCAAGTATCAAAAAAGAAAACCATACTCTATGGCTGCAAGTATCAAAAAAGAAAAAAAAAACATACTCTATGGCCGCAAGTATCAAAAAAGAAAAAAACACTGGCCGCAAGTATCAAAAAAGAAAAAAATCATAATCTATGGCCGCGAGTATCAAAAAAGAAAATTGGGGAAAAAGTGGACTATTCATATTAAATATAGATTATTTTTCCCCTTGGAGGGGGATTTCTCAGGGGTAAAACTGGAATAATTCGTCGCACCACGATTTTGCTCTCTCCCTGAAATACAAATTAATATCTTTTACCATTCGTACGATATGTTAACTATTACAATACATGTAATAGTTAAAATTTTGATTTGACGGGCCTGTTGGTCTAGTGGTTAGTGACCCTGACTGCTATATCGGAGGCCATGGGTTCGATTCCCACCCAGGACAAATCTTTGTGTGATGAGCACGATCATTTGTTCTGTGTCTGGGTGTAATTTATCTATAATATGTATGTATTTAGAAATATATAAGTAAGTTTATCAGTTGTCTGGTTACCATAACACAAGCTCTGCTTAGCTTGGGATCAGATAACCGTGTGAGAGATGTCCCGGAATATTATTATTATTACATGTTTAGATATCGTCTAAGAATAGCGAGACTAACAAAAAAGCTTTTAACAACGTTTTGTTAAGTGATCCATTTGAACAACAACAAAAATATACAGTAACTAGCTAACTAGATTTTATACGCAATCTCTGACAACTATCAGTATCTTACTAGCTTTAGCCCGCAGTTTAGTTTACACTAATCTAAACATTCTGCTGTTTACGTTGTTGTCGCATATCTTAAAATCAATGTAATCTTAACATCGATGTTAACCTTTTTTTAAAAGAGTAACCTATAGAGTTTCTTGCCGGCTCTTCTCTATAGGAATGACACTTTGGAACCGAGCAACTAGAGTCAGTAGTTTTTAACGTACCTAACGTTTCTTAAGCGCCTTTTTTTGGTTTATAAGAAATAAAAATATTTTGATTTTGATTTTTGATTTTGCTCTGCCCGTGTGAGTGTCGGTTATCGCGGCACAAAGTAGCCTATGTTCTTTCTTAGGACCAGCCTACCACATACCAAGTTTCATTGAAATTGGTTTAGCGGTTCTGCAGTGAAAGCGATACAGACAGACAGAGTTACATTCGCGTTTATAATTTTAGTATGAGAGTGTTGAGAGCCATTAGGTGTTATGTGAATTTTATAAATGAGCAAATTAATGTTTGTTAAAAGGGTTCCAAAATATAAAAATTATTGTTAATCCTAGGTCGTGGTGGCCTAGCGGTTCAATGAACGGATTTGTATGCACAAGGTTGCAGGTTCGAACCCAGGCAAGTACCAATGTGGCTTTTTCAAAGTTGTATGTACTTTCTTAATTATTCTAAGACACTTCTGACAAACGGTGAAGGAAAACATCGTGAGGAAACCTGGATTCCAAAATTTGGTATCTGAAATCGCCAAACCGCAGTGAGCAAGCGTGGTGATCAATGCTCATGCCTACTCTATATGGGAAGAGCCTGTGCCCAGCAGTGGGACGTTTATAGGCTGGATTATTATTGTTAATCCTGGCTTTTTGAAGTCAGTTTGAAATGGCGTGATAACTATAAAAAAATAAAAGTACTTCTTTCAACATTCAACGTAAAGAAAGTTGTATCTCCACAACTTATATCATGTTGTCCCTTTCACACTTAATATAGCAAAAAGAAATAGAATATACAGCTTTATGCAGAAGCCCATTACTGCATGGTATATCAATATGATTCGTTACATTCCAATCAATATTAATAAATTGATATTTGATTCTTCGGTATTTTAACTATTAACTAATGATAGAAAAATGTATTTATTGTTTAGTTATGTAAAAACTATTTAGCTGAATTCGGTGGAACTGGAAGCCGATCCCAACCCTACATAGCTTGGCAAAATTATAGGCAAAAAAAAATTATAATTGAAATTAGTCAGCACATACAAGTTATTATCAGTTTAATATTTTAAAATATTTACAATATTATAAAAACTAAGCCTACACAAGAAATAAGAAGAATTATAAACTAAATGAAACTAAGAACTAAAACAAGGCATCAAAAAATTCATCCACATCGCTGTCGACTGGGAGTGTACCCAAAAGGCTGGCAGCATTGCCACGTTGAGTGGCAATGCTTATTCTTTGACCAAGGTAGAAGCCAGCTACGTGAGGTGTCAACAAAACGTTTATTTGCAAATTCTGTATACAGATTGTTACCGGAAAGGTATGTCCATCAAAAAGGGGTGAACTTTCATGTCAAATAATTGATACGACAATTTGAATGTAAGTTATTTACAACTCATTTTGAGCTGAAATTTTGTAAACTGACTCTATACCAGATGTACTCTTCACCCCTTTTGGATAGATATACCCTTTCGGTAACATCTTGTATATTATATTTACATGGAATGCTGTTGGATTGTGATTCCACAAATATGTGTGTGGGATTTATGTGATAAAGAACGCGTGCATTCTGACGCTAATGTCTATAAATAAACTGTCTGGTTCACAAGTTTTTGTATAATTTGTACATACTTGTACATTTAACGCTCGTCTACTATCAACTTTATTGTCATTCTTTCTTCTTTAAAATGTAGGTGTTCTATTTCTGTATCGTAGTGTAACTTATACATTAGCTAAGGCTTTGTCGAAAATAATAATTAAAATTAATTGAACTGAAAAATAAATCCTGGACGTCATAATTCTACAGAAATAAAAATGAAATGACAAAAAAGTCTTACAGATAGAAATAAAAAACTAAGCTGAATTAAAAAGACAATAGTGATACATATATATATTTTTTATAATACGAAAACCGATAAATAAGTAGAATGCCATCCTAATTCAAATTTAAAACTATAATTTTTTTTTACTATTCTGGTCAAGGAGAGTGCGACATTTCTCACACGTTCTTACGTAGGTACAGATTTTAGTAAAACCGCAATGTCAGTGATCTTTAGAAAGTTATCTTTAGAAAGGAAGGTTATGTCTTAAGTCATAACCTACTCGGCAGTTAAGACAATTACGTGAAACGAAAGCCATTAATATCAAGAAAAAAACCATTGCCAAAATTATATGGCCATAGATATTGTTTATAATAATAATAGATTTTCTATTATAGTCCGGCCGCTGAGAGAATGCGTTCCTGACAGGTGGTGGTCAACAGTAAGATAAAACTTTATGTGGCGAAGAATTTACTAAACATCAATTATTATCACTTCTTTGTCCTATAAACGAATAATATCAATCAAAACTATTCATTATGCCGTACAGTAAATAATATAACACGGTTTTTTATTTCCCCATACAAATCAAGACCAACTGACATGTGTCAGAAACGCATTCTCTCAGCGGCCGGACACTAATGTGACAAATAAGTTTATATTTAAACAAAACTGAATTTGATTTTGTCATCTACAAATCCGCCATTTTGGATTCAAGATAATGCTCGGTCGTTCGCCTCAGAGGAACCATTTAACTAGAGCAAGTCTAACGTTCTTTGATCCGAGAGCACAGGTATGATCTCACGCCAATTTCAATGTCACGTCCAATTAGTGTCAAAACTGAGCGCGCCGCGTTTGAATCTCCCGGTACAAATGACAAACATTTAAATAAAAAATGGTGAATTGCGTGGTGCTCAGTTGTAAAAACGCTTCAAGAAGGAACAATGAACAAAACAGTGACATTTCCTTTCATCGGTTAGTAGTATGTATAAAGAAATTTACGTATTTTTATCATTATTTAGTAGGGCGAACGAGGGGGTGCGTTGTTCGCGAGGGGGGGAGTACGCTTCAGTCCCCCCCCCTCATAAATTCCATGCGACGAGATAGTGCGAGGCACTTACGTTTCATTTTTCGATAGTTTTTTTTTGTCGCAAGCATTTTGTTAAAGTTAAACTTAAAATTAAATTTGTGTTTCTTGAATTGATTTATTTATTTATTAAAAAATAGTTTACCAACAGCTCCTGTATGTTCATGACATCATGTAAATATAGGATAATAAAACTTGTACTTACACTCTTGCGAATTACCAGCATTTACAAAAAAATGTGATAACAGGATAATTTAAATATGAATAAAATTAGAATAATAATAACAAAATCTGATTGATAAACAATATTGTTCAAAAGTTTTTAGAATTCTACAAAGACCTTTTGGAATTATTTAGTTTTACGTTTCTGATTAGTAAGTATGCTTGTATGGACTTTTTCGGTATTTTTTAATTAATTAATTTGACGCTGGTATCGGCTACATTAATTTATAAAGTTATATTTTTAGTTCATTTGTTTTTTTATATTATCTCAAAACCTAAAATCCATTTAATGCCTCTGTTAATATTCACAACTATCGATATTTACACATGAATGTCTATCGTCGCACGGAACATCCCTAAGCGAGCGGGAACTGACAGCTCATGAAGTGCTTTCGTTTGTACCAATAGAAAACTAGCGATAGTAGCAGTCTATAGAATATACTACGTCAATGGTCGTTCGCATTTGAATTCTGAATGCTAATGTGTCAAGCGAGATGTCATTTAAAGAATCTATTTTAAATTGCAAATGGTTGAATCTGTTGACACGTGAGCGAAATGTATATTTATTTAAACTAAAAAAGCTTTATTTTGTTCGATTTATTCTGATTATTTTTTAAACAGTGCCTCGAAAAGCTACGTCCCGACTGTCATACGTGGATCTTTGACAGTCGTTATGTCATAACAATTCTGACAAGCAGTCTTACTATGGGATACTGTTTTACCCAGTATAATGTGCTGTGGAGGTCAGATAGGCAGTCGCTCCATGTTAAATATGGTACTTTGCGGATTGGAAGCCGACCTCAACATAGCTTGGTCAGGACTTCAGGAACTAGGCAGTATAGAAAAATAGAAGCTTTTTTCGGTTATACAGTTTTTATGATGCATTATTTAATGCGTAGTTTTTCCTACAATTGGATTACATTTTGGAGCAGTTCACTAGAACTTCTAAATGTTTCTAGAGTATTGTAATATTAAGTAACTACTAGGTACTACATATCAGGAAAAAGTCTTCATTTAAATCGGTATAAATGTCTTTGTTTTTCTGTAAGTAGGACAGTTATAATCAGAGCTTCTGCGTAGCATTTTCCCAAACAATTATAAGTCACCAGGATTTAAACTTGTTAGCAATTTGAGTCCGGCCGCTGAGTGAATGCGTTTCTGACAGGAAGATATAACTTTTATGTGGCTAAGAATCGACAAAACAAATTCATTTTCATATCACTGTGCCTATTAATAATATAAGAATATAACATGGTTTTTTAATTTCCCATACAAATCAAGACCAACTGACAAGTGTCAGGAACGCATTCTTTCAGCGGCTTAATTATAACGTTGTTAATTCTGTATTCTTAAATCACTTGTGTTGTCAAAATTTAAACAAATAAAGAAAAACAACTTTTTAACAAATGTTGCCATGTTCTTTCGTAATAATTTACTAGATCATTACCCGGAGACGGATATATAAGTATCTTTCTCAATTTAATAAGTGTGTGCGCGTGCGCAGTTACATAATCCACTATTATAGTGCTTTATTCATTAACACGTAAATTGGGGGCATTGCAAAGGTCAATTATCTAAATCCGGGATAATACCTGCTGTATTTGTTTATAAGTCCCGTCCCGCCGTCCAGCCCAGTCAAAATAGACACTTTAGTTTCATTCATTAAATAACATCATAAACCAATAAATTTTATTACTATGATATTAAAATTTATATATTTTTTCCTAAGAACAAGCCATTTCAAAAGCTGAATACAAATATGGCTTCTGCGTACATAAGCGCGAAAATGACAGCAACAAGATCGTCGCCATCTTGTTTTGAAGACGTTAATTAAGCGTCTGTCAGTTGACTTCACTTATAAGATGATTGATAATTTAATATCAAAGCTTTTATGTTTTTATTAGTAGCGTTGACTAATTGAGAAACTAGTTAGTAGCTACTGGGATTATTATTTCGTAAATATTAACACAACATAAATAATAGAAACTAGTTTTTTTTTTCGTCATTAAACTTTTTTTGTGCGTTTGTTGATTTTTATTTGGCCAGTAATAAGCCTGTGGCAGTAGAAGCATACTACAAGGACATTATATAATCAAAGACTACAAGATATTTAAGTCAGCATAGATGTGGCCACATTACATGATGACAGTATTGGGCAGACACTGAAGTGTTTTTATTATAATGTAAATTAACCTACACACTTACTTACCTACATAGTTAAGAATAGCTACCTTTTGGGACCCAGTGGTTATCCTTAGGGTACAGATATGGACGCAATCTTGTTAGATTTTGACATGACGATCTCCGTGGTCGAGTGGCGTACGCACCGGTTTCAAGGTGTCGCTAGCTCTGAATGTAGAAACCAACTTTTCTACATTGTCCCGGGTCTGGGTGTTTGTGGTACCTTCGTTGTTTCTGAATTCCATAACACAAGTGCTTCAGCTACTTACTTTGGGTTCAGAGCAATGTATGTGATGTTGTCCGCATTTATTTATTTATTTTTATTTATTATTTTCCCAAAGGACACATAATTCAATAAAATAAAATGCTGCTAGTGTTATGTTTAAGAAAACGAAACGTTAAGAATACAATGGTCTTTTTTTAAATTAATTTCATCGTTAAAAAAAATCCCCAGACGAGAACTCAAGCTAACTCAATAGTTACATAATATTGTTGTACCTACCTATTAATATGACTTATACCTATTAGTTCTACAATTACTTGTTCTATTTTAATAGTGTATGTAACTTAATTACGCATTTTATCCTGTTGTTCAAGCTCTAAACGAGGAAACATAGACATTCTTTATCAACTCATAAAGCTGTGACATTAAACTATATGATGGAATGATTCCAACATACCTATGTTTCTAGCTTTAATTTTATAATAGACTTTGTCCCACTTGTCAAATAGTCCATAGTGTCGGTACAATTGCACTTAAGAAGACTTAAAACATGCTTTTGATATGAATGTCGCAACATACTGGGCCCATATACTATAATCTACCATCCACACGAAAATAACAAGATTATACAATCGCATAATATAAATACATAGTAAACGGCCCTTTCTTGTTTATGGATTTATCGTAAAATCAGTCCTGTTTTTGTATTGTTATTATTCGTTTATTAGACAATTAATTTATGTTTTCGCCACATTAAAGTTATATCTTCTTGTTAATCACGACCTGCCAGGAACGCATTCTCTCAGCGGCCGGACTGTAAGCCTACACATTGATGCGTATTAGGGTTCGTCTAAATCTGACGAACGCGCACCGAAAGAACATCACAGGAACAGCTCGCTGACTGTTCGCGAGCTGGTCACGAGCGGCGCGCGCACGTCTGTCGGACGGCGTTATTGACAATAGTGCGTTCGCGGGCTGGACACACCCTTATCCTTATCCGACTGTCATATTGATCGTTAACAGTCTTTAAGTCATTACAATTCTGACAACCAGTCTTACTATGGGATAGTTGACCAGTAAACTTGGTTGTGGAGGTCAGATAGGCAGTCGCTCATTAAATGTATACTTGACCGTCAATAATGGAGCTATGATGTCATAATATTATAATTAAATATGCATTGTATAAAAAGATCATTGCATGTAGGTTTTATATACTCTATGACATTTCCTTAACCTGATACGCAGTTAAATTACTATAATAATATATTTTAATTGTAATATGATTTACACTTCGCAAATTAGTCATTCTAATTATTGATTAAAATTTGTTTATTAAATCCGTCGATCCCGAAAACCGTACGTGACTTTTGACATGCATTAAATTATTACAATTCTGACAACCAGCCTTATCTACTATAGGATACTGTGTTACCCAGTAAAATGTGTCGTTGAGGTCAGATAGCCAGTCGCTCTGTAACATACGGTGTTTAGCTGAATCCGGTGAGACTGGAAGCCGACCCTAACATGGCTTGGGAAAAGGCTTGTTCCCGTAGACTTTAAAGCCAAAACCATTTGTTTGATCACTTAAGAAAGACTTCTTATATCTGAACTAAAAAAAACAATTCTAATGAAAAATAGAACAAGTTCTCGAACATTCTTCTTGTAGCATATACACAAAACGAACTCATGAAAGTAATTCTTAGTGTAGGAAGATTTGTAATGCTTTTTACATGGAAGAAGTATCGTAAATCACACCTTATTTAAATGCATAGTTAGGAGTAAAAAGTATTTAAATGCAAACCACTCAATGACGGGCCTGTTGGTCTAGTAGTCAGTGACCCTAACTGCTATACCGGAGGTCGTGGGCTCGATTCCCACCCAGGACAAATATTTGTGTGATTAGCACGATCATTTGTTCTGTGTCTGGGTGTAATTTATCTATGAAATGTATGTATTTAGAAATATATAAGTATGTTTATCAGTTGTCTGGTTACCATAACACAAGCTCTGCTTAGTTTGGGATCAGATAACCGTGTGTGAGATGTCCCGGAATATTATTATTACTCACATGAATGTATTGCATTCTTCTGTCTACCCTTCCTAAACTATGTTGTGGTCGGCTTCCAGTCTCACCGACAGCTGAATACCGTATGTTACAGAGCGACTGCCTATCTGACCCCTACAACCTTAGACTATAGATAACTATAGACCGATAGTATCGCTAGTTTTCCTTCGTGCCAAGCGAGAGCACTTTTTGTCTGTATCTAGTACATTCGTTTACTGATTTAAAGTTATTTTTCGCGCAACGACAGACTTATATGCGAAAATATCGATGGTTTCGACATTGTTAGGATAATATTAGGGTTTTAGATAGTTTTATTAAAACGGCGCGCTCCGTCTTGATACAAAATTTACGAGAAAACTAGTTCATACTAGTGCTCACGGTTCATACACTGATAGGCTCACTCTTTAGTTTCTTATCTATACTCTAACCCTACAACTCATTACATATATATACAGGGTAACTCACAACCTACAACCTTGTGCAAAAATCCGTTCGTTGAACCGCTAAGTTCATAGATTTTGACATAATAATACAAAAATAAATTTCCTCTTCTATTTTTAAACAAACACGTTTATGATGTTGTTTTTGTAAAATAACCTTTACAAACTCTTTTGTTTTAAGATTTTAAAATAAAAACTAAGATTATATTAGTTTTTTTTTATTTCAAACAAGTTTTATTTCAAGTCCTTACCTTTTTATTTTAAAAGTAGGATGCAGTGCAGGATCATTCTAAGAGATCATTAAAAACACATTTAATAATTAATTACGGTATCTTATATATAAAATTCTCGTGTCACAATGTTAGTTACCATACTCCTCCGAAACGGCTTGACCGATTTTTATGAAATTTTATATGCATATTCAGTAGCTCTGAGAATCGGCTACTATCGATTTTTCATACCCCTAAGTGGTAGTAGGTAGGTAGAAGGCAGGTGCTAGGTAGAAAAAATTGCATTGCAACGCATGCCGGGTACAGCTAGTAATAATATATTAATAGATAAGCATACACTTCAATATGTTGTGGCATTTTGGTTACACGCTATAAAAAAGGTTAAGAAAGGAAAAAGATGATTTAAAGACCAAATATGTAGGTATTCAGTTCCTTTTTAACCGACTTCAAAAAGGAGGAGGTACTATCGAACGTATTTTTTTTTTATGTTTATTACCTCAGAACTTTCGACTGGGTGAACTGATTTTGATGATTCTTTTTTATTTGAAAGGTGGTGCTTCCCATATGGTCCCATTTTAATTTGGTCCTGTTTTGACAGTGGGATCCATAAGAAAACCATATAAGACTTATTTTGAAGTCGGTTTTTTTTGTGAGAATATTTGTAGCTATATTCACGAAAATAAAAAACATCATTCCAGTATAAAAAGACCTAAAATAAAAACATTTAACAACAAATTTATTCTTGTAAAGAAATTAACATAATTTTTCTCGCTGTTGGCCCATCTTTATTGGGGCCAATACCACATGAATTTGGGACGAAATCTTCCCAAGGTCAGCTGAAGTTTAACAGGATTCTGAGAAATGATTATGCGAATCTATTCTCGTTTTTACTACTTTGTATGTTGGATGACAGCCAAAAGTCATTCGACTGTAATGTAATGACAGTTCTGCTTACAAATTAATCTGTATTGTTACGGTTGAAATCTACCTTTTTCAGCAAAACTTATACATACCTACATATAATATAACAAATAACATTGAAATGTTTGTATGTACTAACAACAAAGTACGAGTTTTATTTTTTCTGTCCTTGTGTCCGGCTAATCTTTAAAACAAGTGGACTGCTTTTAATAAGTTCCTAAAGGTATATTTTTGTTTGTGTAGTGTCTTTAAATAACAGAAAAAATTACCATTGTAACATTGAAAAGAATGACTAACTCCAAACTTGAGTAAAGTGTAGCAAACCTATTAACAACTTGTAAAATCCACCAATTTCTAATCTTAATCTTTCCTTGTTACAGATACTATGCCCTGGATAACGAATTAAACTGAATAAACCAAACATGGGCAGTGCAACCATACCTAACGCGAAACCAATCCCAATGGAGAATTCAGACAAAAAGTCGCTAAAAACCCTCATTAAATCACTATTCCACAAGAAAAAAGAAAAACAGAAGATCGAAAAGAGAGAAAATGAAGAAAAACCAGTAAAAACAGAAGAAAAAACAATTAACGTTGAAGAAAAACCGACTCAAAATACGAATACTGTCGCGGCCATTTTGGAAAACTTTAGCAAACTAAATTTACAAGAAAATAAACCAATAAAAGAAGAAATACAATTACAAGAAGACGATGACGATGATGAAGACGAATTAAAAAACTTCGCTTTCAAAGTAATAGACGAACCGAGAGGCGAAAGGATACCATCCCAAACTTCACAGGACAGTGGCTTCTCTGATTCGAAAGAAACAATCAATAAATGTGAAGAGAAAGAAAACGACAATGATGATTTAGCTGAAGAACTAGATAAATTGGATCTAGATGGTAAAAAAAAGAAGAAGACACAAGTGGTTTGTGTAGCCAGAGGACCTCAGAAAAATAAACTCTGTACCTACTCCGTGGCTCCGTACCCTACCCATGATGATTTTAGACAAGTAAGTCTATTTTTATTTTATACTAATTTTTAAACTATCGCGCTGCATGTTTACAGGGCCTCGATTAAGCTATTTAAGAGTTGCTTGAATTGACCGAATGACCTGCTTCATTTGGTAATTTTTACGATAATTGGCATTCTGCTAACTGTCATTACGACCATTCTCTTCGAGAGTTCAATGAGATTTTATTGTAGGTTTATCTGAATACGAAAATTAGGCACAATGACAAATATACTGACCGACCACTGACATGCATATAAAATAGCTAAATCGAAGCCCTGGATATAATTCAGCGGTCGCAAGCAAGCAGGCTGCTTGTAACCACGGCTGGTGTAACCTGGTCGAAACGTCAAGCCCAAAAAAATTATGTATGGCTCGCGCTAATTCCCGTTGAATTATATTACTGTAGTATATTTTATATTATTTAACGACTGCTACGCTGGAGGTCTTGGGTTCGATTCCCAAGTCGACCAAGGTGTTATTGGGTTTTTCTATGAAATTCTCAGTAGTAGGTCGGAGTTTGGATTTGTGCCCGGTTAGTGGCTATAGGCTCGCCCCCTATTACATGGGACCTAAACATACCGGCGAACTGTGGATGTACATTGGTACACCTCTGCCTAACCCTTCGGGGATACAGGCGTGATGGTATGTTATGTAACTTAGTTAGGTGAGAGACTTGGTAGCTTTTTCGTTAGGTAACTCAAAAATAATTATGTATAGTATGTGTCAGTATTTTTTATAACAACCTCTTTCAAATATAAACAAGAATTATAAGTCTAGTTAGTTCTATGTCTAGACCACATAAAAAATAGACCTAACATTATAATTTGTCCATTCGACACTTCACCATTCAATACTGCAAAATTTCAATCAACTTTTTTCTTTCTGTAATATAGAACAAAAATGTATTTAATGTAATAGTACAATAAAGTTTAACCTAAAAAGATATACATTTAAAATAGTAAAAGCCTCTATTATACTAACTAATTGGTATACCAAAAACATAAATAAATTTTATTTACCGCCCATGTCTGACAGATAACACAGAATTGTAAAGACTTAATGACTTAGAGTATAAATAAGAAACTAAAGAGTGAGCCTATCAGTGTATGAACCGTGAGCATTAGTATGAACTAGTTTTATCGTAAATTTTGTATCAAGACGGAGCGCGCCGTTTTAATAAAACTATCTAAAACCCTAATATTATCCTAACAATGTCGAAACCATCGATATTTTCGCATATGTCTGTCGTTGCGCGAAAAATAACTTTAAATTAGTAAACGAATGTACTAGATACAGACAAAAAGTGCTCTCGCTTGGCACGAAGGAAAACTAGCCATACTATCGGTCTATAGTTATCTATAGTCTAAGCTTAATGACTGTCAAAGATCAACGTATGGCAGTTGGGAACAACGGCTTAACGTCCATTTTTGTAACTAGCTCAATCTAAAATAAATTGAGTAAAGTCTTTAAGTAGGTACTATTTGCCATTTTTAAAGATATGAGTCAACTCAGTATCAATTTAAATCAACTCGACAACTTTACAAAGTAGCTGGTAATTGGTACAAACACTTAATAAAATACAAACATAGCTAACAGTCGTTTATATACTTTATATACTTATGACATTTGTGAGATATTCGTGCAAGTTGCAGTACATTGCCGTTTCTGATCGATCGTTTATGACATAACTACCAGGGATGTTATGGATATATAATTTCGGATCCGGATATGGATATGGATATTGGTAAAATATAATATCGGTTTCGGTTACGGTTATGGATATTACATTATTTCGGATTATCCGATAGTTTCGGTTACGGATATTAATTTTTTAAGGAACTGTAAGTACGAATAGCTGTGCACCTCGCGCTGTGACGTCATTAGGTAGCGGGAGAGGTGTCGCATTCCAGCGGAGTACACAGTTAATTCGTACGAGTGTAGTATTTAGTTAGACTCCGCCCTATCCGAAACTATCCAAAACTTTTATTTCGAATTCGGTTACGGTTACGGATATTTTTTTATTTCGGATATCCGATAGTTTCGGTTACGGATATGGATATCCATAACAACACTGATAACTACCGCGCGCCCAGCAATGTATCACTACACTACATTTCTCATATCGTCTAAATTATTACATAATAAATAGCTATAATAGTTGACGGTGTAAACACAATAAAATTTTACGAGCTGAGACTATAAATATTACAGCAGCCATTGAAGAAAATAAAGGTTATCAATGAAATGTAAAGTATACAAAGTGTCACCGAAAGGGTATATCTATCCAAAAGGGGTGTAGAGTACATCTGGTATAGAGTCAGTTTACAAAGTTTCAGTACAAAATGAGAGACATTAAAAATTATAACCAGGCCGCTGAAGTGATATCTTAATATTTAAAGAGTGTAGTAATAATATATTGACCCAGTCAAGGCGGTGATACATTAGTATGACTTTGATTTTAACTTTGACTCAAGATTCTTGGGATGGGACTCTGTACAAGATGTACTCATCACCCCTTTTGGGTAGATATACCCTTTTAGTAACACTCTGTACACTTATATAATAATATGCTCTCTTGTTTATAAAAATCTAATTATTATTTATCTTATCAACAACGAAGATATATTTTGATTATTTGTCAGGTGTTAAATACGCATGAACGAATCTTAAAAGGGAAATCAGTATACCGGCTTTCCTAATCCGAACATGCGTGTTATAATACCAATTTATATTCATACAACGTACTTGGATTTTTGCAAGACACATTCTACACAGCGATGCGGAAAAACAACACAAAATCATATACTACACACTACTATACGTTATCGTGTCTCGTCAAGGTTAAAAGGTTACGTTTGTCACCGATAGATGGCGTTTATCTCAATATTAGTAAACAAAGTTGCGTGTACGCGCTAATAGGTGGCGCTGTCTTAAATTTTGTGATTACACGTGATTTATGTTTTGATCAAGGTTAAGTTTTGAAAGTTTTTAATGTTTTTAATGGATGCAATTAAATGAATTTATCGGTTTAATATGGTATTTTTAGTTATATTCTTTGTTAGACAATTTTCCTCATACAATATGAGAACTAAGATTACCTACCTGTTATTGATGTTAGTAAATTTTAGAGCAGGAATGAGGAAGCCATGTATTCCCAAGGTACAATGATTGTATCATTATAGGTTTGGGATTTTCAATTGGGCAATTCTATATCAAACAGGGGTTTAATACCACCTTTAACAAAATCCTACATTATGTTATTAGCTTTACATAGCTGTGCTTCCATGGTTTCGCAAATATTTGGCGAGTAACTTAATACTAAATAAACATTATATAACCTTACTCGAGAGTTGGCCTATCAAATGCAAAAAGATCTATCCAAATCAGACTTGTAGTTTCAGAGATTAGCCCGAACAAACCGTCAAATTCTAGTTTTTTTGTATATCAGTATCGTGGTACAGATTGTAATGCGTATTGTCTTAAGGAAACTGTAGATAAAATGTCTTGATTTTGACGCACATGGGAAACTTCCGAGACATGTTATTACTCTTATAACGGTATAACAAATTATAGACTAAGGAAATTAATAGCGTATTAAGTAACCTTGGACTCTGGACATAATCGGAAAATGGCGGCAATTTCTAATGCTGACTAATGTTTAATAATTATAAGAAAAGTGCTATTAAGTACCTTAACTTTCAGTGGTGTAAGCAGCGTCGAATTTACTTGTAAATATATGAGATAGATTCCTGACGTGTACACGAATATGACACATTGAAATATATTATTTTTAAGGATTCTGCGTTGAATCGTCCGCACATTTGCTCAAGAGAACGTACCTTGACTTTTTAGTGAAAGCCTCTAGTAATAATATGATAATATCTTGTGACAACTCACACACGGCCATCTGATCCTAAACTAAGCCGATGATCTTGATGTATTATAGCAAACGGACAACTGATAAACATACTTATATATTTCTTAATACAAACATATTATAGACAATTAACCTAGACACAGAACAAATGATCACGTTCATCAAACAAATATTTGTGAAAATTGGAAATCGTGTCCCGTGTTTAGCAGTCAGGGTCACTTACCACTAAACCAACAGGCCAGCCAACACATTCTTTACTTTAATACAAAATCATTTCTTTTACAGATAAGTCAGATCAACAAGCATACTTTAACAGGAGGTCAAGTAATCGTCAATCAATGTCAAACGCCTGACAACTACTCTGAAATTGACATCGCTCTCGAAAGTGTCCAAAAGCACTCGCAATTTCTCCAAAATGACCGCGAAAACTACCTCAAAGACGTCCTGGAATACATCAATGAAGATACTAATAAAAAAGCAGGTGGAATCGATTATATTTCACAAGAAAAAAGGATGCATAACATCGATTATAATCTTGAAAAGAAATCGGTTCAAGGAGCCTATTTGAACGATTTTGAAGAAAAAGTTGTTGAACATAACGAAATCATTCAACTGCTACAAGATAACTTTGTGCAATCCCCCCCAGAAATGACAACTATGGGTGAATTTGTCAATGATAGTCTTGAAAAAGAAGATTTTACTCATATTTTCAACTATGTGTCAAATGAACTAAGTAATATATCCAACGATGGGTATATTAATACTGACTACACGTACCCAACCCCACCTCGTTCAGAAACTGTACCTAGTCCAATGTCGGCGTCCCCAGCATCTTTCTACCCATCAAATTCAGAATATACTCTATCCCCTGAAAGGTCACCAATTTACAACAGCGACTATGAAAAATACCAAGACATACCCAATTTCGAAGAAGAAAAAGACGCCACAGATAAAAAAGCGCGCGAAAGGACGCTGTCAATGTCATCGATGACGATGAAACAATTTAAGGATATGCAAAAGGAGATCGTATACAACTTTTCTAAGAGGGACTGCTGTCAAATGAGTAGAAAAAGTTGTAAAGAATTATTTGAGGAACATTTAAAGAAGTTAAATGCTAATGAACGCAAGAATTTATGCGTAGGAGTGTCTCGATTGGATCTGCAAAAAGCTTATGGGTAAGTGTTTTTTTATTATTAAACAAAGACAAGAGAGTGTACAGGTAGGTAGATCGTAAGTAAATAAAAGCGAATAATGACGTGGATCCAATAACAGAGCTCTTACATTAAAAAATATATAATGACTTCATTTTTAAAGCATTGTAGTTATAACTGCGTATTTCCAATAATTCAATTATATTACGTATTTGACTTGAGACTTTGCAATGTTTTCTGCCTATCAAAGAACCAGCTTAGATTCTTAGTATTCTCTCAAATATACCCAAGAAGATAAGTTTCCGAAAAAGTTAAACCAAGCTTCTGCTGGCTATTTACAATGAGGGCTACCGTTTTAGTGCTCACCAGTTGGCGCCACTGGCGAGTGAGGTCCCGATCTAAAGATCTAAAGTCTGTGAAAAAAGAAAAACATAGCTGTAGACTCGGTAAAGAAGCTTAATTTCGACAAAATATTTTGTTTGTAAACAGTAAACAAAACTCTGAATTAGCTGTTCTTTCAGTCCGCTTAACTTTGCTACTCTTTTTCTTAGTTCCACTTTTTAAGCACTGACATTCATTGACCCGTAACTCGTATTTGCCATAATAAGGATGTTTTAAATTAAATATTTTGTTATACCTCAAAATTAAACTTAAATGAAATAAATAAAACCGCGCAGCCCACCCATTTAAGTGACAAGTGACATTTTGGAGACCTCACGCTACACTAGCGCCTCTAGCGGCGAATTCACACGCTTTAGCCCTCATTAGATCAGATACTTTTGCATTGGTAACACTGCTCTTATCCACATCCAATATTTAGACCGGCAACTTTGAACAGTTCGATTATTTCCCGCCATTTCATCTGTCAACGTCAAATGAATAAAAACTATTTTAGGTACAATTACAATACAATGATTGCTTTATTTAGGTACCTACTTACCTAGAAATGTGTTATTCTTATATTCTTTGTTTAAATAGAACACACATTTGTTGCATGTAGGTTTTGTTTTGAATGAAACAATTATTATTTTCCTCGTAGTCTTAATGACGTCAAAACATTATTAATCACTAAAATATTAATTTGATTGAAGGAAAAACAAGTATTATTTATGTTTTAAACTGATATATATGATGGCATGTTGTAACAATGGATTGCGGAATATAAGTCAACTGTTTTAACATAGATTTTTTTGATGACTAAGTTTCGATAAGTTTAATTCAAAATAGGTCATACAGAAATCTAATTCACTAATAATTTTTAAGAAAAAATAATGGTTTAGCTTTCCGAGGTTTACGCGAATGTTAGACATTGAACTGAAACTTCTTTTTACGGATTTTATCGCGGTATATAATTAGATTTTAGTTTCCGAAGTTTCGACACCTTTACAGGTGTCATGGTCACGGGCAGACTAAAGAAATAATCGGATAATGACTAAATATTTTTAAATACTAGCTTTTTTTCGTGCTTTAAAAAGTAAATGATGTACCTACTGTCCTAAAACTCAAACTTACTTTAGATCCATTTTTATTAAAATAAGTTAAAACATAACAGACATACACACACAGAGCTAACTTAGTCTTCATAACATTAGTAAAAATTTAAATGTACGTCTGTCTTATAAAGTGACGTAAGTTAAAGAACCGTTATACGACCTTCAACAAAAGGAAACTTCTTTAAATAATCTAAACCACAAAACAAAGTTATCGTAACTGGATCTAGTAAAAAAATGTTTTCGCTGAAGTAAGGAGTTTTTAGAATTAATATTATGTTGAATGCACGAAAATTATATAATTGTCTTAAAATTTATAATGGTGAAAAATGTTTTATTACTTCTTGAGATCAGATAGAAATGAAATTTTGAAAAAATATGCAACGTGTTACCGAAAGGGTATATCTATACAAAAGGGGTGAAGAGTACGTCTGGTATAGAGTCAGTTTACAAAATTCTAGTTCCAAATGAGTGAAATTAATAATAATAAATTTATTTCGAATGGGCATTTTGAAAACTGACTCTATACCAGATGTAGAGTACATCTGGTATAGAGTCAGTCACCCCTTTAGGATAGATAAACCCTTTGGCCTGTCGCCGAAATTATACAGCGTGTTACACGCTGTATAATTTCGGCGACAATACAATAATATGGTGATTTTAAGCTGGTCTGATGATGGAGCCAGAAGGTGGCCATAGGAACTCTGTAACGAAACGACGCAATACCATCGTGTTTAGGGTTGTTTGATTTGCCCTTACTAGAACTAGGAGCTTAGATGATTTAAAAGCTTGTGTTTAAATATATTAATTTAATAAAATCTTCTACTGATTCGCGTCACGGTAGCTTTTATTGTGGCTACGATTATTTAAATCAGTTTCCTTTTCTCGAAGGTTAAATAACGGTGCTTTAAATAACTTACGTCATCCTTTCATACCTAGACATAAATTAGATGTTACATTTTAAGTAAAATTAAATGAATTTTGTCTAATTGGATTAATATCTTCAGATGGTCTCATAGCAAAACTGCGAGACCTTTATAAACTTAATAACAAAACTATCTAGAAAATTCGGAAAATGATAGAAATAGACGAAAATAAAATAATTGAGTTAAATAAATTTGACGACCTCCGTGGTCGAGTGGCGTACGCACCGGTTTTCAAGGTGTCGCCAGCTCTGAGGTCCCGGGTTTGATCCCCGGACGGGTCAATGTAGAAAACCACTTTTCTACATTGTCCCGGGTCTGGGTGTTTGTGGTACCTTCGTTGTTTCTGAATTCCATAACACGCGTGCTTTAGCTACTTACTTTGGGTTCTGAGTATGTGATGTTGTCCGCATTTATTTATTATAATTGTCCGAATTTTAATACTTCTCTTTTAAAGCCCTCGTGCGACACTCTACCTCAGTGTTGTATATATTGCATATTGTGTTTTTCCCAATTTATATACTTAATAATCTGTAAATACAATTACATTTTTCATTACCTACTCATCGCAATTTGCTATATAATTTTTAAATAGCTCGATAAACATTTTTAAGGTGCCCGATCTTTGAAATCACGGACAGCAAAAAAGGCGCCAATTTTACTGTTCTTTTTTCTATACTGACTAGAGGTCATTCTTACACGTGTCGATACTCTACTTATACTAGGTACATAGTTTTTTTGCGTAAGTAACTTGTAGCGTACCCGAGTAACCTCTTTGTTAAAAGCTTATTTTTTTTAATGGTAGGTACCTACCTATAATTTGGCCGCTGAGAGAATGCGTTCCTGACGCTTGTCAGTTGGTCTTGTACGGGGAAATAAAAAACCGTGTTATATTATTCACTGTAACCTAGCATAGTTTTAAATGATATTAATAGATTATAGGACAAATAAGTGATAGTTATTTTGGTTTAGTAAATTCTTCGCCACATTAAAGTTATATCTTCCTGTTGACCACGACCTGTCAGGAACGCATTCTCACAGCTACCGTACAGTAGTCGATTAGTCTTTTATTTATTTATAAGAGCGATCAAGTACCTATACCTTCATTTATTTTGTCTGTGCACTCTTAGAATAATGACTTAAGCAGTACAATTACTAAGTTACCACGGCAATCACATGTTTCATTGTAAACTTTTTAAATAAATATCGATACTTAATATAGACAAATCGAGTGCATCGCCATTTGCCGTAGACTAATTCGATTCGCTACCATTTAATTTTGTCGCTCTAATCTTATTCTTTTTGAATCTGTAATCGAATCACGACTGAGATTTATGTCAGCATAGTAGCTAGGTAACGTATTTCAAATGTCATTGATACCTTAGTGGCAATGATTTGAGGTTATAATAAGGATAAAACCATTGAAACACTATAGTATAACCGCTGAGAGAATGCGTTCCTGACAGGTCGTGGTCAACAGGAAGATATAACTTTAATGTGGCGAAAAATTTACCTAACAAAAATTACTTTATTTGTCGTATAAACGAATCATTCACAACAACATGCTTATGTCAAAATGTAACACTTTTCGTTTTTATTTCCCCATACAAATTATGACCAACTGACATGTGTCAGGAACGCATTGATTCAGCGGCTTAATTATAGGATACAAATGGGGCACCAAGAACAAATACATAAAATTTACCTAACTTTTAAGGAAGGCTTACCTATGTATTACATTATATGGATCGAGACAACGCATCGCAAAGTGTACCTAAATAAAACTTGCAGTAATAAAAACTGCAGCCAACAGATCCATTCTATTTTCATATTCAACAGTTTTTATACTTTTTTACATAAATGCATGTAGAGACAATTTCTTGTCAGTCTGGCGATGCCAAACTTGTCTTGTCATTGCAAAAACTAATAAAAAAGTAAGTCTAATGCATTGTAACGGGCTACTCGGTAGGAGGCAATCGATAATCGAATAATCGGAGAACGATTTTAGATTTTAAGTCTTAAAGCTTGTAGAAATACAAATGAAAACTGTCTCTAAAAAAATACAAGTATATCTGTCGCTATTTAGCACGTTAACTAGACAAGGATAGAATGATATTTATCAACGACTCAAAAATATGATGATTTAAATATTCGGTCACTGTAGATGTGTATTTTAACAATTAGCTAGTGACGTAATAAGACATTGACCCTTGCAATGCGGTGACACGTTTATTATGATTGTTGCTGTAAATAATTGATGCAAAAAAATATTTCAGTAACTAATTTTGGTCTGAAATTTTGCAAACTGACTCTATACCAGATGTACTCTTCAGCCCTTTTGGATAGATATACCCTTTCGGTGACACCTTGCATACCTATTTTTAGGTAGGTATAGTATGGTCGATATAACTTGGCGCGTCTAAAAAAAGATAAAATATAGTTTTAGCGAGATGCAACATACATGCACTAGGTGTGAGACAGGGACGGTGATAAATTGTAGCCCTTTCCAGAGATGCCAAGTTACGTTGGCCGTACCGTACAAATGTTTTTTTTTTGTTACAGTGTGTTGCTACACATCATGTTAAGCTTGGCCAATGGTTCTGATAAGGAGGACCTGCAGATTGCACTCTTCGGGCTCGTCTGTGATAAGATGCTGGCTCAGGATGCCGCTGTTTTTATTGGAGATGGTAAGAGAATTGTCAATTTTATTAGTCTACTTAAAAAAAGAAAGGTCCCTATTTTTACGTAACCCAAAACGATTCTTTAAAATGACGCATGACGTAACAATTTTGTACGAAAAATTACGTTATTAGCTTGATGATATCTAGGTTAGCATCGGTTTTTACTTATTTTGAACAAGCAACACTACGTTTTCAATATATTCGATTTTGTCTTTTCATATCTGGATATGAAAAGACAAAATCGAATATATTGAAATTAGTAGGTAATAATGGAGCAGATGACTGGTCATCTGCTCCATTATTACCTACTAATTTACACTACCAGGAACCTTACTGTCCAAGTGACTTTTTCCTTTTTAGCTATACTTTCTACACCTGGATTCGTAATGCATTACTTACTTTACGACATTGGCTTTTCCTTTGAACACTTACTTAGTCCGCTATTTTTGCCCACAGCTGGACTAAGCCTGCTAAAGTCGGCGGCTCTCCGCTGCCCGCACCGGCCGCTGCTCGCGCGCTACCTCGTGCAGTGCGTGCGCCGCGCGCTCAGCACCAACCCCGCCGCACTCGCAGGGAGAGACCATGTGTTCCATGAGGTAAGCTATACACTCTCCCCCACAGCTGGGCTAAGCTTGCAAAAGTAACTCTTCGATTCTTTGGAAACCACGATAAACCGTTGGTCCCCAGCCCCACTGTAATACGTTGATCTTTGGCAGTCGTTAAGTCAGAAAAATTCTTATAACCAGTCTTGCTAATGGGATACTATGGCCTTTGTTGGCTCTCTAATATACGGTATTCAGCTGCATTCGATGACATCTGAGGCCGACCACAACATAGCTTAGGAAAAGGCTTTGTAGAAGATGTTAAGAAGACAAAGAAAATTAAAATCACGAGTAAAATGTTTTGACTAATTTTGAGGGGATTCATTTCAATCGTGGAATCGAATCAGTAGTTTTCTTTTCATTGAAGTCGTTTCTTTAACTTTGTTTAATCAATTATCTACACTTCTACACTAATATTATAAAGAGGAAAACTTTGTTTGTAATGAATAGGCTCAAAAACTAATGGACCGATTTTAAAAGTTCTTTCACCATTCGAAAGCTACATTATCCACGAGTAACATAGGCTAAATTTTATTTTGGAAAAAAATAGGGTTCCGTAAGATATTTGGGTTTTTCGGACACAAGGTGTAAAAATCAACCAGAAAAGTTTCGTCGATGTTAGTGTCGGTGTCTGTGAATTGACCTGGGAATAATTTTGCTGACCGTGTCTTTCCTGGGTAGGCTTTTTGCAGCGGTAACCGACATCCACGCGGGCGGAGCCGCGGGCGACCGCTAGTTACTAATATTCATATAACACAAATAATAATTGTCTCCAGGTCGACATGCTAGGCGACAACCTTATAATAGCGTGCGCGCGCGCCGGCGACCGATGCTCGGAGGTACTGAGCGAGCTGGTCCGAGCTGAAGACAACCAGCCGCCGCTGTTTAAGCTGCACCACACCAATGCTGATGGTAAGACATATAACTGTTAATAATAATAAGCTTTCAAACAAAAAAGCAGGATCACAATAGGTCCATTCGTTAAGGAGCTAAGAAGTCACACACACGTCAATTTAATAACACCTTTCTTTTTTCGTAATCGGGGGGTAATAATAATGAGACACATCACATGACCTCACATGAGCCATCTGATCTCAAACTAGGTAACCTGTTCTATGGTAACACACAACTGATATTCATACTTTACAACGTGTCACCGAAATAGTATGCAGTTTGATACGGAAATAATTAATTAATACGTCAATCAACACTGCAGAGCGCGCGCGTCTCCTGGCTGTGGGAGAATGGGAATCGGGCCTCTGGTTACAGGCACTTCCGTCAACCACTCTTGGTACGATTTTGGATGACAATACTTTCCGGCTCGCCATCAGTTTACGTTTAGGTATACCTTGTGTCGCATGTCATCGGTGTCAATGCGGTGAAACAGTCGATTGCCTCGGTCACCATGGCCTGTCCTGCAGCAGGAGCGCAGGACGTAGGTATATCCCGTCACGCAAATATTAATGACATTATTCGTCGTGCTCTTGTCATTGCCGGTGTACCAGCTGTTTTGGAACCCAATGGTTTGGTGCGCAGCGATGGTAGGAGACCTGACGGTATGTCATTGTTGCCTTGGAAATTGGGTCGGCCTTTGGTGTGGGACGCAACGTGCGTCGACACCCTTGCGCCATCCCACGTTCTAAGTTCGGCGGCCTCTCCTGGCGCTGCTGCTGGAGCAGCGGAGACCCTTAAACGGCGAAAGTATAATAACCTAATGGGTAATTATATTTTCGAGCCGTTTGGGGTTGAAACGCTCGGGTCATGGGGTCCGAGTGCACGAAATCTTTTTAAAGAACTGTCAAAACGTTTGGTAGACTCTACTCGTGATCAGAGAGCTGGTTTGTTCCTTGCACAGAGAATCGGCATAGCCATTCAACGTGGCAATGCTGCCAGCCTTCTGGGCACGTTTCCCGCCATTGACAGGGATGACGATGAGTATTTTGACGCGTGTTAGTTTTATTTATCTATATAAGATTTAATTTTAGTCTTTGTTTGTTCTTGTATTAGATTTAAGTATTGAATTGTAAATAAATAAAATCTATCCAAAAGGGGTGAAGACTACTCCTGGTATAGAGTCAGTTTACAAAACTGTAGCTCAAATTTATGTGAAAAATTGTATGTTTTTTTAACTCGTTTTGGGCTATATAAAATGACTATATTAGGTTTACTCTTTACGCCTTTTGGATAGATAAGGTCTTTCGGTAACACCCTGTAGATCTTCCGGCTACTCACACACGTTCATCTGATCGAAAGCTAGGCAGACCATGTACTATGGTAACCAGACAATAGATTAATTACACCCAGACATACACAAATGATCAGGCTCATCACACAAAGATTTGTCCTAAATGGGAATCGAACTCGGGTCCTCCGGTATTCCAGTCAATTGAGTGTTCGGTGACATTCATTTGACATTAAAAATGTCATTACCAGTATAAAAACAAGACATCTAAATACAAATATACAGATCTTCTAAAACCTCTTGAAATTGATATATCAAGAAGCTAAATGCAAATTTTTACAACATAGGGTAAACCTTCATATCGTATAGGTCAGTCACCGCAAGGTTAAATACAAGATATTTTATACAACTGTGTCCGTGTCATTCTTATGTCCTAAATAAAAGAAAAAAATCACTAATTCTTGTTTTTAGGGATCTCATACCTAAAAAAATATGTGGTCGCCAAAAACAAATCTAACTTATCAAAGTGCCCGGGGCAGTATTACATATCTTAGGGAGCGTCCACATCTGACGAACGAGCAATACACGAGCAGCTCGCGAGCTGTTCGCGAACCGCTCGCAAGCATGCCGCGAGCGGCGCGCGCACGTCTTTCAGACGGCGTAATTGACACTAGTGCGTTCGCGGCAAGCTCGCGAGCTGCTCGTGTAATGCTCGTTCGTCAGATGTGGACGCTCCCTTACAAAACCATACAAACATTAAACAGCATAAATGACATATGATCGCTGTCATATTACTGTTTTATATTACCTATTGCAATCGTTATACAAACAACCAAATTGTCAACAGTAATTGTACTAGTTATTCGAGATAATAAGGTTACAAAAAACACAACTTAAAATATAAATGTATAATTACTGATGACAATAATAATCAAAATGGTAGATTGTGTAGTAGAAATCTTTACTAGACTAAATAAACAGAATGTTTTGATTTCCTTAGAAATGTTTACATGTACGTTTCGATGTAGATGATTCAGTTTTTAAATCCGGTTGTACAAATCTCAAAAGATTTTAAATGAGTTTTTATTTCTAATCCTGGTATTCGTTCTATATAATAATAATATAAAAATAATAATATGCCGGGACAACTCTCACACGGTTATCTGATCCCAAGCTAAGCAGAGCTTGTGTTATGGTAACCAGACAACTGATAAACATACTTATATATTTCTAAATACATACATATTATAGATAAATTACACCCAGACAACCAGAACAAATGATCGTGCTCATCACACAAACATTTGTCCTGGGTGGGAATCGAACCCACGACCTCCGATATATCAGTCAGGGTCACTAACCACTAGACCAACAGGCCCTTCAAAATATAATATTATTATAATATTTACATCTTGCCATGTATTTTCTTACTTATTCTAGAGTTACTGAGGAAGGAAAATACTTAAGTAAAACCTGTGTTTTCAATTCTGAACACGGTAAGCATATGAGACCAATACTCGTTCTCTGTATGAGAGGCGTACAGTGTGACAGTTACAGGCTGGTGTTAACAGCGCAGCTAATGGCGCCCACCGTGGGACTTTTGTTGTCTATATCAGAAGGAGTTTCAACTAGTTTTAATAATAAAAATACACACATACAAATAGGCTTAAATGCCTTTATCATTGCTTTTGAACTTAGTTGTCTCCTTCAGTTTTGCAGATATACCTACATTGCTATTAATACAAAATGACTGCTGTATTTTATAAATTCATTTGGTATTTAACCTATACAACCTATTTACGCCATTATTAATGATGGCTTTCTTTGTTACACATAAAATTTTACCTATAGGGTATATAGTCGACTTTACCTGTCGCCTTTCCTGTCACATACAAGTAAAGTCGACTATATCATATACCAAGAGAATTATAATCCAGCCTTTAAACGTCCCACTGCTGGGCACAGGCCTCTTCCCATATAGAGAAGGAACGAGCATTGATCACCACGCTTGCTCTCTGCGGATTGGCGATTTCAGATCCCAAATTTTGGAATCCAGGTTTCCTCACGATGTTTTCCTTCACCGTTTATCAGAAGAGTCTTAGAATGATTAAGAAAGTACATATAACTTTGAAAAAGCCACGTTGGTAATTTCCTGGGTTCGAACCTGCAACCTTTTGCATACAAATCCGTTCATTGAACCGCTAGGCCACCACGACACCTTATACCTGTTATATGTAATGTATATTTTTTCTACCTATTATTTAATGCTCGTGCCTTCTCTACATGGTAAGAGGGGTGTGCCCAGCAATGGGACGTTTTTAGGCTGGCATTTTTTTTTCTAGCCTCTACTGTCCCACTGCTGGGCAAAGGCCTGGTATAACTATTATTATTTTATTTTTTAATACATGTATTGTTTATTTGTTTCAGGATACACAGCGCTGCATGTGGCTTGCAGTCAGCACAGCGCGGCGAGCCCCCGCCTGCATACAGTGCATGTACTACTGGTGCACGCGGGATTTGACATCACTGAGGGGGTAAGATACCTATTTATTTTTAGGAATCTTAAATAAAGAAAAGAGTATGATTAGAGAACCGCCGTGGAGTAAAATATAACTATAATTGTGAAGATCATCATCAATTTTGAAGATGGCATCTGAAATCATTATGTTTTAATAACATAACATACCATCACGCCTGTATCCCCGAAGGGTTAGGCAGAGGTATACCAATGTACACCCACAGTTCGCCGGTATGTTTAGGTCCCATGTAATAGGGGGCGAGCCTATTGCCACTCACCGGGCACAAATCCAAACTCCGACCTGCTACTGAGAATTTCATAGAAAAACTCAATATCACCTTGGTCGACTTGGGAATCGAACCCAAGACCTCTAACGTAGCAGTCGCGCTTAGCACCACTAGGCCAACGAGGCAGTTTTCTGATTTATGGTGTCAAGTAATTGAATATAAGTTATTAAATTGATGTATTTTGAGCTGATTTTTTGTAAACTGACTCTATACCAGGAGTACTCTTCGCCCCTTTTGGATAGATATACCCTTTCGGTGACACCTTGTATGTCATATGCAACACATATTCTTATAATCTATATGTTTTAGGACCAAAAAGGCCGAGACACGGCGCTCCATCTGGCGGTCAACTCAGCGAACTGCGACTTGCAGTTGATTCTACTCATGTTCAAGCAAGTTGATCGCAAAGACTGGAAGAGCCTCGCTCACTGGCCTAATCTCAGGTAAATAACATTATAAACGATGAAACCGCAAATTTTATGAATTTGCTAATAACTTTCAAAATACTGAACGGGCTTCATAAATTATAGCTAAGAACTGTCACCTATCACGTCAATTATTTTCAAACAAAAAACTCGTATCTTAATTAATATTAGTCTATTTGTTTGCTAGCTACGATGCCACAGACAAAAAGATCGATTGTCAAACTTGTAACTCTTTTTGCGTTATGGTTTACAAATACTGTATAATTATGTAATCAATTACAGTTCTCATTGAAAATGGCAGGCTCAAATTTGCTGCACACGCGTGCTGTAGCTACTTACTTTGGGTTCAGAGCAATGTATGTGATGTTGTCCGCATTTATTTATACTGTACCTCTTACATTTAGCCACGAGCCCCTTAATATTATTTTTAGAACAATATATCAATATTGTTCTAAGAATAATATTATAGTTTGTGGTTGCAGTAGTAATAATGTATATTTTTGTTCACAGCACCAAATCGCCAATTGATTTAGCTCGCTTGGCTACTAAGACAACAACCAGACAAAACTACCCACAAGAAGTGTTGGAGTTTCTGAAGAAATGCCGCTAATCTACCCTGGCAATACACGCAAACATTCGTATACTGACGAAAGTTCGTCACTTCGCGAACAACTAAGAAAATCTCGACAAAAATTCGCTTAATTACAAATGTCACTTGTGGGTTCACATATTGGTATGAATGTAAGTGAACGGCAAGACAAAAATGTGTACTTCACGTATCTTGCAGAACCGAAACAAAAATTGTACAATTATTGCTATTATGATACGTAATAAGATAAGAATCATCAATTTGCAGATATTATCTTTAGCGACCTACGTAATACCCTCTGCCGTTGTTACAGAAACAAGGAATTTACATGACAATATTATTGGCAACGATTAGTCAAAAAAGTTACCATACAAATATTTATGTACATGCGAGTGTTATGTACCTATCTTTCAAATTATTTGTTGTTTTTTTTTTGTAGTCTACATAAAATTCTTCTTTATCTCTCGTCGTTTTAAATTATTTTTAAATGACAATTTTACAAGAGATTAAATACATACATACGTCAAAAAATAAATGACGAATGACACTGATTTGAGTTGGAAAATGACTTAACTTAGTTTTTTTTTAATTGACAGGATTATAAAGAAAATAGCGAGGTATTTTAAGAATTATAATAATAAAAACTGTTGTATATATTGAATGCATTATATTTTTTATAAATATATACCTGACATGGTTGTGCGCTTTCATAAATATTTTATAATATGTATTAATATGAACGCCATTTTGTGATTTTTGAACAGATTGACATGAATTGTCAAAATAGAACTTTAAAATAAAATCAGGAGTGGTGTTCTAATAATTTTAGATTTAAATTCATTTCTTTGAATGGCGTATTTTAGTCGTAGTAGATTTTAATAAAACTGGATTAGATTTTAGTTTTTTAAGTACCGATTCTGACGTAACTAATTACAAAATTAGACGTTTCTTTTTTCAGAAATATATGCGCTGTATGTTTTTTTCTTTAATTACCTGAATACTTGCATTTTAAATCATCTTTTTCCCTACCTATTTTTATTTTCATATTCTCTATTTTTTTTTATATAGTCCACATTATTTTTTACATACAAAAAATATGCGTTAGAATCGATTAGAATTTAATTTATTTGTAAGCTATCATGAAAACCATTTCGTTAAGAGTAGAAAGCAGTAGATTTTTGACATAATACATAGATACATTCAATGTTTTAAATTGAATGAAGATTTTGAAACTTATCTGTTACGAAGCGAGTTTATTAGGATTTAAGAAATAACAATTTTTGTTGTAAGGCGCTGACTAAATAAAAAAGTAGACAAACGAAAATGGGCAAGGAAGCCAATCGAATAGTTCATTGCAAAAGTTGCTTTACAAATGAATATTTTGGATTACGAACGTCTTTTCTTTTTTATTTGATCTGTGTGTAAATTAAAGTTATCTAAATCGGTAAAATTAACTAATGTTGCTATTTTAAAGAATAGTTTGAACTTTACAGTTTCTTTTACCGATATAGAAAACTTCGAGTCTTATTGGTTATGGAAATAAAAAAGTTAAATCATCTGTCTGGCGCCTTTTTAAATGTCAACGTCAATAAAATTTTCAATATGGCGCCGAAATGTTTGTAAATAATTGTGATGTTAGTTATTTTTTCTAATCTGTTCACCTGATTTAAAATGTATTTTTAATGAAACGACAATCGACATAACTTGTCTATATTTTATATTAATAAAAAAATGACAAAAATCATTATGGTGCCTTCAAGCATGGGATTATGCTAATTATTATTTTCTGATCTCTATTTGACATATAAAAATAAAAACGGGAGTTATAATAGTTTTAATTTTGTTAGGTTATTTTTACTGCACTTATAAGAAGTATAATCACCCACAAACTAGTGAAAAGGTAGACAAAGTTATTTACTCACAGAACACAGCAAGGAGAAGCGTGTCAAATAAATAAGTTTTTTTTTTCAAATATTTTGTCTCCCATAAAGTTTTAGAAAACCATAGGTAATAATAGGTATCACTAAAAATAAAAACTATTTCAAAAGCTGAGTGTAATTAAAAGAGATTTTGTCTAACTTTTTTCTGGTGATTTAAAAAACGTTGTAAATATCATTATTTTTGACAGTAACATAAAATTTATGTAAGAACATATTTTTAACATAAAAATAAGTGACAATCAATACATCACAATACGTAAAAAGAACAATGTTTTCTACATACCTACCCCGATATTTTTCCGTTTTGGACAATAAATATTTGTTAACATAAATAAATGTGCTTATTATTATACCTATTACTTTTTAAATCTGTCTATCTGTCGCTACTCTGACTACACCTTAAAGTGACAGAGTCAGCATGAGTCTTCACGAAGCCTCAAAAGTGAGTTGCCTTTAAATATTTGACCAGTAATGCCATTATTTTGGGGCATTTTATGTATACGTGGTAGAAACTGAAGACCTCCGTGGTTGAGTAGCATACACCGGTTTTCATGGATTCGCTAGCTCAGGTGCCGGGTTCGATCCCGGACGGAACAATGTAAAAAAACACTTTTGTTTTTTGTCTCGAAACTTTGAGTTTATTTCGTTGTCTCCGATTCCATAACATAAGTGCTTTAGTTACTTTGGGTGCTGACCAATGAACATAATATGTGATGTTGTCCACAATAATTGATGGCTGGTATAAATAAAACAATCAATAAACAAAACAGATTATAATTATTTCATAAATTAATTACATTGATTTATTTTTAATATTGTGGTATGAAAAAATATTTTTTTACTTTTTTCCTATCCTAAATTAACACATTGAGGTATATATAATAATAATAATATAATAATAATAATAATATCCTGGGACAACTCACACACGGTTATCTGATCCCAAGCTAAGCAGAGCTTGTAATATATAAGGTGCTATAAAAATATCTGCCACGGCTTTAATGGGAGGTAGTATTGTGTTTATAGATTACAATAGTGAAGAACTTTCGTATCCCGGAACAGTTAATTAAATTTGAGAGACTAAAATAGTTAAATTAACATTGACTCTATTCTGCGTAACGTGGTTCACAAATTACGCGCAATGTGACGCTTCGTCAATGAAAACAACTGCTATCTCTTTCCATCTTTTCTGTGAATGAAAACTGTAATCAGCTGACTAGTTCGTCACTACATAATCTACTAGGTACGCAATAATACGCAGGCATACAAGTGTTTTAAAAGTGCAACTACACTGGGGATGGTTTTATACTAATAAATCAATTCAAATTTATACGTTATTTTTTTTGTATGAAAAAAAAAATGATAAATAATCAATAATTTATCTTTACTATTGTAATCTATAAACACAATACTACCTCCCATTAAAGCCGTGGCAGATGTTTTTATAGCACCTTATATATTATATAATCCAGCCTATAAACGTCCCACTACTGGGCACAGGCCTCTTCCCATATAGAGAAGGCACGAGCATTGATCACCACGCTTGCTCTCTGCGGATTGGCGATTTCAGATTCCAATTTTGGAATCCAGGTTTCCTCACGATGTTTTCCTTCACCTTTTGTACAAAAAAAAATATACTATTTACATTCTCACAAAATAAATTTGCATCCACTCTGATATATTTTACATCTCAGCACATAATTGATTCAAAACAGCCTTTTTATAAATCACGAAGTAATTTTGTTCTACTCATGCTTCCTATCTTCCTATATTATAAAATATACCTATATTTTTTTATTTTTATAGATCTGAACTAATTGATAAAGATTTTTTTTAGTTGCATTATACTATTTCTGTTTTCTACTACAATTGTTTTTAGATAAAAATAAATAATTATTCTCTTATATCATACAGATCACAGACAAATCTCAACATTCAATCTCTTGAAAATTCATAAAAAATATTGTTATATTTTATCCATCACTATATTCATCATATTATACATTTAAATTTAACAGTTTATGTAGGTCCAATTTAAAAAATAATAATTAAACAAAACTTCACTAACAGTACTAATAATGAATTTAAAGCAAGGCAAACAAGCCCGAACATGAATTGATTGTGTCATATTCTTACAGAGTTCCTATGGCCACCCTCTGGCTCCATCATCAGACCAGCACGAAAGTACTATAATATTGTATTGTCACCGAACTGATATAGGTGTGCATTTTTTCTCTCAATTTGATGCTAAGAAGTGATTCTTTATCTTGCATTTAACATACATATATTGCAAGTTACAGATAAGCTTGTAAAAATGAATATTTACATTAAAAACAAATAGGAATATGACTTTAACAGTTAGCTTATAGCAAAGTTTTCTTACAGTACTTGTACATTATGATTTTTATACCCATAAAAAAATTAAACATTACTATAAACAACATAACTTTTAACGAAACCTCCTTTGAACGTTTGATATACATAAGCAAAGGCATGCGGCAACACAGTTAATAAAAAAACATACAAATGTTTGTCTATGGGTGGCGAGCTCCCAAAAGGGTATAACCATAGACCTCTCCGGTTTCCATCTCTTAAATGATGGCTAGAGTAAGCAAGAATAAGCATAAAAGACAAAAGATATAAGTTTATCTTTTTTTCTAGATAGCTGTAGATTAAAAGAATTATTGTTATTAACATCCAAAATGTAGTACAGTGAAATATGCCCCGATGTTTTAAGTTGGTCATGTCCTGAAAAGAAAAATAAAATTGTATTAGGTAATATTATAATAAGTATAATTACATCATGTTTGTGTTTGTCAGATAGACAGTCACTCTGTAACAAACTGGTGTTCAGCTGTCGGTGAGACTGGAAGGAGTAGGAGAGAGAAGTTTACTTTGACTCTAATATGACTATCCCACAACTGGGCAAGGGTCCAGCTGTCTTTCTTTAGGGAATCTTCCATTCATGCCACAACAGTTGACTTAACTATTTGCGTGGTATGTGATATAAGTTAAGTGAATAGAATAAATATGTTAATGTAATAAATAGGATGTAAATTTTGAATAAACTCAATCTTATATATAAAATTCTCGTGTCACAATGTTAGTTACCATAGTCCTCCGAAACGGCTTGACCGATTTTTACGAAATTTTATATGCATATTCAGTAGGTCTGAGAATCGGCTACTATCTATTTTTCATACCCCTAAGTGGTAGTAGGTAGTAGGCAGGTGCTAGGTAGAAAAAATTGCATTGCAACCCATGCCGGGTACCTACAGCTAGTAATTTATAATACATAAATGGCAAGAGACAAACTGCTGTGACCTGTTTGACATGTTGAGTACATAATTAAATTAATTTCATCATAATGTGGTTTTTATAAATTTTACGTTTTATAGCAAGCATACTTGACTTTAAGATTTGTTATTCTTTAGTTTTCAATACAACCATACACAGGCGAAAATATAAAAATAAAGAATTATCTTTGGTTTCACAGCAAAACAAAAATTAATAATGAAAATATGAATTACTCTATTTTCCAACTCACCTTTATATAAATAGATCTAGCCACGAAAGCATGATCTATATCGATGAATAAAGAAACAAACGTGCATAATATTACATTTAACACGCATAATTCTATATTAAAACTGTGTTCATGACTAAAAAATATTAAAGAAGACAAAAATCCCAAAGTGGCATGAACACTGCAGTCTGCAATGGCGCGAAAATTTTGAGAACTCGAATATTTTGATCGAAACACAACATAATCACCGAAATAGGCTGCACAAATAATTGCTATAGACAGAATTACTTTTAAAAATCTCATTTTGCTTTGTTATCAAACATTTTCTAGGTTATGCTTTTGTTTACAAATTTTTTTTCCGACTTTTTAAATGTTTGTTACACGTAACACTACATATTGGTTTCACTAATTACATAGTTAAACTGTAATTAAGTAAAGATTTTGTAATTAAATTGACTTTGACTGTAAATTTGTTTGACATTACAATGTTTTGGATTGCGTTCGGAAACTACGTTTTAACGTTTAGTAACTTTGTCAATTATTTGACATATACTACAAAATCTTGTTCTGCTAAAAAAATTATAATTACGACTTTAATTTTAATAAATTTAATCATAATATAAAGGTGATTTTATTATTGTTGTTTAGAAACTAAACAAATTATTTTCCTTAATAGGAAAATAGATGAATTAAGTCAATAAATGCATTTTGCAATACAAGTATGGTATGTTTAAAGTACATAATATTCCCACACCTAGTTTCAGCACTTTCAGCTCTGAGATTTCAGTACAACTCGATATAATTTATTAATATTTTATTTTCTATCGGTAATTTGATATAATAATTGGTATACATTTCTGATAAACGCAACATTATATCATTAAAATCCTCATATATACGTATTTAAATGACCTATTATGTAGAACTTTGCTTTAAAAAGTATGATTATTTAAAAAGTATAGAACGTTATAAATTATAAACAATGCAATGCCACACCTAAAAATGATGTAATAATGATTCAATGACACATAAAAAGCCGTTCATTCAATTAGAACTCTTTTGACACATTTATTGAGCGTCGAACGATCTAGAATTTTGTTAATATTACCAATTTAAAATGGAATTTTATATTAAAATATATATATTTATGTGGAGATATAAATCGTTGGATAATACTGATAAATTGGATGGATATACCGGCAACCTTATCATTCATTATCACCTGCATTTGGTTATCAGCTAGTGTTGCCAGATTTCAGATATTAGTTTTCCTTTGTTTTGAGTCACATGGCAGTAGTTACTCATTCCCAGTTTTACTGCCAATCCTTTATCCAATAATCTGTTAATTTAATATAAGATGTGTTTTTTTTTAGTATGGGAAAATGAGTGTGAGAAAACTAAACGTTTATGAAAAACTCATATAATCGTAGAAGCAAGGTTTTGTTGAAACAGTTATTAATTCGTTACTTGTTATTTAACTTTAACTTGTAATTATTATTAAAATATCATTTATTAGAAATCTAAAGCACAACCTAAAGTATTCTCACTTTTTTATTATTTGTATTTTTTCAATTATACAATAATTTTAAGATTGTTGTGTTATCTTGTGTCTTGAAAACTACTAAAAATATTATAAATTAGAATAATGATTATAATTTTAGTCGATTTTTATTTTACAAAATATCAATGCACCTCTTACCGAAACCGTTTATTCCATCCCAAAAGTGGTAAATTTATAACGCGGCAACACAGCAATCAACTTTTACCAAGAATTGAAACTTGCGATATGAGAATTGAGATAAACATTTTAACCATTCACAAATTGTTCAACGTTCATTTTAGAACCTAATTTCGAAAAAGGTTCTATTGTAATAGATTCAGTGTATCAAAATGCGTGAAATTGTGCATGTACAGGCTGGACAATGTGGTAATCAAATTGGATCCAAGGTTAGTGATAAATTTATTGTAATGTATTGTATTACAAGTATAACCATTACGGACGAAGTAGCGCAGGGATTTCTTTTCATGCTTATAGGGTTTCTTATAACTCAAGATTAGATAATACGACTGTACTAGTATTAATACGTGTTACATGTTGAGATTGATGCGTTAAAATAAAAAATACACGAAATCTGATTAATGAAAGTTACCTACTAACTTTTATTTCATTACAACTTTCTTTTTTAATCTATACGGACTGGTTTTGTTTGGAGGGAAAACCTTGCATTAGGGCGTTTTCTGGAAGCCGAAACTCCGAAAGAAACATCTACAATGTTTTTATGATAATTATTATTACTTTTTTCTGTAAAAAGCTATTTTCTAGTAAATAAAGTTTTTTGAAAGCTAAAACTAAACAGAGTAAACAGCAATTAAGCGTTTAATTAATTAGATTATATTGTAACAGGTTATCTAAATTAGCCACAGATGTAAAAGTGGGGCAAATACAGTAAATATTTTATTGCTTTTTACGTAAGATTGAAATACCTAACCTTGTGGGCACACAAGCAGTAAGCACCGTTTCCAATTTCCAATAATTTTGGAAAAAATATTTGGAGTATTTGGACCATGCGTCACTCGTAATTTTTTAATACCGGCGCATTGCGCAAAATATCATAGACACAAATTTATATTCCAGTGTTGCTAGATGTAGTGATTTACCCATTTTGAGGGGAATTTTGCACTGGGTGCAAGTTTTGCAGTTTTGCATTGGGTGCTGCGAAATTCTCTTGTTTTTACTGTTAATAACTTTACAATCCTAACAATTTACACGAAAGAAAGAACATAATATTTATTTATTTATTATTATGTGTCGCTTAGGGACTCAAGAAGTAAATAACATACAAGAAAGACCGAGTTTAGAAACGCATATCTGTATTAAAAATGTTTGTGAAATAGCGATATCAGACGTCTATATAAAGACAAGACGATCGGTAGCTAACCCATTTTTTTGTGGTCCTTATTTTGTAGTTTCTTTAGAACTTAAAGGTAAACAACGAAAACTAAGAGAACAGGAGCTACTTATAAGAGTAGAGCCGTCATAGCTGCCCAGGTGTTATAAAAACAAATCAACCGGCTTGCCTGGCAGGTCTGTCGGGCTTTTCAGTTTAACATTTGGCAACCCTAAACACTAGAAGCGAGTCACCATTTCGCGTCGTAGACAGAGAAATCAATGGGTCTCTCTGTCTCGTGTTTTTCGTTCGCGCAGTGGGCGTATTGACCCTCCCAATGGACTGTTATGTTAGGTCAGGTACTAAAAGTATTAGGTACATTAACACATACTTTTTGCTCACTAAAATGGAAATAGGATTATTATGAGTCAACAGATCTGATTATAATAATAATTATTATCTGGCTATATAGGTATGTATGGGCTTATAATACCTAAAAGTCACTCGAGATGGATTTTGTTGTTTCATTTTTATGTATTAATCACGAAATCGATTTATTACACATTACATGAATATAACAAAACAGATTCGGACATCGCATACGGAGCTTGCTATGGCCTAGATAGGATAAGATAATACAGGTAAAGGTTTCCTTAAGTAATTAATTTAAGAAAACATTAGATATACTAAAAAAAACTCGGCTTACCATACAAGATAATCGTCAGCTGATAAAAAACTACTGTATTACTGGAGGTGTAACCTTTTTTGTCGATATAGTGTCTTCTTTCCTTTCTTGGAGAAAGCCGTCCATTGCTATAGCTACTAAAAGTGATTACAAATATGATGACGAATTTCCGATACACTATACTTAACCAAATGAACTAATAAGTCTATTTTGTCGCTATTAATTATTTACCAAGGCCACTTCCTTATAGGTCACAAACAAAACACGATGTTTCTAACCTTACAGACACATAACTATTTACGAATTGTCCTTGACGACAACCTCTACAGTATTTTGAATGTGAAAACGTTTAGGATTATGTACTGTTGTCCCGCTATGTCGCTATGGTTATGTCACCGAAATATTTTATATTGACGAATCTTTAGGTTATAAGGAAATCCGAGGACGCGGACACAATTTGCTTAACTCAATTATATGTTTAACTTAAGTTATGTAATTATTGTGTCCGCTATAGCGCCTAAGTATTAAATATTGACGAATCTATTTTGAGTTTTAGAGGATTTGAAGCCCCATACACTTGTTTGAATACATTATCTTGGTATAGGTTAAGGCTAAAGGAAGATATTAAAATAAAAATAAGAGACGTGCTCATTGTGGTTTTACGAATACACTGACGGATCGAATAGATTTTTAATTTCCATACCCATTCATCTATGCAATTGAAAAAAAAAAACTTGGAATATATGTATATTTTCCTAAGTTAATTACTAAATTTAAAATATATATTATTATATTACAAGGTTCACACCAAATATCGTTGTTGCTGTTTGACTCATGCTTACTCATGTTCACATATACTTGGTATTGTAGGTACACTAAATATGTAGTAGTATCGTAGTGTAATCGTGGCTTTAGAGAAAACTACTGCATTAGAAAAACTGCCCTACATACTTCGACTAGGGAAAAGCCTCTGCGTCACTGCATTTCACATGCACTTAATAGGTAGTAATAGCCCCAGTCTTGTCCCTATCCCTATATTAGTGAATCACGTAGGATAATACGTGTCGGTTTTTCACACATACATTAAAGAAAAGGCGTGGTTAATAGTGGGTATCTCTTTTATATTAGTCACCTATCCTGTTCATCATCATCCACAACTTTTGTCCTCCCCTTTTTCGTGCCATTTTCTACGGTCCTTGCCAGCCTCATCCAGACTCGACCCGAGACTTAAAATATGTCTTGCTCCCGGACGACCGACGCTTCTTGCCTTGGCCACCATTCTGTCACCGCCTTAGTCCACCTGCCGTCACTTCTGGCCAAGTGGCCTATTCTAATAACGGAGATAAAAGTATCCTACACGATGATTCAGGTCTATAAACTCTCGTCTGAAATTTGTTTGAACCAAAACTTATAATAGTAGAAGTAAAATAAGAAATCTTCATGTATCTGTAAGATACGCTGTTTATCTGAACAGATGTTATTGACTTAGCTTCAACTCCAAGAGAGGACATAGCTTTTTTTGCTATATTCGACAAACACGTGGGCAGGCCAAAATCTACTTTGATCAATGATATATATGTATACTTAAGAACGAGGTAGAATTGAGGTAGATATCGATCTAGGGCAACATTGCCGAGCCTTTTCCCAAACTATGTTGCGGTCGGCTACCAGTCTTACCGGATTCAGCTGAATACCGTTTTTTACGGAGCGACTGCCTATCTGACCTCCACAACCCTTTAACTAGGCAACAATACTGGCATTAAATATCGGGCAATTGTATGTAATTATATGTAAAAATCTATAACTAATCCTCTTTCTACTCGTGCATTCCATATGATCCGTTTTATTCACTCACATAACGACAGACTTGTAAATCGGGAAAGTTTGTCGAAGTTGTGATATCATCATCACCAGCCTATAGCAGTCCACTGCTGGACATAGGCCTCTCCAATTGTACGCCACTTGTTCTATCCTCGGCTTCTCGCATCCAGGTCCTGCCAGCCGTCTTGCGCAGTTTTGATATGAGTCATCTATAAAAGTTCTATTGAAAGGAAGAGGTCCAACAAGGATTCCTTGCTACAAGACCTTGACAAACTATTAGACTCGATTAATATACGTATCACGATGATAGTACGTTTACGGTTTCGTGACGTCATACTAACAAACATTTTTACACCTCGAGTGTGGTACAGAATTTGTATAGTGAAAGAAAACATTAACCACAGAACTGTCCTGCCATTAGACACATAAACAATAGGAATGTTTATATGTGACTCAATGGACGGGAAGTGTTTAAATACCTATTATGACTTCTAATTATTAAATAACGTCTGTAAAGCGAGTACTTAGCGGGTTGACGACATAGCCCAAGGTAATGGGAACCACCTGGACGAGGGGCGCGCAAGACAGAGAACAATGGCAGAAAAAAGGGGAGGCCTATACCCAGCAGTGGGTGTTTCCGGGCTGAAATAATGATGAAGCGAGTAGGTACTTGTAATTAAATAAAATTAGAATCGATATTTACTCCAGTTAGGACTCGGAAGCTCGCGTTACTGAGTAGACGAACTAGTTGTTTTACCAACTAAGCTACAGAGGTCATTGACTTATTAACTCCTACTTGTGTACATTTAAGGCGACGTTTGCGACATCTATCACTTGACTGTATTAACATGGGTTAATTCAGAACATAAATAACATTTGACTACATGAATAGTCGAGTAGGATAGGTTACCACGACTATTAATATTTCTAGGAATTGCGACAACTAGTCAACGAATTCTGGAATTGGTATCACCTTACTATATTAACTATGGGTTCATTTAAAAAATAAATAAAATTTGTTTGCACGAATATCCGTGTGGTATAAGTCAGCTAATCAATTACTACTGCGGCGTACCGCAAGTTCGATCCCCATAAAGGACAAGCTACCGCACCTAAAAAAGTAAATCGGCAGTAAAAATATGTATTGGATTCATTTAATATCCTTAATACTTGGTGACGAAATATCGACTCATATTTTCAAACAACAAGTGATGTCACTGTCCTTAATCTGAAAGTTTGACCTTGTGAGCACAGAAGGTTATTCCATGACAAATTACTACCCACATTTCAGTATGAATAAATTTAGGCTACAAGCACTTATTAGGTCAGGCCTAATAAGCAGTGTTAGAAGTTTCGAGGCTGATTCAATCATGGGGCCCACGTTTTTTTATCTATAGCAACAACAGCTGTGTCCTGTTTTGCCCCCGCACCTCCCATTGTCGTCTACCTTTTGGGTTTAAAGTATCCTATGTATTGATGTAGGTTATGAACTATCTGTCTGTATAGTTTTGTCCTAATCCGTCAAGGAGTATTTGCGTGAATAGGTAATTTTGTTATTAATTATGAACTTTTACATTTATAATAACAGACGGAGTTTCTTTCTAGACTGCCTCGTTGGTCTAGTGGCTCTAAGCGAGACTGCTACGCTAGAGGTCTTGGGTTCGATTCCCAAGTCGACCACGGTGTTATTGGGTTTTTCTATGAAATTCTCAGTAGCAGGTCGGAGTTTGGATTTGTGCCCGGTAAGTGGCAATAGGCTCGCCCCCTATTTCATGAGACCTGAACATACCGGCGAACTGTGGGTGTACATTGGTACACCTCTGCCTAACCCTTCGGGGATACAGGCGTGATGGTATGTTATGTTATGAGTTTCTTTCGCGTTAATACTATAAATTTTCGCATTATTACTATTATTAAGTATTGATTGTAAGATAGGATTATGTATTTCTAAATTTGTTCGGCTACGACGACCTACCTTAACCGATTTAATCTGATCATTTGCACAATACATTATTCGGTACACAAGATTGTAAAGTAAGGGGGCTAACGCGAGTCAAAAATCCGGTAACCCATTATGTAACCAACATTATCAGTGTTGAACCACGCAAGTCTTTTGAAACTTTGCGGTCTCAAAATACAAGAGTTATTTGATAGCTTAGGTAGAAAAAGAACTAGATACCAACTATTGTTTACAATTCAATACTTAAATCTAATACAAGAACAAACACTTACAACTATACTAAAATTATATAAATAAATAAAACTAACACGCGTCAAAAAATTCATCGTCAAAACGTTTGGTAGACTCTACTCGTGATCAGAGAGCTGGTTTGTTCCTTGCACAGAGAATCGGCATAGCCATTCAACGTGGCAATGCTGCCAGCCTTCTGGGCACGTTTCCCGCCATTGACAAGGATGACGATGAGTTTTTTGACGCGTGTTAGTTTTATTTATTTATATAAGATTTAATTTTAGTATTTGTTTGTTCTTGTTTTAGATTTAAGTATTGAATTGTAAATAAAATTACTGTATCAGTTATCGTATCTATGAAGGCCGAATGTTGTTACTAACTCCATTCTGATGTCATCGTCTCTGTATATACATATCTTTGAAGACAATACATATTGTTCTTAATCTTTAGATTAAGCTTTGTTATCTGTGGTTAGGAATGCATGGGCGCCAATGCACCGAATCGCTATCTTTATTTGACATATATATTTTTTTAGATAACGTTATGTTACAGTTCAATAGGCTATGATTTTTTACTATATAATTATGATGAAGAATATTTTTCGGAAAGTATTACCGAATAAAATAATAAAGGAAAACAAACTAAAAACGTTTTTACAATGTTTCGTTCTTAATTATTAATATAGGTTAGAAATTAATTTACTAAAGGTCGTAAAAAAATTAGGCCTATGTAGTTAAGTTATAATAAACCTAGTTTGCTTGAAAGCTAAATCTGTTGTAATATTATAGGTGTATTGTAATATTATATGTTTACTAGCTGTACCCGGCATGCGTTGCAATGCAATTTTTTCTACCTAGCGCCTGCCTACCAAGGGCGGATCCAGCATTGGTGCCAGGCGGTGGTCACATAGTCGTGGCCAAGTCCCAAGAAGCAAGGATTTTTCAGCTTTTGGTCCAGAAATCAGATTTTTTTTAATAAGATTTAACTTAGCCATATTTTATTAAGCCACAAAAGAATTTTTAAACATTATTTCTCCCAATGCAATGCTCGTTCATTTTTCCAAAAAATTAGTTGTTCTCCTAAGTTAGGTAGCAATAGGCCGTTAACAAATGAGCCTAAAATAGGTTGCTAATTTCCTTTTGCACCATGACATTGGCCGCGCAGCGCGATTTTTTTCTACATCATTACATATTTTGTTGTTATATTTGGGTTTGTTACTGAACTGCTCGGGGTCCAGCTGCTCTTCTGCCCTCTTTTAGAAATAGAAAGCAATTTAATTTGTGGTCTACCTAGTTCCTGGACCTAGCCCAGGGGGTGGTCATGACCCCATGACCACCCCCCTGGATCCGCGCTTGCTGCCTACTACCTACCTACTATCACTTAGGGGTATGAAAAATAGATAGTAGCCGATTCTCAGACCTACAGAATATGCATATAAAATTTCATAAAAATCGGCCAAGCCGTTTCGGAGGAGTATGGTAACTAACATTGTGACACGAGAATAAAGGCGAAAACAACTGTCTTTCCTACAGAATTAACCACGAAATCAATGATACATACAAATATAACTTGCAGTAGTTAAAATACAGTCTTACATAACAAAAAAATCAAGATAGAGAGATTCAGAAGATCTAAGAAGTATATGTTAATAACTTAAAAATTTAAGCCCCAATATCTAAAGTAATATTATAAATGCAAAAACAACTGTCTTTCCTTCAGTTACGGTTTAACGACTTAACCACGAAACCAATTATAGATATCAATAGTACAAAACACAGTCTTACTTACATAATCATTAATCAATATCTTATAACATGAACTCAACTTCAAACTGCGCCATCTATTATTTTTGACATAAACTAACAAAATTGCCATCACCTAAAATAAAATTACCCACATTTGTCCACAGTTCTGGGAGATTATATCAGATGAACATGGTATTGATCCCACTGGTAATTACATCGGCGAGAGCGACTTGCAACATGAAAGGTTAAACGTATACTACACTGAGGCTTCGGGAGGTAAGATGTATAGACGAGTATTTAATATAAAATGTGTATTTTAAATACAAGCTGATTCTTTATTGCTTTATTTTTAATGGTTTTCTTTATGGTTTTCTTAACACCCTGTATAATTCAGCCGCTTAGAGAATGCATTCCCGACTCCTGTCAGTTAGTTGGACTTGTATAATTTTCTTTTAGTATATATATAACTGATCTATTATCCCTTTTCAGGTAAATATGTGCCCCGCGCGGTGATGGTGGACCTGGAGCCGGGCACCATGGACTCCGTGAGGTCCGGACCTTACGGCCAGCTGTTCAGACCAGACAACTTTGTTTTCGGACAGAGTGGCGCTGGTAAGTGTTATTACTACTTCTTCTTAGCGTGTCGATCAATGGCAATACTAGATTTACCCGGACCAGTACTCTGCTACGCGGATAGCATTGTACAGGTCCTCGCGTGTACAGGTGGTAGGACACGATGGGCAATTCAACTCAATAGTGACTGCAAGAATAGTTGAGTGGTATATGTAACTACGCTATTGTGGCAGATGACTGGGTATGAAAAGCCAAAATAAAATATTATACTAGAATTTAGCTTTTTAGGAATACAATCATTCGAGTGGATAAACTGAATCAAAATTCAGGAAAGCCGATACACATTTAAAATCAGTAGAAATCGAAGTGAAAAGGTTACGTAAGAAAGGAAAAAAATACGTGTCCTATATTTGTTTATTACCTAAACCATGGACATTAGAAAAAGGCATGTAGCCCATTGCCACTGTTCGCGATGTGCTGCGGGTTCGATCCCCGCGTGGGACAAGCACTTGTGTTATCCACAACTGCTTGCAGTGGCGTAACTATATCATCTGGGGCCCGTGGCAAATTCTTTTGATGGGGCCCTATTAGTACATTTTTTACGTTGTACTTAGTTAAATTTTATCCAACACGAATAACAATTTTATTTTCAAGAGCATGGATTTATCCCTATATTACAGTTCTTTTTTTAATCATATCAGATCTTATTTTTGGTCTAGAACACGAGAAGTATAGGTAAACTGAAAAAAAAAACTGATAGTAATAGAGAAAAATGTTTGGGCTATATCGAGGAAATAGTAAAACAGTCCAGATACCACTTCTTTGTCCTCATCTTTATTTTTTACTGTCCCAGTAATGAGTCGAGTAAATCGACTCTACCCTTATACTGATTCTAGTTGCGTATAATTTGAGGAAAATATATTTCTTTTGTTTTATTATAAAACCTCCTTACGTTGTGAATCTTTCTCTTTCGTTTCTCGCTCCCACTTAAACAATTTTCTGGAACTAGACATTTTAATATCTAACTTTCACAATCAACTTTACTTTCAAAGTGACTACTTTATTTCTTTAAATCCAATACGAAAAATCAAAGATAAAAATAATAAAGATCGTTTAGGATGTGTTGAAATGCATAACCAAATTTGAAATTGTGTTATGGTCTTTAGTAGACTCACTTTACTTGATTTTAAGCAGAACGTTTTCATGGAAAATAAAATCAGGGGCATAGCTACCGCCGTATCTGCCGTAACAATTATACGGGGCCATGGACCACGGGGGCTCCCGACGTGCGTAAACCAAAATTTACAAAATGTAAATAAGAATAAAATAAAACTGATAAAAAATATATAATTTTGAACTTTAATGGGACATGAACACCTTGCAGACCTGTGACTATTGTCCATTGAGGCAGAAACTTAAGAAAAACTAAAGTCCTCATCAGCTATAAATGATACAATAAATAAGTTTGCCGAAAAAAGGCAAGGATGTGTTACATATTTAATTTCAATTGCTTGTAATTTTTTTGGAAAAGAGACAAATAGAAAATTATAAGTATTTTTTTTTAATTTTATGCAATTTTTCTTTCTTTTATGAGAATTCTTAACCCTTCATAAGGGCCCCAAAACAATTTTGTATGCGGGGCCGCACCAAGTCACGCTACGCCACTGAATAAAATACTCAGGTATAAACTTAAAAAAATAACTGAGCTCGCGCCCTCTTGGGCCGGGGCCCTCTTGGGTCGGGGGCCCGTGGCATTTTGCCAGTCCTGCCACCCTGTAGTTACGCCACTGACTGCTTGTTCCAAGTGTAGGTATTGTTTGTGCATATGAATGTTTTTAAAATCCCTTTGACACAAGGATTAATTTCTTAGTTGCTATTCTTTAACTGACGGACTAAATAAATTTTATCTTTTCATACCCAGTCATCTAACGCATGAGAATATTATTACATAGATTCCAAAAATAAACCCCTATTTTAATTACTTAGGTAACAACTGGGCCAAAGGTCATTACACCGAGGGAGCCGAGCTGGTAGACTCTGTAATGGACGTCATCAGAAAGGAAGCCGAAGGCTGCGATTGCTTACAAGGTAAATATTATCCATACATACATACATAATATATATTATTATATCTATAACTAGCTGTACCCGGCATGCGTTGCAATGCAATTTTTTCCACCTAGCACCTGCCTACTACCTACCTACTACCACTTAGGGGTATGAAAAATAGATAGTAGCCGATTCTCAGACCTACTGAATATGCATATAAAATTGCATAAAAATCGGTCAAGCCGTTTCGGAGGAGTATGGTAACTAACATTGTGACTCGAGAATTTTATATATAAGAAGAATTATATCTATAATATAAAAATTTATCGTTGAATGTGTTGCTAAGCGCAAATCTCAAGAGCAAACGGATTTCGCTAATTCTATTCTTATAATATTCCTTGAAGTACGAGGATGGTTCTTACGGAGAGAATAATTAAAAAATTGCATGAATACGTCTAAAAAAAAGGTCTTCGTCTCCTCCCCGAATTATAAAATAACAATAAAGACATCGGGACCGGAACCTAGGTATTCACGGTAAGCCGCGCCGTTTATTATAAAACAAATTCCTCCCGTCTGTCTGTCTAACTCTACCTACCTACAGCAGAATATACTTATTGATAAAATTTTGTGTGCAGTAAACTTGAACTCTAAGAAAATAGGTACTAAGCTACTATTTGTTGCTTTAGCCAAAGGTCATTAGGCATATCTGACCCGCTTTGTCAAGAGTGGCGGACATTAATCAAAATATGTACTTTCAAACTAAGGGGAATAATATGACCTTCCACTGAATATAGTTATTTGATTAAAAATCAATGGAGATAAATATATAGGACCGATTGAAAAAAATAATTTCAAAGGATTTTATTCCATACTAGCTGTGCCTGCAACTTCGTTCGCGTGGATGACGAAGCTTATCAATGAGTCTTTAACCATTAAGGCTGCACACGCGACGGAAGCCTAAAAAATTGAGTAACTTCTCCCGTTTTCCCAACATTTCCCTTCACTGCTCTGCTCCTATTGATTGTAGCGTGATGAAAAGTATACTATAACCTGCCCAGGAGTATGAAGAATAATTGTACTAAGTTTCGTTAAAATCCGTCGAGTAGTTTTTGTTTCTATAAGGAACATACAGACAGACAGACAGGCAAAAATTTTACTGATTGCATTTTTGGCATCAGTATCGATCACTAATCACCCCCTGATAGTTATTTTGAGAATATATTTAATGTACAGAATTGACCTTTCTACAGATTTATTATCTTAATATATATAAATCTCGTGTCACAATGTTTGTCCTCAATGGACTCCTAAACCACTTAACCGATTATAATAAAATTCGCACACCATGTGCAGTTCGATCCAACTTGAGAGATAGGATAGTTTAAATCTCAAATAATAGTCGCAATTTTAATTTATTGCTAATTATTTGTCTGTTATTATATACAAAGGCACCGGGAACGGGACCTAGGTATTCACGCGGGTGAAACCGCGGGACACAGCTAGTAAGTATATAGATTATAAAGACATAAAAAGAATTTCGATACTATACGGCATAGTGTACGGATGAACCAATATTCAGTAGGTAATAAAAAAAAATACAAAGTATAGAAGAGTACTACAGCTCGTGTATACACGGCCGCCGCACTGTAGGGAGCTGCGCCCATATCGCTAGCATAGTGTATTATCTGTCTTATGCCAGACATCAGGAAGAAACAGACCTGCTGCCTTTTTAAATGGTCTTATGATTGATTTGGATCAAATTGAATAAAAATGATTTTAATGAACTAGCATTTTATTTAAATTCAGCATATCAGTTTATGACACTTTTTTTTTTTCGAGATTCCCGTGGCTCACATTAATGCGACTAATGCCATAGTAAATCAGAGCCCTACATCATTACACACTGCTATATTTCGTTTGTGTCCGCCATGGGTATGATTTCCATACTAAGGTGCCCAATGACCTTTACGCGGCGGATAGCCAAAGCTACTTTAGCTTAAACCGTATATTCGGAAATATTTTGGGACATTTATTCAGTGTATTTTGTTTTTAAAACACCAATCTACGAACTCCGTGGTCGAGTAGTGTACTCACCGGTTTTAAAGGCGTCGCCAGCTCTCAGATCCTGGATTCGATCCCCAGACAGGTCAATACATAAAACCACTTTTTCTGATTCATTATCACAATGCTTTAGCTACTTATCAGAGCGATGTATGTGATGCTATCCATATTATGGATGTACCTATCAGTGATTCTAACTTTTACCCATTCTGTCCACCCAGGATTCCAGCTCACGCACTCCCTGGGCGGCGGCACGGGCTCCGGCCTGGGCACGCTGCTGCTCAGCAAGATCCGCGAGGAGTTCCCGGACAGGATCATGTGTACATACAGTGTCGTGCCTTCGCCTAAGGTAATATTTATCAGGAGAACGGTTTTTATTACTACGCGGTCACATTAACTTGACGCTTGGCCTTGGTGACGTCATTTTGGCACTTAGGTACGGTGTGACAAAAAAGCATTAACAATTAAAAAATAAATTTAGCCAAATTATCGACGCGCGTATCGGTAACAAATATGCTGACCATACTGACACCTGCCAGGCGAGCTAAGGGAATGCGGGGGGAAGCGGGCGGGGCCTCGCATTCCAGAGATGCGTCAAGTTAATGTGACCGTGTTGTAAGTTACCCCGTCTTTTAGGGAATTGGCCCTGATTTGTCCATGTTTGAGTGTATAACCATATTTTTTTTAACATTATTACCCCTACATTACTTAACTAGGGGTAACTATTTTTAACTTGCTTATTTAGCGTTTAACAGCTCTTTTTACCCGACTGCCAAGAAGGGTTATGTTTTAGCATTTACACACAATAAAAACTGCCTGCTTTTACTGTAAGTGATTTGAATAGTTTTAAAAATCAGCAAAATCGGGTTTTGTTACTAATTTCATAGAACATAAATATGCAATCATAAATATATCCTCAGAGGAAACTTAAGTTACTCTTCATACAATCTGATATATGTAAACTGAATCTGAAATGGTCTAGCCATTTTAAATAGCCGGATCAAACTCGTCAAAATGACATAAATTTTGAACCAGTGTCTACTTTTAGGCATAAACATCGCCCGTTTATGTTACAAATGGTGCAATTAGACCCTTCTTCTATATCTTTATTTTGTATTTATATAATAACCTAATGTCTTTCACAGGTGAGCGAGGTAGTTCTCGAACCTTACAACGCTACTCTCTCCATGCACCAGCTGGTAGAGAACACGGACATGACCTTCTGTATAGACAACGAAGCCCTATACAACATATGCTTCAGAACACTCCGGCTGACCAGCCCCAGTTATGGCGACCTTAACCATCTGATATCGGTGAGTTTGTTTGTCCGTTTCGTGTATTTTTTGGAATCGTTTTATTATTTACACACAATAATACAAATATAATCCAGCCTATAAACGTCCCACTGCTCGGCAAAGGCCTCTTCCCATATAGAGAAGGCACGAGCATTGATCACCACGCTTGCTCTCTGCGGATTGGCGATTTCAGATCCCAAGTTTTGGTATCCAGGTTTCCTCACGATGTTTTCCTTCACCGTTTGTCAGAGGTGCCTTAGAGTAATTAAGAAAGTACATATAACTTTGAAAAAGCCACATTAGTACTTGCCTGGGTTCGAACCTGCAACCTTGTGCATACAAATCCGTTCATTGAACCGCTAGGCCATCACGACATCTAGGTACACTTAATACAAATAGGTATTTACTAACTTAGATTCTGAGTTTATGTACAATTGTTACTCCGGTGAAGCTGTCAAAGCCTGCGGTCAGGCTTACTGCATAGATCTCTTCCCAAAAAATGTACAATTATTATTAATTTCATGTATTATGATCAATTTTTTAGTAGAAGAATGTTTATGTAGAATTATCAAATTGAAGGCTTAGCATAAATTAATATTTCTATTTTACCAAAATTTGGCAAAAAATTATTATATGGATCAATTAAATTTGCCAGAGGTTTCATAAATCTCTGAGTTATTTTCTCGTTTTTTCTTTTGAAAGAACCTTCTAAAAAGTATTCCTTCTATTAACTTTTAAAACGAATTAGTATGAATTGAAATCGGTAAAGTCTCTCTCAAGTTATGGCTTGAACAAGATATTAATTTTTATATAAAGTATTATCACATATTTTCTATAATTCGTCTTACCTTTATTTTCTTTTTTTGCTCCGCGGTTTTTTCCGCGTAAAAATGCTATATTTTTGACAAAACTATCTTTACAAACTATAGCCTATGTGTTAGTCTGATGAATGAGCTATTTTATTGTAAAGTTTTATTAAAATCCATTCAGTAGTTTTTCTTAAAAGTGCAACAAACATCCATACATACAAACTAACTTTCACGTTTACAATATTAAGTAAGGATAAGGATTATACTTTTTTGTGATTATATTTATAATTATTATTTCTCTATAATTTCAGCTAACAATGTCTGGAGTGACCACCTGTTTCCGTTTCCCGGGACAACTGAACGCGGACCTGCGCAAGCTCGCCGTCAACATGGTGCCCTTCCCTAGGCTCCATTTCTTTATGCCAGGTAACATATATAATAAAAAAAAGAAACCCTCAAGAAATGTTGAAATCTGCTGTACAGATCTTCATAATTTATACCTAAAAACCATCACGATCCCGTCAGCTTTCAAACCACAAACAGCATCATAATCAGCTCCTTCGTTTAGGAGTTACGATGACAGAGACAGGAACACAGTCAGACAGACCGACACGTTAAACTTATTACACCCCTATCCTTATATAAACACACATACAGATTTGTTAGCCATTTTACAACCCACCATCACTCTATATATATAAAAAAAATATGTTTTAAATTGTTTTATATTTGTTTCTCAGGTTTCGCGCCCCTGACAGCGAGGTCTTCATTCCAGTACCGCCCTCAAACTGTTCCTGAGCTAATGAGCCAAGTAAGTTTACTATTAATTACTACTGGAAAGATTATATCATAAGGGGTCTGGTATGGAGTCATTTTACAAAATTCATGATTTTTGGTGTCAAGCATAATTGTTGTGAAAAATCGGATAAAATATATTTAACGAACTCATTTTGAGCTGAAACTTTGTAATCTGACTCTATACTAGGAGTACTCTTCACCCCTTTTGGATAGATATACCCTTTCGGTAACACCTTGTACAACAATTAAAACAACCCAATTATCACAACTTGTATTAAAAACGTTCTTAAATGTTAATAAGATTATAATTTTAAAGCCATTAATTATAATTCTGATAACCAGTCTTACTATGGGATACTGTGTTACCCAGTATAATGAGTTGTGGAGGTCAGATAGGCAGTCGCTCTGTAGCCAGACCTGCCCTGCGGGGGACGCAGAGGGCTGGGACGGGGGTCCCTCAGCCTTCTTTGCACGCGTCTCCTTCTTTGCTGGGTGGGGGTGGTGTAGTGCCATACACTGCCCCCGCTGTCCTCCCTCTGGCATAGGAGGGGGGTCATGTCGGGCCGGCCACTAAGCGGGCAGTCACCGGGGGCGTTATGGTGCAAAGACTTCGGTTGGTCCCGTAACGCCGCCACTAAGGCGAAAGATGGTACCAGGTGTTTTGCCGGAGTAGTCGGAGCCTTTTTCAAGGCTCTGGAAGCCCGGACTCTTGCATCCCCACCCCCCATGGAGATGCAAGGTGGTCGCTCTGTAACATACGGTATTCATCTGAATCCGGTAAGACTAGAAGCCGACCCCAACATAGTTAGGAAAAGGCTCGGCAGATGATGTAGATGATGATTAAGTTAAGTTTTTATATTAATGTAAGTCTATAGTTTTCTTCGATTTTGATATTATTTTCGAGTGTTTAATTAATTTATCCCTTGTTACAGATGTTCAACCCCAGCAACATGATGACGGCGGCGGACCCCCGGCACGGCCGCTACCTGACGGTGGCCACCATCTTCCGCGGCAGGATGTCCATGAAGGAGGTCGATGAACAGGTGCTGGCTATACAGAACAAGAACTCCAGGTAACTATCATAAAACCTAAATACGTATATACTTTTAAATAATTAACCCTCCCTTTGACGCAATAGGGCATCGGACAAATTTTCAGAAAGTGTTTTATTACTCTTCTTGAATGGAATAGAATATTTATTTATTTGGAAGAATATTGTTACCAAAGGATACTATTTTTTATTTATTCCTTTAATTCAGGCAACTAGGGCCCATAGATAATACAATACTTATATAACATAACAATATCTATAAACTAATACATACAATTACAAAAACAAAATATAAAAAGTAAAAATTTATTAATATTACCATAAAAAATATTTTTTTATTGAGTTTTTTTATAGCCTTTTAAATACCTAATATCATTTTTTAATATTGTTTGTTTAAAAATGCCGCCAAATCGCCTCGTTCGTCATCTCAGAGCGCGTAACGTCATGTGTGGGCATAACAAAATAGGTGTAGTCACTAAATAGCCGGTGTATATTACTGTATGCATATAGCGCGATAGTTTAAAAGTTAGTAAATCTGTAATATGTAAATACATGAGCAGAGGGCCGTGTATTAGTAATCAACAACAACTATCTGTAACTAAGCTTAGTTTAACCTAATTTTAAAACTAATACGACTTATTTATTTACTTATCTCACCAATAACTTCTCTCTCCCACAGCTACTTCGTAGAATGGATCCCCAACAACCTGAAGGTGGCCGTCTGCGACATCCCTCCCCGCGGCCTGAAGATGTCGGCAACGTTCATCGGAAACAGCACAGCCATTCAGGAGGTCTTCAAGCGCATCTCCGAACAGTTTACTGCCATGTTTAGGAGGAAGGTTAGACTATCATAAGCTGTTTATTAACAAATGTATGATAAATAAGAATCTTTTGATTGTGTCATTCAAGTTTACTTAGATATATATGAAAAATATGTTTTTGAAATCTAATGAAATAAATATATATAAGGTATCAGATTTAGATTGAAATATGTGTAAAAAAAAAGTAATAAAAACTGTTAAAACAGCGCTCAGATCATATAAAATTAAAAAAAAAAAAAAAAATTACTGTAATTGGTGTATGCCGTTGTCATTTAATAAATAAATCAGGTAGTGATCAAGGACAACCGATTTTAACTATAATGTAAAGTACTTTAGCATTTGTCTCACCAAAATTACAAAAACCGGCATTTTATAAGTTTAAAGTTTTTTTTATATCCTCCGTTATGTGTGAAAACGCTAAGTATTTTAAATTACTCACTCTATAATTATCTGCAGGCTTTCCTCCACTGGTACACGGGCGAGGGTATGGACGAGATGGAGTTCACGGAGGCCGCCAGCAACATGGCCGACCTCATATCAGAGTACCAGCAGTACCAGGTATATATTGTTACTAATAGATTATACCCGATAAAATAAAATAAATAAAAAATATATATGTTTAACACTGTGGGTGCCATTATTAAAACAATAATACCATGTAAGGGAGAGGTGCCCCATGGTGGGAGCCATGAAAAGAATAAGCATTGTTTCTGCAACTTTTAGAACTATGTATTACTGTCATGACATTTAGTGTAGTTTGACCGATTTCTATCGTCGTTAATGCTTGTAGAAATGTCACTTGATTAGAGGAATGAACAGAAATATCAACGGTGGGCGCTATTGACGACCTCCGTGGTCGAGTGGCGTACGCACCGGTTTTCAAGGTGTCGCTAGCTCTGAGGTCCCGAGTTCGATCCCCGGACGGGTCAATGCAGAAACTCACTTTTCTACATTGTCTCGGGTCTGGGTGTTTGTGGTACCTTCGTTGTTTCTGAATTCCATAACACAAGTGCTTTATAGCTACTTACTTTGGGTTCAGAGCAATGTATGTGATGTTGTCCGCATTTATTTATTAATAAAATATTTATTTTGATTCATTGATGCAAACAATTTTTTTCTCAAAAGTAATCAAAAATAGTTTCTTTTACATCATATCTTAAAATGATAGGGTCTATTCTATAAAAATCTTAATTCTATTATAATTTCTAGGAGGCAATGGTGGACGATGTCGACGATTTCGACGAGGAAGAGGAGATTCCTCAGGAAGACTACCCCGAACAGGCTTAATCATAGCCTTAACACTGCTTTTATAATTTTACAGGCAAACAACTTGGTAACACATTAGTATATAAGTATCAGGCTTTTAAATCATGTTGAATCAAAGTAGTAGTGGAAACAAGTAACACACAAGTTTCTATTAAATGCAACCTTTAAAATCAGCTATGGTTTAATAGTGAAGAAATCGAAGAGATATACAGAATTATCCAAATCGGATCAGGCATTTAGAATTTATAGTGGAGTAATAAATGAAAACACTCAAGTTTTTATCCGTTTTAATCGAACGAACGAAGTTTCCGATAGTCATATAAATTTTCATAGGAAAATGTAATTGTAACCATACAGACGGGTCGATGTAGTAAACCACTTTTCTACATTGTCTCGGGGATGGGTGTTTGTGGTACTAGTTGTCACTGATTCCATAACACGCGTGCTTTAGCTACTTACTTTGGGTTCAGAGCAATGTATGTGATGTTGTCTTCATTTATTATAATAAAAATAAACAAAAATCCCTCATATTGCACGAATGTCAAAGTTTCTAAAACATTCGTGAATACTTTCGTTAATATACGAAACTTTTCACGAATGTTTGTGATTTTTATCTTTTTTCTAAACAGACATTCTAAAAACGCCATATTATAAAAACAAGTTGTTTGCCAAATGCTTAAAATAACTTTAATTTTAGTAATTGTTGTTATTTAAGAATAAAATTGAAATGTGTGAATTTTTGTTGAATTTGAAAAAGCTTGGCTTACTGCATTTCGTCTTAGATAAAGACACATTTTTCTATTTTATTATGTATAAGGTGTTACTATTAAAACTGTGTTTAAAAAACAATGTTTAAGTTTACCGTCTGTTGTACTCAGAAACGTTAATTGTTACTTAAGGACCTACATATCGATTTAAGTGAGAATAATTCTAACAAAGAAAACCGACTTCAAAATAAGTCTTATATCTATTTCTTATGGATCCCACTGTCATAACTGGACCAAAATAAAATGAGACCACACGGGAAGCACCAGCTTTCAAATAAAAAAAGAATCATCAAAATCAGTTCACCCAGTTAAAAGTTCTGTGGTAATAAAAAAAATAAAAAAATGCAGTCGAATTGAGTACCTCCTCCTTTTTTTGAAGTCGGTTAAAAAGGTCTTAAATCGCTCAGAAATTCCTTAAGTTACCATTAAAGTCTCTGTGTTTCAGTAAATTATACAACACAAAAAATTCTTGAAAGATGTGAAGTCAAAAACCAAACATTATAAATATATTGTTTAAAAAACATGAAAAATATATTGGCACCCTATTAAAATTTCAGCACCCTATTTTGGCTTTACTCTTTTATTACAGACAAACATAAAAATTGTTTTTTTAAACACTGTTTTGTTATAACAAAATCTATGCTTCACATAAACCTTGCTTTTATTTAATCAAAGCTCAAAAGCTATTTAAAATAAGTTAATATTGCCATCTCTTTTTATCTACTTATAAAGAAAAGAGACGAAATACAAATGACAGTTATTAGAGCGGGAAATAAAAAATCATTTTTAATCTGTGTGAATTCGAATCGTGATGATTTTTATTATGTTAATAATTATTTCAATTGATAATAAGTTTATGGCATTTTAATCAATAATTTAATACGAAATAAATGACTGTTTTAGATAAGTTTTAAAACCGGTATTAGTTTGATAGACAATAAGTTATTTTGAATTAATATCTAGCGATGAATTCAATATTTTTTTTAAGTTTTAATTGCAAAAAATAATGGCATATCAAAACACGCTTGTTTTAAAAGATCTTAGATTTGTATCTTTGTTTTCATTGAAATTAGGTATTTAATTATATCAAAAGAAAAAATTGTCATTAACAATAAAGAAAAATCTAAAATTTTCAACAAAAAAAGTTAAAAAAATATTGAATTGTCCGCTTTCAAACACCTAATTTGTCACGAATTGTAATTTCTTAACTAAAATTAGTATTATTGTAACTTCTTTAGGCAGTTTACTATCGTGTAAAATGTCCTTAAGAGTATAATAATCATATCAGTATCAAATCAATTAATTGTCAGACAGTGGGAAGTAGATTGTTATACATATTTTTTTAAATAAACCATTAATTTTGTATTTACTGTGTTTTATTTGTTGATCCTTTAGAAAAATTAGATTTGACCATCAAATATTTTTTTTATGGAACGTTTTAATATTTCTTACATTCTAGACAAAGACATTTTGAGGTTTAATCGTTTTTTCTATGAAATTAATTTACATGAAAAAGGTACACTTTGAACTAAGAATATTACAAGTTGAATTTATGAAAACAAACGGTTACATAATTAAATTGCTTATAATGATTGAAATAAAAAAGTTTTTTTATTGGAAACTAATATTGGATGTCGATTTCCAAGATATAGCATTTATTATTTGATGCTAAAAATCAAATCAGGGGCCTGATTCCGCTATTTTAAAGTTAGTGGGTGGCAGGTTAATGATACGTGATTCGTACTTTTATTGTGCCTAATTTTCGTATTCTATAAGCCTACAATTAACAGTCAGTGGCAATCCTACAATGACAACAGTGGCAAGTAGGTGTACATTTGTCATTAAACTAAAATCATCTGCATACGAAAATTAGGTACACACTGGAACGTTAATTAACCTGCCACCTGACTTTAGTGGCGGAATTGGGCCTCAGGTTTATTTTCTAGCCAAAAAGAAAAATCGAGCTAAAACAAACTCATAATTATCCGACTTAAATTTAGTTATATCTAACAGCCCGTTCACACTAGTCGTAAGTCGCATATGACTAAAAGTCGAAAGTCTGATGTACCTGTAAATCGCGTCTCATCCAATGTGAACAGTTCCATAAAAACTAATAATTATAAAAATTAAAAAACACGCCTGCCATGACAAAAAAGTGAACTAAAAAATTAAAAACAAGTCAAATATTTGCAGTCGGGGTATATTTGTAATGAATTGCCAAGTAACCGTCCCTCGACTGCAAATATTTGACTTGTTTTTAATTTTTTAGTTCACTTTTTTTCTTTTTTTTTTTAACAAGTAGTTTTTTATTTCATACCCTTTAGTGATATAATGACCAATATTGAGCAAAAAAAATGTCGTTCGGAACCCTTTGCAGGCGATTTCGACTCACACTTGACCATTTTTTAATGTCCACATAGCCTATGTCACTCGGGATAACTCAAAGCTTCTAATGATACCACAAACATTGAAATCGGTCAAGCCTTTTAGAAGTTATGGTGGAATAAAGAAACTCACAAACATACATACATACATACATGAACCCTGAAAACATAACACTCCTTTTTGGGCAGTCGTGTAAAAATAAAGTGTATGGTGACCAGAGCATTCGACTTTTAGTCATATGCGACTTACGACTAGTGTGAACCGGCTGTTACGAAACTAGAAGGCGGGTATAACCGCAGGGCCCAACTAGTCTTAAAGAGTTAGCTCCGTCTCTCTAATCACTAACACATTATAATAAGAGAACTTTCTTTAATTTCAATAATTAATATGTTATCAATTACCAATTTAGAAAGTGTGTAATTTATGTTTATAAATTAAGTATTTAATTAGTGTTAAACTTAACTATTATTTTCAATTAGTATTTTATTATAACTATTATATAATCTTACAGTTGCCACTAAATTAAATAATTTGTAATTATTTTTAGCGATTAGGAAATAGGTTATTTTTTAATTTGACAAACTTTTAGACACAGGTTTTTAGGTGTGTACGCCAACTCGTGAACTCGTCGCTAACTCTGACGTCCCGGGTTCGATTACCGGACGAGTCAATGTAAAAAACACTTCTCTACATTGCCTCGGGTCAGGAGCCCGAGTCTGCTATTTACACTTCGTGTCAGTGTGCTCATAGTTGGCTCACAGTGGGACGATAGTGATAGACATAGTGATTGGCATTCTACTAAGTTAGTAGAATGCCAATTATCGTAAAATCGTCCCACTATGAGCCAACTATGAGCACACTGACACGGAGTGTAAATAGCAGACTCGGACCCCTGGGTGTCTGTGGAACTAATTGTCTCTGATTCCATAACACAAGTGCTTTAGCTACTTACTTTGGGTTCGGGGCAATGTATGTGATGTTTTCCACATTTATTATTACATAAAGTTTATATACAAGTCTGTAAAAGATATCTTATGGGTAGGTAATGATGTTCTGTAAAAATATAAAAAAAAAAAAAAAAAAATTTAACGTTGACTCCTGCGTAGCCTATATGCATATAATATATAAGACTATGCTTTTAAGAGTAGTACAACCTAAATACAAGTATTTTTTATGTATTTCAATTAATAACAACATTGGCACTATGCAGTAAATGTAATAATCATTGTATTTTAAACAAAACTTATGATTTCTAGTTTTTTACGATCCTGTCAAATGATATGAGAGTAGGTATAAATATGTAGTTAAACCTAACAGCGTCAAAGTTACTGTATTACTTTGCCTCTTGTTGCAAGAAGAGTAAGTAAAATTACTTATGTAGTAGTAATGGTTATTTTCTAGCTTTATACACAAAGAACACCCCAGACTTATAAATACATAAAAGTGGACAAAATCACATACATTGCTCTGGGCCTCGTTTCAGCTATTTAAGAGTTGCTTGGATGACTGAATGACCTGCTTTATTTGGTCATTTTTACGATAATTGGCATTCTGCTAACTGTAATTACGATCATCAATTGGTCATTACGATCATTCTCTTCGAGAGTTCAATGAGATTTTATTGTAGGCTTATCTGAATACGAAAATTAGGCAGAATGACAATTACGCTGGCCAACCACTGACATGCATTTAAAATAGCTGAATCGAGGCCCTGAACCCAAAGTAAGTAGCTAAAGCACTTGTGTTATGGAATCATGACATGACATGGAACGGAACAACGAAGGTACTACAAACAGCCAGACCCGAGAAAAGTCGGTTAGAGAAATAGAAGTGGTTCTCTACATTGAACGTTCCGGAGATCGAACCCAGGACCTCAGAGCTGGGTCTCGATTTAGCTATTTAAGAGTTGGTTGAATTTACTGAATGACCTGCTTCATTTGGTAATTTTTACGATAATTGGCATTCTGCTAACTGTCATTACGATAATTCTCTTCGAGAGTTCAATGAGATTTTATTGTAGGCTTATCTGAATACGAAAATTTGGCACAATGACAAGTACACTGACCGACCACTGACATGCATTTAAATTAGCTGAATCGAGGCCCTGAACCCAAAGTAAGAAGCTAAAGCACTTGTGTTATGGAATCATGACATGACATGGAATGGATCAACGAAGGTACCACAAACAGCCAGACCCGAGAAAAGTGGGTTAGAGCAGTGGTTCTCTACATTGACCCGTCCGGAGATCGAACCCGGGACCTCAGGGCTGTGCGACTACTTGAGAACCAGTGCGTACGAAGACTGGGAAGTATCAATGTAAAAAATATGTACAAATGTAACATTTTCAATACATATGTAGTTATTTATTCTTATGTTTACATAGTCATGTATACATGTAAGTACATAGGTTAACATAGTAACTACAAGTAAATTCTATAAGGAAATAGGTGACAAAATAATACTAAATAACTTTTGACCATGTTTGTATATAAATAAAAAACTCTTTTAAATCCACAATAACAGTACTTATAATAAAAACGATTTAAATACTTTTTACAGTTACAGAGTATCCAATTTGTTTTCATGTTCAGTTTTCATGTCAAATTAAAGGTAACAAATTAACTTTCGATTCAAATTGTTTATTCCTTTCATTTTGTTTTTGACTTTTCAAAGATTGGTAGCAAGTGTTTTTTAAAGATTTGTTGCAATGACGACTTTAATAAAATGTAAGTATGAATAAGTATTTTTATAACATAATTAAATACTAGGTATTTCCCGCGTTTTTACTCGTTTATCTGACAAGGCAATTGAAATTATTTAAAATAGCGTTTTACTTTCCTCGAGATGGTTTGTTACAAATAATTCTAACAAAAAAAACCGTCTTCAACATAAGTCTTATATGGTTTTCCTATGGACCCCACTGTCAAAACTGGACTAAATAAATGGGACCACAGCACCAGCTTTCAAATAAATAAAGAATCGTCAAAATCGGTTCAGCCAGTCGAAAGTTATGAAGTAACAAACATAAAAAAATATATAGTCGAATTGAGTACCTCATTCTTTTTGAAGTCGGTTAATAATGATTTGTTTGTTGTTAGAAATGGAGCATTACTTAAGTGGTTTTAAATAGTTGTTTAGTCCTTTATAAAACCTATACGTAACGAGAGCCATCGTGGATGGGGGGCGCTGCTGTTCTCAATTATTATGAGTTATATTTTAATGTATAGACACTTACAGACGTTGCAGTGTGACTGTAAAATAAGAATATGTATAAAATTATATTAGAAAGTATTTTTTTATACGCCGTCTTCATAATTATTTTGTGTAATGTAATTATATCATAAAGTTAGTTCCATTTTACGCCACGACGGTTGTCTTTCCGTACAAAAATTAAACCTATTTACAATTTACTTGCAAATTCACGACTTTGAATTTACCGTTAAGTCTCATTATTTTTCCATATTTTTATACACCATTTATACTTGTGTAATTTAGCGTTTCAATAAACAGTAAGGTGAGTACCAAACGATAAACATATTTAAAATTTTCAGCGCCCTTTCCCCAACCAATTCAGCGCTTCCTAAAACTAACTACTAAATTTTATTTCAGATACGTTATGCTTGTTTATAATACAGGCAAGCTCAATGAACGCTCATAAGAAAAGTTGGCGGTCTAGAACAGCAATACAAGAAATACAGGACCCTAACTCTTATGGGTCAACGGAAATCTTGCCTTATATCTCGACAAAGTTCTCCGAACGAGCCACAGTAGATGAAGCTGAGGAAAAGGACAAACTCCTTTCTCTGTTCACGAACACGAAACGAGAGGTAGATGAAAAGATTAGACAGATTAACATACTTCATGGTTATATTAACTCGACTTATGATACTATTATGCGGTATCATGGGTATTTTAGGCATGTAAAGTATATGCTAGATATGCTTCATTTGGGTTCGTTTGGTAAATAATTTTGTAGAGGGGTGGTAGAGTAGAAATAAGTTAGTATAGAGTGCGTTTCGGATGTATGAACTGTGAGCACACGTATTTGTTCATACGCGCGTTCTCTTTAAAATTATTACCCTATCTGAAAACCTAATATCTATTTAATTACACTATTAGTGTCGTGATAATTTCGCATGAACAATAAAAAAACAGTAAACGTGCGAGTACTTAGGTACAGATAAAGACTTGCGCACGATCGGCACTACGGGTCACTAGCTACATAGCCGCGCACTCTATGCTTGCCTATGTACTCTAAGGGTGTTATAACTCCCGGCAAATAACTTGGCAAGATTTTGACGTAGTGGGGGTAAACCCGCGCATATTCGACTAACTCACCAATCTCTAATCGACTCGGTCGACGAACGCACCAATCGCGCGCTCGGATCGGCGACTCGGTCGACTAACGCACCAATCGCGCGCTCGGATCGGCGCTCCGCATACCCCGCGTCCCGCTTGACCACCAAATAGACCTAAAAAACGATTTCTGCGCATCTAACGACTCTTGCCAAGTTATTTGCCGGGAGTTATACGATTAAACTACGACAGTATACAATTGATTTGCCACATCGAGTACAGTTGTGAGCACAAGTGGTAAGTGTCGCAACAGGGGCCCGATGCCGCTATTTTAAGTCAGTGAGTGGTGGGTTAAAAATGTCCAGGGGCCCGAGTCCGCTATTTTAAATCGGTGAGTGGTGGGTTAATAAACGTTCCAGTGTATAGTGTATAATTATACCTAGTTGTTTTTGTGCTTATTTTCGTACTCAGATAATTTTAGTTCAATGACAAATGTACACCTGCTTGCCACTGTTATCATTGTAGGATTGCAAGTGACTTGAAGTGACTGTTCTTATCTGAATACGAAAATTAGGCACAATAACAAGTACACTGGATCGTTTATTAACCCGCCACTCACTAACTTAAAATAGCGGACTCGGGCCCCAGGTGTATCTCTTTTTCTTTACCAATAAGTCACAATCTACTGACCTAGAAATAAGACAGGTCTGTGAATAGTGGAAATTTACAGATAGACCTAGGATGACACTAGCGACCTAAGCAGACTTTTGACTCTTTGTATAACTCCCGGCACGTAAGTTGGCAAGATTTTGACGTAGTGGGGGTAAACACGCGCATATTCAACCTAACTTACCAATCTCTAATCGACTCGGTGGACTAACGCACCAATCGCGCGCTCGGATCGGCGCTACCGCATACCCCGCGTCCCGCTTGACCACCAAATAGACCTAAAAAACGATTTCTGCGCATCTAACGACTCTTGCCAACTTACGTGCCGGGAGTTATACCCCCATTATTTCCACACACAGACAAAACACTATCAATAGACACTTTAGATCATAAAGTGTTGACTCTGTACGGTCTAGTGGTCGTAGTTTAAACGTAGCTTATGTAACGTATTATTATATTCGTAATTAATGTAACGGTAGATTAGTAAAGCAAGGCACAAACCAGAAAATTAAAGAACATGAACATAATTGTATAAAGCCGCGTACAAAATTAGACTCAAATAGAAAAAAATAAAGTCTTACTTACGCGTATCTCCCGAAATCTCTTCTTCTACTTATTTAAAATCGAAGACAAATTCAAGAAATATGACTTACTTGAATATTGGCACAATGACATCATTTTATATATTTTTCTGGTCAACTAATTATGGAATAAAACAATTTTAAAAAGATACCCGCGATTTTTATTTAAATTGACATTCCCGACTTTTCGAAACCTTTTTAGGCACAGGCAGACTGACGTAGTGCTTGTTAGGATATGTTTATTTTTTTAATTTTATCTAAACAAGTCAGGAATATAAATGTAAATAAAAATCGCCACATTGAAAATGCATTAAATATGCAAACATATTTAAAAATAACGAACAGTATAGTAGTTAGTTTTTTAAGTAGATTATTTTTATTAGTTTTTTTTTTTACATTTGTAGTAGTTTTTAATCGTTATTATCTAGTAGTTTTTTTTTTTTAAAGGCTGTATATTACCTGCTTGGGGCGCTCGTACACGGATTACTCCCAGCCGCTATTTTTTTTTATCGAGGCAGCTGCTTTAATTAGTCCGTGCCTTTACCGCCCGGGTGTAGGTGGCCTTACAGTATAGAACTTACTAACTAATAAACTAAAATACTCAATGTTATTTAATTAAACTTAGGTTTTTAATGGTTCATACTTTGAAAGTAGATGTAGGTAATTATAATCTTATCTGTCTAATGTCTAGGTAATTAACTCAACTGAAAAACTAATAATTTTAGTTAATTATAAAAAAATGCTTTAGAAATAATGTAACAAATTAATGGACTAAAATTACACCTAGGTTGTAAGTAATTGCATTTATTTGTTTATTGAATAGTTTAAATACAATATGTCAAATAAAAACCACTGAACACGAAACAAAACATGTTTATTTACCTCCTCAAACACATTCATTCTTTTTACACAACATTATTTTCTTCTGTTTTGTAGAGAAGTAACAATGAAAACACTTCATATGAGGTAAGTACCTATAAAACTAGATACTTAGATACAGTACTTATTGTACTACAAAATATACTCGCGCACATTTATATCAGCAGGATTTACATAACAATACAACCTAAAAATTTTTATACAAAATTGATTATGGTGCTAATTCTGCTGTGCTCGAACTTAACCAAAATTAAAATAATTTATGTCAAAGATTTTATTTGATGGGTCTTATTTTCATCTGCCTTGGTTTAATTTTATGAAGAGAGAAAATAATTCAATAAGTCTAACTCAAATTTAGTTCTAGTTTAAAAGAATCAGCGCCTTTTTCAGCTTGAAACAAAACAAAATCTAGAAAAATATCAGAAAGATTCCATTGAAGTGTACTTATGTACCTTTATAAGCCATATTTTCTTCCATTATATTACAGGTGAAAGACGCTGAAACATTTCTGTCTGAAATGTTAAGAGTCCTGAAGAATCTTTTCTCAAAGAGTAAACCCCATGATCCGAAGTCAAGTAAACATCACGACGATCACAGCATAGCTTGGTCCTATTATGATGACCTTGGGAAATAAAAAAAAAACAATTGCCAAAAGAGCGCGTACTTTGACAGCTGTCAAATTAAAAAATCGTTATCTGTTATTTATTTTAACTTTTTTGATAGTCAATTTAAAATAGTACCTACATAGCGAGAATTGCTATTTTTAATATTTCAGCTTTATGTATTGCTCGACTAGTGTCGGATTCGGTTTTATACTAACAACGTATAAGTACTTGATTCCACATTGTTACTGAATTATTGCGATTTTTTTTTAATTCGATTGTTTTGAAAGCTAGCACTGTTTATTTTTGTTTTAATTATGTACAAGTGTTTGTTTTCTACAAGTAATAAAAATCTAGTTCTTCAAATATAACGCCGGTACGTACAGTTTTTTTGTTTTACAGAAGCAGCCGGGATATCTGTCCTGCCAATTATTTTCTGTCCATCAATTATTGATAACTAGTACAAAATGCCGCATGTACTATGCGGCATTTTGTTATTAAAATACCGCATATAATAAACAGAATTTACATTTATTTCATATTTATACTCAGGACGCTATGCATGTGACGTAATATTAGTAATAAACCCTTAATAAATCACATTGTGTTTTATTTATTTTGACTGCATGACAAGTTATAGGTATACATACTTCATTTGTAAATAAAAGAAGGATCTTGTTAAATGCGTTTATTAAATAAATTATTCACTCGATAAAATACCATCTAAAAATGCAGCACTTCTTACATTTTGATTTATACAAATTATTATTTACAATTTAATAGCGGCTATTTTGTTTTTTAGCAGCGCCTCTAGCAGTCAAAACCAATTTATTATGATAAATAAATTTCTAAACGACAAAAAAGGGTTTTAAGTCATGAATATTGTTTTAAGAGATTAAAAACGATTTTTAAGAAGACTTAATTCTTTCAAAAATTTGCATATACAAAAAAAATATTTTTTTTTATAAATGTCAATATTTAAGTTTGGTTTTTTGACCAATAGAGGCTCTGTTGTGATTTAGTAGTTGCTACAAGTTACTAGAGAATTTTGGAAACTATTATGTATAACTCGCGGCAAATAACTTGGCAAGATTTTGACGTAGTGGGGGTAAACCCGCGCATATTCAACTAACTCACCAATCTCTAATCGACTCGGTCGACGAACGCACCAATCGCGCGCTCGGATCGGCGACTCGGTCGACTAACGCACCAATCGCGCGCTCGGATCGGCGCTACCGCATACCCCGCGTCCCGCTTGACCACCAAATAGACCTAAAAAACGATTTCTGCGCATCTAACGACTCTTGCCAAGTTATTTGCCGGGAGTTATACTTAGTTATTTATTCATATTACTGCTCTAATGTAGTCTATGGTAATAATACATAAATGTGGACAACATCACATACATTGCTCTGAACCCAAAGTAAGTACCTATCTAAGCTAGCTATCTATTATGTTATGGTATCAGAGACAATTAGTACCACAAACACACTGGCTTTCCACGTTGACCCGTACGACGGTCGAACCCGGGACTTCAGAGCTGGCGACACTTAGAAAACCGATGTGTACACTCTATGACAGAGGCCATTGAAGATATATATTAAAAATGATGTTTTTGATTATAGAAATAACAATTTTCTTTAAGTAAAAGTCTATTCCAAAACAATTTTTAGCCTTCTGTTTTGGTTATATTATGTCCAAAATTCTCTAGTAAATAAATACATTAAAATTAAATATTATGCAAACTCATTATGGCTATATTAAGTATATTTGTTCATGTAATGAGAATTCCATCCTTGTGTCATAAATATAATTATAAATGTATAAAAAGTTAAAAAATTGCACACGATTTTTATTTTTCTGAAATATAAAATGGAAGAATTCTAAATATATAAAATTTTCTTTTAGTTCTATATAAAAATTTGTATTGTTTACAAAGACTAAGTTAATTTAAGTACTTAAATTGATTAAGAACTCTTTTGCGTGGCCGTTTTCTAACCTATATTGTAGTCGGCTTCCAGTCTCACCGACAGCTGAACACCAGTATGTCAGAGCGACTGTCTATCTGACAAACAACACATTTACTGGGTAATACAGTATCCATAGGTTAGACTGGCTGTCAGAATTGGAACTAAGCCAAATATAACTTTATATAACTAAGTATAGCAAGAATGATAATTACATTTTCGTAATTATCTTAATAAAAATCTGTTAAATATACGTTTATATTTAAGCAACGCTTAAACGCGTCGTATTAATGGACATGATTTTAAGCACTTGTTAAATAATGTATAAACTTAGCAGTACGAAGATAAGCCGTTGTGTTACTTCTAAAAATATCTAAAATCTCTCACACAGCAGTTTTATAAAGTAGGTGAATGTTGCATAACATATTTTGTTGCCAAAATGTTTTACAAATTGTAAAATAACTTATAATTTGTTAGTGATGTTATACAACTTCATACAACAAAATGTATCAACATGATAATTTTTATTTGGCCTACATAGGATCCCACTGCTGGGCAAAGGCCTCCCCCTCCGTCCTCCAAATATGATATAACAAATTATAACTTTTGTTATATAACATCAACTACCAGATTTCTCAAAAGGCAGACCCAAACTGATGGTTACAGAATGTCATGCAACTTTATACATAATGTAGAACCACTGTGGGAGCGTTTATAACATTATTAAAAACATAACATACCATCACGCCTGTATCCCCTAAGGGTTAGGCAGAGGTGTACCAATGTACACCCACAGTTCGCCGGTATGTTTAGGTCCCATGTAATAGGGGGCGAGCCTATTGCCACTAACCGGGCACAAATCCAAACTCCGACCTGCTACTGAGAATTTCATAGAAAAACCCAATAACACCTTGGTCGACTTGGGAATCGAACCCAAGACCTCTAGCGTAGCAGTCGCGCTTAGAACCACTAGGCCAACGAGGCAGTCATTATTACATTATTAACCTTAGAAAAATATTACACTGTCAAAAAATGTTATCTTGGTACACAATATTTATATAACTGTTGTGTGGGCACCTTTAAAATAACAGAGACGGCACAACTTAACAGCAACTTACAGTAAAGTTACCTTTAAGTATCCCATTTTCTGGTATTATATCTTTAGATTATAATAAACTGGTTTATCTTCTATCATAGCATTCATAATTTGATAGTTTGGGGTCCATCGGGGGCCACATTTGTGGGGCCATTTCCATATCGTTGGGGCCCTGTTGCGGCAACTGGCCCTGTAATAAAACAAATACATATTAATATCATAAATGCGAAGAAAACTGTATGTTACGCTTTAACTGCTAAACCACGCGACCGAGATTAATAAATTGAGGCATGGAATTTACAAATGGGCTAAGGCCCAAAAAAATCGAAATTTTAATTTTACCTTTTATAGGAGCTATGTTGTACAGACATTCCATTTCAAAGGTGCAAAGTGCCCACAAAATGAAAAAGCTTTGATTCCAAAAAAAAGCAAAAAGGATATGGATATTTTGTTGGCTACATATACTTCGTTATACAGGGATTTACAAAAGGGTTATAGCCAAGCCAAGGTTAAAGTTTTCGCAATTAATAAAATCTAGACACAAAAATCATTCATCAGTCTTATTACGTCACTCGCTAAATTCATGCGATAAATTGGAAATCATTTATTAAATTAACTCGTATCGGGCTGAAATTTTGTAAACTGACTCTACACCAGATGTACTCTTCACCCCTTTTGTATAGATATACCCTTTCGGTAACACCCTGCATAAGTGTATTCATTACCTGTCGTGTCTCTGGTCTCCGTTTGCCCCTAGCGCGCTTCGGCCATGGTTTCTTAAGGTGCACATATGTGATGTGTGCCCTTTTCTCGCTCGCGTGCTTGAAACCTTTGCCACACATCTCACATTTAAAAGGTTTAAGGCCAGTGTGGATCTGTGAACAAAACAAGCTAATAAATATTTTGATTACAATTTTTATTACCAATCCGCAGTGAGCAAGCGTGGTGATCAATGCTCGTGCCTTCTCTATATGGGAAGAGGCCTGTGCCCAGCAGTGGGACGTTTGTAGGCTGGATAATTTTTTACCATATTCAATTTAATTTTTAATGCATGTAAACTAAAATCATAAAAATATTAAATTAATCTAAACAAAGGTCTCCAATCTAAAATAAACCGCGATAGAATCTGTAAAAAGTAGTTTTATTTAAATAAAAATAATGTTTATAGCCATTAGCCGCGCTCTTACAACCAGCCTGTAACTGTCACACTACAAAATCTTTTTTACAAGCTTTTATGTAACTTGCAATGTATGTATGTTAAAGTCAAATTTTGCAGGGTAAATTAGGTGTTAACAAATGGTTTCTTAACATCCGACTGAGATGAATTTTCATTTATTTAGTGATTATATAATACACTCTTAAGGTGTGGAGTTGGTCTGCCGATAAAGCCATGATATGGCGGTAAGAACTCTGTAATGAAGTTAAGCAATCACATCGCGTTTGGGCTTGTCCATTAAGATTTTTTTCTCTAATGAATTTCTGTCCATCGTGTATACATATAATACTCACAAACATGTGTCTCTGCCTGTTGCTGTGCGTGGAGAAGTGTTTCCCGCAGACTGCACACACATAGCTCGCTCGCACTTGGCTGTGCACGCGCCTGTGTGCTACTAATCGTTGCTTCATTCTGAAGGATTTGTCGCAGGAGTCACACTTAAATGGTCTCTCGCCGGTGTGGACCCATGTATGGTCCTTTAGTAAGGCATAACTCTGAAATAAATACATATATTTAACCAACTTGAAAAGGAGGAAGTCGTCAATAGATAGATTTAAAAACTTCTCTGATTGATAGAGTACAAAAACACATGAAATTCGAAAAAAATCTTTTGTTTTTATTAAAATAAATGTTACCTCATTTATTTTAATAAAAACAAAACAAAATCGTTATGTTTCTATTTTTTAAATATGCCAGTAATGTTCCCAAGACAATGAAGGTTATATAACTATCTACTTTCATAAGAAAAAAATAAAGTATCAGTTAGTAAAACATCTAGATTCTGTAAATTATGCGTGTTGCTTAGACTTTTTTGATGTGTGTATTATAGATTTAGTATAAATCGTCTTTACAAAAAAAAAACACACTCCCCGTATTAAATAATCCAGCCTATAAACGTCCCATTACTGGGCACAGGCCTCTTCCCATATAGAGAAGGCACGAGCATTGATTAACACGCTTGCTCCCTGCGGGTTGGCGACTTCAGATACCAAATTTTGGAATCCAGGTTTCCTCACGATGTTTTCCTTCACCGTTTGTCAGAAGTGTCTTAGAATAATTAAGAAAGTACATATAACTTTGAAAAAGCCACATTGGTACTTGCCTGGGTTCGAACTTGCAACCTTGTGCATACAAATCCGTTCATTGAACTGCTAGGCCACCACGACATTTTTACAGTTTACTAAAGAAAGACTTAATTTCTTACGTGTAAGGTAAATAAATTTAAAACGTTATTTAAAGGTAATATAATTATATTTTTTAATCCATGATCCAAACAATAAAAAACTAGTACAAACCTGGAATATCCGTCCGCACACCTCGCACATGCACGGCGACTTCATGGACGGGTAGTTGGTTCGGTTCTTGTCCGGATGTACGCGTCGGAAGTGGCCGTGGTAGGCACGGGAGTCTTCGAGTTGGACGCCACACTGTAATATTTTTTTTTATTTATAAATTGTAAATAATTTATAAATAAAAAAATAAGAAAAGCTCGATATTGGCATTGCCGCACAACGTGGCAATGCTGCCAGCCTTTTGGGCACACTCCCAGTCGACAGCGATGTGGATGAATTTTTTGATGCCTTATTTAAGTTTTTTTTTAGTTTTTAGTTTATTTTGTTTTTCTTATTCCAAGTGTAAATATAGTTAGGTTTACTTATCAATTTACTTCTATTTCATGTTATGACTCACTTTGTCTTATATCAAATAAAAATATAGTAGGTACACCATATTAAAAGATCTCGAAACATTTTAATAAATTGCTAAAGAAATTATGTTAAATTATAGCTAAGAAGCATTTTGATCAAACATGCTTTTAAACGAACCAAACCGCAATAGAATCGGTCTATTCGTTTTGGAGCTACAATGCCATGGATATTTCAAACTTATAACAACTGTTCTTTTGCATTGGAGGTTAAGAAATATTCGACGAAACTGTTGGTCTAGTGGTAAATGACCCTGACTGCTATACCGGATATCGTGGGTTTGAATACCACCCAGGACCAATCTGTGTGTGAAAAGCAGGACCATTCGTTCTGTGCAAGCGTAGTTTATTTATGCTATGTTTGTTTTTAGAAACCTATAAGTATGTTTATCAGTAGTCTGGTACAGGTTACTTAGTTTGAGATCAGATGGCCGTGTGTGTGTTGTCCTAGGATATACAAGGTGTTACCGAAAGACTATCTATCTCATCGAAGAAGGGGTTCAAATTAACTAATTTTGAGCTGAAATTTTGTAAACTGACTCTATACCAGATGTACTCTTCACCCCTTTTGTATAGCTATACCCTTTCGGTGACACCTTGCATAAGTATGTAAAGTTTATCAGTTGTCTGGTTACCATAGCACAAGCTCTGCTTAGTTTGGGATCAGATGACCGTGTGTGAGTTGTCCCACGATATTTTTTATTATTATTGTGTTTCTTCTCTGTTTGTTTGATCATATTATTATATGTAGACCTACCTGTTCGCAGGGTATGGGTCCCTCTGCCTTCCTCATCTGACTGGGATACACTTTCTTGTCACTCTGTTCTTGCTCCTTCTCCCTCACTCTCCTCTCGACTTGCGACTCTTTTGTGTTTCTTCTCTTTTTAGGTTTATTTGATTCGCGGGAGTCTTTATCTGCACCTATTAGATTGAAAAAGGTATTAAATTCTTTTTTTCGTTTTTATAGTAATATAATTTGGGCAAGGACATTATAGTTCAGTATTTTATCAACCGACTTCAGAAAAAGGAGGTTCTCAGTTCGTGTTTGTATTTTTTTTTGTATGTCCGCGATTTGAAATGCAATTGCGGATCAATTTAAAAAAATCTCTTTTTTTCTCATCATTAGAGTATAAAGATTTAAATTAAAAAAACAAACCGAACTACTGCATCTACTTTGATGAAATTAAGATGGGGCCACCTCTTAGGTATCTTTGACAAAAATCGGTCCACAATTGCCGTGGATGTCGCGTAACATACATACAAAATATAATTTTTGAAGTTAGTTGAAAAATACACAATAACTTAAATAAAGGCAGGCTTCTACCTAGGTCAGCGAATAAGCATTGCCATACAACGTGGCAATGCTGCCAGCCTTTTGGGCACACTCCCAGTCGACAGCGATGTGGATGAATTTTTTGATGCCTTATTTTAGTTCTTAGTTTTATTTAGTTTATATTTTTTCTTATTTCTTGTGTATATAATTGTAAATATTATAACTTAAACAATATATTTATATAAATACCTGTATGGTGTCTTAGTGACACACTGAGATGTCTCTTATGTGCTTCAGCGGATACAAATCTCACGTTACATGTCTCACAAAATGGACCGTCTTCAGGGATCTAGAAGAAGATAACATAACATACCATCACGCCTGTATCCCCGAAGGGTTATGCAGAGGTGTACCAATGTACACCTACAGTTCGCCGGTATGTTTAGGTCCCATGTAATAGGGGGCGAGCCTATTGCCACTAACCGGGCACAAATCCAAACTCCGACCTGCTACTGAGAATTTCATAGAAAAAACCCAATAACACCTTGGTCGACTTGGGAATCGAACCCAAGACCTCTAGCGCAGCAGTCGCGCTTAGCACCACTAGGCCAACGTGGCAGTATATACTTTCATATGCTATATATTAAGTGAATAGCTGTTAATTTGATATGAAAAACAAACACTTATTTTTCTAGATTAACATTATTGTTTATTTATATTCACCTGATTACACTCCAACCTATGTTTCAGCTTCTTATGCAGCTCTATCCCCTTAGCGCTGACGAAGGAGTACCCGCACAACTCGCACACGAAGTCCGACGGGTGCTTGATGCGGATGTGGCCCATGTACGTCGTGAATTTACTGGAACATCACATATTATGTAAATAATGCTATTTGGAAAGAACATTAGCGTCGGTTTCTTAGGTTGGACCTTGAAATAAACTACTTTTTGACCGACTTTAAAAGAGGAGGAGGTACTCAATTCGACAGTATTTTTTTATGTTAGTTACCTCAGAATTTTCGAATGGGTGACTGATTTTGATGATTCTTTTTTTATTTGAAAGGTGGTGCTTCCCGTGTAGCCCCATTTTAATTAAGTCCAGTTATGACAGTGGGATCCATAAGTGTGTGTGTGTTTTTCTGTTCTGGCGTTGCGCGGCAGATGGTGCGCGGTGCGTTTTCCGACGGATACGAACCGACCCTATAGGTACTGTCGATTTTGTAATTTTGAATTATATTGACGTTAATAAGTGCTATGTTTGTGTCACGTATGTGCATTGCTGGCAGCTTATATGTGACATACTCACACGAACTCGTCCTGGCAGTGCGGGCAGCGGTACTTGGTGCCCTTATGCCACCTCTCGTGCAGTCTGGCTGTCTGTCTGTGTGTCGTCACGTATGTGCATTGCTTGCAGCTGAACCGTTGCGTGTGATGCGCTGTGATGTGTTTGCGGAGAGCGTGTGGATGCTTGAAGTGTGTCTTGCATATTTCACATTCGTGTTCCCCGCATTGCTAAAAAAAATGTATTTTGGCAAACCAACGAAAGACATAACACATTATCAAATCAAATTAAGTCATTTATTTTGTAACTAGGGCAGGAACTTCACAGGATTCTTGGTGTCTAATAATTAATACGAAAAGTTGGATATAAATTATTAAATTAATTCATTTTGAGCTGAAATTTTGTAATCTGACTCTATACCAAATGTACTCTTCACCCCTTTTGGATAAATATACCGTTTTGGTAACATAACAACTCTGTATTTCATATAAAAATATTTTTTGAGGTTGCTAGATTGACAATTACCTAACCTGCTACCCTGAGAAGAAATGTCGCAACAAAATCAGCATCTTTTAAGTCCAGATGACTGTTACCTAATATTGTGTAAATAAATACAAATACATAATCAATAGCATTACATACATATATTGAAGATGAGACAGCATTTTTGATCTCACTATACAAAAAAGTAAAAAAAATACACACAAATACATCGCCCAAAATTAAAAAATTGCACTATGTCACCGAAAGGGTATATCTATCCTAAAGGGGTGAAGAGTACTCAGCTCAAAAAGTATTTTTTTCGTATTAATTAGGTATATAGCATCATAATTTTTTTGTATCGTGTTGCATGATAAAAAGAAGCAAATGATTTTAAAATTAATAATTAATACTTACATCAGTATGTCTCGTCATATGACTATTATAAGCGTCTTCATCCAGAAACCCCTTAAAACATTCCGTGCATTTAAACACAGCATTTTTGTAGTTCGAACTCTCTTGTCTCTTAACAATCTCAGCTATTTGTTCTTCTACCGTCAAATCGGCGATCGTGAATAAAGTCTCATTCAAATCATCATTTAAAAATGGTTTCCTACGCCTATCAATTTTAGGTGCAGCAGGTTCTTTAACTTTTTTCAATCTTTTAACCGGTTTCTTTTCTTTAACTTTTTGCTTTTTTTCTTTTTTCGCTTTACATTTTTCTAGAGGTAGACTGTCATCTGAAGAATAATTATCTTTTTCTGATAAGTATTCTTTTACTGATTGTACTGTAACTTTTTCTAATTCTTGTTCAGTTGGTAAAGTTTTTTCCAAATCAGTTTTTTCTTCTTCAAAAAGGAATATTCTGTTTTCTTGTTTTATTTCTACTTCGCAAGTTTCTTCGATTGATTTTGGTATGATAACATCAAAATGGTTTGCTTCAAAATGTTTGACAGATAAAGGTGATGCGAGTAAATTGTTTTCGCGATTAATCGTTTTTAGAGTCTGGACGGTCAACTGTGAAATAAATATTATATTAGGTAGATATAACGTTTTATTTATTTATTTATAGCCAAAATTGTCCCACTGCAAGCAAAGGGCTCCCTTTCCATCTTCCAGTTCTCCCGGTCCTGGGCTATTGTTGTCCATAATATGGAAAAAGAGTCAAGCTCGTCCCGCCATCTCCTTCTGGGCCGGTCACGAGGTCTTCTGACGTTTTATAACGTTATTATTGGGAATATATGTATGGATTTAGAAATAAATAAGTATGTTTATCAGTTATCTAGTTGATACGGCCATCTGATCCTTAACTAGGCAGACACTGTATATAGCAACCAGACAACTGATAAACATACTTATTTCATACTTAACAACTTAACTGTCCCGCCAGTAGACACAATAGTTAAACAATGGAAATGTTCATATGTGACTCACGGGACAGGGAAATGGTTAATTTTGAATACATAATCTTTACATAGTACAAAATAAAGTCGCTTCCGCTGTCTGGTCGCTTAGGGTGCGTCCGCATCTGACGAACGAGCATTACACGAGCAGCTCGTGGCATGCTCGCGAGCTGTTACTGTAATGCTCGCGAGTCGCTCGCCAGCGGCGCGCGCACGTTTGTCAGACAACGTTATTGACACTAGTGCGTTCGCGGCATGCTCGCGAGCTGTTACTGTAATGCTCGTTCGGTGCTCGTTCGTCAGATGGGGACGCACCCTTAGATCTTTTAAACTACTCAACAGATTTGAATGCAGTTTTCAGTAATAGATAGAGTGACTCAAGAAGAAGCTTTATAAATGCATATTATAGTACAGAAACCCGAGAAAATTCGGATACCCTGCGAAGTCAGGGCGTCGTTAGCTATAAATAAATTACACACACACAAATGATCATGAACATCACACAAAGTTTTGTCTTGGGTGGGAATCGACCCCACATCTTTCTGTTCAGAAGTCAGGATCACTAACCACTAGAACAACAGTATATCTATACAATTTGCTATACTTACACAATCCTGTTTCTTAATAACTTCAAGCATGATATAGTTAGCTCTCAGACACTTATGTCTAAAGCGGCTGCAGTTTTGAAGTCTTTGTACACACTCTACACATAGTTTCTGAGGTAATTTATCTTCTTCTTCTAGCTAACAAGGATAAAAAATGTAAGTTATCTATAACTGAAATAGCACAGCCTTTTTTTGGGTCCCTTTGCGTATAAATAAGTAGTTTATAGAGTGTGCATTACAGAGTATGAACTGTGTGCACACTTAAGAACAAACATCGTTTTTAGATTCACGGAAAATTAATCTCAAAGCAGAGCGCGCCGTTTTATTAATACTATCTCAAACACTAATTTAATTGCACTATTACTTTGGGAATAATTGATATTTTCGCGTGAACGACAAAAAAACACTAAACGAGCACTTCGCTTATGATAGGCACAACGGACCTCAAGCGATGTAGGCATTCTCAGTACTCAAAATATTTATTGCTTTGGTATGGTAGGTTTACTAAGTTTTGATCATTATGGACCCTGTCGGGCACTGCAAATGTAACACAACATACCATCACGCCTGTATCCCCGAAGGGTTAGGCAGAGGTGTACCAATGTACACCCACAGTTCGCCGGTATGTTTAGGTCCCATGTAATAGGGGGCGAGCCTATTGCCACTAACCGGGCACAAATCCAAACTCCGACCTGCTACTGAGAATTTCATAGAAAAACCCAATAACATCTTGGTCGACTTGGGAATCGAACCCAAGACCTCCAGCGTAGCAGTCGCGCTTAGCGCCACTAGGCCAACGAGGCAGTCACTGCAAATGTAGGAGAGAGAAAGAGAACTTTTATTTGATTCTATGCTTATGTATACTCTAAGTAAACTTACCGATATTCCAGTAAGAGTTTCATATGCTTCTTTCAGGTTATAAATTCTAATAGGTATCAATTTTGTGTCCATAACTAAACATATTCTGCAAGCCTGTGAAATAAATAAATAATTACTATAAAGGCCTTATATGTACTTTCTTAATTATTCTAAGACACTTCTGACAAACGGTGAAGGAAAACATCGTGAGGAAACCTGGATTCCAAATTTGGGATCTGAAATCGCTAATCCGCAGAGAGCAAGCGTGGTGATCAATGCTCGTGCCTACTCTATATGGGAAGAGGCCTGTGCCCAGCAATGGGACGGTTATAGGCTGGATTATTATTATATTATTATTATTATATAAAGACCTCTGTGGTCGAGAGGAAATATAATTAAAATGTTTGAACATAGTTAATACTTACTTTTAAGCTTGCAGGTTCTCCATAGTCCATAACAGTTGAATCCTGGAACAACATCAGAAAATAAAAGATAATAATAATAATAATATTCCGGGACAACTCACACACGTGTGCTGAGGGCGCGTCGTGTGGTTTGTCGTGTAGCGTCGGAACGGACAAATACATGGTGGAGCGTTCGGATTTACACACTCAACTGTGACATGTTAGTGCGTCAGGTATGAGGGTTCTAAACCGGATATGAACCGACCCTAAAGGTGCTGTCCAATTTGGATTGTAATATTGACATTAAATAAGTGCTAAATTAAATAAATGATTTTGTATTTTTTAAACATATTCAGCTTCCATTCATCTCTACAACTCATCATTATTTTTCACACAATCTATTGAATCTATCCATTTCCCCACATATTATTATAAATTATTTACCTGTATTATCAACGGTACGGCCCCAGGCTTGACCTTCCGCAAACCATTCTTGGTCTCGTACAGGTCTTCACAGAGGAAGTGCTCGGAGCATATGCCGCTGCGTTCCCTTGGCTCCCACGTCTCTTTGCCGAGGGCCTTCAGCCATGACATACGGAGAGCTGCATCATTGGGGAAGCTGCAATATAATTAAATCTTAAATTATTTAAATTAAAAAAGTTAAGTAAAAGTAGTTTTTATTTTAATGTCTAATATTAGCGAAAATCACAGATAGCAACATGTTTTATTTGTAAAATAGGTAACAAGGTAATTTTTTAATACTTATAAGATCTCCAAATAATACTTAATAAAATGTTGGTTTTGTTTACAAAGTTATATAGCTATATACAGTATAGCTTGAATTAAATATGTTTAGTATTTCCTGAAAGATATTTACTTAACTAATATATGTGTAAACATAAGCAAATAGTTAAATACCTACATCAGTATTTAACTATCCAAACAATTTTAGATGACTTTAAAGTCTACACCAGTCTGTTTTGTAAATAAACATTGTTAGTCAAATTATGGCTTATGCTTTGCTTAATATTTAATTGATAATATAGTTTTATAGGTAGTTTTAAAGGTGTCAGGACAAAGTATACGTCCTTTTAATGCAACTATTACTACCCCTAGCTTTAATAGAATGTTATAGTAACAGTTGACTATACAACAAAGCTTCCAAGCAATAATATAATACAAAAAGCGTTTAAATAACTCATAAACTTACACATGAAAAGTAAGTCCCTGTGACTTCGATATGTGCCGGGAATCATTCTTACAGTACGGCACACAACACCTCATTTTCTTAACGTTTTTAACTCACTAAATACGAGATATAAATCAAGTATTACAACAACACAAGATCCACAAAATGGATTTGACATGTTGATTTTTCGGGTAAAACACACATTTTTGGAAACGATTCTGGTGAAAACATTAGCGTAAGATGTTTATAAATAAGTTTTACAAGTAATTTTTGCTAATAAGAAAGCTGGTTTAATAATATAGAAGAAAATTCATTAAATTATTGTCTGTCATTTTGCTCGCCGACAAATATTAACTTGACGAATTCGAGATTGATGTCATTATCTCCATTCGAGTTTCTATGCTCTTCGTTGTCATAGTAAATTTCGATGAAAGAAAGAGAGAGACAGTGTAAGTTGTCATACAAGCGACTTTTTTATTTAGTAGTATAACATAACAATGTATGTAAACATAACTATACAAGCAATGCTTGGTTTCATTTTAACATATGCAAATTTCATTGAGAGTAACGGAGATAGAAATATCGGGGCTTTGCAGCAAGTGTTTACAGACTACAAAATAAATTTAGAAATCGACTAAAATATATAATATAGTCATCGCAGTAGTTTAAACTGGCCTTTTATCGTCTAGTAAGTATACAATAACTTGATAGTTTACGTCGTTTGGTGTTCATACATTAATGGTAACCGTCAAATGTCGCCGTTTGTTGAAGACATGAAGATATAAGTAAAAAATATTTATTTGAATGCGTTCCACGGAAAAACACTAAAACAGTGTAGCAGCGTAGCAAGCTAGCGAGAGCTTAGGATTTGGTATTGCATTATTTGAATAAGTGGTCAAGTGTTGGCATTTTCACTTGAACATTCTGGTTTTCAAATAAAACAACTGAATAATACTTATTTCATAATTATTTATTAGGAATATTATGTACAATACATAGCCTGAATGAGAATAACCACTATTCTAAACATTTATTAATCTGCCTAGCCTTTTTTTAAGCTATGTTGGGGTCAGCTTCCAGTCTCACCGGATTTATCGTCTATCTGACCTCTACAATATAATTGATTGGGCATCGCAGTATCCCATAGTAAGACTGGTTGTCAGAATTGTAATGACTTAACGACTGTCAGAGAACAACCGGCCGCTATACGAATGCATTCCTAACAGGTTGTGGTCAACAAGAAAGTATAACTTATACCTGGCGAAGAATTTGCTACCAATAAATTACTATCATTTAGTAATACTATAAACAAATAACATCATTCAAAACTATATCATTATGCCAGGTTACAATGAAAAATACAACACGGTTTTTTATTTCCCCATACAAATCAAGACCAACTGACATGTGTCAGGAACGCATTCTCTCAGCGACCGGATTATAATTAACTTAGTAATCTCCAGTTAGTTCCGTTTTCCTGATTCTTCGTCTTACACGCTTCGGTCTCGGTTTGTTTAAATGTACATGGTCGGTATGGGCCTTCAATTCCCCTGAAGTAACGAAACTTTTATTGCAGGCTTCACATTTGAAAGGTCTTAAACCGGTGTGTAACTGTGAAGAGAAATAAATAATAAATTAATGTAGACAACATCATATAAATTGCTCTGAACGCTAAGTAAGTAAAGCACTTGTGTTATGGAATCAGAGACAACTAGCACTACAAGCACTCAGACTCGAGAAAGTTGTCTTCTACTACTGGACCTAGGATCAAACCCGGGATCTTAAAGCTCGTTACATTGACTTAAAATAATGTTTTAGTGCAGTATAACATAAAACATACCATCACGCCTGTATTCCCCGAAGGGTTAGGCAGAGGTGTATCAATCAGGGATGTTATGGATATATGATTTCGGATCCGGATACGGATATGGATATTGGTAAAATATAATATCGGTTTCGGTTACGGTTATGGATATTAAATTATTTCGGATTATCCGATAGTTTCGGTTACCTACGGATATTATTTTTTTAAGGAACTGTAAGTACGAATAGCTGTGCAAGTGTGCACCTCGCGCTGTGACGTCATTAGGTAGCGGAAGAGGTGTCGCATTCCAGCGGAGTGCACAGTTAATTCGTACGAGTGTAGTATTCAGTTAGACTCCGCCCTATCCGAAACTATCCGAAACTTTTATTTCGGATTCGGTTACGGTTACGGATATTTTTTTATTTCGGATATCCGATAGTTTCGGTTACGGATATGGATATCCATAACAACACTGGTATCAATGTACACCCACAGTTCGCCGGTATGTTTAGGTCCCATGTAATAGGGGGCGAGCCTATTGCCACTAACCGGGCACAAATCCAAACTCCGACCTGCTACTGAGAATTTCATAGAAAAACCCAATAACACCTTGGTCGACTTGGGAATCGAACCCAAGACCTCTAGCGTAGCAGTCGCGCTTAGAACCACTAGGCCAACGAGGCAGTTAGTTCAGTATACTGTGTTTATTATGGGGTAGTAACTAATCTTAATGTTCGTCAAATGTATTTGTTTCTTAGGTTTACGCGAATGTTAGACATTGAAATAAAACTACTTTTTACGGATTTAGTCGCAGCTTATTTTAGATTTTAGGTCCCGAAGTTTTGACACCTTTGCAGGTATCATGATCACGGGCAGACTGCCCGTGATCCGTAAAAAGTAGTTTTTTTTTCATATTATGTATTTTAAAAATATTATACACATATTTTTCCTTATTTTACGTGACCAAAACCTCAATATTTGGGAACAGGGCAGGTACATAATCATCATATAAATTAGTTTACTCACAAACATATGTCTGTTCCTATTGAAGGAGAAAGCAAACTGTTTCCCACACACAGTACAGTCGTAAGACTTGACTGCTCCCTCGTGTTTCTTCATGTGGGTGGCTAGGTTAGCTTTCACGGTGAACGACTTCTTGCAGAGGTCGCATTGGAAGCGTTTGCCTCTGTGGTTTAGTGTGTGGTATCTCAGGTGAGTTGAGTTCTAGAAAATGAGACAAATGATTAATATTAGCGTAGCAAAATCAGTGGATAAAAACAAAAGGATTTTTAAAGATAGTATGTTTAAAATAAAGTTGAATTAGTTACACCATTGATAACACTCATGAGCTTTGATTTGTAGAAAACTAGAAACGATCTTGATCATCTGCGTTTGAACTAATCCGCTTTTTTAAATAAACAACATTTCTTAAATAAGCCTAAGTTACTCCTTATAACATTAGCTATCTGCAAGTGAGTTTTCCGTCAATATCAGTCCAGCCGTTTCAGGGATTAGCCAGAACAAACAAACAGAAAGACTTAAACATTTAAAATAGTTTTTTTTTATGTTTGTAATATACCAGGACTTTTTATATAGGTTATAATTTTTTATTTTTTCCTTTTTTTATTATTTTAATGTAATCATATCAATACCTAACAACACCTTAACGGGTCGGACAGGGTTTCTTAACACCCTGTATTTTAATGTCATATGCATTTAGTAAAAAGCTGCTAATTTGAAATTACAAACAGAAACTTCAATTTTATTTATTTACATATGGAAGTTGGTTAAAACAAGTATCTTACCCTAAATATCTTCCCGCAGAGCTCACACAAGTACGGGGTCCCTTGCGTTGAGTACTTAGTTCTGTTCATGCCCGGATGAGACTTCTTGAAGTGGCGAACATACTCAGATAGACTCGGTAGGATTTCGCAGCACTGTAACAAAATAAACATATAGTTTATATAAATTATTGTGCCATGTCGTTATTCTCACTTGAACATCAACTTTATTTATTTAATTATGGCACTCCAACTTATTCAGTAATACAATTTTTAGGATACTGTAACAGATAAACTTAAAATCTAGAGGGAATTTGTGACTCATAGGTGTGCACAGCACTTGCATAGATTATAGAACATGTATGCTAAAAAGACTACATAAAAACAAAACTGAAAATTAAACAAAATAAAAACACAATTAAATCTATCTTGATTTGAATTTTAGAATGACTAGGGCAGTTGAAAACATTATCAAAAGTTTTAACGCGAACTGAACTTTATATGTAAGTTTCCCAGTAGTTTTTCCAAAAACTATTTGCATATAATATAATTTGACGGGAAATTAGCGCGAGGCATGTATAATCTTTTTGAGCTCAGCTTGCGACCACGGCCTGTGTAACCCGGTCGAAACGTCAAACCCTAAAGGTATTTATACATGTTTCGAAATTATATTACTGTAAACATGTAGCGCGATAGTTTTAAAGTAAGTATTTGCATATAAATTGCGAGCACAATTTGCATAAAATGTGCTTACGCTCGGCACAATGGGCTTATTTATTTATATATCATATTTTTTTTTATAAAAATATATTTCTCAATATAACGCGCCGCAAAACCATAACTATAATACTCGCAATCTATAGCTTTTACTTTTTTAGTGTTCCGTACCCTATTACTAAGACTTCGCTGTCTGTCCGTCCGTCAGAACCGCGATGGCTAAACAGTTTAAAATTTACACAAATTATGTATTTCAGTTGCCTTTACAACAAAAAATACTAAAAACAAAATAAAGTATTTAAGGGGAGGTCTCATACGACGGTGGTACGGAACCCTTTGTGCGCGAGTCCGACTCGCACTTGGCCGGTTCTTTACCTGTTCACAAGTAACACTTTTATTCGACAGAACGTTCCTCTCACTCTCATGTATAGCTGTCCTTCTCACTTGTCTGCGGTTACCAGCCGACTGTCTGTTCTTTACATGGGGATCGTTACTTATAAGATTCCTGTAAAAAAAACAATATTTATAAATATATGGAGGAAGAAAATTTTAGAAAATTACTGGTATCTTTTAAAATACTGAATAGATTGATCTCAAATTATACCTAAGAATCATCTTAAACAATGCAACTTTCAAACAAAAAAGAAATTGCATCACAATCGGTCCATTTGTTTAGGAGCTACCTTACCACAGATAGACAGACCAACACGTCAAACATGTAACAACCTTCATTTTTCATAGTCATATATAAGGTGCTATAAAAATATCTGCCACGGCTTTAATGGGAGGTAGTATTGTCTTTATAGATTACAAAAGTGAAGAACTTTCGTACCCCGGAACAGTTAATTAAATTTTAGAAAATAAAATTGTTAAATTAACATTGACTCTATTCTGCGTAACGTGGTTCACAAATTACGTGAATTCGGTGCGGAGCGGCAACAGCTTAGGACACGGGATGGTTTTATACTAATAAATCAATTCAAATTTATACGTTATTTTTTTTGAATGAAAAAAAAAATGATAAATAATCAATAATTTATCTATACTATTGTAATCTATAAACACAATACTACCTCCCATTAAAGCCGTGGCAGATGTTTTTATAGCACCTTATATAAAGTTGTATTTAAATAATTTAAATGTAATTTTCATTATGTATTAAAAATAAAAATTATGTCTTGTTTTGTAAATTATTACACTAATACTACTATAAAATAAAAGAATTTAAGTATTCAATTTGATATTGTTTTATACTTACGGATCATTTTCGCTTTTAATATGTTTTGAAGATAATTTAAGATGTCTTTCATATGCTACTTCAGATAAAAACTTAACGTCACATGTCTTACAAAATGGTCCTTCCATAGGCATCTAGAAATTATATTTATTATTAAATAAATAAATAAATAAATGTGGACAACATCATATACATTGCTCTGAACCCAAAGTAAGTAGCTAAAGCACGCGTGTTATGGAATTCAGAAACAACGAAGGTACCACAAACACCCAGACCCGAGGCAATGCAGAAAAGTTGGTTTCTACTTTGACCCGTCCGGGGATCGAACCTGGGACCTCAGAGCTAGCGACACCTTGAAACCGGTGCGTACGCTACTCAACTACGGAGGTCGTCATTATTATTTCTTTGGTTAATGTGAATAAAGAAATATAATTGAACGGGAGTTAGATTACAGTAAAAATGTAGCGCGATAGTTTAAAATTTAGTAGTAAAGCGAATATTTATTTATTTCTTTATTGTACATAGGTAAAACACAAAATAAAATAATGTAATGAAGAAACATGTACAAAAATATTTCTAATTTAATTGAATTTTTTACCATCGGGCATGAAGAAAATGGTTTTTTTTTGTAGTTATTGTTTTCATCTCAAATTTAAGAGAATTTCGCGGCAAAAAATGGTCATTTAAAATTATTTATTATTGTCACTATCATGAATATTCCAAGTTTCATATTTAAATTTATGTGTTTGTGAAACCTTCACCCTTTAGGGCCGGACAAGGTTTTCTTAACGCCCTGTATATAATATACTTCCTCACGATGTTTTCCAAAAACTGGGATCTGCAGCAGTGAGCAAACGTGGTGATCAATGCTCGTGCCTTCTCTATATGAAAAGAGGCCTGTGCCCAGCAGTGGGACGTTTATAGGCTGATATATTATTATTATATATACTTACATCATTAGTAAATAACGGATGTTTCGACCGTTTATGAACAAATATTCCTCTAGCACTGACAAACGTGTACCCACACAGCTCACACACAAAATGTGACATGTGTTTTAGGCGTAAGTGGCTTAGTAAAGTTGTCTGTTTCCTAAAAACAAAACCATTATTATTATATTTAGTTTAAAACCACGGATTTGCCTGCAAGGACATTTATTTACAACTAGCTGACCCGACAGACGTTGTCCCGTCTTAACCATAGAGAAAAGTAAATAAGTAGGGTAGTCTTAACTATGAATATTGAATTCTGTCAATTCTATGTCAAACGTCAGGTTACATTAAAAAAGTTAAGGTTTGATTAAAAATAATGTTACGTAGTGGTAAAGTATTCTTAAATTTTCTAATTTTCCACGCTATTTTCCAAATTGTTCTTTCATAAGAACCTCCTCCTGACAATAACAACCACAACAAAAAAAGAATTAGTGAAATCGGTCCATCCGTTCTCGCGTGATACCGTGACCAAGGGAAATAGGGATTCATTTTTATATATATTTAGATTACTTCCAGACTCTGCCTGCTTGCGACCACGGCCTGTGTAACCCGGTCGAAACGTCAAGCCCTAAAGGTATTTAAGCATGTTCGCGCTTATCCCGTCGTCGCTAATGGTCGTTCATTGTGGCGTTCTAGGGGGGAGGTGTTCATCAGTGGACGTCTTCCGGCTGATGATGATGTGCTAATCCCCCTTCTATAATATTACTATAAACATGCAGCGCAATAGTTCAAAAGTTATTATTTATAGTTTTATTTAACAATCAATGTGTGTATGTACGCCCTGAGTTGGAATTCGAGATCTATAATTGAACCGGTAAAATAATAGGCTAGTTATTAAAACCTGTTATAAAAGCATTAAATAAATCAAAATGGAAATCCTTTGCTCTAATATTTACATATTATAAACTGCCTCGTTGGCCTAGTGGTTCTAAGAGCGACTGCTACGCTAGAGGTCTTGGGTTCGATTCCCAAGTCGACCAAGGTGTTATTGGGTTTTTGTATGAAATAGCAGGTCGGAGTTTGGATTTGTGCTCGGTTAGTGGCAATAGGCTCGCCCCCTATTACATGGGACCTAAACATACCGGCGAACTGTGGGGGTACATTGGTACACCTCTGCCTAACCCTTCGGGGATACAGGCGTGATGGTATGTTATATTTATATAAACTACAATCCCTTTTTGTATCCCCGAAGGGTTAGGCAGAGGTGTACCAATGTGCACCCACAGTTCGCCGGTATGTTTAGGTCCCATGTAATAGGGGGCGAGCCTATTGCCACTAACCGGGCACAAGACCAAACTCCGACCTGCTACTGAGAATTTCATAGAAAAACCCAATAACACCTTGAACGACTTGGGAATCGAACCCAAGATTTCTAGCGTAGCAGTCGCGCTTAGCACCGCTAGGCCAACGAGGCTTAACATAATAAATAATTAAATAAGTATACTTACTCAAATATATTACCGCAAACGCGACACAAGAATCTATTCCCCATATGGTACCTCGTATGATTCATTACTACAGTTCTGAAAGACAACAATAATTAATAAGATTATTAAACAGAACTAAATTATTCTTACTATATCCTATTGGTAATAATAATAATATTCCGGGACAACTCACACACGGTTATCTGATCCCAAGCTAAACAGAGCTTGTGTTATGGTAACCAGACAACTGATAAACTTACTTATATATTTCTAAATACATACATATTATAGATAAATTACACCCAGACACAGAACAAATGATCGTGCTCATCACACAAACATTTGTCCTGGGTGGGAATCGAACCCACGACCTCCGGTATAGCAGTCAGGGTCACTAACCACTAGACCAACAGCCCCTTCAAATAGCTTATATTATTTACTAAATTCATAGTAATCATGCTATATACTATAGGTAAATAAATTAATGAGAAAAATTGGGTATCAATTATTTAACGAAATCATTTTGAGCTGAAATTTTGTAAACTGACTCTATACCAGATGTACTCTTCACCCCTTTTGGATAGATATACCCTTTTGGTAACACCCTATAAACGGCAGAACCGATTTTGATGAAGCTTAATATGAGGTAAACTCTGGACACAAACACAGACTAAGCCAAGGTAAGCAACAGATTTATTTATTTATTAAAAAAGGTTCACCAACAGCTTCTGCGTACATGAGATCATAAATAATAGGATTACAAGACTTGGACTTACACAGTTGCCGATAACAGATAATAATATTCCGGGACAACTCACACACGGTTATCTGATCCCAAGCTAAGCAGAGCTTGTGTTATGGTAACCAGATAACTGATAAACATACTTATATATTTCTAAATACATACATATTATAGATAAATTACACCCAGACACAGAACAAATGATCGTGCTCATCACACAAACATTTGTCCTGGGTGGGAATCGAACCCACGACCTCCGGTATAGCAGTCAGGGTCACTAACCACTAGACCAACAGGCCCGTCTAATAGATAGACACAGACACACAATAGAATAGATAGACACATAAGTGTAAAAGAAAACATTTTTGTTATTAACAACCAAATGGCTGTACCTAAATAGATGCAATCTCCTACAAAATCAAATAAGGAAAACACAAATAAACATATTCATACTTAAATTGAGAACCTCCCTTTGAAGTTGGTTAAAAATATATTTCTTTATTTATTCAAAAAACCTTTTTTTTATTAAGTTTACGTACTTTTAAGTTTACACCTTCGTTGTATCTGAATTCCATAACACGCGTGCTTTAGCTACTTACTTTGGGTTCAGAACAATGTATGTGATGTTGTCCGCATTTTCGTCAGTAAGTAAGTAAGTACAACTAACCTCGACCGTGTTTTAAAAGGACACTGTTTGCAGCTAACTTCAAACTTATGTTGTCTCGCCAGATGCATTCGAATAGAATTTTTCGTCTTGAAACGAACTTTGCAGATTCGACAAGCGTGGAGACCCATTTTCTAAAAAACAGAGACATAATAATAAATCTAGTGTTTTGTTGTTTGACCGCTAATAAATCTATACTTATAATAAATCTGTAGAAGTGAAAATTCTCTACATTGAAAATATAAAAAAAAAAAATAGGGGCGACCGACACCGAACCCAAGTGTGAAAAAAAAATTTTTGTCTGTCTGTCTGTCTGTCGGTATCACGCAAAAACTACCGGTTCGATTACGATGAAACTTGATATAATTATTCTTTATTATCCTGGGCACCACACTGGGTAGTTTTTATCCCGGAAAAGTATAAACAATAAAAAACAAACTTAATTTTGCGGTTAACAACTCATTGATAAGTTTCGTCATTCACGCGAACGATAAATAAAACATTTAAATTAAATACACAATCCTTCAGTTAAAATCAATTAATTGAATATAAAAAAAAACAAGATTGTCAATAATAATACGATATAATTATTTCGAAAATTTGTTGGTTACTTTTTGAGATTATTGCATTCAGACAGACTAGAAAAGATAAAACAGAGTTCACCATTTATGTCTCAAGAACATTGTGAACCTCCGGGACTAGCTAGACTTCGGACCCAAGTCGGTAGTTGTAGAGAAAATATGTATCGGTGGGGTTACAGCACACACGAGCCCTGTGAGTGAGTGTGGAACCTCTCCCCAGACCATGGCTCACTCGCCGAGCTGCCCAGCGTGTCCCACCACCTGTACACGCGAGGACCTGTACAACGCCACTGATAATGCTGTCCGCGTGGCTGAGTACTGGTCCGCAAAAATCTAGCCACGATGAAAATAGCCATTGATCGAGACGCTAAGAAGAAGAAGTGTGAACCAAATTTCATGATCTTTAATTTTTTGGATTCATCTCCACCCCGTATAACAGAATAACTATAAAAAACATCGGGAATGGAAAGTACACACGCAAATTAACAAAAATTGGAATCTGAAATCGCAATGAGCAAGCGTGGTGATCAATGCTCGTGCCTTCTCTATATGGGAAGTGGCCTGTGCCCAGCAGTGGGACGTTTATAGGCTGGTATTATTATTACTAAATAAATAATTGTTATAATTACCTCGCTATGTTTTATCACATGTCTTTCATATTTATCCTCGGTAGGGAATCCTTTGAAGCACACTTTACATTTAAATGGAGAATTTATGTATTTAGAACTGAATTGTCTATTCTTTAAATCCTTTATTTCTTGTTCCTCAGACAAAGGTGTTACTGTGTATAGAGTCTCATCTATTGGTGTAGGAATGAAACCTTTTTTTCTGTAAAAAAGCAGAGTAGAGCTTGTGTTATGGTAATCAGACAACTGATAAACATACTTATATATTTTTAAATACATACATATTATAGATAAATTACACCCAGACACAGAACAAATGATCGTGCTCATCACACAAACATTTGTCCTGGATGGGAATCGAACCCACGACCACCGGTATAGCAGTCTGGGTCACTAACCACTAGACCAATAGGCCCGACCAATAATTAAAAGGTAAATGAGAAAAATAATTTTGCAAGAGTATAGTAAAAACTGATTTATTAATAACTTGTAAGCTCGTTTGTATCTAATAATTAAAAAGATAAATGAGAAAAAAATATATTTGCAAAAGAAGTAATATCTGCTTATTAAGAAACTATAAATGTAGCTATTTGGTGACTTGTACACCTATTTTTTTTAAAGATGATTTGAGAGTGAAAGGAGTGAATGCTGAGACGAGTAGTAGAGATGAATGGAAGCTGAATATGCATTGAGCCGACCACACATAATTGGGAATAGGGCAGTGATGATAATGACCATTTTAAGGTGTAAATTGCGACAAATATACATTTAAGAAGGTCTTAATGTAAACTTACGAGCTTTCGCAGTTATATATACAAAACATAACTCATAAAACATAACATAACATACCATCACGCCTGTATCCCCGAAGGGTTAGGCAGAGGTGTACCAATGTACACCCACAGTTCGCCGGTATGTTTAGGTCCCATGTAATAGGGGGCGAGCCTATTGCCACTAACCGGGCACAAATCCAAACTCCGACCTGCTACTGAGAATTTCATAGAAATACCCAATAACACCTTGGTCGACTTGGGAATCGAACCCAAGACCTCTAGCGTAGCAGTCGCGCTTAGAACCACTAGGCAAGCGAGGCAGACATATCTCATATTAAATTAAAATTGACTAAAAGACTAAAAAAGATAGCTTACTTTGCAACTACTGGAGTTATCTTTTCCTTCATCGGCGTTACTATTGTCCTTTTAATTATTTTCGTGTCAACGCAAATCTTTTTTTTACTTTCATTATTTTCTTCGTCATGATCATCTTTTATATCGATACTGTATGCACAAGGTATATCGATTTCAGTTTTCACATCACTATTGCTAGCGATGTCATTACCATCGATTTCCACAGTATTGGAATCAAAATTATCGTAATCTAGTGTTGTATCAATTTCGATTTCGTTTTTAACTGGAATGTTAACTATATCGATGTTTTGGAAGCTTATATCTTTTTTAACAATACCGGGCACACTGTCTTTTGCGTCGATACTGTCTGATAATCGATCGATTACAAAACTCGTTTTCACATCAGGGTTCTCATTACTCATTTTAATAACATCACTTACTTTTATCTGAAAATTAAATATGAAATTATTATTTAATAGAAATGTTCTCCGTACACATATTATAAATGCAAAACTAACTCTTTAATAGATCTTCATAAAATATAGCTCAATCAATAGAGACGTCATAATCGGTACATTAGTTTAGGAGCTACGATGCCACAGACAGAATCGTCAAAGTCAACTTATACGCCTTTTTGAAACGGGACTTAAAATTACATACTACTATATATATTTCAAGATAATAATTATGTATACTTACAGTAGGATTTCTTTCAAGGAATTTGTGCAACAGTTTGTCTGTCTGTATCGCTTTTTCTCTAAAATTAGCTGCAGTAGTCAGTCTCGCAGCGCATTCCCAACACAACTGTGGTGGCAATCTACCGACATCATCGAAAACCTAAAAAAGAGGTTACATTATAAATAATATGACATTAAAAAAAAAGTGGACAACATCACATACATTGCTCTGAACCCAAAGTAGCTGAAGCACGCGTGTTATGGAATCAGAGACAACTAGTACCACAAACACCCAGACACGAGACAATGTAGAAAAGTGGTTTACAACATTGATCCGTCCGGGAATCAAACCGGGACCTCAGAGCTTGCGACACCTTGAAAACCAGTGCGTACGCCAATCCACCACGGAGGTCGTCAAACTATGCTTATGATTAGCAGTTAAAACATTTTTTTTTATTGAACAAAATATATAATGTTATGAATGATCATTTTCTGATTCACCATCAGGCCAGTCAATGACACTTGGTGAATTTTAAGTTATTATACATACTTGCTCTAAGAGGGGCTCGTGGCTAAGTGTAAGCCGTACGGTTTGACCGATAATACAGGTTAAGCCGCGCTCGCCGCGGTTGCTCCGTGGATGGGTGACCATTTATAACATACCGAGACCCCTCCGTGCCTCGGAAAAGCACGTTAAACAGGAGGTCCCGGTTGTCATACATAGATCTTTGGCAGTCGTTAAGTCAATTCTGACAACCAGTCTTACTATGGGATACTGTGTTTCCCAGTAAAATAGGTTGTGGAGGTCAGATAGGCAGTCGCTCCAGGTAAAATACGGTATTCAGCTGTATCCGGTAAGACTGGTAGCCGACCCCAACATAGTTGGGAAAAGGCTCGGGATATGATATACATACTTGTTCTAAATCTGTCATGTGTTTTTATTATTTTACTTTATAAGAATAAATATATACTTACTCGTCTGCCCGTCATAGTTGTGTACATATCTTCAAGGCCACAACCCCCCATGTAAAACGTTTTCCGATCTAAAGATAAACATATTCTGCACATCTGAAATAATACAAGCTTATTTGACCTTACTATTATCATAAATGCGAAATTAACTCTGTCTGTCTGTATGTTACACAATCACGCCTAAGCAACTGATCCGATTTAGATGAATTATGGTACAGCAATAGTCTAGACTAGTCTAGAGCCTGAGAAACAACATAGGCTAAGTTTTAATACGAAAAATCTGCTGTAAATGGTTGAAATATTGAATGAGAGTTTGTATGAAAATGTTCCTAATTGCCGCGATAACCGAGCCCATTGAGGGCGGAACTGCGGACAACAGCAAGTTTTCAAATAATCGAGGTTAGATGTATGTTTTTAACTCTTTCACATATAAACTACTCTAATATTTCGGGCACGTATTTGAACATAGGTAGAACTTAATCTAGATTGTTTATTACCTCATGTCCAAGCCTAAGGCTTTATATACTGAAATATATGTAACTAACATAACATACATACCATCACGCCTGTATCCCCGAAGGGTTAGGCAGAGGTGTACCAATGTACACCCACAGTTCGCCGGTATGTTTTAGGTCCCATGTAATAGGGGGCGAGCCTATTGCCACTAACCAGCACAAATCCAAACTCCGACCTGCTACTGAGAATTTCATAGAAAAACCCAATAACACCTTGGTCGACTTGGGAATCGAGCCCAAGACCTCTAGCGTAGCAGTCGCGCTTAGAACCACTAGGCCAACGAGGCAGTATATATTTGTAACTAGCATACTTTTAATCTTAAAAAGTCACTTGGTAACTGAGCAACATAAATATTAAAAAAAAATTCTTACCCTTAATCTGGCACACAGCTCATTGAAATCATACTGTAACAACATAAAATTATTTAAATAAGTTTTCTTATAGATTACTCAAAAATTTGCTATTATGCCAGGGACAGACACATAGCCAACTTATAGAATCTTTCTTTGATAGATAAATAAATATAAATGTAAAATGTAAATGCGGACAACATCACATACATTGTTCTGAACCCAAAGTAAGTTGCTAAAGCACTCGTGTTATGGAATGCAGATACAACGAAGGTACCACAAACACCCAGACCCGAGACAATGCAGAAATGTGATTTTCTACATTGACCCGTCCGGGGATCGAACCCGGGACCTCAGAGCTAGCTAGCGACACCTTGAAACCGGTGCGTACGCCACTCGACCACGGAGGTCGTCAAAAAAAGGTCGTCAAATGATTGAGCATAAATGTAAAACAGACGGGCCTGTTGGTCTAGTGATTAGTGACCCTGACTGCTATACCGGAGGTTGTGGGTTCGATTCCCACCCAGGACAAATGTTTGTGTGATGAGCATGATCATTTGTCCTGTGTCTGGGTGTAATTTATCTATAAAATGTATGTATTTAGAAATATATAAGTATGTTTATCAGTTGTCTGGTTACCATAACACAAGCTCTGCTTAGCTTGGGATCAGATAACCGTGTGAGTTGTCCCGGAATATTATTATTATTATATTGTATTGTGTGTCTAACATACATGTTTTTTTTTAAATAGAATAATTAAATGTGTTTACATAAATATTGGAAGTACTTACTATGTAAAAACTATTTCAAAACTCAATATTACAAAAAAGAAATTTAATATTAATCTTGCACAACATAAAAAAAATAGTTTAGTTAACAATGATTATTTTTGAAGTAAGTTTATTTGTTATGAGCCATTATTGTCCCACTGCAGACTGCAGACAAAGACCTCCCTTCCTTCTTTCCACTTATCTAAGAATTTTTAAAGTTGTTTAAAAAGGTTACACTAAAGCGCAATACACAATGAGCCCGCCGGGCCGCCGACATATGTCGGTAACTTTTTGTCGGCAGTCTAGTTGGTGGCTTCACTTATTACAAGTCGGAAAATCTGGTCGGCGGCATGTCGGCGGCTTGAGATGAGAAATTTACTACAGGTACTACTTACTACAGGTCGAGCGTCGCCGGGCAACTGAGCGCAGGCGTACCCAAGCCGCCAACATGTCGGCGGGCAACACGCGCGGGAGCATGTTGCCGACATGATTCTTTTCATACAGGCCGCCGGGTTGTGTCGCCGGGTTTTGTCGGCGACCCGGCGGGCTCAGTGTGTATTGCGCTTAACACATAGGTAGTGTGATAATCTTGTCAGGTAAGCAAGACCATATTGGGAATGACAGATTGGCTTGGCAGACCTAATAGGAGACTTCTGCCCAGCTGTGGGCTATTAAGGTGCATCCAGATCTGACGAACGAGCACTACGCGAGCATGCCGCGAACGCACTAGTGTCAATAACGCCGTCCGCTCAACGTGCGCACGCCGCTCGCGCCATGCTCGCTCGCAGCTCGCAAGCTGTTTGTGTAATGCTCGTTCGTCAGATGTGGACGCACCTTTACGCAGTCCAGCAAAAACAAAAGGTTTTACTTACAATCCCATCAACCTTTGGTATTGCTCCAGGTGTCAATCTTCTTGATCCGTTCTTATTAATTACAAAGTTTTCTTTCTTAAAATGAGCACAGCATACCACTGAGTTGTTTAGCGGTTGCCAGTTCTTTCTGCCGATCGCCCTGACCCAGGCGTCACGGAGATTTGGCTCTTTTGGGAACCTGCATATAAAGTTTTAAGTACATAATTATTATAGCCTGTTACTTAATGGTTATTTAGCTAGGAATTATTAAAATTGGTCCAGTTGATTGGTTAAACAACTTTTTTTTTTCTAGCCCATTCTGTCACCCTGCAGGGTGACAGAGGGAATTAGAAGGAGTATAGAGAGGCTTTTGCTCTCTATACTCCTTCTAATTCCCTCTGGTTAGAGCTGTGGTCATTCAATCCTTATCAATGAAGTCCAGCTTGTCCCGCCATCTCCGTCTGAGCTCACCGCAATGTCTCTTGCCATTTAGAGACAATATATAATAATAATATATCCTGGGATCTTATATATTTCTAAATACATACATATTATAGATAAATTACACCCAGACACCTAACAAATAATCATATTCATCACACAAAGATTAGTCCTGGGTGGGTATCGAACCCACAACCTTCAGTATAGCAGTCAGGGTCACTAACTACTAGACCAACAGGCCCGTCAATAACATTAGCATAGAAATTCTGCGTAACACTTGTAATGTTTAGCCTTTTCTCAAGCAATATTGGGGTTGATTTCCAGTCTTACTGGATTTACCTACCTATCATACTTTTCAGAGTGAATGCCTATATAACTACATCACAACAAATGTTACTGGGTAACACAGTACTCCATAGTAAAACTGGTTGCAATAGTCAGAATTGACATATATATTCCTAAATACATATATATTATAGATAATTTACGCCCAGACAGTATAAATGATTATGATAATAACACACTGGCCATTCATGTATGACTCTCTTACTATACTCTGTTAAACTCTGTTTATCGGTAACTATAATAAACACTTACAAGTGGAATTTAATCCATGGATTTTCGTTCTTCTTCTGATCATTACCACAAGTTTCCACACTACATTTCGGCATTTTTCTTTTAATATAATCACAAGAGTTTTAAATAGTTTGGTTTGAAACAATTAATGATATTATTTGAAATAAATATGTAAATAAAACAGGCTGTACAATAAATCTAAACTTTCAATATTCAATACTATGTCCACTATGTCAGACAATGTCAGTCAGTACTCAGTAGCATAGAGGCATAGAGCATAGAGAAAAGTAAATAAGTAGGGTAGCATAGAGCATAGAATAGAAAACTCTAGAGCGCGTATACATGTATTGATAATCCCGTTGTGCCCAAAGAGTATATTTAAATACTTACAAACGTAGACAGAGAAACTAAACTTGTAACTTGTGCAATGTGCAAAAACCAAAAGGATTTACGCTTAAGGCGATTGTTATCTTCTAAGGTTCTGAGTAGCTGAACTTTATAGGATATTTTTGTAAAAAATCAAGTGTTTCTCAAAGTCTTTTGATATTTATTTATTTTGTACTTGGTCATTGTTTTTGTACGAAAGTTCGCATATTTGTTTATAAATAAAAAAACTGTCAATTACAATTTTCTTCACGAGTGTACATGCGATAAAGTTCGCAGAGCCTATGTTCACACGTGCCAAGCTACGTCGCGTCGGCCGTATTGTAGTTTAAGTGCAAAAAGGCAATATGGCAAAGCGAACTGCGAAGCTTCAAAAATAAAAAGTAAATAAAAATGGTGGACGCTTTACATGTTTGACAGATTGTATTTACCGAAAATACACCAATTTTTTGAGATAAACAATAATATCTAATAAGAAAATATGGAATAATAATAGGTTAATTATTCAGCAATGCAATTAATTAGGAAAACTAGTATATCTTTCATATATAATTAGCATAGTTTAGAGCTATATACAAAACTATGTTTACGTTATAATTATAGCATTTTTTAATTATATTACTGTTTAAATAATGAGGTGCAGTGTTCAGAATTGTTGTAATGACACGAAGAAAACCACCAAAAGCCATGGAATCACATTTCATATGTAAGTTCACGAAATATTTATTATTGTAATTTCAATGCCAAGACTGTTATCACTTATCAATATGTAAATAAATAAAATAATATAGGAACCAAAACAAACGCTTTCTGTGAAGTTACGAAAATTGCTAGGAGTAGTGTTTGTTAAATAATAGGTATAAAAACTCGTAAATACGATGGAAATAGGTTATGTAAATCACAATATTTATTATACAAGACTTGTATTATAATCCAATTCTAAGATTTTTGAACCTATGAATCTATATGATGTATTATTAAATAACAATTTATTATGTTTAATATACACTTTTATTTTAATATCTTTTCATTGAATTACTTAAAGACCTCAAACACACTTTCTATTATAATATTTTAATCCATAGAGACTCTTGTAAATTTATTTATTAATATAAATATAATTCCTTAAAGCATATTAATCCTCTCTCCACTATTTTCTTTTTAATTACCCTTAATTTATTTTAAATATGTTTGTATTTACCTATGATTAATGTTAATTTTAAGTTTTTACCAGTTTTTATTTATCTACAAGGCTTATTCAACTGTCCTGTTGGTCTAGTGGTTAGTGACCCTGACTGCTATACCTGGTTGTGGGTTCAATTCCCACCCAGGACAAATCTCTGTGTGAAAAGCATGATCATGTGTTTCGTCTGGGAGTTATTTATCTATAATATGTATGTAATTTAAAATATATAAGTATTTTTATTAGTTGTCTGATTGTTGGGATCAGATGACTGTGTGAGTTGTCCCAGGATATTCTGGAATATTATTGTAAATATTAATACCTTAAATATAAGATTTTTTTTTGCATTGTAGGTTCCCTAAAGAACCGAATCTTCGCACAGCATGGGTGGAAGCCTTAGGCATGTCTGATTGGGAGCCCAAAGACAGAAGCACAATATGTTCCGAACATTTCAGAAATGAAGACTTTTATGAAACAAAACGGGGTCTCCGTAAGATAAAGAGTGGAGCAGTTCCTGTTGTTGAACAGGTATATTATTTATCTATTATAATATATAACAGAATGAAAAATTATTGTTTACAAGTAACTTAAAAGTAAGTAATAGCCATTCTAAATTGGAAAAGGATCTAATTGAAAACTTGAAACACATTGGTGTGCTGCTTTTTTTTAATATGCATATGAAAAAATGTATTTTACATGTGTATTGTAATGGACTATTAATTATATATAATTAGAATAGACTATTAACTCATAATTTTAAACTATAGAATAAGTAAATAACAGCTTCTAAATTATTTTAAGATTGAAGTAATATTAAAAGCAATTTATTAATTAACAGGATTCTTCTGATGATTTGGATGCGCCGGCCGCATTAAGAGTAAGTATATACCTACATTATATTAAAAAAAATAACTTAAATACAAGTTTGATAACTTTTTAATAGAAATGGATCAGATAATCTATCGCGGGTTTATTAAGATACATACATACATATAATCACGCCTCTTTCCCTTGTAGGGGTAGGCAGAGACCACTTCTTTCCTCTTGCTACGATCCTTACACACTTGTTTCGCTTCGTCCACTTTCGTTATTTCCTTCATACATGCTCATTATTAAGATTTTCTAAATAAACCGCGATACAATCCGTTTTAAACTAGTTTTATTTCAATTTCTAACGTTTTACGTGAACTTAATAAATTTTTGTTTTCAGGTTTGTCGAATATGTCTAGATATGGACACGAAAATGTATCACATAAGGGAATTCAAATTGGATCAAATGTATGAACAAGTAACCGGACTTTTGGTAAGTAATCTTATATATAAAATTCTCGTGTCACAATGTTAGTTACCATACTCCTCCGAAACGGCTTGACCGATTTTTATGAAATTTTATATGCATATTCAGTAGGTCTGAGAATCGGCTACTATCTATTTTTCATACCCCTAAGTGGTAGTAGGTAGGTAGTAGGTAGGAGCTAGGTAAAAAAAAATTGCATTGCAACGCATGCCGGGTACAGCTAGTAATAATATAAAGTAATGCCTTAAATGTAATGTTTTTCTATAACTATTTATCTACCCTACCTATTTATTATTTTGTATACATGCGCCCCGACTTCGCACGGTATCTGGAGTTTTCGGCTTTTCTGTACTACAATATGCATGTACATCTATCTATAGTATATTATGTTAATATGTATGATATATATTAACCTTTCTCTTTAATCACACTGTCTATTGCTGAAAACTGCATTAAAATCTGTTGAGTAAGTACTTTAAAAGACCTAAGCAAACAGCCAGCGGAAGTGACTTCAATTTATACTATGTAAAGATTGTTGTCGGAATGCCAATGATCTATTGGTTGGGAGGACTGCCGAGCAAAATGTCTCACAATTCGAACCCCGGCTCAGCCCAAAATTTGCTTGTTAATAGTTCGGAGCCAGAAAGTTGTGAGCGAAGCTGGCCCATATATAGCTTGGGATAAGGCTAAGCAGATTTTGATGATATTATTTATTTAATAGGCTAGTAGTGAAGAGCGTCTACCTCAGCGCGTGTGCTGGGAGTGCGGCGCGCGTCTCACGGCCGCTGTCGCCTTCAGGAACAAGGCGCTACGGAGCCACGCCTTGCTGCAGGACATGCTGCTGCCTGACACATATGTGAGTACTCAACAACAATGGAAAAACGTGGCTGCAATATACACACATACATATAATCACGCCTCTTTCCCGTAGAGGTAGGCAGAGACCACTTCCTTCCACTTGCTACGATCCTTACATACTTGTTTCGCTTCGTCCACTTTAATTATTCCCTTCATACATGCTCTTCGGTTTAGGGTACTTTTGACCTGGCCTTTTTTCAAGACGTCCCCGATTTGATTTGGTCTCGAAACGTCCGCCTAGGTCTACCCCTTCCAACACTTTCATTCACGCTCGCCTTATACACTTTTTCGTCAATCGTTCGCCTACGCACGCATATAGATATACACATACGCTGAAAACTCTCAAAATCCTGAACCGATCTTTATTAAATTACTAGCTGATTCCCGCGACTTCGTCCGCGTCAATTTCTTAAAATTGCGACTATAATTTGAGATTTAAACTATCCTATCTCTCAAGTTGGATCGAACTGCACATGGTGTGCGAATTTTATTATAATCGGTTAAGTGGTTTAGGAGTCCATTGAGGACAAACATTGTGACACGAGATTTATATATATTAAGATAGCTAAAAACATTCTTGATCACGACAGATTTTAATCTAAGAACAGCATCATAATAACTGCTTTCGTTTAGGAGCTAAGACGCCACAGACATATATACACGCGACAAACTTAAAACATCTCTCTTTTGCGTCGTATAACTTAATTAAATGTTAAACTAGACGCACAAATAGAACGACATTTCAATTTGCTTAAATGAGTATTATCGTTGCAAACCTAAATATCTAAAATGGAACAACCTTCAATAATATTTACCCACCCCTTAATTATGTTCTTCTAACTAACTATATAAAAACTTTATCAATTTACAGATCAAAATACGTGACATAAAATCAATAAACCGAAGTCACAACGCCTTAAAATCATCTCTCATACAAAAAATTTTTGACAATACCGACTACGATTTACACATAAACGACGATTCAGTAAAATCTGAACAAAATCTAGATCTCGAGTCAGAAGAGAGAGAAAATCTAGAAATTGAAGTCAAAGATCTAGTTCCTATAACTGAAATTCAAGTTAAGGACGAAACTAGTAATGAGATCTTTTTTGAGGAGTATGATAACTATGATGATGAAGATGATAGGGCGTTAAGTGATGTCTATGGCGAGAAAAAGGAAAAAATTAAAGTTAAGAAGAAGAAAGAGAAGATCGTTAAGAAGGTTAAGCCAAAGAAGGTTGATGAAGATGAAGATCCTGAGTCTACTACGGATAAGTAAGTTATTTGAAGTAACTTTGTTTAGCCATAAAACATACCATCACGCCTGTATCCCCGAAGGGTAAGGCAGAGGTGTTCCAATGTACAGCCACAGTTCGCCGGTATGTTTAGGTCCCATGTAATAGGGGGCGAGCCTATTGCCACTAACCGGGCACAAATCCAAACTCCGACCTGCTACTGAGAATTTCATAGAAAAACCCAATAACACCTTGGTCGACTTGGGAATCGAACCCAAGACCTCTAGCGTAGCAGTCGCGCTTTGCACCACTAGGCCAACGAGGCAGTTTGTTTAGACACTACTGACAAACGGTGAAGGAATCCTGGTTTCCAAAAATGGGGTCTGAAATCGCCCGCATTGAGCAAGTGTGGTGATCAATGCTCGTGTCTTGCTGTATATGGGAAGAGGCCTGTGCCAAGCAGTGGGACCTTTATAGGCTGATTGTTACTAACTTTTTTTTAGCCAAATCTATATAATCAATTTCCTATTTACCTAGTTTCTTACTTATGTGATTAATTGATCACGTTTTAATTGATTTCAAAGGGTATTACTCAATTCGAATGTGCGTTTTTTGTGTATGTGTGTTAGGTGATGTATCCGTTAATTTATGATTGTATTAAATACTAGCTGTGCCTGCGACTTCGTTCGCGTGGATGACGAAACTTATCAATAAGTTTTTAACCGCAAAATTAAGTTTGTTTTTATCGTTTATACTTTTCCGGGATAAAAACTACCCAGTGTGGTGCCCAGAATAATAAAGAATAATTATACCAAGTTTCATCGTAATCGAACCGGTAGTTTTTGCGTGATACCTGAACAAACAGACAAAAATTTTTTCACACTTTTGGGTTCGGTGTCGGTCTAGTAACACCCCCCGCCATTAATTTTTTTGATATTTTCAATGTACAGAATTTTCACTTCTACAGATTTATTATAAGTATAGATTTTGTGTCATCAATAACAATAGGGTATAATAAGTAAATAAGTGGTGTTGCCATATAAATTTCATTGAAGTTAGTTCTTTTTTGCATTAATGTGGCATCAATTAGATTAAGTAGTTTGGTTGTTCGTAAGAATGTAATTTTGGTAAACGAAATTGCATAATATATTTCCCAGTTTGAATTGATTATACATACTCACTTATTTATATAAAGAGAGTTTTTAAGTGGTTTGAAGAAGAAGAGTGTTTGAGGGGCTCGTGGCTAAGTGTAAGTACGGCTTACACTTGGTTTGACCGATAATACAGGTTAAGCCGCGCTCGCCGCGGTTGGTCCGTGGATGGGTGACCATTTATAACATACCGAGACCCCTCCGTGTTTCGGAAAGCACGTTAAACAGTAGGTCCCGGCTGTCATACATAGATCTTTGGCAGTCGTTAAGTCAATTCTGACAACCAATCTTACTATGGGATACTGTGTTTCCCAGTAAAATGGGTTGTGGAGGTCAGATAGCCAGTCGCTCCATGTAAAATACGGTAACCAGCTGAATCCAGTAAGACTGGTAGCCGACCTCAACATAGTTGGGAAAAAGGCTCGGGAGATGATGATGATTAGAGAGAGTGTTTAACTACTTACAGATACAAGAAAAACGGTGTAAAACGCAGAAGAGGGAACGAAGCGTTCGACGGTTCATTATTCACGATCACATCGCTTTCGTACGAGCAACAGATCGAGGAGGTCAGCAAGCGGCAGGAGAGCGCGAGCTACAGCGCCGCGCCATACAAGTGCACCGTCTGCTATAGAGGGTTCCAGATCAAAGACAGATATACTGCACATTCCGTTAGGCATAGCGAGGTCAGTTAAGGTTTAAATTACCTATTTATTTATTTAACTACATGTCGGATAAATATACGTTAAGTAAGAAAATTCTGGAAAAAAAATCTCAAAATATTCACGACGAAGCATCGATTTTAATGTCGTAATATGGCACAATTTTGTGAGAAAACAAGACATCATTGGCCCTCACTCTTTGATACGGTTAATCGAATTAATTTTTCTTGTTTAAAAAATCCAATATTTTTTTATTATTTAACGAACGGACTAAACAGGTTTTACCTTTTCATACCAAGTCTTCTAACTTATTATATTCTTAACTATTGACCCGCCCGGCTTCGTACGGGCAGACTAAACGGTAATTATTTATACACAAACTCTTCTTGAATCTAGAGTGATTCATTTCATACGTGGAAAATAATGTTCTTAATTAAATGAAATTATTTATTTTGAAACTATAAGTTTAGAATTTTCTTTAAATAATTCGTATTTATTGTAAAAAAAAAACTGTAGGCTTTTATAAAATGTAAGTGTTAAAGACAATTTATTTATATCTAATACAAGAACAAACACTTACAACTACACTAAAATTAAATCTTATATAAATAAATAAAACTAACACGCGTCAAAAAACTCATCGTCATCCTTGTCAATGGCGGGAAACGTGCCCAGAAGGCTGGCAGCATTGCCACGTTGAATGGCTATGCCGATTCTCTGTGCAAGGAACAAACCAGCTCTCTGATCACGAGTAGAGTCTACCAAACGTTTTGACAGTTCTTAGTGTTAAATAATTGTATTATTTTCAGCAAAGCGGTGCATACGAGTGTTTTATATGTAAAACTCGGTTGAAGACTAGTCGCGCCCTACGGAAGCACCTGACAGCGCAGCATACTGAACAATATAGTTGTAAAGGTTGTCCGTTTGTCACTAGAAATAGGTAAGCACTATAATTATGGTCCTATATTTTAATATAAAGGGTTAAATCGTAGGTCCCGACTGTCAATTCTGGCAACCAGTCTTACTACGGGATACTGTGTTACCCATTAAAGTGTGTAGTGTTACCCATTAAAGTGTGTATTCAGCTGAATCCGGTGAGACTGGAAGCCGACCACAGAAGATTTATTTTTTATTTTTGAGGTGTTTATTCATTGTTTGGTATTTGGTTTTAAATATAATTTCTTTTGCAGAGGAGTAGCGAGGGAACATGAGAAATGGCACGCTGGAACAAAATACCAGTGTCCACATTGTGCGAGCGAGTTTGAGTAAGTATATAACTAAGTTAATGATTGTTTATCGCTGTCCATATAATATTTACATACCTAGATTTCAAAGCAATTATAAATTGATACTGTATGTAGGGCAGGTGACCCGGTTTTGGCCAGTTTAAGAATTTTGTCGACTTTGAGGCTTTCTTAACTTATAGTTTTTGTTATCACGAACATATTTCTTGTAAAAAGTCATTTAACATATATTAACCTTGCCTAAGAAAACCCTTTTTTTTAAAGAACATCCAATAGAAAAATAATTGTATAAAAAAGAAAAAAAAAAGTGAGTTTGTGCCATTTTTGGCCAGATTCATGCCATTTCTGGCCACGGTTGTGTGCCAGTTCTGGCCATCAAAAAATAAAATCAGATGAAATCAAAGTAATCAAAATTTATTAATTAAATTGCACATTTTACAAACAATGGTTTTTATTTAGTTAGGAAAATATGAAATATTATAACTTCACTTGAATAAAATTAAATAACTTACAAATAAAGGGATCAACATTTATATGAGGTCGGTAAAAGCTGCAAAGTAAACTGACCTCCCCTTTATGTTAAAAATTGAGTTTTTTCATGATTTATTGGATATTTTTGTTTCGTATTTTAGTATATTGCAGACTTATTATCTAATTCCAAAATTTTATTTAAATGACACAAACACTTTTTCATATAATATATTCACACTTTATTAATATATTCGGCATGTTTTTGCCCCAAATCAGGATGCCTTGCCATAAATCCGTCAAACCAGGATTTTTATTCCAGCCAGCCAACCAGGACATTTTATTGCATCTCTGAAAATGAAAAATATGTAGGTATTGGTTGATATGTAAAGCCAAGGAAAAAAAGCCACGATAAAATATAAATGGCCAGAAGTGGGGTGTCTATGTACACCAGTTTTGGCCAGCCATGTGGCCAAAGATGGAGAAATTCATAATTTTGTCTCCATTAGTGGCCACTTTCTCATAACCTCACTTCAGAAACATATGGCGACAAAATAACTTTAGTTCCACTTAGACAATATATTCTTCATGTAGTATTAACATAAACATCCAAAAAATAAGCAAAGATTTAAAAAATAAAAACTGATTACTCACCCACTCGCCTTAGCCTTTTTGTTAAGATCTTAACAATTTCACGTTCAACTAAAAAGAATGACTTGTTGCATCGAAGTGAAGTTTGACACATCAAAGCTGTCAACGGTATCAGTGTTGCCAATATTCAATATTTTAAATACTGTACATCACAGAGTAATTTATTTGCCAATGCCTTAGTTATAAATATTTGAAGGCCCCAATGGCCACAAAGGGGTCGATGGCCACAACCGGGTCACCTGCTATCCACACAAACCTAAAACTAACTACAAACCGTAACACCTAAAAACCCAATCGCACTCAATCGAAGTCCATTCTTACAGTTCATTATGTTCGCATTTCAACCCTATATGGATGATTTTTTATCCATTTATCCTATGATACCTCTTCACCACATAGTAAAATAGATATGACTCTGATCGAGTTTGAAGTCAAAATTTTTGTCTTTGAAGTCAGATTTTTCTTTGTTCAAAACATGTCTAACGAATTTGATGTTTAAAAATCTGACTAACATTCTAGGCTCTAATATCAATAAAAAAACATCTTAATACTTTCTTTTTCATTTTGTTAATGACATTTATTTCCCTTACAGAAAACTAACAACATACATGGGACATATAAGAATAAAGCACGTATCGGATTTCGTTTGCGAGCTATGTGGCTATACGTTCGTCAGTAAGAAAGGCATAGATGTACACAAGAAGAAGAAACATCGACTTGTTGATAAAGCTGTAAGTATTATGAGCTTATAATAATATATACAGGTGCAATACATAATTCAAAACTGTGATATTCTGTATATGAGAAAAAAAAAGAAACTGGCCTCTTATACAGAGAGCAAGCATTGATTACTACGCTTATGAGAATAATAATATATGCCGGGACAACTCACACACGGTTATCTGATCCCAAGCTAAGCAGAGCTTGTGTTATAGTAACCAGACAACTGATAAACATACTTATATATTTCTAAATACATACATATTATAGATAAATTACACCCAGACAACCAGAACAAATGATCGTGCTCATCACACAAACATTTGTCCTGGGTGGGAATCGAACCCACGACCTCCGGTATAGCAGTCAGGGCCACTAACCACTAGACCAACAGGCCCGTCAAAATAGAAGCCCCACGACACATAAGAATGGTGTAGCCCCACGGTGGGCGCCACTATGTATATGTCACATTACAAATATAGATAACAAGCATTGATTACTAATCTTGTGAGAGTAACGTCCCACGGTGGGTACCACTATGTACGCTGTTAACACCAGCCTGTAACTCACACTGCACGCCTCTCATACAGAGAACAAGCATTGATTACTAAGCTTGTGAGTCCCACGGTGGGCGCCATTAGCTGCGCTGTTAACACCAGCCTGTAACTGTCACACTACACGCCTCTCATACAGAGAACGAGCGTTGATCACTATGCTTTTGAGCCCCACGGTGGGCGCCATTAGCTGTGTTAATAAGACCAGCCTGTATTTATTATCGACCACTTACCCTCCGATAATTACAGACGTGTGTTATTCCTTTCAATTCGTTGTTCTGTAATAAATTTAGTATTATGGTTTTATATTTATTTGAGACTAGCATTTTCCCCGCGGTTTTAAGGTCATAGCACACATAAACGACTCGAATATAATTTAAATATGGACTTTAAATATTGCGCTTAAGGTATATTTTACATTAGTATCATAAATTAGCAGACAGCTCTCTGTCAGCCAGCTTACCGCCGTCAGACGCCTGGCTAGGCCAGGCTGCATGTTTTAGACGAGCGGTCGGTGCGGTGTCCGCGCGGTCACTGCTAGCAGTCGCCGGCCGCCGCGCGAATAGCGAGAGCCGGCGGCGGGTGGATAGCTGGGTGCCTGCTAGCTGTCCCCGCGTGGACTGCGAGCAGTCGTCTTAGTTTAGGGCGGTGTTAGGTGGGAGCGGTGTTGGAGCAGAGTTGTTTAAGTGTGCTATGACCTTTACCCGCGTAAGTAATCCTCGTCAGGCATATTTTTTCGTCAATCTCTGATATATTTATTCTGTTATTCAGGGTCGAAACTAATGCAAGGATCATCAAAATCGGTCGTTTCGTTCTTGAATTATGAATGTTTTAACTATCCCGACCCTTTTTTTATATAAACAGATTTGTCATTTGGTATTCGACACATTTGTTACGTAACTAATAGGTAGTTTATAAATATATTGTTTCCCTACAGGTAACATTAGAAGGTCCATATTGTGAGGTGTGCGACGTGAAGTTCGTGTCAGAAGAGGCTCATGACAGGCACCTGAAGTTATCTTCAAGACATAGCAGTGACCATGACCCGTAAGTACTTCATATAACCCATATTGTACTACAGGTAAATAGGATTATAGTAATATTATGTAACGGGAATTAGCGCGTACATGCTTAAATACCTATTAGGGCTTGGCGTTTCGACCGGGTTACACCGGCCGTGGTTGCAAGAAGACTCAGTCTCGCGCTAATTCCAAGCAAGCAAGGCAAGCAGACTCAGATACGCGCTAATTCCTGTAAGGTACATAATATTACTATAAACATTCAGCGCGATAGCTTAAAAATTTGTATATTAATGATTACTTTTTTACTACGCAAAAAGAGCGGCGTTATAAGCTTGACGTGTCGTTTTGCTTGCCATTCTGACTATATTTGTATGTCTTTCTGTGTCATCGTCTATGAACCGCTTAAGATGATGAGGATTAGGAATTCTTCCGGACCTAACTACAGTAGGTTTTAAATTTTGCCTATTTTTTACAGGAATCGCATCAGAAACGACTCTCAGAGTATGAACACGGAACGCAACGGGCGCGTGATGAGAAGGATAGAGCGGCGGCCTGTCATACACCCGCGGGATCCCACCGACACTCACGATACACACGCGCCTATCAACTGTGAACAGGTGAGATACTAACCAAATATATTATAAGTCCTAGATGCTTTAACATAGCCTGGTAAATGGCTAGACAGAAAAGGGTGTAAAGCTCTGTAAAGGTGCGTTTTCATTGGTCGTTAAATAGCAGGCGGGCCATGTGTATGGGATAACGAATATTTTTTTTTTTTTTCGGGGCGACCAAACAACCGAATAGTTGTGATAGTGTATGCAAGGTGTTACCGAAAGGGTATATCTATCCTAAAGGGGTGAAGACTACTTCTTGTATAGAGTCAGTTTATACTAATTCAGCACAAAATTACTTAGTTAAGTGTCACCGCACTGCACGGCTCAATATGTTATTTCTTTATTTGGTAATGTTAGAAACGTCGCTTCAGCAGTTGTTGTTAACTATATCATTAATTATATCTATTTTAAATACTTGTTTTTTTTTTTCTGTAGTGTGGCATCCAACTACGAGATTTACGGTTATACGCGCAACACTTCAGACGAGCTCATCCAGACAAGAATCGAACCAAGTACCCCGCGATGAAAACCCCGTGTATGTGTGAGCAGTGCGGCAAGATATTCCAGGTAAAAACTAACCACTTACCTACTTAACTAACTTGAAAGCAAGGCTTATTGCTTATTACACTAGATGATGCAGAACAAAAAAATATACATAGTGTTCTTCTTCTTAAATTTAAGAGCCTAGCTCTTGTCGGTGCAGCTCCTTCCATTTCCTCCTATCGAGTGCCAATTCCTGAACTTCCTTATACGTCACAACCTTCACCTTCTCTTTAATTTGACTGATATAGCTATACCTCGGACGTCCCCTTCACCTCTTTCCTTCGACCTTCCCTTCCACGATGTTTTTAGCGTACTCGTCGTGACGTATAAGGTGTCCCATCATTTTCCCTCTCCTGTTCTCAATGTTATTTATTTATTTATTTATTTATTTATATCACAAAAAGAACGGCACATAATACCACTTACACTTTTGCTTAAAAAGTTACATTTTAGATTTATAAAAAAAGACACAGTAGTCTAATTAATTATTTCATCCATTATTCATCTCACAAAACTTCAAGCATTCCAACATAAAAAATCGTCTAGCACTCGATTCCCTCGCAAACACGTCACACTCTGGTTTTGAATTCAGGAAACGGTTTAACAATTTCAAAATGCGTGCTACGCAATAGTACGTGTGTTATGCAATAGTTGTCTCTTAGTTCCTACTCTGTTTAGTACTTCTTCGTATACATAGTGTTAAGCTTACATAATTACTTTTCTTTACTCTATATCCGTCAATAAATATTAGTTTTTAATGAATCTTGATAACAGAGTGAAAACTGTTTTAAATGTCTATCTCTGTAAATAGGGTATTTGACAAATTTTCGTAAACTACTCCAAAATGTTCTAAGTCACTAAAAGAAACGCTTGACGACTGTTTTTCTTAAATTTTGAGCCATTTTAATAACCAAAAGGCAGTTTTAAAAAATATAAGGTGCTATAAAAATATCTGCCACGGCTTTAATAGGAGGTAGTATTGTGTTTATAGATTACAATAGTGAAGAACTTTCGTACCCCGGAACAGTTAATTAAATTTAAGAAAATAAAATTGTTAAATTAACATTGACTCTATTCTGCGTAACGTGGTTCACAAATTACGTGAATTCGGTGCGGAGCGGCAACAGCTTAGGGCACGGGATGGTTTTATACTAATAAATCAATTCAAATTTATACGTTATTTTTTTTGTATGAAAAAAATATAAATAATCAATAATTTATCTATACTATTGTAATCTATAAACACAATACTACCTCCCATTAAAGCCGTGGCAGATGTTTTTATAGCTATATTTCGTATTTCCCGCTAAAACGCTAAGTCACGTGATAAGTCAGAGGCGTGACGTCTCTCTTTAAAATACAAACAAAACTGAAAACAATACGATACGACGTCGTATAACAGTCTGAATGACAAGACATTTAGTTTATTAGATAGTGACGTCACCGGGCTCTGATTGGTCGTTGAGACGTTTCGTTTCAATGATGTACAGATTAAAAAAATCTTATTTTTATTTAGGAAAATAAAATATTAAATAATTTTAATTCGTAATTTAAGTCAAATATTCTTAATTGGGACCTTTAATTCTATAATATTCAATAGAAAACTTATTTATTTGATAACTATGTCAAATACCCTATTGTGTTATGTGATTGAACTTCTCTCTCATTAACCGTTTTCAAAAGAGAGGCTTCTTAATTCTACTATGTGTTTTTTGTTTTGCATGTTTGTTACGCGACAGCACTGACAATTATTATTTATGTACGATTTTGAAAATTCTTGATGTCCTCGATAGGGTATACCTCAGAGGTCGTCTTATCTGGGGGCACGGCAGTGCCCCAGCCAAGTCTCGAGCAAAACGGGCACGGCCGTACCATTCTTTTCTCGAAGCGTTTCGCGGCTATTTCACCCCCCCTGTATCATCGATAAGTCACTGTTATTGTAATGTAAACAAAACTTTTGATATAGTCACAAAATATTGATTTATTATTACAAATTAAGTTGAACAGGACTTGGCTCCTATGCGATCTCAAAACTTTTTACGATGGAAGAATTGCATAGAGAGACTTGGCTTTTTTTTACATTGAATGCGTTTGGTGGGATATTAGTTTAATTGAAGTTATTTTTTTATATGGTTTTAGATAAAATTTTTAGTCAGTGTTTTCCTTGTATAATCAATTCAAAATGTTTTTATTTCTTATGAACCAAATAAAAAAGGCGCTCAAGAAACGTTACGTTAAATCTACTGACTCTAGTTGCTCGGTTCCAAAGTGTCCTTGCTATGGTGAAGAGCCGCCTAGAAACTCCATAGGTTAATTTATCTGAATTTATTTTGTTTTATGTTTATTTTTCAGAGTATGGCCTTACTAAAAGACCATATGTGGGTGCACACAGGCGAAAAGCGGTTCAAATGCGATCGGTGCTCAAAGAGCTTTACTCAGAAAACGAACCTGGTGTTCCATATGAGAGTCCATAGTGCTACTCGACCGACCTACGAGTGCCCGCTATGTGGGAAACATTTTGCGTTCTTCAATAATAGGAGGAGACATATGTTTGTGAGTATTTTTACTGTTTTTGGGGTATAATGTGTGTGGGACAAGTCACACACGGCTAACTGAAGCAAAACTAGGTAGTCTGTATTATGGCGGCCAGGCAATTGATAAACATACTTATACATTTTTAAATACATAAATATTATAGATAAATTACACCCGGACACAGAACAAATGGTCTTGGGCTATTCGCAAAACAATATGGTATGTCTGGTGTTTAATCGATTTGCATGCATGTTTATTAAAAAGGTCAACAGCATAATACGATGAATGGGTATGAAAAGCCGAAATCTTGTTAGTTCGGCAATTAGATAATATAAAAATAATAAAAAAAAATGCACCCGTATATTTCGTTATTCTAAATAAGCAACTACTAAGTTAAAACATATGAGATTGTTTCTACATTAAAATTTGTATTTTTGGGGCCCTTTTGTTTGGTGATTAGGTAGCATCTGTGACGACGCCGACTCTCTGACTCCTGACTCGATTTTGAGAAAAAAATTTTTTTTAGGTTTTATATTTTTTTTTATAATTTTTTTTTTCACCTTTCAGTAATCAGATATCGATACCTAACAACACCTTCACGGATCGGACAGGGTTTTTTTAACACCCTTTTTAAATGGTTTATAATATATGTTTTCCTTCACAGATACACACCGGCCTAAAACCGTTTAAATGTGATACTTGCGGCAAATGTTTCACGACATCTGGTGAGCATAGAGCTCATGTAGAACATGTGCATCTTAAGAAGCCGTGGCCGAAGCGGGCTAGGCAGAGAGGCAGGGACTGGAAGTGTGATATGCCTAGTGTAGAGGATTGATACGCTGCTATGGAAAATGTGTGTATTAAGTCTGTTTAGATACTTTACTATGGAAAGTGGTGGTCAAATATGCGTATAGTCCGTGGTGTGTAGAGAAGTTGAGGTCAAAATATGTGTATACTGTCGGTTTAGATACTTTACTGAGCGTAAAGTCTGTTTTCTTTTACATCAGCATTTATAAATCTATGAGCTTCCACATATAACTTACAAATTCATGAAATAGTCCAACCAACCTAGATACCTGGAGGTAAATTCATTTGCAAAGAAATGAAAATTTGTAGAGGTCTGTACAACATTACCAACAATTTAGTCTCCAAAGATCCGACCTTTCCACAATGCTGAAGGTCATGTAGGGCATGTGCATCTTAAGAAGCCGTGGCCGAAGCGGGCTAGGCAGAGAGACAGGGACTGGTGTGACGTGCCTAGTGTAGAAGATTGAGAGTCTATGGAAAATGTTGGTAAAACATGTGTATACTGTCAGTTTAGATACTTTACTGAGCGTGAAGTCTGTTTTCTTTCAAATAATCATTTATAACTCTATGTGTTTACATGTATAACTTACAAATTCATCAAATAGTCCAATCAAGATATATACCTCTAGGTTGATTGTCCTTGATAGTCTTTGGAAAATATGTGTGTATAGTGTCAGTTAAGATATTTTACTAGGTATAGGTAACTTTGTTCACTTGTGTTATATCATCTGGCTAAATAAGTCGGTTTTTAGTGTCCTCATTTTTGAAGTCGATACATATTCTGGAGATATCTCGTTCCAAACATACAAAAAAAACTGTCGAGTTGTGAATCTCTGTGTCATAGTCTGCAAAAAAAATGTGTCGATACTATCGAGGTACTACATACTTTTTAAACATAATATATATTGCACAGGTAATTATGATAAACCGATAATGAGCACATAATATTGAAAAAGAAACAATAAATATAGAAATACTAGCTGTACCCGGCATGCGTTGCAATGCAATTTTTTCTACCTAGCACTACTTACCTACTACCACTTAGGGGTATGAAAAATAGATAGTAGCCGATTCTCAGACCTACTGAATATGCATATAAAATTTCATAAAAATCGGTCAAGCCGTTTCGGAGGAGTATGGTAACTAACATTGTGACACGAGAATTTTATATAAATATAGAAATATATGCTTCCGAAATCTTGAAACCAGTCTGTGAGATATTTATACTATAGTAAATCTGGCTACCCATTTATAAGACATTATTTAACGCTAAACGATAGCATATTATAATTATTAATTACTAGTGAGATTTTGTACTCCATTTTAGATATAGATTTAAGGCCGTATACTCAAAAGTCATCCTATTTTAAGACTCTCTCAAGTCTCATACTGCCTGTCTTTTTAAGGTATGATGTAGCAGCCTTAGAGTAAAGAAACTTCAGAGTGAGCCTATCCAGAGTATGAATCGTAAGCACTAGTATGAACTAGTTTAGTTGTAAAAATGTATCAAGACGGAGCGCGCCGTTTTTATAAAACTATCTCAAACCCTAACAATATCGAAACCAGCTATATTTTCGCATATAAATCTGTCGTTGCGTTGTGTCGTTTAAAAAAACCAGTTAAATCAGTTAACGAATGTACTAAATACGGCCAAAAAAGTGCTTACGCTCAGGGCCTCGTTTTGACAGGGCCGACGACAGAACTTGCTCTACTAGCGGTTTATAGCATTTATAATGTCTATGTAGTGACAGATAGACTTTTGAGAGCGTCTTAAAGTTAAGTTTAACTAGAGTAATATATTCTTCCATTATGAAAGCAACCTTTAAGTGAGATTTTGTACTTTATAATACAATAATAATTCATAATACTTCTATATTATTTAAAAACGTTCAACAAAATGTATGTATATTTATATTTAAACTGTTATTTTACTGTTTGTTACAGTACAACATACTAAAGTCTTCCTTTAAAAGCAAATATTTTATAACAAATTAGCATTGATTGGATGCGTTTACAGAAAACAAGATGTCAGTGTACATTAAAATTACATAATTTAGAAGAAAGTCCCACACCGCATCTATGTGTCTGAACGCGATAAATTCAAAACCTCCGAACCGATTTTTATATGGTTTTCACCAATGGATAGAGTGATTCAAGGGGAAGGTGTGTGTGTTAAATTCACTATGGTTTTGACAACCCGAGCGGATCCGGGCCGAATCGCTAGTGTAGGTAGTATAAGTTAGGATTTTACGTAGTTCGTATAATATTATTTTACTTTAAGATGCTATGTTGTAATTATTGATCTCAAAAAGGCTATTTTTAACCTCGATGAAAGAATAGGTTTTATAAGTTTAAAATGTGTATTTGTGAGTATGTCTGTGTCATAGCAGCTCCTAAACGAATGGATGTGACGCTGTTTTGATCATATGTAATATCAATTGTCGACAAATATAGTATTTACTTTAACTAACACATAAAAATAAGCTCTTCCAAACAATACTCGATATTATTCTATAGATTATATAAAATTTTATTTTATTATTTAATGTAAATATGACTGCTAGCTTTTAAATTGATATATTTATCTCATCATAAATTATATTTAATGAGTTAATTATGTATTCCTATATTATGGAAATAAGGTGTCCTCTAAAAAAGAAATTATTTGAAAATATACAGTCTGATTTGATTCTGACTACATGAACTAACTACGACTTATAATAATATAGACATGTGTAGCGAGTATAATTTAGATATCCATTTCCGTGATACAATTATAACGAGTATAATTTCCAATAAAAACAGTGAAAATACCTATATCAAACTTTGTAAAAACGCTCGTTCTCTGTATGAGAGGCGTGCAGTGTAAGGGTGCGTCCACATCTGACGAACGAGCACTACACGAGCAGCTCGCGAGCCGCTCGCGAATCGCTCGTGGCATGCTCGCGAGCCTTTCACGAGCCGCTCGCGAACATGCCGCGAAAGCACTCACGTCAATTACGTCATCTGACAGACGTGCGCGCGCCGCCCGCGACATGCTCGCAAACGGCTCGCGAGCTGCTCGTGTAATGCTCGTTCGTCAGATGTGGACGCACCCTTACAGTTACAGGCTGGTGTTAATAGCGCAGCTAATGGCGCCCACCGTGAGACTTCATTTCCAAAAGTGTGGTGAATGGTGATCAATGCTCGTTTTCTGTATGTATAGGAAACCTTTGTAGTGTGATAAAGCTGGTGGTTTGTCTTATTTATATAATTCAACTATTTAAAATGGTCCTAATTTATTGCAATATTTTAAGAGACTTGAGGCAAATGAGTTTTAGATTTTCATAATAATGTAGTTTTGTAAAGGATTTGGCAGAAATACAGGAACGCTAGACTCATATGATAGTCAGCGTTCCAGAAAATTCAAGTATATTGTGAAACATATAAAACTATTAGTATTAATGCATTTTATAGATGTGTGAGCGTGTGAAAAATATTTATTGGAAATGGTGAATAAATAAGAGTAAATATTAAATATGTTGTCTTATTTACATCCTTTAACCCTTTAACCGCCTGAGTCGTATATATGCAACAAACATTTCCGTTCCCCTACCGCCCGTGTCGTATTTATACGACCCAGAATATTCACGATTTTTGTTGTTTTCTTTGATTTTATTGCATCTATTCCATATCCGTTGGGTCGATGACATCGCCAAAGTGGCAGGAAAGGGCTGGATGCGATTGGCACGGAACCGCAATACTTGGCGTGCCCATGAAGAGGCCTATACCCGACTATGGGTGACTACAGGCTGAAGAAGAGAGAGAGAGAGAGAGATTCCATATCTCTCTATTTATGTAGATTATTGTAGATAGGCAGATATAATACTTTTTATTTTACACCATGATATTTTACAAATTAATCGGAGCTTAAGAGGAGCAGAAAGAGAGGAGACTTTATTTTACCGATTCGTAGCCGGGCGCTAGGGGTACGGCAATTGACATTTAGCCAAGCGCTTAAAAGGTTAATTACGACTAATAGAAAAAGAGTAATTTTTAAGCTAAACGGTTTAAAAGCTCATTTTATTAACGTCGTTAACTTGGTCGTTAAACCGCAGTTACCGAATACTGGGTAACATCATCATCTCCCGAGCCTTTTCCCAACTATGTTGGGGTCGGCTACTAGTCTTACCGGAGCGACTGCCTATCTGACCTCCACATCCATATTACCTACTGGGTAAACACAGAATACGGGATACCAGTTAATGAAAATGTCCCATCGATATCTTAGTCGTTATAACAAATGCGAAAAGCATGCGGCCTAACAACCAAAGTCAAGTATCTCCCGCACCCCGAATGCGGGAGCTAACGACCAGTGAAGACGTTTACCGCGTACGGGAGAAAGGACAAATCTAACTCAGCCTTAAGGTATGTAATTGTGATTACAATGTAAGACTGATATCGTAACTCCTAAATGGATGAATCGTTTTAGATAAACTGGTAACGCACTACTGGTTCTGGTGTTGGAGATGTTCATGAGCAGCGGTGTTTACTTACCGTCTGGTGGACTACTCACCACTTTGCTAGATATACTTTTAAAATAATGTACTAACATTAAATTCAATAATTTAAGAGCACAATATACTAAAATATCATGTTATAAAGGAAGATTAGAAAAACAAGTTTGTATTGAATTATAATATTTATTAGTAGTTTTTTAAATTCCGTGTGTAGGTACATAAATTGTTAAATATATAAATAAAATAGTACATACCAAGACGTTATGGTAATTCACTGGGGGGTGGTGCAATACTAAAACTTTTTATTTTGACTAGATTACATAGGTAATTTATATTTTATAAGTTATTTGGTACACGAATGCACTTTTACAATATAATTGCGTATATAAAAGTAAGAGTAATGGTATGTACCCAATCATTACCAATTAGAGGATCAATAAGATTCTTTGGATTAGCCTCTCACAAACCAAGGTAAGTCTTATATTATTATATTACATATGTAGTGACACAGTACCTGTCACACAATCACCACGAAGTCAGTTACCTTATACCACCTTTACCACATAACCAGTTACCTTATACCGTACCATATACCATTACCACCAAAACCAGTACCTTACGTATATACATACGTATAATACATACATATAATCACGCTTCTTTCCCTTGTAGGGGTAGGCAGAGACTTCTTTTCACTTGACACGATCCTTACACACTTCTTTCGCTTCGTCCCCTTTCATTATCAATCAATCAAATTTTATTTATTCAGACTAAAGTCCATTGTGTTAATTATAATATTCTTATCCTATGTTAGTACGTTACCATTTATTTGATTAAGATACAAATGAACTCCTTCATCATGTCGGAGTCATACTTATCCGCTATAAACCTTCAGGATTCTATTACTGCTGCCCGCACTCTTTTAAGTAGGGAGGCCACTCGCTTGCGAATGATGGCATGAAAGCCATCCACTCTCGCTTCCGTAAACATTCCAGAGGCACTACAAAAGCGGGGCAGCCCTAATAGCATCCTAAAACCGTTTTTGTATTGGACGCGCAAGCCTTCTGGGGCCCGAGTCTGCTATTTACACTCCGCAACAGTGCGCTCACAGTTGCATCGTCCGGCGGCGCTCGGGCCCTCTCGGGTCGGTTCGGGCCGCCCGAACGCGCACGAGTCGCGCCCGAACCGGCCCGAGTGCACCCGTGAGGGCCCGAGCGCCGCCAGTCGATGCAACTGTGAGCGCACTGTTGCGGAGTGTAAATAGCAGACTCGGGCCCCAGAGGCACTACAAAAGCGGGGCAGCCCTAATAGCATCCTAAAACCGTTATTGTATCTATTGGACGCGCAATGTATTTAGACCCTTCTGGGTACAGCCGACCCACAAGAATGATTGCCTTCAAGAATAATTAAAAACCATTTTCTATAATTACCTACTTAAATATGACTAGAGCAGTTATATTTTACATAGGTGTAATACAGAAATACCTACAATAAAATAACTATACACCTAAATAAAAAAAAAATCAATATTATTATATACAGGGTGTTATGAAAACCCTGTCCGATCCGTTAAGGTATTGTTAGATATCTGATTCCATTAATGTAAAAAATAATGAATTTGACTGGCCTGTTGGTCTAGTGGTTAGTGACCCTGACCGCTATACCGGAGGTCGTGGGTTCGATTCCCACCCAGGACAAATCTTTGTGTGATGAGCACGACCATTTGTTCTGTGTCTGGGTGTAATTTATCTATGATATGTATGTATTTAGAAATATATAAGTATGTTTATCAGTTGTCTGGTCACCATAGTACAAGCTCTGCTTAGTTTGGGATCAGGTGACCTTGTGTGAGTTGTCCCAGGATATTTATTATTTATTTATTTATTTTAATGGGAAAAAATATAAAAAAAAATATAACCTAAAAAAAATAATCTCTAAAGTCAAGATAGAGAGTCGGCGTCGTCAGAGGTGTTGGCCAAATGATCATACAAAAGGCCTACAATAATACCGACGAAAATGGCGGTGTAATTTTTGTTTAAACCACAAATTTAGGGTATTTCGCGGCAAAAACTGGTTATTTCAAACTTCATTATTATTGGTTCTATCATAAATATTCCAAATTTAATATTTTATTTGGGCATGTGATTGTGAACCCTATATCACCCTTTCGGGTCGGACAGGGTTTTCTTAACACCCTGTATATGCCACTTACTATACCATATTACTTATAATAGTGAATACATTTAATTAATTTAAGTATCAGTCCTTTTGAAAGATCATATTTTAAAGTTTTTATTATGAAGACTTTCGTGGTCGAGTGGCGTACACACCGGTTGTTAGGACGTCGCTTACTGAGGTCCCGGATTCGATCCCCGGACGGGTCAACGTCGTAAACCACTTTTCTATATTGTCTTTATTCTGGGTGTTTGTGGTACCTTAGTGAGGTGTATGAGTAAAACAACGTGTAGCTAGTAACCCGGTTTAATTAAGACTGCTGGCCGCGCGACGCGCGGCCGCGCACACTATCTATAACTATAGATTATACATAACACTAATACATAACACCTTCACCCTTAATCTCGAATACCCTTATTCTCTAATTACAATAGGCGAAGAAATCACATGGTATTTAAGTATTAATACAATACATTAATATATAATATATATTTTTTTCTTTTTTTACATCTTATAATTAGCTGGCTTATTTAATCGGCATTGGCGAATAGGACGAGGCTGGGTCGGCTCAGGAGAAGGCAAGGAAGGCAGTGTCCCACTTTGAAGCTGCTGTTCTATGCACTCCTCAAAATGATCCCCTTCCCCTTGTTCTTGATCCCTGTCGGTGGCGGCCGATGCATCGGTGCCCGGACTGCCCAGGCTGGGCGCTCCCCGATCCTGAGTTACCTCAGCCATCCCTGATCTTACCGGGCTAGAAGGACAAAATAATGAACTCCGTATCCGTGGTTTTAGCTGATCTACATGTTTATGGAATTCCCTACCTAATTTGTCTACAACCTTATAGTCTGTGGTTCCCATCTTTTGTGACACTTTTCCCGGTAACCATTTATCCTGACCCCTATAGTGGCGCAGCCAGATTTCGTCTCCCGGACGCAGTTGACGAGACCCACTTGCACCATATTTTTGTTGCCGTTCCTGCGTATCCCTGACTTTGTTGTCTCTATTGGGCCGTAAGGCGTCAAATTTAGTACGTAACCTGCGACCAAACATAAGTGACGCTGGAGTCTCGCCTGTTGTACAGTGTTCTGTGTTTCTGTAGTGAAGTAAAAAAATTATTTAAAAATAATTGTATGTTAACATTTTCCCTAATGGCTTTTTTTATCGTTCTTTTTACCGTGTGTACTGCATTCTCCGCTGCCCCGTTTGAGGCAGGGTGATAGGGTGCTGAAAATATATGTTTAATTCCATTGTTGCCAAGAAATTGAGAAAATTCTTGACTAGTGAAGGGTGGACCGTTATCCGAGACGATCTGTCTTGGTAGACCAAAACGTGCAAACATATCACTCAAAACACCGATTGTGTTACTAGCTGCTGTATTAGGTACTTGACAAACTTCTATCCACTTAGTCCTGGCATCCACCATAACTAAAAATATTCGCCCCTTTATAGGACCTAAGAAATCGACATGTATGCGGGCCCATGGTTTGTCTGGCCACGGCCAAGGACAAGGCATATGTCGAGGTGGTGCCTCTCTTTCTACAGCACAGACATGACAACTCTGACACATCCTTTCAATCTCTTCGTCCATACCCGGCCACCAAACGTAGCTTCTAGCAAAAGCTTTAGTTTTGACTATACCCATATGGGCCTCATGTAATTCTGATAAAACCTTATGTCTGCATGCCCCCGGTACGACGACCCTATGACCCCACATCACACAACCTAACTCCTCATATAGCTCAGTTTTGCGATTAAAATAAGGTTTAAGTGATACTATTTCATTATCCGCGGGCCAATCGTCACGTAAATATCTTAAAACTCGGCCTAACAATTGATCTCTACAGGTTTGTTTTTTAATCTCATTATAATCCAATAACATAGAATTCTGAGCGAAATGTAAGTGAGTTTGTTCTGGAATTTTAATAGTTTGATTATTCGGTGTAATTGCGGGTAGCCGCGACAAACCATCTGCCCCGTTCTGTTTAGACGTAACATATTCGATATCGTATGTGTAGGCTGATAATTTGATAGCCCATCTTTGAAGCCGACTAGCCGCCATCGATGGTATACCCTGTTTGGGCCCAAAAATAGTGACTAACGGCTTGTGATCTGTACGTAGTGTAAAACGTCGCCCGTATAAATATTGGTGCAGTTTTTCTAAGCAAAACACAATAGCCAAGGCCTCCCGCTCGATTTGCGAATAATGTTTCTCCGCGTCGTTTAATGCGCGAGACACATACACTACTGGTCGTTCCCGGACTGCGACTGCGCCAGAGCCCGCGTCATTCTGCTCGCACATCTGACTCAGTACGCCGCCTATGCCTCTAGCGCTCGCATCGCACGTTAAGAATAACGGTTTATTCGGTTCATAATGAGATAAGACGTCGGCACTAATTAAAATAGATTTTACATTTTTAAAAGCAATCTCACATTCGTTATCCCATATCCATATCACTCCCTTCTTAAGTAATCTGTAAAGTGGTGCTAATATAGTGCTTAAATTTCTAACAAATTTTGCATAATAATTAATTGTACCTAAAAACGCCCTCAAATCGGTGATGTTATCCGGGCGTGGTATATTTAGTATACCTTCTACCTTTTCCGGGTCCACTCTAATTCCCTCGGCGGAAATGATAAATCCTAAATATTTAACTTCGCTCGTCATAAACAAACACTTACTTTTCTTAAGCTTCATTCCGTTATTATGTAACCTTTCTAATACCTTTTCTAACGTGTCTAAATGCTTCCTAATATTAGGTGATCCAATAATAATATCATCGAGAAATACTTCTACGTTTGGAATATCGTTAAAAAGATTAGCCATAATTCTTTGGAATATACCTGGGCTCGAGGACAAGCCATAAACTAATCTTTTATATTTAAAAAGGCCCTTATGCGTATTAATAACCGTACAATTATCGGGATCTTCTAATTCTATTTGATTATAAGCCTGCGTCAAATCAATTTTTGTAAATATCTTTGCACCGTTTAACTTAACCAGCAAGTCGTTTATGCGTGGTAAAGGATATTTGTCAACTAATAGAACTGGATTAAGTGTTATTTTGTAGTCAGCACAGATACGGAGTCCACCATCAGCCTTACGTACCGGCACCAGTGGAGTCGCCCAGTCCGCACTGTCCACGGGCTCGATGACACCGGCGCGCAGCATGCCCTCTAACTCTGCCTCCACGCGCTCGCGCAATGCGTACGGTACAGGCCTTGCGCGGCAGAACACTGGTGTCGCCCCCTCGCGTAACCGTAACCGAGCCTTGCCTCCCGTGAACCGGCCCAGTCCCTCCGAAAACAAATCTTTATATCTGCAAAGTAATTGCGTTAATTGATTATTACTTACATTTTTAAAATCTGTTTTTATTGTGAAAATATTGTTTTGGTACAACGGTATTTTTATCCCTAATTCAGTAAGCCATTGTCGACCTAATAAAGAAGTGGTGCCCCCCTTTATTATAAACAATTCTAAATATTTAGACTTATATCCATGTTTGACTAGTGGCCTTATTACCCCTATTGGTTTAATTAAAGTACCATCATAGAATCTAAACACTAAGTTAGAATTTTGTACAGGTCTATGAGTAAATAATTTATTATACATTTCCATACTAATACATGATACTAATGATCCTGTATCGATTTCCATAGATAATTGGGTTTCATCCACCCATAAGGTTAAGCTCACCGGTTTATAACTATTTAAACTAAGTTGGTGCAAATCTTCTATCGCCCCAAAGTCTTCCTCATCCGACAGAGAAGGCTCATCCTCCCTTGACAGGTCACCCGAGTATAGCTGCCTAGTTTCTCCGCCCGCGGCTTGCACGTGTGCCACCATGTTGTTGCTGACGCGTCGCTCACCCGGACGCTCACCCGGACGCATAGGACAGACCCTACGAAGGTGTCCTTTCTGGTTGCATCTACCGCAGATAAACCGTTTGTATCGACATCCTTCAGTCTGGTGATCCGTCGCTCCACACGCCGAACAATTATTTTCGTTTGAATCGGCAACGGTAGTTTTGATTGCGCGCCCCGAGACGCGTGCCTGCCCGCGCTGACCGCCCCGGCCGCGACGGCCCCGGCCGGACCACGACACCGCATGCAACGCGCCCGCTGCACCCTCACTGCCACTGCCAGCTTCATTATTATTTCCGACTGTTTGCTCCACGGCCGCCGCATCTCGCTCCGCCGCTTCCATGGCACATGAAATTTTAACGGCGTTGCTATATTGCAAGTTCTCTTCCGTAAACAGTCGTTGCCTTATAAGCTCACTCCTCAAACCGCAGACTAACTGGTCCCGTAAATTTTCCTCCAACACGGACTTGAATTCGCAAAATTTAGACATTTTTTTTAATTCCGATATGTACTGTAAAATTGATTCACCCGCATTTTGCCTTCTTTGTCGGAAACGATACCTTTCCGCCATGAATGACGGCTTGGGTTGTAGGTGTTCCGTCATAATTTTTACCACTGTCGCGTAGGTTTTGGCACTAGGTTTATCCGGACTTGTTAAATTACTCAAAAGTTCATATGCTTCGTCACCCATCGCCGCAATTAACGTGGGTAACCAAAGATCCTCCTTCACGTTGTTTACTTTGAAAAACATTTCAATACGTTCCACGTACATTGTCCAGTTCCCCGACCTCACGTTAAACTCGTTTAACTTTCCGATAGACATGGTAATTAAAATATTTACTAGCTCGTCCCTACAATCGTTATCCCATCCTCGTCGCCACTGAGGTGTATGAGTAAAACAACGTGTAGCTAGTAACCCGGTTTAATTAAGACTGCTGGCCGCGCGACGCGCGGCCGCGCACACTATCTATAACTATAGATTATACATAACACTAATACATAACACTTAGCTGTCTTGATTCCATAGCACGCGTGCTTTATGAATGTGAACTTGACGATATTTATCATATACTTCTTTATGTCTGACCATAGTTTATTTCAAGGTATGTTGATTATCTTCAAAATCCTTGCTATTTGCTGTAACTTTTCCCCGACGATTTTTTTCAAGAGAATTAAGGTAGTGTCTAAATTGAAACTATTTATTTATTTATTTATTTATTTCTTTATTGTACATGGTAAATAACAAACTAAAATAAAAAATAATAAAGAAAAATGTACAAAAGGCGGCCTTATTGCACCTGGCAATCTCTTCCAGGCAACCTTTTCCATAAACTACTAAAGTATAGTATTAAAAGTAAAAGAAATGTATATAAAAAGAAACAAAACAAAATGTAAACAAAACGAAACATAAAAATAAACTAAAATTATTCTAAAGTATACATATTATAACATATGAAGACTGAGTGACATACATATACAGATATACAAAAAACTACATACAGATATACCGAAACAGAAAGAAAAACAAGAACAAAACAAAAAAGAAAGAAAAAAAAAAAAAAAAAATATCTTAATTGGATGATAAATAATGTGCCTTAACAGCTTTCTTAAATTTACTTATACTTTGCTCGCGACGTATAGCTACAGGTAACGCATTCCACAATCGTGCTGCTTTAACAGCAAAAGACTGGTCAAAGAATTTTGTGGAGTGCATCGGGACCTTCAATTCAAGGCTCTCAGATGACCTCAGGGACCGGGAGTGTGAGTCCCTCAGAAACTCAAAACGATTTTTTAAATAAAAAGGAGTTGAAGGAAGAAAAAGAACGTTGTAGAGAAGAGAAAGGATATGAGTATTCCGGCGAAGCCGGATGGGTAACCACTCAAGCTTAGTGCGGTATTCTGAGACGTGGTCATACTTGCGCAAACCAAATATGAACCGAATACAAAAATTTTGGAGACGCTCAAGCTTATCAAGTAAGTCTTCGTTGATGTCGAGATAGCTGACATCAGCATAATCAAGTACGGGAAGAAGAAGGGATTGTGCTAGCGCAATTTTGGTGGTAGTGGGGAGAAAGTTGCGAAGTCTCCTTAGAGATCCAGCCGATGCGTAAAGCTTCCGGCTAGTTTGTTGGACCTGGGCAGACCAGGAAAAGTTCCTGTCGATCACGATCCCCAAGTTTCTGACGTTTTCACTAAAAGGAATAAAGCTGTTGTTGAAAGAAACTTGAGGAAGCAGTGCCCAGACAATTTTTGCGATCGTCCTAGAGCTGCCAACTACAATAACCTGTGTCTTAACTATGTACAAATTGTCTATGTGAAGGTCATAGAGCATTTCGCTGTCGGCTTAAAAGTTTTTGCAAATTTTGTAAGCATAGGCACAATACATTATTGCATGTCAATAAGTCGAATAGTAATGAAAATATTAATTCATCAGTCACTACACCGGCAACTACAAGCCAGGCACCTCCAGTTACGCTATCTGCAGTCTCCACCAGCCAAGTATTGCTGTGTACCGCTATGGTAGAAATAATTAATGAATGTAGGTACACAACAAAGTTGCCTGGCTCGGGTGCTTTTAGACACAGGTAGTCAATCGTCCTTTGTGACAGAATTTAAAAGGATTTTTATGTCTTCCAACAAGGAATTCTGAACCAATACGTATCTCAGGTATCAATAACTTAGCTTTTAATATATCGGAACGTTGCACATTCACTTTAAAATCACGTTTAAACTCATTCACTTGTAAGATGCAGTGTTTAATTGTACCACAAATTACAGGGATGTTGCCAAGTGCACACCTGTAAAATTTGAAGAAGTGAATCTACCCGAAAATATCATGCTGGCAGACCCAGACTTCTGCAACCCCTCCGAGATTAATGTTTTATTAGGGGCAGATGTGTTCTGGAGTATATTAGGGTGTAAGGGTATTTCGTTGGGTGTAAGAAAACCAATCCTACAAGATTCACATTTATCTATTCACATATATATATGACCATTAGGTATAGGTAATAAGGATGGTCATGTGACATGCAATTTTACAAGAGAAATTCAAAGTGATCTCACAAGGTTTCGGGAGACTGAAGAAATTATTTCAACAGATACTTTCTTTAACACTGTCTGTGTGTCTAGTTCAACTAGCTCACGAATATCTGGATACAGTCATTTTTAATGTTCTAAAACATGATATATATGGATGATCTGAACACAGGTTGTCAGACAGAGTGAAATAAAATATATTTATGATGGTGTCAATAAGATATTATCTGCAGGTTGTTTCTCTCTACATAAAATAAGAACAAATTGTCCCAAGGTATTACAGGAAGATACCACGGTTAAAACTCTTGATTTAAGCAAGCATGCCACAGTATTAGGGCTAAACTGGTGGCAAAATGTTATGGTTATTGATGAAAGTGAGAGCCATCACAGCCGTGGGATCGCGCGCGCGCATCATAATCATCAGTATAAACAAGCTTCGTCGTCAAATTAGTGTTTGCCCACAGCCATCAACAATAAAACTAATTACTTACAGATTTTAAGATATATATAAGATTAGCTTATAAGTGTCGACTTAGCAGTCTGTATAACATTTGCTCGCTTTCTAGAGCAAAGTCTCTGAATGCAGCGGCATACGAGAGTCTGTCGTCACATTCCCAGCACAAGCTCATAAGCTTTGGTACGTTCTCGTCTAGTACCTGAAATATGAATCATCTTAATTACATAGTATAATAAAAAATTAAGAAACCCTCTACAAATTATATCTTCACAAATTACAACTTAAAAAAATCTTGATTACATCAACTTTAAAAAAAAAAAAACCACATCCTAATTGGTCCATTCAATGCCACAGACAAACCGACACATCATTTCTGGAGGGCTTGCACTAGGCGTAAAAAAAAGATTTTAATCTATACATATAATAAATCTGTAAAAGTAAAAATTCTGTACATTGAAAATATCAAAAAAATAAATGGCGGGGGGTGTTACTAGACCGACACCGAACCCAAAAGTGTGAAAAAAAAAAATTTTTGTCTGTCTGTCTGTTTGTTCAGGTATCACGCAAAAACTACCGGTTCGATTACGATGAAACTTGGTATAATTATTCTTTATTATCCTGGGCACCACACTGGGTAGTTTTTATCCCGGAAAAGTATAACCAATAAAAACAAACTTAATTTTGCGGTTAAAAACTCATTGATAAGTTTCGTCATCCACGCGAACGAAGTTGCAGGCACAGCTAGTAACAGAATAAAGGCAATACCTTAGACACCCCAATTAGTATATTAAATTATACGGCCGAAACAACATCCGTAATTAAATCTATACTAATATTATAAAGCTGAAGAGTTTGTTTGTTTGTTTGTTTGTTTGGTTGAACGCGCTAATCTCAGGAACTACTGGTTAGAATTGAAAAAATCTTTTTGTGTTAGATAGTCCATTTATCGAGGAAGGCTTTAGGATATATAACATTACGCTGCGACCAATAGGAGCTAAGCAGAAGTGAAAAATGTCACAAAAACGGGGAAAAATATTCATACTTGAAAGCTTCCGTTGCGTGCGCTGCGTAAACGGTTCGAGCTACTCAAAATATATGTATGAAAGAATTGTTTCTCTTCAAATGATCTAAAAAAATGTCTGCGACAGTATATGTCTATCTTTTAAGATTGACTCACTATAACCTCTTTTAAGGTAATCATTTGGTCGAAATTAATGCATTATTGCCAATTATTTGCTACAGAGTTTTATCAACATAATATTAACTAAAATTATCATTTACGCAGAAATACTTTTTTTTTAAACTTCTTAATCGCGGTCATAATAACAGAAATTGACGCGGACGAAGTCGCGGGGAACAGCTAGTTAATTTAAAATCACTAGGTTTGGCCTAGTGATTTTATACAAATTATCCTTACTAAACGTAAAACGTTTGGGCGAGCGGCGCGGGCGGCTCAAAAGGTATTTCCGTCAAAGATTAACACCTACTTTTAATGCCAGAAATTGATTCAGAAGCCCATTCTGAACCAACTACTCTCAGGAATTGCGTCTATTCTCTTACACATTGTATACGATGAGTACCACAACATTTTGTTAAAATGATAAATAGTTAAAACTCACCCATTCGTTTTTTATTTTCTCATAAAATAGGAGGTCGCATTGCATTATATTCAACTCATTACCTTTGCAAAAGCACATTCCACAAACCTAGAAATTAAAAAAAATATACAGTAAAGTAATTGCCAATCGCAAGCGTGGTGATCAATGCTTGTACCTTCTCTATATGGAAAGAGGCCTGTGCCCAGCAGTGGGACGCTTATAGGCTGGATTATTATACAGTAAAGTCAGGCTAGGTTTATCTTTATCTTTATCTTTATAGTATGTGTTACTAACTTTAGGTAACTATTCAAAATTACTGTATATTTACTGTAGTTTTTAAGGTATTTAAAAGACAGACAAAGTCAATATTATTTCTAAATAGCTAACACAGTTTGTAAATAGCTTCAGTTTAATAAAAATAATAGTAGAGATCTTTGCAGTTAGCCTGAGCGCAGGCTTTGACTGCTTCACCGGACTTTCTTCAGATTAATATACAGAAACTGTAAATAATTCAACTATTTTATTATTATAAATAGGTCACTGCTTACTTGAATAAACACTAACAAACTTAAATATTTAGCTACTAATCATGTTAATGAAATAAATGTATTTTTTTTTTATATTAACAATATGCATTTAGACAGGGTGTTAAGAAACCCCTGTCCAATCTGTTAAGGTGTTGTTAGGTATCGTTATCTGATTACCAAAATGTGGAATAAAAAGGAAAAAAAAAGAAAAAAAAAAATATCCTAAAATTTTTTTTGCTCAAATTTCGAGGGAGTGTCGGCGTCGTCACAGATGCTACCTTATAACCAAACAAAAGGCCCCCAAAAATACCGACGAAATTGGTGTAGTTCTTGTTTTATTCTTAAATTAAGGGAATTTCGGGGCAAAAAATGGTTATTTCAAATACAAATCTTTTTATTCGTCAATGCAGGTGTACAATACAAAAGGTGTTAGAGAAAATCCATTACTTATTGTTTCTATCATGAATTTTCCAAATTTGATATTTGGGCATGTGATTGTGAACCCCGAACCCTGGACAGGGGTTTCTTAACACCCTAGATATATAAAAAAAAAAATCGTATTTAACATAACAATAACTTACCAGTTCTGTGTAAATATTATTATTGTCCGTCATTTCAAATATTTTCAAACTAAATAAATAATTTTATTCGAGATTTATAGTTTTAAACTTTATTCCTATTCAAATGCTCAATTAATATTTCTCACAATAAACTAATTTACAAAGTCGCTTGAAACAATTCAATAATATTTAACGCAAAAAAATTAAATCAATCATTTGTTTGATATTCGTTCGTTCGATTTACAATACAGTGTTGCCACACGCCAGATCGAGAAATCTGGATAGAACGGTCGAAAAATCTGTACAAAATCTGTATGAACACAAAACGCTAAAATCTGTATAAAATCTGTAAAACTGTAATAAAATCTGTACAAAATCTGTTCAAGAAAACAATATTTATTATTTTTTGTACATATTTTTATTCATTTTAACAATCATTTTTTTATCAACTTGGAGTTTATAACAGGGTTCATCACTAAGAAGTTGTTTTGTTAAAAGAAGTCCCTCAATCGTTTCAGTGCCTAAATGGTTTCTTGTTTTTGTTTTAATTAAATTTTCTTTCCACTGCGGCACTGGAATGAGGGAGACTTAGTAAAGCAGGGAATAAATAAACACTAAATTATTATACACTAAAAAGAGATACATTTTCCATCATTTCATCATAGATTATGTGAGGAAGCGAAAATGACAAAAATCTGTATAAAAGTTATGCTAAATCTGTAATCTGTATTGGTGATGAAAAATCTGTACAGATACAGATAAATCTGTATATATGGCAACACTGACAATACATGTACGTAAACGTCATACACTAAGTGCTGTCAATTAGACAGGCAGTCAACTGTAGATTTTTTTGTCTTTGATCAAGAAGAATGGCCGATTTTAATTTTAGTCGTTGCAATTTATTTTAAGAACATGACATTCTATTTAATCAAGTATGTTTCTTCAAAATATATTATTATAAACCTATGGTTTAATTAGCAAACTGTTCGTTGAAAATATTAATTATTTTTAGCAGTTGCACAGATCTCCATCCATAGACCATACTTTTAAGCGCCAAACAGCAAACATTTGGCGGGCGGAAAACAAGCTTCTGGCAATCTTCATTTGTACGGGGAAATACAAACTTTTTATATTATTCATTGTAACCTGGCATAATGATATAGTTTTGAATTTTATTATTCGTTTATAGGACAAATAAGTATTTTTTTTAGTTACTTTTTAGTTTTTCGTCACATTTAAGATACATCTCCCTTTTGACCACCACCTGTCAGGAAGGCATTCTCTCAGCGGCCGTATAGTAGTTTAGTTCTTCATGTTTCTTTTAATTGCGCGGCTCTTAATTAGAGTCCGTTCAAACTTAGATTATTGATAACATTCCACTAAGGTTGTTAATAAAATTCAGAGTCAGATGTCAGGTAATTAAGGTATTTATTTGAAATAAGTAGACATTTCTATGACGATAAGACAACTAACATGCAAATTAAGTACTGAGTCTGTTATTATTATACTGTATTACTAATTAACTAGGTACGACGTTACAACTAAAAGGTGTACATTGAAATAAAACTACTTTTTACGGATTTTGTGGCGGTTTATTTTTAGATTTTAGGTCCCGGCGTTTCGACACCTTTGCAGGTATCATACTATCATGGTCACGGACAGACTGAGATGGCGTTCGTCTTGACAGTAGATGTTGCTCGTTCTACCTTCATATTTTAATTAATTATTTGAGTTCGGACCTACGCAATATGAGCTCACTTATTACTACTGTTTTATCTGTGGCTCACTGCGTCTTGATGTCTTGCAGCGCTGCTTTTGGGTTTTTGTATTTTTGGGTCACAAGTAGGTGATATATTCCAGCCAGCAACATCTACTGTCAAGACGAACGCCATCTCAGTCTGCCCGTGACCATGATACCTGCAAAGGTGTCGAAACGTCGGGACCTAAAATCTAAAAATAAACCGCGACAAAATCCGTAAAAAGTAGTTTTATTTCAATGTCTAACATTCGCGTAAACCTAAGAAACCAATAAATGGTGTAGATTTGTTTTATGCTTTAGTATTCTGTTCAGTTTTAACATGAACTACAAAATAATCATTGAATCTTATGAATACGGTTTAGTCATGCTCGAAGCTTGCACTTTTCTATTCAACATGATATCCACGGCCTAGATTCAGCTATTTTAAATGCATGTCAGTGGTCGGTCAGTGTAATTGTGTCATTTATCGTAAAAATGACCAAATGAAGCAGTCGGTCAATTCAAGCAACTCTTAAATAGCTGAATAAAGGCCCAGTAGTTTATAAAATTGCTTTAAGTTTGTATACCCAACCTTCCCGCCTTCAATCCTGCTACTCGTTGAACCGCTGCATTTCAAAAGGCACAATAACAAGTACACTGGAACGTTTATTAACCCGCCACTCACTGACTTAAAATAGCGACATCGGGCCCCAGGTGAAAAGACTTACAAAATGTGATATTATGTCAGAGATGTTTTTGTTCAAAACCTAATTTAGTTTAAGCATAATATTCGCATACACATACCTACACAATATTTGTTTTCAGTTTACTGACTAGTGCTGTGTAAATAATTATAGGTTACTATAATCCCTCATTTCAAACATTTTTTTTTTTTACATTATATAGGTAGGTGTATATATTTCTTACTAAATTACATGTTTCCACAACAAAAAAATTTGATCAATTTGTTATATTCTTTTAATTTTGTCCGTTCTACTTATTCTAGATTTATAATTTTTAACTTAATTCCTATTTAAAATGCTCAATTAATATTTCTCACGTTAAACAAATTTACAAAGTCGCTTGAAATAATTCAATAATATTTAACGCGAATTGATTTAAATGGCAAACAATTTAAATCAATCATAGTCAATCATCTGTTTTATAGTCGTTCGATTTACAAATTAAATACATAATTGTCATTTAGGTAATAGATTTAGATCTTCAAGAATGGCCAATAGGTATAAACTCTCGACGTAGCGTCCTATACAGGGTGCTAAGAATGCCCTGTCCGATCCGTTAAGGTGTTGTTAGGTATCGAATATCGATAACTGATACCAATATTGCTTTAATCTAGTCGAATTACGCGGCCAAAAATCGTCGGTTCAAAGTTCATTATTAAGTTCGTTATTAAGTTCATTCTTAATGAATTTTCCAAACTTAATTTTGGGTAATTGAATGTGAAGCCTATATCATCCTTTCGGGCCGGACAGGGTTTTCTTAACACCTTGTATAACATATCCTCACTTTCCAGAGCTTCATCTCTGAAGGTAGCTGCAGACGAGAGCTTCACGACACATGTCCAGCACACGCCCTGTGGTAGGGTCTCGTCTTGTACCTGAAATAATAATAATCTTTATTACCTACATAGCATGGAGAGGGGCTCGTGGCTAAGTGTAAGCCGTACGGTTTGACCGATAATACGGGTTAAACCGCGCTTGCCGTGGTTGGTCTGTGGTGGTGAACATTTATAACAGACCGAGACCCCTCCGTGTTTCGGAAAGCACGTTAAACCGTAGGTTCCGACTGTCATACGTAGATCTTAGACAGCCGTTAAGTCAATTCTGACAACCAGTCTTACTATGGTATACTGTGTTTCCCAGTAAAATGGGTTGTGGAGGTCAGATAGGCAGTTGCTCCATGTAAAGTACGGTATTTAGCTGAATCCGGTAAAACTGGTAGCCGACCCCAACATAGTTTGGGAAAAGGCTCGGGAGATGATACCTACATAACATATAATCTTCTTATAAAATAATCTTCTTCTTCCTGCCATTTCTCCATTTTTTTTGGACTGTGTGCACATTGTTCTTCCTTCCATTCAAGCCTATTTGCCATAGTTTGTCATAGTGTCATTTACTGGTTTTTTCATTTATATTATCTCTCACACAATCAATATTTCCTTTTTGTCACCTTTCTCATCCTCCCAGCCATCCACATTTTTAAGCTATTGCATAGCTTTTATCTTGGGATTTGAGCGCGGCGACCGAATGAAGAAATTCCGTAACGAAAATAAACCTAACACCCCCCACTCCGACCGGCACAGCAGTGCAGCGTTGAAAGCCGTGCATCGTCTAACGTCGTATCAGTTCGGCAGACTTCGGCACGGTGTTTGGGTGTGTGCGACTAGACGTATGCGTGTAGACTGTACGAACGGATCGAGACGAGCTGCTCCGAAATCGAACGAATACGTAAGCAGCTGTTTGTGAGAAAGTATATAAGTGTATCTAGGTATCTATCATCTATGTACAACAGTGAATATCTGTACGCGTAAAATTTGTGTATAAAAAGTGTATTAAAGTGTAACTTGAATTAATATCAAAGTAAAAAAATATTGCATAAATATTATAATTGCATAAGTTGATAAAAATGCTATGCAATAGCTTTACCGCGGCAGTCCCCGAGTGCCACACGTATTTTTTTATCTCTCTTTAATTTAATGTTATTCCTCCTCATTAAATGCACATACTAAAAATGCTAGGCGCCCATAGAAATAAAAAAAATTGCTGATATCTTACACAATACTGACCAGATCTTTATTTTAGTTATGAACCATCTTGACACACTTTCCATTGAAGCTTTCAAACAAAAAGCTCATCATAGTTGGTCCATTAGTTTAGGAGCTACAAAGCCACAGACCAACTGAAACGTCATTTATTTAGGTCTTTGTATTTATGAGTAAAAAAAACCGGCCAAGTGCGAGTCGGACTCGCGCACCGAGGGTTCCGTACAAATCTGTAGGTAGGTATATATTTCTTTTAAGTACGTTGACATAAAGTTTGATTTTGTTACAGCTTAAAGGTATTATAGACCTGAGTATTTGATATGAATTTCAATTTAATACCTCTACGCGTTCATGAGAAAAGAATTAGTAACTTTAATTTTTTTTTTAATATTTTATTTACATGATGTGACTAAAAATATAATGGTTTTCGCAATTTTTCCTTTATCTGTACTATAAGACGTTACTTCGTACCAAATTTCAAGATTCTAAGTTCACGGGAAGTACCCTGTAGGTTTTGAATCCCGTGCGAGTTTCGAAAATTTGCGGCATAAACGGCTGTATCTTTTGATTGCTTTGGCTTAGAAGTTTCATTTTCTCACAGCTCCAAGGGACAGTAGACTTGAGTATTAGATATAAATTTCAGTTTGATACCTCCACGCGTTCCTGAGAAAAACGGTCTTGACAGACGGACGGACGGACAACGACGTGATCCTATAAGGGTTCCGTTTTTTCCTTTTGAGGTACGGAACCCTAAAAAAAGTTTAAAAAGTCCATTTATTTATTTGCAATGCACTTAGCAAATTAATTCAAGCACAGCTCAATAATTATTGGATGTACTGAATTGACTTTAGTTCATCTACAAACAATATTATATATTTGACAGGCCTGTTGGTCTAGTGGTTAGTGACCATGACTGCTATACCGGAGGTCGTGGGTTTGATTCCCACCCAGGACCAATGTTTGTGTGATGAGCATGATCATTTGTTCTGGTTGTCTGGGTGTAATTTATCTATAATATGTATGTATTTAGAAATATATAAGTATGTTTATCAGTTGTCTGGTTACCATAACACAAGCTCTGCTTAGCTTGGGATCAGATAACCGTGTGTGAGTTGTCCCAGGATATTATTATTATTATATAGGATTACAGGCCAGCCAATTATCTGAATACAAAAATTAGGCACAATAACAAGCACACTGGAATATTCATTAACCTGCCAACGACTGACTTTAAAATAGCAGAGTCAGGCCCCTGCAAGCTAGTGCACTCAAAGCCACTTATAAAATTGATGGGCCACCAAAACATTTTGTGATGTTAAGTTACTATTTATACATGATAAATAAATTAAACTTACCCATAGGTGCTTTATTTTCTCATAAAATAGAAGGGAACTGAATTGCACTATATTCGACTGATTAACTTTACGAAGGCATATGATGCAAATCTAAAAATAAAAAATGTTTTACAGTTATTCTGATCAGAAACTCAGACAATCAAAATGAAAAAGTTTTTATTTCTTATAAACCTTAAAAGACCCGAGAAACTTTGTGTTACAAAAGTAATTAATCTAGGTGCTCGGTTCCAAAGTGTCCTTCCTATGGATAGGAACCGGGAAGAAACACCATATTTTTTTTTCAGCCTACATACTATCCCACTGCTGGGCAAGGGCCTCGCCCTCCATCCTCCAAACCTGTCTATCTATTGCGATTTCTGGCTACATGCGACCCGCATGGCTGACTAGACAAAGTACTCTTTAAAATATTAATTAATACAAAGAAGCACATTACATTTTTAAATCATAGATTTGTTCTTAACCTCTTTGGGTAATTATTCAAAATTATTGTGTATAAACTGTATTTTGACAGTTTTAGTTAATTATAAATAATAAGGTTTCCTAACAGCTTTTATTATATAAAAACTGTAAACATTTAAACTAATTTATTTTTATAAATATACTGTTTCATTGAATAAAACTAAGAAGCTTAAATATTTAGCTACTTATCAAATTAGTGAAATCAAATTCTATTGGTCTGAAAAATATTTTAAAAGTAGACTATAAACTATGTGCATTTAGAAGGATATTAAATTAAATTCGTCTTCATTATAACTGAGACTTACCAGTGCTGTGTCAATATTTTTATTATGATCCTCCATTTTTAACCGAATTTAAAAAAAGGAGGAGGTTCTCAATTCGGATGTTTGTATGTTTTTTACATTAAATAAATATTTCTTACAAAATTACAGTTTCCAAATGTAATAAAACAATTTGATGAATTTTCAATTCGATAATTGCTCAAATAATATTTCTCACGTTAAACTAATTTACAAAGTCACTTGAAATAATTCAATAATATTTAACGCAATTAAATCAATCCCACAAACAAATTAAATCTATCGTTTGTTTTATAGTCGTTCGATTTACAAATTTACAAATGAACGTAAATTATTATGATTAATATGTCATTTAGACAGTAGACTTTTTTGTCTTTGAACAAGAGGAATGGCCAATATTGATCGATTTTAGTCTTAGTAATTTATTTCAAAGACATGACATTCTATTAAGTCAAGTATAATTTTTCTAACTAAACATATTATTATAATTATATAATGCCTGGTTGAAGCAAACTGTTCTTTGAAAATAATATTTTTTTTTGCAGTTGCGGTGCTGTGGCCATAGACTAAGCTTTTAAGCGCCAAACGGCAAACATTTGGCGGGAAACAAGCTTCGTTGCGGCTTTTTTAACCAATGTCCGTTCAAAGTTAGATTAGTGATAATTTTTCACTGATTTTGTTAATTTCATGCATAGTCAGATGCGGTTTACTTCTGGAAAAAGCTGTTATTAAGGTATTTATTTGACATTAGGCACTAGATTACTAGATATTCTTTTGAAGATAGGACAACAAACATGTAGATGAAGAAATTAATTGTGTTATTATGATTGTGTATGACTAACTACGACAGTAAAAGCAAATAATATAGATTTCTTTTATGTTCTACTAACTGTAAACTGCATAATAGTCGTCGAATCTTCCAACGAGATTTAATCGTTAATAGTGTGCATCTTCTATTCAACATGTTATCCGGTAGGTACCTACTTTATAAAGAACCTAGCTTTTTACCAAACCCCGTTGTTTGCAGATAGCTGATAGCCTCACTTTACTGAACTTTGAGTATAGTAATATTATAGAACGGGGATTAGCGCGTACATGCTTACCTAAATACTTTTAGGGCTTGACGTTTCGACCGGGTTACACAGGCCGTGGTCGCAAGCAGACAGTCTGCTTGCGACCACGGCCATAAACTGCCGGTTTAACTATAAACATGCAACGTGAACTTTAAGTACCTACTTGCAATTCGATTTCTTAGTAACTTTAGGTAGGTAAGGTGCGTTGGGATAAGTTCGGATGGTTTTTAGCTGCATTCGTAAGAAGTTGGCAATTTATTTTTTTCTCAAAATCTATATCGGCTAGCGTAATAAAATAAAGTAGAAACTGATAATCAATAAACAACCTATCACAAAAATATTTTCATGTTTGCATAGATTTAACGGCTGCTGTGTTACAGGAGTTTCAAGTATAGACATGCATTTAAAAATTCATGAGAAAGATCGGACGATGTTGGGGAAAGACCGGACTACCCTCTAAAATCACTCGTGTGGCTAAGAACACAAGGTTCATAAAAAGAACATATCCGACCTTATACTTGCTACAGCATTCTTCTTGTAAAATTTAATTACTTTAACGACCGACACGACGAAATCACCGATGCGGACTGCAGGGTAGTCTTGTGTAGTTCGCGAACGACCTAGTTCGGAAGACCGCTCTTTCGTACGAACTACGCGAACTAGGTCGCAGAGAGACCGCTCCTTAGTTCACTAAAGTCGGATTTTTAATTAGACGATATCCACTGACGTTTACTGTGTTGTCAGTTTTTGATGAAATAAAAATAGTGTTGTGACAAAGTGAATGATTGAAAAACCTCTTGAATGAATGAAATTGCCTCGATTGTCTGTTTTAAACATTAAGGAAAACATTGCGAGGAAACTTGTTGTTGAAACTATAGATCTATAAAATATAACAATTATAGGTAGGTAATGAAAATAAAAAACATCGCTTATTACATCATTTCTTTTTATTCGTCATCAGATACACAATCATCACTATCACTTTCTGTGACATTAATTATAAATCTGTCTGAAACACTGTCGATCATGTGGTCGAGACCATACATTTTGTCTTCTTCTTTAATTATATGAGACACGCAGCTACTCCATTTTTCGGGTGTGATATGTTGAAGTCCTTCGTCAAAAAGTTTTTTTACTTCTGTCATTTTGAATGTTTTATTATTTCTTGCAACATATCCTTTAGCCTGCGCCCATACCAACTCAATGGGATTGAGCTCACAGTGGTATGGGGGCAGATTATATATATGGGGTTGATCGGTGTTGGCACTAGTCGCCGCGCCGCGCGCCGCCCGTAATAAGCCGTCAAAAAACTGATTGTAGTTACATACAACTAGTAACTTATATCGGAGCACTTTTATACAATTTTATTGTAAAATAGAAATAATATTATTTTATAGTTTGAAATGATTAACTATTCACACTCATTGTTCATTCATCTGATTGAACGAGAACTAAACGCATCACTATTACTTTAAATATGGCAACATTATTTTACAAAGTGACATTAGCTACTGTCAGTGGATATCGTCTAATTAAAAATCCGACTTTAGTTCCGACGCGGCGCGCGGAGCGCGGATTTGTTGTGAGCGAGAGCGGGCACTGACTGACTCAGCGTTTGCCGCACATGCATTTCTCATCGTTCGTTCATTTTCGCTCTTTAGCTCAGTCAGTCAGCGGTGCGCGCGTGGCGAATGTTTTCTTATGGTAAATACAACAATAACTGATTACAGGTAACTACCTTGTATTTGTAATGTTAAATGGTTATTGTTACTATTAAAATACTTTATACATTGAAAAATTATGTAGGTACCTATTACTTTTAATATGATTAATGTGAAGTAGTGTACCTATTACTTTGTTTATAGGTTATGTCATGTTTGTTTACTGAAATAGTAAGTAATTTACTACTGCAAGCTGATTGATGAACATTATAATAATAAACAAAACAGCGCGACGAAGCGAACGCCGAACGACTGATCTATTTAACCGGAATTTGTGAAAGGAGCGGACGAACTAAAAGAACGACCTAGTTCGCCAAAGACCGGCGAACTAAATTGATCGCTCCCGGTCGCGAACTAAAATGCGCAAGACTACTGCAGGGAGTAGCAAAACAAAATGGCGCCTTGCGCTATGTTGCCAGAATAAAAAAATAATCGCAGAATCGGTAGATATTTAACTTATACGTTCTTACCCCATTCACGACCTTACCCCAACGCACTATACTTACCAACCAATCATAACGTTACTTAGGTAGACGCAATATTTATAGATGAGTCGTCCCAATTTGCGGCAGCGGCCGCGCATAAGCTACTACGAGCCTGAAGAACCGAGTCTTGATGAGTATATATGTAAGTACATTCATGATTCAACTACCCTAGAAAAAAAAAATAAGTTAAAAATTAAAAAGTCTTTGTTTATAATAATAATATAATAATAATAATCCATTTATTTCAGGCATCAAGGCCCATATAAATATATATATAATACTATACTACAATACAACTTAAAAATACTATAAATCATTTTTAAACCCACACAACTAGAATGCTTAGTCGGAATTGGTATTAAGGCGGGTGAAACCGCAGGGCACAGTGTGTAGTATTGTATATCATCTGCATAGCATTTTTCCCAAGCTAGCTTTTTCTCATATTATGAAAGCGGATTCTATTCTTACTGGATTCATCTGAATACCGTATTTTACAAGGAGCCTATCTGACCTCAAAATACATATAATTGAAATATAATTTGTTTGTTTCAGTTTGTGATCAGTGTTGTGACTTCGTGTATGAGTATTGCGCTCTCCATGGCCCGTTACTTGTTATTCCTGATGACAAGGTCAGTACCTACTTTATAATAAAAAATAAGAATATTAAATATTCAACATAAGTGTCGATTGTGTCTAAATAATTCGCCCTTTTATTCATATTATTACTTATTAGGTCTTCATATCTCTTAAGTCCTAACCCATATAAATGTTAGAAACGAATAATGGAATGTGTGAATGTTTTAAGGTCTAAAGAAATAAATATAAATTAAGTAGGTAGGTATCTGTTTGTATTTCAAATTAAATTATTTTGACAAAATGCAAAGGAAAGCACGTAGGGTTCTGACATTAAAAAAACATTTTTATAAATTTTGTCTCTACGTCTGTCTGTTTGTTTCGACTAATCTCTGAAACGGCTGGACTGATTTTGATAAGACTTTACTCGTAGATTTGAGCTATTTTTATAAGGAGTAACTTCAGCTACTCTTATTGTTGAATTTATTATAATTTAAAAGTGGACTAGGTACTAACTCGGGTGGAACTGCGGCGCGCATCTATACTATTATATTTCTGTCCCTAATAAGAAGAATATTTATTATACTTCTTTAAATATTTATTTTTATAAAAGTATTTTAATTCATTTAATGAAACCATTTACAGTTACTTAATTTTGAGTTAAGCTCGCCTCTGTACCTACGTCGTTAATGTATGAAATTTAAAAGAATTTAAAAGAAATACAGGGCCTCGATTCAGCTATTTAAGAGTTGCTTGAATTGACCGAATGACCTCAAAAATGCTTCATTTGGTTATTTTTACGATAATTGGCATTCTGCTAACTGTCATTACGATCATTCTCTTCGAGAGTTCAATGAGATAATTGTAGGCTTATCTGAATTCAGTGTACTTACACTGACCGACCACTGACATGCATTTAAAATAGCTGAATCTAGTAATACATTTCTGTATTCTGTATAATTAGTGAGTATTCATTCAGGTCCCGACCAAAACCAATTTCCCCTCCTACGTCCCCCGTGCTGCGCTCACTATCCCTCATGTGTTCCTACACTTAGCTCCTTCTATTATACCAGGTAAGTACCATAATACCTATATTTATGAGTATTATATAAAATTTTTGTATAAGTACCTACATAATCATTGAATTGTAAATTAATACGCTCATTGAATTTTCTCCTTGGGACCTAGATATTGCATTTGGGATACAAATGTGTGTGTGACAATGTATCTTTTTCATAAAATTTATAAATAGCTACATTTATATATTTTTCCATTAAGTTAGTTTGGCATGGCATATTAGTCAATAGTTATTCTTTGTTTATTTAACGTTTTTTTTCTTTGCCTGTACTGTCCAAGTCCTGAACAAAGCTCTATATTATTATTATATTACCATTTTTAACCTACGGAATTTCTAATGGTTTTCTTTTCATTTAAAATTTTGAATCCACGTTACTAAACTAAGTAGTTAAGTGTCGAAAAATGCATTTTATTTTGTCAATTTGACCTACGTAGTTCTCGATTGGGTATGACATATACCTATATAATTTTTTAATTCCTTACTCATTTTCACAAGTTTTAGTACATGTTTTATGTTTATTTATGTACGACATTTAGGTGCCGGTTTAGGAGTATTCAGTACTTTGACGTTGCCGCGCGGAGTTCGCTTCGGTCCGTACTGCGGGCAGAAGACTCATGATGTCGACTCCATGTATTGTTGGCAGGTAACACATACTTACGAGTAATTTACTATATTAAATAGTATTCAATGTTGATTGTACTAACCTTGTGGTATAGGTTCACACGCCAACTAACACTGCACGAAAATTTAGGCCGAGGGCGGAAATGATAAAAATAAATAAAATTACATTAATTGCCCAAATTTTTATACCTCAGTTTTTACGATCTAGTGCAATATCTACCTCGTTTTGTTTAATATGCATCTACTTACTGAAAGGATATATCTATACAAAAGGGGTGATAAGAAACACTCGTATAGCTTACGAAATTTCAGCTCAAAATTAATTAATTAAAAAATTTATGACACACTCGTAATGATTGAAAATTTGATGAAAAAAATGGATATCAATTATTAAGTTAGCTCGGTTGAGCTGAAATAAGAAGTACTCTTCACCGCTCTTGTATGGATATACGCTTTCGGTAACACCCTGCATATCATAACATAAGTTCTATAATGTTAGATCTACGACCACAACAACAAGCCGTGTCACGTGATAGACGCTGCGGACGGCAACCGCTCCAACTGGATGCGCTACGTCAACTGCGCGCGGCACTGGCGCGAACAGAACTTGCTCGCCTACCAGTATCAAGGACAACTCTACTACCGGTAACACGCTACAGACCTTAGATAATACTCTAGCAACAACAAGCCGTGTCACGTGATAGACGCTGCGGACGGCAACCGCTCCAACTGGATGCGCTACGTCAACTGCGCGCGGCACTGGCGCGAACAGAACTTGCTCGCCTACCAGTATCAAGGACAACTCTACTACCGGTAACACGCTACAGACCTTAGATAATACTCTAGCAACAACAAGCCGTGTCACGTGATAGACGCTGCGGACGGCAACCGCTCCAACTGGATGCGCTACGTCAACTGCGCGCGGCACTGGCGCGAACAGAACTTGCTCGCCTACCAGTATCAAGGACAACTCTACTACCGGTAACACGCTACAGACCTTAGATAATACTCTAGCAACAACAAGCCGTGTCACGTGATAGACGCTGCGGACGGCAACCGCTCCAACTGGATGCGCTACGTCAACTGCGCGCGGCACTGGCGCGAACAGAACTTGCTCGCCTACCAGTATCAAGGACAACTCTACTACCGGTAACACGCTACAGACCTTAGATATACTCTAGCAACAACAAGCCGTGCCACGTGATAGACGCTGCGGACGGCAACCGCTCCAACTGGATGCGCTACGTCAACTGCGCGCGGCACTGGCGCGAACAGAACTTGCTCGCCTACCAGTATCAAGGACAACTCTACTACCGGTAACACGCTACAGACCTTAGATATACTCTAGCAACAACAAGCCGTGTCACGTGATAGACGCTGCGGACGGCAACCGCTCCAACTGGATGCGCTACGTCAACTGCGCGACTTATTTCACAATAAAACTAGTTTATACTTGCCTACAGTTCATACTCTGATATGCTCGCTCTATAGTTTCTTATTTATCCTCTATTTAAGTTTCCGACACTTCTTCTGCGTAGCCTTTTCCCAAGCTATGTTGGGGTCGGCTTCCAGTCTTACAGGATTCATAATCCCAACACAGTATCCCATAGTCTGGGTCCCAAAGATTGGTTGTGAAAATTGTAATGCTTTAATGACAGTCGGGCACAACAATTCTCAACCAGTCTTATCAAGAGATACTTACTTTACCCTCGCGTTATCCATAAAAAAACGGTTTTTGGTTTGGTCTTACGTAAGTTAGGTTAGTCGCTCTAAAGGCGGTATTCAGCTGAATCCGATGATACTGAAAGCTGGTCCGAACCTAGATACATTAAAATAGGACCAAATGTTATTATGAAACTGAAAATAAATAAGTAAAAACGGCCAGACATACAAATAACTCCGCTTTCTGTTTCAGTACTATAAAGATAATCCCGCGGTTCACCGAATTAATGGTGTTCTATGGCAGCGAGTTTGCGAATATTCTTCACGTCAATCTGAGCAAATACAACTCGCCGGCAGGGTTTGCGCAGAAGTTTGGTAAGAAGTACTTTCAGACTCATATCGACCTGCCTCGAAAAATTCGGTGCATTTCGGATTATGCTATAAGTACTATAAGAACGTAACGCGTACACTCACCATACATTTATATCACTAATGTAGACTATAGCTAAGTGTGAAAGTATGTATTGTAAATAAATTTATGGTGATATCGCGCTGCAGATTAATCAGATTTTTTTAAATGGCTTAAAAATCTGATTGCCTACCGGCCACCTAGACCAAGAGTTGGGCAAGCCCTTGGTGCGCGATATCATCAACTAAATGCTGCTGCTATTATATTATAACGTAGCTTGAAATGAGGTTCATAAAGGCGAAAGTAGTCACAAAAAAAAAATTGATAACTTTCAGAATTCAATAACAATTTTTTCAAAAAATATAGCTATAGTAGATAACGTCAGCTTTAAAAAAAACATCATAATCTGTCCATTTATTTAAGAGCTACGATGCTACACAAACGGACAAGTCAAACTTATAACACCCCTGTTATTGCGTCAGGGGATAAAATATTTATGAGTGTTTCTTTTCCAATTTCACACAAGTGGTATAATTTACTTTGTTAAATATTCGTAGATAACTAATAAATGTGAATTCTATACAGGTGCCCCTGTTGCCAAGAAACCTAAAATAGATACATGTAACCAGAAAATAGAAGATACAAAAAATATCAAGTCAAATATAACTGAACAAGTAGACGAAAAGGTGAAGACAAAATTAAAAGCTAAAACTAGTAAGTTAAAAGTAACCAATAAAAAAACAGAAAATTTTGCATCAAAATTGAGTAATGTACCTATTAGTAATGAAAAAAAATCTTCTTTAGACACATTAAAATGTAATAATAATGAAAGTGATTATAAATGTAAGACATGTAGTTATATGGGCATTAACGATCTAGATATAGAAAAACATAATTTAGGTCACCAACATAATAATAGTATTAAAAATTGTTTGAATAGAAATATTGCTAACACTAGGGAAAAGCCTTACAAATGTGATATATGTCAGAGATGTTTTAGTCACAAAAATAGTTTAAAACTTCATATTCGTATACATACCGGTGAGAAACCTTACAAATGTGATATATGTCAGAGATGTTTTATTCAAAAGGGTGATTTAACCCATTAGAGACTAGCGTTGCCATATGGCAACGTGAGCGGTCGTTTTAATTTACAGATCATATATCAAAAACTAACAGCCTCAGCTGATCTTTTGTTATAACAATATAAAGTTAGATATCCAAGTCACAGATAAGAAATGATTTGTTCTCATTTCGTTTTCAAGGTTGTGGGTAGTGGTTGATTCATTTATTGGTTGTCAAAAATTTCGCAGAAATGGAGCACAAAAAAATGTAAGGTTCACTTATTTCTATTTCGCGTAGATTTTAATCATTTCTTTGACGAATAAATGTTCAGACACATCTCAAGTTTACAATAATACTACATGTTATATAATTTTTTATGTAGATATGACGTCACGGAAGTTATTTTGTATGTTGCCATATGGCAACGCTAGGTCGTTATAGGTACATTTTTCCTAAAAGTGCTTTTTATTTGCAATCAATGCATTCGAAATAAACCCATAAGGTTTGGATACAAATGTTGGTGTTTGAACGGTAGTAGTGGATATTTGGCCACACTTTGAAGTGTATCAGAATGCTATCTCAGGTGCCAATGATAAAAAAAAACATGGAAAAGCAACAGCACCTATGCTTTCTATGATCAATGAATTGCCTGAAGTCACAAAAACTTCAGTTTTATTTTGATAACCTTTTTACGAGTCTTCCACTTCTGATTCACTTGAAAGCCATGGGTTACGGGGGAACAGGCACACTTCGTCAGAACAGGTTGCCAAAAGAATGCCCAATTGCCAAGGTTGAATCTATGAAAAAAAGAGCAAGAGGGTAATACGAATATGCCTCTCAAGGTGATGTTGTTGTAGTACGGTGGATGGATAACTCAGTTGTGACTGTCGCTTCTACCGATCACAAAGTAAATCCTGTGGCATTGGCGGATCGGTATTCCAAAGCCAGCCAACAAAAAATAAAAGTAGTGAGACCCAATCTTATAGCGGTATATAATCAGTACATAGGAGGGACGGACCTCATGGACGCTCATGTGAATAATTACAGGCTGAATTTTCGTCGTGAGATAGTCCAAACATACTTGAAAAAGTATGGAATCCCTCCTAAATCTGGTGGTCGACCATCTATCTCGAGAGGTGGGTCTAGGGTTTTGGAAGGGGTAAGATATGACGGAGAAAAACACTTTCCAAAATCAGTAGAAAAGAAACGCAGATGAGCTGGAGCTGACTGTAAAACTATTAGAAGAGTTATATGTTCAAAATGTGAGGTTGGTTTATGTATTGAATGTTTCGAAAATTATCATTCTAATTTATTACCTGTGTATTTTTGTGAATATATTCTAAATAAATAAAATAAATATTCAAAAGCTTATTTATTGGAAACGGCAAAATATTGTACCTCGTTTGACCTAGCGTTGCCATATGGCAACAGTCTAAAACTCAAAATTGGGAGATTACGACTTTTTTTTTTAGTCATATTAGTATTATCTGGTCATCATTTAACTCAAATACAAACATAAAACAACAAAATTTGAATTTCAAAAACTCAGTCCCTAATGGGTTAAGCAAGCATATTCGTATACACACCGGTGAGAAGCCTTACAAATGTGATATATGTCAGAGTAGTTTTAGTCAAAAAGGTCATTTAGATACGCATAAACGTATACACACCGGTGAAAAACCTAACAAATGTGATATATGTCAGAGATGTTTTATTCAAAAAAATAATTTATATACGCATATTCGTATACACACCGGTGAAAAACCTTACAAATGTGATATATGTCAGAGATGTTTTAGTCACAAAAATAGTTTACAAAATCATATTCGTGCACATACTTGATGAAGTCACTTGTTCGGCTTCTATTTTGAATAGATACGTGGTAATTTAATAAATGAAGTATTTAATTATACTCAAAAAAGGAGTATTTTATGACATTTTATGTTGTAAAAAATTCTAAGAGTTGTTTTTATTTAATAGTGGGTGCCGATTGCACCTTATATTTGACTCATACTAGTTGTTTTGTTTTGTAAGCTTACGTTTTAAATTATATTGATGAAAGTCGCACAACATTTAAAATCTGATTGCGCTGCTATGTTATGTCGCAATGTTGAAAAGTTGTATTAAATTAATGAATAGTATAAAAAACCGGTCAAGTACGAGTCGGACTCGCGCACGAAGGATTCCGTTCCACCGTTGTAAGAGAAGGCCCAATTATTCTTTAATTTAGTTTTTAGTATTCATTGTTATAACAGCAACAGAAATACATAATTTGTGAAAATTTCGAATGTCAACTATCGCGGTCCTTGAGATTCAGCCTGGTAGGTGCATTCTGTAGTTTACTTTTATTTTATATCATTTACGATTATTAAGCTCCGCTTCACGTGGTTCGTCGCTTCTTCAGTTTAAAGTTTAAATACCAAAGTACCGCGGCTTTTGCACAGATCCAAGTGATACTTTCCATTATCTGGACCTCGATTCAGCTATTTAAGAGTTGCTTGAATTACCCGAATGACCTGCTTCATTTGGTCATTTTTGCGATAATTTGCATTCTGCTAACTGTCATTACGATTATTGATTGGTCATTACGATCATTCTCTTCGAGAGTAAAATAAGATTTTATTGAAGGTTTATCTGAATACGCAAATTAGGCACAATGACAAATACACTGACCGACCACTGACATGCATTTAAAATAGCTAAATCGAGGCCCTGATGTTTCGCTAGTTCTGACAGCAACGCAGTTTCGTGTTTTCATACGCGCGTGTGAGTGTGGAGCGATACTTGCAAATAATACCAACGCAGCTATGATTATCTAATTATATTTTTTTATGATTTTGTTTATTTTAATTTATTATTTGTGATTCGTAACTTATTTTGCTTTTTTACTCTTTTTAAATCTTTCAATGATGTAGATGTTTATGTCTGATATAGTTATAGGAAAGCTGTAAGTACAAATATATACGCAAGCCGCTAGATAATATATTAATATTATTAGTCTCACTACTGGGAAAATTACCAATACATTATAATTATTAGTTTTCATAATCCTATTGTCTCTAGAAAGAAGCATTTATACATCCAAGGACTAAGATTGGTTGGTTGAGTTTCCTTGCATCACATACGTTAAAATCGATTAGAAAACAGATTTATTAGAGCAGCTTTTTAGAAACTGGCGGTTAATATTAATATAGAAGATATTTTGTTTGTGTTTTAAATTTTATAAAAGCTTTATTTTTAATTTAAAATAGTTAAAACATATTTGTTATTTTAATTGTGCATTTCGATTTCGCTTAGGTTTAAGAATAAAGTACCTACTTAGTATTTGAATTCTACATTCATTAAACTTTTTGTATTTTGTTTGAGTATGTGCATTTCGTAAAATCTTTTTTTTTTATTTAGAATAGTTAAACCATACTTGTTATTTTTAATTGTGCATTTCGATTTGCTTAGCTTTAAGAATAAGTAGTATATTAAATTCTACCTTCATTAAACTTTTTTGGATTTTGTTTGAGTACCTATCTATTATGCATTTTATAAAATTTTATTTATACCTAAGAATAGTTAAAAATACTTGTTATTTTAAAATAACAAGTATTTCAAAATAATAAGCTAAACGAAATCAATGTGCACAATTAATTGTGCACATTGATTTCGTTTAGCTTTAAGAATAAAGGAAAATATTGTTTTCTACTAACATGACAATTTAGTTTTGAATTTTTATTTCGGTTTTTGTTACCTAACTTAAAAAAGTTATAGTCGTTTTTTTTTTACTTTATTTTAGTTTTTAATAAACTTTTGTTTCTTTATTTTTCATTAAACTGTTTTCTTATGCATGTTGTAATTTAATTTATTATTTAAAATTAAATGCCCTTTGTATATGTATGGGTTGCAAATAAAAAAGCAGATCTGTATCAAATGTATATTGTACTTTATGTATACAATTGCTGTTTATAACTGCTTCAGTAGTTTATCTGAAAATAATAAAACACAAGTGATACACAAAGGTTTGTTTCTCAGACACAAAAACTACTTCAATTTGGACCTAATTCAGCTTACAGACAGTGCAAAACATGAATCATTTCTTTTTCATCTCAATAGTTCCACTGGAATGGAAAATTGAATTTGTTAAACCGAAGTTTGTTATATTGAGGTTAGATTGGTCTAAAATTCGTTAAAAAGAGGGAAAAAGTTTTTTTTTTTATCTCTACATCATTTCTGAGCTACGGAAACTAAAATCATATTTGGTGGAACGCCGTAAGGAGGTTTTGGGTTGACAACATTCGTTAATTAGATATCGTGAATATCGATGAAATCGTGGATATAGTTATATTCATGATGCACTGTATTTAAATAGAGCAGTACATACCAATATTAAGCTCTGACCAAAGGAGAACATTCGTTCTGCAGCCAATGTAGATCATCATTCAGGTTTCTTTGCTTTAGAATTGGTCCTAAAGTTTCCAACACTCGCGCGTGGTAACTGTTTATGTAGGACAACTGAAACAAAATGTTTAAATATTTAAACCCACAGCTGGGCATAAACCTCCTTTTGTTTAAGCCAGATTACCGGCTTATTTTCACCGACTTAAAAAAAGGTGATTCATTTTTGTATGTTAGCTACGCGATAGATCCAACAATTTTGAACCAATTTCGTGTTTTTTTTTTTCATAGTTTACCGCAGAGGTGATACTTATAACTACTATAAATTTCATTGAAATCGGTTTGTTTTTACAGTTTATTCATTTATTTACATTTGTTACTTTGTGTATTTCGCTATGTTTTGATAGTTTAGCATTCTGCTTTTCGGGACAGAGACAAATCCAACAAATCAAAGAACATGAAAATAGGTCCACTCGTTCTTGAGTCATGAATGGTGCAACTAACCCGTCTTTGTTTTGCATATAAAGAAATACTAGATGGGCTCTGTGCTTATACTCTCATACGTACCTACCTGGTCCCCTTTCCCGGAGTTTTTAAAGTTATTCAGGACAGAGACTAATCCTCTCGTGGCCTAGTGGTTGTAAGCGCGACTGCTACGCTAGAGGTCTTGGGTTCGATTCCCAAGTCGACCAAGATGTTATTGGGTTATTCTATGAAATTCTCAGTAGCAGGTCGGAGTTTGGATTTGTGCCCGGTTAGTGGCAATAGGCTCGCCCCCTATTACATGGGACCTAAACATACCGGCGAACTGTGGGTGTACATTGGTACACCTCTGCCTAACCCTTCGGGGATACAGGCGTGATGGTATGTTATGTTATGTTATGAGACTAATCCAAAAAACCAAAGAGCATGAAAATAGGTCCACCCGTTTTTGAGTCACAAATGATGTAACTAACCCGACTTTGTTTTATATATCTAAGATATTAGTATTATAAGCTATATGGTAGATAGTTATATATTTACCTCGGCGTCAGAAAGCAAGTTGACATCAATGCATTCTTTCTGATTAGGTACCACTGTCAGTGTATGGAAACCTAACACTCCACGGCCATCGAAATCTCCAACAAGACCGCTAGCCTATAACAGAACAATAATATTATTTATAAATCTATGTAGGGTATTATATGTACTTTTTTAATAATTCTAAGACACTTCTGTCAAACGGTGAAGGAAAACGTCGTGAGGAAACCTGGATTCCAAAATTGGGTTCTGAAATCGCCCGCAATGAGTAAGCGTGGTGATTAATGTTAAAGGGGAGAGGCCTGTGCCCAGCAGTAAACGTTTATTGGTTGGTATTTTTATTATTTTTCTATGTAGAATGTTACCGAAAGGGTATCTATCCAAAAGGGGTGAAGAGTACATCTGGTATAGAATCTGAAATTTTATAAACGGACTCTATATCAGGAATAGGTACTCATCACCGCTTTTATATTTATATACCGTTGCGGTACACAACACCCTGTAGAGAATCAATTTATATTGTTTGTTTTTACTTTCTAAACTATATTTATGAATTATTATACAATATTAAAGACTGACCTTAGGATGTTTGGAATGCTTGGTGATCGTCACAACTTCTACTAAATCTTCATGACGTATACCGAAATCGCCAACTTTGTAGTATCCCGGCTCTGTAAAAAATATATACCTAACTATATTTATTTGCAGTTAAACGTAAAAATCTGAGAGTTCATTTTGGTAACCAAATAAACTTGCTTCTTATGGTGAAGGACGTTAACTAAAATAAGTTGTAGTAAAATGATCAATGATCGTTCTCTGTATGAGAGGCGTGCAGTGTGACAGTTACAGGCTGGTGTTAACAGCGCAGCTAATGGCGCCCACCGTGGGACTACGAGAGTCCTGTAAACTCACCGTTGCTGAGTATCTGTCCGGGCTTGAGGCCGGGGTCGTGGGGGTAGGGCCTCCACGACACGCCGGAGGGCCCCTCGTGCACGTTGAGGAAGTGCCCCACGCCGTGCCCCGTGCCGTGCGCGTAGTCCAGGCCCACTTGCCACAGACAATGGCGAGCGAAACTGTCTAGTACGTTACCCTGGAAACATATAAAACGAATAGTAAAGTTACTTTACCACCATCATCTCCTGAGCCTTCTCCCAACTATGTTGGGGTCGGGTACCAGTCTTACCGGATTCAGCTGAATACCGTATTTTACATGGAGCGACTGCCTATCTGACCTCCACAACCCATTTTACTGGGAAACACAGTATCCCATAGTAAGACTGGTTGTCAGAATTGACTTAACGACTGCCAAAGATCTATGTATGACAGCCGGGACCTACTGTTTAACGTGCTTTCCGAAACACGGAGGGGTCTCGGTATGTTTTAAATGGTCACCAATCCACGGACCAACAGCGGCGAGCGCGGCTTAACCTGTATTATCAGTGAAACCGTACGGCTTACACTTAGCCACGAGCCCTTCAAAGTTACTTTACCACCGAACAAGCAAAACTGTTTGAAACACTCCCTTAGAAACATACACAGTAATAATATCTTGGGACAACTCACGCGCGGCCATCTGATCCCAAACTAGGTATCACACACAACAATAACACAATACTTGTATTACCCGTAATTTAGTTTGATCGAAATACCGCTAAGTGATTTGGATCTTTTGCAATCTTTAGTTTTTTTAGAGTTAAATATAGGTAAAATCCTTAAAAAATGTTAAACAGCAATTTTTTTTAAAACAATATTTTAAAAATTATGTAATGTAGTAACGTTAATTACTGTAATTTCATGATTTTTATTATTTAAGTTAATATTAAACCTAAAATACTACGCAAAAGAGTATGGTGTCTCACCTTATAAATAAATTAGTATAAAACCATATGGCATAACTTAAATTTATATCTAATTATTATGTTTTTTTTAATTGAAGTTTTCGGTCTCAATGTCGCAATCGTATAACAACAAATGCAAAACTGGTTAATAATAATATTTACCTTAACCCCTTGCGGGAACAAGGCGCTCCCAACCATCATTTGTCCTTTCAGAACTCTTGTAAAAGCTGCCTTTTGCTCAGCAGTGGGCGAGCGGCCCATATGACGAGTTCTTGTGATATCTGTAGTGCCATCCCTAATAAAGAAATAATATTAATAATTAACATAAACAGAACGTAGCCTATGCACTTTCTTGAGTGCCCTTTAGTGCAGTGTCTAATTTTTCCTTAGATTTACATTAGTAATTTCTCAACTAATAAGCCCGTTTGAACTTTAGCAGCTCGTTTTCTCAAATTTTGTAACAAAAATACACAAATATTGTACCTTCCCAAAATCACCAATATCCAAGCAAGGTTTTAAGATTGTTGTACAAAACTCCCACATACATTTATTTTTTACCATTGCAGGTCAAAGTTGAGCAGTAAAAAAGTCGAAAAGTGAAAATTGTTAAACGAATGGCTTTTTCGTCAATACATTCTTCTTTTAGTTAAATATGAGAATTACTAAAGCGTAGAGTAACTATTCAAGATTAATCTGATGTAAAGAAAGTATTGCAAAACCAATTTTCAGGCAGAAAAATGGAATCGTCTGATGCAAGGTAGAAAATTGTGAAATTTTCAAAATGCGATTTTAACTGGAAACCCGTAACGTTTAGCGGAACATATGTTGTGTTCATTTGTAGTCCTGACCTGAGGTATCAACCACCACAGTTTGTCAGATTCTTTACAGGACACCCTGTATAAATATCAGGACATATAATTATCTTCTTGTTGACCACGACCTGTCAATAACGCATTCTCTCAGCGGCCGTACTATAAGCATACTCACTTGTATTGACCACCGGAGTCCAGTAAAAACATGTCATTCCTCTCTATAACCTTTTGCACGCCATCCCTAGAAGGGCTATAATGTATGATAGCACCGTTCGCGCCTGCACCTGGGATCGTCTCGAACGATGGACCCATGAAGTCCGCTTCATCCCTTAAAATATAATATAATAATATAATTCACGGGAATAATCGCGTACATGCATAAATACCTTTATTGTAACCCGGTCGAAGTGTCAAGCCCAAAAATGGTATTGTATGCATGTTCGCGCGATAGTTTAAAAGTCAATAATAATAAAAATATTCCGGGACATCTCACACACGGTTATCTAATCCCAAGCTAAGCAGATTAAGCTTGTGTTATGGTAACCAGACAACTGATAAACATACTTATATATATTTAAACACATACATATTATAGATAGGGAGGGGCTCGTGGCTAAGTGTAAGGCGTACGGTTTGACCGATAATACGTTAAGCCGCGCTGGCCGCGGTTGGTCCGCGGATGGGTGACCATTTCTAACATACCGAGATCCTTCCGTGTTTCGGAAAGCACGTTAAGCCGTAGGTCCCGGCTGTCATACATAGATTTTTGGCAGTCGTTAAGAGCGTTAACGCCGATTTTGGCTGTTTGACCCAAAAAGCGTACTTTTCAAACCATTTAATCTCCTCATAAAACGTATTTAACGAAAGTGTGAATTACTAATTATTGTAGGAAATATTTTGTTCTAAAAAGTTAGGTGAGAACATTTTAACATTAATAAAGTATGCGTGAATTGTAACCAGATAAACAAACAGTGTTTTCTAAATTTCCTTTACAGTGGTCATTTCGAAGCTTGAAATATCCAAAACCTGTCATAAAATTTACAAACAAACAAACTTATTTAATTGTTCATATCCTTGAGCAAAACTTTACCAGAGATTTTTTTGATTTTCAGCTCCTAACTATTAGCCTAAGAGCCAACGACTGCCAGACCTTCGTCATTTTATAAAAGCTGAAAGTTTCTCAGTGCATGTGCCCTATATAGGTAAGAACGACCAGCGAATATGGAGTTTGGGTTGTGGTTACTTTGGCAGCTATCAGGTAGTAAAGGTGTATAAAATAGGACCTAACTTTCGTCATAGTATAAAAGCTAAATTTTATATATGTTACTTGGGGACCTATAAAAAGACGTTACCTCAAATGCCGGACAGTTTGAATGGTTTAAACATCTTGCCAGACACATTGGAAGTCTGCTGTATGTGCTACTTTTTCTTTAGAAAAGAAAAATTAAAACCATAAAAGACATAAAATAAAATAGTCTTGAGTACCAAGAAGTTTTCAAGAAAGAGGGGTCTCGGTATGGTTAGAAATGGTGACCCATCTACGGACCAACCGCGGCGAGCGTGGCTTAACCTGTATTATCGGTCTAACCGTATGACGTACACTTAGTAACAAGTGCCTCTAATTAATCTTATTATTTTTAACTAGCTGTGCCCCGGGGTTTCACCTGCGTTAATACCTAGGTTTCGTTTACGATGTCTACGATGTCTTTATAGTTACCTTTTCGGGGTGGAGATGAATTCAACAAATCAAAGATCTGTTGAAAGATATAGGTCTACTTGTTCTTGATTTAATCGGTGTAACTAACCCGACATTCCTATCTCGTACCTATCTCGTATTATCTCTTTAAAATCTCTCTATTCGTCCAAAATGTATTTGCAGTAAAAGGGAAAACCCGTTTTTGTTTAACTTAAGACAATTCTATGCCTGTCTCTTGGTACTAAGCTACCTACCAACCAATTTTCAGCCAAATCGGTTCAGCCGTTCTCGAGTTATAAATAATGTACCTAACTAACGCGACTTTAGATAGATTTACATATTAAATAGATAGATTTCTTGTAAGGTAAAAAAAAAAATAGCACGTACAGCCGACTGTCAATGTGCCTGGCAAGATGTAAAATCCTTTAAAACTGTCCGTCTATTGATCTATTTTCATGATCTTTGATTTGTTGGATTCGTCTCCGCCCCGAATAGGTAACTATAAAGACATCTAAAACGAAACCTAGGTATTTACGCAGGTGAAACCGCGGAGCACAGCTAGTTAAAAGTAATAAGATTAATTTGAGGGGCTTGTTACTAAGTGTACGCCATACGGTTAGACCGATAATACAGGTTAAGCCACGCTCGCCGCGGTTGGTCCTTAGATGGGTCACCATTTCTAACCATACCGAGACCCCTCTTTCTTGAAAGGTTCTTGGTACTCAAGACTATTTTGTTTTATGTCTTGTATGGTTTTAATTTTCCTTTTCTAAAGAAAAAGTAGCACATACAGCAGACTTCCAATGTGTCTGGCAAGATGTTTAAACCATTCAAACTGTCCGGCATTTGAGGTAACATCTTTTTATAGGTCCCCAAGTAACATATATAAAATTTAGCTTTTATACTATGACGAAAGTTAGGTACTATTTTATACACCTTTACTACCTGATAGCTGCCAAAGTAACCACAACCCAAACTCCATATTCGCTGGTCGTTCTTACCTATATAGGGCACATGCACTGAGAAACTTTCAGCTTTTATAAAATGACGAAGGTCTGGCAGTCGTTGGCTCTCGGAATATATGATAAATTAAACAATAAACAAAGTGAAATTAACAAAAAAAAGCGGTTGCTAAATTCATTATTTTCCCCTATAAATCTTACTTAATTTTACAAAATAAAGGTGTATCGTAAAAGAACAATATCTTCTCTACAAAATACGAAACAGCATTCAGCTTATTTAAATTAATTTAATTTATTACAAATTTTTTAAAACTACTATAAAACTGCGCGCATCATTCGTTTCAAATTAGTCCGCCGCGAGGCCTTTTAGCGAGTGGACGTATCGCTCGTTGTCTACGCGTGACCTCTCCTGACCCTTGGCGTCGAGTCGGCGTCGAGCGAGTTTATCGTGCAACCTAACGATCTTGATCACTACGGAGCACTACCTTCTAGTCATATTATTAAAGATTCTTGTTATAATAAATAGCGTTTTTATTTGTTGTTTTTGCATTTAAACGTGAATTGATTTCATGTTTAGAATTAGGGACTTTCCTATTATTAATTTCTTTTTCTATTATAAATCAACTTTTTTGAGGGTTATCGATGTGTGGCACACACATTATGTCGGTTATTTTTCAAAGTCAGTAAAGGGACACATTTTTTTGAATCTACATACAAGTGTACTAAAAAATACTTTGATACTGAAATATTTTATTTTTAAACAAGAATCCTCACTAATAAACTAATATTATAAATGCGAAAGTAAGTTTGCTTGTATTTTACGCTTTTACGCTAATATGGCTGAACGGATTTGGATGAAATTTGATACGTGGGTAGACCATGATGTAAATCAGGACATAGGATTCTTTTTATCCCGGAAGTACGTTCCCGTGCGATAATTTCCAACCTCCGCGCGGTTGAAGCCGCGGGCAAAAGATAGTACTTTATAATTTGCTAGATGATGTTCGCGACTTCGTACAACTTCAAAATGTCTTTTTAAATTATGGTCAATAAAAAAACAATGATACAAATCATTATGATTTTTTAATTTACTTTTTATCAAATGGCTAAATATTTACCAAGATTCGTTCAGTAGTTTTTGTGAAACAGATATCCATTCAAATACTTATCCGTATAAACTCTCAATCTTTCACGTTTATAATTATTACTTGAAAATGTGGTCTCTATGCTATTTTGATGTATACTCTATATTAATTAATTTATAGTTTCGTCAAAATCCATTCAGTAGTCCTTAAGGGAAAGAGTTAAAAACATCCAAACTTTCGTATTTATAATAATCTTTTTTACATAACGATTTTACATTTGTATTACAATTCTAACTTTTCTCCCCTGATTAGTACTATATCTTATAAAGTATCCAAAATTGCCTCTTTATTTCACAAGGTAGTAATAAAAATATTAATAGTAAATAAAAATTAACTGACGATTAAATAAGTATCAGTAAACATAACTCAACGGATCAACATGGGTTATAAGGACAGAACGCAGCAACTCTACGCACACAGACACACGCGCATCTGTGTGAGTGCAAAGAGCGCTGCAAATACCTAATCTTGGTGCCGCGGATTTGTCGTTAACGCTCTTAAGTCAATTCTGACAACCAGTCTTACTATGGGATACTGTGTTCCCCAGTTAAATGGGTTGTGGAGGTCAGATAGGCAGTCGCTCCATGTAAAATACGGTGTTCAGCTGAATCCGGTAAGACTGGTAGCCGACCCCAACATAGTTTGGGAAAAAGGCTCGGGAGATGATGATACATATTATAGATAAATGACACCCCGACACAGAACGAACGATCTTGCTCATCACACAAACATTTGTCCTGGGTGGGAATGACCACGACCTCCGGTATAGCAGTCAGGGTCACTAACCACTAGACCAACAGGCCAGTCAAAATATTATATAACTTACTTTCTGAACTCCAATAGTTTGTCAGCGGCTTGTATTTCAGTAACAGTAACACCTTTGTCTATCTGATCGTGTAACCATTTTAGCAAGCGAGTCACTGCTATACCGTCCCTGATGTGGCATTGACGAAAACCCTATAATAAATAAAAATATTAAGAAAAACAAGACAAATCTTAGGAGATTATCCAAAATACTGATCATATCTTCACAACTTTATAGTAAAGAACCATCTCGAACACGACTGTTTTCAAACAACAAAAATCGCATCGCAATCGGTTCATCTGTTTAGGAGTTACTTTGCGATATACAGACTCAAAGATGTCGTGGTGGCCTAGCGGTTCAATGAACGGAATTGTATTCACGAGGTTGCAGGTTCGAACCCAGGCAAGTACCAATGTGGCTTTTTCAAAGTTACATGTACTTTCTTAATTATTCTAAGACACTTCTGACAAACGGTGAAGGAAAACATCGTGAGGAAACCTGGATTCCAAAATTTGGGATCTGAAATCGCCAATCCGCAGAGAGCAAGCGTGGTGATCAATGCTCGTTCCTTCTCTATATGGGAAGAGGCCTGTGCCCAGCAGTGGGACGTTTATAGGCTGGATAATATACAGACTCAAAGGCCGACACGTCAAATTTACAAAAACTTTTTTTGCGTTTGGGGTTAAAAATAATTAATTTCACATAAATGTAAAAACCGGTATTAATAAAACTTATTTAAGGCCACCTCTGAGATACCCTATCGATGACAAAAATAATTTTAAATCAATCCGCAAATACCAGAGATATTAAAGTAAAAAACAAATATTCGAATTGAGAACCTCCTCCTTATGAAGTCAGTTAATAAAATACATTTTTTATGTATAATATTGATAACGTATTTTTTTGTTCTTGTAAAAATGTTTGAGTCTTAGAGTGATAATATAATTATGTATTTAATGTATATTATTACTGAAATAAAACTACTTTTACGGATTTTATCGCGGTTTGCGTTAAGATTTTAGTTGCCGACGTTTCAACACCTTTGCAGGTATCATGATCACGGGCAGACTGAGTCTTAACCGCGACAAAATCCGTAAAAGTAGTTTTATTTCAATGTCTAACATTCGCATAAACCTCACATATCAATACATTAAAATTAATGTAAGCATACTTACTTCAAGCTCTACCTCATTCTTGATAAGTTTCATGAGAGCCACAGGTGACACTTCTGATATCAATGACAAAGGAGTTTTTATCGCGTCCGTCTGAAAATAACAAAAATAAACGTTAAAATACAAATATAAATATTTCTACTATTTATTTATCTATATAATAATATAGATAAGCAAATTTTTAAGATACTTAACTAAATGTATTTTCCTATTACACAACATACCATACCAGACCAAAAAGAGATGGATGGATTGTGTGAAAGATGATATGAGAAAGAAAGGAGTGAATGCTGAGATGACAAGTAGTAGAAATGAATGGAAGCTGAATACGCATTGCGCCGACCACTAATGATTGGGAACAGGGCAGGGAGATGATGACAACATAACATACCATCACGCCTGTATCCCCGAAGGGTTAGGCAGAGGTGTACCAAAAATTTTGGTATGTTATTAATGTATGTAAATAAGATAATGATACCTTCACTAGTTTTTGAGATATGTGTGGAGAAACATACCTACATTTTGTAGATTCATCTGTCAATTCTAATAAAATATTGTATCTATAAGAATAGTTAGCAGTTCCAATAATAAACTCCTGAACTCGTTTTTTTAAGTCGGTTTAACAATTTTTTTCACTATATTTACAATGATTTAATACATATTATTTTGTGTAAAGTTGTCAAAATATAAAAGGTCCGTTTTGACATTTGTCGTATCGTAGTTAAAATATATTCTATCATATTATTTAAACGCCAAAAAAATATGTACCTATCTTTTTAATAACACTTTATGTAATTAATTATTATTTCTTTCAGTTTCGTTCCAAGTTACATTCTAGGGTCTTTCTCAAATGTCAAAACGGACCTTTTATATTTTGACAACTTTAGGATGCATAATACTTACACCCGCGGCTGCTCTATGTATCGCCTCGCTAGCGTCACTCGCAAGCCAGATCGAATGCTTACCGCTTTCTGATAATTCTTTCTGAAAAAGTGCATAAAAATGTTGACAATTATTTAGAACAAAAAATATCTTTAATAGGTTTTTTCTATCCCAAAATCGCATTTGTTACGACACTTATAACTCCAAAACAACTGGACCCATTTTCATAATCTTTGATTTGTTGGATTCGTCTCCGTCCTTAATAGCAGAATAACTAGAAAAAAATCAGCAAATGTCTTACAAGAACGGGGACCATGCTAATAATTTTTAAGACTTTTTCATAGGATTTTAGTTTCGAAACATATCACTCAGCGGATTACCCACGTATTCTCAATTAACCTACATACAACACTTCTTTTCCATAAACTCAGTTATATAAAAATAATACCAGACTATAAACGTCCCACTGCTGGGCACAGGCTTCATATAGAGAAGGCACGAGCTTTGATCACCGCCACCACACTTGCTCACTGCGGGCGATTTCAGATCCGAATTTTTTGTATCCAGGCTCCTTCCCCCTGTTTTCGTTCACCGTTAAAAATATAAATCAAAATATTGCAATACTCACAGCCATATTCTTCAAATACTGCTCAACTTCTCCATAAGGGTAGTTCTTAACATCGACCCCCTCACTACTCAACTGTTGTAACACATTCCCGGGTAACTCTCCGGAGTGGAACAGCACTACTGATGTCGGCGTAATGACGAGGTAGGAGAAGAATACGGGATTGTATTCAATGTCACTACCTCGGAGGTTTAAAGTATCTGGAAAATATAAAGCCAAGTCAATTAATTTGTTAAACATATCAGCTCAAAATGAGTGATTTAGGTAATCATTGATATCCTTTGAAATAAAACTACACTACCTATAGTATGAATTTACTCATTTTGAGCTGATATTTTGTAAACTGACTCTATACCAGATGTACTCTTCACCCCTTTTGGATAGATATACCCTTTCACTAACACCCTGTATATGATCTACTAGCTGTGCCTTGCGGTTTCACCCGCGTGAATGACATTTCATACATTATCTTTATGAATTATAGCCTTTGTGTTATTCCGATGTATAAGCTGCATTATTGTTAAGTTTCAATAAAATCCATTCAGTAGTTTTTGCGTGAAAGAGTAACAAACATCCATCCATACAAACCAACTTTCGCATTTATAATATTAATATAAGTAAGGATACTTTTCTTAGACATGTAAGCGTTTTGGTGTAAACTGTAAGCTTATATTGTTCTTCTTAAATAAATAAATACCGTTAAATGTATATATTTACTTACAAGCAACTTCATCGAGCGCAGTAATGACCAAAGCAGATGCTTTTTTCTCCTCCATTTTGATACGAAGCTCTTTAATCTTCTGGCCAGCAGGTTTGCCTAAGAAAAATAATTATTCTAATATCACATATTATTAAAGTTTAATGTTGTAGGTATGAGGTAATAATGTTTGTATATGTAGGGTGAACGAAATCAAGGTTCTCAGTACGTACTCACGTTTTAATTAAGTCCTCACATTTACAATTATTATCGGTACACAAAGGTTCAGAAGGCGAACACAACAAATACGTCACACACAGCACAAATACATATTATATTGTCCAATTTTACGATCTCTCACAGAACAAACAATTAAGCAACCGCGCGGGTTAGAGGTGCGAATTTACTAAGTCATTTTAAGGTTAACTGTCGCTAATGTATATTTTCGCTACCGTGTGCGTGAGCGCAGTCTACGCACACGGGTGCGTGGATGTTGCGCGTTCCCACTGCACCGTAAGATGGTATCGTCCGGCACGGTAACTACTGATTGTGACGGACATGCTGGATAAATAACATTATAATAAATACCGTGTAAATATTAATTTGTACAGTATTATTGTTTAGTTATTTAAGTTAGTTTTAGTGTAGATATAATTGTAAATATATGTAGGTAAATATTTATTTATTAGTATTTGGTGAGTTATTTTATAATGTATATATGTATATAATATATATAACATAAATAAATAATGTAAGGTAGGTAGCCCACAATGTCATGCAACAGTGTATACATAGATACAGTAGTTAATTTCTCTGTATGAGAGGCCTGCATTGTGACAGTTACAGGCTGGTGTTAACAGCGCAGCTAATGGCGCCCAACGTGGGACTCACAAGCGTAGTGATCAATTAATCTCTATGGGGCCTCTATAGTAGGACAGTTATATGTGTGCATTAATAATTTCTACAAGAATTCATTACTTAATTACATATCGATAACACCATATAAAATTCCATTCCGCATTAGATTTTCCATAAAAGTTGTACGATCAGGTGATTTTAGAAGTATTTTATTTTGCGAATTAGAATATAATACAACATTCCGGGACAACTCACACACGGTTATCTGATCACAAGCTGTTATGGTAACCAGACAACTACTGATAAACATACTTATATATTTCTAAATATATTTATTTATTTATATTACAGATAAATTACACCCAGACACAGAAAAAATGATCGTGCTCATCACACAAAGAATTGTCTGGTGTGGGAATCGAACCCTCAACCTCCGGTATAGGAGTCAGGGTCACTAACCACTAGACCAACAGGCCAGTCAAAATCGACTGCTAAAGAATTTAAATGTACTTGTTACCTGTATAATTGAGTGGTAAAGGTATGATGGTGTTGTTGGGCCTCGCTGGCGGCGACTCGTGGAGAATGCGACGAGCTTCGTCCACTAAGTTTGTGGGTACTGCTATTAAGTGCATGTTCACTTTCGATAGGGCAGTCTGGGGATAAAAATAATAATAATAATAAATGCGGACAACATCACATACATTGCTCTGAACGCAAAGCTGAAGCACTTGTGTTATGGAATTCAGAAACAACGAAGGTACCACAAACACCCAGACCCGGGACAATGTAGAAAAGCTGGTTTCTACATTGACCCGTCAGGGGATCGAACCCGGGAGCTCAGAGCTAGCGACTCCTTGAAACCGGTGCGTACGCCACTCGACCACGGAGGTCATCAATACATATATATAAAATATATGTGTTATTTATTGTAAATTATACAGCATTTAACAAAAGACCTGTTGTTTCAAGAAGGAATGTGGCCAGAATCAATATCTGATGGTAATGAGGTAAGAACAAAATAATTCAAATAAACAAGACTACATTGGAAGTAATTTTTTACTTCTGTAATTGCTTTTATCGTCACCTTTGGGATCATTTTTACAGTTCGGCTAACTACCCATGAATTTTGTAACTATGGTCCGGCCACTGAGAGAATGCGTTCCTGACACATGTCAGTTGGCCTTGATTGGGGAAATTAAAACCATGTTAAATTATTTATTGTAACCTGGAATAATGACTAGTTTTGAATTATATAATTCGTTGTTATGACAAATAAGTGATAGTCAATTATGTTTAGTAAATTCTTCGCCACATTAAAGTTATACGTTCGTGATGAATACCACCTGTCAGGAACGCATTCTCTCAGCGGCCAGACCATAATCAAATCCCACATTTTTAGTTTCCATAGATGAAAAGTGGAAGTTTTTTATATTTTCATATGTATTCGTATATTATTTATAAATAGCCATAGTTAGATGTAGTAGTTTTTAATTATTGTTTCGTATTGTACTGTTGTACCTATCCCAGCTGCTTCTCCATTTGTCCCAAAGGTTGACTGGTAGATAATGCCTTGCGGCATTAAGTCCGCCTTGTGTTCCACAATTATTGTACATGGAAGTTTAAATAAATAAATAAATAAGTAAATTTGCCTGTATACAAAAGTTATAGTAATACTAACCTGTAATGGCGACCATTCCTCCCTAGTGAAGGTGTGCGGGTCGACGCCGACCGCAGCGCCCTCGGTGAGGTTACTACACAACCATTTCTCTAAGGTTGGCGTGTCGGGTAGAGCTGTAACAATAATAATTATTATGAACACTATCATTTAATTGATAAAATTCACTATCATTAAATGTTGTCGGTCTAGACGAGCGCGGACGATGACGTCACACGCGGGCATATAGAGTATAGAAACTAGAGAGTATGCCTGACGGAGTATGAACCGTCAGAACTAGTATGAACTAAAATAATCAAGTACCAATATTTTGACGTCTGTCACACGAAAGTTAACTTTTACAGTACACTTACATTGCTTCATAAGCGTCCATATCTTAAGATCAGCCTCTCCTCCTCTCCTAGACATGTAAGGAAACTATAGAGCGCGCGTAAGGGAGTATGAACCACGAAGTATGAACTAGTTTCGTCGTAAAAATTGTGGCAATACACGGCGATACGCGCGTTCTACAGTTTTTTGTCTAGCACAAAATGTAGTTACGTTTTGTTAGAAAGGTAACTACAACAGTAAACTTACATTGCTTCATGAGCGTCCATATCTTCAAGTCAGCCTCTCTCTCGAACTGCGTATAATATCTGCCGTCGGTCCAGACAAGCGCGGACGATGACGTCACGAGCGCGGTGCCCGCTGACCCAGTGAACCCGGATATCCATTCCCGGCGGGCGTCGACCGGTGCTATGTATTCAGACTGAAACATAATTAAAATTAGCTTGTAGGTAATTGGGGAAAAGGCTTTATATTTCTGGGTAATGGGACAAATGAAAAGTTACAAAATCAAAAAAATAAAACAAAAATTTAAAAAACCCCCGCCACAAAATCTAAGTTCCCTTTAAAAAGTGAAAAATAATAAAAAAAACTCAATCTTAAAGTACCTAAGTATGTTTTAATAATTAAAAAAAAAACGTCGCGTTGGAGGACCCGCAGATAAGTCACCTTTAATACAAAAAAAAAAAAACTAAATTGAAATCGCTTCATCCGTTCGGGAGCTACGATGCCACAGGCAGACAGACACACACACACACACACGTCAAACTTATAACACCCCGCTTTTTGCGTCGGGGGTTAAAAAAGATTAGCTTAATTCTTAATTCTTTATTGCACACAAATACATTTAATTTAATATACATACATTATTAAAGTTGATGTACAGAGGCGAGCTTAACTCAAAATTGAGTTTTCTTCCAGCAAACCTTTGAGTTATAGTGAGATTATTATTAAGTGGTGAGGAAGATAGAAGTGTACAACTTTCATATTTTAATATACATACACACAAATACTACATATAATACCTACGTATATAATACAATATATATTAGCTTGCTTGTGTGGTTTACGAAACGACCTGAGGCCCGATGCCGTTATTTTAAGTCAGTGAGTGGCGGGTTAATAAACGTTCCAGTGTACTTGTTATTGTGCATAATTTTCGTTTTCAGATAATTTTAGTTTAATGACAAATATACACCTACTTGCCACTGTTGTCATTTTAGGATTGCAAGTGACTGTTCTTATCTGAATACGAAAATTAGGCACAATAACAAGTACACCGAAACGTTTATTAACCCGCCACTCACTGACTTAAAATAACGGCATCGGGCGCCTGGTCAGGTGAAACTATACAACATAGTAATGGTGCACATGGTGGACATTCGTTTGTATAAAAACAGTGCAGGCTGGTGGCCGCTGGTGTTGTTGTGTACTTGCATTATTAAATTATTCTCACTTATGATCTAATACTAGTATTAACAGCGCAGCTAATGGAGTCCACTGCGGGACTAAATCTTTTACTCTATCCTTTCTTTGTGGATTAGGGACTTTGTTTTATGGTAGATACAGACTGCAGCAGTACATACAGCGCCCACAGTGTTGATATACCTTGCTGATGTTCAAAGCTAGCTCTGTATAAGACAATATTGAAGTGTGATATACAGGGTGTTAAGAAAACGCTGTCCGATCCGTGAAGGTGTTGTTAGGTAGGTATCGATATTCGATTACAAAAATGTGGAAAAAAAAAAGAAAAAAAAAATATAACTTAAAAATAAATAAAATTCTCAAAAGTCGAGAGAGAAAGTCGGCGTCGTCACAGATGCTACCTAATTACCAAACAAAAGGCCCCCAAAAATACCGACGAAATTGGTGTTATAGTTTTTGATTTAATCTCAAATTTAGGGAATTTCGCGGCAAAAAATGGTTATTTCAAAATCCATTATTATTGTTTCTATCATAAATTTTCCAAATTTGATATTTTATTTGTGCATGTGATTGTGAACCGAACCATTATCACCCTTTCGGGTCGAACAGGGTTTTCTTAACACCTTGTATAAAGGCTGGTATAAGTATAGCTAATGGCGCCCACCGTGGGGCTATTGTCCAATGCTTGTTATTAGCAGTTATTGTTGTTATACTCACATTATGAGCGTCTGCTGTCGGTATAATATACGCGGCGAGTGCGGTCGGCTGGCTAGCCATCACCGCGCGCAGCGTTGTGAGCCGCTGCAGCGACATGTTGTGGAATGCTTCTAAAACAATGAAAATAATAATAAATACATTTATTCACTTGTGGACCGAAATTGTGTATTTATGTCCGTGTTTCAGTTTCTTGAAAAAACAAAATGTCCCCTTCTCAGTCCATTGGTTCAGACACTAAACTAATCAACCGAAAAGATGCAATTTTTTTTAAAAGCTGACGTGTTTGAGATTGTTCCTAGCTACAATATATAAAGATCTGATCGACATTTTTATAGTTATCAGCAATTTTCTAAAATGCTGATATTTTTTCAGGGGCTTCTTACATTTTTAATTCATTGTTATTTACCGCGGTTTCTAAGCAAGTCCGAGGTTGCACCAGTTAATACATTATCCTAGTAATACGTAAGTACTAGTTAATACCTATATAAGTATGTTTGTGTACCTTTATCTCCGGTAAACAGGCGTCTATCTTCATGCGTCCTGGCGCGCGTCTGCACGGCACAACTGTGGACAACAAAAACAATCAAATAACTTAAACGCATCGAAATAACGATTATAATCACTAATACCTACTGATTAGCGAGTATTTATAGTCTTTGGTATATACCTACTAAGGCTAAGGCCGCACTATGGTTTTTTTCTCTAAGCGGTAATCCGCAAAACCGCCCGAGACGCGCACACTACGGTTAAAAATCAGTCGCGGGAAATAACCGTCAGTGCGGCCGAGGCGGTTAAAATCCGCAGCGGTTTAGCCGTTGTGCGGCCTTAGCCTAAAGAAAGATCTAAGATCTCTGTTCCATCCCCAAACGGGACAGTATAGAAAACCACTTTTCTAAATTGTCTCGGGTCTGGTTGTTTGTGGTACTAGTTGTCTTTGATTCCATAACACAAGTGCTTGAGCTACTTACTTTGGGTTCAGAGCAATGTATGTGATGTTGTCCATATTTATTTATAGCAAGTTTCATAAATGCTTGTAAATTGGGGTTTAGTAGGATAACTAGTATAATAATAATAATATGCCGGGACAACTCACACACGGTTATCTGATCCCAAGCTAAGCAGAGCTTGTGGTATGGTAACCAGACAACTGATAAACATACTTATATATTTCTAAATACATACATATAGATAAATAAATAACACCCAGACAACCAGAACAAATGATCGTGCTCATCACACAAACATTTGTCCTGGGTGGGAATCGAACCCACGACCTCCGGTATAGCAGTCAGGGTCACTAACCACTAGACCAACAGGCCCGTCAAGTATCTGAAAGAGTAACGCTTAAGATCGAGTGGCGTGCGATGGGAGAGGCCTTTGTCCAGCAGTGGATTGACAAAGGCTGGTGATGATTATAAAGGCTTAAATTATCTACCTTAACATATTTTATGATAAAGAAATAAAAGACGGACGAAATACAGACGTGGCAGGGGTGCCACATCTGTATTTTTCAACGCGAGAAAAATCTACTGTCTGCTTGCGACCACGGCCTGTGTAACCCGGTCACATCAAGCCCAAAAGGTATTTAAGCATGTACGCGCTAATCCCAGTTCTATAATATTACTATAAAAACCTACTGAACGGATTTTCATATGATTTTCAGGAATGTATAGAGTGATTCAAGAGGAAGGTTTGTTTTCCTTTTGTTCGACATCTTTGTTTTGTATACCTCTGCAAAGTCAGGACGGGTCGTTAGTTTGTGTACCTACTTCATAATATGTACCAACATTGCGGTACTTGAGTACAAAAGATCGCGCACTTAATATCATGTACAAAAATAATACTCACAGCAAAATAATAACTACACAGCACTTTCGCCACATCTTAATATAACTTTTATAACTATTCAATAATAATATGTAACAGGAAAATCAACAAACATTGATATTTTCAAAATTAAATGCCATTTCAATCCGTCACTATTGACAACAAAGTTTCGCGCCAAATGGCTGTTCGTTCGGTATCAAAAGACGACTAAATACTAATAAATCATTGAGCTTTGAATAGAGGTACAATCGTACAATAGGAGTAATGTAAAGGCCTATTCATATCAAAAATAAATAAATTTATAGTATTTTCTTTATAATTAATTTAAGAATGTCTTGTGGTCTGTCTTGAGGTATGTCGTAATGTGTGATATATCTTGCGACAACTAACACACGGCCATCTGATCCCAAACTAGGTAACCTGTACTATGGTGACCAGACAACTGATAAACATACTACATACATTTCAAAATACATACATTTTATAAATAAATTACACCTAGACACAGAAGCTGCCTCATTGGCCTAGTGGTTCTAAGCGCGACTGCTACGCTAGAGGTCTTGGGTTCGATTCCCAAGTCGACCAAGGTGTTATTGGGTTTTTTTTATGAAATTCTCAGTAGCAGGTCAGAGTTTAGATTTGTGCCCGGTTAGTGGCAATAGGCTCGCCCCCTATTACATGGGACCTAAACATACCGGCGAACTGTGGGTACATACCTCTGCCTAACCCTTCGGGGATACAGGCGTGATGGTATGTTATGTTAGACACAGAACGAATGATCGTGCTCATCACACAAAGATTTGTCCTGGGTGGAAATTGAACCCACATTGTATAGCAGTCAGGGTTACTAACCACTAGATGAAAAGGCCAGCCGTTTGAAGGCCTTTCTTTTCGTACCGTCTTTTTATCGTTTAAAAACATAAACACATGAGAACAAGCCTTTACTAAAACGATCAGTGCGATATCAAATACAATAGAGAAATAACATTCCATTTTAAACCCTATAGAAAAACATATAAAGATCAAAATAATATGGAGGTATAAAAAAATCTAATTTAAAAAACACAATGCCTCCTAACTTTGGCCCACTTTTATTCAGAGAAAATACGTGACGAAAATATACTAACACTTTTAGTTACGGGTAATATCGGTGCAAACCTTAATACCACAGCTAAGTAGTAATAATAAATAAATAATCTATAATATAAAAATGAATCGCTGAATGTGTTGCTAAGCGCAAATCTCGAGAGAGCGCATTTTTTTTTTTTTTATAATATTCCGCGACACCTCACACACGGTTATCCGATCCCAAGCTAAGCAGAGCTTGTGTTATGGTAACCAGGCAACTGATAAACATACTTATATATTTCTAAATACATACATAATATTATAGATAAATTACACCCAGACAACCAGAACAAATGATCGTGCTCATCACACAATCATTTGTCCTGAGTGGGAATCGAACCCACGACCTCCGGTATAGCAGTCAGGGTCACTAACCACTAGACCAACAGGCCCGTCAAGAGTTACTTAAATTGACCGAATGAACTGCTTCATTTGGCCATTTTTACGATAATTGGCATGCTGCTAACTGTCGTAACGATCATGAATTGGTCATTACGATCATTATCTTCGAGAGTTCAATGAGATTTTATTGTAGGCTTATCTGAATACGAAAATTAGGCACCATGACAAGTACACTGACCGACCACTGACATGCATTTAAAAGAAATAAAACCGTGTTACATTATTCATTGTAACCTGGCATAATGATATAGTTTTGAATGTTATTATTCGTTTATAGAACAAATAAGTCATGGTGATTTATGTTACGTAAATTCTTCACCACATTAAAGTTATATGTTTCTGTTGACCACGACCTGTCAGGAACGCATACTTACAGCAGAGGGACCATAGTAAAAAAAAAATGCATACCTTTACTGAAATTGTCTGGAAAAATATCCGAGAATAACTGCACACACGATTACTTACTACCAAAGATAAAATAATACTGAAAACTTATCTTCTTTAGCAATGCATCACAGATAATAAAGCACCTATTGTTTTCATTGGTTTTCCCATCTTATTCATTGTAAATTATATATTTAATTAATGACTTGTATCATTGTGTAAATTCACATACATAATGGCTGTATTATTTAGGATTCAACTTTATATTAGTAAAGGTATAGTTGTTTTTTTTTAATTGCTTTTATGAAAACTACTGAACGGATTTTATTAAAATTTGCATTTGCTGTTCTCTAGGATAAAGATATTTAAAAATGATAGCATTTTGTGCTTTTACCGCCTGTAACTAAACTAGCTAAGTTTTAGTGGCAATACTCAAAGATTTTTTTATTAATATATTGTTTGACAAAATATGTATTTACTTACGTTACATATGTTTTATAAAAATTATTACCTGTTACTAAGAGAAGCGATGTTATCTCAATAATAAAGATAAAATAGACAAGTAACGATTATGTACAAATAAGTCGTGCTGTCATACTCAAAACACAAGATATAAATCCTCAAAATCACGCCAGACACTAGGGGGCAATCAACTTAGAATTTAAAGAACAAAACGTATTTTTTTAAGGTTTTCGTACCTACCTCAAAAGGGGAAAACAGAACCCGTATAAGACCACTTTGTTATCCGTCTATTAATTTAAGACCCTGTGAGTACACCACTTCTAGACATCTAGGCCTCTTCTCACACGCGTGGTAATCAATGCTCGTTTCTAGACAAGAAACGAGCGTTGATTACCACGCGTGTTCAGTCCAGGGCGATTTCAATTTTTTTCTGAATCTACCTGGATTCGATAAACCATTGCGATATTTTCCTTCACCTATTGGTTTTATACTTACCTACCTATAAATAACTATTGATTTGAATCCACAAACAGGTCACCCAAAACAAAAGCATATATTTTAACATCTAAAATTAAGGCAATGTTGACCATAAACTTTATTATCGAGTAGATATTCTTATAATAACAATGGACATTTACTCGTGCCCTTTTTCTCCACGTGGGTGTTAGTGTAGGCGTGAAAAAAGGTCAGAATAACACGACATTCTTCAGTTATATATTGTGGTCCATTTTCCTGAAAAGCGTAGGTAGGAGAACCACCTGTATTTTGAGATTACTTAGCGACTTTGCTCCCACGTTAGAGCGAAACCTATATTTCAAGTATTATTTTCTTACATGTAAGAAAATAATACTTGAAATATAGGTTTCGCTGTAGATACAATTTCAGAAGCAGACTTTATAAGTTCTGGGAATGTTATTTATATTAGATCCCTAGGGAAAAAAATACAGAGGATACGAAAATATACCATGGGATGATACTGTTACAAAGTAAAATGTGTTGCGGATGGCAGAAAGGCAGTCGCTCTGTGAAATACGGTATTCAGCTGAATTCGGTGAGACTAAAGCCGATTTAAAGCTAATTTTTTTTTTATTTAATAATTTATGTACACACAGAAGTTTAAAGGAAAATAATTACATATTTAAAAATGATGGTAATGTTTTTTAGACTTTCTTAAATTATAATTGTCTTTTCTAATTGTTTGGTTTTTTAAGTAACTTATTCGGGTAAACACTATACTTTTGTTAGATATTTGTTTCATAAAGTGTCCGTCTCCGTGTTTCGAAAAGCACGTTAAGCCGTAGGTCCCGACTGTCATACGTACCTACATCTTTGACAGTCGTTAAGTCAATTCTGGCAACCAGTCTTAACTGTGTTACCCAGTAAAATGGGTTATGGAGGTCAGATAGGCAGTCGCTCTGTGAAATATGGCATTCAGCTGAATCCGATAAGACTGCAAGCCGATCCCAACATAGCTTGGGAAAAGGCTAGGCACGCAGATCAGAGGAGACTCCGTAGGGCAATAAGTGCAAAAGGGTTATAATAAAACAAAAAATCGTTATACAAACTATATAATTAAATCAATATCCTACTGTACAATACATAATAATCAGTTGCAACCACAAATATTTACAGATAATATACAATTTTAAACGAACACAGAGATTTTAGTTTTGTTTCCAATGTTTAAAGGTGTCATTCTATATTTTGTTTCCATATGAATAAATATTTCTTGTAGGGAAATCTTACAAATAGAAAGGATTTTCGAGAATATAACACCACTAAAAAATATTTTAAATAAGTATTCGATACTTTTAAAACATATTTTTAGAAGAGAAAAATGTTTTAAACGAATCGTGGGATCAGATACTTCGCTAAAAAAATGTATTTCCATAAATAAACATTACCATGTACAATAAATATTTAATTATTGTTTTCCCTAGGTAATGAAAACTGAAAAATTATTTGATAAAATGACATACCGTCAGACATAGGAAACAAATTACAAATGAATTTACCTTACATACATTTCATTTTTGTTCGGCCAATATGACTTGACGAGTCTAGAAACTACAAGACCATTTAAGTGAGATGCAAGAACACATAAACGGTGTGTGTAAAAGAGACCGCGATATCTTGTATCTCCTGTCAGACTCGCCAAGTTATATAGGCCGTAAGGAACATCTTGCAACAAAATTTACCTAAATCTTAAATACGAACAAAAGGTTACAAATATATAGAAAATAGTTTTCAGTTATGTATTTCGACAGGTTATGGTTCGAATATTGAAATCTGAAACACCACATAATATTAAGAGGGTCTTAAATGTCTATCTGTCGCTACATTACAGTTTAAAATGATAGAGACAGCATGAGATTTAACGTCCTAAAATCGTGTTACGTTTAAATATTCGACTAATTATGTGTAAAATTTAAGAAACCCCTTTATTCGAAAATTCCCGATTGCTTTCAAAATGAATAGATCTAATAGATTAATTAATTTTCTTTATTTAATTAGATAAGAACCATCTCAATCAGCTATCAAACAAAGAGAACTAATCACAATCAGACAGACAGCGTCGGGGGTTCAAATTTTGTTTTGTTTAATTTCTAAAATAAAATTAGTTGTTTATTATGTTAGTTATATTGCGAGTTTATTAATTTATAAGCTTTATTTACGGTTTCAAAACTTGATTTAGTCCGAAACCAGTCTTTAAAAAAAAACATACAAACATCCGAATTGAGAACCTCCTCCTTTTTTTTAAAGTCGGTTAAAAATGCTTAATGTTCTACGTATAAATAAAAAGAAAAATGTTTACATCATTATTGCTACTTACTGAATCTAGTTATTTGTCAAATTTATGGTCATATTCAGTTATTTTTCTCACTGGTATTTATGTGTCTGTGAATCGAAGCATGAAAACGTTTGAAACATTGCCAATTACAGCAGCTTGTGGTAAAGGAGTCGGGGAAGATAGATGAGAAAAAAAATATAGTTAATTTCGCCTTCTTTGTCACAATTTTTTTCAGAAAGAAATGATCTGAATATCTGTATTGTTGTTATTTTTTGTCTCTGACCAAAAATTTGTATATGTGGCCGACGAAATTGGTAGTCAGAAGAATTGGAGAATGATTTTCTTTCAGACAAAGTTTCGACTCTCAGAGATAGGTTTATTTTTAATCAGACTCTTATCATGTGTCCTAATTATGAATTAAACTTAAAAATTATACACTGGCCAACAACTGCAATAAAATGCGCTTCAGTAAGAGATATTATAAGATTATTTTTTTTGAGAAATAAAGATCTTTAAACTGAATTTGAATACACAGATAACTGGAAATATTATATGAAGGTAAACATGATAAAAATAACATATTTACTGAAAGACAAACATGTTTTTTTTTAACTCACATGGCCAGCAGAGAAAAAAAAAGTGAACATAATTAACAGAAAGTAAGTTTATAAGAATATTTATAAAAAACCGAGAATGTATGAGATTATTCTGTTAAAATATAAATAATATAAAAGAAAAATATGTCTACTGTATTATACAAAAATATATCTATTAACTTATATAAATATTCTTAGTCTAAAGTTATATTTTAAGCTATGGGCAAACAACCTTCATTTCAGAATTTGTCTAAGTCACACAGATTAGATACTATGGCTGAAATAAATAAATTATTACTTATAATTTGTTGGTTTAGACAATTTACTAAGTGTGAACATTATTGAGAAAGTTTTGAATTTTAATAAAGATATAGAATATTAATGACAGTTACATGAATGAAAATCATTTTTGTTACTTTTCCAAACATTTACGTTACATGGTTCGTAGATATTTAAATGTTTATTTTTAAGTTTTTTTAGGTATATTATTAGCTAAGTAAAGTACCAAAACCAACAGAATATTGTTTAAGTATGTACTGGCTAACACCTTAAATTCCATCATACCATCATGGCTTACCAGAGTTTTAAAATCTAAACCACTCTGTAAAGGAACTTAGTAGTTTGATACATACTAAGTAAAGTTTAATTATTTCAGCCAATGTACCTTTTTATATCATATAAGCCAGCACAGGCATTCCATCAGCAAACATATAATCAACACAGTAACATATTGCTATTCACACAGAACCAACAATTTTGCATGTTTTAATGTGTAAGAAAAGTGTTCATTGGCATGCAAAGCCACCACCAGAGACTCAAGTTAGTAACTACTTTGTTTCTAAGGAGTTGACATGGAAGAGATCGCACTTATATTTCAATGTCAATATTAAAGTTAATGAATCTTGAGTATCTAGACTTGGCTATGTAGCGACATGACTAAACAAAAAACTAGCCAATGGTAGGCACAAGTAACAACTTAAGCTGTGTTTATGTTCATCACTGTCTTACTGCTGAGGACTAATGAGTCTATCTTAATTGAACTTAAGATCACCACACGACTCTCTTCACTATGCCATGAAAGAGCGCTTACCTTTTTCGGGCACATAATGCGATCAAGCAAGCATAGCTTGGAAAAGGACATAATCTTGGTCCAAGTGGAAGGTAGACGAGCTCGAGGCAGGGCCTCCTACCTATGAGATGGTCGGACGTTATTAAGAAGGCTGAGGGCGGCAGCATGCACCGTGCGGTCCATACTGCATACGACCGAGCTCTATGGAGGAGCTTGATATGTGGTCGCGATCCTCAGCAGTGAGCAACCGAGGAAGAAGAAGTCTTACTGCTTCAAGCAATCCATGTTAGCTGGCCTAAGATTTAACAACAGAATTAATTGAACAACCTTTGAGATCTGACGTTTACACTGTTTCTTTCACATAATGAACAAAATAAATGTTGTTTAGGTACAATATTATATGTCTAGTCACATTAGCTTGCCTGCTGCATGGCTAGCCACTCAGTCCCTTATTGTGTTTACACTATACATAGAAGTCCTTATAACACTATGGTTTGGTGATCTGGAACAAAGAAATCATTTATCATGTTGATGTAAAATATAATAAGGATTTCAAAATATATAGTAGAAAGTAATATTATAGTAAATTGACTAAGATTGAATCACAAATATTTTGTACACAAGTGATGATGATGATATTGGTTCCATTTTAAAGCAAATATTATCCTTAGTCCATCTTTAGGTCATTTTTTTTTTACAAAGATCAATCCGCAAATAGTAAGCGTGGTGATCAATGCTCGTGCCTTCTCTATATGGGAATGTGCCCAGTAGTGGGACGTTTAAAGGCTGGTATTATTATTATATCTCATTGTTCACAACCTTCGATCAACAATATCTGGTTTAAGTTAATATATTTCATGCCATCCAGTTGAATGTAATGGATCTAATTACTTAATATCAACATATTTTTTTTATTTTCTACATTCGTCATGTTTTATACTTTTTTTTAAAGCCACATAGAGTATCCTTAAAAAATTGGGGTTGTAATTTATCTGCAATAACCACCTCTTCAGATCTATACAACTAGCATTTCAACTAAGCTAGGTAACATAAGGTAGTAAACAACTATAAAAATCTATGGAACTAATCAATTCTACACAAGCATAATAAATATAAATAGCAAGACACGTGGTTCACTGACATATAGCTGATAATGTGACATTTGTGTTGACCTATAAATATATGGAAAATCAAAGGTGAGGGAAACCTTTGTTGGGGTTATAAATAATGTTACTGTCATCTACTGTTTATCCATATTTAATATTAAAAAGGTATGCTAAAGTAACTCTTCCTCTTAAGCTCCTTTTAAGCTCTTCTGAAACCGATTTTTTTGAGACTTAGCATGGTATTATGTTTAAAATAGAGACCAATAACAATAACATAATATTCTTTTTAGCAGCAAAAAGTACAAACACTAAATCCATACTAACTTTCTAAATGCAAAAATAATGTCTACTTGTTATACTTTCACTGCTAAACCACTGAAACAATTTTGTTGAAACTTGGTGTGACGGTCAACTACAATCCCAAGAAAGGACAAGCTACTTTTTGCTGCGATAATTGATATGCAGATCATACTAGAATTTATAATGTTAGTGACCTTTTGTCCTACCTGCTTATAAAAACATAATATGGAAATTTCCTAGACATAAATGTGACTAGAATATAGATGTTTTCTATGTACAATTAAGATTATTATTTATAAACTCTCAATTTAGAAGTGCACTTAACAAATGATTTAAGAATTTATACATAGTAGTGTATATTTGTATAGCAGTCATCAGTCATTTTCTAATGAATAACATTGTATCTACTACTTGTAAGCACCAAATGTAAGGATAAGACTATTTAATAAACACTGCACAATATAAATGGTGACAAACCTCCATTCCTATGCTCTGAACTGGCTAATATCATCATTATCACAAATCAACATAAAAAACATACAAATTACATGATATCAACTTACCTCAGCATTCCATCGGAGCGATTGAATTTGAATTATCACCGTAACCACTCAAACTGCCTTGAAACTCAATCCCACTGATTTGGCTATCTGCATGGAAAGAGGCGCCGTACGAATCGTTACTGGGTGCATGTGTACTTTCCAAATTGCCATCACCAGAGTCTGCCGCCGCCGCCGCATCCGGCTCTGCCCAATTAATCTTAAATCTAGTCACTCGGGGCTCCGAAGCGAGGATATTCCTCACAACCTTGTCAAATTGAGGCTTAGCCGGCGGATTCTCACGTAACTCGGGCTCTGTCTCCGAATACTCATTGTTTATGAAATAACCTACTCTAACGAACTCTTGACCTCTATATGAACATGTTAGGAGAACCACTGTAACGCCAAGAGCGTCATTTTCAGGGATTCGAGTAACGTCAGGTGGCGGTGCTTGAAAGACAAACATGTGTCGACCCTCAGGTATCGGCCCAACGTATATTGTGTCTAAAACTTGGTCGTGTTCTTCAGTTTCCGCCGATCCCACGTAAATCATCTTCCATTCTAAGTCTTCTTTAAGTTCTTCAATGCATTCGAAGGTTAATTCGAATTGAAATGGGTTCAAAAACGGACTCGGGTTGTCCAATACCACAACATTGGTTATGTGCACTTTAGCCATGATTGCAAGTTTTTATTGTTTTGTCACTTCAGATTAACGTTCAGCACGCAATTGTGTGAATAATCAGCAGTAATAACGTTAGAAATATCAAGAATATTACCGTTTTCTTGAAACGACAGAAAAATCTGTGGGTCGCCGAAAAAAATGACAATAATTTTGGCGGTTGAAATGATCACGTGATCAAAATAACTGCTGATTGCAGCGCTGCGGTGGATATGACACGTACTAAAATTAAAAAGTTAAACATTTTGACAGCAGTGATGGTAAATTATACCGCAAGTATGATTTTAATGTCCTAGGACACGACGCTTTAAAAATATCGTTCTAAAAGCCGATTTGAATGCCAGCTTAGTAACTGATTTGACTAAATAAAGTTTACTTACGTTTCTTGTAGTTTTCCAACTTGTTTTCCACCCCTTCGTAAAACTGAGAAACGTCAAAATAGATTTTGATAAGTCATAGACAAAGAGTAAAGAGGGGAAAAAGTGTTACCACTTTACCATTATTATTAAACCATTTCTTATCCAACAAACACATTCAACGAAACACAGCTAACTAATTAAATTTTTTGTTGCATATAATCTAATTTATAGATAATATTGCTTAAAATTAATATTATAAACTTTGCGTTGAAAAAGATAACTTGTTAATAAAAAAATATAGTACTTTAACATGAAAGCGATCACAATCAAATTTTGAGATAAATAAAACTATTTGCTTTATCTGTCTTTTGTGAATTAATGATGTGGAAAAACAACACTATTATAAATAAAGTAGTAAAAAATAAATAAATTTAAAAAATAAAAAAACCCGACTGCATAAAAAACACTTTAAATAAAAACTGAAAAGTAAAAAACAAGTTCAATAAATCTAGAAGTGTAGATAGCAATGTTATTAGTACAAAAATTTAATAAGCAATACACAATCAATCTAATGTGAAACATAATTGACTGTCACAGTCGGCACCCATAATGAATGATTTTAGTCTAGCTTATTTAATGGGTCCCGACTGTTACAGTCAATTATGTTTCACATTAGATTGATTGTGTATTGCTTATTAAATTTTTGTACTAATAACATTGCTATCTACACTTCTAGATTTATTGAACTTGTTTTTTACTTTTCAGTTTTTATTTAAAGTGTTTTTTATGCAGTCGGGTTTTTTTATTTTTTAAATTTATTTATTTTTTATTTAACACTTTTTAGTTAAAATCATAATACGTCATGGTGGTGGAACTGGCTATCCACCTAGCGTACGGCATTCGAGTATGTATTTAGTATGGATACAGACCAATTTTTTACATAGTATTTTTTTTATACGTACATGACATACCATTTTGGAATCCTCGTTACAAGCCCTTTAATTTGATACCCATATTGTAGCAAACATATTTTTTTTATTTTTTTTTACCTCAATCTATGGCACCTCGTGGCCGCCATATTGGTTTTTGTTTGACGTGACATATCTAAGAACACTTGGGTAATCGATACGAATCCAACGATACCCTAATCATCGAAATCCATTCGGCCGTTTCGAAGATATGAGGTAATAAAGAATATTACACACATACATACATACATACATACATACATACAAGATACGCGCGAAAAACATAACCCTTCTTGGCAGTCGGGTAATTAAGGCACTTCAAAATTTGTTGTACTGAGTCGTATCTTGAAAAATCGACTAATTATAACCCACTGTCTATACACAGCTTTAGAGGGTGGGAGCGATTTAATATGGCAATTTTATAACCAAATGTCATAAATAATAAATATGGCGTCTATGCTTTGTGTTCATTGTGTCTGTTTTCTGTCAAATATTATTATAGTTTTATAAACCAACTGGTATTTGCTTCGAAACAACATTATACATACTATAACCAGTGCTATACTAAAATAGCATGAAGGTCAAACGATAACAGGAACTTAAAACCGAAGAGAAAGGCATTGCACTTTTCGTACAAAAAGGGTAATAGTTTTTTGTGCTTTCTTTTGCGTTGTATACATAATTGTTAGTTAACTATTACACTACAATCATGTTTCAGTCTTACATGTGTTCATTTCCGGGTTATTCAATAATACACTCGCGAAAGTTTTCCCACCGCTCTTAACACTGTCTTTTAAACAGTTAAAGATGCCTTATAAAGGATGTCCTCGAATTTTTAAGGCCTGAGTCACCGGTCAGTGTTGTCCCTTACATCCTTACTTATCAATCAAGCGTAAATTTTTGATGGTAACTCTAGATATATGCATTCTTTAGCAATTGACTGCAATTGTACACTCACACCAATTAAATTCTATTATTCAGTGTACAGTCTCTAGTATTGTTCTAAATGGTGATTATAAACTCTATTAAACATGATACAATTATTGTTTCGGCTGTAACTTGAGTAGTTAAGTGAAATTAGGGAAATAAGGGCCACAGGAAGTTGTTCATTTGTGTAGGAATAGAAATCAAGGTTGTCTGTGTAATTTATTTCAATATAACTGTTACATACAACTAGGTGTCAGTTAGAAGTTATGTTTTACTTATCTAAACAACTTTTTTTTTTGATTATAGACTGTATGTGACAATAATTGTGTGTGACAAACTTTTTATACTGTTATTAAACTTAAAAAGTACATTATAGACCCATTATACAAAAAAATATGCAATACCAACAATACTATTATTGGATGTGTGTAAATTTGTTATTTTCCAAATAATAGATATTATTTTCTTGCCTTCTATAGGTATCTCATTTAATTTTTGAACTTATGATAGTAATTTATGATTGATAGTTTCTGTTATATTTAATATAAACATACATAACATACCATCACACCTGTATCCCCGAAGGTTTAGGCAGAGGTGTACCAATGTACACCCACAGTTCGCCGGTATGTTTAGGTCCCATGTAAAAGGGGGCGAGCCTATTGCCACTAACCGGGCACAAATCCAAACTCCGACCTGCTACTGGGAATTTCATAGAAAAACCCAATAACACCTTGGTCGACTTGGGAATCGAACCCAAGACCTCTAGCGTAGCAGTTGCGCTTAGAACCACTAGGCCAACAAGGCAGTTTAATATAACTGTGATTTTAATATTGCAATGTGCTATACTGATCTTTTAGATATCTGAAATAAATGATTTTATTTTTTATTTTTATACCAAGTTTTGGAAATACCAACAAAATTTTAATGAACTAAAATAAATTTAGTTATTGGTGGTCCCATAATCATAATAAAATTATAACTAAAATCCACTATTTTGCTCACAGTTAGTAACTCTTATCAAAGAAATAGTAAACATGTATTTATTATTAATAGGCTTACTTATGTCAAACAATAAAAAAGTAGTGTGCAGTGGATTTTATGAGAATTTTAATTAAAACTTGTATGGTCGACTGAAATTGTTTCAATTATATTTTGTGTATGTTAGAGTATAAAACTTATTTGCAGTTACGTCTGTTTGTGAATTTCATTATTTTTGTAGTAAATAATAAAATTTTAGTTTGACATTGTTATTAGGCAGCATAGTTAAAAGGTAGCAGTTTCTGTTTTGGCTAACTTTATAAACTAGCTCTGCCATGCAGTTTCACTTGCCTAGCTTTTCTCCCAAACCAAGTAACATGATATTAAATAGCCTGTAACCTTCCATAACAATTATCACACTAAGTAGATTTTTTTATTGTACTGGTAGTTTCAGAGATTGACAAGCAATATTAGAAGAAACGAATGACCTTTATTTTATTATATTAGTGTATGATTTATTTATTTATTGATTTCTTTATTGCCCATATAATACAGGTTTTTTACCTGTATTATATTACGAACAAAAATTAAATTAAGAAGGAACATGTATAAATGGCGGCCTTATTGCACTTAGAAATTTCTTCCAGGCCTTTATACTATAGTTTACATTTTAGTTTAATTATACATTTAACACCCAGTATTTTATTTAATTGTAAACACCTAGTCATATCTGCAGCTATGTTTCAATATTGAACCTAGATATCTAATAATAATAATAATATTGTTTATTTGCCAAAAAACAGTGTTTTACAATATCTAAACTGAAATATCTTATTCATATGTCTTATTCTAGCCTCTGAATGTCTAATCTACAATGGCATCCAGCAGAGAAGAAGGCCCAGTCTACTACCGGGAGATACAGAAGAATGCGTACCTCAAACGGATACCCAATGATGTGAGTGGGAGCAAACTTAAGCCTTTGGGGAGTAAGGTATGTGATATGTAATACTATGATATGGTTTGTTATGTAAAGATGAGTTTTAGGAAAGACAACTGTAATGTTTGTAAATAAGGTTCAATTTGCGTTACAACTTCGTGGTTGTATGAGTTTTTCAATAGTTGTTAGCTTAAAATGAACTTTCTGACCAATGCATAAACTTCAAGTTTGTATAAATTGATTTTGTCGCGGATGAAACTAGATTTTGCTGATGCCATTTACGAGGTATGTGTCACCTATCGAGAAATTTTCATGACTGGGTGTTTGTATGTTGTGTTAATAAACAAAATAAATAAAAGACTAATAGCAATAATATAAGTAATATTTGGTTTTAAGTGCGATTTTCGAGGTAATCCAACTAGGTTCGAAACTTATCGAATTTATTTCCGTAAGCGTTAAATAAGTTATTTATTAGACTAGCAAAAAATTGTTGGTATACGTAGATAAATAGATGTTATATATGTATATGAACTTTTAGCATTATAAATAATTCTATCAAAATAAAGTCTATATGGTTTTCCCGTTCCCTTTGTCAAAACTGGTCCAATTTAAAATGGAAAAACAAGGGAAGCGCAAGCTATGAAAAAAAAACATCAAAATCGGTTCACCTAGTACAAACTTCTGTTGTATCAAAAATAAATACATACACAAAAAAATACAGTTAAATTGTGAACCACCTCCTTTTTTGAAGTAGGTTATATATAATATCTAGATATTAATGTACCTTTCAATTTTTTTCTAGAAAGTGCCTCTAAAACCGATGTGGACGCAATTCTGCGTACACAACGGCCGCACCCCCTATCTAGAACAGTACCCTGACGCGGTCAGTCCCGCCACTGTGTCACACAAACCAATATGGCGCGCGTGTCTCCGTACAGCGAGACATGTGACAGCTAGCGTCAAGCCGCACTGCGGGGACCAGTATGACTTCCTTGTGGATACCGATAATGGTGCTGTCAGGATGCTAGCCCCGGATTGGTGAGTGTTGCCCTAGGTATAGACACTTTTCGCCGCGATTTTGTCGACGTTCTCGGTTATTTAAGGGTAAAAGTAGATACCATTATGTAATTTTAAGAAAGAGCGTCAAAATTAATGTGGTTTCACTGTGAAAGCGTAACAGACAGGTTGACTTTAATAAGTTAAGTACCATCTCTAAAAAACAGGAAAAAATCAAACTACTTACGCGGGCGAAACCTCGGGGTCGTGCGGGGCCCCGGGACTGCGCTATAAATAACTTTTCCTGTGGGTTATAGCAACCAACCTAACTCGAATAGCTTTATTCCAAACCAGACCCATATCTGGTATATTCTAGTTATGAATTGGGCTTTAATTCCAATGTCCATAGGGAATCCATGCAAGACTGGGTGTCGACCCTGCGCAACACGCTGCACGAGCTGAAGATCCTCGGCAAGGGCGAGAACGTGTACTGCTCGGGCCCCGCCCCCGCCGCCCCCCGGGCCGCCGCCAGGGACCCCACCTCGCCGCTGCCGCCCACGCCGCCCACGCCGCCAGACAGGTCATATCCCCCACTACTCACACACGCCCATCTCATCCCTTATTATATTATGGTTAAACTACACCAAAAATACACTTTTAATCATATACTTTTAAAGACGGAAAACCACAGAACTAGTATAGAGAAATACAACGAATCCAAAGTGTCGTTTGGAACAAACCACCTCAAAAATACCATAATATTGTATCCCTAACAATATTAAATACGTCTTAGGCTAAGGCCGCACTACGATTTTTTTTCCGCAAGCGGTAAACCATGAAACTGCCCAAGACGCACACACTACGGTTAAAAATCAATTGCGGTAAATAACCGCCAGTGCGACCGCTACCATTAGTTTCCTTTACTCACAAAATCAGACGGTTAAGCCGTAGTGCGACCTTAGCCTTAATCGGATGTCAAGAAGTGATTATAAATTAGCTTGTAAGATTTGTCATTTTACATACATTTCAAATCAATAAAGTATAAATAACTCGTTTGACAATGAATAGGTAAGCAAAGGTTGTATATCTCTTCATCAACCAAATTGCCATTGCAACTGTTGGCCTTCCCATTATATCAAATTTTTAATAATAAACAAAATAACAAACATTATTTTACTTTTAGGGTACCCGGCATAGAATTAACAACACGACCTTCACAGCCACAACCAGCTCAAATCCCTGAACCGACCGTCCCCGTCCCCGTCCCCGAACCTATACCGGACATCGAACCTCTACCCCCACAGTCTGTAACCCCAGACATCGACATATCCAACTGGGATACACCTTTTTCCTCCCTGCCCAGTACAAGCCAAGTGACTAATGAACCGAGGAAATCTGTGGCGAAGATCTGTGGCCAAAATATATGTCTAGATGATTCAATATTTAAGAGGAATGTGACGGACAGTGATGATGATTTTTTTGCTGAAATAGAGAGAGGTGATGATGATTATAAGCAAAGATTTTTGGTTAGTAATGGGGAGGGGGCAGAAAATGAAGATAATAGGTATGTATGTTTTGTTGTGGTAATATTTTTTTTTGCATAGAAATTTTGTTATGTGAATTTCAGAAGAGGTTTCTTAGTTTAGTTAAGAGAATAGAACAGATGGAAATAGTTTTTTTTTTGCCCTTAATGTTATTATTATTAAAAAGAGTTACCTTATTTATTTAATTTTACAACAAAAATAGACGATGTAAAAAAAGATAGTGAGAGGTGATCCTTATTGCATTTTGCTTATTTATTCAAACAAATATCAAAGCAAGGACTTGATTGCATTTTTCATTAAATAATTTTAAACCCATTTAATTAATAATTAGATTAGATTTAGTGTTTATTTTTATGCCCTGTAGAATTTTTTAAACATTTTTTCATTCTACATTCTTTTGTACCTACATACATTTAACAAATAAACAACCTTCTTTCACAGCAATCACCAAGCGACAAACATAACAGTTATCCAAGTATCCAACAAGGAACCTCCCCACACAGCTATCCCAGTGATGGGCCCAGCAACAGACGTATTCGACTTTGAATTCAAACAAAATTTAACTATATCAGACACGCCGAACCCTAACTTCGTTAACATAGTACATACAGAGAACGACTACGGAACCACGTTTAAAAACGATTCAGAGTACGGCCATCTAAGTTTGACTACTACAGTAAGTTTGACTGGGACTTCAGATAATGATTATCCGAGTTTTTCAAATAATACGGCATCTAATATTACAAGTAACAATCATAATGAAGATTTATACGAGAGATTATGTATGGCGTCAACCTCAAATCCAAAGCCGTCACCGTTACCGGTAAAAAAGTTGAAAAATATCGATAAAAGTCGAAAGTCTTCCCTCCCGAATTTAGAAGTCGGTGATTCGACTTATGAATACCTGTTTTTGAGTAATAATAATACTAATACTAATTTAGTGAATGTGCATACTGAAGTTAATTGTAATGGTGAGAGTTCTGGGGTCCAAATTACGGGGTCTACTGAATCGTTAAGGTTAAGGGCTGTGGAACGATCTAGGAGCCAAAATGCGTGTGATGCGAGAGCGAGGGAGAATGTGGTTAGAAGAGTACAGAATAATAGTCCGAAGAGGGAGATTAAGAATGGTGAGTGGTTTTATATGATATCACTACATAGTATAAAACAAAGTCGCTTCCCGCTGTCTGTCCCTATGTATGCTTAGATCTTTAAAACTAGGCAACGGATTTTGATGCGGTTTTTTTTAATAGATAGAGTGATTCAAGAGGAAGGTTTATATGTATAATACATGCATAATATAGTAGAGAAACACTGATAATCTTAGAGTTTTTTATGTAAGGTCGTAAATGAACACACTTTTTTGCGCTTACATTGCAAACGCTGGCTGAACCCTACGAGATAGATCAAAGTAATGTACTACACTATTGTACACCTTAAAAAGGTCTACAAAAAAGTCCGCGATGGTATATGTCTATCTCTTGAGGATAACCCACAATAACCATTTTTATCCTTTATTTATTACTATACATTGTGCATGTAATAAAGATCAATATGGCCCTTTACAGCATGTAATTTAAATGAATATTTTCGAAGATATTACAGATTTAAAATGCAGGGACATAGCGGTTGCGGCGGTACCGGCCGGGGGGCCGGGGAGCGCGTGCCTATACCAAATAGTGCGTCGAAGGCCGCGCTTCGCCCTACAACACTTTATGATTATGCAGTATATTTAGTATCAGCAAAGCACCCGTGCAAAGCCGGGGCGGGTCGCTAGTTATGAATAACTTGTATTTTTTTAAATGAATCTTGGTACAAAAATTAAAAACTGAAAAAGATGGGCTGTTAGTCAAATACGGAAATAAGTTTCTATATCTGTAATGCTTTCGCGACTAAACCGCTGAGCCGATGTGGATGGAACTTCTTTTGAGTTAGCTTTAGTTCTCAAGAAAGGACGTAGGCTACTTTTTACCGCGAAAACACCCTCACGGACTGAGTCGCGGTTGAAAGTTACTAATAATTGGATTTAATAATGAATACAGACTATTATGTTTTAGATTGCAGTGGGACAGTTTCAAATAAATAGCTAATTATATAACTTGTATGTGTAGTTAAGTGTAGTATAATGTAAGTGTATAAGTTTGTTACTAAATAAATATGTATATTAAATAAAATATTTTATTTCCAGAACCTTCAGAACAAGCACAAACACAAAATAAACCTATATGGAAGCGTGGGTTAACAGAACTATCGTTATTAACTAGACTGAAATCTATCGGACAGAGTAAGAAGGAAAGCCCGACCAGACAAAATGATAATCATGATCGGTGAGTTTTTTCTTATGATACACACAAATAAGAACAATAAAAGTTTTGAATTTTTTTTCAAAAGTAAATTTGAAAACAAAACATATTCTAGCATTTTACTGATTACACACAGATTAGATCTTCATAAACTGCCTCAAAATCGATGCATTCGTTAAGAGCTTCGACGTCAACTGACAGACCCACAGACAGAATAGTCTCGGGGGTTAAAAACATTATTAAACCCTATTTTCACCTCCGACACAAAAAGAATCATCATCAGCCGGAAGACGTCCACTGCTGAACAAAGGCCTCCCCCCTAGAACGCCACAATGAACGACAACTCGCCAATTGCATCCACCGGGTGCCCGCAACTTTGACGATATCGTCGGTCCACCTGGTGGGAGGCCTGCCAACGCTGCGTCTTCCGGTTCGTGGTCGCCACTCGAGAACCTTTCTTCCCCAGCGGTTATCGGTTCTTCGAGCGATATGGCCTGCCCATTGCCACTTCAACTTGCATATTCTTCGAGCTATGTCGGTAACTCTAGTTCTTTGGCGAATTTCCGTATTCCGGATCCTGTCGCGCAAAGAAACCCCGAGCATAGCTCTCTCCATAGCTCGTTGAGTGACTCTGAGCCTCTCCAAAAGGCCAACCGTTAGCGACCACGTCTCAGAGCCATATGTCATCACTGGCAACACACACTGGTCAAAGACCTGCGTCTTCAGACACTGCGGAATTTTGGACGAAAAGATGTCGCGTAGTTTCCCGAACGCTGCCCATCCGAGTTGGATTCTTCGGGCAACCTCTTTGTCGACGTTGGACCGGCCTAATTGAACTATTTGTCCAAGATAGACGTAGTGGTCGACAACTTCGAGAGTATCATTCCCAACAACAACCGGTACAGGTGCGACATGGACATTGGACATGATCTTCGTCTTGTCTATGTTCATTTTAAGACCCACCTGTTGGGAAACGATACTGAGGTCGCTGAGCATATGAGTATTGTGCCCCTCCAGCGACTCCGCCATGATCACTATATCATCGGCAAAACGAAGGTGAGTGATGTATTCGCCATTGACATTGATGCCGAACCCGTTCCAGTCCAAGAGCTTGAAGACGTCCTCCAACGCATTTGTGAACAGTTTCGGAGAAATAACGTCTCCCTGTCTCACACCACGCTGCAGTTGGATTGGTTTCGTGCTCTCGTCCCGTAACCGGATCGACATGGTGGCGTTACTATACAAACACTTCAACACCTCGGTATACCTATAGTCGATATGACATCGCTGGAGGGACTGCAATACAGCCCAGGTTTCGATTGAATCGAAGGCTTTTTCATAGTCCACAAACGCTAGACACAGTGGCCGATTATACTCCTCGGTCTTCTGTATAATCTGGCGGAGCGTGTGAATGTGGTCTATGGTGCTAAAGCCTTTTCGGAAGCCAGCTTGTTCGGGAGGCTGGAAGTCATCAAACCTGCGTTCGAGACGGTTCGTAATGACCCTCGAAAACAACTTATACACATGGCTCAGGAGCGAGATGGGTCTATAATTCTTCAACAAGGTATTGTCGCCTTTTTTGAAGAAGAGCACCACCACACTCCTGTGCCATGCTTCTGGCGTAGTACCCTTGAGTATGACGGAATTGAATAGCCTCTGGAGGACTAACAGTACCGGTTTTCCACCCGCTCTCAGATTCTCCGTTGTAATTCCGTCATCACCCGGCGCCTTGTTGTTTTTAAGCTGTTTCAGAGCCACTCTAATCTCGTACAGGCTGATGTCTGGGATGTCCTCAGTATAGTGCCGGGTCAGTTTGGCTCTAGAGTCCTGAGCCACACTGACAACGGGTTTCCGTGTCGAAGTGTACAGCTGTCCGTAAAACCTCTCGAGCTCTCTCAATATCTCCGGTTTCGATGAGATGATACTGCCATCGTCGATCTTCAGCTTCGTCATTTGGCTTTTCCCAATAGAGAAATTTCTCGCGAACACTTTGGAGCCCTGGTTCCGCTCAATTGCGTCCTTTATACGGGCAGTATTAAAGGAACGCAGGTCGTGACGCGTGGAGTTAGAAATTTGCCTATTGAGATGGCCGTATTCTGACATATCAGCTGAAGATTGCAGTCTCATCTCATTCCGGGCTTCCATTAGTTTAATGGTTTTATTGGAGAGCTTCTGAGGCTTTCTTCGGCGTGGGGTCCTAAAGAACTGGGACCCCACTGCTTGGACAGCTTCCACCAACCCGCTGTTTATCTCGTCCGCTGTTTCGCATTCGGCTAGGCACTGGAAACGATTACGCAGTTCGAGTTGAAAGGTTTCGGGATTCTGGATTTGGGCAGGACCTGGACGGAGCGTGGACTTCATCAGACGAGACCGTTCAAGCTTAACATTGATATTCAGTGTGCCTCTGACAATGCGATGATCGCTACCGGTTTTCACCTTCCCGATCACAGAGACATCACTGAATATACGCTTCTTGGTTGTCATGACGAAGTCGATCTCATTTTTGGTTGAACCATCGGGGCTTATCCACGTCCACTTCCTGGATGGTCGCTTCTGGAAGAAGGAGTTCATCAAATAGAGTTCCTCCCTCTCCATAAAGTCGACCAGCCGCTGGCCCCTCTGGTTCCGCTGCCCATATCCAAACGACCCTACTCTCAACTCATCGCCATTCCGAGTGCCCACCTTAGCGTTGAAGTCTCCCATAACAACGGTGAAGTAAGATTCGGAGGTATGTATGGCTTCGGAGATCTCCTCATACATAGCCTCTACTTCATCGTCAGGGTGTGTCGAGGTCGGCGCATATACCTGGATGACCTTCAACGAATACCGATCGGTGATTCTGAGTATCAGGTACGCTACCCTGCTTGACACACTATCGACTTTTATCACGTTGTTAATGAGAGACTTACGGACAAGGAACCCAACACCACCCTGGGATTTTCGGTCTCCTTCCCGGAAGAAGAGCATGTTGCCGGAATCTAGGATTATCGTATCCTGCCCCTCTCGTCGGATTTCAGATAATCCCATGATGTCCCAACGCAACCTGCTCAATTCTTCCTCCAGCTCGACAATCTTCTCGTCAGTCCGGAGCGTGCGGACGTTGTGCGTTGCCAGGGCCAAAGTCCGGTGGGAGTGGTAGCGCGAAATCCACCGGGGATTCTTAGCACCCCCTGCTCCTCCGTTACCTGGCCCGCTACCATAGCCAGGGATAGAGGAGCTGCCGGGTACTGGGGGCCGTCGCGCCGTTGTGTCTGTCATTATGGGGGGGGGGGGGGGGGGGTGCCATAATCCCCACGCTTGGCAGGCGGCTTGGGGATCGCAGTATTGGTGGTCAAGTTACAGAAGACGCTGCTGCCCATCTTCTAGATTTTTCCCTTAGTCGCCTCTTACGACACCCACGGGAGGAATGGGGGTGGTCAATTCTAAGCCGGATACCACACGGCAACAAAAAGAATAGTGTTGTAATTTTATAATATATCTGTGTCTGGCTGTGCCATCGTACCACCTAAACGAATGGACTGATAATCTTGCGGTTTTTTTTAACAGATGTCCTGATGATTCTTAACTATAATTATTGATTTCTTCAGAATTATACACGTTATTCATAGTATCATTGTTTATAGGAACACAGCAGTCACATCTCCAGTCAAAGTGGTGCACAGATCTCGTACGGAGGGCAGGGCAGACGCTACAAGGAGAAGAAGTAGCTCTTTAAGTAATGGTAAGTCGATAATAATAATTTTAACAAAAAAAATCCGACTTCAAAATAAGTCTTATATTTATTTCTTATGGATCCCACTGTCAAAACTGGACCAAAATAAAATGGAACCACGGAAAGCACCAGCTTTCAAATAAAACAAGAATCTTCAGAATCGGTTCACCCAGTCAAAAGTTTTGTGGCAACAAACGTAAAAAAAAATAGTCTAATTGAGTACCTCCTCCTTTTTTGAAGTGGGTGAATAATAATATCGCCATATAATAGATGGCAGTAGGCAGTCGCTTTGTAACATACGGTATTCAGCTGAATCCGGTGAGACTGGAAGCCGACCACAACATAGTGCGGAAAAAGGGCTAGGCAAAAGAAGAAAGAAGAATGGTATTATAATCGACGACCTCTGTGGTCGAGTGGCGTACGCACCGGTTTCAAGGTGTCGCTAGCTCTGAGGTCCCGGGTTCGATCCCCGGACGGGTCAATGTAGAAAATCACATTTCTATATCGCTCGCTTTTGGGCGTGGGGCCATACACGTCCATTAACCCGGCCCCTGGGAGGGTAGAGTCACCTTTTCTACCCTTCACTTGGGTAATTCCTGTCTGGCGCGTCCACGTCGCGGGGGTGGGCATCTTATACTCTAGAAAGCCAGAGTATATAGATGGCGAAGTTCAGCAGGGACCCAGTTCTGCGGGGTATAACGCGGAGCCCGTGCCCGGGGTTACGGGTGAAGACCTCAACGGTGGGGAAGGGCGCAGACAATAGTTGTCAGTACGGCCGAACTAGCGGAGGAGGCGAGCCACAGGGGCGTTGTTCCTGGATCCTGATGGAGGGCAGCGGTAACCATCAGTACCATAGTGAAGCGCAAGAACCATATGTTCTGAATCGGTTCACTCATGGATTACTATATTCACTGAGGTTATAGTACCGCGATGTAGAAAGTAATGGGAACCTACTACATTATTCATCCCATGAGAGTTGCAATGATGAGTATGCATATAGACAGAGTAAGACCGCCTAGCGATCCGCGTAGCGACCGGCGCCCTGAGCTTTCCGGGGCTGAGGGTGTAAAATGGGTTACCGGCCATCAGGATGCAGGCAACCAGGCACCCTATGGAAAAAATGCTACTGGAAGAAGAAATGTCAATTTAAGAAAAGACCATCGCATCGGTACATGGAATGTACGAGGACTTCTCGACGGTGGCAAGCTTCATATTTTGGAAAAAGAACTTGAGCGCTGCAATCTCACCATAACAGGCATCAGCGAGACACATTGGAAAGAGAGTGGCCACTTTGACTCGCAGAAACACACCATCTTTTTCTCCGGAAATGATAGGAGTAGCTTTTCAGGAGTGGCGATTGCTATCCCTAAATTATGGAAGAACTCAGTGCTTGGCTACCACCCTGTTAATGATAGAATCATCTCCATTAAACTTAGCGCATCACCGTCCCCACTCAACATTATTCAAGTCTATGCTCCTACAAGTTCTGCCAGTGATGAGGAAATAGAGAACTTCTACTATCAACTAGAGTCATCTATTTCTAAGGTACCGAAAAGGGAGATATTGCTCATTATTGGAGACTTTAATGCCAAGGTAGGAAACACCACTATGGATACAGGCATTCGAAATATTGTTGGGAACTATGGTCATGGTGTTCGTAACCCCAGAGGCGAGAGGCTCATAGAGTTCGCTGCAGACAACAACATGACCATTATGAATACGGTTTTCAAACACCACCCTAGACGCCAGTATACCTGGACCTCCCCGGATGGGAAGTATCGTAATCAAATTGACTACATATTAATAAGGGCTAGATGGAGAAGCTCAATAACCAACACACACACTTTACCAGGTGCTGATTGTCATTCTGATCACCAACTGCTTATTGGAAACCTAAGATTAAAACTGCAAAGAGCGAGACAAATTAAAACCGCAAGAAGAATGGAAGTGACAAATCCAAACTCTCTGGTCACTTTGCTAGAGGACAGACATGCCGCATGGAGAGCAAACGTTGGGAGCAAAGACTCTAACTCCTTGTGGAATTCAGCAAAGAAATATATTGTAGATGCTATTGCAGAATCACAGCCAAAACACACCATGGCAAAACGACAGCATTGGATGACTGAAGACACTTGGCGCCTGGTCGAAGAACGCCGGAAACTTAAAGCCAGTGGCGCTAGCATTGCTGAGCTAAATGCCAAGTCCGGTATCATACAAGCTGCTTGCCGACGTGACCGCAATGACCACCTTGGAAAGATCTGTGATGAACTCGAGCGGCATTCTGACAAATATCAAACCAAGGATCTCCATGATAAGGTCCGATACATAACACGCCAGTTTAAACCAAAGACGTGGGCTATTGAGAACTCCGTTGGGGTGACGGTTACGGAGATTAAGGAAATTGTAGAGGTATGGAAAGAATATTGCAAGTCGCTATTTTCCAGCAATTTTACCACAAGCACTACATTTTCTTGTGACCAAATCCGTGATCGCGAGCCTGACATCTTGCGCGATGAAGTACGAGCGGCAATTAAACACCTTAAACGCAATAAAGCCATAGGATGTGATGAAATCCCAATCGAAGTCATCAAAGCGATGGGAGAATTTGGAGTCGATGTTTTATTCACCATCTGCAGTAAAATATGGGAGACTGGCATATGGCCAGATGACTGGTCGCAATCAGTTTTTATCCCATTGCACAAAAAAGGATCCACCAAGAAATGCAACAATTACCGGCTCATTTCCCTAATATCGCATGCAAGTAAAGTAATGCTCCACATTATAAATACAAGATTATTGGCCTATCTCTCAGGGCAAATTGCACCCGAACAAGCCGGATTCGTAAAGGGGAGAGGCACACGCGAACAAATCCTCATACTGCGGCAGATTATTGAGAAGGCCAGAGAGTTTAACTCAACCCTGTACATCTGCTTTGTGGACTTCCGAAAAGCATTTGACACTGTCATTTGGACACATCTCTGGAAAATACTCGCAGAAATGGGTGTGCCGCCCCATCTACTAATGCTTCTGAGACGACTATATTACGACGGTACTGCAGTGGTCCGGGTAGAAGATACTCTGTCTGGGTACTTTGAGACCGAGGCCGGGGTACGGCAGGGGTGTATCTTATCGCCGTTACTGTTTAACACCTACACAGAATACATCATGCGCATTGTGTTAGAAGAATGGGATAAAGGTATATCAGTTGGGGGTCGCGTGATAAACAACCTTAGATATGCTGATGATACAACCCTTCTCACGCAGTCTAGAGAAGATATGGAAACTCTACTGACTCGTCTCGAAACCACCAGCCTCGATTTCGGTCTTGCTATCAACCGAGACAAGACGAAAATGATGATAGTAAGCCGGGATGACCAAGAAAGAGCTAACGTACGGAACATAGCTAACTGCGAAGTTGTGCACAGCTATGTCTACCTCGGCTCTGCTATCTCCGATACTGGAGGTTGTGGTGACGAAATAAAACGACGGTGCGCCATCACCAGGTCGGCAGTAGAGCGGCTGAGAAAGATTTGGGGGGACAGGAGGATTACCAAGGGGACAAAAGTCCGATTAATGAAATGCCTTGTCTTTCCGATTTTCCTCTATGGTGCCGAAACTTGGTCTCTGCGTATACAAGACCGCCGTAAAATCGACGCATTGGAGATGTGGTGCTGGAGACGCCTCCTAAAGATCCCGTGGACAGCGTTCCGCACGAATATATCCATCCTCAAAGAGCTTCATATTAAAAACCGGCTTTCGTCTACTGTGCAACTACGAATATTGAAGTTCTTTGGTCACATCTGTAGGAATGAGAATTCGATGGAAAGACTGGTGGTTCAGGGCCAAGTGGAGGGCAAAAGGCTGCGCGGCCGAGCACCAACTCGTTGGTCTGACCTAATAAAAGAAGCTACTGAGTCTACCATGGTCCAGTGTACTCGCAACGTCTCCAATCGGCAAAAATGGAAGCATATCGCTGAAAGAGCAGTCCTCGGGGAAATCAACGACCCAACGCACATCCCTCCGTGTACCTCATCTGCGCAACCACGACCACTCTGACAAGAGTGTTACGACTTAGAAGATATCGTCTCGGGTCTGGGTGTTTGTGGTACCTTCGTTGTATCTGAATTCCATAACACAAGTGCTTTATCAACTTACTTTGGGTACAGAACAATGTATGTGATGTTGTCCGCATTTATTTATTTTATTAATAATAAACTATATTGGTGATATAATTTCTCCCACTGCTGGGAAATACAAATATAGTTTGGGTTTGACATTTAGTCAAAACTTGAAATCATATTTTTTTATAGTCTTTTTTATAGTCTTTGCTAGCGATTAATCGGTCAAGTAATTTTGTAAAAACATTTTTTCTGAGCATATTTGAACACTGTAGAATTGCTTGTATCGTTTTGAATTTATCATATTATAAATAAATAGATGACAAATAAGTTATTTGAATAAATCAAATTGGTAATAGACTGGTTTCGAATATGTAACCCAGTGCACACGAAAGCTGTCTTATAACTTCAAATTTATTCTAAATACGTTTTTTATTGGCCTTTGTTCGCGTGAATTGTCTTTTTTATTTAAAATACTAGCTGTACCCGGCATGCGTTGCAATGCAATTTTTTCTACCTACTACCTACCTACTACCTACCTACTACCTACCTACTACCTACCTACCTACTACCTACCTACTACCTACCTACTACCTACCTACTACCTACCTACTACCTACCTACTACCTACCTACCTACTACCTACCTACTACCTACCTACTACCTACCTACTACCTACCTACTACCTACCTACTACCTACCTACTACCTACCTACTACCTACCTACTACCTACCTACTACCTACCTACTACCTACCTACCTACTACCTACCTACTACCTACCTACTACCTACCTACCTACTACCTACCTACCTACTACCTACCTACCTACTACCTACCTACCTACTACCTACCTACCTACTACCTACCTACCTACTACCTACCTACTACCTACCTACCTACTACCTACCTACCTACTACCTACCTACCTACTACCTACCTACCTACTACCTACCTACCTACTACCTACCTACCTACTACCTACCTACCTACTACCTACCTACCTACTACCTACTACCTACCTACCTACTACCTACCTACCTACTACCTAATTGTTTTTTTTTTTTTTTAATGTACAAAAGTATCCTATGTCCGTCTCCTGGCTCTAAGCTACCTCCCCACCAATTTTCAGCCATATCGGTCCAGCCGTTCTTTAGTTATAAATAGTGTAACTAACACGACTTTCTTTTATATATATAGATAATAATAATAACATTCCGGGACAACTCACACACGGTCATCTGATCCCAAGCTAAGCAGAGCTTGTGTTATGGTAACCAGACAACTGATAAACATGCTTATATATTTATAAATACATAAATATTATAGATAAATTACACCCAGACACAGAACAAATGATCATGTTCATCACACAACATTTGTCCTGGGTGGAAATCGGACCCACGACCTCCGGTATAGCAGTCAGGGTCACTAACCACTAGACCAACAGGCCCGTCCTTTCTTTCATCATCAATTCATTCATCTATTCAACTTGCTTCTAGATTTTTGCCCAAACATACATTTAAAATAATACCATTTTACCCCGCAGGTTGCACATTACCCGTACCAACAGACACGCCGACCTCCCTCACGCCGCTACGCGCCCGCCAGGCCGCCGCGCTACGAGCTACGCAGCGTAGAGCCGCCGCGCTACCCGCTACGCTCACGCTACGAGACCCGCCCGTCTTCGCTGACTACGATAACTGTGTGTGGTGAGTTTTTTTGAAATCATTTATAATAAACTAGCTGATCAAGCAGACTTCGTACTGCCTCAATCGATAAATAAAAGCCTAAACTTTTGTATTTTTTTTTATTTAATTCCTAACATTTTCATATTAATTCACCTTTTAAACCTTCTCTGGACTTCCACAAATAATTCAACACCAAAATTAGCCAAATCGGTCTAGCCATTCTCGCTTTTTAGCGGGACTAACGAACAGCAATTCATTTTTATATACCTATAGATAATTGACTATCTGTACTTCTATATCTATACTAATACTAATTATCTACATCTACATATTATAAAGAGGAAAGATTTGTATTTTTGTATGTATGTTTGTAATGAATAATCTCAAAAACTACTGTGCCGATTTCAAAGATTCTTTCACTAATTTAAAGCTACTTTCACCATGAGTAACATAGGCTATATTTATTGCTAGAAAAGATTAGGGATCCTTACTAAAATTTTAGTAACGTTACCCAAGATTACACACCGGTTTTCAAGGTGTCGCTAGCTTTGAGGCCTCGGGTCCGATCTCCGGAGGGGTCAATGTAGAAATCAACTTTTCTACATTATCTCGGACTTATATATGTGGTACCTTCGTGGTCTCTGAATTCCATATCACAAGTGCTATAGCCTCAAGAACCTTGGGTTCAGAGCAATGTATGTGATGTTGTCCACATTTATTTACTTGACAAGTACCCCTATTCTATACCTATAGGTGTTTGTTTCCATAGGCTAGCATGGTGGGGCGGGGGCGGGGTCCGCGCGGGCGGGCGGGCGGGGGACCGGCTGGCTGCACTGCGCAGTCGCACGCCACGCGACGCTGCACATGCCAGGCAGCTGCTGGCCTTGCCGCATGCACATGCTGTGAGTATATACGTACAAGTTTGGAAAGATCCCTAAACTATCTCTATAAACTCCGCCGTAAATTATTACAAGTACAATAAACAAAAAAAAAAACCCAAAAAATCATCAACTTACCAGAGAAAATTGTCATCTGCAACACAATATTTCAGAAACTGACTACAAATATTAGATCATTTGTGATAACTTTTGAAGTAATGATCATATTTCCATATAATATTATAGCTAAAAGACTAAAATTAAAAAAAGTCGGTCCATTCGTTTAGAAGCTACGATGCCACAAACAGTCAAACTCATTGGCTACTAACTTTCTTGGACATAATGCTATGAGCAAAAACAGTATTTAAAATATTAATAAATAAATTCAAAATTAATGTTTGTAAATTGGCAGTTCCAGAAAAAAGTTATTGTTTAAATGTTATCCATCATAAGTACTAATTAATATTATTTTTTTTCAGGTAGACATATTATTTCATCGGGTGCCACTTGCAAAGATATATGTTATAAGCAAGAGAGACCAAGAAAGCATCGGTGAGTCTTCACAAGCTTTTCCTTAACTTGCAACGCATCTATGTTTAAGTCAAATCATGCAAGCTGAATTAGAACCACATGATCTATACTTATAATAAATCTGTAGAAGTGAAAATTCTGTACATTGAAAATATCAAAAAAATAAATGGCGGAGGTGTTACTAGACCGACATCGAACCCAAAAGTGTGAAAAAAAAAAATTGTCTGTGTGTTTGTTCAGGTATCACGCAAAAACTACCGGTTCGATTACGATGAAATTTGGTATAATTATTCTTTATTATCCTGGCCACCACACTGGGTAGTTTTTATACCGGAAAATTATAAACAATAAAAAACAAACTTAATTTTGCGGTTAAAAACTCATTGATAAGTTTCGTCATCCACGCGAACGAAGTTGCAGGCACAGCTAGTCATAAATATATGAATTCGGTGATAATACAATTTTATGGCACTTTTGAGCTGGTCTGATGATGGAGCCAGAAGGTGGCCATAGGAACTATGTAACGTAGCGACGCAATCCCTCCGTCTTTTTTTTTATCAAAATAAAAGTCTTATGGTAAAATGATTGTCTGCATTTAACAGTTTTTCTGTGGATTCAGATGAGTCTCACTGTGTTTTAACTATTTAACTGTTCATAAAACTTAATGTTTTATTTTTTTTGTAGACTATCCAACAACTGTAACTTTAACCGTCATGGGCTTGTTTCAGTTGTCTTTAGTAATATTATGTACTAGAAGATTTATAACATACTAGCTGTACCCGGCATGCGATACAATGCATTTTTTTCTACCTAGCACCTGCCTACTACCTACCTACTACCAGTTAGGGGTATGAAAAATAGATAGTAGCTGATTCTCAGACCTACTGAATATGCATATAAAATTTCATAAAAATCGGTCAAGCCGTTTCGGAGGAGTATGGTAACTAACATTGTGACACGAGAAGTTTCGTCATCCACGCGAACGAAGTTGCAGGCACAGCTAGTCATAAATATATGAATTCGGTGATAATACAATTTTATGGCACTTTTGAGCTGGTCTGATGATGGAGCCAGAAGGTGGCCATAGGAACTATGTAACGTAGCGACGCAATCCCTCCGTCTTTTTTTTTATCAAAATAAAAGTCTTATGGTAAAATGATTGTCTGCATTTAACAGTTTTTCTGTGGATTCAGATGAGTCTCACTGTGTTTTAACTATTTAACTGTTCATAAAACTTAATGTTTTATTTTTTTTGTAGACTATCCAACAACTGTAACTTTAACCGTCATGGGCTTGTTTCAGTTGTCTTTAGTAATATTATGTACTAGAAGATTTATAACATACTAGCTGTACCCGGCATGCGATACAATGCATTTTTTTCTACCTAGCACCTGCCTACTACCTACCTACTACCAGTTAGGGGTATGAAAAATAGATAGTAGCTGATTCTCAGACCTACTGAATATGCATATAAAATTTCATAAAAATCGGTCAAGCCGTTTCGGAGGAGTATGGTAACTAACATTGTGACACGAGAATTTTATATATAAGAAGATTATTTCTTAATGACATATAATATCATTAAGAAATAATCTTATATCTTATATATTATTCGTCAGGTTTAAAACTGGACAACGAGTGCAACATAATAAGCGTGGAGCCCTCCAGTCCGTGCGGGCGAGCCGGCGTGCCCCCGCCCGGGAACTGGGCGCTCACCGAAATCAATAACAGACCTGTCAACTTACTCAAGGTAATATACAACGCATTTCAGAGTATGCTTCAATATAATGCAGCTGCTGGGCACAGGCCTCTTCCCATATAGAGAAGGAATAATAATATAATATTGAAATAAAACTACTTTTTTTGACGGGCCTGTTGGTTTAGTGGTTAGTGACCCTGACTACTATACCGGAGGTCGTGGGTTCGATTCCCGCCCAGGACAAATGTTGTGTGATGAGCATGATCATTTTTTCTGGTGTCTGGGTGTAATTTATCTATAATATGTATGTATTTAGAAATATATAAGTAAGTTTATCAGTTGTCTGGTTACCATAACACAAGCTCTGCTTAGCTTGGGATCAGATAACCGTGTGTGAGTTGTCCCAGGATATTATTATTATTATTTTTACGGATTTTGTCGCGGTTTAATTTTAGATTTTAGGTCCCGACGCGGCGACGTTGCGACACCTTTGCAGGTATCATGGTCACGGGCAGACTGAGATGGCGTTCGTCTTGACCGTAGATGTTGCTCGTTCTACCTTCATATTTTAACTAAGTATTTGAGTTCGGACCTACGCAATATGAGCTCACTGTGTCTTGATGTCTTGCAGCGCTGCTCTTGGGTTTGGCCTTGAGTTTATGTATTATTGGGTCCCAAGTAGGTGATATCTTCCAGCCATCTTTTCTATTGAAATTAGGGTGTTTTTTAATCTCAATAGTCTCGCGAAACATCCTAGGTAGGAATTTGGGTTCTTTAGCGAGGATCTGTGCTTGGTCAAATCTAATATATTATAATGGCTGGAGCCTTCAGCATGTTCGGCGACTGCAGACTTCGTTGAGCGGCGGTGTTTCACGCCAGCTATGTGTTCTTTAACGCGGGTCCCTATGCTTCAAAAGTAGTTTTATTTCAATGTCTAACATTCGCGTAAACCTAAGAAACCAATAATATAATATCTTGGGAGAACTCGAATATGGCCCATAAATCTGATCCCAAACTATGTAACCTGTACTAGGACCATATACTATAACCAGACAACTGATAAACATACTTATATATTGCTAAATACATACATATTATAGATATTACCCCATCCCTTTTTTTTCTAAATTGTTCCACCACTGGGCTAAGAGTTCCTTCAAGTCCATCCATAAACCTGTTTTAAAAACCTTTTATTTTATTTCCAATTTATGTTTAGATTTAATCCTGCAAGCAGAATATGAACTTGAGACATATAATTGAGAGCAAATGTCGTATACACTTTTAATTCGGGTTCGTGTGTCTGACTATATCATTAACGGTTCATGACTTACCCTTTTTATTGACTATTTTTGTAGTCCCACTGGCCCAATATGCCTAATAATTTAATCTTTTTTCTTTACCCAGGGTGGCGAAGACGATATGAACAGACTAAGCAAGCATGGAACCGAAGTATCAGTACTCATTCAACCGTCGGCATTAGTCAAGAAACTGCGAGCCGCGCTCAAAGGAAACAAGACCTTACTGGGATTGAGATAAGACTAATTTTGTTATAACATATTACTTTTCAAATAATTAACAACTTACGAGGCACGCAAATAGGAATATAATTCGGTCGCTGAGAGAATGCGTTCCTGACACATGTCAGTTGGTCTTGATTTGTATGGGGAAATAAGAATCTGTGTTATATTCATTGTAACCTGGCATAATTATATAGTTTTCAACGATATTATAATTTACAAATATGATATAGTAATTTACGTTTAGTAAATTCTTTGCCACATTAAAGTTATATCTTCCTGTTGACCACGAACTGTCAGGAACGCTTTTTCTCAGCGGCCGGACAATACATTTTTTTGATATAATTTACTACAATTAATATTGAATTCCCAGTAAAATAACAATTTTTATTTAAGTATGTATTCTTATCATCTTTATTTCAATTAATCAGTGGGGTCACTCTTGAACTTACTCTTGCGTCAAATTGTTTCAATATGCAGAGTGTCACCGAAAGGGTATATCTATCCAAAAGGGGTGAAGAGTACATCTGCCTCTTGTCCGCCAGTAAATCTCCAGGAGATTTCTGTCAAAAAACGCTTGTCTGGCCGAAATCTCCTGGAGATTTCGTGGATCGGGTCGGATTAAATAGCAAATTTTGCCTATCTAGAGTATACCTTTCCTACTCTAACTTACACAGACTGTAGGTGAAAGAATGAGAAAGGCATAAAACATCACATGCTAAACATTCAACAACATTTGTTATCGGAAATTTTACTTTGTTTTTTTTTTTTTTTGTTCGGTTTGCGGGTTGATTTGAGCCGTGTTTTTGTTTAGCTTGCAGATGCAAAATATGTATAGAAATGTCTGTTCTTTTACTTTATTAGTGTACAATAATATGTAATTATGTAAATAAAACAATAACGAGCATTTATTTTTGGTACAAAAGTCGTCATATTAATATATGACGACTTTTGTACCAAAAACTGGGAAAAAGTAGCTAACCCTACTTTCAATTTCGAATCAACAATAGATTCCACGAAAAAACTGTACAAAGCTATAGAAAATCATAGCTTATTTCATAACGATTTCAGTGACATAGGGTGTGTCGAGCTGCGCTCTTTAATTTCAGAGCTATCGTAGTTTTAGTGAACGCGGAGAAATTCACGATTTCGGCCGGCCGCACTCCGACAGTTCCGCGATAGAGGCCGGGCGTCTGAGGGGGTATAGAGTCAGTTTACAAAATGTCAGTTAATTTAATTATTGATATCTTTTTTTTTATAATCCGGGACATTGATGACATTGACATCTAATTTTACATATCAATAATTTGTCACTAAATCTCTATATTGACTGGATACCAGATGTACTCTTCACCGCTTTTGGATAGATATACCCTTTCGGTAACACTCTGTATATGTCCATTGGAACTAACTAAAATAAAATATAGAAAAAAATCTCGAGTGAACCAAGTCAATTTTAAATTGTATTATAATATTTTGTAAAGTTACTCATATTTAGAGGCTTTTGATATTCTTTTATTATTTTTAAGTTTATTTAAATATCATTTTGTCTCTTTTTAACTAAAGACACAATAGGAAAATGAATTTATGATGTAATAAAAACACTGATAAATATCTTTAAAAAATATATTTCTAGACGCAAAACTTTGATCTTTGGCCAGTCTTACTATGGGATACTGTGTTCCCCAGTAAAAAGGGTTGTAGAGTTCAAATAGGCAGTCGCTCCATGTAAAATACGGTATTCAGCTGAATCCGGTAAGACTGGAAGCCGACCCCAACATAGTTGGGAAAAGGCTCGGGAGATGGTGATGATTTCTAGAGGCAAAACAAAAATTAACAAAAATGCAATTTTTAATTGGTTTGGAAACAAGAATGAGATAAATATAAGGGATCTATTAAATTTTGACATATTTTTTCTATTATTTCAGTTGAAAAGAGACAAAACATTATAATTTTTATTACATACTTAACCAGTGTTTATTTCATGAGCCCAGTAATAAATGGCAAACTATATAAATAAATAAAAAACTAAGAAATTGTAAATGTTTTGATTCGGAAATAATTGTTAAGTCTGAAAATAGGCTAAAATAGGCCTAGAAAAAGGCCACGCCTATTTCCATTGACCATTAGTCAAATATATATGTATAAGTCTTGAAAATATGTATGTATGTAAATATATTAGATTTTAAGTGTAGAACTGTAGACGGGAGAAAATTTTAATAAGACCAGCCTGTAACTGTCACACTGCAGGCCTCTCATACAGAGAACGAGCATTGATCACTACGCTTGTTTTCTTCATTTTTCTTACTTCATTCATCTTATAATAACTAATTATAATAATAATAAATGTAGACAACATCACAGACATTGCTCTGAACCCAAAGTAGGTAGCTATTAAGCACTTGTGTTATGGAATTCAGAAACAACGAAGGTACCACAAACACCCAGACCCGAGACAATGTAGAAAAGTGCGTTTCAACATTGACCCGTCCGGGGATCGAACCCGGGACCTCAGAGCTAGCGACGCCTTGAAACCGGTGCGTACGCCACTCGACCACGGAGGTCGTCATCAATTGAAAAGTTTTTATATAGTTTAACTAATGGCGCCCACCGTGGGGCTCACACGCGTAGTGATCAACGCTCGTTCTCTGTATGAGAGGCCTGCAGTGTGACAGTTATAGGCTGGTGTTATTAATTCAACTATATTAAATCGATTACGATTTTCTATGGTACATATACTGTAAGGGATCAATTTTTTAATAATATACACAAAAATACTTTTTTTTTTAGTTTTTTAGACATATCTCGAAACACATTTTTTAGAATATTTACTAAACGTTTGTATACAATTTACAATTTTAATAGGTTTTACACATTTTGATAGAACATTTTCCATTTAATAATAATCATTATTATTTTATAACCATCACTTACTCAGTTTAAGGTTCGTGTATTTTTTATTATTAAAAAGGCTTTTTTGGATATTTTTTCTCGTTTATAAGATTATGGCGATACTGTTTTTATTTTATTAGTATTTGATTCTGGCACAAAGACTAGAAAAAAGGTCGTCAAAGATTTTGCAAAGTTAAGCAGCTAACACTACTTTTTGTAATACAATTAATTGTTGAAATTAGAGTGATCAGCACCCTATTTGTATATTGGCACCTTCATTTTGGTGTCAAAGCTATGTCTATGCAGGGTGTTAAGAAACCCCTGTCCGATCCGTTAAGGTGTTGTTAGGTATCGATATCTGATTACAAAAATGTGGAAAAAAATGGAAAAGGAAGAAAACAAAATTTAAACCTAATTTTTTTTTCTCATTTTCGAGAGAGAGAGTCGGCGTCGTTACAGATGCTAACTTATTACCCAACAAAAAGCCCCCAAAAATACCGACGAAACTGGTGTTGTAGTTTTTGTTTTATTCTCAAATTTAGGGAATTTCGGGGCAAAAAATGGTTATTTCAAAATCCATTATTATTGTTTCTATCATGAATTTTCCAAATTTGATATTTTATTTGGGCATGTGGTTGTGAACCCTCTATCACCCTTTCGGGTCGGACAGGGGTTTCTTAACACCTGGATATATTTTTCTAGTCTATGACAGTAGAATCAAAATATAAGCAATTAATCTTGTGATATGTATATATTTTATTGTATAAGAATTTTTGCTTTTTGTTTACGCTTTGCAAAAAATATCTTGCATCGAATTTGTTTGTTTATTCCAATATAAAAACAATTTTCCACAAAATAGTGGTTAATTGTAGTTATTTACTTCAAAACCAAATTAAAAATAAACATTTGTTTCATTCACTTTTTTATGGCAATAGGGATGATGACTAATTTTTACTTTTATGAAAATCTTTTACATAATAAAAAAATATTAGACACGTATTTTTTCTTTTGTCCCGTTAACAAAGAATTATGAAGATACAGCGAGTACAATTCTTGCGTGGCGTCACGTCTAAGCAAAAATTGTACCTGCCCGTGACGTCACAAGCCCCCACTCCTACTAAACTTTAGAGAGGTTTATCTTCGTACTTTTTATTGATTTGATAAAAGAGAAAATACGTGTCTATTATATTTTGATTATCTAAATGGCGGACTTATGAATTTTGACTTTTCATACCTAGTCTATTTTTTTAGAACTTTTTTAGGACATTTTGGAACTTCAGTTCGATTTCTTTGCATTTTATATAACTGTAAAATCATTAGTGTTAAAAACTTCAGTCCATATAGATTTAAGTATATCAAATGTATCTTTCTTTAAGGCATGCTTTGGTTATCAGTAATTTGGCGGTTCAAATAATTTTATAACATAAAACAATCTTGACATGTCTTTTGTTTTTAAACCCCTTTATTTTATTATAATATGTATGGCAATAGGCTCGCCCCCTATTACATAGGACCTGAACATACCGGCGAACTGTGGGTGTACATTAGTACACCTCTGCCTAACCCTTTGGGGAATACAGGCGTGATTGTATGTTATTTTATTATTTAAAATACTCAATCAAAGATATGCCTCTCTAGCCAAGTGACATTTCTACAAGCGTTAACGCTGATCGAATCGCTCAAATGTATGGAAGTGACAAGTGTCACGTGACTTATCGAAATAAAATGGCGTTTCTATATATTTGGTGATATTATTTAAACGACTTCTTGGCTACGGGGGAACAACTTTAAAAACTACATCTTAATATTGTTTTAATGCAAAATAAAGATTTCAAAGACTTATCAAGATTTTTATGTTTGTTAAATTATTTAAACTGGTCAAAGGGTTTTATCAAGAAAAACATAAAATTGGTTTATTTAGACCAACTATATTTACTTTTTTAGAATTAAATTGCGATCTCTAATGAATCTACATATTTATTGGCTAATTCTTTAATAAATTATTTACTTCATTTAATTTCGTATTCTTTATTAATTTAATAATCTGTATTTTTATATTATGGCGATGATTTTAATCTCATATCATCTTTATCATTTAAGTCTAGATTTATTAACATACATACCAAGCCTTTTTCTCGCGTTATCTTGTGTTCGGCTTCCAGTCTCACCGACAGCTGAACACCAGTATGTTACAGAGCGACTGTCTATCTGACAAACAACACATTTACTGGGTAACACATATTTTAAATACCAGTGTTTTCCGCTGAAATTACTTAAATATAATAGTTATAATTTATTTTCGACGGTAAAGATGAAATGAGGTTGTTATTTTACAAAATCATTGTCTGTAATTATTTTAATGTTATCTGTTGTCAAGCTTAATACTTGTTATGTTAAACTTCTTAATCAGCTGAATATAATTAATTATAATAGTAACACATGGTGTAAAGTTAAGAACATACAGAGCACTGAATTCTAATTATGTAGTCAAAATGAGGGTACCGAAATAAAAAAAGATGTTATTCTGAATATTATGCATATTAAGGTTTTTTTTTGGGTATTGCTTTTGAAAACGCTAACTAAATAATAATTTTATGGATTTTGTAATGATCTAAAGTTTGATTTTTCGTTGCAATAAGCAAAAGGTGATTGGTATACAGGGTGATCATATCAAGATTTAAAAATAAATTTTGAAATATCAAATCACTTTAAAGTCCAATGTAGCCGCAGACTTATAACATCGGCTCAAAGTTAAATGGTGTTTGATTATATGGTCGTAAAAATAATGAAAAAAAATACAAACATCCGAATTGAGAACCTCCTCCTTTTTTAGAAGTCGGTTAAAACCCTGTTACTTACATCCTGTTACTCCTATGCTAAGTTTTCAGTCATAATTTGTTCGACTTTTTTTAAAGGTATCCAGTGTTTTTGTTTTATAATTGTGATTTATAAATAACATAATATACTTGTACACATATCTTGTAATGTGATCGACTTCTATCTAAGTTTGCAATACATTTTTGTAATGAATTTATTGTTTTATTTCAAACCTCTTATTTTCATTATGAATGGTTCCCAACACACATTAGGCGTCAGCGAGGCAGACCCAGGCGGAGATGGCGGGATGACCTATGTTAATTTTTACCGAACTGGTCAGCCGCGGCTCTTGAGAGTGATAAATGGAGGGAGAGTGGGGAGGTCTTTGCCCAGCAGTGGGACATTTCAGGCTCTTAATAATAATAATAATTTTCATTATTCTAGTTAATAATTCTAACAAAAAAAAAACCAATTTCAAAATAAGTAAATATTTATTCCTTATGGATCCCACTGTCAAAACTGGACCAAAATGAAATGGGACCACAGGGGAAACACCAGGTTTCAAAAACATCAAAATCGGTTCACCCAGTCAAAAGTTCTAAGGTAACAAACAAACAAAAAAAATACAGTCAAATGAGTAACTTCTCCTTTTTTGAATCGGTTAAAATAATATAAAATACGTACTTACATAGTACAGGAGTATCACCGTTGCACTTTCACGAATAAACCAAATGACCAATTTTGATGAAACTGTATGGAGTGAGCGTCCATAAAAGCAAGCCTATATTTTCAGGAAAAAGAATTAAAATAACAAACTCATAAAATACAAATGATATTTATTTATGAAATAACTACCTTTAATTACAAGTGAGGCAAAATTTGATTATTTCTCAATGGCACCTGTCACTCAATTGACAAACATTAAATGTTACCAGTATAGTAAACAGTGTTTCCATGTATAAAAACTGTTTAAAAGCTGGTACATAAGCGTTTAATTGATTTGTATCCATACAAACTTAATACTAAAATAATGTTTACTACTATTTTGTAGAAAATCTTAATTTAAACCTATTTTAAATATTAGGCATGAGTTTATTGGTACAAATTAGTTATACATGGTGCTACAGAAATTCTTGGTCATATTTGAAATACAGCTTCAAAAGCTGCAAATGAAAATTTTCGTAGCACTCTGTATACTGAATATATATTTATCGTTACATAGTTTTTTGACAAAAGATTAAATTTTGACATAATCGCCTTACAAGTTATGTCAAATTCTTATCTTTAGATTAAAAACTATCTACGGATAGATTACAAGTTCCACCACACATCAGACAAATCATTGGTAAAAAAAATATTGACAGCTTTTATTAGTGTATTCTCAAAACCCGATTTCCGCACAGCAGAAAAATAAGCATTCAAATACGGACTTAAAGTCGCTCTCTGTAGATACATTTCACAATGACAGCATGAAATAGCATGCAGCAAAAATTTACTGATTTCCAGAGTACATTTAATGTACGCTATATTTGTAGGTACGTGGTAGGTACATACTTTTTTATTTGAAGACATTGACATTTGGTGAAGGAAAAATAGTTAGGAATCCAAAAAATGAAATCCTAAATCGCGCACAATGAGCAAGCGTGGTGATCAATGCTCGTGCCTTCTCTATATGAGAAGAGGCCTGTGCCCAGCAGTGGGACGTTTATAGGCTGGTATTATTATTATTAAGTGCGTTTTAGTTAAATTGATGTGCGGTTAACAAAACATACTTCATTAGTCAGTGCCGGTTTTAACACTACCAGCGCCCTGGGCGAGATTTCTACGGCGCCCCCAACTGCAATTCAACTCCATACAAAAAAAAAGGAAAGGATTTTATGTATAACAATACCCAATTATTAAAAAAAAAAATATTTATAATAAAAAACAACCCATAATTAGAAAAATCTAAAAGAATTCAATTTTTCTATGTTCACTTCTGTAAAAGAAGGCGGCCACCGGTCCCGTCTTGAAATCGACAGAGTTACCGGTTCGGTGACCGAACTCTTGCCCGACAAGCTCGCGTCTCCCATCCCTCAAAAAATATTTCTTTGGGAGAGGAGAAAGGAGAGGTAACAACGCCCGTCGCCACGATTCGGAATATGTCCGAGGCGAGGTCTATTTTCTCAAGATGTGATCAGTGCCATATCTTTAGCCTTATTCCATATTGACCGCTGGTAGTGGACTAAACACCCGGTGACTTTTGCGTTGGGGTTTACTTGCATCCAGTACCGCCGCTTAACTTATTCCTTGTATCTAGTCCGCGCAGATCTTTGATTATAATGAACTAGCTGTGCCCCGCGGTTTCACCCGCGTGAATAGCTAGTTCACGTTCCCGGTGTCTTTAATTTTTAAATTAATATTTTATGATCAGCTGTAATTTTGTGCAAATTTTTAATTAATAATCTTTAATTAATAATCTTGTCTGATTTGTTTTATGTTTTTGTACATTGTTTGTGAAATAGCTGTTGTTTTCGTAATCAGCGAGCTGATAAACCATAAAAACAATACTCATGTTGATTTTCAGAATTTTGTTGCCACCCCTTTTCTACCTTTTAGGGGTTAATATCTGAAAGAGCTTGAAACAGTTGTTTACTCATTTATTGATAGGAGTACTACTGTGAAGAATAAAATAAAATAGTTTGACTAATCTTGTTTCCCCATACAAATTTCAAACCCCTTTTTCACCCCTTATGGAGTGAATGTTCAAAAATAATTCTCGTCACTACTGGCTGTATGCTAATTTACAGCAAAATCCGTTGAGTAGCTTTGGCTGTTCGTTGATAGATGAGTCGGTTAGGTTTGCCTTTTATATATTTAGATAATAATTGTGCACAGGGTTTTTAAGAGTAACTAGACCTGGAACTTTGAGAGATGGGCAAGAAAGGGGCGCTTGCGGCGCCCTTTTATTATAGATAATAATTGTGCACAGAGTTTTTAAGAGTAACTAGACCTGGAACTTTGAGAGATGGGCAAGAAAGGGGCGCTTGCGGCGCCCTTTTATTATAGAAAATAATTGTGAACAGGGTTTTTAAGAGTAACTAGACCTGGAACTTTGAGAGATGGGCAAGAAAGGGGCGCTTGCGGCGCCCTTTTACTGTAGGTAATAATTGTGCACAGGGTTTTTAAGAGTAACTAGACCTGGAACTTTGAGAGATGGGCAAGAAAGGGGCGCTTGCGGCGCCCTTTTACTATAGATAATAATTGTGCACAGGGTTTTTAAGAGTAACTAGACCTGGAACTTTGAGAGATGGGGAAGAAAGGGGCGCTTGCGGCGCCCTTTTACTGTAGATAATAATTGTGCACAGGGTTTTTAAGAGTAACTAGACCTGGAACTTGGAGAGATGGGAAAGAAAGGGGCGCCTGCGGCGCCCCTTTCTTGCCGGCGCCCCGGGCGGTCGCCCGACCGCGCCCTGCCCTAACGCCGCTACTGTCATTAGTGGATATTTGTGACAATCAGGAACAAAAAAATGCAAATAATTTGTACTAAAATTATTTTGTATAAAATACAGAACTAGAGGTCGACTCACAGGATAACTTAAACATCATATAATTCTAAGTCGCCTTTAAATCTCATGTTAGGAACGGTCTAAGGGATTGTTTACTTTAATAAATTAAGTAATTGATAAAAACAGGAGTAGGTATCAGAAAGGTCAATGGGCACCTTAGTATGGAAACTATACCCACGCTGTACAGAAACAAAATAACGTGAAATAGACAGATTAATGTCTCTAGTTTACGATAGTATGGGTTGCATTACTGTGGGTATAGTCTGAAGTTACGCAAGAGAAAAGTGTCTGGAAGGATATGGGGAAAGCCTTTGCCCAGCATTGTGACATTGTTCTTCGACCTACTAATGTTTAATACAGCAATAAAATAAAAAAGTACATGAAATTAAAAGTGGGGTATAACTTAACAATTTAAATCTAGTTTGGTTTATGTACACAAGTTTTCACAAACCGGGACAGATTATGCCCAATGACCTATAGAGCGCATTACTGGTAACATTGATGATATTTAAATATCAATCAATTTTGTTATAAAATCACATTCAATACCAAAATGATTGTAGATATGTTTGTGTAAGGCTATTTTCTTTACAATGTTGAATTTCGAGATTTAATACAATTTATAATAATATTTATGTGTATATTAATTGGTGTTCATTTTCAATTGTACATAATTAGTATTTAATTAAATTACAAATACATTAATTAGAAAGCTTAATTCAGTATTGTTTTAATTTCATTATATTTGCTATGCAATTCATATTATATCACTGATTTTTTTATGTTGAAGTGACAAAATTAGGCTATTTAGGGCTGATTTTTCCAACGCCCGATAATTTTATCAGAGGAATAATTTAGAATTTTCGACAGGTCTTCAATACAAAATCTGTCAAACACGAATTTTATCTCTCGAATAAAAATTATCTGGCGTTGGAGAAATCGGCCCTTAAAGAACAGAATAATTCAAATGAATATAAAAGTACATATATTAATATTTTTTTTTTATTAAGATTAACTTACATATGTATTATACCATAGTAAATATATTTTAGCTCTTTTAAATACTTTCTTAAATAGCCTAATTTTGTCAGCAATGAGATTGTATACTGGGATAGTTCAAAAGCATAACACAGATTAAAATTATACATAATAATATATGTCTTATATACTTTAAAATCTATTTTATGAGGTCCTTCAAATTCTATATATCACATCTAACTATGTTGACCCTTTTCTAAGTAAATAATTTTAAAATGCGGGCATCATTACAAACCGAAAAATACCGATATTATTTGAGACTAACTGGGTCCTGTAGTTTTTCCCATATAGTTTCCATTCCTACAGATTTATTGGAAAAAAAGTATATATTATATATATTTTCGCCAAATTTTGTCCATATCCGTATTTTTTTTGGTAGGGATCTTTGCAGTTAGCCTGGGCGCAGGCTTTGCTAGGACGTCAAGGCCTCCAGCCAGAGCAATAGGAAAAACTAACTACGTCAGCAACGTCCACTTAGGGCACCCCCTGCGGGGTTCGGATCTCGACTTAGTGCGTTGCTAACAATCTTAATAAGGCGAACAACAAGGGATGGCTGGATCTAAGTTTTAATTATTTAGGGACATATTTTTATTGCTAGTTTAGCCGGCTCGGGCCAGCTTGGTCTAGGGACGGGGGTGCATTTGTCCATAATTCCATATCCGTTCGAAAACTTTCACATTTATAGTTACAAAGTAAGACTGATGGCCGATAACTTGAACGTTACTCAAATATAAGTCGTCGTTAAGTGTTGTCTCTGTCACTTTAAGGTGTAATATGGCGACAGAGAGATATTTAAGGAGGTCTTTATGTTTATTTAGAGGGAAATAAAATATTTCAGATTAAAAATGCCCACATATTAAAACTATTTACCTAAAATCTTCACTTCTTTAATTATAAAAGTGCCTTACACTAACTTCGCTAGGAACATACCTAGAAAACATAACCCTCCTTCAGGTGCAGTAGGTTAATAAGGAGAGATTTTATTGCTATTAATTAGCTTACCGTTATACAAAAATATGTTTAGTTTAGTTACAATATTAAATAAAATGTGTGGTGCGATAAATCGTTAAGGAATTTTCAATTTGAAATCAAAATTAGCGTAAAATTCAAAAGAGAGTTTAAAAAGATACTCTACTACTTTTTCTATCAAGAAGTTTAATATTTTGTTAAAATTCAATTCATAATTTCTAATTAATTTATTAATTTATTTAAGCATAATTTAAGTATAACATCATGATTTAAGCCACTTGGATTAAATATAAAAATAGTATTACATCTAGTATATAAAATAAAACTTAGTTAATAAATTCATAATTTAAGTTTTTGCAAAATAAGGCGGAAACATACTTACGTGTCGTGGCGTGGCGTGACGCGCCAGAAGCATATCGGTTTCATACATTTAATATGGTTAGAAACATACTTAAGTGTCGTGTCGTGTCGCGACACGTTCTGCCGTGGCGCCGACTGCTCGCCACCGATTGCGCCAGAGCGGTGGTGGGGGCTATGACGCGACACGACACGACAGGCAAATGTGTTTCTATAGCGGCGCGTGGCTCGTGGCGCGACAGAAGGTTCTTATGAAGGAAAAAATATGGAATGTTGCCTGGAAAATTAGAAAATTCAAGAATACTTAACCACCATATAAAATTGTTTCTTATCTAACCTAAACTTTTTAATGAATAATAGGGTGAACCCAGTATCTTCTTTTCTTTTTTTTGCTCTTAAGAAGTTTCATTGCTAAGAGATATTTATTGAAGGTCGTCATCAAAATCACTATCCGAATCAGAAGAAAACATTATGTATGTTTAAACGCTGCGAAGGTTCGTTAAATACTGTTCAGAAATAACGCCAGAGTGCGCCACGCCACGACACGTTAATGTGCACACACACCGTCACGACAGTAAGCGCCACGCCACGCCACGACACGTAAGTATGTTTCCGCCTTTAGTCTAATATAAGACCGTTGATATTATATTTATTTCTTTTTAAAATCCATATTTCATATTATACTTTAGATTTCGAAATAGGGATGAAGACCAATTTTTATTTTAATGTCCATCTTTTAGATAATAAAAAAATATTCGACTCGTATTTTTTCTTTTGTCGCGTAAACTAAGAATTATGAAGATACAGCGAGTGCAATTCTTGCGTGACGTCACGTCTAAGCAAAAATTGTACCTACACTCCTGAACTTTAAAGCGGTTTATCTTCGTATTTTTTTATTGACTTAATAAAAGAAAAAATACGTGTCAATTATATTTTGATTATCTAAATGGCGGACTAAATAAATTTTGACTTTTCATACCTAGCCATCTACCCTATTGTTTAAATTGTTTGAACTGGGTAACCATGGTAACCATTACTTCTTTTTTTATAAAGAACATTTAAACTCACCTGGACATTTATTATAATTAGTCTTAAAAATAATGGAAGAGCTACATAATTGTAATTAGAAGTTATTTAATTAAATTGTTGTTGAATTAGGGATGTGTATCATTAAAAAAATTATAATGAGTGAGAAAAATATGTAGTGTGAAAATAAATTAATTCGTGTTTGTTAAGTTATAAGATCTATTAAATTCTTATAAGTAGCATTTTATATTTGGAAGTAACCAGCCATAATATATTCTATTTATATAAAAATACTATATTACTTATATTAAAAATTATAAGCTATTACATATATTTTTTAGGCAATCAATGTTTTTAGCTTGCAAATATGTTTTCCGCCAACATAGTTACTGTTATTCACAAGCGTGGTGATCAATGCTCGTTCTCTGTATGAGAGGCGTGCAGTGTGACAGTTACAGGCTGGTGTTAATGGCGCCCACCGTGGGGCTTCACCCTTAGCATGAAAAAATGCTCTTTTTCTGTATAAGAGGCCTATTTCGATGGTAATTATTAAGCTAATCATATTTTATTTATTTATTAATTTCCCTATACGCTTTGTAATTGGTGACAGAACGCCATCTTGTATATCGTTAAAACTATTTAATATGTTATAATATTAAGGATCACATTACTTTTGTTTTTTTTAAGCGTTGTTTAGTTAATTGTTTAATATAATTAAACATTTTCTTTATAAAATCTATGGTTATAATATATTTTTTAATCTTAATTTGTTTTCCACTGGCACAATTATATTTTCAAGAACATCATTTTGAAGGTTGCTTATTAAAAAGGATACTACGTGCATTATTGAAGTTACTAGAAGTTCAACATTTTATAAAAAAGTAGAAAAACAGTTACAGGCGACCAACCTTAATTTTTATAAGTTTAGTTGTTATAAAAGAATTAACATACATAACATACCATCACGCCTGTATCCCCGAAGGGTTAGGCAGAGGTGTATCGATGTACACTCACAGTTCGCCGGTATGTTTAGGTCCCATTTAATAGGGGGCGAGCCTATTGCCATTAACCGGGCACAAATCCAAACTCCGACCTGCTACTGAGAATTTCATAGAAAAACCCAATAACACCTTGGTCGACTTGGGAATCGAACCCAAGACCTCTAGCGTAGCAGTCGCGCTTAGCGACACTAGGCCAACGAGGCAGATAATTAAAAGTATTAATTATTACTTATCAAACCCACTCTGGAATTTCAAAAGATTTTTCAAGTATATTTGTACCAATTTAATATTGCTTCAATCTCACACAATTCCATGATTATTACTTTTATAGTTTTGTATAAAAAAGTGGCACTTTACATACTTAACTATAGTTAGGCCTTTCGTACACGAGGCGACGCAAGTCTCCGACACACGACGACTTTAGTATCCAAGCAACTATCGCTATACTTACTAACTCATAAAGGTTCTTACTTGGCAGACTTTTTAAAATGAAGTATTTTAAGTAACTATCGCTGTCGCACGGCGTCCGGCCTATTTATACAGGGTGTCCGGTAAATAGTCCGACAAACTGTGGTGGCTGATACCTTAGGTCAGGTCCTATCAAATGAACACAACATATGTTCCCCGAAAAGTTACAGGTTTCGAGTTACAATTGATTTTCGGAGATTTTAGATTTTTCTACCTTGCATCAGACTTTTCCATTTTTCTTGCTGATTAATAGCTTTCGTAATACTTTTTGTACATCAAATTAATCTTGAATAGTTACTCTACGCTTTAGTAAGTCTCATATTTATCTAAAAGAAGAATGTATTGACAAAAAAGCCACTCGCTTAACAATTTTCACTTTTCGTTTTTCTTACTGCTTAACTTTGAACTGTAGTGGTGAAAAATAAATGTATGTAGGAATTTTGTACAACAATCTTAAAAACTTGCTTGAATATTGGTGATTTTGGGAAGGTATAATACTTGCGTATTTTCTTTACAAAATTTGACAAAACAAGCTGCTGAAGTACACATGGGCTTATTTGTTTAAATATTACTAATGTAAATCTTAGGAAATATGAGACGTAACTTAACGTGGATCGTCATTGTCCAGTGAAATAAGGTTTTTCTTCTAGCGACTAACTAGTTAAACAAAATAATTGTGGCTAATTTCAATTTGGAAAATATGGAAATTAAAAAAAATGCTCTGATAATTTTTTTGCAAAGTTACGGAACCCTTCGTTAGCATGTCCATCTCCAACTTGTCCGGTTTCTTAGAAGTCCCACTCTTCGTAAATACATTCTAGGCAAGTTGAAAGATACAATATGGTTTGAAGTAAGAGCCTCCTCTAATGAGGGATACTAGGGCAGATGGATTGGCCGTCCAAAACCAGCTATTTCATTGTTGTTGCATGAAAAATAAAGTATTATAAAATCGATTCATCTAGTAAGAAAGTACTGAAGGAAAAGGTAACTTTACACTAAAAAATGTTTTAATCTGGCATAGAGAGTTAATGGCGAGAAGAAAATACCTAATTTCATTGTACAATGACGATCCGTGTTAAGTTACGTCTCATTTTTCCTCAGATTTACATTAGTAATATTTCAACAAATAAGCCCATGTGTACTTCAGCAGCTTGTTTTGTCAAATTTTGTAAAGAAAATACGCAAGTATTGTACCTTCCCAAAATCACCAATATTCAAGCAAGTTTTTAAGATTGTTGTACAAAATTCCTACATACATTTATTTTTCACCACTACAGTTCAAAGTTAAGCAGTAAGAAAAACGAAAAGTGAAAATTGTTAAGCGAGTGGCTTTTTTGTCAATACATTCTTCTTTTAGATAAATATGAGACTTACTAAAGCGTAGAGTAACTATTCAAGATTAATTTGATGTACAAAAAGTATTACGAAAGCTATTAATCAGCAAGAAAAATGGAAAAGTCTGATGCAAGGTAGAAAAATCTAAAATCTCCGAAAATCGATTGTAACTCGAAACCTGTAACTTTTCGGGGAACATATGTTGTGTTCATTTGATAGGACCTGACCTAAGGTATCAGCCACCACAGTTTGTCGGACTATTTACCGGACACCCTGTATAAGTGTGACAAGGACAACTGCAGATCCGACTGATTATCCCAAGTAAGAATTTATAATTTGAGATTGGGCTCCAATATTGAACCAATTTCAAAGATATTTTCTTTAATGTATAAGAGAAATATAGACTTTATTTTTCGTTACTCGTTGTCAAATTTGTACACTACGCCCTTTTTTGGAGGGTTCCAATGTTTTTAAATAAAAAGTATCATCAAAAAGGAAAAACATAAGGTTATATAACATTACTTTCAGTTTATAATCCAGCCAGAAAGCAGGACACAGCGTTTGTATGCCTTTCTTCTTAAATCATCGGGTATCGGAGACTTACATCGCCCCGTGTACGAAAACTTATAGTATATCAAATAGTTTTACCGACACACACAAACCTCAAAACTACGCCTTAACCAAATCCTTATCCTTATTGCGCAGCGCTAGCCTTCTTCTCCTATGAATAAACGGAACGAAGCCCCATAACGCCGCCCCAAATATTAAAATAAACCCTAAAGTCACGAACAATGACTTATAAGACTTCGTATATTCAAACCACAGCCCACAGACTGGCGGACCAACTAACTGTAGAATACCATTGACAAATAAACTTATACCGTAAGATGACATAAGTCGTTCAGTACCTAACATTTCTGTCATAACTAATGCTGTGACACCCACGTTTATACCAGACGCTAAACCGAAAATACAGCAAAAAGCACTTATAGCTGAATAACTAGATACTAATGGTATCATAGACAAACTAATACCGGATAATAATAAACCAAAAATGAAGAAATACCTTTTAGGTGTCAACACTATATCTGATAGAGCTGACCCACCGATTCTCCCGACTAAATCTAGAGCGGAAATTATGGATAGTAAGTACGCCCCTAACGATTTATCGAAGCCACATTCTTTTGCGTACGATGGAACGAGAATTATAAAGTTCGTGTAAGAAATAGCGCAAGTACAATTCGATATTAATATAACTAAATAAATTGGATCTTTAAGTAACTGTATATCAAAATATTTGCTTGGTTCTTTTTTAGAATCGTCTTCTTTTCCCCGTTTTTTACAACCACAACAGTAAGTGATAGGTGCGAGACTATCAGTAACTGATTTCAAACTGAACTGAGACGCAAATTCGCTCGGTTTTTCAAACGCGGACAAAGTCGACCCATGAAAAGGTGTCGACATATACTGAAAGCTGGAAGTCGAAGGACTTCGTTTAGGCGTTTTAGGGACACCTAACTTCTTCCCAAACGCTTCTTGAGAATTGACTCTACTACTTTTCCCTTCGGGTACAGATTCTAGTAAAGATGGGTTACTTGGTAGATGGTTCTTACTTGACATATGTTGTAAACCATGGCGGGAAGAAGCAGGCGTAGTTTTTCGGTTTCTCTCTACATCTTTGGAGGTAACTTGTACTGCGCTTGCTGATCTAGCGAAGTCGTGTTTGGTGTCTTCGTCTAGATTAACGTTGGACTGGTTTTTGAAGATTGGTGGTGATCCGTTGGGTATGTCACCTGGTGTTATTTCTTCGGGCGTGAAAGCCAGTTTCGGGTTTTCAGATTCTTCTAGATCACCTATATCTTCCTCGATGAATGGCTCCAACTGGAATAAAAGTTTTTAAGTTTTATATGGTTTTAGTACATTAGAAGAAAAAACTGGTTTTATAGAATACCTACCTTATAGTAAAGACGTAGATACCTACTTACAGTACCCGGCAAAAATATTACAAATCGACCTTTTGAAGAACGCATGTATTTTTCTTTCCTTAGTGCACGATAGTGCGACACTCTATCACCAATTTAAATCATATTTTATCTGATATTTTTACAAGAAACATTTTAAGTTATACAATCAGGCGTTACTTTGCGGAAATCCATGACATTAAATGTTGATAGTGGAATTAAAGCTGAATATCTTTCATAACATTTAAGAAACATTTTGTTTTATTTTCAAAGGAAATGTGCAATATTTTTTTACATTTTTTAAAGTTATAAATATTGTTACCTGTATTGTGTCTGAAAAGGATACATTCAATATTTACTACAATAAAACACAAAATCTATAAAAAATACATAATTTATTTAAAAATACATTCAATGACTTACAGCTAATATTGGCTACTTAATTAAATATAACAATTATGAATCTAGAATAAAGATAATTCATTTTTAATACAAATTTTGCGGCATTGGACGAAATTACTATACTTAGCAGTTTCTGACTGGAAAATTGCACGTTCGAGCCCACTTCAATGTGACTCTTGCATAGTTATATGTACTTTTATAGTTATTTAAAGATGTAACTATAAGGGAAAGAAATCATGAGAAAATTAACGCTCGTTCTCAGTATGAGAGGCGTGCAGTGTGACAGTTACAGGCTGGTGTTAACAGCGCAGCTAATGGCGCCCACCGTGGGACTCACAAGCGTAGTGATCAATGCTTGTTTTCTATATTATAAATTGTATTGTAAATAGTAAGTTGGACATTTTAAAAAGAACCGCTATTTATGTAATTATCACTAAAATAATTAATTAACAAACCTAATATCATAATGAATGGTAAAAAACACTTCAAAACATAATTTTATCTTTAGAATTGAATAAAAAAATACATTCATACTTAATTTTAAGTATACAAAAAAATAACATACTGGTAAAAGTACGAAAAATACGTAAATATTAACAGATTTACTTAAATACGTCATTATTTTACTAAAATTCTGACAACCAGTCTTACTATGGGATACTGTGTTACCCAGTAAATGTGTTGTTTGTCAGATAGACAGTCGTTATAACATACTGGTGTTCAGCTGTCGGTGAGACTGGAAGCCAACCACACCATTCTTAGTTGCACAAAAGTATGGCAATATTAAAAACGGTGCCAAAATTCAATAACTTAAATTACATAATTTTTGTCGCTATAATAAAATTCATTAAAACATACATTCGTTTCGATTAAAAAAATACTTCAATTTGGATAAAACAGTCCAATGCTTTAAAATACAACTAATAAAATTTCTCGCATTCATAAATTCTAAATTTTCAAAGTAATATAATAAATATACAGGGTGTTAAGGAAATACGTGATCATATTCGAAATACTGTTTCTACCCATAGAAATGAGTAACTTTCTTCAAGAAATAAATAATTAATTCCTAAACAGTTTTAATATCCCATACAATTTTTTATAAGCTGATTTAAATTTTTTGTATGGTAAGTCAATTTTTTTGGGAATAGTCTTTGTTTTTCTTTGAAGAAACTTGTTCACTTGTATGGGTTTAAACACTATTCCAAATATGACTACGCATGTCTATAACACCCTGTATATAATAAATCGATTTGTGCGTTCTACTAATATTTGTCCGTCTGTACAACTTGTTGTGTCATTTGTGATGTCCTTTATTTTTTATGAAAGTCACACAAAGACGGATAAGCGAATTTAAGTTACCGTTACATCTTACGCTGGGTCTGTTACTTTCATGAGTAAAGCAGTGACAGAGTTATTTGTGACAGAGTTTTTCCTGTTGGTCTAGTGGTTAGTGACCCTGACTGCTATACCGGAGGTCGTGGGTTCGATTCCCGCCCAGGACAAATGTTGTGTGATGAGCATGATCATTTGTTCTGGTGTCTGGGTGTAATTTATCTATAATATGTATGTATTTAGAAATATATAAGTAAGTTTATCAGTTGTCTGGTTACCATAACACAAGCTCTGCTTAGCTTGGGATCAGATAACCGTGTGTAAGTTGTCCCAGGATATTATATTATTATTATATTATTTAAGATTTTTAATATAGTCAGGATTTTTTTATTTCTATCCTTTCTATTAGTTATAAATGTAGGGACAATTCATTACCTAATTACAAAAAATAATAATTCTAACTTCCATAAAAAAAACAATAATTCAGAATAATCGCCAATAAAAAAATATATTTAAGTTAATTATTTAATTTTGAAGCCTCTTTAGGTAACTTTAGTATATAAAGCTATTTAAATAATAACTCTTTTAATTAAAAACGAAATTTAAGAAATAATTAGTTCAAACGGTTAAAATGGTTTTTATTAGTCATTTTTAACCACTGACACAAAAAGGGTATTTAAGTTTTATGTGTCTGTCTGTCTCATCGTATCTCCTAAACGAATAAACCGATTAGGATATCCTAAGCAGTCGAACTGCTCCAAGCAGTACGTATTGAAAGATTACCAGTTTCTACAATAATTGTGCGAAAAAAACGTAATATAATTTGTATAATATTTAATTAAATTTATGTGCTCAAGAATAAGCACCATATATTAACATACATAATGTATTTAGAAGACATGAGACCAATAAGTCTTAATTAAAAGTGGTCAATGCTCGTTCTCTGTATAACGCTGCGCGCCCACGTCAGATTTTTTGTAGGTCTGCAAATCGGGCCGATTTGACCGCCGATTCAATTTACCGATTTCGGACCTACTTTTTGTTGGACGTGTGCGTTGCACTATTGCTATCAGTGCGTCCTATTTTTCTCCTACAAATAATCGGTAACCGATTATCGGACGTGGGCAGGCAGCCTAGGAGGCGTGCAGTGTGACAGTTACAGGCTGGTGTTAACAGCACAGCTGATGGCGCCCACCGTGGGACTCACAAGTGTGGTGATCAATAAATCTCTGTGTGATAGAACTCCAGTTACGTTAAGTACCAACAAATTAATATTGCATTGAAACTTCAGTCTTATCACTTTGAAATAAGGTTGCATTCTCACTAACAGTTACTTTATTAAGTAATTTAGACTGCTTAGCATATATTGGTAGTTAAGTTTTCGTGAAAATTTCTTATTAGGTTAAATTAGTAGCTGTTGTGCGGTAGATGTACCTCACAACAAAATAACTAAAAAAGAAATATAAAAACTACACTTGGATAATTTTGGTATATAACAAAGAAAGGTCAATGGGCACCTTAGTATGGAAACTATACCCACGCTGCACGCTGTACAGAAACAAAATAAGGTGAAATAGACAGATTAATGTCTCTAGTTCACGATAGTATGGGTCGCATTACTGTGGGTATAGTCTGAAGTTACGCAAGAGAAGAGTGTCTGGAAGGATATGGGGAAGGCCTTTGCCCAGCATTGTGACATTGTTCTTTGACCTACTAATGTTTAATACCGCAATAAAAATAAAAAAGTACATGAAATTAAATGTACTTATAACTTAATTTAAATCTAGTTTGGTTATGTACACAAGTTTTCACAAACCGGGTCAGATTATGCCCAATGACCTTTTATATAAATGCCATTGTTTCGAGACCAATTCATTTTCTTCCAATAAATAAACCTTTTTTCCCTAGTAATGTTCACAAGCCAAAACATTTTTTCTTATCATCAATATAGAAATTAAAACAACTAGTTACTGAAAAAAATATATAATTAACCTACTATACCTGTACCATGATCTCTTAAACCAGTACTTTTGCGGTTGAGGAAGCGAGACGGCGCACTACGCTGTATAGCGCTGTCCCGCTTAGGGCGCGGTTCCACTATGTCGTAAGGATTAATTTATCGTTGGACGACTGTCGTCTCTAGCTGTTCCCATTATAACGATTGTTTGTCGTCATAATTTTTATCGTTTAGCGACTGTCGTATCTAGCCGTTCTCATTGGATCGCAACGACATTTTATCGTTTGGCTACGATAAAGTTGCCGTCATGATTTATTCGTAACGATTTTTTATCGTTTTACGACTGTCGTGTTAGCGGTTCCCTCTGTCATAACAATCCGTCGTCACTGTAAAACATGTTGTAGACGACGGTAAGTCGTGTCGTTCTATATGTGAACACCTCCATTTAAAAATATAAGCCACGACACTTAAAACTACACGATCATCTGTCATCACGCGAAGTGGGAACGCGCCCTTACTCAACGACAACAGTTTTGCTTTAAGAGCTCATGGTAAACCTACTTAAAATATGTTATTTATAAGTATAATTAAGCACCATTTTGGCAATGTTAATTTACTAATTACATAGTATGGCAATATTTACGTTTAAGTTTTCAAACTTTTTCAATAAACTAATTGTTGTGATTTTTTTAATATCTAAAACCTGATTTCTCGAAAACACGAAAATTATGGTCCGGCCGCTGAGAGAATGCGTTCGTAACACATGTCACTTGGTCTTGATGTGTATTTTATTCATGGTAACCTGCCACAGTTATATAATTTTGAATGTTATTCGTTTATAGGACAATAAGTGACAATAAATTCTTATAATGAAGTTATATTTTCCTGTTGACTACGAACTGTCAGAAAAGCAGTCTCTGCGGCTGGACTATAGTTAAAATCTATCAAACCGTAAGTCTAGCGCTGTGATTGGTTGTTTTTTCCATAAGGGCCATGATAATTATGTCAATATCTTACATATAAGAAAATCACAAAACTCACTTTTTGATTTCGAGAGTTAGACATACTTAAAGATACTTAGCTCAATGTTTTAACCCAATTACACAAACACATATTTTTAATTCATACTTTCCGACTCCTAGTCGCTTCTTCCAAAGCCTTATTTTTCTTATGTTTATTTATAAGAGGCATAAAAAGCCACAACGAAGCCCCACCAATAAAAATAAGTCCAAACGTCAAAAACATTTTAATAAAATTCCTTTCTCTCTCAAACCATAGACCACAAATCGGTGGCCCAACCAACTGTAGTAACCCATTGACAAATAAACTAATACCGTATGTTGACATTAATCTTTCAACTCCTAAAATTTCCGCCATTACTAAGGTAGTCACACTATTATTTACGCCCGAAGCAAGCCCAAAAAACGCGCAGAAAATGCTTAAAGTAACATACGACTCTAAAAAAGGTATTATAGCTAAAGTAATACCAGAAAATAATAAGCCACCGACGAAGAAAAATGATTTAGGTATTAAATTCAAATCGCAGAGAGCTGAACCACCTATACGTCCTACCAGGTCTAAGGCTGACACCGTACTGAGTAAATACGCACCCCTAGCTTTATCGAACCCTATATTTTGTGCATGTGACGGTAGTAAAATAATAAAATTCGTACACGATATCGCAACAGTACTACTGGAAATCAAAATAACTAAATAAGTAGGATCTTTAAGTAAAGTTAAATCAAAAAATTTATTCCTTTCTTGAGTTTTTGAAGGTTTCTTTTTACAGCAAAAACAGCTGTATGCTACATCTGCTACACTCTCAGAAACTGATTTTAAGGAAAATTGGGACGCGAACTCGTTTGGTTGTTCAAAAGCTGAAAGAGTCGAACCATGGAAAGGAGTAGACACATAAGCAAAAGAAGACGTAGAATAATTTCGTTTTGGAGCAGTTGTTGCCGTACTTAACTTACGTCCGAACCCTTCTTGTGAACCTAATTTCTTTAAAACCCCATCATTAATCGAATTCGAACTATACGTCGATTTTGGTATTTGTCGCGTATAAGATAGTTTCCTCTTTGACGGATTGGGACGTAACTGCTGCGATGACGTCATTGCCTGTATGTTTGCCTGTGAAGGTTTTTTGTCCTGTATGTGTCCATTTTCTTTTTCTGGGTTTGTGTTTGTCATTGGAAATGTTTCGATGTTTTCTTCCTCTTCGAATAGAATGTCGTCCTGGAAACGTTAGATTGTGATAATTATTTGCAATTTGGTTGGGAATTAAGAGATGAGTTTTAATTATGCCTGTTTAATGACGGAAAAGACTTATTTAAAGAAATACTTGATAGCATTATTTATTGACTTTTAGAAGTTATTGAGGGCCGGTTTTTCAACGCCTGATAATTTTATCAAAGGAATAATTTTGAATTTTGACAGTTCCTCAATACAAAATATGTCATAACATAAATTTTATAAAAAAATATCTGGTGCTAAAAAATCCGGCTCTTAAGATCCAATATTTTCTAAAGTTTAACTTGTAGAACTTTAGTTAAAAGCTATATAGATACAGCTTATTACAAATTGGATTTTTTTATTTATAAGATAATATTGTATTGTAATGTTCATCTAATTGGTTATTTTAGGCATAATTAACACTCATTCCTTACACAAATAGTTTTATAATCATACATGCTAGCTATTGACTAAAACATAAATATATTGTAAAATATAGTATATATACATTATATAGGTTAATAACTTTCTACCAAGGCTTGATTAATAAATTTTATATACTATAGTACAATAGGATGGATGAAAACCTTTTACATTGTCAAAAAAGCTTTGAGATTAATTTCTTTAAATATAATTTATTTTTAAAACTTGCTCCTGACTAATTTAATAAGTAAGTTTTTTTGTATAATAAGTTAAACGTGCGACAGTTAGATAAAACTAATACTGCCAATAAAAATATACTTTTTCTCAATTTAAAACTTGTATAAAAGTTTTTTAATCTATTTCATTGTTACTTTATCTGAACCACTTTTTTGTAATTTAATTTGTCTTTTTATTTCATATAAACAAGACACATAAGTCATTTCTTAAATAGAGATTTATATAATATAGGTTTATTTGCATATTGTATAAAGCCCAACACATTAAACGCTTAGTAGAATATTATTATTAATCAAATAAGCTAGTTTTATAAACAAATAAATATAACAAATATAAATAAAGTACAAAAAAAGATTCCTTGAGAATTCTTGACTTTTAAACACCATAAACAAAAAAAAACTCAAAAAATCTTTTTTTTTAATCTAGCCATATTTTTAACACATGGCAACACATAAATATAATCACTTTCGTAATATCAAATTTTAGCATTAGCACACCGGTTATATATAAATGCGTTTTTTTGAAAATGAAACGAGTAATCAGTTATTACAAATCTAAGTATTAAAATCATTAATATATTGACTCATGTTAGGTACAAAATGATTTAATTATAATTACTAAAACATGAAAAGCAAACGCTTGGCATATAAATACATATGCCAAGCGTTAATAAATAACTTTTATGTTATAAATTTCTGTGTAATTAAACCCTATAGTCCGGCCGCTGAGAGAATGCGTTCCTGACAGGTGGTGGTCAACATTAATTACATCCAGTCCATAAACGAATAATTTTATTTAAACTATATCATTATGCCAGGTTACAATGAATAATGTAACACGGTTTTTTATTTCCCCATACAAATTTAGACCAAGTGACATGTGTCAGGAACGCATTCTCTCAGCGGCCGAATGATAGATGAGAAATGAATGACATGTATTATGAACTAGCTTTGTCCTGCGGTTTCACTCGCCTTGCTTTTGTCTCAAGGCAAGTAACGTGATGTTTACAATCAGATGCAAAAATATTTTTTATTTTCGACTGGTAATTTCTGGTATTTATCGAAATAGCTGATTACTTAAATATGATACGAGAAAGAATGGGGTGAATGCTGAGATGACGAGTAGTAGAGATGAATGGAAGCTGAATACGCATTGCGTCGACCACTAATAATTGGGAACAGGGCAGGGACGATGATAAATGACCTAAATAATTTTAAATAATTATTTATGTGACTCGAATTAATCAGGTTTTTTGTCCACTACATATTGGAATTTGTGATTGAATGTTCATGAACCCGCGACACGTGGATAATTCGCTACAGCGATATTATTTTCATTAAAAAAATTTGGTAGTGAATTGAAATCGCTAGCATGAGACAATATACACACAAAAGTGATTATTTAAACAAATATGTTAGTGGGCAAGCGAAGCAAGTATGAGAAACTAATAAAAAGCTTTAACACGACATTAAAATTAATTAGTCCCAAAAAAAAAACATTTACAAAATATTTACAAGAACATTTAAAAAATACCTAACTGAGTCAGAATACAATTTTTCAAATTGATACATAATTAATTATGTAGGGCTATTTATTTTTAAAAACTTTAGTTTTTCGAAAAAGTTCTTTATCAAAAAAAAAAACATTAAATCCGAACTTTATTTCAACTTCTTCCAGTGAAGTGTATGCATTATTTAACAACCCCATTTATATAATTTTGTAAAGTTATTACTAAATGACAATTTCAGATCGATAGATATCGTAAAATGACCATTAATTTTTCCTTTTCACACACTCTTTGCTAACTAGTTAGCTCCTTTGAAACAAGACCGATATTATTGCCAATTATAACCCACACCACTTTAGTCCCAAAATCCCACCAACCCTTTTTATTTTTCCGTACCCTATATTTTTCAATTGCCAAACTAATATTGGTCCATGCAAAGACCCTTAGTTAAGAAAATTAACATTTTCTTACTGTCTGAATACCCTTTGAGACAAATAAGCTAAAGAAATGCTAAAAAGACTATGCTTCAGGCAATAAGTCCTTCATTGTACATTACAAGAGCTTTTAATTGGTCAAATTAAAAAAAAAATATAGCCAATACAGTTCATAGTTGTCATTTTTACAACTACACTAAAATCACCTAGTATAAAAAAAGAGTTCAAAATTAAAAAAGCCAATTAATTATCATCCCTTAAAAACCCATCAACCCTTTACCTTCCTCAAGTTAAAAAGCCCAACAAAATTAATTAATATTTAATGTATGTTATTAATTACTATGTTAGATATTACTCGATCTACTAACTCAAAATCTATAGCCCACAAATACATATAGAGTTATTTATAATACATTTTTATCTTCACAGGAATATATTATTCATATCATGTAACAACTTTTGCTCTTAGACTTTCTACAAAATCTAAAAAAAAATATATCTTGGTCTGATCTTATTCTGTGGTAACTAAATAGGAATCTAGTATTTTTTTTTGGTTTCGAGTTGATTTCATTTAAAAAAGGTATGAACGCAAAATCAAAATAAAAACAGTCGAATTGAGTACCTTCTCTTTTTTTTAAGTAGGTTAAAAAGGCAGCTTCATTGTCAAGAGACAAATTTTCAGAGCATACAATTTTTTTTTATTTGTAAGCTTAAAATTCTAGTTATCCAAAACCTATTCGAACCGTGAGTTTGTTAAGAAAAAATATTAAACGAGATTTTTTTCTTTTTTTTTCGAAACTACACAGATAAATGAAATTAGCTATTGACGTTAAGATTTTGCAAAATAGTACTCAATCGTGCTGTCAAGCGACATTATAAATTAATGAAGAGAGAAGAAAAATACGTTTTTAATTATTTTTTCATCTATAAAATGGATATCAATTTTTTTTTATTATAATCCCTATTATAAGTGCCAGAACTAAAGTTGTTTTTGATATTAGTAAAATAATCATGTGAAGTTTTTAATGATTTATAAATAAATCTTTATAAACATAATAAAAATGAATTGCTTACTTTACATTGATGCACCGCCTGCTCAAAGAGCCAGTTTCATTTTCAAAAAGACACTTTTTTTTGAAAATTTTGTTTTCCGAAAATTTTGAAAAATCGATTCAAAATGTGAATCAAATTGTGTCAGAACAAGGGTTATTTAACTTTTAGAATAATAAATGATATATTAATGATACAATCAACAGAAATAAAGGACTTGCAATATAGCTACTGGAGAAAAATTACATCAAAAACGGTCTATCCATTTTAGAGTCACGTTATTTAAGATTCTAGGATAAAAAAAAAACTTGTGAGTTTTTCTTAAAGCGTGCTTACAAGGACAAATAAATTTATTATTATTTATATGAAAGAAAATAATGATATTTTGAAGGGTATATTGATGGAAGTGGAAAGAAGTCTATGCCTACCCCTACGGGAAAAAGGCGTGATTATATGTATGTTATGTATGTATGTATATTAATGAAAGTTAAATAACCCTTGTTCTGAGTTTTAACCGCGAAAAGTAAGTAAGTTATAATTAACACAAATAAATTAATGTGTTAAAGTTGAGATTTTAACTAAAACTCGGACATCCACTGTCATTTTCTTAACTCAAAGGACATACAACCTTTTAATTAGAAATTCATACAATTTATTGTATGGATAAACACACCGTAAAGTAAATATCTGTAAAACTGTAAAATAAATCCACACCAAAAATAAAACTTATTATAATCCGGCCGCTGAGAGAATCCGTTCCTGACACATGTCAGTTGGTCTTGATTTGTATGGGGAAATAAAAACCGCTTTATAGTATCCATTGTAACCTCGCATAATGATATATGTATGCTTTGTGATGGAATTTGAGATCAAAAAATATAAACAAACAAATATCATTTGATCAGGTGGACCGACGATATCGTCAAAGTTGCGGTGGATGCAATTGGCGAGTTGTCGTTCATTGTGGCGTTCTAGGGGGGAGGCCTTTGTTCAGCAGTGGACGTCTTCCGGCTGATGATGATGATGATGAAATATCATTTTGAAAGTGAAATTTTATATCTTATAAAAAAATGTAGTTAATGTAGAGATTAGAGCAAAGTCATTAAAAAAAAAAAAAAACATTAAACCAGTGTCCTTGCGACCACGGCCAGTGTAACGCCACGTAACGCGGTCGAAACGTCAAGCGTTTAAGGTATTAAAGCATGTACGCGCTTATTCCCGTAAATTATATTACTATAAACATGCAGCGCGATAGTTTAAATGTTAATACTAGAGCAGAGGATTTGATTGATTGATTTATTTATGCTTATTTAAATGTTTAAATTCTTTTTCTTATAACTTTATTATAACTGCCTCGTTGGCCTAGTGGTTCTAAGCGGGACAGCTGCGCTACAGGTCTTGGGTTCTATTCCCGAGTCGACCAAGGTGTTATTAGGTTTTTCTATGAAATTCTCAGTAGCAGGTCGGAGTTTGGATTTGTGCCCGGTTAGTGGCAATAGGCTCGCCCCCTATTACATGGGACCTAAACATACCGGCGAACTGTGGGTGGTACTCCTCTGCCTAACCCTTCGGGGATACAGGCGTGATGGTAAGTTATGTTATAATTCTTACTAAATTTTAAGGGTTTTCAACAAACTACCACGTAAAAAACTATTTATTGTCGTGCTGACACTTTTGCTGACCTTTTTTGTTATTTAATTCCATCACAGGGTATAATTTGAATGATTTTATTCGTTTATAGGACAAAATATGTGTTAGTTTTAATTTGTAGTAAACTTCGCCACATTATATCTCCCTGTTGACCACGACCTGTCAGGAACGCATACTCTCAGCGGCCGGACTGTATGTATTCTCTCTGTTTTAACTAACCTGTGGTAAATCTTCATCTTCTTCAGGCTCCTTGTATTTCCTGACCATATGTTCTTCAACTGGTTGGAAGAGTAACGCCGCCGCCCACACGTTTAGCATTATACCGCCGAGTATTAAAACTGCTCCCCTGAAATATATGAAGGTATTGTTAACCGATTGACAAATGAGGGTTATGTATCGCTAGAGTATGGATCTGTTCATATCTGACGGAAAATGCGTAGCGTATTAGCGGTCGTGTTGTGCCGGAACAGACAAATTTATTACAACACATTAAATTTTTCTCACTCAACCGATGTCGCGTTAGTGCGTCGCATCCCATTTTCTGTCAAATATGAACCGACCCTAATCTAAAATAATATAGTATCTTGGGAAAACCCACACGGCCTGATCTGATTCTAAATTAGATAGAGCCTGTTGTATGGTAACCAGACAACTGATAAAAATACTTATGTGTTTCTAAATACACGATACATATTATGCATAAATTACATTCAGACACGCAGACCAAGCCGCCGGCGAAAGTTAGTGCAATATTTGGCTTTAACTTAGTAACGAAACGAGGTAAACCTCATGTTTGAGCTCGTTAAATTCGTCTTTAAAAGTTCTATAACTTACTTATATCCATACTCTTCTAGCAGATATCTCAGCACTGGCGGTAGTATGATACTGCCGAACGCGCTGCCCGACATACATATACCGTTGGCGAGGCCTCGCAGACGCACGAAGTATGACGTCACTATGTAGACTGTAGGGGGAAAGGCGAGACCAGCTCCCGTGCCTACCATTGCACCGAAACTGGAATAAATATAAAATAAATAAATAAACAAATGTGGACAACATCAGTATAAATTGAACCCAAAATAAGTAGCTAAAACACGCGAGTTTTGGAATCAGCGACAACGAAGGTACCACAAACTTGAGACTCTCTACATTGACCCGTCTGGGGATCGAACCCGGGTCACCAAGATCTGGCGACACCTCGAAAACCGAAGTACTAAACTTGCCCATAGAAGTCGCCACATATATTAAAATAAATATAAACAAATAAATAAATGCGGACAACATCACATACATTGGTCTGAACCTAAAGTAAGTAGTTAAAGCACTTGTGTTATGGAATTCAGAAACAACGAAGGTAACACATACACCCAGACCCGAGACAATGTAGAAATGTTGGTTTCTACATTGACCCGTCCGAGGATCGAACCCGGGACCTCAGAAATAGCGACATCTTACAAACATATATTTAGTGCGTCAGTAAGATACTTATATTAGACACGTTTTAGTAATTTCAGGTTTTCTCACGATGTTTATCAAGACCGATTAAATAATATTGTATAATAATATATATAATATATAATAATATTATAAAGAGGAAAACTTTGTTTGTTTGTAATGAATAGGCTCAAAAACTACTGGACCGATTTTAAAAATTCTTTCACCATTCGAAAGCTACATTATCCACGAGTAACAGAGGCTAAAATTTAATTTTGGAAAAATCCAAGGTCCACGCGGGCGGAGCCGTGGGCGACCGCTAGTATTGTATAATCAGTGACAACAATCTATACTTATAATAAATCTGTAGAAATGAAAATTCTGCACATTGAAAATATCAAAAAAATAAATGGCGGGGGGTGTTACTAGACCGACAAAGAAACCAAAAGTGTGAAAAAAAGTTTTTGTCTGTCTGTCTGTCTGTTTGTTCAGGTATCACGCAAAAACTACCGGTTCGATTACGATGGAACTTGGTATAATTATTCTTCATTATCCTGGGCACCACACTGGGTAGTTTTTATCCCGGAAAAGTATAAACAATAAAAAACAAACTTAATTTTGCGCTTAAAAACTCATTGATAAGTTTCGTCATCCACGCGAACAAAGTCGCAGGCACAGCTAGTTAGGAAATAAAAATTAAAGATTATCATTCGCATTTTCGTTTATAACCTCATTTTGACTAAAGCAAACTTTTTATAAAACAGTTCACTCATTTTGGTGTTACAATGTCACTAACACCGTACAAAACACAATTGTCATTTGTAAACTGTATTTATCATTGCTCTAGTATTAAATATTTAATGTCTATTCTTACCTAAAGTATAGATAAGTGATAGAAAAAGCACAGCTACTGAAGATCATGCCGAACGCCGCAAAACTGCCGCCGATGAGCGTTACCGTCCGGTACGACCACTTTACTGATAGAATTGACGATAATGGACCTGAAATATATAAGGGTTTCATTAATATAAGGGTCAGATTAGGGTCGGTTCATGATTGACGGAAAATGCGTCGCGAACAGACAAATCTATGGTTAATCATGGTACCGGTCACACTCAACCAATGATGCGTCTATTGTGAAAGGTTGAATGTTTTATGATGTTTTTGATATCTACACTTACGCGATTAATAATACGCGACGCATTTTCCGTAAGATATGAACCGACCCTTAAACTTTCAATACATGGTACAAAAAGAAAAAAAAAACAAAATCATCTGGAAAGGAGAGCATTGCTGTCAGTGAAATATTAAAATTGAAAAGTTTTAAACCAATGTGGATTTAGGATATCTAATTCCTAAGTAAGCGAAATTTAAAGAACTGTTCCTACTAATTTATAACATTGCTATCTTTCAAGCAAATAAATTATTATATTCTATGAATTTCAAACATTAAAAGCATGAATTAAACGTAAATACATTTTTCTTTTGTTACATATATATGTACATCATTTTAAGTTATCGCCTGAATTGAAGACGGTATTTAACACCTATCGCATACCTATGCGACGTATCTATCAAAAAAATATCTATTCTTTTCTTCTTCTTCTTCTTCTTCCTGCAATTTTCCCAAATTAATTGGGGTCGGCGCACCATGTTTTTTCCTTCCATTCCACTCTATTAGCAGTCATACTCTCATTCACTGCTTTTTCATTCATATTATCTCTCACGCAGTCAAGCCACCTTTTTTTCGGCCTTCCTCTTCCTCTCCAGCCATCCACATTCAAATGCATCACTCTCTTATTCACATGCCTTTCATCCCTCCTCATTACATGCCCATACCAGGCTAGGCGATTCCCTTTCACTTTTTTAGTTACTGGCGCAACTTTCAAACTTCCTCTTATATACTCCGGACCGCAGCTCGTGCTGCGTCTCCCATACCGCGTGTATTGTCCGCTCTGAATAAACTTGTACAGTCCAACCCGGACTGCGATTTGTTTACCGATGCCTTTCCCAAATTAATGTTCAGTTGTTTGCAATTCAATGAGAATAATAGTATGTAGTAGATTTTTCCAATTTATTGTTATATATAAGAATTGTTTTTATGTTTTAGTTAGAATAATGTGCATTTTTGAATGATTAGTTTAAGCTTTTTATGTGATTTATGTAATTGGCTCCAAGCCGTGTAAATCATTAAATAAATAAATACTCATTCCTAACCTTTAATATCTATTCTTTTATTTATTCTAATAATAATGTATAACTTACCCAAACTGCTATACAAGAAGTAACATAACGCGACGATCCCTGACGACGCCGACGCACTGGATTGAAACACATCGTTGAACTCAACCAGAAGCACGCCGAATGACTTGATGGTACCGGGGATTAGAATGTTCACGAGTGTCGCTCCTGTAATGTTGGAAATAAATGGTTTATTAACTACAAGCTGTTATTTAACTTTTTATCTGCGTAAACCTAAGAATGAAATATGTTAGCTATCTATGTTTTTTTGTATGGAATCTTGCAAACAAATTTTGTAGTAGTATATTTAACCGATTGTGCTAAAATATTATATAAACACAAATAATATAAAACAAAGTCTTTACTATTTATATTAGTATTAATCAGATAAAAATTACTCAGTCAACCAGCAAATTACTCGAACAGCAAGATTATATACTCAGTCTTACTCTTAGCAACTCGTGATCTCAGCATTCATTCCTTTCTTTCTTTTATGATCTTTCACACAATTTGACTACTCAAGTAGCATAAAACAGTTTGGATGAATAAGGCCACAGTTGGGATAAATAAGGCCACTACGAGTAGAAATTTGGCCACTATCGCTATAATAAGGCCACAGTAGGGCTAACAAGGCCACTGTTGGGCAGATTACCTACGAGCACGCACCATCCCCACTTGCCGTCGGGCGGCACCATTTCCCAGTCGCGCTCCGGCGCCGGACCGATTGTGAACCGGCCGCCGCCGACGGCTGAGTCCTCCGGTAACTTGACTGTGGACAACAATATAACAAGTTAATTATGAAAAATATAAGCATACAGTGAGAGATGACGATGAGTAAAGAGGTAAATATAAAAAAACACCAGACTTCAAATTAAATTAAACAGACTTAAATTTATAGTGACGACCTCCGTGGTCGAGTGGCGTACGCACCGGTTTCAAGGTGTCGCTAGCTCTGAGGTCCCGGGTTCGATCCCCGGACGGGTCAATGTAGAAATAAACTTTTCTACATTGCCTCGGGTCTGGGTGTTTGTGGTACCTTCGTTGTTTCTGAATTCCATAACACGCGTGCTTTAGCTACTTACTTTGGGTTCAGAGCAATGTATGTGATGTTGTCCGCATTTATTATTATATGGGACCGCCTCTAAGGTATTTAAGATATTTCGCATGTCGCGTAAAATAAATACGAAAATAAATCTTAAAATCAATTAATAAATATCCTAGCTCATACAGATCAGACGTTTTCGATAAAATGGTGGTCATGCAAAGACATAGTATTGTATCTGTAACGACTCGTTTAGTTACTCTTATAGAGGTTTTTCAAAATATATCTAAGGAAATGTATTTAAATACCTATAATCTGCCAGCTTAGAATTATTTTTGTGTGAATTAAGACGTAGTATACGTTTTACGTTTTAAATTTTCTTTTATCAAAATTTTAATAGGTAATAATCCAATGTTATTACTTAGAATGTTGGTCGACCTATATTGGCGACTGTGTAAGTCTGATGCTTTTGCTACTTATTCTTATGTAATGTTGTATACAGAAGCTGTTGGTTTGCCTTTAATCTATACTTATAATAAATCTGTAGAAGTGAAAATTCTGTACATTGAAAATATCGAAAAAATAAATGGCGGGGGGTGTTAATAGACCGACACCGAACACAAGTGTGAAAAAAATAATTTTTGTCTGTCTGTGTGTCTGTTTGTTCAGGTATCACGCAAAAACTGCCGGTTCGATTACGATGAAACTTGGTATAGTTATTCTTTAATATGCTGGGCACCACACTGGGTAGTTTTTATCCCGACCGATCAAACTTAATTTTGCGGATAAAACTCATTGATAAGTTTCGTCATCCACGCGAACGAAGTCGCAGGCACAGCTAGTAAATAAATAAATAAATATACAGACTTTTTTCGGGTCTTGGCAATCAGAACCAATAACCTACTTGGCTTACCATCGAAAAGAATTTGGCAATAATATCAGCTTTTAAGAGTTCATAAAGTATCATTAATAATTTTGTACTTATATGCGAATTTTATTTACGACCTAATCTTATATATAAAATTCTCGTGTCACAATGTTAGTTACCGTACTCCTCCGAAACGGCTTGACCGATTTTTATGAAATTTTATATGCGTATTCAGTAGGTCTGAGAATCGGCTACTATCTATTTTTCATACCCCTAAGTGGTAGTAGGTAGGTAGTAGGCAGGTGCTAGGTAGAAAAAATTGCATTGCAACGCATGCCGGTACAGCTAGTAAATAAATAAATTATTGATTACACGAATGTAAAATTAACCAAGAGCAACGAAATTTTTTATGGGACCACCTCTGGGTATAATAATCGATGACAAATTCAAATGAATCCACAATAAGTGGATATATCGCTTAACAAACATAAAAAAAACAGATACGCATAATTAAGAACCTCTTCCTTTTAAAGTTGATTAATGATACATTCAATTTGAAAAGTATTGTATACTGTATTCGAATTTGCAGTCATGCATAGGAATCCAAACATAAAACCGCCAGGCTAACAGGAGGAAAAGATTTTACTAACGTGTAAGATATAGTTCCCAGTCTAACCATGTAATGAATCGCTTGTGGAGGTCAGATAGGCAGTCGATCCATGTAAAATGCAGTATTCAGCTGAATCCGGTAAGACTGGAAGCCGACCCCAACATAGTTGGGAAAAAGGCTAAGCAGATGGATATGATATAGTTCCTTAACTTCTTTCGTACCGATGTTTTTTTTTTTAGATTTGACCAGCCCTAAACATAGACCAATCTCTCTTTTATTTCTTTAACTATCAGTAATTATTAAAACGTTCACCATTACGCGTTTGAAGATAAAAATAATGTTAACGGCGTCAGCACCCTACGGCTTGGCTGGCGTCCAATTATGGAACTGGAGTCATTGGAAGCATGGGCCGAGTTGAATGAGGTTACGGTTACACTAATGGACACTCAAATGTAAGACGCTCGTTCAACGTTAATCATGATAATAATAATCCGGCCTATAAACGTCTCACTGCTGGGCACAGGCCTCTTCCCATATAGAGAAGGCACGAGCATTGATCACCACGCTTGCTCTCTGCGGATTGGCGATTTCGGATCCCAAGTTTTAGAATCCAGGTTTCCTCACGATGTTTTCCTTCACCGTTTGTCAGAAGTGTCTTAGAATAATAAGGAAAGTAAATATAACTTTGAAAAAGCCACATTGGTAACCGTCGCCGTAAACTTAATATCTTGGTACAATATTGGTCTCTAAGATTTACGCGAATGTTAGAAAACTACTTTTGATCTAACAGCTAAATGATACGCGATAGAATACGTTAAATAGTAGCTTTATTTCAATTTTGTAACGACTCACACACGGTCATCTGATCCCAAACTAGGAATCCTGTACTATGGCAACCAGATAGCTGATAAACATAAATACATTTCTAAATACATACATATTATAGATAAATTACACCCATACATGATGATGTTGCACACAGATTTGTCCTGGGAGGGAATTGAACCCACGACCTCCGGTTCAGCCGTCAGGGTCATTAACCACTAGACCAAGGGGCAAGTCAGGTGCAGTTTGACATTGTATGATGTATCTGTATATCATCAACAAGTTTTTCAGATTTGTATTTCATACTGGGTGTAGGAGAAACCCTGTTTTATGTTTAGTAAAAAAAATAATTTAAGAATTAAAATCCGCTAGTTTTTTTCCCTCTGTACTTTCATAGTTATAATTTCGTTAATAAATATAATAATAATTTAATTAAAGCTTATTTCTGTTCAATACTATAAGGTACCTATTTTGCTACCTATCGGTCAATCATCACTCATCTCTAAAGTCCGAAACGACAACCTCCGTGGTCGAGTGGCGTACGCATCAGTTTTCAAGGTGTCGCTAGCTCTGAGGTCCCGGGTTCGATCCCCAGACGGGTCAATGTAGAAACTCACTTTTCTACATTGTCTCGGGTCTGGGTGTTTGTGGTACCTTCGTTGTTTCTGAATTCCATAACACAAGTGCTTAATAGCTGCTTACTTTGGGTTCAGAGCAATGTATGTGATGTTGTCCGCATTAAAAAAAAAAAAAAAAACTAGTCCGGTTGCTGAGAAATACTGAAATGTCACTCATTTATAAGTCATCGTCAAGTAACATGCTGTCTCACTCAATTTAAGATGAAAATGAGCAACAGCTCATCTCCCGAGCCTTTTCCCAACTATGTTGGGGTCAACTATCAGTCTTACCGGATTCAGCTGAATACCGTATTTTACTATCTGACCTCCACAATCCATTATTATTATTTCTTTTTTTTTAATTTTTGGCAAACCACTACTGGGTAATCCAGTATCCCATAAAGACAGGTTGTCAGAATTGACTTAACGACTGTCAAAGATCTACGTATGACAGTCGGAACCTGCAGCTTAACGTGCTATCCGAGGCACGGTAAATTAGCAACAGCTAAACATTTAAGAACATTCTAAATTGAAGTGGGTACTAAGCGAACATAAACGTTTCGCGGTATAATAAAATAACGTTTTACAGTCATGTGTAAATATTCACATAGCTAATAAGTTGTATAGCAAACAAGGGGTATTCGTCACAAAGAAATCTCTCCAACAAACATCTGACTCACTCATTCTCTGAATCGTTCTTAACAACTGTTTTGTTTACTTCACTTTATTATGTTTACTGTATTTTATATGCGAGAGTTTATATTATGTAGGTCAAAAATTAATTATGAATAGATATTCAACGATTTAGATCACAACAAAACGTAATGTTATAAATTTCTAGCATTTAAAATTGTCAAAATACGTATTTTTCGCTCTAAGATTATCGAAAACTTAGATACTTACTAGCTGTACCTGGCATGCGTTGCAATGCAATTTTTTCTACCTAGCACCTGCCTACTACCTACCTACTACCACTTAGGGGTATGAAAAATAGATAGTAGCCGATTCTCAGACCTACTGAATATGTATATAAAATTTCATAAAAATCGGTCAAGCCGTTTCGGAGGAGTATGGTAACTAACATTGTGACACGAGAATTTTATATATAAGAAGATTATTTTTTACAGATGATAGATAAAAATTTTGGATATACATATTTCCCCTTTCGGTCACTTAATTTCATGATACTAAGAAAAAATATAACTAAGTATTACGCTACTGGTATACAAGCAATAATATTTAATAATTTAAGGTTTTGAACAAAACATAACATAACATACCATCACGCCTGTATCCCAGAAGGGTTAGGCAGAGGTGTACCAATGTACACCCACAGTTCGCCACCACTAGGCCTTGCAACGAGACAGTTGTTTTGAACAAAATAACTTCAAATAAAATTATTTTGGAGAAATGCGTATTCATATTAATTATTAAGTAAAAGATAAGCGCATAAGGCCCTTGAAAAATTTCCTACTTAAAGTAAGTAGCTAGTACAAAGTTATACCAACTAAACAAGAAATATGGACAGTATTGATATAAAACTACTACATAAAATCCTTCTATTTGAAAAGAATTGGGGTAGTTCGACCTACTTTAGTAATTACATACGAACGTTCACATATAGACATCCCCTACTGCTTGGCAGAGATCCAATGTCTGGAAATACGATCTTATAATTGACGACCTCCGTGGTCGAGTGGCGTACGCACCAGTTTTCAAGGTGTCGCCAGCTCTGAGGTCCCGGGTTCGATCCCCGGACGGGTCAATTTAGAAAACCACTTTTCTACATTGTCCCGGGTCTGGGTGTTTGTTGTACCTTCGTTGTTTCTGAATTCCATAACACAAGTGCTTTAGCAACTTACTTTGGGTTCAGAGCAATGTATGTGATGTTGTCCGCATTTATTTATTTATTATTATTTATTTATAGTTAAAAGAATCAGGGTAACATACTAACTGAGAAATATTTAAGCATTTACCCCGGTTTCTGACTGACTTCTTCTTTCTCGTGTCATTGACCAAACTCAAACTGACGTTGACCAGTTGAAAGACTGATCAACGCAATCTGTTGTTAAATCAACTGATTATGACTGTGATCGGTTGATCAAAAGACTAACAGCCAATAACAGGGCTTGACATGAGATTTGATAGTTGATTAACAAATTTTTATGTTCAGTTATCGGGGGTTAGTCACATAATTGTTCTTTTGTCTAGTCTTTCCTAAGCTATGTTGGGGTCGGCTTCCAGTCTCACCGGGTTCAGGTGAAGTCCGTATTTTACAGAGCGACTGTCTATCTGACCTCCACAACACATTGTACATTTTCTGATGTTATATCCTAGTATCCTAGATATAGACATAGCCAAAATTTTACTATAAAGATATGCGAGTCGAGTTTAAGAATTAGAACTATGTAGGTATGTGTTGACGACCTCCATGGTCGAGTGGCGTACGCACCGGTTTCAAGGTGTCGCTAGCTCTGAGGTTCCGGGTTCGATCCCCGGACGGGTCAATGTAGAAACCAACTTTTCTACATTGTCCCGGGTCTGGGTGTTTGTGGTACCTTCGTTGTTTCTGAATTCCATAACACAAGTGCTTTAGCTACTTACTTTGGGTTCAGAGCAATGTATGTGATGTTGTCCGCATTTATTTATTTATTTATGTGTTTTACTGTATGTATTATCAACAGACAGATGGATAGGCTTAGTTATAAGGCTAAGGTTTCTATTGGTACCCTTTACGGAGCTCCGAAGTACCAACAGACAATTTCGATATTCTGTAAGTACCAACACGCCACTCGCATCATAAAAAATAATAAAATACACAGAAATACTTCATGATGTCATGAAAATGAAGGAAGTACACAACAATGTATACAAAACACAAAGTTATTAGAAACATAATCTATTAAATAGTCTTCAGTTAACCTTCGTATCTTCGACACAAGGTCGACAATTAACTTTCCTGTTTTATTACTGACATAAATGCATTCAAATTGTACTCTTTTAATTTTATTAGCTCGATATTGCAACATCTATAATAAAAACTTAATTAACACTGAAATTAATTGAAAAAAATTTGAAAATATGTAGATGAAATGGTTTTTTTTTTAATTTTGTTATACACTAATTAACTAAGTAGGCGGAATATGCAACTAGAGTCAGTAAATTTAACGTTTTAAAAGAGCTTAGAAAGGCCTATTTGAAATAAAAATAATCTGAATTCGATTATGAAGAACTGTACCTTTATTTAATACATCTGATATTACTATATTCCATGCAAATATTTGATCTATATATATATACTAGCTGTGTCCCGCGGTTTCACCCGCGTGAATACCTAGGTCCCATTCCCGGTGTTGTATATAATAACAGACAATAATTAGCAATAAATTAAAATTGCGACTATAATTTGAGATTTAAACTATCCTATCTCTCAAGTTGGATCGAACTGCACATGGTGTGCGAATTTTATTATAATCGGTTAAGTGGTTTAGGAGTCCATTGAGGACAAACATTGTGACACGAGATTTATATATATTAAGATATTCTATTCAAATTAAAAATATAAATTTTTCCTTTTTTACGTAACTATGACTCAACTTTTTATTTGAAATGTCACATGACGTCACAATTTCGTACGTTTTGTGCGAAAGCATGACATCATTAGCGCACCCCTGGACTTCAATTCTCTTTATCTACTTGGTACTTTCATATTTAGAAAAATCAAAATGCTAATCTAGTCTATTTTTACCCGACTGCCAAAAAGGGTTATGTTTTTATTTATTCTTTAACTGAGTCACTAAATAGATTTTGTCTTTTAGCCACAGTCATTTACCCTATTCTAAGCGGAAAACTTGGATATATAACCAGGTTTGTCTGGCCTGTTTGTTTAGTTAGCGACCTTGACCTGACTGCTAAACCGGGGGTCTTGAGTTTCATTGCCATCTTCCTTCCCATCAAATATTTGTGTGATGAGCATGATCATTCGTTGTGAAACACATAAGTATGTGTATCAGTTGTCTGGTTACCATAGTACAGGCTACCTACTTCGGGATCAGATGACCGTGTGTGAGTTGTCCCAGTACATTATTATAACTTGACCAGCAACCATCGTTAGTGACGTCATATCCCATAGCAACTGCCATCTTAAGCTTATGTTATTATTAATGGCCATTTCAGAGCACATAGGTTTGCAGTTATAACTGGTTAATGACGACTTTATGACAACATAAACACGGTAACGTTTTAATGATCTGTGAAATTGGAGTCTGCCCTTGACTGAAAGCATGTCATTTGAAGGAAAATTAACTGTTTTAACCGATTTCGAAAGGTTCTTAATATTTTTTAAATGTTTTCTCCATTAATTGTACATAGATGTCAAAATATTATTTTGATCTATTCAGGTTTACCTATACTTCAGAGGTCTTATATAAGTTTCGTCAATATCCAATGTATCCGTACAGTAGTGATGTTTTTTTTACATTCAGTTAATTATCAGTCATTTAGTCACTAAATTAAAAAGCCTAAATATCAAAGGGATCGATCGTGGACGGGTCAATATAGAAGACCCACCACCTACCTAGTCTCGGTCTGGGTCTGGATTGTGGTATCGTTGTCTCTGATTCCAAAGCACGCGTGCTTTAGCTACTTATTTTGGGTTCCGAGCAATGTATGTGATGTTGTCCACATATATTACATAACATAATGTAATAAGCTTAGATGAATGATTGGTCTCGCGCGCTCGACTAGATACCGCACTGTCAACAAACAAAATGTCCGTCGCTACGGCGACAATAAAATTGTGCTCCCAGTGTCCTTCTTATTATGTGTAGTATTGTTTTTACACCATTTTACTACGCAAGTCGGCATTTTACATCGAATTGCAAACATAATAAAATAAAATGTTCCGGAGGTCTAAGTCAAACAAAGCTGTCAACGTGACTAGCACGGGTACGCCGGGCGTACTATTTTCGCCGCATTTAACGAGTACGACGGCGCGGCGGTATCTAGTCGAGCGCGCGAGACCAATCATTCATCTAAGGTAATAAGTGTATAAACATATGGCATTGCTGGACGCAGTAAACTTCTGTATGTACCAAAAGTGATTATTTTTAGCTTCCATTTTAATTGATTTCAATGCCTCTATGTTTAGAAATACCTCGCCTATACATCTCGCCGACTTCTGTGCAGTAAACAGTAAATATTTACGTTCCTAACTGTTTGTATAACTTCTTTGGTATTGAATGGAAGACTTGACTATTTGCTTTAGAAATAGTATTATTAAATCGGTTTTAAATATAAGGCAAGGTCAACAAAACTAGCTAAAGAATATAAGCAACCTAAGTTCTTCCAAAGATTAACTAATATTATAAGTAAGTCTTTTGAGTGAGCCAAGTGACATTTCTACAAGCGTAAGGCTGCCCGCCCACGTCAGACTTTTTGGAGGACAGATAATCGGGCCGATTTTTCTTCCGATTCTTAGGACGAATTTCGTGGTCGACTCAACACCTACGTCCGTCTCTTTGTCTGTGGCTATCCAGGAAGCAGCACGTCATTGACAGAGAGAATACCATGATGAATAACGAGGAAGGTGGATTTACAGAGGAAGGTTTGTCTTTAGCTTTTGAGGAACAGAAGAGAGAAAAGATCGGTCGGTATGCGATCTCGTAGGACGTGTGCGTTGCACTATTGCTATCAGTGTGCTCTATTTTTTGTGGGCAGCCTTAACGATGATGACGATCTCAAATAACATGAAATACATGGAAATGACATTACATTTCGATAGGTCACGTGACTTGGACTTGTCACTTCTATACATTTGAGCGATTCTATCAGCGTTAACGCTTGTAGAAATGTCGCTTGGCTTGTTGTTTTTGTAATGTACGAAGAAAACGGCCCTTAACAACAAACTGTTTATTTCCGTAACCATGGCAACACATAATAACAATATTTACACAAACGCCAGCTTTTACTGTTGTCCTTGTCTATTTCGTGAATTCGTAATACAAGAAAGCAGTATGTACTGCAGGTCTCAATATTTGATCCGTATTTTCTAACATATAATACCAAAAATTAACCAAATGGTTGCCAGAGAGCTATGGACCGAAATATTCTGGGTGTCAAACTTGTAGACCGGGTAAGGAATACTATAATCCGTTCCACCACAAAAATCGATGACGTCTCTCCGAAAGCTGCCACGCTATAATGGACTGGACACATCTGCCGCATGTCAGACGACCAATGGGCCAAACGAACGACCCAATGGGTCCCTCTAAATGGCAAGAGGCATCGCGGCAGGCCCAGACGGAGATGGCGGGATGAGCTGGACTCCTTTGATAAGGAGTGGATGACCACGGCCCTGACCAAAAGGAAATAGAAGGAGAGTAGCAAGGCCTTTGCCCTGCAGTGGGACAGAAAAGGCTAGAAAAAAAAAATGTATTGCAGTAATTGCACGGTATACATATAGTATCCTGTATCGCAGTCAAAGCATTATAGTTGACGGGCCTGTTGGTCTAGTGGTTAGTAACCCTGACTGCTATACCGGAGGTCGTGGGTTCGATTCCCACCCAGGACAAATCTTTGTGTGATGAGCACGATCATTTGTTCTGTGTCTGAGTGTAATTTATCTATAATATGTATGTATTTAGAATTATATAAGTATGTTTATCAGTTGTCTGGTTACCATAACACAAGCTCTGCTTAGCTTGGGATCAGATAACCGTGTGTGAGTTGTCCCGGAATATTATTATTATATATGAAACTGAAAAATGAATGTGCCAAGACAATAAGTCAAGATAATTTACGTCTTAGCAACAAATCATTCAAATAACAAAACGTTTTAAGCGACAATAATTATAGTAACAGCTGTATTATGACTAACGCAAGGTCAATGACCTCTTTTTCTAGACAATCGTATAAATTAGTGGCCTGTTCATATCGCCTGTTTTTTGATAACGGGTTTAGCAGTTTTGGAGATAAAAGTATAATTATTATGTTGTTATTAATAAGAATAACGTTTGGAGATAATGTTGACAGTTTGGGAATGGTGTAATTCAGGATAAGGTTACATCATAATTATGTGTATGTGATGTTTTGTATGACACGCGCGTTGTTTCATTTTTAACCAACTTCAAAAAGGATGAGCACCGAACTTTCGACTGGGTGAACCGATTTCGATGATTCTTTTTTTATTTGAAAGGTGGTGCTTCCCGTGTGGTCCCATTTTGGTCCAGTTTTGACAGTGGAATCCATAGGAAATAAATATAAGCTGTATTTTAAAGTCAGTTTATTTTTGTAAGGAAACACCAACTTTCAGTCCAAGATTCCATGGTAAAAAACATAAAAAAAATACAGTTGAATTGAGTACGTCCTACTTTTTTTAAGTCGGTTAAAAGCAACTGAATCGATTAAGATGTCATTTGTAAACGCAGACAGTGTTATCAAGGATAGTATACATTTCCGATACTTTGCTCCGTGGTCCATGGAAACAAGAACTGCGCGGGTAAATGACACACAGCTAGTATTAGAGTGAATAACTTATATACTAAATGACATATAGCTACATAATAAAAAAAATAATAATAATAAAAAGTTTATTTGATGAACCTTAAACGTACAACAAATTTGAGATTGGAGCCTCCTTTTAAGCAAAAGATGCCTGTATTAGGAGACTCCGCTCTTTCAAAAACAAGAAGTGTAAACTATACAATACGAGTACACAATAAAAAAAAAAAAAAAAAACAAGGTGATTTGAGTGAATGAGGATGTGTGTGTGTAATGAGGGTGAGGGTGTGTGTGCGTGTGTGTGTGTGTGTGTGTGGGGGTGTGTGTGTGTGTGTGACTGTGAGGGTGTTTGTGTTTGGGTGGAGTATTGTGTTAGTATAGTGTTAGTGTGTCTGTTGTAGAAGTAATTCAGTCTCACTATAGGTTAGGTTTCCTATCCATTCCGTTAGTGTTTTTTTGCATTCATAACAATTCTTAGGGTAGATGTAAATGTGTTTATTAATAGTATTATAAAGCTGAGCAGATCGTTTATAAAGTTGAATACTAGCAAATAGTGTTTTTGTTTGTGGTATTTTTAATATAATGTCTTTTCTTCTTCTAGCCAATATTCGGTGATCATAGGTTAGTGCTTTATGAGTTGTGAGAACAACTTGAGTAATGTAAAGCTTTCTGACCGTTAAAAGGTTACTGATTTGGTAAAGTTTTTCAGTACAATATCTCCGTTTTTTAAAATACATGCACTTGATGAGAGACCGTTGTGCTCGCTCTAATTCTAAAAATTTTGTTTTAGAGGCCCCCCCCCAAATAGGGATGCAGTATAGCAATACTGATTGTGCAAGTGCTAAATATATAATATTTAGGAAGTTTTTGTTTCTGCCTGAGGGAGTACATACATTTCTAGGTATTACATGTCTGAGTGTCCTGAAAATCCAACTTAGTTTTCTGATTCTGTTTGCAACTTGATCAATGTGGGGATGCCAAGATAGTCTCTGGTCGACGATAATACCCAAATATTTGATATGAGGTACTCTGTTTATAGTTGAGCAGCTGCAGTGTGAGTGACTTCCAGCATCGCATAGGTGAACTTTAAGATTAAAGCTAAAGCTAAAACATATATAAGCCATTCGCCAATCCGCAGAGAGCAAGCGTGGTGATCAATGCTCGTGCCTTCTCTATATGGGAAGAGGCCTGTGCCCAGCAGTGGGACGTTTATAGGCTGGAATTATTATTATTTACTACTAGCTGTGCCTGCGACTTCGTTCGCGTGGATGAAAAAACTTATCAATGAGTTTTTAACCGCAAAATTAAGTTTCTTTTTTATTGTTTATACTTTTCCGGAATAAAAACTACCCAGTGTGGTGCCCAGGATAAAAAAGAATAATTATACCAAGTTTCATCGTAATCGAACCGGTAGTTTTTGCGTGATACCTGAACAAACAGACAGACAGACAGACAAAAATTTTTTTTTCACTCTTTTGTGTTCGGTGTCGGTCTAGTAACACCCCCCGCCATTTATTTTTTTGATATTTTCAATTTACAGAATTTTAACTTCTACAGATTTATTATAAGTATAGATTATATTTAATGTATAAATCTATACTAATATTATAAAGCTGAAGAGTTTGTTTGGTTGAACGCGCTAATCTCAGGAACTACTGGTTAGAATTGAAAAAAACTTTTTGTGTTAGATAGTCCATTTATCGAGGAAGGCTTTAGGATATATAACATTACGCTGCGACCAATAGGAGCGAAGCAGCAGTGAAAAATGTCACAAAAACGGGGAAAAATATTCATACTTGAAAGCTTCCGTTGCGTGCGCTGCGTAAACGGTTCGAGTTACCCAAAATATATGTATGAAAGAATTGTTCTTCTTTGAATGATCTAAAAAAATGTCTGCGACAGTATATGTCTATCTTTTAAGATTGACTCACTATAACCTTTTTTAAGGTAATCATTTGGTCGAAATTAATGCATTATTGCTAATTATTTGCTACATCGTTTTATCAACATAATATTAACTAAAATTATCATTTACGCAGAAATTCTTTTTTTTTTAATTCTTAATCGCGGTCATAATAACAGACATTGACGCGGTCGAAGTCGCGGGGATCAGCTAGTACTTCTATAAAAGGGCATTAAACGAAGCCGGATGAAAGAAAATCTTGATTATAGCGTATTTCCGGTAATACGGGTAACTTCATCCCAGATAGTAACATAGGTACCATAGATTTTAATCACGTAAATGTTTACACGCACAATATTATGCATTTGTATATAAATGCAATGTTGTTAGTATGGTTCGATGCACTTTTAAAATTAACTATACAGTGAAATGTAACTATTAACAAAGACCTCATACAGAGATCGAGCCTTGATCACCACGCTTGTTTAATTTTAATAACTACTAATTTAAAATATTTAATTACAGCTTACATATTAACTGCACTAGTAAATTGTCACAATTGTTTTAATCAACACACAAAGGACTCCTAAACGAAAAAACAAACATCGGTGCATCTAACAAAAGCTAGTCCCATGCGGGATCGAGCCCTCACCACGCCGCGTAAAACTAATCATTTAAATCGATTACCATTTGTAAAACACTTCCGAAATCTTACACATAGGTATCACACAAATATTTAATCACCCAAAAAAACTTCTACATATTTATTCTACACTGATCATATACTCGCAATATACAATGGCTACCTAAGGCATTCTCTACCATTCAACCAAAGTAGAGATGACAAGAAGCAAATGCGTCAATTTAACTCAAAATTAGGATGAAATCAAATAAATAATAAATACTAAATCCTTCTCCTTGATCTAACAAACTATTTTCTGAAAACCGCATGAAAATCGGTTCAGCCAAACGCGGGATAATCGTGGACAAACATACATACAAGTCAAACTGAGAACCTCAATTTTTTTGAAGTCGGTTAATAAATAGTAAGAAAGTAAGGTAGGTATATAATGTTATATATTAACATACCTTTTTTCTGTCTAGATGCAGCATTATCATCACACATGGCGAACAATCGAACACTAAATCTTTGAAATCTTCATAAAACTAAGTTAATGATTGCGTGTATACTAATTAGTTTGGAATAACCTCGCATGTATATTGTAAGGATATGTTCAGACACACAAAAATGAGATGTTTCATCATCCTTTATTTCATCCATACTGATATTATAAATAGATTAAAATATCTTGTAAAAATGAAAGTGGACGAAGCGAAACAGGTATGTAAGGATCGTAGCAAGTGGAAAGAAGTGGTCTCTGCCTACCCCTACAAGGGAAACAGGCGTGATTATATGTATGTATGTATAAAATATCTTGGTACAATTTACTTAAGGTCATCTGATCCTAAACTAGGAAGAGCCTATACTATGGTAACCAGACAACTGATAAACATACTTATATATTTCTAAATATATACATATTATAGATAAATTACACCCAGACACAGAACAAATGATTATGATCATCACACAAAAGTAAAAGGGAAGATATGGAATTAGCTTGAACTCTAAGAACATATGCCTGGCCTGTTGGTCTAGTGGTTAGTGACCCTGACTGTTATACCGGAGGTCGAGGCTTCGATTCCCACCTAGGAAAAATCTTTGTGTGATGAGCATGATTAGATGTCTGTGTCTGGGTGTAATTTATCTATAATATGTATTGAGAAATATAAACTAAGTACGTTTATCAGTTGTCTGGTTACCATATTACAAGCTCTGCTTAGCTTGGGATCAGATGTCCGTGTGTGAGTTTTCCCATTCCATCCCATTTGACCCAGCATATTATGATTATTTTCGCTATATGTATACATTTATGCTCGTGTCTGTACGTAGAAACTTCTGTCTACAGCCTTATTGTTAACATAGAAACTAAGTAATAAAATTCTAGGTACCTAGGTAGCTTCCAGGTAGTCTAGACTTGAACGCACTGAAATAGGTTAGTGCCCCGGCTGTAGCTAGTCTATGAAGATTGTAGGTATATGGTGTAGTGACATGCAAGGTTTATGCTAATATTGTTGTGTGTATGTAGGATCTATTTAACATAGCTACTTGTGCTATAAATTAATCTGAGGTATAGCTAACAAAATAAATAATTTGAAAACTAAAACAGATAATGTCCTTTCGAAATGAGTACCTAATGTAGTATATTTATGTTTAAAAAATCATACATTTGATATTATGGAGTACATTCACAATTTTAATATATGATTATTCTATAATTAACCTTAATTAATTATTTTACACTTATTACATCCTCAATTTAGACCAATTCTCTCTATCACACGGTTTGCTGGTATAAGTTTAATTTTGCGTTAACTACACCTTTGTGTCTGTCTGTATTTGTTAATTGCTTGTACGTGTACTATAAATAATATGGTAAAACGTGCAACATTACAGCTAAAAGTTTTTCAAAATAAAACTAAAACGTGGTTTTTTGTTATTTTTAGGTAGGTTCATTACATTAAAGTAATAAAACACCTGTTACCCGTTTTCGATTAAAAGTGTAAAATCAATAAATGATTAATGTCCTACTTTTATAAATGACAAAACAAAACAATTACTTTCCTGTTTATATAAATAAAACAATAACAAATGCGTAATAAACAAATAAATTGAAAACGTCATACAATAGAGAAATATATACGCATAATTTTATAATGACGTAAAAAAAGTATTGGTATTTTTCCTATAAAATACTTTACAGAGATTTCAGAAAGACATGTTTCTGTAATTAATGTAAGTCATAGATATAAATAGTTTTAAACATAACATAACATACCATCACGCCTGTATCCCCGAAGGGTTAGGCAGAGGTGTACCAATGTACACCCACAGTTCGCCGGTATGTTTAGGTCCCATGTAATAGGGGGCGAGCCTATTGCCACTAACCGGGCACAAATCCAAACTCCGACCTGCTACTGAGAATTTCATAGAAAAACCCAATAACACTTTGGTCGACTTGGGAATCCAACCCAAGACCTCTAGCGTAGCAGTCGCGCTTAGAACCACTAGGCCAACGAGACAGTTAAGTAAATAAATAAATAATGAGAACCACCCCTAAAAACGCCTAAACCTCTGTATGAGCCCACACCACACAAAACGGCCCCCAGTTCCCGGTAGTCCCGCTATTCCCGGCCAAGGTAGCGGTCGCGGTAACGGCGGGACAGGGGGTGCTAGGAATCTCCGGGCTACGGGAGGCTACCACTACCTCAAAAAACTGACCCTGGCGACGTATAACGGACGAAGTCTACGGCTGGACCAACACCTCACCGAACTCGAGGTAGAATTGGGTCGCATAAACTGGCACATTTTGGGGTTATCTGAAGTCCGAAGACAGGGGGAGGACACGATAACCCTTGAGTCAGGTGACCTGTTCTACTACCGAGAAGGTGATAGGCCCTCCCAGGGCGGTGTCGGTTTCTTGGTCAACAAGTGTCTCACAAGCAGCGTTGTGGAAATCAGTAGTGTGTCGACAAGGGTAGCGTACCTCTTATTGAAAATCACCGACAGGAAGTTCCTGAAGGTGGTGCAGGTATATGCGCCGACCTCGACATACTCTGATGAGATAGCCGAAACCATGTACGAAGACATAGCGAAGGCACTACATGGTACCAGGAAGGCTCACTACAACGTTGTTATGGGAGACTTTAATGCCAAGGTGGGAGTACAAGAATGCGGCGAAACGAAAATCGGTCCTAACGGCGTGGGGCGCCGAAATCACAGAGGCCAAATGTTGGTCAACTTTTTAGAGTCCCAGGGGCTCTTCTTAATGAATTCCTTCTTTAAGAAGAAGCCCCACAGAAAGTGGACATGGCGAAGCCCCGATAATGTGACGAGGAACGAGATAGATTTCATCATCACGGACAAACGGCATATATTTAGAGACGTCTCGGTGATCAATAGGTTTAATACCGGTAGCGATCATAGACTCGTCCGAGGCTCTCTAAATATCAACCTTAAGGCTGAAAGAGTTAGGATGATGAGACCTACTCTCCGACCCACGCTGCCCCAAATAGCTTTAGGTTCCGATAAGTTCCAGTTGGAACTCCAAAATCGTTTCGCACTGCTGGAAACCACGGACAATGTTGACGAAAAAACCGACACAGTGGTCAAAACGCTACAGAATGTGTCTCGAAGGTTGTTCCCCGGAAAACGCGGTAATAGGGAGTCCAAGCTCTCACCCGAGACTCTCGAACTTATGAAGGAAAGACGAGAAACGCCGGACGCCCAGATGTCTTCGTCAGATAGGCGGTCCTTAAACCTGAAAATCAGGAAACTGACGCGACGTGACCTCCGACGCTGCAGCACTCGTAATATCGAGGCTGCGATTGAGCGAAATAGAGGCACCAAAGTCTTCGCTCAGCAATTAGGTAGACCCCATCTGGCGAAACTGAGGACCGGGGATGGCAGGACCGTCACCTCTAAGTTCGAGATTCTCGAGGAAATTGAGAGTTTTTATAGACACCTATATGCATCACGGGTGACTAAACCATCGAGACAAGGCGAAGATGACCACAGAGCCCCACTCACGCGCCATTACACCGAGGACATCCCGGATGTCGACCCGGGCGAGGTTGAGGCAGCTCTCAGACAACTAAAGAACAACAAGGCGCCGGGTGATGACGGAATTACAACCGAGCTCCTTAAGGCCGGTGGGACCACAGTCCTGAAAGAGCTAGCGAGTCTCTTTAATTCCGTCATTCATCAAGGCTTAACACCACAAGCGTGGAGCGGGAGTGCGGTGGTTCTGTTCTTCAAGAAAGGCGACAAAACCTTGCTGAAGAATTACAGACCTATCTCACTCCTGAGCCACATTTACAAGTTGTTCTCGAGAGTATAGTCACTAACCGCCTCGCTAGAAGACTCGACGAGTTCCAGCCACCAGAACAAGCCGGGTTTCGAAAAGGCTTTAGCACCGTAGACCACATCCATACTGTTCGGCAGATTGTGCAGAAAACCGAAGAGTACAATCAGCCGCTGTGTTTGGCCTTTGTGGACTACGAGAAAGCCTTCGACTCCATCGAAACTTGGGCGGTTCTGGATGCTCTGCAACGATGTCGTATTGACTGGCGATACATCGAGGCGCTGAGATGCTTATATGACACCGCCACAATGACTGTCCAGCTCCATGACCATAAGACCAATCCGATCGAGCTGCGTCGGGGGTGAGACAGGGGGATGTTATATCCCCAAAGCTGTTCACCAATGCGCTCGAGGATGTCTTCAAGACTCTGGACTGGACTGGACGGGGTATAAATGTGAACGGTGAGCACATCTCGCACCTTAGATTTGCCGATGACATCGTCATAGTGGCAGAGTCGCTGGACCAACTAAGCGAGATGCTGCATGGCCTGAATGGAGCTTCACGACGGGTCGGTCTTGGCATGAACTTGGATAAAACCAAGATCATGTTCAATGAACATGTCATGCCGAGACCGATATATGTCGAAGGATCGATGCTCGAAGTTGTTCAAGAGTATATCTACCTAGGGCAGGTCATCAAGCTTGGTAGAAACAACTTCGAGCGGGAAGTCGATCGGAGAATTCAGTTAGGCTGGGCAGCGTTTAGCAAACTACGTCGAGTCTTCTCTTCGCCTATACCGCAATGCCTGAAGACGAAAGTTTACAACCAGTGCGTCCTACCTGTTATGACTTACGGTGCCGAAACGTGGACATTAACGGTTGGACTAGTCCACAAATTTAAAGTCGCGCAGCGGGCTATGGAGCGAGCTATGCTCGGAGTCTCTTTGAAGGATAAAATTCGTAATGAGGTCATCCGACAAAGAACCAAGGTAACCGACATAGCTCGTAAAATTAGCTCGCTGAAGTGGCAATGGGCTGGCCATGTCTGTCGAAGGACCGATAGCCGTTGGAGCAGACGAGTCCTAGAATGGAGACCGCGACTCGGCAAGCGTAAGGTAGGACGCCCCCCCGCCAGGTGGACTGACGACCTGAAAAAGGTCGCTGGAGGGGACTGGATGCGGAGGGCGGAGGACCGGGTGTTGTGGCGCAAATTGGGAGAGGCCTATGTCCAGCAGTGGACTATGATTGGCTAAATGATGAACCACCCCTAATTACAGAAAGGCTACAATATGTAATCTGTTTTCAAATATAACGTCAACTAATCTGATTGGTTGCCAAGACAACACCAATAACAGAACTTGACGTTGAATTTGATGGATGATTAAATAATTAAGATTATTAGAAAATTATTTTTATTACAAGTCTATACGTGAGAATTTGTAATTAGCTTTCTGGTGACTATGTTTTTCTTATTCATTAGCTGCAAGACCTCCATGTAATAAATAAATAATTATAAAATTAAACAACAATTAAAAAAATAAGGATTAGGTGATGAATGAAAAATAGACCTTACTAACATTAGAAATGCATAACTTGGCGCTGTCTAGCCAGTTTGCTTGAACTTGGCTTGACACGCGGCCGCGTGTCTAGATCAATTTAAGTCTGTCTGTCCGTTAAGACTAAACTTTTTCCTGTTAAAAAGAGTTATATTTATTAGCAAGTAACTCTTTTTAAAGTGTGTACTCTGGTTAACAATCGGAGGTGTTGTTATCATATAGATCGCTTATCGCATGATTGCCCGATAATTACATGCTTGTACGCACAAAGTAACATAAAGTAGTTGAGTTGTATATAATAAAATAATAATTGACGGGTAGAGGTCATATTATTTACTCAAGAAGAAATATTCCAATAAAAAATAGGTCGGTCCCGTAAAAAATAGGAGCCTATTTCCTTCCTAAGGGTGCGTCCAAATCTGACGAACGAGCCTTATACGAACAGCGAGCCGCTCGCGAGCATGCAGCGAACGCACTAGTGTCAATAACGCAACGACGTCCGCCAGACGTGCGCGCGCCGGTCGCGAGCTGTTCGTGTAATGCTCGTTCGTCAGATTTGGACGCACTCTAATGTTCCGGCTTTCATGTTCGATACCATATCATAATATCGATTAGTTATCGAGTTAGAACTTACTACGTTTCAAATATTATCAAAATCAGTTCGGATGTTTAGGCGTGATACCGTAACAAATAGACAGACAGTAGGTACCTTGCTTGACAGCTTATGTCGCATAGGTTGTATCAACAAGGATGATATTTAGCTAATTTAGCGAGGAAGAATAGAGCACGTAGGTACCTAGGTATAATCAAGTGGTCAAGTGGTTTGTGACTGATTGCCACCCAGGACAAATTATTGTGTGATGCGCACGATCATTTCTTCTGTGTCTGGTTGTAATTTATCTATAAGATGTATGTATTTAGAAACATATAAGTAAGTTTATCACTTGTCTAGTTACCATAACACAAGGTCTGCGTAGCTTGGGATCAGATGACCGTGTGTGAATTGTCCCGGAATATTAATTTTATTTTATTAAAAAATAAAACCTATTTTTAAACGGATTCCATCGCATTTTATTTAGATAATTCCCGACGTTTCAACGCCTTTGCCGGTGTCATGGTCACGGGTAGACTCCGAAACCGTTTAAAAATAGTTTTATTTCAATGTCTAACATTCTTTTAACCTCTGCGTGCTTTACTATAAGATCTACTAATACTCTTTAACAGACTTTAAAAAGAGGAGGTTCACACACGTCTATATATCAGCCACATTCAAGAAATAATGACCGTGCTTTGGGATTATGAACCTTAATTCAATGACTAACAGTTCAGTTTCCATCACATTCAAATTACTTTTAGGCCCTTTTCGGTAATATTTGTCATTCTAAAATGAACTTAAACACATGTTGTCAAAGTTGATAATTGCGTAATTAGTAATAACGTTTCATTCTCTTTCCAGATTGGCTTTAGTATATATGTTTTGTTTTGTTTGTTACGTCATATCTACGGCAAAAAATCTCATTTCATCAAAATAACAATATATTAGATATTTTGACAAGATGAACCGATTTTGATTTTGATGATTCTTTTTTATTTGAAGGCTGGTGCTTCCCGTGTGGGGCCAATTTGGATTAGAAAATATATGACTTATTTTAGTGTCGGTTTTTTTTTTGCAAGAATTATTCACATTTTAGTTACTAAGATCGTGTGAACACACGTTTATTAAATCTGACCTTCGTATGAATATGGTAATTGAATATATCTGCTACTTAACACTTGGCTCAGCTAGATTTCTGCTTATATCTATATAATCGTAATTACATATAAACATTTGTCAAATGATAGCTGTCATGTTTACTTACAGTACGGCCGCTAAAAGACGGAGACGAAGACGCAGACGGGCCTGTTGGTCTAGTGGTTAGTGACCCTGACTGCTATACCGGAGGTCGTGGGTTCGATTCCCACCCAGGACAAATGTTTGTGTGATGAGCACGATCATTTGTTCTGGTTGTCAGGGTGTAACTTATCTATAATATGTATGTATTTAGAAATATATAAGTATGTTTATCAGTTGTCTGGTTACCATAACACAAGCTCTGCTTAGCTTGGGATCAGATAACCGTGTGTGAGTTGTTCCGGCATATTATTATTATTATTATTATTTAAAAGAATGCGTTTCTGACAGGTTGTGGTCAACAAGAAGATATAGCTTTATGTGGCGAGGAATTTACTACAAATATTGCTATCACTTATTTGTCCTATAAACGAATAATTTCATTCAAAACTATATCATTATGCCAGGTAACAATGGATACTATAAAGCGGTTTTTATTTCCCCATACAAATCAAGACCAACCGACATGTGTCAGGAACTCATTCTCTCAGCGGCCAAATTATACGTGTTTATACCATCTTTTGTAGAACTTGTCAACTGTTTGGACATAAACCAGCACGATCAGAATTTGAACATCGGTAAATGTGGCGGATAAAAAAATAAAAAATAATAATAATAAATGCGGACAACATCACATACATTGCTCTGAACCTAAAGTAAGTAGCTATTTAGCACTTGTGTTATGAAATTCAGAAACAACGAAAGTACCACAATCACCCAGACCCGAGGCAATGTTGAAAAGTGAATTTCTACATTGACCCGTCCGGGGATCGAACCCGGGACCTCAGAGCTAGCGACACCTTGAAAACCGGTGCGTACGCCATTCGACCACGGAGGTTGTCAAATGAAGATTGTCTATTGTTCGCTTCTACCTCGGTCAAAGAATTATCATGCCATACAACGTAGCAATGCTGCCAGCCTTTTAGGCACACTCCCAGTCGACAGCGATTTGGATGTATTTTTGATGCCATATTTTAGGATTTATTTAGTTAAGTTTAATGTGTTTTTTTACGTGTATATATAGGTAAGTTTGTATAGTATCGTAAGGATAACTTATATAGTAAACTAATCCAGATTGTTTACCAAAATTTACTGGTGTATGTAGCTCTATGGACAAGTTATACATCATAGTCATAACATGCCACGTTAATACCGGAAAATATTGTGTCCTAGAAATCTATACAATGTTACATACCTATTGCATATGTTTAGTTCACATGCAATAAGGATAAATAAATATGAGATGATTTAATGTTCAAATAATATCGTGATGGAAACTAGATTTGATAGTATGACGCCTGGGCCTCGATTCAGCTATTTTAAATGCATGTCAGTGGTCGGTCAGTGTACTAGTCATTGTGTCTAATTTTCGTATTCAGATAAGCCTAAATAAAATCTCATTGAACTCTCGAAGAGAATGTTCGTAATGACCAATTAATGATTGTAATGACAGTTAGCAGAATGCTAACTATCGTAAAAATGACCAAATAAAGCAGTCATTCAGTCAATTCAAGCAACTCTTAAATAGCTGAATCGAGGCCCTGGTGTTTTATGTAGATCGATTTCAAAATTATTTTGTCATCGTTAGTGGGGTTTTTACAATATTATAAAAAACTAGCTTTACCCCGCGGAAATACCCGCATTAGTACCTAAACCCGCTTTGAAAATAATAATCCACCAAACATAGCAAAAGTACTCCTTATAACATTAGCTATCTGCGAGTGAAAGTTCCGTCAAAATCGGTCCAGTGTCTATTTGACCTTCGCAACACATTTACTGCTTAATAATAATACATAATGTACTTAGTAACAATAATTTATAATAATCGGACATAGACCTAACTAATTACAAACTTCAATGATTATAGATAAAATATTGTATAATCATTTTAATTATAATCTGTTTGGATAGTGATGGATTACTTTATTAGAGGTTTTGTGCTGTTGTTATGTGAGTACAATTAATTAAAAAAAACCTGTCTAGTGTGATGTGGTGGTGGACTAACGGTTCATGAACTGTATATGCACGAGGTTGCAGGTTCGAACCCGGGCAAGTACCAATGTAACTTTTCAAAGTTATTTGTAGTTTCTTAATTATTCTAATACACTGACAAACGGTGAAGGAAAACATCGTGAGGAAACCTGGATTCCAAAATTGGGATATGAAATCGCCCGCAATGAGCAAGCGTGGTGATCAATGCTCGTGCCTTCTCTATATGAGAAGAAGCCTGTGCCCAGCAGTGGGACGTTTATAGGCTGGTATTATTATTATAAAGGATTTACACACGAAAGGTTACATGTAACATCACATTTTATTTTTAACCGTCTACAAAAGGAGGATGTTCACAATTCTTAAAAGAAAGAAATTATTAAAAGTTGGTACTTATGTTTTTTCTAAAAAACCCCGTGGTTTCAAAATATCCGGAAGTTTCTATACTTTAATAGAAATCTTTTGTAGTAGATATGCAATTATAATTTTAACAAAACAAACCCGACTTTAAGAAATGTCTTAGATTTATTTCTTATGGATCCCACTGGAAGCACCAGCATCCAAATAAAAAAATAATCATCAAAATCGGTTCACCCAGTCAAAAGTTCAGTGATAACAAACATAAAAAAAAAACGAATTGAGTACCGCCTCCTTTTTTTGAAGTCGGATAAAAATATTCCATACATACATTTAAAGAACCGTTGTAATACATTCACACGATATGTTTTCATAAAAGTTCAAGATTTCGTAAACGAAGAGGTTAAGTTTGATAAAGTTTTTTTTTGTTCTAAAAACCTATTAATACGTTTCCCTATAATAATTATAATATAATTAAACTTACCTGTTAGTTTCTTATACCTATGTTTCCCCATATTTATCACCGAATACCACTGACAACACTTTTAAACTGTTTTCACACTGAATTGAGAACAAGAAGAAACATAACTAATGCGATAGAGGTTAGCTGTCATGTAAAATGTAAAACTACCCACTTTTTCTAAGAGAATTTAGATTATTGGATAACATGGTTTTTTAGCCAGACATAATTAAGTTTATACATAGGTGTATATTCAAAACTATTAAAACATATAATATTATTATGTCAGTCGTGGTGGCCTAGCGGTTCAATGAACGGATTTGTATGCTCAAGGTTGCAGGTTCGAAGTGATTCGAACCCAGGCAAGTACCAATGTGGCTTTTTCAAAGTTATATGTATGTACTCTCTTAATTATTCTAAGACACTTCTGACAAACGGTGAAGGAAAACATTGTGAGGAAACCTGGATTCCAAAAAAATTTAGTATCTGAAATTGCCAATCCGCAGAGAGCAAGCGTGGTGATCAATGCTCGTGCTTTCTCTATATGGGAAGAGGCCTGTGCCCAGCAGTGGGACGTTTATAGGCTGGATTATTTTATTATTGCGTCCAAATGTTGATGTTTTGTTTAAAGATTTAAGGTTATGTGTAACTTCAAAGCACTGGCCAATAGATAATTACCCACTTCCGTTTTCAAACATTAGACAACCAGTATCCATAACGGTCAATTTGTTTAGTAGATATGATGCCACAAACACACGTCAAACTATCCGCCCATCATTTAGCGATAATAAATAATAGTCATAAATGAAAGCTCATAAAAAATGGTCATAAATTCATCATCTAGCTAATAGACCTAGCCGACCTGTTCCCAAGTATGTTGGGATCGGCTTTCCCCGAAATAAAAGCTAATTATCAAAAACTGGCCAAGTGCGAGTCGGACTCGCGCACGAAGGGTTCCGTACCACAGTCGTATGAGAGCCCCCCTTAAATATTCATTATATGTGGTTTTTAGTATTTGTTGTTATAGCGGCAACGGAAATACATCATTTGTGAAAATTTCAGCTTTCTAGCTATCACGGTTGATGAGATACAGCCTGGAGACAGACAGACGGACAGACAGACAGCGGAGTCTTAGTAATAGGGTCCCGTTTTACCCTTTGGGTACGGAACCCTAAAAATTAATATCTTCCAACTCACCTTTCTTCGAAGACTTGGCGACGAGACCATCTCTTGGCGGCGCCGGTACTATCAACACCTGATTCTCCTCCAACAATTTCTCCTCCGCCCCATCTTCTCTCTCTTCGATCTTCAATTTGACAGGAGTAGCCATCTTGTCTCGTGTCTTATACACAAAATGTCATAATATTAAGTACGAGTGTACGTTAGTGTGGAATGTATTATATCTAAGTATGTATATGTTGCTACATAGTTCTATGTAGATTCAGTCTTGTTTAATTGGCTGGTTTGAATCTGTAACAAGAGAGAAAACAGAATCAGAATTTGACGGGCCTGTTGGTCTAGTGGTTAGTGACCCTGACTGCTATACCGGAGGTCGTGGGTTCGATTCCCGTCCAGGACAAATGTTGTGTGATGAGCATGATCATTTGTTCTGGTGTCTGGGTGTAATTTATCTATAATATGTATGTATTTAGAAATATATAAGTATGTTTATCAGTTGTCTGGTTACCATAACACAAGCTCTGCTTAGCTTGGGATCAGATAACCGTGTGTGAGTTGTCCCAGGATATTATTATTATTATTATTATTATTATTAATTAATATATTACATACTTAATATCCATAGGTACGTAACTATAAAAAAAAAAGTATTTTTTTTTTCAATAACATAATTTATTCCTCTTTCATGAATCCTTACTAATATTATAAATACGAAAGTTTGTTTGGATGTATGGATGGTTGTTACTCTTTCACGCAAAAACTACTGAATGGATTTTAATGAAACTTTACAATAATGTAGCTTATACATCGGAATAACACATAGGCTATAATTATAAAGATAGTGTATGAATTGTCATTCACGCGGGTGAAACCGCGGGGCACAGCCAGCATTATATATTTTAGGGGTTGGCTTCCAGTCTCACCGGATTCAGCTGAATACCGTATTTCACAGAGCGACTTCCTATGTGACCTCCACAACAAATTTTACTTGGAAACACAGTTATTATACAACGAAGATTTTATATTCGCGCAAAACAAATGAAATCCGGCCGTTATATCGAACCATGCGGAATCTGTAATCAATTATATACGGTAGATTTATAACATTACTAGATTATTGCCAAGGTTACAAAAAACTATTTGCATACCGTTGTCAAGCGGTATTTTACATACATACATATAAACACGCCTCTTTCCCTTGTAGGGGTAGGCAGAGACCACTTCTTTCCACTTGCTACGATCCTTACACACTTGTTTCGCTTTGTCCCCTTTCATTATTCCCCTCATACATGCTCTTCGGTTTATGGTACTCTTGACCTGGTCTTTTTTCATTCACACTCGCCTTATACACTATTTTCGTCAATCGTTCGTCATTCTGACGACCTCTGTGGTCGAGTGGCGTACGCACCGGTTTTCAAGGTGCCGCTAGCTCTGAGGTCCCGGGTTCGATCCCCGGACGGGTCAATGTAGAAACTCACTTTTGTACATTGTCTCGGGTCTGGGTGTTTGTGGTACCTTCGTTGTTTCTGAATTCCATAACACAAGTGCTTTACAGCTACTTACTTTGGGTTCAGAGCAATGTATGTGATGTTGTCCGCATTTATTATTTATTATTATTTATTATTCATTCTCTCGACATAGCCTAACCATCTCAGCATACCTTTCCAAATTTTTGTATTTTACAGCGGTATTTTAGCCGAGTATATTGACTGCACGGATAGCCGAGTGGTATAGGTCACCACGATAATTACTACAGTAAGCGACAAAAACAAAAAGTACTGTGACGTTTATAATTGATTAATTTTGCGATCGAACGCTTGTCTTGTTTCCTTATTAAGACAATTCACCTTTAATGAGTAATTAGATTGTTTTTATGTAACACGGTAAGATCTTAGGTTATTTAACAAAGGTGCGAAATGCAGAAGTTACAAATCCCTATATGCATTAAGTCCGCCTATGTACACACTTGTTGCATAAAGTTTAAATAAATAAATAAATAAATACACGTACTGGGGCCCGAGTCCGCTATTTTAAGTCAGTGAGTAGCGGGTTAATACACGTTCCAGTTTACTTGTTTTTGTGCCTAACTTTCGTATTCAGATAATTTTACTTTAATGACAAATGTACACCTACTTGCCACTGTTGTCATTGTAGGATTGCAAGGGACTGTTCTTATCTGAATACGAAAATTAGGCACAATAACAAGTACACTGGAACGTTTATTTACCCGCCACTCACTGACTTAAAATAGCGGACTCGGGCCCCTGGTCGAGCAGTAGTTAGTCAGTGTTCAATGTAGAACCCTCCCCCCCCCACGCTTGCAATTGTTTTTTATTCAAGCAGTCTATAATATAATAGTATAATAATATTCCGGGACAACTCACACACGGTTATCTGATCCCAAGCTAAGCAGAGCTTGTGTTATGGTAACCAGACAACTGATAAACATACTTATAATAATTTCTTAATACATTCATTTTATAGATAAATTACACCCAGACACAGAACAAATGATCGCGCTCATCACACAAACATTTGTTCTGGGTGGGAATCGAACCCACGACCTCCGGTATAGCAGTCAGGATCACTTACCACTAGACCAACAGGCCCGTCAATAGACGGATAGTACATAGATGTCAATAGTTCATCAAGCAGTCGCAACTTGAAGCATTTAGTTCCACATTGCTTCAAGTAGTCCGTGTGTGTGCGGCCTTATATACAGAGTTAATAATAGCTACATACAATTTCTACTGAATGGCCTTTTCGGATCAGCTGACCCAATACATCTGATTGGAAGCCTCCAATCTTACCAGATTCAGTTGAATAGGAACCATAATATCAAATTACACAGAGCGACTACCTATCTGACCTCCACAACCTATTTGCTAGGTAACACTGTATCCCTGGTAATCATATTTCTATAATATGTAGGCTTCTGTTTATATTACCTTCCATAACAAAAACTAATATACTCATAGTTTTTCCTACTATAGATAAAAGCCTATTTATTTTCGAGTACGATCACTCCGTTACCACGCGAGTTTGAACACACGTAAATTGCGTGAATACCATACACTGAAATTCATGCAAAACATGTGTGAACTAGAGTAATAAGGATTATTACAATCATTATCTACTAACACTATGCTAAATATATATAGTACAGCCACTGAGAGAACGCGTCCTAACAGCTCGTGATCAACGAGAAGATATAACTTTAATGTGGCGAAAAATTTACTACAATTTTACTATACCTTATACGCCAAATATCATTAAAAAACTGTCCAAGTGCGAGTCGGACTCGCGCACGAAGGGTTCCGTACCACCGTCGTATGAGAGCCCCCCTTAAATATTCATTTTATGTGGTTTTTAGTATTTGTTGTTATAGCGGCAACGGAAATACATCATTTGTGAAAATTTCAGCTTTCTAGCTATCACGGTTTATGAGTTACAGCCTGGAGACAGACAGACGGACAGACAGACAGCGGAGTCTTAGTAATAGGGTCCCGTTTTACCCTTTGGGTACGGAACCCTAAAAACTATAACTTTATGCAGGGTTACAAATTACAATGAATAATATAGCACGGTTTTTATTTCCCATACAAATCAAGGCCAACTGACATGTGTCAGAAACGTATTCTCTCAGCGCTTGTCATACGACTGTTGGTCTAGTGGTTAGTGACTCTGACTACTAAACCGAAATCGTGGGTTCGATTCCACCCAGGACAACTCATTGTGTGATGAGCATGACCATTCTTTATGTCTGGGTGATATTTATCTATAACAAATATGTATTCAGAAATATATAAGTATGTTTATCTGGGGCCTGAGTCTGCTATTTACACTCCGTAAGAGTGTGCTCATAGTTGCATCGTCAGCCTCGCGGGCGCTCGGGCCCTCTCGGGTGCACTCGGGCCGGTTCGGGCGCGTTCGGACGGCCCGAAAGCGCCCGAACCGGCCCGAGCACACTCTTACGGAGTATAAATAGCAGACTCGGGCCCCAGTTGTCTGGTTACCATAGTACAGGTTACCTAGTTTGGGATCAGATGGCTGTGTGTGAGTCGTCTCAAGATATTATTACATTACTATACCTAAGTTTATTGGTCTACCTACCTATTTGATTGTTGAGATAATATAAAACACATGAGCTGTCACATTTCATCATGTTTAACAGACACACACAGGCAAATAAATATTGATATTAATATAATCATTGTACAATTAATTCTTATTTACTAAGAACTGTTAATTACAGTAGTATAGTTCGCTAGATAATATCGTTTGTGTATAATGATAAGATTATATTTTTAGCGAGAATATTAATATTAAAGACAGACATTATTATTTTGATAATAGATAAGTGTTTCTATTTTGACGACAAGATTAACTTAAATGTATTATAAGTTCATACTAATTACTAGTTCGCAATTTCGCCGCCAGGGGCGCTTGTGGCACATGATGCCTGAAATGTCAAATACCATGGTTTGTTGGTGGGCTTTGACAGCTGACGCGCTAGTGCCGCCAAATGGTGAGCGCAATAACGGTAGTATTATTGTAATAATAAATATATGACTTTTTATTTCAGAAAGAAAGACATAATGTCAAAAGGAAATTCGGTTCAAAGACTTCAAGTCGTACTCTTGGCTCAGACAAAGGCAGGAACGGGACAAGGGTATTTTTTTAGTCAGTGCATATCCGACATACAAAAGCTGTGGCCTCAGCGTGGGTTGAAATTCATTTGCGATTCACTCCGACATAAAAAATATAACACATTTATAAATGTGAATAATTAAAAAAAATAAAAAACACGCCTGCCATGTCAAAAAAAAATTAAAAACAAGTCAAATAAATATTTGCAGTCGGGGTTCCTGTAATGAATTGTTCCAAGTAACCGACCCCGACTGCAAATATTTGACTTGTTTTTAATTTTTTTTTGACATGGCAGGCGTGTTTTTTATTTTTTTTAATTATTAATTTTTTATTTAATACCTTTTAGTGAACAACAAAAAAACATGACACAACACAAAAAAAAAAATATCGTTCGGAACCCTTTGCAGGCGATTTCGACTCACGCTTGACCATTTTTTAATGTCCACATAGCCTATGTCACTCGGGATAACTCAAAGCTTCTAACGATACCACAAACATTGAAATCGGTCAAGCCTTTTAGAAGTTATGGTGGAATAAAGAAACTCACAAACATACATACATACATACATACATACATGAACCCTGAAAACATAACACTCCTTTTTGGGCAGTCGTGTAAAAAGAACCGACTTCAGTTAAATGTACATGGGAGCACCTCTTAGATACCGATGACAAAAAAATATAGGTCGATGTCGCGTTACATATTAAAAAAACCATACAGACGATTTGAGAGCGTCCTCCTTCTGAAATCGGTTAAAAAGGCGTGGTGCTGATACAATATCTTTGTAAACTCCTGGACAGTCGCAAGCCAATATTTTGATAAGAGTATCTAATCTATGAAGTGTGAGATAAACAAATCGATATTACCGGGCAATTACCACATAATGTTTACTATTAAATCTGTTTGTGGCTTTTATCTGTTACAATATAAAACACTTTTTACATATCAGTATTATTTTTCCTTTGATGATTATCGACATCATCACATAACTATATTGCTCTCTCTCGAGAGAGAGAGGGGCTCGTGGCTAAGTGTAAGTACGGTTTGACCGATAATACAGGTTAAGCCGCGCTCGCCGCGGTTAGTCCGTGGATGGGTGACCATTTATAACATACCGAGACCCCTCCGTGTTTCGGAAAGCACGTTAAACAGTAGGTCCCGGCTGTTATACATAGATCTTTGGCAGTCGTTAAGTCAATTCTGACAACCAGTCTTACTATGGGATACTGTGTTTCCCAGTAAAATCGGTTGTGGAGGTCAGATAAGCAGTCGCTCCATGTAAAATACGGTATTCGGTATAGCTTGACATTTTGATATGTAAAAGAATAGTATGTTATTTCCTTTATGTAAAATTGTAAATATTTGCATGCCTAATACAGGCAGAATATGGCTCGAACTGTGCATCATTGTTAAATCTGGTACTACCTGTCTTCTGTGCAAATAAATGTTTCTTTCTTTCTTTCTTTCATTCAGCTGAATCCGGTAAGACTGGTAGCCGACCCCAACATAGTTGGGAAAAGGCTCGGGAGATGAGTATTATTTTTTTTTGATGATTATCAACATCATCACATAACTACATTGCTCTGAACAGAGTAAGTAGCTGCAATACTTGTGTCATGGAATCAGAGTGGCTGATGTATAGCTGTGATGATCAAATCATTTTCCTTTTACGTATGCACTAGGCAAGCTATATATCAGCCACATTAAAGAAATAATGACCGTGCTTTGGGATTATGAACCTTAATTCAATGACTAACAGTTCAGTTTCCATCACATTCAAATTACTTTTAGGCCCTTTTCGGTAACATTTGTCATTCTAAAATGAACTTAAACACATGTTGTCAAAGTTGATAATTGCGTAATTAGTAATAACGTTTCATTCTCTTTCCAGATTGGCTTTAGTATAGTTACGTGTCTACATAATTACAATGTGTCGCAATGTAGAATGCATTATGTAATATAGTTTATCTGCATCCTATTATATAATATGCATTTATATGCCGTAACGATATGCGCATTAGCAAGATTAAACTTCATTTCAATGATTTGAGTCTTTATTTTAAAACTTTATAGACAGACAGACTTACGGGTTTTCAACCGACTTAAAAAACAAGGTTTTCTTTTCGTCGGAATCTTTGTCTTTTTTTTCTTATAAGCTGTAGAGACGCCTAGACTGGCCTGGATATATTGAAAAAAATATTTCTTAAGGGTGTCTTCTAAGGTTGTCCTAAGGTCATCTGATGATCCCAGGGAAATCAAGGGCGCTCTATTTTCATAAGCTAGTAGTATAATGTGATTTAAGTTTTTCATTATTCTCTGCTAATTTGAAATTAATATCGCTTACTTTGAAGTCAGTTTCCAATGGGATGTATGGTCATTGGCCGTTTCCTACATATTATTATGTGTAAACAATGACACAATATTTATTATTATAAGTATACATATATAATAGTATGGAAGTATGTATAAGTTCACTCATAAAAATCTAAAGTACAAAAGAGCAAAACATGTGAATTTCTCATTACTGTGTTAGTCATTCACTCGTAACATTATTTCAATAGAAATCGCTTTGTTTACATACATACCTATACTATTGTTATTAAATGAACATAATTATATAAAACACGTGACAATGACTCTTGTTACTATTCAACATATATTATATAAATAAAGGACAACATCACATACATTGCTCTGAACCCAAAGTAGCTAAAGCACGCGTGTCATGGAATCAGAGACTACCACGAACACACCGACCCGAGACAATGTAGAAAATTGTTTTTTTCTACATTGAAGTCAAACCTATTGCAACTGCATACATCAAACTAGATTATTTCCTAAGCTAAGATAGCTCAACACCAGTATGTTATAGAGCGACTATCTGTCGGAATAGGAAAACATCGAGAGGAAACCCAGATTCCCATATTTTAAATCGGAAATCGCCCGCAATGATCAAGCGTGGTGATCAATGCTCGTTTCTTCCTTATATGAGAAACTGCCTCGTTGGCCTAGTGGTTCTAAGCGCGACTGCTACGCTAGAGGTCTTGGGTTCGATTCCCAAGTCGACCAAGGTGTTATTGGGTTTTTCTATGAAATTCTCAGTAGGTCGGAGTTTGGATTTGTGCCCGGTTACTGGCAATAGGCTCGCCCCCTATTACATGGGACCTAAACATACCGGCGGACTGTGGGTGTACATTGGTATACCTCTGCCTAACCCTTCGGGGATACAGGCGTGATGGTATGTATGTATATGAGAAGAGGCCTGTTCCCAGCAGTGGGACATTTACGGGCCAGTATTTTTAAGGTAACCTGAGCTGTGAGCAGTCGCTATGTAAAATGCAGTATTCAGCTGAATCCGGTGAGACTAGAAGCCGACCGCAGCATAGCTTGGGAAAAGGCTTAGGGTCACCTAACAACTAGAATTACTAGGTAACCTAATAACCTAGTGCTTAGCTAAATATTGTATTCCATTCTAATAAATCACGTTCCTTTACCCGTGATAATTGTACCTGACATTGATACTGCTATAGGGCTGTACACAGTAAGTTAATTATTAATTATATTGAAAATACCACACTTTTATACCACTGTATACCTATTACTCCTTTTGACGACCTCCGTGGTCGAGTGGCGTACGCACCGGTTTCAAGGTGTCGCTAGCTCTGAGGTCCCGGGTTCGATCCCCGGACGGGTCAATGTAGAAAATCACATTTCTACATTGTCTCGGGTCTGGTTGTTTGTGGTACCATCGTTGTATCTGAATTCCATAACACAAGTGCTTTAGCAATTACTTTGGGTTCAGAACAATGTATGTGATGTTGTCCGCATTTATTTATTTATTTACAATATTTATAATTATAATTTATAATTACTTTATTCTTCATAATATAAACAAATAAAGGGTTATTCGATAATATGGTTTAAGAGTATAATGAAACGGAAGTACAAGCCGTTCAGACATCATGACTAATCATGAGGTACTTACTTTTATATACGTAGAAATTTGTAAAGATATAGTGAATGATTGAAGGTTTTTATTACTCTCAAAAACTAAATAGTTTGTTTAAATTACAATAAAATTGCTTATAGTATGTGACGTTCTTTTAATTTATTAAAAAAAAAACCACATAGGTATATTTATTCGATAATTGTAGCTGACCGAACAACGCATTTATCATAAGATCACTAGTCAATGCTGTCATCAGAGACAGAGAAGGTACTTCCAGAAACTCTGTTCTACATTGACCCGTCCGGAGATCTAACTCGGGACCACGGACCTGGGGCCCGAGTCCGCTATTTTAAGTCAGTGAGTGGCGGGTTAATAAACGTTCCAGTGTACTTGTTACTGTGCCTAATTTTCGTATTCAGATAAGAATAGTCCCTTGCAATCCTACAATGACAACAGTTGCAAGTAGGTGTACATTTGTCATTAAACTAAAATTATCTGAATACGAAAATTAGGCACAAAAACAAGTACACTGGAACGTTTATTAACCCACCACTCACTGACTTAAAATAGCGTACTCGGGCTCCTGAATTCACCTTGGAAGTCGGTGTGTATGCCACTCCAGAGACGTCGACAAGTTATCGACAGCCCTAACAGTGCCGCGCCATTGACTCGCAACCAAGTTATCCTCAGCCGAGTTCCATTTACCGACAGGTGGTCGCTCGTGACGTATTACCAACTAATGCTTCTAATTAACACTTGTAATGAAACTCTAACAAGACATTATAATACAATACTTAAGTATACAATACAATATTCCGAGACAACTCACACACGGTTGTCTGATCCCAAGCTTAGCAGAGCTTGTGTTATGGTAACCAGACCACTGATAAACATACTTATATATTTCTAAATACATACATATTATAGATAAATTACACCCAGACACAGAACAAATGATCGTGATCATCACACAAAGATTTGTCATGGGTGGGAATTGAACCCACGATTAGATAATCGTGTGTGAGTTGTCCCGGAATATTATTATTACATTCTCTCTGCGGCCGAATCATACATAGTTAGTTAAAATAATACATACATACATAAATACCATCACGCCTGTATCCCCGAAGGGTTAGGCAGAGGTGTACCAATGTACACCCACAGTTCGCCGGTATGTTTAGGTCCCATGTAATAGGGGGCGAGCTTATTGCCACTAACCGGGCACAAATCCAAACTCTGACCTGCTACTGAGAATTTCATAGAAAAACCCTCGACTTGGGAATCGAACCCAAGACCTCTAGCGTAGCAGTCGCGCTTAGCACCACTAGGCCAACGAGGCAGTAATATATCTATACAATTTAGTATACTTGTAAAGAAGTTCAAGGTTATCCAAATATGTAAATATTTTTCAGTTCTACTAAGAAAGGAAGTAATAATGGTAAATGAGGTTATCACAACACAACGTGAAACGTGTCGAATGATAACTTTTTTTATAAGCTTTTATTTGACTTCCAATGTACGTACGTAGGTATAGGCCTACGTATGATTATGTTTGTATACCTATGTCAAATCTTGCAAGCTAAATTAGAATCACTTCTGTAGATAAGATTGACATTAAAGGTCAGTGGGCACCTTACTATGTAAACTATACCCACGCTGTATAGAAACAAAATACGGTGAAATAGACAGATTAATGTCTCTAGTTTACGATAGTATGGGTTACATTACTGTGGGTATAGTCTGAAGTTACGCAAGAGAAGAGTGTCTGGAAGGATATGGGGAAGGCCTTTGCTCAGTATTGTGGCATTGTTCTTTGACCTACGAATGTTTAACATAGAAATAAAAATAAAAAAAGTACATGACATTAAAAGTGGGGTATAACTTAACAATTTAAATCTAGTTTGGTTTATGTACACAAGTTTTCACAAACCGGGTCAGATTATGCCCAATGACGTTTTGCATACTTATACATAATAATAAGTAAGGTGACAATGCAATCTTAATACTTTCGAGCTGGTCTGATCATGGAGCCGTATATAATAATATGTATATTTCGAGATTTCTGCAAACATTCTTTTAATTTCTTTATCATTCTTAAAAATCCCACGTATGTTTTGCTGTTTTATGAAGTTTATTTGAACAATAATTTTCGAACCGGATTAGAAAACGAGGCCAATTTCAATTCGAGTGAAGATTGCATCACGGCCGTGGTATTTGAAAACGGTTTTTTTCGAAAATGTGTTATTATTTAAAACGGTATTTTGATTGAGTTTAAAAATTTACAAACAAACGTTCCTTCTTTATATGGCAGCCATCTTTTATCATCTTTATCCAGCATTGGGACATTTACAGGGCATTATTATAGTTATCATCAACAATTAGCTTAATTTCTTACTAATACTTATACATTTTTTTTCCTCCATTATTATTTGGGTGTGCCCAAAATTTGTTTGAGGGGCTCGTGGCTAAGTGTAAGCCGTACGGATTGACCGATAATACGGGTTAAGCCGCGCTCGCCGCTGTTGGTTTGTAGATGGGTGACCATTCATAACATACCGAGACCCCTCCGTGTTTCGGAAAGCACGTTAAGCCGTAGGTCCCGACTGTCATACGTACATCTTTGGCAGTCGTTAAATCAATTCTGACAACCAGTCTTACTATGGGATACTGTGTTGTGGAGGTCAGATAGGCAGTCGCTCCATGTAAAATACGGTATTCAGCTGAATCCGGTAAGATTGGTAGCCGACCCCAACATACCTTGATAAAAAAGGCTAGGCAGATGATGATTATTTGGGTTTGCCACGATGTCTCATGTTATAAATCAACATTTTTCTGATTCCAAGCTGGTAAACCTAGAATAATGGTACAATTATACCAGAAATGCGGAAAATGATAATTAATTAGTAATAACATCCTCTGAACAAACGCATGTTTATGATCTGTTTGTCAGGTCGTTTGATAAGCGGTGACGTCATATCTAATGATTATAGCCAGGCTAGGCTCGCCCTTGATTTGAAGATTATGTAGTTACATAGCTTTTAAAATACTTTCAGAGCGAGTCAACATGATTTAAGGTCAGATTTTGTTAAAAATATTGTTGAAAATACAAGCTTTTAGTTTAGCTAGGCTCAAAGTATTCAAACCAATTTTCGATTTCAAATAATTGATGGAAAAAATTGGGCATCAATTATTTAACTCACTTATTTTGAGCTGAAATTTTATAATCTGACTCTATACCAGGAGTTATTTTAACCCCTTTTGGATAGATATACCCTTTCGGTAACACTCTGTATGTATATTCCATCCCTTGCCATCGGACAAACATTTGTATAATCCAAAAATGTTTGTTCCAAGTCTTGTTTCTTTGTTTATTATTGTGTGATTTGAATGCATAACAAACTTTTGAATAATCCTTACTAATATTTTAAATGCGAAAGTTTGTTTGGATGTATGGATGTTTGTTACTCTTTCACGCAAAAACTACTGAATGGATTTTAATGAAACTTTACAATAATGTAGCTTATACATCGGAATAACACATAGGCTATAATTTATAAAGATAGTGTACGAATTGTCATTCGCACGGGTGAAACCGCGGGGCACAGCTAGTCCATAATATTTGTCCCAAGTATGGGTGTTCTTTGCATTTGTGATTAAAACTATGTTAACCCCCGTATTACGATTTGTATGTGTTTTAAAAGTACGTAAGTCCCCATAAAACGGGTAATTCCTTTAAAACCTTAAGTCCAAGGACATTGCCTTGTCTAAACCAGATATGCGTATATCAAGAAGTAAACAACATGATATTGTCTTCATACGTTTTATTGCATAATTACTAAAGGAAAGAACCAACGCTATGTAGGTCAGGCATTATTGGACATTATAAATGACTTGTTATACGAAGACGTAATATTTTATACAATTGTATTGTGTATTCCAATTTGTTCTGAGTGATATCACCCATGTGAACTTAATGATTTTTAACTCCTGACGCAATAAGAAGGGAGTTATTAGTTTTACGTGCCTGTGTGTATGTTTGTATCATCTTATCCTAAACGAGTGGACCGATTGTAACACGGTTTTTTTTTATAACTGTCGTGATCGAGGTGGTTCTTAATAAAGTTCCACCGTACCACACGTACGTAGTTCTTTTATATACCAAGGTTTTAGTTATCTTAAAGGCAATTGAGGAAACCAAACACTTACTATCGTATTCCGAGAGTACAATTACATACATATTATGTGTGTGATACGATGAGTCACAAGTCCATCGTTGATAACCGCTTAACGAACTAGTTGTGACAACTGTTATTTTATAACGTTTTTATTTGCTATTTTGACAGCTGTTCAGTTTTAATATGTTGTAACTGTTAATTATGAATAACAAAGATATTTTATTAGCCTGATTCAGATGGATTTTGGGCACAAGACAGCAAATTAAATCCTTGGTAATCCGATATTTTTTTAAGTATGAACTGCTAGTTTATTTAAAGTATTCATGTCAAAGAAAAAATAGCGAGACAAGTTTACGCACTTTCTGGGAAATTGAAGTTTAATTAGGCAACTAAGCACGGCAAGTGAAGCAAAACCAGTGATCGATAACAAAGACTATCTATATCACCGATATCTACAATTACGACTTGCCTAACTATCGACAATTACACATCGTTTTATCGTCACAGCCACATCACTAGTCGACACACCCACTCCATAAAAGTAATTGTATGATATGTCATGGGATATTAACGTAACTAATTTATGATTCAAAGATCAGAATTGTTTAGAGTTTTTTCACACTTAGTTGAGTACATTCATCATCATCTCCCTGCCTGCCTTGTTCCCAATCATTTGGGGTCAGCGCAATGCGTATTCAGCTTCCATTCATCTCTACAACTCGTCATCTCAGCATTCACTCCTTTCTTTCTCATATCATCTTTCACGCAATCCATCCATCTCTTTTTTGGTCATCCTCTGCATGTATATCCATCCACATTCATACTCATAACTCGTCTAGTTACGTGACTTTCATCCCTCCTCATAACATGTCCATACCACGACAAACGGTGACCTCGACATCTTTTGATTCACGGGCGCTACTTTCAATCTTCCCCTAATATACTCATTTCTTATCCTATCTAATCTCGTGACTCCAGTCATCCATCGAAGCATTCTTATTTCAGCAACATGCCATCGTCCATCGTCTTTCATCCGTCACTGAGTTGAGTCAATTATCATTATGTTATTGCTCTAGTACCATAGATGTATGATGACGGTGTGTAGTTATAACCGCTTATATTTGTAGATAACTAGCTTTTTCCCGTGGTTCCGTCTGCCTGGATATTGTTTATCCCAAAACCAAGAAGCCTCTTATGTTTCTTGAAGTTCAATTTAGGTTAATAACACCTTTCATCAAAATCGGTTGTGTGGTTCAGCAGTGAACGCTCAACAGACAGAGTAACTTTCTTAATAATATTAGTAAGTACTAGCAAATCGCCCCAGCTTTGCAAGGGTAGACAAAACCAAGGGATTAATTAATTTTATCCACAAACCTACTTTTGAATGACTCCATCCAGTGATGAAAACCATATGAAAAAATCCGTTGATTAGTTTTACGTTTATCATGTTCAGACAGAAAGACGCGGCGCGCGGCGCGGCGTGGTATTTAACCCATACTCAATACATATAACAATGTTATTTACCTATCCATATGTATGACGTATGGATAAAGAAGAAAACTCATCGCCAATCCCCCAATGATTTAGAAAAGGGCAAGTTACCAAAATGGTTTATTCCGTCGCCATTTTTAGAAGTACCGAACTAAATCAGCACTCTAAATAATCGTTTATCGTGACTCGTGGGCGTTACCGATTGATAAATAATTCATTCCATTTGTTCCAAAAAACCTATAGTATATTCATAGATTTTTTTTATCGTAGGTTTTATATAAATTGCTCTATAACTAGACATGTGTTTACGAACAAGATGTACCTAAGGGTGCGTCCACATCTGACGAACGAGCACCGAACGAGCATTACACGGCGCGCGTACGTCTGGCGGACGGCGTTATTGACACTAGTGCGCTCGCGGCATGCTCGCGAGCTGCTCGTGTAATGTTCGTTCGGTGCTCGTTCGTCGTTACTGTCATTACGATCATTAATTGTTCATTATGATCATTCTCTTCGAGAGTTCAATGAGATTTTATTGTAGGCTTATCTGAATACGAAAATTAGACGCAATGACAAGTACACTGACCGACCACTGACATGCATTTAAAATAGCTGAATCGAGGCCCTGGCTTTCAAAAACAGGGCAAGTGTCGGGGATCTATCTCAAATTTCATTCACCCACTAATCTTAAGAGACTTATTACATAAGAGGAACAAAACACTATCTAACCACTGATTGGCCACAATTGTGTCGTCCGGCGTTACGCGGGTCAATGAGACCAATTTAACTGTTTGGTAAACAACCGTTTAGATGTTTTTGTTTACCGACTTCAGAAATGAGGGGTCACTAATTTGTGTCTTATTTCTGTTGAACTTAAAAAAGAGTCAGATTTTTCTTTGAACCAGCATATTATAGCAATATTGTTCTTTTATTTTTACAGTTTTTAATATATAGTTTTATATGATATTTTCGGCATAAAAAGGTTAATTTAATATCTTGAGAAATAAGGGAACACTTCAATTCTTATTTCTGCAATAGTTAAATAAAAGAGTAAATTATAAACGCCTACGCCAGGAAGCTAGTCTTTTTAACCGACAGCTTCAGTAAGGTTATGCTTTACCGAGTGTATGTATGTTTAAGCTGAAGGTCACCAAGCGCCTGCTGACTATGTCCCAGGAAAGGATCCGGAGTTTCTTTGGGCACATAATGCGATCCCCATTGCACAGCCTGGAGAAACTCATCATTCTCGGTCAAATGGAGGGGAAGCGCGCTAGAGGAAGAGCGCCAGCTAGATGGGTGGACCAACTCAAGGAGGTGACTGAAGGCCAGATACGGGGAGCGGTACATATGGCGCAGAACCGGACCGAGTGGAGAAGATTGACATACAGTCACGATCCTCAGCATTGAGGGAACGACCAGAAAGAGGTATGTTTAAAGATATATGTATGTTTTTATTTTTAGCATGCTCTATAGCAGGGATCGCCAAATGGCGGACCGCGGTCCGCATCCGGACCGCTGACCCATTTTGTGCGGACCCGCGAGAACACAGTAACTTACACTAAAGACTACTTTCGATATAAATATGTAACAAAATACCTTTGTTATTTCCTCAATTACATTTGTTTAATAAATATTTTTTCTTATAAATAAAATGTGCGGACCACGATGGTCATTTCATTTCTTAAAACGGACCCCGAGCGAAACTAATTGGAGACCACTGCTCTATAGTCTACACGGCTTGACGGATTTCAGCTCAGTTTCTAGTGTAAATTAGTGTTTTTAATTCAATTAACGGGACAACCGGACTTGAAATAAACTTTATCATTGGCGAATCAAATAAATGTTTATCCCATGCGGGTATCGAACCCGCATCATGTCGCCCAATAGTTGGTGTGACGACCTCCGTGATCGAGTGGGGAACACACCGGTTTTCGAGCTCTGAGGTCCCGGGTTCGATCCCCGGAATGATAAATGTAGAAATGTGATTTTTTACATTATCTCGAGTCTGGGTGTTTGGTACAAGTTGCGTTTAATTCCATAACACAAGTGTTGTAGCTACTTACTTTGACTTCAGAGTAATGTATGTGATGTCGTCCACATTATTATAATAACATTTATAACCATAAGGGCAACATAACACGGAAATCAAACCTAGAACCTTCTAAACTCACATAGCAACAAACCACTATTCTAATAAATCCTATATACTCGTGCAAAAGGTAAATAAACTCTAACATAAACTAACAATCCAAATTAAACTTTATAACAAAGACATAAAGCACTAAATCAACTGTACAACACCCGCATAGAATATAACATCAACGAAATATCAACTTTAAAGTCTTAGCAATAAGTTGTATATTCCTTTGGTGAGGGATGTAGTATATAAAAACTTAATTTGCCTTCGAGTGTTGTGCGTTAAGATCTATATCATAATGACGTCATGAATAGTTGTTTGTGGCACGCAATGCATGAAAGTAGATACTCTTGGACACAGCTAGGTTTTGACACGACTTTGCCTGTTATTTATTATCAACGCAAAAAGAGGTGTGTTTGAGTTTGACGTGTCTGTTGAGTTGTAGCTACTAAATGAATGGACCGATTATGATGCGGCTTTTTTAATAATTAATAACCAACGTACAACGAATAATTGTTGAGACATAAAATTAATCAACTATTTTTCAAATCGGGGGTCTTCTTACTTTTTAATTTATAGTAATATACTATATGTTATAAAAGACGTAGCTTCAATACTAACTGCCTCGTTGGCCTAGTGGTTCCAAGCGGGACTGCTACGCTAGAGGTCTTGGGTTCGATCCCCAAGTCGACCAGGGTGTTATTGGGTTTTCCTATGACATTCTCAGTAGCAGGTCGGAGTTTGGATTTGTGCCCGGTTATAGTGGCAATAGGCTCGCCCCCAATTACATTGGACCTAAACATACCGGCGAACTGTGTGTGTACATTGGTACACCTCTGCCTAACCCTTCGGGGATACAGGCGTGATGGTATGTTATGTTAGCTTAAATACTAGCTTTCGCCTGCGGCTTCACCAGGACACGTCAGTTATATCGAAAAAAAAAACGGTTCTTTTTTTTGTTAGCCTCCAAATTCCAATCGAAATTTTATCTTATCGGTTGTTGTTTAGCCTTGGAAATATAACAGACAGACAAACAGTTAATTTCGTAGTTATTATATTACACACCACATTGTGACTCCAGTCTAAAAAAACCTTTATCGATATATTTTAACCACATCCCTAGAACCCGTAAACCTACTCTCGAGAAATGCAATAAGATTATATCAAATCCAAATGGAAGTTCCAGAGACTAGTATGTGGTTTACTCTACAGACAGACAGACAAACAGAATCTATATATCACTACACTGAGACTCCAGTGTAAAGAAAAACTTATCGATATCCGCACATCACTAGCACCCGTATATAGGCAAAACACAAAAAAACCAGTTCCTTTTGAAAACAGTTACGAACGGACAATGACTTCGCTAAAAAAATAGAATTATTTTAATTATGTAACTGGAACCTATTTTGAATTTTTATTAGCTCTTATATTACTTAATTTGGTTTATTTGATTATTTTGTATTTGATATAGACCTATAATGAGAAAAAAATCTTGTGATTTTTTTGTGTGATCTACATTGTCTCGGGTTTTGTGATACTTTCGTTGTCTCTGAATTCCATAACACAAGTGCTTTAGCTACTTACTAGGGGTTCAGAGCAATGTGTGTAATGTTGTCCATATTTATATTTCAAATGAGACCATGCATTTCCGTAACACCCTGTATGTAAGCTGCGTCGTTGTGGGCAATGTTTTCCATGCCCAATTGGCAGTGCCGCCTTAAAATAACTAAAAAAAGTACAATAAACTATATAAAGTCATTTTGTAGCCTGAGTTCGAACCTGCAACCTAATATAGGCCATTCAACTGCTAGGCTACGACTAACAAAAACATCTTAAATAATATCACCGTCTCTTTCTAACCTTCATACCAGAAAGAGACAACAACAAAACATGTCCCACAACAAGCCACTCACATAAAAAAACAAAAGAAATCATTTACATACTATTAATACAATGGCCTTCTTACTCTTCTTAGTAAGATCTAAATATTGTTCTAATCCTGTTGCAAATATTTCTAATTTGGTCCAGTTACTACATTGGGATCCATAAGAAAACCAAATAAGACTTATTTTGAAGTCGGTTTTTTTTGTAAGAATTATATTATAACTAAATAAAATAAGTTGTTGATGTAGAAAACATGTTCTTTTAAGTATGGAGTGATGATTTTTGTTATGTATGAGAAGAGGCCCTTGAAGGCAACAGTTTTATAAACTGGTATTTATTAGAAATAATTTGAATAGACACATCATACTATAACTTAATACTGGTCAGGGTCAAAATGGACGTAGAAGACAGAGAACCAAGTGTAACAAGGCAGCTTATTTTATTTTATTTTAAGCCATAATTGTCCCACTGCAGGGCAAAGGCCTCCCTTTCCTTCTTCCAGTTCTCCCGGTCCTGGGCTATTGTTGTCCATAATATGGAGAAAGAGTCAAGCTCGTCCCGCCATCTCCTTCTGGGCCGGCCACGAGGTCTTCTGACGTTTTCTGGACAGCTTTAAGGCAGCTTGGGAGAGTATAATACCCAGCCTTTGACACATTTAATAATCTGACTTTATTTAATAAGTTATAATGGCCATAAATACAAGTGTCGACCAAGGCAGTTAAATCTTTGCAACAATGCTTTACCTTAGTTGCTTCTGAATTCCATAACACGCGTGCTTTAGCTACTTACTTTGGGTTCAGAGCAATGTATGTGATGTTGTCCGCATTTATTTATTTATTATTTATTTGACACAGTTTATCTTATTTTATATGGTCTTAAAACATGTCAATACTAGTACCTATTAGGAAATTAAAATCGTGTTCCAGATTAAGCTCTTTAGAAGTTGGTATGACTCATATTTGTCCAGATGGTTCAAGGGAAATTCCAGTACATAATTATTGGTTATTCCTATCAGTTACCATTTCACACTAAAGCTATCAATTCTAGCATTTCTAGTAATACAAATACAAAACAAGATTATTATAGGCAAAAACGTAAACAGTACAATTTTCTTTTTTTAATCCTCTTCTTAAATTCCTTAATCATACTCTTCCAAATTAAAAAAAAAACTATACTTTTAGTTTTAAAAACCATTGACTACATAGTTACATGTATACTGTCTCTAAAATTTCTTCTTATCATCCTCTTCCGAAAATTCCTTAATAAAACTATTTCATAAGTTTTTTTTTTAATAAAACAATTAAAAAAAACCTGTCTTTTGGTTACTTTTAGTTTTAAAAACCATTGACTACTTTAGTTATATACTGCCTCCAAAATCACACAAAGAAAGTTTGTCAGAAATATAATTTACTGCAGAAGTCTTTATTATATTTGGAGTAAAAACATAATTGTCGTGTTATTCACCCATTTATATTTACCATTTACAAAGGATTGGCTTTGTGCCAGTTTCCTTTCAATCTGTGTGAGTTACCCAGAATTGAGGACTAAATAAATTAAAATAATAAATAAGTTTCTAACATGGCTGAATGGTATACACATGTGCCTAATAAAAAGAAACTTGTCTACTGTTATACTCTCTGACTATTGTGTCATCACACAATTTATTAAAGTTATATTGAAACAATAATAACATATGGTTATTGTTTAATAACATATTTAAACTAAATCCTTCATTTATTTTAGAACTATAAATGAGTTTTCGCTACTCATTTAATAAAACAAACTTTGGAAAATCGCTGGAACACTCAACACTTTGAAGTATGTTTATAACTTCATACATACATCATTTATTCACTGTTATATAAAGAAAATGAAATGAAATTTAATGGGCATAGCATACCAAATCGATTGCTTTTAATTAAATGACATAAAACAGTGTGTAAATAATATTATTAATAATATTAACTTGGAATAAACACACGCTAAAGTTATAAGTTTACGACATTCCTGTTTCGAAATTTCGTCAAGCATAAACAATGGTATATTTTCTGAATTTCTTAAATGGGGCACTGATCACAATACTATAAGTCCAATATATAAATCGGGCGTGGTAATCATACAAAATACTTATTGTGTAATTATAACAATAGCCTATCAACATACTATCCAACAGTCCTGTGAATAATAAATAGCGAAACTAACTTTCCATTTCGAATCACTAATATTAAACGAAACAAAGGGTCCAAACAAAGTTATTTAAATAAAATACATACCAAATTATTTTGAGCAGCGGATACAGTGAAAAACGTAGGTCAAAATTAATAAAAACACATATATAGTTCACAGACACACACGAGAACTCACAATGTCTTGTCACAAAATATTTTCGTAACTAAAATAGTTGAACAAAATGGGTATTTTTGTGAAATTACGACAGACACCCGTCATCTCCCAACATTTTCTGAGGAATGAAATGAAGGAAAAGGAATGAATGGAACAGCCATCCATCAACAATACTCGCGGAGTTTTTTCGCCATTCATTGGCGCGTTCCAGCGACTTTCATGTATATTTTTCAGCATACCATAATTTGTGCTGCTGAAGATATTGAGAACATTAAGTAAATTTAAGATATTGATATAAATAATGTGAATGAAAATAAAAAAAAATATGTATATTTATTCTATTTAATAAATTTATGATAAAACAATATTTTCTTATTAAGCTATAAATTTGAAACTAGATGTCGCTGCAGGGAGTAGTGTCTAGATTTTCAAGACTTTTAAATCTTCAAGGACAGCAGTAGGTCTACGTACTTAAATACCATAAAAAGTAACCCAGAATCCATTTAAAAGTTACACGTATTTATTAAATTTATAAATACTTGACTCGAACGTCTCAAACTATACCAGCACAAGGGGTTGATGAAATAAAAAAGTTCTAATGATACATACGTCTTAATACTTAAATAAAACAATGAAATAATAATCTTAAATATAAAATTCTCGTGTCACAATGTTAGTTACCATACTCCTACGAAACGGCTTGACCGATTTTTATGAAATTTTATATGCATATTCAGTAGGTCTGAGAATCGGCTACTATCTATTTTTCAAACCCCTAAGTGGTAGTACGTAGGTAGTAGGCCGGTAGGTAGTAGGTAGGTGCTAGGTAGAAAAAATTGCATTGCAACGCATGCCGGGTAAAGCTAGTAGTATTGTATATTTATAGCCTCCTCACAAGTACAGGTAGAAAAAAGAAACAATAAAGTACATTAGGACCTAGTAATAAAGATAAGATCAAGCCTTCATCAAGGTCTTACGAAATCATTAAATACTAGGCTAATCGATAAGGAAATATGCATGTAACGTATTGTAAAAGACATTAACATTCTCATTGTAAGCCCCAAAAGGTACACCTGAAAAACAAGAACAAAAAAATGGCGACAAAACTGCAAACAAAGGCGCAACTCACTCTTTTTATTTTTCTACACTCATTAAAGTTTAAAACGCATCGAAAGAGGTTGTATATTAAAAAATATGCTCCCAAAAGTGAATTTAATTTTAATAACATCTCTAGCAACAATAGTTACGAGCAATTTACTTCTAAAACGCCATATTGACTTCAGAGAAAGATTCTTAGAAAGAAGAAGACAGAGAGAGATAAAAGATCAAAGACTAATGATTCTCGATAAATATGTAAAAGACGTTGAAAATTTAGATGATATTTTACATTACAGAATAAAAGACACAAAGTCGAAATATTGGCAAAGAGTTTCTGATATCGAAAATGATTTTCGAAGGTTGATTGCTATGGAAGGGGCCAAATATAATTATAAAAGGGATCTTTATTGGAGGACATGGCGCAAAGTGCTGTCAGAAGTGGGTGACGAGCAATTAGTCTGTTATAAGTGTAACAATCCAATTGTGGTGAATACAACTGGATCTGGGAACTGCGGAATGTGGGTAAGTCTGTTTTAAAGAGCGTGCGAAGGAAAATACACACTTACTTTCATTCTTTTTTATGTATACTTCTTTGAACGGTTGGTTGAATATGATTAAATGTTAAAGTCGGGAAAACATAACCCTCCTTCTGGCTCAGTCGAGTAAAAATTCATTGCTTGATATTTTTTTATCTACCTATGGCTATGTTATAAGGTCGAACCCTAATACACCCACAAATCTATCTTCTATACCTAAATACTGTAAACTAAAGTCCCGCACTGCGTTAGTCTGTCCCAAACTATATCGACCTCCGCGGTCGAGTGGCGTACATACCGAGTTTTAAAATGTAGCCAACTCTTAGGTTCCGGGTTCGATCCCCGGACGGGGTTATGTGGGAAACCACCTTTCTACATCGTGTCGGTTCTGAGAGTCTAAAGTAACTTCGTTGTCTCTGATTCTATAACACAAGTGCTATAACTATTTACTTTAGGTACAGAGCAATGTACTTAGCTATATGATATTTATTGATTGAGTCTGTGCTGAAAGAGGAACGTCGTAAGTTTGAGGGCGCTAGTGTGTTTAACTATCGCAGATTTTAGGACACTTTTGCGTCCTTATAGTGCGTCTGCAACCTTTTTAAAACTGTATACATGTGGAGATCCTTTGTCTACATATTCCATAGACTAAAACCACTTATTTCTTCCAGTAGACAATCGAAGAAGGCCCTTCGCCGTGTCCCTACGAGTTCTTCTCAGTTATTGACGACCGTAAACTGTGTGGAGCTAACTACACTCAATTCAATGACATGTATAACGACTGCCCATCTATAATACAGTTTTCTGACATGCTGGCTAAATGTGACAACCCTATAGAGACGGTATGGCGGTTTAGCAAGCTGTACGGCACTTCGGGCGAGTTTGAAAATGTTGTTTGTAATGGACAAGACTTTTGTGAAATATTTACTACGTACGAGGTGAGTGACAATTTTTCAGGTAAAATCTTAGCCCCAATTCACGATCCATGTCAGTAAAGTCCTTTTATAAACCTGTAGATAGGTTTTCCTGCTAGAGCTTGATTTGCTTAACTTACTGCTGTACTTAGATGTAAATATGTTGGTTTATTTAAATCAATAATAAATAAATCCCTCAAGTAGCCATTAGTATAAGTGTGGTAGTTTAGAGCCTTTTAAAAGATTTCGATTTGTTTCTATAGTAACAACACAATCACACCTAGGTGATAGGCTTAAGTCGTTATACATATACCTACATATTTGGGTCTAGTTTATATCAAAGCTATATACTTACTACTGCAATAAAAGCTAACATTAGCCATCTAGCGTCTAGAGCTAATGTCAAGAATCCTTCTTTTTAGATAACGCCGCAACAAGTAATATTTAAAATAATAAACTCTACAAACGATGTAATGTACTCAAGAATAATGAAACCTAACAACACCAACTTCGTTTGCGTTGACGATTGCGGCCATTATAATTCATACACAAAAAAAGTAACCAAAAATGACCGACCATTGAAATTAGATCTACTTACTTCAAGAATTAATAAAAGAGAAGATGTAATTAACGACGCGGTCGAAAGCCTAATCTTCGGTATGCATACCATAGGGCATAGAGAAACGTCAACTAAAATGTCAATGTCAAGGAAAGGCGCGGAAAAGCAGAGAATTCTCAAAAAGAAATTGAAGTCGAAAAGGCACCAAAATAACGTTGATTTTGTTGACAATTCGATTAACAAACATATGATTTCGTTAGATGGAGCTATGCTGAGGCCATCACAGGTTTCTCACTGTAAAAAGATCGAGAATGAATATCAAGTGTCGGAAGAGGATCGGATTCTGAACGGAGAAAATTTGTAATAATGAGTAATTTAAATGTTTTTAGTTGTTGCGCGTTTAGCAAGGTGTTGTTTTTTACATAAACGTACAATTTGTTTAATACTAAGTTAAAGCATAGAATTGAAAAACCTTGAACTTCTATTTTCTATTGCCGGTCATTCATCTAAATGCCGATTTATATCAAACGAGCGAAATTGCTACAAATTGCCTTTTTGACAGCCATATTTGTTTGATTGTAAGCGACTGGCATTAGACACATGTTCTATCACTGTCTAGCTTGTAACTACTGAAATGAGAGTAAATAAGACAAAAGATGCACATTTTAACTATATAATATTTTCACGTTTAAAATAAGTTTTGTAGGTTTTTTCATGAGTAGTACATAAGTATTTACTATAAATAATTATTTTTAGGCACAATGGAGTCTTAATATTAACATGCAATTTTTATATAAAAATATTATATGTATTTTGTAATAAACTTTTAAAATGCTTGTTTTATTTTAACCTAAAGCTACATAATATTTTCTTAAAATTCACTTAGCCCTCAGCTGGACATAATCTTTATATTTCCACTTTTTAAATAGGTATCGTATTTTCTATCAATTACGGTATATTATTACGTAAATAGCCTTTTTAGTCTTTCTTACATAAACGTCTTCTAATCAAGTTTCCAATGAATAACAAGATAACATAATAATATTTCTTATAATCATCGTCTATAATTATAATCATACGATTTATATCTATATTGTAAAACAAAGTCCCCCGCCACGTCTGTCTGAATGCGATAAACTTAAAAAGTATCGAACGGATTTTCATGTTTTTCCCCGATGGATAGTGATTCAAGGTTTGTGTATATGAATCGTGTATTTTTTTTTTCAACCCATGCGATACGTATTAGAGTTACTAGTAATTAAATAAAGCTAAGAAGTTTATTTTCTTAAGGCGGTTATCTGTGAAAATAACAATCGGATTTGAGAAAGTCATTTTAGTATAGGAGCTAGCAACGTTTTCGAGAAAGAATTTTAGGTCAGCTGATTTTGTGATATGCCGTCCTTCTTGCTCTTTCGGTTAGAGTCTGGGCTATCTGGCTGGCGGGAGCGGTTGCGTTCATTAGTGCGCATCCAATCCAATACTTTTCATGACTTTCTTATTTTAATTCAAGGTTTAACAATTGAATTAATGTCTGGCAAATTAATTTTAAGTTTTTCTTTTTTTTAAATAACATAATATTAAAATTACAGACATTATAAAATACTTTAAAAATTTTATAAAAAAAAAAAAAATTAGCATATGGCACATTAAATTGTATGGAAATTAGCATTGTCAAAAATGTCTGGCAATAAAAAAAGTATGTCAGGTAGACTTATTTAAAAACAAAAAATTAAAAATTACGCCTCGTAAAATGTTTTTAAAATGTAGGATTATCACCTGGACAAGTAGGATGCGCACTAATGAACGCAACCGCTACCGCCAGCCAGACAGCCCAGACTCTAACCGAAAGAGCAAGAAGGACGACATATCACAAAATCAGCTGACCTAAAATTCTTACTTTCCAAACGTTGCTAGCTCCCGTACCATTTAGCCTTACGTAGCCCAATTTCTCGAAGAATATTTAACAGCTAGTTATAACTCCCGGCACGTAAGTTGGCAAGAGTCGTTAGATGCGCAGAAATCGTTTTTTAGGTCTATTTGGTGGTCAAGCGGGACGCGGGGTATGCGGTAGCGACGATCCGAGCGCGCGATTGGTGCGTTAGTCGACCGAGTCGATTAGAGATTGGTGAGTTAGGTCGAATATGCGCGTGTTTACCCCCACTTCGTCAAAATCTTGCCAACTTATTTGCCGGGAGTTATAGGTACTTGAGTTGGAAGAAAACAACTTTAAAGTAATTACAATAAAACCCATAAATACTGATATTTGCCCGTCAACGAGGTCTAAAATTCAATAAAATCTAGACTTAGATTATGTTGACACTATACCTAACTCGTATATCTACTGACACGACAGTAAGTATACGAATGAACACAAGTGTCCAAATGTGGATATCGCATCATTAAATCCGCTCCCAAATGAAAATCTAATGGACCGAAAACACTTTACGCTATATCCGCTGCAAGTTTGACGTATTAAGTATCTCTCAGGAGCATTTGACAGTAAAATTGGCATATTTATTACTGTCAAATTACCTGTTCAATACAAAAACAGCAATTTGTGTGCAAATGCTGTTGAAACAAGATTTTATAATATAAGTAATACGGCGAACTCACGCGCTTACCGGATTCTGTAAGGCTGATCAACATTATTTGTTATCTAATCAACTGATCACGACTGCAATTGCGGCGCTTGACATGAGGTTTGACAGTTGACTTACTAATTAGTGTTGATCAACGTTTCACAAACCAGAGGTAAATCATTTAGTGTGTGTCGGGATTAAGGGGCGTCTTGATTTCGCTATATTAGAGCTCTTACACACGAACGGCATGTTGCTAACGGCAGAGGTAACTGATCTTCGAAGTTGAAACGTGGACGGCTGCCGTCGCCGTCGACGCGTCTACGAATGCCGTCGACATTACATCTTCGCTGTGTGGACGGCTGCAGTTACCTCTGCCGTTGGCAACATGCCGCTCGTGTGTAAGAGCTTTTACAGTTTGTGACATAAACAGCTTAACGGCGAATTAAAATTAAAGTGTATTTGAGTATACTTCAAGAAAACTAGACAAATTTCTTAACAAATACCTAACTGTTTACTATGAAAAATACGTCTTGATTAATTATAATTATTGAGTTGAAATAAAATATAAACTATTAACTAACAGAGTATTATAATATACTTAACGCACACCCATTATTTATAACATTTTTAGACAAAAAAATAATGGGCATAAGAAAATATTTTAAACTAAAACATTAAAATTCTTAAATTTAAAACTTAAATATTATAGAAGACATATTGCCATCAGTCTTAGTATCTTTACTTATATATTTACGTTTAAATCAATCATTCCTTAATATTTTGGGACACCTGTTAAGTATATAAATTTATTTTTAATACTCTACCTACATAGTGTAAAAACATTGCAATGGGATGGGGTCTAACACAAGTCAAAAATCGGCTAGGGTTGCTTGGATATATGGATCTGTCACTCTCAGTTACTGGCCTATGATTGGCGGAAATTGACAGATAGACCTGTTGCAAGACTAACAACCCAAGCGGATTTTTTTACTTCTGTTAGTTATTGATACTGAACACGATTTTCAGGATTTGAGTAGGTGTACTAAAAATAAAGTTGTATACCTCATTGTATCTAAAAACATGGAACCGGTATTGAAGTCATATTGTCATAAATTATATTAAGTAGTCTTTTTATAAACTGGGATACAATTATATGACGACCTCCGTGGTCGAGTGGCGTACGCACCAGTTTTCAAGGTGTCGCCAGCTCTGAGGTCCCGGGTTCGATCCCCGGACGAGTCAATGAAGAAAACCACTTTTCTACATTGTCCCGGGTCTGGGTGTTTGTGGTACCTTCGTTGTTTCTGAAATCCATAACACAAGTGCTTTAGCAACTTACTTTGGGTTCAGAGCAATGTATGTGAAGTTGTCCGCATTTATTTATTTTATTTATATCTAAAGCCCAAATAGTATATATGGTGTCATAGAGTTTAGTAAAATAAGCCTTTTTATATTCTTAGACGTCCATAGTGGTTTACCAACATAATATAATAATAATAATATCCTGGGACAACCCACACACGGCCATCTGATCCCAAACTAAGCAGAGCTTGTACTATGGTGACCAGACAACTGATAAACATACTTATATATTTCTGAATAGATACATATTATAGATACCCATTCCGATTTCACCCAGACCGAGAACAAATGATTGTGCTCATCACACAAAGATTTTTCCTGGGAATCGAACCCACAACCTCCGCCGACCTCCGGTATAGCAGTCGGGGTCACTAACCACTAGACGAACAGGCCCGTCAAAACATAAAAACATCTTACACATTTATTGGCTATCCAACATACATACATACATACCATCACGCCTGTATCCCCGAAGGGTTAGGCAGAGGTGTACCAATGTACACCCACAGTTCGCCGGTATGTTTAGGTCCCATGTAATAGGGGGCGAGCCTATTGCCACTAACCGGGCACAAATCCAAACTCCGACCTGCTACTGAGAATTTCATAGAAAAACCCAATAATACCTTGGTCGACTTGGGAATCGAACCCAAGACCTCTAGCGTAGCAGTCGCGCTTAGCGCCACTAGGCCAACGAGGCAGTTATCCAATAATAAGAATAAACAGAAATAACATTTTTCTTTCACCAATGGTGTTTAAACTTAATACATGCAACAACTTGTAAATTTGTAAAATGGAAGACAATTATTGTGCTTTTTTTTCAGGCTACCACACGAAACTATGATCAATCGCAAAGACAATTATAGTTAAAAAAAGTTCAAAGTGAAAAACAAATGCAGATATTAGCAATGCGATGCCAATTCACAGATAAGTGTGGGAGCCCTAACTAACACTACAAATATAAAAGATTATTTAACATGTGGATCATGCAATGTGATAATAAACTGTATGCCAATATTTTATATGGCATACTGGCATACAACTGAAGTCAAGTCTAAAAGTATTAGTAGTTTTTTTAAGAGTAGGTAATCATAATTTTAAGTAGTTTAAAACATAATGAAGACATTTTTAATATAAATTATATGAACGTAAATAATCATGCAAAAATTTACTGTATCATGAGCAATAACTCTTTTTTAAAAATATTATTTTTTGTTTTGGCAATCATGCATTAATTTTTAACAATAGTTAAGGCACTTAAAATTTAACAATCTGTGTAACGAATGGCTTCCACATTAATTTAATTATTGTTTGTATATCATATAGTCATTTTATGTAACATACTAGTATCTTCCAGTATTCAATGTGACCATTATACAGACACAGGAAAATGGTGCATGAAAAATATAACATAAATAAATTTTCATATGAAACTATGTAAGGTCAGCCAGTATTATATATATATATGTATGTATACACTTAGCACCTTTTAACATATTCTCTTCAATACTAGATAGTATTGTAAAACATATTATTAACAAATTATTTTAAACAGTTCTTAAATTGTTTTTTCTCTTTTTGAGTTTCAACAAAATTCTACCGAAACATGTTAATTCTTGTATCATGTACGTAGTTTACTTCTCTTGTAAATAAGATTAAGACAATTTTGCAAACAAGTTGCATTGCTAACATGCAGTCGGTATATCTCTCTGTGTGTCTTACTTCCGGGTTCTAGTCCGAACCTTACCGCAAATATGGTTAACCAACTGATAATGCCGACTAAAGCTTGCGTTACACTCCTCACACTTAAATTTCTTTAATTTCAAATGCCGCTCCCTTATGTGTGACTGCAAACTCTTTTTCAGCATCTCTTTACCACAGTAATCACAAATCGCTCTTGAATACTGAGATCTGTCTTTCATAGCAAATACCGATGAGATATACTCGTCAAATTTAGACTTTTCTAGGCTCTCCATCGTAGTTAACTCTTTAGTTTTCGGGCTTTTCTTGATTTTGATAATGTTGTCGTCAATCTTTGTCATTTCTACGCATATTTCGGATTCCATGACGCGTTCCACCCATGTTTCATTTTTACGTTTTGTGACGTGACTCTGCTCTTTTTCTTTCAAGTTAAAATGGTGTTTTCTTATGTGATATTTGAGCAGTCTTTCTTCGCAGTAGACGATGCCGCATGCCATACATTTGTACGGTTGTTGAGCGAAGAAATCGTCGTGTATTTTTAAATGGCAAATCAGGTTCCTTTTATCAACGAAGGAACGATCACAGTAGTCGCAAATATGAACTTTTCTGGCTCCAGTATGCACAGATACGTGTTTCTCATATACATCTCGCCGATAATACTCTTTCGAGCAAAATGTGCACTGAAATCGAGATTGTACAGCACTATGTTGGTATAGATGTGACTTAAACTTGTACGAACTACCGATAATCACTTTTTTACAAATTACACACTCGTTTTTCTTCGTACACGTACCAACTTGTTTAGTCTTCATTTTAAAGAAAGCAAATTAAAGAACAAAAGGTAAATTAAGCGTTTTTAAAACAAAATAATAAAACTGAAAATAGAAAACAACCAAACAACTTTTAAAGTGACGTTTGTCTACTGTCTATGTATTTGTCAACGTCACTCGTCAGCTGTCGTGTGTATTAGAGCAGGGTAGCGCATATAATTAGAGTGAGATAGAAAACCACCTGTTGATTGCACCTGGAACGCGGCGCGCGAAAAGGTGTTGCCATATATACGACTAACGAATGGAAATGGCAGGGGTCATTAGGGGTCAAGAAATTCTTTATTTTGGGGCCTTTATAAGTAAACAGCTTAATAATATTTAAGTTTACGAAATTAAAGTGATTGAACTCTCGTACACGATTATTTTATTTAAGAAAATTAACAACAAAACTGTACTTAAATTAGACAAATACAGTACAAAGATTATCTTATTTAATAAAAGCTTTAAAACAGTAACATGTAAATAAAAAATCCTACGTAGTGTATACACGTATGATATTACAATAACAATAAAATGAAATACATACAAAATCTCAATAGAAACAAATACATTTTAACAAAATAGTTTTTTCTAATTGACTAGTTTCCCATATTTTATACACTTAAAAAGCCAGTTACATATCCAAATCTATTTTTATTGTAATTATAATTATAACCAGCCAGCATTATAAAGGTAAAAGATGGCGGCTTAACAAAATATTTACAACAGAAACTACTTTTTATTTTTATAATGTACATCATCGCATTGCCTCAGTTTTTCAGCCGCTTGTTCTGGCGTTAGATCCCGTTGTGATTGTGCTAGCATTTCATAGCCAACCATAAATTTCTTCACAGTTGCTGATCGGAGTAATGGCGGCAAGTATATAGCGTGGAGTAGCCAATGAGGCGAGTCGCCGGGCGCTTTGGATGCTCCAGTTGGTGCACCTAGTTAAAATATAAGGTTTATTAAAGAATGTATCATCATCATCATCATCATCATCATCATCATCATCATCATATCAGCCTGTTGCAGTCCACTGCTGGACATTGGCCTCCCCCAAGGAACGCCACAGCGCACGATCTCCCGCCCTTTGCATCCAGTCACTGCCAGCTGCCTTCTTCAGGTCATTGGTCCATCTAGCCGGGGGGCGTCCTACACTACGTAGAATTTATAGCAAATAAAAATAAGTGTATTGATGGTGGACAACATAACATACATTGCTCTGAGTCTGAACCCAAAGTAGCTGCAGCACTTGTGTTATGGAATCAGAGAAAAAGAAGGTACTGCATAAACCCAGACCTGAGACAATATAGGAAAGTGGTTTTCTGCTTTGCCCCATACGGGGGTCGAACCCAGGACCTCAGCGCTTGCGACACTTTGACAACCGGTGTGTCCGCTACTCGACCACAGAGGTCGACATAGAAGAGATAGACAGATTGACACAGCGGGTTACTTTTTGTTATACGAGATAGATATAATATAATATCCTGGGACAACTCAACCATGGTCATCTGATCCCAAACTAGGCATAGCCGATTTATACTATGGTAACCAGAGTTATATATCACTAAATAAATACATATCATAGACAAACTACACATACCAACATACTTACATTTTTACGTGTTTTATCGGTATTTCTGTACCGTTAGTACCGTATTTTTGGCAACACTTCGTATTATACGTCAATTCAATCTTTGAAATTCCCTCGAAATTTTAAGTATTTCCTAGAGTAAAATCCTTACAAAAATAAAAATAAAACATATTTATTTATAAAGTCACACTTACCATGGAATCCCATACTATAAGGAAAGCTGCATTTAAACAAGTTATCGTATTTAATATTCAGTTGTTTCATGATCTCAGCTAGCCCGCGCTTTTGTACGTCATTCAAATCTGTCATCCTCTGCGGTTGGCCGTTGATAGGCAGAAGCATTGTCTCATACGGCCACACAGCCCAATAAGGAACTAAGGCCACCCATTCATTGTTCTTGACGACTATACGTTCCTGTGGAAGAAATGAAAAATATATTGTTATTTATTTTATTACATAAATTACTTAGTGCTTTTAGAAGTGAGAGACATGTCATTCCATCGTGAGAAAGAAATAGTGCTATCTGACTATATAGCTTTGTCTCTTTTTTACATTGAAACAATAATACAAATTTTACCTTCTTCTCGAGTTCTTGCTTTAAGTAATCCGCGAGCATTGATCGCTTAAATTTAATGTAGTATTCCTTTTGACATCTGAAAGGAAAAGTTTTTTATATGAATATGACACAAAATATACTGTTGGTGGAGTTCAGTGGAGTTATTAGTCCAGTTTGACAATAAACTTCCTCTGCATGTATACCCATCCACATTCATACTCATAACTCGTCTAGTTTTTGTTATTTAACAGTTAACAAATATTTTTAACTGCCATGCAATTGTTTTATATAGCCAGTCTTTTTTTTTTGTCAATCCTATCTAAATACATTGCTAGATGTGTGGAAATGGTAGAATGACGAAAGGAAAACTCTACACGTTATTTACTCTTAATTTTGTCATTGCCAATGCATAAAAAAACACGCTAAAGAGTACAAGTAACTCTTACCTCTCTTATCCATAACTTAAAATTCAATACTTAAATCTAATACAAGAACAAACACTTACAACTATACTAAAATTAAATCTTATATAAATAAAAAAAACTAACACGCGTCAAAAATTCATCGTCATCCTTGTCAATGGCGGGAAACGTGTCCAGAAGGCTGGCAGCATTGCCACGTTGAATGGCTATGCCGATTCTCTGTGCAAGGAACAAACCAGCTCTCTGATCACGAGTAGAGTCTACCAAACTACCCATAACTTATTTACAACTGTATGTAAAGGCAAAAACTACTTTGCAAAGTGCAGGAACACCTACCTCTCCTTAACCCTTGGCTCGTTCGGCAAGTAACTGGAGGCCCAGATCTGGCAATGCGGGTGGGGGTTGGAACAGCCCATGATGGCGCCCTTGTTCTCGAAGATTTGCACCCATGTGTAGCGACGGCCGAGCTCTTGTAGTTGATTTACCCATCTGAAATAATAATGAATAATAATAATAAATGCGGACAACATCACATACATTGCTCTGAACCCAAAGTAAGTAGCTAAAGCATGCGTCTCATAGAATTCAGAAACAACGAAGGTACCCAAACACCCAGACCCGAAGCAGTATTGAAAAGTGATGTCCTACATTGACCCGTCCGGGGATTCGACCTGAGACCTCAGAGCAAGCGACACATTAAACCGGTAGGTACCTACGTACGCCACGGTCATGCCGTTTCCGATTGCATTTTGAGATAATTCGCTTAAAATGCTTCATATATGATATTTATACCTGAACTAAAGTAAAAGAGGAAATAACGTAATTTAGGATACTTACTCATTAATAACAGCGAGAATTTCATCCACAGTCATCAATGGAATTGTCATCGTCGAGTCTGGGTGAAAACACATCACTCTGGAAGTAAAACATTTTATTTGTTATTATTATAAAATAGATTAGGTTGTTGTACCTATACACAAATACCTAATAACGGACTTAGAAAATTGTTAGTAAATCCATCAGTGTGCATTCTGATAAAAATGTTTATATTGCAATCCAAAAAGATGCCATTATTATAAGGCTCGTATACAAACTGCTCGAGCAGCCTGTCAGTTATCAACACACACTTGAATAAACTGTATAGTACGTATAATCTGCTGTTTTAGGTAACACGGAAATCAGAAAATAGACTGTCACACAGAACAATACATACATACATAGGCTGATAAACAAATTACTCTTCGTGGCGTCACCCAAACGGGGAAAAAACGGCGGGATCGTGCCCAGAAGGCTGGCAGCATTGCCACGTTTAATGGCTATGCCGATTCACTGTGCAAGGAACAAACCAGCCCTCTGATCTCTCCCCTTGTTAGTTAGTTCAGTAAGTAAGTAAGATGCCACAAACCTGCAAGTACCCTTAGCAGCTGAAGACCTGAAGAGCGGGTGCTCCGACGCCGGGGGGTCCGGCACGCGCTCCAACAACGCAGGGAAGTCGTTAGGGAATACGTAAGTCGATGTGTAGAGCGGGTTTGTCTATGAATAACAATAAATGTCAAAATTATGTTAGGACAACTCACACACGGCCATCTGATCACAAACCAAGTAACCTACTATAGTAACCAGACAACTGATAAACATGCATGAATATTTTTAAATACCTATATAAAAGACTGCCTCGTTGGCCTAGTGGCGCTAAGCGCGATTGATACGCTAGAGGTCTTGGGTTCGATTCCCAAGTCGACCAAGGTGTTATTGGGTTTTTCTATGAAATTCTCAGTAGCAGGTCGGAGTTTGGATTTGTGCCCGGTTAGTGGCAATAGGCTCGCCTCCTGTTACATGGGACCTAAACATATCGGTGAACTGTGGGTGTACATTGGTACACCTCTGCCTAACCCTTCGGGGATACAGGCGTGATGGTATGTTATGTTATGTTTATATAAAATACATAAACCAAACCGTCAGAGCACTAAATCGGCAATAGCAGATCACGTACTACAGGCTGGCGTAAATCACTGGATTCAATTCCATCGCGCGCAAGTCCTCTCCACCGATCGCCACTTTCATTCGAGAGCAGTGCGAGAAGCGATTGAAATCAAGAAGCATCCAAATTTCAATCGAGAAGACGGCTTTAAACTATCTGCATCTTGGAATCCAGTTATTTGCTTAACACAACCTCGCTTTTTTGCCAAGTCGGTCAGTGAACACAATACGGACACGGTCAGTGTAGTGTGTAGGGTACTTGAAGAACAGAGGGTAGATGAAAAATCATCTACTTCGTACACGGAGCGATTACACCGCATCTCCAGTCTGCTTGCGATCACGGCCGATGTAACCCGGTCGAAACGTCAAGCCCTAAAGGTTTAAAGCATGTACGCGCTAATCCCCGTTATAAAATATTACTATAAACATGCAGCGCGATTGTTTAAAAGTTAGCATAAAGGAAAAATGTCTAACCTGTCCGTTAGACCGCACAGCCCCCGGCAGCAGCGGGTTGCGCGGGTCTGGCGGCTGGTCCTCCGGTGCCGCCTCGGTCTGCCCGCTCCAGGGCCGGAGGCAGCGGTGCGGGGAGACTAGCACCCACTCGTCTTTGAGCGGGTTGTAACGAACATGCTGGTGTTCTGAGGAGATTCCAATAAGTTTTTATTGAAACACAAGCTTTTAAATTACCTAGGCTTTTAGGCTCAAAGAACTAGAGAAGACAAAACAAATAAGCACAAACACGATAGAATTGCGTCGCTTCGTTACAGAGTTCCTATAAGTGCCTTCTGGTTCCATCATCAGACTAGCTCAAAAGTTTATCTTATAATAATAATTTATTGACACATACATACTTACATACATACTGTAAGTTTATAATAATAAAAAATCATGTAAAAAGACGATAACAGCAAAGATATAGTAGTCTTCGTCTTGTGTCAACGGTTTCCATCAGATGTGACCAGGGCCTCGCTATTTTAAATGCATGTCAGTGGTCGGTCAGTGTACTTGTCATTGTGTCTAATTTTCGTATTCAGATAAGCCTACAACAATATCTCATTGAACTCTCGAAGAGAATGATCGTAAAGACCAATTAATGATTGTAATGACAGTTAGCAGACCGCCAATTATCGAAAAAAATACCAAATGAAGCAGGTCATTCAGTCAATTCAAGCAACTCTTAAATAGCGGAATGAGGCCCTGCCTAAAACATAATTATATCGATGGTTCCTTGATTAGCCTTTAAGCTGTTAAATAAACGTAATTTAGAAGAAAAAATTGAATGTGAAAATGTACTACTTGGACATTACAATTAATGTACCTAAGTTATGAATTAATGCACAAGATATATACCTATTTCAATCACTTGGGACCTCAGATGTTTCAGAGACAAAAACCAATAAGTACCTACGTAAGTTTTAAAACTATTTTATAATATATGTCTTTATGGTAAAACGAAGCTCCGCTTTAAAATAAGTTATAGCTAATGAGTGTCTTTGAGTAGATGTCTACCCATATACATCCTTAGAAGTTGGGTATACCTATCATAATATTGTTCTTGTATTAGATTTAAGTATTGAATAGTAAATAAAAAGAGACCTATATCACAGATAAATAATGATTATCGACAATGCCAAAAGGTCTCATCAAATTATTATCATTTAAAAATCCCGCCATGTCAGAAAATTACCAATGAAAGTGTGGACAGAGCAAATATTGGTTGCAAAGAGTAGGTCACTCATGTATTCAGCCTACTTTTACCACTTGAGTAATAATAATTAATTACTCTTTTATAGGTTAAACAACTATATTAATTATCGTTTATTATTACAAGACTTACTTATAAAACTAAATAACATAAATTGATATATTTATTACTTACCCGTAGCGGAGAATTCTTGCATTTTACTGATAATATAACGTGTATTCACGACCGCTCTGTGTAATGTCAAGGGCAGTACTGAAACACTTGTAGTATGGATTGTTATTACAGTGATAAAGAATCGCGGTCTCAATGATTAGTTAAAAACAGTTGTGTAGTTAGGTAAAATACTATTGTTCGTGTGATCCTACTCATATTTATAAATGATTAGGTACATAATTATAAAGGTTGAACTAACCGACTTCAATTAAATTTATATTTATTTGACTGACTCCGACCTACGCCTTCTCGATGACTAAATATTTTTTGAAATCGATCTAATATTGTCCGAGGTAACAAAACATACAGGGTCCCGATGCCGCTATTATAAGTCAGTGAGTGGCGGGTTAAAAAACGTTCCAGTGTACTTGTTATTGTGCCTAATTTTCGTATTCAGATAAGAACAGTCACTTTCAATCCTTCAATGACTACAGTGGCAAGCAGGTGTACATTTGACATTGAACTAAAATAATCTGAATACGAAAATTAGGCACAATAACAAGTACACTGGAACGTTTATTAACCCGCCACTCACTGACTTAAAATAGCGGTATCGGGCCCCAGGCATATTGAAGACCTCCTCTTCTTGAAGTCGGTTGATAATATGAGTTTGTCAAAATAGTTGTTTCTTTTAAGCATCAGTAACTATTCCTGATTTGGAAAAAAACTGGGACGTAGATAATTTATATTATGATAAGGAGATAAAAATAACTAAAATAAGTGATGAAAGAGTAGGCAGAAAATACTCAAATACAACCCATCTGCGATATTATTCAATCTATGTATCTCATGTTACAGCAGTTTAATACATTTACAACATCGTAAACACATTATCTTCGGGTCTATCAAACTTTATAACTAATCATTAGGTTAAGTTCCGCTAAATATTTATATCACGCTTACTAGCAATGGGTACAAGCAGGCAAATTTAAAAACGAATTAAAAATTATCTGTACTGAAATCTTTTGTCATCATGATCTGCCGAGCCTTTGCCCAAGCTATGTTGGGGCCGGCTATCAGTCTTACCGGATTCAGCTGAATACCGTATTTTACATGGAGCGACTGTCTATCTGACCTCCACAACATATTTAACTGAAATCTTTTGTGTCTTGGGCTAATATTTATTGAGAGAAACTACCATGACTGAAATTAATTCAGATCATTATTTTAAATACGCTTACAATATTGATATTTTAATGCATTATTGCATAAAAAAAACGATTTAAATAAAAAGAAAAAACTACTGGATCGATTTCGATGAAATTTTTATGCGACCACCGATGTATCGGTCCACATTAGACGTAAATATCGCGTCACACACATACAAAAAACATAAATACGAATAGAGAACCTCCTCTTTTCAAAGTGGTTGAAAAGGAAACTAAAAAAAAAATGGAAAATGAAACAGTTACATATTTACCTTTATATTCTGTTTTATTTTATAGTTGCAATTAAATTAAACTATTGATTATATTTTAATTCAATTTTTTGTTACAATGAAATATTTGTGTTGACTAATTCTATATTTACAATTTTGTTTTTATTGTTCACAGAATCATATGAAAAATGCATACAAGCGTGAACGCTGATCGAGTCGCTCAAATGTATGGAAGTGACAAGTCTTACCCCTTTCTAACGTTGATCATTGCAAAAAATAGTTTTTCACATCTCAAACCTCGAAGCGCTGTGATTGGCTGTTAGCATAGACTTTAGATATACTATAGACCGCTAGTATCGCTAGTTTCCCTTTGTGCCAAGCGAGAGCAGTTTTTCGGTTGTATCTACATTCAGATACAACCGAATACATTCATTCAGTACATTTTGACTGGCCTGTTGGTCTAGTGGTTAGTGACCCTGACTGCTATATACCGGAGGTCGTGGGTTCGATTCCCGCCCAGGACAAATGTTGTGTGATGAGCATGATCATTTGTTCTGGTGTCTGGGTGTAATTTATCTATAATATGTATCTATTTAGAAATATATAAGTATGTTTATCAGATGTCTGGTTACCATAACACAAGCTCTGCTTAGCTTGGGATCAGATAACCGTGTGTGAGTTGTCCCAGGATATTATTATTAATATTATTATATTCGTTTACTGATTTAAGTTATTTTTCGCGCAACGACAGACTTATATGCGAAAATATCGATGGATTCGACATTGCTAGGATAATATTAGGGTTTTAGATAGTTTCACTAAAACGGCGCGCTCCGTCTTGATACAATACTTATTTAAGACAAAACTAGTTCATACTAGAGCTTACGATTCATACCCTGATAGGCTCACTCTTTAGGTTCTTATCTATACTCTAAGGTTGTTAGTCTTTTGGTCAGCCAATCACCGTGATCAGTTGATTTGACTTCAGATTAGGTTGATCAGCCTTTCGGAAACCACGGCCTCGATTCAGCTATTTTAAATGCATGTCTGTGGTCGGTCAGTGTACTTTTCATTGTGCCTAATTTTCGTATTCAGATAAGCCTACAATAAAATCTCATTGAACTCTCGAAGAGAATGATCGTAATGACAGTTAGCAGAATGCCCATTATCGTAAAAATGACCAAATGAAGCAGGTCATTCGGTCAAATCAAGCAACTCTTAAATAGCTGAATCGAGGCCCTGGGGTAAGTCACGTGACTTATCGATTAAATGTCATTGCCATACATTTAATTAACGCTTTTTAATTTTACTGTACCTTATAAATCAATACCTCTATGGTTTACTATATTACATAAAGAATATGAACACATCTTGATTTTTAATAATAGGTAATTACATTATCAAATAGATTTTAAATGCAGTGTTCTATTACTTTCTAATTTAATATAATATTACATACATATAACATAATACTTGTGTAACGTCATTGGGCATAATCTGACCCGGTTTGTGAAAACTTGTGTACATAAACCAAACTAGATTTAAATTGTTAAGTTATACCCCGCATTTAATTTCATGTACTTTTTTTTATTATTTTGCACTATTAAACATTAGTAGGTCAAAGAACAATGTCACAATGCTGGGCAAAGACCTTCCCCATATCCTTCCAGACACTCTTCTCTTGCGTAACTTCAGACTATACCCACAGAAATGCAACCCTTACTATCGTAAACTAGAGACATTAATCTGTCTATTTCACTTTATTTTGTTTCTGTACAGCGAGGGTATAGTTTCCATACTAAGGTGCCCATTGACCTTTACTCAATACCTAAATAATAAATTTAAATATATTGCTATAAACATACATTGGAAGATGCGTATTCATACATAAAAATATACTTATCTATTTGAGACCAATATTAAGACAGATTATTTATAATTATAGACTATTTTATATTCAATAAGGGAGAAAACAGTAAATAAAACGTCCGCTAGGATCGCTAGTCGCGTATCAAGTCCATCTGTCAATTTCCACCAATCTCAGGCCAGGGGCCCGAGTTCGCTATTTTTAAGTCAGTGGGTGGCAGGTTAATGAACGTTCCAGTGTACTTGTTATTGTGCCTAATTTTCGTATTCAGATAAGAACAGTCACTTGCAACCCTACAATGACAACAGTGGCAAGTAGGTGTACATTTGTCATTAAACTAGAAACATCTGAATAAGAAAATTAGGCACAATAACAAGTACACTGGAACGTTCATTAACCTGCCACTCACTGACTTAAAATAGTGGACTCGGGCCCCTGATCTATCTGTCAATTTCCACCAATCAAAGGCCAGTGGCTTGTCTCTCATTGGTGGAGAATGATAGATACACCTCATGCGAGACAAGCGGATTTTTATTTTAACTTACGGTTGACAACCTGTAGCTGAACTTATAAAGAATAATATCTATTTTTATTACAACATAACGTTTATTATCTATCAATTATTTAAATCTACATCTGAATATTTACATTGCGTTTTTTTTAAAATATGATGCCCTATTTTTTAAGTTGCCAGCAGTCGGGGAAAAATATATTTTTTTCTAGTAAGTACATGCAAAATTAACAATTTAAGAGATCCCCAATTAATTTTGATAATTGCTTATATCCTTCAAGAACGTTGATCACGCCAACTTTCAAACAAACAGCATCACAATCGATCCGTCCATTTAGGAGGTACCACGCCACAAACAAACTGACATGTGAAACTCATGAGACCTCATTTTACACAAGGGGTTAAAAACATAGCTTTAATTATTCATGCTTAATTTAAAAACCTCCATGGTCTGTTTGTGGTACTAGTTGTCTCTGATTCCATAACACGCGTGCTTTAGCTACTTACTTTGGGTTCAGAGCAATGTATGTGATGTTGTCAACATTAATTTATTAACTTAAACCTAATTAATTTATTTATTTTCAGTACTTGTTGTCGTCTTTTTCCGCTTGTCAGCGAAGAAATGCTCTGCCATGTGTCGCTTTAAGAAGATTCGTGACTGCAAACAAAATTAAATTATAATTAGACTTATCTAATTTATGTAATACTAGCTGTGCCCCGCGGCTTCACCCGAGTAAGTACATAATTACCGTTCCTGATGTTTAGAAGATATAGAATAGGAAACAAACTATGATATCCCTAAATAAATCTAAAATTATATTCAGGATGTTACCGAAAGGGTATATCTATCGAAAAGGGGTGAAGAGTACATCTGGCATAGAGTCAGTTTACAAAATATAAGCTATATAACACCCATATAAAATAATTTCGGGTAAGTACCATAACATAACCTACCATCACGCCTGTATCCCCGAAGGGTTAGGCAGAGGTGTACCAATGTACACCCACAGTTCGCCGGTATGTTTAGGTCCCATGTAATAGGGGGCGAGCCTATTGCCACTAACCGGGCACAAATCCAAACTCCGACCTGCTACTGAGAATTTCATAGAAAAACCCAATAACACCTTGGTCGACTTGGGAATCGAACCCAAGACCTCTAGCGTAGCAGTCGCGCTTATAACCACTAGGCCAACGAGGCAGTCTATAATATCTATAATTTAAATGATATTACTCGTTTATAGAATAAATATGTGATAGTTATTTATTTGTAGTAAATTCTTCGCCACATTAAAGTTACATTCCTGTTGACCAACACCTGTCGGGATGGCATTCTCTCAGTGGCTGCACTGTAGTGATAAAATGCCTATTGTAATCTATTAAAATTGTTTTTTTGTCCCCTTGTTTTTTAGTGTAGAGTAAAGAGTTTATATTATATAACTCACCCTGTATTTCCGTCCACACAGATCACATTCTAAGCCAAGAGCCTCCAAGTGTTGCGCCTTCATATGTTTCTTCAAATTTTCATAGTTCTTCAATGACTGAAAACAAAAACGAATTATTTTTAGTACCAGCAAGCGGTTTCAGGAAAACGTCATTGGGCATAATGTGACCCGGTTTGTGAAAACTTGTGTACATAAACCAAACTAGATTTAAATTTTTAAGTTATACCCCACTTTTATTATCATGTACTCTTTTTAGGCTTCCGTACCCAAAGGGTAAAACGAGACCCTATTACTAAGACTCCGCTGTCTGTCTGTCTCCAGGCTGTATCTCATAAACCGTGATAGCTTGAAAGCTGAAATTTTCACAAATGATGTATTTCCGTTGCCGCTATAACAACAAATACTAAAAACCACATAAAGTGAATATTTAAGGGGGGCTCTCATACGACGGTGGTACGGAACCGTTCGTGCGCGAGTCCGACTCGCACTTGGCCAGTTTTTTATTTACAGGCCGTGGTCGCAAGCAGACTCAACCTATGTAACCCGGTCGAAACGTCAAGCCCTAGAGGTATTTAAGCATGTACGACGCGCTAATCCCCGTTCTATAATATTACTATAAACATGCAGCGCGATAGTTTAAAAGTTAATACAGCTTTATACTTACTTTCCTGCAAATTTTACACTTGTATACAAGCTGTTTCTTTCCTTCGACGGAATTCTGTGAGTTTGCCTTCTTTGAGGAACGTGGTGATCTGTAAATAATATTATTCCTGATTAAATAAGAGATTGAAGAAAAAAATATATAAGGCGAGTGTGAATGAAAAAGGCCAGGTCAAGAGTACCATAAACCGAACAGCATGTATGAAGGGAATAATGAAAGTGGACGAAGCGAAACAAGTATGTAAGGATCGTATCAAGTGGAAAGAAGTGGTCTCTGCCTACCCCTACAAGAGAAAGAGGCGTGATTATATGCATGTATGTATGTATAAATAAGAGAATAGATGACTTTTTTTCAATGTTTTTGGTCTGATGATGGAGCCAGAAGGTGGGCATAGGAACTCTGTAACGAAACGACGCAATACCATCGTGTTTGGGCTTGTTTGATTTGTCTTCACTAGTACTTTGAGCTTAGCTAGTAAAAAACTTGTATTAAAAATAACTCATCATCTCCCGAGCCTTTTCCCAACTATGTTGGGGTCGGCTACCAGTCTTACCGGATTCAGCTGAATACCGTATTTTACATGGAGCGACTGCCTATCTGACCTCCACAACCCATTTTACTGGGAAACACAGTATCCCGTAGTAAGACTGGTTGTCAGAATTGACTTAACGACTGCCAAAGATCTATGTATGACAGCCGGGACCTACTGTTTAACGTGCTTTCCGAAACACGGAGGGGTCTCGGTATGTTATAAATAGTCACCCATCCACGGAGCAACCGCGGCGAGCGCGGCTTAACCTGTATTATCGATCAAACCGTACGGCTTACACTTAGCCACGAGCCCCTCTTATTAAAAATAACTAATAATCAAAAAAAGTTTTATAGGGAGGATATTAAAGTCTCTTAATTATTAATCAACTGCCGACGGAAAAAAAGGAGTGTTATAAGTTTGACGTGTGAGTCTGTGTGTGGCATCGTAGCTGCTAAAATATGGACCAATTAGAAAGCGATTTCTTTGATAAAAAGACTGACGTGATCGAGGTGGTTATAAGCTCTAATATATGAAGTTCCATTTAATATTTAGAAAGTTATCAAGTAAGAAAATTAATATATTTTTTAGTTTATTATACACTAGCTGTGCCTGCGACTTCGTTCGCGTGGATGACGAAACATATCAATGAGTTTTTAACCGCAAAATTAAGTTTATTTTTTACTGTTTATACTTTTCCGGGATAAAAACTACCCAGTGAGGTGCTCAGGATAATAAAGAATAATTATACTAAGTTTCATCGTAATCGAACCGGTAGTTTTGCGTGATACCTGAACAAACAGACAGACAGACAAAAATTTTTTTTTTTCACTCTTTTAGGTTCGGTGTTGGTCTAGTAACACCCCCCGCCATTTATTTTTTTGATATTTTCAATGTACAGAATTTTCACTTCTACAGATTTATTATAAGTATAGATATACATTACCTTTGTCTTTGTTTGTCTTCTTTAGTGCGTGGTTCCTTATGGGTCATATTATAGTGATCAAACGCCGACTCGTACCAATGGAAGCGCTTGTTGCATATACCGCATTCAAATCTGAAATAAATAAAAATAATATTATTGCAATCGATAATACTATTGGCAGAATATTAAAATACTTAATAACTTCATAGACAATTAATAAAAGTAGGTATGCTCTATGGTTGAGTAAAAAAGCGCGGGTTTTGAAAACAAACTTGGGTTGTCGATGCTTTTTCAATAAGTCGTATTATTTGATAATTACTGGTTAGAATAAATAAATAAATATCCGCGGACAACTCACACACGGTCATCTGATCCCAAACTAAGCAGAGCTTGTACTATGGTGACCAGACAACTGATAAACATACTTACATATTTCTAAATACATACATATTATAGATAAATTTTTCCACACAACATTGTCCTGGGTGGGAATGGAACCCACGACCTCCGGTATAGCAGTCAGGGTCACTAACCACTAGACCAACAGGCCCGTCAAATGACGGATTGTTATGTGACGCCAAGAATCACGGATAGTTTGATATTTTATTGAATGTTAAGTCATATCTGTCGGGCCGTATCAGGTCGTATCTGACGGGCCTGTTGGTCTAGTGGTTAGTGACCCTGACTGCTATACCGGAGGTCGTGGGTTCGATTCCCACCCAGGACAAATGTTTGTGTGATGAGCACGATCATTTGTTCTGGTTGTCTGGGTGTAATTTATCTATAATATGTATGTATTTAGAAATATATAAGTATGTTTATCAGTTGCCTGGTTACCATAACACAAGCTCTGCTTAGCTTGGGATCAGATAACCGTGTGTGAGTTGTCCCGGAATATTATTATTATTATTATCTCGGCCAATTGCAAATAATGGAGGTTGGTTCCATCATAATCTTTTCATTTTACTTGTTTAATTTTTGGTTCCTAACAGTATTATATAAATTTATTCCTATATACTTTTTTTTTTACTTTCTTTGCTTCTGAAGGGCAAGTCGTTCTACCCTTTCTATACTATGTTTAAAAATATAAATGACTTGGTTTAACCTACCTAGGGGTATTTACAACTACATACAAACTTAACTACACTCAGAAGCACAATTATATACACACTAGCTGTGCCCCGCGGTTTCACCCGCGTGAATGACAATTCATACATTATCTTTATAAATTATAGCCTATGTGTTATTACAATATATAAGCTACATTATTGTAAAGTTTCAATCCATTCAGTAGTTTTTGCGTGAAAGAGTAACAAACATCCATACATCCAAACAAACTTTCGCATTTATAATATTAGTAAGGATAGAAAAAAACTTACCTTGAAAAATGTCTGAATCTATGAGCTGTATAACTACCGGCCGGATACAGAATCTGTTCGCAAATATCGCATATAACGCTGCCCTTTTTCTGAAATAAACAAACACGTCATAATAATACTTTTTAGGGTTCCGTACCCAAAGAGTAAAACGGGACCCTATTACTAAGACTCCGCTGTCTGTCTGTCTGTCTGTCTGTCTCCAGGCTGTATCTCATAAACCGTGATAGCTAGAAAGCTGTAATTTTCACAAATGATGTATTTTCGTTGCCGCTATAACAACAAATACTCAAAACCACATAAAATTAATATTTAAGGGGGGCTCTCATACGACGGTGGTACGAAACCCTTCGTGCGCGAGTCCGACTCGCACTTGGCCAATTTTTTATTGTCAAAGTACAAAAGACTAGCTTGTGAGTCCCACGGTGGGCGCCATTAGCTGCGCTGTTAACAACAGGGGCCCGAGTTCGCTATTTCAAAGTCAGTGGGTGGCAGGTTAATGAACGTTCCAGTGTACTTGTTATTGTGCCTAATTTTCGAATCACGCAATTCTCGCACGCAATGCTCGCGAGCTGCTAGTGTAATGCTCGTTCCTCAGATGTGGACGCATCCTTACACAGTCAGTGAAAAAAAAGTCAAAATTTTAAATTTTACTTACAGCAATATGCTTCCTATTATTATGGTCTTCCAGATTCTCCTTATAATTAAATCCTATGAGACACTTATCACATCTGTAAGGCAATCCCCTGTAAGAGTGAGACAATGCTATGCTAGCTCTCTCTGCCTTTAATTCTTCCTCGTTTAAGGTAATGTTCTTAATGTATAAACGGTTTGGTGATAGCGGTGGTTCTGGAATATAAATTGTTTGTTTTTACGGTATTTCTAAATTGTCTTAATTTATACTAAATAATAAATAAATAAATGCGGACAACATCACATACATTGCTCTGAACCCAAAGTAAGTAGCTGGAGCACGCGTGTTATGGAATTCAGAAACAACGAAAGTACCACAAACACTCAGACCCCGGACAATGTTGGTTTCTACATTGACCCGTCCAGGGATCGAACCCGGGACCTCAGAGCTAGCGACACCGTGAAACCGGTGCGTACGCCACTCGACCACGGAGGTCGTCATTCTATAATAATACTAGCTGATCCCCGCGACTTCGTCCGCGTCAATTTCTGTTATTATGACCGCGATTAAGAAGTTTAAAAAAAATGTATTTCTGCGTAAATGATAATTTTAGTTAATATTATGTTGATAAAACTCTGTAGCAAATAATTGGCAATAATGCATTAATTTCGACCAAATGATTACCTTAAAAAAGGTTATAGTGAGTCAATCTTAAAAGATAGACATATACTGTCGCAGACATTTTTTTAAAGAGGAACAATTCTTTCATACATATATTTTGGGTAGCTCGAACCGTTTACGCAGCGCACGCAACGGAAGCTTTCAGTATGAATATTTTTCCCCGTTTTTTGTGACATTTTTCACTGCTGCTTGGCTCCTATTGGTCGCAGCGTAATGTTATATATCCTAAAGCCTTCCTCGATAAATGGACTATCTAACACAAAAAGATTTTTTCAATTCTAACCAGTAGTTCCTGAGATTAGCGCGTTCAACCAAACAAACAAACAAACAAACAAACTCTTCAGCTTTATAATATTAGTATAGATTACAAATGTAAAACCTCTGTCTGCCACATGACCCACATGACAGATTTTGATAAAATGTGGTATGGGAGTAAGCTTGAATCTGAATAGATAATAGACTTCTACGCGAGAATAGTCTTGGAGAAAAGCGAGTGCTGTATATATAAATTATTATTATAAACAACAATTTAATAAGTACCTACACAAAATCGATTTGGTACTTTGAATACTAAAAATTTTAATATAAGTATATATACGTTAACACGTTTTTTGCCTGATTTTTAGAGAACCAATTACCTTCTTCTAAAAAAACAGCTTAATGAGCAAGCAAATTTACTTTCCATGTTTTTTTTTTAATATTTTTATAATGTATATGTGGAGCTAATAAAATACAATAAATTTTTGACTTACCAACAGCAGGCTCCTCTTCAGCTGACGTGTTCCCTTCAATCTTCACGATCACAGGCTCCGTCACCTCTTTCTTAATAAAACACTGCACCATATCCATGATCGGTGCGGCCTCCTTCTCAACCAAGTTCTTCACGGAATCCGTTAACAACTTCACGGTATCACTTTTACTGTTATTATTGATTATTTGTAACGCTTCCTTAATATTTTTCATTTTGTTTGGATCTATTGCAGATGTGTTTGGTGTGGCTTTGTCAGGCGGTTCCGTGATGTTCTCGGTTTCATTGACCGGTGTTTCTGGCGGTAAGTATATGTTGACTACATTGCAGAGTTCAAAGCTGCGTTTTTTCGTGTCTGTCGTTTCGGCATCAAGAGCCTGGAAAATTAATGTTTGTGTATTAGAGATAGAAAAGTCTGGAGTCAGACGGGGGAGGCCTTTGCCCGGTAGTGGAACACAAAACAGGTTACATAAAAAAAATTAACAGAAAAATTATGCAGAATGAAATATAATTTATTTCTTAGTACATAGAAATTACAGATGTTATAATTATAGAATGGTTTACATATACTAACATATCTGGTGTAGAAATATTAATTATAATTTATATAGTATTTTAAAAATATTTATTTAGAGAGTACTGAGTGAAAAACTGAGATAAGGCCTTTGCCCTACAGTGGGATAGTAGCTATAAAGTAACTACTGTATGCAATGTTTACAAAAAAGATTATTTACTGAAGAATAACTCGTATTTATTTACAGAGAATTAATTATTATACTTACTTGTGTTGTCAAGAGATTAAAACTCTGTTCCACTTGTAGCTTGAACTGCTTGATTTTCTTCAGTATATCATGACATGGATAACATATCACTTCATTTATTGGTTTCAACTTAAATAAAACAAAATGTTATTATACTTGACAAGATCAGATTTGATTTAAAAGACAACAGAATGAATAGACCCTAAGTAGAAAAGTAACTGTTATTTATTTATTAGTAATTGGCAATGTATTTTTAAATGACAACTTAAAATTTAAATAAAATTAACTAAGTACCTACATAAATAAAACTCATTTTTGTAAATCAATATTGTGCTGTTAAAAATTGTATATGTCGTCTAGTAATTTAATTATATCTTTTACATTAGTTAGTAAGCCTTATAGTGTATTAAAGTTTATTTGTATTTACCTCTGGTTTTGTAAAGTTATTTAAATAATCGGAATGAGAACATGTTAGCAAATTTATGAAAGAGACGTTTTTTTCAAGGCAGCAGATACAGAATAAGGTGTGGGACTGTATTGTCTTCGTTATATCTTGATTTAGACCGAAATCTTCAAAGTTTAATAGCAAGAAACGCGACATTTTTATTCAATAAAATACTAAATACCTAAATACTTTCAGAGGCTAATGTTTTTAGTTTTATGGGCTGTCAATGTCAAAGGAGAGTCCTCCGTTTCGTTTTGCATCCTTAACCACAGACTACTCAGAGACGCTACGCACACTAACCTTCAATTCTCAATTTTAATAGAGCTGAGCAAATAATTTCTTTTAATTTGTTATGTTGGGTGATTTTAAATGAATTATAAATTATTGACAACATAGCCCAAAACCGTGAGAAATTTAAGAAGGAAATTCTCTTTTCTCTGCTGTGTGATAACGGACGTGCAAGCAAAACTCATCTTAGATACATTCGTCCTTGACATCATGTCTGTGTCTGGAAGGCATAACAAAACGTCATGAGCGTTCCATACTTCAGTTTACTTATTCTAAAGCATGCAGTTTTTTTTTCTTTTTTTGTATTTGCAAGAAAGAGGTGGCGACATATTCTATGCTGAATATGAGAAAAATCAACAAGTCGAAAGTCACCTTGCAAAATAAAAACAACTTTGTTGAATGAATGGAACGAGAAACGGAATGTAATGTCAGAATTCAGATTAGATAGAAATATTATTTTTAGTGCTCATTGACGTCGTTGTGTTATGATTTCCTTAAAATATTAAGTTTAAATACGACTTTTCAACAACAAAGCTATTATAACGCATGAAATAAAGATTGTGATTGCTCAATTTATAAAATAAGGTGCAATAAAATCGCGTTAATCCTGAAATGGTGATGTATTAAGGTGACGTCAAAACGACTTCTATCGAGTAAGTTATTGTGTCTCGTAGTTCTATTCTATTCTAATTGGCTTGAAGGTTGGTTCTGCTTTTATTAATTCTATAGACTTGGCGACAACATGACTAATCTTTGTTAAACGATTCTCATTTCAATAGTATTTTAATGTTTTTATTGCGTTTTGTCCCGCGTTAATCAAACACGTATTTAACTAGATGGCTTTTGTTTGTAGTTTAACGTCTTATTTATATAAAAATAATGTAAACAACATTTCAAATACTTAAAAAATCGAAATGAAATAATAACTGTATATTTAGTTAAACATCGCAATAAACATAGATATCAAACTCTGTTGAAAAGTTATTTAAAGCAATTTAATTACGTTTGGTGGAAAATCATATTTATATCCGAGATTTTCCTAAATAATTCATAACAACATTCATAGTATAATAATAGGCCATACTTGTAAGTAGAGTTAGTAAAAAACTATTTTTTCCCATCGGTGCAGTGTCAACAAGAAACCTATAATGTAAAAACCCTCATCTTTATTATACTTAGAAAAATAAGTTCAAAGGGACTCATATATCTTATAAATACTCATTCTTTTATTCCTCTTAATAATATCAACCTATAAGAGCGGGTTTGCACTATGTCCAATCCAAATCCAATCCGAACCTGTGAAAATATTCAGTATAGAAATCAGATGACGGAGATCGGATGTAGGGCGTAAATTACCATAGAAATAGTTCTACGGCTACTACGGACCATATGTTCACGGGTCCAGATCGGATTCGGATCAGACATAGTGCGAAACCGCTGTACTTTCACAAATCCTTTTTTAATATTTGTCTACCTCTATGTTTGAATGCACACTTGTACATACAAATCTAGTCTACCCACTAGACAGACAAAAGACATAAACACCTACATAAATATGTTTTTCTATATATAGAATAACATGACATTCAATAAAGAATGTTGATTCAACATATTTAAATCTAAAAATCATGTTTATTGTATAATGTGATTGAGATAAGAATTAGAATTGATAGGATGATGTTTTTTTTAATTTCTTTATTGTCATTCATGAAAATATTGCTCCATCTGCCTAGCCTGTTTCCCAAACTATGTTGGGGTCGGCTACCAGTCTTACCGGATTCAGCTGAACACCGTATTTTAGATGGAGCAACTGCCTATCTGACCTCCACAACCAATTTTACTGTGGGATACTGTGTGTATCCCATAGTAAGACTGGTTGTCAGAATTGACTTAACAACTGCCAAAGATCTTTGTATGACAGCCGGGACCTACTGTTTAATGTGCGGTATGTTATAAATGGTCACCCATCCACGGACCAACCGCGGTGAGCGCGGCTTAACCTGTATTATCAGTCAAACCGTACGGCGGCTTACACTTAGCCACGAGCCCCTCCTAAAATATTTTTAATTAACAAAAAAAGGGAGAATGTCTCTTTATGTAATTACAGAGGTAGTCCCATGTAATTTTTTGATACCTAATTATAATACCTATCAGCACCATATTTAAGCCTTAAAGCAACTACAAAAAGTATTGGAATATACCTAATAACTATAGATGCTGGTCGTAGTGGCCTAGCGGTTCAATGAACGGATCTGTATGCACAAGGTTGCAGGTTCGAACCCAGGCAAACAAATGTGGCTTTTTCAAAGTTATATGTACTTTCTTAATTATTCTAAGACACTACTGACAAACGGTGAATGAAAACATTGTGAGGAAACCTGGATTCCAAAATTTGGGATCTGAAATCGCCAATCCGCAGAGATCAAGCGTGGGGATCAATGCTCGTGCCTTCTCTATATGGGAAGAGGCATGTGCCCAGCAGTGGGACGTTTATAGGCTGGATTATTATTATTATTATATAGATGCTAACTCTATGTAATATCGGTACTTTTCCAGTTGACATTATGAAGGTCAAAACAACAATCCTATTATGACTTATTTAAATCACACAATTTCTAGCTTAGAACTAATTAATTAATTATAATTATTATTAATGATAATGATAACTTGTTATGAAAGCTTAATTGCGCAATCAGTGTTAGCGATAGATTAGTTATTTCTTATTTCTTCATTACATTCATTATTATTTAAACATAACGTAACATACCATCACGCCTGTATCCCCAAAGGGTTAGGCAGAGGTGTACCAATGTACACCCACAGTTCGCCGGTATGTTTAGGTCCCATGTAATAGGGGGCGAGCCTATTGCCATTATTAGTTTAATTATTTAAAAAATAATATAAATAGACTATTTGTCTGCCATCTTTTAGTCTTTTCCAAAAAGAATAGTTCTTTACTTCTGAATATCTCTTGTAACATAAATGAACAAAGTACATTTTATACTGTGTGTTATACCTTCATTATCCATATTTCAAAATGTTCCATAAAATATTTATTATGCTATATGTAGACAAAATTTTCGTTTACCGAGCATCTTATCTCATTATAATATAATATCCAGCAAAATCTTAAAATTCTAATATCATCATCATCTCCCGAGCTTTTTCCCAACTATGTTGGGGTCGGGCATCGGCTACCAGTCATACCGGATTCAGCTGAATACCGTATTTTACATGGAGCGACTGCCTATCTGACCTCCACAACCCATTTAACTGGGAAACACAGTATCCCATAGTAAGACTGGTTGTCAGAATTGACTTAACGACTGCCAAAGATCGATGTATGACAGCCGGGACCTACTGTGTGCTACGTACTACGTACGCTACTGTGTACTACGTGCTCTGAACGTGCTTTCCGAAACACTTAAAATTCTAATATATGGTACATATAATTTTTAAAAGTCATTTCATGACCATCCGAAGTTCAAATCAGGGTCCTCTCGCAAACAAATTATTTAAACTACCATGCCTTAAGGCTATCCACAACAGGTAATAAATAAATAAACAATTATCGTGTTTACTTTCCAAATGAAAGTAATTCGTCCAAAGTTATTCATGAAATGTTAATCTCGTTGTCAAGAAAGTGTAACAAACATATATTTTATTTAATTACTACAATTTATGCTAAATTTCTATGTGCATTTATTAATTAACTTTGAACTAATGCAACTAAGTAATTTTGTTTAGAACGAATTAGTTATTTCGTAATGTATTCTTTTCTGGCTATACGATCTTTTTATTTTATGAAGAGAAAAACGGGATAACGCCTTTTGAGAATGACCGTTTATTTATTTTTACAAGAACTTAATATAAATAAGTGCATTAAAATAAAAAACCGAAAAAGAGATGGATGGATTGTTCGAAAGATGATATGAGAAAGAAAGGAGTGAATGCTGAGATGACGAGTAGTAGAGATGAATGGAAGCTGAATACGCATTGCGCCGACCACTAGTAATTGGGAACAGGGCAGGGACGATGATGAAGCACATAAGTATAAGACAACCAACCGTTTTAAACAGTCATTAAGTCCCATTTTTTATGTAACCCATATATTTTCCCACTGCTGAGCAAAGATCTGTCTTTATTTTGTTGCCCTACTAAAAATAAAAATCTCTTTCTTTACAGACAACAGTACAAAATGGAGAGAGTACAAAATTCAAATAAGAACAGAGACGGAATGAACAATGAAATATCTTCGACATCTAGTGAAGACAACCAAGAACCGGTTAAACGGTTCGCAAAATACAAAAAGCATTACAACGAAACTGGTTCGGATAACGAAATGGAACCGCGTAGAATCCAACAGAGAAACCATTTCAAAAGTATGGGGAATTTAAATGAGGGTTACAGAGACTTCAGAACCGTCCAAAATAGTATTAGTAGTATAGACCTAAGTTTACATAGGGACGATATTAAGAAATTCGATTCTTTGAAAATTCCGATTGTGGGGTTCGAAATTATGGAAGAGAGAGCCAGATTCACAATATATAAGTTGAAAGTTGAAGATGATAATAGGGACCAATCGTGGCTTGTTTTTCGACGGTACACCGACTTCGTTCGACTGTTCACGAGGATAAAAGCAGAACAACCGAATTTGAATTTACCGTTGCCTGGAAAGAGATGGTTTAGAGATAATTTTGAGCCTGCATTTTTGGAAGAAAGAGTTCGGGGGTTACAGATATTCGTAAACGCGATTATAAATAAGTTGCCTAACCATCCAGTTGTGAGAGAGTTTTTCTGTCTAGACGAGCCTCCTCAAGTCTTTAGCTATCAACCGGAAGTCCAAGCTGTGTATGGAGCCCTAGAAGATTCTATAACTACCCTCAAAATGCAGTTGAAACAGAAGGACGCGACGATTATGCATTTACAGAAGCGGCTGGCCCAATTCGAAGCGCAGATGAAAACTTGCGGTAATTGTAGTACAAATCTATCAGTTTAACCACCGTTTACTCAGACATAACTTAAAATTAAGCTCTTAAGACCTCACTTAGACAATGCGATAATTCAAACAAAAAAAACCGACTTCAAAATAAGTCTTATATGTATTTCTTATGAATCCCACTGTCATAACTGGATCAAAATGGGACCACACTGGAAGCACTAGTTTTCAAACAAAAAAAGAATCATCAAAATCGGTTCACCCACTCAAAAGTTCTATGGTAACTAATATAAAAAAAATACAGTAGAATTGAGTACCTCTTCCTTTTTTGAAGTCGGTTAAAAATATCGTTCTATTTGCAGTACATTGCTGGGCGGCGCAGCTTTAGTATCATAAGTGATCGATCATAAACGGCAATGTACCGCAATTCACGGTATTTCTCGCATACCTAAGTAAAGGTTATGTCTATCTGTCTCTACATTACACCTGTAAATGAAAGAGACAGCATGAGATGATATTAATCTTCGTTTGAGTATCCGGCCATAATGTGTTGTACAAATTTTTGAGATTTTTATCATGTGGTTTTAGTTTTAAATTGATTTTTTTTTAATATTGAGTTCTGTTCTATTTTATCTGTTGTCAAATAATGTGATTGGTTGACATAACACAGCCAATCACAGATTTTGACTTCAAATTCTACAGATTCGGCCGCTGAGAGAATGCGGTCCTAACACATGTCAGTTGGTCTTGATTTGTATGGGGAAATAAAAAAACCGTGTTATATTAATCATTGTAACCTGACATAATGATATAGTTTTGAATGATATTATTTGTTTAGGACACATAAGTGATAGTAATTTATGTTTAGCAAATTCTTTGCCACGTTAAAGTTATATCTTCCTGTCGACCACAACCTGTCAGGAACGCATTCTCTCAGTGGCCGGATTATAAAAAAGATTAACAGTTTTTTAGAATCTGTCTAAAACTAAAACCACTTAGGGCGTGGACCCATGTCTACGGTGCGGCGCCGTTTGCCGTGCAACGGTACGGCACCGCCGCCGGCTGACGGCGCGGCGCCGTGCCGCACCACGGCGTCGTGTACCGGCACGTACCCACACAGCACGTATACCAAAATTAGTTTTGGCTTGATATGGACCACGAGAGACGTATCCTGCTTCTGTTGCTGTTAAGACGACGACAAATGAAAAAAAAACAAAATCAAAGAAAATATTGGGTAACTCCATGCCACCACGCCGTGGTGCGGCACGGAGCCTCGCCGTCCGCCGGCGGCGGTGCCCTACCGTTGCACGGCAAACGGCGCCGCACCGTAGACATGGGTCCACGCCCTTATTCAGATGCCTAAATAAATGAATTTTAGTGTTTAAAACCAAAAATGTATTGATTGAATTAATTCATTATTTTAATAGATATTTTTATACATAGGTGCTTTTGTCACTACTAATAACTTTGCATTTAAATCTATAAGGTACAAAGATTGTTTTGTTTATTAGTATAGTATTATTTATTATACTCTAGGTCCAAATGTTTTAGTTTAATTTTACCCTTTCAGTGGTGTTTGGTAAATATTTTGTTGAATATTTTTCATTGATACAGACTCCATTGTCATATTTTTTTGTAATGTTTACTTTTGTTTCGCGGTAAAAATGTAAACTATATTTTTTTAAATAAAATATATAAAGGAGTCAATTTTGTTGAGTTTGGTTGGAAAGCTAAAAAAATTTTTTTTTTTTGTCACAATGAATTTTCAAAAAAAAATATTATCAATAAATGTAAAAATATCACTGAAAGGATTCTAGCATATTATTTAATTAATATAAGACAATATAAGTTATGTTTTCTACGATATTATAAACATGCTGTTTTTTTATATATTAGTTATGAACTGGTAGATTTAGTTTTAAATTTGTGAAATTAATAATGACAATCTTTTTCTGTTATAATTGGGGTGCATTAAAAGATGTTTAAGCAATAAGGTAGATGGGGTATGAAAAGACAAAATTTATTTAGTCGATCAGTTAATAAAAAATAGTACTTTTTTATTACTTTTTAAAAATATGTAATATTTTTTTAACATAACATACCATCACGCCTGTATCCCCGAAGGGTTAGGCAGAGGTGTACCAATGTACACCCACAGTTCGCCGGTATGTTTAGGTCCCATGTAATAGGGGGCGAGCCGATTGCCACTAACCGGGCACAAATCCAAACTCCGACCTGCTACTGAGAATTTCATAGAAAAACCCAATGACACCTTGGTCGACTTGGGAATCGAACCCAAGACCTCTAGCGTAGCAGTCGCGCTTAGAACCACTAGGCCAACGAGGCAGTCTATTTACGCAGAATATATTTTTTTATCTATCTAAACAATTAAAACCCACTACCCTATTGTAAATTCAATGTTATTGGCGATACAGAAAAATATAGGTAGATGATATTTATTACAAAAAACATTATACAAAAAGCTAGTTGTTCTCTATAGAGAAAATTAAATAATATCGGGCGGGTACTCGGTATTGTAAAAATTACCGGTCAATTGCGAGTTGAACTCGTGATAAAGGGTTCCGTACCATCGTGTAAATACACACCGTGAAAATTCCAACTCTCTACTTATTACGGTCCATGAGATACAGTTCGCTGATAGACAGACAGCGGAGGCTAAGTTGTAGGGTCCCATAGGTGCCCTTTAGGTACGCAACCCTAATGAAACATGTTTGAAATAATATACAAAACATATTTTTAATATTCATGATGCATTTGGCTTTCTAAGATGTACGTCTCTCAGCCCGTGACCGTCACCTGCAAAGGTGTCGGAATTTCAGGAACTAAAATAAACCGCGATATAATTCGTAAAATTTAGTTTTTAGGGTTCCGTACCCCAAAGGGTAAAGGGTAAAAACGGGATCCTATCCTAAACCGTCTGTCTGTCACCAGGCTGTATCAAGAACTGCGATAGGTAGCTAGAAAGTTCAAATTATGTATTTCAGTTGCCACTCTAACAACAAATACTAATAACAAAATAACTATTATGGGGACTTTTATACAACGGTGGTACGGAACCCCTCATGCGCGAGTCCGACTCGCATTGGCCGGTTTTTATTATATTCATGAAGCAATAATAATGATACAAAAACTATAGCATTTTCATATTATTATAAGTAAATTGATAACTGAATTTTTGAGCCCCATTTTAGCTTTTAAATTAATATATAGGCACGCTAGTTCTATTTGAAAAAAACACTACACTGTGATAATTAATACATTTTGTTCGTTTATATAATAATAATAGTTATAATAAGCAATAATAGTGCCTTAACATGTTAATTGTCGATAAACAAAACTATTTTATTATACTGTGAATACTGTGGTTTTTACTCACTATGATTAATGTCTGGACATATTTCTTGAAAGACTTCAAATACGTGAATTTAATATAGTTACGGAATAATTAAATGAAGATAGTAAGGGAAGTAATAATTAATAATAATAAATGCGGACAACATCACATACATTGTTCTGAACCCAAAGTAAGTAGCTAAAGCACTTGTGTTATGGAATTCAGAGACAACGAAGGTACCTCAAACACCCAGACCACATCAGAGCTAGCGACACCTTGAAACCGGTGCGTACGCCACTCGCCCACGGAGGAATCGGCCACTCGGACCGAATTAATACACTAACTCGGTTTCTGAATCGTTGATAACACACAAATTAGTTATCTCCTGTCAAATCGTATGTTACGCGCTGTAGTTGGTTGTTAGTCTTTCGGTCAACCAATCACAGTCGTGATCAGCTGATTTGACAACAGATTAGTTGATCAGCCGTTCAGAAAAAGGTGTGAAAGTTATGTAATTTATCTTCTTATGTATATTTTAAAATCCCATTTTCAATAATTAGGGATAGTTCGTCTATTTAAGAGTTATTTGGGACCAACTTTAATGTACTAAAACGCTTAAAAATCTAATTTTTTCGGGGTCGGTTAAAAGTGATATTATTTGTGTTTTAAATTCAAAAGAGATATAATTTTGTTCTTCATTACTCGTACGTAAAAAACTTTACTTAAAGGCAACTATTTCAAAAATGTGTTAAGTTTATAAAACCGCAGTATAATTGTAAATGGTATTACTAATATAATAGTTCAGTTTTGATAGGAATCCTATTTGCATGTTAATAACAAATGTAAGTGTTCAAATTGTCAATAAATATACACTATTAGGTATGTTAGCCTTTTATTTACCTGAATTTTAATCGCACACACCTTTTAATGTTTAGGTACATTAGATTTGATAAACCACAGATCCTCGCTAAAGAACCTTAATTCCTGCCTAGGATGTTTCGCGAGGCTATTGAGATTTAAAAACACCCTAATCTCGATAGAGAAGACGGCTGGAAGATATCACCTACTTGGGATCCGATAATTCATAAACTCAAAATCAAACCCAAGAGCAGCGCTGCAAGACCTCAAGAGTCTCAAGACACTGTGAGCTCATATTGCGTAGGCCGGAACACAAATAATTAATAAAAAGGTAGAACGAGCAACATCAACCGTCAAGACAAACACCACCTCAGTCTGCTCGTGACCATGATACCTGCAAAGGTGTCGGAACATCGGGACCTAAAATCTAAACACAAACCGCGATCCGTAAGAAGTAGTTTTATTTTAACACCCTTTTTTTCTGAAAGACCGACCCACATCTTTTTTAATAGAAATAGGTAAGCACTTATTTGTTGACACACAAACGGACAGGCAGCAGAATTTTAATAATTACTACGCGGTCACAACTTGACGCTTGACCTTGGTGACGTCATTTTGGCACTTAGGTACGGTGTGACAAAAAAGCATTAACAATTAAAAAAGAAATCTAGCCAGATTAATTATCGACGCGCGTATCGGTAACAAATATGCTGACCATACGGACCATACTGACACCTGCCGGGCGAGCTAAGGGAATGCGGGCGGGGCCTCGCATTCCAGAGATGCGTCAAGTTAATGTGACCGTGTTGTAGGTTCTGATGGAACCTTTTGGAGGTAGAAACCTAAAAACAATACATTTACCATATGCCAACGATAAGCAACTTTCAAATTCATCATATTATTATGTAAGCCTGTTTTTACACGAAGCGACTTTTTAGTCTTCAAGCAATTGCCACCAAACAAACTAAGATGTTTGTACATAGGGTCGCGGCGTCGGATACTAAAATCGTCGGGCATCGGAGAATTGCGTCGCCTCGTGTATGAACGGGCTTAGTTTCTAGATTGTTAATTATGTATTCAAATAAAATGCATCTCAAAATTGCTTACGTTTAGTAAATTGTATCACATAGTACATAAATATTAATTAGTAACAAAATATAACGTCCACCATCATTTTTAAGACAATTTTACCCCGAAGAATAAATCTTCTAAGCGTCTCGAAGAATAAATAAAACGAATATAATAAAATTACTAGTTTATTTGTAAATAAAATATAATAATATGTTATTATGTCATAAGTTGCACTTGATTCATTACATAATTAAATATTAACGCGATTACACATATCTTAAGCTAAAATAATAACGCCATACAATGGAAGTATATTTATCATGTATAATATGTATGTATTTAGAAATATATAAGTATGTTTATCAGTTGTCTGGTTACCATAACACAAGCTCTGCTTAGCTTGGGATCAGATAACCGTGTGTGAGTTGTCCCGGAATAGTTTTATGGATAGAAGTTAAATATATTAATAATATACTGAATTTATAAACATTATTTATTTATTATTTAGCCTTTTCTCTCCCACTGCTGGCAAATGCCTCTCCGTAACGTAAGTGTATGATTGTCTCGTTTTAACCCTTGACGCATTAGGAGTATGTGCTGCATCATAGCTTCTAAACGAATGGACAGATTGTTATGCGGTTTTTATTATATTGAAGGCTGACATTATCGAGATGGTCTTAAACTATAATTTATGTATATCTTGTCAGAATTTTAAAAATAATCCGCGATTAACATTTTTTTTTATTTGTTTTTTTGTTATTGGATATTTTCACGATTAAACAAATCCACTAGATTTGCTAGTCTTAAATGGGACTGTAATTGACAGTTTAACCTTATGCAATACTAACGAACCTAGCTTGTATATTAATCGCGAAACCCTTCATCCAATTAGTTAATAGACCAGTAATCAGAGTTTTATCACAATCTAATTATTGTTTAGGAGCAAAAGGGACAAACATACAAACACTCATATTCATTCAAATAAATAAATGTATTTACCACTAAACGTTCACTGTATGGCGTATATTATAATTATTTTAATAATACATAATTCGAGACAAACCGGCCTAAATCATCAATCAGTACAAACATAAAAATCTTTAATATTTAATAATACCTATTATATTAATTCTATACGAGTGTTAAGAAAACCCTGTCCGACCCGAAAGGGTGAAATAGGGTTCACAATCACATGCCCGAATAAAATATTAAATTTGGAATATTCATGAGTGTCAACAATAATAAGCTTTGAATTTGAAATAACTTTCTTTCAAATATTCTTTATTCAATATAGGCTACACAGTAGCACTTATCGAACGTCAAACACAAAATATAAAAAAAACAGACAGCACCCTAAGGGTCGGTTCATATCCGGCGGAAACGCACCGCGCACCATCGGCCGCGCAGCGCCAGAACAAACAAACACGCAATGAGACATCCAACCCCACACCTGACGCGCTAACTCTGTGCGCTAAATTCTGCCTCGAAATTTTCTAAATTAGACGTTAGAACAATAATTACAACACCATTTTCGTCGGTATTATTTGGTGGCCTTTTGTTTGATCATTTGGCGGCACCCGTGACTCTCTCTCACTTTAGAAGAAAAATTATTTTATTCGGTGTATTTTTTTTCTATTTTTTCCATTTTTTTCACATTACTGTTTACAGTTATCGATACCTAACAACACCTTAACGGATCGGACAGGGTTTTCTTAACACCCTGTAGAACGACTGCCTATCTGACCTCCACAACACATTTACTGGGTGATACAGTATCCTATAGTAAGGCTATTAAAGATATAAAATTTAAAACCGGGGCAATACCATTTTACTTTAAATATTAATATTATAAACCTTTTGACGACCTCCGTGGTCGAGTGGCGTACGCACGGGTTTCAAGGTGTCGCTAGCTCTGAGGTCCCGGGTTTGATACCCGGACGGTTTTTCAGGCAATTTTTAATTTTTTTCTTTCCCCAGGAACCATCCTCGAGGAATATTATAAAAAAATAATTAGCGAAATCGGTTCAGCTGCTCTCGAGATTTGCGCTTAGCGAAACATTCAGAAATTCATTTTTCATGCATGTATCGTACATTGCGCCCATTAGAAGCCAGGGCGGATCGCTAGTATTAAATAAACGGGTATTAATGAGAAAATATTTATTTACCTTTAAAAGCTTAACGTTTCGAACATGCGCCGGCCGTGGTCGCAAGCAGACTGGAGATGCGGTGTCGTAAATTATTTTTCATCTGCCCCCATAGTGCACATGACTATTTTTTTTAGTCGTACAGATTAACAAAAAAAATATAAAAAAACGTGTTTTTCTATTTTAATCATGACAACACATTGATTTGAATACAATTGTGATGCTAATAGCTCCTAAACTTTGAATCACACTAACTTTATATTTTAAGAAAAAGCAAAAAATACGTGTCTCATATTCTATTACTATCTAACTGACACTTTCATTATCCGTTATCCCGTATTCGGGGAATACCCGCATGCGGGGTAACGACCGACGCACTCTATAGTTAACTTATTAAGTCATTTATCCTTGTTTCACACATTAATGCTTAGCATTCATGAATTCCACTAATCTTTTAACGGGAAACTCTTAATGCATGCGTTTCCTGTGCGTGTAGAGAGACGCTTTCTGCTTGAATGTTTGTTGGCAGTGCCCGCATGCGGGTAACGACCGGCTAATGCTTAGCGTCCATGAACTCGACCAGTCGTTTGGCTGGGAACACTTTATGTACTCGCTTCCTGTGCGTGTAGAGAGACGCTTTCTGCTTGAATGTTTGTTGGCAGATGTCACAAGAGAGGGGTCGCTCGCCTGAGTGGATTACCTCGTGCTGGGTTAGGGCTTTTTTATCCTGAAATAAATAGAAAATAATTTATTATTTACTAGCTGTTTATTCGCTTTAGTATGTAGTATATTTTCTCGATGGTTTAAAGTTATTATGCTATTCGGGTTGGAGACAAATCCAACAAATCAAAAATCAAGAGAATCTGTTCAACCGTTCTCGAGTTGTAAGTGGTGTAACGAAGCCAATTTTGTTTAATATATAAAAAACTGGCCAAGTGCGCGTCGGACTCGCGCACGAAGGGTTCCGTACCACCGTCGTATGAGAGCCCCCCTTAAATATTCATTTTATGTGGTTTTTAGTATTTGTTGTTATAGCGGCAACGGAAATACATCATTTGTGAAAATTTCAGCTTTCTAGCTATCACGGTTTATGAGATACAGCCTGGAGACAGACAGACGGACAGACAGACAGCGGAGTCTTAGTAATAGGGTCCCGTTTTACCCTTTGGGTACGGAACCCTAAAAACTATAATTTTATGCAGGGTTACAATGAATAATATAGCACGGTTTTTATTTCCCCATACAAATCAAGGCCAACTGACATGGTAGAGAACAATTTAACATCTTTATTAGCTTTTTCGCAAGCTATGTTGTGGTCGGCTTCCAGTCTCACCGACAGCTGAACACCAGTATGTTACAGAGCAACTGTCTATCTGACCTCCACAACACATGTCACTGAGTACCACAGTCTCACATAATAAGACTGGTTATCAGAACGTTATAATTTGCCAATGTTTAAGCTTTCATGAGATCCTATTACCAGGTAAATGTTAATTCTTTTCTATCCAAAACCTCGCTTCCTTTAGCCTGTTAACATACCATCACGCCTGTATTCCCGAAGGGTTAGGCAGAGGTGTACCAATGTACACCCACAGTTCGCCGGTATGTTTAGGTCCCATGTAATAGGGGGCGAGCCTATTGCCACTAACCGGGCACAAATCCAAACTCCGACCTGCTACTGAGAATTTCATAGAAAAACCCAATAACACCTTGGTCGACTTGGGAATCGAACCCAAGACCTCTAGCGTAGCAGTCCCGATTAGCACCACTAGGCCAACGAGGCAGGTTCAAGCAGCATCCTACTACCAGGTAAATGTTAATTCTATTCTATCCCATATAAAACCTCGCTTCCTTTAGCCTGTTCATCTTAAATATTATTATATGTGAAGGAAATACAATTATACTCACAGTGAAAGCCTTCCCACATACTTGACAGACATGATTCCTCGGCTTCTCTTTCTTCTGCCCGTGGACTCGCATCATATGCTTCTCAACATTCGCTCGAGATGCTATCGGCTGAAACAAATATATATATCAGCCACTTTAGAGAAAGAATGAACGTGCTTTGGGATTATGAACCTTAATTCAATGACTAATAGTTCAGTTTCCATCACATTCAAATTACTTTGAGGCCCTTTTCGGTAATATTTGTCATTCTAAAATGAACTTAAACACATGTTGTCAAAGTTGATAATTGCGTAATTAGTAATAACGTTTCATTCTCTTTCCATATTGGCTTTAGTATAGATGAGTCAATATTAATATGATACAACTATAAATTAATTATTTAGGAGAACCACCGACAAGTTTGTTGAATATGTCCAGAACTTTTAAAATGCTGAAAATATCTTCATAAACAAGCAAAAAAAAACAGTCCATTATCTTAAATTTTTTTTAGGTTCTATGAGGCCAAAGACTGTCAGAATACACAGACACGTCAAATATATAACACCCCTTTTTTGGCGTCGGGGGTTAACAATATTTATTTATTTAATAAATTTATGCACACAGACAAAAGCACTAATGTACAAAGGTACCTTCTGCTTATTTCTAAACAAATCTTAGTCAGTAGGAAAAGAAGTAGATTGAATATTATTGAAAAAAAAAAAAATTTGGTTCTCATATCACAAATTTCTCCTATGATAATTGATATATTTTTTTCCAGCCGTTAGTCCCACTGCAGGGCAAAGGCCTCTCTACCCTCCTTCCATTTCTCTCTGGCTAGGGTCGTGGTCATCCACTCCTTATCAAAAGAGTCCAGTTCGTCCCGTCATCTCCGACTGCGCCTACCGCGATGTCTCTTGCCATTTAGAGGGACCGATTGGGTCGTACGTTTGGCCCATTGGTCGTCTGGCATGCGGCAGATGGGGCCAGCCCGGTTCCATTTTAGCGTGGCAGCTTTCCGAATGACGTCAGTGATTTTCGTAGTGGAACGGATAATTTTATTCCTAACCCGGTCTATGAGCTTGATATATTACCCTATAAGTATTAACAGATAGTTAACACCTACCTTGTCACAAATAGAACACTTATGAACCGTCTTTGCAAGATGTTGGTAGTTGAAGTGGTCCTGCATAGCCTCCTTAGTTGGATAGCCCTTATTACACATGGGGCACGGGAACCTGGAACAAGGAATAATTTATTACAAATGTATAAAAAACTAACTTTTGGTGGGAATTTTGTGGCAAAAAACGGTTATTTCAAAATACATTATTATTGATACTACCATGCATATTCTAAATTTGATATTTTCTTTGAGCATGTGATTGTGAAACCTATGTCACCCTTTCGGGTCAGACAGGGTTTTCTTAACACCTTGTATAGGACTACCTCTGAGGTATATACCCTATTGTTGATAAAAAGATTTTATGAATTCCGGGAGATATTTCGAAACAAATCTATAATCAAAATAAAAACTATTCAAGAACCTTTTGAAGTCAGTTAAAAAAGCTTGTATTATACTACTTGTTGTACCCCGCGGTTTCAACCGCGTGTGTATCTTGTCTATCTTTTTATAGTTATTCTGCTATTCAGGGTCGAAACAAATCCAATAAATCAAAGATCATAAAAATTTATCTCATGTGTACATTTTGTGTCAGGGTGTATTTAGAAAAATATGCGTACGCTTATCAGTTGTCTGGTTACCATAGTACAGGTTACCTAGTTTGGGATCAGATGGCCGTGTAAATTGTCCCAACATATAATATCTTATAACTAAAAATAATATTCCGGGACAACTCACACACGGTTATCTGATCCCAAGCTAAGCAGAGCTTGTGTTATGATAACCAGACAACTGATAAACATACTTATATATTTATAAATACATACATATGACGAAGGGGTATGGCGGGCGGTTGTTGTTCAGCTCTTCTTCCATCGTTAATGTTTTTAGGAACGCGGCGAAGTCGGTTTCCTCTGTTCGCTTCTCGTGCTTTTCACCCGATGTCAAAACCACACTGCCAAATTTGGCAGCTCGCACGATGCTGCCAACATCTGATCCCGAACACACCCAAGGCGGTTAAACCTTGACGCTCCTTTTTACACTCTCCGACACATATAATAGATAAATTACACCCAGACACAGAACAAATGATCGTGCTCATCACACAAAGATTTGTCCTGAGTGGGAATCGAACCCACGACCTCCGGTATAGCAGTCAGGGTCACTAACCACTAGACCAACAGGGCCGTCAAAAAAAACTGCAGACTTACTTAAACACCTGATCCGAGGCGTGTGCCCTAGAGTACTTGAGATGAGCTTGATACGTCGCCAGATGCGAGAACGTCTTGTTACCAACATATAATATGTTGTATAATACAACTGCAGACTTACTTAAACACCTGATCCGAGGCGTGTGCCCTAGAGTACTTGAGATGAGCTTGATACGTCGCCAGATGCGAGAACGTCTTGTTACCAACATATAATATGTTGTATAATACAACTGCAGACTTACTTAAACACCTGATCCGAGGCGTGTGCCCTAGAGTACTTGAGATGAGCTTGATACGTCGCCAGATGCGAGAACGTCTTGTTACCAACATATAATATGTTGTATAATACAACTGCAGACTTACTTAAACACCTGATCCGAGGCGTGTGCCCTAGAGTACTTGAGATGAGCTTGATACGTCGCCAGATGCGAGAACGTCTTGTTGCAGTCCGCACACTCGTATCTACTCTTGTTCTGGTGTCGTTGTATGTGGTACTTTAGTTGTATAACTCGCACCATTTTGTTGCATATTGGGCACTCTTCTCGGGGTAGTGGGCCTTCGTGTAGTCTAGAAAAGAAAATCGTGATTAAAACTATGGTCAAATCAAATCAAAATGTTTTTATTTCTTATAAACCAAAAAAAGGCGCTCAAGAAACGTTACGTTAAATCTACTGACTCTAGTTGCTCGGTTCCAAAGTGTCCTTCCTATGGAGAAGAGCCGACAAGAAACTCCATAGGTTACTCTTTTAAAAACTAAATTGTAACAATTATTTGTACATTATGGTTAAATATATGCGTCAACAACGCAATAAAAAATACGTTAATAAAAAATAAAAAAAATAATCTGAAATAAACATGATCACTTTGATAACCGAAGAAGTTAAAGCAATCAATCCGTTATATAATGAATAATAAAAACTACGCTGTTGACGCATTCACATGAAAAAAGTACAAAAAAATAAAATTGTAGATAAAAATAAAAGAAAACAATTTTACATACAATACGTAGTCACAAAAAAAATGGTTTAAGGTTCACCGTATGAGAACGTACCTATACCTAATAGGGTAGATTACTGGGTAGGAAAAAGCGAAACCGATTTTATTCGTAACATAATAAAAACGTATGTGGAGGTCAGATAGGCAGTCGCTCTGTAAAATACGGCATACAGCTGAATCGGGTAAGACTGGACGTAAACCACAACATAGCTTGGGTAAAGGGTAGGCAGTTGATGATGATGACATAATAAAAACTAAATAGCTAACTGACGTCATATTTTGGTACAAATAGAAAAAAAATTGACTTCAGGCGACATTTCAAAACAATGTATCCTTAAGGTTTTGATTACATAAAAAAAGTAAAGTTGCGTATCTAATACTTTTTGTATGTACAAATATTATAAGTATTAGATTTTTAAAAGGGCATTAATTAAAGGGTATCATTTAAGCTATCACCAATTTAATTAGTTTTGTGTTTCTTAAATAATAGGGTTTGTCCTCAAAATAGTAGATCTGTCACCAAAATGTAGTCACCAAACAATGCAAAATCAGTTCCACAATAAATCACCTAAAATCCTGAGATATAAGGTCTAGTACCAAATAAATGTTTTTGTATGTATTATAATAGGTGTGTCCTAATAAGTATTTAAGCAAACTAATTTAAAGAGATCACCAATAAATCATATTATGTTACTAGAAAATTGCATTAAGTTCAAATAAAAAATTAGGGTTGTCATCATCGTTTCAACCAAAAGATTCTGCTACTTAACTAGACTCCCAAGGTTCTAAATTTCCACTGGTAGTATAAATTATATTTAAATAAAATTTTTAGCAGAGTAGTAAATAAAACAATTAAAGTCAAAATAATCAATATTTATTGTTTAAAATAATTACCACTGAACAATCAGCGCTGGTTTAAAATAGCTGGCTTATGGCTAGCAGAATAGTAGATAAAACACTTAATTAAAGTTAAAATAATCAATATTTATTCTTGTCTTGGTCAATTTTTAAAGCGCGCCAATTTGTCTCCGCCCCTTTGATCATTTTTTCATTAAAATTATAAATTGATGTATTAAATTGGTAACGAATACTATTAATTTAATATCTGAACGAAATAAAATGTTACTACTGTATTGGTGACAAAATATCAAATAAAAAGGAGTCGCAGTCAGGGATCGATAATCGATTTATTTGGTGACAGATCTACCATTCTGAGCACAGAGCTATTATTTAAGTAACAAAACTGTTATTATAAGAACGAAGTTTATATTCATGTAATGCAATATAATTTTATTGGTTATCGATCTCTTATTTTACACATATATTAACATTAATTTGATAATTCATACCTGGGAACAATTTTTGTTTATCTGAGAACGAAAATATTTCGTGGCGATAGATCTATTTATTAGGTGATACAACTTGATGACAAATATAAATTTTGGTGATAGAAAATATAGTTCCCTTAATTAAATTGCCGTGCCGTGCCTCTGACAGCACGTTAAGCCGTAGGTCCCGACTGTCATACTATAATCTTTGGCAGTCGTAAATTCAATTCTGACAACCAGTCTTACTATGGGATACTGTATTACCCAGTAAAATGGGTTGTGGAGGTCAGATACGCAGTCGCTCCGTGTAAAATACGGTATTCAGCTGAATCCGGTAAGACTGGAAGCCGACCCCAACATAGTTCGGAAAAGGCTCGGTAGATGATTAATTAAATTGTCGTCTACCCTATTCCAACTTTGTAAAATTTTTTTTTTAAAATAGCGTATATCCTTTCTCTCCGCGTATGGTTTGCCAATAAAAACATGATAGACAAACGTTCACATTAATAATATTAGTATGTATAGTATATCTTACCTCAAATGTGTAGCCAAAGTGGTTCTGTTAACGAATCGCTTCTTACAATGATCGCACTGTAGACCTTCCCTGTGATACCTGGCCACATGGTTTTTGCGGGCGCGGGAATTTCTGAAACAATCACAATATTATATAAATGTTCATATAACAATATAATATATGTGGGGTTAGAGCAAATTCAACTGACTGGCCTGTTGGTCTAGTGGTTAGTGACCCTGACTGCTAAACCGGAGGTCGTGGGTTCGATTCCCACCCAGGACAAATCTTTGTGTGATGAACACGATCATTTGTTCTGTGTCTGGGTGTAATTTATCTATAATATGTATGTATTTAGAAATATATAAGTATGTTTATCAGTTGTCTGGTCACCATAGTACAAGCTCTACTTAGTTTGGGATCAGATGGCCCTGTGTGAGATGCCCAGGATATTTATAAAAAAAAATGATGACATTGATGAAGATTTCCAATACATTTAGAAACTGAACTGAACCAAAACACCTAAAAATCATAAATCCACTTTATGCAGTATTGATTATAATTGTGGGTATTTTTTGTACATTTGTTGTTTGTAAAACTTGACACAAGAATTAAATCCAGGGACACGTTATTTTTATAAAATAACGACGCGCCTGCTGGTCTAGAAATTAGCCTACTGCTATAGTGCTATACCGAAAGTCGTGGGTTCGATTCCGTGTTGTGTGATTAGCATGGTCATTTGTGCTGTCTGGATGTAATTTATCTATAACATGTATTTAGACATTATGTAAGTATGTTTATCAGTTGTCTGCTTACCTTAGTACAGATTACTTTGTTTGGGATCAGATGACCGTGTGTGAGTTATCCTTGTTTATAATTATTATTATAACACCCTTTTTAGCTAGGTAATAGTTTAGGATAAAGGTTTTAATAAAAACATACTTACTTGAAGAACATATCGCACTCTAAACACTGGTACCCTTCTATCGTAGTCTTTGACAGCAGTTTACGAAGGTCGCTCGGTTTTGGAGGAGTAGCAGTTTCCTTATCTTTCTTCTTTCGTGACTGTAACAACATAGTTAAATATTGTTTAAATAAGTTTAAAATAACTGTAATTAATATGAGAAAACCCCGATATATTTTTAAATAGTCTATATTTTTGTGCCAATTTGAAATATTTCCAATTAAACAAACATAATCTTTTGTAAATAAAGTGTAAATAAAGTTAATTATAGACTGACTAGTCCTGTAAAAAAATTATAAAAAATATGAGAAAGCGTAAAGTAAGCCGTATCTATACTAATATTATAAAGCTGAAGAGTTTGTTTGTTTGTTTGGTTGAACGCGCTAATCTCAGGAACTACTGGTTAGAATTGAAAAAATCTTTTTGTGTTAGATAGTCCATTTATCGAGGAAGGCTATAGGATATATAACATTACGCTGCGATCAATAGGAGCGAAGCAGCAGTGAAAAATGTCACAAAAACGGGGGAAAATATTCATACTTGAAAGCTTCCGTTGCGTGCGCTGCGTAAACGGTTCGAGTTACCCAAAATATTTGTATGAAAGAATTGTTCCTCTTTAAATGATCTAAAAAAATGTCTGCGACAGTATATGTCTATCTTTTAAAATTGACTCACTATAACTTTTTTTAAGGTAATCATTTGGTCGAAATTAATTCATTATTGCCAATTATTTGCTACAGAGTTTTATCAACATAATATTAACTAAAATTATCATTTACGCAGAAATACTTTTTTTTTAACTTCTTAATCGCGGTCATAATAACAGAAATTGACGCGGACGAAGTCGCGGGGATCAGCTAGTTTGAAATAAAACTACTTTTACGGATTTTATCGCGGTTTGTATTTAGATTTGTCTGCCCGTGACCATGATACCTGCAAAGGTGTCGAAACGTCGGGACTTAAAATCTAAATACAAACCACGATAAAATCCGTAAAAGTAGTTTTATTTCAATGTCTAACATTCGCGTAAACCTCAGAACTCAATATAAACCGTATTTGGAACCTTCACCTTATTAGGAACGGCATCGCCGATCTTGATCACGGCATTAGAGGGAGCCTTCACTAGATGTGTCCTAACGTGTTGCTGTATCAACTTAGTGCACATTTCCGTGTGACCACATAGCTTGCAGCTGTACCGAATATAATGCGACTGTGTGTGGGAGGATAGCTTGCTTTCATCGACAAAAACGTAGCAGACTTTGCAGGCGACTTGGCGGGGTTTCTGTGGAAGGAATAAATAAATAATAATAAATAAATGCGGACAACATCACATACATTGCTCTGAACCCAAAGTAAGTACCTAAATCACTTGTATTTTGGAATTCAGAGACAACGATACCACAAACACCCAGACCCGAGACGATGTAGAAAATTGATTTGTCAACATTGACCCCGCCGGGGATCGAACCCGGGACCTCAGAGCTAGCGACACCTTGAAAACCGGTGCGTACGACATTCGACCACGGAGGTCGTAAAATGGCTGGTATAAGGATTCTAAATTTTCTTTTTTGTAGAAACTATTTTCTCCACACTGTTTAATATTAAGATTATTGAAATATTTAATTATAGTAATTTTACATAATAGGTGATACTTACAGATCTGTGCATTGACACGAAATGGTCTTCGACTTGTTGTTGGGTGTAGAACCCAATGATGCATAGCTCACATTTATATACTGAGCTAGCGTACTGCACTTTTAATTTGGCTTCCTCCCTTAAATTAATAATAAAACATGGTTAATATAGGTAATAAAGAATATAATAAGCAAGTTCGTTTACGGAAATAATAGTTTTAATTTTTTTTTATTTTAAAACTAATTTAAGAAAATATTTTTTTAAGCTTTGCTTGATTGGCGGACATATTAGGTACAAAACTTACGAAAAGAAACGAGAAATAAATCGAATAATAAACCTCCATCTTTTGAAGTTGGTTAAAACTGTTGTTGTCAGTACTTTTTTTTATATCTAATTTATTTAATTGCACGTTTAAAGCTCGATTTAACATTTCTTTGGAAAAACACGACTTAGATATATATTAAAGACCGCTGAAGCGATATAAAATACTAATTTAGAGTAAAAATTTTGTAAACTGACTCTATACCAGATGTACTCTTCACCCCTTTTGTATAGATATACCCTTTCGGTGACACCTTACATAAATGGTTCCTCACCTGCAAGCCAACATGTCAGCTTCTGTCATGTACTCCGTAATGTACGCTAGTTTAGACTCGTCCTTCTCGGTTTTAGGCTTGTTCGCCTGACACATTATCACTGATTCTATGTTGGAAGAGGTTACGGGCCTGAAATAGAAATATATTGTTTAATACATTGAAATGTATAACAGAATAAACGCAAATCCTGAAAGAAAGGTTCAGAATGGGCTTCTGAATAGATTTCTGGCATTAAAAGCAGGTGTAGTTTTATTGGGGCGTTATTGTACAAGAATACTATATATTTTTATAATAATATATTTAGTTCCATCTGTCACCACGTCAAACTCATTTTTGCCAAACTGTATAATATAAGTAGTAATTCAACTGAATTTTATACACACAAATCAAGGAAGGGATTTTCTTTTTAATTAGGTATATTTTACGGGTTTAGCTAGTAGCTAATAAAACTCACCCTATAGTGAGGTGCGGCATCTCTCCTTTGACGCGAGTCGGGTTGGAAGACACTAGTGCGTCGGTACCCACCACTATATGTGACATGACACCAGTTACTGGATTCTCGAGTACTATTTCTGGTACTGAAACAAATAAATATGGTAAATACATACCGCAACTATACTAAAATGAAAAGAAATAGGAAATGTATAGTGTTGCGGTGGCCTAGCGGTCAATGGACATATTTTTATGCATAAGGTTGCAGGTCCAAACTCAGGCAAGTACCTGCTTTATTTCGTTGTTCTTTAAAATAAAAAAATATACCTACTTTCTTAAAAATTCTAAGACACAATTAGAATGACAACTGGTGAAATACATCGTGAGGAAACCTGGATTCCAAGGAAATATATCTGTAATCGCCAATCCGCAATGAGCAAGCGTGGTGATCAGTCCTCGTGCCTCATATGGGACGATGCCTGTGACCAGCAGCGGGATAGAATAGTAAAAAAAACGTATTACGGGAACGAGGCCATGAGGCACAGCTAGTTTATCAACTAACTTCGGTACGGAGAATGGGTGGATCATTTCATGATATTTAATTTGACGTCTGTGCGCCGAATAGCATTAAAACTATAAAAGCATAGAAGAAGAGACATAAATAAAAATATATTTTTGGAATTGTGTTTATTTACTTTAGTGAAACGCTAACAGTTAGCTATTTTAAAAATACTGGCCTTGTGCGAGTCGGACACGCGTTCGAAGGGTTCCGTACCGTATATTTGAGTTGATTGAATGAAAGATAAAAAAGTTAAGTTTGTGGGAAAAAAAAAGGGAGTTTCAGTTCTAATTACAGGGAACCCCAAAAAATATTTTTTTTTGTTTCAATATCTTAATTCGATTCACAGAATACATCTTCTTACCAAGTTTCACCAGTATAGTTTTTATAGTTTCGGAAAAAAGTGGCTGAGACATAGGAACGGACAGACAGACATGACGAATCTATAAGGGTTCCTTTTTTGCCATTTGGCTGCGGAACCCTAATAAAAGCTTAACATCTTACCTTCCAATATATGCTCATCGATATCCAGACTGATATTATCCCTCACAACATGCGCTACATCGTAATGTTCATCCTTCACATTACTACTAATTATATACTGTTTCTCTTCATGAGTGGCCGAGTAATCAAAGTAGATCTTATCGTAATCCGACTTAGTAGCGACTTCGAGACAGGAGAGTGATTGGGACATGTATGTGTGGTCCATGCTCTGAAATGAAGATTATGGTGTTAACTATGGATAATTTAATAATAATAATAATAAATGCGGACAACATCACATACATTGCTCTGAACCCAAAGTAAGTTGCTAAAGCACTTGTGTTATGGAATTCAGAAACAACGAAGGTACCACAAACACCCAGACCCGAGACAATGTAGAAAAGTTGTTTTTCTACATTGACCCGTCTGGGGATCGAACCCGGGACCTCAGAGCTAGCGACACCTTGAAACCGGTGCGTACGCCACTCGACCACGGAGGTCGTCAAAAAACAGTATCAATATACTGGCAGATAAGTAAAGCAACCAATAGTTTAATGATAAAATTTGTCCCTTGTGCACTGTCCCAGCAAGATGTGTGCTTTTCCACCATACAAATCAACTACTTGTCATCTCAGCATTCATTCCTTTCTTTCTCATATCATCTTTTACACAATCCACCCAGCTGCTTTTCAGTTTTCCTCTGCCTATATACCAACCACTTTCATATTCATAAATCTTATAATTTATAGCAATTAGATTTGCAACTAGGTTTGTTTTTGGAGCTGTCCATCTTCTAAATAGATTGTATACCAATGCTAAGGAGGTCAATCTCCTATATCATCCTATGATGATTCCTATATTTATAAAAATATAGAAAACAAATATCACAAGCTATGTTACCAACCTCCTGAGTCCTACTCAGTGCCAGCACTCTCAGATGCTCTTGAGCGCTGTGCACCTGCCACTTAAACTTGACGAACCGCTTCATGAGCGCTAAGCACTCCCAGCAAATAACCTGCTCCGTCTCCGGGAGCGATTCTCCAAACTGAAACATATTTATATATTTACTTAAAGATACCTTCACAGGGATTCTTTAGTAATAATATAATATTCTGTATATGTAATATCCCAAGCTAAGCAGAGCTTGTGTTATGGTAACCAGACAACTGATAAACATACTTATATATTTCTAAATACATACATAATATTATAGATAAACTAGCTGACCCGTGCCCACTTCGTTGGGCATAATGTTCAAAAATATATATCTTTCATGACGGACTACCACGTAAAAACCTTTTAATTTTTCGGCTATTTAAAAAAAAAAAAATTTTTTTTTTTTTTTATATAGCCTATGACACTCAGCGATAATGTGGCTTTCTATTAGTGAAAGAATTTTTAAAATCGGTGCAGTAGATTCCGAGATTACCCCTGACAATTTAACAAACACACAAACTTTACCTCTTTATAATATTAGTATAGATTACACCCAGACAACCAGAACAAATGATCGTGCTCATCACACAAACATTTGTCCTGGGTGGGAATGGAACCCACGACCTCCGGTATAGCAGTCAGGGTCACTAACTACTAGACCAACAGGCCCGTCTATCTATTTAGTTCCAAAATTCAGGTTTCTCTTATTGTAATAAAATCAGAATTTTGTTTGTCTGTAGGCAAGAACCGAGTCTTTGTTTATAGTATATTTCATTTTCAATAATGTTGTAAAAAGGCGTACAATGGGCTTAATAACCATAATATAAATATTAGCATGTCCACGGTAGGTACTATAAATAATATATATAGCTATATACTTATATTATTTTTTGCAAAAAGTTATAATCATAATATTTATGTTATAATTTAAATATTATATATGATTGTAGTGAATCTACGTAGGTAATATAATAAAATAATATGTTATTATATTCAAGTTGGAATAAATTATTTTCTGTGCATATTAATATCATATTCAAGTAATTTTCCCACGTCAACGCATAAAGTAATAAAATATCATTTACTTTGTGACCTTAATGTTTACGTAACAGCTTTTCAGTCAGAATATAGAAATAAAAGTTAATAAAACTTTTGAACCTACCCTGTCGCCCGCGAAATCATACATCAACAACCGAAATATTTGATACACTTGTGTTGAACTATTGAGATCAAATAAGTCTCGATCGCAGCTCAAACAAGCACTACACATAGGTCTACATCCTGTATCCACATCCTGCTCCATTTTAATAACAAATAAACCTTACTTTAACCTAAACAAAATTATTTATTTATTATGATTAATTTCGGTATCACAACAAAAAGTAATACTCCCATGTAAAATAGACAAAAATTGATGAAGAATAATTCACCGCACTGCGACACCACAAAATGGCTTCGTTACCAAGTGTTGCTACTAACAAAATAGTATAACGTTACATTGGAAATTGGTTGCATTTTAACAATAAATTTACTTTTAACGTAATTTTAATGTAGCAATTGTAGCATTTTTAATTACTAGGAAAGAGCGTATATATTTAAATCGATTATTGGATATTGTATGTAATTTAGCATGGCCAAAAGACATAGCTCTGATATTTACGGTTTTAATTTTGACGTAAATTGATACAGATTATAAAAAACCGGTAAAATCTATTGACGCCGCGTACGATCGGGCCAGCGTACGCCAAGTGCCAACTAATGGGTTTCACTCGCCGTCGTTGGCTTTGCCTAGACTGCATTTTTGTAGCAAATCTAAATTCTAGACACGCGTTTTAGAAAGATCCGTCTCATAGTAATACGTGCTAACCAAAGTGTCAATGAACTCATGATACTAACTTTTTTATAGCTTATACAGATATATTTATACAGTTATTGTTGTTATAAAACTACTAATGCAATGCAAAAAACTCTTCGTGAATATTTTAGTGTTGGCAAACAACGATATTATATGATCAAAGCAAATAACTTGGTATATGGCCGGCATTATACTTCCAGGGCTAAACTGCTGAACCGGGTGTGATAAAACCTGGTATGGGGTCAGCTCTAAAGAAAGGGTATAATTCAAATGAAAGAAAAACAATTTGAATAATATTTTTAATCAATAATATAGAATTGTAACTTTTACAATAACATTCTACTATTTACAGTATTTGTAAACTTATACCTACAAAGGCCGCGTACACACGAACTATGGACTTCTATGTTATTTATATGAGGAGGTCGTGGAATACATGCGCGTGAAGACCAACTGGACTTTGAGGGTTGAGCTGTTGGAGCCGCGTCACAAAACGAACTTCAAGTCGTTCGTGGTGCGCGTTCCGACACATCACCTCGAGAAGTTCCTCATAGAAGAGTTTTGGCCGAAAGGGGTTATGTACCGCCGGTTTCGTGGCCAGCTACGTGACACCAGTCAGCGAAACACGACGCCGATACTTCGTGTACATTAGTATTAGTTCATTATGTTATATATATTTATAGTATTTTTAAGTTGTATTAGTATAGTATTGTACATATTTATATGGGCCTTGATGCCTGAAATAAATGGATTATTATTATTATTATTTATCTTCTTTTTTTTAATTTAGAGGTTTTTGTCCAATGAGGATATGTCAACCCTATCATAACTTGTAACAAAGTAAATTCTTTTAATTAAAATACTGCTAGAGTTGCTGCTCACTGCTGAACGACTAACACTAAACTGCATAATTTTTTAGCTACCTTCCGCCGATCTAGGTATAGTGTGGTTTGATAAAATGCTTTGAATCAGACCTACATCCAAACTATTAATGTTCTTTATCATGCATGATGCATGCAGCTTGAAGAAATAGCTCGTGTATTCGGCCTTACTCCTAAAAAAACTCAACATATTTTTTTTAATTTGTTATCATTTTTACTTATGATAACTGAAATCTTGTAATCACATGTTGTCTCTATCAATTTAAGTTGTAAAGTTGAGATACATAGACGTAACAACATTAAAAAACACACTGTCTGCTTGCGACCACGGCCGGTGTAACCCGGTCTAAACGTCATCCCAAAAAAGGTATTTATGCATGTACGCGCTTATTCCCGTGAATTACATTACTATAAATATGCAGCGCGATAGTTTAAAAGTTAATAAGAACATTAAAGTTAAGTTGTTCGAATAGTCAAGGATTTGAAACCTAACTTTGATATATAATTGAATACACGATATATAAGACTTTAAATCTATTTATTCTAGCTGCCTCGTTGGCCTAGTGGTTCTAAGCGCGACTGCTACGCTAGAGGTCTTGGGTTCGATTCCCAAGTCGACCAAGGTGTTATTGGGTTTTTCTATGAAATTCTCAGTAGCGGGTCGGAGTTTGGATTTGTGCCCGGTTAGTGGCAATAAGCTCGCCCCCTATTACATGGGACCTAAACATACCGGCGAACTGTGGGTGTACATTGGTACGCACCTCTGCCTAACCCTTCGGGGATACAGGCGTGATGGTATGTTTTGTTATGTTATGTTTATATTAGACCAAATCTGTAGTGAAGTTACCCAAACTTAAGATGACCAAGAAATAGTTTTTTCTTCTTTACATAGTATAAAATGAAGTCGCTTCCGCTGTCTGTTAGCTTAGTAGTTTACTACTCAACAGATTTTAATGCAGTTTTCAGCAATAGATACGAGTGGTTCAAGAGGATGGTTTATATGTATAATAAATACATATTATAGTACAGAAAAGACGAGAAACACCTGACAGGCCGAAGCCGGGGCCAGTGGCTAGTATGAAAAAAAAAAAACAAATTGAAATAGACAACCTCCTTTAGCTATCGGTTAAAAAATATGAAAAATAATACATACTTACAAAAAACGACCGACTTCAAAATAAGTCTTATATATATTTTTTATATGGATCCCGTTGTCAGAATTGGACCATTAAAATGGGACCACATGGGAAGCTCTCAAATAAAAAAAGAATCATCAAAATCGGTCAAAAGTCATGCGGTAACAAACATAAAAAAATACAGTCGAATTGAATACCTCCTCCTTTTGAAGTCGGTTAAAAAAAACTTAAAACCTACGACATTTAATTTTGTTCCTCATTCTGAGTACTATTTTTCCCCGTCTCCGTATTTCCAACTTCCGCCATTTGTAATCTTTTCAGCTCTTTCTCTCTGATTTCAGATTTCTTCTTGACCTTATGCACGAACCGTCTATGAAGATACCTAGCGGCAGCATGAGTGAATGTATCCCCACAATCTTCACATTTATAAGGCCTTCTACCAAAATGGCTGTCGATATGACTTTGTAAACTCTTTTTAATCTAAAATAAAATAAAGAAAAAAGTATTGAAAGTTTTGTGCTATTTATGGGTTGTTTAATCTATACTTATAATAAATCTGTAGAGAGGTCAATTCTGTACATGAAATACATTTTCAAAATAACTATCAGGGGGTGATTAGTGATCGATACTGATGCCAAAAATGCAATCAGTAAAATTTTTGTCTGTCTGGCTGGCTGTCTGTCTGTCTGTATGTTCCTTATAGAAACAAAAACTACTCGACGGATTTTAACGAAACTTGGTACAATTATTCTTCATACTCCTGGGCAGGTTATAGTATACTTTTCATCACGCTACAATCAATAGTAATAAGTTCGTCATTCATTGATAAGTTTCGTCATCCACGCGAACGAAGTCGCTGGCACAGCTAGTAAATAAATAAATGCGGACAATATCACATACATTGCTCTGAACCCAAAGTAAGTAGCTAAAGCACGCGTGTTATGGAATTCAGAAACAACGAAGATGCAACAAACACCCAGACCTGAGACAATGTAGAAAAGTTGATTTCTACATTGACCCGTCCGGGGATCGAACCCGAGGCCTCAGAGATAGCGACACCTTGAAACCGGTGTACGCCACTCAACCACGGAGGTCATCATTATGTTACAATATTAATTTATATTTTTATCTTTAATATTCCGAAATTATTAGGTTTTGGCGTAAAATGGTAACATTATGATAACATTAAAATCATTCCATAAAATCATGAATATTCTAAGTTTCATATTTTTTTAGGTCATGTGATTGTGCCTCGTTGTTGAACTGCCTCGTTGGCCTAGTGGCGCTAAGCGCGACAGCTACGCTAGAGGTCTTGGGTTCGATTCCCAAGTCGACCAAGGTGTTATTTGGTTTTTCTATGAAATTCTCAGTAGCAGGTCGGAGTTTGGATTTGTGCCCGGTTAGTGGCAATAGGCTCGCCCCCTATTACATGGGACCTAAACATACCGGCGAACTGTGGGTGTGCATTGGTACACCTCTGCCTAACCCTTCGGGGGACAGGCGTGCGTGATGGTATGTTATGTGATTGTGAAACCTGTCACCCTTAAGGGTTAGACGGGGTTTTCTTATCATATTTTGCGCAATGCGTATTCAGCTTCCATTCATCTCTACTACTAGTCACCTTTCTTTCTCATATCATCTTTCACACAATCCATCCATTTCTTTTTTGGCCTTCCTCTGCATTTTCTCAACATAGTGTACGTATTAAAATAAATACAATTTATCTCACCTTAAACGACTTCTCACATATTTCGCACGTAAACCGCTTTTGCGCGGGGAAATGCATGTGTCTGATGTGACTTCTAAGTTTTTTCTTTGACACATAATCCTTAAAAAAATATAACAAAAAAAGTCACTAAACATACACAGTATTCAATATTTCAACTCAAGGTTCGAGGATGGCCTGTTGGTGTAGTGGTTAGTGACCCTGACTGCTATACCGGAGGTCGTGGTCATTCCCACCCAGGACAAATCTTTGTGTGATGGGCACGATCATTTGTGCTTTCTGGGTGTAATTTATCTATCCAGATGACCATATGAGATATCCCAAGATGTTTTTATAATAATAATAATAATAATATATTTATTTGCATAAAACATGGTATAAAAAGGTGTTAAAAATTATAAAGCACAAACATGTTCAGCTAGGTTATGCCAAGCATGCAAATTTTAACAAATTAGACAATAGAAAAGGAGACTTTAACAATGCACAATTTTAGAAACATCAGAACCTTTTATCAAAAAATTCTTTTAAACTATAAAAGCTATGTTCAAGCAACCATTTATAAAATTTGGTTTTAAAAAAGTTTGAATTTACTGTTTTAAAATGTCTCGGTATTTTATTATAAATGCGAACACACGTTGCTAGGCAGTTTTTATTATATTTAGCTAATCGAGGCAGATCATTCAGCACTAGTTCATATGGATCTCGTCTGTTCCGAGGGTTTACATCATTTGCCGTCTTAAATAATAGTTTATTTTTCATTACAAACATACATATTTCGTAAATATAAAGTGATGGTAACGGTAACAAACCAAGTTTCCTGAATATTGGTTGACACGAGTCATCAGGTTTGAGTCCACAAATTGATCTCATGCATTTTTTTTGAGCAATGAATGCTCTCTGGAAGTCGGTGCTATTACCCCACATTATAAGCCCATAACGTAGCAACGATTCAACATATGTTTGGTATGATAATACAGCAGTTTTAACATTAGTTACATTTTTTATTTGTTTGAGTGCATATACAAATTTGTTGATTTTAGTAGTAGCAATTTCTATGTGTTCTTTCCAATTAATATCTTTGTCTATAATTACTCCCAAAAATCTTGTGTGCGCAACTTCTTTGATATTATTGATATTAAGTTTGATGTCGTTTATATGATTATTTGATTGATTAAATTGAATGAACACCGATTTGTCTAAATTTATTCTTAAATGATTTATATCAAGCCAATGCAGTAATTTGTGAATTGTATTATTAATGTCAAGCTCATGATCTGAAATGGTGTTATATTTTTTATTAGATGTCACTATAATAGATATGTCGTCGGCAAATAATATGCATTTATGATTCGTTATATTTATGATGTCATTTATATAAAAGAGGAATAATATTGGGCCCAGGACGCTTCCTTGTGGAACGCCATATTTATTGTGTCTATACTCTGATGAGTAGGTTATTACGTCATTTTTTTCATTTTTTCTATTAATAATGACACATTGTTTTCTACCATTCAGATATGATTTTTGTTTATTTATTTTTTGTTTATTTATAACTTAAACACGGCTATGATCCCAAACTAAGCAGAGTCTGTACACTGGTAACAGACAACTGATGAACATACTTATACATATATTCATGAATACATACTTATTATAGATAAATTACACCCTGACACAAATGATCATGCTCATCACACAAAGATTCGTCGTAGGTGGGAATAGAACCCACGACCTCCGGTATAGCAGTCAGGGTCACTAACTAGACAAAGGCCAGTTAATAGGGTAGATGACTAGGTATGAAAAGTCAAAATCAATAAAATTTAGTCCGCCATTTAGATAATCAAAATATAATAGACACATATTTTTTCTTTTATCAAATCAATAACAAAATACGAAGATAAGCGGTTTTAAAGTTCAGGAGTGGGGGCTTGTGACATCACGGGTTGATTCAATTTTTGCTTAGACGTGACGTCACGCAAGATTTGTACTCACTGTATCTTCATAATTCATTTATTGGGCGAAACGAAAAAATACGTGTCTAATATTTTTATATTATCAAAAAGCTGGACAAAAAAATAAAAATTAGTCATCATCCCTATTCTCCGAAGCTTCTATTATTATTTAAGAGCGACTCAAAGTTGAGTAGCGCTTGAGCGTGCGCTTAACTTACCTTATTACAATAATTACAGGTAAAAGTACATTTTGGTACTCTATGAAGTACCTGATTATGATATTCTAAGCTACATTTTACTGCAAAATATTTGTTGCACGGCTCACATTTTAACCTGAAATAGCAAATTAACATATTATGGTACTATTCAAAGTATGATAAAGAGTTTGAAATAATTTTAAGACGCAGAATATACAGGGTGTTACAGAATAAATGCAATACCTTAGACACCCCAATTAGTATATTGAAGTATACATCCGAAACAACATGCGTAATTAAATGAATTTAAAATCACTAGGTTTGGTCTAGTGATTTTATACAAATTAGTTATCCTTACTAAACGTAAAACGTTTGGGCGAGCGGCGCGGGCGGCTCAAAAGATATTTCCGTCAAAAATTAGCACCTACTTTTAATGCCAGAAATCGATTCAGAAACCCATTCTGATCCAACTTTCAGGAATTGCGTTTATTATGTTACACGTTGTATAACTTTGTCGGCGAGGGAGTAATGTGCCAATCATTCATGGGCCTCGATTCAGCTATTTAAGAGTCGCTTGAATTGACCGAATGACCTGCTTCATTTGGTCATTTTTACGATAATTGGCATTCTGCTAACTGTCATTACGATCATTAATTGGTCATTACGATCATTCTTATCGATAGTTCAATGAGATTTTATTGTAGGCTTATCTGAGTACGAAAATTAGGCACAATGACAAGTACACTGACCGACGACTGACATGCATTTAAAATAGTTGAATCGAAGCCCTGGCTGTCAGTGGAGTTTCCGGCGCTGGCGGCTGTCAAGAGGGACGTCACTCGGCGAGCGGTCAACATGGGTGGAGCCGCCATTGGCCATTGTGAAAACACGTACATTGGACGAAACAATTATATCCACTTCCATCACATACTATTCTGATTATTTAATTGAAAATCATTGTGATTACATTTATAAAGGTCATTGTTAATCTGTTGGTGCATTTATTTTTACTGTCCGTCCACGATGAACGAAGATATCCTATCTGTTCCTGAGCACATGTGTCGACCTTATTCCGACAACTTTAAGAGTAACTGGCTATATTAAGCCATAAATTATTCCACACAGTAGTTTGGTATTTTCTGTCACAACAATATATAATATAATAATAGTAATAATAATTCAGCCTATAAACGTCCCACTGCTGGGCACAGGCCTCTTCCCATATAGAGAAGGCACGAGCATTGATCACCACGCTTGCTCACTGCGGATTGGCGATTTCAGATCCCAAATTTTGGAACAACAACATATACAGGGTGTTAAGAAAACTCTATCCGATACGTGAAGGTGTTGTTAGGTATCGATATCTGATTACAAAAATGTAAAAAAATGGAAAGAAAAGAAAAAAAAAATATAACCTAAAATTTTTTTTTTCTCAATAGTCGAGACAGTGAGTCGGCGTCGTCACCGATGCTACCTAATTACCTAACAAAAGGCCCCCAAAAATACCGACGAAATTGGTTTTTATAATTTTTGTTTTAATCTCAAATTTAGGGAATTTCGGGGCAAAAATGGTTATTTCAAAATTCATTATTATTGTTTCTATCATGAATTTTCCAAATTTGATATTTTATTTTGGCATGTGATTGTGAACCCTATATCACACTTTCGGGTAGAACAGGGTTTTCTTAACACCCTGTATGAATCTATAAACATACCCAAAAGATTCAATAGTATTATGTTTTAGTGATGTCTTCAGATGCCATTTGTAACTCATCTCATTTTGATAAGTAAAGTCACACTCGGCACAGTAGTAGTTTTCCTGAAAAATAAATAAAATCAGTGAAAATAAAATAAACTTAAGAGGAAAGGGGAGCGGACATTTTTGTTTTTGAAGAAAGTATTGCTGTCGCTCTAATTCCCCCCGCCCTCTAATTCGTGCGATAAGGACAACTGCAGCTCAGACCGAAAAACTGACGAAAAATCGAGATTTGGCTCTCGTCTATTTTCTCCCCCCAATTCTTAACCAATTTTAAAGATATTTCATATACTGCATGAGAAAAGAATAATCTGTGCCTCTATTTTTTCCTTTTTTCGATTATTGTTGTCAAATTCGAAAAAAACGCGTCTGAAAACTGCGGTCAAAATAAGCACTTTTTAGAAGGTTATAGTTCCTTTAAATAAAAATTATCTTAAAAAATGAAAAAATAGGGGCATAGATCTAGTTCATATTTATATTACTGCAAAAAATCATAGCCCTAAGTTCAGAAACCAGTGAGAAAACAGACGAGAGCGTTTGTATGGAAAAATGGCCGCTCCCCTTTCCTCTTAATAATTAAAAGCTTAACTGTAGTAACTACAATATACTAATATTAATCCAGCCTATAAACGGCCCACTGCTGGGCACAGGCCTCTTCCTATATAGAGAAGGAACGAGCATTGATCACCACGCTCATTGCGGGCGATTTCAGATCCCAAATTATGGAATCAAGGTTTCCTCACGATGTTTTCCTTTACCGTTTGTCAGAAGTGTTTTAGTATAATTAAGAAAGTACATATAACTTTCGAACCTGCAACCTTGTGCATACAAATCCGTTCATTGAACCGCTAGGCCACCACGACATATGAGATTTGAATACGAGTAAGCAATCCAAGTATCTCCATATTTTGGACTCACAGAATATCTTTACAAATAATAATATTTGTTACTAGCTACGCCCCGCGGTTTCAACCGCGGGAATAACAATTCACATACTTTCTCTATAAATTATAGCATATGTGTTATTCCGATGTACATTATTGTAAAGTTTCATTAAAATTCATTCAGTAGTTTTTGCGTAAAAGAGTAACAAACATAAATCCAAACAAACTTTCACATTTATACTATTAGTAAGGATTGTATTCTGATGTTTAAGCTATTTTATTGTTTAGTTTCATTAAAATCCGTAACGTAGTTTTTGTGTTACAGAGTAACAAATGCACATTCATACTATAACATTATAAAAAAAGGAACAATATCAAATCTTACGACAACTCACACACAGTTATCTGGGGCCCGAGTCTGCTATTTACACTCCGTGCCAGTATGACAACAGTTGCATCGTCCGGCGGCGCTCGGGCCATCTCGGGTGCACTCGGGCCGCTTCGGGCGCGACTTGTGCGCGTTCGGGCCGCCCGAAGCGGGTTCGGGCGGCACGAGTCGCGCCCGAAGCGGCCCGAGTGCACCCGAGGGGGCCCGAGCGCCGCCGGACGATGCAACTGTTGTCATAGTGGCACGGAGTGTAAATAGCAGACTCGGGCCCCAGATCCCAAGCTAAACAGAGCTTGTGTTATGGTAACCAGACAACTGATAAACATACTTATATATTTCTAAATACATAATCATTATAGATAAATTACACCCAGACACAGAACGAATGATCGTGCTCATCACACAAACATTCGTCCTGGGTGGGAATGACCACGACCTCCGGTATAGCAGTCAGGGTTACTAACCACTAGACCAACAGGCCCGTCAATCTTATACGCACATGATCTTTCTTATGATTTGCTATGTGTCTCTTTATACAACTCTTTTTCAATACTTTTTTGCAAATCGGACATTCTTCGTGTTCTGATGAATGTGTCCTGAAAGAAAATATAATTATTTACTAATGTGATTGAAATAAAAGTCCCACGGTGGGCGCCATTAGCTGCGCTGTTAACACCAGCCTTTCGAGGTCTGCTGGGAGAGATTATTTAAAAAATAAGCTGGGCCTCGATTCAGCTATTCAACAGTTGCTTGTATTGACTGAATGACCTGCTTCATTTGGTCATTTTTACGATAGTTGGCATTCTGCTAACTGTCATTACGATCATTCTCTTCGAGAGTTCAATGAGATTTTATTGTAGGCTCATCTGAATACGAAAATTAGGCATAATGACAAGTACACTGACCGACCACTGGCATGCATTTAAAATAGCTGAATCAAGGCCGTGTATCTGTAATGTAGGTATATCGATAATCGATAAATACATATTATAGTATTGTATACCTATACTCCGCCGTACCTACCTATATCACAGTACCTTTGTACATTTTTATCTTATCGACCCCTAACGGCCCTATATTGTCGAGTACATAAATTGTCAATGAAAGTGTTGGAGGGGGTAGACCTAGGCGGTCGTTTCGAGACCAAACCGAGGACGTCTTGAAAAAAGGCTAGGTCAAGAGTACCCTAAACCGAAGAGCATGTAGGAAGGGAATAATGAAAGTGGACAAAGCGAAACAAGTGTGTAATGATCGTAGCAAGTGGAAAGAAGTGGACTCTGCCTACCCTTACGGGAAAGAGGCGTGATTATACTCGTATGTATGTATGTATAAATTGTTATATAAATATACAGTACTAGCAGCTGTACCCGGCATGCGTTGCAATGCAATTTTTTCTACCTAGCACCTGCCTACTACCTACCTACTACCACCTAAGGGTATGAAAAATAGATAGTAGCCAATTGTCAGACCTACTGAATATGCATATAAAATATCATAAAAATCGGTCAAGCCGTTTCGGAGGAGTATGGTAACTAACATTGTGACACGAGAATTTTATATATAAGATTATAAGAACATCTTCCTATTGAAGTTGGTTAAATAAATAAATGGTACTTACAGCATATGGGCCCTGAGTTTGGGTTTATTAGATAGAACCTTATTACATTCAGGGCACGTTTCTTTTTTACTATGGGTTAAAATCTTATGTGTTTTTAGTTCACGGAATGTCCTGAAAAAGATTATTTATGTATTTATTTCTAATTACAAATTACACACAGCTGAAATCGCGAAAAGAAAATCAGCTGATCCATACATTTGTGTTCGTATAACTTCTCAAAATGTATGGAACGGTTGATTTTTTTTTCGCGATTTCAGGTGTGTACCCATAGTAAAAGTTGTTCATAATGTTGAGTACAATGACCTCTTAAGAGGTTGTCGGTGTTTTACAAATAACCCTGTATATTATTATAATAAAATATATTAAGGAAGATGTCTGCCTCGTTGGCCTAGTGGTTCTAAGCGCGACTGCTACGCTAGAGGTCTTGGGTTCGATTCCCAAGTCGACCAAGGTGTTATTCAGTTATTGTAAGTTCTATAAAATTCTCAGTAGCAGGTCGGAGTTTGGATTTGTGCCCGGTTAGTGGCAATAGGCTCGCCCCCTATTACATGGGACCTAAACATACCGGCGAACTGTGGGTGTACATTGGTACACCTCTGCCTAACCCTTCGGGGATACAGGCGTGATGGTATGTTATGTTAAGGAAGATATAGATATGTTAAAATATTATAATAAGTGCTTAAATATATCTAAATATGCTCGAAACTGTAAATGACTGCGTAAATATTTATATAAAATGGTTCTCATTGACATTGTTTTAAACAAAAAAAAAAGGATGTACGAAATCAAATAACATTATGAAATGGTTATGAATTCTATTATTAACAAATTTTGAGTTGAAATGTTGTAAACTGACTCTATACCAGATGTACTCTTCACCCCTTTTGTATAGATATACCCTTTCGGTGACACCTTGTTTTCGTTCCCATAAGATATAGTTTATACTTACTTAAATTCTTCATCACATTTATTACAATCAAATACACCAACCGCATGTATGTTCTTTACATGAGTTACAATTGCCGTTTCAGTAGCGAAACGTTCCGAGCATTTTAAACATTGGAAAATCCTGAAAAAAAGGTAAAGATCAATGGGCACCTTAGTATGGAAACTATACCCACGCTGTACAGAAACAAAATAAAGTGAAATAGACGGATTAATGTCTCCAGTTTACGATAGTTTGGGTCGCATTACTGTGGGTAAGTATAGTCTGAAGTTACGCAAGAGAAGAGTGTCTGGAAGGATATGGGGAAGGCCTTTGCCAGCATTGTGACATTGTTCTTTGACCTACTAATGTTTACTACCGCAATATAAATAAAAAAAGTACATGAAATTAGATGGGGTATAACTTAAAAATTTAAATCTAGTTTGGTTTATGTACACAAGTTTTCACAAACCGGGTCAGATTATGCCCAATGACCTTTAGATGTAAAATCAAAGATGATTAATTAAGTTGTATCCCAAACTGAGCCTTATGTGAAAGCATTACACTTGTTTTTCATAAAACTCATGTTTGGCATTTATTTTACATTCAAATAGGGTTGATGATAGATCTCTAATAAATCTAGTCTATCTAAGAAGCAATTAAATAAATAAATAAATACTTTTAAGTTTTTTTAAGCTGGAAAACACCAGGGCCGGACGGACTGCAAAATTTTTGGTTAAAATGGCTTCCAAGTTCACATAGTTGCTTGGCTTCTCAATTTCAGTCTGCTGTGGAATCAGCTTCGCTCCCACAGTTCTTGACTACAGGATCTACCCATCTGCTCCACAAAACAGGTAGTGCTACGGATCCAAAGAATTATAGACCAATTACTTGTTTACCAACAGTCTATAAGCTCCTTACGTCCATTTTGAGAGCAAAAATCAACGAACATGTTGATAGTTTCTCTATTATGTCTGCCTCTCAAAATGGATGTAGGAGTGGATCCCGTGGCACTAAGGAGCTACTCCTTATTGACACGGCTATTTGCCAACAGGTTCGCCGCACCTAAAAAAGATCTGTCGACATGCTGGATAGACTATAAGAAGGCCTACGATTCGGTGCCGCATACATGGCTCATGAGGGTGCTGGAGTTGTATAAAATTAATACAACTCTACGCGCCTTCTTGATGTCATGTATGGGGCAATGGAGTACAGTTCTTCACTATCCAGGATGTCGGGATATCCAACAGGGTGGGGAACCAATTAGGATTGAGCGGGGAATATTCCAGGGCGACAGTCTGAGTCCCCTGTGGTTCTGCTTGGCCTTGAATCCTCTAAGCACTTTGCTTGAGAATTCGGGGCTGGGCTATTCGTTGAGGAGAGGGAGCCGGGTAATCTCCCACTTGCTATACATGGATGACCTTAAGCTCTTTGCCACCGGCGGATTGCAGCTGATGAAGTTACTGAAGATCACTGAAGGCTTCAGTAATTCCATCAGCATGGAATTCGGTGTTGACAAATGTGCGGTCATGCATGTAAAGCGAGGTGGGATTGTGGAATCCCAGGGTATACAGCTCTCGGATTCCATAAACCTAAGGTCGCTCTCCGCAACGGAGACCTACAAATACTTGGGTATGTCAGAGGCGTTAGGCATCAACGCTGCTGACGTGAAACAATCATTACAGGCACGTTTCTTTGGCCGCTTGAACAAAGTACTAAAAAGTGTTTTGTCAGGCGGCAACAAGGTGCGTGCCTTTAATGGTTGGGTCATGCCAGTGTTGATGTACTCCTTTGGTGTACTCAAGTGGACTCAGACTGAGTTAGACGCCTTGGATAGGAGAGTCCGAACACTACTAACCGCAAATCGAATGCATCACCCACGCTCTTCAGTAATGAGGTTATATATCCCGCGAAAATGCGGGGGTCGAGGCTTTCTAAATGCTAAGACTCTCCATAATCGCGAGGTATGTAACCTCAGGGAGTATTTTCTCCAAGTCGGCGTGGGGATGCATCGAGATGTGGTGGTAGTGGATAAGGGCTTCACACCGCTCTCCTTAGGCAAAGAGAACTGGCACAAACCTGTCGTACTGAGCGTCAAGGACCGCGAGAATGTATGGCAAAGCAAGGAGCTCCACGGGCGCTACTACCGGACCCTTCATGGGTCCGATGTAGATCTCTTAGCGTCCGTAGCTTGGCTACGCTTCGGTGATCTTTTTGGAGAAACCGAAGGGTTTGTATGTGCAATTATGGACGAAGTTATCATGACGAATAACTATCGGAAATATATCATAAAGGACGGTACAGTTGACATATGTCGGGCATGTCACTGTCCAGGTGAGTCCTTAAGACATATTATTTCGGGTTGTTCTCGTCTTGCTAACGGCGAATACTTGCACAGGCATAACCAAGTAGCCAGGATTATCCACCAGCAGCTTGCTTTGAGATACAAACTTGTGGAATCCGAGGTGCCGTACTACAGGTATGTGCCCGACCCAGTTCTCGAAAATGGTCGTGTCACACTGTACTGGGACCGATCTATCATCACTGACAGGACTATTGTAGCAAATAAGCCTGATATAGTGGTGATAGATCGATCGGAGCGCTGGGCAATCATTGTTGATATCACTATCCCTCATGACGAGAACCTCGTGAAAGCTGAAAAAGAAAAACAATTAAAATATTTGGATTTAGCGCACGAGGTTGTCGACATGTGGGAGGTGGACTCAGCAATCATTGTCCCGATAGTCGTTACAGCCAACGGCATAATAGCCAAGAGCCTCGACCAACACCTTAAGAGGCTCTCGCTAGGCGCCTGGGTCAAGGGTTTGATTCAGAAAGCGGTACTTCTCGACACGGCGCGTATTGTGAGGAGGTTCCTCTCTCTGGAGTCCTAACCACCGGCAGCTTGGACCCTGTCCCGAGGCCGGTTGGACACTATATTTTATATTTTTAAATGTATATGGATATTGTTTTTTTTGTATATATTTAAAAATGTATTTTATATGTTTATTGAAAAATAAAGAAAATAATAATAATCTTTATTGCCATAAATCATGTTACAATATTTATTGAGGCCCTGACTCCAGAGCTAGGTATTATGAACCTGTGTTTCAGGAGTCAGTGTCTTCTTCCTAGTTCAGGTGCTAAAATATGCAATAATGAGCAGTATCTTAAATAAAATATTACAAATAAAATATAAAACATAAGATCTTATAAAATTACACAGTTTATAGCAGAAAAACAAAATTACAAAAAATGAATATAACTCACCAATAATGTCCATTATAATGATTATTCATACTTTCTTCATCTGCGAACCTTAGCGTACATATCTTACATGGGAAAGGGCCTGCTTTCTGTAAAAAAAAAAAAAAAAAAATCTTAACAAATTATAAGTCTCCTTCCGCTGTTTGATCGCTTAGATCTTTTAAACTACTCAACAGATTTTCATGCAGTTTTGAACAATAGATAGAGTGATTCAAGAGGAAGGTTTATACAGGATGTTAAGAAAACCCTGTCCCATCCGGGAAGGCATTGTTAGGTATCGATATCTGATTCCATTAATGTAAAAAAAAATCAGCAATATCTGAGTAAAACAATCCCTAAACGAAAAAAAACTAAAATCGAGAGTCTGCGTCGTCACTGGATCAAACAAAATGCCGCCAGTAACACCGACGAAAATGGTGTTGTAATTAGCGGCAAAAAATGGGTATTTAATCAAATAAATATATGTGATAATAATAATATTCCGGGACGACTCACACACGGTTATCTGATCCCAAGCTAAGCGGAGCTTGTGTTATGGTGACCAGACAACTGATACGCACATACTTAAAATATATTTCTAAATACATACATACATAGATAAATTACACCCAGACACAGAGCAAATGATCGTGCTCATAACACAAAAAATTGTCCTGGGTGGGAATCGAACCCACGACCTCTGGTACAGCAGTCAGGGTCACTAACCACTACACCAACAGGCCCGTCAATGACGAAATGAGTGTTTTGTCATAAGAAAAATAAATAATTATTATACATACCTCACTATGCAATTCTTTATGTGCATTCAAAGTTTTAACACCATTAAACATTATAATGCACTGTTCACATTTAAACTTAGCAGTTATAAAATGGGTTCTTTCGCTCTTACTTTTTCTAAAATTTACCATTTCGACTTCATTTAAATTAACCCAAATGACATCTTTCATATCATCATCAAATTCATTTAAAAATGGTCGTATTTTAAACATAGATGAGACATGACATTCCGGTTTTATGTTTGATGCAATTGGTGATGTTATATTTTTGAATGGGATACTATTGGTTTTCGTTTTTTTGTCGTGTATCGGTATAGTTTTATACACACATACATTTGGAGGCCTTTTTGAAACATAATTCTTTGGTTCAATATTAACTGTGGGTTCTTTTATCATTATTTTCGGTATCATTTTAACCTCACTGTTAGGGGTTAACTCTTTGTGTGAGTCATATACAGTAAATTTCTCATTTTGATGATTTCCAGGGATTGTAACTGATTTTTTTGGTGGTTTATTTATATTATTTATTATTGATGTACTAGTGGTTGGTGCAAATGGTATTTGTGTAAGAATCTGGTCATTTTTTATATTGTATGGTGCTGAAACAAATAAATAAATATTATGCAGACATCACATACATTGCTCTGAACCCAAAGTAAGTAGCTAAAGCACGCGTGTTATGGAATTCAGAAACAACGAAGGTACCACAAACACCCAGACCCGAGGCAATTTAGAATGATGATTTCTACATTGACCCGGCCGGGGATCGAATCCGGGACCTCAGAGCTAGCGACACCTTGAAACCGGTGCGTACGCCACTCGACCACGGAGGTCGTCAAAATATTATTATTTATTTATTTAGTTACAAAGGTACATGGTATTCTTATGAGCTAACAGTGTCCCACAAAACAGTACAAACTGTTTGACTGTGAGATCAATTTTAAACAATTTGAACATTTGTTTTCCATTTAACATATAATATATTATAATTAATATTAATATTATAATAATTAAACCTCATACATACGTATTTCTATTTCAATTGGCACTTGTCCTATAGTAGTTAAAGGTATTATATTATCGTAATCATCAACATCCATTTCTTGCTTAACAACGGTATTCAACGGTACAGTCTCAGCAACCAATGTTCTAGAAGTCTCCATGGCAACATTATCAATAACCTTATCAGTCATTGAACTTTCTATACTCAAACTCTCTGTAGAAGTTATTGATAATCTGCTTAAGCTTACCTGTAAATAATAAATTGAAAATATGAGTAAACTTAACGGGAAATTTAAGAATTCTGCTTTTAATAACTTTTAAACTATCGCGCTGCATGTTTATAGTAATATTATAGAACGGGAATTAGCGCGTACATGCTTAAAGACCCAGTCTGCTTGCGACCACGGCCTGTGTAACCCGGTCGAAACGTCAAGCCCTAAAGGTATTTAAGCATGTACGCGCTACTTCCCGTTACATAATAAAACTGCTTAGGTCTTTCAAAATACTTTTATTTCATACATTATACGGTAAAACAATCAGAGTATGCGCTATGAGTATGAGTACGAGTATGAGCTTTAAAAAAAAACCGCAACACAATCAGTCTTTCGGAGATATGATGCCACAAACACAAAAAAAAGTGAAAAAATCTTTGAAATAATCTAGGCGAGTACTTGGCAGTCTAAAATGGAGTTTACTTACACTCACATAAAGTTGAGGTCTTTTTAGGAGCATATTGTATCAATTGGCACAAGAATTATAATGAACATACATGTGTAAAGAGTATAATAATAATAATAATTAATATTATATGACGGCGCGTCGAATATTTTTAGAGTGGCAACCGTGCTACGTCACTTCCACTCTGACGCAACACCGCATGCTGGGGCACATGGTCGTTTGACAGCGGGCATTACGAAGCAATCCGTTGTGATCGAAGGTGTGCGCCACGTGTTCGGTGGAGTGTCGTATTAAATAGACTAATTAGAATATTCTGTACTCAATAGTGATTATATTTCAATTATAATTAAGTGTAGTGATTATAACGAACTCAGATTATATTACAAGTTGATTAAACAAAAGGTGTATTTATTCTCTTCGCCCGATAACTCACGCCTACTGATTGCTAAAGAATACCCTAACCTAGGATGGAGGCCGCGAGTAACATGCCTCTGGAGCCTTCATCAGAAGTGGGATGCGAAGGGCCTCAACCTGAAGAGAATAGTAGTGAAAAACCGGTACCGGATTTGCTGCGTAATATGGAAACGCTGTTATCTCGATTACTGGCTGCTTCGCAACCACAGCAAGCTAGCACAAGCGTGTCGCCGAAGCAGTTCGTGCGCTTTGACCCCGATGAGACAGACGCCGACATCGAAGGATGGTGTAAAATTACAGAAATAATCGTCAACGGGCGTAATATACAAGGTACCGAATTATTACTTGCACTTACACATGCGCTGAGAGGTCGCGCAGCTACCTGCCTTACTAGATTGTCTGACTCCCAGCTATCATGGCCACAAATAAAAGAAATGCTGATAGCTAAATTTGCCAAGCCTATGCTGCCACAAGATTATTTCGATGAAATACTACGTTTCCAAATTAGCTCTAAAGAAACAGCTAGCGAGGCGGCTGTACGACTATGGAATCTTATAGAACGTATACCGCGCATAGAAATGCAAGAAGACATTATAACTGGCTTTGTGACATCCGTTTTGTGCCAGAAAGACGGAGTTATAAGACGAGAGCTTCATTCCCATAATGTAGCCACAAGAGCTCAGCTACTTCGCATTCTCAATGGTGTTTCACAGAAACGAAGGCACGACAACAGTGAAGGCTATGAAGTCGACAGCAAAAGGACGCGTAATAGCGATACTCGTTTCACCGGAACATGCCACCGATGTGGCACACCAGGACACAGAGCAGTTGATTGCCGCAAGCGTCGCGATGATAATGCCAGCGGAGTCAAGACGTCAGGCCAGACGTCGAAGGTGGCTGACAAGACTCGCATTACTTGTTACGTTTGCGGGGAGGTGGGACATCTTGCATCCACGTGTCCAGAACGCAAGGGAGGTGCAAGTGTGCCAACAACCACCAAGGAGGTTCATGTCTGCGAGCGCAAGCCCACAAGGAGTAACCTGACCACATCATCCGGTGAGCTCGTTTCTTTTCTCTTTGACAGTGGGTCTGCTTGCTCGCTAGTAATAAATAGCTATGCCAATAAGTTCCCGGGTACTTTGCGTAGTGACATAGTTTTCCTTACTGGTATTGGTAAAGAAAATGTAAAATGTGTTTTCCAGATCCTTAGCACGGTCGACATTAAGAGCATCATAGTACCCATTTTATTTCACATAGTACCTGATGACGCGATTACTGAACCAGTGATAATCGGCCGAGATTTATTAGACAATGATATCCACGTACAAATAGATAATACCCACATAACTTTTTCTAGATGCAAAGAAGTAAATTTTACTGCAGCCTATGACCAGTTTGACTTTAATAATATCGACACAGATTTACATGGTAAGGATAGGAGTGCCCTTATAAAAATATTACAAAAGTACAGTGAATCATTTATTGACGGTATACCTTCCCGACGTGTTACTACCGGAGTTTTGCGCATAGACCCCATTGACCCCAATAAAATCGTACAAAGGCGCCCGTATAGGTTATCTCCATTGGAAAAAGACATAGTTAAAGAAAAGGTAGATTCTCTTTTGAAAGCGGGCGTTATTCGTGAAAGTTCATCACCGTTTGCCAGCCCTATCCTTCTCGTAAAGAAGAAAGATAACACAGATAGGATGTGCGTAGATTACAGGGAACTAAATTCCAATACGCGTCCGGAACATTTCCCTTTACCGCGGATAGATGAGCAAATAGACCGTCTCAATGGAGCTCAATACTTTTCCTCGCTCGACATGGCTTCCGGTTATCATCAGATTTTAGTTGATCCAAACGGTGATAGTATAGCGCGGACGGCTTTCGTGACACCTGATGGCCAATACGAATATTTGGCTATGCCTTTTGGTCTCAGGAACGCGGCATCCGTTTATCAGCGTTGTATTAACAAGGCCCTAGGTACCCTAAAAGACAGTGTAGCTTTGGCATATATGGATGACGTTTTGTGTTATTCGGTTAGTGTGACCCAAGGCCTACATCATTTAGATTGTACTTTAAAAGCATTGTCCGAAGCTGGTTTCTCATTGAACATCAAAAAATGTAAATTCATGAAATCCAAAATCGACTACCTCGGTTACGTCATAAAGGCAGGACAAGTAGCCGCCAATCCTAGAAAAGTGCAAGCATTGGTTGATGCTCCGGTTCCGAAAACAGCTACCCAGGTTAGGCAGTTTTTGGGTCTAGCCTCATACTTCAGGCGATTTATACCAGGTTATACCCGCATTGTAGGACCGCTTTATCCTCTGACGAAATTAAAAGGCCCTATTAAATGGACTGATATGCATAGCGAAATTCACAAGAAAATTGTAAATATACTTACTTCAGAACCGGTTCTAACCATATTCGACCCACACCTACCTATAGAGCTGCACACAGATGCCAGTTCAGATGGTTACGGCGCTATATTAATTCAGAGAAAGAACAATGCACCCCATGTAGTTTCTTATTTTAGTAAGAGAACAACTGACGCGGAATCTCGTTATCATTCCTACGAGTTAGAAACTCTAGCAGTCGTTCGGGCCGTCGAAAACTTCCGACATTACTTGTATGGCCAGCACTTTACTGTATACACAGATTGTAACTCACTCAGGGCATCAAAATCTAAAATTGACCTCACGCCAAGAGTACACAGGTGGTGGGCCTTCTTGCAGGCATATGATTTTGATATTGTACATAAGCAGGGAACTAGCATGGAGCATGCAGATTATTTGTCGAGAAATCCTTTGTCTGAGTCAGTATCCCGGTCCGACGAATCCCCACAGATACCGGATAAAGCGCAAAAGAATAAAGTAGTTCAGTTTGTAGAGTTACACCAGGGTTGGCTAGCCGTAGAACAAAGGCGGGACAATGAGATTCGGGATCTCATCGATAAACACAAAAATAATGAGATTCCTGAAGCAGTTGCACATACGTACGACGTACGTAAAGGGATCTTATACCGAAAAATTGAACGTAATAAATGTAGTTTTTGGCTTCCAATAGTACCGCGGTCCCTAACGTGGACTTTAATCAACCACGTACATTCAGAGATAAAACATCTTGGAGCGGAAAAGACTCTTGATAAAATTTATGAACAGTATTGGTTTCCTGAGATGGCTAAACAGGTTCGTTTATTCGTTAATTCGTGTATCGTATGTAAAGCATCAAAGGGCAGTTCGGGTGCCCAACAAGTTCAACTACATGCCATACCTAAAGTTCCCACACCATGGCACACTATCCATATTGATATCACGGGGAAACTTAGTGGTAAAAGCGATCGAAAGGAGTATGCTTCGGTTATAATCGATGCTTTTACGAAGTATATCCTACTTGAGTATACAGCCTCCCTCGACGCAGCCAGTGCGATATGTGCGTTAAGAAAAGCTGTTTGTCTTTTCGGTGCACCTAAAAGAATAATCGCCGATCAAGGTCGGTGTTACTTGAGCGGAGACTTCAAACAGTTTTGTAACGATCATGGCATTGAGCTTCACTTTATTGCTACCGGGTCTAGTAGGGCCAATGGCCAAGTAGAGCGGGTCATGCGTACTCTAAAATGTCTTTTAACTATAGTGGAAAACAATCCCAATAAAACGTGGCGTGATGAACTTCAAGAGGTCCAACTAGCATTAAATAGTACAAAGTCCAGGGTAACAGGCTACACACCAACGGAACTGATGTTTGGCATTCGAGCGCAATCTCTAGCTCTAGCTAGTATAACTCCGAACTCTGATCCTATACCACGCTTAGATTTGGATAGAATTCGTGATACAGCATCTCAGAATATTGCACAAGCCGCTATTTCAGAAACCAAACGCTTTAATCGTGGTAGGGCTGCTATAAAACCATTTGTTAAGGGTGACTTTGTCTTTATAAAATGTAGTGAACGTAGTCAAACTAAATTAAATAGAAAATTCAAGGGTCCATATGTCATAGTTAGCGTCTTAAATAATGATAGATACGAGTTAAAAACTATCGATGGGTCTAATAGAATCTACAAATATGCTCATGAGAATCTGCGCGCAGTACCTGGGGGCTATGAAGGCTTGTTAGAGGTAGCTACCACCTTAAATAATAACTCAGAGGTGGCCGTGACGGCGGATCATGGTCAGGAGACGGGAGGCGTATCATCTGATGATGAAACGGATACGGTGTCAGTTAGTAGTGGGCACACCATGACCGCCAGCTCCGAAACCCTCTCCGCCTCCGAGCAAGAAGAGTTGTAGTTAGAGGTTAACTATACTATAGTTTTGTTAAACATGTCGCAAGTTGGCGAGTTAAAATTTAAACGATAAAATTACCTGAAAATGTAGTTCCCAGAGAATTATGAGAGGCCAAAGACAAGCATGTATGTGTTGATTTACGGGACTGGCTTATACAGGTCAATGTTCTGGTACAAAACTCTAGCTTTTTGTCATGAGAGATACCAGTGAGTAGTCGATTGAGAAACTGGCTTATGTTGGTCGAAGTTTCAAATCGAAGCACTTCACTGTGGTTTTGGGGCGACCTATGAGAGGTTGGTTATAATGTGTTGAATGGTTGTCCGGTCCATGTCACCATAGGAGATGATGGCTGGTCGAAGGGACGCCTTACTGATCGAAGGGACGCTGAAGGGTTGTCCGGTCCATGTCTTCGCAGGAGGCGATGGATGGTCGAAAGGACGCTTGTTTCAGTTGTCCGGTTCAGTCCGTGATATTTGAGAAATTGACTGGGATTGAGTACTAGTTGGTTAAATTTAAATACAATTTTTGGGCTACGAAAGTTAAGTGTGTGTCAGTGATGGACGAGCGTCGATAGATTGTAATCTGCAAATGTTACGTCTTTATCTTTGCAGGAGGGACGGTAACGGCAAGACAAGATACGCACGAGGGCGTGCGAAAGTCAGTCTGGCCGTGACGGCGCGTCGAATATTTTTAGAGTGGCAACCGTGCTACGTCACTTCCACTCTGACGCAACACCGCATGCTGGGGCACATGGTCGTTTGACAGCGGGCATTACGAAGCAATCCGTTGTGATCGAAGGTGTGCGCCACGTGTTCGGTGGAGTGTCGTATTAAATAGACTAATTAGAATATTCTGTACTCAATAGTGATTATATTTCAATTATAATTAAGTGTAGTGATTATAACGAACTCAGATTATATTACAAGTTGATTAAACAAAAGGTGTATTTATTCTCTTCGCCCGATAACTCACGCCTACTGATTGCTAAAGAATACCCTAACCTAGGATGGAGGCCGCGAGTAACATGCCTCTGGAGCCTTCATATAGATAAATTACAGCCAGACACAGAACAAATGATAGTGCTCATCACACAAAGATTTGTCCTGGGTGGGAATCGAACCCACGACCTCCGGTATAGCAGTCAGGGTCACTAACCACTAGACCAACAGGTCCGTCGAGTATATATTTCTAAAGACAAATTATTGCAATTTCCAATAGAGTGTGGAAAGAGAACTGTCATGGTGGATAATGGAACTAACATGATAATAATGTTAAAATCACTTCATAAATGAAATATGAAGAGATCATCTGAAAACATGATGGTCTAAGATAATAGGGATGATGACTAATTTTCATTGTTTTGTCCATCTTTTCGATAATATAAAAATATTAGACATATTTTTTCGTATAAGAAGTTTTCGTACATGACATAGTTTGTCCTGTAAACAAAAAATTATGAAGATACAGCGAGTGCAATTCTTGCGTGACGTCACGTCTAAACAAAAATTGTACCTACCCGTGACGTCACAAGCCCCCACTCCTGAACTTTAAAGCGGTTTATCTTCGTATTTCGTATTATGTATTGATTTGATAAAAGAAAAAATACATGTCTATTATATTTTGATAATCTAAATGGTGGACTAAATTGATTTTGATTTTTCATACCCAGTCATCTACCTTATTGTACAAATTCAGATTTTACAGTGGCAACAGCGTCCTTAAATAAGAAGCGGTAAGGTAAAAAATATGCAGTAAGCAAACACATCAGCATCCTAAATTCTACAATGGTTCTCTTTCTATACAGACTATCTAATAATCATTATCATCTCCCTGCCCTTTTCCCAATTATTAGTGGTCGGCGCAATGCATATTCAGCTTCCATTCATCCCTACTAATCATCATCTCAGCATTCACTCCTTTCTCATATCATCTTTCACACAATCCATCCATCTCTTTTTTGGTCATCCTCTGCATGTATACCCATCCACATTCATACTCATAACTCGAAAAGTTACGTGACTTTCATCCCTCCTCATAACATGTCCAGACAATCTAAATAAATAAATAAATGCGGACAACATCACATACATTGCTCTGAACCCAAAGTAAGTAGCTAAAGCACGCGTGTTATGGAATTCAGAAACAACGAAGGTACCACAAACACCCACACCCGAGACAATATAGAAAAGTTTGTTTCTACATTGACCCGTCCGGGGATCGAACACGGGACCTCAGAGCTAGCGACACCTTAAAACCGGTGCGTACGCCACTCGACCACGGAGGTCGTCATCGTCATCGTATCTAATATAATAATACAGCATAGAAATTTTATTATAATACTTACATTTTGTTTTGGAGATTGAGTGTGTTTTTGGGCACGTATTACTTGCTTCCGAAACCTAAATATCTTCTTAATCATAGCGCAGCATTCAAAACAAACGAAGGCGGGACTTGACTTTAACTGAAAATGAATTGTTAAATTTATATTTTATACTAAGATTAAAAACATAAAGGTCCTTGATTCAGCTATAATTGTAAATGCATGTCAGTGGTTGGTCAGTGTACTTGTCATTGTAACAAATTTTCGTATTCAGATAAGCCTACAATAAAATCTCATTGAACTCTCGAAGAGAATGATTTTAATGACCAATTTTGATGTTCATTAAGAACTTTGCAGAATGCCAATTATCCTATTTCATCAAATGAAGCAGGTCATTTGGTCAATTCAAGCAACTCTTAAATAGCTGAATCGAGGCCAAGTCTGTGTCTGTTATGCATTTGTGGCTTAACTGCTGACCAGATTTTGATGAAACTTAGGATGGTTTAAGTTTGGAATTCAAAAAAGACGCAATTGATTAATAATCCAAATCCAGGACATAAGTTGTGTTTCTGAAAACCTGTAATTGTCCCACTGAAGTCCTTCCATACACCATTAAATACTATTAGCATGATTTCATATTTTAATACAAATATATATTTTTATAGTAGTACCAGAAATATAATATATAAGTGAGGGGCTCGTGGCTAAGTGTAAGCCGTACGGTTTGACCGATAATACAGGTTAAGCCGCGCTCGCCGCGGTTGCTCCGTGGATTGGTGACCATTTATAACATACCGAGACCCCTCCGTGTTTCGGAAACCACGTTAAACAGTAGGTCCCGGCTGTCACACATAGATCTTTGGCAGTCGTTAAGTCAATTCTGACAACCAGTCTTACTATGGGATATTGTGTTTCCCAGTAAAATGGGTTGTGGAGGTCAGATAGGCAGTCGCTCCATATAAAATACGGTATTCAGCTGAATCCGGTAAGACTGGTAGCCGACCCCAACATAGTTGGGAAAAGGCTCGGGAGATGAGTACCAGAAATATAATATCTAAACATTTATTTTTTTATTTTTGAATGTTTTTTTTTAAATTGTCTTTGTTAATTTAAAATGTATATCATCTGATTCTCACAGGTGGTCTCATTGTCAGTTCTATTTGAACTTGAATATGTAATTAATTATTTAAATATTCAGTCCTAAAGGATGACACTACTGTCACGATTTTCCTGTTATGAATAAGTTTTGTTGTAGGTCTCATAATAATACGGGGCGAGCCTAATGCCACTAACCGGGCACAAATCCAAACTCCGACCTGCTACTGAGAATTTCATAGAAAAACCCAATAACACCTTGGTCGACTTGGGAATCGAACTCAAGACCTCTAGCGTAACAGTCCCGCTTAGAACCACTAGGCCAACGAGGCAGTTGCTTATGGATCACACTGTCAATACTGGACCAAATTAAAATTTGACCACATGGGAAGCACCACCTTTCAAATAAAAATAGAATCATCAAAATCAGTTCACCCAGTCGAAAGTTCTGAGGAAAGAAACAAAAAAAAATACAGTCAAATTGAAAACCTTAGAAGTAGGTTAAAAAAATTAAACTTACTCCTTTCTTACACATGAGTTCTGGACACACGGTATTTACGGTAGCGGTATCATTTAGTAAATACAATTCTCTATCCATACTTAAACAGGCATGACATTTTAAAGTTACGCCTGTAATGCTATTCAGTTTTAAAGGAACACCTTTTGATGGTATTTTAATCATTTTAAATGATTTTATTGTACTACTTCACGAAATTCTTAAGTTTATGTTACATTTTTACCATGGCAAATACATGTTTTTACAGAGTCCAGTAATTATATTATCATATTTTACATTAGAGAAATAATATCACCAAATGAAAATAAAAAAACTGTCATTCAGAGAAAAGTAATAAGTAGGGTACTGTCATGTCATTCGATAATTCTGTCAGATATTAAAACCGTAAACATAGAAAAACCGGACTTTAAATTTGATGATTCTGTTTTACATAATTATTCATTTAATTTATTTTAAAGATCAGTGTGCAACCTAAGATATAATTTCAAATCTTTTATGAATTACATGGAGAAGTAAATTAAATCTAGGGTGCCATGTGCAAGTGTTCAAATTCCACATTTTTAGTAGTTACATAAAAAAGAAAGTGAGTGACAGATAATTTTGCTGTCATTAGGGTTAACCATAATAACCATCAATCAACCATGCGTTGGAAAAAAAATATGTAAACAAAACAAACCACTTCTTTATTTATTTTAATGAAAAAAGTATAAAGTATAAAGTTTGTCAGGCCTGTTTAAGTCCTGACAGAGAACTATCTAGAATCGACGATTTTATTGATGATGTTTTTATTGATACATCGTAAGTACATGATAATTTTTTTTTATTATTTGAAACGATTACTAAAAACCGTTTATAAGAACAGAATAAAGCAGGGTACTGAAATCAAAATATGAAGGAAAAATAGAGGAAGTTCAGAGAATATTGACTGACCATTATAGTAATAATATACTCCTTGAGACGTGCGTTACAATGAGAAACCAAAACTTTATACATTTTTTACCAAATCTTGTCTGGATCAAGCTGAATACAGTACCTATTTTACATGGAGCGACTGCCAATGTGACCTCCACCGTCCAAGACACATTTCCAGGGTAACACAGTAAGTACTTCGTGTATCGAGAATATCACCCCAAATTAATGACTGACGAGAATTCCGAAGCACTCGAAGGTTAACTGTCATTTTACAAAAAAAAAGAAACAAAAAAACCGTTAATAATTTTCAAAAATAACAAAAAATATGATTCTGTCGGAATATCCCGAATATTTAAGAGTCATCGCGGAACAAAGCAAAGTTATAGCAGTTAAAGTGTGTAGTAATGTAATTGAATCCAAATATTTTCGCGAAGAATATCTTTGGTTGGTTTGCTTCGTATTTATTTTGTACAGGTTACTGCGATGTTTTGATTTACCTACAGAGCACCTCCCTAGGGGCTTTCCTACATGGTAAATAAAATCTATTGGCTGTGAGTTTTGAAGAACGTTTTCATGCATTGTCTTTTATATATAGCAAGATTGGACCCGTAGTTACTTTCAAAGGAAATAAAAATGTGTTATAAACAGATTTTTTTTATTTTTCCCGCGCGTAAGTTTGTATTGCCAACAGAGGTATACTTAACCCAACTTGATACTTATTTACTATTCGGGGTGGAGACGAACCGAATAAATAAAGAAAGCTTAGATAAATGAGAGAACCAATAATTCATTTAAGAAAGAAAGTCTAACCATTCTTGACTCAGTCTAATATTGAGTCTTAAAGATTGTTTTTTTTTTTTACCCTATTGACGTTAGAATAAACATATTATAAGGTGTAGTACATATTCTAGGGTGCGTTTCTACAGAAGCAGAGCTAAGCGTAGTCACCTACATTATGAGCTACATCTGTCAGCACTTAAAAGCATTTTTCCGTCGTCTTCTGTCGTTCAGAAGTAAGCATTCCTAATGCTTACGCGTCCATGAACATCGGCAGTCTTGTTTAAATCGTTGGCAACCTGTTGTAGGTACAGCGTGTTAAGAAAACCCTGTCCGACCCGAAAGGGTGTTATGGGTATCACAATCACATGCCCAAATAAAACATCAAGTTTGGAATATTCATGATAGTAACAAAAATAATTAATTTTGAAATAAACATTTTTTGCCGCGAAATTCCCGAAAGAGATTAAAACAATCATTCATTAGATGGTGTGAGTAAGATAATTTAACTAATAAGTCAATCTATTATTTAAAAGAGTAACTTGTGGAGTTTCTTTACAGTTCTTCCCCATAGGAATGTCATTTTGGAATTGTGCATTTAAAGAAATAAATAAAACAGTATTTTTATTTTCTGTATAACACTATATTATTATATCATAATTACAAATTATCTTTCATCATTTATCATTCATCTAGCAATTAAAACTAAAATAATCATCTCCCGAGCCTTTTCCCAACTATGTTGTGGTCGGCTACCAGGGGTCCGATGCCGCTATTTTAAGTCAGTGAGTGGCGGGTAAATAACCGTTCCAGTGTACTTGTTATACACCTACTTGCCACTGTTGTCATTGCAGGATTGCAAATGACTGTTCTTATTTGAATACGAAAATTAGGCTCAATAACAAGTACACTGGAACGTTTATTAACCCGCCACTCACTGACTTAAAATAGCGGCGTCGGGTCCCAGTCTTACCGGATTCATCTGAATCCGGTAAGACTGGTAGCAATTAAATCTAAATCAGTCTTTATTTAAAAAATAACAAAAGTTTGTTCACTTATTTAACAGTTTTCATTGAAACAACAAAAACAAGAAATAAAAAACGAAGAAAACGTCGTCAGGTTATAATTTCTGAAACAAAAAATAATATTTTTTTACATATAAAAAATAATAAATTATTCTAACTATTTTTAAAAGATTAATATAAAAAATATTAACTAGTTTACACACACACATTTACAGTAAACATGTGCTTTGGCGTTTCCTAATAGGGTAGATGACTAGGTATGAAAAGTGAAAATCAATTTAGTCCGCCATTTAGAGGTTCGAAATAATAATAGACACGTATTTCTTCTTTTAACATATCAAATACAAAGATAAACCGCTTTGAAGTTCAGGAGTGGGGGCTTGTTTATTATATTAATATACAATTATTTATTGCTTAGACGTGACGTCACGCAAGATTTGTACTCACTGTATCTTAATAATTCATTGTTTGAGACAAACGAAGAAATACGTGTCTAATATTGTTATATTATTGAAAATATGTACAAAAATAATAAAAAATTGTCATCATCCCTATTCTTATGTAGAACAAATAGCAGAGATATTGTATACTTACATCGATGAAGTGGGGGCCAATGTTTTTGAGAGCCGCAGACAGCCTGTTCATTGCCGCGGTGTGCTCTCGAACGGCATCTGCGTGCTCGCATATCGCAGACGCTTGCTCGCTTAAGGCAGACGCATGCTCGCGCAGAAAAGATGCCTGCCTCAGAGTGACAGCAGCGCTCTGCCGCTTCATTGCCACCAGGGTGTCGATAGCTGAGCGTATAGAAGCGTCTGGGAAGGTAAGAAGAATAATCTGTAAAGGTATGTAAAAGAAAGTCGTCTTAGTTACACTATTGTTAACTCAAAAACGGCTAAGCCGATTTGGGTGAAAAGCTGGTAGCGGAGGTAGCTTAGAACCAGGAGGACATAGGTTCAATTCCCACCCAGAACAAATAATTAATTCAATTATAATTATTCAAAATAAAAAAATTAAATCTTTGTGTGATGAGCACGATCATTTGTTGTGTCTGGGTGTAATTTATCTATAATATTTTGCCTGGTCACCATAGTACAAGCTCTGCTTAGTTTGGGATCAGATGGCCGTGTGTGAGTTATTTATTTAACTACCTACCAGTTGCCACATGGGATCGTGGTACACGACGCCGCCGACGCGTTTCAACCACTGGAGACTCGCTCACTTCTTCCTTCATTGTAGGTGATCTAAAATAAGTTTTAATGTATACTAGCTGTGCCAGCGACTTCGTTCGCGTGGATGACATAACTTATCAATGAATGACGAACTTATTACTATTGATTGTAGTGTGATGAAAAGTATACTATAACCTGCCCAGGAGTATGAAGAATAATTGTACCAAGTTTCGTTAAAATCCGTCGAGTAGTTTTTTTTTCTATAAGGAACATACAGACAGACAGACAAAAATATTACTGATTGCATTTTTGGCATCAGTATCGATCACCAATCACCCCCTGATAGTTATTTTGAAAATATATTTCATGTACAGAATTGACCTCTCTACAGATTTATTATAAGTATAGATTATATGTCGATATGTTTTGCATTGAGTTTTTTATCAGAATAAATAATGTAGGTTATGTAGAAAAATGCCTTTTTGGTGACAAAGATTGTATTTCTGTTGCGGAAGTGCCTTCCTCAGCGCTAATATGAGAATTTCTATGAATTATGTACTACCCATCCCGTGTTACCAATCTAAGTTAACAAACTACTCACCAACCAAGAGGAGGAATGTATGGTATGGTGGATGAAGTATGTCAGATGATGGATGTAGTGACAAAAATTAAGAAAGGTATGCTGAGATGGTTTGGCTATGTCGAGAGAATAAATGAAGAACGATTGACGAAAAAAGTGTATAAGGCGAGTGTGAATGAAAAAGACCAGGTCAAGAGTACCCTAACCCGAAGAGCATGTATGAAGGGAATAATTAAAGTGGACGAAGCGAAACAAGTGTGGATCTTAGCAAGTGGAAAGAAATGGTCTCTGCCTACTTCTACGGGAAAGAGGCGTGATTATATGTATGTATGTATGTATGATTCAACACGTTATTAGGTAGGTAGAAATTAGGCCCACTCACATTACAAATTTGGAGAGAGTACTTGAAGATCCTTCATAGTCGTGGTCTTCTGCAATTCGCTGTTAACATAAATTTTAACGCTTTAGCAAAAAATTAAAACCATCTAAAATTTAAAACAATAGGGTAGATGACTGGGTATGAAAAGTCAAAATTTATTTAGTATTTTCGTATTTTCTTTCATCAAATTAATAAAAATTAGAATATAAACGGCTTTAAATTCAGGAGTGGGGGTTTGTGACATCACGGCTAGGCACAATTTGTGCTTGGAAGTGACGTCACGCAAGATTTGTACTCGCTGTATCTTCATAATTCTTTGTTTATGGGACAAAACAAAAAATACATGTCTATTATTTTGTTATTATCTAAAATGGACATAAATATTAGTCATCATCTCTATTGTTATGATGTGCGATAGCAAAAAGCATTTTAAAGTTAGAACAATAAGATAGTGTCCATGTTGTAAATAAAATACTAATGGGGACCAAGTGCACAAAATCTTTTTAAGGAACTCGCAAAACATTTGGTAGACTCTACTCATGATCAGAGGGCTGGTTAGTTCCTAGCACAGAAAAACGGCATAGCCATTCAACGTGGCAATGCTGCCAGCCTTCTGGGCACGTTTCCCGCCATTGACAAGGATGACGATAAATTTTTTGACACATCTTAGTTTTATTTATTTGAGTAAGTTTTAATTTTAGTATAGTTGTAAGTGTTTGTTGTTATATTCGATTTAAGTATTGAATTGTAAATAAAATACTAATAATAACTTACATTATTTCGACAGACTCTTGGTTTGATTTCTCTCACATCACCACCAAGGAGCTTATAAAGGCGCTTCTGGTTCGAGCTTAAAGTCAACCCTTTCGCTACTTCATGAAACAAGTAAAATACGAACTTAGACAAAATGCTTTTTATTTACACATATTATAAAAAAAAACAATTTAAAACAATGTTACCTGCTGCGTTTCCCTTCATAAATCTTATCTTCCGGAGAGTTCGGCACTTGAATTCATTGAAGTACTAAAATAAGTAATTAGATTAATAATGTGTTACTCAGATATTCAATTAAGACTAATTATTTATAATATTAAACTACTCTTTTTTCTTTCTTTTTTGGTAGAGGTCTTTGAAGTCAGCCTAAATGCAGGCTGCTTCACCGGACTGTTGGTGAGGACCTCAAGGTCTCTAGCCAGAGCAACAAGAAAAAAACTAACTATGTCAGCAATGTCTACTAAGGGACAGGTGCCGGGTTCGGACCTCGACTTGTGTGTGTGTTGCTAACAATCCTAATAAGGCAAAGCAGCAAGGGATGGCTGGATTTAAGTTTTAATTATTTAGGGACATATTTTTATTGCTAGTTTGGCCGGCTCGGGCTAGCTTAGTCTAGGGACGGGGGCATAACATTTACGTTACTATTATTTATAATACGTGATGGGCCTCGCCGGCGAGGGTGTAATATACATACGGCGGTTGTGTATTTAACTACTTACCATGCGCCAATTCTTTCTTGACTTCACGACTCCCTCGGCTGACATGCTATTTAAAATGTCGCCGCACTCTGACCACAAACGCGCTGCCTTATACCGGCCTTCCATCGTCCGACTTAATAAGCCGCGAGCCATCGCAGGGTGCTTTTCTACAAAATCTATTAACGCAGAAAGTTGTGCCAAAGAAGTTGCCATTGCAGAAGGTCCCATTTTCTACAAAAAAAAATATATATATATATGTTTATTGTCATAAGTGTTAGGATTTAATAACTTAGATATAGATATTTTGCTGTGCCCTAACCGGGTCCATAATGTATGTCCAACCCTAAATTTAAGATCTTTTTGTAAAAAACATTGTGGAAATGCAATAATGAATATGAACATAAGTTCCTTTAGCACGACGACGTTCTAATTGCACAACAAACTGAATTTGCAAATTGTGTAGGTACTTATTATTGTTTTCGTGATTCGAAACTTCGAACTTCTGTTTGTGTATAATCTATTTTGCTGCACTACCTATTTATTTATTTAACCTGTCAGTGAGGTTATGTTATACATCCTACTCTATGGTAAATGGTTATGTGTATTGTGCACAGATAACTATATATACTAAAGCCAATATGGAAAGAGAATTAAACGTTATTACTAATTACGCAATTATCAACTTTGACAACATGTGTTTAAGTTCATTTTAGAATGACAAATATTACCGAAAAGGGCCTAAAAGTAATTTGAATGTGATGGAAACTGAACTGTTAGTCATTGAATTAAGGTTCATAATCCCAAAGCACGTTCATTATTTCTTTAAAGTGGCTGATGTATAGGTATTGTTTAATTCGCGAATGAATACACAGACCATAGAGAAATCAGAAAAGTAATAAGTAGATACAGACTGACACAGAGCAAAGCAAAGTAGTTAGTTTTTCTTTTAGTAATTCACTCTCAATCCAACCATATCAGTAAATTTAGTTCTTATTTTCATTTTTTAATAGAAATTACATATTGTACGGGCTTTTCAATAAGTAAGTATTCAAAAAATACTTAATATTTTGCAACTATAGAAACAATTATTAACAATTAGTGCCAATCGGTGTTGCTTTTTACATGATCAATAAGGATAATTTTTGTTACTGACCACACAGCAAATTAATAAGTAGGGGTTTTCTCATTTTGGCGCCAATGTATTGTACAACATTTTGCGATATTAAAATGGAGTGGGATGCAAGCCCAAAAGGTATTTATGCATGTACGCGCTAATCCCCGTTCTATAATATTACTAAAAATCAGCAGCGCGATAGTTTAAAAGTTATTACGCTTTGTATTAGTCAAATGTTTGTGTACCGGGCTATTAATAGGTACACATTGATTATATAATGTCTAGATGGACTGTCGACTGCGCGCAGACGTGTCAAAAAATTGCAACCAAATTTGGTTGCAAAGTACTTTCCCGCCAACCAGTACAGATCGTGCCGCTTTCGTGTCACTACGTTTTACGCGCTCTAAGGAATAACCACATAACAGCGATAAGATGACAGTATGTGCTTTTAAAGTGTGCCGGAATTATAAAGGAAGGCTAAAAAATACCAAACACATCACCTATCACCGTAGACAAGACACCAAGAAACTTCATATTTATTTCAGTTTTTTTTTTATGGTTACCAAATTACGCCATATTTTATCAGTGTTGCCAGTTTCTGTTTCTTATTCTCCCATTTTTGAGGGTAAATTTTTTGGTTTATCATTACGTTTATAAAATTTCGTTGATGTACTTCGAACGATCGCCTGTAATTAAAACTCATTCCTAATTAACGAGATGTGATCTTTCATTTCAAATTCCTAACTGCCCAAAATATTGTACTAACTTAGTTGATTTAATACTCCATTCAAACACACAAATCTAATATTTTTTTTAATTTTTAAAAAAAGTAACTATTTAATAAAAATACACTTAAACTTAATAATACCACATAAGTACAAAAAACTAAAATATTTTTTATTATTATAAATTAGTCTTTATTTAATGTGATTTATGGGAGAATTTGTAATAGCTGGTATCACTATTTACACACACTTGAAATTGTGGTCTCGTTTTTTTTTTATGATTGTAGGGCGACGGCCGACGCTCCATGTGATCTAGACATTATATGTATAATCAAAGTAGGTACAATGAGTCATTCTCTGTTTGTGACAGAAAAAGATCTGGCCGACCTCGTAGTGTTCATACGAAAAATGGGGTCAAAACAGTAAGGGTAATATCATTATGCAAGAGCCGAGGCAGTGGTCACATATGTATGATAATGAAATTACCTATATATCAGCCACTTCAAAGAAATAATGACCGTGCTTTAGGATAATTAACCTTAATTCAATGACTAACAGTTCAGTTTCCATCACATTCAAATTACTTTTAGGCCCTTTTCCGTAATATTTGTCATTCTAAAATGAACTTAAACACATGTCGTCAAAGTTGATAATTGCGTAATTAGTAATATCGTTTAATTCTCTTTCCAGATTGGCTTTGGTTTAGTAATAAAACAATCGGCTTATATACAGTATATAGATTTATTTAGGTGTATGCAGGAGCCGGGCGTGCGTGTAGAGCGCGGGTCGCTGTCGGAACGTGTCGCCGCAGTGGTCACACATGTATGAACGTTGCGCGGAGTGTGTAAGCTGGTGGGCGCGGAGAGTTGATAATGTCTGCAAATATACAAATAAATCTATATATAAAGTCAAAATAATAATTAATTTATTATTATTGTGAGCTTAACTGGCAACTGCAGGGCAAAGGCCTTATTTTCCTCAATAGAAATCAAATTAAATCAAAATGTTTTATTTGTAAAACATAGGTAAAAACATAGATAGATAGATACAAACTTGGTGGAAAACAATAATATTAAGTAACACTATGTTTAACCTTGAAAGGCATACAAATATTTGCTAAATTATATCATTCCTTACCGTAATTAATTCATTTAAAATAGATATTCATGTATCATTTTTTAAAGGCCAATTTAGTAGGTAGAACCCCAAATCCCAACAAACTCTCAAGCAATTTTTTTTTTCTGTATGTATGTTTATAATCTCCTAAACGGCTGGACCGATTAGGATGAAATTGTGTGTATATTTCAATGGGTTTCTGGATGATTTGAACACAATTAGACCCAATAGTCGCAACACCACACGGCGCGACGATGTCTACTGGGTCCGCTAGTACTTATAAACCAAACGAAAGTTAAATTTGACCCGCGACTTAGACGCGCCGCCAATATTAAACATTCCCCTAAATATGACAAGAAGAGAAGTGAAGTGGCCTTCTTTACGTTATGTGTAACTAGCTGTGCCTGCGACTTTGTTCGCGTGGATGACGAAACTTATCAATGAGTTTTTAACCGCAAAATTAAGTTTGTTTTTTATTGTTAATACTTTTCCGGGATAAAAACTAACCAGTGTGGTGCCCAGGATAATAAAGAATAATTATACCAAGTTTCATCGTAATCGAACCGGTAGTTTTTGCGTGATACCTGAACAAACAGACAGACAGACAAAAATTTTTTTTTCACACTTTTGGGTTCGTTGTCGGTCTAGTAACACCCCCCGCCATGAATTTTTTTGATATTTTCAATGTACAGAATTTTCACTTCTACAGATTTATTATAAGTATAGATTTGAAATCCTTACCCTAGTTTACAAGGCTAGTATAGTTTATTGAAAATAGGCTACTAAGTAGCACTTTTTAAAGGTCAATCACATTACGAGACAGTACCCAAATAGCCAACCTTTCGTCGTCGTACAAGCGTGATGATTAACGCTCGTTCTCTGTATGAGAGGCGTACAGTGTGACAGTTACAGGCTGGTGTTAACAGCGCAGCTAATGGCGCCCACCGTGGGACTCACAAGCGTGGTGATCAATGCTTGTTCTACGTATAAGAGGCCTGCAGAGTGACAGTTACAGGCTGGTGTTAACAGCGCAGCTAATGGCGCCCACCGTGGGACTCACAAGCGTGGTGATCAATGCTTGTTCTACGTATAAGAGGCCTGCAGAGTGACAGTTACAGGCTGGTGTTAACAGCGCAGCTAATGGCGCCCACCGTGGGACTCACAAGCGTGGTGATCAATGCTTGTTCTACGTATAAGAGGCCTGCAGAGTGACAGTTACAGGCTGGTGTTAACAGCGCAGCTAATGGCGCCCACCGTGGGACTCACAAGCGTGGTGATCAATGCTTGTTCTACGTATGAGAGGCCTGCAGTGTGACAGTTACAGGCTGGTGTTAACAGCGCAGCTAATGGCGCCCAACGTGGGACTCACAAGCGTAGTGATCAATGCTTGTTCTACGTATAAGAGACCTGCAGAGTGACAGTTAATATTGATATACTTACAAAGAACTTTTTCCCACATATATTGCATGAATGGTCTCTTGTTCTGCTCAGTCCGTGGTGTTTCTGTTTGTGGTTCTTTAGGCGCCAATCTGATATGAAGAGCTGGAAAAATATAGTGCGATATAACTTTATATAATAAGTAAGAGGAAAGACAATTCAACTTATATTGTATTGGCTGACTTTAAGACAAACTGGTTTATCTCAAGTACAACCAATTATTCTACACTTGCCAGAATTTACTAGAGTAGACGATTTCATATCCGATTTTACAGCGAGAAGATATTTTATCATAACTTTCTTAAAATTATTTTTTTTCATATAAAGAGTGAGCTACAGAGTGAGTAACAGTTACATTTATAAATAAAAGGTTTAAACGTATTTAATTTGTTACAAGCTATGGGAGAACAAAGAACAAACGTGTTATAAAATAAACATCTTGCTAATCTTAATGTCGACCTTTGACGACCTCCGTGGTCGAGTGGCGTACGCACCGGTTTCAAGGTGTCGCTAGCTCTGAGGTCCCGGGTTCGATCCCCGGATGAGTCAATGTAGAAAACCACATTTCTTCATTGTCTCGGGTCTGGGTGTTTGTGGTTCCTTCGTTGTATCTGATTTCCATAACACAAGTGCTTTAGCAACTTACTTTGGGTTCAGAACAATGTATGTGATGTTGGCCGCATTTATTTATTTATTTATTAATGTAAACATGAATTTTAAATGTCAGTATTAACTTACCTTATTACATATTTCGCAGTTATATTGTGACTTACGTAGATGATAGAAATTATAGTGTTTCGTCCAGTACACTTTGGATGCGAACTTCTTGTTACATTCTGGGCATGGATACCTGGAGAAAATATAAGTTTAGTTAGGTACATAAATATTAATTTAAAATTTTAATCACAACTGTATGTATAAGACTTTATTACATGACGTATTATAATCAAAGGCAATAATAATAATAATAATATTCCGGGACAACTCACACACGGTTATCTGATCCCAAGCTAAGCAGAGCTTGTGTTATGGTAAGCAGACAACTGATAAACATACTAATATATTTCTAAATACATACATATTATAGGTAAATTACACCCAGACACAGAACAAATGATCATGCTCATCACACAAAGATTTTTCCTGAGTGGGGATCGAACCCACGACCTCCGGTATAGTAGTTAGGGTCACTAACCACCAGACCAACAGGCCCGTCAATGTCGCTTCATGAAAAATTGCTAAGTCGTTTTTAAGATATGGGCTAATACAATACAAGTGTGACAGTCTGGCTTATTGAAATGAACTGTATTGTAGGGTCAAATAAAAAAAAAAAATAAAAAAAAAAAATATTTCGGACAAGTTACATCCATAGTGGAAGTCAAAGGGATAACATCACATTTTTGTTATATTTTACAAATACACAACAAACTTGCAACTGAAATGCGAAAAAAACACAAAAAAATATTTTTGCAAGTTTAAACCTTATTTATAAACGAAAACTCAAGCAAAATAATTAACAACTGGGTGTTATCGAAAGTCAATCAAAAAGGGGTGAAGAAGAAAAATTAAAATGTTAACGACACATCGCTATAGTGGTCTGGCTCTTAGACTATAGATAACTATAGACCGATAGTATCGCTAGTTTTCCTTCGTGCCAAGCGAGAGCACTTTTTGTCTGTATCTAGTACATTCGTTTACTGATTTAAAGTTATTTTTCGCGCAACGACAGACTTATATGCGAAAATATTGATGGTTTCAACATTGTTAGGATAATATTAGGGTTTTAGATAGTTTTATTACAACGGCGCGCTCCGTCTTGATACAAAATTTACGATAAAACTAGTTCATACTAGTGCTCACGGTTCATACACTGATAGGCTCACTCTTTAGTTTCTTATCTATACTCTAAGGGTCTGGCTACAATTTCTGACACCAAAGTCAAATGATTAATACGAAAAATGGGCACTAATTATTAAATGAACTCATTTTGAGCTGAAATTTTGTAAACTGACTCTATACCAGATGTACTCTTCACCCCTTTTGGATAGATATACCCTTTCGGTAACACCTTGTATGAGAATGAGAACTATAATAACAAAAACTACTTACTTTTCAGAATGATTAGCACTATACTTCAAATGATTTCGATAAACATATATATTCTTAAACTGTATGTTACATACAACACAGTATGACAACTTTTTAGCTATTGTAGAATTGTGTGTGACCATATGAGATTCTAAGCGTGTCTTAGTTTTAAATGTTTTAGTGCATATATCGCATTTAAACTCTCTTTTTACAGCATGGATGCGTCTGGAACAGAAAAAACTGACGTTAAACAAGTAAATAATATACATAAAAAAGACTCGAAAAGATCACAAAGAAAATCTACAGTCCTTATGGTCGACTGACAAATAATGATTTAGTCATTAAGTAAGTAATTAGATATTGCATGTGTATAAGAAGTGTAATTAATTATAAATTAATGGCGCCCACCGTGGGTAAGTCCCACGGTGGGCGCCATTAGCTGTGTGGTGTGAATGGTCAAAGTGTGGTGATCAATTCTCAGTTTCTGTATGAGAGGCCTGCAGTGTGTCAGTTACAGGCTGGCATTTAATGTACACTGCATTCGGAAATGATATGGAAAACCAGAGCTTTAGGAAAAGCAACTGTAAAACTTAAGCACAAGGTTCACTTTGCGACAACTTCCTTTTATTATGACGTTTTCAACTATACTAGTCACTTTAAAACAAGCTTTATTTAAATTATAATAAAGTTGATATTGAAGTGGAAATAACATTAATTTTATTAGGTAAATTAAAAAAAATTAACAACAACTATACCTACTAGTCAGTCCAAAATGAACTTTATTTACATAACCATAAAGTTGATATTGAAGTGGAAATAACATCATTACAATAATTTTAATAGATTATATGTACTTACGTTTTATGCCTTCTCAAAGAGTTCATTCCTTTAAATTTAACGCCGCATTCGTTACAAAATAGCGAGTGTTCTGTTTGCGTGTGTTCTTCCAAATCTTTTGGTGTTCTGTAAATATAATATACTATTACTTCTTGCTAGTTAAATATCATTATTTTATTTACCATAGATTAGATTTACATAAATTACATTGTTTTTTTATTAAAATTAATTAAATATAATCTATATTAATTTTATGACTAATGACTGCTATGCAGCATAAATTCTTTTACATTAAAAAAAACGCGTCATTAAATAATTTGAATACTTTAAAGTTTGAATATGTGTGTCTGTCAAAGAAATCCTAGCTCCTAAACAGATCGCCTGAAATTGATGCAGTTTCTATTTGAAAGTTGATTTTATCAAGATGTTAGTATTATCATGATTAAATTAGATTACATCTAACTATGGTCCTACTATAATTATTGATGTAGAACCGTCTTTCCAAAAATTGGCGTTAACTTAGCACGATTTCTTAGAAAAAAAAAACCGTTTTTATTCATGACTGACGCTAATCGCCGTTAGATTATATTAATAATTTCTTTATTTTAAAATAACTTATACTTACTTAAAAACCTCCTCGCACTTGCTACAGTGTATCCTATCCACCTCATCTCCTCCATGCTTCAGCCTACAATGGTTGACCGCGGTCCAGAGCTCGTGCGTTTCATACCTACATAGCTTACATTTGTAGCATACGTAGTGCTTGTTCCTGTGCTTGTCTAATAGATTCGGGTTAGGGAAGCGTATGTGGCATACGTCGCAAGGATTTGAGCCGGAGGACTAGAAAAAGAAAAACAGGAAAGATATAATAATAATAATAAATAATATTCCGGGACAACTCACACACGGTTATCTGATCCCAAGCTAAGCAGAGCTTGTGTTATGGTAACCAGGCAACTGATAAACATACTTATATATTTCTAAATACATACATATTATAGATAATTTACACCCAGACAACCAGAACAAATGATCGTGCTCATCACACAAACATTTCTCCTGGGTGGGAATCGAACCCACGACCTCCGGTATAGCAGTCAGGGTCACTAACCACTAGACCAACAGGCCCGTCAATATACAGGTACTCTGTCATCTGAAAGAACAAAATAATTAATTGGTACCTAGGTATTTAGGTACCTTAAATAGAATGGCAGAATCTATTAATAATGAACAATAAAAGTTTATCTGCGCCAAATGCAAAACGGTCAACGCTCAGCATATCTACACTATTTAAACTTTACGTATAAAAACTTTATTGAGAAAGAAACTGCATCGTTGGCCTAGTGGTTCTAAGCGGGACTGCTACGCTAGAGGACTTGGGTTCGATTCCCAAGTCGACCAAGGTGTTATTGGGTTTTTCTATGAAATTCTCAGTAGCAGGTCGGAGTTTGGATTTGTGCCCGGTTAGTGGCAATAGGCTCGCCCCCTATTACATGGGACCTGAACATACCGGCGAACTGTGGGTGTACATTGGTACACTTCTGCCTAACCCTATGTTTATTGAGAAAGGAAAAGACGTCTTAAACAGGTAAACGATATGAAAACTTTAAGTATAGTTTAACTATTATTATATTGCGTTATATGACTTAAACATCGTGTGACAGTGTGACAGTTAGAGGCTGGTGTTAACAGCGCAGCTAATAGCGCCCACCGTGGGACTTCACCGTTTGATCAACGCTCGTTCTCTGTATGAGAGGCCTGCAGTGTGACAGTTACAGGCTGGTGTTTTCCTACCTCATCATGTTTCTTCTCCATATGCAAATTATAAGTCTCTTTCCTCGTAAACCCAAGCACACAACTATCACACTTATAAGGTATCTTCTTAAAATTAGGATGAGATCTCTTTTCCTCTCTATTTCTCAACATCTCTTCTTCACTCAAAACAACTTCTGCGAACTTCTTTCGTACTTCTTTCTCGTCGATTTTACTTCTTTTCCCGTTCTTCTTCAATAAAATCTTCTTTTTTCGAGTCCTGATAGTTTCTACATATACTTTTTCAATTTTTGCATGTTTGTCCTGGATTTTTTCGTCGATTTCACAGTTAATGTCTAGATTATCGTCAAAATGGTCTTCTATTTCAGTTTTTATTGATTGCAGTTCTATTTTTTGGCTTTCACAGTTTGTTAGTGGATCTAAGTTGTGTGTAAATTCATAGTTATGTAGTATATTGATTTTTGTTGTTAAGCTTGTGAGGGATGTCAGTTGGTGTTTCTGTAAATAAAATAACTTTTTAATATTATTTAGATTTTGGTTCTTTAAGTTTAGACACTTTTGCAGGTGTCATGGTCATAGGCAGACTGTATGTTATATCATAATATGCTAAGAGAAGATTATACCAAACAGTAAGATGATTGTAGTATATTATTATCTTAATTTCATTCATACAAATAACCAGTTTTTACTTGTGTTTCATAACATAACATACCATCACGCCTGTATCCCCGAAGGGTTAGGCAGAGGTGTACCAATGTACACCCACAGTTCGCCGGTATGTTTAGGTCCCATGTAATAGGGGGCGACCCTATTGCCACTAACCGGGCACAAATCCAAACCCCAACCTGCTACTGAAATTTTCATAGAAAAACCCAATAACACCTTGGTCGACTTGAGAATCGAACCCAAGACCTCTAGCGTAACAGTCGCGCTTAGCACCACTAGGCCAACGAAGCAGGCAAATAAAATAAAAGAATAATAAATAATGTAAATAAAAGAAGGAGAAGAATATAACTCTTGTTAATTAAATACCTCAGTAATCTTGGCTAATGATTCCTGTGCTATTTGAGCTTTTCTCTTAAGTGTGTAGGCTTTCAACATAATACTCTTGCACTCCCAGCATACACCACCAGAGGATCCATGTAACTGTAACATAAAATATTCATTAATAAAAATATAGTATAATAATATGCTAGGACAACTCACACACGGCCATCTGATCCCAAACTAAGCAGAGCTTGTGTTATGGTAACCAGACAACTGTTAAACATACTTATACTCTGCATACATCCATCCAGATCATGATTATCACACAAAATTTGTTCTGGGTGGGAATCAAACCCACCTTCAATAAAGCTGTCAGGGTCACTAACCACAAGGCCAACAATCTAGAATGAATGACCAAGTAATAAATTGTTTGAAAACCATAATGGAATCTAAATACAATGCAAGTGAGCAAGCAACAAATGTTCAAATTGTTTAAAATTATTCTCGCAGTCAAACAGTTTGTACTGTTTTGTGGGACACTGTAAGTTCATAAGAATACCATGTACCTTTGTAAGTAAATAAACGAAAAAAAGCGTGGTGATCAATGCTTGTACCTTCTCTATATGGAAAGAGGCTTTTGCCCAGCAATGGGACAGTTTCAGGCTGATATTAATATTTTTAATGGACTTTAAAAAAAAGGAGGAGGTTCTCAATTCGGATGTTTGTATGTTTTTTTTTTTTTTTTTTTTATATTTTATGATATAGGTACTAAAATGAATTAATAGACATTTACAACACTTGCCTATTCCTGTTTATCCTGTTTTTTAAACATGGTATTTTGTTGTTAATAAATAATAAGTTTTTCATCTAAGACTGTGGAATAGGATAGTGAGGAATATAAACAAGATTTTCCAAGATACTTAATAGTATCTAAGCTTTGAGTATGTACCCAGTTTGTTTATTTACGTATGTTAATCATACTTACCTCTATAAAATTAATTTCCTGTAATAACGAGGCTATTTTCTTTACTGAAACTAGACGCCGATCTGTGCTTAAACAAGTTAAGCATATATTTATTCTTACACTCATTTTTAAAACGATTTTTCAGTTATTTTTGTGAAATTAATTTGTTTAATCCCAATCAAAACAATCAATTAATTTGTTTTTTTTTTGTTTGTAGAGTGTGACAGATATTACTTGATTGAAAACATGGGCTTTTGTGAGTTTTGAAACTCATTTCCGTAATAACATAGACATTAATTTAAATATACGCTACAATTGCTACAAAGCTTTTTAATTTAGGTTTCTTAATTTTCAATAAAATGGGTATTTTGTTAAAGTAGGTACAATTTTATTGATTTTTGCAAAATCACAAGCACTGTCAAGTTACAATTGAAAATATTTCTTATTTATCTGTACCTTATTATTTTTCTCTATGATCTGTACCATCAACCGATTTTTTAAACAAAATGTAAACAATTTTTAAAATGTATTAAATGTATTAATTAAGTATGTAGTAGTAGATTAATTTAAATTATGTGATTGATAGCTATTTATTTAATTAAAATGTCTGATAATTATTTTATAAAGTGTTGTATTTGTTCAACAAACCACGAGAATGCTAACATTACTGATTCATCATGTTTTACGAAGTTTTTCACACAAATTATGAGTTTGAGAGTAAGTTTACTTATATTTCATTATTAAGGCGTCTGTTGTATTTCCTTATTTTTATTTTTTACCAAAAAAATGCTTTATAAAAGCAGAGTAAAAATTGACGTACGAAATATTGATCTGCTTAATAATCCAGCCTATAAACGTCCCACTGCTGGGCACAGGCCTCTTCCCATAGAGAAGGCACGAGCATTGATCACCACGCTTGCTCTCTGCGGATTGGCGATTGCAGATCCCAAATTTTGGAATCTAGGTTTCCTCACGATGTTTTCCTTCACCGTTTGTCAGAAGTTTCTTAGAATAATTAAGAAAGTAAATATAACTTTGAAAAAGCCACATTGGTACTTGCCTGGGTTCGAACCTGCAACCTTGTGCATACAAATCCGTTTATTGAACCGCTGGGCCACCACGACTTGATCTGCTTATATCTTTTTAAATAAAAATATTATACCTACATAAGTTCTGCTGTACTTTTGATTTGCGAATATTATTGTGCTCTGCAAATATATGCTCAATTAATAATTTTAGCATTGGCGAATAGCCTACCTAAACCACAATAAAAAAATAAATAAAAGGTAGAATATTAAAAAAATGAATGTCTCGTACAAATACATACTATTATATCACTCTTTGAAAAACTTAAGTATTCATTTTTATGTGTACAATTATTTTATTCTTTGCGAATTAATTTGAACAATTTTATTGTAATTCTCCTTATTTCCCACCGCCAAGACAGATTTTCTTAAATTTTGCCAGCGCCCAACTTTATGAATTTTAAACCCTGTAGTGGAGATTGAAATAAAAGTATTTTACAGATTTTATTGCGGTTTGTATGCAGGTATCATGGTCACGGGCGGACAGTCTGCCCATGCCTATGATACCTGCATACACACTGCAATAAAATCCGTAAAAGTAGTTTTATTTCAATGTCTAACATTCGCGTAAACCTCAGAACTCAACCTGTAGTGGGGTTTTCACAAACATTTAATTTACTTACATAGTAGGTCCCGGCTGCCTTACAAAGATCTTTGGCAGTCGTTAAGTCAATTCTGACAACCAGTCTTACTATGGGATACTGTGTTACCCAGTAAAATGGGTTGTGGAGGTCAGATAGGCAGTCGCTCCATGTAAAATACGGTGTTCAGCTGAATCCGGTAAGACTGGTTGCCGACCCCAACATAGTTGGGAAACAGGCTCGGCAGATGATTATAATAATAATAATATTCCGGGACAACTCACACACGGTTATCTGATCCCAAGCTAAGCAGAGCTTGTGTCATGGTAACCAGACAACTGATAAACATACTTATATATTTCTAAATACATACATATTATAGATAAATTACACCCAGACACAGAACAAATGATCGTGCTCATCACACCAACATTTGTCCTGGGTGGGAATGGAACCCAAGACCTCCGGTATAGCAGTCAGGGTCACTAACCACTAGACCAACAGGCCGTCAAATGATGATGTTAATGTGACAATTTTATTCTATTCTAGGACTTCAAAAGTCGGTTATGGCTTTGCAAGTGGTGCAAAGGTTCATTACATAAGGCTATTGAAATTATCACAATAGCCATCAATGCTGAAAAAGGACAACAACAGGTAAACCTCTTTACTGTTTTAATTAGACATTAGGGTATTAAAAAAAAACATTTCTCAGGGCTTTTTTAGCTTGGATTTTCTTTTATAATTGTTATAAGTAAACACACTTTTTTTTCTGGTACCTGCTTATTATGTTTATAACATTATAGTATAATTATGTTATTATGTTATATATATTTATAGTATTTTCAAGTTATATTGTAGTATAGTATTGTATATATTTATAAATAAAATATGTATATTTTAAATAAAAAATAATTAAAATATACATATCTCCCTAATATTGTTTCATCTAATAGAACCTGATAGTACAGTCAATTATATTTACTTTGTGGCTAATGAATATAACTCAATATTAACTTCATTGAACATGCTATAATATAAGTCTTAGATATAAGTTTAAAAAAAGTGTCATACTTTAGTTTCATTCGTATAATAGGGATGATGACAATTTTTTGTCCATTTTTTCGATAATATAAAAATATTAGACACGTAAGTTTTCGTTTGTCCCATAAACAAAAAATTATGAAGATACAGTGATTACAAATCTTGCGTGACGTCACGACTAAGCAAAAATTGTACCAACCCGTGACGTCACAAGCCCCCACTTTAAAGCAAATCAAATCAAATCAAATCAAATCAAATCAAATTCATTTATTTGCTAAATACAGGTACTTGTGCAAATACACAGATGGTAAAAAAATAATAATTGTGAAACACTGTATTTGACCATTGCAATGGTGTGCAAATGTTCTATTGTCTTCGTATTTTGTAATTGATTTGATTAAAGAAAAAATACGTGTCTAATATATTTTGATCATCTGAATGGTGGACTATACCCAGTCATCTACCCTATTAGAAGTTACTGTTATTTATACATAATCATCATCCACAGCCAATTAACAGCTACCCCAAAAACCTAACCGCCTTAGAATACTACCACCATCCAACCATCAACATACCATCTTTAACCAACCCACAAGCAACAGAAGAATCACCAAATACAGACTCACAAACTACACACGAACTCACCAATGAGGTTACAAGTGTTGCAACTCAAAATGCCAACGAAAATGACGATGAAGATGAAGATGTTACTGAATTGGAAATGAGAGATCGTAAAAAACTATACAACTTTGATGCGATGAAATTTGATATTATATATTTGAAATTAAGAGACCAATTGAAGGAGGTGGAAGAAAATAAGGCCAAATATAAAGATTTTGAATACCAGTGTACGCATTGTGGGCTGGGGTTTTTGAAGAGTGATGTGTTTGTTGAACATAAGATTCGGCATTCTGAGGTGAGTTTTTCTTATAATAGTATTTTTAGGGTTCCGTACCCAAAGGGTAAAACGGGACCCTATTACTAAGACTCCGCTGTCTGTCTGTCCGTCTGTCTGTCTCCAGGCTGTATCTCATAAACCGTGATAGCTAGAAAGCTGAAATTTTCACAAATAATGTATTTCCGTTGCCGCTATAACAACAAATACTAAAAACCACATAAAATGAATATTTAAGGGGGGCTCTCATACGACGGTGGTACGGAACCCTTCGTGCGCGAGTCCAGTTTTTGGCCAGTTTTTTTAGAATGAAATAGTGTTGTTGATAACACCAGTAATTTCGCTGCTAATGTTGCTAGATGTGCGTGATTATAAACTATGATTTATGTATTTAAAAAGCTATGGAAAGAATAGATGTAGGTACATTTTTAAACCTCGACGCAAAAGAGGAGTGTTATAAGTGTGTCGTGTCAGTATTTCTGTGGCATCGTAAGTCGTAACTAATAAACAAATGGACCGATTGTGACGCGATTTTTTGTTTTCAAAGCAAACTAGATCGATATGGTCCTCAGCTGTGCAATTTTTCTAAAATTTGTTGTGGATTACCATCTACATTGACTCGTCTGTTTCTGGTATCTGTACTGTTTCTGATCATATAACACAAGACCTTAAGCTACTTCGCGTTCAGATACATTGCGTATGTGATGATGTCATCATTTATTTATTTTGATATGACGACCTCCGTGGTCGAGTGGCGTACGCACCGGTTTCAAGTTGTCGCTAGCTCTGAGGTCCCGGGTTCGATCCCCGGACGGGTCAATGTAGAAACCAACTTTTCTACAATGGCTCGGGTCTGGGTGTTTGTGGTACCTTCGTTGTTTCTGAATTCCATAACACAAGTGCTTTAGCTACTTACTTTGGGTTCAGAGCAATGTATGTGATGTTGTCCGCATTTATTTATTTATTATTTATATCCTACCAGTTCACCGGTAAATACGAATGCCCAGTATGCGGCGTCCGCTTTCGTTCACAAGAGGTGCTCTGCCAGCATACACTACAGCATCGCCGTCGCTTCAAATGCCAGATATGTGCAGCGGAGTTCAAGCGCTGGTCCCGCTGCATAGCGCACCGCTGCACCTGCGGCGCGATAGTCAACCATGTCGCTTGTAAGGAGTGCTCCAAGATTTTTGGGTGAGTTTTTATTATATACTAGGTATGCCCTGCGGTTTCGCCCGCGTTAATGACAATTCATACACTATCTTTATAAATTACAGCCTATGTGTTATTCCGATGTATAAGCTACATTATTGTAAAGTTTCATTAAAATTCATTAAGTAGTTTTTGCGTGAAAGAGTAACAAACATCCATACATCCAAACAAACTTTCGCATTTATAATATTAGTAAGGACTAGCTGTACCTGTTATTCGCAACTTTTAGAGGTTTTTGTTGTTAATCTGCTATTCGGGTTGGAGACGAATCCAACAAATCAAAGATTATGAAATTCAGTTTACCGGTAATAAATGGTGTAGTTAATCCGATCCGATTTTATGTATAGACTAACTGCGCCTCGCGGTGTCACTCGCCTTGCTTTTCTCCTAAAGAGAATCACATTTTGAAAAATAGTCTATCCTTTTTAAGAATTGCGTTATTTCATTGCAAAAAGACTTGGTAGTTTCACATATCAGTGCAGTTTAGCAAAACAACTCTTAGCTGTTACATTAGCAGCATTGAAATCATTCTTGGTCGCATCGAAAGTAGCGGCATTGTTTTTTGATTTTGATTTGCTTTTTAGTTACATTTTGTTGCGCAGTTCACCTTCTGTATATGGTAGTTTTGGTTATTTCGTGATATACAGATGTAACATACAGTGATATCCAAACGAATATTTTATACTAGCTGTGCCTGCAACTTCGTTCGCGTGGATGACGAAACTTATCAATGAGTTGTTAACCGCAAAATTAAGTTTGTTTTTTATTGTTTATACTTTTCCGGGATAAAAACTACCCAGTGTGGTGCCCAGGATAATAAAGAATAATTATACCAAGTTTCATCGTAATCGAACCGGTAGTTTTTGCGTGATACTTGAACAAACAGACAGACAGACAGACAATTTTTTTTTTCACACTTTTGGGTTCGGTGTCGGTCTAGTAACACCGCCATTTATTTTTTTGATATTTTCAATGTACAGAATTTTCACTTTTACGGATTTATTATAAGTATAGATTTTTTCCCTTTTCAGTGATGAACACAAGCTAAAGATCCACATGAAGGTACACAGCCGCGACAATTACTGCTGCGATCACTGCGAGAAGAAATTCTCTAGCAAACAGCATTTAACTGTTCATATTAGGTAAGTCTAAGTTTTTTATAGCCTATTGAGTGTCCCACTGCTGGGCAAAGGTCTCCCCCATCTGACTCCAGACTTTTCTGTCTCGAGCCACATGACACCAATCGCTAAAGAAGCGATCGATGTCATCCCGCCACCGTCTTCTCGGCCTGCCTCGTCTGCGAGGTCTAAGTTAAATTACTTTAAATAATACATACATATACATACCATCACGCCTGTATCCCCGAAGGGTTAGGCAGAGGTGTACATTGTACACCTACTTTAAATAAATTAAAATAAAACTACTTTTTACGGATTTTATCGCGGTATATAGGTCTCATATGACACCTGCAAAGGTTTATAAACGTCGGGAACTAAAACCTAAACATATACCGCGATAATATCGGTAAAAACTAGTTTTATGTCAATGTCTAACATTCGCGTAAACCTAGAAAGCGACTTTAAATGAAGCCATACTAAATGCATTCTTTTTGTTATTTTGGTTACATATGGTAGTAAATAGACGAGACATAACAACGTAAATTATACCAGCTTGATAATGTCAAATTTTCATTGGCTATTAAAGCTAATGGCGCCCACCGTGGGGCATACTAAACCTTGCTAGTTTTCAACTTTTTTAATGGTCTACGTCACATATCTTTACTTTGTATCATAAATAAGAAAGTAATACATCTTTTTATAAAACAGGACCCACACTGGTACCCGTCCGTTCGTCTGCATACCGTGCGGCCGCTCCTTCACGACGGGTTCGAACCTGCGCGCCCACAGAGCCGTCCACAGCAAGGTGTCGCCGCACTACTGTGTAGAGTGCCACACGTACTACAAAACCGCTAAGAGCTTGAGCCGACATCTAAACGAGTCGGCGAGACATGCCCATACTAATACTGACACGTGAGTAACTTAATTATATTCCAGCCGCTGAGAGAATGCGTTCTTGACGGGTGGTGGTCAACAGGAAGATATAACTTCAATGTGGCGAAGAATTTACAACACACTATCACTTACTTGTCTTATAAACGAATAATGTAATTCAAAACTATTTTTGCCTTTTACCATGAAAAAAAAAACATGGTTATTTTTTTCCCCATATAAATCAAGACCAACTGACACGTGTCAGGAACGCATTCTCACAGCTGCCTGACTTTATAAGGTCAAAACTAGACACATACCTACCGTATATAAATAAACATATACAACAATGTTGGACAAACGCCTCTACTGCCAATTGCGTTACACTAGCAAAGATATAATCTTACTTTTTAAAATAATGTATTCTTTAAATATATATCTGTCGGAGAAGCATGATTCTCATCGACATCATCGATAGTGGTTACGGGATTGTGGCCGTCATTGGGTAAAATGCGAGCACAAAACAATACGTTAGTCACAATATCACACCTTTATTAGATTAGAACAATATGTCATAACTATTGCAAAATTACAATTAATCTTTATGACTGAGCAGCGGGTTCAGGGCACCGACTTCACTATAACATTCTATTATTCCAAGGTCCAACTCGACCTGACTCCGACATCCAAATGTGTCGCACAAACCGTTCAACTCGCCCAAGTAAAGATGGCGCCTCGACCCCGCTCGAGACACGCGCTCTGCTCTGATTGGTCATTACAAAATTCACATATGTCACTCTGTTTTTAAATTACAGAAAAGTAAAGAATCAAATAAAATGAATGAGGATTAATATCTAGTGATTAAATTGTGGCGTTCTAGGGGGAGGCCTTTGTTCAGCAGTGGACGTCTTCCGGCTGATGATGATGATGATGATGATGATGATGATGATTAATAAGTATACAAATAGTATTTTCCACCGACATATCTTTTCAGATTCCCATGTCCCGAATGTCCGAAAGAGTTCACAACTGAGAAAGCTATGAAATACCACATCATATCTAAACACGGGGAGGAATACCGCTGCTCGTACTGCAAGAAGGTAAGCACGGATCTCACGGATCTATATCCATAATATCTGTAACTGGGCGCGGATGTCACGGATCTGTATCCACAATATGTACTTTTACGGATTTTATTGCGGTTTATAGTTAGGTTTATGGTCCCAACGTTTTGACACCTTTGCAGGTATCATAGTCGCAGGCAGACTTACATTCATGTTAACCTCAAAAATCAATATCCACGATATCTGTAATTGGGTACGGATCTCACGGATTTATATCCACAGTACATTTGTAACTGGGTACGGATCTCACGTATTTATATCCGTAGTATATGTGTAACTGGGTACGGATCTCACGGATTTTATATTTGCAGTATATCTGTAACTGGGTACGGATCTCACGGATTTATATCTGCGACATACCTGTAACTGGGCGTGGTTCTCACGGATTGATATCCGCAGTATATCTGTAACTGGGTACGGATCTCACGGATTTTATATTTGCAGTATATCTGTAACTGGGTACGGATCTCACGGATTTATATCTGGGACATACCTGTAACTGGGCGTGGATCTCACGGATTGATATCCGCAGTATATCTGTAACTGGGTACGGATCTCACGGATTTTATATTCGTAGTATATGTGTAACTGGGTACGGATCTCACGTATTTATATCCGCAGTATATCTGTAACTGGGCGTGGATCTCACGGATTGATATCCGCAGTAAATCTGTAACTGGGTACGGATCTCACGGATTTATATCCGCAGTATATCTGTAACTAGGCGTGGATCTCACGGATTGATATCCGCAGTATATCTGTAACTGGGTACGGATCTCACGGATTTTATATTCGCAGTATATCGGTAACTGGGTGCGGATTTTGCGGATCTGTAACCGAAATTTTTATGATATGTTAATAGTTATGGCTCTGTTTCTAATCTCTAGTCTACGCTATAGTATTCGTGTAGATAGTTACAGATTTCGCGGATTTTTCCACAGTATGATTTAGGTTACGATTATGATTTAGGTTCTGGCTGGAGGCCTTAAGGTCCTCGCCAAAAGTCCGGTGAAGCAGTCAAAGCCTGCGCTCAGGCTAAATGTAAAGATCTCTACCGAAAAAAAAATGGATGCAAATAATGAATGCTTGTGATATCCCCCCCGTGTTTACAGTAATAAGTTATTATTTTAACTAATAGATGTTTGTTAATGTTTAAATGCTGTGTATGTACCTATTTATATAAGGTTTTGTTTCAGGTATTTGCTACAAAGTCTAACATGAATAAGCACGTGAAGACCTACCATTCTCATCGCATCGACTTTAACAAGACTACCGAGAAGAATAAGAAGAAGAAAACTAAATCTACTAAAAGTAAATATTGAACGTTTTCATATTTTATCGAGATTTAAATCTATCATTCCTTGGAGATATAAATTATATGGTATAAAAAAAATTATGTCAAATATGTATCTGTTAAGCTTTTACGGCTAAACTGTTAAACCGATTTTGATAAAAATTGGTATGGGATAAGTTTGGATCCTAAGCATGGACATGGGCTACTTTTTTGCCGGGTGGAGTCGCAGGCACCAGCTAGTATGTGCGAGTGAAATCAGAGGTAGAGCACTATTGAATGTTAGTAAAATCCCGAAAACGAAGCAATAAAAATAATGTTTGAAAAGAATTTACAAGGGAAAAATAAATTAAACCTCCTAATATTGGATATTGATAAAACTTCGCTCATATGTAAAGTCCTGAATAACACAGGGTTTAATGAATATTATTATTGGGAATTAAATTACGGTAAAGCCGTTGAGGGAATACCTTTCTGACAGGTCGTGATCAACAAAAAGATGTGACTTGAATGTGGCGAATGAAATAATCCAGCCTATAAACGTCCCACTGCTGGGCACAGGCCTCTTTCAGGCAGAAGACACGAGCATTGATCACCACGCTTGCTCTCTGCGGATTTCAGATCCCAAATTTTGGAATCTAGGTTTCCTCACGATGTTTTCCCTCACCGTTTGTCAGTAGTGTCTTAGAATAATTAAGAAAGTACATATAACTTTGAAAAAAGCCACATTGGTACTTGCCTGGGTTCGCACCTGCAACCTTGTGCATACAAATCCGTTCATTGAACCGCTAGGCCACTACGACCTTCATGTGGCGAATAATTTACTACAAATAAAAAGTAGCACTTATTTGTCATATAAACGAATAATATCATTCAAAACGATATCATTATGCTAGGTTACAATCAATAAATAATATAACACGGTTTTTTATTACCCCATACAAATCAAGACCAACTGACATGTGTCAGGAACGCATTCCGTCAGCGGCCGATATAATATCGGATTTTTATGAAACTTTACTCATATACAAAGTTGATACGACAGAGGGGCTTTTCTTTAAACTTCCTATACTAGATACCATTTTCAAGCTCTGTACCAAAAATCAATTAAATAGGAGCAGTAGTTTAGTCGCAAATGATTTTTTAAGATTTTGCACCGTTTCAACACGATGTATCTTTCCTAACAGCTGATTATGTCTAAGCATTGACGCATGTCACAAGTAAGTAAGTAAGTCAGTCAAATTTATTTACACAGGCTGGTTGCGTTTTATTCTAATTTGTAAGCTATTTAGTTTGTTTGAAAAAAAATATTTTGTCATTTTGGCGATTTTTATTTCTATACCATATCGAATGAATACTAAACAAGTAGTGTAATTTAATGCCCCTCTGTTATGTCAACTCTGTATAAAAGTAATTCCTGAATAACATAGGATTTGGGTCAATAAGTTAATTCTAGTTTATAGTAATATTATAGAACGGGGATTACGTTTCGACGTTTCAGACGTTGCGACCACGGCCTGTGTAACCCTGTCGAAACGTCAAGCCCTAAAGGTATTTAAGCATGTACGCGCTAATTCCCGTTCTATAATATTACTATGAACATGCAGCGCGATAGTTTAAAAGTTATTAATTCTAGTTTGACTGAGCCCGTATTTTAAAATATTATAACTACAATCTATATACAATATTAGATATAAAAAGTTTCTAAATGTGTGATTAAGATATCAACAATGTATTCAAGCATATTTATGCTGATTATAAGTATAAACCAAGAAATTCCTGTTGTAATTAATATTTGAGTACTGAAGTGTTCATGGTAGAAATGAGTATTTTAAAATTTATTCGGATAATATCAAGTCTTTAGCCTCACATGTAAGGCACAGGTATAATATGTAATTTTTAGTATCACACAAAAATGGGGCTCGTGGCTAAGTGTAAGCCGTACGGTTTGACCGTTAATACAGGTTAAGCCGCGGTTGGTCCGTGGATGGGTGACCATTTAAAACTTATCGAGACCCCTCCGTGCCTCTGAAAACACGTTAAGCCGTTGGTCCCGACTGTCATACGTTGATCTTTGGCAGTCGTTAAGTCAATTCTGATAACCAGTCTTACTATGGGATACTGTGTTTCCCAGTAAAATGGGTTGTGGAGGTCAGATAGGCAGTCGCTCCATGTAAAATACGGTATTCAGCTGAATCCGGTAAGACTGGAAGCCGACCCCAACATAGTTGAGAAAAGGCTCGGCAAATGATGATAGCATCACTTTAATGCGGATATTTTTAGTTTAAATTCCGCGCATACATCAAATAAAATCTGTAAATTCCGCGGAAACGGATGTGAATATCCGCAATATTGGATGTAATGACACAGTATTATTAAATTGTGATTTTTTAAATCATTCCCCACTAGGTAGGTAGGTTACATTTAATATGTAATACTCGTAAGTCAATTTTAACCGACTTTAAAAAAAAGGTTCTTAGAATGTAAGATGTTTTTGTGTGTATTTAACATGTTCACACCTTATAAGGAGCAGGATCTCAATGTGACAATGTTTTTAATGTGTGTTTGTTGCGCGATTTCTACGCAAATCGTGAACTGATTTTGATAATTCTAGTTGTAATTAGTAGGGTATATCACGGGTCTTTTATATATTATCAGTATGGATTGTAGTTGTTTATTACCTACTGCCGTAATTCACAAGAGTGTTCAATTTGTTTTAAACTAAAATTTAAATTGATCATCTAATTACTGGACTAATTTCGTTCATTTTTGCATATCGATAGCAAAGGCTATAAATATGTGACTTTAGTATAGCATATCTCGAATCCATACTGTATAAAAAAGAACTTCCTAAAATGTGAAAAACCTTGTGATTTTATATTAGACATTTATAAACTTTTAAGCAAGGCTTGGAACCGGTTTAAAAAATACCGGTTACTAACCGGTATATATCGGTTTTTTAGTTTTAGTTTTTTCGTTCGGAGTCAAACCGTTAAAAGAGCGTTATTGAAAACCCTTATTAACCGGTATATTCCGCGAGCGCCGAGCGTGGCTGAGCGGACGCACAAAACAATATTAAATTTTGGTGTAGATTTGCACGATCCACATTACGTCCGTTTCACATGTGTGTTTGTTTACGACTGAATCGCGTTTGACCTTCAGCACGACTGCGCATTGAAATTAGACGACAAAAACCGGTATTAACCGGTTAATTGAACAAAACCTCTTTACGAACCTTTAATTGCGGAAACCGGTTAATTGCGGTTAAGGGTAGAACGAAACCGAAATAAAATGTTCCCTACGTACTTAGGCGTTAACCGGTACGAGATTTATACCGGTTTCCAAGCCTTGCTTTTAAGTTTATTACATTTGTGTGTGAGCTTATTTTAACCTTAGGTATCAACATGTGTGTCATAAATACTTGAAGTAAATAAGATGAAAAATAATGTAGTTTCTAGTCTTAAGTTAAGATTTTCTTTAGGTACTTTACATTTTGACTTGAATAATACATGTATTAGAATTACAGCAATAACTTATAAGCATTTATTGTGTGCCAAACAAAAATAAATAAGTATTGAACTGATTTTTAACAATCTTGTAGAGGTTAGGTAATAATCACTGCCATGTATTACTGCCATAAATTTACTAATTTAAAATATATAACGCACTGATTTTAAGTAGATATACCTATTATAATATGTATCTCTTATGCACAAGAACACAAGAACTTATATGATACTGGCCGTCATAAGTCTGTGTTTTGGCGCGAAATGCGTTTAGGTTATGTACTTGAGCTTAATTATATCCTATGTAATTATCTCCTAAATGTGATGTTACTTTTTCCTATTTAAAAGTAAAGGAATAAAAATTAAGTATTAATTTAATAATCTTATGTATTTATACAGGGTGTTAAGAAACCCCTGTCCGACCCGAAAGGGTCATAGAGGGTTCACAATCACATGCCCAAATAAAATATCAAATTTGGAAAATTCAGGACGGAAACAATAATAATGGATTTTGAAATAACCATTTTTTGCCCCGAAATTCCCTAAATTTGAGAATAAAACAAAAACTACAACACCAATTTCGTCGGTATTTTTGGGGGCCTTTTGTTTGGTAATTAGGTATCATCTGTGACAACGCCGACACTCTCTCTCGACTTTTGAGAAAAAAATTTTTTTTAGGTTATATATTTTTTTTCTTTTTTTTCCATTTTATTTCCACATTTTTGTAATCAGATATTGATACCTAACAACACCTTAACGAATCAGACAGGGGTTTCGTAACACCCTGTATTGTACGATAGAAATTGTAACTTTACTGCTTTTGTCGCCTTTTATACCCATGTGAATTAAGTATATTGAATCTGGGTATAAGTAGTTTTAAGATTGCATGTTTTTAAATCCAAGGCCTATGAGACAATATTAATGAGGCAAAAAGCCTTATGTATGCCGTTATGCAGTAAAAACAAATGTAAAATTATGAAGCGAACAAAACTTTCTATCATGTAGCCCACATTGTATTTAAATGATAAAAAAGTGATTGAAAGAAAATTACGAATATAATAGTGTGTTCAGAAAAAATCTTCATAATATTAAAGTAGCTACTTACTTTTTGAAAAAAGGTTACCTGAGATTGTATTTATGATATAAATCTTTGATTGAAAAAAAATATGAATTTAATATGTTCTGAAATTGTATTCGAAATATTATGGTAGCTACTTAAATAAAGTTCCACCTTTGGAAAAAAGCTTGTGTTTAAAAGGTAAAAAAATAATATAATTATTAAAAAAATACGAATAAAATGTGTTCTAAACAACTTTGTCTTAGTTAGTATGTTGTAGTGACACATCGACGTGTTCAAAAATAATGTATTCCATACTTGTGGATTAAGAAATAAATGTCTTGGTCATAGGTACGAAGTTTAATTTTTACATTCATTTAACGTTTAATGTAAATAAGTAGGGATGTTTAGATCAAATCTTAAAAGATAAATTATAACTATAGTAATATAATTCACGGGAATGAGCGCGTACATGCATAAATACCTTTTTTGGGGCTTGACGTTTTGACCGGGTTACACCGGCCGTGGTCGCAAGCAGACTCCCTCACTACTACTTATAAACATACAGCGCGATAGTTTCAAAGTTAATAAATTATGACTACTTCGCGACATAGAATTAATTAATACGTTTGTGAGTTCGATGACTATAATATTATGGTACTGATCTGGTCTGATGATGGAGCCAGAAGGTGGCCATAAGAACTCTGTAACAAAATGACGTAATTCAATCGTGTTTGGGCTTGTTTGATTTGTCTTCACTATTGCTGCAATCTAGGACCAGTTTTTGGCTGGGATATCATCACGCTTCTAAAAAAAAACTTTTAACCGACTTCAAAAAAGGAAGAGGTCCTCAAGTCGGCTGTATTTTGCTTCTGAACTGCAGTATCTATTTGCGTAGCAACGCAAACTCGGTTACTAAACTAGGCCACATACCTCTATGAATAATTAATTTCTTAGCACGAATAACTTAGAATTAACAATTGATCACGACTCTACCCGAGAGACGTTCATTATAATAGTTTCTCTATACAAGTAAATAGCAATATTTTATGTATTATTCATGTGGTCTTTTGATAACGAGAATATTATTTATTAATAATAGCCTTTCTAGTTGAAAAGGCAATGATAAATGCGAACAACATCACATACATTGCTCTGAACCCAAATTAGCGTGTTATGGAATCATCGACAAAGAACGTACCTCAAACACCTCCTTTCGACGACCTCCGTGGTCGAGTGGCGTACGCACCGGTTTCAAGGTGTTGCTAGCTCTGAGGTCCCGGGTTCGATCCCCGGACGGGTCAATGTATAATGTGTACAGCGTAGAAAATATTTTTATATTGACCCGTGCGGGGTTCAACTTAGGCTGGGCGCACACAAGCCACCGGTAGCTAGCTACTTTCTTATTATTTAACTTTTTCATATATTGGTCTGCTGTAGTGAGTTGCCGGCACCAGCTACACGTGTTTGCGGATCCTATACAAATATATAAAAAGTGTGATAAGTCGTCCGTTTGCACCGAGCCCATTCAGAGGCCAGAGTCCGCTATTTTAAGTCAGTGAGTGGCGGGTTAATAAACGTTCCAGTGTACTTGTTATTGTGCCTAATTTTCGTATTCAGATAAGAACAGTCCCTTGCAATCTTACAATGACAACAGTGGCAAGTAGGTGTACATTTGTCATTAAACTAAAATTATCTGAATACGAAAATTAGGCACAAAAACAAGTACACTGGAACGTTTATTAACCCGCCACTCACTGACTTAAAATAGCGGACTCGGGCCCCTTGGAACACCTGGAACGACCTTATTTTGACCTTGAACTAAATACCTGTTTATTTCCTGCAACAGATTAACTAGTACATACAACCTACATTAAAAATTGCCTATATTAAACTAGTAAAAAAAGGCAAGAAAAATGGGGCCTCTGAGTAAATTAATCTAAATAATTTAATAAATCATTCAGTTTTATAATTTTTTGACAGCTGACCTTGTCTTTTGCACGCAAAATGACAAGGACAGCGATATGAAGAGACAATAGTCACTCACACAAAGATAGTTACGCACACACGGGTGACGTCATAGGACAAGCCCCCGCGCACACCTCCAGTGTTTTGTAAATAAAGCCGATGCAGCGCTTTATAATTTAATTTGCTACTACTTTACTTAAATAATAATACCTACTGGAATTCTACTTTATTTTTTATTAATTTAGATATAATCAAAATACATAATAAGAATGTAAGTGATTTGTGGAGGTCAGATAGGTAGTTGTTCTATGTAAAATACGGTATTCAGCTGAATCTGGAGAGACTAAAAGCCGACCCCAACATAGATTGGGAAGAGTCTATGTAGAAGAAAGGTAATTAAAGCAGCAGGAGCATATTATGTTTCGTGAATACAGGAAATTCTGCAAACAGTCTAGCGAGATAACTAAGTATTTACATTGAATAGAAGCAATAACTAATTATACTATATTTATTCTATTATTGAGTTGAATACAGTTTTTAGTAGAGCTAGATTAGAACTGTGGGAAATACATACCCATGTTACTTATAAAAAACTTTCAATACATGGCTTTCTGCCAACATTTTTCTAAAATAGTGTAGAACCAAAACATTTGAATGATAAAATCTTCATTCATTCAACATCTACGGCTTACAAGTTCACATGCTGTTATTCTATTTATTAAATACCTGTTTCCAGGCATAGAATCGAATATTTTTTATTGTAAATTATTATACTTAGGTACATTGTTAAAAGGTAGATTAACATAAAGAACAGGAATATACTTGGCAGAGGCCTTTGTCCATTGTCAAGTAGTACATCGATATAGGCTGAGGTGATTCATTTATTACAAACTTATGAAATGTTATGTTTTTGAATCTCCAATATAGGTTAGAAATAAAGCGCTTTAATCGCTTTAAAAGCTAAAAACATTCCTTAACCGGTTTCCCAATGACGTCACACAGCATTTCCTCTCGCGGCGTCTCGCGTAACTTCATTTCAAATTCGGAATTGTTCCGTGCCGCGCATGCGTCGTGCGTACAAAATTGCCGCGAACTAAACATTAAAAAGACTAATTTGTGTATTAAAACTGTTTGTACAAGTGAAAATAGTGTGTTAATAAATAAATTATAATTGTTTTTATATTTTGTGATAGTGCTGTCTTTGGATTTGGATTCATTATGGCGGTAAAGTTGTTTAGTTGTTTTCGTATCCCGAAATAAGTTCGCGCTTGCGTAGAACACTCCTTTTCAACTGACTGTCTGAATTAAGAATTTACGAGTTTATTTTCATAGTCTGGGCAAATACGCATAAGTAATTGTTTATTCAGCCAATTTGGTGAAAATTGTTGAAAATTATTTGAATAAAATTATAATATTTATGAGCTAGAATACTTATCAAATTATCTCTATTCATTTTTAAAGGTCAAACCGGCAAAAATTTTGTATAAAAAGCGGATTTGGTAATTAAAATATCTTTTTAATTGAACTGCAATATTACAGAGACTATTGGCTGAATAATAAATTAACAAGTTTCCCGGCATTTCGACATATTGTGTTATGGTTATGAGTCTTATAAAAACTCAGTATTTTTTAATAAAGTATTTATACAAAACGTGTCTGTCGCCTATTTATTTTAAATTAGAATGCAGTTAATCATTTTAGATTCATATTAACGATATATAATTCAAATATTTATACGATCATTGAACTAGAAAATACCTAGTAATTCTTGTTTTATTTAGAACAAGTTAGTTATAAAAAGCTTATAATAATATTTCTTATTCACAAATGGGGACATTTAGGTTTCTAGTTACTTAAATATGGAACGGTTGGATTTCTATTTGATAGGCGACTTACTAATAATCGCAATGTATGTTCCAAACATGTAAACAAACACAAGTTTTACGAAAATAACTGTCATTCTTATACATAGGTACCTAAGGTTCAGATTGCGTTACAACCTCTCTAATTTTACGACCTTTATCAACAAAACTAGTTAATGTAAAATGAACTTTATTTGGTCTTGTTTAAAGTTGCAGTTTATTTAAGTGTAAATGACATGATTTTGCACAAGAATTTATATAGACTGTAACTGACCGATCAATGTATGGAGTTTCTAGGCAAACACAATTGTGGTACCGTTAGTCCACTGTGGCCAAACAACCGTGTAGGAAACGGTACATCTATCCATTAGGTTTTATTTACGAGCTAAACTTTATCAAGCATAAACAAGGCTTAATCTTGTCTTGTATAAAAAATTAGGCTTAAGTAGTTTGGAAGTAGAAATTGGTTATGCCAAAACCTTCGCCAGAAAGAGGGTTATGTTCTTCGTGTGCATGTGTATACATTACTTTACCATTCTCTAAATATAATTTTTTTGCTACATTAGGTACATGTTCATTGTTGTTCATGCATCAAATAATTTTTTTTTATTGTTGGATGTCAACTTACCTTCAGGGATTTCAAATAAGTTACAAAAATATATACAACTTGTATGCTTACTTCAAAACTGCCAAATATTGAACAAAAATATCTATATGTGCTATAAATAGAAGTATGCAGGCAAATTCTAATACATAAGTAGCTTGCTACATATTACCATTTACTATGCTATGATTATGTTGAAAATAAAAGTCTATTTAGGCGAGTACAAATACAGAAACAGCTCTCCATATATCAACTTTAACAAAGCTAACCTCACATTACTTAACTAATAGTCCACCAACATTATTAATAACTAGCGGCCCGTCCCGGCTTCGCACGGGTATTTAACACATTATTAAAAAGTTAGGATTGAAGGTTTCTGTGTTATTACTACTATTACGCTCTTTATAATATTAGTATAGACACACCCGTACCTCAGTGATGCTTAAATCGCATAGTTAGCCGAGCAGAGCGAGCGACAATCACGCGACTTTTTTCTAATTCTTATATTTTAAACTCTTGATATCTTTCGAAGGGAATGTCCAAAGTGAATAATTCAAAAAGTTACATAAAGGTATTGATGCAGTCTTGACTATGAAGTAACTTATTTTGATAAGGATCAATACCAAGTAACAAATAAAGAGCCTTTTCTAGCGGCGTCCTTTCAATAATATTTTTTTTAATAAAATATCTCTTATTGTGACCTAATTGTAATAGTTAGACATATGCTGTCGCGACACTTTTTGTAGATAATTATATGTTCTACAAAGACGTAGTACATTATTTTGTTCTATAATCAATAGTTTTCGCAGCGCACGCGATGCAAGAAAGTTTTTTTGGTAATTTTTTCACACCTTGGTTTACATTATTGAGGTTTTAGTATGGATCCCTAACTTTTTTGAAAATTTTATATAGCCTATGTTCACCGGAGATAGTGTAGCTTCCTAAGAGTGAAAGAATTTTTCAAATCGGTCAAGTAGTTTTGGAGCCTATTCATTTCAAACAAACAAACAAACAAACAAACAATCAAATCTTTCCTCTTTATAATATTAGTGTAGATAATTCCAGCCTATAGACGTCCCACTGCTGGGCACATGCCTCTTCCCATATAGAGAAGGCACGAGCATTGATCACCACGCATGCTCACTGCGGGCGATTTCAGATCCCAATTTTGGAATCCAGGTTTCCTCACGATGTTTTCCTTCACCGTTTGTCAGAAGTGTCTTAGAATAATTAAGAAAGTAGATATAGCATACTTAATTACAAAACAAACTGTTAGAAAGTTATAATAAAAACTAAGAAAATAATGCTATAAAACTGTCTAGACATTAAACATGTTTGTGTCAGACAGACATTCTGACGTTTGCCGTCGAGACAGCGCGTCGCATGTCACATTAACTACTTCCGATATTGAATTACATACATTCATACATACACCTGTGTCTCTTTAGATTACACTAAATATTATTCTATTATTTTTCAAAGTTATATGTACTTTCTTAATTATCCTAAGACACTTCTGACAAACGGTGAAGGAAAACCTCGTGAGGAAACCTGGATTCCAAAATTTGGGATCTGAAATCGCCCGCAATGAGCAAGCGTGGTGATCAATGCTCGTGCCTTCTCTATTTGGGAAGAGGCCTGTGCCCAGCAGTGGGACGTTTATAGGCTGGATTATTATTATTATTATATACTATTATTATTCTATACTAATCTGTAATTATATTATAAAAAAATCCGAAAGTTATACACGGCTTCTGAAACGTTGAATAACAAAAAAATTCGTTAATCACCTGTCAAATCTAATTTTAAGCGTTATGATTGGCTGTTAGTGTTTCGGTCAACCAATCACAGCCGTGATCAGTTGATTTGACAACTGATTAAGTTGATCAGCTTTTCAGAAACCAGGGTAAGTTTCATAATCTATAATAATAATATTATCAATGGGAAAGTAACCCTGTCTTTCCGAATATTGGTCTCTCATTTGTCTGTTACGCTTTTACGGCGAAAACACTAAACTGATTTGGATGAAAATTGATAACCGGAACCTATGCAGGCGAAGCCACTAGAAACTATCTATGTCTGTAATACATATCTATCTGTTTATCCGTCTATTACGCTTTCACCCCTAAACCACACAACTGATTTTGATAAATTGTTTAAGTTAAGTTGTTAACCACTTTTGTTTACCTATCCAAGTTTTGCCGAAAGTCCACAAAGTAACATAAATCTACAAGTTTTATATACTAACATTGTACTCCACACTAAGGTATATTCATTATACCTACTAATTAATTGTGCACGTATGAGTGCACCTAATTGGTCACGGTCTAATAATATTCGATGTTCTCGTTCATATTTGTAACTGTTTTGTAATATACGCAATTACTAAGTAAATACGTTAAACGGCATTAGAAATGTAGCTACTAGCTATGTCCCGCGGTTTCACTTGTCTTTCCTTTTTCGTGATGATTAATAGGTTTTAGGTGTTCTCTCAGTTTCAGAGATTAGTGCGTTCGAACAAAAACAAAAACTCTAGCTTTATTATATTAGAAATAGATGTGTATTTTATTTTACTAAACTGTATTTTTTAAATTCAGACGCCATATTAATTAGGTATCTATACTTACCAAATTTAATAATTTTATTTTTGAGTACTTACTTTCTTATTTAATACATGTGTACTTTTTCTCAAACTTAAGAAAATAATATTAATTAACACATAACAAAATTTACAAATGTTGATTTAAGCATATATCACAATCTTTTCCGTCATCGCTCATCGATTTATAAATATCTTAGAAAGGAGGTGTGGCATTGAGAACACTTATTTATATGCGTGAGCGATCATGACCTTTACAAAATTTAATAACTATTATATGAACACATGTGCAGAGTTGGCAAAAACGTTTACTTCTTTATAAAATTAAAATCTTCAGCAGTCTGTTTAAGTTTTTTCACTGTTTATAAATATAAAATTGTAGAAGGAGATGGCGGGAATATGTAGCGGGTTATAAGGGTTCTTATTCTGCACAAATAAGAGACAAACTACCCAGTAGAAATTGACTGATAGCCCTGATACGAGACAAACACCCTAGCAGATTATTGCTTCGAGAGTAAGAAAAAAATACCGAGATATGATAAAAAAATACTATACTTAGTACATAAATGGGAAGTAGCTTTTGCCAACCTGTGGAACATTAACCGACCCACATATAAATCACATATTAAGTAATATATCATTGGCAGAATCTGATCCCAAACAAGGTAGAGTCTGTACTTTGGTAATCAGACAATGATACACATAGATACTTACTAGCTGTACCCGGCATGCGTTGCAATGCAATTTTTTCTACCTAGCACCTGCCTACTACCTACCTACTACCACTTAGGGGTATGAAAAATAGATAGTAGCCGATTCTCAGACCTACTGAATATGCATTATAAAATTTCATAAAAATCGGTCAAGCCGTTTCGGAGGAGTATGGTAACTAACATTGTGACACGAGAATTTTATACATAAGATAAGATATTATATTTCTAAATACATACGGATAGAAAATAATGTGTCTTGCATTAAAATCTGTTTGCCACTGCAGTCCCTAAAACATAGAGCAAACCCTAAAACTTTATAATCATATTACAAAGTGCATCTAGTCAAGGAAAAATAACAAATACTTATATTTAATTTTGTGACTGACATAAGTAAACACATAAAATAATATAATTGTTATCCGTACAAAACCCTGGCTGGCCAGACATAAACGCGTCCGACTTTTTGTTTCATAAAACCCGTTACTGAACGTGCTTCGGCTCACATAACCAAACTTATTCCATATGAATAACACATGTTACAGGAAGTTGCGTCATTCTAATTAGGATTACATTTGCATATGTATACGGTCGAAGGGAAACCCTTTATTGTACAAACCCTTTTTTGTTGATTTGATTGACAAAGTAACTGTTTTTTTGACAGGTATGTTGTGTAGTCTTGTGACGATATAACTGTTTTTTGACAGCTCCTACCATGTTCCATATGCAGTCAAAGATAGGAGTGTTTCCTCCGGATATTAAAGTACGGGTGAGAGAATGCGTCCCTGACATATGTCAGTTGGTCTTAATTTGTATGGGGCAGTAAAAAAGCGTGTTATATTATTCATTGTAACCTAGCATGCTGATATAGGTTTGAATGATATTATTCTCTTTAGGACAAATAAGTGATAGTAATTTATGTTTAATAAATTATTCGCCACATTAAAGTTTCATCCTTCAGTTGACCACGACCTGTCAGGAAGGCATTCTCTCAGCGGCCGTACTATACTGCACACGATACTCAAAATAACTTAACACGATCTTAAATATCTAAAGGCTTGGGCACACCAAACGCGGGACAGGCGCAGCACCTGAGCAGGGCAGGTCAGTTGCGCCGCGGTTGATGTCACACCAGAAACATGAGCAGTCGGAAAGCAGTTTGAAGGCGGGCCTGCTTTCAAACTGCGTTATGTGTGTCGTATCGATAGCCACACTCAGTACACTTCAAGATGTTGAACGGTTCTGACTCTGACGAAGAGGAGCTATTGTTAGTTCTAGCTTTAGATAAAAAAAAAAGAATATGGGTTCACGATGTAAATAAGAGAAGAGAAGAATATGGGTAGTACCATCGTCTATGTCGGGAATTAGAATCTTTTGAAGATAGGTACTTATTTTCGGATGTCAAAGTAAACCGTAAACCTGTAAACCGTATTTCTATAATATCTGTCCTTTAAATCATATAAACATTTATATTTCCTCACTAACTCAATCAATTTTTCATTCGTTTCCATGATAAAGTTGTAAAAAATCACAACCGTTTACGACCCGCGCTGCGTCTGTCCCGCTCAACTGCTTTGGTGTGACTAGTCAATATGGCGGACATAGTAATACAACGCGTAGTTACTGCGGCCGCCCCGCGCCTGCGCTGCCACCGCCCCGCGCCTGCGCTGCTCACGTCCGAAAGTTTTGTAGAAGAGCAGTGCGTGCGCGGCGCAGTGGCGGAGCAGGTTGGATCAGCGGGCCCGCGTTTGTTCAGTGTGTCACCCCTCATATAACTACATGATTTTCAAACGTAGACGCACTGCTACCGCACTGCTACTGCTTTTGGTGTGCCCAGGCCTTAACGGTTGATACTTCACACTTTAAATTGACATAGATGGTGCTTATAAGACTTAACGGCGCCATAGAGTAATGTTTCTGCAAGTGGTGTTTTAGTATTCAGCCATGTGTCTATTAGGTCTTTAGCCAGTTATTTCTTTAAACTATAGTAAATAATGACACCAGCCTGTGACTGTCCCACTGCAGGGCACTCATACAGGGAACGAGCACTGATCACCATGCTAGCTAAGCGAGTTAATAATAATATCCAGGGACAACTCGCACACGATCCCAGCACTGATCCCAGCAACTGAACTAAGCAGAGCTTGTATTCATTCAAAAAAATTCAAAATTAAAAAAATCATTTATTTAAGTTAGGCTACAAAGTAGCACTTATTAAACGTCAAAAATGCAAAAAGGATATTATGGTAACCGGACAACTTATACATTTCTAAATACATACATAAATAATATAGATAAATTACACCTAGACACGGAACAAATGATCATGCTCATCACACAAAGATTTTTCCCGGGTGGAAATCTACTACGACCTCCGGTATAGCAGTTAGGGTCACTAACCACTAGACCAACAGGCCAGACAACGTAGGCAGGTTAAGATTATTCAATCACTTTAACCTTTAGTTATCTTAATTGTCAGAATAAACACGTATTCTAGGTTCATATGTTAATAAGTACTATGTATTTTGATCTTTTAGTGTGAGTCAGTGTGTAAGTTACATCACCATTATAAGTATTTTTACTACGTAAACAATGTCATGTTATGACGTAATTCTTTACTGACACTTTGATTGATTCATAGAATGTTACCGCCATTTTTCCTTAATTAGTACTTGCCTACTTGTTTTAGGCAATGGAAGGTTGAACATAGCATATTTAGATTACTTAAATGTATATAAAGCTACATAATTATGTATTTTTTCTTTTCTGTAATACTTTGTATAATTTACAGGATGTTACCGAAAAGGTATATCTATATAAGTAATAGGTATCATATCTTCAGCCACTTCATTACGTCACTTGCTACAGAAATTTTGAGCTTCAGAGGTCTGCTAATAATTTTTGGTTGATACAAATTAAGTATTTTACTAATTCATTTTAAACTGAAAAATTTGTAATCCGACTCTATACCAGATGTACTCTTCAACCCTTTTGGATAGATATACCCTTTCGGAAACATGTTGTATACATTGGCACTTTAGGTACTGTTTAAAAAATATGGCAATAAAATCTACCTTTACCAAAATTTAAACCTACCTATCACCTTTCATCAAATACAGTTCAGTAGTTTACCCACCAAAAAGTCCCAAACCTTTTTATATCGTTGGGAACGTTACAAAAAGTTTATGGAATGCGCGGGATAGTCGCTTGGAAGTAACTTGTGAGAACCGGTTCTAACTGGAAACCTGTGGGCCGGCAGCATCCTGCCTTATAAGATTAAGCTATTGTTGTAGCCACGTAATAGTTATATAAGTTGGTAATTTACTGTGATTTTTCGTGAAACATACTTGACGGCGCCGCTAAAGTGACAACACGGTGACAGAGCGTCGGGTGGTTGCGTCGCGGCGCCGCCGCGGCGTGAGATAGACGTCACTTGAAAACGAAGGATGGTCCGCGCACCACATTTACGACGAATCTATAGTCTTAAGTCTAAATTCGACGCCATCATTGATAGTTTTGATTAGACCCTTATTTCAAAGTGTTTTAACGATCAATAATGGATATTACCGATGTCGGCTGTCCTGAGCCGATATACTTATATCTAAATTTATATTTATTTAATATTAGAGATAAAATCACAGACAGACTAGACTTAGATGATAATACGTATATATATCTGGACAATATCACATGTCATTGCTCTAAACCCTAAGTAAGTAGATAAAGCACGCGTGTGATGGAATTCATATACAACAAAGGTACCACAAAAACCCAGACTCGGGACAATATAGAAAAGTGATTTTCTATATTTACTCGGCCGGGGATCGACAGTATCCCATAGTAAGACTGGTGGTCAGAATTAATTATTGTTATGCCTTATGGTCCGGCCGCTGAGAGAATACGGTCCTGACACATGTCATTTGATATTAATTTATATGGTAAAATAAAAACCCGTGGTATATTATTCATCGTAATTTGATATTAATGATATAGTTTTGAATAAAACATATTATTCTTTTAAATGACGTTAGATATTCAAATTTAAGTTTAGTATTTAGTAGATTCTTCGCCACGTTAAAGTTATATCTTCCTGTTGACAACAACCTGTCAGGAACGCATTCTCTCAGCGGCCGGACTATAACGATTTTGATTTGTTCAGGGCATTATTATGTAGTAAGTCTTTACTGCGACTTCCTCGTTGGCCTAGTGGTGCTAAGCGCGACTGCTACGCTAGAGGTCTTGGGTTCGATTCCCAAGTCGACCACGGTGTTATTGGGTTTTTCTATGAAATTCTCAGTAGCAGGTCGGAGTTTGGATTTGTGCCCGGTTAGTGGCAATAGGCTCGCCCCCTATTACATGGGACCTAAACATACCGGCGAACTGTGGGTGTACATTGGTACACCTCTGCCTAACCCTTCGGGGATACAGGCGTGATGGTATGTTATGTCTTTATTTATAACAATAACGATTCTAGATTTATCCTTCACCTATATTCGTAATTCCGTGCTTATTAATATTAAAACTTCATTAGTTATCGTGAGAAACTATACAATGTTTTACAACCTAGTTAAATGTATTTAGCATTCAAGACTCATTGTTCGTTTGTAGATGATCCACTGAACATGGTTCAGTAATTTATGAGCTGATAATACTTAACGATTTGTAATAAATGTTATTTTACATTATTATGATTATATATTATTGTTTTGGTGTTTGATAATTTATTGCATTTATTTGATTGGAACAACGTACTGCTGGGGAGTTTGTTGCGCCGTTTCTTCTCCAGAGCACTTGCGCTGAAGCGCTGAAGGGTGGGCGAAGTAGAGTGCTGCTTTTAACTATATATATAGGTAGCTGTTCCAGAAATCTGACTTATTTTAATGTAGTAAGGTTTATTATGCTAAATTATTCCGCCTGGGTGTCGGTTATCGCGACAAAAAGTAGCCTATATCCTTTTTGGGGATCCAAGCTTACCTTATACCAAGTTTTATTAAAATCGGTTCAGGGGTTTAGCCGTGAAGGCGTAGGAGGCAGAATAACTTTTGTATTTATAATATTAGGGTGAACACTGTGAGTTTTATGACCTATATTTAAACAATATTCTTTATCGCCAAGTAAAAACAAAGTAACTTATTTAAATCAATACATGTTTTAACAATAATATTTATTTTAAACTAATCCATAACTTTTGCTTTACATTGGCCGCAAATTGGCTACCAACGTGATTTTAAATAGGCACAAAATCCATTGCGTTTTCTATATACCTACACTCTAACACAAAGAGGTTAAAACACGCAATGGATTGTATAAAAATTTCAAGTAAAGTTAACAGTTTTTTGAAAATAAGGTCTTAGTAAAAGCGTCTAGACCTAGTATTTGTTATAGCTTATACTCAGTAAGAAATATAAAACAAAAGATAAGTCAGTCATTTATTATCGGTTAGGATTATGCCATTGGTATGGTTATGTTTATAATGCCATAAGTCGAATCGTCGACGTTAAAAAAATAAATTAAAAAAGATATTATAATCTGTTTAAGATATATCGAGTATCGCTAAAAACCAATTCAAGCACATTTTTAGCTGTATGTAGTACGTACGTTTAGTGATTTAAATTATTATCCGTGAACGACAGACGTTTATGCGTATATTATATATATATCGATGCTTCCGATATTTATACGAAAATATAAGGATTTGAGATAGTTTCATTAAAACGGCGCGCCCTGTTTTGATACTATTTTTACGACAACCTGTTCAGATTAGTTCCCACAGTTCATATCCTGATAGAACACTATGTAGTTTTTTATCTATCCCATAAGCGTCCACGCCGTAATTGACGTAAAAGGTCAAAGATTGACGTTAAATAACCTTAAATTATAGCATTAGAATAATTATAAAATTACTAGTCTATAATTGTCCCACCGTACGAATACGACAAGAAAAAAACCAAGATCTTTTTCAAGATTTTCATGGGTGGTTCTTATCTCTCATGCTATAAAAATCCAATTTATATGGTAAAATAATGAGCATCATCTTGCTATCAGAAAATCGATTTTCTCCCTATATTATCCAATTACGAGTAACATTACAACTGACAACCAGTCTTACTACGGGATCTACGGGATACTGTGTTATCCAGAAAAATGTGTTGTGGAGGTCAGATAGACAATGATATTCTGGGACAACTTACACACAGTCATCTGATATCAAACTAAGCAGAGCTTGTACTATGGTAACCAGACAGCTGATAAACATACTTATAAAGGACAATGGGCAAAAATGTATGGAGCTTGTCCCATCGGCGGCCGCGTCTGTACTATTTATTTCCCAGCAGGCAATTAAATATATAGTAAGATTACAAAAGATTGTTTCTGTCACTTCCATGGATAAATAGTTATAGGTAGATAATGTTTCATAAAAATATCGAATTAAATCATTTAAAGGAATTATTTCAGTTTGTATCTTAAATACAATATTTTGTACAACTCGCGATGATGTAACATTGATATAATAATTAATTTAAGTATTTATAATTATGTTATTATATACGTATTTTACACAGATTAGAAAATGATTGGTTAAAAAAAAAAGAGAAGACCGAATTTCATGATGTTTTATTTGTTGGGTTCGTCTCTAACCCGAAATTTAGCAGAATAACTATAAAAAAATCTGAAAAAGCTACGTAAATGAAAACAATGGGGCCCAATTAAGCAGGCGAAACTGCGGGGCACAGCTAGTTTATTGTAACTAACAAATCTATACTTTATATTAGGTATGTTAGACTTCATTATCTAATTAAACGTGGACAACATCACATACATCGAAACCCAAAGTAAGTAGCTAAAGCACTTGTGTTATGGAATCAGAGATCACGATACCACAACACCCAGACCCGAGATAATGTAAAAAATGTGATTTTTAAAATTGATCCTTCCGGGAATCGAATCCGGGACCTCAGCGCTACCTTGAAAACGGGTGTGTAGTGTGTACGCCACTCGACCACGGAGGTCGTCAGTTACCTAAATACATACATAAACACAAGGCTTAAATTATGTTTCCTCTCTGTAAACTTACTAAACAAAGATGGCGGTTATATTCAAATATTTATGACTATAAAGTTCATTCCTCTCATAATTTGGAGGGAACTAGTTTCTTTGTACTAAGCTACAGATAACATTAGTTGTCACGAATTGTTGGACAAAAGTTCACATGGTGTGGATACGTTACTATGACTCATACAGTGGTCATACATTAAACATGCTATTTTAAAATAAACGTGTATTAATTTAGACAAAAACTAGTTGTTTCGTTCGTGATGGTAAACTTTTAAAAGTTTAATTACATTGCTACCTGGTGAACTCGTTTACGTATGCAACTTGCACTGATAATATGTAATAATATTTCTTTACCGCACGGATAGCCGAGTGGTCTATGGGTCTTTGTCACCGCGCCAATTACAACGGTGTGCGACGTGCTGGGTTCGGTCCCTGCTTGGGACAGACATTTGTCAAGTGTGATCCATTGGGTCGTCTGTGGGTATTATGTGTATATAACACACCTGCTAGAGTGCCCAAAGTGTCCGGACACCTGCACCTTGGAGGACTTAAACCTCGCCAATGACGCTGTAGTTAGTGTGGCCAACTACTGGGCGCAGCGTATTTAAATTTAATAAACAAGATTACCATCGACTCGAAGAGAAGAAGATGTGTATATGTGTATTAAATATTTCTGAAGACCCTTCAATACATCGATTATATTATCAAGGCCATAATTCGTTTGAAAAACAAAAACATTCGTAAACATAAATAATTACTCATCATCTCCCTAGCCTTTTTCCCAACTATGTTGGAGTCGGCTACCAGTCATACCGGATTCAGCTGAATACCGTATATTACATGGGGCGACTGCCTGTCTTACCTCCACAACCCATTTTTACTGGGAAACACAGTATCCCATAGTAAGACTGGTTGTCAGAATTGACTTAACGACTGCCAAAGATCTATGTATGAGTATGACAGCCGGGACCTACTGTTTAACGTGCTTCCCGAAACACGGAGGGGTCTCGGTATGTTATAAATGGTCACCCATCCACGGACCAACCGCGGCGAGCGCGGCTTAACCTGTATTATCGGTTAAACCGTACGGCTTACACTTAGCCACGAGCCCCTCGAAACATAAATAATTACTATTTATTTTTATTAAAGCAGGTAAATAACAAAGATAGGAAGGGAATAATGAAAGTGGACGAAGCGAAACAAGTGTGTAAGGATCGTAGCTAGTGGAAAGAAGTGGTCTCTGCCTACCCCTACAAGGGAAAGAGGCGTGATTATATGTATGTATGTTAATAACAAAGACCACAATTTGTTTATTAGTTTCGGAGATATGCGTGCACAAACACATGAAAACAAACATGTACATAATGATTTATAATAGTTGTTTTTATCTCTGTTTGGACATTAAACGTAGATCGTTAAACTATGAAAATTTATTGCACTTCTAATAATAATACATCCAAACGAGTCCAACTGATAACCCCTTCTGTTTGTAGTCGGTTAAATTATTACGAATTATATGTATTTTCCCCGGAAAGAGTGAATGCTGAGATGACGAGTAGTAGAGATGAATGGAAGCTTGCGCATTGCGCCGACCACAAATAATTGGGAACAGGGCAGGGTGCCCTCAGTGGACGTTTGCTGACGTAGTTAGTTTTTCCTATTACGCTGGCTGGAGGCCTTAAGGTCCTCGCCAAAAGTCCGGCGAAGCAGTCAAAGCCTGCGCTCAGGCTAACTGCAAAGATCTCTACCAAAAAAAAAGGGAACAGGGCAGATGATGATGATGCATTTTCCCCGGTTTGCCATTTCAAATACGTCTAAGAACTGACTAAACTCAAATAGGATTTGCTGAAATAAATTTATTAGTTTTACCTAAATAAACAGACAAACTTTGCCGAGCAACAAACTCTTAACTATAAATACATTTAATGCTATATCACGTAAATATAGCAAGAAGTATGTATATACATCTATACTAGTATTACAGTCCGGCCGCTGAGAGAATGCTTTCCTGACAGGTCGTGGTCAACAGGAAGATATTACTTTAATGTGACGAAGTATTCATACAAATAAATTACTTAATATCACTCATTTGTCCTATAAACGAATATCATTCAAAACTATTCTTTATGCTAGGTTACAATGAATAATATAACACGGTTTTTATTTCCCCATACAAATCAAGACCAACTGACATGTGTCAGGAAAGCATTCTCTCAGCGGCCGAATTATAGCATACTGATATCTTTGGCATTTGACCATCAAAAGTTAACTGGCATCGTTAAAATATAAATAACTTATTTTATGGGTAAACTAGAACGCGTACATTTTATTACCCATTTAGTACCTACTTGTAACCATTTAGTATTTATTTTTAGGTGCAATACATTTGCAATTCAGGGCATTTCAATGTCATGGACCGCTATTAAAGTTACCCCGGTTTCTGAATGACTGATCATTCTTTTTTAATCATCTGTCAAATCTCATTTTAAGTCCTGTGATTGGCTGTTAGTCTTTTGGTCCCTCGTCTTTTAGACAATTTATTATAATACTCATATATTTCTTCATACATAGATACATATTGTAGATAAATTACACCCAGACACAGAACAAATGATCTTGCTCATCACACAGAGATCTGTCCTGGGTGGGAATTGAACCCACGACCTGTTGTTTAGCAGTCGAGGCCACTAACCAACAAGCCATTCAAGTTTTGTTTTAAGTATTTTTAGATTATTTACTAAGTGATAATAATGTGTGATGTTTCTTCACCAGGGTATGAACCTGCGACTGGCGTTCGCAATAGTATCGTCTACGTGCTGGTCTGCTTTCCAACATGGTTACAACACTGGAGTCTTAAACGCACCGCAAGCTGTAAGTATATAGAATTTACTTAGAAATATGTAAATGTTAAGTATATAAGAAAGGAAATCAATTACAATCTGTTTATTCGTTTCGGAGACAATGCCACAACCGACACACATAGACTCGTCAAACTTATAATATCACCTTTTTGCATGTGGGGTTTAATTTGTCCTCATAAGTACTCTACAAATTATTGTATGTTAAATGTTAAATACATATTTACCGGTAAAATCCAGTTGATTAGGTGTTAATTTTCAAATGCTGTATCTAAATAACATATGTGATATGATAAATAGTCTACTACGACAATTTATTTAGTCTAATCTCTAAACACACTATGCCAAAGTTACGCGACCGAAGTTCGGCGGCTGATTTTACGTTCCGACTTATTACCAGTCTTACTATGGGATATTGTGTTACCCAGTAAATGCGCTGTGGAGGTCAGATAGGCAGTCGTTATAACATGTCGGTGAGACAAAAATCCGACCACAACATAGTGCGGGAAAAGGCTACGCAAAAGATTATAGTTTTGTTTATCTCTTTTTCTTTTTCATCTCTTTAGGACTCTCAAGTTTTAAAGATAGTAGTTTTTACATAAATAATATTAGATACTGTAACGTCTGTAACATAGGCTTTTCTCTTTATTACTTTTAATACATTAGTTATATTCCTATCCATGATCATTTTTGTTTATGAGCATTGAACATTCAAAATTAGTTACAGAAAGAGATTCGATACGGATACTGTTTTATTGTAAACAATCTGCTCTAATAGTAATCTATACATATAATAAATCTGTAGAAAAGTCATTTTTGTACATTGAAGAAATTGAAAAAAAAAGTAGCCAGCGTGTTAAAGGATAACTAACAGAACCCATTTCCATCATTTTTGAAATTTTTGTCTGTTTGTCTGTTTGTCTGTTTGTTTGTGCACACATCACGTAAAATCTACGAATTCAATGCAGAAAATGTTTATATACAAAAATTATACACAACTTGAGGTATAACTTAGTTTTTGTTTCATTGAAATCGGTTCACTCTATCAAAAGATATGATTAATTTAGTGAGTTCAAGAAGTAAAATATTACAACACGCAATTCAGTGCAGTAATTGCATTACAACTCTCTTTTGCCGGGGGTCAGATTTTATGTTACAGTATCAAACATAAACTACTTAATCGGATGGTGTAAAAAATTGAGAGGTTGTTTTCAAGAAATCGTAGATGGTTGATAGCTATGTTGAAACGTGCTATTGAATCTAGCTGATAAAGGGTGGAGCTTTAAATTTCCAAAATCATTTTCTCAACTGCACATATAAATTGGCATTATTGACAGATAAACAAGAGGGTAACCATGGCAGACTGAGGTAGCCATAGCAATCTTCAATTTGATTAGTACCTAAATTTTAGTGAATTAGCTATCAAAGTAAAGCTTGGCGGTTGAACGATTGGAAATGAGTGATCTTGCTGCAAGTTCAAATCCGGTTGTTAATGTTTGATTTTTTTTTCATGCGTCCATTTTCATAAACAAGTTTTAATTTTTTGATACCCAAGTTCAAATCTCAGTAGAGATAACTCTTTTTGTGTTTTACTAACGTATCTTTTTTAAGTAAAAAAAAAATTGTAACATTAATTTGTTGTATTTTTAGTCGCAATAAACGACATCTTTAAGTCGTGAATTTTTTCTCAACCGATAAACTTACAATTATTTAGTGTTTGTATTTACTAATCTCCGTAGGTAAGTTTGTTCCTCATTGCTAATCATGGAGGAACAAACGTGCATGGCATATACCGTAAAGTGATTCAGGCGTAAATGTCCTGGCCATTTGCTTGGAAATTTACGCATTCGCTTCTGACTTGAAAACGTAAGCTTCCCCATAGATCACTTTATAGTTGGTTAAAAACTTTAATCCACTTTTAAACTATTTTTCCAACATAATGTGTAATGTTTTCTATTGGTCATCTATATTATATTCCATGGACAAGATCTTTTTGTATTTGTTATTTATTTTCTTTTACCCAAAAACCCAATGATCTTTTTATCACACAATCTTTAGTATGTACTACCTCTTTAATATTCTTTAAAAGGTAGCTTGCTTCTCATGTATGTTTTATTTTTTGTGTTTAAATTTCATAAAGTTTTTGTACCCTATTACCGGAAGGTTGGGCCAAAATCCTAAATAAAATAAACTTTCTATCACATTCTCTACATTTTAAAATATATACGTACGGTATTTAATGCTGTACCTTATGCTGCACCTTACACTTAATTAAGCGAATTGTACAGGATACAGCCTCTGACTTTAATCAGGGTAGAATGAGATTGTCCTTGGACAGCTATTACTTAATCTTTCCAAACAAATAATTTTAAACACAGTTTTGGTAATTCTGCCACTGCGCCTCTCAAACCGTACGTCAACTTTTTGTAACTACTTCCTCTTTCAGTTTCATGGGTCTCATGTCAGTCACTGCCTATCTGATATCCACTCTCAATTTAACGGCGTAGTTCAATTTCGAGGTTTCGCACCAAAACCTCGCGCCCTGTAGTCTCACTAGGGACTACGGTACCAACGAGAACTATAGCATACAAAATGGACTAATTTGTTTTTATGGATTCGGTTTTTGGGTGCCCTTTGCCATTTACTGCCTAGAGCGACAGCTGCTTTCACTTTAACTCAGAGTTGGCGCTGCCAGTAGACTCAATACAAAAACATTGACCTTCAATTATTGTAACCAACTGCGTAAAGCACAAAAGAGAAAACATACTACATATATAAAAAAGAAGATAAAAGAGTCAGTTCAAAACTGCCCAAGGTAGACATATTTTGGACATTGACATCGAAAGCCACCATGAAAATGATAATTTTTTCTCACGGTTCTGGACTTGGAAGATAAATCTAAAATTTTTAAACAAAGTAGCATCAAAACCAATCCTTAAAAATTTTAGCGGTAAGCTAATTATATGGCAGTAGGCAGTTCGTGTTAGTGGCCCTCTATATCACAGTCAAATATTTATTCATAAAGATGAATGATAGGTATATAAGCGAACAACGTCGCGGGTACAGCTAGTATATATTATGATTTACTATAACTTCACTACAATAAAGAAGATCAGTGTGCTTATTTAATATTCGTCACAATCACAAAGGAAAATGGAAAATATTCGACACATAAATTTTTATTTTTCGCTATCCGGATCTCAGGGAGTCAATACGATACATTGTTTTAAAATGCCAAAAGCATGACGTTTTGAGCCCTATTCCTGAACTTTGATTCACTTTATCTACTTAAATTACAACATAAGATTATTTAATTATTAATTATAAGATAAGAAAAAAAAGGAATAAATAAATTATAATTAAAAAAATTAAAAAACACGCCTGCCATGTCAAAAGAATATTAAAAAAGTGAACTAAAAAATTTGCAGTCGGGGAACGGTTACTTGGAACAATTCATTACAGGACTGCAAATATTTGACTTGTTTTTAATTTTTTAGTTCACTTTTTAATATTTTTTTGACATGGCAGGCGTTTTTTAATTTTTTTAATTATAATTTTTTTATTTAATACCTTTTAGTAAACAACACAAAAACATGACACAACAAAAAAAAATCGTTCGGAACCCTTTGCAGGCGATTTCGACTCACACTTGACCATTTTTTAATGTCCACAGCCTATGTAGCCTATGTCACTCGGGATAACTCAAAGCTTCTAATGATACCACAAACATTGAAATCGGTCAAGCCTTTTAGAAGTTATGGTGGAATAAAGAAACTCACATACATACATGAACCCTGAAAACATAACACTCCTTTTTGGGCAGTCGTGTAAAAATACTTGTCGATATTTTTCTTATAATTTAACCGACGCGGATGGAAATATTTATTTCGTCTTTTCATACCAAGTCATTTTACCCATTATTGAATTAATATTTATATATTAATTCAATAATGGGTATATTGATGAATATTGAGATTGATGTACTGTATTAACATCACAGAATGTTAATACAAACAACAATGAAATATAATTTAAGGTGCTATAAAAACATCTGCCACGGCTTTAATGGGAGGTAGTATTGTGTTTATAGATTACAATAGTATAGATAAATTATTGATTATTTATCATATTTCTTTTCATACAAAAAAAATAACGTATAAATTTGAATTGATTTATTAGTATAAAACCATCCCGTGTCCTAAGCTGTTGCCGCTCCGCACCGAATTCACGTGATTTGTGAACCACGTTACGCAGGATAGAGTCAATGTTAATTTAACAATTTTATTTTCTAAAATTTAATTAACTGTTCCGGGGTACGAAAGTTCTTCACTATTGTAATCTATAAACACAATACTACCTCCCATTAAAGCCGTGGCAGATATTTTTATAGCACCTTATATATCACCCCATTTTAACCATTTTTATTTCTTTCAGATAATATCAGAATGGCTACAAAAGGAAGCTCTAACTGGCACAAACTCTTCACTGCCGGCTGTGGAAGACCCCCGGGTGACGACGGTGATGTCTATAGCGGTGTCAATATACTGCGTGGGGGGCATGATCGGTGGGGTCATTACGGGGGTCATTGCTGATAGGTGAGTGGTTTTACACTGTTCTCCTCACTGACAGCTGTGGAAGACCCCCAAGTGAGGACGGTGATGTCGATATGTATGTCTATACTTAGTGAATGTTTTTTTACGAAAATCTGCTGATGCCCTGCCAAGAAGTCCCCGTTCCCATACTCACCTACAAATCAAAGGTCATACAAACGGCCCACCCTATCGAGAGTTAGAGCTTATTAAATTTAGACGGTGCAAGAAATAGCGTGCGAGTTGCGGTACATTGCCGTCTACGATCCATCCCCCCAATGTACCGCAACTCGCACGACATTTCTCGCATCGTCTAAATCAGGCCATAAAGGTGTTACTAGCCCGACTTTGTTATACAATTAAATCGATTCCCACCCAGGACAAATGTTTGTGTGATGAGCACGATCATGGTTGTGTTCTGGTTAGAGTTCCTTTAACACATGTTTATTAAAATTATGAAGATATGTTGCATAGTAGCGCCATCTATACTTACTTAAATAAAAACTGAGAAATCCAGAGAGCTTTTTTTAATTAAGTTTTTGACACGCTTTTCCAAGCATATTGAAAATGTTTGCTCGCTTGAAATAAAAATATCGATAAATAACATTAATTAATGATTATTTCTTTCAGGTTTGGAAGAAAAGGCGGTCTTCTTCTCAACAATATTCTAGTGTTCATCGCTGCTGCGTGTGAGGGGTCAGCTAAAGTGGCCAATTCTGCTGAGCTGCTTATATTGGGAAGGTAATATACATATAAAAATATTGTAGATAGTTATATCTTAAACCTGGGACTATGTCCAGCAGTAGACTGCCGTAGACTGAAGACTGTCATCTTTCTGCGAGTCGTCATTTCTATAGAAGTTTTGTTTAATTTACATCTGGTTGTAATTAAATACGTAGTACGTAGTACGAAACCAAATAATTAAATATAGTATAAATTAAATGCACTAAATAATTAATAGAAATATGTTCTTTTTTATTATAGGTAGGTACTTAATATAGATCATAACTACCCCAAAATGAGTTCAGTTCGTGATTAACAGAATCCGCGCCTATGTTCATAATTCTGGTACTTATAACACAAGAACTAAAGATCAAGGATAATAACTTTGGGTTATTTTTACATTTCTTTAAATAAAACCAAAATTACACTTTACCAGTTAAAATAAATATTTTTTTAGTTCAGTTCACGCACAACAGAATCGGCGCTCTTTCCAATTTCCTCCAATACTTTATGACAGTAGAAATCAACCTTGAGTTGGAACAAGACTACGTATCTTCCAATAAACACACATTACTATCGTATGTCTTACTAAGAAGGGTTACACGACCTATTGTTCTCAGGTTGTTGATCGGAGTTAACAGCGGACTAAACGCCGGGTTAGCGCCGCTCTACCTGGCGGAAATATCGCCCGTTTCTATACGGGGTTCGGTAAGTTATATAATATGGGTAATTTGGTATATTTTTATATAGGTTTGATTTTTAACTTTGAGGCACCTGGTTTAGTGACTAAAACTTAAAGCGAAATCGAGGAAAAAGAGACTACATCGAAGCCCATTCCATCGTGGATGACGTGAAAGAAATTTATGTGTCTGACTTTTCGAACCTTGGTTTTGAAGACGATGAACTTACAAAACCTCACTATCAATAATAGCGAAGCGAAGGAGAATGCGCTAAATTTTGTATTAGAGCATTACAAGTGCATTAGGCCTACAGGGGATACCACAAAAAATAAGCGTGCCACTTGCTCTACTTCATGGTGGTGTGGAAATTAGTGATTTGGCCAAATACGTGTTGGAGTTGACTTTGCGACGCTCGTACGCTAAAACTAAGGATTATACAAAAAAAAGATAAATGCACAATTGTAGGAAATTTTCTCTAGTTTTATTTATAACGGAGCTATTTTTATCGTTAAAAGAGCCTGAAAGAAGTTATTGCCAAAAAACTGGTTTTGAGCGCCATTTTACCAATATGGCGGAGCGAGCGGCAAAGATACGAGGTGGCAAAGTGAAAAGTGCACGTCGTAATCTATAGAATCACCAATTTTAACACTCCCGGAAAACTTTCCAAGTAGAACTACCGAATGACTGGACTAAGACGCGTGACCAGCAGACTGATGATAATTATGTTTATGTATAAATTTCGATTTTGTGCACAATGGCGAGTTATGTGCTAACAAATGAGCCATCCAACTGCAAATCGTGATAGATGATTATTCTTCCGCAGATAGGAACAGTCTACCAGCTAGTGATCACCATGACAATCCTCCTCTCCCAAGTGCTGGGCCTAGAGTCAGTGCTGGGCACAGCTGACGGCTGGCCGTACCTGCTGGCGGCCACTGCCATACCGGCTGTGATACAGTGCGTGACGCTGCCGATATGCCCCGAGTCGCCGAAGTATCTGCTGCTGAATAAGGGACAGGAGTTGCACGCGCAAAGAGGTTAGTGTAGTTAGTATTGTATACTAATTTGGTTTATTTTGGTTACTTTTAGGGATATGTGTCTTAATGCTTTTTCAGCCTTTGCAACACTAATACTAATAGTATTCAATTCCATAAATAGGTCCTTGTCAATACCTCATAATTCACAAATCGGTATGTGTATATAGATCGTGATTCTCGCAAAGATATTTACATATAAATACAACAATTCACAAGATATTTATTTACATCGACATCCTATACAGGGTGTTAAGAAAACCCTGTCCGTCCCGAAAGGGTGTTATAGGCTTCACAATCACAAGGCCAAATAAAATATTAAATTTGAAATATTCATGATAGTAACAATAATAATTAACTTTAAAATAACCACTTTTTTCCATAAATATGCGATTAAATCAAAGATTACAACACTATTTTCGTCGGAATTTTTGGAGGCCTTTTCTTTGATCATTTGGCAGCGCCTGTGACGACGACGGATCGGACAGGGTCAATCCCAAATTCATAAAATTATTAATACTACCCGTCATTATGCTATACTCATACATATATTTTACCTTGCAGCTTTGAACTGGTTACGAGGCGATGTGGCTGTCCACGGAGAAATGGAAGAAATGCACCAGGTAAGTTATTTAATTTACTTCCTTGTATCATTTATGGTTGTATTGCTATATGGTCTCTTATAAAATATTCTTTAAAGGCAAGCGATGAGCACTTGCGCAGTGTCAGCTAGGAAGAGTCTAGCAAAATCTTCTAACATGCCAAAGAGTAGAAAACAGAAAATATATATAACAAGCCCAAACTCGATGGGTTTACGATGTTGAGTTACAAATTTCCTATGGCCACCTTCTGGCTCCATCATCAGATCAGTTCTTTTTCGTTATGTTAGCTATGATGACTTTGGCTCTGATTCGGTTTAGACGAACTTTTAATCTTGTTTTAGATTATCTTTAGTTCACTTAGTTTAGTAAACTTGTAAATATATAGAAAAAGGGCTGACGTAAATTGTAATTTAGATCTGTAAAATTAAGTAATTAATTTCTTAGTTAATCATTGTCCTTTTCATGAATGTTAGTAACCATAAAAAAGAGCCTTTATTTTAGTTTAGGTTGCAAAAAAATAGAATTCGCGCTCTAAGGGTACGTATGTATGTGGGTACTTAGGGTGCGTCCAGATCTGACGAACGAGCCGCTCGAGCGGCGCGCGCACGTCTGGCGGACGGCGTTATTGACACTTGTGCGTTCGCGCCATGCTCGCGAGCTGCTCGTGTAATGCTTGTTCGGAGCACGTTCGTCAGATTTGGACGCACCCTAAGTACCTCAAAATACTTACCCTGGTTTGAAATAAAGCCGGAAGACGTTATCTCAAGTATATTTTTGCTTATAGGAAGCAGAAAAGAACAAAGTCAGCAAGAAGGTCACCCTCCGCGAGTTGTTCGGCAACCGTCAACTGCGCGCCCCGCTCCTCATCGCGCTGGTCGTGATGCTGGCGCAGCAGCTGTCGGGGATCAACGCCGTCATCTTCTTCTCCACCGACATCTTCCTTAAAGTCCAGCTCAGTAATCAGCAGTCGCAGTACGCCACGCTAGGTAAGTTCGCCAGTTTTCACAGGCTTTGGTCGCAAGCAGACTTTCATAATTCATTATTCTTTATTGTACACATAAACATTTAAAAAGATATACATTAATAAAAGTCGATGTACAGAGGCGAGCTTAACTCAAAATTGAGTTTTCTTCCAGCAAACCTTTGAGTGAAAGTGAAAATAATGATTCAAACAAGTTGTGAGGCAGACAGAAGTGTACAACAAACTAATAGACATACACACAAATACTACATATAGTACGTATATAATATGATATATATTAAATATAGACATAAATAGACTACATAACTCAAATAGAAAGGAAATGTTGTTTTATCTTTCTCCTAAAAACGTTCAGCGAGGGGCTATTGCCAAGGAATGTGGAAGTGAGACTTTCATCTAGGACTTGTGCTATCCCTGACTAGAAAACGACGTACTGCCTATTATTTAGTCACTCTAGAAATGTAGAATGAAGAAGATCCCGTGTCCATAAAAGATTTACATAGGTATTTTCATCATAACTGATTACTGACTATTTACACTGCCGGAGAGAACTATTTCTGCATTTTTTTCCGAATACCTTATCATGATGATTACGTATGTATTATGATGTACTCCAAAAAAACTTTGACAGTGCCGCTGCCACTGTTAAAGGCCTCCTAAATCCTAAACTAGTCGAGAAGTCCCAAAAAAAATGTCGTATATATCATAACATACCATCACGCCTGTATCCCCGAAGGGTTAGGCAGAGGTGTACCAATATTCACCCACAGTTCGCCGGTATGTTTAGGTCCCATGTAATAGGGGGCGAGCCTATTGCCACTAACCGGGCACAAATCCAAATTCCGACCTGCTACTGTGAATTTCATAGAAAAACCCAATAACACCTTGGTCGACTTGGGAATCAAACCCAAGACCTCTAGCGTAGCAGGCCCGCTTAGAACCACTAGGCCAACGAGGCAGTCTATATACCGTGTATAACGTATCTAATGATACAAGATTTATATACCGACCTCCGTGGTCGAATGGCATACACACCAGTTTTAAAGGTGTCGCTAGCTCGTGAGGTCCCGGGTTCGATCCCCGGACGGGTCAATGTAGAAACCAACTTTTCTACATTGCCTCGGGTCTGGGTGTTTGAGGTGCCTTCGTTGTTTCTGAATTCCATAACACGCGTGCTTTAGCTACTTACTTTGGGTTCAGAGCAATGTATGTGATGTTGTCCGCATTTTATTTATTATTATAATACCGTGTTATAACACTCTCTTTCTCACAGGCATGGGCGCCATGAACGTGGTAATGACAGTCATCAGTCTCCTACTAGTGGAGGTCGCTGGACGGAAGACGTTACTGCTGTCAGGGTTCACCGGCATGTTCGTGTGTACGGTAGCGTTGGTGGTCGCGTATATGTATGTGAGTATCGCTCATCATCATCATCATCATCATAATCATTGTGATCGTTCATGTACTTAATCTGTTTCTTCTGTCCATACCCTCCCATTATTTAATGAACAGTTTGGGTAACCGAAACTGTGTGGTTGATGACACAGTATGCTACTAGTTACTTAAGTTAGAGAGAAGGTTAGTAAATGATTCTGTTGCCAAATCTATTTCAAAGGCCATCGACACTGGCATTACATTTCCCCTAACTCTTTCTACGGCGTGTTACGATGAACCTGTTTTCTTTAAATTAAATAATAAATACTCATTATTTTTCTTCTCCTTACAGGCTAACATAGCGTGGGTTTCATACTTATGCATAGCGCTGGTCATCCTCTTCGTGGTTATGTTCGCGGTCGGCCCGGGTTCTATTCCCTGGTTCTTAGTTACTGGTGAGTCAACATAAGTTTAGTTCTTTAAAAAATGCAAAGAAATATTTGATTTATTTGTAAATATTATTATTATTATCCTTACTAATATTATAAACGCGAAAGTTTGTTTGGATGTTTGTTACTCTTTCACGCAAAAACTACCGAATGCATTTTAATGAAACTTTACAATAATGTAGCTTATACATCGGAATAACACATAGGCTATAATTTATAAAGATAGTGTATGAATTGTCCAAAATATAGCGATATGAGTATTCACGCGGGTGAAACCGCGGGGCACAGCTAGTTAAACATAAATTAAAAAATTAAGAAAACTTTTGCAGTGCTATAATCATTCATACAGATACAGCCTTAATCATTATTTTTATTAATTCCTATATCGATTTAAATCACAATTTTAACCGACTTCTAAAGAAGATGTATTTTTTGTGGATCCACACACGTGGATACACAACATTTTTTTATCGTTTATAGTGTATACCTTAGAGGGGCTCGTGGCTAAGTGTAAGCCGTACGGTTTGACCGATAATACAGGTTAAGCCGCGCTCGCCGCGGTTGCTCCGTGGATGGGTGACCATTTATAACATACCGAGACCCCTCCGTGTTTCGGAGAGCACGTTAAACAGTAGGTCCCGGCTTTCATACAAAGATCTTTGGCAGTCGTTAAGTCAATTCTGACAACCAGTCTTACTATAGGATACTGTGTTTCCCAGTAAAATGGGTTGTGGAGGTCAGATAGGCAGTCGCTTCATGTAAAATACGGTATTCAGCCGAATCCGGTAAGACTGGTAGCTGACCCCAACATAGTTGGGAAAAAAGGCTCGGGAGATGATGTGTATACCTTAATACCTCAGAGGTGGTCATATATAAACTTTAAAGAAGTCTGTTCTTCTTTACATTTATGTCTAATCAATGATTTAATTATGTACAGAGTTATTCAACCAATCGTCTCGGCCGGCCGCCACGTCCGTAGCTGTCACTGTCAACTGGACGGCCAACTTCATTGTCGGACTCAGTTTCCTACCTCTATCTGTAAGTATTAAGATGTCTCATTATTATAAGTTTTACGCCCGGTATATTCCACTTTGTTCACCTGGATGATATCACCCAGGTGAACAAAGTGGAATACCCTACGTACAATCATATTTCTATAACTTTTCTTCTCGTTGAAAAACTTTATGGTTTTAGTTCTGGTTTTAAATATTTTGTTAGGAGATTTGTTATCTAGTAAATAAGTTCAGATACCTATATTGAGAAACTCAACTAATGAAATTTTATTTAAAAGCTTGTCCTTCTACCTTAATAACACAAAACAGTATCAAAGTATCGACACCAAGCATTAAAAATAAGCAAAAATTGCGCAAAAATGTAAATAAATGCATTTTCAATTTAACTACACTTAACTAAAAACAGGTTTACTTTAGGTTTTTTTAACAACGAAGATCTCCGTTTTTATATACTTACGTTTTGTCTAGCTTTTTTTTTTTTAACCTCCACCCATTTTGATAAGACACAACTAATAACATGGTCTTCTTGTCCACAGCTCGCTCTTGGCGCAAAAGTGTTCATAATATTTGCGGTTCTTCAAGTGATATTCATTTTATTCATATTCTTCAAAGTCCCGGAAACTAAGAACAAGACTGTTGAAGAGATCACCGCCATGTTTAGACAGCAGATGTAGGTTAACCGACTGAGGTGAAGAGGGTTGTGTGTTTGTACTGTTTGTTATAGGAATGATGGGGTATGAAAATGAATTATGTATTTAAATAGACCGACAGTTAAATAATACCTATTAGACACATTTGTTGCTTTATCGAAATGTATGAATTTGCATTTTAGTGATTGATGATGGATGCTCAGTAAATCATGTAGGCATTTGGTTGTGACGTTCTACGACATAACAAATAAATGTATCTTGGTAGTTTAAAAAAAAACGACTTCAATGTAAGTCTTATATTTATTTCTTATGGAACCCGTTGTCAAAACTGGACCAAAAATGGGACCACATGGGAAGCACCAGCTTTCAAACATAAAAAGAATCATAAAAATCGGTTCACCCAGTCAAAAGTTCTGCGGTATCAAACATAAAAAAAAACAGTCGAATTGAGTACCTCCTCGTTTTTTAGAAGTTGGTTAAAAACATAAAATTATGTTTTGTTCATTACCCCTTTTGTTACTGTGTTTATGACAAAAAATCGAATACATGAACCCATTACCATGGGATATATATATAATTGAAAATGATGCAAAGGTTTTTCCAATTGTTGGTGGCTTAAGGTAAGTTTGTGAATGAATGTGACGGTTTCACAAGCAAACAAACCTTCGTGGGTCGACGAAGTTTGCATGCCAGGGGCCCGAGTCTGCTATTTACACTCCGTGTAAGTGTGCTCATAGTTGGCTCATAGTGGGACGATTTTACGATAATTGGCATTCTACTAACTTAGTATTTCAATTATCAAGTTAGTAGAATGCCAATTATCGTAAAATCGTCCCACTATAAGCCAACTATAAGCACACTGACACGGAGTGTAAATAGCAGACTCGGGCCCCTGTATGAGTTTTAGATTACGTAAAGATAATGCAATTTGTACTTAATTTCAAAGTCATAAGTTTTATTATTTATGTAGACTAAAGTATTTTAAATAAAACTTAACTCTTGTTCTTAAACGTCACTTATTTTTACGACGATCTCGCAAGTCTATCCGTCTCTAAGTTTCACCTTAAACTGAAAGAGACAGCATGAGAATAACGGTAACTTAAAAATTGACGTTTGAGTATTTGGCCGTTATACATTTAGTTTGAGAGTAAAAGGTACCTAGGCCTCGATTCAGCTATTTTAAATGTATGTCAGTGGTCGTTCAGTGTACTTGTCATTGTGCCTAATGTTCGTATTCAGATAAGCCTACAATAAAATCTCATTGAACTCTAAGAGAATGATCGTAATGACCAATTAATGATCGTAATGACAGAATGCCAATTATTGTAAAAATGACCAAATGAAGCAGGTAATTCAATTCAAGCAACTCTTAAATAGCTGAATCGAGGCCACAGGAAAGAAAATATGACGCTTATTCTGTTAAATACGAACTATACTAATATTTGTATATTGATGTCCTTTTTACTATTATTAAATTAGAAAAGGACAGACGTAAAAGTTTTGATTACGCAGAAATGTTTGCATTGATCAGTATTTTTTAGGCGTAAACTAAATATCTAAGTTCGTTGCTCCGTCCTTTTCTAACGCTTTATTTTAGTAAAGGATAGCAATACTTTCGTTTTAGTTTAGTTTGTAAACAAGAGAATTGGCGCCATTTCTTTGTAAGTATTCCATTTTAAAATTGTATGGAAAGATATTTTGAGATTTTTGTATGTAGGTATGGTATTTTTGATAACTGTTCTTGTAAATTGTGAAGTTTATTGAATTACAAGTGACATTTAACGAATGCATTTATTTAAGATGCAATCTACTTATTTGAATAAAAACTGCCAATTTACCAACTTATCATGGATGACAATATTATAATTTAAGATAATGTTTTTATATATTCTTTTAAAATTAATATACGATCATGATTTTGACCATTCTTACTAAGGCATAATGTGTTACCCAGTAAATATTCTGTTAGTCAGATAGACACTCGCTCTGTAACATACTGGTGTTCAGCTGTCGGTGAGACTGGAAGCCGAACACAACATAGTTGAAAAAAGCTTGGTAGAAAAAAAAATGCTGATCAAATATAGTTATATATGAAATCGTTGTGAAATCATGAAGTTGAATATATGTCTGTATTTATTTTGTAACTTATGTTCTGAAACTGTTAAACATTTTTTGATGTGTATGTTTTCGAGTTACGAACGAACAAACATGTTATTATACGTTTACTATGTAAGATGACTATTTTGTATAGATTGTTAAGGAAATAAAAATACTCAGTTACTTGTTTTTTGTTTTAATCATTTATTATTTAAAGTTATTAGACTACAATCGAGAAAAAAATAAGTAATTTGCTCTGGCCAACCGAATACCTGCAAATAAATCACGCTTTGAATCGTCCGCAAAAGCCAACGTAACGTTCGTTGGCGTTTGCCGTCCATATTGGACCAACGAAGGCGAAGGCCGATTTATATAATAACTAGCGACCCGCCCCGGCTTTGCACGGGTGCAATGCTGATACTAAATATACTACATAATCATAAAGTGTTGTAGGGCGAAGCGCGGCCTTCAACGCACTATTTGGTATAGGCACGCGCTCCCCGGCCCCCCGGCCGGTACCGCCGCAACCGCTACGTCCCTGCATTTTAAATCTGTAATATCTTCGAAAATATTCATTTAAATTACATGCTGTAAAGGGCCATATTGATCTTTATTACATGCACAATGTATTTAAGGTACTTAATTGGATAAGGATTAATGCCGTATTGCTTAAAATCGCTTTTTCGTCAATAAGTAACAAATAAAGGATAAAAATGGTTATTGTGGGTTATCCTCAAGAGATAGACATATACCATCGCAGACTTTTTTGTAGACCTTTTTAAGGTGTACAATACTGTAGTACATTACTTTGATCTATCTCGTAGGGTTCAGCCAGCGTTTGCAATGTAAGCGCAAAAAAAGTGTGTTTATTTACGACCTTACATAAAAAACTCTAAGATTATCAGTGTTTCTCTACTTTATTATGCATGTATTATACATATAAACCTTCCTCTTGAATCACTCTATCTATTAAAAAAAACCGCATCAAAATCCGTTGCGTAGTTTCAAAGATTTAAGCATACAAAGGGACATAGGGACAGAGAAAGCGACTTTGTTTTATACTATGTAGTGATAACAAGCGAATAATCATGCCGTCCTGTTATTGATTGATTATTTATGACTTCTCGCGAGCAGATCGCGAACAATTCACGAACGAGCTGCTCGTTCGGTGTGCGTTCGCCAGATCTGGACGCACCCCAATAGGTTGTAGGTTAGAATGACGTTCGCTCGTTTGATGTAAATCGGCCTAAACAAAAAGAATTTGTTGGCGTTCGTTGGTGTTCGATGGCCCTATGTGTACGCAGCATAGTAACGAATTATCAGTAACGTTACTTAAATCTATGGATTTTCAATCCATCTTAAATAACATCAGCGGCTAAAAATAATTTATCTAAAACTAAATGTACTACACTTACGCTTATCGATCCTGAACGTTTTGAGCTAAAAGTTATGAATCCCAAGCACTATTTAACAACAAAAATTTTTACTTTTCACAAATGTCAATGTCAGTCAACTCTTTCCAATTCCCATTTTCGTGCGATTTTCACTTCTATCAAACAAATAAACATTTTAATATGAAACATAAGTGATTTAATTAAAAAAATGGAGATTAAAATAGAGTGTGAGCGCGTATACACGCTCTGTGAAGGTTGTTTGTGCCCCGATAGACGCGTTACGGTATTAAGTGAACAAAATAAAGCGTTGTTTTTCTTTTTACGAGACAACGTTAACTCTTTGGGGGATGTAAGTAATTATTGTTAAGTCAATAAATAATGATAGTATTCCTTAATATTTCTGCTATGTAAACTAGTCTAAATAAGCTTTTATTTGTGAATAATTTAACAAAAGGCCTGACTGAAAAAATAATATTAAGAAGTTTCCTCATGAAGCACAGTAAGCTTCTCATACCACCACTTCATATTAGGTACTTAAAGCGTGTGCTGGCTATTTCAAATTTATTACCTAAAAATCATTAACAAAGTTTCATTACAATGTCTACACATTATCTCTACTGTTAGTCAGGATTTATTATTCAAATTGATTTATTTAAAGGCAAATACACACCAAAAGTCTTAATATTTTTTTATAGAATATTTAACAATTTATTTCTTAGTACATGGTAATATCAGTAATAATCAGTATGTTATAATTAATTTACTTTTTAACATTAAATGATGTTCAATTTATTATTATTTTCAGGAAACCAAGCATGTCCAGTTATGTTGGGAATGCACAGCCATATTAAACAGGATCAAAGAGTTTCAGACCCGCATCAAGACTGCTCAATATAGTCTAATAAGATACATTCAGTTGCTTTACCAAAAGGTATGTAGTTTTATTTTAATGAAATATATTTGAAAATAAAGACAATATAAATAAATAAATAAATTGGGATCTGAAATCGCCAATCCGCAATTGAGCAAGCATGGTGATCAATGCTCGTGCCTTCTCTATATGGGAAGAGGCCTGTGCCCAGCAGTGGGACGTTTATAGGCTGGTATTATTATTATTTTTATTACATTTTAAAAAAGTAAGAAAGTGGAGGCCTTTGCCCAGAAGTGGGCAAAACATAAGCTAAAAAAAACTATCTTAAATTTTTTAATATTTTTTTTTTGTATAAATAATACTACACATATATCAAATTAATAATCTTTTATATTAGGTTAATAACAAAACCATATTATAATAACTTTTACAGGAAGCCATACCCCCACCATTATCACAATTAAAAACCAAAGACAACGACACATTTGACCAAGAATACATATACAACGAAACTAAAATAGAAAAAAAACTCAACGAAGACCATAAAGACTTAATTATAGAACAAAACAACTTAACAGAACCAAGAAACCATGAACCCGAAATCACAGACGAATTACTCTATGAAATAAAATTAGAAAATGACGTAATAAAAGAAGAATACATGGACAATGATCATGATGATTATGAAGATTTCAAAGAAAGAGAAAAAAAACCTAAATCAGTCAAGAGAAACAGAGACAGCAAATACACATGCAACTTAAAAGGCTATAAAAAGTATGCGATTATAACTGAGAATGATATTGATAAAAATAAGAATTACTCGGAACCTATTTTTCTGTCTGAGAGCGAGATAGAAGCTATTTTAGAAAAGGAGAGAAAACAAACGAGTTATGAAAGGTGTAGGTATAAATGTAAGGAGTGCTTACTTGGGTATAGGAGGCCGTTGGATTTGTTGAGACATAAAATGCTGAGACATCATGCGGTGAGTTATATAAATTTTTCACCACAATTGAAATAAAAACACCTATTTTTATATTTTAGTTAATGTCTTTTAACAATTATATTTTTGACCCCCAACGCAAGAGGAGGTGGGTAAAAGTTTGACTTGTTGGTCTGTCTGTGTGTCTTTGAGACGCATTTCAGCTCCTAAATTACTGGAGTAAGTTTGATGCAAGATTTTGGTTTAAAAACTGACTTAATAAAAATGGTTCTTAGATATAATTTGAAAGTTATTGGCTATACGACGCCGCTTCGCAGAAACTTCTAGTTAAATAAAGTTCTAAATACAACGCGAGCTCGATATTTGCGATGCGATGCGAATTCGGTTATGCTTGAACCCTATAAGCAATTTCCTAAAATTTTACCGAATTTTTGCTGTAGCTATTTTACTTTTTCTTCACCCTATAAGCATATTCACTACATGAATGCATGAGGAAGGCGGCCATCAGAGAAGAGTGGCGGTGTGTTGTGAAGCTTGCCACCATCACCTGAAGTGATGACCACGACAACTCTGTCAAGAGTGATCCCGACAAGGAAGAAGATAAGCACATATCGATACCTTAATTGGCAAACCAGCTAACTCCTTATGAGCAAATTTTTCAGGAGACACTTAAAACTCTATAATAATTTTTGTAGACTACTTATAAAGAAATCTAAAATCCCGTTGGTAGATATTAACCTAAATTCTTATTTTTTATACTGTCAGATCGTTTTTGTAAATAAAGCCGTATTTTTGTTGCTTACTAACTAAACAAAAAAAAAATTTTTGACGAAATGTGGAGTTGGCTGGTTTGACAATTAAGGTATCGATATATAAATAAAATATATAACTTTTTCTTTCAGGATCACTACCCAACCCCCTGCCTCGCGTGCAACACACACATCACCTCAGAAGCCCACCTCCTGGAGCACTGGAGACAGCACAGCAACATGTTACGATGCACTCTATGCACCAGTGTATGCAGGAACAAGGCAGAGGTCAAGAAACATGTCAACAGGGTGCACACTAAGGTGTATGCCTGCAGTGTCTGTGGATGCCAGTTTAGGTATGTAGGTCTTGTACTTACAACCTTATAAAACATTATCATCGGTGTAGCCTTTTCCATATATACCATCACGTCTGTATCCCCGAAGGGTTAGGCAGAGGTGTACCAATGTACACCCACAGTTCGCCGGTATGTTTAGGTCCATGTAATAGGGGGCAAGCCTATTGCCACTAACCGGGCACAAATCCAAACTCCGACCTGCTACTGAGAATTTCATAGAAAAACCCAATAACACCTTGGTCGACTTGGGAATCGAACCCAAGACCTCTAGCGTAGCAGTCGCGCTTAAAACCACTAGGCCTACGAAGCAGTCTAGCCTTTTCCCAAGCTACAAATAAATGCGGACAACATCACATACATTGCTCTGAACCCAAAGTAAGTAGCTAAAGCACGCGTGTTATGCAATCAGAAACAACGAAAGTACCACAAACACCCAGACCCGAGGCAATGTAGAAAAGTTGGTTTCTACATTAACCCGTCCTGGGATCGAACTCGGGACCTCAGAGCTAGCGACACCTTGAAAACCGGTGCGTACGCCACTCGACCACGGAGGTCGTCATTTTTTTATCATTTAAAAGGACATGGAAATTAAAATGATCACTTTTATTAGTCGTTATCCCGCATTCGGGTACGTCCCGCATTCGGGTACGTCCCGCATTCGGGTACGTCCCGCATGCGGTAAGATAACTAATGATAATTAGCCTTCAATGGCCTTGTATGTTTTTGTTTCAGAACACTGAAGGATTTCCGGGACCATTATAATACTAACCACGAGAGAGTGGTCTGCGATTACTGTAAAGCTGATTTTGCAACTAAAAGGAAATTACAGTCTCATATCCTGTAAGTAAATACTACAATAATAAATTATTTATATACTATTATAATAAAGCTGAAGATTTTGTTTGTTTGTACTCGCTTATCTCAGAAACTAACATTCGGATTTAAAAAACATTTGACTTATTTTATAATTAATTAATGGATTAATCTAAGGTATGGAATATTAAATTATTTGTTTGGAAAAAAAACAAGGCCAATGAAACCACGGGTAACACATAGTTAATATATGAAAATATTCTAAGGATATAGATTAATTTTATCAAACAAGTATAAAAGTAACAAGAAAACAAATTACTTATATGACGACGATTAAAACCCAAGATTAATTATTAAATTTATTACAGCCGCCACCACATACCGCCATATTGCAACATCTGCAACCGAAGCTTTCGTCTCTACAAATTCTTTGAGAAACACGCCCGTTATGAACACCCGGAACTATTATCCATAGAAATAAAAAAAGAATTATGTTATTGTGTAGAATGTGACAGACAATTCAGCTGCGTGTATAAGTATAAGAAACACTTGTCAGATTCTGTTAAACATCGTCCGAGGAAAAAACAAAGGTAAGTTTACAATTCAGCTATTTTAATGCATGTCATTGGTCGGTCAGTGTACTTGTCATTGCGCCTAATTTTCGTATTCAGATAAGCCCACAATAAAATATCATTGAACTCTCGAAGAGAATGATCGTAATGGCCAATTAATGATCGTAATGACAGTTAGCAGAATGCCAGTTATTGTAAAAATAACAAATGAAGCAGGTCATTCGGTCAATTCAAGCAACTCTTAAATAGCTGAATTGAGGCCCTGTATATACAGAGTGTTAAGAAAACCCTGTCCGACTCGAAAGGGTGATATAGGCTTCACAAACACATGCCCAAATAAAATATTAAATTTGGAATATTCATGAAAGTAAAAATAATAATTAAATGAAATAACCACTTTTTTTCCATAAATATGCGATTAAATCAAAGATTACAACACTATTTTCGTCGGTATTTTTTGAGGTCTTTTGTTTGATCATTAGGCAGGCACATGCGACGACGCAGGCTCTCTCTCTCGCCATTAGAAAAAAAGAATTAGGAAATATTTTTTTTATTTTTTTTTTCCTACTTATTTTTTATTTTTTTAGAATCAGATATCGATACCTAACAACACCTTCACGGATCGGACAGGGTTTTCTTAACACCCTGTATATAACAAACATTAAAAACATTTAGTCGAATTGACCATCGTTTTGAAGTTGGTTAAATTTTCTGTTATTATTTTCAGGTGGCCATGTCCCGATTGCGGGAAGATCTTCGCTCGTAAAACATACATGGACAATCATATTCGCTTAGTACATGTTAAAGAATCAAAACACTACTGTGAACTATGTGATAAGGTAATATACATTATAATCCGGCCGCTGAGAGAATGCGTTCCTGACACATGTCAGTTGGTCTTGATTTGTATGGGGAAAAAACAATTCTAACAAAAAAATTGACTTCAAAATAAGTCTTATATGGTTTTCTTATGGATCCCACTGTCAAAAGTGGGATGTGAAATTGAAATGGAATGAAATTAATGAAAATAAAAAAAGAATCATCATAATCGGTTCACCCAGTCGCAGGTTATCATGTAATAAACATAAAAAAATACAGTCGAATTGTGTACCTCCTCCTTTTTTGAAGTCGGTTACAAGACCGTGTTATATTATTCTGTAACCTGGCGAAATGAGTTTTGAATGATATTATTCGTGTATCTCTATAAATGCAAATAAGTGATAGTAATTTATGTTTAGTAAATTCTTCGCCGCATTAAATTTATATCTTCCTGTTGACCACCACCTGTCAGGAACGCATTCTCTCAGCGGCCGGACTATATGATCTAGAGTCTTTGTTTAATTACCGTATTTGTTATGTTGACACTGTTGCGTCATTATAGTGCGACTGTAACATCTGAATATTTAGAAAATTATGTTAGAACAATGTTTTCGTCTTCATAATTCTTTTATGGAATGATTTTAATGTTATCATAATTTTAGTTCTATTTTACGCCACGACAGTTCTCTTTCCGCATATACTCTAAATGTTTTATTATTATAAGATTCTTTAAATTAATCCAAGTCGTTTTTAATTATTGAAATTAATATTATCTGCTCTTTCCTATTGACTTTTTTCCAGATATAATATTTAATGATCTACATAAATGTTAAAATGTATTATATTTTTTTCAATGTTAACAGTACTTCTGCAATGGCTACGGTGTGCGGAAGCACAAATTGTACGTACACCAAAAAGTACCGCACGAGAAGAATAAGATGTGCGACTTGTGTGGACGGGGGTTCAGTGTGAGTATGCTTTTGTTATTACTATACAGGGTGTTAAGAAAACCCTGTCCGACCCGAAAGAATGATATAGGGTTCACAATCACATGCCCAAATAAAAAATTAAATTTGGCATATTCATGATAGTAACAATAATAATGAACTTTGAAATTACGACTTTTTGCCGCGAAATTCCCTAAATTTGAGATTAAAACAATAATTACAACACCATTTTCGTCGGTATTATTTGGCGGCCTTTTGTTTGATCATTTGGCAGCACCTGTGACTCTCTCTCACGTCTTATAACGAAAAAAAAAAAATATAATTTTTTACATTACTGATATCAGTTATCGATACCTAATAACACCTTAACGGATCAGACAGGGTTTTCTTAACACCCTGTATACATAATTATAGTTTATATTTATAGGAAGTTGAATACATTGCTTTTGGAGCAAAACTTAGTAAATCTAATAAAATAACATTATAATAACGAAATCAAAGGTTAGTAAATATTTACCTTTACTCGTGTGTTTAATTTCTTGTGCGCGTATTGATGTTATTTCCACTTAAACAAACATCAACTTTAGGTGAGAGGAAATTAAAGAACATATTAAACTGACTAGTACTACTAGAGGGGCTCGTGGCTAAGTGTAAGCCGTACGGTTTGACTGATAATACAGGTTAAGCCGCGCTCACCGCGGTTGGTCCGTGGATGGGTGACCATTTATAACATACCGAGACCCCTCCGTGCTTCGGAAAGCACGTTAAACAGTAGGTCCCGGCTGTCATACATAGATCTTTGGCAGTCGTTAAGTCAATTCTGACAACCAGTCTTACCATGGGATAATGTGTAACCTTACATGCAAGCATTACAGGGGCCCGAGTCTGCTATTTACACTCCGTGCCAGTATGACCACAGTTGCATCGTCCGGCGGCGCTCGGGCCCTCTCGGGTGCACTCGGGCCGCTTCGGGCGCGACTTGTGCGCGTTCGGGCGGCCCGAAGCGGGTTCGGGCGGCACGAGTCGCGCCCGAAGCGGCCCGAGTGCACCCGAGAGGGCCCGAGCGCCGCCGGACGATGCAACTGTGGTCATACTGGCACGGAGTGTAAATAGCAGACTCGGGCCCCAGTTGTTATTCCTAAAACTCGTGTTTATACATGTTCGAAAAATAAATTACGAACGCAGTATATTTATAATTCAAAATTCATACATACTGTGTTAGTTCGTTGCGTAATCTTTTAAGAAAATAATATTTTTACATAATCGATGTAAGTTCTAAGTTATCAACAGTTAATTTATATATATTTTTTTATTATTTCCAGACCAACAGAATATTAATAAATCACCGTCGCACACACACAGGGGAAAGACCTTTTAAATGTAAATATTGTCAAGCAACGTTCGCGCAAGATACAGCTTGCAAATCACATGAAAAATCACAACACAAAAATGTTAATATACTACCTAACATACCAAATACATAAATAAATGAAGCACATAAAATAAGGAATTGAAAATAAAAAGATTTTTATTAAAAAATATTTTCAAACAAGTTTTTAAATCAGTTAATCTCAAAGTACTGTAATTCTCCCGCTGAGAGAATGCGTTTCTGACACCTGTCAGTTGGTCTTGATTTCTATGGGGAAATAAAATTCTATGTAACCTGGACATTATAATAATATAATCAAAGGTAACCTGGCATAATACTATAATATAATAATAAATAAATAAATAAATGCGGACAACATCACATACATTGCTCTGAACACAAAGTAAGTAGCTAAAGCACGCGTGTTATGGAATTTACAACTACAACGAAGGTACCACAAACACCCAGACCCGAGGCAATGTAGAATGATGGTTTCTACATTGACCCGCCCGGGGATCGAACCCGGGACCTCAGAGCTAGCGACACCTTGAAACCGGTGCGTACGCCACTCGACCACGGAGGTCGTCAAGTAAATTCTGTTCTGAAGTACTGAATTATATTATTCGTTTATAGGATAAATAAGTGATGACAATCCAGAAGACCTTTTCAATTTCAAGTATTTTTTAATTCTATAAACTTTAACTTGTTAAAACTCCGACATAAGAAGTGTGATAAGTTTACTGTTTGTATAGCATTGCAGCTTGGTAGCTCCTGAACGAATAGTCCGATATTGATGCAATTTTTTCTGTTTAAAACCTGGCTTTTAAAGAGATGGTTCTTGGCTATAATTTATGGAGATTTGTTCTGCTAGGTTGGGTGGTTTAGTCTAGGAATGACTGATTCGCGAAATGACTACATGGTCTATAATTGACCAATTCTTGAAATGTACAATTCTTGAAATGACTGATTCTATAAAAGACCGATTCTTTTAAAGACCGATTCTATAAATGACCGATTCTTCAAATGACTGATTTTTCAATTCTATGAATGTGTGTGAATATCGTAAATAAAATGCTATGTAAGGGTTTGCAAATCATATATTTCAACTAGTTTCAAAAAATAACTTGTATCATGTCCCAAAAAATAACTTGTATAATGTCACGTACTACATTTTGTAGCGCAAAAGTAAACATTTATTCGGTATATTTTAAAAAATCAACAATTATAAAAATTAAGAAATAAATCACTTAGGAATATGTAGTTGAATATAAATCATTTTTTTTTTAAAAGACTACTGATGTTTCCCTATTTTTAATTTATTTTAATACTTTTTTGTACTTTTTATCAAATAAAATATAACGGTTTCGGCAATTTTTTCGTGAAACCTGGAAAAGAGTATCCCTTTTTCTTAGTTTTTGATAATCGATGATTTTTAATTTTATAACTTTTTGTTAATTGTTGATTTTTTGAAAAGATACCGAATAAATGTTTACTTTTGCGCTACAAAATGTAGTACGTGACATTATACAAGTTATTTTTTGGGACATGATACAAGTTATTTTTTGAAACTAGTTGAAATATATGATTTGCAAACCCTTACATAGCATTTTATTTACGATATTCACACACATTCATAGAATTGAAAAATCAGTCATTTGAAGAATCGGTCTTTTATAGAATCAGTCATTTCAAGAATTGTACATTTCAAGAATTGGTCAATTATAGACCATGTAGTCATTTCGCGAATCAGTCATTCCTAGACTAAACCGGTTGGGTTTCTCATCTATGGCTTAATTTTTTATAGAGATTGTCATTTTGACAGCAATTTTGGCGCCAAAGCGTACAAACATATCCATAAATGTAAATATGAAATAAAAGATATTTGAAAACTTAATTCTCGTTTTATTCGATTAAAAATACATAGTGTAATACTCAGCCTTATTATACAGTTGACTTAAACCTAGAAATTACGATCATTAATATAATGAAGTAACATACTGTACATAATATTAACACGATTTGTTATAAAACTACATATTGTATATATGGACATACTTTTACATTTTGGAGTAAAATTATTGTGTTTTTTGCATTGATTGTTATTAGCACAGAAATCGCGGTCTAAGAATCCAAAATGTAGTTACGAAATCTTCCAAATAGAGTACCAATTGCATTCTGTATTTACTTTTAGCAGCTATACCCATCTGTGCTTTTTTGTGTGTCTCTTTTCTCTGATTTTTATTATGCTAATTACTGGGGCAACTCTTCGGGCTGACTTAAATAATCCAAATAAAAGACATAACAGCAAACTTATAAACTAAACAATACAATATGCAGTTTCTTAACAATAAAATCACCATAATTACAACCGAATTCCATTTTGATTTTTCTTTACAATCCATTTTAAAACACCTCTATTATTTTTTATTGTGGCGCCATTTTCTATTTATTTTTTAAAAATTCGGTATGGCGGATATTTACTTTAAAAAGTTTCTGCTTATGGGGATAGCAGCTGCCATCAAATTCAAGTGGAGTTTAATTTCGAGATAATTTTATAGACGTCCTGCTCAATACTTAAGGTCCATATAAGAATAGCAATCAGATCTAATAAAGAAATATATTATGATGATTTTCAAGTTCACGATCTTTGTCTCTTTTTTTTTTTTCTTTAGACAAGCATTTGGTCATTTTGGTTATGCTGGCAATATATTCATATAAATGTGGCCAGTATAATATTTTCTTCATGGACTTTAACTTCATTTTTTGAACAAAAAATCTTGTAATTCATGTAAGTAATATAAAATATTGTCAAAAGTCGATTTCGGGTAAACTTTGTAAAGTTAACTTGATTGAAATAATAAATAAAGTATGTTATACATGGTAAATAAATTATAAAAGTAATTTTGAAATTGAATTATACAGAGTGTAACAGAAGTGCATGGTCATATTTGAAATACTGCTTCTGAATCTAGAAATGAACAACTTTTTCCAAGAATGTGATAAACTATTCTGATAAAAGAAAAATCTCTTTTCCATAAAAACTTTGATCAGCTGATGATAATTTTATATCATCTCGCCATATTTTTTAGAATTCGCTGTTTTTTTTTTAAGTGGTTGATTTCCCGCCGAAACAGTATAAAAAATATGGCCACACATGTCAGTTACAACTTAGGCTTTTCTAATATTTTCTTTCTTCAATACTTTAATATTTACTATCTGCTAGGAACTAACCATGTCTGTATCTTTAACAGAAAGACACTTCTTTACTAAAATTATATCATACATAGCTTTTATTAAAATGTTCCTGGTAAGTATAAACTTTTAAGTTTTTTTTTTATTATGGATATAGATCTCACAGGATAAACAACTGGATTTTGTATTGATCCAAATAAAGGAGTTTTTTTTTTAGCTATAGCTTTTTTTATAAATTTTTGGGTTTATATGATTCCATCTATTTTTAAATAAGATAATTGAAATTGTGTATATGCAAAACAATAGTTATGAAGTTTCTTTTTTAAATTGTAATCACTGATTTTTCATAAAATGATTTGTAGAAATGAGTAAATTGCATTTTTCCTAAATATTATCCCTGAAGTTTAAGAAATATAAAAGTACTAACACACAAAAAATATGTTTGATTTAGTACATAATCTTGTAAATAGAATTAATTCATACACCATCAATATTTACAATGCATTTACACCCAAAAATTATATGCATGGTATACATTCCATGTTGATACATAGTGCCTGCACCATTTTCACAAACAAAGAAAAAAACAAACCATAAAGTCTATACTGCCAGTAACATGACAATAAAAATAAAATTGTATTTATCTTTGATTTGGAGTCCTAAGTTTACTTAATATGATACTGGTGGAACATGCTGCATCATATTACTATATACACATTGATTTTCAACTGGTTTCATCACCGGCTGCATCTGCGGATGCGGCATTATATTCTGTATCTGTGGTTGTGGCTGTGGCGGAGGCTGCTCAGGAGGTTTCTTATTCTTCTTCTCACACTTCTTAAACTTAATACCGAGTTTATTTAATAATATTAACCTTAGAGATTCTTTCCCACCCTTATAATTCAATTCGTGTTTTGCCGCTGTTAAAATTTTGCCCAACGTTGGTACCTCTTTTCTGACTGAATAACTGTTTACAATGCCTCTTAGAGCGCATAATTGGAAGTAATCTAACTGGACTTTAGTTTTTCTTACGCGTTTTTTCTTGGGACCCGGGATTTTAGTCTGTGTTGCTTCGGCGCGTAAGCCGTCCCTTTTTATTCGTTTTATCGTGCTTTCTGACAGACCTGTAGCTGCACACGCTCGCTTAACAACATTTTCTACTGGGAAAGCGTAGCCTCTGTTCTGTTTTTCGCTTTCAAAGAACTTAATTACCTTAAATATGATCTCCCTCGCTTGGCCCTCGATTGCTTCTTTTTTCTTCTTTTCGAGCTTTGGTTTTCGCTCGGCGAGCAAAGGCGGAGGTTCGGGATTATTTACTGGCTGTGTAACATGATTCTGTTGCTCCTGTGGAGGCTGTTGGTGCATAATAACTGCATTCACAGCAGGAACTTCGTACACATTGACGTTAATATTCATTTTCGTTATAAACAAATTACGAGATTCTCAAGATATATCTGTGTGTCCTGCATTAATGTATTGTTTGTTTATGCCGTCGGTTATTTGTAAACAGCGAATTATCGGTTTATTTATGATAAATACACAATAGAAATTAGAAACAATAAATTAACAAAACGGTAGCCATAGTCTATTTCATGTCTATTTACCACAGACAATTATTTTGTTTTGTTTGTTTTTAACATATTAATCATTCGCAGACGACTTAGGTTACAAATAAAATAATTTTCTAAGTTTAACAACTAAATAAATGATTACTACAAATTTTTTACTCTTTTACTCTTTTCTTCCTGTATTATCAATTTTAACCGTATAAAAACTACTTTATTTCCATTCTTACTGGAAAATAAGAGGTGGAACGGAACGGAGTTCGTTTTTATTTGACATTGACAGCAATTGTACTATGTTGCCAAACTATTATTTTACCAGCTCTAAGAGTATTTTTAGGAAAATAGAATGATGACTGTCGACGTCTGTGCAAAAAAAGTAATAGGCCTGTAATCTTATTCATTCAGCCAAAAGCATCTTATTATTTGGAAGTCATCTATAAAGAGGCATATTTTAAGAAGCTTTACAAATTATCTTACATCTCATTAGTAAAATAAAATATGTGAACAAAAAAAATATTTGTTATCATATAAATTGGTAAATGCTTAAAGTTTTTGAACCATATTCATAAGATAATATGTTAGCAGAAAATTTGTTTGATTTACATGGCAACTTTATTATTTTTTCGAGTGTCACTGACTCGCAGTCCATTTCGTAAATAAATAAACAAAACACATAATTCTAATGATATTATCTTTAAAAACTCAGTAAATAGTAAAATGGATGATTGTCCTGAGTTAGTAATAAAGAAACTGTGTTGTACATGTTTATGTAGGGATAGAAAATTGTTTCAATTGTGCAGATTGCTTGATGGAGTCAATAATTTATATTCATTGTTGTCTTACGATTCCGAGGCTTTTAGGGTAATTTTATTAATTATTTAATTAGCTGTAACTCCTTCAGTTAATTGTTAATTTAATGTATGATAGTAGGTATGTACAAACACCTACATATCTTATACAGTATGATAACTCAGATTATTTCTCAAGAAAGAGGAAAAACAGATACTTTTGGTTGTTTAGGAATTAGATTAAACTATTTTCTGTTTATAATAATAATAATAATAATGGATAATAATAATAATGGCTGATAATATATGGAAATAACTAACGCAAAAGTTTTAGATTAAAATATTTAGTTTCTAGCAAAAAAGAAATACTTTTGTCTATTTTGACAGAATTATATCATAGATAGATTGGAAAGAGCTATATCCTAGCCTAGTATCTATACTCAAAAAACAATTTGTTTTGCTTATAAAATCCCACCGTCTGTAACCAAAATATTTATTTTCTTAAATAAAAGCCAGCCATAAATAAATACACTATTATTTAGTTCAAATATTAATTAATTATAAGTGGGTCTTTATTCCAAGTTTAATGTAACCAGGAGGGGTTCTTCAAAGACACGGCAAGTCTCCACATCTGCTGGGAATGTAGAGCCATCATGAGCAAGATGTCTGCCTTCAGACGGCAGGCCTGTGACGCGCAGAGACAGCTGACGATGATCGCTGATGGACGGACTGATGTAAGTAGTTATAATTTAATTTATAAAATTATACTCAGAGATATAGTGTGTATAGATAAATAATAGATAAAATTAAATTTGTCAAGTTTTTAATAAATAATGTATTATTTAAATACCCACAATAAAAAAAGAAAGAACCAGATAAACAGCAATGGAAATAACTGCTTGATCTAAAATAAAACTATAGTTTTGACATTACAAACAGATCCTTTGAATTTATTTTATGTATTAAAATTATTTTAGTCAAATAAATCAAAATGTTTTTATTTCTTATAAACCAAATAAAAAAGGCGCTCAAGAAACGTTACGTTAAATCTACTGACTCTAGTTGCTCGGTTCCAAAGTGTCCTTCCTATGGAGAAGAGCCGACAAGAAACTCCATAGGTTACTCTTTTAAAAACTAAATTGTTACAATTATTTGTACATTATTGGTAAAATATATGCGTCAACAACGCAATAAAACTACGTTAATAAAATAAAGGAAAAATACTAATAATAATTTAAAATAAAGAAAAAATACTAATAATAATTTAAGGCAATCAATCTATAGTACTATTATAATAATAATAGTAATATAAGGTGCTATAAAAACATCCGCCACGGCTTTAATGGGAGGTAGTATTGTGTTTATAGATTACAATAGTATAGATAAATTATTGATTATTTATCATATTTTTTTTCATACAAAAAAAATAACATATAAATTTGAATTGATTTATTAGTATAAAACCATCCCGTGTCCTAAGCTGTTGCCGCTCCGCACCGAATTCACGTAATTTGTGAACCACGTTACGCAGAATAGAGTCAATGTTAATTTAACAATTTTATTTTCTAAAATTTAATTAACTGTTCCGGGGTAGGAAAGTTCTTCACTATTGTAATCTATAAACACAATACTACCTCCCATTAAAGCCGTGGCAGATATTTTTATAGCACCTTATATATACAATTTATACAAGATACTAATGCTTGTAAAATACATTCATATTCATATCTTTATTTTCATGGCATTATCAGTAGGTAGCCAGCCAAAAAACCAATTTTATACTTTTTTTACAGATAAAAACCCACTCCCTATCCCGTCTCACACACAACAGAACACACCAAATCACGATCACGGACTCAACCATAGACCGAGACAACTTCATAGACTGCGGTACCACAATTAAATACGAGACTGACGAGGACATACCATTATCAGAACTAAATAACTGGCATGATACAGAAAACGAAAGCACAGAAAAAAATAAAAAACATTCAAAGGGAGAAAAGAAAAAGAAACGTTATTCAAATTTTTTTGAAGAACAATTTCAAAGTAAGAAGTTGAGTTTTTCAACTGTTTTGGTAGATGAGAAAGAGATGGTAGATGTTAGAGGGAGAAAGAGGATGGAGGTAGAGTTTGTGGGAGCGGAGTATAAGTGTGAAAGCTGTATTGAAGTTTTTGGAAGTCAGGATGAGTTGGTTAAGCATTGTGAAGTACATGTAGAGGTAAGAATAAAAATTTTTAAAAAAAAAGACGTTAAAATAAGTCTTATGTTTATTTCTGGTGGATCCCTTTTTCAAAACTGGACCAAAATGAGACCACACGGGAAGCATTAGCTTTCAAATAAAAAAAGAATCATCAAAATCGGTTCACCCAGTCAAAAGTTCTGCGGTAAGAAAAATAAAAAAAAAACAAAATACAGTCGAATTGAGTACCACCTCCTTTTTGAAGTCGGTTAAAAATAATTTATTTATTTTAGAACATATTTGCAAAATTGATAGGTAAACAATCAGTTAAAAAAAACTAGTAGAGAGACATAAAATAACTCTTATTGTAATTGATTTAAATTCATCTGTAAATAAAAAAATAAAAGAAAAAGACATTTGTTGCTACTAAACAAAATAAACAAAGTAACAAAGAACAGTTTTACAGAAGAATAGAGTAAGTATTAACAGTAGCAAAAGGAGATGGCTCAGCTAATGTTGCTCCGAAAACGTCGCAACGCAAATTTTCAACCATTCTAAAGCCAAAATACTTCGAAAAAAAGGTCCACTTTTATGTTCATTTCTAAATTTTATTTATTACATTTTTAGAAATTAACAGTTAAGTTGATATCTTGACCATTTGGTTGCCGCGAACAATTATTTGACTTTACGGCTGGTTGACGCGCTCAACTTGCGCACGGCAACCAAAAACATTTGTGACCGGCGAAATATAAATTCGACTTACCGCTTAAAAGTAATAAAATTAATTATATTCAGTAACCTTTTACTGTTATTTACAATTCAATACTTAAATAATAATATGTATAGAGTAAAGTTCTCAACAAGGCCGCTGCGTGTTGGATCTGTATCCCCACGTAAGCCTTTCAAAGGACCGGGTCTCTTCTTCTGAAGATATCCCGTGAAAATAAAGAGATACATAATAATAATAATAATATTCCGGGACATCTCACACACGGTTATCAGATCCCAAGCTAAGCAGAGCTTGTGTTATGGTAACCAGACAACTGATAAACATACATTTCTAAATACATACATATTATGGATAAATTACACCCAGACACAGAACAAATGATCGTGCTCATCACACAAAGATTTGTCCCGAGTGGGAATCGAACCCACGACCTGCGGTATAGCAGTCAGGGTCACTACCCACTAGACCAACAGGCCTGTCAAATCAATCAAAAATCTAATAAAAAACATTATATTCTCTTACAGAAACCCGACCACATGCAGTGCGACATCTGTCTATCTTATATAAACGAATCTACATACAAGGAGCACAAAGAATCCCATTACAACAAACATATTTGTCAATTATGTTTGTATGAAACTTATAATTTGAATGACATGTTCACACATTTGAGAGATCAACATGCTGTGAAGAATCCTTATGGTAAACGGAAAAAGGTAGATTTATAAATAGCCTTATGTAACAAGAAAAATAGAAAATCCCGATAAATTTAATAAATAAGATAAAATACTGGCTCTACCACGTATGGTTGGTTATCGTGGCCAATAGCCTATGTCCTATCTTAAGATTACCGCATGCCAAGTTTTATCAAAATCGATTCAGCTGTTTAGCTGTGGAAACGTAACTGAAAGGCAGAGTTACTTTCGCATTTATAATATGTATTAGTTTAGATTTTTTTCTAAAACATTGTTTGGTTTAATTGTACTTATTTATTAAATATTTTAGAGTCGGCGAAAAACAGAAACATTGAAGACTGAAGCAGAAAATAAGAGCGACGCTATGACAGACAAACGTACGCCTTTTGGATACCTTTGTACAGAATGTAACAAATATTTTGAGTGAGTATCATTCATATTATGTACCTAAGTGTAGTAGTTTTCACAAGCTTCAGTATCTAGTACATTTTTAACAAAAAAAAAATAAGTGGAGTAAAAGTATCCTGAGCTACCATTTAGAACATAACCTATCTGCTAGCGAAGTCCCGTTGAAATCGATTCAGCCATTCTAAAGATTAGCCGAAACAAACAGTTGGACATAAACTAAAATATGCATTTAGTGAAAAGCAGTTAATTTGAAATTATAAACATTTATTTGTATAGATAATTGTCTGTCTCATTATATTATTATTATAGTAATAAGAATCAACGTTGGAAGCATGTACAAAGACACCATAGAGAAGGGTACAAATGTGCCACTTGCGGGAAACGATTCGCCTTCAAAAATAACCTTACGAGGCATGAACAGTAAGTAAAAATATTACTTCTTTAACATATATAAGTACAATATAATTTATTGATTGAATTAGAAACCTTCAACAAAATTACGTTAAAAAGCTTAAGTGCGATTCTACCAACAGATATTTCCATTAATTTCTAAGAAAAATAGATAGTATAAATACTCTTTAAAAAAAACTAGGTATGCCTTGTGGTTTTCGAGAGATTTAATCACACCGTAACTTCTATAATCGGTCCAGTAGTTTCGGAGCAAATTGGCTCTGACTAATAGACAAACGCGCGAGTGATCTTATAGGAATTCCGTTTTATCATTAGAGGTACGGACCCCTAAAAAGCTATCCTGAATAGTAATTTTAACTATTTTTTACACGACTGCCCAAAAAGGAGTGTTATGTTTTCAGGGTTCATGTATGTATGTATGTATGTATGTATGTATGTTTGTGAGTTTCTTTATTCCACCATAACTCCTAAAAGGCTTGACCGATTTCAATGTTTGTGGTATCATTAGAAGCTTTGAGTTATCCCGAGTGACATAGGCTATGTGGACATTAAAAAATGGTCAAGTGTGAGTCGAAATCGCCTGCAAAGGGTTCCGAACGATATTTTTTTTTGCGTTGTGTCATGTTTTTTTTTGTTGTTCACTAAAAGGTATTAAATAAAAAAAAATAATTAAAAAAATTAAAAAACACGCCTGCCATGTCAAAAAAAAATTAAAAACAAGTCAAATATTTGCAGTCGGGGTCGGTTACTTGGAACAATTCATTACAGGTCCCCCGACTGCAAATATTTGACTTGTTCTTAATTTTTTTTGACATGGCAGGCGTGTTTTTTAATTTTTTTAATTATTTTTTTTTATCTCTTCCAGACTCCACAAAGGCCCTTTACCCCGTGAAGAGTGCAAAGTCTGCAACAAGATGATAAGGGTGGACCTTATAAAGATTCACTCGCGCATACATACAGACAGACAAACGTTCACGTGTGTAGAGTGTGCCAAATGTTTTGTTAGTAGAGCGTCGTATGAACACCACTTGAAGTATACGCAGGCTCACGCGCAGAATGATATACTTAAGTAAGTTCTTTTATTGTTTTGATATTAAGTTACAAATAAAATAGATGGTAGAGGTCATGACGTACAAAGAAGTTCAAGAACTCGCACAGGACAGACATAAATGGAAAGAGCTGTACCGACAAGAGCATGGCTCTTAAATTGATGATGATGATGATATTAAGATGTTTTTTTTAGATTACTAAAGATCTGAAATTTTTATAAGTTGCTTTTTAATTATTCGTTTATTTATTTATTTATTGCACTATGTAGTTTACTATATACACATTACATAATAATAGTATAAACTTTACCAGACATAGACCGTGTAAGGGCGTTGCAAGGTAACTAAGGTAAACTAAACAAGGTAGTTAATAAGTATAAGTTTTAATTATTTTAAGTTTTAATTATTAGTATCTTTTGTTTCTTAGAGTTCTTAAACTTCATACCAAATTGCATTAAAATCGGCTGTCTGGTTTAGCACTGAAAGCGTAACAGACAGATAGAAAGGGTTACTTTTGTATCTAGAAATTAATGTGGACAACATCACATTCTTTGCTCTGGACCCTAAGTAGTTTAAGCATTTGTGTTAGAAATCAGAGACAACACTTACAACAAACAGAAAGACACGAGACCACGTAGAAAAGTAATCTTGAGTCAGACCTCGTAGTTGTCGAGCTATGAGGTCCCGTTTTCGATCCCCGGACGGGTCAATGTAAAAATAAAGCCACTGTTCTACATTGTCTCGGGTCTGGGTATTTGTGGTACCTTCGTTGACTCTGATTCCATAACACAAGTGCTTTAGCTACCTACTTACTTTGGGTTCAGAGCAATGTATGTGATGACGTCCGCATTTTTTTTATTTGCCACTTAAGGCTTATGTACTTTTTCATATATTCTAATAATGTAACCTTTACTTGTAGATATAAATGCACTATGTGCGACAAAGGCTATCGTTCTCGCGGTGAACTAAGAGACCACACGAACTATCAACATATGGGGAAGACACAACACAAGTGTCCAGTTTGTGGGAAGGTAATAATTCATCATAATAATCCAGCCTATAAACGTCCCACTGCTGGGCACAGGCCTCTTCCCATATAGAGAAGGCACGAGCATTGATCACCACGCTTGCTCTCTGCGGATTGGCGATTTCAGATGCCAAATTTTGGAATCCAGGTTTCCTCACGATGTTTTCCTTCACCGTTTGTCAGAACTGTCTTAGAATAATTAAGAAAGTACATATAACTTTGAAAAAGCCACATTGGTACTTGCCTGGGTTCGAACCTGCAACATTGTGCATAAAAATCCGTTCATTGAACCGCTAGGCCACCACGACAACACATAGTTCATCATAATGTCGTCAATTTATTTATTTTAATTTATATAAACACACAAAATAGCAACAAATATAAAACAAATAAATGCAAAAGTAACTAGACTACTGGTTGCCGCGGTCAGACTGAAAGCTGCATTGTTTGCCGCGCTCAACTTGTCCGCGACAACCGGCAGTCAACTGCAATCGTTTCTGACCGGTGCCAAAATGATCTGTTCATATCAACCAATAGTCAAACTCGGTCAATTCTTACCGATAAAAAATTGTCTACTTACGTTCTACCCGCTGAGAGAATGTGTTCCTGATCTGATGAGGAAGTGGTTAACAGGAATATATAACTTTAATGTGGCGAAGAGTTTATTAAACATAAATTACTATCACTTATTTGTCCTATAAACAAATAATATCATTAAACCAGGTAACAATGAATAATATAACACGGTTTGATTTCCCCATACAAATCAAGACCAACTGACATGTGTCAGGAACGCATTCTCTGAGAGGCCGGATGATAGTTCGTATGTATATTATATATTTTTTTATAGATAATTATAGATATTTTTTTAGGCATTAGCTACTCGTCGTTGTATTACTCGTCATGTGCGAAGGACACATGATGGCGTCAAAGAAAGCCCAAGGGATAAAATCTGTCAACAGTGTGGGAAGGCTTTTAGAGTAAGTTTTTATGTAACTTAACTAGCTTTAATAATCAAAATAATTAATCTTTATTTTTTCAACATTGTTCAATGCGAGACAGTAGTTACAGAATAAATTTTGACCACAGATTAAGTGACTACGATTGACGACCTCCGTGGTCGAGTGGCGTACGCACCGGTTTCAAGGTGTCGCTAGCTCTAAGGTCCCGAGTTCGATCCCCGGACGAGTCAATGTAGAAATAAACTTTTCTACATTGCCTCGGGTCTGGGTGTTTGTGGTACCTTCGTTGTTTCTGAATTCCATAACACAAGTGCTTTAGCAACTTACTTTGGGTTCAGAGCAATGTATGTGATGTTGTCCGCATTTATTTATTTATTATTTATTTATTTATTATTAAGTTGATCAGCCTTTTAGTAACCGAGGGGGATTTTAACACACCGTTCGTCTGTCACTCGCTGCCCGCGCCATTGACTTCGTGACGGAGACCTAATAGTTTTTTCCTTTGCAGGATAAAAAAGGTCTTCGTGAACATGAGCTGATCCACACAGGCGAGCGTCCGCTGTCGTGCGAGCTCTGCGGGTGTACGTTCAGACAGAGCGCGTCGCTGTACACCCACAGGAAACGCGTGCACAACATATACCCGAGCACTAAGACGCTCACGCTGTTAGACGCTAGCTCAACTGAGGTCTAGGTGTAAATTATCTATACAGGGCTAGTTTTCAATGACCAGCCAAAACTTAAAATTAGGATCTAAATATCGAACCGAGGGTACATTTTAAATATTATCGTCGAAATGTCTTAAATAAATCCTAAAATACTCGGTAAGTTCAATGACCTCGCTCACAGGCTCCTGGCGAGTCGTGCCTATTGTGAATCAGTGTACTTTTGTGTTGCACTGTTGTCATATTCACGCGTTCGGTTTTTCGTGGTTGCCAAGCACGAAAAAATATGAAAAAAAATACCCTTTTTCTTTCATTATATTGAAAGTATTATCGATTCTGAATCAGCTCTGAAAATTTAGACGATACTCGAAAACTAACCCACAAACAAGTTATGGGTAACGTGTATTTAAATTGCAACTTTTTTGGTTTATTTTTTGTATGTTTTGTACGCGATATCTACGGCGATTGTTTTGCAATCAATTATGCTATTCGTTGATCTATTTAGATTACTTACATTTAAGTGACTATTGATCTCAAATTATATAAATCTTATCTATAAGTAAAGTGTAAGTTAAATGTAAATTTGTATAATTATATGTATATTTGGCTCATGTAAAGAATAGATATTATTATGAAAATAGAAGCTTTAATTTTTGTACGATAAATAAATTATTAAGATTAAAACATGCCTTTTACTAACTTAGTTAAAAACTTATCATTACAGTCCTATTAAGACCGAAGTATTTGTTTTAGTAAATAAGTCACAATATCATTTTTTTTTAAGTTGCTCTATAACTATATGGTGTTCAGCTGTCGGTGAGACTGGAAGCCGACCACAACATAGAGCGGGAAAAGACAAGGCAGAAAGAATTGTAACAAATGCTGACTGGCCTGTTGGTCTAGTGGTTAGTGACCTTGACTGCTAAACCATAAGTCGTGGGTTCGATTCCTACCCAGGACAAATCTTTGTGTGGTGAGCATGATCATTTGTTTGTTCTGGGTGTAATAATTTATCTACAATATGTACCTATGCATATATTTAGAAATATAAGTACGTTTATCAATCTGGTTACCATAGAACAGGTAACCTAATTTGGGATCAGATGGGCGTGTGTGAGCTGTCCCAAGATATTATTAAATAAAACGCATTGTAATCATTATAATTTATTTTAAGAAGTTATAAGAGTATATATTATTTATTGGCAGGATGTAATAGTTTATTATGAGTGTATAAAGCAGCAGAATGAGCGAAGGTGGCGGGACAGTGCGTGCATTGTAACGGGCGTTCTCCAGTATGAGTGCGTATATGAGATTTCAGCATAGTTTGGGTCTGAAACAACGAAAACCATTTTAATATTATTGTTTGATTCACCAAAAAAAGAACTCATTTTGAGCAAAAATTTTGTAAACCGTCTCATTGCCAGATGTACTCTTCACCCCTTTTGGATAGATATACTAGTCCAGTCAAGATAGACATTTCAGTTTGCATTCATTCGCATAGAGCTGAAAATTGGTGGAGGTCTCAAGTACACCATTATAAAGGAAATATTAAAAGTCCCCAAAAATCCGACTTGTGAAAAAAAAGGTACACAAGGTCCAATGTCAATGATACCACCTTTTCGCATTTTCCTCATAAATGGCAAGTATTATCGCCAAAATAGGTCAAACAAAAGTTGTAGATCATGCAATTATCTACAAAATTGTCTCAATACTTTTTCCCTGAGGATCACCATTCCGGAGATATCGTGATGACAAGGATTGAAGAATATATGTATCATAGTCATATTCTACATCATGCACACATTTCCGCACCACCTATGAGGTAGTGTACGAGGCGCATTTTTAGGGTTCCGTACCCTATACCCTTTCGGTTACACCCCGTCCCTAAACGAATAGATCGATTGTGATGCGCTTTTTTTATTCAGCTATAATGTATGAAGATCTTATAAGTAATTTTTAAACATTAGACGAGTAGCGATTTCTTATTTTATTACAGTGTAATATTTAATATCTATGAAGTAGATAAGTAAATTGATTTTTATGTGAGATCTATATTTGATAATGACTTACAGTGAACGCTCTTCCGCAGTAATCACATATCTTATTACGAGGCGGTCTTTTCTTGTGGTGCACGAAGTTAACGTGCCGATTCATAGCGGAGTTACTTTTGAACACCTGAAATGTGTAGAAAATGTGTTGTATAAAATTTAAACCAGTAAAATAATTGCTATAGAACTAAAAAAAAATATTATTTGTCTTTCCATTAATAAACAATATTTAATTAATCATATCATTTTAAAAACTATGTATCTTACAGTGAATTCTTATTTTGAATAATGTATTTATTCATCATTGTCATATTAATCATGTAAATTTTTATTTTTACTTATCAGCATCTCCCGAGCCCTTTCCCAACTATTTTGGGGTCGGCTACCAGTCTTACCGGATTCAGCTGAATACCGTATTTTACATGAAGCGACTGCCTATCTGACCACCATAACCCATTTTACTGGGTATTAACACACTATCCCATGGTAAGACTGGTTGTCAGAATTGACTTAACGACTGCCAAAGATCATGGTATGACAGTCGGGACCAGGGGTAGGACAGTTCCATACATTGACAGATGTGAGGCAATTTTTTTCAAAAGGCGACATCTACTAGCTCAATCCTCTAAACAATTAGTTACTTTAAGTCACCACAGGTGGCGACACTATCGATATAAATATAATTTGTCACTAAAATTAAATTAATTAATATGATTTTAATCACCAATTTGTTTTATTTAAGTCGTATTATAATTATTTTTAATTATTTGTCTACATTTCAAACTGCATAATATTTAAGATAGAAACACAGTGAATTGATTTCCGATTGTCAAATTGTTAATTGTTATTTATTGTATATTTGTTATGATTTTCACAAATATGGCGACTGCTCCTTGCGTTAGCGCTTGTTTGTAGTTTCGTCCTATGTTTGTGCATTTCTTCGTGAAATTAATCCGCCGATCCACGTTGAGTTGATTTTTAATTTGATAAAGTTTTACTGTGATTTTATTACAATAAAACTTTATCCGATTACAATCAAGCAAATTAGGAAGAAGTATATGCACCTATTCCTATAGCTATACATATACCTATATATTCTACACCTATAGCTATATATACATACATTACAAGTTTGCGGATGAAGTTAATAGAGGCGCTAGTTGTCCAATCAATTGACATTTGCAGTCTACAAAAAAATCTGTGAGAGGGCTCTCTATACCCGATATATTACTTTCCTCTATGGTCGGGACCTACGGCTTAATGTGCTATCCGAGGCACAGAGGGGTCTCGATATGTTCGGAAATGGTCACCCATCCACGGACCAACCGCGGCGAGCGCGGCTTAACCTGTATTATCGGTCAAACCGTACGGCTTACACTTAGCCACGAGCCCCTCAAATTTTTATTTTTACTCATACCCTTTTTTAATTTGTAAATGTTGTGATAGTCTATAGTAACATGCATAATATTGCATGTTACTGTAGACCAAAGACAGACACAATGTGACAAAGCCCGGTGAAGCAGTCAAAGCCTGCGCTCAGGCTAACTGCAAAGATCTCTACAAAAAAAAACCCATCACAATGTAACGATATAAATAGCAATTTGATGGACGTGATGAGGTTTCTGTATAAAATGAGTTATTTTTAATATTTTGCACAGTTTTTAGGCGGGGTGTTGGTTTTATAATATTAAAAGCTATTCTAATACCAACCTTAGAACACTTCGGACATCGATGTTTAATAATCTTCAAATGTTCCCAGTTAATATGTACTTGTAGATTACTCTTCTTGACAAATTTAGCGCCACACTCATCACATATGAACCTGTTGAAAATAGTTTAGTTAAAGCTAGCATTTTACAAATATCAGCCTATTATAAAAATTTTGTTCAACAAAATGTAAATAAAAATAATATTAACCTTTTCCCTGTCCCGTGAGTCACATATGAACATTTCCATTGTTTAACTATTGTGTCTACTAGCGGGACAGGTTAACCTGTTAACTTATAATAAGACTGGAAGCCAACCCCTAACATAGCTTGGGAAAGCTAGGCAGGTCAAAATATAATATTTTGGGCAAAATCTCTTGTGAAATTGAAAAATAGCATTACTTTTCTTTTGAGCATTACATTATATCCCACTGCTGGGCAAAGGCCTTCCCTTGTTTCTTCAAAATATCTGTCTTTTGCGATTTACTAAAGAAAACATATTTATGTTCGGCAAAGCCGGTTGTCGCGATCAACTTATACTTTGGAATATTTATTACAAAAACAGAGTTGTTATTGTATTAACATGTTTTTCAATTATGTAAACCTCCTTAAATATTAATTTACATGGATGTATGTATTTATTTATTGGAAATCTTACTCCTTCAAGAAGATTCTTAGCTAGCTATAATTTCAGAAACTTACTTTTTAATGTTCGCATTTTTTTTATTTGGTCGTAAAATTGGCATTTTTTATACAGGGTGTTACGAAACCCCTGTCCGACCAGAAAGAGTCATAGAGGGTTCACAATCACATGCCCAAATAAAATATCAAATTTGGAAAATTCATGACATAAACAATAATAATGGATTTTGAAATAACTATTTTTTGCCCCGAAATTCCCTAAATTTGAGAATAAAACATAAACTACATCACCAATTTCGTCGGTATTTTTGGAGGCCTTTTGTTTGGTAATTAGGTATCATCTGTGACAACGCCGACACTCTCTCTCGACTTTAGAGAAAAAAATTTTTTTAGGTTATTATTTTTTTTTTCTTTTTTTTCCACATTTTCGTAATCAGATATCGATACCTAACAACACCTTAACGGATCGGACAGGGGTTTCGTAGCACCCTGTATATATAAGGTGCTATTAAAACATCTGCCACGGCTTTAATGGGAGGTAGTATTGAGTTTATAGATTACAATAGTAAAGATAAATTATTGATTATTTATCATATTTTTTTTCATACAAAAAAAATAACGTATAAATTTGAATTGATTTATTAGTATAAAACCATCCCGTGTCATAAGCTGTTGCCGCTCCGCTCAACCTTGTGAACCACGTTACGCAGAATAGAGTCAATGTTAATTTAACTATTTTATTCTCTCAAATTTAATTAACTGTTCCGGGGTACAAAAGTTCCTCACTATTGTAATCTATAAACACATTACTACCTCCCATTAAAGCCGTGGCAGATATTTTTATAGCACCTTATATATAGTTTTACTATACTTCTATATACTGTGATCAAATTTATTTCACTAACCTTTTATCACTCTCTCCAACATGCTTCGAATGCGTACTCATATGATGCAACAAGCCCTGCTCCGTCTTGTAATGCGTCTTGCACACAACGCAGAACGCCCTCGCATCGACGCCCGCATGCGCTGACCGCATGTGCGCTGCGAGGCCCGAACGCGCGCGGTACGACTTGCCGCAAGTATCGCATGAGAGCATGCGTACTTGATGCGAGTGGACTGTGCTTTGGGATAATAATTATAATATAATAATAAGATGGATGGATTGTGTGAAAGATGATATGAGAAAGAAAAGAGTGAATGTTGAGATGACGAGTTGTAGAGATGAAAGGAAGCTGAATACGTATTGCGCCGACCCCAAATAATTGGGAACAGGGCAGGGAGATGATGATAATAATTCCAGTCTCTAAACGTCCCACAGCTGGGCACAGGCCTCTTCCCACATAGAGAAGGCTCTCGCATTGATACCCGCATGCGTTGCCCGCATGTGCGCTGCGAGGCCGGAGCGAGCACGGTACGAATGTGCCAGTGAACTGTTCTTTGTGATGGAATGTACAAGTACAATTTGAATATACGTACATTGAAACAACATTAAATAAATAATAAATAAATAACCGTGGTCAAAATCACATACAATGTTCTGGAACTAAAAAACTGTAGCTAAAAAACTTGTTTTTTTTTTGGAACCAGAGACAACGAACAATCTAGTAACTCATTTCTAGTAAATTCTTCGCCACATTAATGTTATATCTTCCTAATGACCACCACCTGTCAGGAACGCATGCTCTCAGCGGCCGTACTGTATATGGTATATACTTACTACATATGCACTTTAAGCCCGCTACCGTTGACAAAAGTGTTGCCACATATTTTACACTCTTTTTTATTCTTATGTTTATCCATATGGTAACGGTAGGTACGGTTTAACCTGAAACAAAAATACATTATATATTACGTCTTACGTATAAACGTGATACGCTTTTATGGCTAAACTACACACTCGATTTTGATGAAATTTAGTATTAAACTAGCTTGAACTGCAAGAAAGGACATAAGCTTTTTTTCGCGATAACCTACATTCACGCTGCATTGAAATTTATATATTACTTTGAAATTAATTTAGCATCATTATCTTTGTATAATTTAAGCTATGCTGAGTTGGCGACCTTTTTGGTATTGTATGCTGAATAGCTGATTGATGACGACCTCCGTGGTCGAGTGGCGTTCGCACCGGTCTTCAAGGTGTCGCTAGCTCTGAGGTCCCGGGTTCGATCCCCGGACGAGCCAATGTAGAAACCAACTTTTCTACATTGCCTTCGGTCAGGGTGTTTGTGGTACCTTCGTTTCCATGACACGCGTGCTTTATTAGCTACGTTGGGTTCAGAGCAATGTACGTGAAATTTTCCACATTTATTTATGTATGCTGGACAACGCTACACATTATGTTTTTTTGTTTTTTGTTTTCTTTTTCTTTGTGTTGTCTTGTGTGCCAAATAAATGTATTTCTTTCTTCTATAAGGTACTTACGGGGTAGTAAATCCACACAGCTTGCAGGTATAAACTTTAGCCGGCGCTCCGTCAGCATGCTTCTCATTATAATGATGTAACGCCGACTGTATATGTATATATCTACGACCACATACAGCGCACTCCAATCTATAAACAATGATTAGAATTTAGTTATGTATCACATAGTTGTTATAATTTTTTATTGTATTACTAGCAGTACCCCGCGGTTTTACCCGGTTTAGAACTTAATCTCCCTTTAACTAAATAAAATTAAAGTAGTCTTAGTTATTTGATATACTTACTTATTAAAAGTTATTTTTGATTTTGTCCCTTATAATACAAGCTATCTGCAAGAGAAAGTCCCGTCAAAATATATAAAGGGACAGCCGTTTTTGAGATTAACCGAAACAAACAGGCAGACAACAAAAAATAAAGATTATTGATGTTAGAACCGCATATTCGTTCAGTGAAAGGCTGTTAATTTTAATTATGTTAATAGATAATATTGTATTCCGTCCATAGTTGTGACGTTTCAGTATTCAGCCATGTAAGTTTGAACGGTTTTGCGCCCCACGGTGGGTGTCAATAGCTGCGCTGTTAACACCAGCCTGTTACGTTCCACTTCAGGTCGCACATCGAATAAAATAAATCTTGATTTAAATTGCAAATATTTAGGAAAGGTTGGCTATTTAAAATGACGTTACTTTGCTAGGCGAGTGAAACCGCGGGGAATAGCTAGTAATAAATATATATCTTACCTCCTCCCGTGTCTGTTGACATGATCATTGTAAGAGTGTTTCGAACCTAACACTGTCTTGCAAATGTCGCATAGAAAACTATTCTTTTTCTGTAATAATAGAAAACTCCTAAATTAAATGGCATTAAAGATTTATAAATAAACTTTACGTAATGAAAACTTCAGAAATGATTATAATAATAATAATATTTATTTGCCTTAAGTGTTGCACAGAAGGAGATCTTAAAGGAACTAGTCATGTTTCAAACACTTAGTCAAAAAAATAGACATGCAAATATCCGGTAGGTAAAGTCATTACAGATTATAAATGATGTAGGTATACAGTTGAATTAGATTAACTGGAGACAAAATTCATTAATCGATGTGAAATTTAAAAATGTCAAATAATTATAAAATAGAATAAAATTAGTTACTTATTTACGATTGCTATACTTACTAACAGAGTAGAAAGATTGGTTAATAAGCCATTTTTTTAATTGACTGTTAAATAAACGATTTGGTATTTTTTTATGTCATTAGGTACTTTGTTATATATTTGGCCACACATGTAATAACAATTTTTATTATATAAGGTTGTTCTTAAAATTCTTGATGACACTATTCTATCTGGATCTCTAGTATTACGTGGAAAAACATCTCTAGCTTTCTGAAATAGGCTAGGATTCTGACGATTGATTATAGTAACTCTTGCTTATAGCATAGATTGATTATAGTAAAGCTTGACGTTTCGACTAGGTTACACCGGCCGTAGTTGCAAGCAGACTATTAAAAAGGTATTTATGCATGTTCGTGCTGATTTCCGTAATATAATATAACTACAAATATGTAGCGCGGTAGTTTAAAAACTAGAAATGACTGCTGTTGATTGGTAACTAAGTCCATAGAGAAAAGTAATTAAGTAGGGACTAAGTCAACAGTCATTTCTGACTATTGCAGTTGCAGTAATCATAGCTCGTGAAAGTTGAGCGCGACAACCAACCGTTGTGGTTGGTTGTCGCGCTCAACTTTTCCACGGCAACCATAGTCAATCGCAGTCATTTCTGAACGAAAGACAAATTGACTGTCTCCTGGTCATATTAACGCGTTTTATTTTATTTCTCGCTTTTATTATTTCATTTAAGGATGTGATCAACAAGTTTGCTTTACCGCGGTTTTTTTTGGCTCGCTCTTGGATCACCTCAACACCACGCTCGTCACGCATTTATGAAATTTTTCGCGGCGCGCTGTCAAACAACAGTTTTCGTCGCACGTGTATCAGGCACTACAAGCCGGGAGTAAAACCGCCGCGAGCTGTACCGTGAGCTCGTAGCTCGCCCGACGATCACACCCTTTAGTTTGTCTAAAATTTTAATTTGAGATTCAGTGGTTTTTTCTTACCTTTTTATGTCTATTTTGAATATGATCTTTCAACGTAACCTCATGTTCAAATCCCATTACACAATCCTCACATTTAAAAGGTAATTTCAAATAATTTTCGCTTTTCGCCATTTTTTCTCTTTCCTCGTATATCTCTTTCGTACTCAAAATAACAACTTTAATCTTCCCCTCATATTTTTCTTCGACACCCGACTTCTTTTTTGAAGTCGATTGTTCGGCTTCGAAGTCTGAGGAATCGTGATCGACTTTTATTTCTGTGTTGAAGTCTTGAAATTCTATATCTACCTGTTCTGTTTTAATTTCCAATGTTGTCTCTGGTTGTGGTATGCCGTCGATTTCGACGCATGACGTTTGAAAGTTGTGTAGTTTATTTATTTTCAAGATTGGGGCCTGAAAACACATGAACATACATTTTGGCTGGTTTTATAGCTACGCGTTTCGACAGCGCTGCTGAAGCGCGCGCGTTCGGATTTGTTGGGGGTAGTAGTTGCGTTTTATAGTCACGCGCTTGAGCAGCGCTGTTGAGTAAACGGCGAAACGTTGAATAAACAGCGGCGCTGCTCAACGGCGCGTCTAACAGCGTAGCTATAAAACCAGCCATACATGCAGGGTTAGTTTTCAAAGACCGTCCAAATTTTCAGAGCTATAATGAATTCGATATAATATAAGAGCGATAATGAATTCGATATAATGAAAAAAATGTAATACATATTTTTTATAATTTTTCGTCCTGTCTTCCACGAAAAATCGATCGCGTGGATATTACAACAGGCACAAAAGCACAACTCAGTGCGTCAACATAGATACAGTGCCGGTTTTAACACTACCAGCGCCCTGGGCGAGATTTCTACGGCGCCCCCAACTGCAATTCAACTCCATACAAAAAAAAGGAAAGGATTTTATGTATAGGTAACAATACCCAATTATTAAAAAATATATATTTATAATAAAAAACAACCCTTTATTAGAAAAATCTAAAAGAATTCAATTTTTCTATGTTCACTTCTGTAAAAGAAGGCGGCCACCGGTCCCGTCCTGAAATCGACAGAGTTACCGGTTCGGCCGACGGTGACCGAACTCTTGCCTGACAAGCCCGCGTCTCCCATCCCTCAAAAAAAATTTCTTTGGGAGAGGAGAAAGTAGAGGTAACAACGCCCGTCACCACGATTCGGAATATGTCCGAGGCAAGGCCTATTTTCTCAAGATGTGGTCAGTGCCATTTCTTTAGCCTTATTCCATATTGACCGCTGGTAGTGGAATAAAAACCCGGTGACTTTTGCGTTGGGGTTTACTTGCATCCGGTACCGCCGCTTATCTAATTCCTTGTATCTAGTCCGAGCAGATCTTTGATTATAATGAACTAGCTGTGCCCCGCGGTTTCACCCGCGTGAATAGCTAGTTCACGTTTCCGATGTCTTTAATTTTTAAATTAATATTTTTTGATCAACTGTAATTTTGTGCAAATGTTTAATTAATAATCTTGTCTGATTTGTTTTATGTTTTAGTACATTGTTTGTGAAATAGTTGTTGTTTTCGTAATCAGCGAGCCGATAAACCATAAAAACGATACTCATGTTGATTTTCAGAATTTTATTGTCACCCCTTTTCAACCTTATGGGTTAATATCTGAAAGAGCTTGAAACAGTTGTTTACTCATTTATTGATAGGAGTACTACTGTGAAGAATCAAATAAAATAGTTTGACTAATCTTGTTTCCCCATACAAACTTTCAACCACTTAGGTTGTGAATTTTGAAAAACAACAAAGGGTAAAACGGGACCCTATCACTAAGACTCCGCTGTCTGTCTGTCCGTCTGTCTGTCTCCAGGCTGTATCTCATAAACCGTGATAGCTAGAAAGCTGAAATTTTCACAAATGATGTATTTCTGTTGCCGCTATAACAACAAATACTAAAAACCACATAAAATTAATATTTAAGGGGGGCTCTCAGACGACCGTGGTACGGAACCCTTCGTGCGCGAGTCCGACTCGCACTTGACCAGTTTTTTTTATTTCAAATTTTTAACCTAAAAACAAAGTTTCAGGCTTTTAGCTCTAAAAATGACGGACTTGCATTCAAATTTTTAACCCCTTTTTTACCCCCTTATGGAGTGAATGTTCAAAAATAATTCTCGTCACTACTGGCTGTATGCTAATTTACAGCAAAATCCGTTGAGTAGCTTTGACTGTGCGTTGATAGACGAGTCAGTTAGGTTTGCCTTTTATATACCTATTTAGATAATAATTGTGCACAGGGTTTTTAAGAGTAACTACGAGTAGACCTCGAACTTTGTGAGATGGGAAAAAAGGGGCGCTTGCGGCGCCCTTTTATTATAGATAATAATTGTGCACAGGGTTTTTAAGAGTAACTAGACCTGGAACTTTGAGAGATGGGCAAGGGGCGCTTGCGGCGCCCTTTTATTACAGATAATAATTGTGCACAGGTTTTTTAAGAGTAACTAGACCTGGAACTTTGAGAGATGGGCAAGAAAGGGGCGCTTGCGGCGCCCTTTTATTACAGATAATAATTGTGCACAGGGTTTTTAAGAGTAACTAGACCTGGAACTTTGGAAGATGGGCAAGAAAGGGGCGCTTGCGGCGCCCTTTTATTACAGATAATAATTGTGCACAGGGTTTTTAAGAGTAACTAGACCTGGAACTTTGGGAGATGGGCAAGAAAGGGGCGCCTGCGGCGCCCCTTTCTTGCCGGCGCCCCGGGCGGTCGCCCAACCGCGCCCTGCCCTAACGCCGCTACTGCATAGATACGAAGCAATAAACACACCCATAAATGTGGCGTTGCGCGCACACAAGTACACTGATTCACAATAGGCACGACGCGCTGTGCTGTCGCCTGCTAGCAATTTTGTTTTATACATTTTCAAATGAATGCTATTATTTTACCTTATTTTATTCGAAAATAACATCTAAAATTTAATTTTCGGTTCGAAATCTTGATCCTAAAACTAACCCTGTATAATATCTATACCTTAAAATTTTTTTTTCTTGTTAATACTTTATAATATGTAAATAAACGATTCATCATCATCTCCCGAGCCTTTTCCCAACTATGTTGGGGTTGGCTACCAGTCTTACCGGATTCAGCTGAATACCGTATTTTACATGGAACGACTGCCTATCTGACCTCCACAACCCATTTTACTGGGAAACACAGTATCCCATAGTAAGACTGGTCGACTGCCAAAGATCTGTGTATGACAGCCGGGACCTACTGTTTAACGTGCTTTCCGAAACACGGAATGAATGAATGTAAATAAACGATTATATTTATTATCATATCTTACCTGATCCAACAGCAAAGCAACACTTTCTTCTACCTGTTGTTTAAATACTTCGATCTTTTTCAGCATATTGTGGCATATACTGCATATGTAGACACATTTCAGAGGGAGCTGAAAGTAAAGACAATATTTTTATACTAAACTTCGGCCGCTGAGAGAATGCGTTCCTGACACATGTCAGTTGGTCTTGATTGTATGGGAAAAAACCGTGTTATATTCATTGTAACCTAACGATATAATCCCTTTATAGGACAAATAAGTAATAATTTATTTGTAGTAAATTCTACAGAGAACCTGTGGGTTGGCCCTAAAAAGGGCCTTTTACGATGGTTTGCCATATATCGTGGTGAAAGGATCAGCCAATCTGCGTTACCGACTAAGTACTGGTCCGGGAAAATCTAGTAGTGCCATTTATCGACACGCTAAGAAGAAGAGAAGAGTAAATTCTACGCCACTTTAAAGTTGTATCTTCCTGTTCACCACGACCTCTCAGGGACACATTCTCTCAGCGGCCGTACTGTAGGGCAACCAATAGGTTGCCCTACAGTACGCGGTAGCGGTATATGACCGCTGACTGTTGTCACCGGTCATATCTGTCTGCCGAACAAATACAGCATCGGTCTAAGACTGTTTTCATGTATAAAACATGCACCTGTCTTTCACAGTATCCGGTCAGATATCGGGTATAGGATCCGTAACTTTCATTCCTTTACTTGCCCCCGATATCGTGTCGGATGATGTGAAAACAGTCTTATACGAATTATATACATATATACCGAACCGCTTAAAGCTCAATTCTGCCCTTATATCTAGCGCCCTCGGTGCTTTAAAGGTACATGTATCTAAATATATAGCATGAAGGTTCTAGTTCAGCCATTTTGGAATCCGACGCCAATACAAGACGACATTCCTATACTTACAAATTCGTATATTAAATACACTCATATTATTAAAATGTTAGCAAATCTAAGTTTAATAATACTTAAAAAACACATATATAACAACAACTCACCTTAACTTTTAAGAAATTATCAAAGAACGATGTATGTTTACATGTTTTCATTTCTATCAAAACACCATTTTGCGATGTACAGCAGATGCACGATTTACTTAGATTTATAATGTTATCATCAAAATTACAATCTTGCATATTAATATGCAATATTGAAGCCATATCTGAAGTAACTAATTATTTCTATCAACATAAAATTTACGAGACCAATTCTCAATAGCCTTTGCATAGTAAAAACAACAATAACGTTTCTTTCTACGGCATTCGGAGCAACACTGCAACACTTTTAAGTTATTTTTTATTAAATAAACTAGGGTTATTAGACTTTTCTATGAATTAAAATTATAATATTTAATAAGTATTAATTATAATTCGTGTATATCCTACTTAGTCGGTCTTCAAATACCAAAATTATATTTTAATCTAAAATGGTCAGTGCGTTCAGAGGAACGTTTCAGTCGCGTACGTTTCGTTTACCTGAAACATCTGAATGAAAGTGTAATTTATATGAACAATAATTAAAAAACTACAATAATTACCAAAGCAAAAGTAATTATTTGGTTTTTTATTCAATGTTTAATATTTGTATTAAGGATATATAATTATTTAGAATAATGTTTTTTCTATAAATATTTTTAATTAAAATATAAACAAATAATAAAACGCATCTGACACAGCGACGTTTGTGCAGTAATGGCTGTTCGGCCGAATAGCGTTCATTTCGCTTGATGCAATTTTATTTATTTATTTACAAATCCTGAATGAAGTTATAATTATTTTTTTAGTTATTCGGTATCTTGTTCACTATGGATACCGAAGATAATAATTTATGTTGTGGGTGTTTGTGTTCTGGCAGGAAAATAACAAAAATAGATGACTATTGGACCAAGCAATCTTATTTACAAATGATTAACGAAATATCCGTAAGTCTGCTAGTTTTGAAACTTATAAAAGATCATAATATACTGTTCTATGTGACTATGACGTAATATTAGATGTATGTCTGTTGTAGACATCAGAAATAATATCCTTTTACATGCTGTTCTTACTTCTCTGAAGATCTAGTTTACTTAATCAAATATTTATTTTCTTAATAAATCACTACCTTATTAATGAAAAATTATTGATTTCCTTTTAAATAGAGTAGTGTCACATATTTCTTTCCATTTTAAAATTACCTATTAATGTTTATGTGTTCTACAGTTCTACAAAAGCAGTTTTCTTCGCGATCTTATTATATTATAACTAAATACTTTAATTATATTTGTAGGGGCCACAACCGGATATCCCAGTGTCTTTATGTTGGGAATGTGAGGCACAAATACGTCGTTTTACGAAGTTCAAGCAGAAAGTTAAGGATTCCTACACTATATTCAATGAGTATATTAAACAGGTATTGTAAACATTATAGTACTAGTTGTTCATTACATTTATCTTAAACCATATTTATATATTGTAGTGATTTTAATAATCTTTTAGTTAACTATGTTGGTGTGCTTTTATTTTAAAACTTCTATTTTTTTCATATTTCTTAGTCTTTAAATCATGTTATAGCAATTATCTTCCTATTTAACTGATTTAATACACTCTTAGCTGTGTATGCTAGAAGTATGTAACACTATTCTATACATAGAATAGAGTAGTTTAATCAAAAATGGTTCACTTATTTTACATATGAAATATTAAGTGTGTACAACTTGCCCTAGTGTTAGAAAAGTTGCAAGCTAACATTGTTATACAAGATTACCTACTCCTGTGGCACTATACAAGATTCTATAAAAATTGTCTTGTAATTTAACCATGAAAGCATCACAGAAAAAATTACTTTCACATTTACAACATTAATATTTACAATTTCATTACAGAACCCAAACACAACAAAACCGCAAGGAAAACCATCTCTAACTATAAATAAACTACACTCAATAAACCTATTAACACACAAAGAAACCGAACAAACAATATTCCAAGTAATAAAAACAGAAGCAGAAGAAAAACAAGAAATCCCAATAAAAGAAGAATTTGATAACACTTTTGATAGCGACGATGAAAAGATACCAAAAAAGATGGTCAAAGTTAAACGAAAGAAGAGAAAAAAGAAAGAAATAGAGATTTATACAGAAGTAGAGTTGAGTGGAGAAGAATTGGCAGAAGAAAGGAGGTTGTCTATGTTGAAGGAGGAGTTTGTTAATGCTATGTTTAAATGTGATAGATGTATACTGTCATTCCCTAATGCAGAGGATTTGAACGATCATGTTCATTTGAAACATGAGTTGGTAAGATTTTTTTGTTATTTCTTTTGAATAAATTGTTGGTTTAGGTAATTTATCTAATGAATACAATTATGAGATGAATTTATTTTAAGTATAATGAACATGAGGTTTGAATAAACATGCTTTTACATAAATGTTGCCTTAAGTTGCAAAAGGTTCACAATCGGTTAGCCCGTTTTGCCGCGTTTTTTTATTTCTATCCCTTTTTTTATCCCCGCTTACCCCAAGCATCAAAATCAGTTCAGTAGTTTTGCGGGAAAAGCATAACAGATAGAATAAGTCGATTTCACATTTATTATATTAGTATGAATGGTATATGTGTTTACATTCCTGTAAATTTAAGAAAATATGAAATTATTAAATTAGCCTTTTAATAACAGAATATTCAATACAATAATATTTTTTTGACATACCAACATAATATGAAACTGCATCTTTTCCAGAACGCCTCCAACCTAAAATGCAGTATATGCGAGTGTTCGTTCGCGACAGAAGTATCATACAACTATCATACTAACAAACATAGGAGACGGTATCAATGCACTATATGTGCAGAGAGACATGTCAGTAAGAGAGCTGTGTTAAAACACTATGAATTAGCGCATTTTCATGGGTAAGTCTGTTATTGTATACTACAGTCCGGCCGCTGAGGGAATGCGTTCCTGACACATGTCAGTTGGTCTTGATTTGTATGGGGAAATAAGAAACCGTGTTATATTATTCATCGTGACCTGGGGCCCGAGTCTGCTATTTACACTCCGAGACACGGGAATTTATGGATTTGGATATATTGGAATAATGAATAGTTTTGAATGATATTATTCTTTTGGACAAATAAGTGATAGTAAATTATGTTTAGTAAATTCTTCGCCACATTAAAGTTATATCTTCCTGTTGACCACCACCTGTCAGGAACGCATTCTCTCAGCGGCCGGGCTGTAGACTATATCTAATTGATGAACAGTTTAAAGAAAAACTAGGTAATTATTGTTTTATTATCCACAGACCATCTATTGAAATAGATGTGCAGAATAACGAACAAAACGGCGTTAATGATGAAGAAGGAATTGAAGAAAATAGGTAAGAATAACACCAGCCTGTAATTGTCACACTGCAGGCCTCTCATACAGAGAACGATCGTTGATCACACTTGCGAGTCCCACGGTGGGCGCCATTACCGAAGCTGTTAGATTTTGTTCGTCGTTTCTAGAAAAACAAAGCCAATCTGACTATGTAAATTACTTGCTATGACTTATTCTAATAAGAAACAAATTATATTAAATAAAAACAATGGCATGATCAGTAATGTAGTTAATTTTCCTGATATTTTATAACGAATTATTACCTCTGCCTCGTTGGCCTAGTGGTGTTATGTTATGTTTATGAATTAAATAGATATCCATCTTTATATTATATCCATAGGTAGGGCTGGCAATCTTAGCACGGTTTTTTTAACACAATTTTCCGCACATTTTTCCATTTCATTGAATACAGTTTTTCTTGTGATAGATCGTTTTTCAATGCATTTTTACCTTCTTTTAATTAAATAATTACTATCTAAGTTTACATAGTAATGTTTTTAAATTAATTATTGTGAATAACGTCTATACCAGCAATACTTTGTTAAGTAACTTAATTAATGAATAAAAATAAGTATATTTTCATATTATTTCAGTACAAAACAGCCGCCAGCGACCTTCGCCTGCGAGTTTTGCGACAAAAGTTTTCGATGGAAAGCCTCCTTAAGAAAACATGTGGAGACACATAGAATAGAAACAGGACAAAAGAGAAAACCGTATTGTGAACCTTGCAGGTAACTTATCTATCTATATATAAATGAATTGCTGTTCGTTAGTCTCGCTAAAACTCGAGAACGGCTGGACCGATTTCGCCTTTTTTGGTATTGAATTATTTGTGGAAGTCCAGGGAAGGTTTAAAACGTGAATAAATTTATTTATTTATTTATTTATTTATTTATTAAACACTTACCACTAACATTACAGGTGCTAACCCAATTCGTTAGTGAGGCACTTTTATTATATAAAATTAAACATAAAAAAGAAATAGCACAAAAAAAATAAAATAAAATCTATGAACATTTACAAAAAACATAATAATAATAATAAAATTAAACAATAAAACACAATTACAATTGGTAAACATTACATTACAGGTATTATCCTATTCTATCTTATAACATAGTATATACAACAGAATCCTTGCGAGTTCACTCAGTTGACACGAAAATATATCTATTGAATTCTGGATTTCGTTAATAGTGCGGATCGCTCGCGTGAGAGGCGTTTTTGCCAGGAGGTTGGTCCTGGCGGTCGGCACGGCCAGCAGTGGCGGGCGATGCCGCCGCCATACGTAGCGGTCCGGAACACTAAAGTACAAGCGCTGCAATACTCCCGGGTTGTATTCCTTGCCTCGGAGTAACTTTATCAAATACACGACGAGTGTGAATTCCCGCCGCACCCTGAGCTGATTGTACCCGACCATGCCCAGCACGAACAGTGTGGGGTACATCAGCGGGTACAGCGGATATACCCCGTACAGTCTCCAGTACAAGTGGCGTGTGAACTTGTTCTGCACGCGCTCCAGCATGACTGAGTACTTGGCTTCGTGTGGAGCCCATATGATAGCACCATACTCCAAGTGACTTCTGACTAGTGCATCATATAATACCCTTATTGTTGTTATATTCGTGAAACCCTGCGACTGCCTAAGCACAAAGCCAAGGTTTCTGTACGCCTTTTTGCATATTTTAACGATATGCTCCCGAAAAGTGAGATCTGGGGTGAGATGCACTCCTAGGTCCCGTACTTGCGTTACTCGTTGCATTGGTGTCGCCTCTGCTTTGTACTCATAGCAGACAGGGTTTCGCGCACGAGTGAAGGATATTACTGAGCATTTGGATACATTGAAGTACAGCTTATTGTCATGGCTCCACTTCACCACTCTGTCAATGTCATCCTGAAGTCGCGCGCAGTCTGAGTCATCCCTAACCTCGAGCAGCAACTTGAGATCATCTGCGAACAATAAACATGACCCATGTCTGACGACCTCCGGCAAGCTGTTTATCATTATGATAAATTCGAGAGGCCCCAAATTGCTTCCCTGACTCACCCCAGACCTGGTGTAGTATGGCTCCGACTCGTACCCATTGTAGACAACATACTGTTGGCGGTCTTTCATGTAGCTGGCAAAGAACTGTAGCAAGTGTGATGTACATCCAATTTCCGCCAGCTTCCTTAATAAGACATCATTGTCCACGGTGTCGAAGGCCTTTTTAAAATCAAAGTACGCTGCATCCACCTGCACGCCAGCGTCGACTGCCGGTATAACTTGCGCCATGAAGTTAAGCAAGTTAGTGGCAGTGCTGCGCCCCGGCCTAAAGCCGTGCTGCGCATCCGCCAGTTGCGCTCGGACCTGCCTCTGTAAGCAGCTTTGAATGGCAGACTCATACACTTTCGCCGGTGTCGACAACACTGCCACTGGTCTGTAACCGCTGACATCTGGACCTGACTTACCCTTAGGTACTGGAACGACTCGTGTGATCTTCCATCGTGTCGGGAATGTGGACTGTTTTAAACAGGTGTTATATATGTGATGCAGTGGGCTTGCTAAGACCCTAGCACAGTCCCTGAAAAGGAATGCTGGTATACCGTCTGGACCAGAAGAGCGTTTTGGCTTGAGATTCCGCAGCGCTATTTGTATGTCACTAAGACTCAATGCTTCTAAATGCACGCGTGCACTGGTGGCACCGACTTCTGCTGCCGCCGCCTCTGCGTCTAGTTGCGGCGGTACCTGGTTATATACCGACTTAAAAAAGTCTGCAAATTCCCCAGCGCACTGATCATCATTAAGATCTTGACCATTTTTTGTTATTTTTTGCCTATTGACTCTATTTTTCTTGGATCTAATGTATTGCCAAAATGTTTTTGGATCTTTCGCAAATTGACTTTGAATTTTATGTTTGTGATCTATATATGCTATATCTATTGACTTTTTAATCCGGGCTCTATATTTCGAGTATTCTACGTAATCGCAATTAAGTTTTGATTTTTTAAATTTTTTGTGAAGATATGCTTTTGTTTTAATATCTTGAATTATTTGTCCTGTGTACCATTCGGGATACACGTAACGCGAGTTTCTCCAAGTAGGCGTCTTCCTGGGTACACATTGGTCTAAAATGTGGCTAATTTTATTGTAAAATAAATTTAATATGTCGTCTAAGTCATTCGTCTCATACAACGAACTCCAATCAGCAGAAGTTAACATTGAATAAAGCAGCTGATAATCGGCTTTATAAAAATTCCACTGCGGTCTCGTGGCGACTTCAGCGGCGGGCGGCGCGGGAGGCGCGGGAGGTGGGGAGCGCGCGGGCGCGAGGCACACGCTCGCCGCGAGCGGCGGGTGGTACGGGTCGACGGGCACGAGCGCGTCATCCGCCGCCGCCACCGACACCTCTCCGCTAAAACCCGCACTCAAAACTAAATCCAGTTGACGACCCATCACATTTGGTACCTTGTTACTTTGTGTGAACTCGCAATATGACATAAAATATTCATAATAATTACAAATATTTACTGGACAAGAATGTAAATTAAAATCTCCAATAACTATAATTTGTCTATATCTAACACACATATTTTCTATTAACCTAAACAAAATCATGTAATCATTTTCTGAACTGCCAGGTGGGATATAAACTACACAACACAAAAACAAAAATCTATTATTTAAATGAACCGTTGCACAAACAATTTCAAATACGCAAGCGTCTATCGACGCTTCCAAAACATGTACTTGTCGCAGCTCGAAACGGTGTGTGGCCACGAGAAGCGCGCCGCCTTGCTTGCGCCCATCCGCTCGATCACAGCGTACTATTGTATATCCTTGCGGAACAATTTCAGCATCCTGTATTGATTGATTGCAACTGGATTCAGTAATCGCATAAAGGTCCGAATTGAATAATATTAAGTTGTTCCTAAAGGTGTCTAATTTTGTTCGAAGACCCCTTACATTTTGATAAAAAATTTCAACATTGCTGTTGCTCATTAGCTGTTGTTTTGGAGTAAGTACGAAACCAAATCCATTCGTTGAACTCTGCGTTGACTGGCCATATTTCAGCTCTATTCAAATATTCATAACTTTTTTCAGGTACGCCTATTATGAAAGACGCATAATCTCTCTCCGTCTTGTGCTTAATTTTTTGAACTTTTAAACTCAGATCTTGGCCACAAATACTTTTAACGTGGTCAGTAATAGCTTCTTCAGTAGTCTCAGGGTGAAGTCGCCATACGTGTAGGTGTTTTTTTCGTTCTATAGCTTGTACAGACTTCAACTCGGTATTTTTTCCAATCCCTACGTTCTTTGACAAACGATTAGATTTCTTATTTCGCACCGTGGTCCATTCCGCTTGTGTTGGCTCTTCGCCTTCCTCTTGTTCCAACAGTATACTAGGAACCGACACGATAGTAACACTCTTATGAGCGGGCGGTACCGTAGATTTCGTGGCCGCACTTGTGTTTACAAGCTGCTTTTTAACGGTTTGCTGCTTACTCGCGATCTTTTTGGATTTCGTATTAGGTTTATTTTTTTGGCTCAAAGCTTCAGCAAATGTAGTAGGCGAGCTCGTAGTTGCCTTTTCTTCTGCTACCTGCTTAGAATGCTGAGTCTGATTCACTTTGGTTTCTATGACTGATATTATTTTAACTAAATTGTCTAGATAACTTTTCGTTTGTGAAAATTGATATTGCAATTGTGTAATCGCATTTGCCTGGCTATCTAATCGGACAATAATATCTGAACGAAACTGCCGTAGCTCAACCAGTAACGCTGAATCCACGTCGTTATCCATCACAATAGGAGAAAACTGTGCTTGACTGCCGCGTTGAGTATTCACATTATTTTGCGGTGTGGTGATAATAGTCAAGTCAGTTAAATCATTTCTCATCGGAGTTTCTATGTTTCCACATTTTGGCCTAAGGCAAATGCAATCCGGGCATACCCACTTATTTTTATATGCTTGCGTATACGCTTTATAAGCACCAGGCATAATATTAAGACACTTCAAGTCATACCTTTTCATGCATTTATCATTAGAGCATTGCATAAACAAGCTATCTAATATAGTTGAACAACAAGCGTTGCACTCGCCGTTCATAATTTTTGTTTAAATTGTGAACGTTATTCGAAAAAATATATCAATGTGTGCGTGCACTTGCCAAGAGCGCGACGCTTCGCTGTGGTGCGACAAGGATGAATTATTTTCTGCGCGCAGCCCCTCTCTTTTACCCGAGGTGAGGAAGAGCTTACCCCGGCGCGGTCGGTACGCACGATTTTGCACTCGCGAATTAAGTTTCAAATACACTTCACACTACTTTAGTCACTTAGTTCAGTCTTTTGTTTACACATTATGAGTCAATGTTGCATAAATAATTTCTCCATATTTTGGGTAAAATAACGAAAAAAGCGTCCGCACCCGACGGCTATTTAATTCTTTTTTCAATTCAAATATGAGAATGTTCGAAATTAAATAAAAAAGAACGATTCAAAAGTTTAGACTTTTATTTAACGATTGAGGCAGTACGAAGTCTGCCGGGTCAGCTAGTAAACTAATAATTAATATGGTGGGTGTTTGTGGTACCATCGTTGTTTCTAAATTCCATAACACAAGTGCTTTAGCTACTTACTTTTTGTTCAGAGCAATGTATGTGATGTTGTCCGCATTTATTTATTTATTTAATTAAAATATCAGCCAATAGAATAAGATATAGCTAAATCCGGTGAGACTGGAAGCCGACCCCAACATAGTGCGAGAAAAAGCTAGATAGACAGACAGTCTATAAACGTCCCACTGCTGGGCACAGGCCTCTTCCCATATAGAGAAGGCACGAGCATTGATCTGTGTGTTTGTGGTACTAGTTGTCTCTGATTCCATAACACGCGTGCTTTAGCTACTTACTTTGGGTTAAGAGCAATGTATGTGATAGACTATCTTTCGCTTGTGACTCCGTGAAGCTGTCGTGTTTTTCATAGTTCAAGTTGGTTTCCTGCCAAATCTTATCAGAATCGGTTAATTAGTTTAATATATTTAATTTTATGTTTTAGGTACAGAAAAAAAAAACAACATTTTAAATACATATTTTTTTTCAGGTTATCGTTTACAAATACATCGAATTTACAAAAACATGTGAAAACTAGTTCAAAACATCAGATCCAATTGAAATTAAGGTAAGTTGATTTACTTAGATAAGTTGATAGAATTATTATTACGTTAAAAAACCCTAATAATATTAAATGAAAGAATTAAATGCAGAAATACCTTTTTTTATTACTTGTTTCGAAAAAGTATTTATTACTATTACTAAAAAAAAAAATATTGAGTTGCATTTTGTAAAGGACATCATCCATTTTGGTCCAAAAGTCGAAAGTGCCGGCCAACAAAAAAAATGTTATATTCTGATAGAGATTGTCCTCCTAAGCATTTCTTAATACGGCACCAAAGCTGTAGCACCGCTGCACGTGATTTTATCCACGGCACTTTCGATTTGGACCAAAAATGTATAGAGAGTGGATGATGTCCTTTGCGTTTGTCTTCTTAACAGTCAATACTCGCTTTGCGATTTTGTCGTCAACTACTAAAATAACATATATGTAAATCTGTTGTATTACGTACATACATACATACATATAATCTCGCCTGTTTCCCGTAGGGGTAGGCAGAGACCACTTCTTTCCACTTGCTACGATCCTTACACACTTGCTTCGCTTCGTCCACTTTCATTATTCCCTTCAAACATGCTCTTCGGTTTAGGGTACTCTTGACCTGGCCTTTTTTCAAGACTTCTCCGATTTGGTCTCGAAACGTCCGCCTAGGTCTACCCCTTCCAACACTTTCATCCACACTCGCCTTATACACTTTTTTCGTCAATCGTTCTTCATTCATTCTCTCGACATGGCCAAACCATGTTGTTATAAAACTATTGTGTGTGTACATAAATAATATTATTAAATGAAATATTGATTTCCCAACAGAAAACTAACAGAATCCTTACCGGACGACTCTACAAATCCAGAAAAACACCAGCAACGTATAGAACAGATTAAATGTTCTATAAACAGCGCTAAGGAGAGGTTTCCGTGTCCGCAGTGCGACAAGAGGTTCCAGTGGAGAGGCAACCTGCTCAGACATCTTAATAGTCATGTCGCTAGGTAACTTATATTAATAATATACAAAAAAACGATGAATTAAAAATTTTGGAAATACGTGACAAAATATAATTAATCGTTGCGAACTTTCAAAATTATTTACAGATCTTCACAAGTTATATAGCTAAGAACCAGCTCGAATACGTCAGCTTTTAAATAAAAAAACGCATCATAATCGGTCTATCTGTTAAGGAGATACGATGCCACAGGCAGACAGATAAGACAGACAAACCGACGCGACAAACTTAAAACACCGCTCTTTTTGCGATTGAGGTTCTATATTGATAAGCCTGCGTGTGATCTTTAAGGCTACCTAACATCTCTTGTACACATATAGGAACCTAAAAAACAACGTTTATCATCATCCGATGACGTACATATTGTATTTAATGTGTATTATTTTATTTACCAGAGCGAATGGCGAATTGGTGTGTGAACCTTGCAACCGGACATTCTCATCGATAGCAACTTATAAGCAACATATGAAGATTAGCAGGAAACATGTCAGCGAAAATGATTTCAAGTAAGTAATTAGAATTATATCGGACTTAAAAAAATAAGTGGTCTTGTCATGTGCATTATTTAGAGTTGTCAATAATTTTCTTGCAATTAATTTAGTGCTAATTAATTATTCCTGCATATAACAAATAACTGACAGAATGGTGGCCAAGGCATGGCAAAAGAAGCGTCGGTCGTTCGGGAGCAAGATGGGTTGATGACATAGTTAAAGTCTCGGGTCGAGTCTGGGGAAAGGGGAGGCCTATGCCCAGCAGTGGGAGGACAAGGGCTGTGGATGATGATGATGATAACAAATAACTTTACTTAGGTGCAGGGTGTTACCGAAAGGGTATATCTGTCCAAAAGGGGTGAAGGGTACATCTGGTATAGAGTCAGTTTACGAAATTTCAGCTCAAAATGACTATGATGTTTGGTGTCAACAAAATTATGGCTTAAAGTGACTCTATACCAGATGTACTCTTCACCCTTTTTGGACAGATATATACTTTCGGTAACACCCTGTATACACACCTTATACGTCACGACGAGTACATTAAAAACATCGTGGAAGGGAAGGTCGAAGGAAAGAGGGGAAGTGGACGTCCGAGGTATAGCTATATCAGTCAAATTAAAGAGAAGGTGAAGGTTGTGACGTGTAAGGAAGTTCAGGAATTGGCACTCGATAGGAGGAAATGGAAGGAGCTGCACCGACAAGAGCTAGGCTCTTAAATTAAAGAAGAAACACTCTGTATATGATCCCAAACTAAACAGAGCATGTACTATGGTAATCAGACAACTGATGAACATACTTGTATCTTTCTAAATACATACATAATATTATAGATAGATTACAGTTTACACCAAGCTCATCAAACAATTTATACCTTTTTGTTATAGATACATGTGCAGTGATTGTGGCAAGCGGTTCGCTAATAAGACCCGGTTAAAAGACCACGTGGATTGGGAACATTTGAAGAACTATGTTCACACGTGTTCGTTATGTCAAAAGGTAATTTAACCCTTTTACCCAACTTTGCTAGAAGGACGGAATTTTTAGTGAATTTGTTTCTCTTTGAAACGGTCTGTAACCTAAACGACTAACGAATTTTAGCTTGTGTCATTAGATTCATCTTAATAGTGACACAAGGTAGCTATAGCAATTGTTTTTAATAAATAATTAATCTATTCCCAAAATGGAAGCAAAAAAAAAAAAACTAAAATTATTTATTTAACTTAGGCTACAAAGTAGCACTTACCAAACGTCAAAAATTATTACAAAAGGACAGCACCCTAGGGGTCGGTTCATAGCCGGCGGAAAAGGCAGCACGCAACATCAGCAGGTCCTCAATTCGACTTTATATCTCGTATATGCATAACTCAACTAGGAATAACTCGTTTTGAACACAGCTTATTTACTTCTCTATATGAGAAACTTTGCCCAGCGTTGGGATAAAGTTTTTACCATTATATTGTAAAGTTATATAATTATGTTTATTATAGGTATTTAAAAGTCACACATCGTTGTATCTACACAAGCAAGTCGTACATAAGAAGGACAACGCGGAACATTTGTGTGACCACTGCGGTAAACCTTTTCCTGTAAGTATGAACATTAAACACGTCACTCTGAAAAATATTACTAGCACTAGTATGAACAAGCGTCGTATTTAAGCAAACTAAGTAAATTAGTGTCAAAATGTGCAGTTTTACATACAATCTCAAAACATAATATTTATACTGACGGGCCTGTTGGTCTAGTGGTTAGTGACCCTGACTGCTATACCGGAGGTCGTGGGTTCGATTCCCGCCCAGGACAAATGTTGTGTGATGAGCATGATCATTTGTTCTGGTGTCTGGGTGTAATTTATCTATAATATGTATGTATTTAGAAATATATAAGTAAGTTTATCAGTTGTCTGGTTACCATAACACAAGCTCTGCTTAGCTTGGGATCATATAACCGTGTGTGAGTTGTCCCAGGATATTATTATTATATTAACCTCCGTGGTCATGTGACGTACACACCGGTATTCAAGGTGTCTCCAGCGCTGATCGTACCCGGGACGGGTACGATCCGCGGACGATTTCATGTATAATGTCACTTTTCTACATTGTCTCGGTGTTTGTGCTTCTAGTTGTCTCTAATTACATGACACGCGTGCTTTAGCTATTTACTTTGGGTTCCGAGCAATGTATGTGATGTGGTCCACATTTATAAAAAAGATCGGTTGATAGATGGGTGACGAAATTTTATTATTACCTATCCTATATTACCCATCGCTATTTTCACAAGAGCGTCAAAAAATCTCTAAGCGAGCGATTAATTACAGCTAAAAAGTAACTTACGATCGGCACAACGAGCTACTAGCGATACGCGGTTATGTATATTCTAAGGTTTTATAACTACATGTTTGTTTATCTCCACAGAACCAAGCGAAACTCCGCTGCCACATGCAAGCCCTCCACAGCGGTTCTTCAGCTTACAAATGCGTGACTTGCGGCGCTCGCTTCAGCTGGCTCTCCTGTCTGTCGCGACACTGCAAGAAACTGCACCCCACGCTGTCTGCGCCCGTCTCCGGCTGAATGTACTGTCAATCATTCGTTCATCATTCATTCGATTATTCAGTGTAAATATTTTTTTTACTTATTTAATGCGCCACACTAAATCATTCAATAAATCGTTCATTTATACACTCGTTCATATACAGGATGTTAGAAAAAGGGTATATCTATCCAAACGGGGTGAATAGTGCTCCTGGTATAGAGTCAGTTTACGAAATTTCAGCTCAAAATACAAAAAAATGGAAATCAATTATTAATTTAACTCATTTTAAGTTGAAATTTTGTAAACTGACTCTATACCAGATGTACTCTTCACCCCGTTTGGATAGATATACCCTTTCGGTGACATTCTGTATAATCGTTTACTTAATGCCAGATTTATTTATGCAAGTCTTCGGTATTTACACTGCCAATTTGAAATAACTAATTCAATGCAGCAATAGTTAGTACAAAAGGTCATTGGGCGTAATCTGACCCGGTTTGTGAAAACTTGTGTACATAAACCAAACTATATTTAAATTGTTAAGTTATACCCCACTTTTAATTTCATGTACTTTTTTTATTTATATTGTGGTATTAAACATTAGTAGGTCAAAGAACAATGTCACAATGCTGGGCAAAGGCCTTCCCCATATCCTTCCAGACACTCTTCTCTTACGTAACTTCAGACTATACCCACAGTAATGCGACCCATACTATCGTAAACTGGAGACATTAATCTGTCTATTTCACCTTATTTTGTTTCTGTACAGCGTGGGTATAGTTCCCATACTAAGGTGTCTTTGTTGTCGATATGGTGGTAAGAGTTCCTTTTAAGGTACAAAACACGAAAAATAAAATATTATTTGCTCAGAAAGCTGTTTTATATTCCTTTATTTAAATAGGAAATTAAATTAAGTAAGCCATGATTTATGTTATTCATTTACAAATGGGTTAATTTAACGATACCCTATACAGTGTTTCCCAACCTTTTTCAGCCACGGACCACTAGGAAATCAAGCACAGTTTTCACGGACCCCATTAATAAAATAAACAGCAAAAAACGTTTGGATTAGGTTTATATTTTAGTTATTACAGATACAAGATAGGTACTTATAACTGTTTATTATGAAAAATAATAATGTGAAAGTTGATGTTGCTACTTAGTCGTAATCTCAAATCAGATTAGCATTTATGTATGGTCCAGAGACGACACCGCGGACCCCCATACATATACTCGCGGACCCCAGGTTGGGAAACAATGGGCCCTATCATATAAAATGACACAACAATTTATTTGCTCAATTTTACAATTTATTTATTTAAAATGGTATTTTATCATGAAATTAACTTTATTATAATATCAGCAACGATTTTTTATGCCATAATGCAATAATTGTAATTATTAAAACGATTGACGAATATGCAAATAAAATAATAGTTACTCATTATTTAGATGAATTTTGATTGTGTAAAAAATATAAATGAATAATTAAAACAAAATTGTCACCATCACAATAGGGATGATGACTAATTTTTATTTTCATGTCCATCTTTTAGATAATAAAAAAATATTAGACACGTATTTTTTCTTTTGTCCCGTAAGCAAAGAATTATGAAGATACAGCGAATGCAATTCTTGCGTGACGTCACGTCTAAGCAAAAATTGTACCTACCCGTGACGTCACAAGCCCCCACTCCTGGACTTTAAAGCGGTTTATCTTCGTATTTTTTTATTGATTTGATAAAGGAAAAAATATTTGTCTATTATATTTTGATTATCTAAATGACGGACTAAATAAATTTCGACTTTTTATACCTAGTCATCTACCCTATTGTTTTGATAATTGTCTTGTTCATAATATTTGTAAGTAAAATGTATTAAGTATAAATGTAAATAATGTATTTTGATACCTAACAAAATAAAGTGAGATGTGTATTGAATTTAATGGTTTTATTTATATTTTTATCCCGCAGGAACGCAATGGACAATCATAAAAATAATCTTCGCTACGTTGAGTGTAGGAGGAGGAATGGATGGTAGGGTGGATGAAGTGTGTCAGATGATGGATGTTGAGACAAAAATTAAGAAAGGTATGCTGAGATGGATTGGCTATGTCGAGAGAATGAATGAGGAGCGATTGATGAAAAAAGTGTGTACAGCGAGTGTGAATGAAGAGGGGCCGGGTCGGGAGTGCCATGGACCGAACAGCTTGTATGAAGGGAGTGATGAAGGTGGACAAAGCGAAGCAAGTGTAGGATCGTAGCAAGTGGAAAGAGGTGGTCTCTGCCTACCCCTACAAGGGAGAGAGGCGTGACTATATGTATGTATGTATGTATGTATGAATATTTTTATCTTTTACCCGTAATTTCGAAACAGTTCTGCAGCTATATTTTTGGTGATTTTTATCAAGATTAGTTTAGTTGTTAATGATGTGTGTACAAACAAGCATCTGTGCTAAAAAACACTCCCACAAATTTTACCTATACCTAGAAGACAGGAGACATTTTTTTTGTGACACCTAATAACTAAAAACTAAGAAATTAAAAGAAAAGTACAAACGAATATCATGTAAAAGAAATTATTAGAATTTTCAGTTAATTGGAAAACAAATTTAGCTTATTAGGTTTCATTATGTATTGTATTTGGATAATATAAAAATGTAGTTCAAGTACAAAGCAATTTATGTCAGTAAACATTAGCAGTAATTAGTACCTATTGGCAATTAATTTGACATCAATTTTAATTATTTTATGTAGGTATTACGTCTAAATAAATAATGAAAATATTCTTATTTTTTTACACGACTATTGTTTCTATACAGGGTGTTAAGAAAACCCTGTCCGATCCGTTAAGGTATTGTTAGGTATCGATAACTGATTCCATTAATGTAAATAAAAATTGAAAAATACAAAAAAAAAGTTATAATCATATTAAGGAAAAGGGTGGCTTCCCTGAGGCGTCGCGTGCGGGACAGCTCCAGCAGCCTTCTGAAGACTATTGTGGAGAGAGTGGATTGTCCAGTTGTTAGACACTGGAATTTCATACATGTGTCTCGACCTGCCATTTTTAATATTAAATGATAATTTTAGATTAGTGTACTAATATAGTATAAGTGCTACTAACTAATATATGGATTCTTTATATCTGAAATAAATTATTATTATTATTTCTTTATTTCACAACAAACATATAAAGTACATTTTTAAATATATACAAAAAAGAAATATACATATAAAAATATAAAATATAGTGTCCAACCGGCCTCGGGACAGGGTCCAAGCTGCCGGTGGTTAGGGCTCCAGAGAGAGGAACCTCCTCACGATACGCGCCGTGTCGAGAAGTACCGCTTTCTGAATCAAACCCTTGACCCAGATGTCTAACGAGAGCCTCTTGAGGTGTTGGTCGAGGCTCTTGGCTATTATGCCATTGGCTGTAATGACTATCGGGACGATGATTGCTGAGTCCACCTCCCACATGTCGACAACCTCGTGCGCTAAATCCAAATATTTCATTTGTTTTTCTTTTTCAGCTTTCACGAGGTTCTCGTCATGAGGAATCGTTACATCAACAATCATCGCCCGTCGCTCTGATCGATCTATCACCACTATATCAGGCTTATTGGCTACAATAGTCCTATCAGTGATGATAGATCGGTCCCAGTATAATGTGACATGACCATTATCGAGAACTGGGTCGGGAACATACCTGTAGTACGGAACCTCAGCTTCCACAAGTTTGTATCTCAAAGCAAGCTGCTGATGGATAATTCTGGCCACTTGGTTATGCCTGTGCAAGTATTCGCCGTTAGCAAGACGAGAACAACCGGAAATTATATGTCGTATGGACTGACCCGGACAGTGACATGCCCGACATATTATGTCCACTGTCCCATCCTTTATTATATACTTTCGGTAATCATGATAACTTCATCCATAATTGCACATACAAACCCTTCGGTTTCTCCAAAGAGATCACCGAAGCGTAGCCAGGCCACGGACGCCAAGAAATCTACATCAGGCCCATGAAGGGACCGATAAAAGCGTCCGTGTAGTTCCTTGCTTTGCCATACATCCCTGCGGTCCTTGACGCTCAGTACGACAGGTTTGTGCCAGTTCTCTTTGCCTAAGGAGAGCGGTGTGAAGCCCTTATTATTATTATTATTATAACCTAAAAAATATTTTTTTCTTTAAAGGCGAGAGAGAGTCACAGGTGCTGCTAAATGATCAAACAAAAGGCCGCCGAATAATACCGACAAAAATGGTGCTGTAATTATTGTTTTAATCTCAAATTTAGGGAATTTCGTATCAAAAACTCGTTATTTCAAAATCCATTATTATTGTTTCTATCATGAATTTTCCAAATTTGATATTTTATTTGGGCATGTGATTGTGAACCCTATATCACCCTTTCGGGTCGGACGGGGTTTTCTTAACACCCTGTATGAATAAAGTACAAACATTTTATCATCTTATCTTGTTGAACAAATGGAATATTCCGTTACAATTAACATTAGAAAATTAAAGTATTTATTTACCCATGACATACCTACAATGTATAAATTACAATAAACTTACTTAGATACTTAGGTATACCACTATAAATGCTGTATTTTTGTCATTGTTGACTATCGTACGGCCGCTGAAAGCATTGGTATATTCCACTTTATTCACCTGGTGCCCGAGTCTGCTATTTACACTCCGTGTCAGTGTGCTCATAGTTGGCTCATAGTGGGACGATTTTACGATGATTGGCATTCTACTAACTTAGTAGAATGCCAATGACTATGTCTATCTATCACTATCGTCCCACTATGAGCCAACTATGAGCACACTGACACGGAGTGTAAATAGCAGACTCGGGCCCCTGAGGGATATCACCTGGGTGAACAAATGCGACTTTTTGGATTATTCGAGTAGACTTATATCACCTATATACAAAATGATATGAACATGAAAATTTAAGGATTTTACTACACTATACGTCCTTTAATAATGAATAATAATAATAATCCAGCCTATAAACGTCCCACTGCTGGGCACAGGCCTCTTCCCATATAGAGAAGGCACGAGCATTGATCACCACGCTTGTTCTCTGCGGATTGGCGATTTCAGATCCCAATTTTTTGAATCCTGGTTTCCTCACGAAATTTTCCTTCACCGTTTGTCAGAAGTGTCTTAGAATAATTAAGAAAGTAGATACATATAACTTTGAAAAAGCCACATTGGTACTTGCCTGGGTTCGAACCTGCAATCTTGTGCATACAAATCCGTTCATTGAGCCGCTAGGCCACCACGACATTACTTAAAATATACGTCCTTTACTTAAAATTATTACCTACTACTTTTTCTTATAGTATGTACCTATGCCTGATTTACAATGAACTGATTCCTAAAAAAATACTTCAATTTACATGTTTGTATCATTTTGTACATGGGTGATATAAATCTATTCGAATAATCCAAAAGTATCTCGTGGGATGTCTGGGCTACAATATGTTAGAGACAAGAAGGCTCCACGACCAGATAAGAGTTATGCTAAGTCAATGTCAAATGTGTCGAGGTGTAACAGATGCTCCAGATCTTCACAGCGAATTGATTCGACTTTATGCGCCGAATTCCCTCTCTCCTACCCTGACGATAAAACAACGCTTCTCCAAGGAGCATTCGATTTAGCTAGCAGTAGCATTACACAACACAACCGCCCTATATTACGTCCTCGCCGGCGAGGCCCGTCGCGTATTATAAATAATAGTAACGTAAATGTTATCCTCCCGTCCCTAGACCAAGCTGGCCCGAGCCGGCCAAACTAGCAATAAAAATATGTCCCTAAATAATAAAAACTTAGATCCAGCCATCCCTTGTTGTTTTCCTTTATTAAGATTGTTAGCAACGCACTAAGTCGAGGTCCGAACTCCGCAGGTGGTGCCCTTAGTGGACGTTGCTGACGTAGTTAGTTTTTCCTATTGCTCTGGCTGGAGGCCTTAAGGTCCTCGCCAAAAGTCCGGTGAAGCAGTCAAAGCCTGCGCTCAGGCTAACTGCAAAGATCTCTACCAAAAAAAGTCGTACAGTGGCCCGCGCTTCATCTCCCATTCCGCGTGAGGTTCTTAATAACCTAATGGAAGCTCGCCCGGAGTGCGATTTGTTCGCAGATGATTGGGAATTTGTGATGTTTTTTGTCTTGATTACGTTGAATCTTTGTTATAATAACAACGACTCAATGTAGATTACAATAATAATAATATTACATAGTTATATTGATTTATTATTTCGTTTAGGTATAATATTTGATTTTGTGTTTTTATTAGGTGTATGTCTGTGTTTGTTTTTTTTTTATTTGATGTTTATGTGTTTTTAATACTGTATTTAGTTAGCGTAAGTGGCTTGTGTAAGCCGTACTGATTAAATTAAAATAAATAATAATAATAATAAATTAATGTTAAAGGTATCATTAGGTACTTAAATCTAATACAAGAACATACAAAGACTAAAATTAAATCTTATATAGATAAATAAAACTAACACGCGTCAAAATACTCATCGTCATCCCTGTCAATGGCGGGAAACGTGCCCAGAAGGCTGGCAGCATTGCCACGTTGAATGGCTATGCCGATTCTCTGTGCAAGGAACAAACCAGCTCTCTGATCACGAGTAGAGTCTACCAAACGTTTTGACAGTTCTTTAAAAAGATTTCGTGCACTCGGACCCCATGACCCGAGCGTTTCAACCCCAAACGGCTCGAAAATATAATTACCCATTAGGTTATTATACTTTCGCCGTTTAAGGGTCTCCGCTGCTCCAGCAGCAGCTCCAGGAGAGGCCGCCGAACTTAGAACGTGGGATGGCGCAAGGGTGTCGACGCACGTTGCGTCCCACACCAAAGGCCGACCCAATTTCCAAGGCAACAATGACATACCGTCAGGTCTCTTACCATCGCTGCGCACCAAACCATTGGGTTCCAAAACAGCTGGTACACCGGCAATGACAAGAGCACGACGAATAATGTCATTAATATTTGCGTGACGGGATATACGTCCTGCGCTCCTGCTGCAGGACAGGCCATGGTGACCGAGGCAATCGACTGTTTCACCGCATTGACACCGATGACATGCGACACAAGGTATACCTAAACGTAAACTGATGGCGAGCCGGAAAGTATTGTCATCCAAAATCGTACCAAGAGTGGTTGACGGAAGTGCCTGTAACCAGAGGCCCGATTCCCATTCTCCCACAGCCAGGAGACGCGCGCGCTCTGCAGTGTTGATTGACGTATTAATTAATTCTTTCCGTATCAAACTGCAAAGCGGCTCGTCCCACTGCCTCTGAGAAGAACGTTGCTCGGGTAGATCTGTGCCCGGGCAGGACAATTCCCAACTATTTACTGCCTCAGTCATGCACAGAATCTGAAAATCAACCAGAGAAGACCCTAAGATTTGCCTGGTTAATTTTTCAGTGCTGTGGACCGAAGACAAAAATGCTGGTAAGCCTAGACTGGAAACTTTACGTACACCAAGCCCACCAAATCGGATCGGCAGCGTGGCTTGGGTCCAAGCTCGGTCATCCAACGTTACGTTAAAAATTGACGTTAACGTGGACCGAATAATTTTATCGACTTTTTCTAAAAGCGGCAAATGTTTCCATAGTCGTGAAGAACGAAGAAAATATGTAAATTTTGGACCAAAACAACAAAAACGAATTAAAGTAATAGCAGAATGTAAAGAGATTTTGAAAAGTCTATTCGAAATTGACTGAAAATTTTCAATTTTATCATCTATAAAATTTTCATATGATTCTTCTAAAATTGGGGACCCTAGAAGGCGAAGAGAGGAGTTATTGACTATGTTAATTTCAGGGGCTATTGTTTGGATTTTTTGTAAAGCTAATTTTTTATCTAAATGTGTATCTGGAATATATATTTCACACTTACTTGTGTTTAAATCAAGACCAATTTTTTGTAAATTTGTTTTAAGGGATATATAATCATCTGCTACAGTGTTGACATCGCCTATTTGACATTACTTATTTACTTCGTAGTACCTACGTAGGTAATCAATTACCTACTTTAAAATGATTAGTAATTAATTATCAATTCTTTTATTCACAAGAGTAAAACTAGGTACGTATTTTTTATCTGTACGTGTTTAATAGGTCTTCATCTCCCGAGGTTTTTCCGAACTATGTTGGGGTCAGCTACCAGCCTTACCGGATTCAGCTGAATACCGTATTTTACATGGAGCGACTGCTTTTTTTTTTTTTGTCAGGGGAAACTCATTTATGAGCCAGCCTTGCATCCCCAGGGGGTTGAGGATGCAAGAGTCCGGGCTTTCAGAGCCTTGAGAAAGGCTCCGACTACTCCGGCAAAACACCTGGTGCCATCCTTCGCCTTAGTGGCGGCGTTACGGGTCCAACCGAAGTCTTAGTACCATAACGCCCCCGGCGACTGCCCGCTTAGTGGCGGGCCCGACATGACCTCCGCCCTATGTAGGAAGGAGGACAGCGGGGGCAGTGCATGGCACTACACCACCCCCACCCAGCAAGGAAGGAGACGCGTGCAATGAAGGCTGAGGGATCCCTATCCCCGCCCTCTGCGTCCCCCTCTGGGCAGATCTGGCTACGGAGGTTCTCGTCCGCGCCCTACCCGCCCGCCGTCGGCGGAGCAATGGAGCGGAAGGGTCAGCCTCCCGCTCGCGCTCCGAGGTCTCTTTCTGCGAAATGACGATCTCGCAGAAATGATGGAGCGACTGCCTATCTGACCTCTACAACCCATTTTACTGGGAAACAGTAAAATAGGTAAGTGTATTATAAAGTATATACCTAGTATGTATATTTTTATAAGTATCCAGATTTTATCGTCGCACTAAAGCAACTTAACTGACGCGACAGTTAAACACAGCACCGTCCTTAATTCCACGACGGTTCTCTTTCCGCACAGACTCTACTATGCATTTTCTCAAGGTAATAACTTTATTATACGAGTATATACTTACCAAATTTGTAAGCCAAATTACTTAATAAAAGGGTAAACAAATTCAAATAACAAAATAAAAACCAACGAGTTTACCGCCTGTATCAATTATTGTTGAAAATTATCATTTGACAGATAAAATGGGGGGAATTTATATAAAACAAACTTTTTTAAACAGTTTGTTTTTCATGCATATAAATTAACTTGTTTACTTGTTTCTTGTTTTTTTATAATTAACTAGTTACTAGACTTGGTGATAAATAGTTTTCAGTAATTGACTTTTTTAAGGAAATAATATCTACTTTGTAATTTGCAGCCGTCGAACATCTAAAGATCATTGACCTCTACTAAGTGTAATACTATTTTGCCATGTCGAATACTAAGGTAGGTAAGTACCTACAATGGTCCGGCAACATGACAGGGCCTCGATTCAGCTATTTAAGAGTTGCTTGAATTGGCTGAATGACCTGCTTCATTTGGTAATTTTTACGATAATTGGCGTTCTGCTAACTGTCATTACGATCATTCTCTTCGAGAGGGGCTCGTAAGCCGTACGGTTTGACCGATAATACAGGTTAAGCCGCGCTCGCCGCGGTTGGTCCGTGAATGGGTGTCCATTTATAACATACCGAGGCCCCTCCGTGTTTCGGAAAGCACGTTAAACAGTAGGTCCCGGCTGTCATACATAGTTCTTTGGCAGTCAATTATGACAACTAGTCTTACTATGGGATACTGTGTTTCTCAGTAAAATGGGTTGTGGAGGTCAGATAGGCAGTCGCTCCATGGGGATCCCCCAAGCGCTTACGTCCACGTTCGTGATCCCTGGAAACGCCGTCCTCTGACACTTCGGTAACGCAGAAGCAGAGGACACGCGGCTAAAGTGCGCTTGAATTTATTGGAAAATCGAATCTGATTACGATGCGATCGCTAGATGTTGGAAAAGGTCCTTCTCAGGACCAGGGGGAGGGTCCCACCTCCCAGCCCGTTGAGCGGTTTGCTCCGGGTCTGGTAAGGGGGGGCACTCGCCCGGAGGAGATTAGCGATGCAAAGAGGTTGTCCGGCTCCCTTTTGGCTGAGCGTGACGCCTCGGAGGATCGCGGTGTTGAGGGTGCGGGTTTTACACCCGGTACAACCCTGGTTGGTGAAGGGCGGAGGACGTCGGTTCGCCTAGCGCGTTCAGACGCCGAGGTGTTCAAGCGTCCTTCGAGTCGCAACTCTTGCTTCTCAATTTCGGGGAGCAAGTTTTTCAACCCGTCCCCAGGATGTTTGTCCTCGGACGAGGAGGGCACGCTTACCGACGCGTCGATAGCGAGCTCGGCGGGAGGCTTGTGTGAAACACGTAAACTCTTTACAAAAGAGTCGCGCAAGCGCTCCCGCAAATCAGCGGGTGCCGAGGGGTCCAGCTCGGACGCTCCCTCGGTTAAGAGCACCAAGTCAGCCTCCAGCAAACGTGGCCGCCCCCGGAAGCCACAATCGTCAACGGACCACTATGTTGGTCTGGCAGAGGCTCAGCGAGAGGCCAATAGGCTAAAAAGAGAGGCGCTTGCTCAAGAGCTCGAGGCGAAGGTTGCGGCGCAGGAGCGTCAGGCTAACCTCGCCCGGGCTAAACATGGTTATGGCGCCTCTGTCTGGATCGACTATTCGGACAAGGCGGTGGCTGAGCTGCAGTCCCTTCACGATGCTGACATGGGCAGCATCGTGGAAATAGCTAGGAAATCTAGCAATATGAAGGGGACCCTGCAAAAAGCCCTACGGGACCACGCGGAAAACGCTAAGAACATCGTGGCATCGATGGCAACGCGATCGGCCCCGGAGGAGGTGCAGCGTCTCCAGGCAACAGTGAACCGCCTGGAGGAGGAGAAGGTGCAACAGCACCGGCGTATTGAGGCCTTAGAGGCCAAAATCGCTAGGCTGGAAGGCGCTGGTACGCTCCAACAAGCCGAAGTGGAGGCAATGGACGTGGCCTCCGCCATGACCATCACGGCAAATCCCACAGCCTCTCTCCGCGATGTACTAGAGGAAATGCTCCTCAAATACGCCGCGGAGACAAAGGTTTTTGTGCGATCATGTTTCGCGGGGATTGAGGACCGCCTCAATCCCCCTAAGTTTGTTCGCCCGCCTTTAGCAGGGGACAAACCAAAAACGGTGGTTTCTGAGAAAGCGCCCCCTAAACCCGTAAAGGGAAAGGGTGCCGGCAAGAAGTCGGCCCCTAAGAGTTCTTTGCCTTGGGCGGATTCCGAGGTCCCGATTTCTTATGCGTCGGTGGCCTCCACTGCTGCACACACCAAGAAGGTAAATCCTGGACCTTCTAAAGGAACATTAGTCGTCCAAAAAGGCACTCGCCAAAAGGCGGTCGCTTCCAGCTCCCATGTGGCTGCGAATCCGGGACCATCAATGCCCCCGGCGCCTGTAAGTTCAGCTGCAGTAGACAGCATGCTTCCCGCAACAACACCTGCTAACGAGTGGCAGGTTGTCGGGAACAAGAAGAAGAAAGGCCAAAAGAAGAAGAAGGCGAAGGCTCCCACTGCCTCAGACCATAAATCATTATAAATCATTCAATAAATCGTTCATTTATACACTCGTTCATATACAGGATGTTAGAAAAAGGGTATATCTATCCAAACGGGGTGAATAGTGCTCCTGGTATAGAGTCAGTTTACGAAATTTCAGCTCAAAATACAAAAAAATGGAAATCAATTATTAATTTAACTCATTTTAAGTTGAAATTTAGTAAACTGACTCTATACCAGATGTACTCTTCACCCTTTTTGGATAGATATACCCTTTCGGTGACATTCTGTATAATCGTTTACTTAATGTCAGATTTATTAAATGCAAGTCTTCGGTATTTACACTGCCAATTTGAAATAACTAATTCAATGCAGCAATAGTTAGTACAAAAGGTCATTGGGCGTAATCTGACCCGGTTTGTGAAATGTAAGTACATAAACCTATCTAGATTTAATTTTTTAAGTTATACCCCACTTTTAATTTCATGTACTTTTTTTATTTATATTGTGGTATTAAACATTAGTAGGTCAAATAACAATGTCACAATGCTGGGCAAAGGCCTTCCCCATATCCTTCCAGACACTCTTCTCTTGCGTAACTTCAGACTATACCCACAGTAATGCGACCCATACTATCGTAAACTAGAGACATTAATCTGTCTATTTCACCTTATTTTGTTTCTGTACAGCGTGGTTATAGTTTCCATACTAAGGTGCCCATTGACCTTTGTTGTCATATGCTAGTAAGAGTTCCTTTTGAGGTACAAAACACGAAAAATAAAATATTATTTGCTCAAAAACCTGTTTTATATTCCTTTATTTAAAAAGGAAATTAAATTAAGTTAGCCATGATTTATGTTATTCATTTACAAATGGGTTAATTTTACGATACCCTATACAGTGTTTCCCAACCTTTTTCAGCCACGGACCACTAGGAAATCAAGCACAGTTTTCACGGACCCCCTTAATAAAATAAATAGCAAAAAAAATGGATTAGGTTTTTGTTTTAGTTATTACAGATACAAGATAGGTACTTATAACTGTTTATTATGAAAAATAATAATGTGAAAGTTGATGTTGCTACTTAGTCGTAATCTCAAATCAGATTAGCATTTATGTATGGTCCAGAGACGACACCGCGGACCCCCATACATATACTCGCGGACCCCAGGTTGGGAAACAATGGGCCCTATCATATAAAATGACACAACAATTTATTTGCTCAATTTTACAATTTATTTATTTAAAATGGTATTTTATCATGAAATTAACTTTATTATAATATCAGCAACGATTTTTTATGCCATAATGCAATAATTGTAATTATTAAAACGATTGACGAATATGCAAATAAAATAATAGTTACTCATTATTTAGATGAATTTTGATTGTGTAAAAAATATAAATGAATAATTAAAACAAAATTGTCACCATCACAATAGGGATGATGACTAATTTTTATTTTCATGTCCATCTTTTAGATAATAAAAAAATATTAGACACGTATTTTTTCTTTTGTCCCGTAAGCAAAGAATTATGAAGATACAGCGAATGCAATTCTTGCGTGACGTCACGTCTAAGCAAAAATTGTACCTACCCGTGACGTCACAAGCCCCCACTCCTGGACTTTAAAGCGGTTTATCTTCGTATTTTTTTATTGATTTGATAAAGGAAAAAATATTTGTCTATTATATTTTGATTATCTAAATGACGGACTAAATAAATTTCGACTTTTCATACCTAGTCATCTACCCTATTGTTTTGATAATTGTCTTGTTCATAATATTTGTAAGTAAAATGTATTAAGTATAAATGTAAATAATGTATTTTGATACCTAACAAAATAAAGTGAGATGTGTATTGAATTTAATGGTTTTATTTATATTTTTATCCCGCAGGAACGCAATGGACAATCATAAAAATAATCTTCGCTACGTTGAGTGTAGGAGGAGGAATGGATGGTAGGGTGGATGAAGTGTGTCAGATGATGGATGTTGAGACAAAAATTAAGAAAGGTATGCTGAGATGGATTGGCTATGTCGAGAGAATGAATGAGGAGCGATTGATGAAAAAAGTGTGTACAGCGAGTGTGAATGAAGAGGGGCCCGGTCGGGAGTGCTATGGACCGAACAGCATGTATGGGAGTGATGAAGGTGGACAAAGCGAAGCAAGTGTGTAGGGATCGTAGCAAGTGGAAAGAGGTGGTCTCTGCCTACCCCTACAAGGGAGAGAGGCGTGACTATATGTATGTATGTATGTATGTATGAATATTTTTATCTTTTACCCGTAATTTCGAAACAGTTCTGCAGCTATATTTTTGGTGATTTTTATCAAGATTAGTTTAGTTGTTAATGATGTGTGTACAAACAAGCATCTGTGCTAAAAAACACTCCCACAAATTTTACCTATACCTAGAAGACAGGAGACATTTTTTTTGTGACACCTAATAACTAAAAACTAAGAAATTAAAAGAAAAGTACAAACGAATATCATGTAAAAGAAATTATTAGAATTTTCAGTTAATTGGAAAACAAATTAAGCTCATTAGGTTTCATTATTATTATTTGGATGATATAAAAATGTAGTTCAAGTACAAAGCAATTTATGTCAGTAAACATTAGCAGTAATTAGTATTGGCAATTAATAAAATCAATTTTAATTACTTTATGCAAATTTTATGTAGGTATTACGTCTAAATAAATAATGAAAATATTCTTATTTTTTTACACGACTATTGTTTCTATACAGGGTGTTAAGAAAACCCTGTCCGATCCGTTAAGGTATTGATAGGTATCGATAACTGATACCATTAATGTAAATAAAAATTGAAAAATACAAAAAAAAAGTTACAACCTAAAAAAATATTTTTTTCTTTAAAGGCGAGAGAGAGTCACAGGTGCTGCTAAATGATCAAACAAAAGGCCGCCGAATAATACCGACGAAAATGGTGCTGTAATTATTGTTTTAATCTCAAATTTAGGGAATTTCGTATCAAAAACTCGTTATTTCAAAATCCATTATTATTGTTTCTATCATGAATTTTCCAAATTTGATATTTTATTTGGGCATGTGATTGTGAACCCTATATCACCCTTTCGGGTCGGCCAGGGTTTTCTTAACACCCTGTATGACAGTATGAATAAAGTACAAACATTTTATCATCTTATCTAGTTGAACAAATGGAATATTCCGTTACAATTAACATTAGAAAATTAAAGTATTTATTTACCCATGACATACAATGTATAAATTACAATAAACTTACTTAGGTATACCACTATAAATGCTGTATTTTTGTCTTTGTTGACTATCGTACGGCCGCTGAAAGAATTGGTATATTCCACTTTATTCACCTGGTGCCCGAGTCTGCTATTTACACTCCGTGTCAGTGTGCTCATAGTTGGCTCATAGTGGGACGATTTTACGATGATTGGCATTCTACTAACTTAGTAGAATGCCAATGACTATGTCTATCTATCACTATCGTCCCACTATGAGCCAACTATGAGCACACTGACACGGAGTGTAAATAGTAGACTCGGGCCCTTGAGGGATATCACCTGGGTGAACAAATGCGCCTATATACTGAAATGATATGAACATGAAAATATAAGGATTTTACTACACTATACGTCCTTTAATAATAAATAATAATAATAATCCAGCCTATAAACGTCCCACTGCTGGGCACAGGCCTCTTCCCATATAAAGAAGGCCTGAGCATTGATCACCACGCTTGCTCTCTGCGGATTGGCGATTTCAGATCCCAATTTTTGGAATCCTGGTTTCCTCACGATGTTTTCCTTCACCGTTTGTCAGACAGAAGTGAAAGTAGATACATATAACTTTGAAAAAGCCACATTGGTACTTGCCTGGGTTCGAACCTGCAATCTTGTGCATACAAATCCGTTCATTGAGCCGCTAGGCCACCACGACATTACTTAAAATATACGTCCTTTACTTAAAATTATTACTAGACTATTTCTTATAGTATGTACCTATGCCTGATTTACAATGAACTGATTCCTATAAAAATACTTCAATTTCCATGTTTATATCATTTTGTACATGGGTGATATAAATCTACTCGAATAATCCAAAAGTATCTCGTGGGATGTCTGGGCTACAATATGCTAGAGACAAGAAGGCTCCACGACCAGATAAGAGTTATGCTAAAAGTGTGTCGAGGTGTAACAGATGCTCCAGATCTTCACAGCGAGTTGATTCGACTTTATGCGCCGAATAATTATCTTTGGAATAGAAAGCACCATATTTTAGTATTGCCTCCCTGTCGTACAGTTGCCCGCGCTTCATCTCCCATTCCGCGTGTCTTAAAGGTTCTTAATAACCTAATGGAAGCTCGCCCGGAGTGCGATTTGTTCGCAGATGATTGGGAATTTGTAATGTTTTTTGTCTTGATTACGTTGAATCTTTGTTATAATAATAACGACTCAATGTAGATTACAATAATAATAATATTATATAGTTATATTGATTTATTATTTCGTTTAGGTATAATAAACTGCCTCGTTGGCCTAATGGTTCTAAGTGCGACTGCTACGCTAGAGGTCTTGGGTTCGATTCCCAAGTCGACCAAGGTGTTATTGAGTTTTTCTATGAAATTCTCAGTAGCAGGTCGGAGTTTGGATTTGTGCCCGGTTAGTGGCAATAGGCTCGCCCCCTATTACATGGGACCTAAACATACCGGCGAACTGTGGGTGTACATTGGTACACCTCTGCCTAACCCTTCGGGGATACAGGCGTGATGGTATGTTATGTATATGTTATTTAGGTATAATATTTGATTTTGTGTTTTTATTAGGTGTATGTCTGTGTTTGTTTTTTTTTTTATTTCATGTTTATGTGTTTTTAATACTGTATTTAGTTAGTGTAAGTGGCTTGTGTAAGCCGTACTGATTAAATTAAAATAAATAATAATAATAATAAATTAATGTTAAAGGTATCATTAGGTTCGTTCTATGTACAAACAATACTGTAAACAATCTACTTTATTACTTATTAACTTCGTAGTACCCACGTAGGTAATCAATTACCTTCTTTAAAATGATTAGTAATTAATTATCAATTATTTTATTCACAAGAGTAAAACTTTAGGTACGTATTTTTTATCTGTACGTGTTTAATAGGTCATCATCTCCCGAGCTTTTTCCGAACTATGTTGGGGTCGGCTACCAGCCTTACCGGATTCAGCTGAATACCGTATTTTACATGAAGCGACTGCCTATCTGACCTCCACAACCCATTTTACTGGGAAACAGTAAAATAGGTAAGTGTATTATTAAGTATATACTTATATGTATATTTTTATAAGTATCCAGATTTTATCGTCGCACTAAAGCAACTTTTAAAACTTAACTGACGCGATAGTTAAACACAGCACCGTCCTTAATTCCACGACGGTTCTCTTTCCGCACAGACTCTACTATGCATTTTTTCAAAGTAATATATATTATTATACGAGTATATACTTACCAAAGTAAGCCAAATTACTAAATAAAAGGGTAAACAAATTCAAATAACAAAATAAAAACCAACGAGTTTACCGCCTGTATCAATTGTCGAAAATTATCATTTGACAGATAAAATGGGGGGAATTTATATAAAACAAACTTTTTTAAACAGTTTGTTTTTCATGCATGCATATAAATTAACTTGTTTTAACTTGTTTACTTGTTTCTTGCTTGTTTTTTTATAATTAACTAGTTACTAGACTTGGTGATAAATAGTTTTCAGTAATTGACTTTTTTAAGGAAATAATATCTACTTTGTAATTTGCAGCCGTCGAACATCTAAAGATCATTGACCTCTACTAAATGTACTACTATTTTGCTATGTCGAATACTAAGGTAAGTACCTACAATGGTCCGGCAACATGACAGGGCCTCGATTCAGCTATTTAAGAGTTGCTTGGATTGACTGAATGACCTGCTTCATTTGGTAATTTTTACGATAATTGGCATTCTGCTAACTGTCATTACGATCATTAATTGGTCATTACGATCATTCTCTTCGAGAGGGGCTCGTGGCTAAGTGTAAGCCGTACGGTTTGACCGATAATACAGGTTAAGCCGCGCTCGCCGCGGTTGGTCCGTGGATGGGTGTCCATTTATAACATACCGAGGCCCCTCCGTGTTTCGGAAAGCACGTTAAACAGTAGGTCCCGGCTGTCATACATAGTTCTTTGGCAGTCAATTCTGACAACCAGTCTTACTATGGGATACTGTGTTTCTCAGTAAAATGGGTTGTGGAGGTCAGATAGGCAGTCGCTCCATGTAAAATACGGTATTCAGCTGAATCCGGTAAGACTGGTAGCCGACCCCAACATAATTGGGAAAAGGCTCGGGAGATGATGATTACGATCAATCTCTTCGAGTTAGGCACAATGACAAGGAAACTGACCGACCACTGACATGCATTTTAAATAGCTGAATCGAGGCCCAGTTGGTCTTGATGTGTATGGGGAAAATAAAAAACCGATAATGATAAAGTTTTGAATTATATTTTTCGTTTATAGGACAAATAAATAATAATAATATTCCGGGACAACTCACACACGGTTATCTGATCCCAAGCTAAGCAGAGCTTGTGTTATGGTAACCAGGCAACTGATAAACATACTTATATATTTCTAAATACATACATATTATAGATAAATTACACCCAGACAACCAGAACAAATGATCGTGCTCATCACACAAACATTTGTCCTGGGTGGGAATCGAACCCACAACCTCCGGTATAGCAGTCAGGGTCACTAACCACTAGACCAACAGGCCCGTCAAAATAAGTGATAGTAATTAATGTTTAGAAAAATCTTCGCCACATTAATGTTATATCTTCCTGTTGGCCACCTCTTGTCGAATATCGGAACGCATTCCCCTGGCGGCCGGACTATAGGTACCTACTAAGATTTAATTACAAACAAAAATATGTGTGGGATCAATGCTCGTTCTCTGTATGAGAGGCGTGCAGTGTGACAGTTACAGGCAGCTAATGACGCCAAACTGTTTTTCACCCTTGTTAGTTGTGGTCAATGCTTCATCATCTCCCTGCTGTTCCCAATTATTTGGGGTCGGCGCAATGCGTATTCAACTTCCATTCATCTCTACAACTCGTCATCTCAGTATTCACTCGTTTCTTTCTCATATCATCTTTCACACAATCCATCCATCTCTTTTTTGGTCTTCCTCTGTATGTATACCCATCCACATTCATACTCATAACTCGTCTAGTTACGTGACTTTCATCCCTCCTCATAACAGTGGTGGGCAATGCTCGTTCTTTGTATATGAGATCCATGTCCAAAAGGGCATTTCAAATTGGTGTTATTATTATTGAAATACTGCTTTGTTATTTCATTATTCTTTGATATTTTTTTACTGAAGCGTGACAAATCTTATTTGTTGCACGTTTCAAAATAAAGTATCTGATATTCAGATATCGATTAAGACGATCTTTTCAAGCGACAATTTTTTTGTTATTAACTTTGCCATGCTTATATATATTTGAAGTTGCTGTATTCGTCAAAACTAATCCAGATTTATTTATATTAGCTTCAAAATTATATAATAGACGACAACGAGACGTGTACATCGACTTTGTGTGCGTAAAACTAACACTGCATTGATGCATAATAGTAAATAGACGGGCCTGTTGGTCTAGTGGTTAGTGACCCTGACTGCTATACCGGAGGTCGTGGGTTCGATTCCCACCCAGGACAAATGTTTGTGTGATGAGCACGATCATTTGTTCTGGTTGTCTGGGTGTAATTTATCTATAATATGTATATGTGTGTATTTAGAAATATATAAGTATGTTTATCAGTTGCCTGGTTACCATAACACAAGCTCTGCTTAGCTTGGGATCAGATAACCGTGTGTGAGTTGTCCCGGAATATTATTTTATTTATTTATTTTTTATTATACTAGACCGACACCAACCCCAAAATTGTGAAAAAAAAAAAAAATTGTCTGTCTGTCTGTCTGTTTGTTCAGGTATCACGCAAAAACTACCGGTTCGATTACGATGAAACTTGGTATAATTATTCTTTATTATCCTGGGCACCACACTGGGTAGTTTTTATCCCGGAAAAGTATAAACAATAATAAACAAACTTAATTTTGCGGTTAAAACTCATTGATAAGTTTCGTCATCCACACGAACGAAGTCGCAGGCACAGCTAGCCTATAATAAATTGCCACAAACAATAATAATTAAAGAGGCAGATTATAACATTTTAAGAAAAATCTTAATGAATTATTAATAGCTAAGTAAGTAAATGTTATTACACTCTGACAGATTATTTAAATGACTAATGATAATTTTAAATGACTAATGATAATTGACGGGCCTGTTGGTCTAGTGGTTAGTGACCCTGACTGCTATACCGGAGGTCGTGGGTTCGATTCCCACCCAGGACAAATGTTTGTGTGATGAGCACGATCATTTGTTCTGGTTGTCTGGGTGTAATTTATCTATAATATGTATGTATTTAGAAATATATAAGTATGTTTATCAGTTGTCTGGTTACCCATAACACAAGCTCTGCTTAGCTTGGGATCAGTTAACCGTGTGTGAGTTGTCCCGGAATATTATTATTATTAATTATACAGTATCCAAAATGTAATTTTTTGCTATTTTTATATAGATTTATTAGATATTACTTGACAATAGTTTGATGTTTACTGAAATGTTTCATTGTGTTGACATATTTAAAAAAAAAACTAAAAAACACGCTTTTAAAGTACTTCTAACTAGAAAAGTGAAAAATAATGGGTTGCTCGTTAGACGAAAAATATGGCACAGAGCGCCCCACGCTTTTTCACAATAATACTAGTGTTTTTTGTTCATTACCAATTTCAGCTTACATTAGGAATTATTTTTCACTTTTTTAGTTAGAAGTAGGTACTTTAAAAGCGTGTTTTTTAGTTTTTTTAAACTATATTTATTTTAACTTAGAAATTGTTTTTGTTGCCTTATCTAAACCGTTGTTTTCGTTTTATTTAACAATTTCTTTTTATTTAATTTACTTTTTATTTAGTTAGTTACTTATCATTAATTTACAAAAAAAAACCCCTGAATTCAAAATTATTTTTTCCAATGCAATACTTTAATTGAATTTCTATTTCGTCAGTTGTTATTTAGCAATGAAATTGGCTTCTTTGATAGTAATATTTTTTAATAACTTATTTAATGAATGCATTTGGTTATTTTATGTAAAGTATATTAAGTAGTAATAAAATAAAAATGGTTTAATCAGTATTGAATAATAATAGTTCCAGCACTTCCAGCCTATAAACGTCCCACTGCTGGGCACAGGCCTCTTCCCATATAGAGAAGGCACGAGCATTCACCACGCTTGCTTATTTGCGACGATTACGATTGGATTATTTTTTAACCAACTTCAAAAGGGGGATGTTCTCAGTTCGATTATGTTTATTTCCTTGAAGATATATTATAGCTACGCGATATCTCATTTTTTTTTTTGCTATACCAATATTGTAAAAAGGAAGAGATTAGTATTTTTGTTTGTAAGTATGTTTGTAACGAATAAACTTAAAAACCAACATATTATCAATACGTCAAAAAAAAATAAGACATTTTAAATTTCAAAATGGCGTCGTTTAAGTTTCCGCTGATAATGGAATAGCGGAATTATACATTTTTTATTTTAACGTTAAAACATTTGTTTGACCTTGAAAGATAATTTAATACGGTTTATTTTATATTAAACCTTAAACTGGTTGATCAACGTCATTTTAAGGTAAAAATAAATAAAACTGGAAACTAACAAATAACTTTTATTATAATGTTGTTCAAATTCAAATATTCTTTATTCAATATAGGCTACACAGTAGCACTTATCGAACGTCAAACACAAAATATAAAAAAAAAAAAACAGACAGCACCCTAAGGGTCGGTTCATATCCGGCGGAAACGCACCGCGCACCATCGGCCGCGCAACGCCAGAACGAACAAACACGCAATGAGACATCCAACCCCCCTGACGCGCTAACGCAACATCAGTTGAGTGTTAAAAGCCGAACGCCCCACCACGCATCCGCCCGCCCCGGCGCCAAGCAACCGACAACACGCGACGCGCCCCCCGCCAGAGATGAACCGACCCTAAAACGCCCACCCTTCACCGCTTCCTAAGTGCTTTGGCTGAGGAGAAGAAACGGCGCAACAAACTCCCCAGCAACACGCTGTCATTGTCATTTTAATAATATAATAATATTCCGGGACAATTTTAGTTGGTCTAGTGGTTAGTGACCCTCGATAGTGGACGTCTCGTTCGCTAGCCCCTCTGTCGCTGGCCGTGTCCGTGACTGGCGTGTCGCTGTGGAGGTGGAGACGCTATCGGACCATCGTTATGTTCGGTTCGACGTCTCTGCCCAGACCGCAGGCGGCCGCCATCCAACAACCCCGATGAACGACGGCCCGCGTTGGGCGCTTAAGCGCATCGACAGGGAACTACTCGAGGAAGCTGCATTAGTCCAGTCCTGGACCTGGGAGTCGGCGACGGACGGCCCCGTCGACGTCGAAGCGGAGGCGCTGCGGTTTCGCGGGGCGATGACGCAGATCTGCGACGCGTCCATGCCCCGTGTCCGCCAACAGTCCGCAAGGCGCCAGGTGTACTGGTGGACCGCCGAGATCGCGCAATTGCGCGTAGCGTGCGTTGCGGCCCGCCGCCGGTACACCCGATACCGGAGACGACGTCGACGGGATTCCGCCGAGGAGGACGCGCTGTATGAGGTGTACCGCGCGTCCAAGGAGACTCTGTGGCTGGCCATCGGCGACTCAAAGTCGCGTGCCAGGGAGGAGCTGCTGGGGTCCCTGGATCGGGATCCGTGGGGGCGCCCCTACCGCTGGGTAAGGGGCAAGTTGCGTCCCTGGGCGCCCCCGCTGGTTCGGACCATGCAGCCCCGGCTGCTAGAGGTGGTAGTATCGACCCTCTTCCCTGTGCGAGGGGGACATGTTCCCCCGGCGATGGCTTCGCCCTCAGCCACAGACTCTCCAGAAGAGGAGAGCACCGATGTCCCCGAGGTGACGCAGTCAGAGACGAGAGCGGCCGTGTCGCGACTCCGGGCTAAGAACACAGCGCCCGGACCCGACGGAGTTCCTGGTCGAGCTCTCGTCTTGGCTCTGAAGGAGCTGGAGCCCCAGCTGAGGGGGCTCTTCACGGCATGTCTCGGGCGGGGTCAGTTTCCCAGTGTATGGAAGGAGGGGAGACTGGTCCTGCTCAGGAAGGAGGGGCGCCCCGCGGACTCGCCGTCCGCGTATCGGCCCATAGTGCTGCTCGACGAGGCGGGCAAACTGTTTGAGCGAGTTATCGCAGATCGCCTCGTCAGCCACTTGTGCAGAGAGGGGCCGGACCTGGACGACAACCAGTTTGGTTTTCGTCGGGGGCGCTCCACCATAGACGCCATCATGCGCGTGAGGGCCCTGGCGGAGGAGACGGTGTCCCGGGGTGGGGTGGTGCTGGCGGTGTCTTTAGACATCACCAACGCATTCAACACCCTACCCTGGAGCTGTATTCGGGAGGCGCTGGTATACCATCGCGTGCCTCCCTACCTCCGCCGTACAGTAGGGGCTTATCTGGAGGACAGATGCGTCACCTACAGGGGACGTGACGGTGCTGGTCAGCACCTCATGTCGTGCGGTGTCCCACAGGGATCGGTCTTAGGACCGCTCCTGTGGAACATCGGCTACGACTGGGTGCTGAGAGGCGAGCTCCCGTCGGGCGCAGACTTGACGTGTTATGCGGACGACACGCTTGTCACTGCCCGGGGGAGCTCGCACAGGGAAGCGACGTTGATAGCCACGGCTGCGGTGTCACAGGTGGTGAACCGCTTCCGGCGCCTGGGCCTGGAGGTGGCCCTGAACAAGTCGGAGGCCATGGTGTTTCATGGCCCCCGGCGGGCGCCGGCGCCGGGATCACACATCGTGGTCGGTGGGGCTCGGATAGCTGTCGGGTTCACCATGAAGTACCTAGGATTGGTGCTCGACAGCCGTTGGGAATTCGGGCCTCACTTCCGGCGGCTAGCGCCCAAGCTCATGGGCGCGGCGGGCGCGCTTTCAACGTTGCTTCCCAACATGGGGGGCCCGAGCGCCGCCTGTAGGCGGTTGTACGTGGGAATCGTGCGGTCCATGGCCCTATACGGGGCTCCCGTATGGGCGCTCGACCTGACGGCCAGCACTCTCGCCATTCTGCGCAGGCCGCAGAGGGCGATGGCCGTCAGAGTCGTCCGCGGGTACCGCACGATTTCCCACGAGGCGGCTTGCGTCCTGGCCGGATCTCCGCCCTGGGACCTAGAGGCGAAAGTACTCGCGTCATTGTACCGATGGCGCGAGGAAGAGCGGGCACGGGGCTCGATGCCGGTGCAGCGGCAGATCGAGCTGCGCCGGGGAGAGCTCCGTCAGGTCTTGGTGGCGGAATGGCGGCAAAGGCTTCTGCGCCCTGCCGCCGGCCTCGCTACCGTCGAGGCGATCCGGCCAGTACTCGACGACTGGCTCGGGAGAAGGCACGGCTCCCTGTCGTTCAGGGTGACGCAGGTGCTGTCGGGGCATGGATGCTTCGGCAAGTACCTGTGTCGCATAGACAGGGAGCCGGACGCTCGGTGCCACCACTGCGTCCAGTGCGGGGAGGACACGGCGCAACACACGCTCGCTGAGTGTGTAGCTTGGGAGGAGCAGCGCCGTGTCCTCGCAAATGAAGTAGGAGGCGACCTGTCGCTGCCGGCCGTAGTGCGGAGTATGGTCGGTAGCGCAGAGTCGTGGGACGCGGTGGTGTCCTTCTGCGAGGACGTGATGTCGCAGAAGGAGACTGCGGAACGGGAGAGGGAGATCTCGACTCCCTTCCCCGGCCGCAGAAGACGCACCGGGCGCAGGGGAAGGGCGGACAACGCCCTTCTCCGCCCCCCATGAATGGGTCCAGGGGCGAGGGACTTGGGGAAGTCCCCGCCCCCTATTCGATGGACCCGAGGCGGAGGCGCGCGCGGGTGTCGGCGCGCGCCCCTGAGGCGGTGCACGGGGTAGTTGTACACCTCACTACCCCGTGCAGGAGCTGAGGCCCGGACAGACCGGGCCGGCACCAGTGTGGGGCTGCGGAAGAATCCGGATTCCCGCGGCCCCACGCGCACGTGCGAGGAGGAGACACCGGGGGGTTTTAGCCGGTAAGAGTCCGGCACGCCCCTCCGCCTCTCCCCAGGCGGAGGAAGTCCATGAGGATTTCCCCCCGAAAAAAAAAAAAAAAAAAAAAAAAAAAGTGGTTAGTGACCCTGACTGAACTGACTAAACCGGTGGTTGTTGGTTAGATTCCCTTTAATATTTGTGTGATGAGCATTATCATTTATTCCGTATCTGGGTGTAATGTATCTATAATATTTTATATAAGTATGTTTATTTGGAAATATATAAGTATGTTTATCAGTTATCTGTTTGCCATAGTACGGGTTACCTAGTTTGGGATCTGTATGTCTATTCTGTAAATAATTTCGGTATCGAACTTCACCTGAGGGACAATAAAGCTCAGTTCAAAAGTGAACCCAATTGACCTTGATTTAGAATTCAAATTCGAGAATACGTATTTGACATCTCACCGCGGATTCCGCTGTCGAGACATGAAAATAATGTTACAGAATGGCACTACAGATAGCCGTGTGTGAGTTGTCCCAAGATCGATCGATTTATTATTATGGATTTACTACCAAAGCCTTAAAAATCACGTGTAATGTATTAAATAACATAAAAATAATAAATATGAAAAGATCATGTTGTTATTTTGTCAATTTTCCGCCAAATTATGTTTGACATTCAAATAATAAATGAAGTTAGGTCAGTCACATTAAAAATGGACCAAAACCAAAATGCAATCAATGTCTCGCTCATAATATTCACTAGCTTTTTCCATCGGTTTCGCCTACTATAAAAAAAGGTTTATTATAGAGACATAATCTGAAACGCAGATAAATAATATAGATGTTTTCTATTTTTATATTGATTAGGTACAAGAATAAAGAAAAGAAGAAGAACTTTTATTGACTTTCTTGCTGGATTATTTGACGACCTCCGTGGTCGAGTGGCGTACGCACCGGTTTTCAAGGTGTCGCTAGCTCTGAGGTCCCGGGTTCGATCCCTGGACGGGTCAATGTAGAAACTCACTTTTCTACATTGCCTCGGGTCTGGGTGTTTGTGGTACCTTCGTTGTTTCTGAATTCCATAACACAAGTGCTAAATAGCTACTTACTTTGGGTTCAGAGCAATGTATGTGATGTTGTCCGCATTTATTTATTTATCATTATTCTCCATAGTAATGAAATTTGGGAATCGCTCAACTAGTCTTTCGACGACGTATTGAATGTACCTCAAAGGACTACATGAGTTAAAAATATATTGATTTTGAATAAAATATGCTTTTTTTCTGTTGTTTTACCTACAAGTTATTAAGGTAAGTTCACACTGCAACGATTACCTGGGGCCCGATGCCGCTATTTTAAGTCAGTGAGTGGTGGGTTAATAAACGTTCCAGTGTACTTGTTATTGTGCCTAATTTTCGTATTCAGATAATTTTAGTTCAACGACAAATGTACACCTGCTTGCCACTTGTCATTGTAGGATTGCAAGTGACTTTTCTTATCTGAACAAGTACACTGGAACGTTTTTTAACCCGCCCCTCATTGACTTGAAATAGCGGCATCGGGCCCCAGAATACTTAATTAAAATCACCATTAACTATTTTTTTTTTTTTATATAAATGCGGACAACATCACATACATTGCTTTGAACCCAAAGTAAGTAGCTAAAGCACTTGTGTTATGGAATTCAGAATCAACGAAGGTACCACATACACCCAGACCCGAGGCAATGTAGAAAAGTTGGTTTCTACATTGACCCGTCCGGGGATCGAACCCGGGACCTCAGAGCTAGCGACACCTTGAAACCGGTGCGTACGCCACTCGACCACGGAGGTCGTCAAGTCTCTTAAACATAAAAAGAATGTTTCAAATCGCTCCTGGCGTCTTTTAGTAATCGGGGAGCATACATTGACGACCTCCGTGGTCGATTGGCGTACACACCGGTTTTCAAGGTGTCGCTAGCTCTAAGGTCCCGGGTTTTATCCCCGGATGATTCAACATATACATACATTACATTGTCTTAGGTCTGGCTGTTTGAATCCATAAAACGAGGGCTTTTAACTACTTACTTTAGTTTCAGAGCAGTTCATGTCATTTACCTACAGTCCGGCCGCCGTGAGAATGCTTTCCTGACTGGTGGTGGTCAACAGGGAGGTATAACTTTAATGTTTCAAAGAATTTACTACCTCTTGTTTTCCTATAAACGAGCATTATCATTCAAAACGATATCATTATGCCAGGTAACAATGGATACTATAGCGGTTTTTTATTTCCCCATACAAATCAAGACCAATTGACATGTGTCAGGAACGCATTCCGAATTGCATTCCACATTTTTCTTACATAAAATAAGGTCTGACTAAGAACTTCTTTTGTTTTTAGTGGAGAATAAGTTGCCAGTATAAACGAGCCCCATTTTTTTACTCTACAGTTTATTTTTGCCATCAAAATGTTTAATACTTAACACATGTTCACATCGACAGGTCGTCTTAAAATTTTTGTATTTTAATCCAATATTTATTTAGGTGTTAGTTATAAATAAGAAATTTTATAAATTAACGAAATCTTTACATTGCTAGTTAATATTTAAGAATGAACGTACGTTTATAAGTCAATTGGTAGTTTAATAAAATGTTTTGTTATTATCGTGTTTATAAAGATATTTAGTTATTTTACAAATTAGTTTTATATTGATTAGTATTACCTAGTGGTTTTATAATGGAGTGCCAATATAAGGAAATTAATGGAAAAGATATTGAAGAAAGGATTTTCAAGGATCGGCAATGGACACCGTTTTTTAGACAGGTATGTTTATACATAATTATTTAATCAATTATTTTATTTTACTACTAGCTGTGCCTGCGACTTCGTTCGCGTGGATGACGAAATTTATCAATGAGTTTTTAAACGCAAAATTAAGTTTGTTTTTTATGGTTTATACTTTTCCGGGATAAAAACTACCCAGTGTGGTGCCCAGGATAATAAAGAATAATTATACCAAGTTTCATCGTAATCGAACCGGTAGTTTTTGCGTGATACCTGAACAAACAGACAGAGAAAAATATATTTTTTTACACTTTTGGGTTCGGTGTCAGTCTAGAAACACCCCCCGCCATTTATTTTTTTGATATTTTGAATGTACAGAATTTTCACTTCTACAGATTTATTATAAGTATAGATTTAACTAGCTGTACACTCCGGTTTCACGTGTCAGTAACCTAGTTCCCTATTAAAATAAATGGTATTTCTATAATAAAAACCTAAGGCTAAATATAAGTTTTAATTTTAGTATAGTTGTGTTTGTTGTTATACATATTAGATTTAAGTATGCAATTGTAAATTAATACGTTATAATTGAAAAAAAAAATACCTAAGATGCTGCTTATAACATTAGCTATCTGCGAGAGAAAATCTCGTCCAAATCGGTCCCGTCGTTTCAAAGATTAGCCGGGACAAACAGACAGACAGACAAAAATTTAAAAATTGTTTTCATATCTTTACATACTTTCGGTGAAATGTAGTTTGTTTGGATTACTTTAATTTTATTTATTTGTGTAGATTATGACTGATGTACAGGGTGGTAAGAAAAACCCTGTCCGATCCGTGAAGGTGTTGTTAGGTATCGATATCTGATTACAAAAATGTGGAAAAAATTAAAAAAAAAAATATAGCCTAAAAAAATGTTTTGCTCTTAAGTCGAGGGAGAGATTCGGCGTCACACAGATGCTATTTAATGACCAAACCAAAGGCCCCCAAAAATACCGACGACATTGGTATTGTAGTTTTTGTTATAATCTCAAAATTTAGGGAATTTCGGGGCAAAAAATGGTTATTTCAAAATCCATTATTATTGTTTCTATCATAAATTTTCCAAATTTGATATTTTTTTTGGGCATGTGATTGTGAGCCCTATATCATCATTTCGGGTAGGACAGGGTTTTCTTAACACCCTGTATAACTTTCGTAGTGGCCTACTTTCACAGTTATAGTACATAACTACTTTCTTATCTATTCAAATACATTATTGACAGTCGGTAAAGGAAAATATCGCTAGGGAAACTATATTTCAATATTAAGAATCTGAAATCACCCGCATTGAGCAAGCGTGGTGATCAATACTCGTGCCTTCTCTATATGAAAAGAGGCCTGCATAGGTTAGTGTCAAAAATGTATATGAAAAATTGGATATTAATTATTAAATTAACTCATTTTGAGCTGTAATTCTGTAAACTGACTCTATACCAGATGTAGTCTTCACCCCTTTTGGATAGATATACACTTTCGGTAACACCTTGTATATGCTTGTAATACAACGAAGCATTTTTAGCGGGTTAGTTAGTCAAGAACGGGTGTACCCATTTTCATGATCATTGATTTGTTAGTTTCGTCTCAACCCCAATTACCTGCACAACTGCTAGCACAATACTTATACTATTCAATATGTAGTACAATGTTTTTTTTTTTTAAGAAAAGCATTAGAAGATTACAGTTAAAAACCAAAACACTTATGTACACATAGCAACATGCTATGCTTATAATAACAAAGGTACACCCGTAAACATAATATTAAAACTAATAGTAACATACCATAACAAAAGGAAACAAGCAAGATAATTAAATTTAAGTAATATACAATCTAAAACAAATAATAAACAACTTAAAACACTTTAAAAATAAATATAAAAAACGGTAAACCTTTGATATTTAACTTGGAAATTACATATTTACTGTGATTATAAGTTGTAATGCTTAAAATGAATAATAAAAACTTGAAATTAATGTAAAATTAAAGTAAAACAACCGCTGTATAAAAATTCCACTCATCCGTCGGCTGTAGGTAACAAGGCGGCAACGTCGCGTGTGATAAAATACATATTGTCAATAAAAGGCGGTTCATGTACTTTTATATTATTATTATATATTTTTATAAAACCCTCTATTTCTATTACTTCACTAAGTAAGTAATTATATAAAGCGAGAGGTTCTCAATTCAATATTAAATTATAATCACGTAGAGTAAGTTTTTTTTATAGTTATCCTGCTATTTGGGATGGAGACAAATCCAACAATAGATCAAATAATCGATCATTTCATTCTTGAGTCTTAATGGTGTAACTAAATCGACTTTGTTCTATACATCTATATATATAAATAAATAATATTAAGTATTTGTTTGTAATTACAAATTAGCAGCTGTTCAATAAATGCATACGAAAGTATTATGTAGGTACGGTACTAACATCAAAAACGCAATTTTTAAAATTTATTTATATCCGTTCCGGTTAATCTCTGAAACAAATGGACCGATTTTAATTGCACTTTCACTTGTATATAGCTAATATAGGGAGTTATTTAAGCTATTTATTTCAAAAGGGTACTAGCTAGGTACTAACGCGGCTGAACCTTGGAGCACAGCCCGAGCTTTTTCCCAACTATGTTGGGATCGGCTACCAGTCTTACCGGATTCAGCAGAATACCGTATTTTACATGGAGCGACTGCCTATCTGACCTCTACAACCCATTTTACTGGGGAACACAGTATCCCAAGTAAGACTGGTTGACAGAATTGACTTAACGAGCCAAAGATCAACGTATGACAGTCGGGACCTATGGCTTAACGTGCTATCCGAGGCACGGAGGGGTCTCGGTATGTTTATAAATGGTCACCCATCCACGGACCAACCGCGGCTTACACTTAGCCACGAGCCCCTCAATACAGCATGTATTCTAATATACAGATGTCTATACATAACCCTTAAATAACTGTCTTCTATTTCTTTAGCTACTAGTATCAAGTGGCGTATGGGTGGTGTACTTCGGCACGGGCCTCTGCATGGGGGCGCCGACCGTGATGATCCCACAGCTGAGACGAGAAGCCAACTCCACGGATGCTGTGACCCCTGAAATGGCGTCTTGGTTACGTAAGTATTCATAAACATAACATACCATCACGCCTGTATCCCCGAAGGGTTAGGCAGAGGTGTACCAATGTACACCCACAGTTCGCCGGTATGTTTAAGTCCCATGTAATAGGGGGCGAGCCTATTGCCACTAAGCGGGCACAAATCCAAACTCCGACCTGCTACTGAGAATTTCATAGAAAAACCCAATAACACGTAAGTATTCCTTAAATAAATTAATAAAAAAAAAACAGACTATAATTCGGCCGTTGAGAGAATGCGTTTCTGACACATTTCTATTGGCCTTGATTTGTATAAGGAAATATAAAACCGTGTTGTATTGTATGTAGAAGCTAAACATTAAAAACATAAAAATACGTCTATTACGAAGACGATGAAGGGTTTTTATGTTATTACACTATCACTCATACTTTTTTTGTATCCGTGTAAAAATAAACTAAAAAAATATAAACATATAACACAGTATACAATACAAGAACAAACACAACTACACTAAAATTAAATCTTATATACTTAAATAAATAACAGAATAATTGTCTGGGTGTAATTTATCTATAATATGTATGTATTTAGAAATATATAATTATGTTTATCAGTTGTCTGGTTACCATAACACAAGCTCTGCTTAGCTTGGGATCAGATAACCGTGTGTGAGATGTCCCGGAATATTATTATTATTTTCCTGTTGACTATCACCTCTCAGGAACGCATTCTTCAGCGGAGGGACCATAAAACCTTTTATTTGAAGACCACTCTCGATAGGCGTTGCGAACGAAATATAGTTTAAGAGGAAAGGGGAGTGGACTTTTCTCCATACAAACGTTCTCGTCTGTTTTCCCGCTGGTTTCTGAACTTAGGGCTATGATTTTTTGCAGTAATATAAATATGAACTAGATCTATGCCCCTATTTTTTCCTTTTTTAAAATAAGTTATATTTAAAGAAACTAGAACCTTCTAAAAAGTGCCGATTATGACCGCAGTTTTCAGAGGCGTTTTTTTTTTAATTTGGCAACGATTATTGGAAAAAGGAAAAATAGAGGCACAGATTATTCTTTTCTTATGCAGTATATGAAATATCTTTAAAATTGGTTAAGAATTGGGGGAGAAAATAGACGAGAGCCAAACCTCGATTTTTCGTCAGTTTTTCGGTCTGAGCTGCAGTTGTCCTTATCGCACGAATTAGAGGGCGGGGGGAATTAGAGCGACAGCAATACTTTCTTTAAAAACCGAATTTTCAAAAGTATGTCCGCTCCCCTTTCCTCTTAAGACATGTATGATGTACTTAATATGAATAGTATTTTTACATTGTTTGCTACTTAGCAAGGAAGTCGGTTTTTGTTTTTTAATACCTAATACTAATGTTTAAATAATATACATTGTGTTAAAAAACCCTGTCCGACCCGAAAGGGTGATATAGGGTTTACAATCACATGCCCAAATAAAATATCAAATTTGGAAAATTCATGATAGAAACAATAATAATGAATTTTGACAACCATTTTTTGCCCCGAAATTCCCTAAATTTGAGATTAAAACAAAAACTACAACACCTATTTCGTTGGTATTTTTGGGGGCCTTTTGTTAGGTAAGGTCTCGACTTCTGAGAAAAAAAATTTTTAGAGGTTACACATATTTTTTTCTTTTTTTCAATTTTTTTTTTCACATTTTTGTAATCATCGATCCTCGATATCGATACCTAACGACACCTTCACGGATCGGACAGGGTTTTCTTAACACCCTGTATAACATAGTCTTTTGTTACAGCGTCAATATTTGGCTACACAGCAATCCCATGGGTCTTCATTCTCTCCGGACTCATCAAACTCATCGGACGAAAGAAGACATTCACTCTCGTGACATTTAACAGTATAGCAATGTTCATTGCATTCTTCGTTAGCAATAACGCAACCCAATTGCTATACAGTGAGTTGTTACAAGGGATGACACATGGCAGTAGTGTTACTGTATCAGTCATCGTCATATCAGAATATACATCGCCGAAGTACCGTGGGTTATTTTTGACAATCAAATCGGCGACCTTGTTGTGGGGAATTTGGGCGGCAAATACGTTAGGGACGTTCTTACATTGGAAATTCATTCCTTTATGTGGTTTGATTTCTTCAATTTACCCGTTGACAGTATTCTTTTGGCCCGAGTCTCCGTATTGGTTGGCTACTAAAGGCAGGTACGATGAATGCGCGGCAGCTCATAGATGGTTAAAAGGTTCTGATGATGCGTCAGAAAAAGAATTGGAAACGTTAATGGATTCACAAATTAAATGTATAAAACAAAAAAGTAAAGTAACATTAAATTTGTTGATTAAAACTGTGCGTTTAAAGGAGTTTTATAAGCCTTTGTTACTCTCTTTACTTATGGCTGGTCAATACCATTTCTCTGGAAAAATTGTGTGTAGTATTTACTCAATTGAAATTATAAAACGGATTACGGAAAACGAGTCTGCTGCGTACATGGGAATGTTGATTTTAGATGGAGTTACAGTATTCAGTATGTACATTGGATGTGCTGTCGCAAAGATAGTTAATAGGCGTACTTTATTGTTAAATTCTTCGGCGATAGGAATAACATTTTTATTTATAATCTCTGGATATTTGTACGCTGTTAAGTTGCAAGTTATTGGGGAGAATAAGTATGTGTCAATTTTCTTATTGTCTTGCTTTTCTTTGTCTATAAGTCTTGGACCAATGATTATGGCTACTTCAATATACGGGGAATTAATACCTTTAAGATTTAAGAGTTCTTGTGTCATAACTATAGCCGTAGTATTTAATGGATTACACGCTACTTTATTGAAAACTTCTCCGTATATATTTAAGTCGTTGGGTTTGCATGGTACGTTTTTGTTCTTTGGGATTTCAGCTTCAATATTTACTATACTTATTTGTAAATATTTGCCTGAAACGAAGGATAAGACTTTACAAGAAATTGAGGAGTATTTCAAAGATAAATCGGAGGTTACGAAGAAATTGGTTGGTGAAGATGGCGAGAAATGTAAAAATTGATCTTTGTAAGCCTGTATTTGTAATATGGTATTTAATTGTTGTCCACAAAAGTATACTTAGTCTAGTTGTATAAACAAATAAATTATATCATGCCACGGTTATACCTTAGATGATATATGATAAAACTATTGAAAAAAATCGACTTCAAAATAAGTCCTATATTTATTGCTTATGAATCCCACTGTCAAAACTGGACCAAAATGAAATGGGACCACGAGGGATTCTTTCAAATAAAAAAAGAATCCTCAAAATTTGATCACCCACTCGAAAGTTCTGTGGTAACAAACACAAAAAAAACATAGGTACAGTAGAATTGAGTACCTCCTTATTTGAAGTCGGTTAAAAAATAATTTAATTTCATTCAAACAAGAAAAATGCAAAATAAACACGTTAATGTACCTATACTGTAAAGGTTTAGGTAGTTAAAAGAATGTAAACAAATCGTAAAAAGGGTTTTTTATAGTTGACACTTTCTTCATTCTTGTTTAAAAATACGTTCTATCAAACTTAAATTAATTTTCGAGCACAGGATAGTTTCCTCTTTTATAATAGTATGTTAAACTTTATCATTTATTCTTAATCTACTCTTCGTAGATGTAACTGCTTAAACACATTTTTTTAGTTAGATTTATTAAAATGGTATAATATTTTGTAATCTGTCTATTATAAAGAACCCAAAAAGACAGGTTCCCCAAACCCTTTAGAAAATACAACAATAAAAATAACGTTGCTAAATTGAAGAGTACAACGTTGACGTAGTTTGGCAACTGAAGTGGCAGGTATTACGTTTAGTCGGTTAACCAGACGCCTTTGAAGTTTGAAGTTTGTTTGCAGTTTGTTTCGATTGTGTTAATTAATACCTCGTTTCCTTGTTTTGTTTTTGTTGTTTAGTTATTGTTCGTTTTTGTTATTTATTGTTATTGCTTGTTAAATTCGTATCGTGGAAAAATGAGTGAACCCGAAGCTGGTACTAGCCAGACCAACTCCGTACACACATTTCCATCACCGAAGAAGAAACGCTTCAAAACCGGACCTCTTTCATCATCTGAGAAACAGACATTGATAAATGTGTTCAAATATGTCGAAGAAACATGGCCCAAAGATTGTTATCCGTCTAAAACAGACATAGTGCAAAAAACTGGTGAAATAATGGGTGTTTCTGTACCAACTGTGTACAGGGTTATTAACGAATATAAAACATCGCATAGAGTGCACTCTCCTCCTCCTCCGGCAACGAAACCAAGCCAAATCGACAGTTTCGATGATATGGATTTAGCCGCAGTGAGAAGAAAAGTACATACGTTTTTTTTTGCAAATGAACTACCCACTATTGAAAAAGTTATGGAAAGTGTCAATAATGATGACAGTCTACCTAATATAAAAAAAGATGTAATGTGTAAGTTGATGAAGAAATTAGGCTTTAAATACTCCAAACGCAGTCGCAAGAGTATGCTTATTGACAAACCAGACATTGCAGTATGGCGTGTAAATTACTTAAATGAGATAGCAAAATATAGAAGAGACGGGAAGAAAATATATTATTTGGATGAAACATGGGTCAATGAAGGTATGATAACAATATTAATATGTTTTTAAAATAAATATTCTACACTGTTACCTTTGTAAACATATTATATACCCATTAATATTGTTTTTTGCAGGACACACCAAATCTTTAATATGGCAAGATACTACTATAACATCCTGCAAAGAGGCTCACAGGCAGGGTTTGTCTACAGGGTTAAAGAATCCCAGCGGGAAAGGAAAACGCCTTATTTTAGGCCACATTGGTAAGAATATTACTTTATAGCCGTTAATAGAAATGCCAACTTGATAATTTTATTTTATAAGCTGATGTTTAAGTACCATATAATAGGGCGCTTGCAACCACTAGACCAATGAGGCAGGCAATGTACAATAAATTACTATTTTAAGTCAAAGTTCATGCGAGATGCTCATATTATAAGAAAATAGGATTATAAGTCAGTTGTTGAATGTTATTTAAAACTATGTTTCAGGTTCATCAAGTGGTTTTGTTGAAGGAGGTGAACTTATATTTCAAGCTACTAAGGGTGATGGTGATTACCATTCAGAAATGGATGCACATAATTTTGAGAAATGGATCACCAGAATTTTCAATAAACTGGAAAAAGACTCAATTTTGGTGATGGATAATGCACCCTATCATAGTAGAAAAAAAGAAAAAGTGCCAACAACCGCTACAAGAAAGGCTGATATTCAGAATTGGTTAAAGGAAAAAAATATAGCTTTTGAAGAAGCAGAATTAAAAGCGCAACTGCTAATAAAAGTTAAACATGAAAAATACAAATACCAATCCTATGTTGTGGATGAATTAGCAAAGGAAAATGGTGTCACAGTATTGCGCTTGCCACCATATCACTGTGAGCTCAATCCAATTGAGTTAATATGGGCTCAAGTTAAGGGGTTTGTAGCCGAGAAAAATAAAACTTTTAAAATGGCTGACCTTAAAATTCTTTTGCCAGAGGCTTTAGCTAATGTGACGGCTGAGAATTGGAAAAACTGCGAGGATCACGTAATAAAAGAAGAACAGAAAATGTTTAAATTAGACAAAATAATTGATGATACCACTGAACGATTTATTATTAATGTGACGGATAGTTCATCATCAGATTCAGAATGAAGCTTATTAATGTAAGCTTTATTCTGAATCTGAATCTATTCGTATGTGTGTCTATATAATATGATTTTAACATTTGAAATAAAAGGTTTAGCATCTATGAGTCACGTGTTTTTCTTTGTTTACCTTTTTTTAACTACCTAAACTTATGGAGTATAGGTAATAATGTTTGTTTGCAACTCAGATCATAAAACGTCGTATTTTTAAATATTAAGGTACGTCTTTATATTATTATAAATAATGTATAATTTATGTAGGTAACCTTTACTATAGAATAAATAATTAAGACCTTTTTGTTTTTTCATTTATATTATTCCCAAGATCCCATGATATTAATTTGACAATAAAAAAAGACCATTTTTGGTTCTTTTGCACACGTAAATTGTGATTATATTATTAATATGACGATTATACGAGAATATAATAATTTTCTTTTTTTTTTTAAATACCAGTTTTTACCTACTTATAGTATTATTTGTATGTTTTGACCTTTTGGAAACGTGCTGCTATATTTTTATTAGTATTTCAAAGATGATTAATAAATTATGCCAGAATTTGTGACAAAAATAACATTAAAAGACCTATTAAACTCAGTTTTAGCTGATATTTGATTTGTAGGTACCAACTATAATACATAGTGTCAAGTTCATATAAAAACAAGCCTTTCTTACATATCTATGTGAAATTTCATATTACATACATACAAATAATCACGCCTCTTTCCCTGTAGGGGTAGGCAGATACCACTTCTTTCCACTTAGCTACGATCTCTACACACTTGTTTCGCTTCGTCCACTTTCATTATTCCCTTCATACATGCTGTTCGGTTTAGGGTACTCTTGACCTGGCCTTTTTTCATTCACACTCACCTTATACACTTTTTTCGTCAATCGTTCTTCATTCGTTATCTCGAAATGGCCAAACCATTTCAGCATACCTTTCTTAATTTTTGTCACTTCATCCATCATCTGACTTACTTCATCCACCTTACCATACATTCCTCCTCTTACATTCAACGTAGCGAAGCGGCTCTCCGTGGGCCGCTTTTCGCATTTTCAAATTCTACATAATCATTAATATATATAAATCTCGTGTCACAATGTTTGTCCTCAATGGACTCCTAAACCACTAACCGATTATAATAAAATTCGCACACCATGTGCAGTTCGATCCAACTTGAGAGATAGGATAGTTTAAATCTCAAATTATAGTCGCAATTTTAAGAAATTGACGCGGACGAAGTCGCGGGAATCAGCTAGTATAATAATATGTTCAAATCACTTATTTTGTTGCAATATTCCAGCTGTATAAAATTACAATTATAGCTAAGGGACGTCTATTGAAATTATAGTAGATAACGCAATGCTTCAGAAGGATGAAATTCTGTCAAAAATAGGGTACCAAAATACTTATAAAATGGCATATCTGCGATCAAAGTTTCTCTTTTTAATGCTCAACAAAATCATATACTCATAAATAGTCCATTGTTAGCAAAAAATATCTTTCCAAATATTTGTCTTACGATAGAAATAGTACATTGTCAAAGCATAGCGCCGCCATGACAGTTTGACATTAGTACCACCTCGCTCGCTAGATGGAGTTGTGCTTTGACACCCGTTTTCTGAATGGCGGTGTTAAGATTTTCGGCGAGTGAACGACTACCCGAGCCGAGCATAAAGAAGTCATACTTACCTGGCGTAGGAGTAACCGTGATCATGAAGGCGGTTCTCCCAGGGCGAGGCCTTCCCATTGCACTGCGGGCGGGTTGACCCTTGCGATTATCCCTAATGTGGATAACTCGGACGCGTAATTTTTGGTAGTGAGGGACTGCGTTCGCGCTGTCCCTCTCAGAATTCGCTTATCAATTAGTTGCCTAATTAAACGGCTTGATTGTTATACTTCGTCTCATTGAAGCTGACTGAAGTGTGCCTCATACAATATAGTAAATAATACCCAACCTTATTTTAAAACAGCCCTATTTAAATATTTGATTGGATAAAGAAAACTTCTTGACCTGAAAAGCGTCAAGCGTGACTAGTATGGAAAACACTAACAACAATTTACAAATAACCAATTTAAGCATACTTAGAAATAACTATCCCTAAATTAGATTTTTATATTGAAACATTATATACAAGTCTTGAGAGCATAAATTAATGCATTCGATTAATCAATTTTGAATGTAATGTGTTATTATATATTTTTTTAATGCGGCAGTACCAAAAAATTTGCTAAACAGTAGGTACAAGAAAAAGATAACTACCGAACAGGTTATATCATATTCATCTCATATATAAAATTCTCCTGTCACAATGTTAGTTACCATACTCCTCCGAAACGGCTTGACCGATTTTTATGTAATTTTATATGTATATTTAGTAGGTCAGAGAATCGGCTACTATCTATTTTTCATACCCCTAAGTGGTAGTAGGCAGGTGCTAGGTAGAAAAAATTGCATTGCAACGCATGCCGGGTACAGCTAGTATAAATATAAAAAAGGTAGGTATATCTATAATTTTACCTTGTATCTAAATTGTTACAACCAAGTGTTGGTTAATGTAATCAACACTTGGTTACTTGTCTTGCAGGCATTTATTTTTTACTAGCTTTTCCACGCGGCTCCGCCCGATTCTTTGCCGGATATTGCTGCAAAAATACCAGTAATAAGACCAAAGTCCTTTCTTGGAATCCAAGCTACCCCATATCAATTTTCATCAAAGTTGGTTAAGCGATTTAGCCATAAAAGTGCCACTGACAGACAGACACACAGTTTCTTTCGCATGTGTAATATTAGTATGGATAATGGATATGGATAATATTATTGTTTTTACTTCCGTTACGCTTCATGATTTGCATGCATATGCATATTTTCTTGCTGAAGAATTACAGACCTATCTCACTCCTGAGCCACATTTACAAGTTGTTCTCGAGAGTAGTCACTAACCGCCTCGCTAGAAGACTCGACGAGTTCCAGCCACCAGAACAAGCCGGGTTTCGAAAAGGCTTTAGCACCGTAGACCACATCCATACTGTTCGGCAGATTGTGCAGAAAACCGAAGAGTACAATCAGCCGCTGTGTTTGGCCTTTGTGGACTACGAGAAAGCCTTCGACTCCATCGAAACTTGGGCGGTTCTGGATGCTCTGCAACGATGTCGTATTGACTGGCGATACATCGAGGCGCTGAGATGCTTATATGACACCGCCACAATGACTGTCAAGCTCCATGACCATAAGACCAATCCGATCGAGCTGCGTCGGGGGGTGAGACAGGGGGATGTTATATCCCCAAAGCTGTTCACCAATGCGCTCGAGGATGTCTTCAAGACTCTGGACTGGACTGGACGGGGTATAAATGTGAACGGTGAGCACATCTCGCACCTTAGATTTGCCGATGACATCGTCATAGTGGCAGAGTCGCTGGACCAACTAAGCGAGATGCTGCATGGCCTGAATGGAGCTTCACGACGGGTCGGTCTTGGCATGAACTTGGATAAAACCAAGATCATGTTCAATGAACATGTCATGCCGAGACCGATATATGTCGAAGGATCGATGCTCGAAGTTGTTCAAGAGTATATCTACCTAGGGCAGGTCATCAAGCTTGGTAGAAACAACTTCGAGCGGGAAGTCGATCGGAGAATTCAGTTAGGCTGGGCAGCGTTTAGCAAACTACGTCGAGTCTTCTCTTCGCCTATACCGCAATGCCTGAAGACGAAAGTTTACAACCAGTGCGTCCTACCTGTTATGACTTACGGTGCCGAAACGTGGACATTAACGGTTGGACTAGTCCACAAATTTAAAGTCGCGCAGCGGGCTATGGAGCGAGCTATGCTCGGAGTCTCTTTGAAGGATAAAATTCGTAATGAGGTCATCCGACAAAGAACCAAGGTAACCGACATAGCTCGTAAAATTAGCTCGCTGAAGTGGCAATGGGCTGGCCATGTCTGTCGAAGGACCGATAGCCGTTGGAGCAGACGAGTCCTAGAATGGAGACCGCGACTCGGCAAGCGTAAGGTAGGACGCCCCCCCGCCAGGTGGACTGACGACCTGAAAAAGGTCGCTGGAGGGGACTGGATGCGGAGGGCGGAGGACCGGGTGTTGTGGCGCAAATTGGGAGAGGCCTATGTCCAGCAGTGGACTATGATTGGCTAAATGATGATGATGATGCATATTTTCTTATCGAATGACGCTTGCATAAATTATTTGACGTCCTCCGTGGTTGAGTGGTGTACGCACCGGTTTCAAGGTGTCGCTGGCACTGAGGTCCCGGGTCCCCGGACGGGTCAATGTAGAAAATCACTTTTCTACATTGCCTCGGGTCTGGGTGTTTGTGGTACCTTCGTTGTTTCTGAATTCCATAACACAAGTGCTTTTAGCTACTTACTTTGGGTTCAGAGCAATGTATGTGATGTTGTCCGCATTTATTTATTATTATTATAAATTGAGTAGCCTCATACATCTATGTACGAGAAAAAAAATAATCGCAGTTAAAAGGACCACTTAATAAATTCTCAGTAAATTAGGACCAAAATATTCATGTAAGAGCATTGACCTTTATGTCAGATAAAGATGAAAGGAATAAACAAATTAATATGCAAATGTAGCGTTGTGTGACGGATTTGTTATTTTTATTATTTAGCCATGTCGAAACACTTATTCGGGTAAATTCAAGTAATTCAATTCAATTTATTAATATGAAATGGTGGTCAACAACTATTGTAACTGGTGTAAAAAATCTTATGTTTTGGGAAGTCCCTGCCCCCTATTCGATGGACCCGAGGCGGAGGCGCGCGCGGGTGTCGGCGCGCGCCTCTGAGGCGGTGCACGGGGTAGTTGTACACCTCACTACCCCGTGCAGGAGCTGAGGCTCGGACAGACCGGGCCAGCACCAGTGTGTGGCTGCGGAAGAATTCGGATTCCCGCGGCCCCACGCGCACGTGCGAGGAGGAGACACCGGGGGGTTTTAGCCGGTAAGAGTCCGGCACGCCCCTCCGCCTCTCCCCAGGCGGAGGAAGTCCATGAGGATTTCCATCCGTATAAAAAAAAAAAAAAAAAAAAAAGGTTAGGTTTGGTTTAGAACAATGTATGTGATGTTGTCCGCATTTATTATTTATTTTATTTTATTTACACATGTCAGAGCCGCGAATAATTCATTCAAGATGCCAATAAAAGATTGTAAACACGAATTCTGTCAAATATTTTTTGTTTTGTGGTTTCCTATTGTTTAAAACATAAGATTTTTTACACCAGTTACAATAGTTGTTGACCACCATTTCATATTAATAAATTGAATTGAATTACTTGAATTTACCCGAATAAGTGTTTCGACATGGCTAAATAATAAAAATAACAAATCCGTCACACAACGCTACATTTGCATATTAATTTGTTTATTCCTTTCATCTTTATCTGACATAAAGGTCAATGCTCTTACATGAATATTTTGGTCCTAATTTACTGAGAATTTATTAAGTGGTCCTTTTAACTGCGATTATTTTTTTCTCATACATAAACGTATGAGGCTACTCAATTTATAATAATAATAAATAAATAATAAATGCGGACAACATCACATACATTGCTCTGAACCCAAAGTAAGTAGCTAAAGCACTTGTGTCATGGAAATCAGATACAACGAAGGCACCACAAACATCCAGACCCGAGGCAATGTAGAAAAGTTTGTTTCTACATTGACCCGTCCGGGGACCCGGGACCTCAGTGCCAGCGACACCTTGAAACCGGTGCGTACGCCACTCGACCACGGAGGTCGTTAAATTTTCCACTGAAGTAGGTATAATGTAATGTAATATAAGTTTGTAATTGCCAAATCCTATTCATTGCTTTAAAACCACATAAATTATTGGTTAACCTAAGCGCAGGCTTTGACTGCATAAACCGAACGTAATTAACGTAGGTCTCAGACCTCATCGAAAGGTTTATTTAAATATATAACAATAGCTGGGGCCCGATGCCGCTATTTTAAGTCAGTGAGTGGTGGGTTAATAAACGTTCCAGTGTACTTGTTTTTGTGCCTAATTTTCGTATTCAGATAATTTTAGTTCAATGAAAAATGTACACCTGCTTGCCACTGTTGTCATTGTAGGATTGCAAGTGACTGTTCCTATCTGAATACGAAAATTAGGCACAATAACAAGTATACTGGAACGATCAATAACCTGCCACTCACTGACTTAAAATAGCGGCATCGGGCCCCTGGAACGTTTATTAACCCGCCACTCACTGACTTAAAATAGCGGCATCGGGCCCCTGATGGTACTGACTGTGTAGACGTCCTTAACTTACGATCCTAAGTTAGTTTAGTAAACCAAAACAAAAAAACGGTAAAAAAGATTATCCTGTATTTAATATTTATATGAGCATATTTTATTACCTATTCGGTAGTCAAACTTATCGTGTATATTTATCTACTTTCTTGGTCCTTTGATCTGTATTAAAAAATAACACCAAAGCTTGTAATATGTACCGATCTTTAAAAATATTGAAATATATTCATTTATTCACCCAAGACTTGTATAATAATGTTTCTCAATACAAAGACCATACTTATGCTAGTAGTTTATGACTTTTATTCTTATGTAAGAGACTTTAAATTGATTAATAATAAATTCACACGCACGTACAATATCTCAAATGATCTCAATCTTCAGAACTAGAAATTATAGTATTACAGAATGCAGCATACAAGTATGATTAAGGATTTCTGAGAGGGACAGCGCGAACGCAGTCCCTCACTACCAAAAATTACGCGTCCGAGTTATCCACATTAGGGATAATCGCAAGGGTCAACCCGCCCGCAGTGCAATGGGAAGGCCTCGCCCTGGGAGAACCGCCTTCATGATCACGGTTACTCCTACGCCAGGTAAGTATGACTTCTTTACGCACGGCTCGGGTAGTCGTTCACTCGCCGAAAATCTTAACACCGCCATTCAGAAAACGGGTGTCAAAGCACAACGCCATCTAGCGAGCGAGATAGTACTAAACTGTCATGGCCGCCCGGCGCCATTTTTAGACATAAGAGTATTGTGATAAACACACAAATACTTTTATTATAGGTCGTTAGGTAAATAATCTCGTAAAATAATGTAAAAATGTTAAGTTAAATATAGTTAACCTTCAAAGGACAAGGGCAGAACCAGTTCTTAACTTAAACCAAATCCTAATGAGCCTATTAAATGAAGTTAGGTACGATTTAGAGAAATATAAACCTACCCATGGACTCTTTATGCATTAGGTAGGTAATAAATAAACTTATTTATTACTAACTTCGTCAGTATCACCAGCTATTTATTATTTCTAAAAATAGGACCAAATATTTGGTCCCTTGGAACGTAAAAGTAATATTGCATGTTATTTATTGAATGGTAGGTATTTTTAAATGTCTTACAGATATTGGTTAAAGTTTAAGCTCTTAACACACTATTTATTTTGTAACTAACTAAATCCTAAAAGGAAACTTAAATCAAGCTTAAATCGTAAACAATTTAGGAAGAAGCGGGTCGGGTCCTTCCATTCGCTTTCGATAGTAATATAACTTGGATTATAACTTTCGATTAATTAAACAGTAATAAGCATTTTAAGGTGATTATTTAAATACCTACGTCATCAAAATAAATAATTATATAAAAAGTTTCGAAATATCAAAGTTGAGGTAAATTAAAAATGAACTTACAAAATAATCTCTAAAAATTATTATTTAAGGCGGTAAGTAAAGCTACATAACACAGAGTGACACAGACTTCGGTTCTGATCATAGAAAATACCTGAACCACAAATTACCTACCTATAATATGCAAGCAACAAAACTACTCAATCATTCCATTGTGAAAAAAAAAATGGCCGCTATAATTCCAACAACAAAAAAAGAATTGGCTGCGTTCAACAATTTATTGAATTGCCAAAATCAAATAAAAATGCTATAAATTGACAATAAAATATGTGATTATTATTGAACCAATTCACTTGTTTCGAAAACAAAATATGTAAAAATGAATGGTTATTGTTTTAAAAATATGAAATTTATAATTTTGTTAAATTATTTATGCGTTGGTAAGTATTTCAAAAACTTGGGAAATTATTTTACATTCAACTTTTAATTTTAATTGCTTTAGGTATGTACCTAGTTGAGAATAAGTAACCAAATCGTTTTAACAATAAATAATATTAGAATATTAGAAATTGGTAGGTACATATCACATCATTAATATTTTCTCATATTTCAATCGTTTTGTTAAATCCTAAATATATTTTTAGTAAGTTGTATGCATGCACGTGTGCAAACAAATACCTACTTATAATAAAATCAATATGCAAATTTTATTGATGTGCATTCATGAACTTTATCTACCTATTGCTATTTCTGTTATTATCAAACCAAAATCATAAGTTATAAAAAAATTTGAGCCGTCACGGGACGCCTGGCAGATGTGAAACATCGACATTATTTTGTAAAAGTAATATGCAGAAAAGAACATATTGCGATAGGAACTAAATATGTCATAATGATAAAATAAAATATTACGATTTTTTTTTGGCGCATGCGCGCCACAGCATGCGTCGCCACGCCAGAAATCGGGTTTACGTGCGGCTATAGATGTTTCACATCAAAAACTTGATTAGGTAAATTATGATTATCGTGTTTAAAAACTAGCTAAAACCACGATTAAGTACAACGAATAAATAGTTGAAAAATATGTCTTGCTATTCCTCATTGATATCTTGACCTCGCAAGAGTATAACAACGAATTCACACCTTTTTGAGAACTCCGTCCTTAATACTTAAGCAAAACTTAACATTAATTCGTTCTTAAACGTCTGTTTGTCGCCATATTCCTCCTTAAAAAGAAAGAGACAGCAAACGACCTATCGACTACAAAATTAAGTGTAAACAACCGGAAAATTGAAAACACACTAATAATAAAACGATGTATTACAGTTTCAGGCGCCCAGGTGAACCCATCACCCCGCAGCGTAAATGTGGCTCTAGAAACATCATTCCTCTTCGAACCAAAGGACGTTAACGAAAACATATCATTCATACAAAACATTAAGGTATTTCTAGACAAACTTTACAAAATACTCGCGCCACAAGCACAGGAATTCCAATTTAGGGCAAGCGAAAAAAATGAACGAAGATCTTCATTCACTGACTTCATTCAAAATGTCGGTGACAGTTTTCTTAACCTAACCGGACCAAAAGTCAGAGATGCTGTCAAAGCGTTAAAAACTGAAGTTAAAAAGATAACTGACGGTACAAAATCGACTTTTAATGACGTTTTACATGACGCGGGCGTAAAGAAATATGTAAAAGAAACTATAAGTAAATGGGCGAACGAAGCGGGACCCGTATTAAAAGATAAATTGAAAAAGATTATGAAAGACAACAATCCGTTACTCACGACTTTTGTGAGACGTCTAAATGACTATTATACCGACGACGACATTAAAAAACTTAATAAACTTCTAAGGAAAATGAATAAACAAATTGAAAACGATGCAGACCCAACTAAAGTTGTGAAAGAGGCCTTAGAAGTAGGCATCACGGAGAAATTATCAAAACTGAATACAACATCGAAAATAAGTTTGATGAATGACATGAAATTACTCTCAGACTTTATAACCGAAACTAAATTGAAAAATAAGGTTGAAAAAACCCCAAAAATTTCGAAACGAAATAATAATAATATAGACATATATTTAACTGATCTGGAACGTGATGAAAAAGAGATGCCAGGTTTGAGCAATGACAGTATTGATAAGGATGAGATATACAATGAGTTGAAAAAGACTATTGGTATGAAATTGAAACTAGCAAACGAAAGGATGAAAGAAAAAGAGAAAAATGGCGTTAATGACAATGCTAACGAAATCGTTTTAGATAATGTTGAAATGTTTGTGGAATCTCGTAAACAACCTGATATATAAGAAATTGTTTTATTTATTTAGCTGTTTTAGGCACTACTTCGCCTGTAAAGTCCATTATTTTAATATTATAATAATAATATCCTGGGACAACTCACACACGGTTATCTGATCCCAAGCTAAGCAGAGCTTGTGTTATGGTAACCAGACAACTGATAAACTTACTTATATATTTCTAAATACATACATACCTATTATAGATAAATTACACCCAGACACCAGAACAAATGATCATGCTCATCACACATTTGTCCTGGGCGGGAATCGAACCCACGACCTCCGGTATAGCAGTCAGGGTCACTAACCACTAGACCAACAGGCCCGTCATTATTAAAGTTAGACTACTTGGCAATCTACCCCACATTTTCAATCGTGTGAAGGGACTATGTCGTAACGATTAATTTATCGTTGGACGACTGTCGTCTCTAGCCGTTCCCATTATAAAGATTGTCGTCATACATTTTTAGGGTTCCGTACCCAAAGGGTAAAACGGGACCCTATTACTAAGACTCCGCTGTCTGTCTGTCTCCAGGCTGTATCTCATAAACCGTGATAGCTAGAAAGCTGAAATTATCACAAATGATTTATTTCCGTTGCCGCTATAACAACAAATACTAAAAACCACATAAAATGAATATTTAAGGGGGTTCTCATACGACGGTGGTACGGAACCCTTCGTGCGCGAGTCCGACTCGCACTTGGCCAGTTTTTATTGTATAGCGACTATTGTATCTAGCCGTTCCCATTGGATCGCGACGACAGTTTATCGTTTCACAGCAGTCGCTTTGTCGTTTACACATCATTAGCAAGCTACAAATCTACAGTCGCCTCTACGTTCTCTTGGAGATCAGTATGTCTATTCTGTAAATAATTTCGGTATCGAGCTTCACCTGAGTGACAATAAAGCTAACTTCAAAAGTGAATCCAATTGGCCTTGATTTAGAATTCAAATTCGAGAATACGTATTTGACATCTCACCGCGGATTCCGCTGTCGAGACATGATAATAATGTTACAGAATAGCACTAGGTACTGTAGTGCGTTTATGCGAGACGATATTTTTATCGTGGCTACGATAGAGTTGCCGTCACGATTTAGTCGTAACGATTTTTTATCGTTTAACGACTGTCGCGCTAGCCGTCGTACCCACTGTCATAACATCTGTCGTCACCGCAATAAATGTCGTAGACGACAGTAAATGGTGTCGTTCTATATGTGAACACCTCCATTTAAACACATAAGCCACGACACTTAAAACGACATGATTATCTGTAGTCACGACGAGAGAGAGTGGGAACGCGCCCTTATGTGAAACATAGTAATTACACCCATATGTGATATATACCGCCTTACACATTGACATAAACACACACATACAAAGACAGACAGAAACACACACATACAAAGACAGACAGATACACAGACAGCCATAGATAAAAAAAGACGAAAATTATTAAATATTTTTTTATTGCACAATACAAAATCACTACATATAAATAAATATAATTATTTCCTTATAGTATGCCAAGCCGAGAAAAACAAGCGGCACTGCCGTACCATATTTTACTCAAAGCAGTTCAGGCCATTTTCAGATTACGTCTGTTTTCAAAATCACCGCTTCATAATCAGTCCATTCGTTTAGAAGATAAGATGACACAGACAGAAACCGATATAGAGGTCATAATATCACCCCTTTTTTGCATCGGGGTTTAAAAGGAATATTTGAGCTAGCATTTATATAACAAAACTCCTATCGGTTGAAAATAACATAGTTACTGGTCGGTAAGGATCTACTTCACAGTTGTCAGGTATCGATACTTCAGGCGGCTTGTCATCCTTTCGCTTACACATAGGATAACGTTTTGTTTTCATGTTCAGATGTACCTGTAAATAAAGATTATATTTAATAATTGTTGACACATAATCGTCTAATACCTTCTCCTTGATCAACAAATTATTTTCTGAAAACTGCATCAAAATCGGTTCAGCCAAATGCGGGATAATCGCGGACAAACATACATACATACAGGTCAAACTGAGAACCTCCTTTTTTTTAAGTCGGTTAAAAAGGTCACGTATGTCAGACGACCAATGGGCGAAACGAACAACCCAATGGGTTAATGGCATGAGGACATCGCGGTAGGCCCAGACGGAGATGGCGGGACGAGCTGGACTCCTTTGATAAGGAGTGGATGACCACGGCCCTAACTAGAGAGAAAAGGAAGGAGTGGAGGGGAAAGAGGCCTTTGCCCTGAAGTGGTAACAAAAAAAAAATACTAAAAGGAACGGACTTACATGGAAGGAATACCTACCCTACCCTACAGATAACAAAAATATTTTTTAACTACGCAAAAAACATTACAAGTCAATTTTGAAGTCGGTTAAAATAGATTTATGAAAACTATCTTAACTACTTATTTATCTTGGTTTGAATTGCGGCAATAAGGAGTGTATGTATGGTTATTGGAGATTGACTGCAAATTTTATCAAAGTCGGTCGTGTTGTTTAGCCGTAAATGTATAACAGAGTTACTTTTAAAATAATAATATTAGTATAGCTTCTTTTAATGTCCCACTGCTGGGCACAGACCTCTTCTCAAATAGAGAAGGAACGAGCATTGATCACAACACTAGCTCATTGCGGGCCATTTCATATTTCTTGGATCTAAGATTTTAAATACAAAAAATTGGATATTCATATTTAATGAACTCATTTTGATCTGAAATTTTGTAAACTGACTCTATACCAGATGTACTCTTTACCCCTTTTGGATAGATATACCCTTTCGGTAACACCTTGTATATTAGTATGTATACATACAGGGTGTTAAGAAACCCCTGTCCGATCCATGAAGGTGTTATTAGGTATCGATATCTGATACAAAAAAGTAAAACAAAAATGGAAACAAAATTATAACCAAAAAAAAAAGGTTTTTTTTCTCAAAAGGCGAGAGAGAGTCGGCATCGACACAGGTGCTGCCAAATGATCATACAAAAGGCCTCCAAAAATACTAACGAAAATAGTGTTGTATTGTTTTAATCCCAAATTTAGGGAATTTCGCGGCAAAAAATGGTTATTCAAAATTCATTATTATTGTAACTATTTTGAATATTCCAAATTCAATATTTTATTTGGGCATGTGATCGTGAAGCCTATATCACCCTTTCGGGTCGGACAGGGTTTTCTTAACACTCTGTATACCAGATGTACTCTTCACCCCTTTTGGATGGATATACCCTTTCGGTAACACCTTGGCCTCGATTCAGCTATTTTAAATGCATGTCAGTCGTCGGTCAGTGTACTTGTCATTGTGCCTAATTTTCGTATTCAGATAAGTCTACAACAAAATCTCATTGAACTCTCGTAGAGAATGATCGTAATGATCAATTAATGATCGTAATGACAGTCAGCGGAATGCCAATTATCGTAAAAATTACCAAATGAAGCATCAAGTAAATTCATTAAGTAAATTCAAGCAACTCTTAAATAGCTTAATCAAGGCCCTGGTATGTTAGTCATCATCTATGTTGTTGTCGGCTACCAGTCTTACCGGATACAGCTGAATACCGTATTTTACATGGAGCGACTGCCTATCTGACCTCCACAACCCATTTTACTGGGAAACACAGTATCCTATAGTAAGACTGGTTGTCAGAATTGACTTAACGACTGCCAAAGAACTATGTATGACAGCCGGGACCTACTGTTTAACGTGCTTATATCACGTGCCCTGGTATGTTAGTATATTGTATTATATTTATAACTTACCTGTCTATAATGCTTGTATAAGTTAGACTGCTGTGAGAAGGTCGTGGGACAGTATTCACAGATGAAGGGCCTTTCTCCAGTGTGGGTCCGAATATGGGATTCCAACTGCATTTTAGTCTGAAAACATAAAGTAATTAAAAATCCATGTGCGTATTGTAGTTATAAGGTAGACAGAATAGAAGTGTGAAAAGAAACAATCTACATATTTAGACTACCAGATAAATAATATTTTTTTGTGATGTGAATCAAAGTCACACTTAGTTAAAATTTTCGTATTTTTTGGGTTACGTAAGTAAAGAAAAGACTCGATGTCTAAGATATTTTTTAAGCTATTGCATAGCTTCTATCGCGGGCCTTGAGCGTGGAGACCGAATCCAGAAATTCCGTAACGAAAATAACCTAACACTCCCCACTCCGACCGGCACAGCGGTGATACTTTTTAGTTTTGCTAAAATATGGGACCACCATTGACGCGGTATTTTCCAGATATTAAGAATATATCAAGTCTCAAACTTATGTTTCTTATTTCAGTCACCATAAACCTATAGTTTCAAAGATAAATATTCCTGAATAACCTACATGTATTGTAAGATAATAAAAATATTATGAACAATATTAACTTCTCATTTATTTAATAAAAAAAAAAAATGTTTTCTTATCGGTCACCACGCTCAAAAAGTGTGACTTGAATTAATATCAAAGTAAAAAATAAAATAAATAATTATAATTACATAAGTTGATAAAAAATGCTATGCAATAGCTTTACCGCGGCAGTCTCCGAGTGCCACACGTCTTTTTAATGTGTAGATTGATTAACTTAATCTGTTGTCAAATAAACTGCTAACGACTGTGATTCGTCGACCGAAAGACTTTTTTTTTTTTTTTTTTGAACAGGTTAACTTTATTTTGTTAACAAAATAACTTTATTTTAAATTGTTTTAATGTAATAATGTAATGTGATAATCTAAAATAATATTAGCTGAATTTAAATTTAATAAAATTGTACTAAATGTTTTCCTACGCGTATTTGCGCATATTATAGTGCATGCAGTGCTCTTCTGTAAGTAGTGAGACGCTTAGACTTAAGTTCTCAATGTATTTTTATCTTAAATGTAATAGTGTACTCATTGTTGAAGAGCCAAATAAAAAAATAAATAAAAAATAAATAAAGACTAACAACCAATCACAGCTTAGAATGAGATTAACAAATTTTTGTTTTCATTTTTCAGAAACCGGGTAATAGTCTTTGTTTTATGATTTTTTCAATACATACATACATACATACATACCATCACGCCTGTATCCCCGAAGGGTTAGGCAGAGGTGTACCAATGTACACCCACAATTCGCCGGTATGTTTAGGTCCCATGTAATAGGGGGCGAGCCTATTGCCACTAACCGGGCACAAATCCAAACTCCGACCTGCTACTGAGAATTTCATAGGTTTTCAATACATTAATATATATTTCTAGTTTTAGATACTTACAGGGAAACCTTTACCGCAATGGTGACACATTTTATCGTTAGGTCTGCCTTTGTGAACGTTGCGAATATGCTGGTCGAGACCCACTCGGTTTTTGGATGGCTGTAAAAATAATATAATATAATAATAATAATTCAGCCTATAAACGTCCCACTGCTGGGCACAGGCCTCTTCCCATATAGAGAAGGCACGAGCATTGATCACCACGCTTGCTCATTGCGGGCGAATTTCAGATCCCAAATTTTGGAATCCAGGTTTCCTCACGATGTTTTCCTTCACCGTTTGTCAGAAGTGTCTTAGAATAATTAAGAAAGTACATATAACTTTGAAAAGTTACATTGGTACTTGCCCGGGTTCGAACCTGCAACCTCGTGCATACAAATCCGTTCATTGAACCGCTAGGCCACCACGACATTGTAACAATAAACATCACAATAATTCCATTAGTTTTTAAGTATTATGTCGCGGTTTATTTTAGATCCCGACGTTTTATTCCAATGTCTAATATTCGCGTAAACCTAAAAAAAAACAAATTGTAATTCCATTGGTGTTATGAAGTGGCTGTGTTTGAGTGTATGTCTTGCTTCATAGCTCCTAAACGAATAGACCGATTATGATGCGGTTTGATTTGTGAAAAACTGACATGATAAAGATGGTCCTTAGCTATAATTTATAAAAATCTGATAAATAATTTGAAAATTATAAGCAATTTTCTAAAAAAATCGTTGGACTCTTAATTTTTATTTATAGTTATTTAATAATAGCTTCTAAATGCCTGAACCAATTTGGATGTAAGGTTAGAAAGTTGTAAAACTTACCTTAAGACAGATATGACATTGATAGGTCTTATGCAAATGCTTTTCTTCAATATGGTCCCTTAGCTTAGTTTTATCCGCAAACCGCTTGTTGCAATGGTCACAGATGAATCTGATAATAAATTTATATTAATTACAGCGTGTTACAAAAAACCCTGTTGTTTGTAGGAGAGTAGGTATACAGGATGGACCAAATGGTCACGTAAATAGGGAAAATTTAGATTTGTCATATGTAGGGGTACATAATCCGAAAATACCCCAAGTATGTTCCACGATCTTCTATAATTTGGGAGATATTTATACTTTTCTAATTTTGGGGGATACCTTTAATAAAAAAAAATCTACAATCTCTTTTAACCGATTATAAAATGATGAACTTGTCAATTCGTCTATATATTTTTATTACATGTTTGTAGCACAATATCTACGGAAATACTAAATCCATTTCAAAACATTTTTTTCACTATTTTTCCCATGGACAAATGTGTAATATAACCAAGCAAGGCCGAGTCAGTTCTATGGTATCCAGACAACTGATAAACACACTCATATATTTCTAAACACATACATATTATAATTTAATTACACCCAGACACAGAACAAATGATCATACTCATCACACAAATATTTGTCCTGAGTGGGAATTGAACCCACGACCTCCAGCTTAGCTGTCAGGATCACTAAAAATTTAAGATTTGTCCTGCGTGAAAATCGAACCCACGACATCAGGTATAGCAGTCAGGGTCACTAACCACTGGACCAACAGGCCAGTCAAGTTATAACTTACTTTAATTGATCCTGTGTGACATGTTTTAAGCTGTTCTTCATATGTCTTTGATATGAGCATATCGAGGCAAAACTAACGTTACACATAAGGCAGTAGGCGGCCGATGCTGAAGATTTTGCCTGTAACAATAGATATATCTATTAAAATTAATAACTATTAAAATAATAAAAAAAGGTTGTTTGAAAAAATAAAAAAGTTTTGGGATACAAAGGAAAAAGGTGCTGTAAATAAGAATTGAAAATAAAATGTCTTTTTTTATATCAATACGGTCATATTGAAAGCAAAATATTTTGGAGACCAGTTAATAATAAGTTTCATTTATATACTGAATATCTTGTGTATGACACCATTTTATTTGACGAGCCTGTTGGTCTAGTGGTTAGTGACCCTGACTGCTATACCGGAGTTCGTGGGTTCGATTCCCACCCAGGACAAATGTTTGTGTGATGAGCACGATCATTTGTTCTGGTTGTCTGGGTGTAATTTATCTATAATATGTATGTATTTAGAAATATATAAGTATGTTTATCAGTTGTCTGGTTACCATAACACAAGCTCCGCTTAGCTTGGGATCAGATAACCGTGTGTGAGTTGTCCCGGAATATTATTATTATTATTAACTTATGAAAGGTCTTTTTCGAAATATTTATTAACTTAAATACCGAAATAATTAAAAAATAGCTAAGAAACTAACATTTCGATATAAATTATTAAATCAACTCATTTTGAGCTGAAACTTCGTAAACTGACTCTATACCAGATGTACTCTTCACCCCTTTTTTATAGATATACCCTTTCAGTAACACCCTGTATCACATATCTATATTTTAAAGGTATCATAGTATGTTTAAACATAATAAGTATATATTTACCTTAACTTCATGTTTCTCCAAATGCCTTTTGAGACTGGTTTTCCATCTGAATACCTTATCACATATAGTGCAAGGAAATGCATTATGGAACTCATGCACGGCGCTGTAAGAAATATAACAACTAATAACAAAAGTAGTGATACATTATTTAAACAGATATGTGCAAAAGTAAATATTGCGATAAATCTATGCATAAGGCTAAGGCCGCACTACGGTTTTTTTCCGCAAGCGATAAAATTCCAAAACCGCCCGAGACGCACACATCATCTCCCGAGCCTTTTCCCAACTATGTTGGGGTCGGCTACCAGTCTTACCGGATTCAGCTGAATACCGTATTTTACATGGAGCGACTGCCTATCTGACTTCCACAACCCATTTTACTGGGAAACACAGTATCCCATAGTAAGACTGGTTGTCAGAATTGACTTAACGACTGCCAAAGATCTATGTATGACAGCCGGGACCTTCTGTTTATCGTGCTTTCCGAAACACGGAGGGGTCTCGGTATGTTATAAATGGTCACCCATCTACGGACCAACCGCGGCGAGCGCGGTTTAACCTGTATTATCGGTCGGTGTATAACCGTACGGCTTACACTTAGCCACGAGCCCCTCTATCTACACAATACGGTTAAAAATCAGTCGCGGAATAACCGTCAGTGCGGCCGCTTCCATTAGTTTCCTTTGGTCACAAAATCTGGTTACAATCCGCGGCGGTTTAGCCGTAGTGCGGCCTTAGCCTTACGCAGTTTTGCAATATTTTGCAATTTGTAAATTATATAAATGCAACTACAAATGTAACAACATGGAGTACACATTTTGTGCATATTGATTTAAGGATTTAATATACTTCACAATATGCTTCATCTGTATACTTTATATATTTTTTTATATTCTACATTTCCCACACTTTACTTATTATGAATTTAACTTAAAATATTTACAATAATATAAAAACTAAGCCTACACAAGAAATAAGAAAAATTATAAACTAAATAAAACTAAGAACTAAAACCAAGCATCAAAAAATTCATCCACATCGCTGTCGACTGAGAGTGTGCCCAAAAGGCTGGCAACATTTCTCACACTAATTTTGTTCTTATTTATGTAATACATATTGAGTTTAATTTTAAGCTGGTCTGATGATGGAGCCAGAAGATGGCCATAGGAACTCTGTAACGAAACGACGCAATACCATCGTGTTTGGGCTTGTTTGATTTGTCTTCACTAGTACTGTAAGCTCAGCTGATTTAAAAGTTTGTATTTAAGATTATTTTTTAATAGAAACTTATATAACTTACAGTCTATGGTTCATAAGTCCTGCTCTATGTCTGAAGGTCTTATCACACTCCGTGCACTGCACTCTCGCTTTGTGCGTGTCTCTATGGTAACGGTGTGTGTCTATGGAACTGTGAACAAATAATATTAAATACAGTAATCTATATAGAAAAAAAAAATCAAAGTATCCGTTAGTAATTTCAAATTTACAGTTTTCCACTAAATGCCAATGAAAGTGAAAAAAATGCCTGTTTATTCCAGATAATCTCTGAAAAGGCTGAAACGATTTTGACGGGACTTTCACTAGCAGCTATGTTATAAGAAGTTACTTTTACTAGTAATTATTTTGTAAATTTTATTTATTTTAAAAAAGCTAGTAGCTCATAAATTACAAATAAGAGTTTTAGGAAAAATAACTGTAATGCTGGAATACATTTATATGTATCCGTGTTTGAACGAACGTTTCCTATGCTTATAAGAATAAGTCCCACGGTGGGCGCCATTAGCTGCGCTGTTAACACCAGCCTGTAACTGTCACACTGCACGCCTCTCATACAGAGAACGAGCATTGATCACCACGATTGTACAAATAATAATATAATATATCCTGGAACAACTCACACATCGTCATCTGATCCCAAACTAGGTAACCAGACAACTGATAAACATACTTATATATTTCTAAATACATACATAATAATAGATAAAACACACCCAGACACAGAACAAATGATCGTCGTGCTCATCACATAAATATTTGTCCTGGGTGGGAATGACCACGACCTCCGGTATAGCAGTCAGGGTCACTCACCACTAGACCAACAGGGGCCCGAGTCCGCTATTTTAAAGTCAGTGGGTGGCAAGTTAATGAAAGTTCCAGCGTACTTTTATTGTGCCTAATTTCCGTATTCAGATAATTTTAGTTTAATGACAAATGTACACCTACTTGCCACTGTTGTCATTGTAGGATTGCCACTGACTGTTCATTGTAGGCTTATCTGAATACGAAAATTAGGCACAATAACAAGTACACTGGAACGTTCATTAACCTGCCACCCACTGACTTTAAAATAGCGGACTCGGGCCCCAGAACTGTCAAAATTTGACATACAAAGATATAACACACTTACTTGGATATCTTTCCGCAAAGATTACATTTATATTCTTTTAAAGATATCTCGTGGGTAGAGTAGTAATGTTGCTGCATTACTTTCATGTCAAGAGTGCGTTTTTGACAAATACTGCATTCGTATCTATAAATAAATATATATTTTTAATACATACCAACCGAAATCATTGTGATTAAAAAAAAAAATTTAATGATGACTTTTCCTTTATTTTATTTTGCTTAACATCAATTTCATATAGATTATTTTTTTTAGATATTCATGTATCAAAGGAGGGCAGAAGCTGACCATTCAGGCATAGAATAAATCAGATTGTTTTAATTAAAGAAAAAGTTAAAGATATAAATAAATAAATAAATGCGGACAACATCACATACATTGCTCTGAACCCAAAGTAAGTAGCTAAAGCACGCGTGTTATGGAATTCAGAAACAACGAAGGTACCACAAACACCCAGACCCGAGACAATGTAGAAAAGTGAGTTTCTACATTGACCCGTCCGGGGATCGAACCCGGGACCTCAGAGCTAGCGACACCTTGAAACCGGTGCGTACGCCACTCGACCACGGAGGTCGTCAAATTTTATCTTTTTCAATATTTTATTTTGCTAATTATTTATAGATATTTTTTTTCCAGATATTTATCACACTCACAGCTAGGCAAATATCGTAAGAATAAAATGTCAAAATCTATTATTTTTAGTATGTTAATAAAATATAGAGGTAGTTACTTTTTTTTAATAATAACCCAGTATGTATAATAATTGCAGCCTATAAACGTCCCACTGCTGGGCACAGGCCTCTTTCCACATAGAGAAGGCACGAGCATTGATCACCATGCTTGCTCTCTGCGGATTGTATTTGTATCCATTATAATATTAATTAAATATGTCTTACATACCTACGCATATGCCTTTTATAATGAGCAGTAAACGATTCCACAGATGATATTATAGTTTTACATATAGGACAGATATATTCACCCAAGTTCTGTAAAATATAAAACATAATTTTGTTAAAATCGTGCCTCAAAAAGCACGTTAAGATAGTGCCGACTGTCATACGTTGATCTTTGGCTGTCGTTATGGTCCGGCCGCTGAGAGAATGCGTTCCTGACACATGTCAGTTGGTCTTGATTTGTATGGGTAAACAAAAAATCGTGTTATCGGCTTGACCATAGTTATACATATCATTACCACCAGTTTTTTTTTTACATTTACGTTGATTTTACTTACCAGAGGGGCTCGTGTCTAAGTGTTTGACCGATAATGCAGGTTAAGCCGCGCTCGCTGCGGTTGGTCCGTGGATGGGTGACCATTTCCAAACACACCGAGGTCCCGACTGTCATACGATGATCTTTGGCAGTCGTTAAGTCAATTCTGACAACCAGTCTTACCATGGGATACTGTGTTAATACCCAATAAAATGGGTTGTGGAGGTCAGATAGGCTCCTCATAGCTTCATGTAAAATACGGTATTCAGCTGAATCCGGTAAGACTGGAAGCCGACTCCAACATAGTTGCGAAAAGGCTCGGGAGATGATGATGTTTATTATACTTACCGGTGAATGTTTTGAAGTAACATGAGCTTGGTACGACTTCTTATAGTTGAAACCAATTAAACAGCTCTCACATTTATACTCTGACTTGAGATAAACGTCTCTTCTCGATTCCTTCTCTCTTTCTTGCAGTAATTCCTCGTAGGTTAACTCGATAGTTAGGATCTTTTGGTCTGGGTTCTCGAGTTTTGGCTGTGAAATAAAATTTATACAACTATATACACTTCTCATCAAAAAAATCGAAACACTTTCGTTTTTATTGTTTTTGTCCTAATTTTTTACAAAAGAGAATTAATTCCATGAAAAAAAAACATTATTGTGTAGCTGGCAGTTTGGTCATTACAGTAAGAAGAAAAAAATCAAAATTCGAAATTAGAATTTCATTTGTTTATCCTATAAATGAAATTAATCACTGTTTTGACACAAATGTGTATTTAGGGTTGGAGTACGTTTCTCGTTTAAAAACTAAAAATTAGCGCTTGTCTTTAAACTTTTTGTTTCTTATTTCATTTACTGTGACTTTGGGACGTCTGAAAAAACTTTTTTTTCTAAAACATATGGATACTTCGCCCGCAGAAGCCGCCCAAGTGGTGGCATTGCTGGATTCTGGACTTAGTCAGCGTGATTGCATCTAAGCTTATCATCTGTTTATAGAGTCTACAAACGCTATCGGGAGACTGGTTCGTTCACGCGCCGTTCAGGATCTGGCAGGAATCGGGTCACTTCTGAGCGAGATGATCGATTTATTGTAACAACTTCTTTACGAAATCGACGCCTTAACGCTTTTCAACTGCAGCAGCAGCTTCGCGTTGTACGAAGAGTAGCTGTAAGTGACTCTACAATAAGAAGAAGGTTGAAGGAACGCGGATTGGCACCGCATAAGCCAGCGAATGGGCCGAAATTAACTGCAGACCATCGAAGAGCGCGCCTTAACTTTGCACGCGAGCACCTAACTTGGTCATACCTTCAGTGGAGCAAAGTACTGTTTTCTGATGAGTGTAAAATTATGCTGTATGGTAACGACGGAAGGAACAAGGTCTACAGAAGAGATGGAGAACGCTTTGCACAATGCTGCATTGAAGAAAAGGTCAGCTATGGTGGCGGTTTGTGGACGGTTTGGGAAGGAATCAGCGCCGACGGTAAGACAGAACTTGCCTTTGTGTCTGGGCCACGGCTGCCTGCACTAAACTCTCATCGGTACATCGAACAGTGTCTTGAACCTCATGTGATGCCCTATGCACATTTTATTGGCAACGACGTCATATTCATGCACGACAATGCTAGAGCTCACACCGCGGGCGTCGTACGAGATTATCTTACCGAAGTCGGTATCTCCATTATGGTATGGCCAGCAAGAAGCCCGGACATGATCCCATTGAACATCTATGGGATGAATTAAAGAGACGAATTCGAGCAAGAGATCCAGCCCCAGAAACACTTAGCCAGCTGCAAAATGCAATCCAAGAGGAATGGGATAATATACCACAACATGTGATCGTGACTCTCATCCGATCGATGAAGAACCGTATGGAAGCAGTAATAAGAGCTCGCGGAGGGAATACAAGTTATTAAATAAACGTTTCTTACATTTTTTTTTCATTTACGCGTGTTATTTTACCCATTTCCTTCATATTCCATACAGGGTAAAAATTACTCATTATACAAAATACGAAACCTATGAAGACTTAATTTGAATTTAGAACATTAACATTAGGATTTAAAAACCTCATACTACTCACTATTAAATGACATTTTACATTTATTCCTAAATATACACATTTTTCTGATAATCCTTATCAAATCATAAACTGCGAGGTGTTTCGATTTTTTTGATGAGAAGTGTATTAATAGGTTTATATAAGTAACGGCAAAGACGGGTTGTATAAATTGGACGTGTTTGTTTGTGGCTTCAAAGCTCCTAAACGGAAATAGTAAGTAAAATTAGTATATTAATAATAATTAAAATGCGGACAACATTACATACATTGCTCTGAACCCAAAGTAAGTAGCTAAAGCACTTGTGTTATGGAATTCAGAAACAACGAAGGTACCACAAACACTCAGACCCGAGGCAATGTAGAAAAGTTGGTTTCTACATTGGATATTATTTATTATTATTTTATTAATTTCTATTATAGCTGTCTGTCTGTTACGCTTTTATAGCTAAACCGCTAAACCGATTTTGACGAAACTTTGTACGAAGCAAGCCTAGATCTCAAGATTGGACATAGGGTACCTTTTGTCGAAATAACCGAATCAACGCGGGCGGAGTCACAGGAAACGGCTAGTTCTCATAAGAGGCTATTTCGTAAAAACGAATGCATTGAAAAATACAGTGATGCTATAGGGAAAACTGACAAGTCTAAGTTAGTTGTTGTCTATTGCCGTCCCTTTCTCACGCTGTATGTTAGAAAGAGAAACTGATGGTCTAATTTTGATTTAGTGTCTTAGCGCAGTGTTTCCCAACCTTTTTCAGCCACGGACCCCTAGGAAATCAAGCACAGTTTTCACGGACCCCCTTAATGAAATAAACAGCAAAAAAAATCGGATTAGGTTTTTATTTTAGTTATTACAGGTACAAAATAGGTACTAATAACTGTTTATTATGAAAAATATGAAAAAATAATGTGAAGGTTGGTGTTGCTTTTTTGTTACTAAGTCAGTGGTGATATTCGGGTTGATATTGCTACTAAGTTGTAATCGGGCCTGTTGGTCTAGTGGTTAGTGACCCTGACTGCTATACCGGAGGTCGTGGGTTCGATTCCCACCCAGGACAAATGTTTGTGTGATGAGCACGATCATTTGTTCTGGTTGTCTGGGTGTAATTTATCTATAATATGTATGTATTTAGAAATATATAAGTATGTTTATCAGTTGTCTGGTTACCATAACACAAGCTCTGCTTGGCTTGGGATCAGATAACCGTGTGTGTGTTGTCCCGGAATATTATTATATTATTATTATTTATTCTTTTTTTTTTATAATTTTTCTACCATTGCTGGCGAATACATCGATTTCGCGGGCTTGTGGCCAAAACGAAATCAACGTTACTAAATCTAAAGTTAACTAAATTAAGCTTGTATGGATAAGAATTTACGGACTAATCTACATGTGTTAAGAATGGCAGCTTTATTATTATTATTATTATTATATTATTATCTCAAATCAGATTGGCATTTGTGTATGGTCCAGAGATGACACAGCGGACCCCCATACATATACTCACGAACCCCCAGGGGTCCGCGGACCACAGGTTGGGAAACAATGTCTTAGCGTATAAGAGAATCAGTGCCATTCTTACCTTTTTCTTAGTATTCAAACTCTTAACAATCTTCTTGGCTCTTTTAATTTTATGTTTGACACCACTCTTTCTCTTCTTATCTCTCTTTATTGAAGTAATTATGGTTTGTAGCTCAGAGTCTAGGTTCTTTGTGCAATCTGAACTGTCTGATAAGGGGCAGTCCTCGTCTAGGTGGTTTATTTCTTCATCTGAAAGGGATAATAATAAATTAACACATTTACTGTCCCGCCAGTAGATACAATAGTTAAACAATTGGAATGTATCATATGTGACTCATTGGACAGGGAAATGGTTAATGTATGGGTGTGTCCTTATCTGACGAACGAGCACCGAACGAGTATTACGGTAACAGCTCGCGAGCATGCCGCGAACGCACTAGTGTCGATAACGCCGTCCGCCAGACGTGCGCGCGCCGCTCGCGAGCTGTTACTGTAATGCTCGTTCGTCAGATGTGGGCGGTATTGACAAGTAAATTTTACATGCAACTATAACGTGTAGTGAAAGATTTTTAATTTTTAAGATTAACTTCACTATCAAAGTTTTATTTAAGCATAAAAAAATAAATAAGAAAGTAAAAGCATTACCATAAATGGCAATTATAAGGTTATTAAGTATAAGCTAAGCATTGGAACTAACTTAATTTTAAGCAATATATACTAACAACTTTTGAATAAAATATCTATGTTAGTCTGTAAGGTATATGTCTATGGGCCTTAGTAGCCTGAAAATAAATTATTTATTATTATTTTATTATTAATAATTAGGAAAATGAAAAAAAAAAAACGTATAGTTTGACATATACAAATAAGTGTTTTATTTCATTACAGAGCAAAAAAAAAACCTATTTTTCTATTAAAAAAAATTTATGCTTACAAATTTTAAATTATATCTAAACGATTAACAACAACAACCTCCTTATATTAAGTCGGTAAACAAACCTTTATCACTATCCCAGGCCTCGCACTTCACTTCATCCTTCACACATAAGACCGGTACCTCCTCAAACTCTGTGCATTTAGCCGGTGTTATACTAACTGGGTCTATAGCATGCACCTTAAGACGCGGCGGACGAGTCACTTGCGAGAGAAGGCATTCGTGAAGGTTCTAGAAATATAGATTTTATTATACAAGGAAACAAAATTTTTTTTTTTACTTTTTCGATTCTAGTATCAATTCTGAACCACCTCTAAAAATTTGGATGGTCATTTGAAAATAATATAATAATAATAATAATTCCAGCCTATAAACATCCCACTGCTGAGCACAGGCGTCTTCCCATATAGAGAAGGCACGAGCATTGATCACCACACTCACTTTCTGCGGATTGGTGATTTCAGACCCCAGTATTTGGTATCCAATAATACCTATATATAGAAGTAAGGAGGACGGAGGACTGGGTGTTGTGGCGCAAATTGGGAGAGGCCTATGTGCAGCAGTGGACTATGATTGGCTAAATGATGATGATAGAAGTAAGTAAATTCATATGTAAGGTGTTACCAAAAGGGTATAATATATCTATCCAAAAGGGGTGAAGAGTACATCTGGTATAGAGTCAGTTTACAAAATTTCAGGTTTAAATAAGTTCAATATATTATTGATGTCCAATTTTTCATTCTTCATGCTATTATTAATTAACATCTCTTATTGTCTCAACTGCAAGAGTAACACTGGGTATATTATAAACATGTTTTTTATATTATAAAATTATAAGCCCTATTAATAATTCTTGTTTTTCCTCAAATTTCTATATACCTAGTGAATAAATAGCTTACAAAAATATACTCTAATAGTTTGTAAAAACCAAAAAAACTTCCTTTTGGTTTTTACAAACTATTTGTGTCTGTTATTTACTATTATGAGCATAAACTGTCCCACAACAGTATTAAGACCTCCATTCCCTCTATAGCACAATAATTATAATAATAAATTAGAACTTTTTACTATACCTCATTAGTATAAGTCTGTAGTATCCTGTAGGAATCCTGGACCTGTTCTCTGAAGGCTAGACTCTTTTCCAAGAGTGCTTTACACTCCCAGCATATGAGGAGATTGACGGATAATACTTTGAATAACTGAAATAAATATATAATAATAAAACTATGTTGTTAATGTAAAGTAGTATATTTTATCTAATAAATATGAACAACATCACATACATTGCTCTGAATCCAAAGTAAGTAGCACTTGTGTTATGGAATTCAGAAACAACGAAGGTCATCGAATTCACAAACACCCTAACCCGAGGCAATATAGAAAACTAAACTGAATTTCTTTTAACTTTTTTGTTATTATAAAACTTATATACTTACTGGAATCTCGTCAAGAATATTAAGATAATATCTTTGGGCTTTTTCATTAGTTATCCTATACAGTTTTCTACCAACACACAAGCACGCATTACAAAGCAGTTTATACGATACTTCTTCTTTAATATCCATCTTGATTTTCACCTCAAATCAGTGAAAACAAACAATTATTTGGGCACTTTCACTTTAGGAAAAAAATAAAGGATTATAATTATCGGTATTAATCAATGAAAACATCTTTAATTATGTTTTGGACAGCAATAAATCGTTAGATAATTCATCATTCGATATCAACAACTTTAAAAACCAATTAATTTGAATAATTTGACAAAGAATTACGATATTATGTATTTCTTTTCAATCAAAAACACATAACAAAACAAACCGCTGCCATTTTTACGCTTCTAGTGTTGTGAATTTTTCAAGTAGACCAAACACAGTTATCCGGTTTTTCTGAAAGTTCGTTAAACATCTGTACAATTTACATCTTTATATGGAATTATATTGTATGCGAAAGATTTAGCGAAGAGGTCGCTAAGAAAATGATAAAACCCAAGAATATTCCGAAGTCTATTTTCGTGCAACACGTAATAACACCGCATATTTTGTCAATTATTTGGCGCATCTCTAATAATAAAATACCATCCATAGAGTTCAAAGGTAATGTGACATTTACTAGATTTACATTTTACGTCATAGAGAAAAGTAATTAGTAGATTTACGTTGTAAACATATAAAAATTACTCGAAATATTATATTTCTGAATAAAATTTACGTTTATTACAATTAAATACAATATCACATATTGCTTTCTCAATAAATATACATGAAATAAAATGTAATCTAACAGTAACTAATACTTCGCGACTATGTAAAGCTTAGCCGTAATTTAACATTAAAATCAGTAGATATATAAAAGCAAAATAAAGTATGTCTAATAAGCCGGTTAATAAATCCCTTAGCAGTATAATGGACGTAAGGTGTGTGGCTTGCTTCAGCCTAGATAGGAATTTACGACCGATGAGAGATACACGTTTAATGAATGTTCTTTGTCCGGGTTTAAAAGTAAGTAGAACCTATTTGTCTTCTTGGACTCGCTTTTATTAACCTTAGTTGAATCTGCAACTAAGTAAGAAGTCTTGAAAGTTATATAAAACCTTTTTTCTGGTTTGTCATTATTCTATTGTTTTATAGGCCTTTAGTTTTGATGAAAATAAGTGGTTATCGATGCCGGTAACTTGACTTTATTTGACCCAGTTTGGGCCTGATAGCGAATTTTCTCGAATAGCGATAAAAAAAAATGCAATTTCATTGCTTGTCATTATTCAAGCTCATATATTTTTAACATTTCTTATTAGAATAACATAAAAGAAATATTCATACTATATATTTTATTTTCTATACAAGAACTGGCCATCAGTATACCTGAACATAAATTATGAATAAATACCTCATGAATGAATACTCAAAAACTATATCCCCCTTATTACAAAAGATGGTCTAAGAAAAACCGAGGTTTTAGAATAGCCCCGTCTCTTTTTGTTATATGACATAAGAAAGTGATGGGTATATTTTAAACCTGAGTTTACCTTAGTCTTGGTTTAAACCATCTTTTGTAATAAGGCCCTATAAGTTTGTTCTTGCCAAGAACATGAATAAACAGTAAATGACAACCTCCGTGGTCGAGTGGCGTATACACTGGTTTGCAAGGTGTCGCTTGCTCTGTGGTCCCGGGTTTGATCCCCGGATGGGACAATGTTGAAAATCATTTTTCTACATTGTCTTGGGTCTGGGTTGTGGTGCCTTCATTGTCTCTGAATTCCATAACACAAGTGCTTTAGCTACTTTGGGTTCAGAGCAATGTATGTGATGTTGTTCATATTTATTTATTTATTCAAATTGTTTTTACAGTTTTCCGATTACACAATGGTGTGCTGGGAATGTGAGCATACTATTAAGAAAATAAAGCAATTTAAAGCAAGAATTATAAAAACACAAACTTTATTGAAGACGATGTCTAAAGATGTACAAGTAAGTTATTTATGTCTATTTAAATTACATACATACATATAATCACGCCTCTTTCCCTTGTAGGGGTAGGCAGAGACCACTTCTTTCCACTTGCTACGATCCTTACACACTTGTTTGCTTCGTCTGCTTTCATTATGCCCTTCATACATGCTCTGGTTTATGGTACTCTTGACATGACCTGGCCTTTTTTGGCCACTTTTTTCCGTCAATTATTCTTCATTCATTCTCTCGGCATAGCCAAACCATCTCAGCATACCTTTCTTAATTTTTGTCTCAACATCCATCATCTGACGTACTTCATCCACCTTACCATCCATTCCTCCTCTTACATTCAACGTAGCGAAGCGGCTCTCCGTGGGCCACTTTTCGCCCCCGCGAGAAACGAGACGTGATGGGTGGCGAACCACATCGCCGCCATTTTGGATAATTAAATTATTTTTATAATTATCCATTGCGTTCCTGCTTTTGCACTTTTATTTTTGTGTCACAAAAAGGAACCTAACCTGTAAGCAATAAAATTGGTTTCCTTAAATTCACGCTTTTTCGTGTTGTATTTATTTATTTTTATTTATTTATTAAACAAACACACACTATCATTACAGAGTGATCCAATACAATAGTGGTTTCCATAGCCATACACATACAAGATCAATAAAATTTAACTTACAGCTAAGACACAAAAACAAAAAAACAAAAACTAACTTCAAATATAACTTATATAACAATAACTTCTTAACCTAACAATTTTTAACCTTAAATGTACAATTTATTAGACAACACAAAAATACCTATATATATATATTTAGGTACTTAGTTATAACTAACAATATTTAACAACACTATTGCGAATTCACTCAAATTGCACGAAAATATATCAATTCTCTCATGCACTTCGTTTAGGACCCGTATTGTGCGAGTGAGGGGTGTCTTTGACAACAGATTGGTTCTGGCTACCGGCACGGCCAGCAGTGGCGGCCGCCGCCGCCTCCATACGTACCCGTCCGGCACGCACAGCTGCAGGTGACGCAGCACACCCTGGTTATGTGCTACTCCACGCAGGAGCTTTAGCGCATACACCGCGAGTGTAAATTCCCTGCGCACTCTGAGTTCGTTGAACCCCACCATACCCAGTACAAAAAGTGTAGGATACATCAGCGGGTAAAATGGGTACACCCCATAAAGTTTAAAATACAAGTGTCTTGTAAACTTTTTTTGTACTCGCTCAAGCATGACACTGTATTTCGCTTCATGAGGCGCCCAAATCACCGCACTGTGCTCCAAGTGACTTCTTACCAATGCGTCATACAGCACCCTGAGGGTAGTGATGTTGGTGAAACCCTGCGACTGTCTCAACACGAAACCCAGGTTTCTGTACGCCTTCTTGCAAATCTTAACTATGTGCTCCCGGAAAGTTAGATCAGGGGTAAGCAGTACTCCTAGGTCTCGTACCTGCGATACTCGCTGCATCGGCTCTTCATCTACTTTGTAATCGTAGGCTAAGGTAGACTTCGCGCGCGTAAATGTCATCACTGAGCATTTCGTAGTGTTGAAATAGAGCTTATTTTTATTACTCCATTCCACCACTCTATCTATGTCTTCCTGCAATTTCTCACAGTCCGACTCACTCCTGACCTCGAGCAGCAATTTGAGGTCATCTGCAAACAATAAACATAAACTATGTTTGACTACCTCTGGTAAGTCATTATCTAGGCGCATTAGATAATCAATCAAAATGAAGTCGTGGTGACTTGGACATAATTCCTGAAATTTAAACGACTTAATCTGTCATATTTATTGATATGTTATGATATTTCAAAATTATTTTTATTATCTGTCTAAAAGGTTCATGTACATATTCTTTATTGCTTTTTATATAATAATACTAGCTGTACCCGGCATGCGTTGCAATGCAATTTTTTATACCTGGCACCTGCCTACTACCTACCTACTACCACTTAGGGGTATGAAAAATAGATAGTAGCCGATTCTCAGACCTACTGAATATGCATATAAAATTTCATAAAATCATTTTCATCAAGCCGTCTCGGAGGAGTATGGTAACTAACATTGTGACACGAGAATTTTATATATAAGATGATGTTTCATTTTTTATTAACAATTCGATACGTAAATCAAATATAACAACAAACACAACTATGCTAAAATTAAAACTTAAATAAATAAATAAAACTAACACGCGTCAAAAAAATTCATCGTCAGCCTTGTCAATTTTCCTTTTAATACCCGGTGTAATCTGGTGTCAGTACAATATTATAGTACTTTCGAGCTGGTCTGATGATGGAGCCAGAAGGTGGCCATAGGAACTCTGTAACGAAACGACGCAATCCCATCGTGTTTGGGCTTGTTTGATTTGTCTTCACTAGTTCTATAGGGTGACTGGTAATTAGTGACCGATCCTTAAACACTTGATTGTACTCATGATTACAAACAACTTTCCCAAAGAAACTTTTTTTGTATACTCATTAGTTTTCTTTTTATCGTTATAACAAAATTGCTGGCGCGCGGGCAAAGTTCAAACTTCGCGCGCGCGCCGTCGCCCGATCAGCTGTTAGCGACGAGGCCCCGCGCCCGCGTTGTCGATGACACAGGCAATGTAGGAGCCATTTTACCCCGCCTGCACCGCGCCTCTTCACCCCCTAGCCATGCAGAGTGACGAAGGTATAAAAAACAGTTGCTCCGGGAAGCGTGTCGCATGCGCATTGTTTGTTTATTTTTTGCCGCCCCGCCCGCGCGCACTATGTCGTACAACTACACCGCGAGTGAGTACAGTGATATGGTAATGTGCTACTATTCGGAAGGGGGTAATGGTGAAGCAGCAAGACGATTGTATCATCTTTTGTACCCAACAAGAACTCTCCCAACCCCAAGAACATTTTTACGCGCTGCACATCAAACACCGCTGGACTTTTTTTTGTGGGGGGCACGTGTAAATCTTAGTGTATCGTGATGGGCCAGTCAATACCTACTTCCGATGAACTAAAAACTAGGATCGAAAACTGTTTCGAAATAGTGAAAAGTGACACTAACACTCGGCGGCGAGTGCAGGCTCACATTATAAAACGTGCGAATAAGTGTGTTGAAGTGCAAGGTGGACACATCCAACAATTAATGTGAGTTAAAACTTAGTTGGTTAAAATCATAATAGGTATCTGATTAAGTAATAATTTATCGTTGTAAATAGTCAAGTTGATTCCAATTTTTTAAACACGCCAGTCTAATGCGAAGTTTAGCAACGAGACTAATTACAAAATACCTACGTTTTGCTTTAGGCTGCTAGTCCAAAGCCTAGATAAGTGTGATGGGAAACTTGGAATAAATTGAATCATGCCCAGTGTCGAGTAAGTATCAAATCAGTTAATAATGTAGTGGTATCTTTCAAATCGTTTCTAAACATCCATCGTAAAAGTAATAAAAACAAACGCCTGAAGTTGGTTTATAAGTAGTCGTAGTTAGTTTTTAAAGTGGAGTGTAAGTTAGAAAGATTATGTATTTATTGTAGTAGCGCGCGCGTAAAGTACCAAAATACTAGTCTCAGATATTATTTTATCGAAACATAATACTAAGTCTTTATTGCATTCCTTATCTATTACATAACAAGGTGAAAGTTCAATAAGAACCCTGTCGGGCACAGCAACATAAGGAGAGAGAAAGAGGGCTCAGTAACAATTTAATAATATTATTTAACATGTAGGTACATTGCCTGTGTCATTGACAACGCGGGCGCGGGGCCTCGTCGCTAACAGCTGATCGGGCGACGGCGCGCGCGCGAAGTTTGAACTTTGCACGCGCGCCAGCAATTTTGTTATAACGATAAAAAGAAAAATAATGAGTATACAAAAAAAGGTTTTTTGGGAAAGTTGTTTGTAATCATGAGTACAATCAAGTGTTTAAGGATCGGTCACTAATTACCAGTCACCCTGTATAAACCTATCTGATTAAAAGCCATGTTTTCAAAAATATATTTTAGGTACTAAGGTCATTATTGGGCGTAATCTGACCCTTATTTATTTAAATTTACTTTTAATTTCATGCTTTTTTTATTTTTATTGCGGTATTAAACATTAGTAGGTCAAAGAACAATGTCACTTGCAGGGCAATGGCCTTCCCCATATCTCTTCTCGTGCGTAACTTCAGACTATACCCACAGCAATGCGACCCATACTATCGTAAACTAGAGACATTAATCTGTCTATTTCACCGTATTTTATTTCTGTACAGTGGGTATAGTTTCCATACTAAGGTGCCCATTGACCTTAAATACCTTATAATATTACAGGCGGGACGCGACAGTCTATCAAATCTAAGAACTACATACACATCAGTAGTGAGTATATCAGAAAATGATTCAGAAGAGAAGCAAGACATAAAGGCTGAACCGATAAAGATAAAATTTGAAGAATCGGATAGTGAAGTAGATAATATTGGAAATGAGAACAGTCGTGATAATATGGATAATTGGTCGAATACAGATAGTTGCAAGAGCTTTAGTGATATGAAAACCGAGACTCGTAAGTATATTGTCTTCTTTATATAATACTAGTTTTTGCTTAAGTATATGTCCTTTTTTAGTGTTTAAGCTATACAGGGTGTTAAGAAAACCCTGTCCGATCCGTTAAGGTGTTGTTAGGTATCGATAACTGATACCATCAAAATAAAAAAAAAGGAAAAATAAAAAAAAAAATTATAACCTAAAAAAAAATGTTTTTCTCAAAACGCGAGAGAGAGAATCTGTGTCATCATAGGTGCTGACTAATAATTAAACAAAAGTCTGCCAAATAATACTGACGAAAATGATGCTGTAATTGTTTTAAACTCAAATTAAGGGAATTTTGCGGCCAAAAATCGTTATTTCAAAGTTCATTATTACTGATACTATCATGAATATTCCAAATTTAATATTTAATTTGGGCATGTGATTGTGGAACCTTTATCACCCTTTCGGGTCGGACAGGGTTTTCTTAACACCCTGTTTATTAAATTTTATCATAAACTAGCTGTACCCGGCATGCGTTGCAATGCAATTTTTTCTACCTAGCACCTGCCTACTACCTACCTACTACCACTTAGGGGTATGAAAAATAGATAGTAGCCGATTCTCAGACCTACTGAATATGCATATAAAATTTTATAAAAATCGGTCAAGCCGTTTCGGAGGAGTATGGTAACTAACATTGTGACACGAGAATTTTATATAAAAGATAATTATTTTTTTATCAGTTATACAAGTTAATTATTATTATTGTTTTCGACCCAGTACTCGTAGAAAAACAATTTCACTACGAGTGTGGTACATTTTGAGTAAATTTAACTTCTTCTGCATAGCGTTTTCCCACTCTATGTTGGGGTCGGCTTCCAGTGTCACCGGATTCTAAATACCGTATTTTACAGAGCGACTGCCTATCTGACCTCCACAACACATTTTAACATCTGACATAGTGAAAAAACGAAATAATATGCACTATTATGTAACACTAGCTGTGCCCCGCGGTTTCACCCGCGCGAATGACAATTCATACACTATCTTTATAAATTATACCCTATATGTTATTCCGATGTATAAGCTACATTATTGTAAAGTTTCATTAAAATCCATTCAGTAGTTTTTACGTGAAAGAGTAATAAACCTCCATACATCCAAACAAACTTTCGAATTTATAATAGTAAGGATGTTACATAAACCATCTATTTTATTGCATTATACATACATAATCTTTTTGTAAATCATCTTTTCAGAATATTATAACTTGCCAATAAAAAGGCCCGACAACTCCAAAACTAGCGATTGGCTTCAACAAGAAAAGCTAAACGTACCAAAGATCTTCGGCTCCTGCACTATGACATTAAAAGATCTACTAGATCAGCCGTTACAGTACCATTCTGAAAAACCCACAAAAATTGTGAAGGAAGGTACTAAAATGGAAAATAGAGGGAGAATGGAGAATTGGGAGAAGAGTAAAAAAGAGAATATGAATGCTTTGGTAGGGGATAAGAAGTGTTCAGTTTGTTTGCTAAGTTTTTATGGTCAAAGAGCTCTTGATGAGCACATGAAAAGACATGCAAATGTAAGTATATTAACTGTACTATACTAAAGCCAATATGGAAAGAGAATTAAACGTTATTACTAATTACGCAATTATCAACTTTGACAACATGTGTTTAAGTTCATTTTAGAATGACAAATATTACCGAAAAGGGCCTAAAAGTAATTTGAATGTGATGGGAACTGAACTGTTAGTCATTGAATTAGGGTTCATAATCCCAAAGCACGTTAATTATCACTTTAAAGTGGCTGATGTATAGTTGTGCCTCGCTGTTTTACCCGTGAAATTAAATATTAAAAAATAATTTATCCAAATATATTTTGCTGCGTTTGTGCAAAAAACATGCAATGCGTTATTTCGGGCTTTTGCTTGACCTTTTCACAGGCTATGTTGGAGTCCGTCTGTGGCATTGTTACTCGTAAACGAATGGACCTATTATGATACGGTTTTTTGCGGACTTTGTGGTTCTTAGCTATAATTTATGATGATTTGTTAACCTTTTGAAAGTTATATCTTATATGCATATAGGTATTATTACGCTATTATTTTGTATTTGTTACAGATATCAAACGATTTGTTTTGTAATATATGCCAGCAGAGTTATCCAAATAAAGTCCTTTTTGATGATCATTATAGCGTTAATCATGAGTAAGTATTAAGCATTTTTATTACAGTCTTTTAAAGGTCAATGGGCACCTTAGTATGGAAACTATACCCACGCTGTACAGAAACAAAATACGGTGAAATAGATTAATGTCTCTAGTTTACGATAGTATGGGTTGCATAACTGTGGGTATAGTCTGAAGTTACGCAAGAGAAGAGTGTCTGGAAGGATATGAGGAAGGCCTTTGCCCAGCATTGTGACATTGTTCTTTGACCTACTAATGTTTAATACCGCAACAAAAATACTAAAGTACATGAAATTAAAAGTGGGGTATAACTTAACAATTTAAATCTAGTTTGGTTTATGTACACAAGTTTTCACAAACCGGGTCAGATTATGCCCAATGACCTTTATAATGTATGATGTATACTATGTTCGCAATTTATTTACAAAATACGTGTACAATATACAGGGTGTTAAGAAAACCCTGGCCGACCCGACAAGGTGATATAGGGTTCACAATCACATGACCAAATAAAATATCAAATTTGGAAAATTAATGATAGAAACAATAATGATGGATTTTGAAATAACCATTTTTTGCCCCGAAATTCCCTAAATTTGAGATTTAAACAAAAGTTACACCACCATTTTCGTCGGTATTATTGGAGGCCTTTTGTATGATCATTTGACAGCACCTGTGCCGACGCCGAATAACTACCTTAACTTTTCAGAAAAAAAAAAATTTTAGATTATATTTTTTTTTTTTCCTTTTATTTTTTACATTAATGGAATCAGATATCGATACCTAACAATATCTTAACGGATCGGACAGGGTTTTCTTAACACCCTGTAGAGAATTATACGCAATATAGTGGATATACAAATACGAGTATTACGAAAAAAAACATCGCGATAACATGGTGATCCGCAGGGAAAAAGTATTGAGATAATTTTGTAGATAATTTCATGTTCTACAAATTTTGTCTGACCTATTTTTGCGAAAATACTTGCAATTTTTAAGTAAAATGCGAAAAGATGATATTATTAGGTTATAATGGACCTTGAGTAATTTTTTTTGCACAAGTCGGATCTGTGGGGACTTTTGATATTTCTTTTATAATGGTGTTCTTGAGACCTCCACCAATTTTCAGCTCTATGCGAGTATGCAAACTGAAATGTCTATTTTGACTGGACTATTATTAGGCACAATAATTTAAATATACTATACTATAACCAGTTCATTGTCTCGGGTCTGGGTGTTTGTGGTACCTTTGTTGTTTCTGAATTCCATAACACAAGTGCTTTAGCTACTTACTTTGGGTTCAGAACAATGTATGTGATGTTGTCCGCATTTATTTATTTATTTATAACCGTGTGTGAGTTGTCCTGGAATATTATTATATTATATGTAAACTGCCCTAAAAAAATTACTTAGATTATTGTATTTTTCAGAAAAAAACGTCCTGCAATACCGGTGCCAAACGAAGATTCTCCCGAAGGAGCTAAAAAACAAAAAACTGACAAATCTAAAAACCTACTCCCCGGTATAACAAAACTACTATCAAACGCAACCGAAAGAAAATTAATTAATTGGATCACTTATGTACACAAACATGGCTTCGAAATCACTAGAGAAAAAATATTAAGTAAACTATCTTTAATATTAAAAGATGATGAAAAAATTCGTCTTAATTCTACAAATATTGATTCGTGGTTCGAGTATTTTTCTACTCGTAAATATGATGTCAGTTATATACTGCCGGCCATTTTGTCACCGAAAGTCAAAAGATATCCCACAGAAAATGATATACAAAAGTGGGCGAAAAATGTGAAAGAGTGTCTTGAATTAAATAAACTAAGTCATATTTTAAATGATCCATCTAGGATCTTTACTTGTGAACAAATTAATTTTTCTTTAGAAAATGTAAAAAAAATGGACGACGATATCAATTCTGGTGTTAATGTTTTCGTTAATATTTCAGCGGAAGGTAGTATGGTAACACCGGTTGTATTTTTGCCTGATGGCAACACTGAAAGTTTTATTTTTCCGAATTCGTGGGTAGTTAAATGTGACAGTAATACAATGGATAAAAAATATCTTTATGATTATATCACGAAAACTTTTTACGAGTATCTATTTAAAAATTCTACTCAGTTACCAGTCGTTTTGTTTTTAGATGAATATACTTCAAAAATATCTTTGGAACTTTTCGATTTTTCCAAAAACAAAGATATAATTTTATTTGCTTTGCCGCCAAACTTGGAATATCTACTGAAACCTTTGAATGATTTTTTTAATAAAGTTAGAGAATATTGGACAACGGAATTAGCTTTAAAATATACAACGGATTTCGGTAATAACATACAGCAATGTCTAAACGATTCTCTTAATGAAGAAACTATAAAAAGTAATTTTGAAATAACTGGTTTATTTCCTTTTAAACCTGTAGATATTTATTTTACGGGGAAAAGTGGACCTTCTAATTCCTGTAATAAAAATAAGGAGATTAAGAATTTATAATTCGGCCGTTGAGAGCATGCGTTTCTGACACATGTCAGATTAGATTAGATTTAGATTTATTCTTTATTTGCACAGAAAGTAGGTACAAGATACTGATGTTATGATATAATGAGACCCTTATACAATCTACCATAAATTAGGCATCAGTTAGCCTTGATTTGTATAAGGGATATACCGTGTTCTATTATTCATTGTAACCTGGCCCGCGATACAGCTATGTAAGAGTTGCTTGAATTGACTGAATGATCTACTTCATTTGGTCATTTTAACGATCATTAATTGGTCATTACGATCATTCTCTTCGAGAGTTCAATGAGATTTTATTGTAGGCTTATCTGAATACGAAAAGTAGACACAATGACAAGTACACTGACCGACCACTGACACTGACCGACTGACTGATATTAGGTTATAGTACAAATAAGTGATTGTAATTTATTTGTAGTAAACTCTTCGCCGCATTAAAGTTATATCTCCCTGTTGACCACCACCTGTCAGGAACGCATTCTCTCAGCGGCCGGACTGTAATATACATTGATAGTATGTGAATCTTGAATGAATTTCAATTCTATGCCCGTGAAAAATTGTTATTCATTTAGCAAATAATTCTTACAAAGAAAACCGACTTCAAAATAAGTCTTATATGGTTTTCTTATGGATCCCACCGTCATAACTGGACAAAATTAAAATGGGACCACACGGGAATCACCACCTTTCAAATAAAAAAGAATCATCAAAATCAGTCGAAAGTTCTGAGGTAAAAATACAATCGAATTGAGTACCTCCTCCTTTTCATCGTCATCATTGTCGGTCGGTTAAAAAAACACAGTATATTGATTGTAGTTAGTGACCCTGACTGCTAAACCGGAGGTCATGGTTTCGATTCCCACCCAGGACAAATCTTTGTGTGATGAGCATGATCATTTGTTCTGTGTCTGGGTGTAATTTATCTATAATATTATGTAATTAGAAATATATAAGTATGTTTATCAGTTGTCTGGTTACCATAGTACAGGTTACCTAGTTTGGGATCAGATGGCAGTGTGTGAGTTGTCTCTAGATATTCCCAAAAAGTTTTCCGCTGAACTTATATTATTATCAATTGTGTATTTATAGGCGATAAAAATTGCATTTAATTATAATCTTCTTTGTAATGTATAGAATCAAAAGTTAATGAAATGGAAAATTTTGTAAATAAAAATGAATTATTAGTAAATAATGATTAGCTTGTGAATGTGACTTAAGATATTTTTAAGTCTAGTCGCAAAAATAAGATTATTCAATTTAGAAGTGTCGTGTTTTTGTGTGTCTGTGGCAATATAGCTTCTAAACGGATGTACCGATTTTGAAGCATTTTTCTGAGTTAATAATTTCAATCGATTGTTGCTGTATTTAATCGAAATTAGTTTAATCGTATATTAGTTAAGGTGATAAAAATGAGGATTAATAATGGAATTTTTCAATTATACCAAAGTTGGGTATCAAATGAAATGACATGATGAATTACGAAAACGTAAATTTCACATTATAAATGATTACACATCAATTTAAAAATAACCGACTTCAATGAAATTTATATGGGACGTCCTCTAAGGTATATTTACACTATCGATAGCGATAAGATTTTTGAAAATCGTTCCACAAATGGTAGATGACTAGGTATGAAAAGTCAAAATTTATTTAGTCCGCCATTTAGATAATCAAAATATAATAGATACGTATTTTTTCTTTTATCAAATCAATAAAAGAATACGGAGATGAACCGCTTTAAAGTCCAGGAGTGGGGGCTTGTGACGTCACGGGTAGGTACAATTGCTGAGACGTGACGTCACGCAAAAATTGTACTCGCTGTATCTTCATAATTCTTTGTTTACGGGATAAAAGAAAAAATACGTGTCTAATATTTTTTTACTATCTAAAAGATGGACAAAAAAATAAAAATTAGTCATCATCGCTATTGCCGAACTATTCTCGTAAAAAATACAGTCGATTTATGAACTTACTCTTTTTGTAGTCGGTTAAATGTAAATGGTTATTGACATACCTACTAAATGTAAATATTTTCTAAATTATAAACTGTTATATTACATATTGTATAATAACACATATATTTAAAGACTTGTTGTTTTATTTTACAACCTTTTAAAAATACCTAAATCGAATCTTGCCTAGCCTTTTCGCAAGCTATGTTGAGGTCGGCTTCTAGTTTCCTGGATTCAGCCGAACACAAGGGGCCCGAGTCTGCTATTTACACTCCGCAACAGTGCGCTCACAGTTGCATCGTCCGGCGGCGGTCGGGCCCTCTCGGGTGCACTCGGGCCGGTTCGGGCGCGACTCGTGCGCGTTCGCGCGGCCCGAACCGGCCCGAGTGCACCCAAAAGGGCCCGAGCGCCGCCGGACGATGCAACTGTGAGCGGAGTGTAAATAGCAGACTCGGGCCCCAGTATGTTTTAGAGCGACTGCTTATCTGACCTACACAACCCATTTTACTGAGTAACACAGTATCCCATGGTAAGAATAGTTGTCAGAAATGACTTGAAGACAGTCAAAGATCAACATATGACAGTCGGGACCAACGGCTTAACGTGCTTTCCGAGACACGCAGGGGTCTCTGTATGTTTATGAATGGTCTCCCATCCACGGACCAACCGGTTCAAGCGCAGCTTAACCTATAATATCGGTCAAACTGTACTGTGTGTAATGGGTCGTTTATATAATAATACCAGCCTATAAACGTCCCACTGCTGGGCACAGGCCTCTTCCACATAGAGAAGGTACGAGCATTGATCACCAAGCTTGCTCATTGCGGATTGGCGATTTCAGATCCTAATTCAGGTTCCCTCACGATGTTTTGCTACACCGTTAGTTAGAAGATCTTAGAATATATAATAATGTAGTAGGTAGTAGAATATATAAAATTTAAATAAAGGTCTTGGAAAAATAAAAAAAGAATATATAAGAAAAAGCCACATTGGTACTTGCCTGGATTCGAACCTGCAATCTGGTGCATAGAAATCCGTTCATTGAACCATTAGGCCACCACAACATTATAAACAGTCGTATACAGGGCGTTAATGTACCAATTATATAGTTGTGCGCTACAAAACTTGATCACAGTGTAGGTATTTAAATAAAACATCTCTAGAATGTTCCATACATTTATTTTTCTTTATTTATTGTCAGTGGTGGCATGTATGGCCCGCGCATGCGCAGTGAGTGCGGGTCGCTGTGTGAAGCGAGCGCTGCAGATGTCGCAGGCGTAGGGCTTCTCGCCCGTGTGGGTGCGGACGTGGTTTGTTAGGATCTTGTTGGTCTAGAAATGAAAAAAGTAGGTATTTTGAGATATATTTAAACATTGCATAATTTATTACATATTATAATGTAAAGAAACACGTGTTTCGGAAAGCACGTTAAACAGTAGGTCCCGGCTGTCATACATAGATCTTTAGCAGTCGTTAAGTCAATTCTGACAACCAGTCATACTATGGGATACTGTGTTTCCCAGTAAAATGGGTTGTGGAGGTCAGATAGGCACTCGCTCCGCGTAAAATACGGTATTCAGCTGAATCCGGTAAGACTGGAAGCCGACCCCAACATAGTTGGGAAAAGGCTCGGGAGATGATGATGTAAAGAAATACGTTAATTCGAGTTGGATTTCACGAAGGGTTCTGTACCATCGTGCAAGATAAGTAGGTATACAACAGTCTAATTTTTATTTTTTGCCGCTAGGCAACAGAAATACGCTCTACAAAAATGTTAACTCTTTAGCCACTTCTACTCTACACATTATGCGTTGCGAATCAATGAAAAAGAGAGACGGACGGACGGACTGCAGAGGGTTAGTAATAGAGTCCTGTTGTTGTACCCCATGGTTGCGTAACCCTAAAAAACTGTCATCAATTAAAAAGAACAACAGGAGTGTTCAAAATACGCAATTTCATTTCAACACTCAAAATTTCCATTTAAAAACCAAACTACAGAATGGATTTTGATAAAATTTACATGGGAACACCTCTGAGGTATATATCAATCAAAATATTATTGATTATAAATATATGTAGGATACTTACAGAGAATCCTCTTCCACACATATAGCATATCTTGTTCTTAGGAGGCAGTATCCCTTCGTGGACGCGTCGCTTGTGTTTTACTAGGTCCGCATTACGAATAAAGTTCTGTAAAGAAAAACAACTTTATAACGTTTAATGTTAGTATGTACACTACATCATTCAATTATGATTTAGAATCACAACGAATACTAAATTTTATGTCAAAACATAACCGTCGTCGTGGCGATAAATGGAACTAACATTGTTATAAAAATAAAAACATTATTATAATCTATACTTATAATAAATCTGTAGAAGTGAAAATTCTGTACATTGGAGATATCGAAAAAATAAATGGCGGGGGTTGTTAGTAGACCGAAACCGAACCGAAAAGTGTGAAAAAAAATATTTTTGTCTGTCTGTTTGTTCAGGTATCACGCAAAAACTACCGGTTCGATTACGATGAAACTTGGTATAATTATTCTTTATTATCCTGGGCACCACACTGGGTAGCTTTTATCCCGGAAAAGTATAAACAATAATAAACAAACTTAATTTTGCGGTTAAAAACTCATTGATAAGTTTCGTCATCCACGCGAACGAAGTTGCAGGCACAGCTAGTATACATATAAAATGATTATAAAGATGGCTTTTAAAAACATTATGTGCTATAGTTTCAAAATTGACTGCCTCGTTGGCCTAGTGGTTCTAAGCGCGACTGCTACGCTATAGGTCTTAGGTTCGATTCCCAAGTCGACCAAGGTGTTATTGGGTTTTTCTATGAAATTCTCAGTAGCAGGTCGGAGTACTCGGAGTTTGGATTTGTGCCCGGTTAGTGGCAATAGGCTCGCCCCCTATTACATGGGACCTAAACATACCGGCGAACTGTGGGTGTACATTGGTACACCTCGGCCTAACCCTTCGGGGATACAGGCGTGATGGTATGTTATGTTATGTTTAATTTCAAAATATAGAGATGTTACATTCACACTATAAACGACACAATAGTGTTTTAACAAACAGATACAAATCAAGGATTTCAAATAAGCGCCATCTAGCGAGACATATACGGAATCATTACAATAAGTACATGTGCACAGTCTGCGACTTTACGACTTGCGACAAAACGCAGCGACAATTGCATTATAAGAAGAAACATAGAAAAGTGTTGTGATACAGGGTGTTACCGAAAGGGTCTATCTATCTCTATCTATCTATCCTAAAGGGGTGAAGAGTACATCTGGTATAGAGTCAGTTTACAAAATTTCAGCTCAAAATAAGTTAATATATAATTGATATCCATATCCAATTTTACTACTTGACACCGAAACATCATGCTGTTTTGCATGCACAGTAGGGCAATGAGGGGCATGACACTGGCCTGTGATTGGTGAAAATTGGCAGATAGACCAGATGCGAGGCTAGCGAGCCAAGCGGATAATCGCGAAAACTCATATCTATGTATAATAAACTTACCTTATTACATTCCTCGCATCTGTATTTAAAATGTTTCAAATGTACTAAATTGTAGTGGTCCTTCATGTAGATGTTTTTCGAAAAGATTTTGTCGCAGCCGGGGCAAGGTATCCTAAAACAATTCTATCACATTATCAACTAATAATTGTTGTCTGCATCTATAGGGTACCAAATGTAAACAATTTTGACCATTGCATGGATAAATTAGAAATAATTTTGCAAGAAATATCACGCTTACACTACAAGAATATTATATTATGTGGTGATTTTAACATAGATGTACTTAAACAAAATGATCACACTAATACATTTGAATGTCTATTGCATAGTTATAACTTAAAGTTAGCATTAAAACAACCCACTCGTATGGCTACACTGACATGTATAGATAATATTGCTCATGATTTCAGTAAAACATGTAAGACTGATATTATAGAATTTGCCTTGTCCGACCATACAGCACAGCTGCTTCACTGTCCCGTACAAACACTCTACGCCATAAATTACTGGTACACGACACGAAGAGACTACAATACTGACAATCTAGCTAAATTCAGAAATTATATCAGCAGTCTCTCTTTTTCGGAAATTTATGAAACAAATGATCCTAATATCGCTTATAACAAATTTATTGACATTGGGGATGCGGTTTATAAAAAAAGAGCGGGAAAATAAAAGGAGCGGTTGAAGTAGGTACGACGCGTTCACACCCGACTAAAATAAAGGCAAGCCAGCCAAGAAAGCACATCCACTTACCCGTAAGCCGACCGACTCGTTCACAGTCTCATCACATGCATAGCAGCCAGCCCCAGGTGAAGAAAATGAAGCGTAGGGGTGCACAAGGTCACAAACACAAATCACAAGCGTGGGAACAGCGTGTTACCCAAAGCAGTTGTTAGTTGTTATAGTTTATAGAAATGTTCGAAAGGAGTATTAGTAATTCACAGATCTGATGATAGCGCATCACCAAGACCAAGCGGGAGAGACACGAGGAGCACCAGCGCAGCGCTCTCGAGGAGTATCAGAGCAACACTAGAACGTTCTTTTCACTCGCGGGTCCCGTCGCCGCGTCGCGTCGGTGCACTCGAGAGCAGGCGATACCAACGTCACGCAACGACCGTAGCGATCGAACCGACCTAACGGTTCGTGAATACGCCCACTAGACGGCGCCTTATTCAATCAGGTGTAAACGGCGTGAACAGACATATTCCAATTGATATACAATCTATGTTTTCCGAAAAAACTAATTAAAATAAATATTATAAAAAAACCAAAATGGTTTTCGAAAGGAATAAAATTGTGTAGTCGTAAAAAAAGAAAACTTTTATGGCAGTTTAGATTAAACCCGACTAGTCAAAATAAGACATATTTTAAGAGCTACTCCAAACTGTTTAAAAAGGTAATACTCTTAACACAAAAGGCCCAAAATAATTATTTCATTAAAACATCCAAAAACAAATCTAAAAGTAGCTGGCAAATAATCAATCGTGCTAAACATAATTTACCTAAACATAGTATACATCGAATTAAATTAGGAAACCGCTTAGTAACATGTCCCCAGAATATTTCAGAAATATTTAATGACTATTTCGTTACTAAAATCCAACCACAAATGCACGTTGCCAGTAATCCCAAATGTCTTAAATCAGACTGGAACTGCAAGTCTATATTCATGTCACCAAGTGCACCATTAGATATATACAAAATTATCAATTCTTTAAACAATACAGGCAGCGTAGGTTATGATGAAATCTCTAGTAAAGTAATAAAACATGTATCAGCTGAAGTATGTGGTCATCTAAGCCATATCATAAATTTAAGTATAAGCGCGGGAGTCTATCCATCTGCATTAAAAACTTCTATTATTAAGCCACTCTTTAAAAAAGAAAATAGAGATCTTATGGAAAACTACCGACCTATTGCACTTATTCCGGTCATGTCAAAAATATTTGAGAAGTATATTTATAAAAAACTGTCTGAATTCGTAAAAAAAAGTGATATTTTATGTGACGAACAAAAAGGCTTTCGACAACATAGGACAACTAATATGGCTATATATGACTTTTTATACAATGTTATTAACAATATTGACAAACGAAATCCAGTCTGTGGCATATTTTGTGACATGACCCAAGCATTTGACTACGTACATTATAATATACTATTAAGAAAATTAGAAGCTTATGGCATAAGAGGCAATGTCCTTAATCTAATTGAATCATATTTAAGACATAGATATCAAATTACTGAAATTAGACACATAAATACTGTAAAGAAGAAAGAAGAGATTTATCGTTCATCAAGGCGTGAAGTAGAATATGGGGTGCCGCAGGGCAGCGTTTTAGGACCATTTCTCTTTATATTATACATTAATGATTTGCCTAAATGCATTGAAGAACCAGTGACCCTATTCGCGGACGACAGTACTTTTACAATACCTTGTAAAAGCGTAGAGACGTATGAGATTAATATTAACAATTCCTTAAAATCAGCCGTACAATGGATGCAAGAAAACAATTTAAAAATAAACCTAAAGAAAACGAAGGTTATGCATTTTACGCAACGGATACCTAGTATGAACCTTAAAATTCAATACTGCAATGAAAATATAGAAGAAGTCGACTCAATAAAATTTCTTGGCCTTCAGATTGATAAAAACCTTAACTGGAAAACACATATTGAAATCTTATCTAAAAAACTTAGTACATCAGCATACGCTTTACACACACTTTCATTCACGTTATATACAGATGCTCTACTCACAGCGTACTACGGGTTAGTAGAATCGCATCTACGCTATGGTCTTATATTTTGGGGTAACGCAACACAAAAAGAATTAGCATTCAAGTCTCAAAAGAGATGTCTACGGGCGATGTTTAGACTTGAGAAGACAGATAGCTGTGTGCCTTATTTTAAAAAGTACAATATGTTAACTCTGCCGTGCTTGTACATATTAGAAGTAGCTGTGTTTGTTATGTCGAACTCGCATTACTATAAGCGTCTAGCCGACGAATTTCCACGCAATAGACGCGACGATAGTCAACTTTGTCTCCAATCCGCTAAGACTACACTTATGCACAAAAGTGTATACTGCATGGCGCCAGTCATTTATAACAAAGTACCTAAAAGTTGGAAGGAAATGCCTCAATCTATGTTTAAAAATAAGCTTCGTAATTTTTTGACTACTCGAGCATATTATAGCGTGACTGAGTACCTTAATGAAAAAGAATTTGTAATGACATAATTAAATTTTTTTTTGGAGGTACCTGTACAATATTTCTGATTCATCTGATAATTTCATTAACCCGAATTCAGACATAAGAAAATATTAAATTGTTACACATATCTTAGCAATAATGATGACTACTTTTACTATTTTGTTAATTTTTAAAATTGTAAACCTATTATTTTGCACGTCACCCTGTGACAAACATGTCTGCACTTCATTTATTTTGACATCTTGTATGTATCTCTTCTGTATGTACACACACATGTTTATGCAAATAAAGATTATCTTATCTTATCTTATCTTAACCCTTAATGTCTCACTGTTCGACAAGAGGCCAATCTTTTATAATTCGCTTTTAAGACTACTACGAAAATATCCTTGTCGTTTTATATCTGGGTAAGAGTAACTATATTATATTTGTGTATTTATCCAAGTATATTTCTATTTATAAATCGGTTCATCTTTCAAAATCAAAATGTTTTTCGGTTTAAAGAAATTTATTTCTCAAAAAGAACATACATTGTTCACTTAAATATGAGAAACTTAGCATAAAGAAAACTTAAGTTAACATTATTTGTCGTTCGAACAATCGAGTACAACATGTAGGTAGTGGTATATTATTGTTGGTTGGCCAAATACAACTTTAACCTATTTTTAAATATATGTTGGTTGGCCAAATACAACTTTAACCTATTTTTAAATATATTAATAGATGAAGAATCCCTTATGTCTTTTGGTAATTTATTGTAAATCTGCGCTCCTTCAAACTGAATAGTTCTTCTTCCGTATAAAGTTCTTACTGAAGGTAGTTCTATACTATCCCTAGTCCTAGCGTAGTAGTGGTATGTTTTACGTTTGAAATTGATTTGTGAGTGTATTTTATTCGTTAGGATTTTTTTAATTAGTATGCATGTGTGGTATGTGTATAGTTTTTTTAGGTTAAATAGTTTAGTTTTAGCATAAAGTTCTTTTGTAGGTGTTAAGTAATTATAATTGAATAGGGTTTTAATCGCTTTATTTTGAGATACTTGTAAGTCATGAAGATGTGTTATAGCGGCTTGTCCCCATACTTGTATTAAATAGTCTAAGTGTGGTTTGATGAGTGTGTTATAAATCATGTAGCGTAAATGAAATGGCACACATTTAGCGATATTTCGCAGAGCTCCAGTTAACGGTATCAATTTGTTTCTTATGTAATCAATATGTGGTCTGAACGTAAGTCTATTGTCCAAGATCAGGCCTAAATATTTTTCATGGTTTGAACTTAAAAGCTGTTGGCCATCTACTACAAGAGGAGGGAAATCAGGAATCTTTTTGTTTTTAGGCGAAAATATTATGTATGCAGTTTTGTTAACATTAATAGTTAGTAAGTTTTGCTTAAGCCACGTATTTAGGATATGAAGGTCTTGCTGTGCTTCAGCAATAACCTGAAGTATGGAGTTACCAAAATAAAAAAGACATGTGTCGTCTGCGTATAGTGAGATATGTCCCGGTAAACCGATATTACTTATATTATTTATGTAAATTAAGAAGAGTAGTGGGCCTAACACCGATCCCTGCGGCACACCGCATACTATTTCTGCAGGTGTGCTTTCAAAATTATCAATTTTTACTATCTGACGCCTGTTTGTAAGATAGGACTCGAATATTTTATAGGCTTTGGCAGTGATTCCAATGCTTTTTAGCTTTTGTAATAGTATGGAATGGCTTATAGTATCAAATGCTTTTTTAATATCAATGAAAATACCTAAAACTAGTTGCTTTTTGTCAATATTATTTTTAATTTTAGTTACTAAATCTATTGTTGCTGCAAGTGTATTAGAATGTGGTCTAAATCCGTACTGATGTTCATATAAAAAATCTATTTCTTTTAAGTAATCAAATAGACGTGTATATAATACCTGTTCAAATATTTTTGAAATAACAGGCAACACAGAAATAGGCCGGTAATTGCCGGGATCAGTTTTTGTTCCAGCTTTATAAATAGGGGTCACCTTTGCTATCTTAAGGCTGTCTGGGAAAACTCCATTTTTTAGACATTCGTTAATACAATTTGCAAGATTATTAGCTATTTGGTGTCTGATACACTTCAGAGCCTTTGTGGTTATACCATCTATGCCACAACTGGTGTTAGTGTCTAAGTTATCAATAATTTTATTGATTTCGTCTTTGGAACAAGGATCGAGTTCCGATAGATTAGAGCTCTGACTATCTTTAGTTATATATTGAGTATGTTGTGTGTTTGTGTGTGTAGTGTGAGGTTGATTTGTTTGTATGTTATGGGCTAATATAAAACCGATTGTCGCAAAATAATGATTAAAACTGTTACAAATTTCTGTACCATTTGATATGATAGTATTATTTACAATTAACTTTGGAGGAGCACAGTTACATGTAATTTTATTTTTAGCTAAGGTATTTATTAGTTTCCACATCTTCTTGGGGTTTTTTTTGCATTTATCAAAAGCATCATAATAATATTTCTTCTTTTCTTTGCATATCGTCTTTTTCACCTTATCCTTTGCAGCTGTTACCTTGGATTTTAATAGTTCATTATTTGGGTCTGTTAAATAATTATACCATAGTTGATTTCTTTCAGTAATGTTGTTAATTATAGACTTATTAATCCAGTCCTTCTGAGGTAAATTAAGAATTTTAGTTTTTAAAATCTTCGCATGGTCAATATGCTCTTTGATGTATGTTTCAAGTGTGCTATAGCTTTTGTCCTCCTGTGGTAGGTTTCCCTTTTGTATATTTTCAGAAAGTTCCTTATAGTTGATTGCTTGATAATGTTTTTTATGCAGTAGTGATTGTTTATATCTCTTTATTCCTATGTATATTTGCTTGTGGTCAGATAGAGTAGACTCAACCAGTGCCATGTGTATGCTAGAATCATTAATATTTGTACAGACATGATCAATTATGCTTTTCGTATTTGCTGTTTGTCGTGTTGCATACTCCTCATGAGTATTATTTATAATTAAGTAGCCTGATTCTTTTATCATGTTCGTATAGTCTGTTGTTTTGCGTTCATCTTGCAGTAAATCAATGTTAAAGTCACCAAATATAATTGATTTTTGTCTCATTTTTTCTAAAAGCGTCGAGTACGATTGATGGAATTGTTTTAAGTTTGTATTAGGTGGTTTATAAATGACGCCAACTGTCAGCAAGAGTTTTTCTAACTGAATAAATAGAAAATTATTTCCATGTACGTAGCGGTCCTCTATTACGCTGAACTTGATATTTTTGTGTATATACATAGAAACACCACCACCGATACCATCTGTCCGTATATTGTAGACGTGTGTGTAATTCGGTATTTCAAGTAATTCTGCTTCTGTTTTGTTTTTTATCCATGTTTCGGTAAGTAAAACTATGTGTATTAATTGGTTAAATGATTTAAGTATGCATTTCAATTCGTCTAGTTTGCCCTCTTTAACTAAGCTGCGAATATTAGCATAAAATAGTCTTAATGAGGAGGTAGATGTGTGTATAGCCTGGTACGTAAATACATGTTGATAGGTTAAGTTTTCAACTCCTGAGCTATCGATATTAGTTGCCCGCGGAGTATGATTCAATGATAGTTTTTTGAGATAGACTTAGTAATTTTCGGTGTTCCTTTATCATACTTAATTATCAAATCTTGCTCACCATTTTCCTTTCGACGCGATAATTCATCACGAAGATCTTTTAAAAATCTCATTTGCATAGGTGTTTGGTCCGAGTATATGCGTACACTATCGGAAATGAGTTTTGATTTGGTCCGTAAAATGTGCAAAACAGTGTCTTTATTTTCAAAACATACTTTAAGATGCCGATTTTTCTCGGGATCGTATTTGCCGAGCCGCATACATTTTATTGGTGTGGGACAATCCTTATAAAAGCTTTTAATCAATGTAAGTATTTGTTTATTATCATACTCACGTCTTACAACCGAATTCTTATTGTTAGTTTCGGGTAGTCCGATAATTATTATGTTCTGTTGTCGCTGCGCCCGGTCTTGGAATTCTAAGGCCATGGTTTCATAGTCGCGATGCGGCGGATTTGTAGGCGCGGGATTTTGTTGAGCCTTAAGATTGGTAAGGTCACTTTCGAGGGATTTTATTTGGTTTTCATATTTCGAGTTTTGACTTTTGAGTTTTTCTAATTCTGTCTTTATTTTACTTTGTTCTGAGTTCAAGGTTTCTGTAGTGCATTTTATACTTTTTAACTCATTTTTAACCTCAGTTAATTCTTGACATAGCTTGTTCGAATTTTCACTCTGTTTTATACTGAAGTCCTGAAGGAATTTCATAATCTCAGTCCGAAATTCCGTTATTTCCTCCCTGATTCCGAGCTCCAATTCAGGTTGTTTTCTTTTATATCTGCTAGTGACAAATCGATCTTCGGCTTGAAGAGTTAGTAAATCGGGCGACGAACTGCTTCCGCTACCGCTTACGGTAAAACCGCTAGGCGGTGTTCGTTGTGAACTCATCCTTAATCCTTATCGGTGGTGCGGTGACGTCGCACGGTACGCTGAGCAAGCAGGACGCCTGTCGGAACTCTCGTTTACTCGTGGCTTACTCGAAGCAAAAGATATTGAGGTCGGTCACTAAGATTTGTGTTCTATCACAATAACTTAAAGAAACACTTTTCCTTGTTACTATTATAATAGATTATTTAAATGGGCAGGTAAAAGTTGTACACGTCTATTCACTACGATAGTCGAACTAAGTTTTTATTTCTTATAAACCAAAAAAAAGGCGCTCAAGAAACGTTACGTTATAGTCTACTGATTCTAGTAGCTCGGCTCCATGTTACTCTTTTAAAAATTAATTTGTTACAATTGTTTTTACATTATTGGTTATATATATACAGGGTGTCCGGTAAAGAGTCCGACAAACTTCAGTGGTTGATACCTGCTATGCATCTATCTCTTTATTTTAGTTTTTCTATTATATTATTACATAAATACCTGTATTCCTTCCGCCGTGCATGCCTCGCACTGTTAGCAAGATGCCAGCTATACCTATACACGTCTGCGTAGTGTGTGTCGCACTCCACGCAGTAGTGAGGCGTGCCTATACTGTGCGATGTCTTCTTATGAAGCCAGAGGGCGTTGTAGCGCGAGAAGCGACGGTTGCAAGTCTTGCATTCGAAGGGGGAATGCTTTTTTCTAGAAATAAAAAGCGAATTATTCTATAGATACAGGGTGTTAAGAAAACCATGTCCGATCCGCGAAGGGGTTGTTAGGTATCGATAACTGATTACATTGATGTAAAAAAGGGAAAAAGAAAAAAAAAATATAAACTATTTTTTTTCTCAAATCTCAAATTTAGGGAATTTTGCTTTTAAAAGTGGTTATTTCAACATTCATTATTATTGTTACTATCAAAATATTCCAAATTTAATATTTTATTTGGGTATTATGATTGTGAGCTCTATATCACCCTTTTGGGTCGGACAGGGTTTTCTTAACACCCTGTATAATATATACATGCAAAAGTATAGATAATTATAATACATGTTGACATATAGTGTTTGTTTAAGCGAGCTTATCTCTGAAATTAAGGAGCCCTTTAAATTTTATTGGGATGCCTATTGACGGATAATTATTATTTTACTTTAGTCCTAAACTGATAATGTAGAGTTTTTCTTTTATTTCAGATCTTTGATTTTCTATTTATATGTAGTTATTTATTTAAAACCCACAAATTATTTTTCATTTTATTTGAAAATTGCAAAATGACCTCTCTTTCTGGTCGTTCCCTCAATGCTGAGGATCGTGACTGCATGTCAATCTTCTCCACTCAAAATGACCTATTGTAACTTAAATACCGCTATTGTTATCTATACTTATAATAAATCTGTAGAGAGGTCAATTCTGTACATGAAATATATTTTCAAAATAACTATCAGGGGGTGATTAGTGATCGACACTGATGCCAAAAATGTAATCAGTAAAATTTTTGTCTGTCTGTCTGTCTGTATGTTCCTTATAGAAACAAAAACTACTCGACGGATTTTAACGAAACTTGGTACAATTATTCTTCATACACCTGGACAGGTTATAGTATACTTTTCATCACGCTACAATCAATAGTAATAAGTTCGTCATTCATTGATAAGTTTCGTCATCCACGCGAACGAAGTCGCTGGCACAGCAGCAGCTAGTTACTTATAAACCTTTTTTTTTGTTCTTTCTAGTAACTTACCTGATATGATTTTTAATACAGTATCTCATCTTAAAACTGATGCCACAGTGATCACATATAAACTTTTCGTGCCAATCCTTGTAATGTTTGAAGAACTCTCTTCGTCGACTGTCAAAGATGAATTCAGTATTAAAACAAATTATTTTCTGAAAACCGCATCAAAATCGATTCAGCCAAACGCGGGATAATCGCGGACAAACATACATACATACAGGTCAAACTGAGAACCTTCTTTTTTTTTAAGTCGGTTAATTATATAACACTTTTATGAGTAAGCGTGGTGATCAATGGCCGTGCCTTCTCTATATGGGAAGAGGCCTGTGCCCAGCAGTGGGACGTTTATAGGCTGGTTTATTTATGTTAATACTTGTATTTAGCTAACAGCGCCAGAAAGAGGGTTATGTTTTTAGTATCACTATAATCTCCTAGACCTGTTCCCATTTATTAGTGGTCGGCGCAATGCGTATTCAACTTCCATTCATCTCTACTACTCGTCATCTCAGCATTCACTCCTTCCTTTCTCATATTATCATCTTTCACACAATTATTTAGTTGATCCTGATCCTATCAGTATATGACCGTAAGCACTAGTATGAACTAGTATGAACTAGTTTTATCGTAAATTTTGTATCAAGACCTCCGTCTTGATACAAAATTTACGATAATAATGCGCCGTTTTAATAAAACTATCTAAAACCCTAATATTATCCTAACAATGTCGAAACCATCGATATTCTCGCATATAAGTCTGTCGTTGCGCGAAAAATAACTTTAAATCAGTAAACGAATGTACTAGATACAGACAAAAAGTGCTCTCGCTTGGCACGAAGGAAAACTAGCGATACTAGCGGTCTATAGTGTATCTAAAGTCTATGGTTGATCCCCTTGAAAAACCGGGGTTTAAACTCTATACTTATTGAATAAAAATATGCTTAATATTCGTAATTAATCTACCAGACGATTAAATAATATTGTTTTTAGATGTCAAGTAATTGATGCGAAAATTTGTATATCAATTATTTTAAAAACTCATTTTGAGTTGAAATTTTGTAAACTGACTCTATACCAGATGTACTCTTCACCCCTTTTGGATAGATATACCCTTTCGGTAACACCCTGTATAACATCTTACCTGTATTTCAGTCCACATTTGATACACTCAAACACTTTTCCATGTTGCTTCTTATAATGCGATTGTCGCTGCGTTTTGTCGCAAGTCGTAAAGTCGCAGACTGTGCACGTATACTTATTGTAATGGTTCCTTATGTGTCTCGCTAGATGGCGCTTATTTGAGAACCTTGATTTGCAGATATCACAAGTGTATGGTTTTGACTGAAAATATATAAAACCGTTATTCATTCTATATATTTCTCTAAAGAAATATATGTCTAATTGTAAGTCTAGATAATGGCACCCACCGTGGGGCTTTCTTAAATGCATTGTGATATTTAAATCTCTGTATAGGCCAATTAATGTGGTGGGTTAATTAATAATATTATCCTAGGACAACTCACACACGGCCATCTGATCCCGAAATAGGTAATCTGTACTATGGTAATAAGACAACTGAAAGACATACTTAGATATTCTTAAATACATACATACTATAGACAAGTTACACTTAGCCACGGAACAAATGATCAAGCTCATCACACAAAGATTTGTCCTGGGAGAGTATCGAACTCGCGACCTCCAGCTCAGCAGTCAGGGTCACTAGACCACCAGACCAATCAAACAACATTACTAAATAATACTACATACCTGATCATGAAATTTCTCCACATGTTTTTGCATAAAATCCTCATTTTCAAATATCAGAACACAAGTATCACATTTAAACCTCTTTGATATAAAATTTTCTCTTTCAATCTCATTCTTTAAACATATTCTTAACTCTTCGTCACTTATTTGTATCTTTTTAAAACTATCATTTGTATATTCTGTAACTATCTTAAATTTCGGTTTTTTATTCTGTATAGCTCTTTTTATTGCCCAACGATTATTTTTAGCCTTTTTTTGTTCTGAAATCAAAAAGATATTATACATCTTGGGCCCACACCCACTTACTTGGGCACACAAGGCTATTGGCCATCTTACAAAAGTTACCCTGTATTCTTTATTAATTAATTAATAAACAATTAAATCTGAAGCCAAACTAGGCAGAGCCCTTATGGCAACCAGATAACTAATTAACATACTTATATATCACAATTCTGACAACCGAAGGATGAGCGATTTAGGGTCGGTTCATGTCTGGCGGTGGTGGCGTCGCGTGTTGTCGGTCGCGTGGCGCTGGGGCGGGCGAGCGCATGGTGGAGCATTCGGCCTTTCACACTGACCTGATGACGCGTTGGTGCGTCAGGTGTGAGAGGTTGGATGTTTTGTTGTGTGTTTGTTCGTTCTGGCGTTGCGCGGCCGATGTTGCGCGCTGCCTTTCCCGCCGGATATGAACCAACCCTTAGGGTGCTGTCCTTTTTGTTATAATTTTGACGTTTCATAAGTGCTACTTTGTAGCCTAAGTTAAATAAATATTTTTTTATTTTGATTTTGAACCAGTCTTACTATGGAATACTGTGTTACTCAGTAAAATGTGTTGTTTGTCAGATAGACAGTCGCTCTGTAACATACGGTATTCAGCTGTCAGTGAGACTGGAAGCCGACCACAACATAGCTTGGGAAAAGGCTAGACAGAGTAAAGTTAATTAAAGTAATAAAAGTGAAATCTAGTATTTTTATAACCGACTTCAAAAAAGGAGGAGGTACACAATTCGACGGTTTTTTTTTTTATTTATTACCACAGAACTTTTGACTTGGTAAACCGATTTTGATGATTCCTTTCTTGTTTGAAAGCTGGTGCATCCCATGTGGTCCCATTTTTGGTCCAGTTTTGACAGTGGGAACCATAAGAAATAAATATAAGACTTATTTTGAAGTCGGTTTTTTTTGTTTGAATTATTTTTTTCATGAATAATAGGTTACTATTATCCCAAGAATATTAAAAAAAAATGGTATTTAGACTTAATAGGGGCTAAATGTTTGTTTAATACCTGTTTTCTCTTTAATTTCTTCTACTTTGACATCCTCTATAAAAATAACACTTTGACTATCATCCATTGGAACATTTTCTTCATCATTATTACATTGATTAGGTTTAATTCCCGTTGCCATGGTAACATCATTAATATATAATGTTTGTGGGTGACAATCATTTAATATAGTCGTAGTTAGGTTTGATTGAGTGCCGTAGATATGATTCTGAAAAGAAAGTATAAGTTGTTTTTTTTTTTTATAGTAGCAAAAATTACATTGATTTCGATAGAATTAAGTAGTGGTACTTACTACTACTAATCAAATACAGGATATTTATAATAATATTACATAACATAACATACCATCACGCCTGTATCCCCGAAGGGTTAGGCAGAGGTGTACCAATGTACAACCACAGTTCGCCGGTATGTTTAGGTCCCATGTAATAGGGGGCGAGCCTATTGCCACTAACCGGGCACAAATCCAAACTCCGACCAGCTACTGAGAATTTCATAGAATAACCCAATAACACCTTGGTCGACTTGGGAATCGAACCCAAGACCTCTAGCGTAGCAGTCGCGCTTAGCGCCACTAGGCCAACGAGGCAGTGACGTATAATAATATTAATAACTTTAATTGTGTTTAGAATAAGAAATAGGAAAATATTGATTTGGAAAATTACACTAAAATCTCTGGCTTATACTTTGTATCCATCAAGTAGTTTTTAACAGATTTAACAATAATAATATCCTGGGACAACTCACACACGGTTATCTGATCCCAAGCTAAGCAGAGCTTGTGTTATGGTAACCAGACAACTGATAAACATACTTATATATTTCTAAATACATACATATTATAGATAAATTACACCCAGACACCAGAACAAATGATCATGCTCATCACACAACATTTGTCCTGGGCGGGAATCGAACCCACGACCTCCGGTATAGCAGTCAGGGTCACTAACCACTAGACCAACAGGCCCGTCAATTTACCGAACAAAGTCTTACAAGAATTAGATTCTTGTTTAGTTTAACAAACTTTTCACTAATTTTGGTTTAAGTTGTTTAATTATAAACTTATACAGACCTGTCCCAAAGAAAATAGTTCATTAGCTTTATTTACTTGCTGTATAAATATATTGATTCTTCTCACAAAAGCATGGCATTCCCAACATAATTGTAATTCTTCTAAAGGTATCTGGTTCTGAAATTAATAATAAAATAAAAAAATATTATTCAAAGTGCCATAATGTGATTTCATATGCTGTATATTCTTAAAGTGGATGATACAGGGCTGAAAATGATGATCTTATATATAAAATTCTCGTGTCACAATGTTAGTTACCATACTCCTCTGAAACGGCTTGACCGATTTTTTATGAAATTTTATATGCATATTCAGTAGGTCAGAGAATCGGCTACTATCTATTTTTCATACCCCTAAGTGGTAGTAGGTAGAAAAAATTGCATTGCAATGCATGCCAGGTACAGCTAGTATTTCAATAAAAACAGATCTTTGCACAACAAATGTGAGATCAAAACATTCAACAACACAAACATATGCAAAGATTAAAAAAAAAATTGAAACTAAAGTAAATATTTTTTGGGCAATCTAACAAATAGTAACTATTGAGTGTTTTTTTTTTAAGTAGAAGAAAATATGTATTAATATTTAACTAAACTGAATTAAAAATAAAAGAATACATACCCGATATTCTAAATCTGCTGTTACCTTTCTAAATACATCGGTATATTTATCTAAATAAAACAGTCTTCTTCCAACACTCAAACACACACAACATTGGTTTTCATTAGGAAATTCATGTTTTAATTCCATTTCATCCATCATTTCTTGATATTTATCTTGTATACTACCTTTTCTAGATATGTAGGCAGTTTTTCAGTCTCACCGACAGCTGAACACCAGTATATATATTATAGAGCGACTGTCTGTCTGACAAACAACACATTTACTGGGTCATACAGTATCCCATAGTAAGACTTGTTTTTTTTTTATATTAAAGGATAGGTAAGGTACCTGTAGGTGTTATTCTGACTCTAGAAGTAATTTATTCAGCTTATGAACCATTTTCTATGACTAAACTGCTTAATTCTATTGATACCTATTATTGTACGTGTAACTCTCGTAGATTCGTAATTGAGGCCTAAATGAATACTTAACAACACAATCTGCCTTTTTCTTTGTAGTTCGTACAATACTTAAGAAGAAATAAATAGCTTAAATTTAATTAGAATAAGTTTTGTGTTAGTTTTAGATCTTTAAGAATTCACGATAAAACAGCTGTTTGTCTTTTTGTTGTTGTTGTCAAACACGAAATGTCAATGTCAACTGGTGCAAGTTTTCGATTTTAGCTAGACCGTTTCATTTTGCTATTAATATTACATTAAGTAAAGATAGTGATATAAAAAGTGACAAGCTTGTTCTTATATACCACAATAGAAATAATAAAACATGATAATAATCCTATAGAATTAGGAAATTCGTTGATCTTTAGTCAAAAAAAACATACTGGTATAACGTCACGTCATCAGGTTACCTCAAAATTTGTCTGTATTTACTGTTTTCTAGAGTTTTCACTACATATTCAAGATACAATTTCTTAAACGGACGATCTTTAATGTAAGTATTGAGAAAGTAAAAGTTTGTAAACAGAAATATAGCTTCCTGTTTCTAAATGACAGGTAGGCACAAACCTGTTCAATTAAAATTGTTAAGAATATTTACAACTGTGAAAGGGAAAAAAATATATATATATTTACACACACCTAAATGGATGGATAAATAAGGCACAAACAAGGTTGGTTAAAATTTTATTAAAAATACTATTACAAACAATTAAATGCATGCTAATTAACTTAATCAATATTAACAATAATTTTCATAATTATTTTTAATCACAATCGACGTATTTGTAACATGTAATCTTAATTAACATTTAATTGAATAAAGTACGGCCGCTGAGAGAATGCATTCCTGACAGGTCGTGGTCAACAGGAAGATACAACTGAGGTGGCGTAACACTAATAAATCATAAATAACTGTCACTTATTTGTCATATAAACGAATGACATCAAACACTGTGCCAGGTTACAATCATGTTACAATTAATAATATATCACATTGTTTTTATTTCCCCATACAAATAAAAACCAACTGTCATGTGTCAGGAACGCATTCTCTCGAGAGGCCGAATTATAATTTAGTTCCATACTTTAGTGAATTATAAAAAATCAAGTAAGGGTACATTTTGTTATATGTAGTACCTAATATTGTATCATGCTTGAATAGTAATGGGTACTTTATTTTTTACTAAAATGAAATAACTCTTTATGTTTCTTAGAAATGTGTCTCGATAGATTATATTTTAAAAAATTACAGTACTCGCAATGAGCACATTTGTATACACTCCCCTTATGTTTAGACCAATGAGTAGCGAAAACTTTTTTAGATGACGTCACAAAATCACAAATGTCACATTTTTTTGGTTTTGCGTAATAACTTTTTGTAGCACGAATTTCATGACTAAGGCAATGTTTGCGAAAAAAATGGTTAATGTTCGTCGTATAAGGGCATTTTTCACAAGAATATATTTGGGCACTCTCATTTATATTTAAATTTTCATTCCTACTATGAAGTTTAATGTGACGATTTAAGTACCGCTTTTTAGTAAAAGATTTGAGGCAGATTTCGCAAGTCAATTCTGAGTCTTGTGTCAATTGGAATTCAATTTTAATAGTGTCACCATTGAAGTGTACTTTATATGGATCGAAATCTATATTTTCGTTATTTAAAGTTGTTGGCTCAGTTTGTTTAAGAGTCTCATTTTCTTTATGACCAAAATTTTCGATAGATTTAAATATAGGTTCAACATTTTCAGGATCATTTATTGCTTTTGGAAGATTGCTCGTGTTATTCTTGAGTTGTTGTACGTCGAATGGTGTGCCTTAAAAATAAAATGTATTGTAGACATAGTTTTAAGGCACCAGCATAATTACAGGCTATGATTAAAAGTAAATAATAAATAATAGGTACCAGCCTATAAACGTCCCACTGCTGGGCACAGGCCTCTTCCCATATAGAGAAGGCACGAGCATTGATCACCACGCTTGCTCATTGTAAGCGGTTTCTAACTCAAATTTTTGGAATTCAGGTTTCCTCACGTTGTTTTCCTTCACCTTTATTCTATGAATAAAGAAATTGTAAACTTACTAGATAACTGGAGGTCTCGGTAATATTTATCACAGTTGTACTTGCTTATATTGATGTGTAGAACATTTGCAAACTCGCTTCCATAGAACACCATTAGTTCCGTGAAACGGGGAATTATTTTTATGGTCCTGAAAATAATTTGATCTTATAGATCTTGTTTTTTGCATTAAAGTACCGATGTCTGTGTGTGTTTAACCAATTCCAGCTCTGTATTTGCAATGGAGTACTACAATCTAAATATTTAGGTTTCTTAGACTTCTTATCTCGAGCGCGTAACATCTAACTATCTGGGTGTCAAACGTTGTCCAAATTACGTGAAAGGTTCACACATCCATTCTTTCATTTTTATAATGTATATTGGGTAAGCTTAATTAACTATTTCTTTCAGCGCTTACCGGTAGTAGAGTTGTCCTTGATACTGGTAGGCGAGCAAGTTCTGTTCGCGCCAGTGCCGCGCGCAGTTGACGTAGCGCATCCAGTTGGAGCGGTTGCCGTCCGCAGCGTCTATCACGTGTGATGGCTTATTTTGTGCTGAGAATATCTAATGGACACATGAATAAAATTAAATGTAATTCTCGACAAACTGTAAACTGTATATAAATTGAAAATCAGCTTCTAGTCCCGACTTTTCGACACCGTAGCAGGTATCATGTTCACGGGCCAATCAAAGACACAGTGAGCTCATTTTGCTTAGGTCGGAACGCAAATAATTAATTAAAATATGAAGGTACAACGAGCAACATTTACTGTCAAGATGAACACCATCTCAGTCTGCCCGTCACTATAATATCCGCTAAGGTGTCGAAACGTCGGGACCTTAATATCTAAAATACACGGTGACATAATCCGTAAATTTTTTTTAATTTGACACACTATGCCATGTTTGTTACCTGCCAACAATACATAGAGTCGACCTCTTGCGTACGTTGTCCACAGTACGGACCAAAGCGAACGCCGCGCGGTAAAGTTAGTGTACTAAATACACCCAGTCCTGCACCTTTTAACATTGCAAAACTATAATACTAGTAAAGAAATAAAATAAATCTACTTTTAAGTAAAAAAAAAAAACAAAATTAAAAGGGTAGTTTTTCTTAAAATGTACTTCACACACAACCATGAAACAAAAACCTTAAGCCATCAGGTACAGATACAATAATCATGAGCAGTTTTGACCAACTAAAAAAAGGATGACCTTCTCAATAGCCCATGTGTATTACTATAAGTGATTTCTATGTGTTTTCCTTATTAATTAACGTACCTGGTATAATAGAAGGTGCGAGATGTAGAAACACGTGTGGTATAGATAAAGCGGCTCGAGGTACGTACGATGGAAACTTCGTTCTTACTGGTACCTAAAGAAATAATATTATTTTTAACTAAAAACTTCTTTAAAATCATTGATAAACTCTACAATATGCCATTTAAGTTTATTATTTCAATAAAATAAATCTATATCTTTTATTTTGTGAACAAAAGAATAATAGTCGTTATAGTCGTATAAGAGTTGTTTACTGGCACTAATGTATATTAAATTACCTACTATAAATATTTATAATATAAATAACTTGTTACCAAATGCTTTTAACGTTGTTTCCTGTGTTCTTCATATCTGTATTTTTTGTATTTCTACATATTGTAATTTTTAATTACTGTAATTGGTGTATGCCGTTGTAATTTAATAAATAAATAAAAATATAATCATCATGTGGCATAGCGTAACGTAAATATGTTTGATGTCTATAAGACAAAAATGTTGCTAGTACCTATATCAGAAAGTTGTTAATACAATGTTTTTATTCTTATTTAATAAATATATGTATAAACCTTGAAAATGATAAACAAAAATTTCCCTACTGCAATGCATTTAAATCTTAATAGTAATTCGGTTTATGAGTTCTCGATATACACAAAATATGTGGCATAAACACACGTTCGTACAAAACTTACATTCCTACTGCAGTAGAACTAATTATTTATTACTAAGAACACAAGTAATAATTACCTTATCATCTGGTATAACCAGTAAATGTCCGTGTATAGCACAGTATTCATAAACATAGTCGGAACAATCATCACAATCTGTGAAAATAACAAAATAACTGTATAAATAATTAAAATATGGGCTCATCACTATGTAAATAACCCCTTCGGACAAATCTAATTTACTAAAAGTCCACATAATTACATATTTATGCTGTCCACAGTGTTTATCATCCCATCGCAACGGTACTTTACTTAACAAGGCTTGGAAACCGGTATAAATCTCGTACCGGTTAACGCCTAAGTACGTAGGGAACATTTTATTTCGGTTTCGTTCTACCCTTAACCGCAATTAACCGGTTTCCACAATTAAAGGTTCGTAAAGAGGTTTTGTTCAATTAACCGGTTAATACCGGTTTTTGTCGTCTACCTTCAATGCGCAGTCGTGCTGGGGCCCGAGTCTGCTATTTACATTTGCTTGAATCGTCTGAGTGGGTGGGGTTAGTGGGACCATTTTACGATAATTGGCATTCTACTAACTGTCAAAACGTCACAATTGGCCATTGGAACGATTGAGCCGCGAGTTGAGTGAATATGACCGATGGCCGGTACAATTTCGTATTCCGCTATTTTTTGACAGCAGTTGCATCATATCTATGGCTAAACATTTTTTATTTTTCATAGACAATGTGTCAATTTCAACGAAAACTTTCCTTTTTTAAAACATAATTATCCTTATTTACAAGTTTTTAATAGAAATTACATATTGTATGGGCTTTTACAATTAATTAGTATTCAAAAAACAATTAATACAATTTTTTGCAACATAAGAAACGATTATTAATAATTAGTGCCAATCGGTGTTGCCTATTAATAATTACAAAATGTTTGATACTTTTATTTTTAATTTAAATTGACAACACCGCATCCCACTCATGCCAGTATGCCACTGATTGTTGTTGGCTTAACTGAATACGAAAATTAGGCACATATTGGGTTGACACTATCATCCCACTATGATCATAGTAACACGGAGTGTAAATAGCAGACTCGGGCCCCTGAAGGTTGTGGATCGTACAAATCTACACCAATATTTCCAGTCCGCTCGGCCATGCTCGGCGCTCGCGGAATATACCGGTTAATAAGGGTTTTCAAAAACGCTCTTTTAACGGTTTGACTCCGAACGAAAAAACGAAAAAACCGATATATACCAGTTAGTAACCGGTATTTTTCAAACCGGTTCCAAGCCTTGCTTTACTATGTACGTCACAGTTAATAAATAAGGCTGAGATAAGTCTATTAAAAAACGTATTTTTATTTTTTATTTCTGTCGATGTCCAGTATATTTTAAATATGAATACTTACACAAATATTCGTCAAAATTCGGTTCCTCAGGCTCAAAATAACTAATAGGATTCCTTTTACGCAAATTTAAATGTGTTTTAGCCATGTTTTCAGTGACTTTAGATAAAAATTAAATTCGTTTGTTAGTTTATAATGCCGCCAAAAAGCTATAACTTTTTTTTCTACCTGGATTGTCATTGTTTTTTTTTTGTGCTGTGATTTCGTTCATTCTGCCTGGCTGTACATTGCCTAATTTGTTTTATTAGTGTCTATATTATTTACTCTAGAAAAACTTTAGGGGCGTAATTACTTAAATGTGCTTAGTGTAATATAGTTTAGGTAATTATGGAATTGGGTATGGAGCTAAGTGTATGAAATAATAAATCTAATAAACATGTTTTTAGGTACAGACAGAAAACCGGTCGTTATTTTTATATCCCTACTATTATTATAAAGGCGAAAGTACCTCTGTCTATGTGTACTGCTAAACACCACAACCGATTTTCATGATATAGTATGGCCACTTTTTTCAAAAGTTTTATCTGAAAAATCAGTTTATTTAATAGATTCTTTATTATAGGTGTCTTAATAATAAAACAAAATGTATTTTCTTGTTTATTTGAGTTTTTTCTCCGTTACAGCTAATTCTTAAGCCTGAGTTTTAACGAATTTTCCCTTAGGTACTGTTGCTTTTTAAGCCTATGGGGTAACTAGGGGACAAATGGAGCAACGTGTTACTCCATTTGTCAAGAACGCATTTTCTCAGCGTTTTCAGCGGCAGTGTATAGGCACACTGCATAAGAAGTTTTTATAGGTTTTTCATTTCGGACTTCTATGACACAATGTACCAAAGTGAGTAGACATTTAATAGTATAAAAAAAAACCAAATAACCAAAACCATTTATTCATCACAACGACATCCTTAAAACCTGGTCCTCTTCCAAATCGTACATTAATTCCTCCTTGTTGTCTTGCCTCATTACTGGCGACTTTTCACCAAAGAGGTTAGGTAACTTAGGCGGTTTACTTTCAATATTATAAAGACGGTCGACATCAACTAAATCATAATTTACTTCTATTTTTTCTGTAGTTGTAGTGGTAGCCTTTTTCTTCAATTCGAGGTTAGTTTTTTTTAAGACGTCGTTCAGAAACCCAGTCATGTTGAAATCGGGTTGTGATGTTCGTCCTGCGTTCGCATTGACGCGAGGTTTTCTTGATTTTATTGTTTTTGTGAAGTTTCTTGACTTGCAGCTGTTGATTACTGTTGGAAAATTAATTAAAATACTTTTTACATAAGTATTATGTACTATTTTAGGTTTTTTGTGTGAGTTTACCTATGGTTTTAATGAAAAGTGTGAGTAAGTTGAGTATATTTTTAGGTATAACGAAGTCTTTAAGAATGGTGTACCTGCATGAAAGAATGAATGGACAAAGCAGAGCCAGGTAATTAGTGCTAGGCCTAAATTGGGAAAGCAAGAAAAAAAAAAACAATGTTAGATGGTTGTTAGTTTGACGTAGAATCTGCGACGACGCAGCCTGAGAGAATCTTGTAATGCAATAAATAAATAAATAGCTAATTCAATTGTCCCAAAAAAAAATATATCGAGAGACATGTTTTTTTATGTATTAAAAATGAACTTAACGCAAGGAAATAAACGTTGTTCCCATTCGGATTTATTTACAACTTTAATTGTTTTTTTTTATAAAAAGAGACTATTTTATATTTAGGTATTTTTAAACATAAAAAATCCTGCTCGTTGGCCTAGTGGTGCTAAGCGCGACTGCAACGCTAGAGGTCTTGGGTTCGATTCCCAAGTCGACCAAGGTGTTATTGAGTTTTTCTATGAAATTCTCAGTAGCAGGTCGGAGTTTGGATTTGTGCCCGGTTAGTGGCAATAGGCTCGCCCCCTATTACATGGGACCTAAACATACCGGCGAACTGTGGGTGTACATTGGTACACCTCTGCCTAACCCTTCGGGGATACAGGCGTGATGGTATGTTATGTTATGTTAATAATTCCTACAAAAGCATTCTGATTGATTAAGTTAGTTAAAAAAAACTGCCAGTTCATTTCCTTCTTCTCAAGGCAAACAGATGAATATTAAATTCCAATTTTGAAAAGAGGATGTACATGTACCTAACTGTTTTTTTTTAAAAGCCCGAACAGATCACCACCCTAATGGCGCGAAGTTTAAAACGTCAAACAAAAAAATGGCGTCCTTTATAAAAAAAAATATACTTACAAAATAATAACAGAAATAAACTTAAATAGAACAGATTATAGTTTATCATGTTGTCAGCGAACAGGTCCGTACGAATTGTAAAAAGCATGAGGAATCTTATTAGAAAAGGCAATTTCTTTTTCAATAAAAGCGATGTGAGGTGTGAAATTAATGTTCTGGTGGAATTATCATTGTTAAGCGTTAGATAATAAATGTTGATAGGTACCTATATATGTAGTATCTAAGTGTACTTACTTATTTACTGATTTATATTGAGCGAGTTACTGAAAAAGGTCGCTGGAGGGGACTGGATGCGGAGGGCGGAGGACCGGGTGTTGTGGCGCAAATTGGGAGAGGAGGCCTATGTCCAGCAGTGGACTATGATTGGCTGAATGATGATGATGATGATGAGTTACAGAGAGTAATTGTACTGTTCGCCTTATCCCAAGCTACTTTTTAAAAGCCCGACTCAAAAGGTGTCCTAATTTTGAACTGTTGGTCTGTTTGTGGTATCTTATCTCCTAAACGAATTGACCAATTGAGATGCAGTTTTTTTGTTTGAAAGTTGACGTTATTGAGATGATTTTTAGCTTTAAACTTACTTATAGAGATGAAACACATGGAGCGTCCGCCTATCTGTCCTCCAAACCTTTTTATAATACTATCGGACAGATAACTGCCAGATTTACCCATTTAAACAGAAATGTTTTTCAGTTGCAGTAGATGCTCAAAAAGTTTTTGAGATAATTATAACAAACCCACACATAAACATTTCGTTTACCTAATACTCACCACCTACTAACTAAGTACAAACAATATGTTAAAAAACTAGAATTAGAATCTTCTACTTCGACTTACAAACCCATCCTTATAACCACTGAACTACGACATAACGTCAACACAATCATAGCTAAAGCGATTAGAATTCGTTCGCTGAAAGGAAATAAAATAAACAAACCTCTTTACACTTGAAAAAACATTTGCCAAGGGATTCTCTACTTTCTTGCTTTAACAATAAGAGTTATAGTGAGAGGGAGTGGCGGTAAAAGTTACCCTGGTATACTTCCAAGCCCTTTTCTTGGGAAAGTGACCTGTGATTGGCCAATTTAGATGTTGCGCGCGCATCCCTAATAGTCATCTCTGTATGTTTGGTGTCATGCGCTGTACATTGCTCGCTTTGTACAGCTTAATACAGATTTTTGTGTTGCAACCAGCAATGGATGATGAAATTACGTTGAATTCTTTTCAGAGCTCGTACGTCTTTCAGTGCAGATACAAGTTGGTTGAGGTGTGTTGCACTTAGTTATGAAAGCGTCAAAATGTAACTAATTTAGGTTTAGTTTGTTTTAAAAATGTTTTGAAGTAACAGTGTCTTATATTGTGCCTTGAAAAAAAGAAGTGAAAATATTAAATACTTAATCAAAACAAATTGTTTACTTAGTTATATAAAAAGTAAAATAAAACAGTTTCTCAGAACTTACACAATAAACAATAATGAATAACAAAACGAAATTAATTTAAATAAGTGCTACAAAAAAAAAACGAAAAACTAAAATTCAAAAACCGAACTTTCTAGTCGCTCCTTCCAAATAAAAAAAACAATCAGTGCTTCATTCCGAAACAAAAAAAAAAAACAATTTCAAAAATCGAATAGCTGTGAAGCCACAGAAAAAAGGACAACTTCGGAACCGAAAAAAAAAAACAAATTAAGAAATCGAACAGCTGTGACGTCACCCAAAACGACACAACTTTTTTAAAATGGCTAACGTAGGCAAAGTTTTGGCTACTATAAAAGCTGTTATAACCCGATTAGTTTTCGCCTGCCATGGAATAATAGCAATATGGCAAGTCACAGTATTTAAAGATGATATAGAATATTGGTACTTAGCCTCACCGATAATGCTATTAATATTCGAAGGAGTTTTTACGTTAACTATTAAAGAGAACCAAGAGTGGAAATGGTATGTACTTTCAAGGTCAGATATATTTATTTATCTACGTTTAACGCACTTCAGTGTAAATAATGCATTGTAGAAGTCATCTAAAAAAAAACTAAAGTAAGTATTTCCTTTACCGACTTCAAATGGAGAAGGTTCTCAATTTGTCCGTATTTACACGACTCCGCTGACGATTGGATAAAAATAAAAAAAAAATTGTAGAGTATGCCTTTGTTGTGGACCTACATGAATTTCATCAAAATTGAATCAGTATTTCGCCTTTAAAATCAAATTCAAACTGGAATTTTTAAACAGAATGTCAGTCGGTAAACATAATTGCGTGTATTATTCAATTTGAATTGGATTACCTAATTTGAAGTCGGATTTTACATTAATGGCGTGTCAATTATTTTGGGATAGAAAGGGCAACCTTTACAGAAATCGAAAAACCTAAAATATGAATCATAAATCATATTTTGGACAACAATAGCTCAGGACCTCCCAGGGAGAACTGGAAGAAGGAAAGGGAGGCCTTTGCCCTGCAGTGGGACAATTATGGCTAAAAATAAATAATAATAAATAAATCATGACAATACATACTTATTCTGTAAAAAAAAATAAGTTTTTTTTTCATTGTGTGCACCTAAATGTGTAGAGGTCAGATAGACAGTCGCTCTGTAAAATACTGGTGTTCAACTGTCGGTGAGACTGGAAGCCGACCACAACATACTTATTTGTAAATATTATTTTGTCTCAATTTATTACTAAGTTCTATATTTGCTACTATTTTAACTAGTAAGAAAGTCATTTCTTTGCCCCGCGAAGAAACAAAAACGCCTCATAAAAAAGTAATAGGCATGTTTTTTTTACTGGTCATACTTATTAAAGTATTTACGCATGCAAGAAAAACACATAAGTCCTAACTTAATAGAAACATACAAATACGCCAATTAATAGAGAGAAAATGTTTTTAATCAGAATAAATCTTTAATTAAGTAACTATATCAATACATAGATACTAGGTTTTGGAATACGTATTAAAACAAAACATTAATAACAGAATTTAGAAAGAATCTTACCATGCAGGTTTACTTATGATTTTTTTTTTTGTAATTGAATCAAATTTTGTACATCAATAAAAGTAATCGCCCGAACAGGGACTTGAACCCTGGACCCTTGGATTAAAAGTCCAATGCTCTACCGACTGAGCTATCCGGGCTATATCAATTCATACGAAATTACTGTACATCAATAATAATGCTTCACGCAATCTGTTTTATATTTACTTTACTTAATGTTATTTGTTTCAATTGTTAACTACTTAGGCGTATGATTAAACAAGTGGTTATTAAAACCAATAAGATTACAGTACGGCCGCTGAGAGAATGCGTTCCTGACACATGTCAGTTGGTCTTGATTTGTATGGGGAAATAAAAACCGTGTTTTTACTGTAACCTGCCATAATGATATAGTTTCAATGATATGATTGGTTTATAGGACAAACAAGTGATAGTTATGTTTAGTATATTCTTCGTCACATTAAAGTTATATCTTCCTGTTAACTACGACCTGTCTGGAACGCATTCTTTTAGCGGCTGGACCATAGTCTTAATTTATGGTAATGTAGAAGAGAGTCAGTTAAAATTGTCATGTCTCTTTGTAAATTGTTGTCCAACATCAAAACTATCAGTTTTACTAATATTAACAATTGCTCTTACACATCGTTTTTGTGCTACAAACACTTTATCTTTTCCAACTGCATTACCCCAAAATATTATACCGTATCGTAGTGTCGAGGAAACGAAACCATGATACGCTGTTAGAAGAGTTGCTTGATTTACAGTCTTACTTAGCATATAGAGGGCATAAGAATGTTGATGTAGTTTACTACACACATGTTCTATTTGTTCTCTCCAATTTATTGAGTCATTTATATATAGACCAAGAAACTTCGTAGCATTTGTTTTATTGACTTTTTTTCCGTTATAATTTATATTTAAATTTAGATTTTTATTAGCCCTTTGTCCAAACTGCATTAAATTGGTTTTATCTAGGTTAATTTTGAGGTTGTTCATCTCTAACCAGCTTACTACAGAGCTAAGATTTTTATTTATTTCTGTTTCGATGGAATTTGGTTCAACAGTGTCAAAGATCAGCGTACTGTCATCAGCAAACATTATCATGGGATATGTCGTAGCAGACGGTAAGTCATTTATATAAATTATGAAGAGTAGTGGCCCAAGAACACTACCTTCACAATCAATTTTAATAAAATGTAGAATGGAGATAGATTAAACTTTAAGAGAGGACAAAGGCTACTTGCTATCGATAACCGATATCCAAACAAGCGTAATACCGGTTTAATTAAAGAAATCTTAATCAACTCTACAATACCTAGTAAAATATACACAATAAATAATTAAAAAAAAACTTATTAGAAAAGGAACAAAGGACGCCAGAACAAACTCTCCAAGCTATTTTTTTACACCTTTTCCCATTGATATTTTATTATCATGTACATAGAACAAAAGTAATCGCCCGAACAGGGACTTGAACCCTGGACCCTTGGATTAAAAGTCCAATGCTCTACCGACTGAGCTATCCGGGCTATACAGACGTGATATAAAATATCAATCCGAATTATTCGAATGCCACACATTCGTTTAGTAAATATCATGAGTCACGATACTTAATTTTAAATAGGTATTCGTGAACTATATAATATGTAGATACAATCACTGTAATTTATTGCTGACTTTTAAATACATAATTGCTACAGACTATCTTTTACAATTCAATACTTAAATCTAATACAAGAACAAACACTTATAACTATACTAAAATTAAATCTTATATAAATAAATAAAACTAACACGCGTCAAAAAACTCATCGTCATCCTTGTCAATGGCGGAAAAACGTGCCCAGAAGGCTGGCAGCATTGCCACGTTGAATGGCTATGCCGATTCTCTGTGCAAGGAACAAATATCACTATAATTAGGTATAATGCATTTATTATGGTTGTATTTTTTTGATATATTTTTAATATATCCAAATATATAGCTGATTCCAGCGGATTTGCTCGCGTTCTTTCCGTTCCTGCAAGATATTATTTCAGCAAAATCGAGTTGAGTTCCATATTTCAACCGTTTTAATGATTACCCGGAACTAAAGGACAAACAGACAGACAAAATACATATAACTGTGTGAGCCTAAAAATATATGGGGACGGCTACAAGCGCAGCGAATGGCGCCCACCGTGGGACCCTTTCACTCTAATGCTTGTGGTCGTCAATTTCATCAGACAGACAGACTTGCTTTCTCACTAATTATTTTCCTGTATAGTTAGAGTCAGATAGGCAGTCACTCCATGTAAAACACGACCCCAACATAGTTTGGGAAAACCGACTTATTTTCTCATGTTTAGTATAAAGTATTAGGATGGATTCTGAAATGAAATTTAATAAAGTACGCCATTTTTCACCTAAAAATCTATCCTAACCTAACATTTGGCACCCTTGATCAATAAACAAGCATGTTTACACTAAACCCCATCGACACACATCATTAGCTTTCCACATTGTGGAATCCACAAAAGGTGTGAATGTCACCCTGACAGACACGATCTCACGATCGATACATACCATAGACACTTAGGGGCAATGATATAGGTGTAAATAAGGCAGATATGTTAGTACAGTCCGGCCGTTGAGAGAATGCGTTCCTGACAGGTGGTGGTCAAAAGGATGATATAACTTTAATGTGGCGAAGAATTTACTACAAAATTACTATCACTTATCTGTTCTATAAAAAGAAACTATACCGCTATGGAAGATAACAATGAATAATATTATAAGGGCTCGTACACATTACTGCGAATTCGCAACGCATCGCAAAATTCTGCGAGCTTGCGTTCCATTTTGAACTTTATTTACTAGAGGTTCCTGCGATGAGGCATCGCATCGAATCGCATCGCAGTTTTGTGTATGAGCCCTAACACGGTTTTGTTATTTCCCCATACAAATCAAGACCAACATGTTTCAGGAACGCATTCTCTCAGCGCTCACATTTTAAGGATTCTAAAATGTCCTATCTGTACCGGGCATTATTGACAAACGAATCATAAATAATCCCGTCTTTAGTTTGATTCTAATTTTTTTTACTAAAAAGTGCTTGTAACGTCACTGTTAAATGTCAAAACTAATGACACATTTCCGGTTTCTGATACTGAGATCAACACAATAATTTGTTAATCACCTGTCAACCACAGTATTTATATATATAATACCTAAAAAAAAGGTCTAGGCATGGTGTTTTTATCAGCCCACATTTGCAAAATTGTACTATACTTACTACCAATTCGTTTATTAAACTTCTAAAACACCAGAACATACTTTGGCACATTATTTTTTTTTAAATTCATAAAAGTAATCGCCCGAACAGGGACTTGAACCCTGGACCCTTGGATTAAAAGTCCAATGCTCTACCGACTGAGCTATCCGGGCTATATAAATATTCTCGAAATAACTTAACATAAATAATTGATAGTTACCAGTTAAATACACAACTATGCTATTCAAATTGAAGGCAATCATTTGTTATTTTCAGTCAATAAGGTAATATTTTATGTCATGATATAATATTTACATCGATTGAAATAATGTTTTGTTACTTTATCTGTACGTTAAGAAAAGACTTTCATTTTGCTAAATAATAAGTAGTTATTGAGATTTTATATTTCTCTAAACTAAGTAGCTAGGTACTTTTAATACTTGTTATCCTTTGAAGAGAAGGATACAAAAGATACGGAGTATTTTTTTTATAACTTTGATGTCCTTTGAACATGATGGATTTATTTTGAGCTTCTGGCATTATATTTATCTTCATTGCATGCCATATACTCTACGTGGCCCTGCATAACTCGAAACTTTTGACAGAAAATGTGTGCGAAACTTGGCACCATTTTAAAGATGAAAAAGTTTGTCACGATTAAAATATAAAAACAAGCGTTACGGAACTGTAGTTTTACTTTCGCAAGACGAGAAGATACAGTGAGATAGTTAATTGAATTAACATATTATTCCACACCATTTTATTGCTAAAACATTACATCTACCTTTCCAAATAACGGTCACTTGACAGTTGACAGTAATAAACATAGACAATAAAAATAAACATGTCAATAAAACCATAGACATTTCGCTCTATCATTAAGTGCCGCAATTTGGGCGCGCCCGGATGTTAGGCTCGCCCGGCTAATGTTCTTGCTAATAAATTTACATAGAACCGTTTATTTATTTGGTATATTTTGGGGGAAAAGATTAAATAAATGGGACGACATTTGTTGAATTTAAGTAGCTACTGCATAGACTTTAGATTATACTATATGTAGATCGCTTACACGCCGATCGGAAGGACATTTTTGGCGGTATGTACCTACTACATTCGTTTTTAGGGTTCCGTACCCAAAGGGTAAAACGGGACCCTATACCTAAGACTCCGCTGTCCGTCTGTCTGTCTACAGGCTGTATCTCATAAACCGTGATAGCTAGAAAGCTGAAATTTTCACAAATGATGTATTTCCGTTGCCGCTATAACAACAAATACTAAAAACCACATAAAATGAATATTTAAGGGGGGCTCTCATACGACGGTGGTACGGAACCCTTTGTGTGCGAGTCCGACTCGCACTTGGCCAGTTTTTCTAAAGTTATTTTCCGTCCAAAACAGACGTTTATGAGAAAATATCTATGGTTCCGATATTATTAGGGTAATTTAAGTTTTTGAGATATTTTTCTTGAAACGGAGCGCTCTGTTTTGGTACTAATTTTACGACGAAACTAGATCATACTAATGATCGCGTTGCATACCCTGATATGCGAACTCTGTAGTTTCTTTTGTATCCTCAAAGAGCTATAGTCATCATCTGCCTATCCTTTTGATGAACTATGTTGGGGGCGGCTTCCAGTCTCAACGGACAACTGAATCTGTATGTTACAGCAACTCTCTGACCTCCGCTACACATTTTTACTGGGTAACACAGTATTCATAACATAACTTAACACAACATACCATCACGCCTGTATCCCCGAAGGGTTAGGCAGAGATGTACCAATGTGCACCCACAGTTCGCCGGTATGTTTAGGTCCCATGTAATAGGGGGCGAGCCTATTGCCACTAACCGGACACAAATCCAAACTCCGACCTGCTACTGAGAATTTCATAGAAAAACCCAATAACACCTTGGTCGACTTGGGAATCGAACCCAAGACCTCTAGCATTGCAGTGGCGCTTAGAACCACTAGGCCAACGAAGCAGTTTTCCATTGTACGAATACTGAAGGTTGAAGCTACTTTAAGACCTCGATTATAAAGATTCGCAGTTATCCAGTCTGTCAACCACGATCATATAACTTGTATATACCTACATAAATCATTATAAATATGGTCATTATGTTTGACGACCTCTGTAGTCAAGTGGTGTACACACAAATTTTGACTAGCCTATTGGTAAACTGAGGTTAACCCTCACTGTTACATCGCTCGTTCGATCGTTCGTGGTTTAGATTCCCACCCAGGACAAATCTGTCTGATGAGCATGATCATTTGTTCTGTGTCTGGGTGTAATTTATCTGTAATATGTATGAATTTGGAAAATTTATCAGTTGTCTGGTTACCGTTGTACAGGCTCTGCTTAGTTTGGGATCAGATGAGAGTGCGTGTGTTGTCCCAGGTGTCACCAGCTCAGGGGCCCGATGCCGCTATTTTAAGTCAGTGAGTGGCGGGTTAATAAACATTCCAGTGTACTTGTTATTGTGCCTAATTTTCGTATTCAGATAAGAACAGTTACTTGCAATCCTACAATGACAACACTGGCAAGTAGGTGTACAATTGTCATTAAACTAAAATTATCTGAATACGAAAATTAGGCACAATAACATATACTTACACTGGAACGTTTAATAACCCGCCACTCACTGACCTAAAATAGCGGCATCGGGCCCCTGAGGTCGATTCGATCACCGGGCGGGTCAATGTAGAAAACCGCTTTTCTACATTATCTCGAGTATATGTGATACTAGTAACATGCGTGCTTTAGCTACTTACTTCGTCTTCAGAGCAATGTATATGATGTTATCCATTTATTATTTATTTATAATATGATGTTGTTCCCAGGTTCTGCCCGTCTGTGTTCATATACCTTGGGCTAGTGGTGCCAGCAATATGGCTGCTAGAACTACACAAGGTGGATCTGAGACTGCAGAAGAAGATGACCAATGTCACTTATGTGGAGGTAAGATCGACGACCTCCGTGGTCGAGTGGCGTACGCACCGGTTTTCAAGGTGTCGCCAGCTTCGAGGTCCCGGGTTCAATCCCCGGACGGGTCAATGTAGAAAACCACTTTTCTACATTGTCCCGGGTCTGGGTGTTTGTGGTACCTTCGTTGTTTCTGAATTCCATAACACAAGTGCTTTAGCTACTTACTTTGGGTTCAGAGCAACGTATGTGATGTTGTCCGCATTTATTTATTTATTTAAGAAAGAAAAATCAATTTACATAAAAAGATAAATTACTAATTATAAAATAACCCCCGATTTCTAAAAGGCTGATCAGTATAATCTGTTGTCAAATCAACTGATCACGACTGTGATTGGTTGACTAAAGGACTAACAACCAATCACACCGCTTAACATGAGTTTTGACAGATGATTAACATATTTTTGTGTTAATCAACGTTTCCGGAACCGGGGGTAAGGCCGGGACTCCACCAAAGCAGAGATGTGTGCGGTGTGCTGTGTCTTGTGCGAGAAGAGTTGTTTTTCAGCTCGGGGGACTCCACCAAAGTAGAGATGTGTGCAGTGTGCTGTGTCTTGTGCGAGAAGAGATGTTTTTCAGCTCGGGGGACTCCACCAAAGCAGAGATGTGTGCGGTGTGCTGTGCGAGAAGAGATGTTTTTCAGCTCGGGTGCGAGGCATTGAGTACTCAGTACGCATTCTGCGGGTTGCTGGCGGGCAAGAGGGGGAGGGTGACACTGCTCGCTGCACGCCGCTCACATCTCTCTCGTCTCCACTGCGCGTCGTCCGCGCACACCTCACATCTCCGCTTCCAAAGCGCCGTACAAATATTACACATCTCCGCACAGCGATCTCCACTGAAGCTGAGCGGAGAGGAGATGTGTCAATAACACAATTCTATTGGTTGTTTAAAAAAACATCTCCTCTCCGCTCGTCACGTCTCCGCTTTGGTGGAGTCCCGGCCTAAGTCTTATAAAGTAAAGACGTTTTGCGCAGTAGAGAATTTAATGCTTCTATCTTGGTGGCTTTTACAAACATTCAATACACAAGAAATACTTAATACCCAGACTAGGAACAGACACTTGTTTCAAACACAAATGTTTGTCACCAGCGGGGATGTTCGCCCGCGGCACCGAGCGCAGTGGTCGTGCGTGTGCACCATACCACTAGACTATTTTAACCGACTTCAAAAAGAGGAGGTTCAGAATTCTTCTGTTTGTTATTTTTTGTATGTGTATACTGGGTGTTAAGAAAACCCTGTCCGACCCGAAAGGGTGATATAGGGTTCACAATCACATGCCCAAATAAAATATCAAATTTGGAAAATTCATGATAGAAACAATAATAATGAATTTTGAAAAAACCATTATTTGCTCCGAAATTATCAAAATTTAAGATTAAAACAAAAACTACGACACCAATTTCGTCGGTATTTTTGGGGGCCTTTTGTTTGGTAATTAGGTAGCATCTGTGATGACGCCGACTCTCTGTCTCGAATTTTGAGAAAAATTTTTCTTAGGTCATAATTATTTTTTCTTTTTATCATTTTTTTTCACCTTTCTGTAATCAGATATCGATACCTAACAACACCTTCACGGATCGGTCAGGGTTTTCTTAACACCCTGTATGTACGCGATATCTACGGCTTTTGTGGTATGATTCAAAAACTCTTTTGATCATCGATGGGGTATATTTGAGAGGTGGTCCCATATTCATCAAATGCGATCCTGTAGCTTTTTATCAATTTTATTCGGTTTCTTTACATTTCTGTAGGTACTATCATTTGTTATATGTTGTCCTCAGACAGAGATCCCGCTCCCCGGCGCCACAAAGATCCCCACTGACATGTGGGTGACGTTGATAGAGCAGTTCCTTATGCTAACCCTCATCGTTGGAAGATGGCTGCTGCCTAAAGGAGACCTGACGAGGGACCAGTTGAGTCAACTGCTACTGGTGTATATTGGTTAGTGGGAGAATCATTGAGACGGAGTTTTGTACTGCAACAGCATTTAGTTATATGTTGAATATCTATGCATTAAGTTAAATGGTATGTAGAGTCTGTGTGGAAAAACGTCGTGGCGTAAATATGAACTAAAATTAAAATCTTTACGAAGACGGCGTCTGAAATTATGTGTCTAGATGTTACAGCCCTACTATAATGACGCCATAGACCCATAGTATTTAAAACACAACGAATACGGTAATTCAACAGCAGCGCCCTTAAATCCTGCGACGTGGCGACGGTTCTCTTACTGCGTGGACTTAATGTAACAAGATGCCTAGAACTTAGTGCAGAAAAAACTAGACAAAAGATTGTTAAAAACATTATTCTTGTCTTAAAATCATGCAATCATTTTCTACAAAAGGTTGTGCTCTAAATGTTTAAACACTTGTTTATTTGGCATGGCCCCTAATTTAATTTATTCTTTTGTGAACTGGAAGACAGACTGCTACTGAGGAATTTGTTCCGCAGTTTCTTTTTCTTAATCTATTTATAAGGGAAAAAGATGCTTAAACCTATTATGTATTCATCTTCATTTAATTTCCACAATAACACCATTTTTGGTAATCTGCCATTTTGTGTCCCAAATCTAACCTTCAATTCTAGGTACAGCAGCCGACATAATAGAATTCTTCGATTCCTTCAAAGATGAGAAGGTTGCCTCCGAGAAGGTTTTAGTCCTGCTGACCCTGGCCATTTGGTCGTGGTCTCTGATGCAGTTTACTGTGGTTTTGACAGCCACCAAGTCTAGGAAATCGAGGGGAACAGCAAATAGGTCTGAAATGTATGTACTTGAGTACACTCGCACGCCCGCTGGTACACTGACGCACTTTCTGTGACGGGGGAATGGAGAAGGGAGTTTTTAGTTGAATGAAACCTTTTTTTGTTTAACGGCTCATTTTTTCAACGCCAAACGTATAATAAATATTTGGCGTTGGAAATAATCCTCCCTAACTTTTCTTTTATTATTTAATGTAATGTATGTTTTACGTTTCTATTTTACTCATTAATAATATTTATAACATATATGTACATATATTACAAAAATAATAAAAAAAATCCTTAACAAAATAAATCTGCACGCGTCGTTCGTGCGATGAGTTTAAAACAAATATTACAGGTTCGATATTTTATTTTCTTTTTTTTGTGACTCCCTTCTTCAATTAAACCTACTTTTTATATACTTATACATACATATACATATTTAATTACTTATAGATTGATGTATTACACCATTATTTACTACTAATTACTGTAAAGTAAGCCAAGATTCAAATACATTGTTTTCCACTTTTAGCTGTTTGAACAGATTCCTTTAAAACTTCCATATAGGTAGTTAACATTTACTTGCTGATGTATTCAAAAGAACCAAAATTTTTCGCGTAAACCTCAAAAAATACATTATTTAATGTTTTGAAATCTTGGCCACCAATGATAATGTTTAAGAGATGATAGAGTGTTTCTTATAGCTATTTAATATTATTCTAATTGTAAATACAAATAGCATCGCCCACGACTGCGCCCGCGTGGTTGTCTGTCATCGCGGTAAAAAGTAGTCTATTTCCTCTCTTGGAGTTAAAGCTATCACCATATAAAATTTCATTACAATCGGTTGTATCATTTAGCAAGGTTCATGAAAGCGTTACAGACAGACAGACGGAAAAACGGTCCGGGTTACATTCGAATTTATTACACTCGTACTAGTATGGATATCGCTATGTCTTTACAACTAGCTTCTCCGCTAGTATGTTCTTTAATAAACGTATGCATTATACATTTTAACCTTCCTCTTCAATCACTCTATTGCTAAAAACTGCATTAAAATCTGTTGAGTAGTTTAAAAGATCTAAGCGAACAAACAGCGGAAGCGACTTAATTTTATACTATGTAAAATACAATATAGCTATATAGCACTCTATATCTTATATTTATAGGTATATACACTATGTAACTTATATTTTCATAATTATCATGCTTTTAGCTTTTTTGTGTGCAACTCACATTGGATTCAGGTATTTTAATTACTCACCTAAATTATTTATTATTTTAATTTCACTCTGTAACCTTTCTTTCTTTTTATCATTATTAACAATATATCCCCAGAGTTTTTATATTGAAAATCAATGAATGATTTTTCTACCAGAGATTGAATTTTTAACTTTAAACACCTAACATAATATGTTACTACAGTTTAAAACCTTCTCCATTACAAAAAACAGTGCTGTTCAAAAGCCTCAAAATATAACAAAATATACTGATATGTTATTTACAACTTTATTTTTCACAATTCAAGATGGCTGCTTACAAATGTCAAATTCCTATCTCCAGTAGCCAAACCTATCCGTGGATATGTTATAGGAATTGGGTATTAATCTTCGATCTTTGAAAGCTAATTAATATTATTTTTTTAGGAACAGTCGGGCGTGTTGTTGTTCCATAGAAGTTTGTGCGATAATGATGAATATAGCGTTACAAGATGCGCCATTTTTAGCGTTCAGATTGCTTATAATCTGCCATTATAAGATTATAAACTACATGAATATATTCTTTACCTGTAAGAATACTTTGGTAAGTAGGTATTTTAATAGTAATAAAGCATTTGACTAATTTAATGTCGTGTGACTGAGAAAGCAGAACGAATGCATGATTTGCTTGGTGACAAAAAAGATGAAAATGTACTTAGTACTTACTAGGTTCGAAATAGTTTTGGCAATATGTATGTTTAAAATAACTGCCTGACTCTGTCTCTTAATTTGAAAACCACTCATTTGTATCACATTCATTTTGTGAAAGTTAAGTCCCACGGTGGGCGCCATTAGCTGCGCTGTTAACACCAGCCTGTAACTGTCACACTGCACGCCTCTCACACAGAGAACGAGCATTGATCAGTACATTAACTGATTTTAGTATTTTATTATTAAATCCTTGTTACCTAAGGATATTTTTCTCGTTTTTTCATAGAATTTTAGTGTATTTTTCTATCTTAACTTTAACGATGTTTTTCTTTTAGGTAATCCTACTACAGATATACAGATTGTATGTGTTACATCTAGAAACAGTGGATGAAGGTAATGGCGGATCTGTGTATAGAAAGAAGACAAAACATAGGACTCCGGACAGGAAAGAAAAGGACAAAAAACATAGGTGAGTTCCATACATTAGGATAGACCTTAGAATAGACTAGCTAAATGGGTTATTCTTCTTTTTGTATTATAAATTTATTTTATCGATGTCGATAGATTAGTTTGGTTTTTAACCGACTTCAAAAAAGGAGGAGGTACTCAATTCGACTGTATATTTTTTTTATGTTTGTTTCCACAGAATTTTTGACTGGGTGAACCGATTTTGATGATTCTTTTTTTATTTGAAAGCTGATGCTTCCCGTGTGGTCCCATTTTATTTTAGACATTGGGATCCATAAGAAATAAATATAATACTTATTTTGAAGTCGGTTTTTTTTGTAAGAATTATTTAAATCAAAATTTGTATCTTCTTGAATTGTTTTTTTTTAATCGTCTTTTTTTACTATTTTGTGTAAACCTTTATTTGTAGCTAATCTATTGTTTTAGTAAACACAAATCAAAGAAACATAAAAAGAAGCATGAGATAGGCGAGACCTCAATATCTGTGATCAGCGAGAGAAGACATGACAAGGCCGATGGCGGTAGAATTAGGTAAGAGAAAGAAACTATGTTAAACTGCTAATAAATATAATTTATCTTTTCCCCTGTTGGTCTAGTGGTTAGTGACCCTGACTGCTATACCAGAGGTCGTGGGTTCGATTCCCACCCAGGACAAATCTTTGTGTGATGAGCTCGATCATTTGTTCTGTGTCTGGGTGTAATTTATCTAAAATATGTATGTATTTAGAAACATATAAGTATGTTTATCAGTTGTCTGGTTACCATAACACAAGCTCTGCTTAGTTTGGGATCAGATGACCGTGTGTGACTTATTTATCTCTTTGTGTTTAATAGATTAGACAGCAAATGTACAAAATTGTAACGTCATGTGACATTTCAAATCAATATCAAATCAGTTAAAAAAATCCTGTCTTATTTTCATTAATTTACTTTACGGACATTTTTCATCTACCCCATTATATTGACAAGCAATATTATTATTTCTTCACTTTTATTTACAAAACAAAGCATTTTTAACTCTGATTTTATGTTTCTGAAATGACATGAAACTCTTTCTCCCATTTTCATGAAGAGACACAATCAAATAAAAATTTTAAGTATTTATTTTGTGGCGCGTAATTTTTGGCGGACCTTTCATTTGAAACATTCTTAAATAAGATAAAATGAAAATAAACTACCTAATAAACAAGATAGTTTTTGTGTTTATTTTTTCAAAATTCTTTAACAGTTTGGATAAGTATTTATTTTATCTGAGTACGTTATATTCATTTCGTCTGAGCAATAGGGTAGATGACTAGGTATGAAAAGTCAAAATTTATTTAGTCCGCCATTTAGATAATCAAAATATATAATAGACAAGTTCTTTTTCTTTTATCAAATCAATAAAAAAATACGAAGATGAACCGCTTTAAAGTTCAGGAGTGGGGGCTTGTGACGTCACGGGTAGGTAAAATTGCTTAGACTTGACGACACGCAAGAGTTGTACTCGCTGTATCTTCATAATTCTTTGTTTACGGGACATAAGAAAAAATACGTGTCTAATATTTTTTTAGTATCTAAAAGACCGACATAAAAATAAAAATTAGTCATCATCCCCATTCTGTCGTCATACTAAACATTGGCAAAATATACCATTTTTGTTTCAAACCTAAACAAATAATCCCTAAAGCTTGCTTTCGACCATAGTGAGTCAGAGCCAACCTTCCCAGAACAAAAGGTTGACCCCTTGTCGATTGAGAGAGATATACATATACATAGGGATAGATAGAGACTGATATACCTGTAGGGGTCGTCGACTAACATTACCTTGACATAAACCCATTCGAATCAACCTTCAATAGTGAGGGGTGGTGTATCGATGAAAGAAGTTGTCGATAGATTAGTTTCAGTTAATCTTTTTGACAGTAAATAAAAATGTTTATGTAAATGTTACACATTGGATCAGTTTAACAGTGTTAAAGAACAGCTAATTAATGACTAAGATTCCAGCAAAAGTATCAATACGTCTGCAATGTAGACATTTAAGAACTGCACGAACGGCCGGTGAGGGCTTATGCATGTCTCGCGCTAATTCCCGTTACATGATACTCGTAATTATTACATTAAACAAGAAGTGCGATAGTTCAAAAGTTAGTATTTAAAAACGTTAAATTAATTTTAAATTGGATTTTCGTATTCAGTGTTTAAGTATAAGAGACGTTAAACTTAAAACACCTATACCTTCTTTCATCAGGTTTCGTTATGCGAAATTATATAAATCTATCGATACATTTACCTCGTGTCCCCACACTAGATGGGTGCGGCAAGCGATGGGGTTGGCATCTATACCTATCTAGATTTGTTTGTCGGGCGAGGTAATCTACTTTGCTATTGTTAATCCTTGCGATTTTGATTTATTGGCTAGATTTAATACAATATTAGCTAGTGGGGGAGAAAATAAAGTTTTAAGCGGCGAACATTTGGTTTTTTCAGTTTCGTAGAAGTAACTGAAGGTTTTGCACGGTAAATGGGTTGTGTTTGTCAGATATACAGTCGCTTTTTTTAACATACTGGTGTTCAGCTGAATCCAGTGGTACTGGGAGCTGACTTTGGTTTGGTCCTTAGTTTATCTTTTCATAACTTTGTTACATTTGATTTCGTCTGGTTAACTGACGAATATTACATATCTAGTTACCCGTACACACGTAAGTACATAGATATTAGAGTTTTCTGCAACTAAAGATAAGAATTTGACGTAATGTAGCTACATGATACATGTCAAAAGTTTATCTGTAGGTATAAAAATGCGAAAAGTTGGATAGCAATTATTTTGATTTACTCATTTTGAGCTGAAATTTTGTACACTGGCCCTATACCTGATTTACGCTTCACCCCTTTTGGATAGATATACCTTTTCGTTAACACTCTGTATATGTAAGTAATCACTAACTTATTTTCTTTTCCAGAGCTATTATCTTAACAAATTCTGATGAAATTAAAGAGTTGGAGCTTTCAAAGTTATTCAAAGACCAGATTTCAACAGAAAAAGAAAAGAAAAAGGGGTAATAATAATAATAAAACATTTATTTCAGAAACAAGTTCCATATTTTGTTAGTAACATTATAAAATGCCTTATATCTAGTGTTAGTAAATAAACTAATCTAACGGGTAATAATTATACCAAAACTAAGTACTATTGCTAGAGACTTTCCCATCCTAATCTACTTTACTGCATGGAGTCGAATCCAGCGACCTAGAATCGGAGAGTCCCAGCGGTCTGCCAACGTCCTCAGGATAGTGTTGGGGCTGGCGCGAAACCGATATAATAATGATGCGCATCTCTTGCGCATGACGGTTGAAAAGCTGTCAACATTTGTAATGGTCTTCTAGTTTTAATAAGCTTTATTACTCTCTACTAACTTATAGAAAAAACTAATTCCTAAGCTTATTTTAAACAGAAAAAACGGCTAAGGGCAATCGAAATTAAAAAAAAAAAATACTTTACCTCAACCTAGTATTTTTATTTTCAAATCTCGTAACATACAAAAAACCGTTGAATTTTGAATCTTCTTTTTTAAAGTCGGTTAATTTTGCCGTTTCGAAGACAATAAAATCCTTTATTTCTATTAAAATTCTCCGTGTTTCGGAAAGCACGTTAAACAGTAGGTCCCGGCTGTCATACATAGATCTTTGGCAGTCATTGAGTCAATTCTGACAACCAGTCTTACTATGGGATACTGTGTTTCCCAGTAAAATGGGTTGTGGAGGTCAGATAGGCAGTCGCTCCATGTAAAATACGGTATTCAGCTGAATCCGGTAAGACTGGTAGCTGACTCCAACATAGTTGGGAAAAGGCTCAGGAGATGGATTTCTATTAAAATTCTTAACTAATCCTTTTTTAATTTCCAGTAACAAGAAAAGACAAAAATCTGAAAGCTCCGAGGAATCCATAAACAACATTCACCATACAACCGACGACTCAGGCATTTGACATCACCGGGTCCGTAGGGACAGCCCGAAACGAAGTCCCAGACACAAGAAACACGACGACAGACACAAAGACAAGAAGCGTAACAAGAAAAAACGAGAATCAACTGACAGCGAATCTGACAGCTCCAGTTGAAGGCTGAATAGGATCTCCTTTGAGTTAATCTTGTCTATGGTCGGGAATTTCAAAAGTAAAACTCTGAGAGTTTATGGAAGAGGCATTTTGGATGTTTGGAAAATGGATTTTGTATTATAATGTAATATTTTAAAATTATATTATTAGTGTAAATAATTTTTATTTATTGTACCTATGGCAATTTAGAGCCGATTTTAAACTAATGAACTATGTATTTCATTACTAATTTTTAAAAGAGGCCTTTAATATTATTAGTACTTAATACTCTTTCTTATTAAGTGCCTAATTATAAAAAAATAACAATCTAAGTTCTTCTTATCATTACGAATTCTATAATATTCTTTATAAATCTATACATTTATGTATTTAATATTTATGTATTTTAAATATTTGCCAGTCAACGAAGGCCCAAATTATCAAATTGGACCAGAGTGTAAAATATACTGTAGACTCTACTTGCACCATATTATTATGACTTATGTACTTAAAGTTAAAAAAGTCTTTAACCCTTTCCCTGTCCCGTGAGTCACATATGAACATTTCCATTGTTTAACTATTGTGTCTACTAGCGGGACAGTTAACCTGTTTATTGGAAAACTAATATTAAATAATGAGTCACAAAATTAATGAATTATTTTAGTGTAATTATATTCGATGAATTGTATAATATTTATTAAATATAGTAGATGTAGTAAGTACCTACTTATAAAAAACTAATGTTTATAGTTATAAGATTCGCACAAGAAACATTTATAAAATTGTTTTATTATTATAGTAGATTTTCTAATAAAAATGTTTATGAAACATCGTTTTTAGATATTAATCCTCCATTTATTTAATAAAGGGCTTCAAGATCGTGTGCTTTCAATACCTACCTCGCTAGCTAGCAAAATATAAGTTTTACAAAGTCCAATACACATTTGCGTGGGCTCAACGAAAATAAAAAAAAACACAACTATATTTTTAACGTACAATCCTTTTAATCCAAATATTTATTTTCAATAAATAAATAAATCTAACATGGTGACGACACTAACTGTCATCATTTTCCCGCTCGATTTCGGCGCCATATTTGAAATAGAGTGACCGCCAGAATTGCGCCCTTTCTGGCGTCAACGGCGCAACATATTGAGGTTCTAATGTTATTGCCAGGTTTTGTGGGTAAGGCAGCCATTCTCCATTCGCTTTTTCTGGGGTTGGAGTCCTGTAAACATATAAAAGTATTTATTTAACTGAAATAAAAAACAAAATATCCTGGTAGGTTTGGCGCAAAATTATGCAATGTTCATTGTATTTTAACTCTAGGGCAATTTAAAAATCTAGTGGGATAAGAAATTAAGAATAGCAAATTTTATACGGAACCACCTCGGAGAAATGCGCGCTCATAGCAAATAAAAATGTTCCATATTGTTGGAGATACAAAAAGATACACAGTGGAATTAAGAATTTCCTCCTTCCTCCTTAAAGTCTATTGCAAATAGTTATTAAAGAATGCGGTCAATGTAAGTCCGAATAATGGAAATAGAATCGACATAACATGATTTACAGGGTCACAAAGACATGTCAACGTTATCTATTTACTTAAAATCAATTTAGATAAATGTCAAACTTACCCAAATTTTGCGAAATTAGTCCACATCATAGTCATAAACGTGATAATTCTTGCGTCATCCTCATTTATAGGCAAAGGCAGTCGCTCCAGCTCAAACAAATAAAACAATTCATCCATATTCGTTGTCGCAGGCAAAGTGGTATTAGTCAAAATTCTTCCCAAGTTCCTATACCCTATATGGTTGAAAATATACTGATATACGTTGACATCAGAATTATTTGCATATAATTCCACAAATAAAGAGAAAGGGCCAACATAACTGAAATCGGAATTCATATTTATGAAGCCACCGATGACATTTTCGTCTGTACTAATGTTCGCGAAGTATGTGTCTTTTAATATCTCTCTAATTTCAATTTTCTCTTTTTTCGTCGTGTTAAAACTTCTTTGGTCTAAAACTGACAAATCCTCATTCTTCATTCGATCTATTTGGCTTGTTATAGTAAAATAATCTAACGTACAAGCTAGACCTTCGACCGTGTTTATTCCAAAAATGGCGGGTGTAGGATTGAAGTTATCAGATGTCAAAATGTTGAATGGGACGTCACATAAAAACGGATCGTTATCTAAATAAGTTTCTACGGATGGCACGAACACAGATTTCGCATTCATTTGTTTTCCTATTGCTTCTTCTAACTTATTTATAGGTACATCTGTATAAATGTTTAGTAATTCTTCTTGGTCAAGTGTATTAGCGCCAAGAGATTTTGCAACTTGAGAAGCAGTAGCTAAAGGATTGGCATCAAAAGATTTTGGTGTAAACAGACTTCCACTCTCAGAAATTATCCTTTTGAACAATCCGTTACAAGACTCAGAAAGTGTCAGATAAATTGCCGCGACCCCACCGCTTCCTTGACCAAAAACTGTCACATTATCTGGATTGCCGCCGAAACTTTCGATGTTTTCTTGAATCCATCTCAAAGCGGCTCTTATATCTTTCAAGCCAGCGTTCCCTGGCGCCTCTTTGACACCCAAATTCAAAAACCCTAACGCATTTAGTCTATAATTGACAGTGACAACTATAACCTCATGACTAATTAAGTAATGAGGTCCGTAAAAAACAGGTGAGCTACTGCCGATGCCGAAATCACCGCCATGTAAGAAAACCATGACAGGTAGTGTTGTGTTCGTGAAGTTAGGAACGTAAATGTTTAGGATAAGACAGTCTTCATGTTCGCTAGGGGCTGATAACGCGTCATTGGCGGGAAATTGTGGGCACAGGACAAAACGGTTGTCTGCTTTGAATATCCCGTCGTGCGATGGTGGGTCTTCCGGTGCCTAGAAAAAAAGGAATGGTAGGGTAAAAGTTGAACGTTTTATATCCATTTTTTTTTTACAGAAAAGAGTTGACATTTGTGTGCCGGTTATGTTAAAATTTCAATCTTCGGTACCAAAGCCATTTATGGATGTCTAGAGCCCAACGGCTTATTTCAATTAGGTAACCGTACGTAGTTTTTCTACGAGAGATAGAATGACTTAAAAAATGGCATACAGATTACTTCAAATTTCAATCTCTAGTCGGGAAAACGATCTCTGGATATATTATTGCAATCGGTAGTCAATTAAACTATGAAAGTATGTGTACATACTACATAGGTTAAAACGATAATTTAGGCACTGATTTGTACCTAACAAACAACTTCAATTTGTAATAAGTAAATAGTAAGTTAATTGTTACAAATTCAATGTATTATTCATTTGACGGGCTTGACGGGCCTGTTGGTCTAGTAGTTAGTGACCCTGACTACTATACCGGAGGTCGTGGGTTCGATTTCCACCCAGGACAAATCTTTATGTGATGAGCACGATCATTTGTTCTGTGTCTGGGTGTAATTTATCTATAATATGTAAGAATTTAGAAATATATAAGTATGTTTATCAGTTGTCTGGTTACCATAACACAAGCTCTGCTTAGCTTGGGATCAGATAACCGTGTGTGAGTTGTCCCGGAATATTATTATTATATTATTATTTGCACAACGCCATCTCTTGGTCAAAAAGTTAACTAAATGAACTGACCTGATATCTCTCCTTGAATACAGCATATCTGATTCCACAAAATTCGTAATACAATTCATTTGCCGCCAAATATCCTTCAACCTTCCCCTGTACAGTATCCACCACTTTCGATTTATCTTTGGCAAAAACAGAATGAATTAATAAAAAACAAAGGCTGAATATTAGGCTGTGAGCCATTTCCTTTGTCCTTACTGTGAACTAATTAAAACTTACGTTTATTTTTATCATGGCGCCTTTTATACAATAAAAGTTGCAATACTTATTGCAGTGAAATAATTTCTTTGTAATTTTGATAGGGTTGGTAAAGATAAGGTCGATGCATTTTTGTGGTTCTGTATATAATCACGAAATTGATGAGTTATCGATTTATTAGCTAATTCGTGTTTTATACGCTGCATTATATATATATTATTGGTTACATATGACTAGTCTCTCCACCTACCTAATTTTATTTCTCGCGTCAGTCTCTGCGCTACGAATAACAATTATTTTTCTTCAGGACATGCATATTTCACTATAAAATGGACATACAGACATAAAAATATTACTAGTTAGGTACCTCACCATTGTTCAGTCAATTATGGTGTTTGTTAACTGGTCAGACAACACACCCTGAGTATGCGATAATTTATTTTGGTTATTACATACACTCATGATTAAATAACAACAAATCTACAGAAGTTTAACACTTGCGGATCCCTAAAATGCTGTCAAATTCGTGGAAAGTACCTACGTGACATTAGAATGAGTTATTGATTACGATACTGTAATATTTAGTAACTATAATCTTGATTAATTTAATATTACTTAATCATGTAGTAATGTTATCGTTAAGTAATACTGTTATAATCTATTTAATGTTTACTAATAGAGAGTTATGTGTGCATTCCATACCTAGTTATAATTTCTAGAAAATGATTTTTTTATACGCATACGTACGCATGCATACGTACTTAATGCGACAGCTGATCAAAAAGCGGTTTCTGAGACCATGACTCACTCCTTCCTTTGTTTTAAAAATACAGAAAAGCTGCTTGAATAAAAGTTATTATTAGTTATACTCCTTATTGACTAAAGGAAAGTTTGTTAAAAACTAGTATGAAAGATGCTTTATTTATTTACTAGTGACTTAATAAAATAAATAACTTAATATTTTCATAGAGCGACATCTATGAGCAAAGTTGACAACTATAATTAACTATATAGGTCTAAAAAATTATCTTGGTAAAAATTACACATTGTGTTTAAATAAATTATTATCCATAAATTCGATTATTTAATTGCATTCATATCAACATTTTGCATAATTAATACACTCACATGACAAAATACTTATGTGTAAGTAAATTCGAAAACGTAATCAAAATATAAAGTTACTTTGTTAGTTGAGGTCTCATAGTTTGTTATCAATGTTTTACTGGTTCCAACACACAATAATTTATAACAAAAATCATTCAAACACACCCGAAAAAGTATAAACAAACGTGATTTAAAATATATTTTGACAATGTATTTTTGGGTTTTATGCAAACCGCAAAGTGAAAGTTTACTTACATCATGTTTCAAAACACACTCCAAACTTACATTTTGACGTCCAAAATTGTGGTTACATCGAATTTATGAAAAATAATACAGAAAATACTCAAATATTTATTAGTGTTACATAATTTATAATTGAAACAAACAGTATTTTGTTATAAACATAGAAATTAAACTAATACTCAAGTACAAAGTGTTTAAAAAACATAATTAGTGAACAAGTGACTTGCCTACGTGTTGATTTTAGAAAATCTATTAAAAAATCGTCTAATTATACTATGAAAACTTGTTGAATCGGCTTAGTTATGAATAAAAAACTTGTGAGAACCGGCCCTAGGATCAGGATAACGAGACCAGCGCTGAAATCGAAGAAAACTGAAGACCCAATTGCGATATTCGACGATCGAAAGTACGTCTATTCGTGCCAGTATTGTCGCTTGAAGTTTTCTCAAAACAGCCAGTATTTCCGCCACATGACTTCTAACCACGAGATTCAGCAAAAAGCAGCTACATTCGAGTGTAATGATTGTCAAATAGTGTTTAATAAGAAGAGCAACCTTGACTTGCATTGTCAAACTCACCATCAGATTAAAAGCAAGTCAAAATGTGAGAGTTGTGCGATCACATTCAAATCGAGGTACTGTTTACGGCGCCATTTGAAATTGAAGCAGATATTACAAGAGAATTCTTGTTTTAAATGTCAAAAAAAGTTTACAAGCAAGGAGGGTTTAGCTAAACATGTAAAAAATAAACATACGTTTAAAAATGTTACTTATCAATGTACGCTTTGCTCTTTGAAATTTAAAGCTGAAGAGTCCTTGCGGAGTCATTTGGCACGCATTCATAAGAAGTTATGATTTGTTTAGGAAATTATGTAGTTTTAAAATAACTGGTAGGAGAGATTTAGGTACACAATAATTGTAAATAAACTGTAGATAGGTTAATTCTTATTATTTTATAGTTTTTAAGTTAAGAAGTCTTGTAAGTTTCAATTAACATTGATTAACAAAGTTTTCTGTTGATGTTGCTTATAAAAGTTGTTACTTATTCATGTTATATTAAAATAATACCATATAATATGTCCGTGGTCAACTAAATAATAACACTATAAAGTTACTAATATTTACAACAGTTTTACCTGTTATTATATTTTGAAAATTTTTACGGTTAGTATTTTTTTCAAAAATATCTCTTTTCAAAATTGTAATTTAAGACTATTTATTAATATTTTAAATGACTGTGCAAGAGATTAGAATAACAAAACCAAAGTGCCTTCAATTATAATTTAAACTATACTCAAAACTAAAATAATATGTGGATCTATAAGATTAAACTATAATATTTTACTAATACATACTAACAAAGCTAAAGTTTGAACAAACTAATCTCCGAAACTAAAATTAAAAATACTTGTTTTTACTGTATTTATAATAAACATGGTCGAATCTGTAGAATATATCTAATAACCTCATAATAACTCTAAATATTAAAATATTTAACTCTTAAAATAATGATGCTAATATCTTGCACATTAGGACACTACCATTTTGTTTTATAAAAAAAAAACAATGATTTGAAGCCAGATAAAAAGTAGACATAAGTCACTCAGAATTATAATAAAAAAAGGTTATAATAAGCAAAACATGTACAACTTTTATATATTTTTAAATAAATGATTTTTTCTTTAAAACAATTAACTGACTCTATTGTCTGTGTATGACTTTCTATGTTTTATTTATACAATATTTAGATGATTTCTAAAAATTGCTTAATTAATGGCTTCACTTTTCAAGTTTAGATTGTTTTTCAATAATAATTATTTAAAAAAATGTTCATCTCATCATCTCCCGAGCCTTTTCCCAACTATGTTGGGGTCGGCTTCCAGTCTTACCGGATTCAGCTGAATACCGTATTTTACATGGAGCGACTGCCTACCTGACCTCCAAAACCCATTATTAAAAAAGAAGTTAAAATAAGAAATACGGATTTTCATCTTGAAAAAATACTAACTTAGTTAATTATTTAAACAAATTGTATGTGAATATTGATTTAATTATATTTATTTTTGTACTTAAGGTATACCGCATTACTTAAGATTTTTATTAGCTATTTGTTATAAGTTAAGCACAAACACTCATTTTTTTTTACTAAAAGCAATGCAAGTAAAGAATAATTAATTTTCAATTAAAATTTTTGCCCTACCGCCCTACTAATTCAGGGCCTCGATTCAGCTATTTTAAATGCATGTCAGTGGTCGGTCAGTGTACTTGTCATTGTGCCTAATTTTCGTATTCAGATATATACCTACCTACAATAAAATCTCATCGAACTCTCGAAGAGAATGATCTTAATGATGACAGTTAGCAGAATGCCAATTATCGTAAAAATTACCAAATGAAGCAAGTCATTCGGTCACTTCAAGCAACTCTCAAATAGCTGAATTGAGGCCCTGTAAAAGTATTCAAATGTGTCTTGTAGTGTTCTTTATTTAAAAATCTTACCACAGAAGTACATAAAGACTCTATATAAAAAAAAATGCTGTTGGCAGCTTTAAAATAAAAAAAATATCTTTTACTTTTTGTATACAAAAAACACTTTTTTATTATTTAATTATTATCTTGCATTGTATGTACTACATCTATATCACATTATTACTAAGTTTTGTAAAATGATTCTTTTCGTTTTTGACTGTCGTACTTAATTTCTAATATTTTTTTTATTTTTATTTTACGTACATACCTATATGGTTTTTTTTCTACACGCGTAGTAGGACTTTTTTATTAATATTTTGTATTTCTCTTTTGTTTATTTTTATTTTTACCTAGACATGGTTTTTTGTTGATTCTTTTGTTATTAATATTCATGTATAATTAACACTATGCTGGTAATGATTATTTATAACAAAATAATTGTAATTAGTCTCGAAAAAAACTCGAATATACTTAACAGTATTTATTTTGTTTTTCTTTGTAATTAAATTATTTGTAAGAGAATTGTTGGTTATTTAATTTTACTTTCCAATGTAGTATGGTTCATAAATCCAAAATGGGGATTCCCAAAGTTTTGGCAAGGTGACTTGTTAGATTTACTTACAAAATAATTATCTAGACACACGGCAGTGTGTCCGCCAAGTTCGAGCAAAAAAATGCGACACACCGGCCGTGGGTTATATTACACGAACCATTTCGGGCCAATTTCGACCACCCTATAACTCAAAACATATTTTATCTACGCATATGAAATTTCGAGTGTCTGTTGACATCCCCTTAATTGTCTAGAATACAAAATTTCATTATTCTAACTATAGCAGTTCTTGAGATATTGACGTCCGAAAATCGCTATTTTTACTATACACTCACTGACTCATCAAAAACCTAGACCACTTCCAATGGTCGTACTGACTTGAAATTTGGCATGGAGGTAGGTCTTAAGGTCAAAGTAAAGGGAAAAATCTGAAAACGGCCAAGTGTGAGTCAGTTTTAAAAATAGCGAAGGTGTAACTTTGTTCTACTATGAAGTCATAATGAACTAAATGGGTCTATCTTCCAATGGTCGTACCGACCTGAAATTTGGCTCGAAGGTTTGTCTTTAGGTCGAAATAAAGTAAAAATCTGAAAACGGTCAAGTGTGAGTCAGTTTCGAAAACAACGAATGTGTAATTTTGTTCTACTATAAGTAGGTATGGAGTGGAAATGAGATAAGACTTATTTAAATTTAGATACATACCAATTTAAGACAATACATGTTAATCTTAAAGACAAGAACAATAAAATTGTTCACCACTCTGTGTGTGTCTGTTGCGGGAACCGAACCCACGATTTACGAAGTGCAAAGCAGGTCACTAGGTACACTAGGTGCGCTAAATCAGTCAAACAAAAATGGAAAGACTATTTTTTCTCGCATAGTCTAAATAATTTCTAATTTTACAACTAAGTGGAATGAGACATTTCCTAAAGCAAAAGTGATAAAAAAATAATAAAGAACCTACACCTAACAAAAATAAATGAAATCCCATCAAAAACATAAATGTGAAAGGCTGCCAAGTTCGATACTATGGGAATGCTTCGCCTATAAAAGAAGTGAGATCTGAATAAGTACCAAGTTCCATAAAAATACCTCAAATCATAAATAGTTATAGGAATGCACACTTGATTTCCAGCAGTTTTTAAGGTAGATTTTGAATAAGTATCACGTTACATAGAAATACCTAAAATTATAATAGTCAGAGAAACGCACACCGGTTTTTTTAGCAGTTTCCTGATAACATTTATTATTTTCAGTACTTTTTAATGATGTAACTTGGCAAGTTTTAATAGAAAATTATATACTTGACACATTGCAGTCCAAAGGTTTCGATTCATTGCATTGAAAAGGTGTGTGGTGTGTGAAAACTTGCCTAGTAACATCATTAAAAAGTGCTGAAAACAATAAATGTTATTAGGAAACTGCTAAAAAAACCGGTGTGCGTTTCTCTGACTATTATAATTTTAGGTATTTCTATGTAACGTGATACTTATTCAAAATCTACCTTAAAAACTGCTGGAAATCAAGTGTGCATTCCTATAACTATTTATGATTTGAGGTATTTTTATGGAACTTGGTACTTATTCAGATCTCACTTCTTTTATAGGCGAAGCATTCCCATAGTATCGAACTTGGCAGCCTTTCACATTTATGTTTTTGATGGGATCCAATTTATTTCCAGTCGTTCGGAAGTTACACTAAACGAAAGTCATGGGTTCGATTCCCACCCAGGACGAATAGTTGTGTGATGAGCATGAACATTTATTCTGAAGTTAAAATCTGGATTACTCTAATGTTTGTCTCACGCGGGGATCGAACCTGCACAGCAAAAGTTACTGCTGAACTCGTAAACAACTGAATCATGGATAACTAATAGGAAAATAAATAAAACACATCTGTACACAACAATCTGTCTTTTATACAAGCTTTATAAAAGATATTAACTATAAATAATTATTTACACTGTACATTGGCTTAAATGCGATGTACAAAACAGTAAATTACACCTTCAGGGCAGCGTTAGTTTTCAAATAAATTCCTGCCAAAATAAAGAGACGCGTTCTGAAGGGGCTGGCCTGTAACGCACACTGGCCAATGAATGGGTTTATTTAAGTCTTCGTTGGTCCTGTCTACAAGGCATAGCGAGCGACAAAACAGCAATGGAACTTGGTAGTCCTCAGAGCAAAGTTGACGAATCTCTTAAGCGAATGGACTCATTATGATGTGGTTTTTTTAACTTCTTACAAGTAAAAAAAACCGCATCATAATCATATAGGTAATACATAATCTGAGGATCGATAGCATTTAACCTAGTTTAAAAGCATGTTTTTAAAATTTGTCGGGGTTTTTACGACACAGCTGAACCTACAAAGGGCGATGGTAACATCTGTATACTTATACTATGTCGGAGAGTAAAAACATAGTGTTTCGAGACGTCTAATTCATATTATTATGTACGCAATGATTTTAATGTTATCATAACTTTAGTTCCAGTTTACGCCACGACGGGTCTCTTTCCGCACAGAGTCTAGTAGGTACTCTAGGCTTATTTTCTGGTTTATGTTACCTATACTAGTTGTGCCCCGCGGTTTCACAAGCATGATTACCCAGTCCCAGTTATTCTGCAATTGGGGGCTAGTGCAAAGAACTTTCTTGCCTCCGCTGCGGAAAAACACGCTTCTAGCACACAAAAAGGAATAATATACGAAAAAATAATGTCTGTCTCCTGGTTCTAGGCTGTCTTCCCAGTGCCCACCAATTTTCAGCCAAATTGGTTCAGCCGTTCTTGAGGTACAAATAGGTACCTAGTGTAACTAACACCACTTTCTTTTATATAGATGTACCTATGTAAATTACATGATCAAAAACCCACCATATTAAACAAAATACGAAAGAAAACACATTAAATCTTTATACAGGTTTGTAATGAGACTTTCTCCAGAACATAAGTTTTTAATGTAACTGCTAAAGCAGGAACTAAGTAAATAGTTAACATAAGTGTTTTTATAAATAAATGGGCAGGAATTCCTTTTTTGACTGTTAGGGTGCGTCCACATCTGACGAACGAGCAGCTCGCGAGCATGCAGCAAGCGGCGCGCGCACGTCTGTCAGACGGCGTTATTGACACTAGTGCGTTCGCGGCATGCATAGAGAAAAGTAAAGCGGCATGCTCGTGAGCTGTTCGTCAGATGTGGATGCACCCTTAAGCTTACAAAAACTGTGAAAGAAGAAAAATATAATTTCTTAATAGTTAATAGGGGCTTGCAATCAATAATAACCAATTCACAGTAAATAAATAAAATAGTAGAACATGTTTGTAAATATTTAGAACATATTTAATTCTTAGTTATTCAAGTTTTCAAGGTTCATACAAAATAATATTTTATTTAAATGAAATAAATAAATTGCCTTCATTTATAAAATAATTATTTTAAGCCCCATTTTACACAATTAAAGGTCATAAAAGTAAAATCTTAAATTAAGTGCAAAAAAGACAATGTTGATAATTAAATAATCATAATTGTTTTGTGGTTCTTTGCATTTGATAATATAAATTCTCTTATTTTATTATAAGAACTAGAGAAGTAATTAAGCTATTCAGAACCAGTAGGATATTGAATAGAAGTCTATCAAGTAACATAATTACATTTAGACAGTAGACAAAAAGGAACAACATTTTTTTACATGGGGTTTGCAGTAACTTTAAACTAAGTACCCAGTACAATAAAATTGTTGACAGTGGTATTTACAAAATGTTTTCTTTTTATTTTTTATATCAGTCTCAAGAAACTAATATCCATATAAATTAGCTGCATAACTAAAAGAAGGCTTACTATTATTCATAATTCCATAGGTACCTATTGAAAACCTTTAATTTTTACAAAACAAAGATTAAAGCGTTCTTGGTCAAAATTTATCAGGGTTGCCAACATCACATAACATTTGAGTAAGTTACTCCTTTCCAAATTAGGTGGGTTTATTTTATATTCTGTAAACATCAATAAATGGTACAGAAATCTACTCCATGTGTAAACACAAGCAGTGCGTAACAAATAACATCAACTTTATTATCTAGCTTAAAGTATATCAGAAGAGGTTACAAGTTTCCCATTCAGTAAACCCATCTTATGTTTTTCTCGTACATGTCTCACTACATGGTCTTTTCGCTTGTAAGTTTGCCCACAAATAGGACAGACAACCATTTGATTTAAATGCTGTGATTTAACATGTCTCAACATATGATCTCGTCTCTTAAAAGTAGCATTACAGTGCGGACAGACATGTCTGTCTGTTAAAGCGTGTGTGAACTCATGTTTTTCCAAGTCAGATAGAGTTCCACATTCAAATGCACATTCTCTGCAACGAAAAACCTCTGTGGTGTTCGAATGTTTTTTTTTTATGTGTTGTAGTAATAGGTCTTGTCGTTTATAGTCTTTGCCGCAGACGGGACACACGCAGTATTTCTGGTTGGTGTGTAAGCTTTGGACGTGACGTTTTAAGTGGTCCTGCCTTCTGAACGTTGCGTCACAAAGATCGCACTTTAAAATCTTCTTCTTCCCATGTAACTCGACGTTATGGTGCTCATACTCGACAGCGTCAATGAATGTAAGATCGCAGTGTGAACAAAACAACATCACCCTCTCATTTACTCCATTGTTTACTGGTTCTGCTTGGTTTTGGTTCTGAGATTCGGCAGTGGCGAAAGGATTTATGGCATATTTAGTACCACTGTTAATTTCGAATATAGGTCTTTGAAAGTAGTTTGTTTTATTGTCAACCATTATTTTTTTTTAAGGCAAAATAAAGAAAAGCACGTCCCCACATAAACACGATAATTTGCTGTTGCTTTATTACTACAGGTGCATTTCATTTCAATAATATTTGGCTTATATCATCTCTGTCGCACTACGGGAATACACATATTTTTCACTCTTTCTTATGCTTCAAATTGCTATGTGCATGGAACGCGACTTTTTCAATCAATGATACTTACTTTGACAGATTGGTGTTGCTATTAGTAATAAATATTTATGTGTTTTTAGACTCATGTCTTTTTAGACATAACCTTCCAGTGTCGCACAATTCTGCCTAGTGCGTTAATGTTGGTCAAGACTCAAGCATACTTCGTGTCATTTCTTCCTAAACCAAAGGGGCCGTCAGGAAAGTTTGTGAATGATTTATTCTATGTGGGGTTTGAACCCGTAACACAGGGCGTGAAAATTAATTCGATATTCACACAACCACAGAGCAAAATTGTTAGGTTTTAACGTGGACAGAGAATACTGATCGTCCTTCTATTGTCTACACAAGGGGTTGCGAGTTATTGACCACAAATAAATGCTATTGCAAATGCATTCTGCTATAGTCATAATCGGCGATGTGCAGATTTGATTCCTTATATTATATTCTTATAGATTTAGACTTACTGTATGGTGCATATATCCACAGAGCAAAATCCCACAACAGCATCACATAGCTTTAAACCCAGCCTTAAATATACCATTATTTTTTGCGGATATTGATTTAGGTTACATGTTTATCTACATATAAACTATAGAATGTCACACTTATATTGTAATGTGTAAAAATCCAATCGCCAACTTGGACAGAGAAAAAACGAGTAATTGTTCTGAGGAACAAACCTAATAAAATAAGCCATTTTGAGTGCCTGATAGTACTCTGTAGATAACAGGGTCCTTTACTTTTACTACATTGTTCTGAGGCAGGGCTGGTCCCGTAGATAGAGGGCTGGTACATGTGTATGTACCAGCCCTATGTCACTATGACGGTAAGGTAGAGTTGCCTGTTATTTAAACAAATAAATACCAAATCTTAAATATTCGCTTCCTTCGCTTCTCTCTCCTAGTCGCTAGTTGATGCTATGCTGCCAGAATGTAAGAGCTTAGCCACGAAGCCATGTGACAGTTTCTTCTGACGCTATGCTATGTAGCGAAGCGAAATAAGATGTGGTATAAAGATTCTTCGCCGTTAGGTAGCTGTGCCAGGAAGATGCGCAGACTACCTACCTACTGTTAAGTATACTGCTCTGCATATAGCTATATTGTAAACATTCAAAGCATGCATCCGTAGCACGTATCCATAGCATGGATCCACAGCATGCATCCACTATATGCAACCACAGAACTCATCCACAGCACGCATACAAAGCCCGCATCCTTTTTTATATACCTACCGTACATAACAAACGTAAGTAGCTTAGTTTGAATACAATTTCCACCTACCACTAGGTACCACTATGCCTATACCTTCATCTATGCTATGTGTACATGTTTGTTGTATATCAACGTATCATAGCACATACAGTGGAAAGGCCGCTCTTAACATTGAATTTGTCACTTTAAAGATACAATCTGGGTATCTAGAAACTATATTTTATTTATGGTAGCCATGCCATAATAATTCTGCTGTACTAGCTGTCCCCAAGCACCATGCAAAATTTAACTTGATTTTGTCGCTGTTACTGACTCTCTATAATTTTGAAAATCTTTTCTCATCTTGATACATTAAATTATATGTTTGTGTGTAGTAAAGGGTTTTGACCTTAAATAAGGGTTGTAAAATGAAACAAGCATTAAAGATTTAATATTGGACTAATATTTAGTAAAATACCATATTATATTAATAAAATTCATATAAAAATTCAAGTATTTCAGTTTTTAAACAATACCTACACGCCTATCGAGGAATAAGAGGCGTAATTCCATACATTAAAGAAAACTTATTTACCTGACGATAGTTTGTGACTATCCACACACGAATCAATACAGAAATACAATATAAACATAAATTAAGTACTTATATAATTCTATATTCATAAAATACATAAACGTATTTTTAGATTTAATAAAATATAATTATTCTCAACGCAATTTAATACTTATATATACACAGTTTTGACTAAATATACTTAGATACACATATACAATGATAAAGTTAGGAACATTACAAACGTGTGGACTAAACTACCGTCAGATGAAAAGCTATTTACCTCTAGATTATCCTCAATAAGCATAACACTAAGTAATACTATCAAACAACTAAATAAAATAAAAAATCACTCTTAAAATAAGGAAAAACGCAGGTAAATCCAAAACTACTTATCTACAATAATTATGTAGTTTTTACATAAATACAAATATATAAAAAATCGTAATACATTTTATTTATAGTAAAATTAAAAAGAAAAAACAATAAAGCTCCGTTTTTTAGAAATTTGAATCTAATTTGCAATTTTCAAACAGATTTTTTTACATTTTTTCTATTTATTTCAAGTTAAATATACATAAATATTCCTTAATTTACGGCCAACGTGCAAAAACTTTATATTCGCTGAAAGCTTATACTAATCTGTGTAAAATTACCTATAATAGAAAAAAAAACTCGAAAAAAATACTGAAAAAATGTAACACTAAAACTACTAGTGAATAAAACTACTAATCGATAAAAAAGTTATACAAAAAATTGGTAAAAAATAAATAGGAATAACATCAAAAATACATCAAAACAAGCGGGTGATTATAAAATGATTACAAAAAAGTGATGTTTTCACCAGAAATTAAGTAAAAAATAGGAATCAAATATGTCTTTTTGGTAGGTAACTTTGGGCCGCATAACGGTCTTTGGTCGAAACTAGAGGGATGTAGCTAATAAAAAAATATGTACTTATAAAAATAATCTGTGACACACTGGGGCTGATACTGGCCAGTTTTGCAGTTTGTGACGTTGCACGTCAATCTTGACAGATGCCAGTGTCATTCTCAATTATATTGCTATGTTGCCATTACATGAACTGTTCTTCTACTAAACTTTTCTCAATTAACTAATTTTACATACCTACTATTAATTCACCTATCAGTTAGGCGATCACAAACTGCAAACGCGCCCAGCCCCGCAACAAAGGCAAACAACAATTGCACTACCCCAGAAAGCAAACTACAATACAAACACAGGGCGAAAGTTTCAAATTCATTTTAATATCTCACAATAGTCGTAAAGTAAGTCACAGGCGTGAAACAAGACTAAGCGAGTGTCGTGGCCTACACAAGGGGCACGGGACGCCGTTTGGTACCTTTGGGCCAACGCCGAGTGGCGGTCAAGGGGAATACAGAATCGTTATACTGGTAATCTTAAGCCCGAACATTGTTTAAAACAGTATTCAGGTGTCTATATCGTGAATATTTTGATCTGTTGATCATTTTAAACCAGTATGAACGATAGTCTAAAGTAAATTCACACTTAAATACGAAAGAAAACTGTATCGCTTGAAAGAGCTGTTAATATCCAGCTTGTCATTTTTATGGTCAAATATATATTTCAAAGTGAGCATGCAATAATCACGACTAATAATTGTTTTTGACCTTTCTGTATACTCAGCTTCACCGCCACTGCACATTTAAAAAATGTACTTAAGTCTAAAAAGAAAGCTTAAAAATTAATCTTAATTATTTCTCACTAAAGCTGTCACTAGGTTTCGTAGAACGCTTACAGAACACACACATTAGACCCAAAGGCACCAAAGAAAACGAATTGCAAAAAAAATGGTTTCAATTTCATTACAAGTATCAACAAAATTGATTTTATATAACAATGAATGAAACAACTGCATATAAAAATATATAAATCTTATTTTAAATCAATTTAAATTATAATATGGACTCCGTGACGTTTATGAGTGCCTGTGCCTCAGAAAAATATATTTAAGACAAACAATATTTCTACTAAATAGGTAATAATTCTCTGAATAATATTTTTTTGTGAAGCACAGATACAGCATGTTCGAGACACTGGAATAGTTCAAACGAATATCAATTATTTTAAGTAAATACTAAAAGACTTCATGTTAATTCAATCATTTACCTACATTTGTCTATAAAGAAGTCTTGGATATAATAATGGTTAGATAAAGCTTCTAATCGTTTGCTCAACTCGAGTGTCCCTACAACCAAAGTGCCAACTAGAGTCCACTGAACATCGAAAACAGTATTTAAAAAAATAAATTTAGATCCACCGCAACTTTCGATATAGTTTAAATTATATAAACAGTGAAAAAACACCTGAAGGTAAAACGGTGCAATCATTTTTATTATTAAAAAACACAATAATATTGTCCTAGCAACGGTACAAGATATTAGGTACATTATTAGACTCAACTAGGTTAGTTAAATTGCGCTACTCTTTGCTATTCTTTAATTTCACTAAAAACTCTAGCACAAGAATTTACAAAACCCGCCCGGGCGATACGGGCGACGCTAAGACGAAAAAATTTTTACTAACTGTTCCGCCACCGACATAATCGTAAAAAACATTCTTTTTTTGCGGATTTTTTAAAAATTTTGTTTTTACCTAACTCCTATATACATGCATGTGAAGTGCGAAACACACTCGGGAGTAACGTGGGGGACGATACACCGATCAACAACAACAATTCATTTATAAAGATACAAATTTCACGTCAAAAAATGTATAAGAATGACACCGCGACGCCCCCCTGCTGTGACCGCACGCAGTGATATGCAAACGACAAAATTACGATCTAAAATTAATGAGAACAGCACACCCGTCCATAGAAAAAACAGACAACGTACAAACGTGAACGAGGGCCGCTTAGCGACGGCGCCGACAAAACAACAACTACAAACTAGCGACTAAAGGTACGTGCGAGAGCACGGCCGCCCCGCCTCAACAAACTAAACACCGCTCCAAATCAACTAAAAAATATGTTACAACTCTACATGCCATCAAAAGTAGACGATCGTCGTGGCCCGAGTGCCGCAACGCCGCGGGCCTTCCTACGAGCCTAACCAAACCAACTAACATTACCGCAACACTTTGCCGCGACGTCGAGGCAGCCGAGCCACGGAATATGAAACTAAACCATAGTAAAAACTAAAATAATGCGAGGCGACATTAACAACTACAACAGATAAGCGAAAACAGGGTAAAACCTCAAGAGAAAATAAATATAAAGTAAGGGAGGACAAATTGAAACTTTCCCCCGCGCGATATATTCATTCAACTAAATAGCAAAATTATTTACTAAAAATTCTCCGCATCTACCAAATTGGTAGATAAGCGTTCTTGCTGGTCACACAAAGTCAAGGTATTGTGAACTATGTCCCTCAAACGCAAATCCCGTAACGTGTTGTCAAATTGGTAATACTGGAGCTTCTGTCAAACGAAGCGCAAAAGTCATAGACAAACAGCATGTAATAAGATAATATTAAACTCCACATTAAAGTTAACATTGCTTCAAATCACGTTTCACAACATTTATATCTCTAAACGATGAGTAAAGAGAGTTGAGATAGAGAGTATGAGTAAAAGAGAAAGAGAGAGGAAGAGTAACATAGTTGACAACCATGGCCACGCGACCAGCGACACATGACGGTACATTCGCCACTAAGCCCTAGGCAGTGCAAATCTAGCCCACCGCTCGCAGGCAGACCACATATCCCAAACACACCTCGGTTTTATACTAACACCAATTATTAAGTTTTATTACCGCTGGGTTGAACAGATCTTCAAGGGTTTTAGTTAATTTCGAACGCAATTATAAAATATAGACAACTCACAAACGATTAAATGCTAAACTACAAAATCAGTGTAAGTTAATGAAAACAGTTTTAAGACAAATCAAAGGTAACAAAGTTTTAAAAATTCTTCAATTTGTGACCAGTCTCATGCTGGGTCTACATAATTACGACAGTCGTATTTCATAGCATTCAAAAAGTAATCAATTTGGAAATCTTGAAGATCTGTTGTAATTATTTTTTTATAAAAATTTCTTAACCCAAGCGTACACTACAACGTTGCGCGTAAAGTAAAAAAATCACATCCGAATTCACATTATTTACGTTTTTTTTTATTATAAAAATACAAAAATACAAAATGGGACAGTGCGACCATACATTCAACCATCGCCCGCCATACTAATTTCAACTAGGGGGGGTAGGGAGTACTAAACAATTTTACAAAATAAAACATTGAGCAATTTCATGAAAAAGAACCACCAAAAACATCGAACGAGTGTACGAAATTCACAAAGAAAAACATAAAAATAAATTTTCGTAAAAACTAAACTCAACGCACCGACGCAGAATCAAAACGCTACAAACAAAAATTTCTTTTTCAAAAGTGTTGCCACAAAATCGTTGAAAAAACTACCAAATTTGAAAATGCAGTAGAAAAACGAAAATCAGTCGATAAAAAATGAATTAATGAATACAAAGTGCGCAAGTGGAAATGTTTCCTATTTATCGTGTTCGGGGCGATCAAGGCGTGTGTTTTTAAATATTTGTCTAAGAAACTTCTATTTTTTATTTAGAGAAATTGTATTCGCATTTGCTATTATACTGAAACTATTAATTTACTAACAGATCTTATATTTAGCTAGAAATTTACGAAGATAACAAGTTGATTAGCAAAACGATAGTTCGTTACAGAAATATCAACATTTGCTACATCAACTGATTTCTTTGAATTTCTATAATAAACATAAATCGAATTGTTTATAAGAGACACACTCGCGTGCGATTTTCATAAATTCTGTCCGCATCATGAGACACTTGACATCAAAATACTATACATACATATCTAAATACTAAGAAAATATAATAATATTATTATTTTTCTTCGAATATTTGTCTACATTATAATTGATTAATACTTGAACATTTGTCATTAACATCAAATGTCTCACGACGCGTCTATATGGCATATTTTACTAAAATGCTTCTACTATTAATACAAATTGTACCTACTTAACGTTTAGTGCGGGTCAATTTTACCGATGAAGATTAAAAATAGGGAATTTTTAGAGTAAAACCGACCCATGTTTGACCGATACGCAAGTCAAACGGGGGGAAATGACAATTTAGACTCGTCACAAGGAACAGTATAACGACCCAGTTCAAAGGTCCGTGAGACCTCCTATATTCGAGCTACGTCGGGAGGGGTACACCAAACTCATACGCCACAACAAGGCACTATCAAGCCTCATGATAATTTTCGAAAAAAGGTACCACACAACACGAAAAAACCGCATCGAAATCATGAAAAAAATCATCAAAAAATCCGCGCAAGTCTTTTTACTACAGTCTATTTTATTTCCGTGGTCTTTCGGGATACGTTATCTAACTCCATACAGTGTGTATCCGTTGTTATTATACTTTAAGATTTTAAGTACACGTTACACTGAAAAAAATATCCAAAATTTTGCGTTTAGTCTCCGTTCCACTTGGTTTGTGGCATTTAGTAAAACCATTTACTCTAGCAAGCCTAGTTGGGAAGGCAAACATTACTCTTAAGACAGAACTATGTGTCTTTCACTGTCAAGCCCTAGATACAACCAAGCCAAGTGTTAAAAAGACTCAACTGTAAAAACATGCCAAAACTCAAAGCGTTGATTCAGTCGTTTTCAGGCAAACAAGGCAAAGTATCCCTACATACTGTAGCTTCAAACAACACTAGTAATTTTGACAAGTTTCCGTCCTAATTCAATAGTAAGAGCGCATCACTCGACGCACGCGATTGGTCCATACGCGGACATACGTCACGATAAAATTAAACATCGGTGCTAAAACGGAAAGCGTTTACTAATGTTCAGCCAATATATTTCCGATCAATGTGTTTGGTGGCGAAACTGACTAGTTCTGTTTATTTGTGATGTTTAGAAATGCGAGTGCTATCAGAATTGGAAACTGGACCAAAATGGCTACATGTTAGTCTCGATTTAGCCAATTTGAATAGGTTGAAACCTTAATTCTACTTTAAATTTAATCTGAAATATATTAACGCTTCAAATAGTAAACGCCGTCGTCTCCACTTAAATTTAGTCCATCTCAATCCCAAGTGAACGAGCGCGAAGGCAAAAATTGTGAAACCTTCCTATTTACACTAGGTTTAATAAGGTTATTATAATCTTAAATAGTTTCAAAACATCGTGTCAGCGGCCTTAATACCGACTGAGTCCGCTGGCACGCCTATATATTTAGATCCTATACTACCGTCTATTGCACTACCCCGGCGAATTCAAAAAAATAGTTTATTTTAAATATATTACTTTTTAACGCTAAAAATAAAATGTGTGGGGACGATCGGAACGGACGAACCTTGCTCGAAGGCCGAGAGGCTTAGTCTTACGATGAGGTTACATGAGATGAATGGCCGTAATTAACAAGAGGGTCGGGAGACTTTCCCAAAAACTACAAACGTTATAGATCTACGTAAACCGACTATATCGTCACTAATCTACCTGAGCAGGCGTCTGTTCGGCCGCGCTCACATCCCCACTACCTTGCAGAGCAAGACTACAGCCAAATGGTAACAGTTTTGTTAAGTTTGTACTAAAACGAGTCCCTACCGCCTCCCTTTGTCGAAATCAAGACGAGCCCTTTGTTAAGTCGAGTGTCCTCGTTCGAGCGGGGATGACGTAGCCAGAGCGAGCCTAGCAACCGAACCTAGTCAACTTCACTACACACCACTCCTACAACTCCCTACACATACGTCACAAGGCTCTGACTACGTCTACAACGACAAGCTTTCGTAAGGATTCAAACAGGGAATGATTGGAAAGATAAACTTGTCTGTACCCACCCGCTCTATAATCGATGGCATTCAAACGGGACAACAAGACAACCGCAACAATATCCAAGTCGAGAATCCTAGTCAACAGTAAATAAAGAAAAACATGAGGAAATTGTCTCTAGCTACACAGGTACAGTTATTTTTCAAAAAATTAGACATTTCACTTATGTCTTACGCTTAGTATCTTACGACAAGTGAGCGTACACAAGGCGACTGTCGCTAAACAAGTCGCGCGTGCGTCACCTCCAGACAGACTTCACCTATCCACAAACAACGGACATTTAGCTAACTTTTGGATACATATTTTGCTTAAATCGAACCTATTTCGTCAAACAATTTGTTTTTGCGAAACTACCAAAATGGGAGTTTTGTTTTCAAACTGGCAACCCTGCAGCTTGTGTCACGAGATATGTCAAAGTAGAAAATTGTTCTTCACTAATCTAAATAATGCAGTGTTTTAAAGGAAGTGAACAAACGACTATGTATGTAATAATCAATAACTATTCTAATAGCACAATAAAGAAAATCTTGTATCGTTATGTCACGTGATGCAAGCTACAGAATTCAAAATGGCGTCCGCAGAAACAAATTGTATTGATTCGACGCCTTGTACTTCCTTCTATAATATTTTGCTTAACATTAAACATTGGATAATGTTGCAATTTCAATTTAAATATCTAAGCGACATTGGCGTCGTCGAATAATCAGAGGTGAGTGATCAGTGAACATCGATATACGGACAAACATTAAATCTTAATTGAAGACTAAAAATCGTTTATTCTTAAAGAAAGACATTTCTTAAAAGCAAATTTATCTAAACGTTGAACTGAATCGAATATCAACTTAACTATTAACTCGGCAATCGATGTCCACCGACCACGATCTAAGTCCGTTTGAGCTGTCAAATGGCTGTCAACGCGACAGCTGTCAGCAGTGTTGCCATCAAAAAACCTATCTTTAGGTGCATTCGTTTTTAAAATTCACTGAAAAAACTAGTCTAAATAATAATGCTAGTGTATACCTTGACGCCTTTTATAACGCACTAGACAGCCAGCCGCCGCTAGTATAGGCGTGCGGGCGCCGCGGGTTTGGATAACGACGGGTGAGCGCCCTGCTGCTTGCTGCTGCCTAGTGCGTTATCTGCCAAAGTGCAGTCAGACATTTTTATTTGAACATTTCATACATACATTGTAGTACCACTTTTATAATTGAAGTTTATACTCGTTATAATTGCGATAAAATTCTTGATTCTAATAAAGCTGAATAAATACAGCCCTCAAAGACAAGAGACAGTACTTCAAGCGTTAACGCTGACTGAACCGCTCAAATGTATAGAAGTGACAAGTCTAAGTCAAATGACTTAGAAATGAAATGTCACTTCCATACATTAAGGCGATTTATATCATTGTTAACGCTTATGATTATATCACTCCTCTACAGAGGCTTATGATCTTTTAAATTATGGTTTTAAGTTTTATCGATTCCGAGTCGGTAAATATTCGCGCGATTCAAAAATAAGACGTATGCGTAATTATAAATGTGGTACTACTATACAATAGTTAGTTTTGCCAAAGTCAATGGACAGCGTCAAAATTATAGATCAAGACAACACTCTGTTGGTTGAATACTCAAAGACCACTCAGTATTAAGTCGCCGTTAAGTCTCAGTCACTTTAAGGTGTTAAGGAGCGACAGATAGACATAAAAACGACTTAAACTTAAGTGGAATTCAAATATTTGGGTATTTAACTAAAAGGCCAATCAATTTAATCTGAAGTCAAGAGCTGAGATTAGTTATTGACATTATATTTGACAACAAATAAAAAAGAACAGCCTTAAGAAACCAGTGTTGCCATCAACAGACAACTTTTTCTACCAACAAAGTGTTGCCAGTATTTAGACAAGTTTTTTTCACATTCCTTTCTTTATCCCGATATGTGAATTTGGCAGATATTTTATACAAAGTTGAATTATGTTCTATTGAAGAAGATATTTCATCTTTGCAAGAGACTGCGTCATGGGAGGTAACTACTGACACCAGAATATGGAACAGGTATTCTTTTAAAAAATCTTTTTGTTAAAGGTACAAGCATTTGATCGCAATCGGCTTCTTATATAAAAAGACAAATTTATTTAATACTGATAATCTGACTGAGCGGTGAAAGCCGTCGATCAAAAAAGAAGCCGATTTTAGTCAAATGCGACCCTGACCAAGTACAACAAATATTAAAAACTCTTGTTACTCACATTCACAAACTGAGCCTAAATAACAAATACTTAGTAAATAATGTCACAAACATTCGCGTGACACATTCGCGACTTCCAATATTCGTGCGAATTTTTATATTTCTCAATTAATGAGTTTTTTTATATTAATGTATAGAATACCGGTTCCAGTAGTGTTTAAAATCTGGTGTCATGTTAGTAAAGATATTAGGTACTATCCGTTGTTAGATACGACATTTGTAGGGTAAGTACGATATGCGAGACACGTGAGAAACGGCTTTAAATGAACAATTGTTCGTTAGATGTTATTGAACTTATGTAGAGGTTGATACAGTGTTGATGAATATGGTCAAAATGGCCTTTGGCTGTCAAAAAATATTCTCATTTAAAACCTTTGATTATACCCCTGATATTCAATTATTTATTATGGGATAGAAATGGCGTGTTTCACCAGATGGTAAGTGAAACATAAAAAGCCCATAAACATCTCCAACACCAGAGTGAGCGGAGATGTGTTATCAGTGCTTTGCAATGGTGTTGGGCCTTCCTGATAGATTTAGGCCTTTAGTGGTTTTATAAAACCAGACTGGGCGTTCAGTTTTTTAATTATCCCAATATCTAATTTGTTACTTCTCTGCTTTAGGGGCCAATACTCAAAACGCATTTCAAATTAAGTCCTTTATGTATCTGTCACAAAGTGTTATTTTTATGGTGTTCTTGGTTTCAGAAAGTCAAGTCAAGTTCTTCTTTTTTGACATAAACAACCACATTACATGGCACATTACTTGACACTATCTATAGCCCCAAATTAATTAGACAAAAGCAAAGACGATTATTTTAGCCACCAAAATGATTTTCAAAAACCAACGCTTTACCATTGACCATTTCACTACCCCATACATCTCGCACACCCTACCCACCCCACACATATCCTAGCATCATGTATAGTATATGGGTACTAACACCAGCGGAAGGGCACGGCTCTGGGCCGGTCGGCTCCCTCCTTGACGAGCGGCTTGTGGAACTCGCGGCCGGGCCGGGAGTGGATCGTGGCCCAGCAGTGCTCGCAGTAGTACTGGAATGCAAACAGATATATTAATTACTTGTATGAAAATAAAATACATTAGTTACCTACTATAAATTAAGAAATCCCGGTCAAATATGGGAAAAAAATTGATAACTCAAAATGATCCTTACAAATTTAAGTAATAGTATAAATGCGGACAACATCACATACATTGCTCTGAACCCAAAGTAAGTAGCTATTTAGCACTTGTGTTATGGCATTCAGAAACAACGAAGGTACCACAAACACCCAGACCCGAGAATGTAGAAATGTGCGTTTCTACATTGACCCGTCCGGGGATCGAACCCGGGACCTCAGAGCTAGCGACACCTTGAAAACCGGTGCGTACGCCACTCGATCATGGAGGTTGTCTAATAAATTAAGAAATCCCGGTCAAATATGCGAAAAATTTGATAACTCAAAATGATCTTTACAAATTATTATCTAAGAACCATCTCGTCTCGATCACGTCAACTTTTAAACATAATACTATATTTAATTATTAGGATTTACTATTCTATAGTTCACTGATTTACAGTGGGCTTTAATTGACCAGTGAAACCCGAGGCTCTTGGCTTTAGTTGAACAAATATTGTTGAAACGAAAACACCAAACTAATTCAGAATTTTTTCTACCCTCTATTAAATTTCACTTATGACTTCAGTGCCACGATCTGTCAAGGACTGCTGAAAAAGATAGGAAACTACTGACTCTTGTCAGTATTGTGTGTAAAGTACCTCATTACCATAAAACCACGACTTGACTGTGATCATAAATAAAAAAAAAAAAACAAAATTTGTATTTCACCAATTAATATTTTTCATCATTTTCTTGACAGACTGTGTATGATATATTATAATATAGCTATATAGTATGTATGTATGTATATATTTACCTGCAGACAAGTAACGTTGGCGCAGAAGAAGGGCGCGAACTTGGAGCCGCAGCGCGCGCCGGCGCACTCGTCGCACATCTGGTCGTCCAGCACGTACGGCTTCACCTGACACAATAACGACTTTTTTTGAACAAATCGACTTATAAGATATTTTTTTATAAATTTATGAGGAAGGTGAAAAAGACTGTAAAAGGAGGTGGTTTTCAATTCAATGGGGAAGTTTTGAATGTTTATCAAGCAATTTCGAAGGTATCTTGATTGATTTAAAAAAATCTTCTTGTCATCGATGGGGTGTACCCAAGACGTGCCAAATAAAGCTACCGAATTGATTTTACGTGCTCCCATACATACGTAATTAAAAGTATTTTATTTACGTATGTATGTACTCCCATACATACATACGTAAATAAAAGTAGTTTTGTTTTTATGATATAATATATACCTATTTAATCGATCCATATCACAGGATATATCGCATAACATACAGACAAAAATTGAGAACCTCCTCTTTTTGAAGCCGGTTAAAATTAGCTCGTAAAGAGACACTATGCCCATCATAAGACAAGGACAGTAGATGATGATGATGAGCTATGTATGATGATGAAGCGGAAGATGGGCTGTAGATGATGAGCTAAGGATGATGATGGGCTATGCATGATGCGTGTGTTACCTCGACACGCTTGTCGATGTCTCCGTGCTGCAGCTGCACGAAGCGCGCGGAGATGGCCGCGATGTACGACTGCTGGTTGGAGAACGCCACGCGACCCGCGCCCTATAAACAAGATACAAAATTCAAATTTAAATTCAATTATTCTTTATTCAATATAGGCTACACAGTAGCACTTATCGAACGTCAAACACAAATACAAGAAAACAGACAGCACCCTAAGGGTCGGTTCATATCCGGTGGAAACGCACCGCGCACCATCGGCCGTGCAACGCCAGAACAAACAAACACGCAATGAGACATCCAACCACCCACACCTGACGCGCTAACGCAACATCAGTTGAGTGTTAAAAGCCGAACGCCCCACCACGCATCCGCCCGCCCCGGCGCCAAGCAACCGACAACACGCGACGCGCCCCCCGCCAGAGATGAACCGACCCTAAAACGACCACCCTTCACCGCTTCCTAAGTGTTTTGGCTGAGGAGAAGAAACTGCGCAACAAACTCCCCAGCAAAAGTGTTAAAATACATTACGTATTAAGAAATTGAGTAACGGAACGAAACCTTGATTTTAGATCCAGATGAAAAACATATAAACGCATCTGCTTCTGCACATTTTTGACGGGCCTGTTGGTCTAGTGGTTAGTGACCCTGACTGCTATACCGGAGGTCGTGGGTTCGATTCCCACCCAGGACAAATGTTTGTGTGATGAGCACGATTATTTGTTCTGGTTGTCTGGGTGTAATTTATCTATAATATGTATGTATTTAGAAATATATAAGTATGTTTATCAGTTGTCTGGTTACCATAACACAAGCTCTGCTTAGCTTGGGATCAGATAACCGTGTTTGAGTTGTCCCGGAATATTATTATTAAAATTTTCAAAATTTTACATCGCTTAGTTGGTATTTACTTCACGACCATAAAGATATCTTTAAAATTAAATTCTTTCAATTTCAAATTCATGTTGTAGTCATAGGGTTGTACGTTTAAAAAAGTCGCCTTTTGTTGTTGTTTACAGAATTGGTAAATGAAGTAATACTCATACCTTTCAAACCAGAAAGGTAACCCCGATTTTAAAACGCTGATCAACTTAATCTGTTGCTACATCAACTGATCAAGACCGATTTTTTGATCAAAAGACTAACAGTCAATCAAAGCGCTTAACAAGAGATTTGATACCTGTCAAACGGATAATAAAATTTGTTTCACAAAATTTTGTGTTTATCAACGTTTCACAAACCGGGGGCAAGTCTTGATGGAATAGTAATGATCCTACTAATATTATAAATGTGAAAGTTTGTGAGAATGGATGTGTGGATGTTTGTTACTCTTTCACGCAAAAACTACTGAATGGATTTTAATGAAACTTTACAGTAATGTAGCTTATACATCGGAATAACACATGGGCTATAATTTATAAAGATAGTATTATATCAATTGTCATTCATGCGGGTGAAACCGCGGGGCACAGCTAGTTATATCATAATGTATTGAAGGGTGTCGTTACCTTGGGGTACTTGAGCTCGGGGTCGGTGTCGATGCCGGCGTAGCACACGCCGCCGTACAGCCGGTCCATTATCATCGCCAGCTCCACTGGAAACATACGGCGGAATCGTTAGTATACGGTACAAACAATTTTATAAAACAATTCATAATATTGTGATGTAAATCTCCCGTACATGAGAATACTTAAGAATTGTAACTCGGTAAGTCAACTGGGAATCAACGGACTAAGCTGGCATTCAGCACGAAGTGTGCGAAAATCAAAAAATCCTTCAACTGACATAGAAAGAAAATTTCTACATACTAGCCTCCAATAGACTCGACAAAACAGTCTAAAAAATGTTCTTCCGAGGATCGAGAGACACACACTGGCCGTCCAGCACGAAGTCTGCAGAAAGCTAAATTCCTTCGTAGAAGGTGGACCCGTTGGCCTAGTGGTTCTAAGTGCGACTGCTACGCTAGAGGTCTTGGGTTCGATTCCCAAGTCGACCAAGGTGTTATTGGGTTTTTCTATGAAATTCTCAGTAGCAGGTCGGAGTTTGGATTTGTGCCCGGTTAGTGGCAATAGGCTCGCCCCCTATTACATGGGACCTAAACATACCGGCGAACTGTGGGTGTACATTGGTACACCTCTGCCTAACCCTTCGGGGATACAGGCATGATGGTATGTTATGTTATGTTATGTTTAAGGTGGACACGGCACAGTACCAACAAAAACAGTCCTTCAAAGATCGAAATTCATACTGACGTTCAGCACGAAGTCTGCAAATAGCTGCAAAGAGGGTAGTAAGAAGATTTGCACTCACCAGCCTTCAGCGGACGCGGCACTCCTCCAACAAAGACAGTCTTCCTGGGGTCGAGAGGCATGCTGGCGTCCAGCACGAAGTCAGCGTCGGCGAGCCGCCACGGCCGGATCTGCACGGGCTTGTCGCGGATGGTGGGCGACGACACGCACAAGTACAACTTGTCGTCGTCCGTGATGCAGGCTTCCATGAGAGCGGCTACTGAGCTCTCATCCTGTACGATAGACACGACATTAATATTTACCCGCATAAGGTAAATTATAACACACGGCTTATTAATAAAGGCCCGCAGTTACGAATTTTTTAAAGCTGACGCAAAAATTTCTAGCAAATAACATCCCGAAAGGAACTGCGTAAGGAACTGCGGAAAGTTTTTTTCGTCGGTTTAAAAAAAAAAGATTTGGTATTATGAAATCGCACAGGTTAAAATGACGACTACTTTTTAACCGACTTCAAAAGGGAGGAGGAGGTACTTAATTCGTCTGTATTATTTTTTATTATATTTGTTACCTCTGAACTTTCGACTGGGTGAACTGGTTTTGATGATTCTTTTTTTATTTGAAAGGTGATGATTCCCATGTGGTCCCATTTTAATTTGGTCCAGTAGTGGGATCCATTAAAACATTATAGGACTTATTTTGAAGTCGGTTTTTTTTGTTAGAATTCTCTACCAAAATAACCGATTTTACCAAGTCTACAGACAGATCCATAAATAATTAAATAGTATAATATACCTGAAACAGTAGAAACGCGTATCCCTTGGGCGGAAAGTAACTCTTGCTCTCGGCTTTGTGCGGCCAGTCGACCACCAGCGGCCCGAAGCGGCGGAACGATGATGTGATCTCGTCTGGAAATTAATTATTATAATATAAATACACGGATACATAAATCATGAATTGATAATTACAATAAATAGTCTGATGTGTAAAAAAAAAACATTTTATCATACTACTTTTCACTGAGTAAGTAGATATGTGTTGATAATTCTTAGGTATGCAGTTATATTGGAAGTATTTGCTTATTATATATATATAGACGGGCCTGTTGGTCTAGTGGTTAGTGACCCTGACTGCTATACCGGAGGTCGTGGGTTCGATTCCCACCCAGGACAAATGTTTGTGTGATGAGCACGATCATTTGTTCTGGTTGTCTGGGTGTAATTTATCTATGATATGTATGTATTTAGAAATATATAAGTATGTTTATCAGTTGTCTGGTTACCATAACACAAGCTCTGCTTAGCTTGGGATCAGATAACCGTGTGTGAGTTGTCCCGGAATATTATTATTATTATTAGTATATTATCAATTAATGTCCATTCTTTTAGTTTTATTTTCCTCAATTTCGGGAAAAAATGCTCTCGAAACTGATTGTAATTTAATCAATAAAGTTACCATCACAATCAATTTACACGTAAAGACTTAACCCATCGCTAAACCAACACGCCTTAATTTCATTATACCCTCTGACTCTGCTTATACAAGCTAGAAGTTTCTTCAATATAGTATCGACATCGTAACCCTATAAAATATTTAGACAGGTCGAAAACAATAGTAACTCTATCCTGAGCTAGCTAAGATTTACGCAGCGTGTACCAAGAGACCAATCCCGTGGGCATATCTTATAAATATATCCCCTTTTGTATATGTGTTGCATATATGTAGTGGGCTTGGTATAGTACCTATATATACAGTAAGTAAACTAGCAGTGCCTTACGGTTTTACTCGCTTTCGTTAGGCGTTCTCTGAAATTTATTTTTGCTTGTCTCTTAAAGATAGTAGCGTGTTGTTACCTTTCCTCGGAAATTGAGTAAAAATGCATATTTTACCTTCGATCTTATAGAGTACACATAAAAAAAGTGAACCGGCTGATATCGATGGCGAAAACGATTTTTAAAATCTACCCAAAATTGCCGAAGAATCGTGTCGTGTAACGAACATAACAGACGCATTCACTAGAACCTTCTTTCGGAAGAACCGACCGAAATCTGTCAAAAATAAAGTTAATGCTAAAATTTCAAGTAGCAGACACTAAATAATGATTATTTTGTATGGTAGGTACGTAAGATCAATATTTTTCATGGAAATCGTTTTCCTCGAAGAATGTTGTTCATCTATCTATACTTATAATAAATCTGTAGAAGTGAAAATTCTAACATTGATAATATCAAAAAAATAAATGGCGGGGGGTGTTACTAGACCGAAACCGAAGCCAAAAGTGTAAAAAAAAAAAATTGTCTCTCTGTTTGTTCAGGTATCACGCAAAAACTACCGGTTCGATTACGATGAAACTTGGTATAATTATTCTTTATTATCCTGGGCACCACACTGGGTAGTTTTTATCCCGGAAAAGTATAAACAATAATAAACAAACTTAATTTTGCGGTTAAAAACTCATTGATAAGTTTCGTCATCCACGCGAACGAAGTCGCAGGCACAGCTAGTTTACAAATATGACGCATATACGTATCACTTTGTACATGTAGTGTCTTTGTATAGTTTATATTACTTTAAGTAAGATTGCAAACTCTGCCCACGCCCGCCCTTGGCTCTGATTAAAGCCGGCGACAGAACACAGTAACGCATCTTAAGCTAAACTATTATACGTGCTGTGTTTGCATGATCTATTGTTATGTAAGAAAATAATATATATTTAATGACTGTTTTGTTGTTACCTATCTAACTGGTCAATAGATTATAACGTACCGTTTCTCGAGCGCCGTTTTTGTTGGTTTATAAGAAAAAAAAACATTCTGATATTGATTTTTTTATTTAAACTATAGGCAATTAGTGTTATTTAATGGTAATCGTCAGAATTTTTTTTTTACCTGTTAATAATAAATTTGACACAAGCTAAGTAGGTATTCTTAAAACTGCAAAATATTAACTTAAATACTACACTTCTCATCAAAAAAATCGAAACACTTTCGTTTTTATTGTTTTTGTCCTATTTTTTTACAAAATAGAATTAATTCCATGAAAAAAAAAACATTATTGTGTAGCTGGCAGTTTGGTCATTACAGTAAGAAGAAAAAAATCAAAATTCGAAATTAGAATTTCATTTGTTTATCCTATAAATGAAATTAATCACTGTTTTGAGACAAATGTGTATTTAGGGTTGGAGTACGTTTCTCGTTTAAAAACTAAAAATTAGCGCTTGTCTTTAAACTTTTTGTTTCTTATTTCATTTACTGTGACTTTGGGACGCCTGAAAAAACTTTTTTTTCTAAAACATATGGATACTTCGCCCGCAGAAGCCGCCCAAGTGGTGGCATTGCTGGATTCTGGACTTAGTCAGCGTGTTGTGGCTGCAAGAGTACATCTAAGCTTATCATCTGTTCATAGAGTCTACAAACGCTATCGGGAGACTGGTTCGTTCACGCGCCGTTCAGGATCTCGCAGGAATCGGGTCACTTCTGAGCGAGATGATCGATTTATTGTAACAACTTCTTTACGAAATCGACGCCTTAACGCTTTTCAACTGCAGCAGCAGCTTCGCGTTGTACGAAGAGTAGCTGTAAGTGACTCTACAATAAGAAGAAGGTTGAAGGAACGCGGATTGGCACCGCATAAGCCAGCGAATGGGCCGAAATTAACAGCAGACCATCGAAGAGCGCGCCTTAACTTTGCACGCGAGCACCTAACTTGGTCATACCTTCAGTGGAGCAAAGTACTGTTTTCTGATGAGTGTAAAATCATGCTGTATGGTAACGACGGAAGGAACAAGGTCTACAGAAGAGATGGAGAACGCTTTGCACAATGCTGCATTGAAGAAAAGGTCAGCTATGGTGGCGGTTCGTGGACGGTTTGGGGAGGAATCAGCGCCGACGGTAAGACAGAACTTGCCTTTGTGTCTGGGCCACGGCTGCCTGCACTAAACTCTCATCGGTACATCGAACAGTGTCTTGAACCTCATGTGATGCCCTATGCACATTTTATTGGCAACGACTTCATATTCATGCACGACAATGCTAGAGCTCACACCGCGGGCGTCGTACGAGATTATCTTACCGAAGTCGGTATCTCCATTATGGTATGGCCAGCAAGAAGCCCGGACATGAATCCCATTGAACATCTATGGGATGAATTAAAGAGACGAATTCGAGCAAGAGATCCAGCCCCAGAAACACTTAGCCAGCTGCAAAATGCAATCCAAGAGGAATGGGATAATATACCACAACATGTGATCGTGACTCTCATCCGATCGATGAAGAACCGTATGGAAGCAGTAATAAGAGCTCGCGGAGGGAATACAAGTTATTAAATAAACGTTTCTTACATTTTTTTTTCATTTACGCGTGTTGTTTTACCCATTTCCTTCATATTCCATACAGGGTAAAAATTACTCATTATACAAAATACGAAACCTATGAAGACTTAATTTGAATTTAGAACATTAACATTAGGATTTAAAAACCTCATACTACTCACTATTAAATGACATTTTACATCTATTCCTAAATATACACATTTTTCTGATAATCCTTATCAAATCATAAACTGCGAGGTGTTTCGATTTTTTTGATGAGAAGTGTATAATTTTTAGGAGTTCCAAACCAGTAAGTTTCTAATTTTATGCATGCTTGATTTTGAAAACTAAGTAGTTACAAAAAATTAAGAGAAAACTTCAGTTATTGAGTTTAAGTCCGCCATTGTATATTGCGTAAGTAAAAGTAGTGTAAATAAAGTTGTGTTTATCAAACTATTCTATTAATAAAAATGACAGCTGTGATACTGAATATACAGGATACACAGGATGTAGGAATATCCTGGATTTTGAGAAAAATAGACTATAGTAGAAAGCTGTTTTCATCATCATCATCATCTCTCTGTCCTCAGTCCTGTTCCCAATTATTTGGGGTCGGCGCAATACGTATTCAGCTTCCATTCATCTCTACAACTCGTCATCTCAGCATTCACTCCTTTTTTTCTCATATCATCTTTCACACAATCCATCCATCTCTTTTTAGGTCTTCCTCTGTTTTATGGTAAAAAAATCTTGCACATCCACAATGTGTATTAGATACTAAACACATTAAATAACTAATCAAAACCATGATATAAATTACCTAACACAAATAAAAATACTCGGAAATCCAAATCGCAAGAATACTCCACGACTAATTTAGTATGCAGCACTTTCCTGCAATGCTAAATCATTCATTCCTAATTGGTTGGTTACACAATGGCGGCCGTTGCTAAGCAACGAGGACACAAACATTCTTGGGTCATTCGAAGGCCTACTGCAATGTAATGGCTGTTATCAAGGCTACACGAGTCGATATTGACTCGCTTATTAATGTTCGTGGAACAAGCTATAATATGTTTGATGATCTGCGGTTGTGTGAGGAAAGTATTTGGAAAATATCTGAAATTATATCTCGGCCGCTGAGAGAATGAGTTCCTGACGTGTCAGTTGGTCTTGATTTGTATAGGGAAATTAAAAAACGTGTTATATTATTCATTGTAACCTGGATTAGAGAATAATTTTGAATTATATTATTCGTTTTTATGACAAATAAGTTTAGTAGTAGTAATTCATTTGTAGTAGGTAACATCTTCGGCAAGTTAAAGTACGTAGGTAACGTACGTAGGAACGCACTCTCTCCGCGATCGTACTGTAGCTGACTCGATAAACGTTATCCTGTTAATCTATACAAATATAAAAAAATACTTATTTGCGGCTTTTTCGCATATTTATTATTAACTTTCATGTAATCCTTTTCCTGACAATTAAGTAGGTACAAACGCAACAAAATACAACGAAATTGGTATAGTCGTTCAAAAGTGATGTTCCCTCATACATGGGTATAGATTCATTTTTTTATAGATAGAAGAGTTTCATATATAATGTAAGAGATTTATTTTCATCCCTCGCTCGCTATGTAGATGATAGATTTGATTTTTGATATCAATCATTTATATTCATTCGTCTTTGCGCGGATTGGAAGTGAATAGTCAACATGGTCAAAATCAAAGTCAAAGATTTATAACATGTTTTTAGATAGTTTGTCTAGAATAGCTATCTTCTCTTTAAATTTGTCTGTTGCTGTTGTTTACAATATTGTTTAGCTATGTATGGTATATTTGCATTTTTTTTTTACTGTATCCATTTCAGAATTGAAACTTATAAGAAAAATATTGGCTGCCATGAAACAGAGACAAAATCAAGAGGCAAATTTTACAGACAATATACTAAGCAAGCAATAAAATAAAAGATGACAGATGATTTGTAAAGAAACTGTGGCAATTTAGGGACACGCCATTTCATGAATTTAAAAACTGTACCTAATCTGTACTTAGGTCAGATTCCAGTCTCACCAACAGCTGCACTGTGCACACCAGTAAGTTACTGAGCGACTGTCTTTCTGCCTATCTGACCTCTACAACTCCTTTACTGGGTAAAACTATCCCTTGGCAAGTTTAGTTTAAAACTATAACTAAACTAGATAAATCAGATATCGTCACAACAATCAGAAAGCCAGTAATCTATACCAAGTCTCACAATTATTTCATTTGAATCGTATCTGCGACCCAGTTAGCACAAAGCGGCAGGCTTGTCAACCTGTCCTGATAAAGGGACAATGGCTGAATGTCCATTGTTAGATATTTAGATCTGCTGGCCGGACTAGAGTCAGAGATATTGTGTTTAGAAGGTTCGCCGTTATGACAGTAAATAAATAATCAGTGAGGACTACCCTACTCATTGCTGCTAGTCAAATATTATGTTACAGTAAGGAGTTATATTACAACTCATCATTTTGGACGGCAAGCAAAGTGCGTCAAGTTATATGCTAAATATCAATGCGCGACATGCTGCGGGTTCTATTAACGCCTGCGAAATCTATGAAAACTATGGAACAAACATTTGTGAGCGAGACAAATATTCGTTGTGAGTGAAATGAGTTATTTATGCGACTTAAATGTTTGTGAGAACCCCTGCGACATAGGCGTTATTCTTGTAATAAGTACTAAAGTGTGATAGAAGGAAATTGGAGGCCTTTGCATAGAAATAGGATCCATGTCGGGGTCTAGGTAGTAGATACCACTTAGCTACACTTCTTTGGTCTGGGTGTTCGTGGAACCTTCGATGTCTCCGATTCCGTAACATTAGTGCTTTAGCTACTTACTTTGGGTCAGAGCAATGTTTGTAATTTTGTAGAAACATTATTGAAAACGTTACGTATAACATTTTAACCTTAACAAAAAATGTTGTTTTTCAGGGCTGTTAGCTATCCTACAAACACGAAACAAGGACAATTTCATAAATGAGCATGTTTTTTCAAATTGGTAGGGTCTGAATGTAGGTCAAAGGGAGTAGGTATGGAATTGAATAAGAACCCTTAACGAGACAACCCATTTGGAAATCATGTTAATAGTGACATCCTTTTTTATTGTATGTGTAGCTTGATTAATTAAATTTTAATTTATTGTAGGTTTTTTAATCATGGAGACAAAGTACTCAAATAAAAAAACATGCTTTAAATTTACCTACTTTTTTACAAAGTGCGTTTAGAGAGTTTCTTTTTTACAGAATTTTGTTTAAAAGTATCCTGGCTTGTGTTCTCTAATCTCTTAAACCAAGCCAAATTAATGTTTAAGATAGTTGAAAGTTAGGGATAAGTTTGTAGTGGTTTTGGATGTTTTATTTTAATGTTCTAGTTTTATATCTTTGTTCCTTCTCTATATGGGAAGAGGCCTGTGTCCAGCAGTGGGACGTATGTAGGCCGGTTTATTTATTATTTATTTTATATGAAATTCCTGAGCTAGTGTTCCTCTAAATTTGAGAAAATAGCATCTTCTATGTATCGAAACTTCAAATTCTAATTAAACCTGCAACCTAGTACATTATTAAAGGTTTATGACGACCCCGTGACTAGGTCAAACAGCGTACCCACACCGGTTCCAGATTTGATCCCCGGACGAGAATCAATTAAGAACCGCTGTTCTATAAAGTTTTCGGTCTGGGTCCTGGTACCTTCGTAGTCTCACGCATGGATACCTACTTTGGGTTCCGAGCACTACTTATATGTGGCGTCATAACTTAAGTAGAATATAGACTCACCCTCATCGATGTCCGGGGGCAAGCCGCCCACAAACACCTTGCGGCTGAACCGCTCGCCGTGCTCCGAGCCGGCCGACACCGGCGACGAGCGCGCCGGAGAGCCCAGAGCGCTCACACACATCGACAGGCCTGAAAACAAACATATGTTATGTAAACTGCCTAGTTCCTCTTCTGATTTAAAACGATGTTTAGAAGACAGAACCAGATGTGCCAGCAGACGGCAAGCATGCTTCGAATAGCTCATGCACGTCAATCATTCTTGAGGGCGCTGCGCAACCCGGTACATAACAATACAGTCAGTGGCACCATAAAAATATTGTAGGGCAACAACTCAGATCGCCAGCCTAAAATGACTGCGATGGTCGGAAAGATGAATGCGACTGGCAAGAAACGGATACCTACCTAAGAGTGGTAAAAACAAAGGGAGGCCCAGCTGGGTTATACAGGGCATGTCAGTTGGTCTTGATTTGGATGGGGAAATTGAACGATATTTCGACAAATAAGTGATAGTAATTTATGTTTAGTAATTTCTTCGCCAACTTAAAGTTACATCTTCTTGTTTATCACGACCTGACAGGAACGTGTTCTCTCTGCGGCCGTACTGTAATGCGTAACTTTGGGACTTCGTTAGCTTTTCAGAGACCTACTTAGACAATCATGTAGGCTATATAATTTAGAGTTTATGAGACTTACCGGCCGCAGAAAGCCTGGAGACTACATCCTGTGCCTGGTCGGGCACGGAGGGCGAGCCCGCGCCGGCCGCGCCCCCCGCAACCGCCGCCTCCTCCACGCCGGGGAAGAACGGCGACTTGCCTGGGGAAAACGAGAAATAGATTAATATATAACATCTGGGAAAAGTTGAAGAAATGGTGGGAAAGTAGGTTCAGAACTTCCAGAGCCTTGTGCTAATTAATAGGCGATAGGTTATTATCTGGACAAAATTGTATGCTCGTTCATAATTAAAGTTTATGGAATAATAACTAACATGTTTAGATTACCCATTACCAGTAATTTTTGCACAAATATTATACATAAACTAATTAACAGACAGACATAATATATCATTGGTAATGTCTGCAGGCCTGTTGGTGTAGTGGCACAGATTACTAAATAGTTACTACGTAAGTAGTGGTTAGTGACCCTGACTGCTATACCGGAGGTCGTGGGTTCGATTCCCACTCAGGACAAATCTTTGTGTGATGAGCACGATCATTTGTTCTGTGTCTGGGTGTAATTTATCTATAATATATATGTATTTAGAAATATATAAGTATGTTTATCAGTTGTCTGGTTACCATAACACAAGCTCAGCTTAGCTTGGGATCAGATAACTGTGTGTGAGTTGTCCCGGAATATTATTAAATAAAATGTTAAGCAAAGGCGTAGTAAATAGTAAAAAAAAGATGTACACTTGAATAAATATTTTACTGTATGTAACATATGTATCTTTTCATTTGTTGCAATGATAAGACTGTAAATATGACCCCCATAATTAAATTATGTCTAGCAGATTTTTATCCACTTAACGAGACATTTGGTATATTTAAAGGTGCTTAAGACAATTCTGTATCTATTAGATAGAAAAAGTAGATACAGACTACCAAATCTAGATTCCCTAACATCATCAACAAGTAACAGCCAAATATTTGTACATCGACAGCGACCCGGCTTGACCCCAGCAAGAGGTCACAAATTCAGCAGGTCAACGAACCACAAATCCAGTGTGTCCTGCCAATAGGGGTGACGCTGATTTGTTATAAAATCAGGATATGTATTTTAATTTAGAGGAAGTTTTATTTGGTATATAAAACTATGTTTTGTGTTTCCTTTATTTTGAAGTTTGATTTTAAAGCGGCGTAAATAAAAGGGTCAACTGTTTGCTTGTGTACCTATATAACATTAAGCTATTCGAAGGGATCGCAATGTATAAAAAGCCTAACTTATTTTTATGTACCTAAATCGCATAAAATGTAATAAAATATTTTTTAAAACCTCACAACCGGCAATAGTTTTAGTGAAAAAGGTACCTACTTTATAATTTTAGTGCATTTTGTCTACTTCACCAAAATGGGTACTACATCTAGACTACAAAAGGTATTTTACACAAGTTATACCATGTGAAATTCGCATACATTTTCCACTTATACACTTCTACAAACTTTGTAAGTCATGGTTGCCCTATTCTTTATATATTTTATGGCAACATTGACACCGACTCTCAGTACTTTCTGTCTGTCAGACGAGCTTATCTCATAAACTACGTTCTGATGTATTCGCCACGTTTTTCTTACAAAATAGAGCTAGCGTTGTTGGATTGTATAGTAATTTACACATGAAGACTAAAAGGGTAATATGTTGTATCGTAAACTATAAAAAGAAATACGAAAACATTGGGGTAAAAATTACATTGCATGTTTTTGAAATGAAATAATTTAAGTTATTTTCTGTAATTAAATATCATGAGTTTGACATGGGCATATATTATATTTTTTGAGCCTGGTGGTGTTGACATTTCCTAACGAGATAGACTGAGAAATAATAGTCGAAACAAACCCAGGGAGCAAAGACTGGCATCTGCTTATATGGCCATTTTGTTATTGCCTATGATATGCTACTGAGCGGTAAATTTGATAAAAATATTCAAAAAGTTTCTCGTGTAAATATGTTATTTATTGTTTACATAACATAAAATACCATCACGCCTGTATCCCCGAAGGGTTAGGCAGAGGTGTACCAAAGTACACCCACAGTTCGCCGGTATGTTTAGGTCCTATGTAATAGGGGGCGAGCCTATTGCCACTAACCGGGCACAAATCCAAACTCCGACCTGCTACTGAGAATTTCATAGAAAAACCCAATAACACCTTGGTCGACTTGGGAATCGAACCCAAGAGCTCTAGCGTAGCAGTCGCGCTTAGCGCCACTAGGCCAACGAGGCAGTCTCATCAATGTAATGTTTCTTATTTATTGTTTACCCTTTGTTATTTTCCAAACTAAACCTAAATAAGAACCTACGTTATGTGTCAGTCTATCGCACTACCAATCCTTATTCAGTCAATCGACCCGAGATGTTTCTACGAGACTGTTCATAATTCTATTTGTGCTAAAGATATTAAGATTAATACTTGTATTGATACACATGTATGTTTTCCCGCCAGATCACAAGCGGGGTAAAGAGCGCCAATACCCTAATATTTGGCATGTTATCCTAAATTATATTAATGACACCTAAATAGACATCGCTGCCAGCTACCTAATTGTGCAATTGTGATTAAATACCGATCAGCATTTATCTTCGAATAAAACAAATATAATAGTTGTTGGTATAATATATCCATATTTTGCCCAAGCTGCGGCTATGTATGGCTAAGAATATGACGATGGAACAAACCTATAAAATTGAATGAGCTGATTATACACAAAGAAATAATGTCTGTTTGTTACATTTTCACTGTTAAACCACCGAACCGATTTCGATGAAATTTTAAAGCATATAAAGTTGCTTTTTGCTGCGAACAACATACCGCCAAAAAACGAACGAAGTCTTGGTTTTTAATCTATACTATTTTACATGTAGGTATCTTACTTGTTGTGTATTTATTAGAAACTATATTATGGTAGGTATTTCGAAGTCAATGACATGTAACAAAAAAATATCCACTATTTTGGAATAGCGCCAAAAAATAAGACTTGTATGTGTATCATATATCAATAAAGTGATTAATAAATTGCTAATTATAATCATAAATGCGTAACCAGCTGAAACAACTAATACAACAGGGTTAGCAGAAGTATCTAATGAAATTATATTATTAATCTATTTTTAATCTTAATCGCACATCGTAACAATCCTAGAAAGCCTTGCTTTATATATATCGCGAATATTAACAAAATACTTCCATACCAAAAATGTATAAATGGCAAAGTAAACTGTCTGTATGTTACGATTACACGGCTAAACCGGTAAACCGATTTTGATGAAATTGGTATGAGGGAGGGAAGCTTGAATACTTTTTGCCGCGATGAACAGCATCCACGCGGGCCGAGCTAAAGACTACTATTTTGTTTATATAGGTACTTACAAATTTTAATGTTTGCGTCATATTTAATGCTTTTGAAGTATCTCGCTATTTCATATAATATCGTAATACTACATGAAGACGATATAAGTATACAAATATAGCTCTATATCGCGACACACCTTACAGGCTGGGCAGAGCTCCAAGATTGCGAAAACAAAACTAATTATATTCTATTATACGTTAGCTGATCGGATACTAATCATTATTTTGATATTATAACGAAGATTTTATGATGTAAAGAGAATAAGGTAAGTAAAAATCTCTATGTCTGCCTTTGATCGTAATAATTAAATTTACAAGTTCGATGGGTAGCTAAAATGTTAATACATGCATATTAAGTATATTTAAATTACCTAGAAGATGTAAATAAAGATGTTTACGTAAAAATAATTTTGAAAACGAAATTTATTTTAGTATAATTTGTTCAAAATACGCATGAATAACATGTCCGTCAATCAATACGGCAGACTAGATTAATGCAATGTAGAGTATGATTGAAAAAACCGTTCAAATTAAGATATACATTATTTATTAATTCACCCGCCGTCACTCGTAAATAAAGAAAATTATTCAAAGCTAAATATCAAAAAATATAAAACATCAGAAACGCATAAAAATCGTCGCGAGTTCAGAATTTCAAACTAGCGTATTTTCTTAGTATGAAAAACATTTTTATAAAACTACATCATAATATAAAACTGGAAAATATATCAAAGCGTTCAGATTTTTTATCAAAATATGATCAACAAAGGATTTTCTACAGACATTTAAAAATCTGTACTATATGACATTTTGCTATGCCTGACGACCGCCATTTACGTCACGTATTTAATCAAAATTAAATAAAAACGACAAATATTATTAGGTATTCTGCCTATACTGAAAGGAACACTGCGTCTTGAACTCTTGAAGCTATTAATTTAACTTAAATAATTCAGTAATATAACAAAGGCATGAAAATTATATGTAAAGAAAAATCACTTACTCTTTCTATACGGGAACCTCGGGCCTCTAATGAAAGGTGTAACCAGAGGTATAGTATGCACCGACATAATATTTTAAACAATTACTTTCAAAAAACCGGTGTTAGTTTTTGAATAAAAGCAATATTCGTTTTATTATTTTTTGTTGAAACAACGTGTGACCCCCGCTGCGACGGACTACGCGAATGGAAAAAAAGTAGGATCGACAAACGTTCCAAATTTGAAATAATATTTTTTGAATCTAGCATGCCATGCCAGCGGTATTCGATCGCGTATTATGATAAAGTTACAAATAGTTGGTAAGTAGCCTTTAAATACCTTTGAATAATGTGATTAGTATTTGAAATTTTATGAATGGTTGTTAGCTAATAAATAAGGGAGTAAATTCTATAATTATAAAGGTTACGTATCACTATTAATTGGTTTGCAAACATTGATAAATAGTAATTCTTTTATGAGATTCATGAAAAGAGGTTGTGTAACTACTTAATACTTAAAAAGGCTCGAAATATTTTCATGAATATAAAATGAATGAATGATAATGTTACGATATTATGTAATCAAATAATTATGTAAATTAATTTATTTCGAAGTTTCAAATAAAATTCAACAAAAATTACGATGGTGTCCAAGTTTTTTTTAAATTCTGATTATCATCGTATGACGAAGTAATATTACGGTTTTAATTGTCACTTTACATATTGATTATTAAATCCTATTCATAATCATGAATGCAAATGCACTACTATTATTTTAATACCACATTACTAGGTCTCCATAGAAAAGGCAAGTCACGTACGGAACTACATTGTGTAGCCTCTTTTGTATTTATGTTTTTTTTTCAAGGTTTTGTAGATACTCTGTATCAATAAATATATTAACTTTAATTTTAAGTAATAATATTACTAATTCGTAACATTCTTAATGAAATGTGTAAATACAAAAATAAAAAGAAACTATTAAAAAAAGACAATTAAAGTTTATTCAAGTTCTTCATTATTAATTCTACTTTTAAAAATATACATTGGAAAATAAAATAAAAGTATTTATAATGAATAATGTAAGATGTGGATTCAAATATAAAATGAGAATGTCAATGACCTTTATCTATGAACTTTCTTCACTTAAAAACTACTATATTTACACTAGCTGTACCCGGCATGCGTTGCAAAGCAATTTTTTCTACCTAGCACCTGCCCACTACCTACCTACTACCTACCTACTACCACTTAGGGGTATGAAAAATAGATAGTAGCCGATTCTCAGACCTACTGAATTTGCATATAAAATTTCATAAAAATCGGTCAAGCCGTTTCGGAGGAGTATGGTAACTAACATTGTGACACGAGAATTTTATATATAAAGAATAAACCCGTAACGTAACATAATACAAAACGTTTCAGTTTACAATATAATCCAAAATTATAAAACAAAATAAGCATAAGTTTTCACGAATTTCATAACTCATGCCCAATACGTCAAACTTTTGACAGCTATTTAGGCGGGAATTCCATTTTCTTCTGTATTATCTGTATTCTGTGGTCCCTAGTCAGGTCGATACGCCATTACGCCTTGACCCACCGTCGCATATAGCCAATGTCGTATTGCAGAGCCGTGTCGCAATGCTGATTAAATTGACGCATCAACGATTTATTTAAACGATTTGTCGCAGTATTTTTATTATTTTTCTATTGCTTCTCCTGCATGTGGATTTGAAGAGGTCGGTTGGTGTAAAAACCTTTTGATTTTTGAATGATGAATGAATAAATGAACGTGAATGGTTTTTAAACATAAATATATAAATTTTCGCCCTGACTTTGGCTTCCATGTTTCGACCCAGTGCTGAGATTGCAATTTTTTCTTTTGTAGCGTTTGAGATTGTAGCTATTTGCTGCCATGAAAAAGCAACTCGTTCGAATTACTATTTTTATGTAGCTACTACACACTGCATCTTGTCATAAATCTTTAAAAAATCGCGATAAACAATAAACTACCGGCCCGTTTTTAATATGATTATCACCAATGGATAAAATAATTCAAGCCGAAGGATATCTACCCGTGCTAAGACAGGGTTGCAAGCATAAAATAATTATAACTGTGTAATACAACAGTTGTTCGCAATGCAGCGTATTCCACCATGAATATTAGATACCAACTTCATGGTATTATAAATAATAAATGGCGCATACTTCCCACGGCGATCGATATAAAGGCAATCTGAATAATTAACGTTTCTGCTAACTTTCATACGTACTATGACGTTAGGGCAGCCATATTTGCAGTTATAGGTACGACACACCAAGGGGGCTCGTGGCTAAGTGTAAGCCGTACGGTTTGACCGATAATACAGGTTAAGCCGCGCTCGCCGCGGTTGCTCCGTGGATGGGTGACCATTTATAACATACCGAGACCCCTCCGTGTTTCTGAAAGTTAATGGTTTCAGATGTACATTTTAGTATGAAAACGTTCAATGGGTCACTCCTATTTACAAGACATCCTATGCAATGATTACTTTACTATAAAAAAAAACAATGTTTTTGTCACCAATTTCGTTCACGTGGATGTCGGCAAAAACAGGGATTTAGCAGTGAAAGTGTAACAGACATGTCTGTTGCTATAAGGGCTCCGCTAGCTCGGGATCAGATGACCGTGTGTGACCCAATATACTTATCAAATATTAGTATGGATTTGTTCTGCTTTTAATCCCCTCATATAGGAAGCGACGGAACCATCCGGATTCCAAAAAATCAAAGCTATTTCCATATAGATAGGCTTTATTAGACAAACTCCCCTTTTCCGATGTACAGTCTACCGCACACACGACATTCCAACTAAATTAACCTCTATTGCAAAGGAATAAGGTTGGTTTTTGTAGCTATTTCGTTCCATTTCCGTGCGTTGGTCTGTATTACCAGCTGAGTTGAAAGGAAGTGTCCTATTAGGTGTGACCTCTATATAAAATTACTGTACTTGTACTGCGTAGATGCAACAAACCCTGGTTTGAATGCGGAAATATTGTCAGAGTTGCAGTACATTGCCGTGTATGATCTATCACTTATGACACTAGAGTTGGGCGGCCCCGCAATGGACCACAACTCGCACGATGTTTCTCGTAGCGTTTAACTAGGCCTAGATTTACTAGTTTTGGATGGATATGGTCTAGCTAAGGTTTAAACATAGGTCTTCTATTCAATTTAGTTGTGCAAGCTATAAGCAATTAACGAATTTCTGTGCACGAGATTGCAGGTGCAATGCAACTTTCTCACAGTTTAGTTGTATTTTCAATTATGCTAAAAAAAAAAAACAAAAAATCAAAATATTTTTAAATCAAGTAGGCCTTTTTAAGGTCTTTTAAAACGTTAAATTATAAAAATATATAAAGATATTGTCAATCGGTTGAAGGAAAACATCGTAAGGAAACCTGGATTCCAAATATTGGTGTGTGTTGATCACTGACTCACTGCTGAAGCAGTCCGTAACCGGCCTTAAAAGAGTGGAAGTTTTCCTGGCATTCGGCTGCGATTTGTCGACGAGAACTAAACGCATCATCTATCTAGCCTTTTCAAAACTATGTTGGGGTCGGTTTCCATTTTTACCGGATTCAGCTGAATACTACATACATATTTTACTAGGAAGCACAGTATGACATATTAAGACTAGTTGTCAGAATTTGTCTTAACGACTGTCATAGATCAACGTATATTATGACAGTCTGGTCCTTAGCTTTATATTTCGGCCGCTGTGAGATGCGTTCCTGACACATGTCAGTTGGTCTTGATTTTCATGAGGAAATAAAAAAAATTGTGATATATTATTCATTATTACCTGCTAATAATAATAAAGAGAATAATAATATTCCGGGACAACTCATACACGGTTATCTGATCCCAAGCTAAGCAGAGCTTGTGTTATGGTAACCAGACAACTGATAAACATACTTATATATTTCTAAATACATACAAATTATAGATAAATTACACCCAGACACAGAGCAAATGATCGTGCTCATCACACAAAGATTTGTCCTGAGTGGGAATCGAACCCACGACCTCCGGTATAGCAGTCAGGGTCACTAACCACTAGACCAACAGGCCTGTCAATGATAATGATGATAGATATTTGAATGATATAGGACAAAATAACTGATAGTAATTTATGTTTAGTAAATTCTTCGCCACATTAAAGTTATATCTTCCTGCTGACCACGACTTGTCAGGAACGCATTCTCTCAGCGGTCAGCCTATAATTGCTTTTCCATGAAAATGGTACTATTTCAACAAAATACTGGAATCATCATCATCTGCCTAGCCTTTTCCCAAACTGTGTTGGGGTCGGCTACCAGTCTTACCGGATTCAGATGAATACCGTATTTTAAATGGAGCGACTGCCTATCTGACCTCCACAACCCATTTGACTGGGAAACACAGTATCCCATAGTAAGACTGGTTGTCAGAATTGACTTAACGACTGCTTAAGATTAATGAGTGACAGTCAGGACTATAGTATACGTGCTTTCCGAGGCACTATGAAAATAAATAAATAAATAAATGCGGACAACATCACATACATTGCTCTGAACCCAAAGTAAGTAGCTAAAGCACTTGTGTTATGGAATTCAGAAACAACGAAGGTACCACAAACACCCAGACCAAGAGAGACCAAGAGGCAATGTAGAAAAGTTGGTTTCTACATTGACCCGTCCGAGGATCGAACCCGGGACCTCAGAGCTAGCGACACCTTGAAACCGGAGGTCGTCAAAATGGTACTATTCCACAAAATACTAGAATATTCTACGGTTATTCGCTTCAATGCGCTGTGTACTGCGCATATATATTTAAGCACGTGTCGTTACACGTGTCTCTTAACTACATGACATCACATAGGATTGAGAAAAACAGCTGACTGCCGCATTTCTATCAGACGTACTGACAGTAGGTGGACTAAGGCGGTGACAGAATGGTATCTTCCACTTAGTTCACCGTGGTGATATCACCTAGGTGAACAAATGCGACTTTTTGGATTATTCTAGTAGACTTATATAACCCATATACAAAATTAAACGGAAAAAAACAATGGAAATTGATGTTTTTTTTTAATCAGTTTATTGTTAATCAGGCTTGCATACTATAAGTATTCACAGCATGAGTTTTAAGTAAGAGAGGTGTAATGTAGTAAAATTCTTAAATTTCTATAATTTTGTATATGGGTGATGTAAGTCTACTAGAATAAACCAAAAAGTGAATTTGTTCACCTAGGTAACATCACCCAGCCAGGTGAACAATGTGGAATACACCGTCTGAAGGTATGGTGGCCAAGACAAGGCAAAACCGTCGGTCGTCTGGGAGCAAGATGGGTCGAGGACATAGTATCTAGAAGTCTCGGTTCGAGTCTGGATGAGACTGCCACAGGACCGTAGAGAATGGCACGAAAAAGGAGAGGCCTATGCCCAGCAGTGGCAGGACACGGACTGTGGATGATGATGATGATGAAAGTATCGCATTTATTCAGCAACCGCCAACTCTACGATAAAAATATACATATCTATTGCTGTGTGAGGTTTACGCGAATAACAACCCTAGAGGACAGATGAGAAACTACAGAGTTCGCATATTAGGGTACGAACCGTGAACACTAGTGTAAACTATTTTCGTCGTGAAATTAGTATCGTAACGTATGTTTTACAACCTATCTCAAAACCAATTAACATCGAAACCATCAATATTTTCGCATAAACGTCTGCCGTTGTACAGAAAAATACTGAAACGTAAACGATTACGAACGTATTACATACAGCCAAAAGTTCTCTTACGCGCGGAAGAATGGGCGTCTAGCGATGCGCACACTCTATAGTTTTTACTATTTACTCTATGTATTATTACAATAACATAACGTATTCACGTCACGTAACTGTGGCGTGACTGTGACAATAACTATTGATTTTTACTCGCTTGTGGCCTAGAAAACTATATACTTATAGTCTGTGGTACAGCTTATAATAATAGTTATCGATTGGACTTTGTAATGACCCAGTTTTAAATAAGGGTTGTTTTATTAAGTTTTATTTATTGTAGGATTATCTAAGTTATATTATTTATCTTAGAAGATGTAGTCAAATTAGTTCTTATGTTATGTGGCGATAAGTTGGGAGACCCGTTCGGGGATCGAACTCGGGGATAGCGACACATTGGGTACGCCACTCAACCAAGGAGGTCATCATTGATCACCATGACCATTATAAATGTTTCTTAAACTCCTTGGTAAGGCGCCATTAGCTGTGCTACGCCAGCCTATAACTGTCACATTACACGCCCCTCGTACAGAGAACGAGCATTGATCACCACGCTTGTGAGTCCCACGGTGGGCGCCATTAGCTACGCTGACACCAGCTTGTAAGTATCTAACATTATATCAGATTATGTAGATCGCATAACCTTTTTAACTAGAATGTTGGTCTAGTGGCTAGTGACACTGACCTGCTAAACAGAAGGGTTCCATTACCACCCAAAACTTATCTTGGTGTGGCATTTGTTCTGTGTCTGGGTGTATTTTATTTATAAATATGTGAGTATTTAGAAATACATAAATATGTTTATCAGTTATCTGTTTACCATGGTACAGGCTCTGTCTGCATACATTCAGCATTAAACCTTTTTAATTTTTTTTACTTATTTTGTCTAGTTTTAGGATCAGATGGCCGCGTGTGAGTTGTCCCAGGATATTTTATTTATTAATTTTATAATTCATGTACACACACAATAGTTTAAATGTAACATAAATATAAATGATTTACAAAGGTACTGCTTATTTCTTAAGAAATTTTTGCCAGCAGACCCGCAAATGGAGAAGTCGTTAATATTGGCAATTTTTTTTTGGTAGAGATCTTTGCATTTAGCCTGAGCGCAGGCTTTGACTGCTTCACCGGACCTTTGGCGAGGACCTTAAGGCCTCCAGCCAGGTTAATATTGGCAGTATATTATTATTATAAGATTACTCTATTACACTATAATCTGTATACTATATGTCATCACATAAGCCAGTATTATCTATATCTAGAACGGCTGACAAATAGGATTGTCAAGAATAACCTAACACTCGCAAAATGGATTACAAAATGTGTTTACCCGTGTTAAGACTTATTCGCGCCCTACTTTGTTAAGTCCAAGAAAGAGTAAAGGTAGTTGTTAACCGACTACAAAAAGAGGAGGTTCTCAATTTGTTTGTATGTGGTTTTTATGTTTGGTACGCGATAATACGTTAGAAGTGGTCTAATGTATATTGTATTGAAGTCAGTATTTTTACATTTATAATAAATAAATGCGGACAACATCACATACTTTTTACTTTATTATATATATACTAAGTAACTAGTTACTTACTCGTAATACTCGGCCCGCCTATATCCTTCATGGAGATACAAGACTACACTATACCAAGTTCCATCCAAATCAGTTTAGCGGTTTACACGTGAAAGCGTAAATCTGACTGATAGATTATTTCCTATATAAAACATTATTTTTATGGAGTTTCTTGCCGGCCCTTCTCCATAGGAAGGACACTGGAACCGAGCAACTAGCGCCTTTTTTTGGCTTATCTATCTATCTTCTATATTATGTAATAAAAAATTTTTTTGCAAAAAAAAAGAACCGACTTCAAAAATCGATAAAAGCACTAAAAAGTTAAAAATAATTCTATAACCTACTTATATTAATAAACCTAACCTAAACTACGATTAACCAATAATACAATTTAACAATTTTTGGAGTCGGTGCCAAGCTAAGTAATGAAACGACTGGTAATTCCTGAGTATATTGATGTGTATTGTGTTTGTAAAAATATATTATTAATATTGTTAAGTGTAAACGTTAGAATCTTTTGTCTTTGTGTCTTAATATTAGGTAATCTGTCATAAAGTATTTTTGTTGTTTTCCGATTAGAATTAATATTTATAAGCTGTAAGTTTTGTATATTGCTTGGCCCCGACTCCAAAAAAATGTTAAATTGTATTATTGGTTAATCGTAGTTTAGGTTAGGTTTATTAATATAAGTAGGTTATAGAATTATTTTTTACTTTTTAGTGCTTTTATCGATTTTTGAAGTCGGTTCTTTTTTTTTGCAAAAAAAATTTTTATTTGTTTATTTTTAGTGACATATTTTTAATCTTAGATAATATGGGTAGGCCTTCAGCTGACACCCTTTCATCATCCTCATGATAATTTCCATCAAACGAAATCCAGTGCCCCGCATCTCACATCCAACGAATTCCCGCTACATTCACGAGGTCATCTTGGCTTCATCATCAGATCTGATAGTAGAATGGTTCATATTGAACGTAAATGCTTCAATTGTTGAAGAAAATACCAAAATCGCTATACGTTTTCCTATAAAATTTGAAGAGTTCCCTCGATTTCGCCAAGATTCCATCATCAGATTCCGACTTGGTGACTATGGGACCATTTGGGAAGTATACCCTTTCCAACAAAGAAAAAATATTTCAAATCGGTTGGAAAGCAACGGAGTTATGCGCGAACAAACATAAAAAAAAAAAAAAAAAAACATACAAACATCCGAATTGAGAACCTCCTCCTTTTTTTTAAAGTCGGTTAAAAATGAATTGCTGTTCGTTAGTCTCACTAAAACTCGAGAACGGCTGTACCGATTTGGCAAATTTTGGTATTGAATTATTTGTGGAAGCCCAGGGAAGGTTTAAAAGGTGAATAAATATGAAAATGTTCGATATTAAATTAAAAAAAAAAAACTTTTTTTTATATGCAAAAGTTTAGGCTTTTATTTATCGATTGAGGCAGTGCGAAGTCTGCGGGTCAGCTGGTAAGAAATAAAAACATTTTGATTTTGATTAGCATGGATAACTGTCGCAGTATACCTAATTGGTTATTGTTAATATGATTTTTCAGTGCAGCTGGGAGGATAAGACAATTCGTTCACTTACCATCAGGTGAACGACTTGCGTGTCTATCAGATAGGCTGACTTTACCCTCCATTTTGGTTAGTCGGGTAAAACCAAATTCATACCCAGTTTTACGTATAAAATATACTACCTACACGGTTAAAACTACCAGGCACCAGCTATGGCTACGCCTATTATGCATACGAGACTCAAGTATCGATTTTTTTATGTTTGCATTGAACAAATTATGTAACGTGAAAAAAATATCAGAAAACTATGAAATTAATTACACCTTATCAATTATTATAAAATCAATTATAAAACAATTCATTACATAAAACGATAAACAATAATAATCATCATCCATCGCTTCTTTATTACGTAACAATAATCTACCATTCAAACAAAACGAGCGATGTATACCAAAATAGGCCATTGAAAGCGTAACATTTTTTCCGTACCTGAACCTAATCGCGAAGGTCAGTGACCCCGCACGTGCTCAGTTCACGCATGCGCTCAGACGTCCTTCAAAATTTTCTAAAACCCGGTAATTATAGTAAGAACGAGTGCTTTTCATTGGAAATACATTAAAGGAATATAAAAGTACTTACAATAAAGTATTTATTCAGAGTATAGGAATAATAAATGTTTTTACAATTGAAATTTCTATTAATATATTAAAACAGGTGGAAAATTATCATAACCTCAAAATTTGTTGATTTGTTTATCAAATTTATACATTATTATGTCGTAAATAAGCTACTTTTAGCCTCTAACAATAACATGTAAAGTTTACTTTTCTCTGATAGATTTCTATACCACGCGCTTCCAATGTCCGCCATATTGATTTTAACGTCAGAAAACAGCTGTTTTCAGAATTCGAGGGAGGCGTATTCTGCCTATACATTTAAAGTGTTTCTGGAACTAATCTATTATAATATAATCTATGATATTATAAGAACTATTTAAGTTTTAATTTTAGTATAGTTGTAAGTGTTTGTTGTTATATTAGATTTAAGTATTAAATTGTAAATAAAAATATAAATTAAATACTTCACCATCTGATTAATATAATCATTTGGTGAATATACCTATCTGATAAATTAAAAAGAAAAAAGTGATATACCTATATATATACTTTATACTATTCTATTGCTCTTTTATAGTTTACAATAAAATTGTTACATATTTAGATTTTGATTTTGATATTTAATCATTGCAAACTTATTTAAAAACACTAATTTAGCATTTAATTAAGCAACCGCGATATTTTAATTGTTTTTCTATTTTAATAAAAGAATAAACAAGTTGATTTTCCAGACATTTTGCTCAGCTGTAGAACCACTAACAAGCCCATTTTATCTGTGGAACTATGAGAGCAGAAAACAGGCTTATTTCAATGTATTATCAAGTAAAACCAACAATTTCTTTGAATGTCATGCACTAAAAGCAGATATCATACGTAAATTGATATATTTATGTCAATTTTCTTGTTACTACTTATTTCTGCGAAGTTCTGACTATGTAACCTAAATGTCATATGATCTGTATAAAAGTATTTTTTAAATTGTCCGCCATTTTGAAACGTTAAGCCCCATTGTTGGAACTTTCATCGATTTATAGAAAAGCCGTTACGGCATAAATGACAGTGATCAATGAGTTGTTAAATAGCCTGATTTCTCTACAATTAAAGTAGGCTGAAATGAGATGAACTGTAACAATGTTTTTGATGTTATTTAGTTTTAATCATAGTATTAGTTGTTTAATTTTAATTATTGTAGCACGCTTGGGTAGCAACCGAATGTGTGCGCTTGGGGATGTACCACCTGAAAACTTACCCTCGGTTTCTAAAACGTTGATCAACATAAACAATTTTTAATCAACTGTTAAATATCATTTCAAGCATTGTGATTGGTTGTTAGTCTTTTGTTTAACCAATCATAGTCTTAATTAGTTGATTTGACAATAGAATATGTTGAGTAGCCTCTCAGAAATCGGGGGTTAGTATAGGTTGGTGGTATAGCGCTGCTTTGTTATAGTGTGATCACCAGAGGCCCGATGCCGCTATTTTAAGTCAGTGAGAGGTGGGTTAATAAACGTTCCAGTGTACTTGTTTTTGTGCCTAATTTTCGTATTCTGCATCCTCCATCCATCCATCCATTCCTAGAAGATAATTCTATTATTTTGACCATCCCAATCCGCCCTGGATTAGAATTTAAATTTCCTCGCAAAATTGTTATGCATTTAGCACATAAAAACACAATAGGTACAAGAATATTGTCCAAGTTTAAATTCATGTTATAGATCTATAGTGCATTGTAAAATATAATTATAAAATTCGTTAAAAATTACGAGCACCGAACTACCCTATATGACTGCGCCCTCTCTCCACATATAGATTACATCCATCGTATCAATGCCATCCCTTATCGTGTCAAAAATCAACCCCAGTTATAAAGTACAAGTTGCTATATTTTAATCGATACGGTTCAACTCGAAAGGGCGTGCGCTATGTAGGTCAAAGCAAAACAGCTGATTTTGATAACACTGTCTATGGTTTGACATAATTGAAGCATAATTGCGACATGTTTATAGATAATATAGAACAGAAAAGTAAATCACGATGCGTAATTGTTGATTATATTGAATTATGTTTTTTTTTTATAATTTTTAAAGGTTGTAAGTCTATTTGATATTTTTAGAGGGTTTTTAATTAATACTGGTGTCTAGCAATCGAAAATGTGTTACCTAGTAAATGTGTTGTTTGTTAGACAGTCGCTCTATAACATACTGGTGTTCAGCTGTCGGTTAGACTGGAAGCCGAATACATAGTTATTGGGAAAAGGCTACTCACGGGTGGATATTAAAATAAATAGTAACGTAACTATATTACAAATAACATTACCTATTGGTAGAGACTTAATGACCAAATTCGTACTACTTAGGTAACTATTTTAGTATCCAAACACCCCTTTTGATAATTATAGACACACAATGAGCGTATTTAGGTATCTTATAATATATGTCTTTATTATATTAAAATCCTGTTATTAATTTCCATTCTCTACAAACAAGTACTAAATTGTCTCTTCATTACATCAGATTCAAACCAAATAGGTTTCATTCCGTCATTCATTGATCGCCAAGCAACTAGGGTAAATACGCCATATGTCGGCCCCCCCCCAATCGTCGGCCGTCTGCACATTTTTATCTTGCGTTCGTTCCAAGGGTAATGAAGTGGTAATTTTACTACTCGAATTGCAACCTAAGTTCATATTCTATACGCACAAACTGTCACTATCCTATTAAGTCACCCGGTCTTCACACACTGAGCGTCAGCAGCGATCGCGCCGTTGAAGAGTCAAGTTCTTAGTTAAAGTAGCTTACTTGATGAGAATACCCACGCTTCGGGGATTGATATTACAACGGTAAGACGTTTCTTTATTTTTGTTTTAAGCTTTGTTATCACTAAAAAGTTATTTTTACTATATTTTGACATTGTTTTTTTAACGTTTTTCGTATTATTTTAAATGAAAAATAGGAGGCCGCCATTAGAATACCAGTTTCGGCTTAAAACCGAATTCTCGGCCGGGGCCGACTTAAAGTAAATGCAGTCTGTTTTACAAATTCCAATTCTACCAATTCCATTTGCTTAATAGGAGTATTTGCAAAGCTTAATAAGTTAATAAATAAATTTTACGTTTAGTCGCTAAATACCGGCCGGGGTGATCTTAGTTGAATGTCGAGAAATGAGGCACACACAACAGGGGCCGACTTTAAATATATTAAATATCGTAATGTCGGCCAGCCTCGAATTTGAACGCTAATAATAATAATAATAATTTAATTTATTTCAGATATCATTTAGATCCATATTTTGTTAGTAATAGTCTTAACCTAATGTTAGTAAAAGGCATACTATAATTAATGTACAAACAAATATTGTTTAAACATATATTGCACCTACGTGTGCAACCGTATCCAGTGAGCCAACATGGGGCTGTCCCACCTATCACAAAATACACTCAGGATGCTGTGGGAGCTTGCACGAACTCTACTGAGAATAGAGGCGCACCTTTTCCGTAATATGGCATGAAAGCCATCCACCCCCGCTTCGGCAAACATCCCGGAAGCGCTACAAAAGCGTGGAAGGCCCAACAGCATCCTGAATATATTGTTATACTGGACACGCAGGGCGTTGTATGCCCTCAGCGTGTACCTGACCCACAGACTGCACGTGTAAAAAGACTGGCAGTATGCTCTGAAAAGTGTTATTTTGACTTGCGTCGTACAACGTGCAAATCTGCGGATCAGCATATTACCTCGGACAGCCATCGCCCTGCGTTCCCTCTCTATGTCTAGGTCATCATTTAAGTCATGAGTGACCCAGTGACCCAGGTACTTACATTTTATTACTCTTGATAACGGAGTATTATTTATGCTTACGTCGGGCACATTAGTGTAACATTTGGTGCCCGCCTTAAATACCAATAATTCACATTTTTTTGCATTGTACCTGAGTCCCTGCTTGACCGCGTAGTCTTCGCACATCTTAACAAGACGCCTAAGTGCGCTTATTGATGGACTCAGCAGCACCATGTCGTCAGCGTAACTTATATTGTTTACGCAAACTCCGTCAATGTGACAGCCTATACGGGTGCTACTGAGTTCAACAATCAGCTGGTTAATATAAAGGTTAAAGAGACGAGGCGAGGTAATACCACCCTGTCTCACCCCGCACTTCAACCTATACATATCAGACAGAGTTCCACCCCACCTGACATGGTTCGTCTGATTCTCGTACCAGTACTTAAACAAAGAGATAACAGTACTGTCAACACTACTTTCCTTTCGCAGCTTTTCCCATAATATATCATATGACACCAGGTCAAATGCTCGCGATAAGTCCAGAAAACATGCATTGACCGGTGTTTTCCTATCAGCGTAATACTGAACAGTTTGCTTAAGGCACATGATGGCAGTTTCCGTTGATAGTCCTGGTCTGAAACCGAATTGGGCATCGTGAAGATTTACACGCCTCGCCATATGTGTATCAAGCAAACAATCCAGCATCTTTGCAGTAACAGTTGCCAAGGAAATAGGCCTATAGTTTGCTGGGTTAGTAAGATCGCCCGTTCTGTTCTTAACTATTGGCACTACTATGGTCTTCATAAGCTTATCCGGCAAGTACGAGTGACTTATACATAAGGAGTAAAATGTTGCCAACACTCTTGGTAAATGAACTCCCGCGTATCGAAAGTGCTCGACGCTGAGGTGGTCATGACCCGGAGATTTGCCTCCGACCATCTTTCGAATGCCATCAGCAATATCCTTGGCCAAAAACTTTAAACACGGATAACTTACCTCAGCACCAATCACTGGCGATGACACGGGCGTAGCCGGTCTCAATAAGGGATCAACTTGGAACTGATTCACAAACAGATTTGAAATAGCTTGAGGGTCACAAATACCAGCTACGCTCACTGGCAGACTCGGCTTGGGGTTCAATTTAGAAGTACTTTTCCAAAACTTAGCAAAATCTTTTGATTTGCGCTGCTCAGCTATTATATCTAGTTTTATTTGAGATTGATTTTTGCGACACCATTTTAATTTGGTTTTAAAAATTTTACGTGTATTTCTCATATTCTCATAAATAAACCCTGAAGTTGGATTTCCATATAAATGCCACATCTAATATACAGGCTGATTACTTTTGTATTTTTTCATTGATTGTTTGGGTACCTAGTCATTTTTAATTTATTTATCAAACTTATTTTCTCGAAATTGAATATATGTTATGTACCCAATACAAAAATTTATTAACATTTTAAATAGGTTAAGTTCGGATGTAGAAGTTGACAGTATCGAAGACATAATTATATATATTATTCATGATAGCTAAATATGGTTTGGGATACAATTGAAAAATGTATTTTGGAATTTGCCGGTTATATTTATTCCGATGTTTAACTTAGTTATAATTATAGTAACTTTTAAACAAATTACCCTAAGACAAATACAAATGTATACTCCTGCCAAAATAAATCATGTTGATTATATTTTTCATTGTCTTAATTTTAAACACCCTATATCCGGCCGACATTTGGGAAAAACACCGCCGACAATAGGCCGCGAACGGCCGACTTAAGGGTTTTTTCGTCTTCAACGCATCTAAACCTTAATCCTTTTTTATTTTAGTAGAAAAGTCAAATTTATGCCTAAAAACATAAAATAGATTTATCAACCTGTCTAAAACCGCAACACAAGCTATCCTTTGTTGCAAACTGGTGCAGCCAGAGCGTTCCAAAGTTAGAAAATCCGTAAGGGGGCCGACATTTAGCGTATTTACCCTACTAATATCGATACTTCCCCACAAATGGAGCAATGGACGTTAAAGTAGCATACACCTAGAATCAGACACGCCTATCGTACAGCGCATGCGCGAAACCATGGCAACGGCAAGATGGTGGCGTTGTCATGGTAACCGTATGTAGGACAGCGCAGCCCGGATGACCTAATTTGAACCTTTCGAGTAGTAAAGATTGTATTGACGTACACCATTTATTAATGTTAACGCCCTGTAAATAAACATTCATTATTAAAACTATCTATTATATTATAACACAAAAAAATACATTTAAACTGATTAAATTTACTCTGTGTTAAAAATCACCTGTTTTCATCAAACCGGGTGGCAAAACTGAGCTACACGTTACGCCCATATTTCGACGATGAAAATTTCATTTGGGAGTTGCCAATATATGTTTTTAAACGGATAAATCTATTTAAATTTTAAAACGGAATCTTATACAGATAGTGGTTTACTTGTCTGTTCCTTTCCGGCACTAAGACACACCATTTTATTAAAAATAACAGAAACGATGTGTCTTTTAAATATACTAAATTTATTTACAATTCAATACTTAAATCTAATACAAGAACAAACAAAGACTAAAATTAAATCTTATATAAATAAATAAAACTAACACGCGTCAAAAAACTCATTGTCATCCTTGTCAATGGCGGGAATACACTAAAACAGGTTATTCAGACATTTTTTCTTTATTTTCTAGTCTTTCAGAAAACAGCTGAATCCGGTACGGCTAGAAGCCGACCCTAACATAGTTTGGGAAAAGGCAAAATTTTATATAATCACTCCCGGTTTACAAAAAGGCAATCAACATTACAAATTAGTAAACCATCTGTCAAACCTAAAATCAAGAACTATCATTGGTCATATATCACTGCTTGCGACCACGGCCTGTGTAACCCGGTCGAAACGTCAAGCCCTAAAGGTATTTAAGCATGTACGCGCTAATCCCCGTTCTATAATATTACTATAAACATGCAGCGCGATAGTTTCAAAGTTATTATCATTGGTTCTGTTTTCAACCAATCACATAGGTTGACATTACATTTGAAGGGATAAAATTGAGCAGCTTTTCTGGAATGTTAGTTTCGTTATAAGATATTTTATCACCATTTCGGTACATCAATCATAGTCCCGATATTTTTATAGGTCAGAGAAGATATTATATAATATGTCTGTTGACCTCCTTGTAAAGTATAGACGATTTTTGAGGGCCAGTCCTTTATGTCAGTTTTATCTTTTTTCAGCGACTTTCAGGTAGAAATAATGTTGTACCTGCTAGTTATTGATCCATGATACCTACCTGGCTACGGGGCAAGAGAATGTATTTTACGCTGTTTTACTTACTTATTTTATATGTGCCTTTCATTAATTTGTTTTATTTTTTATTGATTTCTATTGTGTAAATGATAAAGGGTGTTGATCGTAGTATTCTGCTGTAGAAGTGCGTGAAATATACATATCCTACCTAAAATATAGTAATGTACTCATTAATATTGTGTTACATTTAAAATGTGTATTTGTAAATACAGGATTGTGCAATATTTTTATGAAGAAAATACTTTAATTACCTCCTCTTTCTATTGAAGCCTAAATAAAGAACTGTCAAATGTGACAGCTCATGTCATGTAGATTGTCTCAAGAAGGATGGTAGCGAGGCATACCACACGGCAATACTGCAACTAGAGTTAGTAAATTTAACGTTTTAAAAGAGCTTGGAAAGGCCTATTGGAAATACAAATGTTTTGATTTTGATACTTTTATTAATACTGTACCTAAGTATATTTTATTTTATAATAACACTTACCGTAATAGGCCATATTGCTGACCAAATGTTCGTTGATCATAGTCATTAAAAATCGTTTCACCGTCACTTGATATTTCGTAAAAAATCAAACACACATTGTATAAACACTGATACTGCAAAAACACTGTTTATTAAGACAAGTGGATATTAAAATGCTTATTTGTAAAAAATTAAGCTATAATTCGACCGCTGAGAGAATGCATTCCTGACAGTCGTGTTATATATTTATTGCATCCTGGGGCCCGAGTCTGCTATTTACACTCCGTGTTAGTGTGCTCATAGTTGGCTCATAGTAGGACGATTTTACGATAATTGGCATTCTACTAAGCTAGTACCACTTGTACACGTCCCAAAAATATCTCACAATAAAATAAAACAATCATTTATGAGACTACGGAAGAATCATTTTACTGAGTATAAAGCAGAGTTGAAGGAAGCATTAAAAAAAATTGTACTAAGTTAGTAGAATGCCAATTATCGTAAAATCGTCCCACTATGAGCCAACTATGAGCACACTGACACGGAGTGTAAATAGCAGACTCGGGCCCCTGGTATAATGAATTATTGGTAATGAAAGATTGTCAATGATATTATTCGGTTTTAGGACAGAAAAGTGATGGTAATTTATGTTAAGAACATTATTCGCCTTATCAAAGTTAAGTATACCTTTCTGTTGACCACAACTTGTTAGGAATGCATTCTCTCGGCGGCCGTACTGTATAATAATTAAGTTGAAAAGTGAACAACATTTACAGATTTCTTGAGGAAGGTTTACCAAGCTGGCCCGAGCCGGCCAAAAACTTAAATCCAGCCATCCCTTGTTGTTTAGCCTTATTAAGATTGTTAGCAACGCACTAAGTCGAGGTCCGAACCCCGCAGGGGGTGCCTTTAGTGGACGTTGCTGACATAGTTAGTTTTTCCTACTGCTCTGGCTGGAGGCCTTAAGGTCCTCGCCAAAAGTCCGGTGAAGCAGTCAAAGCCTGCGCTCAGGGTAACTGCAAAGATCTCTACCAAAAAAAAAATGAGGAAGGTTTGCAGTTAAACATCGCGTTACTTGCCTTGGGAGGAGAGCAAGTCAAGTCAAGCCACGGGGCACAGCTAGTATAGTTTTCATTATAGTATAAATATATTGTACATTAGTAATGTTTAATATAATATATTTCTTTTCTGTAATAGACAGTTTTGTATGATAGATAGCTTTATCTTGTTATCATTGATTCAGATTATCTTTTATCGTGAACGTGATTGAATGCGCGGTGAACACACGTATTTATATTATTGGTACTTTAAAAACGTCAATTTATAGTATTTATTGCATTTCTTAGAAATCGAATTGTCAAATAGGCAAAAACGGAGGACAGAGCTATGTCAGATTTTCAAGCATTGGTTGTTGGTCCCGACTGCCACACATTGATTTTTGACAGTCGTTAAGTCATTACAATTCTGACAACCAGTCTTACTATGGGAGACTGTGTTACCCAGTATGTGTGTGGAGGTAAGACAGACAGTCGTTATAACATACTAGTGTTCAGCTGTCGGGGAGACTGGAAGCCGACTCATATAGCTTGGAGTAAGGCTAGGCAAATAGTTATTTCGTAAGTTGTGATCCTTCACCTCAAAACATTAAAAAGTTGACATTAATTTGAATTTAATTTATAGTCTTGTCATTAACATAAATAATTTTCTGAATAAGTCATAAATTAAACAGTTATTCAATACCTATGACACATTATACTTGTATTGTGTTGTTTGTTACAAGTATCTAATAAATAAAATGATTAATTAATAGATATTGCATTGTTTTCTGATCTTTAAAGTTAATCCCCAGTTTCTAAAAAGCCAGTCATGACATTACTTAACCATCTGTCAAACGGTAAGTCAAGCGTTGTGATTGGTTGTTAGTCCGTCAACCAATGATTTTAGTTGACAGTAGGTTTTAAAATAGATTGAAATGAATAAATTTTCTGATGGTCGAGAGCTCTTAAGCTGAGATTTTATTTCCGTTTTGACGTCTTTCTCATTTTTAATTTTAACACACTAATGTTATAAAAATTATTACGTAAATTACTCTATCTGTCTCTCTACTCTTTTTACCGACTTCAAAAAGAAGGAGGTATTCAATTCGACTGCATTTTTTTTATGTTTGTTACCTCAAAACTTTCGACTGGGTGAACTGATTTTGATGATTCTTTTTTATTTGAAAGGTCTTGCTTCCAGTGTGGTCCCATTTTAATTTGGTCCAGTTATGACAGTGGGATCCATAAGAAAACCATATAAGACTTATTTTGAAGTCGGTTTCTTTTTGTAAGAATTATTATTATTATTAACAAATGCACAGCAAAACACATTGCCGATTTTGATAAATCTTGGTATGGAGTTAGCTTTAACTCCAAAAAAGTAACTGATACTGAAGTTTATAACTGATATAAACATTAGCGAAGCCAAGAGCGAAAGCTAGTTATAAATGTAATCTTTACATAGTATAAAATGAAGCCGCTTTCGCTGTCTGTTCGCTTAGATCTTTCAAACTACTCAACAGATTTTAATGCACTTTTCAGGAATAGACAGAGTGATTCAAGAGGTAGCTTTATATGTACAATAAATGCCTATTATAGTACAGAAAAGCTGAGAAAATCCAGATACCGTGCGAAACCGAGGAAGGTCGCATGGATATGTCATTGAAAAGTCACACACAAAATGGCATCTATTTAAAAACACTTACATTCTTCATTTCTGAAGCAACTAATGTCAAATGATTACCGCAAACGGTTTCGGTTCACATCAAACAATAGTATAATGACAAGCGGACAGTTAAGTTTTACTACAATGGTTAACCTTGCGCCAGATAATCGTGGTTAGGATTTGACAATTAAACTAAAGTTTACAAGACATCGGAAAATCTTTAAACAGATTAGTCTATACAGTAATAATAAATATGATTTTATGTAATTACTGGTCAGAGAAGAATACTTTAATAATAATATCATCATCTCCCGAGCTTTTTCTTAAACTAAGTATATAGGGGTCGGCTACCAGTCTTACTGGATTCAGCTGAATACCGTATTTTACATGGAGCGACTGTTTAACTGACCTCCAGTTAGACTGGTTGTCAAAATTGATGTAACGACAACAAGGATGTAGGTACGTATGACAGTCGGGACCTACGGTTTAACGTGCTTTCCGAAACACGGAGGGGTCTCGGTATCTTATAATAATATGTGACACATATTTAAAAGTAAATAGAATTTAATTACTTCAAATTAAATAAAAGACGGTGATTAGACCAAAAAGTCTAACCCAGCAAAAAGTTATGTAAACAAACACAAAATAACTCGAAATTAATAAGCCAAGTTAAGTAAATACTATAAAAACAGTCTACATTGCATAATTATACTTGTATGTATGTTATAATGTAGTTTCGTAACAAAAAACCGTATCAAGGTCACAAAAAATATCTGCAAAACATCGCGTACCCATGACCATGAATTAGAAAGAATGTAATAAAAACTATTTGAATTATTATCTATGGTCAACACAATGGAGGTTAGATTTGAGAAATGCATTTTAAATGTATCCTTGACCGCACTAGCGTTAGTCGAGTATTGAATCGACTAAGTGTGCACATCACTATTGCGTAATGGCGCGCGGAATATATTTAGTGTACGTTACCGAAGCGAACGAAATTCAAATCACGTTGCGTTTTTTACAATGATATTCTTTTTTCAAGAATTAGGTAGTGCTTTTATTATTTGTGGGTACATCTGGGTACATAGTACGTCATTTTAGACATAAATAAAGAATTGTATAATAAGTGAATAAACGAGACAAAAAAGAAGGTATGGAAACCAACTAGACTCATACTGAAATGTCTGGCCTCCTAGCAAAGGATAGAAAGAGAGAACAGTGTGTGGAAAAGAGACAGAGTCATTTACCCTGCAGTGGGATAATACGGGCTCGTCAGAGTATAATTAATACTAGTCATCGAATCAGATAGGTTTCAAATCTACATTATTTAATAGCTACTTTTGTTAAAATATAGAATATTGCCTAAAGGGACGATTAAGGTAATTAGATAAAACAAGAACTATCTTTAGCAGGTTAAACATACCTATTCTTATTTAAAAACCAAAGATTTTTGTTTAAAAATAACCTAACATTCTTACAGTGTCAATGAACAAAGCTAGATACTAAAATATTTATTGTGACTACGTTTTTACGTTCTTTGCGTGGCGTACTCTATACATTTATGACGCAACACAGTTGTGTCTGCCAAATATTTACTCCGTGAATTATATAAAGATCTTTGATAGTAAATAAATGACTCTGTCTCAAGCGATGGGTTCGTTTGTTACAGACAATCAGGGGCCCGAGTCTGCTATTTACACTCCGTGTTACTATGATCATAGTGGGATGATAGTGTCAACCCAATATGTGCCTAATTTTCGTATTCAGTTAAGCCAACAACAATCAGTGGCATACTGGCATGAGTGGGATGCGGTGTTGTCAATTTAAATTAAAAATAAAAGTATCAAACATTTTGTAATTATTAATAGGCAACACCGATTGGCACTAATTATTAATAATCGTTTCTTATGTTGCAAAAAATTGTATTAATTGTTTTTTGAATACTAATTAATTGTAAAAGCCCATACAATATGTAATTTCTATTAAAAACTTGTAAATAAGGATAATTATGTTTTAAAAAAGGAAAGTTTTCGTTGAAATTGACACATTGTCTATGAAAAATAAAAAATGTTTAGCCATAGATATGATGCAACTGCTGTCAAAAAATAGCGGAATACGAAATTGTACCGGCCATCGGTCATATTCACTCAACTCGCGGCTCAATCGTTCCAATGGCCAATTGTGACGTTTTGACAGTTAGTAGAATGCCAATTATCGTAAAATGGTCCCACTAACCCCACCCACTCAGACGATTCAAGCAAATGTAAATAGCAGACTCGGGCCCCAGGCGCTGACACGGGTATCTCTTATAAAAGCTAAACACCTTAAATAAATCGCGACAAAATCCGTAAAAAGTAGTTTGTTTCAATGTCTAACATTCGCGTAAACCTAAAGAACCAATACCTAAAACAAATTTCATTTAAAATAAATTTTAAATATACTAATATTATAATAATACTAGCTGTACCCGGCATGCGTTGCAAATTTGCAATGCAATTTTTTCTACCTAGCACCTGCCTACTACCTACACTACCACTTAGGGGTATGAAAAATAGATAGTAGCCGATTCTCAGACCTACTGAATATGCATATAAAATTTCATTTATAACATTTCATATGGTAACTAACATTGTGACACGAGAATTTTATATATAAGATTATCCTGGGACAACTCACACGTTCATCTGATCCCAAACTAAGCAGAGCTTGTAACTATGGTAACTATGGTAACCAGAACTGATGAGCATACTTATGTATTTCTAAATAAATACATATTATTACGTGTATGTATTACACCAGACCAGGTATTATAAACTCAAAAGCAGCTGTCTTTTTGTTAGTTTTCAAAGCTTAATATACAACCGATTTTCATTAAATTTGGTATTTAATTAGCTTTTACTCTAAGGAAAAATAACATTTTTGGTGTGTGTGGATTTACGACATTTATGCGTATATTTAAACACGATTGGAAAGTAGTATGTTCATATTTTTTTTTATTATAGGCGTAACAAAACCTGAGTAGGGATATATCTTATGATTTAATTTCTATATGTTCGAAATTACTGTCATTTTAAATATAGTTTAAAAGTTAGTTAAAACCTTTTTTCTTTTACCTGTTTAGTACAGGTGATGTAAACAAACGAGGTAGCGTATACTAATTCTGTTTTACATTTCGTAAGCAACTCAAGGTCAGCCATTTGCTACAGACGGTTGTTTACAATGATATTAGTGTAGTGTCGCCAATTCCAAGCGTTTACCTACTGGAAAAGGGAGGGTTTGTACATTTTTCAGGCAATAATAAACTATCTATACTTCAATAACCATATTACTATTATAAAAAGAATAAGTTTTTTTTTAATAAATAATAATAAATGCGGACTACATCACATACATTGTCCTGAACCCAAAGTAAGTAGATAAAGCACGCGTGTTATGGAATTCAGATACAACGAAGGTACCACAAACACCCACCCCGAGGCAATGTAGTAAAGTTGGTTTCTACATTGACCTGTCCGAGGATCGAACTTGGGAGCTCAGAGCACCTTGAAAACCGGTGCGTACGCCACTCGACCACGGAGGTCGTCAAAATACCCACCTTCCTATAACTATTTTACTCTTATAATATTATAAATGCGAAGGTAAAACTGCCCATTTGCTACGTCTTTAAGTCTAAATTAGTGTACCTATTTTGATGTTACTTGTCATGATCTAAGATTGGATCTTAAGAATGGACCTAGATACCTTTAAAATCAAAATTAAAATATTTTTGTTTCAAGTAGGCCTTTCAAAGATCTTTTCTTTTAAAACGTTAAATACGTTTAAGACTCTAGTTGCAGGTTCCAAAATGTCATTCCTATAGAGAAGAACCGGCAAAAACTCCATAATTTTTGCCGCTATAACCCACGCTTAAGCGGAGGCTCGAGCAACAACTAGCTTTCTAGTTATTAATCCGTGGTTATTATTAATAGCAAACAGATTCCTTAATTTGTCTTTATTAGGGAAAAGCATCTAATGATGATTTTTGGTATATCATCATCTCCCGAGCCTTTTTCCCAAGCTATGTTGGGGTCGGCTACCAGTCTTACCGGATTCAGCTGAATACCGTATTTTACATGGTATACATCGGTCCAAAATAACCAATCAGAAGCAACGGCATATGAGGCAAAACGTGACACTTTTGTTTATACGCCCTTAAGCTCTCTAACTTTATTTTTTCCTTCTATAATCTAAATAATTATGATAATAGAGTATAGCAAAGTTCCACAACTTTACTGCGAAGTTTCCGCTTAAAAATATTCCTATGTACTGTTTATGAAATTGCATGCCAATTTTTATCTAACTCCGGTGACTAATTTTTGGTTTAAAGACCAACAACAACATGTGTACAAACACAATTCGTATTTATAATATCCATTAGTATGAACTATGTGGGCTTCACAAAACATCAAGAAATATCGTGGCCGGCTCAGAAGAAAATGGGGGGTCGGACTTGACTCTTAAATAAATCGTAATTTCTAAATATTGTTGTCTATTTAATAATAGCGACTTATTTTTTTGACGCGTGTTAGTTTTATTTATTTATAAATATAAGATTTAATTTTAGTATAGTTGTAAGTGTTTATTGTTATATAAGATTAAAGTAATGAATTGTAAATAAAAAGTATAATATTAGGGTTTTAGATAGTTTTATTAAAACGGCGCGCTCCGTCTTGATACAAAATTTACGATAAAACTAGTTCATACTAGTGCTCACGGTTCATACACTGATAGGCTCACTCTTTAGTTCCTTATCTATACTCTAAGGTAGCTAGTCGTAAATAAGTTAAAATAAAACACTTTTTGAGGTAAAAACAACAAAAAATACATGTTTTGCTTCACCTCAACCCAATAACAACACAAGGCATTGTTTTTCTGGCTGTTTTTAACCAAACTTAGCGATGTCAAGGGTAGTTGCCTAATACATTGTTAAAAAACGTAGTTTTGTGTCAATTGCGCGGCAAACACTGATTATAGAGTACGTTGTCTCTGGTTAATACGATACTATTAAAAATATAGCCATTGTTTTTTTTCTGTCATGTAGCTATTAAGTATGTATGGGTAGCTATTTAACAGTATTATGGTCCGGCCGCTGAGAGAATGCGATCCTGACAGGTTGTTGTCAACAGGAAGATATAAGTTTAATGTGGCGAAGAATTTACTTTAATTAAATTTCTATCACTTATTTATCCTATAAACGAATCATATCATTCAAAACTATATCAGTAGGGTTACAATAAATAATATAGCACGGTTTTTATTTCCCCATATAAATCAAGACCAAGTGACATGTGTCAGGAACGCATTCTCTCAGCGCCCGGACTATAGGTGTTTATGACTATCATTGCAACTCTTATAAGCCAAGATCTACAATGATATCCAATGAATACCACGGAGACACTTAATTCGGTATGTCTAGAAACAATAGACTGACTTAGAAACCGCAACGAAATTAATCAGAAAAAGTATATAGGAATGGAAAATATAATTTTCAAAGATATTCCCTTCAGTATTGCAAGAAGGAGACAAAACTATAGTATGGTCTAATAAAATGTGTTGTGTTTGTCAGATAGACAGTCGTTATAACATACCGGTGTTCAGCTGTCGGTGAGACTGTGAGCCTTTCCCCCCGTGTCTAGACCAAGCTGGCCCGAGCCGGCCAAACTAGCAATTAAAATATGTCCCTAAATAATTAAAACTTAGATCCAGCCATCTCTTGTTTTGTCTTACTAAGATTGTTAGCAACGCACTAAGTAGAGGTCCGAACCCCGCAGGGGGTGCCTTTAGTGGACGTTGCTGACGTAGTTAGTTTTTCCTATTGCTCTGTCTGGAGGCCTTAAGGTCCTCGTCAAAAGTCCGGTGAAGCAGTCAAAGCCTGCGCTCAGGCTTACTGCAACGATCTCTAAAGCCGACCACAACATTACTTGGGAAAATGCTACGCAGAATAGTGGTATAGTAATAAATGTATAGGTGAGATAAAAAGGTATTTACAGGTGGAAATTGTAGTGTGTTGCCAGACTAAATTATAAGTATGATAAATGTATTGCACGTGTGAAAATGAGTGGGTGGTAAATTAGTTTTAACTTTGAAGTGAGCTATTAGTTGGCTACTTAGTTTTTTAAAGTTAGAAAAATAGAGCAAAGCTTTTTTTTCTGATTTTACGAAGATTTATCTGACAGAATTGAAATAATAATTTAAAATTTGTATAAAGGTGTTAACTTCGTATTTTTTTTTAATTGAGTAGAAACCATAATGAGTTTTATAGAGTCATTTTTATTGTTATGTTAAATTAATACGTGACTTCAACGACTTAATTAAACACAAAGATAGACAAATATACTACAAATAAAATAGACAAATTATGTACAGTGTTGTACATTATAATACTGTCTTCATGTTGTTTGTTTTTAATTAAATAAAATATCTTCAACATATCTTTATTTATTTCATTTACCTTGGACTTTACATAAATCATTAATTTATTAATTCGTAGACAACCAAACAATGCCAACAGCACAATTAAAATGCAAAACAGTATAAACTATAAATTATTATCATTGTTAAGACGATACTTATTTAAGTTAATCTTTTTACTCGATCTAACAACTATGTTTATTTTATCTAATTTATTCATGACTACTGGTACAATTACATTTCTTTAAATTCTTGAAATTTATTTAGAAGATACATTTACAAAATTATTCTAGAAAATTTATTAATTTTAAAATAATTTTACTCAACAAAAAGAGCGTATCCAATTTCAAAACAAGAACGAAAGATTGCGGCTGTATAATTTTGATATCTAAGCCTGACTGTTAAAGAGCAAATAAAACGTAAAGAAATGTCACACGGAGGCGCGAAAAAATAAACAATCAAGCGTGCTTTAAGTCAAATATAGTATTTTGTTTCGTAACACGTGCGTTAATAATAAAATATTATTTGTTTTTGTATTTGAATGAATTATACTTGAAACGTTTAACGCCATTTCAGTTTTTAATTTATTACTGCTTCAAGGCAAAGGGAAAATGTAACATCCTCACCTCGACTTACTAATCGATTATGAATTGTAAATGTAGACACTATCAACGAATATTAATTAGATAAAAAAAATATTTCAATGAAATATTACCAAAAAAAATAGTAATTCCAATTTTAATATCCACTTTTCTTGAAACACAACAGAAAAATAACTAACTCAATTTTTGTAAGAGTTCACTGCACTCCAAGCGGCCCGCGTATTATTTTTTTTATAAAAATAGACCGAACACGCGACGCCCACGGTTCTAATTTCGTATATTTTAAAAAGTTACGGACGCATGCGCTTCGCTCGCGCGCGCTTACCTACTGACAGCGCACATCGCAGATTCAACTCGATTGTTATCGATTAGCCGGCTATTTTAAAAGTGGAATCTGTTTCACCGAAAATTTGCGTCGACACTGCCATTTCAATTTGGTCGTATAACACTGAGAGAATAATGCTGCCAAATTTAAATGCTTCTATTTCTGATTCGGTATTATATGAATATTTAATTTAGTCGGTTGTCATGGAAATTCAATTCTAAGCGCGGTGCTAAGTCACGCGGTAGGCGTCGTTTTAGTAGCATATAGTTATTTTTAACTAGATTTAGACTAGCTAGCCAAATGTGAAAATGTCAGCCGTCTGTGTGGTTATTTTGCATTGATATTAGAGTTTATTAGGTTTTATTTTAACTGTACGTCTATTAAAAGACGATCAAATGATGATGTTTGACCTATTTTCGAAATGTCGCATTCTATTGCTATGCTTTTGTTTTACGCTTACATGTTCATTGCTTCATTTGTTTTCGTTAAATACGTTGAATAACGATGCAAAAGGTTAATGGATGTTGAAATTAAATCAATAATTATAATAGTCAAACTGACATAGGTAGGGTCAAGGAGGTAACAGTGACTCAGTCGACAACAGTGACTCATTAATGTTTCCAGGTTAGACAAAGCATAAAGTAGGTTTGTCTCTTTTGCAAACTATAGCAAGTAACCCCCAAACGTGTTTGAACCAGTCGGCCGGCCGGTGCAGTGTCGTTGTGTTGTGTCACAGAGAGAAAACAAATTTCGCTTGGATGAAATTAGATTTTAAGGTAAGTTTCTATGTTTTTTTTTACGTACATTAATGGCAATTGGTTATGACTATTATATTTGCTGGTTGATAAATATTGTATAACCTTCATTCATACAGTTTAATATGAGAATTGGATTTTAGTTTTATTGTTACAAAACAAAGTTTTCAAAATGGCGTAGTAGTGCACAGTGACTCAATTTTAAAAAGTACACAGTGGCTCGTGAGTCACTGTGTACATATGTACTAGTACCAGTAATTTAAATACTTATAATTGCTACATTTAAAAGCATTTTTTTTTGTTTTTAGAATGCCGCGACCCCAAAAGGAGAGAAAAATAGGCAATGTCCCTGCCGGGAGGATATGAGAGGGATTGCTATTAATTCGGAACGGAGAAACTATACGTAAGGCTTCGAAAAATGTTGGAGTCTCTTTTGCCACTTTAAAACGATACCATCATAAATTTAAAGATGCTCCTTCGCTGGAAGATTTGACATCATCCCAACTAGAGCCCAATTATTCAGTCAATACGATTTTCACAGCCGAACAAGAGATTACACAAAAAAATATATACATATATTATGTTATATTGACTTAATAATACTTACTTAATTTTATAAGAAAAGTCGCATTGTTAGCATTGTTTGTAAGAAAGAGTTTGTAGACTGTTAGAATACCTTGTTTTTTTCTTTAATAAATATATAAAACTTGAATTATTTTGACTATTTTTATTACTCCTTTTGATGAGTCACTGTGTACCTTTTGAGCCACTGTGGACCCCAGGGTTAAGTCACTGTGGACACCTGGGTGTGCACAGTGGCTCAAAAATCTTTTTTTTTGTTTTCTATTATTTATTTTATTTTAAACCTATTTTATGGAATTGTGTTGATGCAGTGTTTAACTATAATAGTTAATGAATAATATGTATAAGTTTCATATCAATCCAGTAAGGATTTATATTTAATTTAGCTTTTCGAAAAACACATGAGTCACTGTTGCCTCCTTAACCCTACTTATTTAATTAGGGGTACAGGTTAATCAGTTTTCCAAACATATTTTACGTCTAAAAAACATTTTATTCAGTTTTAAATCATTAGAATAAGAACCAATTGTATTACTTCTCCCCTCAGGGTTTTTACAACTTCCACATATTGATAAGAAGCATTACATTTTGTATTTTTTTGAAATTATTTCCTGAAATAGGTTAATATTCAACAAGGTAGCCATTTGCAATGTATAAATGCATATGTATATCTACACAAATATCTACACATAGCTTTCTTTGGTATTTTCATAATCAATATTAATATAATAGATTTTCAAGGACACTAAATAATAAACCAAATAGAAATCACTCTTTTTAATTTAATAATCCTATACCTAAAGCTTTGACCTAAAGATGGAGTAGGTATCTATAAATGCATAATTGAGTATGTAGTGGTCGTCGTCCCACTGCTGGGCACAGGCCTCTTCCCCTATAGAGAAGGCACAAGCATTGATCACCACGCTTGCTCAATTGCGGATTGGCGATTAAAAAGTAGGTAAATTAAAATAATTAAAAAGTAGAGACATATTATGACCCTAATTTCCCAAAAACGGTAAATATTTTTTTTAAATCTTTCTCTATAATATGAATATATGTAAAATACTAGTATTTCAGTAATATACAGGTTATTTGATTTACAAAGCGCTCAAGGTTAGCAGAAGGCTGTCATAGTTGCGCAAGCGCATAGTGACACTAGATGTGGCAGAGCGTAGTTAAGAGATAAGTAGATATTAGAATTAGGTCATAGAGTTTAAACTATGTTTTTTTGTTGCTTTTTTAGTACTTAGAGAATAAATAATTAAACTTTTCATTTTTGCCGCATAACAGTAAAAAAGGGAAAAAGCAGAAATGTCAAAAAAAAAAAGTTTTCGTTAAGAATTTGTCTTTTATACTTTTAGATTAAATATATAGATAGATACATAGACAGGCTGTTGAGAACTTCTCAAAGTTGAGTATGATTAACCGACTGCAAAAAGGACGAGTTTCTCAATTCGACGGCGTTTTTTTTTGTATGTTTGTTATACGATATCTTCTGTAGTTAGGGATCGATTTAAAAATATATTTTTTTATTATAAGTAACTTTACAGGTGGACCCATATAAATTTCATTAAAATCAGTTCCTTTTCACATTTAGTTGTATTTTTTAAGCCAGATTCTCGCTTTGCTAACAAGTAACCCGTTAAACGTGTCATGTACGACGCCATCTTTAAAATAAAACTTTATTACAGTCATAAACGTACCCTAATCACAGTTTGTTTTTAATATTCAGCCTGAATGGCTAAAATAAGGATACATAAGGGTTAACGGTTATTCTAATGGCGGTGACAAGATTTAATAAAATAAATTGTTTTTTAATGTTATGTGTGTTTAAGAATAAAACAAGTAGTAAATTGGTTTTATCACTGTGCAAAAGTATGACTGTTTAACAGTACAATAATGCAGCCTATAAACGTCCCACTGCTGGGCACAGGCCTCTTCCCATATAGAGAAGGCACGAGCATTGATCACCACGCTTGCTCTCTGCGGATTGGCGATTTCAGATCCCAAAGTTTTGGAATCCAGGTTTCCTCACGATGTTTTCCTTCACCGTTTGTCAGTAGTGTCTTAGAATAATTAAGAAAGTAGGTACATATATCTTTGAAAAAGCCACATTGGTACTTGCTGGGTTCGAACCTGCAACCTTGTGCATACAATTCCGTTCATTGAACCGCTAGGCCACCACGACATAACACATTATGATAATCAATTTTGTAAATACAGACTTGTAAATTAACCACTGATTTTTAATCATTATAACAATATTTTTCATACAAAGATGAGATTTTAAAGTTTTTTTAAATTAGTTAGTAGATCCGAAGAATTATAAAATTTTGAAGTTTTATTACATGGCGAAAATTATCTATTTCTAAACGTTATCATACGTTAATAATATTAATTAACTGCCTCGTTGGCCTAGTGGTGCTAAGCGCGACTGCTACGCTAGAGGTCTTGGGTTCGATTCCCAAGTCGACCAAGGTGTTATTGGGTTTTTCTATGAAATTCTCAGTAGCATGTCGGAGTTTGGATTTGTGCCCAGTTAGTGGCAATAGGCTCGCCCCCTATTACATGGGACCTAAACATACCGGCGAACTGTGGGTGTACATTGGTACACCTCTGCCTAACTCTTCGGGATACAGGCGTGATGGTATGTTATGTTATAATATTAATATTCTGTCCACCTAACTCTTTAACACTGAGTTAAGAATATAAAATACGCATATTTAAAATCTCCTACGATTAAACACATCTAGTGACCATACATCTTTGTATCTCTAACTATTGCCGTACTGTTAACAAAACAATCTGTGTCAAGTTTATAATGATTATTGTACTTTTTATGTAGGTATATATATATAAGTAAAGACCAGAAAAATATTTAGATGAGTATTTTTTGCCAACCAACTTTTTTATATGTCCCGGGTCTGGGTGTTTGTGGTACGTTCGTTGTTTCCGAATTCCATAACACGCGTGTTTTAGCTACTTACTTTAGGTTCAGAGCAATGTATGTGATGTTGTCCACATTTATTTATTATTATTTTTTATATTTTTGGGTTGGATACCAACTATTTCTATAGGTGTCAAAAAGATTTCCTTAATTTTAATATTATGTATTATCTAGGTTTATTAATATTATGCGATAACTACACCATCCGTTTATTATTCTCATGGATTAAATTTAAATAAAAAAAAAATACTCTTTCGAAGGACGAAATTAAGAACAAAATTTCAAAATAACCTCTTCAACTTTGTTGAGGTTTTTCGGTCATTAGTATAAGAAAAATAGGTTTATGTAATCAAGTACTTTGCGTATATCTATGTATGTACATATTAATAAATTGGGATATTTTACCCGGCTGCAACGAAGCAAAAAAGGAGGGTTATGTAGGTATATATTTATACTACAATAGTTCCATGTTACGATTGTTTTCCTACCCGTACCAGTTGACGTTAAAAAGGAACTCACGATGAATTAACAACGTAGTATTATGTCGGGCTTTGAAAATGGCGGGAAATAAGCACGTGACGAAATATTGTTGGCAAAATGTTATGTTTTATAATATAGGACTTATATAATGGCGTAGTTTTTATTGAAGTATTTACAAGATTTAGCCTTTTCGATGAAGATCGAAATATTTCCACCCGACGCAAGAACCAGCGTATTTTGAGTTAGATTCTGTAATGCTGTGTGTGTTTTTCTATTGCTCCGTAGCTCCTAAACGAATAGGGCCGATGTGATACAGGGTTTTAAAGTTGATGTGGTTGTTTACAAAGAGCTGTTTAGCATTCAATAGATATGCAATTTTCTAATATGTCGGGGTTATCTGTTTTTCTTTTTTTTTTTGTTGGTAGGTAAGTACCTGGCAGCTACAAAACCCAGGCTAGCAAAGACTTTTAAAATTAAAGTATTTTTTTCTAGACTTGATCGAATATAGTGTTGATGAATGAATGAAGTAATTCTACTAAGATATTTTCCACAAAATTTATTTATTTATAATAACCAACTTGAATTTACAGCTGTTTAAAACCACACACACGAGTTATAGGTCTGTACAAAATAAACATAACTACTTAAAAAGAACAAATTAAACATATTGACAAGCAAAATTATGAATATAAAAAGATATATTATATCCGCTCCCGCTTATATTGAGCACTACAGAGCCACAATGGAGTTAGTCAACACAGCATACTGTTATTCCATGTCTATCTAATTTGAGAGGACCGCGGTGAATAGGGTTTTAAACATGTACAAATATTACATAACTTTATTACTATTAACCGACTTCAAAAGGGGGAGGTTCTCAATTGATCTGTATGTTTTTTTACGCACGATATTTACCTTAATTTGTGTGTATGCTTTTTTATAAGTCGCGTTATATCTACAGCAATGATGGTTCGACTTCAGGAATCCTTATTGTCATCCATAATAACTCAGATGTGGTCCCATAAAATCAAAATAAAAAAATATTTATATCAAGTAGGCCTTTTTAAGCTCTTTTAAAACGTTAAATTACTGACTCTACTTGCAGGTTCCAAAATATCATTCCAATGGAGAAGAACCGGCAAGAAACTCCATAGGTTACTCTTTTGAAAAAAAGGTTAACATCGATGTTAAAAATACAATTATTTAAAAAATATACAAATATGCGAAATATGCGATAAAGATTTCATTGAAGTTTCTACATTTATGTAAAATTAATTATGATATAAATAAACGCAATTTTTATTTGGTTTTTCTCCACAGAAATTATATTTTAGAACCGCGCAACTAGAGCCTTTTAACATTTTGAAAGTGCAGTGTTGTAAAAGACGAAAATATTTAGTATAAAAATAAAGTATAATTTAAGTATAATTAATGAAAACCGCTACGCATATTGTCTTGTAATATTTTTATTTGCGAGATAATTATGTGGGTCAAAATTTCAAACCAACTATGTAAACTTTCCAAAACATCGAATAAATAAATGCGGACAACATCACATACATTGTTCTGAACCCAAAGTAAGTTGCTAAAGCACTTGTGTTATGGAATTCAGATACAACGAAGGTACCACAAACACCCAGACCCGAGACAATGTAGAAATGTGATTTTTCTACATTGACCCGTCCGGAGATCGAACCCGGGACCTCAGAGCTAGCGACACCTTGAAATCGGTGCGTACGCCACTCGACCACGGAGGTCGTCGAATGCATAGAGAAAAGTAAATAAGGTCGAATGATTGTTATCACCTAAAATCTCTTGTCAAACCTAATTATTTCTGACTACGTAATGCATTTTCTTTTTCGCTAAATTGGCGGGATAGAAATTTGCGAGATAATTATAAGTAAGTACTCTTTAGTACTTTAATAGGATGACAGTAATATTACATAATATCAGTTATAAATACAAAGGCTATTCATAGCTAATTGCGTATTGCAAATCATTGTAATTACATTTAGCTACAACTGCAATCTACGCGCTTAATACAACGCCATCTATATCTTTTAAACGGAAACTCTAACGATTATGCAGTTATCGGTGTCGCTTTTCATTTTGTGTATACTCCGGCCGCTGAGAGAATACGTTCCTGACAGTTCATGGTCAACAGGAATATATTACTTTAATGTGTAAACGAATTGGTTACAATGAATAATATGGTACGGCTTTCATTTCCCCATACAAATCAAGACCATCTGACATGTGTCAGGAAAGCATGCTCTCAGCGGCCGAATTATAGAAATAGATATAAACTTTCTAGTTAAATTTAAAATCGTATGTATCGAACTGCTTCAAGCAATCCGTGTTCGCGGCCTTATAATTGACTGGCGTTTAAGTAGTCGTTATATTATCTGTCCCTAGATCAAGCTATTCCAGCCGGCCAAAATAGCAATATAGTATGTATATACAGGGTGTTAAGAAACCCCTGTCCGACCCGTGAAGGTGTTGGTAGGTATCGATATCTGATTACAAAAATGTGGAAAAGAATGGAAAAAAAAAGAAAATAAAAATATAACCTAATTTTTTTTTTCTCAAATGTTGAGAGAGAGTCGGCGTCGTCAAAGATGCTACCTAATTACCAAACAAAAGACCCCCAAAAATACCGACGAAATTGGTGTTTTAGTTTTTGTTTTAATCTCAAATTTAGGGAATTTCGGGGCAAAAAATGGTCATTTCAAAATCCATTATTATTGTTTCTATCATGAATTTTCCAAATTTGATATTTTATTTGGGCATGTGATTGTGAACCCTATATCACCCTTTCGGGTCGGACGGGGGTTTCTTAACACCCTGTATGTCCCTAATTAATCAACACATTTTTTGCCTCATTGAAATTGTTGGCATCGCAATAAGTCGGGGTCCGATTACGAACCCCGATTCCGAAGTCCAGTGAAGCAGTCAAAGCCTGCGTTCAGGCCAACTTTCTACATCTCCAAAAAATAAATAATTAAGTCTTTATAATATATTTTACCTTTCATGTGATCTGAAGTGTCGGCTCTCATAATATCTGTTAAATAATGTTCCAGTGACCGCATGTTGTCTAGACCGCTTCTTTCCTGCAACAAAATAAATAAAAAAACATTAATATACATACAATTAAAGTAATGTAACATGTTGGGACAACACAGACGGCCATCTGTAGTGCAATTCTGTAACATTATTTTCATGTCTCGACAACGGAATCCGCGGTGAGATGTCTAATACGTATTCTCGAATTTGAATTCTAAATTAAGGCCAATTGGGTTCACTTTTGAAGTGAGCTTTATTGTCACTCAGGTGAAGCTCGATACCGAAATTATTTACAGAATAGACATACTGATCCCAAACTAGGCAGATCCTGTACCTACTATTTCAAGACCACTGATATAGCTACTTATATATTTCTAAAAACATACATTTTTGTTCGTTGGGCCCTAGCTTGCCACATAGTTACTAAGTTTCATCAAATTCGTTTCAGCGGTTTAGCCGTGGAAGCATAAGAAACTGTCACATAAAAGTACTGAAGAGTTCTTAAATATAATTTCACCGACCAACTAAATATATTTTAACTATTAATACCATTATCTACTATATTAGTTAAGTTTCTCAATTAAGTTTACGATAAGATCCAGCTTAGTATGTTGACAGAAGCAGTCGCCATCTTGCTTTAAACCCCATTGATTGAAGATTTAAGCTTCCTTGTGGTTGACAGCCATCTATAGATACCACATTATAATCTACTAGCGACCAGACCAGGCTTCCTGCTTTATGAGGAATATTTCGGCTTTTCTGTTCTATAATATGCATTTATTTTACATATAAACCTTTCTCTTGAATCACTTTATTTATTGCTAAAAACTGCATTAAAATCTGTTGGTTAGTTTAAAAGATCTAAGCCAACAGACAGCGACTTAATTTTATCCTTTATAAAGTAGATTATGTGAGGTAAATCTTGCTATGTATACAGGACGTTACTGAAAGGGTATATCTACCCAAAAGGGGTGAAGAGTACATCTGGTATAGAGTCAGTTTACAAAATTTCAGCTCAAAATGTGTTAATTACCCGGTATACCCAATTTTTCTCATCAATTATTCGACACCAAAAACCATGATATTTTAGGATATTATTTCAATTAAAAACATGAAATACCTACCTTAATAATAAATTCGTACGTTAATTAAATAAACCTCAATATTTAAAAACTAAAAATGTATTTGAATTATTTCCATGGCTACGTAAGTCGCTACGTGCTACGCTCGTAGGTTTTCTCTAAGAAAGGGACAAAGAGTATTTAATATTGCATTTTAACTAAGCAACCTTAGAAATTCCCTTTCGAAGAATTAAACTCCATTTTCGCCTATAAACCCCTTTATGTCAACCCTTCTGACCCGACAAAAAATAAAATAAATTAATTGAAATGGTTGACGCCATTTTCTTTTTTTCATTATTCAATAAATGGAGGGAAAAATGTTAAAAACATCAAAGGGTAAAGTATAAACTGTACAGCCAGTTGACAGTTCCGTGAAACATGGACGATTATATCCATCCTTGAGTTGAAATAATCAATACCACCTATTCTATGTTAGAAGCTTCACAAGTTGTGGAAAATATGCATTATTTAAGTGCATTATTCAATTCAAAATGGTGACCAAAATCGATTGAAGAATGAAAACGCAATTTCCCAACCAAAGTACGAATTAATGCCGTAAAAAAAGTAATAAAACAAATGCGTTTTCAGTTTCACAAACAAATGTTATGTAAACTTCAGTTAACAACTACCAATCGCGTGCCACTGCAGCAACACTTAACGGGTCGTGATTGGTTGATATTGTATAAGAAAATATAATAATTTAATTTGCCTCGCCCCTATTGATAGTTGCATAAAAGGACTGAGTTCCCTATTTGCGTGACCTAATTTGAATTTAGAATCGCATTGCGTTGACCTTTCGACCTATTTGCAGTATATTTTAAAAGGTAAAAGAATTTTAAATTGATTAACATAAGCTGGAATAAACCTTAATCCGTTGGCACAGAGTTCATTTTCTTTTAGCAGGAAACTGTTGGTTGGGTTAGTGGGTTTAATTAATTGTCGACTTTATGTCATTGTAGTAAGAATCAATGTTGCCTGTAGTTTCCTTAGCGTTATGGCGCAGTGCCGTGATGACGTCACACTGCGTAGCGGGAATTGGGTCACTAGGTTTCCAACATGGCTTTTCTGCTAAGTTAGGATGCAACAAAGATATTCTACAATCTATGTAAGATGGTTATTTTGTTGACATTTTGTAATGGTGTCTATAATTAACCGAACTTGTATTGATTTTTAACCCTCGACGCAAAAAGGGTTGTCTAAGTTTGATTCCTTCCCACGGAGGCGGCATACGAGACCTTTTTAACCGACTTCTAAAAAAGGAGGAGGTTATCATTACCGCTGGTTTCCGAAATGGTAGGAACTAAATAAACTTTAAGTAAGTAAATAGATATAGGTAGTAACCTAATTAAATATTAGACGGGATATAAAACAGGTAAATTTTAATATTAAATTGTAGTATTACTCTTTTACTTATAAACGTGAATATTTTGCTTCCAGTTAATTATATATAGCTACATAAAGCCATAATATCCTCTTTTTTAAATCGGGAATTGAGTCCTTTAGTACTTAACCTAAAATAAAACATAACATAACATACCATCACGCCTGTACCCCCGAACAGTTCGCCGGTATGTTTAGGTCCCATGTAATAGGGGGCGAGCCTATTGCCACTAACCGGGCACAAATCCAAACTCCGACCTGCTACTGAGAATTTCATAGAAAAACCCAATAACACCTTGGTCGACTTGGGAATCGAACCCAAGACCTCTAGCGTAGCAGTCGCGCTTAGCACCACTAGGCTAACGAGGCAGTTTAACCTAAAATACAGATAAAACTAACATCGATTTTTAAAACTATGTTGACTGATTTGACATTAAGCTACAAAAATAACGTTAGGAAACGGAACTAGTCAGGAAGCTATATTGACAGACGTATCCTTTTTTTTTTATTATTATATTATGAAGAGGCCAGAAGAGGGGATAACCCATACTGTGTTACCCAGTAAATGTGTTGTCAGATAAACAGTCGTTACAGAGTCATTTGGGTCAAGTGTGCGCATTTAAACTTTGACGCTTCAAAAACTCCAAAATTATTTGTAGAATGAAACAAAACTGTGTTAATTAGTAAGACTGTTCATTTGTAATCAACTTAGACACAACAATAGTATTGTCAGTAGCTTATATTTTAAGAAACTATAGAAAACAAAGACCGTTCCATACGCGCACACTTACCCCAGTATAGGGGTATGTGTGCGCAGCGATGAGGGTAAGTGTACGCAACAACAACAAAAAAGAAATATTGAGCTATATATTTTTATAACATAAACAATACATAAGTATTATATAATTTTTAAAATTTTCATCATAGGTTCTTAAAGTAATCAACATAATTATCATCATAAATCAAAATATGAGACCCTAGTAAAGATCATCACATTGTTTAATATATTTGTATCTTGTATATCAGTCTCCTGATCCTTGGTGAATGTCAAAGAAAATCTTCCCATGCTGGTTGCTGTCTTCCCAGCTTTTAAACGTTTTCACAGAGTACTTTCCTTAAGTCCGCATTGCGCACACTTACACAACAGGCTTCTGCGCACACTTAACCCAAACCATAGAAACAGAATCGTATGAATGTCGTTGATTATTGCGTTATCATAACAATTTAAACACTGGCAAATAACAAACTAGATATTATGTTGCACTCGATAGCAAATAGCATATTTTCAAAAAGTTTACATGACTACAAAAGATTACGCGTCAAATGTGACGAAATATCGTAAATATTTAAGCAAAAAACTTCATTTACCTGTCAAATCAAAACGGCGCGCGAGCAGCCGCTGTGATTCGAGCGCTTCGCAGGAGGTCCCGAGGGGTACTTTAGAGGGGGGTTGCCGTTCCTTAGCTTTAAATATTTTTCGAGATATTTTGAATGCGCACACTTAGACGCTGCGCACACTTGACCCACATGACCATATAGCATACTGGTGTTCAGCTGTCGGTGAGACTGGAAACCGAACACAACATAGTGCGGGAATTAAAAAGGCTGGAATTATACAGGGTGTTAAGAAAGCCCTGTCCGATCCGTTAAGGTATGGTTAGGTATCGATATCTGATTCCATTAATGTAAAAAGTAATTGAAAAAAAAATGAAAAAAAACTTACAATTTTTTTTTTCTGAAAGTTCAAGTTAGACTGTCGGCGTCGGCACAGGTGCTGTCAAATGATCATACAAAAGGTCTCCAATAATACCGACGATAATTGGTGGTGTAACTTTTGTTTTATTCTCAAATTTAGGGAATTTCGTGGAAAAAAATGGTCATTTCAAAATCCATTATTATTGTTTCTATCATGAATTTTCCAAATTTGATATTTTATTTGGGCATGTGATTGTGAACCCTATATCACCCTTTCAGGTCGGACAGGGTTTTCTTAACACCCTGTATATAGTGATTTTATAAAGAAAATAAAAAAATTGGCCATCCTTGTTAAGAATACATTAATTTAACTGCAATTTGACTATGTTTTTATGCAAGTCCTTACTTAAAATCGTTTTACTATTATACTTAAATGTTTACTAAAATAAAGAAATATATTAGTAGGCAGTTGTTTATCTAGCTTGATCATGCCTAGCCTTTTCCCAAGCTATGCTGGAGTCGGCTACCAGTCTTACCGGCTTCAGCTGAATACCGTATTTTACATGGAGCGACTGCCTATCTGACGTCCACAACCCATTATACTGGGTAATATAGTTGTTTATCTAGATAAATATTATACCAATTCTGTTTTCCAATAAACTCACTGGCAACTTTAAAAGGTTTCCAGTACTGCCAACTGACAGAATCCACAATGCAGCCAATCGCACGCGATGCAGGAAATTAGGTTAGCTCAGCAATTCGAAAATAGAACGAAGCGAACGGAAGTTGTTACAATTTTTTTGTAATCTTAGATATTGTCGTTCCGTTACTGCCAATGTTTTTTTTTTTATTTGCATAAAGTTAAGCAAGGAGGTTTGGATTCTTATCTTTAAATATGTATCTTTAACCTCCTTGCATGAAAATTAGCGTTGGGTGTATAGTTTTAAGTTATGGTGTATCGTTTTAAAGTTATTCAACTGAAATTTTGAACGTAAAATAGTCTAGACTGCAGTCAGTAGATAGAGATAAGAAACATGACAGAAATAAAATAGTTTCTTTTATTACTGTTGATCCGTACAAATAATGCGATGTCTTTCTGCCTGTCTGATACTTTTCACGGCTTAACCGCTGAACCGAATTTGAAAAAACTTTGTGTGGAGTAAGCTTGGGTCTTAATAAATAACATAGGCTACTTTTTGACGCGACAACAGACACCGGAGCGGGCAGAACCGCGGGCAACAGCTAGTAACTCTACAAAGCTACACTAGATTGACCCTACAGCTTAACCTGGTTTAATTACAATATAAAATAATAATAATAAATAAATGCGGACAACATCACATACATTGCTCTGAACCCAAAGTAAGTAGCTATTAAGCACTTGTGTTATGGAATTCAGAAACAACGAAGGTACCACAAACACCCAGACCCGAGACAATGTAGAAAAGTGAGTTTCTACATTGACCCGTCCGGGGATCGAACCCGGGACCTCAGAGCTAGCGACACCTTGAAAACAGGTGCGTACGCCACTCGACCACGGAGGTCGTCAATAATATGAAACCTAACCTATGGACACGCAGAAAATAGGTATCTCTCTTCTAAAAGTAAAAGTTTTTTTTTTCTAATACGGCGCTGTAGTTTTGAAGATTAGTTGTTACAAACATACCCATAATTTCTATATAACGTTAAGTATAGATATCTAGGAACCTGTAGTTACATCAAGGTCTTGTTACATATTTATCTTATATCTTTATCTTAAACCTTATCATAGGATGATCTTGTGGTTATGAAACATGATTTTTAACTGAATTTATAAGGTAAATAACATTGGTTGTGAAAAAAAATTGTAAGTCGTTATTTTGGTGTCAACTTAATAGTCTAAGATCCCGTTAAGACCGACCTTCACCGAGATGCTTATTTAATGAAACGTATTTTATATTTAATTTAATATGTCAATAAATATAATGCATATGGGTTGCCTAGCAAATTTCAGTCCAGACTATATTTAATTAAAAATTAAAAAAAATATTTTTTAAACATTTCACCGGTATGATTATTAGATAAATTCTATACCAATCGACAGTATGAAGCCCATAGAATAAGCAAACGTTAGGTTGCCTATTCTTTTCCGGTCACAACTATAGGGTTGCCATAGTATCTACGAGTCTATAGTTGTGACCGGAAAAGAATAGGCAACCTAACTCTTACTTCATTCACACTCGCCTTTTACACTTTTTTCGTCAATCGTTCTTCATTCATTCTCTCGACATAGCCAAACCATCTCAGCATACCTTTCTTAATTTTTGTCTCAACATCCATCATCTGACATACTTCATCTACCTTACCATCCATATATACACTCCATTTCTTTATTAATTTCCAGTACTATACTTTATACTCATGTATTCACATATTCTAGGGTTTTTGTAGGTAAGATTACTATTTAACCAACTTCAAAAGAAGGTGTTCTCAATTCTACTATATTTTCTTTTTTTTTGCATTTTTGTTACGCGATATCAAACATGCAAAAAGAAGATCCATACCTAATTAACGTTTTAGCAAAAGGTTTTAAAATTGAATACACTGTAGATTTTTACAGTGATTTTTGTCCATACAAACAAGGCTATGAGATAAGCCAGCAATCTGTCAAACAAGTGTCAATGATTTAGAAAAAATGGCTGATAAGATACATTTTTAGGTTATGTAGACCAGTATATTCTAAAATCGCCAATCGCATATGAGTAAGCGTGGTGATCAATGCTCGTGCCTTCTCTATATGGGAAGAGGCCTGTGCCCAGCAGTGGGACGTTTATAGGCTGCTATTATTATTATTATTATTTAGAAATATATAAGTATGTTTATCAGTTGTCTGGTTACCATAACACAAGCTCTGCTTAGCTTGGAATCAGATAACCATGTGTGAGTTGTCCCAGGATATTATATTATTATTATTATTATTTATTTATACAGAATGATATTTAAGAGCGAGCGGAGATGAGCTCTTTCAAAACTGTTGATGAGTTGTTGTTGAGTTTTGCTTCCCAAGAGACCAATAACATGTGGATTTCGACAAAATATTGATAAAATAACCTGTACCTGATAAGAGATAAGGTTTTGATTGAGCTGTTTGCTATCTGATTGTGGCAGTTCATATTTCTTTGACCCCGGTATTTACAAATCGTCATGACAACTTCTGTCAAGTGTCAAAATATTTTTTAACGGGCAAAAAAGAGGGATGTTATATGTTTTACGTGGCGGTCTTTGCGTCTATCTGTGTGTATGTCTGCGTCTAAACGGAGAAACCAATTTTAATGCGATTTTTTGTTTGAAAGCTGACTTGTTCGTGATGGTTTTAAGCTATAGGTAATTTATGAATATCGAAATCGAATTATTGTTTTGTCGACCACTCGAAGCAGTCGAACAGTCCATATACCCAGCTGACCCGGCAAACTTCGTACTGCCTATCAGTCGATTCTTTAATCATTTAATTTTTCTCTCCTTAAGAACCATCCTCGTACTTCAAGGAATATAATTAAAAAAAAATAGCGAAATCGGTTCAGCTGCTCACGAGATTTGCGCTTAGCAACACATTCAGCGAACAATTTATATAATAAAGATAAATCTATACGGGCATGGTGTTAATTTATAAAAAAAACCTCATACTTATTAAGTGTAAAAACAAAAGAGTAACAGTAAAACTGGTATACCTATTATCTGTCACGATAACCACTTTTCTGTCAGTCCCTGAGTTACACCTTATCGGTCAATGACCTGACATGCAAATTCGGCAGTGAAACTAACAGTATAGCAAGTTATTTTCTACTTAGAAAATATAACTTAGAAGTTCATGAAAAGTCTCATATAAAAGTGGTTTTAAACTCGAAAAATCGATTGTATGTATTTAGAAATATACAAGTATGTTTATCAGTTGTCTGGTTACCATAGTACAGGGGCCCGAGTCCGCTATTTTAAGTCAGTGAGTGGTGGGTTAATAAACGTTCCAGTGTACTTGTTATTGTGCCTAATTTTCGTATTCAGATAATTTTAATTTAATGACAAATGTACACCTACCTGCCACTGTTGTCATTGTAGGATTGCAAGTGACTGTTCTTATCTAAATACGAAAATTAGGCACAAAAACAAGTACACTGGAACGTTTCTTAACCCGCCACTCGCTGACTTAAAATAGCGGACTCGGGCCCCAGGTTACCTAGTTAAGGATCAGATGGTCGTGTGTGAGTTGTCTCAGGACTAAAAGGATTTGTGATTTAAGTAAGCCAAATTATAACTGGGAGCTAGCTTATTTTAGTAGATAATAAGTAATCTCAGTAACCAATTAAATTGACTGGCCTGTTGGTCTAGTGGTTAGTGACCCTGACTGCTATACCGGAGGTCGTGGGTTCGATTCCCACCCTGGACAAATGTTTGTGTGATGAGCACAATCATTTGTTCTGGTTGTCTGGGTGTAATTTATCTATAATATGTATGTACTTAGAAATATATAAGTAAGTTTATCAGTTGTCTGGTTACCATAACACAAGCTCTGCTTAGCTTGGGATCAGATAACCGTGTGTGAGTTGTCCCGGAATATTATTATTATTAATTATCTTTCTATAGTCTAAAATGAAGTCGATTAGATCTTTTCAACTACTCAACCGATTTTAATTCAGTTTTCATAGTGATCAATGCTCGTGACTTCTCAATATGGGAAGAGGCCTGTGCCGAGCAGTGTGACGTTTATAGGCTGGTGTTATTGTTATTATTTTAGGAATAGAATGATTCAAGAGAAATGTTTATATGTTTAATACCTAGCATATTAGTAGGTATCTAAATTTCCGGGCAAAAAATAAGATAGCCACCCTAGTATAAAATGTACCTATCTTTTAGATTATTCTTCTCAAAACAATAGTGTTTTTGTAACCAAAAGTTACATGAACACTAATAAAAAATACATACAAACAAAGATAAAGATTTTATTTTAGTATAGTTATAAGTGTTTGTTCTTGTATTAGATTTAAGTATTGAATTGTAAATAAATAAACTACAAACAAATATAACAAACTCCTTACTTAAACCTCGTTTCCTTTCAAAAAGTTTCAAATATGTCTTCTCCACCATTTTGCGTCACATTTTATGTTGACAATATTTCGGTTCTCCAAAACACAGATAAGGTGTGTTTGCGCACACAAGTGTTCTGATAACCCAATTACAGGGTAAGCAGAGTTCTTAAGAAACTATACTATCAACAGAGAACTAGGAAAGGATTTTAGAAGAAAGTTCAAGTCAAAATTTGACGACCTCCGTGGTCTCCGTGGTGTAGAAACTAACTTTTCTACATTGCCTCGGGTCTGGGTGTTTGTGGTACCTTCGTTGTTTCTGAATTCCATAACACAAGTGCTAAATAGCTACTTACTTTGGGTTCAGAACAATGTATGTGATGTTGTCCTCATTTTATTTTTATTTAAAAAATGGCCGCCAAAAAAAGTGTCATCATCATCTCTGTGCCATGTACCTCTATGGCCCGGCCGCTGAGAGAATGCGTTCCTGACAGGTGGTCAACAGGAAGATATATCATAAAGAAGCAAAGAATTTACTACAACTAAATTACTATTACTTATTTGTCCTATAAACGAATAATATGATTCAAAACTATTCAATACGCCAGGTTAAAATGAATAATATAACACGGTTTTTAATTGCCCCATACAAATCAAGATCAACTGACATGTGTCAGGAATGCATTCTCTCAGCGGCCGGATCATAATACAAAACTCTCATTTCGTAATTTTTAACTATAGTGTGGTTATTAAATATCGTTACTATGAACCTTGCTATATGATTACAGCTATCTTTACCACCCGTCAGTCAATTGACAATTATATGTACAACACTTGTACAACATGACGTACAACTGTGACGTCACACTGTCTATGACGTAATTAACCATGCTGTTTTATTTACTGTAATATCGTGTAGATAGATCTATGAACAAAAATCTATCAGTTTCGTAAAAGTAAGCGTTGTGATTATTACACAAGTGTACGACATTGAATATATTGTACATTGAGTTGAAAACCAGAAGAAAATTAATAAACATCTTCGTGACGAAATGTCATATAACTTTATTTACGGCGTATCTCAAAATGCCGCCAAAATAAAAACGGAAAATTGACAGGTCAAAAAAGATGGCGGGCGAAACTGGGCTACGAATCGAGCGTCCTTTGGGGAATCATTTATTTATTTATTTATTTATTTAGAATAGAACGGTACATACACCAATTACACTACTCATAACACAAAGAACAAAAATAACAAAAATGTGTGTAACTATTACATCTAGGTACATAGGTATTACACATAATAATTAAATTAGAAACTATACATCTTTACGATTTAATCGTATTAGGTCTTTTTCCCTTTTAAACACTCTTTTACTCTACTCGCTCACAGAACTTCAAACATTCCGACAAAAATAATCCTCTGCTACTCGCAAACACGTCACACTCGGGTCTCGAATCCAGGAATTGGTTCAGTAATTTAAGCGTGCGGGGTAACGGGGATTTAGCTCTACTGACAGTCCTACATGATGGTGTTGCAAAAAGATGATGCTTACGGTTGCGACAATAATTGTCGGGAGCGAAAATGCAAAGAAGCTCATTGTGGAGATCAGGCGCATCAATTTGTCCGTGAATGATTTTGTACACAATCAAGATTTGCTGCATCATTCGCCTAACTTGAAGTGAGTTGTAACCTAGACTTCCCAGCAAAAACAGGGTTGGGTACAGATATGGGTAATAGCCGTAGGCACGTTTGTATAAGTATCTTAGAAACGCTTTCTGTACCTTTTCTATGAGTAGGACATATGTGCTCTCATGTGGGTTCCATATGGCAGCACTGGATTCTAATTTACTACGTACGAGCGTATTGTACAACAATTTGATAATATTTTGACCTTGGAAATCACGACTGTTTCGGAGAACAAATCCGAGCCTACGAAAAGATTCCCTAGCCGTTGATGTCATATGATCATGGAAGGTAAGCCTCTGATCAAATGTAACGCCCAGGTCTTTCATGGCTATTGTTCTTTCAATTGTGCTGTCACCTAGTTTATAATCAGCGTGAATTGGGCGCCGCATACGACCAAAGGTCATTACACGACATTTGCTAGGATTAAACTCCATTTTGTTTTGCTGACCCCAGTTGTAGAGGGCATTTATGTCATCTTGGAGAGCCAAGCAATCCGCATGCGAATTTACTTCCATGAATATCTTCAAATCATCAGCATACAACAGACATTTAGAGTGCTTAAGAACGGTGGGAAGATCGTTGATCATTAATAGGAACAACAGAGGTCCGAGGATAGAACCCTGACTTACTCCGGAGCGCGTGTGATAAGGGTTTGATTCATAGATACCCAATTTTACAAATTGCTGGCGATCTCGGAGATAGTCGGCGAAGAACCTCAAAAGTTTAGGGGAAAATCCAATGTCACTTAGTTTTGAAAGCAAAATGTCATTATTTACTCTGTCAAACGCCTTTTTGTAGTCAAAGTATAAAACGTCAACTTGACAACGACGATCGAGCCTGGATGAGATGTAGTCTACTAGAGTAAGCAAATTAGTGTCTACTGATCTTTTGGGTCTAAACCCGTGCTGTTCATTGGATATTTTGATTTCAACTTGATCTAAAATGTGTTTATGCAAAATGTTTTCAAAAACTTTTGCCAAAGAAGGTAATATTGCTATTGGCCGGTATTCCTCGACATTGATTTTATTATGAGTTTCATATCATAGAAAGTGGGACTTGCGTATCTAAGGTAGCTATAGAATAATATAATACATACAGTGAACAAAGTTTACCCAGTAACCTACAAAAAGAATCAAACAACGGTGGTGTACCTAAAACCATAACCTAAAAGAGAAAAAAAAATCGTAAATAGTAGTTCAAAACGATTCTACTGCACTCGTAAAGGTATACCCATCTCTCTCACGCAGTACGCGAAAGAGCGGGACGGAGAAAATGGCGAATCCACGTGAAATGACGAAGGCATCATGCAAACAGCCTTGAAATCCTATTAACCGATAACAAAGAAATTTCTACCAACGTTGTTACCTATTTTTCATCCTTTTTTACATGTACGCGTAAAGATGGCGTTTTGACATGTTTTTTTCAGTTTTAAACGTTATTTTAGCCCTATTTCTTTAAACAAACATCTAAAATTTACCCTAAATATATCACTTACATTTTTGAATAGCAAGTTAGTGCTGAAATATTAATTTTATTATCTGAAATTACATGTAAAACAAGCGTAGTGATCAATGCTCGTTCTCTGTATGTGGCCTTTGTCAGTGACAGTTACAGGCTGAATATTAGATCATCACTTGACAGGAGTGGCTGAATGATATAATACCTGTGCTTAAGAGATTTGTTGAAGTGTTACCTATAGCTATTTTTACATTAGGCTATGGTTTATATACGTATTTATTATAATAAATGTACTCGTAGTATAGATTACTAATAGGTAAGTTTTGTATAAACAAAACGTCTTACTTTCTTCAGCTACGCAAATAAGACAATAAATGCCTACCGATTTCGTATTAGCTACCTACTTATATACTACATAATTATACACTATCGTTGATAAAAAGGAATATATCGCCTTATACAACAAATATAAGCATTGAATTGAGAACCACCTCCTTTTTGCAGTCTGTTTATCTGTCTGTAGCATCGTAGCTACTAAACAAAGAGGCCGATTGGTTAGCAATCATTTAAAATGAGATAATTTTTTTTTAAATTGCAAGTTTTTCTTTTTTAACTTTTCAATTGTGTATGACGCGCCTTTTTCCATTATCTTTGTAACACATATATATGTTGTTAATTCCAGTCATAAATATAAATCATAACATTCATTATCGTGCCAATACACTTATCTACAAATCAAGTTTAAATATTTTACTGATAACGGCTTTTTTATTATATTTAGTTAATGACCCTTATTTTGTTACTTACTTTAGCTCTTAAACCCTTTAAAATAATAATAATACCAATATATACGTCCCACTGCTAGGCACAGTCCTCTTTCCATATAGAGAAGGAACGAGCATTGATCACCACATTGATTTTAGAATCATCATCATCATCTCCCAGCTCTGTTCCCAATTATTTGTGGTCGGCGCAATGCGTATTCAGCTTCCATTCATCACTACAACTCGTCATCTCAGTATTCACGCTTTTCTTTCTCATAATCCATCCACCTCTTTTTTGAAACCCATTCACATTCATAATCATAACTCGTCTAATTAAGTGATTTTTGAAAATTTCAGTTATTACATATAGGGTCTGAAAAACACAATGGTTTCCAATCCATGATACACGATTATAAGCATGATTATTTAAGTATTTGTCAGAAACTACTAATGTCATTGTGACCTCTCTTAATAGTGTGCATATTCATTTACAACTTAGTTAAGTGTAAGCTTCGTCGAAATCAGTCCAGGGGCCCGATGCCGCTATTTTAAGTCAGTGAGTGGCCGGTTAAAAAACTTTCCAGTGTACTTGTTATTGTGCCTAATTTTCGTATGCAGATAAGAACAGTCCCTTGCAATCCTACAATGACAACAGTGGCAAGCAGGTGTACATTTGTCATTGAACTAAAATTATCTGAATACGAAAATTAGGCACAAGAAATAACAAGTAAACTGGAACGTTTATTAACCCGCCACTCACTGACTTAAAATAGCGGCATGGGGCCTCAGGCGTTTTGTAGATATAGCCTGTCACAAATAGAAAGTCAGATAATAATTTTCATAACTATATCATATTATTGGTGAGTTTTTATTTTATTTTTATTTTTTATTTATTTATTTGGGACAAACAAACAGTAACACATTATATCTGCGCAAACAATATAAACAAAGATATTATATAAATGTAAAACTCACACCGTTATCCACGGCATATACAATTCCTATAACTATACTAATGAACAATCTATGCGAGTAAGACTACAAGACTGTTCAAATGACTATACATCAGAATCCTTAAGTTTCTTTAACAAAGCGGAACGAAATCTATTTGCTGACACTGAAAATAAATCTAATTCTGGTTTTCTCCTTTTAAATGTTCATATATGTACACACTTAATAGTTATTTTAAACAGAAAATTAAATTGATTATGGCCAGTAACGACGAGATATTTATTTATTTAATACAGCATGGAGGACTTACAGCTATACAAATATAGGATAGATATAATCTAGTTTACAGAAAGCCAATTACAAGTCTTCACTTCAAGAAATAGTGTAGTTTGTTTAAATGTACAAGCGTTTGCATCTAAGTGATTGGAAAAAAAAAAACAAAACAAATTATCTAAACTAACTAAGAAAGAAATCTAAACTTAGTTTTTATAATATTGTAAATATTTTAAGTTTAATTCCATTAATAAAGAACTATTATACCCACCCAGTTAACTAAGTAAGTTATGATATATAAAACTATATCTTTTTTACTACGCCCAATCCTAGCTATTTACCGCGTACTTATATACTTCCCTAGGGTTATCTTTTCGTCTATAACATGTCAAAAATGAGGTTATAAAGATTAAGGTCAAACTAAACCCATTTTGATATTAAAGAGGTTATATTAAAATGCTTTCACGAAGTAATTTCCTAAACGCATTGTCATGCTAATTTCCGATATTGGTAACGTAAAAACTATTATGTGATGAGTTAAACTTGGTACATATACCTACAGTCCTGCCGCTGAGAGAATGCGTCCCTGACACATGTCAGTTGGTCTTGATTTGTATGGGGAATTAAATTTGTATTAAATTATTAATTGTCATCATCTCCCTGCTCTGCTCCCAATTATTTGGGGTCGGCGCAATGTGTATTCAGCTTCCTTTCATCTCTACAACTCGTCATCTCAGTATTCACTCCTTTCTTTCTAATATCATCTTTTACACAATCCATCCATCTGTTTTTCGGTCTTCCTCTGAATGTATACCCAGTCAAAAAAAAGAATTATTAATTGTAACCGGGTAGGTATATTGATATAGTTTTGAATGATACTTTTCGTATATATGACAAATAAGTGATAGTTATTTAAGTTTATGTTTTCTTCGCCACATTAAAGTTATTTTTAGGGTTCCGTACCCAAAGGGTAAAACGGGACCCTATTACTAAGACTCCGTTGTCTGTCCGTCTGTCTGTCTCCAGGCTGTATCTCATAAACCGTGATAGCTAGAAAGCTGAAATTTTCACAAATGATGTATTTCCGTTGCCGCTATAACAACAAATACTAAAAACTACATAAAATGAATATTTAAGGGGGGCTTTATATCTCATACGACGGTGGTACGGAACCCTTCGTGCGCGAGTCCGACTCGCACTTGGCCAGTTTTTTCCTGTTGACCACGACCTGTCAGGAACGCACTCTCTCAGCGGCCGTACTGTAAGTCACTTTCTAACGAAAATTAACTGTAACCTGTAACACAATCCTATATGTCTATCTGTCTCTATTTTTAAACCTACATATGACAGGACAGCATGACATACGACATAAAATTGATTTATTATTCGTTTGACAAGACCCATCAAAATAGTTTTCACTCGTATTTGAATGGTCGTTGTAACAATATCGGCTTGTACGCGTTTACGATAAGATAAAAAGTGTAGGTAATACAGGAAAACAACAGTAAAATGTTTTATGTTATTGGTAAAAATGGATTAGTTGGTATCCCCGATTTCAATTCACGTCCTGTAAGGCTCGGCGCAAACGGGCCACCGACCACAGCCACCGGTGGCCAGCGACGGCGACTTAACATACTTTTTCATATATTTTATTGCTGTAGCGCGTGGCCGCCACCGACTACACGTGTGCGGCGCGTCTATACAAAATATATGAAAAAGTGTGTTAAGTCGCCGTCGCTGGCAACCGGTGGCTGTGGTCGGTGGCCCGTTTGCGCCGAGCCTAATAGACTTACTGATGAAAAGAGACCACTTTTTGTGTAAGTAGAGAGGTAACAAGCATTGATTAAAAGGCAGGCATAAGGAAGATACCTCGGACGTCGGTACCACAATAACGAGGCTGAAATGGAGCTGGGCAGGCCATTTGACCAGACGAAGTGACGGCTGGTGGACTAAGGCGGTGACAGAATGGTGGCCAAGGCAAGGCAAAAGAAGCGTCGGTCGTCCGGGAGCAAGATGGGTCGACGACATAGTTAAAGTCTCAGGTCGAGTCTGGATGAGGCTGGCACAGGACCGCAGAAAATGGCACGAAAAAGGGGAGGCCTATGCCCAGCAGTGGGAGGACAAGGGCTGTGGATGATGATGATGATAAGAAAGATTCCCCTGTTATGAAGTATTTTCATAACAGCACAACAATTAATTATTATTTATAATTATATATTATATATTATATATACAATATATATATATATAAGTTTCTATCTATCTACGTATACCTAACCTTTAGTTAGTATTTTAGAAGATTTATTTTTTGTAATGTTATGTTTTGTTCAAGTTTTGCTTAATTAGAAACACTTGTCTTCTGGACATGTCCATGTTACCATGGTAACAATGCTTTGTTATTTAGTCTGATTCAGAAGGGGCCATAGGATTTATTTTTATGATTGAACTATTTGTCTTCTGTAAGTCTAGGTTATAATATTTAAAAACCTGCCTCCGAAGACCAGTTACATATCTACAAGCGTTAACGATGATGAAAATCATTTCAAAGACATTCTATTTATGGAAATAACATTTCATTTCAACCATGTTACGTGTCTTAGCTGATGTATTTTTTTGTCTACTGTTTATATTTTTATTTCTTTCTCTTTATCATTTATTTTCTCCTTCTTTTGTGTTTACTGTATGATATTATTTATGTACTTATCTTGTGTGTGCGCTTGCGCAAAATAAATGTTTTTCTTTCTTTCTTCTTTCTTTCTTTCTTCTTAGACTTGTTACTTCCATACATTGATTTGATTGTAATGTCACTCCTCTAAGGGCTCTTCTTTAAATTAAACTAAGATTTTTGACTAAAACTGCATAGTTTAGGGAACGTAACCTTCCTGCAACACTACCAAACCATACCATGCCGCCATTATGGTAATATATGGGCGCTGTGGCCTGCGGTACTTTATGCCAAGCTTTGTGTAATGGCTCATTAAAAACTCTTTAATGTAAGTACCTCTTTTGGTCTATTGCTAGGATACGTGTGATCGAACTAAATTGTAATACTTAGTAGTCTTTTATTTTAAGGTGATCATTTGTATCTGTTTATCAAAATTTGACAGAATTGTAATTATTTATTTGTATACATTTTATATTTAAAGTCGACCAAGGTGTTATTGGGTTTTTCTATGTAATTCTCAGTAGCTGGTCGGAGTTTGGATTTGTGCCCGGTTGCGTATTGCCATAATGTATACTAGCCCAGACAGGGGTTGCTCTGTAATCGCACGCAATATGCTCTTGTAGCTAGAGAGCATACTGCATATCAGTACAGAGACAGACTGAAATAAAATACACTTTGCTCTAATCCGTGAGAGCAAAACACATACGAGTACAGACAATTTGGCTGCCGTGGTATGTACAATGGCATGCTTCAGTGTGAGCAAACTACATGCGAGTGCAGAGCAAACACAATCTGTCTCTTTCGCACCAAAGATAGATAGGTAAATTTTTAGAAAAAAACATTAAATAAGGTTTCGTTTTAAATAGTTAATAATGTTGATTTATCCTTTCAAAAATAAATACTTTAATGTTTTTTAAATATTGTTTTATTTACATAGCTACTGTTTTTTTTTCACCAGTCATTACGTGGGAATTATTTTGCGGAGCCCTCGATACAAAAGAGGAAACGTTTTTCTACTTCTAAATATTTCCCCATTTCCATTATATTTAAGAATGTTATTTTCATAATAAATACCTAGGCTTATACGTTTTATATAGAGAATAAAACGTTTGAACCTAGTTTTTGTTGTATGTTGATAAACATACTTAAATAGCATAGAGATCGGAAAATCTTTAGAAGAAGAAAAATGTTGTATCCTTTTCTATGGAGGGGGTCGCACGAAGCTTCCCTCAGAGAATATAAACACGTACAACATAGTTATGTTCAATATTGTTACGTAGTACACTGCAACTTATAATTAAAGTCTTATGGCCCCACCTACCCTACAATACAAACAATAACACGGTCACATTTTGTTTTAGACATATGCGAACAAACCGTATACTTATAAGTTATACAGACTGGTCTGTAGTCATACGTAGTTTGCTTTAAAAATATGCAAGCAAACTGTATACTTATACAGACTGGTCTGTAGTCATACGTAGTTTGCTTTAGAGTATTTGTTATTTTTAAGAGCACAAAGTGATCGAGTACAGACTATGGGTGTCTGTACTGATATACACAATGGCAATACGCTGCCCGGTTAGTGGCAATAGGCTCGCCCCCTATTACATGGGACCTAAACATACCGGCGAACTGTCGGTGTACATTGGTACACCTCTGCCTAACCCTTCGGGGATACAGGCGTGATGGTATGTTATGTTATGTATACATTTTATGTGGACAGTTTAGTTTTAAGTGTAGTTAAAACAAATAACTTATACTTGATACAAGAATTAGGATAATTCTTCCGACTTAGAGTGCATTTTTAAATATAAAATAATTTTATAAATACAAAAGTAACTCTATAAACTTTACAGCAAAACCGCACAACCGATTTTAATGAAACTTAGTAAGTTAGCTTGAATTCCGAGAAAATACATAGGCTAAATTTTGCCGCAGTAACCGACGAGCCGCTAGCGTATGCCGTATGCTAGTAATTAAATAGTAGTATTTAAAAAACCAATCTGTAATAACTTCACAATGTCATTAATGATCATGTCAGTTCCACCTACCAATAAGGCTTTTATTTTAATTGTCTTCCCTTAATTAAAAATATTAATTCATACTTTACTTTATTAAATAATATTGTACAATGCACGCTGTTCATAACCATTGCAATAACACAGTAAAATGGTTACTGAAAAAAGGTTGCATTTTCTCTATGTATTTTTAGTAGTAGATTTTCATTCATTTAAAACCTTTTTTTAGCAATCAGCAAATTCATAGCCACCTTTTGTAGGAAGTAACTGTACCTAATCTACATGACATGTATACAACATTTGAAACATTTGAAACACCATAAGCATTAAAATACTTAAATAAAACTAAAGAGTTTCCAAAAAGGCACTAAATAAAATACATCTGCATTCATTATACAAAAAACCTGCACCATACTCTATGCTCAAAGTGTTGCCAACACAAAATATGGTAGAAAAATTTTCGCGCGCAATCTGGGCTACGTCGCAGTGCGGTCTCGTATGTGGGTCACAGGCCTTGAAAACATCGTATATAGGACAAACCAGGGTTACTTATAAAAGGTATTTATGTATAAAGTGGTATACAACCTATTAATACTGAAATAGATTTATGTTAAAAAAATATTGGCTGAATGTCTTGTGATCTGCGTTTAAGAGGAAATTGCGAATTTTTTTTTTGAGATTTGTATTCTCGTGTTTTTGAATTGTCGCCATGTTTAATTTAAATAAAAACACTTCTATAACTTATATTATCATACTGAGAAACTGTGCAGGTATATATATTTAAGGTATGGTTATGAATTTTTAAAGCTAAAGTTTTGTGTTCAAACTAAATTATGTTTAAGTAAGACACCTTATACACCTATAAACTATAAGAGTATACAACATATAACTGATAAAATCTACGTAAAACTAAATAATTAAGCCTAAATCAGGTCAGAAGACCATACTCAGTTATTCAACTTGATGAAAGAACATAAATCATTCAGCACCGTTTGCCGCAGTAGCCCTGCGCAAAGGGAGGCTGTCAAATATATCTTTGTGAAATCTCGGCGGCCATTCACAGAATAATGGTCGCTATACATAGTTTTCTTAACTAATTTAAACGTTCAAACCTATATTTAGCATTTTAAGTAAACTTAAAACTATTAAAAGATACATTTTTGTTATATTACAAAAAAAAATAAACGCCGAAAACAATAAACACGGCTTATTAAAAACAAAACATTTTGACGTTTCGAGAAACAAAAGGCAATCACACGATATTTTTGACAGCTAGCATTCGAAATTCAAATAAACCACGCCTGTATATAAAATGTACGCTAACGTCGCTGTTACAGAGTCGAGCCATTTATAGGTCAAACCGGGACGAGCCGTGCCTTAGTTGCGTATATAGGCCACCCAGGCCAGCCGTTATGTCATTATCTACTTTATAAATTAACAACCTCATCGGTCGGCTGGCAGAATACGGTGATGCTTGTGCCAAAGTTGATGAGAAATAGAAGTGATTGTTTTATGTAAGGAATTTTCGCTATTAAGTTGAAGTTTTAGAATTTTGTAAAATTTTCAAGTAGCCGATATCAAATTCTTAAGTAGGTTAACACTTTAAATATGACTTAGATTCTAAGACATAATGCTGAGGCCAATAGAGTACATTTATCAAGTGTAAAATAAGTTTACCAGTAATTCTTTAACCACGCCTTTTTTTCACTTCCTTATAGGTAGTTCCTTATTTCCTTTTTGACAGCAACTGATAGATAACTACATCCCAGACCCTGTTAGTAGATTTTTACCACTCTATCCTATAAACAGTTTTTAGTAAGATACTCGTAAGTACAAAGCATATTACGTCAATCAATGTAACAACACGTTTTTATGCCCCCATTTTGGTTTGCCACTAATTCTAACCTCAAAACAGCGGTTAGCATAAAAGTTTTAGCGGACATAGGTATCTAAATCACACACGATGAAACCAACAAAATTATACATGCGTTGAAACGGATGAACAGATATGTTAATTATTCAGTGATAAGGCCGAATTAATAACAATGTAACTTTGGTTGTAAATATTAATAGTATACTTTAATGAGAATCAATATTAAATGAGTAGGGTGGAAGATGAGTTGAGTTTAGGTACCTAGTGAGGTAGTGACGGATGGGCCACGGACCAAAATTTTGTATGTTTTTGTTAGGTACCTCTAAATCGGTGTAAAGGATCTAAATAGATCTAAGTAGTGTTTAGTAGGTGGATTACGATAAGCAGTGGGTTATTTAAATTTAGTGAAGAATTACCAAGAGCATGATAGTATCGCTAAAATTGCTTGAAACTTCTGGATGAGGAAATAATAGAGAAAATAGGCAAAAAGTAGAGGCGTAATATACAGAAGTGTGTGATTTAGAGCTACAAAGATGACCACTAAATGAAAAAATACCTTAAATTTTATATGTTACTTACACATCATAAAATTTATATTTAACGGCCAGCATTACCTAAGCAGTATTTAGTCTACATACTTAAGTAATATAGGTACTCACGCAAACTAACACTGCACTGCGTATTTTGGGCTACATCTCTGCATAAGACAAATATTTGTGTGGCCCACAATTTGTTTTTAATCTAGGTACTTTCTTTCTCTATAGTTTAACTGTTATGCTCAAAGATTATAGTTTCAGAGTGGTTATCAACCTCTTTTTTTCCGGGGTTAAACTCTAATGATTCCAACCCACGCTGAAGGCACAGCGTGGGGATATGTCGGACTTGCACCGGCTAAAAACACCCCGGTCCCGTCCTACCTTAGTCGGAGCCACGGGGTCGCTTACGCAATCTCTGCGCGGCTCCTGCAGGGTGGTCATTACCCTGACGTTACACGTATATCTTTGATAAAATACCGCGAATTCCAGGGTATCCCTAACTAAGCCAATCTTGAAGTTTACACAACATTTTTGTGCGCTTACATTACTGTAACGGAACACCGCTGCCATTCTATTGTTCCCCTGTTTGTTTGTATGGACAACGGACGCTGTACAGCAACAGTATGTACGTACATTCTGACGAAAATGTGGTAAAAATGTCGGTTTCTAAACGTTAAAGATTAAGTTTATAACCTTCTTTCAGATTTACTCAGTGACTACTATGTCCCAGCCGCTGAGAGAGTGCGTTCCAGACACATGTCAGGTGATCTTGTTTTGTATGGGGGTATAAAACCGTGTTATTAGTCATTGTGACCTGGCATTATGAATAGTTTTGAATGAGATTATTCGTTTATAGGACACATAAGTGATAGTAGTTTATGTAAAGTGAATTCTTCGCCACATTAAAACTATATCTTCCTGTTGACCACGACCTGTCAGGATCTCATTCTCTCAGCGGCCGTACTGTAAAACCTGCCTTCAGATTTACTCAGTAACTACTATTTCAGGCAGTGCTGCTGGGGAGTTTGTTAGCGGCGTTCCTTCTACGCACCTAGAGCGCTATGAAAGCGGTGAAGAGTGGGCGGTTTGGGGTACTGTCTTTTATAATATAATATATGACCGGCGTTCAAAAAGGGCTGCCTAGTAGTCTATTTTAAATAAATGTAATTTGATCTGTGTCGCTAGCTCTACTCGGTGTTTGAAAGGACAGGTCATAAGAAAATCGCTTTTCTACATTGTCTCGGGTCTGAGTGTTTGTGGTACCTCTGTCTCTGATACCAAAACACAAGTGCTTTAGCTACTTACTTTGGGTTCACAGCAATGTATGTGATGTTACCTATATCTATTTATTAAGTTCAGTTTGCTCTAATAGTTCGTCATCAGAGAGCGTAGAGACAAAACGTCACCAGGATTCAGCTGAATACCGCATTACAGAGCGACTGCCTATCTGACCTCCACAACACATTTTACTGGGTAACACAGTATCCTAGAGTAAGACCCGTGGTAAGACCGTACTGTAATAGGTAATAGTGCATTATACACAGTTACCGAGTCGTGGTTTACATATTATCATTATATTATACAACAAGTATTAACATGTGTATGTATGTTCAGTTATTGGCTAATGTATGTAATATTTGTTCCACACGACACAAATATTTGTAGGTCGTCATATAGAAATCTACAAAAAGACATAAAAAATGATCAACCTAACTTTTAAATGTATTTTTTAGCAAAGTTTGCCATAAGATAAATTAAAAGAAAAACAGTTTTTACAGAAGATTTCCTACACTATTTTTCACAGTGATAGTTTCTTAAAAGTAATGTACCTACCTAATCAGTAATCACTACTTATATTTTCATTTAGTTAGATGTCTAACATCAAAATAAGTAAAATTAAAAATAAACTACAAACCGGCAGAATAAAAGTACAATAAAAAAATAATAATGAGCATTTTACTTGATAACATACAAAACAAAATAAAGAGAAAAATGGCGGCATTAAGTCAGCCATTAAATCAAGTGTTTTCCGCCGCTGTGTGGCTAGCAGATGCCATTTATAGGAATAATTAAGATGGCCGAAGACTGGGAAATTTTAGTCTATTTATATCGCCCTTTTAACCGACTTCAAAAATCTAGGACGTTCTCAAATAATAATAATAAATATTATTACTTTTCAATTTCTGTTTCATTTGGTACAGTAGGATCCAAATAGAACCATAAAAGGCTTATTTTAAAGTTGTTTTTTTTTGTTAGATTTATTAAAACTAGGTAACAGAAATGCTTAGTTAAGCCATTTAACAAAAAAATAAGAAATATTGAATCAGAATTTCTATACTGCTAACTTATATCGTTTATTTATATATATAACACTTTTAATTACAATGCTTTACCACACCGTTTTGAAGAATTAAGTACTAAATAGGTAATTATCTCTTAATCGACAACCAACCTACCAAACATTAAAAACACCACCACTGTAGGTTTAACATTTCTAGTTATATAAACTAAAAACGGAAAACCAATAAGTTGACAAATTGTCTTGTAACAAACACAATACCCTAAATAATAATTATCACAAACAACCCCTATTTTATTAAGTCTGTCTTCCAAAGGGGTTCAACGGGCAAATAAATAGGGTACAAAACCAATTTACGGAAGTTAAAATGATACAGGAAAATCGACCTTAGCGCTTAGACATAAGGACTCTATGAACGACAAAGTTTAAGTTTGTAATACACGAAAACAGCTGACCGAAATCATATGACTGCTATTCTCTTTTTGAATGACCAAAAAAGGTAATTATATTGAATCGATTTTAAAATTAATCAAATTGGAGTGGAAATGTCACATTTGAAGGGGATTTTTTATTTATTTGTTTTTATTTACCCAACTACAGAAGGAAAAATTAAAGGGTTATGATTTTTACATTACGTTTGGTAATAATTTCCGCTCGCTCTGGTATTGGAGACATGAGTTCATGGACAGCGGTACACTACCTACATTGATGTTTTCCATAAAAAAGGTGTATTTGTATGGCAAACTCTTCTAAAAATATTATCTTATTATCTTTATCAATAAGATAATAGTACTTAAATATATTTCTTATTTTGCACTGAATTAGTCTGTTTAAAAAATATAACTAAATTCAAATAAGCATAGTAAAAAATTGAGAATAGGCATGTCAATGACCTCCCTCATCACCTGTTAATTGAAAACAACAGTTTTTACTTTAAATTACTAGTAATACACTTCATTAAATACATTAAAAAAATAAAAAATAGTAAGTTGTTTCTTTCATTATTCCACCATTTTGACAGGTAAAACTTTTAAAATGGCGGAAATTCCCACCTAAACATCTGTCAATTACGTTTTATTTAAATTATAAACAAAAATGTCTTCTACAAAACTGTTTATTAAGTAAAACAGTGACTCTATCCCTTCAACCTATATTAGTAAGCTTCAACGTACAAAGTATTGATTTTTCCGTTTGCGAGAGAGGGACGGCATGAGATCAGCTGGTTGTCATCTCGGTTAAGGCGTTTATAGTCGCCCACGCTAGTACACGTGTTAAATCTGATTATAAGTATAACTGCCACGTTTTAGCTTAGGTTAATAAATAGGGAAATACAGTACTAAGGAAGAAAATATATAAAAATCCTAACTAATACGAATAATAACCCTACTTTTGGCGCAGTCGGTAAAAAAGAGCTTCTTTTGACTTTTCTTTTCAAGATAGATGGAAAATTTCCACCCTTAACTGCCGTAAAAAGATCCTGTGTAAAATATTTTATACTTCTGGCCTTCTTCTGGCTTACAAATAAGTACTTCCTTTTAATTCCATGCGTTTTGAAACTAGTATTGTCTCATTTCATGAAAATCTATCAAGAACTTTCGAGTGTTTCTGGAAACTAAACATTTCATGATATGTTTAGTGTTCGCTGTTTAAATGTTTATGTTGACATACGAGGAAAATAGACTTTTCTAGAGAGTTAACTAATGGCGGTTTTGTCGTAAATATAGCAGAACTTTTGACATTATGGTTAAAGGTAGATTAAGAGGTAGATAAATAGATTTATGTTTTCTTTCATTTGTGTCATGTCTGAAAAACGCTCTAGGGCTTTTTCATTACAATAGAAATCTTTTTTATAAAAAACAGTTGCCAATTAGTATTTACATAATTTTAAATATGTTTTAAACTGACGATAGGCCCCTAAATCACTATAAAATTATAAATAAAATATGGCGGCTATATTTGACACATCATACCAACGTAAGTTAAGAATTTCTCAAGTAAGAGACATCTCAATTATCTGTCTCTTTCACACACCTTGAAATGACAGAGACAGCATATAACAGCCACTTACAACTAAGTGGAGTTTAAGTATCCGCCATAATTTTGACCGCAGTAACTATTGACCTGCGCGCCAGGGACCCTTTACATTTGGGTTCGCGTCCAAAAAATATGTGGGTCAATGGGTACTTCCAATCGATGAGGAAAGGACCTTTTTACTCTATACTTTATGGTTTTTTTTTTAACTTGTGAAGGTTTTACGACTTATTTTATGAGTGAGTTATTTTTTTAATTTGTCTTGCCTATAATATATGGCAGTTAGACTGAATGAGACTATTTTAAAGTTTAAGTTTTCTAACCTGGATCCCAAAATTGGGATCTGAAATCGCCTATCCGCAATTGAGTGATCAACGCTCGTGCCTTCTCTATATGGGAAGAGGCCTGTGCCCAGCAGTGGGACGTTTATATGCTGGAATTATTATTATTATAAGTTTTTCAATTAGGAGTCTACATTTTATTTATGTTTAATTATGAAAATAATCATAATTAAAGTTCTCATTTTGTTACGAATACCGATATTTAAGTTATATTTCGTTATTTCTCAGTAACTTCCTAGTAGAAGTATGTTATAGTTTACCTTTTTCCATTAGAACTCTACATTTCATTGTATGTTTAATGACTAGAATAATCCAATTTAAAATACTTACGTTGTTATGAAAACTAACCTATCTTTTAACTCTTATTTCGGTATTTCTTAGTATTTTTTTACTTAAGGCTATCAAAAATTATATAGAAAGCAGAAAGAGTCGACGATTCAAACCGGAAATTCTGAATTTCCAGTCATAATAAAGCCGCAAGTCTTCAAAAACTAACCTCACTTAGTTCAATCTTTCAGAATCTTCCACCAAGAGACATTCGCTACACTGAAAATTACATAAACACCAATGAATGGAAAAAAGGTACATTAAAAAAGGTTATTCTGCATAAATCCTTATTTGTAAAGCTTACTTCGCGGTAAGCCAGTGCTGCCAGTGTTACCAGTAATTACTTCTACCAAGGATTGTTCTTTTAAATGTATTTATTACATGGAATTCTCGTTTACGGAAATATTTACAGTTTTCATTTCTTGGGATCTTGTATTATATCTGTTACTGCGATTTTTAATAAGTTATACATACCTACGTATTGAAATAAAACTACTTTTACGGATTTTATCGCGGTTTTTATTTAGATTTTTAGGACCGACGTTTCGACACCTTTGCAGGTATCATGGTTACGGTCAGACAGTCTGGTCTGGTCACGGGCAGAAATCTAAACACAAACCGCGATAAAATCCGTAAAAGTAGTTTTATTTCAATGTCTAACATTCGCGTAAACCTCAGAACTCGATAAGTTATGCGTAGATGGCTTCTCCTGAAAGATAATAATTTGTCAGCAATATATAGGGATCTGTAATTAGTTTTTCCTGAAAGATGGAAGACTATCTTTACAATAATACGAATTATATTGTAATTCTATATCCAACTAGCCCTTCCCGGCTTTTTCATATGACTTCCTTTATTTTCTTTTATACAAATCTTGTCCTTACAAAAATATAACAAAATGGAATTATCCGATTTGGTGCAATTCATGAAATTCATGTTTATTTAGATTAAGGGAATAGAATATTTTTGTAATAGATATACTTTAGATATGATTTGTTTGTTTAAGATGAGCTGGAAAGGATTTTTTTGGGGTCAAATTGTAGAGACGCAAAGAATAGATCACCTTTTTAGATAGGGAAAACTATCAATAAATACGTAATTATAAATGTTAAAACATATATTTGTACGTTTTTAAGGACAGAAAGAGTAGATAGTGTTACATGTTTAGTGTTTTTGTCCTTGATTATAAGTTTTCTTCAACCTATATTTAAATCTATAGAAATAATGAAGTATTTTCAACTTTAATAGTATAGAAAACCTTCTATTTATAAAGAATAGGCCAATTTTTAAGATTGAAAAAAGGACGGAAGAATAAAAAAGAGGCTGTTGCCCTGACGTGAAACAGAAACAGCTGATAATGTCAACCTGCCAAGCATTTTCCCAAACTATGTTGGGGTTGGCTTCCAGTCTCACCGACAGCTGAATACCGTATGTTACAGAGCGACTGCCTTTCCAGACTCTTCCAGACTTTTCCAAGGTTTTTATTGGTTCAGAATAGGATTTAAAACAGAAGTTTTCAAATATATTTCCGTGTGCAGTATTTGCTAATTATGTACCTACTATAGAATTATGTAATTTGTATGTAACTTAAGTTAGGAAAAAACTCTAATTTATAAAATGGTTAAAATCTTCGGGGACTACTATTTTTACTGCACCAAGACACAATTTATATGTAATTGACGTAATTAAAAACAAACTACTTTAAATTGTATTATTTTATTACATCACATTTGTAATAGAAATTGAAAAATAGATAAATTGTACTCGACTCTACAATTTTACTCCTAAAATCCCCTTTTCGTATCATTTTACCAAACAAATCATATTTTAAGACTATATCACCAAAATACTCTATTTCCGTTAATCTAACTAACAATTCAAGCCAAGTCACGGCACAAGCTAGTCGTTTTAACTAGTTGCTATCACGTGTGTACGGTACGCACTGGGCTAAAAATCAATATAATGTGAGATGTCAAACTTCCGTAGCCAGTTGCAATGGTGGTGTCATTACAATGTTTTTTAAGGTTATATTTCAAGTAAGTGTATTTTTGACGCGTGTTAGTTTTATTCATATATAAGATTTAATTTTAGTATAGTTGTAAGTGTTTGTTTTTGCATTATATTTTAAAATAAACTTTCAGAGTAGTAAGTGTAACATTGTAATTGTATTTGTATTGTAAATGTATTTGATATTTTTTCTAATAGTTTTGTTTTAAGGGTATTTAGTAAAAACTATTTTTTTTTAATATAAGTAATGTCTAGCGTAAATTTAAAAACATAATATGCGTTTATTAATAGATATATTTAAGAGTAATTATTAATTAAAAATGTAAACTGTAATATATTTTTTTTATATTATTCCGCCTTTGTTATTGCGCAGTTAGCCATTAAATACGATTATTCGTAAACATATAAACAAGAGCCTAATATTATGTTATTAAATGAAGATTCTTTTAAAACACTGCCGTGTAGTAAACATAAATTAAAAATAGAATTATTTATTTCTTAAAAAATTTTTCTTCAATACTTCTTTCTTTTTTTTATTATGTTCAGATTTCCGCATTTTTTTTGAAAAATCTTACGGTCGATATGTAAAGTGTTGTATTCAATATGTAACACAAATAATAATTTAACAGAATATTTCATGACATTAAATGCATGGTAGCGGAATTAAAGCTAAATATCTTTCAAAACATTTAATAAATATTTCAGTTCCTGAGAAAACAACTCTGTCAGTTTTAAAATCTCGTACTTGTTATGTACCTACAGTCAGAATTATGAATTTTCTTAGGTAGGCACTTACACATAATATTATTTACGGAAATATAAAAAAAAAAACTAAACTGGAATTTCTTCGATCTTTTCTTACAAACATCATTTGTAAGCAGATACCTACCTACAATTGAATCTATCTTCAATTGAATCTATTCATATTTTTGCTTAGTTTTCCTGAAATTTTAAGACCGAAAGATAATATATACGAAAATATTCTACAGTATGATATTGTCATTTTAACATCGTTCAAATAAGTATTTCAATTTAAATAGAGCTATGAAATTAAATGCTAAAATTATTCACGAATGATGTCTAATAATTAGCTTTAGGGTGAATTAATTTTGTGCTACATTAAATAAGGGTGTACGTGTTTATTTAATGTCATTAACTTATTAAAAAAAAATTGTGACGTGATCATAAAATCTATATAATATATGGAATTCACTGTTACTAGCCTATCTTTCTTTTTTCAGTTTTTTAACACGATTTAACTGTTTAATTTTGTAAGTATAAAATAATTTTTATTAAACAATACTTGAATTTAAGCCTTTAATGAAATTATATGAAAACAGAACTTTGTTACTGATACACAGTTTTTCAGTAAAAAAAGCATCTTTTTAAAACATAACTGCGAACGTATAACTACACGTCGTAGTAACTATTGATTAAAAACACAAACTGTATTTTAACAATTCACCATTCCAGTAACTTACATCGTTTTGTTAAATAAGATTATATTTCAAACGTAATTGATAACAGGTCGAAAAAACATCTGTCAAAACTAATATTTCAGACCAAACAATGTAAAATCAAAAGAGTATAATCAACTATGCAACCTGCTTGCACCAAAAAAACTCAGTTTAATGATACACGTATATTCATGAAAATGACGGACGTGGCTGAAAGACAAACGCCTTTGCCTCAACTTACCTGGTAGGTTTCATCAGGTTTGCCAGGGTACGAAGCACTTCGTCGGTAGTCTGGCGGCCGAGGGGGGGCAGGGGCCCGCCTCCACGGGGCGAAGGCCGAGGGCTGCGGCGGCTGCGGCGCGGGCCACCTGTACTGCGGAGCCCGACGGAAGGGAGCCCTGTACTGTCTCTCGTCATCAGCAACGCTTGGGGCCCCGGGGTATTGCAGCTCACCCATTGAGGCATGCGTCCAACCACGGCGGCGGCTGGACTTTAACTGGCGATAAGGTATCGGTCGATGTTGGATGCGCGCGCATGCCGCGTTCCGTATTTGAAACGGGGGACAAAAAATATATTTTTTTTCGTTTTTTTTTCTACATCCACTAGGATTGACATTTTACATACGTTTTTACACGATTCTTTACACTTAATGTAAGTATATCATGTATCTAAACGTAATTTTTGTAATTTCACGTCATACATTGAACACAGTCGCATTATGTTAAGGTTTTCAGCCTTGTGTAAGTAGGTACATACCTACTACGTAGTAATATTGACATGTACACGATTTGTTTAACCGAGTTTCATACTTACCACTTATTAATACCGCATATAATTATGTAATCTAAAAAGAGTTCTTAATACATAATTACGTTTTTTCAGTTGTTTTCTTCACCTGTCAAATTACAACTAAGTAGATCTATTTAAGTTCTTGAATCTCATTCAAAATAGACACTAGTATTTAGGTCCAAAACAAATGAATATCGATGTTTAATTTAATGAACTATATTCTAAGATATTCTAAGACTAAATGTGAAAGAAAAATATCGTAAGGAAACATGTATTTTCTGAAAATTAGCGCCCGCAGCGAAATGCGGCGATCAATGTTCGTTTGAAAAGAAGCGCCCTGCAGTGGGACAGTTACAGGCAGGTAATAAAGGACTAGCTTTCGCCCGCTACTTCGCCTGTGTGGAAGTAGATTATCGTAATAAAAAGTAGCCTATGTTTTTTCTTGGGTTTCAAGCTAAGTTAATACCAAATTTTATTACAATCGGTTGTGTGGTTTAGCTGTAACAGAGTTACTTTCGCAATTATAATAATAAGTAGTATGGATAACATTATTATAGGTAGCTAAGTACTTACCTGACTGAAATAGATTGAAAATAATCGTTGCCTCTAACAGGTGCGTGCTTGTGTTCTTTCTGTATTTTGGCTTTTGTTTTCAGACAGTTACTGGCTAAGTATGTAAGTGTGTAAAACGATATATTTTAAAATTAAAAATGTACGTTGATTGTAGAGTTCCATAACCCAGTATATTGGGGTCGGTTCCCAATCTTATTGTATTCACATATATTATTATTTACAGAGCGACTGCCTATCTAAGTAACTTGGATGTCACAAACAATAGGTATATAAAAAAGGCTTATCATATTTATACATTGTTTGCGATTAGTTAATAACCTAGAGGACTGGCCCGTCCTAGCTCAAGACAGAAGTGCATGGAAGAGAGGGAGGCCTTTGCCCAGCAGTGGGACACGAGTCAAGACGGGTATAATAGATAGATGGATAATAAACTAAATCGAGTAACTTATTATTTATTATGGGCCTCTAGTTCAACTCATTATAATTATATTCTTTTCAATCTTCATGGCAAGAGACAAATGGACTACTCTGACAGTCTTTTTACCAGAATATGTTGTTTTTAGAATAGTTAATGTGACACAATTTGAAGTTGCAGTTAAGTCACATGCTGTCTCTCTCACTTGAAGGAGTAATGTCGCGACAGATAGGTATTTAAGAACTTGTCAAAATTAGGTTTCGTTTTAGTCTACGAAAGTGTGTTATGTAAAAAAAATTGTTGTATTGTATATTTGTGACTTTATTAAGAATAATTTTACAGAACATAGTCATCAAAATATGCCCAACAAACCCGTACGAACGGCTTGTCTGTAGGTGCTGAAGACATTTTTGCTTTGAAAATCGTCTTTGCTAGAAAACTCAATGAAGTTCACGTTACTAGTTTTTTTTTTAATTAAGTGAGAATTGTATTTTTGTGAATAAATAACTTTTTAATTAATTACATGGCGTAGTTATTGGCTCTAATATCAATTACCGTAGCAAAAAAGGCAGGTCTTAAGAAAAAAAAAAATAAGGTGTATACGTAATTCTACTATTATAATTATCATTCATTATGCTAGGTACCGTAGTTTTTACTTACTATAAACAGTGATTGTTCGTTTATACAGATATACCGTAAAAAGGGCTATTTAGATGAGACATGGAGAAAGTAAGTTGTGTTCTTGAACCGACTTTAAAGGAAAAAGTTTGCTATGCAAAACTCTGGCGAATGTAATTCGAAAAAAAAAAATTGTTTAGACGACAAACGTGTTATAATTTCATCCGATAAATGTATAGAATCTCAGAAATGGTCCTATATTTATTTCATTTAAGTTTTATTTTCATTTATTCTATGAGCGTATGTTTGTTAAAGATTGGACCTCCTCCTTTTTAAGTTGGTTAAAAAAGGGGTTTGTAAACAGCACGACTGAATTAGCTAAATTGATCGGGTCTCCTGCAAATAACTAACATTTTACCAACTTGATATTGTTCTCCACAAAACAACAATAATATTAACAACATTATAACTAACTCTACAAAATTAACAACATTTTATTTTTGTCGTTACCTCGACGAAATACTTTCTTACCTTGTTTAAACTACAAAATTATTCCTTTACTACGAAAAACTAAAGGCAGTATGTAGAAAATCATTATATAATATAAAGAATCCACCTTTTCTAGCTAATAGGTTCTTGTTAAGGTTTTGTAGCTGCAATGCAGGCAACTAGATATGCGCAGAAATACAAAATGGAGCGAAAACTTTTTGACAGTTTGATTTTTTTTATTGTTTTTCTTTTACAGCTCGAAAGTGTTACATTCAGGCTGGACGTTTTGTATTTCAGAATTTTTTTATCGGGTCGATGGGAAGTAGTTATGTAGGCCTAGAATTTTGCTGCATGCAGGTACCTACCTGTGTACCTACTGCGTTATTATTAGGTAACTTACGTTCATGAAATCATCTATCATTAATTAAATGTCTATTTTTTAGGTAACACATATAGAAAAAATAGATTTATTCAATTAAGTAGTTGTCTACACAACAAAATATACTTACAAACATATATATTTATTACCTAAGTATTGTTGATTCATTAATTTAATCAAAAGACATCAATGCCTTAAACCTGAAAGCTGAACGTAGCTAAAATTAATAACATTTTTACATAAATCCTATCTACATAACTCTCAGTAGGTACATCAAATCAGTAACCAATAAAACCTTCCCCAAAACCTTTTTTATCTGTATTTCTATCAGCCATAGGGAGGCGCTACGAAGTTTGCCCGCATTATGTCTGCTGCATATAGCCGTTACCGCAATCCAGTGACCTGCTTTCAGCCGTTTTCGGACGGATTCTGCCGTACACAACTACCCTGTGGCGGCCAACACTACGGCATTATGAGAATTCCTTTGCCTGGTTTTTGTTTTTTTTTTTGGTTTGGGTTGCGTGACAGCGTTTTGAATTTGGAATAAAGTAGGTACTTTTATTTACAGTTCTATGTAATAAAAAAATAAAAACAGCCAATGTTTTTCAAGATAATGAATTTATACATTTTTAATACTTAAGTTAGAATGCTTTTATCTAATTTAAACTTAAAATTAGTTATTTTTTGGACCAAATGAAAAGAATAGCTGTTATTATAATATATAGTAACGCGGTTTCCGTAACTACTAAGTTATATTAATGTATCAGACATGATATCTACGCGTTAAAACTTCTCACTTCAATCTTACTCTTAACTAAACTTATCTACTCTTTTTATGTAATTTTATCATTAGAGACAATTTCCCATTTCGACCTAAGTTTGTGATGGATCTCAAAACACGAGCGTTTACTTGAGAATAAATATATATATATTAGTAGGTTAGACTTTATTAGATACCAATATTGATGGTAGACAAATACGCTAGTTGGTAGGACCCAGAGATTAACAGTTAATTCTTGTATTTAAGCCTAAGGCATAGTATAACTAGTAGAATTCTAGCCCAATTAAGACTGCATTTTTATAATGCTTTAGTGCCCTTCGGTTTAATGGAAGACTGCCAACGGCATTAATCCTACAGTCAAAGATGATATAGGTGGGGGCACAAAACTAGCCATTATATTTTAACCATAGATAATTAATTGTCGCATTTCCTTAAAACCCCGCCCTAATTTGATAGACTTTGTCAAAACTCTGTAATATATAAAGGACTAGATTTGGCCCTCGGTTCCGCTCGCGTGGGTCTCGGTTATCGTAGTTATAAATAGTCTATAATATCCTTTCTTGGTATAAAAGCATAGTACATACCAAGTTTCGTCAAAATCGGTTCAGTGGTTTAGCTGGGTGAGCCTAACAGGCAGACGGACTGAGTTAGGAATAATCTCTTTTTAAATTTGAAATTTATTAAACTGATTATTATTTTTTCTAAAGGCATATAAAGTAACCTAGGGCATAAAATATGTCCTGGTGTCCTTATATTATTACAATAAATAAGCGTTAAATGTGGAATAATAGCTATGTAAGTAGGTACATAGGATTATAATATATAGGTAGGGAAATTTATAGGTTATAAAACCAATTTATTGCGTAGCATTCAATAGACAATAGAACACCAATATTCTTCTCATTCCACAAGAAAGATAAAAGATAAGATAAGAAACAGACTGATAATAAATCCATCTACGCGGCAATCTATCATTCTACGTCGGAATCTGTCAAAAATGACCCATTTTCAGGACACAATACGATTCTAATATCGAAAATTTCGCAACCATAATGGCTGAACATTTTGCTTATACAAGACGCATGGTGGGCGTGTGACGCACACAAATATACATAATATAAACGTATTATAATGGATCTGAGTCAGTGTGTCAATGTAAGCAGTCAACAGTACATAGAATGATTGTTCAACTGACCCAGCGGATGGAAACAATAGCAGCTGTGTTGCGTGGAAATTACGATAGATGGCGTTATTAAAAGGCGGCTCTGAGTTGCGTGGAAATTGCGAAAGATGGCGCTAGTTAAACATCGGCCACTGTTTCATGAAAATTCCGATAGATGCCGCTACTTGTGTACTGTATGTATATGAATTAGAAAATAAAATTAGCAGATGGCGCTATTTAAGACCTAAGTGGGACCGTTGAATATATATTTTTTGATTGTACCAATATTTAATAAAGTTATGTGTTTGTTAATTAATATCGGCAGATAAGTTACGTTACGAAGGAGCCAAGAGAAGAAGTATAAAAGGGTGCGTAATTTTACATCAACTCCTACATAAACAAAATCTTAAGGTTATTGTTAACAAATTAAGTTCTGTGTTTTCAATTTTAATTTCTTTCATTTTCATTTTATTTAGTAGGTATGAAAATAAATAATTTATCTGTTGTTTTTCTGTATAACTGGTGTCAACAACCTTTTGACTATTTGACAGATTTCAGATTTGACATGTGACAGTCACATTTTCAAAACAAAACAGACTGCGAGTTTACGTGCTTATTTATTTGCAAAATTATTTACAAAATGACTGAACTGACCACATTAGCTATCTTTCAGTGCAAGCAGCAAGTAATACGCGCCGTAAGATTCAACGTCGACGGGACCTACTGCCTGACTTGCGGAGCAGACAAAAAAATAAAACTCTGGAACCCACAGCGACAACTTTTATTAAAAACATACGGAGGACACGCAAATGAAGTGTTAGATGCAGCTGGATCTTGCGATAGCAGTCAAATTATATCATGTAGTAGTGATAAATCAGTAATATTATGGGATGTAACCACAGGCCAACCATTACGGCGATACCGGGGTCACGCAAGCTCTGTTACATGTATAAGATTCAACGAAGAATCAACAATGGCGGTCTCCGGATCAGTAGACAATACCGTCGCTTTTTGGGACATATTAAGCCGTAGACAAGAACCAGTACAAGTTTTAAAAGATGCAAAGGACACTATCACATCCATCCAAGTTACAGACCATGAAGTTTTGACTACATCAGTGGATTGTCATGTTAGGCTGTATGATTTAAGAATGGGCAAAATGACATCTGACTTCATTGGTCATATTGTGACTTATGGAAGCTTAACAAGAGACGGCCAATGTTACATTTTAAGTTGTGCCGATAGTACAATAAAATTATTTGATAAAGATTCTGGGGAGATTTTAAATACATTTACAGGGCATGAGAGTAAAGATTACTTGTTGGAGAATGCGGTTAATGAGAAAGATAGTCATATAATCTGTGGTTCTGCGACTGGGGAGGTGTTTTATTATGATTTAATTAGTAGCACATGCACCCAGAAGTTGAGACATAGTTTTAATAAGCCTGTTGTGTCTTTAAGTCATCATCCAACTGAAAATAGTATAGTAACTGCATGTGAGGATGAAATCAAGCTGTGGGGTGTACAAACTATGGAGACAAGTTGAATTAAAAATATTTTATTACGAAATAGTAGTTTTATTTAACCTATTTATTGTATAACTTCTGAGCAAAGTTCTTCCCAAACAACCCCTTTTTCAAACTGAAAACATTTTAATAAAGTGTTAGACATAATATCCAAAAACTTTAGTTGTATAACTATATTTTAAGGTTTACTCAAGTTTACTGTATGTAACATATAACTGTTTTTGTCCCTAATAATAAAAAAAAAAACTTCTGTAACATGTATTTTGCAGAACAGAAAATAAATGTTCATCATTTCATTTATGTTTTACTATCTACTTATCTCCCAAACAAAACAGTATCATGTCATTTGGCATAAAAACTTGTATTGAACTATAGAACCGTACTGAAGACCTATAACAAAGTCACTGCACTATTTTTACTTTAAATAAGAAATCACATAAATACAAACAAAAAAAAGTTGTCTTGGCAGGTATAAAAATATCACAGTATCTAGCTATCACTTTTAGACAAAAGCTCATAAGTTTCGAATGGTGGAACACTTTTTAAACAAGCAAAATCGCATTACAATCTGTCTATCCGTTTGGAGGCTACGATGCAACATACAAACACACAACTTATGATATCGCTTTTTAGTCGGAGGCTTGGCGGCAAACATAACAAATGAATAAGAAGAGAAAAAAGCAATTCTAAAATGGATCTACACAGTATTGAAGCCGAAAATTGTTGATGTTTAAGTATATCGTGATTTAATTTCACCGCCCTTGCACCCATAGATAGTATTTCTAAACGAAGCTAAATTAAAAAATAAATATGTCAAAGGACGTAAGACATAGTGCAGCTAGCGTCAGTTTTTTGCGTTTCAGAGTCAGAATTATGTTAATTATTTGTCATTAGCATTAGTGACACAGTTTTATTTTAATTACTTTAATTTCAACGTAAGAGTACTAGTGTATTCCAAATTGTAATATTATGTCACGTTGGCAATGTTAAACCTTTGATAGCGATTGTGGGACCAAGTCTGATCAAAAAATACAGAAAAAAAATAACATAGAGCAACTGCTCTCTGCGTTTCATGTTTAAAATATCATTATCTGTACCTGGATTGCATGTTCTATTTAGTTAAATCCACCATCTATTGTGCAAGTCTGTGAACTACGAGGCATTTACAATATTTCGTTTTATTAAAATAAACAGACGGCTTCAAAATTGTTAAGAAACTAAATGAAGCTAAGAAAATGGGAGCGAAACCGCCCGATCAGCTTAATTTGCGTCGTCCGACGGTCAAATGTGAAGTATGCGGCCGTAAATTCTTGAATGCCCAGGCTTTGAAATCGCATCATAATTTCTTGCATTTAAAACCAGATGGAAAGCGTCCACCGATTAAAAAGCGTGTTGAGACGAAGCAGTTAAAGAAAAAGATTATTCCTGTGAATATGTTAAAGCGGGTTACGCCGCAGCCAGCGGAACAAGTGAACAAAACAGAGCCTAAAGAGAAAACTAGCTTAGCGGGTAAAAAGCAGATCGAAAGGAAGGCTAAGTTTGAATGCTCGATATGTGATGCGGTATTTTCTGTATATTTTTCAGCGTTTAAACACATACAGAAAAATCATTGTGTCGATATTAACGGGAAAGAAGTGTGAGTATCATCATAATAAGCTTAGTAACGTTGTATACCTACATATCTTTATATCACAGTCTGTGCCAGAACCGTCGATACCGATGTAGCTATAATCAACAATATTGTGTGTATATCTGTCTGTATAATAAGGTATTTACGTTGTTGGGAGTCTATAGAAAACATTCATGGTATAACAGAACAAACATTAACACTAATTTTATTATTAAATGTTGGTCTACAAGACTGGACTACTCTTTTTATAAGTCTCACTCTATAATAATATGTTAAATGCAACAGCTGTTTATAAGTCTCATACTATTTAAATTCATAGTTACTATACAAAATAATCATAAGAACTGTACCGTAATAAATCTATATTTAATTCATCCCAAAAGAAATATAGCTTATTTATGACCCCACTGCTGTGCAAAGGCTTTCCCTATTCTTCCAATCATAACTCTCATGTAATGTTTACTAAAAACCTAATTATTAATTTCTAGGGGCACTACACATTGCAAATATGTACTTTTCTTTCATCATCATCATCATCAGCCGGAAGACGTCCACTGTTGAACAAAGCCCTAGAACGCCACAATGAACTTTTCTTTACCTTATTTAAAATACCACTGCTGTGCAAAGGCCTCCCCTTACTACCAAACCTCTATCCTTCGAGACTACTTTAATAAACACCTTATTTCTTAATTCCAGAGCCCCAAACTCTCCATCACTCGTAAAGCCGATACGCAAAGAATACTGCATCACTTGTGACAAGCAAATACAATCAACGGAGAAACATGAATGTGCCAAGCCATCTAAAAAGCTGGACAACTACAAGTGTATCGGCTGTGACCAAGTGTTTTCAGGACTTGTGTTGTTCCAACATCACGTTAAAGGAATGCATGAGGATGGTGCACAGAATTATTTCTTTCCAACGAAAGAGGGTATGGATATACCTTATTTATGTTAACTAGCAGTTTTATGCATATAGTCCCCACTTTTTCTGAAAAATAAGCCAAATTATATACAAATCTATTTAGTAGTGTAAGCATAAAGAAAAGTAAACGTCTATACTCACAATATATGAAATAATAGTACACTAGCTGTGTCCCACATTTTTACATGTCTTAATTTTCTACCAAGGCAAGTAACATGATGCTATAATAGCCTAATTCTTGCTTTAAAATGAGCTATCAAACAAAAAAAAAATGTATCTAGATATTAGAGTGGTTTTCAAGTTGCATAATTTTAAATCAGTGGTTCTTAAGGTGCGTCCACATCTGAGGAACGAGCACCAAACGAGCATTACAGTAACAGCTCGCGAGCTGTCACTGTAATGCTCGCGAGCCGCTCGCAAGCGACGCGCGCACGTTTGGCAGAAGGCTTTATTGACACTAGTGCGTTCGTGGCATGCTCGCGAGCTGCTCGTGTAATGCTCGTTCGTCAGATGTGGACGCACCCTTAGAAGAACAAGCATTAGACTCTTGTGGGCCTTTTTTTAGTAGTGGAAAAAAATAAAATAATGGAAAGTAAATGAACATGCCATTGGAAAATTATTTTTTTATTTATAAACATAACATACCATCACGCCTGTATCCCCGAAGGGTTAGGCAAAGGTGTACCAATGTACACCCACAGTTCGCCGGGTATGTTTAGGTCCCATGTAATAGGGGGCGAGCCTATTGTCACTAACCGGGCACAAATCCAAACTCCGACCTGCTACTGAGAATTTCATAGAAAAACCCAATAACATCTTGGTCGACTTGGGAATCGAACCCAAGACCTCTAGCGTAGCAGTCGCGCTTAGCGCCACTAGGCCAACGAGGCAGTCTCGTAGTTTTTATTTATATAAATTGCTATTTTATATATAAATCTTCTGCTGGGCAAGTGGACATACACCTCTCTTTTAAAAAACCATTATGTCTAGTCCTAAGCCTGACTCCAGAATTTGGTCCCTAGCCTTATGGAAATAATACCGTAATCTAACAGACCTCTTAATGCATATAGTCTAATTATAAAAACCATTTCAGAATACACATCATGGAAGAAAGACCTAGAAAATCAGACAGAAATTAACTTCGTAAGACTAAACAATAGGAAGTCAAACGAAATCTTCCATTGTTCGCACCAATCCACCAACGTTACCGCAGCGAATCAACTCTGCCCATCTATAATCACCTTAAGGACCTACAAGACTGGTATCTACGTCTGTTATTATAAAGACCATCACGGTCATGTATTAAAAAGTGCAGATTTAGATAAATACTCCAAACACACTATTTCTCTACGCGTCCAAGATATAGAAGAGTTAAACATCGACGCTGAAAATGACAATGATTTGTATCTACAGTTTAAAAAAGTCATGTCAAACATAGTTTCTGATGCGTCTAAAGTTGATGTGAGTACATTAAAAGAGTTATTCGGTAAAGCACTCGAAATGACAACGGTATTTAAAACAGATGATGATGACAAGAGTCTGCCGCTAGCGAGTAAAAGTTTGACAGACGCACAGATATCAACCAATTTAGAGAGTTTGAAAAGTAAAAGAAAACATAGTCCAGCGCCGAAAGATGCTAAAAAAGATTCAAAGAAAACTAAAAAGGATACCGATGAGAAATTACTTGAGAATGGCAATACAAGAACTAGAGGAAGTCCAGCATTAACTAAGTCTATTTCGGTTAACAAAAGCATGAAAAAGAATAATGAAACTGAGAAAAATGATGAAATAGTACCGCAGAAATCATTAATACAGTCACCAACATCATTTAACGAATCCTACAAGAATTTTGTTGACCAAAACTTCAAAACTTTACCGGACACAAGCACACCGAAACCTAAGAGTAACGTAAGAAAAAAAGAAGTTGTTAAAACTAAAATTGGACAGTTCAAAGTGAAACCTAGTGCGTTATCCCCAAAAGACTCATCGTCAAACGAGTCTTTGCCAAAAGAGAGTAAAGAGATACCTGTTGCTCCCATAGTCTGGAAAGTTAAACCTGATTTTAAATATGAGGTTAAGGAGCAAGAAAATGATTGTAATATACTTATATTGAAGATTTGAGAAGAATAATGTTACGGAGTGTTTAAATATATTTGTAACTTTTGGTAACTATGGTGCCGATTCTTTTGGCACAAACTTTACTTAGATTATGTGTTTTTAATAATTGTTTATATACTTATATCTTACGCTAAGGTTCTGAAAAGCTAATCAATTCAAATTGTTGTCAAATCAACTGATCATACCTGTTATTGCACAACGGCCTGTGTAACCCGGTCGAAACGTCAAGCCCTAAAGGTATTTAAGCATGTACGCGCTAATCCCCGTTCTATAATATTACTGTGAACATGCAGCGCGATAGTTTAAAAGTTATGATCAAAAGACTAACAACCAATCACATTTCTTGAACAGAGCTTTGACAGGTGATTAACTATACTAAAGCCAATATGGAAAGAGAATTAAACGTTATAACTAATTACGCAATTATCAACTTTGACAACATGTGTTTAAGTTCATTTTAGAATGACAAATGTTACCGAAAAGAGCCTAAAAGTAATTTGAATGTGATGGAAACTGAACTGTTAGTCATTGAATTAAGGTTCATAATCCCAAAGCACGTTCATAATTTCTTTAAAGTGGCTGATGTATAGTTTTGACGTTCCGTTGATCAGGCTTCCAGAAACTAGGGGTAAGTCTAACATAAAAGGACATACAAAGTCAGGAACTGTGAAATATAAAAGTTAATCAGACAAATAATTATGTAAAATGTCTCTCGATTATGTAAATGTGTTTGTTACAAGCTTTTATTTAATTTGCAATATGTTACTATTTAAGACAAATCTTGCAACCTAAATTAGAACCACTTCGCAATATCTGATTGATAAGATTATGCATAATTATTTACTTAAATGAACCAGTAACAATACATTATGGTACTTTCGAGCTGGTCTGATGATGGAGCCATAAGGTGGCTCTAACTCTGTAACGAAACTACGCAATCCCATCGTGTTTGGGCTTGTTTGATTTGTCATCACTTATGTTCCTAGCTGATTTAAATAAAGGATTGTGTTTCAAAACATTTTTAAGGCTAAGGCCGCACTACGGTTTTTTCAGTTAACCGTGAAACCGCAAAACCGCCCGAGACGCACACAATACGGTTAAAAATCCATTAGTTTCTTTCACTCACAAAATCAGGCGGTTAAAATCCGCGGCGGTTTAGCCGTAGTGTGGCCTTAGCCTAAATAATAACTTAATGTCTATCACCATTCTTCTTGTATTTTATTAAAATAGATACATCTGTTGTCTAATTTAAATTAAGTTTGTGTGCAAGAGAATCGAATCCTATGTAATATTGAATGATAAATGATTTATTTTTGTAATTGTTGTTTTGACTTACGGTAGACAGATGGCGCTAGTTTAAATCCAAAAGTTAAATTATGACAAAAAGACAAGATACGTTCGGAAGGTAGTCGTAGATTCATCAGAAAAGCGTTGTTTGTTTGAGCGAGAGGCAAATATACCTTAATGGTGAGTGTGAGAGAAACAGCGACATTTTTTAGGTTTTAAAAATGAAAAATCTGAACTGTGAAGAATAGAACTGCTAGCGCCATTGCCAATGTTTTTGGCGGGAATTTATTTACTGACGACTGTCAAAATAACAAAAGTCAGCAGGCTTGCCAGCTGATTTTTTTCATACATTAGAATATAGTCTTTTCGCACTGTATATTAAAAGCACATAGGTGTAAATGAGAGGCAAGAATTTAAATAGACTATTGCGCGCATCGGCTATGTGTCGGCATCAGTGCCAACTTCGTTATAAGAAATAAATGTTTAGTGATGTCTTTAGGACAGTATCAGAGGCGGATTCTGGAGGATAGAATAGGAATAAAATTTATAGCTAAGAAAAATAATACTTATTAATTAAAGATAATAAGGGCTGGTGAGCGCAACAACGACTATTGCGCTCACCAGTTGGCGCCACTGGCGTGTTAGCTGTTCCTGCTCTCGAATGAAGTGGAATTTGACGTTTCGGACATAACGTGGGACCAGCGCCTCTGGTGAAATAGCTAGTAGTTCTCATTGATAAAACTTGTACATTTGTTTGTACTGCCTTTGGATCCGCCACTGAACAGTATTGTTATATGTTATTTTTTTATATCTTCAGCCTATCCTACTGCTAGGTCTATAATTCGCTCTTTCAAAATGTATGTTTTAGTTTAAGGAAATCTTCAGTCTAATAAATATAATAATAAAGAATGTAAATAAGAATGACCTCCTTGTTTTATTTATACAGTAATTTGTTATAACGACACAACAAAATCCAAAATAGAAACAAAATAAATGAGTGAAAAACTTATCATAAAAAACACTGAAATTGCGAATACCTTGCAACTTCGAGTGGTCCTAGTCAGGCATCGCCGCTATCCTCCAGTGAGTCAATTAAATAGTTCCAATAAAAGCAATAATAGCTCTGTGACCTAGTCTAAGGCGAGATAGTAGATACCTATAGAGGAATGGGCCATATACTTTTTCATCAGTTCTAAGGGCTTCGAAACCAATTTCTGTACATTATGATAAAAAAAACAGTTTGCTGCTTGCGTGCATGCTTTACCATTAATTCACAAATAATTATATTTTACCACATTTATATCCACCGTAAATAAGGTAAAATATTACCCATATCATTAAAGCCAAAAAGCAAGTGGTCTATTCTTAAAAAGTTGCAGAAAAAAAAGTTATGTCAATTCAATTCGAAATTTTGAATGATTGAGAAATGCCAACGGCTGTTTTATTATTGTTTTCAGTTTTGAAGCTTAAGAACTTCGGAAATACTGTGTTTGTGATAAATATATCAATAATTAACACGACAAATAGTGTTACATGTTCAAAAGTTATTGACCAAGTCAGGGTGATACAACAAAAATGCAGGCTTCCGTGAAAAACAGTAAGTATACCTGTTGCATAGTTTTTTAAGTACTTTCAGCAGTAACATTGCTATTTAACTCGTTCTTTATTACCATTCGGTTCGGAATGTCCATATAGCATGAATAATCCCCTTTTCAAAACATGTAAACAATCATAACAAAAATTGACGCCTATCATATTTTTAATACATAATCAAACATACAAGCTAAACTCATATCATCCCAACCTTTTTTCACACCGAACTATTTTCATATAATTATTGTTTATACTGTATTTATTATTACAGAATTATCAGAACTCCAAAATATAATAACACGAATGCCATTAGAGGTGTTCTGTGTGGCAGCTCTACCGGAATTCGGTGTACGTTGGCGGGAACTCTCCAAAGCCGTTCGTAATGCTCGGCTGCCGATGCAACCGGCTAGTGTGGCGAGAGTGCTCTGCAGACATATATCTAAAGCCCTCACTGTGGATGAGATTGAAGATATTGTTGCCAGGTTACGGTTGAAATGTAAGTTTAAGATATAATACTATTTGCTAACTTGCAAATTGAAGTAAAAACTCCAAACTAGGTCCTGGTACACAGGTTTGTATCTAAGTCAGTTTATTTTTTCATAGGATTATAGTAAAGACAATAATGTTTTCTAACAATTAAGCTTCTCATTTTATATGTTTTAGCAAAAGTATAACTTTTAACTACAAGATGTAATTGTTTTGACCTTAGAATCATTCGATCAGGGTATCTGAAGGTCTCTATTAAAGAGTTAATATAAATGAATAAGCTCCTATTTGTTTGGCCTTGCATACAAAATTATTTAAACTGCACCACATTTCAATTCAAACATAAAGATAAAATAAATATGCAGCTAAAATATTGTGTACAAGAAACTATTTGGTAGCCTTTTAAAAAATTATATTTTCATAAATCTATTTTCAAAATATTGTTGTTCAAATTCTACATAACAAATTGATTATTACAGTGGTAGCCACCCAGCAGCGCACCTGGCATGTCATACGTTTATTCGAAAGGACAACAGATGAGCCAGTGACGGTCACCATAAGGACAGTGCCGGGACGGATCACACAGGCTCTCAGGAAGAATAAACGAAGCATGAGGCCTGAGGTATGTATTTGTGGACCAGTTTAAACTTAAGAAAAAGATAAGAGGATTAATAAGAATAATAATATAATAATTCCAGCCTATAAACGTCCCACTGCTGGGCACAGGCCTCTTCCCATATAGAGAAGGCACGAGCATTGATCACCACGCTTGCTCAATTGCAGTTGCAATATGTATATCATATTAAATATACAAAACATTATATGTACTGATTTTCATGAATTATTGATTTGTCTTCACCCAAAATAAAAGAATTACTATTTATACATAGATACATACATATAATCACGCCTCTTTCCCTTGTAGGGGTAGGCAGAGACCACTTCTTTCCACTTGCTACGATCCTTACACACTTGTTTCTCTTCGTCCACTTTCAATATTCTCTCCATACATGCTCTTCGGTTTAGAGTACTCTTCACCGGGCCTTTTTTCATTCATACTCGCCTTATACACTTTTTTCGTCAATCGTTCTTCATTCATTCTCTCGACATGGCCAGACCATGTCAGCATACCTTTCTTAATTTTTGTCTCAACATCCACCATCTGACATACTTCGTCCGCCTTACCATCCAGTCGTCCTCTTACATTCAACATAGCGAAGCGGCTCTCCGTGGGCCACTATGACTTACTAATAATGAAATATTTCGGAATGGATACTAAATACTTTCTGTACCTACCTACATGGGTGCAACTGTGGGGCATAACCCTCATAAATAAATATGGACAACATCATATACATTGCTCTGAACACAAAGTAAGTAGCTAAAGCACGCGTGTTATGGAATCAGAGACAATGAAGGTACTACATCTTTTGCCTATCCTTCTCTCAAGCTTTGTTGAGGTCAGCTTCCAGTCTTACCTAATTCTGCTGAATATAATTTTCCCTTATAACAAAGGTACCATCATCATATACTATCAACCAGCTGTGCCCCGCGGTTTCACCCGCGGGCCGCGTGAATGACAATTCATACACTATCTTTATAAATTATAGCCTATGTGTTATTCCGATGTATAAGCTACGTTACTGTAAAGTTTCATTAAAATCCATTCAGTAGTTTTTGCGTGAAAGAGTAACAAACATCAATATATCCAAACAAACTTTCGCATTTATAATATTAGTAAGGATCTATCTATGTAGCCCGTGTTGTCGCACTGCTGGGCAAAGGCCTCCCTCTTCTCCACGCACTTTTGTCTTGAGTTAGGATGGGCCAGTCCATTTGGTACTAGTCTAGTTCGTCTCATCATATTCTACCTTTAATTTTCTTGTTTCTTTCCCAGGTCCAAAGCGTCTTACTCGGTGACCTCATGTATCTAAGCGTACAGCTAGTTTCAGACCACAAGGAGGGCTCCGTACTGTATGTGGCAACACCGCCGGGCGAGCCGGTTGCATTGGTCTCCAGTGTGACTATGATGGGCTTACTTAAAGGGACAGTTGAAGGTATGTGTAATTATTTCATTTATCTGTCCCACAGCTGGCAAACCTCTTCCCATATCGATCATATCCCATGTAGAAAACGGTCAAGCATTTATTTTGTTTCAAAGACGAGACGTTACAATTTTGTGCATTTTGTGCAAAAGTTTCACGTTTTAGCTCCCACTCTTTCGCTTTATATAACCTTCTTTTAAAAGAAATCATAACTAAAATATTTTGTTATTTTATTTTCTGATATTAAAGAAAAGATTAAGTTATCATCCCTATTATGCTTCGCAAGAAAAATACTTAATAAAACAGGTCATCAGGTCAATCAAATAAATATTTTTTTCCCAGGTCTCGGCTTCAAAAGCTTCGAAAACGCCAACCTATACGGACGCGACATAAAGTCCCTCTTACGAATAAACGATCGCGCTTGGAACGCCAACGCCGAGCACTTAGCCGAAATCCCTGAATACGCGCCAATCCCTATCATCACCAACAAAGGCATTGATTATACCAACAAGACTTACGACGAGAACTACGTAGATAGCATCCTAGGACCAAACCCACCGGTTTTGACAGATTTGAATATCAAAACTACTAAATCGTTTTTTGATAGGTCGAATTTAGATAAAAATATTAATTTGAGTGTGACTTTGAAAACGGATGATGTGGCGAAAACTTTGAAATGTTGGGTGACGAAAGGTGCTCTTGCGCCGACGTCGGATTTTTTTCAGATTTTTCATCAGATTAAGTCGAATAAGATTAGTTATGATAGAGATGATTCTGATTAGTATTTTGGTGATTAAAGTGTAGGTATTGACGATTGTGTAAGATTGATTTTATCGTTATGACTTGTACCTAGAAATATATAATACTACAGTACGGCCGCTGAGAGAATGCGTTCCTGACAGAACATCGTCAACAGGAAGATATAACTTTGATGTGGCTAAGAATTACTACAAATAAATTACTACCACTTATTTGTCCTATAAACGCATAATATCATGCAAAACTTTCCATTATGATATGGATATGGATATACGGTTTTTATTTCCCCATACAAATCAAAACAAACAGTCAGGTGTCAGGAACGCATTCTCTCAGCGGCCGTAGTGTACACAATTCGATTTGTTAAAATAAATAAAAATTGGTACTATATCTACCACTGGATAAACACTAAACAAAGTATTTTGCTGTAAAATTGTATTAAAATGGGTCCAACTTTGTGTATAATCTTGAATTATGTGTAAGATAGTTTTAATCATTGACTTGTACCTAATATTATTAATAATTATAATATAGTTGAAATAAACATTTTAATTTTATGTATATATGTGTTATTTCTATGACGATACTGCCTCTGTTGACACTCCAGTGCACTGGAGCCCGAGTCTGCTATTTACACTCCGTGTCAGTGTGCTCATAGTGAGCCAACTATGAGCACACTGACACGGAGTGTGAATAGCAGACTCGGGCCCCTAAACTAATGCACGTATACATTTGAAAACCTTGAATCATTCTCAAAAATGGACATCTATATAAAATGGCGGTAGTTGAACATTAAAAACCCTAGCTAAATGTGCCGTTGTGAACCTTCACAACTATAGAAACGGGTTTGGAAGGCACAAGTCGCTTAATTTAGCTTAGAACGTAGTTTTTAAATACTCTTTGATCAGTTTGGACCAGTGTGGAGCCCCAGCCGTTTGTTTACCGTGGAGTACCTACAGTTAAGTAAATAGCTCTTTTTATTCTCTTAACTATATCTAGATATATTTTAAATATGTAATTGTTATATTGAAAAAAAAATTAAGTAGTCATCAAGGTTGTACAATGTACTTCTTGTTATAACTTTTAATGACCTCCCCTTCGGTACTCCTTCCTATAATTAATTATAATCCAGTAGGTACTTATGTGCATTTATGATATTGTAAATACCACCATCTTCTCCAGACGGCCTCCGTGGTCGACTGGAGTAAGCACCGTTTTTCAAGGTGTCACTAGCTCGTGAGGTCCCGGGTTCAATCCCCGGACGGGTCAAAGTAGAAACTCACTTTTATTTTTTTCACAAGAACTTTATATCTTTGGGTTCAGAGCAATGTATGTGATGTTGTCCGCATTTTATTATTATTATTTAAAATTATCTTACAAAAAGGTTAATTAAATAAAACAGCAATTGAAATATCGATAAACGCATTTATTTTGGATCACATCGTTTCAGGCCTACAATCCACATTGGCTCGGCCGAATACTTTCATCTTTATAAATGGCGGACATATAAACATGTAATATATCTTTAAAGGGAATAAGAAAACTAAAATATAGTTTAATATCGACTTGCAATAACATCAGAATTTAATATTAAAGAAATCCCTGATAGAACTTAAAAAAATCTAAATAGATGATAATCTATTAAAGCTAAGACCGCACTACGGTTTTTTTCCGCAAGCGGTAAACCGTGAAACCGCCCGAGAAGCACACGCGCAAAATCAGTCGCGGAAAAACACCGTCAGTGCGGCCGCTTCCATTAGTTTCCTTTGCTCACAAAATCAGGCGGTTAAAATCCGCGGCGGTTTAGCCGTAGTACGGCCTTAGCATAACACACTTTTTTTGTGTCGAGGTCTAGAAAATTATGATAATTTTCTCACTTGTTTCTTCGAATATATATTCAATGTTTACCCATCCGCCATTTACAGGAAAACACATTAATAATTACAATGCGGCAAGTCCAGACGTTCGTTTGCAAAAATTTGTCCTATCTATTAGAATTTGACATTAATTTATCTATTAAAAGATTGAGCGAATCTGCGCTTAAAATGTAATTAGATCGATTTTATTGTAATTACTAAGCAAAGAAGTAAATTATGTGCAAAAATAGAACCGTCATGGCGTAAAATGGAGCTTACATTAAAATCATTTCAAAAAGTCGTTTTATGGAATGATTTTAACTAAATACATATCATGAAAGTGTATACGGTACTTACAACAAGCTCTTTTTTATTTAATTTTTGCCTGTCTGTTTGTTTCGGCTTATTTCTGAAACGGCTGTTCCAATTTTGACGGGACTATCACTCGCTGATAAGTTGCTAATTTATTTTAAAGGTGACTCGGTACTAACGCGGTTAAAATTGCAGGACACATCTAGATATACATCAAATAACGAATAACTTTAGACATTTCACCTTTATCCACTATTTTCACACAATTATTTACCTATACTATTTGAAAATGATTTGCTTAGTAAATACAAAGAAAATCAACAAACAGTGATTGACTAAAAAACATCCTAATCGACTCAAAACGAGTCGCTTCAACAAGGAATCTTATCGAGACATCGAGTGCAAATCATTACTCAAAGCATTTGACTGTACACCACTAGTGATGGCAAAAGTCGACAAAATTATATCGACTAACAATTTTAACGGGAAACTTAATAAATCACTACATCGTACATTCAGTGTTGCCGAGTGTACGCGTACGGGTTTGGGACGTTTATTGCGATAATAAAATCTTCCCAATCAATGTTATTTTTTACAAGAAAGTACTAATAAAATGGTCCCGCCTGACCAATTTGTATTATTCACTGATCAAAATCAGTGAGTTACATTACTGATTTTTTGCGAAGCTGCAGGTTCATTTCTTTTATCATAAAATTTTAATTTTTTGCAGAAACAGTATTTCAAATATTACTACGCATTTTCGTACCTGTATGATACATTGGGTCTAGACAATTAATTTGTATCGCAACAAGTGTCTTAGTGTAAACTGAGCTTAAATAATAAAACGAAATCCACACCTAACTTTGCCTAAACCAAAAATGAACAGATTTAGACTAGATTAACTTATAAATCACCAATAAGAAACTTAGAAGCTTTTAATGTATGTTGAAAGATCATTTATAGTATACTAGCTGTGCCCCGCGGTATCACCCGCGTGAATACCTAGGTCCCGTTCCCGGTGCCTTCGTATTCTTAGCGGTGGGGATGAATCCAACAAATCACTATCGTAACAAAAGTCAGGATTACTTAATTTGGTGGTTGAGTATTCTTCAATTTCCTAATTTTCAGCGCAATTTTGTAAACTTTTTCTTTAATAAGACCCTTCTCCTGACAATAACAAACACAACAAAAAAAGAATTAGCGAAATTGGTCCAGCCGTTCACGCGTGATGCCTTGACCAAGGGAAATAGCGATTCATTTTTATATATATAGACTAGCTGACCCGGCAGACTTCGTACTGCCTCAATCGATAAATAAAAGCCTAAACTTTTCTACTTGTTTTTTCTTTTATTGTTTAATCCGAGCTTTTTCCTATTTATTCACGTTTTAAACCTTCTCTAGACTTCCACAAATAATTCAATACCAAAATTAGCCAAATCGGTCCAGCCGTTCTCGAGTTTTAGCGAGACTAACGAACAGCAATTCATTTTTATATATAAAAAAAAAAATATATATATATAAGATATATAAATATATAAGATTTTGATGTAATTTCCACATAAAGAAACATCCAATTTATGTAAGTGTGAATAAAGTACATTTTAGAATGACTAACTGTTGAAAAACTGAAAAAATAAGCTGTAGCGCAAAGTAAACCTTGTATCTAAGAATTATAGTTGTTTTTCCTAAACTCGTGTTTGAAATTGAGATATAAAAATGTGTTGTGTTTGTCAGATAGTCAGTCTTTATAACATACTGGTGTCAGCTATCGGTGAGACTGGAAGCCAACCACAACATAGTTTGCGTACAGAAAAATTCAATCTTTTGTTATGTACGTGTAATCCCTAATACCAATTATATAAAAAGTCTTACTATGGGAATCCCATAATGGGTAATCCAGTATCCTATAATGGGATACTGGATTTTCCCAGTAAAATGGGTTGTGAAGGTCAGATAGGCAGTCGCTCCATGTAAAATACAGTATTCAGCTGAATCCGGTAAGACTGGTAGCCGACCCCAACATAGTTGGGAAAAGGCTCGGGAGATGATGATGATGAATCCAATTGAATAAAAATAAACTTTATTTACGAGCAAAAGCCATTGCTTTATAGTACGTCAGTTAAGTGAATGATTTCGTCCAACATACATTAAAAACTTCTAAAATTCACTTAAAAGAACTATCATATGACCATAGACACCACAGGTTATCCCAAAGACAATATGGTACAACTAAATTACCTATAACAAGGAAAAAAACATAAAAATACTCTATATCATATTTAAAACACAACTTAAAAATAAATGACTTATAAAAACTAATGCTCCAGAAATAGTTTTTTAGTCTAAAAAAAATACCAGGAATTTCTTGAAATATGACTTAAGGCTAAGGCCGCACTACGGTTTTTTTCTGCAAGCGGTAAACCGTGAAACCGCAAAACCGCCCGAGACGCACACACTACGGTTAAAAACCACGTTTTACCCAGTACTACAAATTCTGACGCGGTTTTTCCCCGCTAGCAATTCTTCCGTGACTGATTTAAAAATCAGTCACGGAAAGAACCGTCAGTGCGGCCGCTTCCATCAGTTTCCTTTACTCACAAAATCAGGCGGTTAAATCCGCGGCGGTTTAGCCGTAGTGCGGCCTTAGCCTAAATCTATAGAAGAAAAAAAATATTGAACAATCAAATGAAGTTTTTAAATGTATTAACTTGTTTTCACAATTGCCACCATAACAAGTATTTACATTAAACTAATAATTATAATAAGGAACAGTATTAAGAAATACGCAATTTTTGTTATACCAAAACATTTCAAAATCGACTTCTTTTTTCTAACTTTTAAACTATCGCGCTGCATGTTTATAGTAATATTATAAAACGGGAATTAGCGCGTACATGCTTAAATACCTTTCCAGTCTTACTATGGGATACTGGATTTCCCAGTAAAATGGGTTGTGGAGGTCAGGTAGGCAGTCGCTCCATGTAAAATACGGTATTCAGCTGAATCCGGTAAGACTGGAAGCCGACCCCAACATAGTTGGGAAAAGGCTCGGGAGATGATGAAACGCTTAAATACCTTTTTCCGCTTAAATACCGATTTTCTTTTTTTCTAAAAATTTTACTTGTTATTCAACATTGCAACATAAAACAATATTGTACACAAGAATAAAATGTTTTTTTATAACATTCAGTGTCCACATTATCTGAAACATGTTATATCGCAATTTGTATAACATGTTATATTAAATAGTCTGTACTCTGTACGCACCTAGAGTCGACTTTTTTGTGATTTTATACAACAAAAATTGCGTATCCCAATAAAATAACCAATTAACAATAACTATAAAAAACCAATAATTTTCTTAATACTAAAGGAGACACAAAAATCAAATTTAAGTGTCAAAGCAAAATATAAAGCCCTATTTAAAAGAGAAATTATTTTATCTATCATAGAACTATGTTACTATAGAAAAAAAATAGTTATTTTATATTAATAGTATGGCAACACCCATAATTGCACCAAAAAGATCCAATGACACGTTACGGAGATCATTCAAGTCAAATATTATTATTACAATCTTTTCGGAAAATTATAATATGTATCACTTGTAACATGAAAACTCCGAAATTGATAAATCTATCCAAAGATATCATATCTTATATATAAAATTCTCGTGTCACAATGTTAATTACCATACTCCTCCGAAACGGCTTGACCAATTTTTATGAAATTTTATATGCATATTCAGTAGGTCTGAGAATCGGCTACTATTTATTTTTCATACCCCTAAGTGGTGGTAGGTAGTAGGCAGGTGCTAGATAGAAAAAATTGCATTGCAACGCATGGTGCAGCTAGTTTTTATATAAAAATAATATCAAAAGCCTATCTTTAATAAGAAATAATATCTATGGATATTTTATTAATAGTCGGACAGTAAGGCCTTTTATACACGAGGCGACGAAAGTCACCGATACCCGACGACTTTAGTCTCATCGCGTGTACGAACCTCTATGAGTTTGTATAGCGGCAGTCGCTTGGAGACTAAAATCGTCGGGTATCGGAGACTTACGTCGCATCGTGTACGAAAAGCCTTACTTCTTGATGTACTGTGATACATATTGAAAAGGAAGAAATAACATATACAGTATGACAAGACTAGCGCTGATTCTATCCAAAAACGAATTTAAAATCAAACCATTGCTATCTTTTACTAACATAAAGCGTTAAAAAAGGACGGCGATATATAATAACTAACTTTAAAATGTCAAACTATGGTCCGGCCGCTAAGAGAATGCGTTCCTGACACATGTCACTTGGTCTTGATTTGTATGTGAAAATAAAAAACCCGTGTTATAGTATTCATTGCACATTGAACTGGCATAATTATTAGTTTTGAATTAAATTATTCGTTTATAGGACAAATAAGTGAAAGTTATTGATGTTAAGTAATTGCTTCGCCACATTAAAGTTTTTTGCCTGTTGACCACCACCTGTCAGGAACGCATTCTCTCAGCGGCCGGACTATAGTTTTCGCCATTAACAACTGTGATTTTAGTGCACACGTTTTTGTGTTCTTTTTTTATACAACTTATATCTGTCATTTTCTCTGTTAAATAATTATATACTAGATTTTTTTTACTAAAAATCTACATTTAAATCGTGTTTAGCAGAATCAGCGCCATATTTATCCAAACTGTAGTTTAAAAACAATAACTTTTACCTACTAAACGGATATGTTACAATAACAACTACCAAGAGTTGTGTTTTTAAAACATTTATAATAAAGAAATAATTAAAATACTAAAGAAATTAACGTCGAGACTTTCTATACTTCGAAAAAAGGGATTTTTGTTGAGTATAGCCACTAAAACTATTAAAAATATATATCTTTACATTTTTATATGTAATGATTTATTGTGTGTTTGTCACCGAAATTCTCCTAAACGGCTTGACCGATTTGGTTGAAATGTTGTATTTTGGAAATATTTTTATAAATAATAAAAGATAATTGAGCTTTGCCCAGAATAGAGCTAAGGGGCGTGCAATTGGAGAGGCCTATGCCCAGCAGTGGACTGCTATAGGCTGATGTTGATGATGATGAGAGCTTTGCCCAGAAGTGGTATGAAATAGGCAAAAAAAAAAAGTATACCCACGAATTTAAAATTCTGCTCTTAATATTTTTTTAGTAGTTACTCAACAAAAATACATTTTTTATAAACAATACAATCTTTAGGAACAATACGTGGCAAATATTTTAACTGACTAGTCAAACTTGCTATCTCGACACAAACAAAATAAAACAAAAAAAATAGCACCGCTTTAAAAAAAAAAAACATTTTTTTATATTGCAACACCCTTAACATTAAACCTTACCTGGCAACACTAGACAGATCAGAAAACGGTTTTCATTAAAAATCCTTATTCTATATAGAAGAAGCTAAATACTACAATTTCTTTTATTTATTTACCTTTTTTAGAAAAATGACAATTTCTTTTCCTCGATTTTTACTAAATATAATTTTGTACTTGTAAATGCCGAACCTCTTTTTTGTCATTCAATAAATTAAGACATAGGTTTACTTTTCATAAAAATATCAATATATATATTAATTATAATTAATTTTTAAACTTTTTTTTTTCTAGCAGATCTTTTAAAACCATTATATAGTCCGAAAAATCGACGACGGTAAATTTCGATTAGAATTTCTATTAAAATTCGTATCCGAAAGATTAAAAATAAATAAACAATTTTAGTTTCCTATTACATAGGAATTAGCACCGCCATCTTATGAATAAAAAATAAACCTATGTCAACCCCATCTCTTTTATAACCTACATCACAATTTGCCGAACAATCACAGATATTTTCCACCCTGCCACTAAAAGTGCCAATACTGTCAAGAAAGTACCAAAAAAGTGCCAAAATCTTCATCAACAAACTTCGTACACAGTCCTCTTAATATTTTTTTCTTAATACATTTAATATGATAACGCTCGCAAACTCGTGTACAAAGGGCCTTAGATCATTTAATTAAAAAAATATACTTTAATTTGACCAATTTCCTGGTTACCGATATAACAATAATTTAAAACACACACCTTTTTTTGAATTACAACAAGCTAAGTAATTTTGTTATGCACTGCTGGATAATTTTAAAAAGTAAATTAAATTAATTTTATATTTAAATTGCACTTAATTAAACAGTACTGACACTTTTCACTTCTAAGTACCTAAATTCTAAAATAAATGCATAAATATATTATTCAACTATTATTTGCCAGATAGACAGTCGTTATGACATACTGGTGTTCAGCTGTCAGTGAGACTGGGGCTCGATGTCGCTAGTTTAAGTTAGTGAGTGGTGGGTTAATAAACGGTCCAGTGTACTTGTTATTGTGCCTAATTTTCGTATTCAGATAATTTTAGTTTAATGACAAATGTACACCTGCTTGCCACTGTTGTCATTGTAGGATTGCAAGTGACTGTTCTTATCTGAATACGAAAATTAGGCACAATAACAAGTACACTGGAACGTTTATTAACCCGCCACTTACTGACTTAAAATAGCGGCATCGGGCCCCTGGAAGCCGAACACAACATTGCTTGGAAAAAGATTATAAAAAAAAAACTTTTTCTGCGTAGCCTTTTTCGAGCACTATGTTGTGTTCGGCTTCCAGTCTCCTCGACAGCTGAACACCAGTATGTTATAACGACTGTCTATCTGACAAACAACACATTAACTGGGTAACACAGCATCCCATAGTAAGACTGGTTGTCAGAATAAATGACGAATACTTACAACTCGACTCAATAGGGATGATGACTAATTTTTATTTTGATGTCCATCTTTTAGATAATAAAAAAATATTAGACATGTATTTTTTGTTTTGTCGCGTAAACAAAGAATTATGAAGATACAGCGAATACAATTCTTGCGTGACGTCACGTCCACGCACAAATTGTACCTAGCCGTGACGTCAAGCCCCCACTCCTGAACTTTAAAGCGGTTTATCTTCGTATTTTTTTGTTGACTTGATAAAAGAAAAAATACGTGTCTATTATATTTTGATTATCTAAATGGCGGACTAAATAAATTTTGACTTTTCATACCTAGTCATCTACCCTATTGTAAGTCTTAAGTCTCATGCTATCTCTGTCACTATCAGGTGTTAATTAGAGACGGATAGCTATTTAAAAACCTCTTTTAATAGATTTGACTAATTCAGCAATAAAAATATTTATGCATTTATAAAAATCCAGGTCTTTCAACATTTTCAATCTACCCCCATCCAAAACATTTAATAATAATAATTTTAATAAAATTACCAAAAAACTTCAAAACTAGCTTTTCATAGACTATTTTTAAAACCATTATTTTATAATAAAAAATAATGACCAACCACCTTTTTCGGTACTATAACAAAAAGTACCATTTACCTAAATTAGTGTGAAAAATACTTTTATACCAGAAAAATACATAGACCGAGGACCAAGCTTTAAAACTGAAGCTACAAAGAGGGTGTTGATTTTCAATCGCGTATTTTTTAAAGTAAATTTTATGATTTCTTCACAATATTTTATTAAAATCTTGTTCAATCTATATATTTTTCTGGTAAAAGTATTATTTATCACTTTTACCAACAAAATGGCGGCCGGTCACTATGAATATTACCCATCTAAGCTGGATTCTGTCGTTGTTCCGTTTTGTTGGACTTCTTAGTTTCATCTTGACTCACTACGTGTGACATTGTCATGTGTCGCCTGTAAAGAAAAAGATAATAAATAAATGTGGACAACATTACCTACATTGCTGTTAACCTAAAGTAGCTAAAGCACGCGTGTTATGGAATCAGAGACAACTAGAACCACAAACACCCAGACCCAAGACCATTTAGGAAAGTGGTTTAATACATTGACTCCACCGGGGATCGAACCCGGGACCTCACGGCAGCACTATGAAAACAAGGAGATCGTCAGATTTTAATTTAAAAGAAGTTATATTGAGCCTGAAATAATATAATAAAACGTCGCCATATTATTGCGACGAAACATACTTTTACATCTCTAAATATGTACCATAAATGTTAGGGTGCGTCCACATCGATCGATCTCAAGACCACAGCTATATCAGTGAGGGTTACTAACCACTAGACCAGATAGCCGGTGACAACTTACCTCAAACCCCGCTCCCCCCTAAACGACAGACTGCAGAGGTCACAGTTCCTCCACTCGTTGGCTTTGTCCTCCTTCAATTCTGTCTTACCATCATGTGACTTCACTGTTTCTTCAGGAGTTGTTGCTGGCTTCTTGTTGCCTATCACCTGTCAGAAACGCATTCTCTCAGCGGCTTGGCTATAGTACGTAACTCAAACCCCGCTCCCCCCTGAACGATAGACTGCAGAGGTCGCAGTTGCTCCACTCGTTGCCTTTCTCGTCCTTCAGCTCTGGCTTACCGTCGAGTGTCTTCACTGTTTCTTCAGGAGTTGTTGCTGGCTTCTTGTTGCCTATCACCTGCCAGGAACGCATTCTCTCAGCGCCCGGGCTATAGTACGTACCTTAAACCCCGCTCCCCCCTGAACGACTAACTACAGGGGTTGCAGTTCCTCCACTATCAGGAATCTGACAGGAACGCATTCTCTCAGCGCCCGGGCTATAGTACGTACCTCAAACCCCGCTCCCCCCTGAACGATAGACTGCAGAGATCGCAGTTCCTCCACTCGTTGCCTTTCTCGTCCTTCAGCTCTGGCTTACCGTCGAGTGTCTTCACTGTTTCTTCAGGAGTTGGCTTCTTGTTGAGCACGACCTGTCAGGAAAGCATTCTCTCAGCGGCCGGACTATAGTACGTACCTCAAACCCCGCTCCCCCCTGAACGACAGACTGCAGAGGCCGCAGTTCCTCCACTCGTTGCCTTTCTCGTCCTTCAGCTCTGGCTTACCGTCGAGTGTCTTTACTTCTTCAGGAGTTGTTGTTGGCTTCTTGTTAACGAGTTTTGGTTTTAAATCTGTAAGGAATACTGGTATTTAGAATGTAGGCAGTTTTAAGGTATGTAGGGAATCATCATCTCCCGAGCCTTTTCCCAACTATGTTGGGGTCGGCTACCAGTCTTACCGGATTCAGCTGAATACCGTATTTTACATGGAGCGACTGCCTATCTGACCTCCACAACCCATTTTACTAGGAAACACAGTATCCCATAGTAAGACTGGTTGTCAGAATTGACTTAACGACTGCCAAAGATCTATGTATGACAGCCGGGACCTACTGTTTAACGTGCTTTCCGAAACACGGTATGTAGGGAATATGGGTGAATAATAATTGTAGGGAAGATTATTTAGGAGGTTCTTGCAACCCGGTATATTTTAGTTAAAGAGTAGCCTATCTTATGCCTCTTAACTCGAGCAAATCACAAAGCTATTTGGCAGTGAAGATTATTTTGAGTGACAAATAAAGATGCGAATCATTGAATACTTATAAATTATCAATAATTAAATCAATTCATTTTGAGCTGAAAATTTGTAAACTGATTCTATACCAGATGTACTTGTAGGGACACATGTAAGTATGTATGGCAGAGTGCAAGATAAGCAATAAAGTTATGAGAGCGTGAGGCATGCATGGAACGGACAGTTACTGCGCACTGGTCCGAGTGAACGGTTCTCTCTAGGGTTACGCGAAATATATTCGGTATACTAACGCCGTGTTTCAATTAAACCCTGAACCCGTGACCAGAAGAGGCAGAACTCAAATTAGGGATTTCCACCCACGATTAATCCCTAAAGTGGTGACCCCGAACGAATCCCTAAAGTGGTGACCCCGAACGCAAGTTATAAACGCGTGTTGTGTGAATTGCGTGGACATCGTTCAGTGCTACGTAAGCAAGAACTTTGTACAGTATGACGCAACCACAAGTGCCAGCTCAACCCACAGTGAAGCGGGAAGATAGGGGCAGTGATTTAGCCCAAACTACCATGCAGCTGGAAGGGCGACGCGGTAGGTGAGCGTCAGTCGGGAAACTAACAGCGGTGCAGTCTGCGGTGGAAGATTGCATCGACATGTCAAACCACCGGTTAAACATCAAGGACGTCGATTGGAGAGCTCGTTATTCGCGCAGAATACATGGGTATAACGAAACTTCGCACCACACCATACCACCCTCAAAGTAATGGTATTGTAGAGCGTTGGCATAGATCCATGAAGTCAGCATTAACAGCTCGCCTCATTAACAACTCGTCCTGGCTCGAGGAGCTGCCTACAGTGCTACTAGGGTTACGTGCAGTAGGTAGAAGCGACAATGGCGTTAGTCCCGCAGAGTATGTATACGGCCAAACGCTTCGTTTACCGGGAGATTTTTACAGCCCCTCTCATAAACGAAACGACGACGATCAGGAGTTTTTAATGCAGTTAAAAAGTACAATTAATAACTGGAAACCGGTATCGCGAGACGCGCGGGACTCACGAACATTGTTTATACATAGCGATCTTAATAAATGCGAGTATGTATTCATTCGTAACGACGCGGTTCGCAAACCTTTAACGCCTACTTATGACGGTCCGTATAAAGTTTTAGAAAGAAAAAGCAAAGTTTTTGTAGTTCAACTAGCAAATAGGAAAATAAATGTGTCCATAGATAGACTTAAGCCAGCATATTTATTAAATGAAGAGTGTAATTATAACCAATCCAACAATAAGGTCAGGGACTCTTTTAGCAACTACGACCCGGTACCATTATCACCGAGCCCTGACATACAGGACCCTCCGTCAAAAACAAGTCGCAGCGGTCGCAATATTAGGCGACCTATAAGATTTAATGATTGTTACGAACTTTGTAGGTAACAAATTTTGTATTAGGTATATTATTATATAAGTTATCTGGCGTTGCCGTAACGGAAGCTGCCGGCCTTTATGGTGTTATTGATTATTGCAGAGCCGACGTTACGGCAACTACCCTTAACAATTAAATATAAGTGTTTGTATCGCCAAACGGGATACCTTAAAGTCGGCCCCTGAAATATGGGTGACCGCACCCTGTAGTCTTCACTAGTGTAGTTATTAAGCTGAGCATGTCATTAATAACAAACTAGGTGTTGCCTGTTAGTAATGTAAGCAATTGTGTAACAATGTAATCTATGTGTTTCTTTGTTGAAGTTAACATAAACATATTTTCTGCTGACATATAATGTACCTACTTACCTCGCAATAACAAGGCATAAGCACTGATTTAAATAGCGTTAGCTTTTGGGTAATTAGACATTTTCCATATTAATAGCTATACTTACGCACGTCAAATATCTTGTTAACCTTAACCATGGGCAAGACTTACAGCAAAGAAGAAGTTGTAATCGCCCAAAACAACGCGATAGAATCAAAAGTGACGAGATACGAGATCGGTTTCGCAGTCATGGCAACCGCAGTAGTTCTCATTGCAGTGTTAGTGTCGTGTCGTCACTTTCGAAATCGCATTAAGAAATTGGTTCATAAAGAAGTAGTCAATACATCCGGTGTTGTGACTACGCTGCCTGGGCGCATAGAGGCTCGCACAATGTCGCAGCAGCCACCTCAAGCCAGTTATGCGTAGTCAGATCCGCCCACCGCGAAAGGTTATTGTTGTAATGTACAGTGCTTATCGCAGTGTAACTGAATACTTACATTGTAAGCTTAGTGTGTAAACTTCTGTGTATCTTACTGCGTGTATACATATATTTTTTTGTAACTTGGTGTTTTAGGCAGTAAGATGTTTTAGTTTTTAAGAAAATTTGTGGCAAATTTTGGGGGGGAGTACTGTAGGGACACATGTAAGTATGTATGGCAGAGTGCAAGATAAGCAATAAAGTTATGAGAGCGTGAGGCATGCATGGAACGGACAGTTACTGCGCACTGGTCCGAGTGAACGGTTCTCTCTAGGGTTACGCGAAATATATTCGGTATACTAACGCCGTGTTTCAATTAAACCCTGAACCCGTGACCAGAAGAGGCAGAACTCAAATTAGGGATTTCCACCCACGATTAATCCCTAAATACTCTTCACCCCTTTTGGATAGATATACCCTTTTGGTAACACCTTGTAATGCCTTGTATATAAGTAGTACCTACCTCTAGTGATGATCACGATGTTGGGGACCCCCATAACGTTGTGTGCCTCAGTGTTGCCACACTTGTCCACTTCTACTATTCTACTGAGCGGTAGGGCCTCGTCACTTGAGCCTTCGGAGTCACTGCGCGGACATTTAGTTTGGCGTTTCTTTACTCGTTTCCTGAACCTGAAATTAATTTATTTGGTTATAATATAGATTTGTATTTAAATTGTAAATAGTTTTTTTTTTCAGGACAAATATCGGAAACTATTAGAATCTTATATCAAGAACTTTGACGAGATTAAATTTCACATAGTTTTGTGTGTGCAAGTACCTTTGAGATGGTCTATTGATTTAAACATAGGCTATAGAAATTCTATAAAAAGCAATTTCCTTGTCTTTGGGCTCGTTAGATTTGTACCTAATTTATTTTAAAAGTTTAATACATCAATATAAAAATAAAAACATTTATTTAATCAAGTTTATTACAGCATATTATATCCAAAAATCTTTCAACTAAACCAGATTATATGACACAAAATTAATTCAGTTACAACTTTGGCTACAGTTACAGTAAAAAATATGGCAAAAAAAAAATATCCACTTTTGTGCAGTTCCTCAGAAGTAAAGACATGATCAAGAGAAATCAGGATTCTTCTTATACTTAAGTATATAGATCCTGTCCATAAATATATAGTACAATCTCTACAGCCACCCACCGTTTCCTGGGCCTCTTGTAGACTTGCTTCTTCACCTTCTCCTCGTTGTTGTTGATGTTGATGTACTTCTCACAGCTCAGGGTCGGCTTCTCTGCCTCCGTACTACTGGATAAGGAGTCGCTCTTGTCGCAAGCAAATAAGTCTGTCTCATTACTGAGGTCGTTGCTGTCTATCTGGTCACTGGAAGGAAGATATAAATTGTTTTGAAAATAAAGTTTTGTTAAGGACAAGGCCCTCAGGGCCTCGATTCAGCTATTGTAATAAATGTCAGTGGTCAGTCAGTGTACTTGTCATTGGTCATTGTGCCTAATTTTGGTATGTAGATAAGCCTACAATAAAGTCTCATTGAACTCTCGAAGAGATTGATCGTAATGACCAATTAATGATCGTCATGATAGTTAGCAAACTTAGCAGAATACCAATTATCGTAAAAATAACCAAATGAAGCAGGTCATTCTGTCAATTCAAGCAACTCTTAAATAGCTGAATCGAGGCCCTGGCAAGGTGGAGTGACGATTTGCGCAAGACGGCTGACAGGAGCTGGATGCGAGAAGCCTAGGATAGAACTAAGTGGTGTGCAATTGGAGAGGCCTATATCCAGCAGTGGACTGCTATACGCTGATGATGAGGGACAAGACCGGGACCACTTAAGAATAGATGACTGCCCAGCATTGGGATAATTCAGGCTAAATATAATAAATAAATAAATTAGTAAAGTTGTGTGTAGTGGTGTAGATTAGAGGATAGATAAGAAACTACAGAGTGCGCATATAAGGGTGTGAACCGTGAACACTAGTATGAACTAGTTTATCCGTAAACATAGTGCGCCGTTTTATTTAAACTAGTTAACATACCAACACGCCTGTATCCCCGAACCGAAGGGTTAGGCAGAGGTGTACCAATGTACACCCACAGTTCGCCGGTATGTTTAGGTCCCATGTAATAGGGGGCAAGCCTATTGCCACTAACCAGGCACAAATCCAAACTCCGACCTGCTACTGAGAATTTCATAGAACAACCCAATAACACCTTGGTCGACTTGGTAATCGAACCCAAGACCTCTAGCGTAGCAGTCGCGCAAAATCGCAAGTTTGGCGCGGACTGTACACAAGATTCCAACCAAGGCCAGAACTGATGTGACTTCTCTTTTCAAAGTTATATCCTTTACTTTTACAGGCTGTTATTATTTTTATTCAATACCTATGTAACTAAGCTACACAATACAACCCATTTACTGCATATTTCCTATATTTTTTTTTGTTATTAAGAAATAATCCATATTCAGCTCATGTTTACAAATAGCGAGTTACAATATTATTTTTTTGTTATTATTAAACTACTTCTAACATTATTTAAAAGAAAACAATAATTTTAGTACATATAATACCATAACTTATATTGGGTTTCAGAACCATTTTGTTAGTTGAAATAAAACCTTACAACTTAACCTCTTTTAACAAAAAATATAAGTTAAAAAAATGCTACTAAGCTAATATTTTTTTTTGTATTATGGTAATATAATGCTAATATTACTATTAAATATATTAAAAACACTTTTGTTAATAAAATTAAGCCAGTTTTTCATGAATATAAACGTATAATGAATATAAATATATCTTTAATCGTATTTATCAAGGTCATCCCGAAGTAGTGGAACAGAATAACTTTTACTAGACAAAATATACCCCAATGTGGTTAAAATAATAGTTTTTATGTATCTAATCTTGTTTTTGAGACCATTTTCAATACTTATAAAGTCAAATAATATAAATTAAATAATGTATTACGGTTAAAAACTTTACCTGTGATCAGAGAGTTCACTTTGTGTGGCTGTTTCCAGTTTCTTTATTTGAAATGTGATATTTATCCTTTTATATATCTCCTCTGTAATATTCCGACATTTTTCATACTTTGAATCAAGACGATCGCCTCGCATCGACCAAACATCTTTCTTTTCTTCCAAAGCAGACATTTTGGCTTGTATCACAACTTACAGGATTCTTATTGGATAATTAATGGAGTCTTCTTGTTCCTCATACCTTTTAGACGGTTTTCACAACGATTATTGAGCAACATAGCCATATTTGTGACGGCAAACGGATAAAATTATATTACGAAATGTTCAATCACTGTAGCCTATACATTCAAGCTAAAATAAGCTTGTCTGACCACTTTTCCCACTTGTTTCTAACAAAGAACAATAAAAACACGCCTTATTCGCTTTCCAAATGAGTTTTCCACACCCATTTCACGAGAAAACACGGAGAAATAGCTGTATCCCAAACAAAGGACTTTACATCAACAGTTTTACGACTCCATAAACCCGTCACAAGCACAGATATTTGCAATTAAATTACTCTGGACACGAAATAAGCTCTAAGACTAGATAAAATTATGGTTGTTACTATCAACGTAGTATTTTAACAATAATCAAACAAATAACAATAAAAATAAAAACTAAGTTAGCCTTCCGGCTTTTTTTTATTTCTTGACGTTTTTAATATAGTGTTGCTGCTCGTTTGATTAATTGCACATAATTTTAATATAATTTTTCCCATAGACAAGCTTATTTTTATTTGGAACAATGAGATCATGAGCGTGAGGAACGTTGAAAATTGTTTAGGGCAACACCGCCGAAATCCCATCAATGATTCGTTCAGGATCTTACACCCAATGTTCGTTTAATCAAACAAGAAATAAAAGAGAGGGATTGCATTAAAAAAATAAAAAACCAAATAAAGCTAGAAAAAACGTAGTTTAAAATTACAATTAATTCCTTAAAGATTTTTAAAAGAAAATCGTCGTTTTTGTTTACATTGCAATATTCCTGAACAAAATGAACATTTTCCCGCCAAATCATGTCAAACAACATCTGACGTTTGATAAGATTACTTCTCAGTTCCTCTTTCTATATTTCAACAATTTCAACAATTTGATGAAATGGCGAGTGTTGTTATGCATGTTATTTACTGATTGCATTAGAATTAAACATGTACTAATGATAGTGACTCTACATAAAGTTTTAATTACATTAACGTAATGGTAATCAAGTGAATACTGAGTCGTCAACATGGCTCCGAAAAAAAGTGGGAAAAACAGGATTGCGGCTAAAACTGTGACTGGAAAGAAAGTTTCTTGTGGTTTTTGTCACCGTGAAGTGGATGACGAGTTAACATTTGGGAAATTGTATGCTATCGGAGACATACAGTGCCATTATTTCTGTGTTGTAAGTTTAATTTTGTATCTTCTGTATTTAGGGAAATTACTAGTCTGTAAACTTACATACTACTAGTTTTAGGTTGACCTTTATTTAGGTCAACATAGTCTGTAAAATATGACAACAAATCAAAAAAGTTTTGTTCCTACTTTCGTTTATTTTAAGACGCATAGTTCTTGTAACATATTATTATTATTATTTATAATGAGAGAGTTTCTGTGTCATGACTGATTACTTAAATAGTGTTTACTTTTACTACATTCCATACTCTCTTTTATACTCTTACAAGATTTAATGTTGGAACACTAGAGATAATGTAAGTAACAATACTCTGCTTCAATTTAAACCAAGCCTAGTCCAACACTGTTATATTAATCACTGAAATAAAGAACATCAAGGTTTAATAAGTATCTAATAATACATGCTATAATGTAATTAATAGAATATTTTACTTACAAAATCCAAAAGTAAATATACTTCTAGATGTATGTAAGATAATTGATTTATTTACAATTCAATACTTAATACTTATGTCTTAAATAACAACAATGGCAACTATACTAAACGAGAAGAAAATAAATTAACATCGGTGTGCCTCGTGGCTATCACATGTGGAGTTTCTTCTATTATCCTTTTCGGCAGTAGAAGTTCTTTTTTTCGATTTTATTTTGGGTGTTTTGTATTTATTTGTGTGTGTTTTGTCTATATTGTGTTTTGTGTGTGTATTTTATAGGTAAGTACAGCGTACTGCCTTGTTTTATGCGGCGGACGCCGTGTAAACATGGACGTTGATGACCGGCCTCCGGGCCGCCCGCCAGATCCCAATGTTTCCCCCCAACCTGACCCCAATCCCCCATCCCAAGACTTGTTACAATACACCCCTGTAGTAACGGCCCCTCTGTCCTTCTTCGAGGCGATGGAAACCCAGGTTACCCAACAAAAACGTAAACGTCAAGCAACCAACAAGGACACAGAGGACGACCCAGATACAAATGTTACCAAACGTGACAGAACGACTGCACCATCTCTCATTGCTCGCGCTAAATATACTTCAACCGATGCTGCCCCCTTTATAGTGTTTGTGTCGTATGCGGAGGCGGACCCCAAGGCGGGGTCAACTTTGCATCCGGTAAGATTTGGCCAGTTGCTATTAAAAAATAAAATTAAAAATATAACTGAGGACGGCATAAAAAAAGTAGGTAGGAACCGCGTTTCTGTGGAGTTTAAAGCTCCTAGGGATGCCAATGCTTTCCTTGATTGCGCATTTTTAAAGGAAAAAGGTTTCACTTTGATGATCCCCACGTTTAACATAACCCGTATGGGTGTTGTCAAGGGTGTCCCAGCTGACTGGTCAGACCTGGAATGCTCCGACAATTTAAGTTCCCCTTCTGGATTCGGAAAAATTTTAAAAATTAGGAGGATGAACAGAAAAATTACCAGTGACGGAAAATCGGAATGGTTACCTACCTCCACTGTAGTCCTAACCTTTGACGGCCGTGCCCTCCCTGAACGCGTATTCTGCTGCCACAACTCCCTTCCCGTTGAGCTGTACCACTTCCCTACCATTCAGTGCTTTGGATGTTGCAAGTTCGGCCACACCAAGACCCAATGTAGGTCCAAACCACGGTGCTTCCGCTGTGGTGAGGATCACTTTGGAGATGGCTGTTCTTCCGAGGAGCCCAAATGCTTGCATTGTGATGGTCGCCACCTTGCCACTAGTCGACATTGTCCGGAGTACTCAAGACAAAGAAATATTAAAGTCTACATGTCTGAAAAAAATGTATCCTACTCTGAGGCAGCTAGAATATTCCCCCCCGCTGTAAAGTCCTTTGCTGACGTCGTAGCATCAGCCCCTTCTGCTCCCCATTCCCTCCCCTTATCACACTCAGCTCGCCCTACCAACCCACGCCAGTCACCCACTACCACGTCCTACAAAAGGACCTATTTCCTGCCCCCAAAAACCCACGCACCCCTAGCCCCTGGGTATGACCAGCGCGCCCACCAAAATCTTGTAAACAGTTTTGCCTTCCCCCAACCTGCGAACGGCTGTGCCCTTAACAATAACCCCAGCTCTCCGAATGAGAACGTCTCAGCTGTTGAGCAGATAGTGATGTTACTTACTTCAATCCTTTCCTCCTACCCCTTACCGGACCACGTCGCCAACAACATAATGAACTGTTTCCGCAATCGCAACATTCCATCTCCTTCAGTGGAACGCCAGGAGTGTCCTCCCGAAAAAACATGAGGTCACTCACCTGATTAACTTGTTCAACCCGGCAGTTTTTGCCATTTCAGAGACGTGGTTAACCTCACGTCTCAATTTTAATATTCCTGGGTATAGCGTGCTTCGTGATGACCGTCCAGACGGTTATGGCGGAGCTGCTATGCTTGTAAATAACTCTATCTCTTTTTCCCCCCTCTCTTTCCCCCCCCATGGTGATGAGATTAATGCTGTGGGTGTAAACCTTCTTGGCATTGATATTATCTCCATTTACATTCCTTCCCCAAATCCTTTTTGCTTCCAATTCATTAAGAATATTTGTGCCGTCCGTAAACCCACAATAATTTTGGGTGATTTTAATTCCCACCATTCCCTCTGGGGATCCGACCATTGCGATGGCCCGGGGTTAGATCTTGTTGATTTATTGGACGAGCTCGGACTGTGTGTCATCAACAGTGGATCGGTGACCCGTCTTCCCAGACCAGGCCACAGTAGAAGTTGCGTGGACCTTACTCTCTGCTCGGCCAGCTTGACAGGTCAAATGGAGTGGAAGAGATTGGATCTGACACACGGTAGTGATCATTATCCAATAGTTTCCACTCTGATTAATAGGTCATTGCCTAAAAAGAGCAAACCTCCTCTCCTTAAATATAAGCTTCCAGGCGCTAAATGGGATACTTATTCCCAAGCCCTGGACAACCTAGTCCTTTCCCTGCCACAAATTTCCCCGGACAACCTGGACGCCTGTATGGAGCAATTTTCCGCTGCTGTTTCTTTGGCTGCTGACCATAGCATTCCACTAAAAAACTCTGCTTCGGGGAAGTTGTCATCCCCACCTTGGTGGGACAGAGAGTGTACAGAGATGATAAGAGCCCGGAAAGAAGCGGAGTTTCGCTACGTCAGGGCTATGTCAATGACCAATCTGATGGAGTATAACCGGATTGTTGCTAAATCCAGGCGTCTATTTAGAAAGAAAAAACGTGAAGGTTGGAAGAAATTCTGTGCATCCCTATCTCCTTCATCCCCATCTTCCGTCATTTGGACGAAGTTTAAGGGGTACAGCCGTGGCTGCTCAGCTCAAAATCCTTCTACCATCCCGCAAGATCTAGCAGCTTCCTTTCTGGATAAACTCGCCCCTCCCTATGTTCCTCTTAATGACGAATGTCCTTCTTCCGCCATGCCCCCCGCCTCAGCCAACGACCCATTGGACCTACCTTTTTCGTTACGTGAGTTGGAAGTAGTTCTAAACCACGTCCACGACACGGCCCCAGGGGTGGATGGATTTCCTTATTCCTTTTACAAAAAATCCAGTGTCCATAGTCGCCAGTACCTCCTATCCCTGATCAACACCTGCTTTTCACTCGCCTACATCCCTGATAGCTGGAAAACCCAACTCATCATCCCCATCCTGAAATCCGGAAAACTTCCCAATAGCCCTAATAACTTCAGACCGATTGCCCTGTCACCCGTCATTGGTAAAATCCTGGAGCACCTCATTAAAAACCGTTTGGAGTGGTTTGTGGAGAGCCGTGACCTATTGGCAGAGTCTCAGTTTGGCTTTCGTAAGGGATTCAGCACTATGGATAGCATTGGTATTCTCGTTTCAGATACGCGGATCGCTTTTTCAAAAAACGAGTCCGTTTTGGCGGTCTTCCTTGACATTTCAGCTGCATACGACAGTGTCCTTCTTTCCGTGCTCAGAAGTAAATTACGCCAGCTGAGTATTCCGACAAAGATGTGTCAATGCATATGCAATCTTATGTCTGGACGTAACGTCAAGCTACACATCCCTGGTTCAATTTCTTACCCTAGAACGGTTCGGAGAGGCCTGCCTCAGGGTTCAGTCCTCAGCCCCTTGCTCTATAGCATCTACACTTCTGACCTTCATAGGTCCCTAAACAGCAACTGTCAAGTTTTGCAGTATGCGGATGACCTGTGCCTTTACCTACCAACGACATCCATCGACCAGGCTGCGGGGTCCATGCAGGTATCCCTCAACTCCCTAAACCACTGGCTAGACTCTCATGGTCTCAGTTTGTCAGCCCCTAAAAGCTCCGTAATAGTTTTCACTCGGAAAAGAGTTATTCCAGATGTTCACCTTGAAATTGATGGGTCTCCTATTAGAGTCGATGACCAGGTTAAGTTTCTCGGTGTCATCTTGGATTCCAAGTTGTCCGGTGTTTTCCATGTTAGCTACGTCTATAATAAATGTGAGAAGAAGCTTAATTTGTTGCGGGCTCTCGCAGGTGTTTGGTGGGGTGCTCACCCCTTTACTCTTAAACTCATTTACAATGCCACAATCCGAAGCCTTTTAGATTATGCCACTTTCTGGTTAGAGCCTTGCAGCAAAGTTGCAATGGCTAAGTTGGACATCATCCAGTCTAAGGCTCTCCGCATTGTATTGGGTTGCATGAGGTCTACCCCGACAAACGCATTGCAAGTTGAGAGTGGCGACCCTCCTCTTCTCCTTCGTAGGCAATACCTTGCTGACAAGTTTATGTATAAGTCTTTTTTAAACGCCAAACACAAATTATTGCCGAAACTGTCCACTCTGGACGACCTATGCAGACGTAGTACATACTGGAGACACAAGGATATACCTTTAGTTTTAAATTCTCTAAGAAAGATACGTATGGTTGGAGGAAATGCCCCAATTCGCCAGTGTAATAAATTCCCAGTATTTTCCTCCCCTTACAATTCCCTAAATTTTCTTCCCAATTTTGTTCCCAACATTGGTCTGAATAAGGAAACTATTCAGGCTAATGATCTTTTTTCACACATCGTCAACAATAAGTGGCCAGATCATTATAAATTTTATACGGATGCGTCTAAACTAACCCCAGATGGTAGAACTGGTATCGCAGTCTACAATCCCAATTCCAAAATTTTTCTTCAATTCCAGTGCCCTCCAGAGTCATCTGTTTTCACTGGAGAGTGCATTGGCATCTTAGAGGCATGTTTATATATTTCTTCTCATACAAATATTTCCAAAGCGGTTATTTTCTCGGACTCCAGAAGTGCCCTGGAAGCAATTGTTAAAAATTCTTTAAAGGATAATCTCCGTAGCTCAATAGTCTCAGAAATAAAAAAAACTTTGTATTTTCTCTCCAGTAAGGACATAGAGGTGATACTGGTATGGATCCCGGCGCATATGGGCATTGCGGGCAATGAGTGTGCGGATGTAGCTGCCAAAGCGGCTGTCACGAGCAGCGTGGCAGACAGGAAACACTTCTCTATTGAAGTTTATGACTTGATCCATAAAGCCAAAGTTGATCTCTTCAAGACCTGGCAGTCTTACTGGTCAGAGACCAGTAAGACCAAAGGCGAAGCGTTTGCAGCAATTCAGCCCTCAATTCCCCCTAAACCTTGGTTCTACAAATTCAAAAAGGTCCCAAAGGTGGTTACGTCTGTAATATGTCGTATCCGCATTGGTCATTGCTGTTCTCCAGTTTTTCTTCACAAAATCCGAGTACGCGATAATTCCCTGTGCGAATGCGGTCTAGACGAGGGTAACCTGGATCATATTTTCCTTGACTGTCGCAGTAACGATGCCTACACTATGGACCAAGTTATCAATAACTTAAATATCCAAAAACCGGTAAATCTCCGCCACCTACTTTCCTTTTTCCCCAACCCCCAAATTATACGTGCTTTTATTAAATTTATTGTTGCTAACAAGATAAAGTTATAATAGTTTAATATATTTAATCTACATGTTTGTAAATATTATCTATAGTAAGTACTAGTATCTACTAACATTTATATTTTTATGTTGTATGGTTACAGGCATATTATTATTATAAATATTGTCGAAAACAGTTGTATTAAGTATAATAATTATTAGTGCCGTTAAATTACCCATGTGTGGTCACTACACGACACTGGCAGAAATAACTGTGACCTGAGGCTGCAGTGGGTTGCCAAAAATCAAAAGAAAAAAAAAAAAAAACTATACTAAACTTAAAACTTATATAAATAAATAAAACTAACACGCATATGTAAGTTAATTAATTTATATTTTTAGTTATTTATAATAATATAATAAATAATAAAATCATTTATTGTCAGGCGACTAAGGCCCATAGATATAATGTTTTTAACATTTTATTTATTGTATCTACTTTCTCTTATTAACTTGTTTATGTCTACTGCTGAACATGCCTCTTGTATAGCTCTCCAATATCTACTAGATTTTATTTACTACTAGCTGTGCCCCACAGTTTCACCCGTCTAAATGACAATTAATATACACTATCTTTATAAATTATAGCCTATGTGTTATTCTGATGTATAAGCTGCATTATTGTAAAGTTTCATTAAAATCCATTCAGTAGTTTTTGTGTGAAAGAGTAACAAACATCCATACATCCAAACAAACTTTCATTGCTGCATAATATTAGTAACTAGCTGTGCCCCGCGGTTTCACCCACGTGAATACCTAGGTCCCGTTCGCGGTGCCTTTGTATTATTAGGGGTGGAAATGAATCCAACAAATCACTATCGTAACATAAGTCAGGATTACATACTTAATTTGGTGGTTGAGTATTCTTCAATTTTCAATATTTTTTTTCTTAAATTTCAAACCTTTTTCTTTAATAAGAACCTTCTCCTAACAATAACAAACACAACAAAAAAAGAATTGGCCAAATTGGTCCAGGTGTTATTGAGTTATGCGCTTACCAACACATTTTGCAATTCATTTTTATATTATACTAGCTGTACCCGGCATGCGTTGCAATGCAATTTTTTCTACCTACTACCTACCTACTACCTACCTACTACCTACCTACTACCTACCTACTACCTACCTACTACCTACCTACTACCTACCTACTACCTACCTACTACCTACCTACTACCTACCTACTACCTACCTACTACCTACCTACTACCTACCTACTACCTACCTACTACCTACCTACTACCTACCTACTACCTACCTACCTACTACCTACCTACTACCTACCTACTACCTACCTACCTACTACCTACCTACTACCTACCTACCTACTACCTACCTACCTACTACCTACCTACCTACCTACTACCTACCTACCACCTACCTACCTACTACCTACCTACCTACTACCTACCTACCTACCTACCTACTACCTACCTACTACCTACCTACTACCTACCTACCTACTACCTACCTACCTACTACCTACCTACCTACTACCTACCTACCTACTACCTACCTACCTACTACCTAATTGTTTTTTTTTTTTTTTAAATGTACAAAAGTATCCTATGTCCGTCTCCTGGCTCTAAGCTACCTCCCCACCAATTTTCAGCCATATCGGTCCAGCCGTTCTTTAGTTATAAATGGTGTAACTAACACGACTTTCTTTTATATATATAGATTATATATAGTATATTATAAATGCTGAGATGGCAAATAGTTGAGATGAATGAAAACAATATATGCATTGTGCTGACCTCAAATTATTGGGAACAGAGCAGGGAGATGATTATGAGTTAAAATGTATAAACACACATAATAATTGTATACTACATTGTTTTATTGTCCTATTATATGTTCCACTGCTGGACAAAGGTCACATACATATTATTATAATAAAATATTTTGTTTCAGCTGCTCTCTTCTTGTCTGATACAAAAAGGAAGGGATGAAGATGGTCTCTTTGGGTTTTTATATGAAGATATACTCAAAGAAATTGAAAGAGCTAAGAAACATGTAAGTACTTTGTAAAAAAAATAAAAAAAGAAAGTTACACTTCATGAGAATGGCGTTTACTAGAGTTCTTTTGGGTTATATAGTAGTTTTACTCAGTAAATGGGTTGTGGAGGTCAGATATGCCATCGTTCTAAATAGAATACTGGTATTTAACTAAGTACATGAGACTAGAACTGACTTTTACGCTGTATTAAACCTGAACCCAAAATTAATTATGGTAGTACTTATATAAGTTAGTCTAATACAGTAGTTTTACTCATTAAATGGGTTGTGGAGGTCAGATAGACAATGTGGTAACTAAAATACTGTTATTTAACTAAATCTCATGAGACTAGAGCTGACTTTTAAGCTGTATTAAACCTAAACCCAACAGTAATTATGGTGAAAATAGACTGATTATATTCTTAATTATTTACAAATGTTAAAGAAAACTATGATTTGGAAACCTGAACTTAACATCAGTCAATATTACTATACAATTCCCAACTAAACAGCTTTGCAAAAATCTTATAATGATATGTATTATTGTTACAGAAATGTTCATACTGCAGCCAAGGCGGTGCCAACCTCGGCTGCTCTGTATCACAGTGCAGGAAGCAGTTCCACCTGCCGTGCGGGAGAGAGAGAAATGCTGTGTCCTTATTCTTTGGCAACTACAAGTAAGTATATGAAGTGTTCATACTGCAGCCAAGGCGGTGCCAACCTCGGCTGCTCTGTATCACAGTGTAGGAAGCAATTCCACTTGCCGTGCGGGAGAGAGAGAAATGCTGTGTCCTTATTCTTTGGCAACTAAAAGTAAGTATATGAAGTGTTCATACTGCAGCCAAGCGGTGCCAACCTCGGCTGCTCTGTATCACAGTGTAGGAAGCAATTCCACTTGCCGTGCGGGAGAGAGAGAAATGCTGTGTCCTTATTCTTTGGCAACTACAAGTATGTAGACTCTAAATTTATTATTATAATTCTTTATTTCCTAAAAATATGGTACATAAGGTGTTATCATGTTGATCATAGCATATTTTACCATTTTGCAAGTATCCCTTACAGTTATTCTAGATAACTATATATTTTCTTGAAACTGTTTTAAAAAACACTTTTTAAGTATATTTATTGAGGTTTACCAACAGCTTTATATATGTATTAAAATTAAATGGTAATGTCTGAGTGGAATTTATCTATAATATGTAATAATTTAGAAATATATAAGTATGTTATCAGTTGTCTGGTTACCGTAGCACAAGCTCTGCTTAGCTTGGGATCAGATGACCATGTGAGTTGGTCTAAGATATTATTATTATTTAACTTTTACAGATCATTCTGCCAGCTCCACGCCCCGAAGCAGAGCATTCCTGCCACCATAATGTGTAAAGCTAAGGAGCGGCGCATATCGGACGGCCGGAACAAGAAGACAGCCAACTTTAAGGACTTGAAGGAGCTGTCAATGAGCCCTGATGGTGATTGCTGTGAGTTATGATTATGTAATAATGATTTTAGAGGGTGAATTTATAATAGTTCGGAATATAATAACATTAGGTCGCGTTTAGGAATTCCTGGCTATAGGCCAGGATTTCCCTAAGAACTCGGTCAGACGGAGGCCCCCGTCCAGCTGTGGATGGCTAGGGGCAGAGAAGATGATGATGATGATGTATGTTATTATTTCCAGCTACACAGATAGACGCACAGTCAGTGTGTGTGATATGCTACGAGGCTGTGGACGGGTACCCCACGGTCAACACTTTCTGGCCGCCATGCTGTGCGAGAGACGCCTGGTTCCATAGGACTTGCTTGCAGGTTAATAAACTATGTATACACACCAAAAAACAATTAAAAAACACAAAAAATGCGGCTTATTCTATAAATCCAGCTTAAAAATTCCCCTAATCTGACCTCCACAAACCATTTTACTGGGTAGCACAGTATCCCATGGTAAGACTGGTGTCAGTATTAACTTAACGACTGCCAAAGATCTTCGTATGGCAGTCGGGACCAACGGCCTAACGTGTTTTCCGAGGCACGGAGGGGTCTCGGTATGTTCACAAATGGTCACCCATCCACGGACCAACCGCGGCGACAGCGGCTTTACCTGTATTATCGGTCAAACCGTACGGCTTACACTTAGCCACGAGCCCCTCCAAGTAATATAATCTGTTATTATTTTGTATTTCAGCGCATGGCTCTGAGTGCAGGCATGCATTACCTGAAGTGCCCGCTGTGCAATGATAAGGAAAACTTCTATAAAGCAGTTGTGTCCCAAGGATATTATGTGCCTGACAGGTAATATTTATTTAATTAATATTTTAAACATATCTAGATACGTAATAATGATTTATATCTTTTGTCGGGATAGACATTTATAATGTACTAGCTGTACCCGGCATGCGTTGCAATGCAATTTTTTCTACCCAGCACCTGCCTACTACCTACCTACTACCACTTAGGGGTATGAAAAATAGATAGTAGCCGATTCTCAGACCTACTGAATATGCATATAAAATTTCATAAAAATCGGTTAAGCAGTTTCGGAGGAGTATGGTAACTAAAATTGTGACACGAGAATTTTATATATAAGATTTTGTGATACTAGCATGTAACTGTCCCACTATGGGACAACGTTTCTTTTTTGGTGCTCAATTTTAGATAAGCGCTTTTAACACTCAGGCATAAAAAACTTTATGACGACCCACATTCTGTGTTGGGGTTTTAAAATGAGTATTTTTTTTTCGTGTATTAGATACAAAGTTTCTTAATTTGTTTAGTTAATTTTACTCCTCAGCTTCACCCACGTAAATGTCGACTATTGCGGCAAAAAGTAGTTCTTACTTGATTAAAATCGGTTCAGAGGTTTAACTGTGAAAGAATAACAGAAAGACATCGTCATTTATTATAATATGATGTTTACATAAATAAAAAATAACGTTTATCAACAGGGATGCTGCCTGGGAGTTAGAACAGAACGCCTTCTCGGAGATATACGAGAGAGATGTGGCGTGTTCCGCCGCCGACTGCCTCTGCCCTATGGGACGGAACCATGACGCTGATGCCGGGTGAGTTCATGTACCAATACATGACACATTTGTAAAAAACATATTATTATTATTATTTATTTATTTGAATCAGGCACCAAAGGCCCATATTAAAATACAATAATACTATATAAACTTAAAAACTAAAATTATACACGATTATTTTTATTTTTGCAACACCGGCGTCGTGTATCGCGCGGTGCCGGGTATCCGGCCACGAAATCGTCGGAAAATAACGCCTTTCCGCCAAAATTCCGGAGAAATGAAATCTGAAAGATGCTCAGTCGGCACTCTCACCACAAAGGAATTAAAACTCACGTTGTGACGAGATTCCAACCTCTCAACCCTCAAATTCCATTAACTTATTTTTTTCAGCCATTATCGTCCCACTGCAGGGCAAAGGCCCTAAAAACCATATAGTATGGAATACTTGACTGGCCTGTTGATCTAGTGGTTAGTGACCCTGACTGCTATACCGGAGGTCGCGGTCATTCCCACCCAGGACAAATATTTGTGTGATAAGCACGATCATTTGTTCTGTCTGGGTGTAATTTATCTACATATGTATTTAGAAATAGATACGTATGTTTATCAGTTGTCTGGTTACCATACCATACAGGGTTTGTCTAGTTTGGGAATATTTGTATGCCAATTTTTATCAAGTCTTCCTGCCATCTCTGTCTGGACCTACTGCCTTACCGTATTTTAAGTAACATTTTATTTATTGTTACACTAGCTGTGCCTGCGACTTCGTTCGCGTGGATGACGAAACTTATCAATGACTTTTTAACCGCAAAATTAAGTTTGTTTATTATTGTTTATTCTTTTCCGGGATATAAACTACCCAGTGTGGTGCCCAGGATAATAAAGAATAATTATACCAAGTTTCATCGTAATCGAACCGGTAGTTTTTGCGTGATACCTGAACAAGCAGACAGACAAACAGACAAAAAAATTTTTTTTCACACTTTTGGGTTCGGTGTCGGTCTAGTAATACCCCCCGCCATCTATTTTTTTGATATTTTCAATGTACAGAATTTTCACTTCTACAGATTTATTATAAGTATAGATATTTATTTAAAGCCGGATCTGTCCCACTGCTGGGCAAAAGCCTTTCTGCTTTCCACAGGTTTCTATTGATTGCTTTTTGCCACTCCTTAAATGCGTTCAGTTGATCCCTTCATCTCCGCCCAGGTCTTCCACGCGGCCTTTGACTTTTAGGAACCCAGTCCGTAGAGGCCCTTACCCACTTTTCCACTGACATTCGGCACACGTGTCCGGCCCAGTCCCATTTCAATTTAGTAGCCTTGATGGCCACGTCCGCTATCTGAGTCTTTGAGCGGAGAATATATGAACATAATCTCATCTGATCTCGCAATCTTCTCAACCCTCTAGAGGTAAGAAGGTCGCGAGATCAGATAACTGTTATATTTCAAAATAGCTGTGCCTGCGACTTCGTTTGCGTGGATGACAAAACTTATCAATGAGTTTTTAACCGCAAAATTAAGTTTGTTTTTTATTGTTTATACTTTTTCGGGATAAAAACTACCCAGTGTGGTGCCCAGGATAATAAAGAATAATTATACCAAGTTTCATCGTAATCGAACCGGTAGTTTTTGCGTGATACCTGAACAGACAGACAGACAAAATTTTTTTTTACACTTTTGGGTTTCTTGTTGGTCTAGTAACACCCCACGCCATTTATTTTTTTGATATTTTCAATGTACAGAAACTGTACAATTACTGTCGTGGTAGAAAACACCGCTTACTGGCTGTTCCAGCTAGCCGTACTGTTGCTCACTCCAAGTCGCCTATTCCGCGGACATTAGCTGCTATTAATGCTCTCCTGAACTATAACACTGGTCTTGATATGTTTGCGGATGAATGGAAGGCGATAATGTTTATAGAATGTTTGAATTTTTGTGAGAAGAATGTATGAATGAGTTAACAATTTTTTGTTATAAATATGTCTAAATAGTGTAATTGGTTTCGGCCGTTCTATTTAAATTAAAATAAATAAAAAAATAATATAAGATTGTTTCTGTCCCCAGGTCGTGGTGTATCAAGCTGTGCCTTCTCTGCGGCAGCAGTGGCGCTCACATCGCCTGCCTCGCCGACACCGCGGCTGCAGCAACACGCGACACCCCCGCACCCGCACCCGCACCTGCAGCCGCCGCCGCCGCGGGTGCTCCGCCCTCAGCCCCGCACGTGTGCCGCGTGTGCTCGCCCGCAGCTCCCGACCAGTTGCAGCAGCTGCAACAACTAGCGAACTCTTTACAGGCTGGTGAGTCACTCTTACACGTCAACTCATACACTAGCTCTCAAACTCGACAGCCCTGTTGGTCTAGTGGTTAGTGACCCTGACTGCTATACCGGAGGTCGTGGGTTCGATTCCCACCCAGGACAAATGTTTGTGTGATGAGCCTGATCATTTGTTCTGTGTCTGGGTGTAATTTATCTATAATATGTATGTATTTAGAAATATATAAGTATGTTTATCAATTGCCTGGTTACCATAACACAAGCTCTGCTTAGCTTGGGATCAGATAACCCTGTGTGAATAGGCTTGGTTCCATTAGAAGCAAATTGGATGGTTAAGAGTTTCCATGGATTACTTTTGATGTGAAAATTATAAACGACACAGTTGTTATTAATAAACCCAAAAGATTATTCTTATTTTCGTAAAATAAATTCAGCAAAATTAGGTGTTCAGTCACGTGACAGAAAACACCAATCAGATGCGTGACGTCACAAAGTACGATACATGTCCAAAACGTCATTTGTGTTGTTAACATTTTAGCTAAATAATAGGATTATTTTGCCCAGAGTAACGTCATCCAAGACGCCATGACAGTTTTGAGATTTTTGAGCTAAATTTAAATCAACTTTTTGAAAACGAAAATACGTAATGTAAATGATGGTTTTTCTTGCATTTGTATTGTTTTTTGTTCAGATCAGGCACCATGGTAAGGAATTAAACAGTGTTTCAAAATTAGTCAACTAGCCTATTGTCCCGAAATATTATATTATTATTATATTAACTACAGATCTAGGTATTTGGGGGTAGATTTAATGTTAAAATAAATCAGCAATAGCTGTCTATTAGACCTGCTGGTACCCGACATAGTAATAACAAGACGAAATACCTTTGATGTGGCAAAGACCTTACGACAAGATATTTTGTTTTACTTATTTGATCTATTAACGAATAATTTCCTTCAGAACTATATATATATATATATTTGACGACCTCCGTGGTCGAGTGGTGTACGCACCGGTTTTCAAGGTGTCGCTAGCTCTGAGGTCCCGGGTTCGATCCCCGGACGGGTCAATGTGAAAACTAACTTTTCTACATTGCCTCGGGTCTGGGTGTTTGTGGTACCTTCGTTGTTTTTAAGTGCTTTAGCTACTTACTTTGGGTTCAGAGCAATGTATGTGATGTTGTCCGCATTTATTTATTATTTATTATATCATTATGTCAAATTAGAATTATTGATATTATTTAATGCTTAATTTAACGTTCAATAGGGTAGATGACTGGGTATGAAAAGTCAAAATCAATTAAGTCCACCATTCAAATTATCAAAATATAATAGACACGTATTTTTTCTTTTGTTCAATTACAAAATACGAAGATAAACCGCTTTAAAGTTCAGGAGTGGGGTATCTACCTGTCCGGAGGGGCTCGTGGCTAAGCGTGAGCCGTACGGTTCGACCGATAATACAGGTTAAGCCGCGGTTGGTCCGTGGATGGGTGACCATTTATAACATACCGAGACCCCTCCGTGTTTCGGAAAGCACGTTAAACAGTAGGTCCCGGCTGTCATACATAGATCTTTGGCAGTCGTTAAGTCAATTCTGACAACCAGTCTTACTATGGGATAAGTCTTACTGTGTTCCCCAGTAAAATGGGTTGTGGAGGTCAGATAGGCAGTCGCTCCATGTAAAATACGGTATTCAGCTGAATCCCGTAAGACTGGTAGCCGACCCCAACATAGTTGGGAAAAAAGGCTCGGGAGATGATGAGTGGGGTATCTAAAAGATGGACAAAAAAATGTTATGATGCTAATGCTAATGTACAATTAGTCATCATCCCTATTATAAAGAAAATAATATTATTTGAAACACGTATTACGCTGGTACAATGTTACGTCAAATGGTTATTTTTGTGTCTAACTAAGTAGTTATCTAACACATAATAAATTCACAGTGATAATACAAGAAGAGCGTGTGTCGTCACGTCGCCGTCGCGGCCCCGTCATGCCGGCGCGGATGTCGCTGCGACGGACGAAGAGACAGAACAACGGACGGAACGTGTATGTATATATATTTGTAAAGTTATTATATTGTATAGTACGTTGTTTGTGTAATATGTAACGATGAAATCGTAATATTTAAAAAAAAGTTTATATTTTCATTTTGTGTATCTAAAATAAGATAAACGGGGCTTAACCGATAATACAGGTTATGCTGCGCTCGACGGGGTTGGTCCGTTGATGGGTGTCCATTCTATATTACTTTAGATAAACAAATCGAAAGTGGGAAAAGGCTCGGCAGATGATGATGTAACTAAAATATTTTTTTGTTTACAGCGCGTCTTGTTCGTCGTCAAGTCAAACTACGCAAGCTAAAACTGAAGGTATGTATGTCATTTCAATACCTCTTTTTGTTTATTTAGTTCTCGCTGAGCCTATAGTGTAAAAAATAATTTTCGGGGTCAAAAAATATATTTTTGTCCATTTAATTTGTTTTTTAATATTTGGTTAACAAACAATTAAACAATGTTTTAATTATTATTATATTTTGCCTGAATTGTGTCAATGCTGGTAAAAACCTCCCTTTATATTTCCAAATATATCAGCATATTGAAATAAAACTACTTTTTACAGATTATGTCGCGGTTTATTTTACATTTTAGCATGTTTATCAGTTGTCTGGTTAGCTTACCGACTCTGTCTAGGTTAAGATCAGATGGCCGTTGTTATCCGTATTGTTATATGTTAAAAAGTAATTAATATTAAATTATTTTGTAACTACATAATTATTCTTTACAGAAACCCAGCTAACCCGTCGCCACCTCAACCTATCTACACCGCAACGGACCTCAACCCTACCAAAACCAGTAGACTATAAGACGGACTCCCCTACAAAAATACTAGAGGACAGTCTGAGACGAGGCGGGAAGGAGATCGACAAGAGTCTGGTGGACGAACTGAGAAGGAGGTTCAGACAGCCTAAGCCGCTGTCCAAGAAGAGGAAGATCGTTGAGTAAGTGTTTAATAATGATACCAGCCTATAAACGTCCCACTGCTGGGCACAGGCCTCTTCCCATATAGAGAAGGTACGAGAAGTGATCACCACGCTTGCTTATTGCCGGCAATTTCAAATCCCAATTTCTGGAATCCAGGTTTCATGGCGAGGTTTTAGTGTTTTACATCAAAATTAAAAAATATTGTTTTTTTGAGTAGGTCTCTTCATTCACTTGTTGAATGACTGAATTGCTAGTTCCAAAATGTCATTCCTACGGAAAAACTGGCAAGAAATTCTAAAATAATATCTAATAATAATAATAAGTCAATAAAGTCGAAAGCATACCAGTCTGGTTTTCTTAATAATAATGAGACCAATATTAATTATGTACTAAATTGATGTAAAAAGTAAAAACCAAAATATATGGTTAACTATAATTAGTTCAGTTGAAAAAGTTCAATTGGGCATGTTTTATAACCCAAAGTAAAATGTACCAACTATAAATAAAGTTAAATAAACAATTGAAATGAAGTCCCGACGTTTCGACAGTCTGCCCGTGACCATGATACCTGCAAAGGTGTCGAAACGTCGGGACCTAAAATAAAATAAACCGCGACAAAATCCGTAAAAAGTAGTTTCATTTCAATGGCTAACATTCGCGTTACTCCAATTAAATAAACGATATATTTAATATTTTATTTACAATTCGATACTTAAATCTAATATATATACTTATAATAAATCTGTAGAAGTGAAAATTCTGTACATTGAAAATATCGAAAAAATAAACGGCGGGGGGTGTTACTAGACCGACACCGAACAGAAAAGTGTGAAAAAAAATATTTTTGTCTGTCTGTCTGTTTGTTCAGGTATCACGCAAAAACTACCGGTTCGATTACGATGAAACTTGGTATAATTATTCTTTATTATCCTGGGTACCACACTGGGTAGTTTTCATCCCAGAAAAGTATAAACAATAAAAAACAAACTTAATTTTGCGGTTAAAAACTCATTGATAAGTTTCGTCATCCACGCGAACGAAGTCGCAGGCACAGCTAGTATAACAATAAACCCTTACAACTATACTAAAATTAAATCTTATATAAATAAATAAAACTAACACGCGTCATAAAATTCATCGTCAACCTTTTCAATGGCGGGAAACGCGTCCAGAAGGCTGGCAGCATTGTCACGTTGGATATATATAAATTAATAAAAAATATATTATTTTCCAGTGACATCTTGAACGGCGTATTCGACAACCTGCTGAAGGAACCGAAACAGAAGGAGGCCGTCAAACAGTGGTGCTCTCCTAAGAAATGTGAAATCAAACAAGAGGTTCTTGAGGTAAATATTATGCTAATTAATAATACTACTGCCCCTGTAGACAAGTATTATCGATAATAGAAAGAAATCGCATCAATTACATTAATGTATGTAAATGAAATTCCATACAATCGAGCAATATATACAGTGCTTTTAAGATTTGTTTATATAACTATAACTACCTTTTTTTTTAAATTATAGATACTAATTTTTTAGAGTTTGTTTGCTCGCTTTCAGTGGCAAAAATCTAGTATGATTGTTCTTCATGCGCTCGCCTGACTTGCACTATCTTGTTTTTTTTTTTTATATTACTGTTATACTATTAACTAAGGTTAGCTGTAAATATGTATAAAAATCAATATTTCTAGCCATACTATTTCTTGAGTACTAAATATCAGTCTAATTTGAATATACACTAAATATCTTTCCTTTTTCTTTTACAGGACACACCTATTGAAGTTGAACCGGACAGCCCAAACAAGATCAAACAAGAAAAAGAGCCCGAATACTTAATTACTCCAAAAAAATCTTCAACCAAAGTAACAAACCCACCTAATATCTACCCGCTATTTATATCCCCGAACAAACTAAAAACAATAGATATTCTCAAAGATTCTAGCCTTGAAATATCAGCTAAAGACGAAATTATAAACATAGATGTAATAAAACTAGATCACTCACAAAACGAAGACATATACAAAAATCTAGATCTAAAAAGCCCACAAAAATGTCAGACTTGCACCATGAAATTTAGTCCCAATAATAATAAAAGAGATTTATTATTCAATACAGATAATATAGATATAGATATGGAGACCTTTAAAGACCAATATCTCAATGAGGTAGGTCTCCAAAGAGTTCAAAATAAAAATGAAAATAACGAAAAAGAAAATGTTAAACGAAAAACTAAACGCAAAAAAAAACGTACGGACAAGTTAGTTTTAAAATACGAGTCGAAAAAACGCAAGAAAAAAAAGAATATTGAAATTAAAAACAAAAATATACAATTGAAAATTAAATGGTGGGATAAACATTTGAAATTGAAATTTACGGACTCCAAAAAAAAGAAGAAATACAAACAGTATGTGTTAAAATATACTGAGAATAAATCTAGGGTGGTCAAACCGAAGTACGATGTTACGCCGAAGAAGCGGAAATATGTAAAACAGGAGAAAACGCCTGACAATCTAGTACAGACTTCCATTCAGAACTTTTTTAAAGTCAAATCTCCTAATAGTGATTAATTCAAAAGTACTATAATTCGGCCGCTTAGTAAATGCTTCGCCACATTAATCTATATAGTTATATCCTCGCGGTGACCACGACCTGTCAGAACGCATTCTCCCAGCAGAATGTATTTAATTCTCTGAAGCTAAGGCCGCACTACGGCTAAACCGCCGCGGATTTTAACCGCCTGATTTTGTGAGTAAAGGAAACTGATTTAGGCTAAGAACTCACGGAGCGATTTTCACCCGCGTCCGCCGCGGTGGCGGAACTGCGGTTTTATTTCCAAACTCACGAGACCGGTTATTTGCGCGGTTACACAGCCGTCGCGGTTGAGATTATCGCCCGCAAACGTGGCGGGCGATGATCGCAAGACGCAAGACGGGCAGTTAACGATCAGCCAATCGACCGCAGAGCGCGCGGGCGCAACCCGCCGAGGCTGCGGGTGACCGCGGCCCGCGCGATTCTACTAGTTGCCCGCCGTTGCTGCGGGACCCGCAAACAAACGCGCAGACTGCGGGCGTAAAACGCGTCGTGAAATGTGCTTTAATTTTTTACATGTATATCTGCACTCTACAGAAGCTGCGGGCCCGCAACCGCGGCGGACGCGGGTGAAAATCGCTCCGTGAGTTCTTAGCCTTAAGCGGCCGCACTGACGGTTATTTTCCGCGACTGATTTTTAACCGTATTGTGAGCGTTTTGAAAAAAACCGTAGTGCGGCCTTCTTAAATCGATCATAAATAATAAATATCATTCTATGGCTACTATATACCTTAAACTGACAGAGACAATATTCTGTTATTAATTAGTCTTTATTAGATACTAGCTGTGCCCCGCGGTTTCACCCGCGTGAATGACAATTCATACACTATCTTTACAAATTATAGCCTATGTGTTATTCCGATGTATAAGCTACATTATTGAAAAGTTTCATTAAAATCCATTCAGTAGTTTTTGCGTGAAAGAGTAACAAACATCCAAACAAACTTTCGCATTTATAATATTAGTAAGGATTTTACCCAAGACGCAAAAATAATGGTTTTATCATAAGTTTTTGTATCATGAAGCATTGTAACTCCTAAACGGGTGAACCAACTTTGATATTAGATTTTTTGTTTGAAATGCGATTTTGATCAAGAATTCTAGGAAAGTTTGAATATTATTAGCTCTTTTGATATGACATTTTGTTTACAATTTTTAATTTATTTACAAACTATCTATTTAATAGTTTGTTATTTACTAATGACCTCATTTACTGGATAAAGAGAGTTTATATGTAAATATTTTACATAGAATTCATCATCATCTCCCGAGCCTTTTCCGAACTATGTTGGGGTCGGCTTCCAGTCTTACCGGATTCAGCTGAATACCGTATGTTACAGAGCGACTGCCTATCTGACCACCATTGGGTTACACCTTATTTTCAAATTCAGCTAAAATTATTATAATATTATTCTCATACATTTCAACCATTTTGTTTCATGTCAGACTAAATTCTCCAAAGCCTTCAAGATTTTCAATAAGTTTTTCATAATTTAAGAACCATTTCTAAAAAATATTAATAATTTCTTAAATTAATTGAATCATAAATATGATATATGACATCATTTATCAGTCCAAGGAATAGCGGGAAAGGTATTATTCATAATTAAACTTATTTCAACACAAATGCTGACAAATATTTAAATCGGTCAAGGTATCGATCTCACAATTTAGGGTGGCTATTACAATTTCTACTAAAATGGTAGTATTTATACCGATAAAGATGTGTCTTTTGTATTAGTATATTTTTCTAACAAGCATTTAAATAATATGTTTTGATAATTCATTATTGTTATATAAGTGTTGTAAACCATGTTTTACTCGTATTGGTAGTATATGCAGAGATATATTGCATCTTAAAATATATTTTATTGGTCACAACGTAAGGCTATTATAATAATAATAATATAATAATAATATCCTGGGACAACTCACACACGGTTATCTGATCCCAAGCTAAGCAGAGCTTGTGTTATGGTAACCAGACAACTGATAAACTTACTTATTTATATATTTCTAAATACATACATATTATAGATAAATTACACCCAGACACCAGAACAAATGACACACATCATCATATAAATATTTAAGATATTGATTATTTCTATAAGTTGTATTATGTAGCTTTGTTAAGGAATATATAAATCTAAAAGCTCTGTTTAACAAATAGGTCTGTCCATGTTTGTGTGTTTATTAAAATTTTTTGTGTAACCAATTTATCTTCAAATGTAAATATAAAAATATACGGATTTTATCGCGGTTTTTAGTATTTTGTAATGGTAAAAAACCACGATTTACCTTATATTACTAAGGGCTAGATTTAGAAGTAAATTTTTCCATTGTTAGTATATTTTTACTATATTTCTAGTATTTTGTACGTCCGTGCGGTTTGTTTAACTTGTTCTCATATGTTAATTATGTCGTTATTTAAAGAGGAGTATGTTTAAGGCGTTATGTATACAGTTATTTACATAATTTTTTGACATTTATTAATAAATGGTTTTAAAATACTCATTTGTTGCTTGTTTCCCCTGAATAAAAAAAAATAATAAATGCGGACGACATCACATACATGCTCTGAACCCAAAGTAAGTAAAAGACCACTCCATTTACATGGAGCGACTGCCTATCTGACCTCCACAACCCATTTTACTGGGAAACACAGTATCCCATAGTAAGACTGGTTGACAGAATTGACTTAACGACTGCCAAAGAGGCACACATATACAGTACTTAATATTTACACAATACATCTGGAAGAAATTACAAAATATTTATCCTTGACCAGAAAATACTTTATCAAGATTTTTAACACAAAGTCTGACGATGGAGTCGAATTCTGACTGAATGGTGGCCAAGGACAGGGCGAAGAAGTCAGGGACGACCGAGAGCACGTTGGGCTGTTGAGCACGACATAGCCAAGGTAATGGGAACCAACTGGATGAGGGACGCGCGAGATAGACACCAATGGCAGAAAAAATGGGAGGCCTATACCCAGCAGTGGGTGTTATTATGTGATCATATTATGATATGATGATGATCATACAAATACAAAATGGTTTATTCCTTCAAAAAGTTTACATTCATAATTTTTGTGTTTGGAAAGCACCCCTGTAAGCAAGTAATGCCTGTGTTGGGGAGCCCGCTCTTCCATAGCTAAGCAATACAAAATCTGAATCTAGGTATTTAGAACTAGGAATTACTTATCTTGTTTGTGTGTGTGTGTGTGTGTGCGTGCGTGCTAGGGTGTGTGTGTGTGTGTATTAGAATGTTGTGCAGTTAAAAAAGATACATTTTACATATTGATTACTATAAAAAAGGATTTAAAAACAAGAACAGACAACAATGTTCACCTTCTACAATCTTAAGTCAGTGGATTAGAAAATATGGGACACTTGGATTGGATATTTTTATTGGTTAGTGAGAATAAGAATAAGAATCAATTATTTGCATGAAATATGAGTACAGATACAAGGTATTACGTCATATAAAAAAAACAAAAGACCGTCATATTCTACCAATATTTGGTGTGCAAATGTTTGGTTTAGGACTTATACATCCTGTTTATCTAACAACTAACTTACATCTAAAAACAGAAAAAAAAACATAGGTACCAAAAAATAATAACTAAGGCTTATCTGATACATAATCTAATACAGTATAATAGCATTTAACAACCAGGTAATCTTTAAGTTTCTTCTTGAATCCATCCATATTATAAACATCTTTTATTACTTTTCGCAAACTATTGATAAAGTAAGAAAAAATAGTAAGAGATATTAATTAAAACAATACACCAGACGATAAACGGTTTAAGGCGGGAATACATGAAAATGGCGGGCCCCAAACTATTTGGGTAAATTATGGTTATCAAATGCGGAGATTAGAGAAAATTCGCTTAAATCATTTTAAAATCATGAAGTAAACACATTTTATTTTAAAGTAGTTCTCAGAACAATGATTTTTAATTAAAAAACATTTCCAACGAATTTTCCTCCCATTGACCTTTATAATTGGTAGTTTTTAGTTTTTATTGTAGCGGCAACACTGACCCCCATTGTTTACAACGCCAGAACAAACGAAACAAAAACAAGTTCAAAGCGAGTCAGTTATTTTTGTACCTTGTCTTGATACGCGTCTAGAAATTTCGCCATTTTATATTTAAATTATACAATTTTACTATAGTTAGTTCATATTAACTGTAATTTTTGTGTAATATTGTGACATAACGTTAAAATTATTTTAAAATATAAAGGAAGTCTTTGTTCCATTTAAGTGTTTGAAGCGACGTTGCCGTTCTTCCGTACAACTTTTCTTATAAGAGAAATTAACTTCTGGATAGTTTCTTCAATAAAAGTTTAGCATCATAAGTTAAACCTGTGATAATATAGTTCGTTAATTCGCTAAGTAATGCTCCTGTGGATTGAAATGTGTGAATTTGAACGTTATACATTATCTGACGCAATAGCAACCTGGCAACAGCGCGAAGAATCGGACTGAATTTATTACTGATGTATTAGTAAAACTCCTTTGGATACCACACATTCTTTCACACCTTTCCACTTTTTATGAGGTAAGTGATATATTTCTCATATTTTTATATCCTAAAACATATATTATTTATTAAAAGTAAGTGTAACGGTCGTTTGAATTTTCCCGCGGAATGACGTAATTGTCGTTTCCAATCCGCCATCTTTGTACCACTACCATCAGTCAACTGTCAAGCATTCTCGGTTTAGTTCGTGAAGGGTGTGAAATAAAAAAAATCATCTCTTATAGGGTGGTTTTTATAAAAAAACCCACCACGGAAGCATCCGGGTAAGTCTTTAACTATATTTGTTTATTAAATATGCGGCCATTACACTTTCTTTTGATGTAAATGTTTCTTTGTTAAGCATAACCTCACTTCTTTGTTGCTAAGCCAGTTTTTAGGTCAGCCAATGTCTTTTATGGTGAAAATTTCGCAATACGGTGTATTTTACGACTTCCACGATGAGTTAAGGCACATAACTTAGGAGAAATCGTCATTTCAAATAGTTTTCGAAAAGTTTTTTCAAGTACGAGATTATATCCTACGTTGAATTTTTAAATATAGTTTTATGTAACCTTGATAAAGCTGTTCTCCGTTAATCTATTCTTATCTCACAATTTTTAGGTTCAAAACGGTTTAAAGCATGAAATTCAACGATTTCTTACAAAAATCTAGTAATATTTGACAAAATCAGTGTAAATGGATATTGGGAGAAATCTCACTGCTTCTAGAAATTTCCAATTATTTCTGTAGTTTCTAGAAGGAAGTTAAAACTATAAATTTAGCCGCATATTACTAACTTGTGTAGCCATTGCATAACATTTTATCCACAGGAATAAGGTATTAAGCTGCAATAGTGGTGAAATATGTAGTAACCGAATTATTCTTGGTACAATTTTTCATACTACCCTCAAAAATAAATAGGCTCAAAATGAAACTGTTTCAAAAGCATTGTTTCCATGATTACTTATATTTATTACACCATAATTGAAAGCTTGTTATTTTAGCATTTGTCACCCTCCCTTTTATTCAGTGACTCATGCATTCGTTATTTTATCTAGAATTTTAATCACAGCCCTAAAAGTTATACTTATACTGAACATTCACAGTTTTATAGGATTCTTATATGATTTTGTTCAATATAATTATTATAATCAAAGAGATAGTTAAAAAACGTTAAAAAATAATTATTTACTCGGAAACAGTTAATCTATGTTTTATTTATTGAACGCTTTGTAATAGGGATGATTACTAATACGTATTTTTTTTTATATGGTTAAAGAAAAAATATGTTTCTATTTTATTTTGATTATCTAAATGGCGGACTAAACAAATTGTGACTTTTGATACCTAGTCATCTATCGGTCAACTTGCGAACTGTCCTGCTTTATGTTTGGCATATATATGGTTCTAGTAATTTTGTACTTCTACATTTTATTGATGTAGAAACAAGTTATTTAGGTCCGATGTTTTATCTTTGAGTAATACTGGTATTCAGATATATCCGGTAAAACTGGAAGCCAACCTGAATATAGCTTTTGTAAAGACAGATTTAACCAGTTCCGTGTCCAATGAGTTACACATGGTACATTCCTATTGTGTCTACTGGCAGGACAGTACATCTGTTACCCTTAGTAACTATATTTTAGGTTTAAAAAGCAATGTGATCTGAAATATAATTATTACTCATTACTATATTAGGTAGCTTAAGCTTAGCTTAGTTTGATGACTCACCACATCCTACTCACTTTTCACTTATTCACGCTGATTCAGAGATATTAATAGTTGTAGCAACTTAATTTTATATGCACCGTCATCATTATTCTCTCCTACCTAGCTATGATATTCACGGATTTGATAAAATAGTGTCTGATAAATTAATGCAAAACATTTTCTGTAGTCACCAGACAATGCTTATTCTTTTATCAAGCAGACTCATGCATGTATGCGCTTATTCCCATGAATTATATTACTGTAACATAGTATAGGCTTACATCTGTGACTAAGTTATAGTAGGTCCAATTGGGTTTTGACATTAAACTAACAAAATGTATGTTTTAAGACTTTTTTACATCAATTATCGCTTCAGTTGCAACTGCTATAGCAAATAAGACTGCTGGATATTGGCCTATCCAGAATTAGCTGATATTTATGTTCCTCATCTACTATCCCTATCTATTTGATATACCTAGAACAGCTATTTTAAACATTCCAATAATATTAGATTCTTCGATTTGCAATACATCCATTATTTCTCTCCAACATATAAAAATGTTTACTATACCTGTACAATTTAAAGTCGTTTGCCGTGAAACGATGACGTCACTCACAATGCCTATTTAAATACACAATGTGGTACGTTCATGGTAATCAAGTGAGGTAATATCGTGTACGGAATGATTTTTTTTTTATATTGTAGCCTTAGATTGCCAGTATAGACTTTTCGTCGATATATAATATAAGTATGTTTATCAGTTGTCTGGTTACCATAGAACAAGCTCTGCTTAGTTTGGGATCAGTAGCCCGATGTCGCTATTTTAAGTCAGTGAGTAGCGGGTTAATAAACGTTCCAGTGTACTTGTTTATTGTGCCTAATTTTCGTATTCAGATAAGAACAGTTACTTGCAATCCTACAATGACAACAGTGGCAAGTAGGTACATTTGTCATTAAACTAAAATTATCTGAATACGAAAATTAGGCACAATAACAAGTACACTGGAACGTTTAATAAGCCACCACTCACTGACTTAAAATAGCGGCATCGGGCCCTAGATGACCGTGAGTTGTCCCAGGATTAGGTAGGCAGAACTGTATTTTTTGCCTATTTGGTGTATAAACAGTCAAATTTTGTTTATTTAATCGAACAAAAACTGTATGGATAGCAGAGGTATGGGTGCACACGCCAACTACCACTGCGCTTGGTGCTGCGGGCGAGCATCCCCGCTGGCGACAAACATTTGTGTGTGGGACAAATGTTTGTTCCAAGTTCTGGTGTTCGTTCGTTCAACCTTACATAACGGGCTGTAAATAATATACTCAAGTTTCACATGTAAAATGTAGAAGTATGTATACTTCTCTATCCGTTTGAAAATACATAGTGCGTATGATAATCTAATTTTGTCTCGTGTTTATCAATTCAACATGATTTTGATAAGCTTTTGCGTCACTGTACGAGACAAACATACTTATATTATCTATATAAAATTCTCGTGTCACAATGTTAGTTACCATACTCCTCCGAAACGGCTTGACCGATTTTTATGAAATTTTATATGTATATTTTATATACTCAGTAGGTCTGAGAATCGGCTACTATCTATTTTTCATAACCCTAAGTGGTAGTAGGCAGGTGCTAGGTAGAAAAAATTGCATTGCAACGCATGCCGGGAAGCGTATTGCCATAATGTATACTAGCACAGACAGGGGTTGCTCTGTAATCGCACGCAATATGCTCTTGTAGCTAGAGAGCATACTGCATATCAGTACAGAGACAGACTGAAATAAAATACACTTTGCTCTAATCCGTGAGAGCAAAACACATACGAGTACAGACAATTTGGCTGCCGTGGTATGTACAATGGCATGCTTCAGTGTGAGCAAACTACATGCGTGTGCAGAGCAAACACAATCTGTCTCTTTCGCACCAAAGATAGATAGGTAAATTTTTAGAAAAAAACTTTAAATAAGGTTTCGTTTTAAATAGTTAATAATGTTGATTTATCCTTTCAAAAATAAATACTTTAATGTTTTTTAAATACTGTTTTATTTACATAGCTACTGCATTTTTTTTCATCAGTCATTACGTGGGAATTATTTTGCGGAGCCCTCGATACAAAAGAAGGAAACGTTTTTCTACTTCTAAATATTTCCCCATTTCCATTATATTTAAGAATGTTATTTTCATAATAAATACCTAGGCTTATACGTTTTATATAGAGAATAAAACGTTTTAACCTAGTTTTTAATTATGTTGCTAAACATACTTAAATAGCATAGAGATCGGAAAATCTTTAGAAGAAAAATGTTGTATACTTTTCTATGGAGGGGGTCGCACGAAGCTTCCCTCAGAGAATATAAACACGTACAACATAGTTATGTTCAATATTGTTACGTAGTACACTGCAACATATAATTAAAGTCTAATGGCCCCACATACCCTACAATACAAACAATAACACGGTCACATTTTGCTTTAGACATATGCGAACAAACCGTATACTTATACAGAATGGTCTGTAGTCATACGTAGTTTGCTTTAAAAATATGCAAGCAAACTGTATACTTATACAGACTGGTCTGTAGTCATACGTAGTTTGCTTTAGAGTATTTGTTATTTTTAAGAGCACAAAGTGATCGAGTACAGACTATGGGTGTCTGTACTGATATACACAATGGCAATACGCCGCCGGGAACAGCCAGTAATATCTATATTCATGCAGACTGTTTTGAAGTTCTCGAAAAAGTCGACTGTAATAATATTTTAGTTAGTAATTCTTAGTGATATATTTTTTCTTCTGCCCAGCCTTTTCCCAGACTATGTTGGTGTCTGCTTCTAGATGAGAATTAAAATATAACCCAGGAAAATTAAACTTTATGACCCAGTATATAAAACAACCCTAGGGTTAAAAGGTCAGATAGCCAACTTCATCTCAAAAACGGCATTCAGTGAGTCCAAAGTAACTAAAATACGTTCCGTTTCACTCTTAAACATGCAAAAACGTAAAACTTTTTGCAAACATTTCTCAATACGAGCTGTGACCGCATTTAAACAAGGCCAGTGCCGTAAAAGATCTTCTTTTGGTGTTGTGTATGTACTACTAACGAGTGACTACGTGACTCGTTGCACAGCCGGTAAGCTCGTACAAATATGAATTTAAACTGTAGAAGAAAATACTCACCGTTTTGCAGCCAAGAACATAGATGTTAAAGTTACAGTAACAGACTAACGGATGAAATATATTTTTAAAATCTCGAGAAAATTACACGAGTCCGAATTTTCTTGAAAAATAGGCGATTTGAAATGTAATTTAAAAACTCCGTCAAAAAACTTAAAGCTAGATTTTGTTCAAATTGATAAGAGCATTTTTCATCAAGCCCCTTGAAAACAAAACACAATCATTCGAGTGGGTTCATTCCTTTGGGATCTATGATGTAGCAGATAGCCAAGTTAAATAAAATCACCCCCTTTATACCCCTTCTATTTATTTATTCGTGTACAATTTAAGAACCCCTTTAACGCTGCCAGCCCACATCAGACTTTGTAGGTCAGATAATCGGGCCTCTTTTTTCCGCCGATTCCTAGTACCGAATTCAGACCTACTTTTTGTAGGGTGTGCGTTACACTATTGCTATCAGTGTGTTCTATTTTTCTCCTACAAAAAAACGGTCACCGATTTATCGGGCGTGGGCGGGCAGGGTTTATAATTTTGACTCACGTCAAACATACAATCATATTCTCTTCCTATATTTCGATAATACCAATAATAATCAATTATAATCAGTACACGAATGTAATGATTGTACATTGATCTATAAATACCGTGAAGATAAAAGTTAAATATTTCCTTGCATAATACTTCTAACTGTAGAATTATATCATCAGAAAAAAACTGAAAAGTTTAAAAAAAATGCTATGAAAGACCTTGTCAGTCTATGTAACAATATTTTTAGATGAAAAGCCTACTCAATGTATTTGTTTGACATAGCATTTAAACGCCTACAATTTCCTCTATCACCACCCATTAGTAATATTTTAAATAAAATGATTATACATTAGTTTTATTCAGTTCGCATTTATTTCCCGATAAGTTCAAATTGGGACAGCGATAAACTATTTTATAAATGTAACGCAACTGCGCACTATAGGGCGTCACCTAAAAGATTATAGGAATATAAAATACCTAATCACATGTTTCGAAACGTTTTAAAGCAGCTGTTAATATAGTTAGGGTTCATCGTACGTAAGTAATTTGGTACTTAAATTAGGAAAGTAAACCTTGTTGCATTGATATAAAGATTATAATGTGTAAAACTGCACCAGGAGTTGCATATGGTGTCTTCAGCGCTTCTGTCGTTCTACGATACTCTTGGACTGTTTTTTAACCGACTTAAAAAAAGGAGGTACTCAATTCGAGTGTTATGTGTATTTTATTTTGGGTCAGTTTTGACAGTGGGATCCATAAGAAATAAATATAAGACTTGTTTTGAAGTTGTTTTTTTTTTATTAGAATTATTTTCTAATTCTACTATTTCGATTGTACACTCTTTAGCTGTTCGATATAGGGCTTGTATTTAGCGGTATATTTTGTTAGTCCGTTACTAAAAAAAAACTATTTAAGATAAATTTTTCGTAATTTTACTTTTTTGCGTAGTTTTTTTCTTTTATGTTGGAATCGGCTTTCAGTGTCGACGGATACAGCTAACAAGTATTTTACGTGGAATGTCGGTCTATTTGACCTAAACCTATTTACTATTAGTGTTCATAATTTTTCGTTATATTTTGCCACTGTTGTCCCACTGCACAAGCAAAGGCCGACCTCTCTTTCTTCTTTTATTATTACTTAACCTGTATAAAACTAGAGGGGTCTGTCATTCTTGAATATAAATCTTTAAGCTTGCGTAACATCTGGACATCGGCAGCTGATATTTGATAACGCATCACCTGGCTTATTACTCGACATATGCTATCCAGTCTGTCAAGTATGAAAATCAATGCCGAAAGCAAAAAAAAAACGAATCAAGGCAACATGGCTTCAATATTTAAGATCGCACATCTTTTTTGCAATATAATAAAGTAGTACAAATTTGGGCATAGTTTGTTGGATAAATACAGAGGGTAAGGTAGAATTGTGTCCCTGGATGTAGTCAAACTTTTCATGCGGGCGAAAACTTAGCAGGAAATTTAAATGCTTCAGTTGTCTAAGTACAATTTATTAGTATTTTTACTATCTCACTGCTTAGAAAATACCTTTTTTAGATAAGAAAAAGTATTTATAAGTACCTATTGTTGTTGATACTATTGGCTAATTCAGGATTAGGTCAATAATGAGGAAGGAAATCTGTTTACAATTGTCTGAAATAGCAACCAGGGAAATAGCAACTCTGATTTCAATGTCAATTAAGGATAAAACTAATATTATTATGTAATAATTAAAACTGTTGCATTTTTAATACCTTTGTATGCTAAAAATTTGCCTTTTTCTGATCTGACTGTAATTCATCTTAAAACGTTAACATAAAGTTAGCTAGCGTAGTGAATCCTAATTTCTTCTCTAAACCAGAAGCCACAACACGGCTGGCAACAAAACTGTATGCTCCAAAAATATATAATTAAATCGACTAGACGAATTCCGACGTATCACTCGAAAAACACGTTTATTGCCGAAGTTGAAAAACAAATTTTCACATGGTCACCACGTGATCTTAATCTAACATGACTTTATATTTGTCGTGCGATGACTTCGCTCATGATAAAGAGAAGGTATTGAACGATAAATATTACTGAATACATTAATTTATGGTAGGTAATTGATTTGTCGTGTATTGTGACGTCATTGTTCTTGTTATCTGTCAAGTCTAGGGCATGGTTCGATTTTTTTTACTCTAGAAATTGTTTTCGTTATTGTTAAGACATTCTCAATATCCTGATGTTACAAATTTACACTTTGATGACCTCCGTGGTCGAGTGGCGTACGCACCGGTTTTCAAGGTGTCGCTAGCTCTGAGGTCCCAGATTCGATCCCCGGACGGGTCAATGTAGAAATCCATTTTTCTACATTGTCTCGGGTCTGGGTGTTTGTGGTACCTTCGTTGTTTCTGAATTGCATAACACGCGTGCTTTAGCTACTTACTTTGGGTGCAGAACAATGTATGTGATGTTGTCCGCATTTATTTATTTATTACTTTAAAGTGATAGAAACGGTAGTAGATTTGATGACGACTTAAAATTAAGATGCGGTTCACTTAGCCATTAGTTTCTAATTAATTATGTCGATGTTCACCATCAAACATTTATATTTAAACAGAGCAATGTCCTCGCAATTAAATTGACGTTATTATTGTTTAAATATCCTATTCTCTTGCTAAATAATCACCTGTATAAACATATTTTGCGCAGAAGTTGCCTTGGAAATAATATACGTCGATATCAATATGTTATTATGTATGAAGGACTCATTAGTAAATGCGCAGTTTCTTTGAGATACGAAAATATAAAATTCGTGTTTTTTTTATAAGATTAAAAAGATTTCGTTTAAAGTCTGTATTTTGACGTTTTATCTGAAGGAAAACCTCGTATTCTGAAGGAAAACTTATCTTTCAGACGTTGTTAAAAGCCTATCTATTGCTTCAGTACATTTTTTAATGTAATGCAGCAGAATATTTTACAGTGACGTACCTATAATTGAGTAGCTTCTATATTTGAGTATTTTAACTCTCAAATCCATACTTTGTATTATAAATGCGACAGGAACTCTGCCTGTGACACTTTCACGGCTAAACCGCTATACCGATGTTCATTAAACTTGGTATGGGGTTAGCTTTGATCCTAAGACAAGACACAACTTGATGCCACGATTGCTCACACCCACTCTGACAGCCGCGGGTCAAAGTTAATTTGTTAAAAGTGTTCCTTTTTCTTGAAATATTTTATTTATTATCTGCTTGACAACAACATATTCTGATAACCTACATGAAAAGGAGGACAGTGGTTTGATTCAATAGAAAAGGCCTTGTCTTGATTGATTCCTCGTTGGTTGATAAAATAACCGATAAAAAGTTTGGTTGGTTGTCCCAAATTATGTAATTTGAAGTTGATATTTCCTATGTTAGGCATACCTATAATATGATTGAGAAATGTAAGCTTTTTTTTTGAATTTTATTGTAATTAGAATGTTATCCAAAAATTTTGCAAAGGAACAATGGTCAGTTCTGTGCTTTCAGCTTAATAACACAAGTTCTAGGATACTATTTAAATACTATGGTGACAACCTGTGTTCATCTTACATTTCGCTTTTACTTTTTCATTAAATTTCTAAAATTGTGTTTCTAAAGTGAACATTTACAAAACTTCGTCTACCATAAAACAGTGTATAAAATAAACGTATCAAGAACAGTACATAAATGCTAGTATACCTTTCAAACCCGATTCACAATATCACGCGAATACCGTGTGAAAACGATATTATAATGATACTAGTTACTGTATACGGAAGAAACTAAACAATACACAAGAAAAACACAATTACTGTTCAGCCTTCTAGGAATAGCTATTTACTATTAATAAATACGAAAGTGATGAGAAACTGCTTTCGCCCGCGGTTCCGCCTGCTTAAATATGAGTTATTACGGCAAAAAGTAGCCCATGTCCTTTCTTGGAGTTTAAGCAAGTTCCATACCGAATTTTATCGAAATCGGTTGCGTTGTTTAGCCGTGAAAGCGTAACAGACAGACTTCCGTATTTGTTTGAGGTACGGTTTATTGTTTGACTAGTTCGGGTTAATTGTGTAGTTAGTTAACTTAATAAAGCATTTCTGCAATGTTTTTCTTTATTCACACGCTCGTTTCAGTCTGCTGATTTCTAGAAATTTCAATCTCTTCGGTAAATGAATACAGTTGGTAATAGTTTTTGAAATAATACTCATTTATTTTAAAACTTCAGGACATTATTTATGTTCCTAAAATTGACAAGGTCTTAACTACCTGCATGAAATCTTTCGTAACATTGACAGGCCCCTATGGAAGTCACGAAATAGTAAAAAATAAAACTAATATAGATAAAGAAACGAATAAAAAAACTAGATAACCTTGTTTTCTTTGTTTTTAAATGCAAATTCGCTTGGCTTACACGCGCTGTTTTTGTTAGTTTTATAGTCTGTGATTGTCATATTCTTGTAAAATGTATTTTTTGTTTTATACTAGCATAATAATCCAGCCTTTAAACGTCCCACTCCTGGGCACAGGCCTCTTCCCATATGGAGAAGGCACGATCATTGATCACCACGCTTGCTCTCTGCGGATTGGCGATTTCAGATCCCAAATTTTGGAATCCAGGTTTCCTCACGATGTTTTTCTTCACCGTTTGTCAGAAGTGTCTTAGAATAATTAAGAAAGTACATAATTATAACTTTGAAAAAGCCACATTGGTACTTGCCTGGGTGGTTCGAACCTGCAACCTCGTGCATACAATTCCATTCATTGAACTGCTAGGCCACCACGACATTATATTATTATACTAGCATATCATCTCCAAATTTCAATAATTGTCAGGGAAATTCGGTAGAAAGAGGAACGTATTGTTTTTCAGATTAGTTTTCCAATTTACCTTGCTATGAAACTTAGGATACTGTATTACCCAGTAATCTGTATTGTAGAGGTCAGATAGGCGGTCGCTCCATGTAAAATACGGTATTCAGCTGAATCCGGTAAGACTGGTAGCCGACCCCAACATGCTTATGATCTTTAAGCAACTCAACACAGAATGAAAACACAAGTCCTGTTTTGTTTTGCCGTAGTCGGGTAAATAACACTAATTTCGCGTTTGCTGGAAGTATTTATAACTGAGCATTCCTTATGAAGTATATTTAACCACGACGCAACTTCTTGTGAAGGAATAAAGTTTAAATGAAGTTGTCAAAGTTATAATAGCATTTAAATAACGACAGGAAGAAGGAAATTGCAATTTGTGTGTACAGTCACGAGCAAAAACATGTATACACATAGAGAAATTGTTAAACGAATTTAGCGAAATTTTTGTATTGAATCATAAGAAAAAAAAGTACATGATTAAGGAACTGTTTTCTCTATCTAGGATTAAAGAGAAAATCAGTTAATAATTGGAGAGTGTAAACATATTTTTGCTCGTGACTGTACTGTTGTGTAGAAGGTTCATACATTAATCTGGCCATCAAATGAATGTATTAGAAAATTGAATCATGAACATGAAATACAATTAAACCTTTCAGTTAATATTGTTGGTGTACTCCGATGTCGTGATAAACAAAGATTAGATTATATCTATCTATTCCGGATTCTAAAAATACGTTATTATATCTAGAATATGATCCTATACTAAATGTAAACAAACTAGTATTTTAAAATCTATTTAATTTAATGAATGTGAATGTTGCTCAAAGTTCACGAATTACGAATTCAATCTGATTTGCTGTATTTTTGTTTACGTATTCACTAGCGCCCTGGCTTTGCACGGTATCCATAATTTCTCGGCTTTACTGTACGTACTTTACGTATAAACCTTCCTCTTGAATCACCATCTATTGCTGAAAACTTCATTATAACCTGTTGAGTAGTTTAAAAGATCTAAGCGAACAGACAGCTTAAGTGACTTCATTTTATACTATGTTAAAATGAACTGTTAAACATCTGAGTACCATTAACCGAACAGCATGTATGAAGGGAATTATGAAAGTGGACAAAGCGAAACAAATGTGTAAGGATCGTAGCAAGTGGAAAGAAGTGGTCTCTGCCTACCCCTACAAGGGAAAGAGGCGTGATTATATGTATGTTAAACATCAATCTACTTGTTGTAGTAGTTGCTATACATATTTTGTATTTGTGACCTATTTCCATTCCCCTCTTTATTTGTCGCGTACACCAACCTTGTTTGTTTCGTTTTTATATTCAGTAAGCGTTCGCTTTAATTATACGTTTAATTTGAATACTCGTTAATATTAATATTTGTATTTTTTGCATACACTTAGCTCGTTATGTGTAGTTTTTTTATGTTTGTAGGAGGTTGGGTCGTAATGTATAAAATGTTATGTAATATTTAACGTTGTTATCCATTATTGTTTCGCTATTCCACATTGTACCATAATTAAAAAAAAAAGTCTCATTAAATTAAGTCACTATGTTTGTTTTGGTCTCAGTTTTCATTAGAAATTGCCTTAAATTTGAGAGACAGTACTAGCCCATAAAAATAGTTAAGCAAGGAACGTTTTTCTCTCAAAATCTTAAATGTGGCCTTTTCAGAGGTTCCTAAGAATTTCGTAAATACTAATGACTATACTAATTATTGACAAATCAATACCCAATAATATATAACCATACTAGCTGTGTCCCGCGGTTTCACCCGCGTGAATACCTAGGTCCCGTTCCCGGTGCCTTTGTATATAATAACAGACAAATAATTAGCAATAAATTAAAATTGCGACTATAATTTGAGATTTAAACTATCCTATCTCTCAAGTTGGATCGAACTGCACATGGTGTGCGAATTTTATTATAATCGGTTAAGTGGTTTAGGAGTCCATTGAGGACAAACATTGTGACACGAGATTTATATATATTAAGATTAGTTGTTTGACAAGACACGCTAAGGAAGGAAAACATGTAAGGTCGACGATTAACAAACTAGATGGCCGCGACCAAGGTGAATCGAAGTCCCACAGAACATACGTCGCTTATTCTTTTGTTTTACTCGATCTTGCTATACCCAACTGTTCAACCTGATTGGCACCAGGAAATACCAGGTGTGTACAAAGACTCAAACCGGCAATTGTTTTTTGTAATCGCTTCTCGATTTAAACGTTTTTTTAGTCGATTTTAGCTTTGTGTTCGATGCCTGTGCAATTTAATCGATTGAGATCGAGTTGAAACGATTTCTGTTTATAGGGGACTGGGTTTCACCCGCGGTTCTGTGGGTGGGCTATAGTAGTCTATGTACTATCTTGGGAACAAAGTTCAACCACATACGAAGTTTTATCAAAATCTGTTATGTGGTTTAGCTGTGAAAGCGTACCAAACAGACATAAGGAGCTACTTTCGCGTTTATAATATTAGTAATGATTAAATAAGGTTGTATAAACCTAAGGATGACCTAACAAAGGGCAGACAAGAATTATCTGATAAAATCTAACCAGATAACATTTTATAGTATTCGTAACAAATTTGATCTGTTTCCAAGCGAACCGCAAATAAACGAAGGTGACATTTTGATCACACTGACATTCTTAAACATGTATGTTTCCTAAATTGATACGTGATAATGAAAGATACTAAATATAATTGTAATTTGATAACTCAGGGACAAACATTGTAGGATATCACCTTTATGATGTCACCTTTGAGACAAGATACGAAGTTATAAGGTATCTTGTTGACTAAAGAAATTAAAATCATGAATACAAGACAAAAACAACAACAATAATATTAAAACAAAACTTGTGTATAGTCTACTTAAATTGATATTATTTTCTCCTAAACAAACATCAACTTTAGGCAGGACCAAATAAAGTTAATTTTAGACTGCCTAGTACTGTCCATAAAGGCCTACCTAACAATTATGAAGTTGTAGCGCAAACTGAACCTTAAGTGTAAGCATTACAATTGTTTTTCCTTAAATACGTGTTTGTTTACATATTTGGCATATAAATTGCAAACGCAGTATACAAATTGCATATTATTATTGTATTATCTTTACAAGCCCTATCTTGTTGTTGTCTGAATCTTAGTACAATAACCGATTGTAGAGAAATTCAAAATAAATAAACTAGGACATTCAAATCCAATATTGTATACGACAGACAAGATTTATTATTCTAGTCATATCTTATAATTTGAGGGGCTCGTGGCTAAGTGTAAGCCGGTGATACAGGTTAAGCCGCGCTCGCCGCGGTTGCTCCGTGGATGGGTGACCATTTCCGAACATATCGAGACCCCTCCGTGCCTCGGATAGCACGTTAAGCCGTAGGTCCCGACTATCATACTATGATCTTTGGCAGTCGTTAAGTCAATTCTGACAACCAGTCTTACCATGGGATACTGTGTTAATACCCAGTACAAATGGGTTGTGAAGGTCAGATAGGCAGTCGCTCCATGTAAACTACGGTATTCAGCTGAATCCGGTAAGACTGGAAGCCGAGCCCAACATAGTTGGGAAAAGGCTCGGGAGATGATATCTTATAATTTACTTGGTTAGATAGGCAGTCGCTCCATGTAAAATACGGTATTCAGCTGAATCCGGTAAGATTGGTAGCAGACCCCAACATAGCTTGGGAAACAGGCTAGTGTTGGCAATTAGGAACGCAACCACATTGTTTTATTAAGTTGGCAACACTGCGTTGTTGTCTTTTGTTCATTGTTCGATAACCTTCTATGGAAACAACTGAATATACGCAATTTTTCTAGTTTAATCGTTTATTTCCACCAAAATATCAACATGGTAGCAGAGCGTGGTTAATTGCAAAGTAAACGCAGTAAAAACTAGAAGGATCTCCAGGCGCAGTGAAAAGTGAGACTGGCCGGCGTAGTTTTGTCCGCCATACTGTTTTGAGGTTAACCGGCGCGGCGTTCTCGAACAGAAAACACGTAAAAAACGTGAAATACGCATAGAAGATGTCTAATACAGGTCACAATCCATTCCATATCGACAGACTAGTCGGAAGAGACAACTATGCCAGTTGGAAATTCGCAGTCCAAGCATATTTCGAACTCGACGATTTGTGGACCTGTATTACCGGTACCAATACAGATCAAAAGAAAGAAACCAAGGCAAAATCTAAGTTGATTTTATTACTGGACCCGATTAATTATGTACATGTTCAGAGTGCAAATACATGTAAAGAAGTCTGGGAGTGTTTGGAACAGGCTTTCGATGACAGCGGGTTGTACAGAAGAGTAGCCTTGTTGAGAGATCTGATAACAACTACATTGGAATCTTCCCGAAGCGTAGAGGACTATGTGAATAAAATAATGTCGACCGCCCATAAGCTCAGGAATATTAAGTTTGCTATTGATGATGAATGGTTAGGTACACTGATGTTAGCCGGCCTCCCAGAAGCATATAAGCCTATGATCATGGGATTGGAGAGCTCTGGTATAAAGATCAGTGCTGATTCCATTAAAACCAAGCTCCTGCAGGAAGTTCAATGCTCAGATAATTCAGCATTCTTCACAAGGAAAAAGGCCATTCACAGGAATCAACAATATAAAACAAAAGTGTATAAGGGACCCCGATGTTACAACTGTAACAAGTATGGGCATTTTGCAAAGAATTGTCATACTCCGAAAAATAAGAATGTAGAAAACACGGATGACACTAAAGGTTTTGTTGCAGCATTTTCAGCATCTCCTCAGACAATGAATCCGGACCTGTGGTATGTGGACTCAGGTGCCTCTATGCACATGACAAATAGAAGTGACTGGATGTATGATGTTTCAAGTCCACCGATACCCACTATAACTGTTGCCAGTAAGACACCGCTACCTGTAGAAAGTATGGGAAAGGTCAATTTATTGTTGAATGGTAATAAAGAATGTAAAATTCAGGTAAGACAAGTCTTATATATACCTAAACTTGCTGCAAACCTCCTATCAGTCAGTGCTATGGTGAAAAATGGCTGTAATGTGAATTTCAAAGATAAAGGCTGTGATATTTATGATAAAAATGGGAGGCTACTATGTTCAGCCACATTAGTAGATAATTTGTATTTATTAAATACTCACAGAGAAGTATTTTCTAACCTGTCATGTTCAGATAACTTAAATGATGTTGTCCTGTGGCATAGGCGCATGGGACACTTGAATTTTACAGATGTTAACAAGCTACCGGAGTGTGCTGAAGGAGTCCATCCATTTACAGAAAATAGTAAAGGTCCTATTACTTGTGTCACCTGCCTCTCAGGAAAACAGACCAGACTACCCTTTAATAACATTGGCTCAAGGTCTTCACAACCATTGCAGCTGGTTCACACTGATTTATGTGGACCAATGGAGCAAGAATCTCTAGGAGGTATGAAATATTTTATCACCTTTATAGATGATTACACAAGACGAGTTCATGTTTATTTTTTGAAAAATAAGTTGAATGTTGTAGAAGTTTTCAAAGATTATAAAAATAAAGTTGAGAATGAACTTGACAGAAAAATAAAAGTAATTCGTTCTGACAATGGAAAAGAATACTGTAATAGAGAATTTGAAAGCTTCTTGACCAATCATGGAATTGAACATCAAACAAGTACTCCGTACTCACCCCAGCAGAATGGTCTTGCTGAAAGAATGAACAGGACACTGGTGGAAAGGGCAAAATGTATGCTGTTTGATGCTCATCTTGCAAAACAGTTCTGGGCAGAGGCAGTAGCAACAGCAGCTTATGTAATTAATAGATCACCTACAAAATCTATTCATGGTAAAACTCCTATGGAGATGTGGACTGCAGCAGCAGTCCAGGGATACAGCCACCTAAAGAACCCTGTGAAGAAGATTTAGAGGACGACACAGATCATTCTTCTAGTGAGGTCTATCTGTCTGCCGATAATAATGATCCATCTTACGTACCAGAGCAATCAATTGATGTCGAGTCACCAACACGAATTATAAATTTGCGTCCGCGAAGAGCTATTCAATATGCAGAACCAGATGACCATGATGTAAGTTACTTCTGTCCAATACTTGATTTAAATGATCCACAAACAGTGGAAGAAGCATTGTCATCTTCTTATGCCGATCAATGGAAAAAGGCTATGCAAGAGGAGTATGACTCTCTGATTAAAAACAAAACTTGGTCACTGGTAAATGTACCATGTAATAAAAGAGTCTTACCTTGTAAATGGGTCTTTAAGACTAAAACCAATGAAAAAGGAGAGATTGTTCGTTATAAAGCAAGATTGGTTATCAAGGGTTATGCTCAGAGAAAAGGAAGTGACTTTGATGAGGTATATGCTCCTGTTGTAAGATATACATCTGTTAGATTCTTATTGTCACTGGCTGCCAAGTATGACTTAGAAATGTTTCAAATGGATGCTATAAGTGCTTTCCTTCAGGGTGACATAGACACTGAGATATACATGTCACAACCAGAATACTTCAAAGAAAATGACCAAGTATGTATGTTGCATAAATCAATATATGGGCTCAAGCAAGCTAGCCGGCAATGGAATCTTAAGTTGAACAGTATTTTATTAAAAATTGGATTACAAAGATCACAAATGGATCCCTGCATCTACTATTTAGTAAATGAGGCTATAATACTATTTATTGCAGTGTGGGTAGATGATCTTATGATATTCACGAATAATAAAGATAAAACAACAGAGATTAAGGAAAAATTAAAAGGAGAATGCAGTATGAAAGACCTAGGTGAAATGAAGCAGTGCATCGGCATAAATGTAAACAGGAACCGAGAGACAGGTGTAATTATGATAGATCAAGAAAAATATATTAACCTAGTATTGAATCGTTTCAATATGTCTCAATGCAAACCAGTTAGTACCCCGATAGAGGTGAATGCAAAATTCGATAAAAATCCTGAGGATGCAAACAATATTATCCCATACAGGGAAGCGGTGGGATGTCTAATATATCTGGCACATGTCACGAGACCTGATATTACCTATGCAGTCAATAAGTTGAGTCAGTACTGTAATAATCCAGGAAATCAACACTGGCTTGGAGTGAAAAGAATTTTGAGGTATCTTCAAGGAACTAAGACCTTAAAGCTATGTTATGCCAAAGATGACTCAAAGGATATAATTGGATACTGTGATGCTGACTGGGCTAGTGACCCAGTGGATAGACGATCTTGTACGGGTTATTCTTTTCTGTTTCAGAATGCTTGTTTATCTTGGAATTCATGTAAACAGCAAACCGTGGCACTCTACTGCGGAGGCCGAATACATGGCGATGGCGGCGGCAACCCAGGAGGCTCTGTGGCTACGGCAACTGCAGGATGAGCTCGGTCAGGGCGTAGACAGCGCGATACTCATCCATTGCGACAGCCAAAGTGCAATAAGACTAGCATCAACAGACTGTTATAAACCAAAAACTAAACATATAGATATTCGCCTACATTTCCTTCGTGAAAACATTGTTAGATCTAAAGTTAAATTTGTATTTGTTAATGGTTCCAACATGGTAGCTGATAATTTGACTAAGGGTACCACATTTGAAAAACATTTGTTTTGTATAAGTAAAATGGGTTTGCGTTCTGTGGGGAGTGTTGGCAATTAGGAACGCAACCACATTGTTTTATTAAGTTGGCAACACTGCGTTGTTGTCTTTTGTTCATTGTTCGATAACCTTCTATGGAAACAACTGAATATACGCAATTTTTCTAGTTTAATCGTTTATTTCCACCAAAATATCAACAGCTAGGCAGGTAATGAGCTTATAATCCATCTAAAGTATCTGTAACCTTACTGATATTATAAACGCGAGAGTATGTATGGAAGTTCGGTACTCTTTTACATATAAAACGGATCGACCAATTTTTTACCGACCTCAAATTGGTGGCGGTACAATTCGACTGTACTTTTTTCGTTTGTTATTATAAAATTTGGTATGGATGCAGCTAACACCCTAGAATAACACATAGGCTTATTGTAACTGACATAAACGCGGGTGAGGCCGCGGGCACTAGCTAGTATTAGACTATTATACTAGTACTATATTCTGAATAATAAATTTTTCTTTCTTTCTATTTTTACACTTTCAATATATCGTCAACAAGCTACTTCGAACATTCGAGATAATATGAGGTCATACGTTATATTGAAAGTTTACCTTGAAGAAAATACTGTAAAAACATTGGGCAGATGGCCATGGCTTTGAACCAGAAGACATTACATCATGCCATTATTGTGAGATGTGAGATAATGTAGAAAGTACGCTGACTTTTTAGACAGAAGTCAGAAAGATTTTTTTTCTATGACGTCAAAAATGTGTTTATTTACGTGGTTTCATCTGTGCTAGCGTAATTAGTGAATGAGTAAAATGATCATTTAATTTTTTATATTGGTTTCTTAGGTTTATGCGCATGTTAGACATTGAAATAAAACTATTTTTTACGGAAACCATGCCATACCATGATACCTGCAAAGGTGTCGAAACGTCGGGACCTATAATCTAAAAATAAACCGCGTCAAAATCCGTAAAAAAATGTTTTTTTTATCAATGTTTTTTTTTGGATTTGTCATTTTCGTGAATTTTCTTAGTTGCGATTAGAAAAAACCTAATCAGCCTTTAATATTATCAGATCTTTAGATTTTTAGTCGGTGTACTAAAATGTCAATGTTTCAAGGCTATGAATTCTCGTTCTTTCTGATTTACCGTAGAACAGTTACAGGCTCATGTAAATTTGTTAGAAAACTTAAAAAACCGTAATTTACATTTCCCAATAATACTAAGGTTAACAGTCGTTATTAACCTTTACAGTTATCAATAATAATGTTTTTATAATGAAAAAAATTTATGAGCTAAATGAAAAACAACAGAACACATACTGATTACATTTATAAGTGGAATTACAACAAACTTACATAAGAGAAGATTAGCTAAAAAGTTTTAAATATTCTTAGGTTGTAACTGAAGGTACGAACCGTAACGTTAATTCTTTAGGCAATCAACTACGGTCGACCTACTCTAGCTGTTTAACATGCAAACAACATATCTATTTGGTGGTTTTGGTGAAGCCATCGCAAATAGTATTCGTTTGCTAATACCAGTACATATTAAATAGGCTCTTTGGCCTAGTGGCGCTAAGCGCGACTGCTACGCTAGAGGTCTTGGGTTCGATTCCCAAGTCGACCAAGGTGTTATTGGGTTTTTCTATAAAATTCTCAGTAGCAGGTCGGAGTTTGGATTTGTGCCCGGTTAGTGGCAATAGGCTCGCCCCCTATTACATGGGACCTAAACATACCGGCGAACTGTGGGCGTACATTGGTACACCTCTGCCTAACCCTTCGGGGATACAGGCGTGATGGTATGCTCTTAGGTTAGGTCTTAAGCAATTTGGCTGTCTGGACTTTACACAGCTGTGAAAATAGGTCACAGATGATTTGATAGGATGTGAATAAGAACTCTATGTATGTATTCAAATTTTGATGGAATGAGCTAGCTTATTATTTGCCTACAAATTTATAACGCTATAAAAATTACTACTCTATTAAATATGAAATTGACATATTTGGATGTTGGAAACATCACAAAAAAGGTATTTTCTTAAATGGGTGAACAACTTACAATACATGATTATTAGTATTTATGATAGAAAGAAATAGCGAATTACATGTAAAAGACGAAAGTCAACATAAAGAAAATAAGAGTTATTTGAATAGATGACATTGATTCCGGTCGGGTCAATGTAGAAACCAACTTTTCTACATTGTCTCGGGTCTGGGTGTTTGTGGTACCTTCGTTGTTTCTGAATTCCATAACACGCGTGCTTCAGCTACTTACTTTGGGTTCAGAGCAATGTATCCGCATTTATTTATTTATTCTCATATTTAACAAACATAATTATAATTGCATAACATGAAACTCACTGAGTACCAATGAACATGATGAAAATTCTCTTTACACATATGAATGCAATATAGTGCCTTGAAAATGGCCATGAAGACTATCATATGAGAATTAAGCATTAGCCATGGTCGTGGTATAAGGTCAGAGAATGGCAAATGCTGTTAGGATATTTTGGAGGAAGCTAAAATCCCTCGGGCCTTTTTCTTAATTATTAATGACCCATTAATATTCGTGTTCTGAAGGTTTTTGGAAGTAATTTGCATGTTTTTGTTAAGAGGGTAGGTGCTAAATTAAGTATAGTTAACATGTCTTTCATGTTTAGAAGTTCTTTACTGACCTTAAGTCTTTTACTTTCATATTTTTAAACGAAACTTTAAGTATACACACTTAAATATATATTTGCAAGTGTCAGGAACAGTACGATACCTAATAGCGACTTATATTGAGTCGCTTTGAGTATTCAACTATTACGAAAGTTAAGACACATCTTTATAGGGTTTTATCGAGAACTTCTATATAACCTTAAAAATATATGTCTTAACTGAACAGTTTTCGGTTTTAACCACAATAAACCATAAACATTATCCTGTTTACAATATCGTCCCTTGACCGTTTCATTGAAAGCTACGCACACAAACATGCGGGCCAAGACTCAGCTATTTCTGTACCAAACTCCAGTCTCAGAAAACGATTATAGCGCCCCCTAGCACACATCACACAAGAGTCCTATAATAGCTGTCAAACAAGAATTTACTGATTGATGTAGACATCTTCGGTATGCCAAATAACTAAATTTTTAGGAACGTCTCCATATTACCATAATTTTGGCAGAGAAAACACGCCGACGGGTTTTTTTTAATAAATGAGATGTTACATGCCGTAGCTTTCACATTTGAATAATTCAAAAACCCTTTATAAAACTGACTTAATCGAATATTCTTAAGATACAAAGACGCGCAGTTTGGACGGCACCTCGCCCATGGTCTTCACCTCCGCCAGCATGTCCACGTAGATCTTCGGGTACCAGTAATAACTGTACATCTAGGAAAAGGAGGTTTCATTATAGAAAAAGTCCCTTTTAAAAAACTAATTTGATTGAACATTCTTTAGATACAAGGTTGATGTTATTTCTAGTTGTTTTTGAACTTGATAGCATCCGTTGGACGGCTTCGTCCCTTTACCTGCGTCTAAATATAACTACGGTTAAACGAATGAGTTTATTCAGTGCCAAACGTTAGCGTCGCAATGGTAATTGTTAACTTTTAAGCCTTGAAATCGTCACGAAAATATTCAGGTTTAATTTTGGATTTTTGTTTTAAATGCTGTTGTTTTTTCGGTTTTAGAATGTTCTTAATTTTGAGATTTGCCTATTTGTAGAGGTTGCCTGTTGAGAGAATTACATCATCGATATTTTTAACTGAATCACTGAACTGAAGGTTGCGATTAGTCTTATCTCGACAAATCTTTTTATCGCATCTAAACATACAAGTCCAAAGGATGTCTGACGCTAGTCGAGTAGATATAAAAAGGTTTTTAACTGTAAATATAATAAATTTCACAGACAAAGCGGGGGACGTGACATCATAGCCTAAAAAACTAATTGTTTATTACCCAAAAACATATGCAAATCATAATTCATAAGACCAACGGAACACCAATTATTTTCATAACTGTATCGTCCCAATTTCGCGCCAATACTCCCGAAATAGTTGCGTTTGAATTTTTCGAATATAGAACGCTGTTGTCTGTAACGGCGGCCATCTTGTAACGGTAAAACGTTGACATTACCGCGTATGGTAATATTTTTTGACAGAACAGTTAAAACGGATGTTATTTTAGGTTAGCGTTATGGTAATTTTTGTTTCTCCGGCCGGATTTTGAGTTTCTTGAATTTTCTTGATTGATTTTGTGTTGTCGCATCTTTTGATTGAGGATGATTTGCGGCCTCGATAAATTACAGAAACTTGTTTCCTTACCAAATTAATAACATTTTCATGTACAAGTAGGCTTATAAAATTTATTTTACCTCAACCTCTTTACCTCTTCGAGGAGAAAACTGGTTATGAAAAACTCTTGATTCATCTGCTTTAAGTAATTAAGAAAAAACAAAAGAATAGGAGGCTTTCGGCATAAAAACAACAGTGATAGCTGTTGCTAACCGTCTTAAGGTCACGCCAAGGTTGAACCTTGCACGCTAGAAATATCATGGAACAGCCTGTATTAACTTAAGAAGATGCGAGACTATCGCTCGAGTTGCAATACATTGCCGTTTCTGATCGATCACTCAACGACTGGCCTGTTGCTAGTGACCCTGAATGTTAACCGGAGGATCCGACTGGCCTGTTAATCTAGTGATTAATGACCCTGACTGCTAAGCCGCAGGTCCCAGGACAAATCTTTGTGGGATGAGACGATTTGTTTTGTGTCTGGGTGTAATTTATCTTTAATATGTATGGATAAGTATGTTTATCAGTTGTCTTGTTACCATAGTGCAGGTAACTTAGTTTGGGATCAGATGGCAGTGTGTGAAGTTGTCCCAAGATTCTGAATTCTTCATTACAATGTAAGCATAGTTGGTAAAGTATTAAATAATAGTCACAATTATGGTATTAAAAGTAAATAATACTGTTATGAAGGTATTATTTTTTAGCCGCACAATGTACTACAACTTGCGATGTTTCTCGCTTCGTCTGAACCAGGGATAATTGTCTAGCTTCAGGGCAAAGACCTTCTGACAAGGAACGAGCATTTTGCCACGGTTGCTCATTGCGTGATAGCAATTTAAGACGATTGTTCAATGGCTTTATTTTTATTGAGAGCCAATAATACATTTATTTATGAGTTATGTTTTCCTGAATTATCTTTGTATAACAACTACCGTCCTTAGAATCGTTTATGGTATCTTAAAGATTTCTTGATATTGGTTAAAATAAGCTAATTTTTTTACTATATATCAGCCACATTCAAGAAATAATGACCGTGCTTTGGGATTATGAACCTTAATTCAATGACTAACAGTTCAGTTTCCATCACATTCAAATTACTTTTAGGCCCTTTTCGGTAATATTTGTCATTCTAAAATGAACTTAAACACATGTTGTCAAAGTTGATAATTGCGTAATTAGTAATAACGTGTCATTCTCTTTCCAGATTGGCTTTAGTATAGAGCTGGGTTACTCAAATCGGTACTTAGGAATCTGTTCAATCGATTTCAGTAAGGCCGGCCACTCTGAGACTTAGATTATTTATATCGATAATAACAAAACCCTTTAGTATCCTTTAACCGTCTCTTATTGTGGTAGTTAGTAGTAAATAATTACAAATTCACGTAATTATAGAAACCAACTTTCTGTCATTTTCACATAACAGAAATAAATATTGTCAAAGCTATGCAAAGAGCTTGCGTGACCAACTGATTGCGTATACTACATGCAATATGTATGCATCAATATTACGTAGCATGGTTTCCCTTTTAACCGACTTCAAAAAAGGAGGAGGTTCTCTATTCATCGGAACCTTTTTTCAAAGTATTTTCCCCTGTTTCTTAAAGACGCTTGGATCGATTTGAAAATTATTTTTTTTGTCTAAATGATCATTAAGTCAGGGCTGATGACGGGATCTTCAAAATATTTTTCGCTTTTTTTTTTACTAGCCTTTTCCCTCCCACTGCACGGCAAAGGCCTCTACCCTCCTTCCATTTCTCTCTGGTTAGGGCCGTGGTCATCCACTCCTTATCAAAGGACTCCAGTTTGTCCCGCCATCTCCGTCTGGGCCTACCGCGATGTCTCTTGCCATTTAGAGGGACCCATTGGGTCGTTCGTTCGGCGCATTGGTCGCTATTATAACAAAATAATTTTAATGAAGAGGATATTTTAAACTTGTAAGTGCTATCTTCACTATATTTGGCTGTAGACGTTAAACTTGTAATAAAAACCTGTCATTAAAACGCGTGCGAACAAGAACGGTGGCTTTCGAAAATATTTTGTAACGCTTATTGTTTCTATAATAAACAATACCATCATTATTTCTTTAATTACGAAACTAATCGTCTTTTGAATTATATTTTTATATATTTAATGGTAATAAACGGTTATAAGAGTAGTTCCTCATTATAATTAATTGGTTAACTTTTTCATAAATAATTAATTCTGAAGTTATAGTGTAATATTTATTTATTTAGTTAGGTATAACAGGAATCCTATTGTTATCAATAAATTATTATTGCAATACCTTTGAAGAATAAAAAATAACTCGGTAAAATTATCGGTAATACGTTCGAGTAGTTTCTAGCGGACAAAAGTATAAATTTAGGTAAAACACATAACTCTCCTTTTTTGTTAAGCAGTCTGGTAGAGGCTGATGATGATGATGATAAAAATAAATAGGTACTGTTTATTCTATAACAGTTTATTTTTCTAACAATGGATATTTTGTAGTGTAGTGACATCACAAAATTTAGCTAACACAGGAAAACATTGTTCCCATAATACATTATCTAATCTATTCATTATGTGCTAACAATAAACTGATTTTGTATTTCTAAAATTATCATACAATGATACAGTCACGAGCAAAAATATGTATACACATACTTAGCGAAATTGTAAACCAAATTCAGCGAGTTTTTTTGTGCAAAAACTCAAAAAGAAAAATATACAAATGATTCGAGGAACTGTTTTCAACAATTCCTTCATAACACGTTTTACAATATCAATCTAGAACTGAAGAAAAAAATAGTGATAAAGTTGGAGAGTGTATACTATACATATTTTTGCTCGTGACTGTACAGTTGAAATATAAATAAATAATAAATAAATAAATGCGGACAACATCACATACATTGCTCTGAACCCAAAGTAAGTTGCTAAAGCACTTGTGTCATGGAATTCAGAAACAACGAAGGTACCACAAACACCCAGACCCGAGACAATGTAGGAAAGTTGATTTCTTCATTGACCCGACCGGGGATCGAACCCGGGACCTCAGAGCTAGCGACACCTTGAAACCGGTGCGTACGCCACTCGACCACGGAGGTCGTCAGACAATATTATCGTATTGTTTAATTAGCTGTTTAGCGGTTTTATAAAACCTGTTTTTGAAGTTTCGTAAATGGTACATACGCTAAAGGTTTTATATGTAGGTGGTGCTCATCGCACAAAGATTTGTCCTGAATGGGAATCGAACCCACGACCTCCGGTATAGCAGTCAGGGTCACTAACCACTAGACCAACAGGCTGGTCGTATTATGTGTTATGATTGTTTAATATAATATCCTTGGACAACTCACACACGGTTATCTGATCCCAAGCTAAGCAGAGCTTGTGTTATGGTAACCAGGCAACTGATAAACATACTTATATATTTCTAAATACATACATATTATAGATAAATTACACCCACGCTTCTTTCATTACGGTTGATTTTTCTTTAAATAAGCAATGCAGTGGAATTTCTCTGTTACTACGATTGTTAGACACTGCATGTATGCATGTGCATTACCAGTGAAAGTCGTGCGAGCGAGATTGTGTGAATTCTGAATTGTTTATTCATAATCTTATTGTTTCTGTTATGTGGTAAAGACTAGCTTGTGACTTGTAAGAAGTAGGTCTTTTCATTTGGACCTATATAGCAAAATTAACTCGTACTATAGGCGAGTCAAATCAAAAATTTTAACGTTAATATCGCAAATTCACCCTTTACAAAACATACACTGTCGTAATCATTTACGTCGTATGTATGACCCTAAAATGATAAAAAAAATCTTATTAGATATGTTTTTACGTATCAGCGTTACATAATTGAATGTTTTAAGGTGCTCTGACTAATTACTTAATTGCTTTATTTATAAATTAGATTAGATACTTAAAATGATAAGTAATTAGCAGAACTAATCCTACCAAAGTACTTTGTCAAGTACAAGATACCTATATCGGCTGAAATCTAATTAGTAAAATCTCAACAAAAAAAAAAGGTTAAAGAAGAAGAAATAGAACTGGAAATACTGAAGTAGAAAATAAAGTAGGTGTACTAAAAACATAAATGAATACGTCTCAACTCATAAAAGTTTCATCGTGAGACCTATTTATATTGTTTTCAAAAACAACAGCAGCAACTTATCGTATTTATTGGGTTCGTTGACACGCACAAAACAGCTATTTATCTATTCACAAATGTTTTTGAACCAACTGCGATATTGTCTAATGACGTTTAAATAAACTCATTACTTGTTAAATATAATAAAGTGCATTGTTTTGTAAATCTAGTCGTTTTCTACTGATTGCGAGAATAATATAAAGACATCGCGAATGAGACCTAGGTATTCACGCGGGTTAAACCGCGGGGCATCGATTTTAATATTATAAAGGTGAATGTATTGGAAATAGATTAAAAACTTTTATAATTCGTAAGTTTTGTCGTTATAATATTTTATTGGAAACTTTAAGAAATGGTTTATATTTATTGTGTACTAGCTGTGCCTGCGACTTCGTCCGCGTGGATGACGAAACTTAGCAATGAGTTTTTAATCGCAAAATTAAGTTTTTTTTTTATTGTTTATACTTTTCCGGGATAAAAACTACCCAGTGTGGTGCCCAGGATAATAAAGAATAATTATACCAAGTTTCATCGTAATCGAACCGGTAGTTTTTGCGTGATACCTGAACAAACAGACAGACAAAAATTTTTTTTTCACACTTTTGAGTTCGGTGTCGGTCTAGTAACACCCCCGCCATTTATTTTTTTGATATTTTCAATGTACAGAATTTTCACTTCTACAGATTTATTATAAGTATAGACTAGCTGACCGCAGTCGTTGTCTTGTCAATTTATAACAAAAGTGCGATGTTACACCATACATTTTTTTCGACTCTTCCCGTGGATTTTTCTAACTACTGAAATAACTATGTTCTTAGATAAAAACCTAGCCTTCTTTATCTCGCATTTGAAGTCAAAAAGCTAGTGTTTAATGTACTACTGAAATTCGACACAATTCGAAATTATTTCTCAGTTGGATAGCTGTTTATTTCGACCTACGAAGAGATACGAACCGTAAAACTGAATGTTATTATGTACATTGCATCATACGAAGCTTCACAATATTTATGCAATTCATTTCGTAATTCTGTTTATAACAAAAATAGTCTGTTTAAAAACATACGAGTAATTCGTGTGGGCGACGTCCCGGTCAAAGCAACAGCTGAGTTTTGCAAATGTTTTCTTTAGAACCTTAATGTAATACATACAGTGATTTACTGGTGTGTTTAGCTTTATTATAACGTGTTTTTTATACAAAAACTAGATTATTTGCTTAGAGAAGATACATGTAAAGGTCACAAGGACACAACGCGAATCAAACATACTGTTTTGACATAAAAGTATATACCTATATGTTTTTCTATCTATATGGTCGTATTAGCAAGTTAAAATACATAAATAAATGATGATCATATTACAAAAATCTCTTCTACGTAAACCTTTTTACATTGTATCATTATAATTTTTAACTCTCACTGCTTATATAACCAATTTCGACCCTATCTGAGTATCTATTAAAAACAAGACAGTAGGTAAGCAATTATGTCACACAGCTAATCAGTACATCAATAGTTATCAACAGAATTTACATGTTTGTCTGTCTAAATAATTATATGATCACGTAAAAACGTTTGCTAAACGTGATACTCAGTACTATACAAGAATAACTAGACCATATCGTGATAGATAACAACTGATTATGTGAATAGTTATGTAAATAAATGATTTGTATACCTTTTGCTGAGGTAGACTTATAAATGGGTGTTTTTTGTAACTGCGAGATTTCGTTTAACAAATTATTAGATGTGTATTTTTAGTTGTAGATGAAATCATGGTGAAAAGTAGTAAATAATACAGCAATTCTTATAACATTATTCAATTACGTTATTTTAAATAGCGATCAAATGTGAAAAGTTGTTTTGAATCCGACTGGCATTGTTATTATTAGGAATAGCTCGTATATTAAAAAAAAACTCTTGAAAGCTAGTATTATAGATTAGTATACATATGTCATGTAATTTGTAGATATGCGCCTGTCTACCCTTAAGACAAAATCAATATTTCATGCTACTAAATATCTCAGGTCTAGAATCTTCTTTCTGATGAAAAATAAAATATTTTTATCGCTGAAAAATGATAACTACTGGAAGATAGGCAGATGTTGGGATATTCACTATGAATGTTTACTTTCAAACCAATATTTTTAAAACAAACTTAGGTTGTACGAATTCGTAAACTGACTTGTTTTCATTTTAACATAACAATAATACCTTTATCTTAAAATAACATAACATTATCTAGGAAGCGTCATATTGCCGTCAGTGCATTACTAAACAATAATATTATATTTATCGTAAGTAATTACATAAACACTGACTTTACAATAAATATATACCTACCTACTGTAGTCTATTTCAATTATTGTACCAATACTAAAATACTTAGACATTAACATTAGGCATCGGAAAATAAAGTTATCTTGTCTTATCATATTCGGTCCATTAGATTCTAAGATACGATGCCACAGATAGACGAACACGTCTAACTTATAACACCCCTCTTTTTGCGTCAGTGGTTAATGACTTATATGATATCATATATACCTTAATGTTATTATAATAAAATGAATAACGAGGGGAGTATAATTTCTCTGCATAAATACATATCTAAATATTATAATATCAAAACAGTGATATTATTATGAAAGTGAGTTTATCTAAACTACGGACTGTGACCAGCCTCCGGTCGTTGACCCCTTGACTCTAACGACTGCGGTGGCTAGACATTTTATGTACTGAACCGGTAGCTTGAACCCTATAAATAGCTTGGAAATACTCAGTTTTCAAAAGGAAAAAGGGATAAATTCTAGGATAAGCAGATTTACAAAAGAAATGAGAAGGAATGATCTAGTAATTGCAAAGTCGTAAGTAATACATAAAATTTAAAAAATAGTGCTTTTTATACGCTTTCATGATAATATCTCCCAGACTAACTGTTTCAGGTGACTTAAATAAGTTGCTATACATTAAGCTACTATTAATAATTTTATTCTAATAAACATTTGACTCTTGTAAACTAAAAAAAACACTTCTGTACAAAAGACTGGATTTTTCGAATACATGTATATCCTTACCTCATAAAACTTTATTTTAGTTTTAATATTACCAACTGTGAGATAAAAAAATAATTAACGTCTCCACAATAGAGCGAAAGTATTTTTTATTATAATATAAACATTATCATTGGCCACACATAAAATAGAAAGTAAAATTTAACCATTTTCTGACTACCGTCATACGTAGTTTAATGTTAATGCTCTGCGTAACCGTTAATTCGTTAGAGGATAGATAAGAAACTACAGAGTGCAGCTATCAGGGTATGAACCGTGAGCACTAGTATGAACTAGTTTCGTCGTAATAATAGAATCAAAACAGAGCGCGCCGTTTCATTATCTACATCAGCCTATAGCAGTCCACTGCTGGACATAGGCCTCTCTAATTGCACGCCGCTTAGTTCTATCCTCGGCTTCGTTTCATCGTTTTAATATAACTATCTCAAACCCTAATAACATCGGAACCACCGATATTTCGCATATATGTCTGTCCTTGCACGAAAACAAACATAAATCAGTAAACGAATTATTAACGAAAAAATTCGAAAACGAAAACAGAAAAAAATAACACTTTTCTACATTGTCTCGGGTCTGGGTGTTTGTGGTACTTTCGTTGTATCTGAATTCCATAACACAAGTGCTTTAGCTACTTACTTTGGGTTCAGAACAATGTATGTGATGTTGTCCGCATTTAAAAAAAAAAACGAATGTTCTACATACATACAGCCATAAATGTACCCGGCACAGCGTACTCTACAGTCAGCCATACGCGCACTCTACAGTTTTTAGTTGCTTAAACTCTATGGTTAATTCTTATTAGTAATGCTAAATAAAATACGTAACTCACTTAGTTAAATACAGCGGGCTTAGTTACGTGATTTCTTGTTTTATGCCTAGCGACAACTGTTAACTACTGTTTTATCTTGGTTAGACGTTATTTGGTTATTTTAAGTCTAATAGGTTAGGACGAAAATTATTACTAAGTATTAAAAGTTCGATAGGCAATGAATTTTGTTGGATTTGTCGATTTGTGTAAGCTGAGCATAGTATATTTTTGTGCTGGGTGGTTCTGTCATTAAAGTACATGAGAGTAATTCTTGAATACTTTTTTAATAATTGTTATTCGATGTTTGAAGTTACGGGTTTAGAGATTTTATGTAAGTTTTATATTTCTTGCTTAATTTTCTTTTTTTTTGCCTAGCCATTTCTGTTTCACTGCGGGGTAAAGGCCTCTCTACCCTCCTTCCATTTCTAGTTAGGGCCGTGGTCATCCACTCCTTATCAATGTACTGCTTAATTTATGAAATAATATTTTCGTGACTAATTTTTATCTTACATCTTTTATCTGCTAATAGATTTTTTGTTTTACATGATAATGTATTTTAGAAAATGTCTTATTGATATTATTTAACATTGAGCAATATTTAGCAAATAATAACAAATAAAAAAGATATTTTAAAAACACCTGTAACTAAATTAACTAGACTTCCCCTAAGGACGAAAAAAAGTTTTAACAACAACGATATGTTTAATTTATTTTTAAGAGACGTCCGAAATAATAAGTAGCTACAGAGTACTAGGCTTCCATACAACAATGTACACTTATTGAAATTGGGGGTTACTTGTGACAATCCTTGTCACAAGTAACCCCCAATTTCAATAACATATCCCCCAGAGATGATTTTTCTGACTTGAGTTTGCAATGTGTCATTTTTGCATACAGCTTAACTCATATTTCTATCTCCAGTAGCGAAAACTGTATACGGATGTGTTATTGAAACCAGCCTTAAGTGGTTCATATTAATTTTAATGCGTGCGCCTATTACAAAGATCAAAGTTCAAACTCACAAACAATGATCTTGATTATCTTGCACGAATTGTTTTGCACACAATGTTTTATGTTGATAACTATGTCTTATCACTTATGTAATATAATACAGTATTTGCGCATCAATTACATAATAACATGATAGTTTTCTAAAGTACAGTGCTTTGCATTTAATTATTGCATGATCATTTGACTTCCGTGGTCGAGTAGCATGCATTTTTTAAAGTGTTGCTAAACTGAGGTCTGGTTTGAACCGCGGACGGGTTAATGTAGAAAAGGTTTCCTACATTGTCTCGGGTCTAAGTGTTTGTGGCACCTTCGTTGTCTCTGATTCTGTAACACAAGTGCTTTAGTTCAGTTATTGGAATCTGTTAACATTTGATGAAAATAACGCTTAATACAAAAAAAAACTTATTTCACATACTTGCGGAGTACTATTTTTAACAGTTTTCTTGTACTATGACTCAGTCTTTATAAGAAACCTTATAATAATATACGTAATTTATAGGAAGTGATGATCTAAGGCTTCAACGGAAATTGCTCACCCTACAGACTGTAGGCTTTCGATTACACTAATCCGTTTGTTAAGCCATTTTATCCCTTTGCTCTAATATTTCCTGGTACTTTAATGAAAGGGTAGTTTTACTATTTTGTTTACATCAGTGGTTAATCTTAGAATTTTATGCCGACCTATTGAAATTTTGAATTGTTGCAAATAGCTTTGAAATGATAAAATGCAACGCCATCTTTTTAAATGTTATGTCTTGGGTTTATTTAATAATATATACTTAGTACTGAATAGTTTATAATAATTAACATATATGACGCTAACGGAAGCAATAGAAACAATAATATTATACGGCAAGTAAACTGCTGACAAATGTTTGTAAAAAATATACAAATCACCATATTGTTTACTGTACGTTATTTTACTTCAGTAATTATAAAAACATACTTAATGCTCAAGGTTTTTCGCACATATTTATACTTAAAAAAAAAATCCTAAACAAATTCCTTAGTAGCCTTCGTCAAACTACTCAAAAAAACTTTCTTCTTCCTTATTCGATTTTCTTTCGAATTTAAGGCAGATGTTATAGTTCTGGTGTTTTATATTATTTTTTGATTTTTGATATACAATAAAAGACATTGGCTGATAAAAAACAACTTAGATACATCACTCATTTAAAAGGTTTCATCCCCATCCATACGCCATATTCATTGTACAACTTTTACAGGTAAACTATAAAGATTTGTCTGCTAAATTACTCCCTTACAAGAGGTCCGCGTCGCTTGCTGCGACAGAACCATCAAAGGTTCACATAATATAAGTATTAAGGGTCTAAACAACCCGGTGTATACTTGGACCAAGGGGTAAACCGAGGTTCTTGTGTTTTCAAAGTGTACACTGTCTCCCCGACATAGTACCGCCCAGCAACAGTGCTCAACCACTGCTTGTTACGTATCTGACTGTTTGAGAGGCGCATCGGTGGCTGGGCAATTGTTTTTCAACAAAACATTGTACCCGGTAGCCTTGAGCTAAAATCCTTATCCCAAATCCAAATTCCAAGTTCCTTAACAGTATTTGCAATTTAAGTATTGATTAGAATCTCTTCCAAAGATCCTTGAATTTTTAATTTAATTTTCAACCAAATATCTTTAAATTTTTTATTTATTCATCAAGTTAAAGTTTTACATTTGTTTCGATAAACTTTACTTAATTGACAACCTACAACCATTCCTTAATTTGCTAAGCTTTGGTTGACTATTTAGACGTTAAGTCTCAACTCCAAGTCTCTAGAGTTCTTTAATTCTCCAGACAAGTCTCCCTCAGACCCAAGTCTACCGTGACCCCAGTGTCCCCAGACCCAAGTCTACCCATACCCAATCTACCCCCACCCTGCATCACCGCTCAGCGGCCATCAGGCTGCAGTGCTGTGACCGCGCTCTCTCTGTGTCAGGTACTAGGGCCCTCGCGCCCGGTCGCGCTAAACTTCGGGGTCGAGCTGTGGGCGGATCGGTGCGGGCATATACAACGACAACAAACGCTGATTGCTCCTGCACTCGCTTAGGTAAGATGCTATTAACATTTACAAGTTATGCTCAAGAATGTTTTGAAAGAAAGGGGAGGCCTTTGCCAGGCAGTGGGATAATTATAATGTAATAACAAGTGAACCATCTAGTCTATTAAGGACCCTGATTGCTACTGCAAATGCTTGTTAAAAAAGGCTTTTGCTCAGCAGTGGGACAAAACGTAGGTTAGAAAAAAGTTCTGTTCTTTAAAGGACTAAAGCTTATTGTTTTCAGTTACTTGTATGCAGATATGAATGTGTTAAGTCAGTTGGATGGATAGCCGGAGAAATAAATCTGAATCGCTCGACAACTGTATGGAAGAATGATGAACTTGAATAGTTATCAAATAGACAAATAAATTTCACACATGATGTGCTGCGGGTTTGATCCCCGCATGGGACAAATACTTCATTGATTCTGTGTTTGTTCCAATTTTGGTTCTATGTGTGATTTGAATATTTTTAAAACTCCACGATGTTTCGTGCTAAGTTTCAGGGATAAGTTCCCTACTTTGGTAGGTATTCTTTTTTATCTTTTTCAGCCATACCTAAGATATTTATTCTAGATTTCTAACAGTTTGCTGTTGTATACAGGTGCCGATTCACCCTCTGCTCGCGCCAATAACCCGATAATGTTGAGATCGGGCGCGGGGCACCCGGATGCTGCTAGGTCGGAGGCGTCCACGTCGCGCCAGCGCTCGCCCGAGGAGGAGGCGCAGCGGCTGTACGCGACGCTCAACGAGTACCTGCTGCTCGAGCACAAGGCCCAGCCGCGGCTGTGTCTGCCTGCCGAGTCTGAGGTACGAATAACTCGCCCTTAGATACCCAAAACGCCCAAAAATGTACGGAAGCATGACGTCATTAGTCCCCGACGTAGACGTCAGTAGTAATGAATCTTAGTTCGCTAGTTAAGAAAAATATTTCAATGTTTCTATTATTTATCTGATCGACTATATAGATTACGTCTTTTCATATTCAGTTATTTATTCTATGATAACCTTAACGGATATCTGGAAACAGACGATTGGACTGTGGTACTGGTACCGAAAGAAGTTTTTATTGTAAAAGCCCTGAATATCATTTAAGACTCGAATCCTTGACAGGGAATTCAACAAGTCCAAACTCGATGGGGTTAATTAAATCTGTTACATTCATATATTTTTTCATTATTATCACTTACATATAGTGCAAAATTTCGCCTCAAACTCAAAGCAAATTTGGGCTAATTTAATGTATCGCTAGACCGCTAGACGCTATTCAGTGTATAATTTGCCCTTCTCCAAAACACGAATCATATCCGAATATTTGACTATTTACCTCCTATAAACTTTCAACACATTATCTTGACATTATTTACGAAGAAGTTTCCTTCCATCAAAGTCCCCTAACTTCATGCTTAGAATAAAAATAATATGTCTACCAAGCATATACGTCACGCACGAATGACTCTCATGTACCATGCCATGCCTCGTGAACGATGCGTACGTATAATATTAGTCCGCGTCTCTTGGTCAAGGCCGCGAGGCTCGATTAGGGCATCCGTATTTATTGCCACATGAATAAGCATGTGTTTTAAATTGACAAGCTTTTAAACAAAAAAAAACCTATAAACGTAATTTAAAACAAAGTAAGATAATAATATAAAACTAAACAGCCAAACTAAGCAGAGCTTGTGCTATGGTAACCAGGCAACTGATAAACATACTTATATGTAATCGGCACCCTTTTCACTTGATAATTAAAAATAGAATAATAGAAATATACAGATTAGCCGTATTATTTGGTTCCGACTAAAATTCTAGATTTGTCGACACGCGGAAACATATGCACTAAAAACATCGTTCAAGGCGTAAAACTAGTGTAATATTAATTGTTTTATCTATTATCATAGTAAAATATATCAATGGTATTTAATTTAGATTTAGTTTACGTACAATAATAATTGTATAAGCGCCATTGTATAAAAATTTTCACTGAATTTATCAATACAGTACTCTAAATGGTCCTTTTAAATACTTAAATAAAACTAATCATTACATTGTTAGCAACGCACTAAGTCGAGGTCCGAACCTCGCAGGGGGTGCCCTTAGCGGACGTTGCTGACGTAGGTAGTTTTTCCATTGCTCTGGCTGGAGGCCTTAAGGTCCTCGCCAAAAGTCCGGTGAAGCAGTCAAAGCCTGCGCTCAGGCTAACTGCAAAGATCTCTACCAAAGACGAAATTAATCATTACCCTTTTAATTTCATAGTAGGGTAAATAAAAACGCATTCAATTGTAACATAAAACTCTTGTTCAAGCTTACACGTGTTTAAACTTAAGACCACGCATAAGATTACAATTCTATTGAAGATACAATTGCAAAACGTATTACGTCATATAAACATATCGGTTACTGTAGCAATGTTTGAACATTATCATTATTTGAAGGCCAGTCACAACTTTATAAAAAAGAGGTTGTATTTTAAACTACTTTTTGTCTTTACTTTTCAATATAGACGTTGCTTTGTCCTTGTTGACTCGCCTAAATATAGGATAGCCTATTTAAATTCATGTTGCCTTATCAGGGAACCTAGGACCTCGGAGCTGGGGACACCTTTTTAACACAACACGTCATAGTTCATTCTAAATCTATTACTTATAATAAATCTGTAGAAGTGAAAATTCTGTACATTGAAAAAATAAAAAAAAAAATGGCGGGGGGTATTACAAGACCAAAACAGAACCCAAAAGTGTGTAAAAAAAAAATTTGTCTGTCTGTTTGTTCAGGTATCACGCAAAAACTACCGGTTCGATTACGATGAAACTTGGTATAATTATTCTTTATTATCCTGGGCACCACACTGGGTAGTTTTTATCCCGGAAAAGTATAAACAATAAAAAACAAACTTAATTTTGCGGTTAAAAACTCATTGATAAGTTTCGTCATCCACGCGAACGAAGTCGCAGGCTCAGCTAGTATTAAGAAATATACGAGAATGTTTATCAATTGTCTGGTTACCATATTACAGGCTCTGCTTAGTTTGGGATCAGTCTTTTGACAACCCAAGCTAAGTTCATTTGATCGGTAAAAAAGCATTTTTTTATCGGCGAACGTCGGTAACCATATATACGTTATAGTAGATCTAGTCAATATAGACATTACGATGCAAAATTTGTGAGTTTTTAAAGTTAATTATAGAGTAATTTTCGCCTTTCTGACAACTGCAAAAGCGAATAAGCTTGCTGATCATCACGTCCATATAAAGTCATTTACAGTACCGTCTTTACCATAAGGGCACAAGGGGCCAGTGCCCAGGGCCCCCATCCTCAGAGGGCCCCGAAGGGCCGACTGCAATTTCTCTCACATTTAATCTCAAAATACTTATTACACTTTTCTCATTGCCCGAATGTCGATCATTTTCAGATTTATTCGAATCAATATATTTATATGAATTTGAGTGACATCAAGCCTACAAGGTCTCGGTTGTGTGCGGTATATAGGCACGGTAGCTTCTTGCTTAATTTAAACTTAGCGCGCTTTTTGGCTGTACAAAAGGGCTGTTTTTGGTCTGATATAACTTACCAGACATTTACTTGAGTTTATAAATTTTATAATCTAGAGTCTATAATGTCTATTTTCAAGTTACATATCATTTGATTTTTTATTCAGTTATTCGGTAATTTGAAAGTATTTCACTTTCTTTACATTCCAAAAGGGCCCCAAATTCTTGTGTGCCCAAGGGCCCCAGCACAGTCTAAGACGGCCCTGGTCATTTATATATTATTATATCCCTATACTAATAATTACGTTTCTTCCACAGAACACTGAAGTAACAACAGGCGCTCGTGACGGCGCGGCTCACGTGCTCAGATGTCTAAAAGTGTGGTATGATTTACCCGCTGACGTCCTCATCAATGCTATCAACTTGTTTGACAGGTAAACTATTGTTTTAATTATAGTCCTTTTTGAAGATTATTTCACCGGATGACTGCTTCACCGGACTTTTGGCGAGGACCTTCAGGCCTTCAGCCAGAGCAATAGGAAAACTAGCTACGTCAGCAACGTCCACTAAGGTCACCCTCTGCGGGATACGGACCTCGACTTAGTGCGGTGCTAAAAATTTTAACACGGCAAAACTACAAATACTGTCAGTTTTACTACAATATCTTTGAATGTTAGAGTCAGAATTAGTATTAGGTATATTCAATTATGAATTTATAGTAGTATTTAGTATATTCAAAAAATGTCGTGGTGGCCTAGCGGTTCAATGAACGGATTCGTATGCACAAGGTTGCAGGTTCGAACCCAGGCAAGTACCAATGTGGCTTTTTCGAAGTTATATGTACTTTCTTAATTATTCTAAGACACTTCTGACAAACGGTGAAGGAAAACATCGTGAGGAAACCTGGATTCCAAAATTTGGGATCTGAAATCGCCAATCCGCAGAGAGCAAGCGTGGTGATCAATGCTCGTGCCTTCTCTATATGGGAAGAGGCCTGTGCCCAGCAGTGGGACGTTTATAGGCTGGATTATTATATTCAATTAACAACATTTCATAAGGACATAATAAGTCAATATGATGAATTGATATAATGTTAGTCGAGTGGCGTACACACCGGTTTTCAAGGTGTCGCCAGCTTGTGGTACCTTCGCTGTCAATACCACAAGTTTTTTAGCTTTGTGTTCTGAGCAATATAAGTGATGTTGTCCACATATATTTATTATTTATTTCCCAACAGGTTCCTAACAAAGATGAAGGTACGTCCGTGCCACGTGCCGTGCATCACAGTTTCCTGCATGAACATCGCTCTGGAACAGTACGCCGCAGAAACTAACACCAAACGCAGCATCTCCGTTGATGAACTAGGTAATTTATAGTATACAATACATATATGTTTGACGACCTCCGTGGTCGAGTGGCGTACGCACCGGTTTCGAGGAGTTAGCTCTGAGGTCATAGGTGAAATTACGGGTCAAAGTAGAAACTCAATTATCAACGTTGCCTCGAGTCTGGGTGTTTTGTGGTACATTCGTTGTTTCTGAATTCCATAACACAAGTGCTCTGCTATAGCTACTTACTTTGGGTTCAGAGCAATGTATGTGATGTTGTCCGCATTTATTTATTTATGTATTTATTTCTGTCCCCAACAGTATCGATCTCGCAGTCGGCGTGCACGGCGGGCGACGTGTCGCGCATGTCGCGCGTGCTGGTGGACAAGCTGAGCCTCGCGGGCGGGGCGCGCGGGGCCACGGCGTTGGACTGGCTGCGGCTGCTCCGGGCTGTGCTACTGCTGCACGCTCCTAATGCTAACGTGCAGGTATGTACATATACACACCTGCATATTAGGTCTAATGACACATTTCGACTGGCCTGTTGGTCTACTGGTTAGTGACCCTGACTGCTATACCGGAGGTCGTGGGTTCGATTCCCACCCAGGACAAATCTTTGTGTGATGAGCACGATCATTTAGTGCACAGTTCTGCTGTTATGTTTATCAGTTACCCGGTTACCATAACACAAGCTCTGCCTACTTCGGGATCAGATGACCGTGTATGAGTTGCCCCAGGAAATTATTATTCTCTTATTATAAGAAGATGTTTAGGATAATGGGAATACAGTCACCATAGCAAGTGACTACCACTCCCACAGGAGACAAATATATGAAAAACTTGGTGTTCCTTTTGCATTGAGCTTAAAGGTGGTCTACCCTCAGACCGCTGGCTGAAGCATGTCATATCATCGTAATTTAAAGTATCGTATTTAATAAAAAGTTTACTTTCATAGCCGTAAATTAAACGTTTGATTAATTTTGACTTACAAAATGTCTATATATCTTATATGGTCGTATCTATATATTTTCAGTAGCTAACTACTAAAAAATATTATTCGCTAACACTTCTTACAAGAATAATGTAACGAAAACTTCTTTTCTAGTCTATAACATAACATACCATCACGCCTGTATCCCCGAAGGGTTAGGCAGAGGTGTACCAATGTACACCCACAGTTCGCCGGTGTGTTTAGGTCCCATGTAATAGGGGGCGAGCCTATTGCCACTAACCGGCACAAATCCAAACTGAAGAATTTCATAGAATAACCCAATAACACCTTGGTCGATTTGGGAATCGAACTCAAGACCTCTAGCGTAGCAGTCGCGCTTAGAACCACTAGGCCAACGAGGCAGTCTAAATAGTCTTGATTATTTCTAATGTGTTATATTATTACCAACAGGAAGAGGAGTTGGTCCAGTTGCTGGAGATCGTGTCGTGCGACGCCACCTGTGTCAACACGCGCACCAGCGAACTGGCGCTCGTCGTCCTGTACTATAAGCTTGGTGAGTACACTACAAAGTAAATATGAATATATTATGAAATATCTAGAAATTACCTGCAATTATTGGTGTAGGATTAGTCTGGGTTAGGTTATAATTATGTTAAATACAGGCCATACTTACAAATAGAATTATAAATAATGGCATTTCATTTAATGTAAGCGAGCTAGCTGTTTATAATATCTCAATAAACTACTGAATTGTTTTAAATCTTACAAGATAGCAGACTTGAAGGTAGATTGTTTATTAAAACAGCTATTCAAATAAGATTCGAGTCCCAAATTTAGAAAACTCAACAAAATAGCACAAATTTAATGAGGATTGCGGCGATCGTTCCATGTAAAGTATCAGATAAGCCGAAACTAATAGTATTCAAGAATTAGCTAGTAGCAGCCATTAATGTAATCGAACAAATAATAAAGAAATGGGTTTAATTGTTTTGTATTATTACTTTATTATGTGTATTTAAATGTCGTGGTGGCCTAGTGGTTCAATGAACGGATTTGTATGCAAAAGGTTGCAGGTTCGAACCCAGGCAAGTACCAATGTGGCTTTTTCAAAGCTATATGTACTTTCTTAATTATTCTAAGACACTTCTGACAAACGGTGAAGGAAAACATCGTGAGGAAACCTGGATTCCAAAATTGGGATCTGAAATCGCCAATCCGCAGTGAGCAAGCGTGGTGATCAATGCTCCTGCCTTCTCTATATGGGAAGAGGCCTGTGCCCAGCAGTGGGACGTTTATAGGCTGGATTATTATGTGTATTTAATATTGACCTATTAATCAAATTATTAAGACCTATTAAGTATTCAAATATTTACAAAATTCTTTGTATAAATTAGTAACGTATTATTGATGTCTCCAGAGCAACAGCTAGCGGAGTGGAGTCGCGCGGGCGACGACAGCGGCGCTCTGCCCGACGACGCGTACGTGCTCGTCGACTTCGCGCGCCAGCTGCAGGCACACTGCAACGTGAGTTACATGTTCTTATACTATAAGAACAATTACACCCGGTTTCTGAAAACCTGATCAATGTAATCTGTTGTTAAATCAACTGATCACGACTGTGTGGTCAACCAAAAGACTAACAACTAATTACAGCACTTTACATGAGATTTTATAAAGATAACATCATTTTTGTGTTGATAAACGTTTTAGTGATAGAGATTAGTGACACTTTACATAGTACTATGTCGTTTATGTAGAAAAAAAAAAACTGAAATAATTAGGTTATTTTAAAGCTAAAAAACTTTTTAGCAAAAAACAAAACCGACTTCAAAAATCGATTAAAGCACTAAAAAGTTAAAAATAATACTATAACCTGCCTATATTAATAAACCTAACCTAAACTACTATTAACCTATAATACAATTTAACAATTTTTGGAGTCTGTGCCAAGCTAAGTAATGAAACGACTGGTAATTCCTGAGTATATTGATGTGTATTATGTTTGTAAAAATATATTATTAATATTGTTAAGTGTAAACGTTAGTATCTTTTTTTCTTTGTGTCTTAATATTATGTAATCTGTTATAAAGTATTTTTGTTGTTTTCCGATTAAAATTAATATTTAGAAGCTAAAAGATTTATGTTTTATTTTTTCTGCTCTTAGTCTGTAGGTATATTATTATAGTGATTTAAGTTTTGTATATTGCTTGGCACCGACTCCAAAAAATTGTTAAATTGTATTATAGGTTAATAGTAGTTTAGGTTAGGTTTATTAATATAGGTAGGTTATAGTATTATTTTTAACTTTTTAGTGCTTAAATCGATTTTTGAAGTCGGTTTTGTTTTTTGCTAAAAAGTTTTTTATTTTTGTATTTTTAGTGACATATTTTTAATCTTAGATAATATGGGTGGGCCTTCAGCTGACACCCTTTCATCATCCTCATGATAATTTCCATCAAACGAAATCCAGTGCCACGCATCTCACATCCAACGAATTCGCGCTACATTCACGAGGTCATCTTGGCTTCATCATCAGATCAGATAGTAGAATGGTTCTTATTGGACGCAAATGCTTCACTTGTTGTAGAAAATACCAAAATCGCTGTACGTTTTCCTATAAAATTTGAAGAGTTCCCTCGATTTCGCCAAGATTCCATCATCAGATCCCGACTTGGTGCCTATGGGTCCTTTCACACAGACCGGCTCGGAGAGCATCGGCGCGCATTTTTCTTTTCACACAGACCGGATCGTATACGCTTGGAGTTGGTCGGAGCGGAGCCGCCAACTATTTCACACAGACCGGCTGGAAGCGGATGCGCATGCGAAGAGCATGCAATCGGAGCCGAACGGCTCCTCTTATTATTTCACACCAAGCGCGTTCAAGCATTCTTAATGTCAAAAGCAGTGCACACGTAAAAATAAACCTTACTACAAATACTAAAAACTCTGTTTTCAATGTGATAAGAATCTGCTCTCCTCTCCGAGCCGGTCTGTGTGAAAGGACCCTATGGGACCATTTGGGAAGTATACCCTTTCCAACAAAGAAAAAATATTTCAAATCGGTTGGAAAGCAACGGAGTTATGCGCGAACAAACATAAAAAAAAATACAAACATCCGAATTGAGAACCTCCTCCTTTTTTTTAAAGTCGGTTAAAAAGAGAGTTTATGTCTGTGACAACATAGCTCCTAAAGGAATGGGCTAATTGTGATTGTTCTTACTTGACTATTTATGAAGATTTGTAGCAGCCAGAAGACCATAATCCCATTTGTATGGTCTCCAGTGTTGCAGGATCTGAAACTTGATAGAGGTACTTCTATCAAAAGACATTGTAGTATTAGCCTGGATACATTTATAATTTCAATTTCACACTCATTCACCATGTAATATCTTTTAATGTAGATACTATTTATTATTTAGATAGACAGGCCTGTTGGTCTAGTGGTTAGTGACCCTGACTGCTATACCGGAGGTCGTGGGTTCGATTCCCACCCAGGACAAATGTTTGTGTGATGAGCACAATCATTTGTTCTGGTTGTCTGGGTGTAATTTATCTATAATATGCATGTATTTAGAAATATATAAGTATGTTTATCAGTTGTCTGGTTACCATAACACAAGCTCTGCTTAGCGTGGGATCAGATAACCGTGTGTGAGTTGTCCCGGAATATTATTATTATTATTTATCAGCATAACATAAAATGAACCCTTCCTTTCTCAACAGATGTGCGAGGCCTCTCTAGCTCACGCCCGCGCGCGAGTCCGACACGTTGTCTCCCGCTACGAGCGCTCTGAAGCTCGTCGCGATCAACGCCAGAGACTGGTTTGGAGATTGTCTGAAAGGACGCTTAAGGTAAGGCATACATATCACATCATCATTATTATCAACATCCACAGCCCTTGACCTCCCACTGCTGGGCATAGGCCTCTCCTTCCTCGTGCCATTCTCAAGGTCCTGTACCAGTACCATCGAGACTCGACCCGCACATCAAAAATAAACAGACAAATCGGTCGAGCAGTTGTTAGGCTTATGTCGCGATTTATTTACAACTTTTTTTTAACTACTTCAAAACGACTCAAATAATTTGAATTACTGCGCAAGGATATTGAAAAGGCTTGACTACTTATATATGTATAAAACACCTCCAATAACCTCACAATATTTTTGTTAGAGTTTTTAACATTCCCAATGTAAAATCTCAATGTATGTAGCGAAAACTGACTATGTGACATACTTGTTGCAAGTCCATCTTTCCATATATACTAAAAAAAAAAAAAAAAATTACGCGTCGAATTGAGAACCTCCTCCGTTTTTGTCGGTTAAAAAATAAGCTTCACACGAACATTGCACAAAGTTTTTTATTGTAAACTATTTAGCCCTCATACCGATATTTCAACCGCATATGCCCTACCTAAACAATTGTGTAACGAACCTTCATTATGTGTTCAGGTGCTCCGGCCCACAGACCGCTTGACATCTTTGTTGCCAACCATCGAGGAACAGCACTTCGCCGTCGACGCCACGCCCACAAGGAACAGGTAAATACTCGCAAATCATTTAATTATGTATATTACCAATTTACCTAGAAAATACTAAGTAGGATCTACATTTGGATGTTATGTACATACTACAGTCAACAGCTATGCACACACAGTACGGCTGCCGAGAGAATTCGTTCTGACAGGTACAACCACTAACCAGTGGCGAAAAATTTACTACGAAATTACTAGCACTTGTTAGTTGTTTTTCCTATAAACGATAATTCAAAACTATATCATTATTGCAGATTGCAATGAAACTGGGTTTTTTTATTTCCCCATAGAAATCAAGATCACATGACATGTGTCAGGAACGCATTCTCTCAGCGCCCGAATTGTAGAGTTATCTTTAACAGAACCTATGTGCGTGTTAATGAAATCTCAATATGAGTATGAAGTAATTAAAATATAATCCTTTATGATTTAATTTTTAATATTGGCAGTTAATCGAAGTTATTTCAAACTAGTGTACAGGGTGTTACCGGAAGGATATATCTATCCAAAAAGGGAGAAGAGTACATCTCGTATAGAGTCAGTTTATAAAATATTAATCCATATTATTAATTATTGTCACCAGATCGGGCAGTGAATGCAGTGAAAACGAAGAGACATCAGATTGGCCACGCAGTCCCGTGCTACCCGTGTACTGTGACAACTGAGACCTACCCGGCTACCGCTACCCGGTACCTACCCGTTAGTGACACTAACTACCTTAATACCTACACTCACAAGTGTGAACAAGAGATCTATACTACCTACACTCACGAGTGTGTGGATAAGAGAACTACACTACCTACACTCACGAGTGTGTCGACAAGAGAACTACACTACCTACACTCACGAGTGTGTGGACAAGAGATCTACACTACCTACTACACTCACGAGTGTGTCGACTACAGATCTGACAGAATGCTGATAACATCAAAAAGGTTTTTGAAATTAATATTGTATGGTAAAGCAACTGCCCCATAGACTATCTAGAATATCTAAGGTACTTTAGTGTCACACCACGTAATGGTACTTTTAGTGTTACATAATGTTTCCGGCAGCTTTGTCTGACACCTTTTGGAAAAGAGATTTTTTTGTATAAACGAATTTATTAAAGACATTGACATTGCATTGTAGATATTAAATATTAGCATTGAATTTGAAATTAAATTGACATTTTTATGAGAATTTACAATTACAATATTTTAGTTAAAAAACACCGGATTTTTGTGATTAAAAATCTGGTGTTAAATCTCGATTCTGAAAGGTGTTTTTATTTTTGTTTTAAACTTGAATTATAAATCTCTATGGGGTGACAAGTCGAACATATCTGATAGCCGGGTCCATGAGTTAAATACATTTTAACTGGAACGACAACCTAATGTTATGCTAAAAAAACTAATTATTTTTTGGATTATTCCATTTTTTTGTGACATACAGTCGAAAAATAGCGAGTATTGGCGCAATTTTAATTAAGTTTTTTTAATTATTAACTTAGTTATATTGTGTTCAGTTAAAAAACAATATTTTTAATTAATATCTATATAGGATAATATTATGTTGTATTTCAGTGAAAATGTAGGAAAACGAATTCGCTGTATTTAATGAAAGAAAAAATTCTGTGTTAATTAATTTATACGAGAAAAGCCGAGGTTCTAGTTAAGTGGTATGTATTTGAATGTAACGTGATCCTAGTTTTTTGTAATAACAAAATGTATGAGATCCGTGTATGTCGGTGTGTTGTGTAGATTTAGGTGCGACTGTGTTATGTATTATAAAGTTTTTTATACTTTATTTTTTCCGCTGAGAGAATGCCTTCCTGACACAAGCCAGTTGGTCTTGATTTGTATGGTGAACTAGAAAACCGTGTTACATTATTCATTGAAACCGGGCGTAGTGATATAGTTTTGTCCACCATCTGTCAGGAACGCATTCTCAGCGGACGGACTATAGATGTTGATGATAAATTTGTAGGACAAATGATTGTTAGTAATAGACTTTTAAAACAAAGTCCGGTGAAGCCGTCAAAGCCTGCGCTCAGGCTAACTACAAAGATATTTTCAAAAAAAAAAAAAAACATTTTTTTCACTTTGTATGGTCAATTTTGTCCTATAAATTGTCTGCAGTTTTCTATAATAATTGCAGTGAAAAGAGCTATGGGGATAGTTAGTCTTTTTGCTATGTTTAAAACTTTATAATATAGTGGAATAGCAATAAAATTGTGTTATTGTCCTACAGTCGTGAAACTGTAAGGTTTTGGTATTCAACGTTTTAAATTATATTAAATTAATTCAATTGTCTTCAGGTTATCACAATTGATTGCATTCTTAACACAGTCGCGCGGAAATCGCTTAAATGTATGTTTCGAACTTAAATTAAGTATATCCGTATAAAAGGACAAAAAAAATCTAAAAAATGGTGCAATTTCAAAATTAAAAAAAATGCAGTTCAAAATTATTATTAAATAAAATTATAATTCGGAGTATTATTCATTGTATCTGTTGTTTTCTTTTATACAATGTATTGCATTGCGGCTGACACGTTTCTTTGGGTGGACAGAAAAAAAAATATATCTTTAAAAAACTTTTATTTTGCAAGAAAGACAAGATTTTTCATGCTGTTGTCGGCTTCCAGTCTCACCGACAGCTGAACACCAGTATGTTGCAACGACGGTCTATCTGACAAACTATTTACTGGGTAACACAGTATCCCTGCCAAATATCTATAATTTAATTATTATCTGTCCCAAAAATAGTTCCAAAAATATTTATTTGTTATGTTTCATAAATTTAAATCAAAAAGAAGCGTTGTCGGTCTTCCCAAAGCTTTTCCTACTGTGATTTTTCTTCCTAGAGAAAAAGTAAAAAAAAAAAATATTATTCCATATTTTTACTAGAGTAAGTTCGATTGAGTTTGGGTCGCTATGGCTCGATGGTCGTCGTGTTCAAATATTGTGGTGTAGCAAAACGCATAGTATTAATTTTTATAGGATAATTAAATTGGTGAGCTTTAAAAGTACTAGAAAATATTTTATTTACATTTTTCAAGTCGCGTGACTATTTTCTGTCGCGCCGTAGTCGACCCCCTCTTTCGTTTAATTTTAAGAATAATCCCCCGTATATTTAAACGAAACTTGAGATTTAAGTTCTCACTCTTTTTGTCTCTACATTACTTCTAAGTGTGAGAGAGATAGAAGATTTAGGCCATTTAAATTTGAGTGACGTTTTACTATACGGTTTTGAGTCACAGAAACTGAGTGAATGTAAACTTTTATATGCGAAAAAGTAAAAAAAAAATATCCACCGAAGTTCTTTTTAAGTACATCTTATTATCAATATTTTAAGTATTATAGTTATTGTAAAAAAATAATTTTTAATTTGATTAATATATTATTTCCTTACATTTAAGACTAACTCGGTCGAGTTATAAAACAATCTGATTCGAAATTGGCTTTTTAATTTTTTTTTCAATTACTTTTTTATTTACTTAGTAGTAGTAATCACTTATTTCTTAATATCGTAGTTCTTTATAAACTTATAAATGACAAAAAAAAATACAAATATTTGAAAAAAATTGTAAAAAAATATGATCTCAGTTTGTAGTTTTCTTTAAAAACGTGGGATTCTTTTGATTATTAATTAGTATTGTATGTCTATCAAAACATACTTAGTATATTCTAGAATCTACGAAAAAAACATTTTCATATATTTTTTTATTCAAATTCGTGCATTTAAGTCATCAGTGCATTTTCTTCATTTCATCCTGCGGTAAAAGCTAAGTATGTTTTTTTATTATTTTATTTCTATAGCTGTTTTATTTGATATACATACAATACTATTTAACGGACAGCAAAATAATGTACATTGATGCCTGTGATAATACATGAAAAGGTAAAAAGATATCTTTTCAAACGAAAAAGACAAAAGTTCAATCTTTTATAAAAATAAATATTTGTGAGAAAAATTTTCTTTATTAATAATATCTTTTAAAGGTATGTAAAGTTATATTTTTATCTTTTCCATGTGAGTCTTAACAAATAATGTTTGATCACTACAAACGATATTTTAAGATCTTTTTTATAAAAGTTAAGATCGACTTTTATAAGATTTTCATTAGTACTGACTTTTTTGTATTTAATTGTAATAATCTTTTCAATAGGGTAGATGACTACGTATGAAAAGTCAAAATTTATTTAGTCCGCCATTTAGATAATCAAAATATAATAGACACGTATTTTTTCTTTTATCAAATCAATAAAAAAATACGAAGATAAACCGCTTTAAGTTAAGGAGAGGGGGCTTGTGACGTCACGGGTAGGTGCAATTTGTGCGTGGACGTGACGTCACGCAAGAATTGCACTCGCTGTATCTTCATAATTCTTTGTTTACGGGACAAAAGAAAAAATACTTGTCTAATATTTTTAAATTATCTAAAAGACAGACCTAAAAATTAGTCATCATCCCTATTTAAGTACCGTGTACATTGTACAGTAGATTTAAGTAACGTGACTTATTTTAAAACACGTTTTTAAAATAAAACGATGGCTTAGTAAACGTTCGTAATTTTGACGTTCGATAAGTGCTACTGTGTAGCCTATATTGAATAAAGAATATTTGAATTTTTGAAAGACTGTATTTAAAACTTAAAGCTACATTTAACTTTTGTAAATTGCAAATCCATCGCAATTACGTTCACTTAACAAAAAAACCATCATAAGGCCAAGGCCGAACGGTTTTTTTTTCCGCAAGCGGTATACCCTGAAACCGCAAAACCGCCCGCCCGAGACGCACAAAATACGGTTAAAAATCAGTCGCGGAAAATAACCGTCAGTGCGGCCGCTTCCATTAGTTTCCTTTGCTCACAAAATCAGGCGGTTAAAATCCGCGGCGGTTTAACCATAGTGCGGCCTTAGCTTTATAGGTTCATTCTTTTATGAGCTATGATGCCACAGATGTCTAAGTCAAGGTTTTATATTAAAAACGTATTAAATATCGCACAATTAAACTGTAAATATATACCTAATAAAAAAAGGAGGAATCTATAAATATTACACTGATATTATAAGAGACATAATTTAATTTGTTTTTTTTGAAGCTTTATTCTTCTCGAATGTATATAAATACAACAACTTTTGTACAGTAGCATTGAATTGTCAGTACTAATGGAAAATTGTAATTTTGTTAATCACAAATTTAAGCTAATTAAAACTGTATTTTTTATACTAAGAGAAATTTACTGCTGTAGTTAAAAAACTAATTATTAGACCATTGGAATAGATAAATAAATAAATATTAGACACGTATTTTTTCTTAATTAAATTCTTAATTCTTTATTGTACACATACACGTATATAATACATTATATTTATTAGAATAAGTTGTTCTTTTTTTTTTTTGCAATTAAAACTCATGACGATGCAATTTGTAATATTACATGACGTCACGATTTTGTACGAGATTCATTTTGCTTTATATTTTTAATAATTCTAACAAAAAACCGACTTCAAAATAAGTATTATATTTCTTATGGATCCCAATGTCAAAATGGGACCATACGGAAAGAACTAGCTATCAAAATCAGTTCACCCAGTCAAAAGTGCTGATGTAAAAAAAATACAGTCGAATTGAGTACCTACCTCTTTTTTTGAAGTCGGTTAAAAAGTAAATCATGCGTGTATGATATATTTATATTATCTAACTAACGGGCTAAATAGCTTTTTACTTTCAATACCCAGTCGATGTCTCTATTTAAGAAATAGTTTTAATTGCGTCGAGTTTGTGATTCACAGAATTATATATTGTTGAATGTTATTTTTAAGCGATCACTGGCGGTAACTGAAACACCAATATAATTGACAATTTATATTATTAGACCTTTTCCTTTTTCGAGCTATCTTATTATGAAAATTCATGTAAATCGGTTCAGCAGTTTAGTAGAAAGTAACAATCATTTTTTTTTTTGTTTTGTTTTATTAATTGATTTTTAGTATAAATTGTCAATATAAGTATGCATTTAATGTTAAAACAATAGTCTCTTGTTAGTGTGTATGTGATGTGAATGTAAATAAATGCTAGAGTCATCTCGAATATGAGAATAAATAACGAGACTCTATACTGTGGTTTTATTTTGTTTCCTACTCCCTAATACTGTGTATTACCTTTTTAACCGACTTCACAAGAAGGAGGTTCTCAATTTGTCTGTTTTTTGAATGTGCTTGTTAAGCGACATCTACGGCTATTGTGGATCGCTTTTAATTATTCTTCAATCGTTCGTATCTCATAGGTGGTTCGATATAAAATTTATCGGAATCGGTACAGTAGTTTTTTTTTAATTGAAGTTGTTTTTTTCATTTATTTGCATATAAAAAATATTGTACAAGCGACTGCTTAAGAGCCCTCCACAAACTGTTTAGCACAGAGCAAAGTACAGTGGACCCCGGTAATCCGGCACCTCCTGTAATCCGACATGGTATATCATTTATTATTGAATATTTTTTGACAATCTTCGCTAGTGCATGATTGAACAAGTTATATCTTGTACGCCCCACCACTATTATTCAACAAATAAAAAAAAAAATGAATAATTTCATGCTTCTTAAATTGATTGATTCATAATTTTCGATTATTTCAGTACCTATGTACATTTGTTTGTACACCACTATTTTCTAACGTAAAGTTATTGCATATTCTGTAATTTGTCGGATTACAAGGTATTCTTTTGTAAAAAAATCCGGATTATGGGGGGTCTTAGGCGGTACTCTATAATCCGACAAATTCAATAGTCCGACACTGCCCTGCAGAATGTTTGTCGAATTACCGGGGGTCCACTGTAATTTTATTAATATTTAAATTTACTGATTTCATACTTATTATATTTTGTTTAGAACTTAAACCTTCAACAATTATTTTACCTTCTCTATAAGTCACCTTCAAGTCAAGCATTTACACCTAGCATTCGACCACCAAACTGGTATCATATTCCTCTAAATAACAAACTAAGACAATGCCCCACCGAACCAACATGTTCGTTCAAATAATATGGGTAAATAAATAAATAATAATAATAATACCAGCCTATAAACAAACGTCCCACTGCTGGGCACAGGCCTCTTCCCATATAGAGAAGGAACGAGCATTGATCACCACGCTTGCTCTCTGCGGATTGGCGATTTCAGTAGTGCTATTCTCTAACAACATTTGCGTGTCTCGAAAGCGGAATCCGCGGTGAGATATGTATCAAATTCGTATTCTCTAAATCTCGACAGTGCCGGTAGCGCCACACTTGCGAGTGTGGCGACGAGGCGAACCGTGTTGCGTGAGAATGTTGACATTACCTACTAATATGAATTCGGTATTCTGTAAGGGGAATTACCGCATCACTCATCGATATTCGACACTTCGAACAACGAATCCACTTGTCATTTTTAAAGTGGTCTAGGAGCCTATCGAGATTGGCGTGCGAGTTCATTTTAACTCACTAGTACGCGGTAATTTGGTGTGTTACAGTATAAAAATTATAATAATTTACTAGGTATGGCTCGTTGGTTTTTTAACACGCTTTTATTAGCTTCACTTGTATGTATGTAACCGACTCCTTTGGACTCGATTTTGACCCACTTTAAACGGACTGATTTAATTCAAACTTTGTACACTTATCAAGAATCAGCGACAATATAATAATTTCATAGGTTTATCTCATTATCCTGATTAGGATCACCAGGATTAAATATTATATTATAGTCGTCGTCAAGCTTGTGAAATTCGTAGATTTCAAATAGTTAAAAGGCACGAGGACTTTGTTGAAAATTATCGATTGTCTGAAGAATCAATAGATAATGTGTTACAAGACATTAAACATCTTATGAAAAATCCACGCCGGCGACGTCGCGGATTGTCTATAAAAATAAAGGTAAGTCAATATTTTTTTACGCGCACATTATTTAATCATTAACAACTTTCCCACAAACTTTTTTTGACAAATATGATTATTTTTCAGTTATTGTGTGCCCTAAGCTGTCATTCTTGGCCAGCGGTAGCTATCAGAGAATCTGTGGAAAGAATGTGAACACTTATGTACAACCATCTGTCTCCCGATGTGTTCGCGAGGTAGTTGATGCTCTAAATCACCCTAGTGTTGTAAGGAAATATGTATATACGGTTTCCACGGAATTCCGTGGAGAGGCTCAAACTAAAGGAAAGGTCGGTATATGTTTTATAATTATGTTGTAGAACCTACATTTTTGTCGTTAAACTTAACTACTAATAAGGTTGAAATATTGTCCTAATAATAGGCACATCATTACAGATTCTTCGAGAAATACAAAATTCCGGGGGTAATAGGATGTGTTGATGGTACCTATGTTACCATGGTTAGGCCATCCGAACATGAAGAGCGATATTACTGCTGTAAAGGAAATTATGCAAGAAATATCCAATTGGTAAGATTTGTAATAATATCTAATAGGTACCTAACATTTTTTCATAGCGATATGGAAACAAAATAATAGGTAACTCAAAATATTATGTTGTCTGATATAATGATATATAAACGGCACGGTTGGCGCAGTGGTTGAACGCTCGACTGGTGCGCTGCGTGTCGCGGGTTCGATACTTATATTTGCATGATCTGCAGATAGTTGTTTCGGGTCTGGGTGTGTGCATGTGACATATATGTTTGTAAACGGTACCCACAATACAGAAGAAATTCCTAGTGTGGAGCAATATAAAATAAAAAGTTGTTTTTGATTTGTAGATTACTGATGCAGACTTAAATATATTGCATGTTGATGCTACCTATGGGGGAGCAACACATGATAGCTTCATAGTGAATGCTGGTGAAACTGTACATTTGCTAGGTGAGTTACCTTATGTCTTAATAGGTTTATCATGTATTCTTTATTTAATAATAATATAATATAATAATAATCCAGCCTATAAACGTCCCACTGCTGGGCACAGGCCTCTTCCCATATAGAGAAGGCACGAGCATTGATCACAAATTGATCACCACGCTTGCTCTTTGCGGATTGGCGATTTCAGATCCCAAATTTTGGAATCCAGGTTTCCTCACGATGTTTTCCTTCTCCGTTTGTCAGAAGTGTCTTAGAATAATTAAGAAAGTACATATAACTTCAAAAAAGGCACATTGGTACTTGCCTGGGTTCGAACCTGCAACCTTGTGCATACGAATCCGTTCATTGAACCGCTAGGCCACCACGACATTTATTTATTTATTTAATAATACCTGTAATTTAATTGTTATGGGACATTAAAATGTGTTTTTGTTATTGCAGGGGATTCTGGGTATGCACAACGAACATATTTGATGGTACCAGTGCCTAATGTAGAAGAGGATACACCTGCTGCACACCACAACAAACTCCATGCCACAGCGCGTAATACCGTGGAGAGAGCTATAGGCAGGCTAGAGGGAAGGTTTAGATGTCTTTTGGTACACAGAGTAATACATTACCACCCTGATGTGGTTGCAAACATTGTAGTGGCACGTTGTGTGTTACACAACATTTGCAATCGCGCAGGACTACCGGCTCTTACTTTGCACGACTATGACAATCAGGAGGAGTTACGTTTCCACACAGCCATTCATACACAAGCAGGGGCCCGAGTCTGCTATTTACACTCCGTAACAGTGAGCTCATAGTTGCATCGTCCGGCGGCGCTCGGGTGCACTCGGGCCGGTTCAGGCGCGTTCGGGCCGCCCGAACGCGCACGAGTCGCGCCCGAACCGGCCCGAGTGCACCCGAGCGCCGCCGGACGATACAACTATGAGCTCACTGTTACGGAGTGTAAATAGCAGACTCGGGCCCCTGGGAATAGAAATGAAACAATATCTCAAGAGGCTGTAATAGGACAGTCTAGTCAACAACAATTAATTAATATGCTATGGCGAGCCCGATTACGTGCATTAGATTAAAACCCTTAATATATTTTTAATAATTTTTTATTATAATGCATAAATATTATTATTTTTTTAAAACTTCTAATAATAATTTGAACCCTTCTCCAATGCTCTGCACTGCTTGATTCCCGAGCCTTTCTAAAAGCTCTGAATTTCGGCGATTTATTTCGTTTCTTTCTTCTTCTATCGCCAAAAATCGCTCCGCTAAACTTAGGAAGCGTGATCGCCGTTGAGATGGAGGTGATGTACGACTTCGACGACTATGGCGAGGTCTTGATGATGCTAGAACAATAATAAATAGTATTATTCCTATTAAGTTACAATAAAACGTGTGAAATCGTAATAAAATATCTTAAAATGAATAAATTCACCCCTAAGTGGGATGGCCCCACAATGGCTTACTATTGTCAGGTGGACATCTAACTAGGGATCTAATAATCGAAAGGCCAACCCCTGAACGTGATTTCATACTATGCTATACTATTCTGCTACATAGTATAGCATTTAGAGTCCTTCAATGTTAGTAATGAGATAAAAAAATATAATTACTGGTATTGGGCCGTGGGTGATTATGCACTGGAGATCCAATACACTGGCGACGTGCATTTCTTTGCCGATGTTCTGGGTGGATGCCTGAACCCGAGGGAATTTGGGGAGGACTTGCAGGACCTCCAACTGGTGGTGTGCAGGGTGGAGACTGGACCTTCAGTAAACGGCTTAGTGATACCTAAAATCGGATACATAAGTATTAAAATTATATAGTGAACAATTTTTAAATATCAGTAGTAGATTACTCACCATGCGAACAGCACTTGGCCTAGAAGATGGATTAGATGTTCCAGGTAGGCATAAAATAGCCTGCCTTTCAGACGTTTGTTGCTGTGCTGGCTGAAAAAAAAAAATATATTATAACACACTCTTGTATTAAAATATTATGGAAATATACATAGAACTCTATATAGATGCTACAATAAAATACAGTCTATATATCAGCCACTTTAAAGAAATAATGACCGTGCTTTGGGATTATGAACCTTAATTCAATGACTAACAGTTCAGTTTCCATCACATTCAAATTACTTTTAGGCCCTTTTCGGTAATATTTGTCATTCTAAAATGAACTTAAACACATGTTGTCAAAGTTGATAATTGCGTAATTAGTAATAACCTTTAATTCTCTTTCCAGATTGGCTTTAGTATACATCCTAATTTATATAGAAACTTAAATAAATAATAATAATATGCTGGGACAACTCACACACGGTTATCTGATCCCAAGCTAAGCAGAGCTTGTGTTATGGTAACCAGACAACTGATAAACATACTTATATATTTCTAAATACATACACATAGTATGTAAACAAAATAACACAATACCTCAACAACATGAACATTTTCAGCTGGATAATCTTCAATATAAAAGGGTGTTGATTGCTGTTCCTAAAAACATTCAAATATCAATCATCTACTATATAAAAATAAGTCGGGTTTTCCTTCCTGACGCTATAACTCCAGAACGCACGAACCGATTTCCACGGTTTTGCATTCGTTGGAAAGGTCTCGGGCTCCGTGAGGTTTATAGCAAAAAAATTCAGGAAAAATTTCAACAGAAAAGCGGGAAAATCTTTTTTTACATACAGCGCCATCTCTGATACATAGCATGTACTACAAACCAATATTTTAAGTAGGATAGGTAGGTAGCAGGTAGGCAGTAGGTAGGTGGTAGGTAGGTGGTAGGTAGTAGGTAGAAAAAATTGCGTTGCAACGCATGCCGGGTACAGCTAGTTATATATACATATTTGCATGTTACATGTGTTAGTTAAAAAATAAAGAAATCATCACAATCATCATCATCACAAATAATATCAGGACTAATAAAAACTTTCAATCACCCCAATAATTAATTTGAAATAATTATCTATAACTCATATTAAAACCTATACTAATAGGTACTCATATAGTTTTTTTTTTTAATTATTAATACATATTTACATGATTTGATTTCAAATCGTCAATAATACTGTAATTGGTTTTGTATGGGAACCATAGAAGTAAGAATAATTTAATCATTGTGTCATACAAAATACCTTACCATCGGTACTAACGGTACGAAGTTTAGGCCTACTAACTGGGTAGAAGCCAGCAAAGAGGGACCATTTTCAGAACTCTGTCGAGCTTGGGCCTGAAGGTTAAAAAAGAAACATGTTAATACATTAAAACTGTCTCAGTATAAAACAATAATAATAATAATAATATAATAATATTCCAGGACAACTCACACACGGTTAACTGATCCCAAGCTATGCAGAGCTTGTGTTATGGTAACCAGACAACTGATAAACATATATTTCTAAATACATACATATTATAGATAAATTACACCCAGACAACCAGAACAAATGATTGTGTTCATCACACAAACATTTGTCCTGGGTGGGAATCAAACCCACGACCTCCGGTATAGCAGTCAGGGTCACTAACCACTAGACCAACAGGCCGTCAATAAGGGAAAAAATTCATCTTACTTCAAAAAATTTACTAATTTCGCCACCCATTAAGGCCAGTATCCTCTCTTCAATCTCCGAAAGCTCTACCACCTCATTATCACCATCAGTCTTATTTCTAGTTCGAAAGCGCATTGCACTCTTCTTCTTAACAGCACTTTTTTTATCAGCCCAATACTAAAACAGTTTTATACATTAAAATGTAATTAACTAAGCATATTAATAAGACGTAAAATTAATTTTTTGGTCACAAAATTACAAACTTTGGTCCATTGTTTCCATGTTTTAACACAACCCTCTAAACTATTCAGTTGAATTGCCCATTTCTCCCAGCTTTTACGGGCTGCGTCCCTTGCACTGGGAACTTTTGAAAAACCTTTTGCAAGGCTTGGATTCCTCTCCAAAAAATTTAATAGCTCATGAATCTGGGCTTTTGAAGGATGAGACGCTCTTGCTACAGGGCTATAATTAAATTCCATGTTTTATTCAGTATTTAATTAATCAGAACACTTAACTTCTCACTCACTAACTTGAAAACACTTCTAAATGTCAATCGGCTTATTCGGCTTATAAACAAACTTAGACATCTTTTTTCGAGGCACGAATCTCACAACATACAGCCAAAGAAAATATTTTTTTTCTTTATTTCATTTAAAATGAATATTTCTTGGTCAAATATCAGACATTTGAAGTATTTAAGCAGTTTACATACCGAATTACTCGAATTGGTAGAAAGTTCAAGCACATATTTTAATACAAAGTCATACGAAAAGAATATCGATAAAACGAACACAGCTCTAGATTTCCGCTCTTCGATTCGGGACTCACTTCACTTCGCAAGTGCGTACCAAATGTTTACAGAATGCCAAATCAAGGTCAAGTGGGTTCGCTTTCGAAGTGAGCTTTGTCACTCAGGTGAAGCTCGATATCGAAATGGTTACTTACAGAATAGCACTACAGATCCCAATTTTGGAATCCAGGTTTCCTCACGATGTTTTCCTTCACCGTTTGTCAGAATTGTCTTGCCTGGGTTCGATCCTGCAACCTGCAATCCGTTCATTGAACTTCTAGGCGAGAGGTGAGATTCTAGGTGAGACGAGAGGTGGGTAAATAAACAGAGATGCGATTTATTTGAAATACTTCCATTTAAAATGCAAATATAAAATGCAAAATACTTATTTTGTATTTGGCATTTAAATGCCTTTTAGTAAAAAACATTTTGTATTTTATTTGAAATACCTTTCGATATGTATTTTGTATTTTTAATATTCATTTCAAAATGCAAAATACTTTGTGACTAAGTTTAGCCAATATTACTAGTCAAACAAAATGAAATGAACGAATGACGCTTATAATGCCGCCGAGGGTGCGTTCGGCTGTTCGCGTCATCAACAAAGTAACGTTATTCCACGCACAGATAAAACAGTAGTAATAATTCCACGCGCTCAGAGTGCTCAATAATAATCGGCAATCGAACAGGCGCGGGTAATTTGAAGTAGCTGTCAAATGTCACTTTAACGTTCGCGCTGACAGTGCCCATGCTCGCTAGCGTGAGCAGTGCTCACGCTAGCGAGCATTTGACAGCTACTTCAAATTACCCGCGCCTGTTCGATTGCCGATTATTATTATCTAATAACAACAGAATTTATTGATACGCATACTGATAAATATGACCAAAATGACACGCATAAAGTGCTATTTGGCTCGGCATTGTATCTCTATTCCATTTCTCATGATAAATACCTAAAATAAAAAAAATATTATTCCATTTGGTCAAAAGGTATTTTATTTTAAAAAGTATTTTGAAAATACTTATTTTGCATTTAGCATTTAAAATAGAAAAACGTAAAACTATTTGGTATTTTGCATTTGAAATAGGAAATCTGAAAAGTATTTTGCATTTTGTATTTAAATGCTTTTTTTAAAACTATTTTGTACATCTCTGTAAATAAAACACCAATTTAATTACAAAAACCATTTATTATCGTCACTCGCCGGGCCACACAACACTTTCGATCCAGTCGACGTAGCTAGATACCCGAGTGTACACCGCCGGGCGCCCGCTCTCCGCGCACTTGCGACCGAATGACGTCACTCCGACAATGTAGAATATGCACGAGTTGTCTTTGGATACCACCTGGAGGGGGGAGCCGGAGTCACCCTGGAAGATGAAATGGTTATATTTATTACCGTAAAAAAAATGGAAAAAAGGAATACATTTGTTGGGCACAGCAGATCGCAGCAGACCGCAGAACGGAAGAAATATAGAAAATTGCACCTTTAAGTAATCAATTTAAGTAAGTCAGCTCTCAGACTTATTTACATAAATGAAATCGATATGAAAACCCATCAACCCTTAATAAAATGTCGGTAGATGGTAATACTAAAATTTAAAGAAAGAAATTTTGGTAAAACGCCATCCTAATTATTCCAAAGAATGGATATTATAGATATTAGGTAATACTCTAGTAGGGAAAGAAAGAAAGTGAAAATATAACATTAAACTGACAACGAACATTGCTTTATGATTTCTGCAAAGTTAACTGTCGATGATTTCCATAAAAATAATACCTACACAAAATTAATTCGCGAAATGGGTGGTAGGATAAGAAACCAGGGGCCCGATGCCGCTATTTCAAGTCGGTGAGTGGCGGGTTAAAAAAACGTTCCAGAGTAGGTACTTGTTATTGTGTCTGATTTTCGTATTCAGATAAGAAAAGTCACTTGTCATTGTACATTTGTCGTTGAACTAAAATTATCTGAATACAAAAATTAGGCACAATAACAAGTACACTAGAACGTTTATTAACCCACCACTCACTGACTTAAAATAGCGGCATCGGGCCCCAGGATTTGATTTAATGACGAGATGGCTCGATTAAAAGTTAATCATGATTTACTATTGAGTAAATAAATATTTATTCTTGAGTAAATTGATTGATTAGTAAATAGTATACTATTAATTTCTAAAAATGTTTGTACGCATATTATGGCAGAATATGTTGGAATTTCCTGACCTAAAAAGAGAGTAAGACCTTTTTGTACCATAATCTTGCAAATAAATAATTTTGAATTGAGTAAATAATCTTCTACTCTCGAGTGAATTTCAACCAACCTGGCACGTATCCCTGCCCCCTCTCAGTTCTCCAGCGCACATCTGTGAGGGCTGGAACCCTTGCCAGTTGCGGTTCCTGATGTTGGCCAGCAGCTGGTCGCAGTTGCTGTTCTCCAAGAGCGAGAGGGACACCTTCTGGAGTTCTTTTGATGTCTTTTGTGTGCCTGAGAGAAGAGATAACTTAAAATTAAGTTATTGGGGGTAACGCTTCCTTCCTGTAGGTAACTTTTACTTTAAGGCGGTCATTTGTGGCTTTTTATAGAGAGATCTGAAATTATAAAATATTGTTTTTGTATTGTCTGATATCAGTTATCACAGTAAAAAGTAGCCTATGTCTTTTCTCCAGGTTTAAGCTTATTTTATACCAAGTTTTATAAGAATCGGTTAAGCTGTTCTAGCGTAAGAGACAGACAATGTTACTTCCGCATTTAAGATATAGATAGCATAGACTATAGAGAACTCACGGGTGTCGATCACCCCCCAGCCGGTGGCTATGACCTTGTCGTGCCCGCCGAAGTCAGGGTCCCTCCACAGGCAGGCAACTCTAACTCTAGCAAATGTAACCTATAGCTAGCAACACTCACGGGTATCTATCACCCCCCAGCCGGTAGCTATGACCTTGTCGTGCCCGCGGAAGTCAGGGTCCCTCCACAGGCAGGCGGGTCGCACGGCAGTTCGGAACTCCACGTCGGTCGCCAGTTCCAGCAGGGAGATGTCGTTGTAGACCTTCGGAGGACGGTACTCCGGGTGCTTGTGGATCGTGCGGATTGGGACCTGCAGAGACAATCATGATATTTTTTGATTAGTCAAATTATAGAAAATATGTGGTGGGTGAAAATCCAGCGAAATCTCTTAAGTTTGTCAGTTTGAAGACAAAAATATTGGACAAGTTAATTTTTTCGTTCTGGAAAGTTAAATATTAAAATTAAGTAACTAAAGAGAATTTATTCTCTTTATTCCAGGTCAGGAGTATGGGCTAATGACCATCAGTTTAAAAAATCTTTCTTCGGAAAGGTGCTTGCAATGCACAATATGTCAGCGGACCAAAATTAACGCATTTAGTCATTGGTTGCCACGCTCAAAGTTGACTGCGGCAACCAATGACTAAAATCGCTAATGCGCCTAAAACTCACATATGATTGTGATTCGTAATATGTACTCCAATAAAATACAAATTTAATATGTTTCTATATATTGAAATATTATAATGTCTGTGCGGAAAACACGCACGGTAAAACAGAACCATTCTGTACGTGTTTGTTATCTTACATCTTGATATTTATAAATTTTACAACACAATAAAATTTTCTTCAGATGCCTACTTCATAATGCCTTTTTATACATAGAATGATTTTAACCTTATAAGCCCTTTGCTAAATATCAATTGCCGTGCCCCTAGCGCCCGGCTACGAATCGGTAAAATAAAAGCTCCTCTTAAGCTCCGATTTGTAAAATATCATATTGTATAATAAAAAGTATTCTATCTGTTTATCTACTTTAATAGAGAGATATAGAATACGTGCAATAAAATCGAACAAAACAACGAATATCGTGAATATTCTCAGTCGCATAAATACGACACGGGTGGTAGGGGCACGGAAATATTTGTCGCATATATACGCCTCGGGCGGTTAAAGGGTTAATGTTAATTCCATTTAAGCTACGACAGTACCTACTTTCCACACACAATCTAATAATAAAAATAAACTCACATCAACCGGCGTAGCTCCATCTTTCACCGCATTATCAATATTCTGGTCCCCGAGCCTCACTATTACCGGATCGGGGTTCTGCGCGTTAGGGTCCCGTATGCAATGGCCGGCGGTGACCACGAAGCGCGGGCTGATTAGACTGCCGCCGCAACTGAACTTGTAGGAACCGTCGAAATCTGCCCAACCAATAGCAGCCTGCAGATAAAAAAAGATTAAATAAAAATAAAATATTTGTGACAATATGCTCTGTCTATTGGCGTATAAAAGTAATGATAATACCAGCTTATGAACGTCCCACTGCTGGGCACAGGCCTCTTTCCATATAGAGAAGGTTTTAACGTAAAACATATGAAAAAAAAAGTACCTACAAAAATACAAATGAAAAATAATGCAATGAACATAATTTTTCATATAAAAAGTAATAAAAACTAATATTATTATGAAAGATTGTGAGTGTGTGTGTTTGTTAGTTCTTTACGCTCAAACGGCAAATTTTGTTAAAATTTGGTGTGGAGGTAGTCGACATTTTTAAATTTCTACAGCAAAATGAAATAAAATCAATATTATTTCAGAACATTATAAATTATTTATGTTTTTCTTTCATGGTTAAAGCTCATTTACCAAAAAAAGTCGACAATTGTATTTTTAATGCTGGTAGGTTAGGTACATATACATACCATATGTGGAAATTCCCCAGTGTTGGCATTCTCACCGCCGACGATAAGTTTGATGCCTGTGTAGTCACATTTAGCTGAAGATATGGACAAAGTCTGCGGGTTCGGTAATAACGGTATGTAGTCGACTTTCTTAACTACTGCACGACTGTACTCCTCGCATTCTGGAAATATATAATAAGTTTAATTAAATAATAAAATTATCGTAAGACAAATCACACACGGCCATCTGATCCAAAACTAGGCGACCTGTACTATGGTAACCAGACACCTATATACCTATAATTAAGTGCATACACATAAACATTATAGATACATTATACCCAGACCAAATGAACATGCTCACATAAAGATTGGTCCTGGATGGGAATCGGACACACGACCTCCCATTTAGCAGTCGAGTAACTAACCACTAAACCAGCAGGTCAATGGCAGTCATAGTCACACCTAGACTCTATTACTATCAGGAAATTATAAAGGCCAGTTCTTATTATATTGTGTTGTAGGTTAATAAGCATCCTATAAACCTACGAAGTTGTTCGTATAAATAATTATATTTAATAATACTCACTTCTCTCGCTAACTCTTCTTGTGTCAGGAGCGCCACCCCAGACGGGACGAGTGCTGTAAAAGATCAATAAAATAACTTATAATGATGTACTGGCTAACTAATACTAAGAAACTAGGCTTGGCTCACTTTTGTATTGGTTATAGCGGCCAAAAGCAGCCTTTTAGAGTTTCATGAAAATCAATTAAGCGGTTTAGCTGTGAAGCATAACAGGCAGAACAATGCTGGGGTTATATTATTGAATTGAAGTATGTTTTGTTAAATGGCGTCAACAGGCGGCACGTTAATTATGTGCCTTGATGCCTGAAATAAATGGATTATTATTATAATTATTAATAATGTAATTCTAGTCATACTAAATGTACTACGTGTTTGATACACCTCTGTCGCGGCACGACGCACCACAACACAATAATTTAATTCCGGGTTTACTTTAGCGTTTATAATATTAGCATATTTAGTATAACTACAATACAAAACTGCCTCGTTGGACTAGTGGTTCTAAGCGCGACTGCTACGCTAGAGGTCTTGGGTTCGATTCCCAAGTCGACCAAGGTGTTTTTGGGTTTTTATATGATATTCTCAGTAGCAGGTCGGAGTATGGATTTGTGCCCGGTTAGTGGCAATAGGCTCACCCCCTATTACATGGGACCTAAAAATACCAGCGAACTGTGGGTATACATTGGTACACCTCTGCCTAACCCTTCGGGGATACAGGCGTGATGGTATGTTATGTTATTTTATGCAATACCAAAATATGTACAACATCATATTAAATGTAAGTTATTACTCTTTAAAACGTAAGCCAGCTAAAGTAATTACTACTACTACGGTAAGTTTTAGCGCAAAACTTAATTAATTTAAATGTTAACTGTTATGTCCTTACTCTTTATCTCTAGTGCTAACAGTCTGTAGTATATTGCTGCCGTCACGACAGCAGACCAGCGCTGACCCGAATGCTGTGTAGGAGCAGAAAGTAGGACGAATGCCGTTTAACCTGGAAACAGAAGAAATAAGGGTTAAAGAACTATATCACTAGTTATAAACTTAAATTATAATTGTTTTCAACTCTTACAGACAAACCATTCATACTATACAGGGTGTTAAGAAAACCCGTCCGACCCGAAAGGGTGATATAGGGTTCACAATCACATGCCCAAATAAATATCAAAATTGGAAAAATCATGATAGAAACAATAATAATGAATTTTCAAATAACCATTATTTGCCCCGGAATTCCCTAAATTTGAAATTAAAACAAAAGCTACAAAACCAATGTCGTCGGTATTTTTGGTCATTAGGTAGCATCTGTGATGACGCCGACTCTCTATCTCGACTTTGGAGAAAAAAAAAATTTAGGTTGTAATTTTTTTTTTCTTTCTTTTTCACATTTTTGTAATCAGATATCGATACCTAACAAAACCTTCACGGATCGGACAGGGTTTTCTTAACACCCTGTATATGGCATATTTTTTATAACCATGTTCTGTGCAATTATTTTATTTTTAAATAACATACTATACCTACAAAAATAACCTTGTATTGGCATTACATATGGGAAAAGCAAAAATACAAGAGTAAATAACAATATTTGTACTTTAATAGTTGTCAAATTGCTTTAGATAATCTTTTCGTGGTGGTGCGCGTTCATCACCGATCATCATCTCGAGAAGTTCCTCAAAGAAGAGTTTTGGCCGAAAGGAGTCATATACCGCCGGTTTCGTGGCCAGCTACGTGACACCAGTCAGCGAAACACGACGCCGACACTTCGTGTACATTAGTATTAGTTAATTATGTTATATCTATTTATAGTATTTTTTAAGTTGTATAATTGTAGTATAGTATTGTATATATTTATATGGGCCTTGATGCCTGAAATAAATGGATTGTTATTATTATTATTTTCCTGTATACATAACATATTGCTACAAATAGTTCTATTTTTGCTTCAATTGCCTACAGCGACAGAAATGCACGCGTTTCAATATTGGTTGCCGCGGACAAGTTGAGCGCGACAACCAATGTACATTTGACATCGCTGTCAAACTGATTGCGGCAACCAGTAAGTAATCAAATGCGGTAATTTTTGTGTTGTCAGTTTTGTGCTTCGTTTAAGTATTATAAATAATCTTTGACTAAAACATAGTGCGTTCACTCTTAACTAATAAAAAAATAATCAGGAATAATAAATAGGAGGACTAGCAGGTAAGTAGTTTCTAATTTGTTCTATTACAAGCGGTAGACAAAAAGGTTTTAAAGGTATATACTTAGAGTATAGATAAGAAACTAAAGAGTGAGCCTATCAGTGTATGAACCGTGAGCACTAGTATGAACTAGTTTTATCGTAAATTTTGTATCAAGACGGAGCGCGCCGTTTTAATAAAACTATCTAAAACCCTAATATTATCCTAAAAATGTCGAAACCATCGATATTTTTGCATATAAGTCTGTCGTTGCGCGAAAAATAACTTTAAATCAGTAAACGAATGTACTAGATACAGACAAAAAGTGCTCTCGCTTGGCACGAAGGAAAACTAGCGATACTAGCGGTCTATAGTAGGTATATCTAAAGTCTATGGGTATATAGACTTTAGATATTTGAATTAAAGGAATAAATAAATAAATAAAAAAATATATATATCTTACTGGAAGTCAGTTTTCGCCGTCTCACATTTGTTAGCTTGCGTACAAACTCCTGCGGTGGCCGCATACTGGTCGACGCAAGATTCTCCTTCTGTAAAAGATTAATAATTATATTACTTACATAATTTAATATAAAACTACAATAAGTTTTTTAACGTAGGTAACAGTGAAAATATCATACTAAAGGTGCACTCTTTTTAGGGTTCCGTACCTCAAAAGGAAAAAACGGAACCCTTATAAGATCTCCTCGTTGTCCGTCCGTCCGTCTGTCAATACCTTTTTTCTCAGGAACGCGTGGAGGTATCAAACTGAAATTTATATCTAATACTCAGGTCTACTGTCCCTTTCTGCCACAAATTTCCGCAAAATTTCGAAACTCGCATGGGAATCAAAACCTACAGGGTACTTCCCGTGAACTTAGAATCTTGAAATTTGGTACGGAGTAACGTCTTATAGTACAGATAAAGGAAAAATTGCGAAAACCGTAAATTTTTTGGTACATTATATCATAAAAATATTTTTGAAATTTTTAAAGTGACTACTTCTTTTCTCATGAACGCGTAGTGGTATTAAATTGAAATTCCTATCAAACACTCAGGTCTATAATATTAATAACACCAGCCTGTAACTATCACATTGCAGGCCTCTCATACAGAGAACGAGCATTGATCACCACGCCTTGATCCCACGGTGGGTGCCATTACCGAAGTTAATAACACCAGCCTATAACTATCACATTGCAGGCCTCTCATACAGAGAACGAGCATTGATCACCACACTTTGAGCCCACAGTGGGTGCCATTACCGAGGCTGTTAATAACACCACCCTGTAACTGTCTCACCGCAGGCCTCTCATACAGAGAACGAGCATTGTTCACCACACTTTGAGCCCACAGTGGGTGCCATTACCGAGGCTGTTAATAACACCACCCTGTACCTGTCTTACCGCACGCCTCTCATACAGAGAACGAGCATTGTTCACCACACTTTGAGCCCACAGTGGGTGCCATTACCGAGGCTGTTAATAACACCACCCTGTAACTGTCTCACCGCACGCCTCTCATACAGAGAACGAGCATTGATCACCACACTTTGAGCCCACAGTGGGTGCCATTACCGAGGCTGTTAATAACACCAGCCTGTAACAGTCCTACTGGCCCTACTGCAGGCCTCTCATACAGAGAACGAGCGTTGATTACCCAGTTAACAGGAATACAGGTTATATCCACATACTTTACATAATTTTTCGTTTTACAAGCATTATGGTAGAACGAGCACTGACCAACGATGCGATGATACATACACAAGCAAGAAGTAAATATTATGCGTTCATTGACCTTATCGTAAACCGCAGTTATGGAAAAACCTTATACAACTTACTACTATGAAAAATTTTAGTTTAGTACTTAAGCAGAACGCCAGGGCCTCGATTCACCCAGAAGACAGTGCTCTGCACACTTTGCTGGCCTGCCCAGCTTGGGATTCGGAGAGGCGCGAGTTGATCACGCAAATAGGAGGGCAGACGCTCTCGCTCCATGCTGTGATATCATCCATGGTCCAGAGCGAGAGCGCCTGGCGGGCGGTGGTTGCTTTCTGCGACACCGTCATGACCGCCAAAGAGGCAGCAGAAAGAGTAAGGGAGGCGACGAGCCAGCTCCCTTCTCGCCGCAGACGCCATGGCCGCCGCAACACTGTGGTGCCGTTGGCACGCAACGACCTCAGACCACCTTGAGGTCGGGTGACCGGGAGGGCACCCCGTCACCCGATCAGCTGACAGGCCACGGAGGATACGGACGCCATGTCCCAGGCGTCCGTCCTCGGAAGGAACGAGAGTTGGGCACCTTACACCCACCCTCTGGAAGGGGTCCAGTTCAGGATCGCATATAATAAATAAATAAATGCGGATCACATACATTGCTCTGAACCCAAAGTAAGTAGCTAAAGCACTTGTGTTATGGAATTCAGAAACAACGAAGGTACCACAAACACCCAGACCCGAGGCAATGTAGAAAATTTAGTTCCTACATTGTCCCGTCCGAAAATCGTATCCGGGACCTCAGAGCTAGCGACTCCTTGCAAACCAATGTGTATGCCACTCGACCTCAGAGGTTTTTTCTCTATACCTATCAAGATTCGTGAAAATCGTATATCACATCAGCACAATATACATAGAAATCGTCATAGTTACTTTACATATTATATTTAAATATTATTAGCATACATACTACAGGGTGTTAAGAAACCCCTGTCTGATCCGTTAAGGTATTAGGTATCGATATCTGATTCCATTAATGTAAAAAATTCTCCTTTCGGGTCAGACAGGGTTTTCTTAACATCCTGTATATTCAACTGATTGAGAAGAATATGCGCAACAAAGGTAATTGTATATGTAGTACCTACCTTCGATCTGCGCACAACAACGAACGCAAATAAATATGCAAATATTAAATAATGACGCGTTTATTTATTTTTAAAATGTCGATGACATGATCCTACTGAACAAGGAAAATACATTGATAAAACTGTCTTGAACATCAATGGAAATCTAATACAGTGTAATTTAATTCTAATGTATGCAAATATTTAGGGGGAAAGAACCTCACAACTAGATTACAAGCCTTTTCCCAAACTATGTTAATGTCGGCTTCCAGTCTCACCAGATGCAGCTGTTATCGTATGTTACAGAGCGACTGCCTATCTGACCTCCACAACACATTTACTGGGTAACACAGAATCCCATAGTAAGACTGGTTGACAGAATTGACTTAACGACTGCCAAAGATGTACGTATCGGGACTAACGGCTTAACCTGCTTTCCGAGGCACGGAGAGGACTCGGTATGTTATAAATGTTCACCCATCCTCAGACAAACCGTAGTGAGCACGGTCAATCCGTCATTCTATTCTAAAGGTGCAGATTTGAGCATTACATCAGTGAAGGAGGAGAACCGAGCATTACAATGCGCACCTTGTAATGATACAATGTGTAATATTTTGCCGGTTTTGAAATAATTCATGACACCAATATCGTTTCTTCTGTGTTTATTTTTTACGTAAATAACAATGTCGAATTAATATTGCCGCACTCAGCACAACGACCGCTTCGTCTGACATCTTGATATGAAATGCTCAAAGTCGAATCAATATGTTACATTACACGCAAACGCTCGTTAGTCAGGGAGGTATTATTGTAATGTAATGCTCAAAGTCGAATCTATAATGTTACAATACACGTGAATGCTCCCGGTGAGGGAGCACCTTTATACATACAGGAAAAATTTGAGGAAAATCTTTAACTTCGATTACTAACCAGCTTTAAAAACGAGTAGGTTTATAATAGCGACTCATAGGATAATATAAATGGTGGCCCACTTAAGGAAAATATTCCTTATTATTTCGCAAAAGAGTGAAAATCTGAGTCGGATTTTCCCGGTCATCATCTGAGCCATTTCCCCAAACTATGTTGGGGTCGGCTTTCAGTCTCACCGACAGCTGAATACCGTATGTTACACAGCGACTAGCTATCTGAATTCCACAACACATGTTACTGGGTAACACCGTATCCCATAGTAGGACTGGATTTTTCATGTCACTTGTTTAATTTAATATTTCGACTCATTATTTAGAACTAAGTATTAATTAACTGTCGCTTTGTCGAGTATTTAAAAATATAATTCAACAATTCGACAACTCAAACACGACCGAGGCTTTCTTTAGTTTGAGATCAGATAACCTAATCTAGGCCGACTACCTGAATTGAGGCAACCAGAAAACTGATAAACATAAGTGCGTTTATCAGTTTGTAAATGTAAAATTTTATAAATAACTAGCTGTACCCGGCATGCGTTGCAATGCAATTTTTTCTACCTAGCACCTGCCTACTACCTACCTACCTGCCTACTAACACTTAGAGGTATGAAAAATAGATAGTAGCCGATTCTCAGACCTACTGAATATGCATATAAAATTTCATAAAAATCGGTCAAGCCGTTTCGGAGGAGTATGGTAACTAACATTGTGACACGAGAATTTTATATATAAGATTTTCATCTAGACACAGAACAAATTATAATTGTCATCACACAAATATTTTATCCTGGATGGAAATTGAACCTACGACCTCCGTATTATCAGTCAGGGTCACAACCACTAGACCAACAGGCTATCAAAATGCGTATAAGTACATAGTATAAATCGAAGTCGCTTCCGCTGTCTGTTCGCTTAGATCTTTTAAACTACTCAACAGATTTTAATGCAGTTTTTAGCAATAGATACAGTGATTCAAGAGGAAGGTTTATATGTATAATAAGTACATACTGTAAGTATAGAAAATAAATAATTCATAATAACTTACCCTTTTGTCCGCTTATTTGCGTCACCAGGAAGACAGTCACGAAAATAAATCGTAACATCGTATGAGTTAAGACAGCTTGTTCATTAATTCGCCATTTTGTTTATCCTGTGGAAAAATAACAAAACAACGTTACATAAAAATTAAATGATAAAAAAACATGAAAGTTCCGTCAAATTTTTATTTAACTGAATTTGGGGAAAAAGAAGTTTCATTTATCACCGAAATATTTTATTTACAACCAAATGGAATGAACGGAAATAATGAGCACTTTCTTTTTTGTAATAGGTATTTTAGCCGGACCATAAAGGAATCTATTGGCACTCTCTCATTCACTAAAATCGGTTCAGTAGTTCCGCTACGGTGGAACAAACAGATATAGACTGTCAAAATCATTCATTACCCTTTTGGCTTTGCCGTAGTTGGGTAAAAAAGGTTGTACCAAAGTAAAAAAGTACTTATAAAAATAGAATAATTCAAGCCCCTATAATTCTTTATTTTACATCAGAAATTAAACTTAAAATATTAACAATAATATAAAAACTAAGCCTACACAATGAACAAGAAAAATTATAAACTAAATAAAACTAAGAACTAAAATAAGGCATCAAAAAATTCATCCACATCGCTGTCGACTGGGAGTGTGCCCAAAAGGCTGGCAGCATTGCCACGTTGTATGGCAATGCTTATTCGTTGACCTAGGTTGCCCCTATTGAATTTAAAAATAGTTTAAAATAGAACGTAGGTATATGTTTTAGTTTAAATATTAATGATTTACTTAACACTACACATATTTCGAGCCCGTATGAAAACCTCATTGGTTTAAAAATAGGTAACTGAATACCTCCTAGAGAAATGTATGTATTTGGGCCGGTTTTTCCAACACCAGATAACCTAAGGAAAAATATTTCCTTTTTGACAGTTCTTCCATACAAAATATGTCAGAAGTGACTTTTATCTCTCGAATATAAATTATCCAGTGAAAAAATCGGTCTTTAAACGATTCCTTATCTTATATATAAAATTCTCGTGACACAATGTTAGTTACCATACTCCTCCGAAACGGCTTGACCGATTTTTATGAAATTTTATATGCATATTCAGTAGGTCTGAGAATCGGCTACTATCTATTTTTCATACCCCTAAGTGGTAGTAGGTAGGTAGTAAGCAGGTAGGTAGTAGGCAGGTAGGTAGTAGGCAGGTAGGTAGTAGGCAGGTGCTAGGAAGAAAAAATTGCATTGCAGCGCATGCCGGGTACAGCTAGTATCGATATAAAAAGGCAAATTCCAGCCCAAAAAAGTTGTAAAAGGTTGGTTTACTTGAATCGATACTTAAGATTACTTAGTCTCGATTTTAATGAGTGGTGGCTTATTTTAAATAAGTAATTTTTTGTTTTACTATTTTATTACCTTGATTATAACAAATTAATTTGGATTAATTAGTCTATAAGCTTATAATGTTTTATTAAACAATAACCTTATAGATTAAAACAAAAACATTACATGGAATGCACACAAAAACATATGGACCCAACTTTTCGTCAAACAGGTTGTAATGTTTTATATTTTTTGTTATAAACTGGTTTATTTGATATAATAGTTCTGACCAAATTTAATTATGACTCGCTAAACCAGTGGCGACTTCAGGTACAGTTAAAAAAAAACAATGGATAACAAACTTAGAGTATAAAAAATAAACTAAAGAGTGAGCCTATCAGTGTATGAACCGTGAGCACTAGTATGAACTAGTTTTATCGTAAATTTTGTATCAAGACGGAGCGCGCCGTTTTAATAAAACTATCTAAAACCCTAATATTATCCTAACAATGTCGAAACCATCGATATTTTCGCATATAAGTCTGTCGTTGCGCGAAAATAACTTTAAATCTGTAATCGAATGTACTAGATACAGACAAAAAGTGTTCTCGCTTGGCACGAAGGAAAACTAGCGATACTGGCGGTCTATAGTTATCTATAGTCTAAGATAACAAAGTAATATGACATCTATGACGTTTATATAGATACCTGCGCCTATCTAAGTGAAAAGTCTACAACCATTAAATGTATGTCAAAATAACAATTAATTTCTACAGGGTGTTAAAAAAAAACCCTGTCCGATCCGTTAAGGTGTTGTTAGGTATCGATAACTGATACCAGAAATGTAAAAAAAAATGGAAAAAATGAAAAATGAAAAATTCCAATTTTAATATTTTATTTGGGCATGTGATTGTGAACTAATGTGAACCCTATATCACCCTTTCGGGTCGGACAGGATTTCTTAACACCCTGTATAAGTCACGTGACTTACCCCCGTTTCCTGAAACGTTGATCAACACAATAATAAGTTAATCACCTGTCAAACCTCATGTTTACCTGTGGTTTGTTAGTCTTTCGGTCAAACCCTCACAGTCGTGATCATTTGATTTGACAATAAATTAAGTGGATCAGTCTTTTAGAAATCGGGGGTTAATCAGTCACAGTGCTTAACATGAGATATGACAGTTGATTAACAAATTTTTGTGTTGATCAACGTTTCAGAAAATGGGGGTAAGTCACGTGACTTATAGAAATTAATTATTATTTTGACATACATTTAATGGTTGTAGATTTTTCACTTAGCTGGAGGCGCAGGTATATAAAAGTCATAAATGTCATATTACTTTGTTACCCATTGTTTTTTTTTTAAATGTACCTACAGTGCCACTGGACGATACGAACGAAGAGAGAACAGGACACTGCTTTCTCATAACTTTCTATTTCTGTTCAAAACTCTACGAAGAAATAACCCAACAACTCTTTTAAACAGGTTTTTAATGTATTACAAAACAATAATATTTACTAATGACGTTTTCGTTAAGTTTGTTTTCTAAAAGGTTATTCAAATGTAAGGACCTGTCAAATCATAATGACAATTAAAATGATTAATGTAAATACTAACAACCAATCACAACGCTTAATATGAGGTTTGACAGATAATTAAAAACATTGATGTTGTTCGGTTCCTAGTTTTTTATATTCTTTATGTTAATATACTGTGTCTTAAAGTAAAATGTGTTGTGGAGGTCTGATAGGCAGTCGCTCTGTAACATACTGGTGTTCAGCTGTCGTGTCGGTGAAACTAGAAGCCGACCACAGCAAAGCTTGGGAAAAGGCTTTGCAAAAGATGTTGATCGGCCCTTTCACCTTTGAAAACTTAGGAAAAGCAATAATATCTAAGGCACACATATATCTATTTTTTTTTATAATATACTGGGACAACTCACACACGGTTATCTGATCCCAAGCTAAGCAGAGCTTGTGTTATGGTAACCAGGCAACTGATAAACATACTTATATATTTCTAAATACATACGTATTATAGATAAATTACACCCAGACACCAGAACAAATGATCATGCTCATCACACAACATTTGTCCTGGGTGGGAATCGAACCCACGGCCTCCGGTATAGCAGTCAGGGTCACTAACCACTAGACCAACAGGCCCGTCCAATGCATAATAAGTTAAACTAAGGTATTTTTCCTTCAAGTCATGTTATTCATTTAAAAAATGCTTAAAGATTTTACCCAAGTTATACACTCGTGTTTATTTTAACCATTTTCCTCAAAAATTATTGAACCGAATTTATTGTTTGTAATGCACGCAGTAACTATTTAATAACCGGTTTTGGGTTCTTTTTTAGTTTTTAGGCAGTTTATGGTTGTTGTTGTTATCTTTTAAATTATTTAGTTTGGTTTCTTGTGTTATGATATGAGAATTCTCAAATTTAAATTGTAGATTCTGCGAAAAGAGAGCCGTTACGGTTTTGAGCGCGGTTGACGTTAAATTACCGTGTTTGAATGTTATAAACACTGTCGCCTCTTAAACATATTATCTGTTTGCTTATTTAATCAAACTAAAGAAGAAGGTCCTCCGACATCAGCCACTGGTGTCAAGCAACAGTGACTAATAACATACATAATTTTCCATATTTTTATTCTGTTAGGTTCGGCGCTTACGTGTAGCCGATGGCGGCCACTCGCTACAGCTGACAAATATTTGAAAAAAACATTTACTAGGGTGCTGTGTTCGTTGGTACGTTTGTACACTTTGTACCGAGCATTAGGGATTGGAAAATTGAAATAATATATATATGATCTGTCATCAGCGGCGGAGTCAATGCAGCTGCTCAATGATACAACCCACTGATAGCATCCGTTATTTGGGTGTAACCATCGATAAAAGACTGTCATTTAATGAACACATTAACAATTTGTCTAAAAAAGTGCGTAAACTTACTTACATTTTTAAACAACTCAACCAAGTAGCTGACTGTAAAGTATTAAAAATGGTATATGTTGCCCTTGTTCAATCTATTCTGACATATTGTATAACAAGTTGGGGTGGGTCTGCTAAATCTAAAATGCTACAATTGGAGAGAGCCCAGAGGCTTATTTTAAAAGTTGCCTTTTGTAAATCGCGTCTTTATCCCACTACAGCTCTTTATCAAGAAGCTAAGGTTCTGACGGTTAGGCAAATTTATATTCTCTTCACTATACTACGACAGCATTCAGATGAAATCTCTTTTGATCTTTCCAAATTAAATGCCAGGAGGCAGTATTCTATATGCACTAAAACAAAATTTAAGACAGCCTTCGCGCAAAAGTTTTATTCTTTTCGTGGACCTGGATTGTACAATAAATTAAATAAAGAATTAACGTTCTTCAATTACAATAAAACAAAATGTAAATTAATAATAACAAACCATCTACTAAAGCTAGACTACATTAAAACGGAAGAGCTACTTATCATTAAAACTTGAGTGAATTGAATTAAATATACATACTACCTACTCAAAACACAAAACAGAACACGCCAAACACTACATTCACACACATACACGTTATACAGAACATACATACATACATACACACACTAGCCATAGTACACTCCACATATAATTTGTTTTAATTATTGTATTTTGCTCTAATATTGCTATTGGTTTTAGTTTATATTTCTTCCAAGATAAATGTCAAATAAAATTGTCATAATCATCACTTAAGTGTTCATGATACAATATATCCCTGTAGGGGGAGTCCCTGGTATCCTAAAATACAGGCCTCGGCTTAGTTTAGGTGCCAGTCTCCCACAAATTCACTATGTATACTGTCATGATATCTTTAAGCTCTAACTATTAAGTGTAATTTGTGGAGGAAGAAATAAACGTTTTTATTTATTATTATTATTATCAGTGTTCGATATGTATAACCCCAACAAAAAAAGAGTTTCTTTAAAGGTTTATGTGTATATCTGTGTATCTATCTGTGAAATCGTAGCTCACAAACGAATAAACCAATTTTGATTGCGGTTTTCATCATCGGCCTGAACTGGACTTGTCCAAAAAATACTCTTAATTTTACTGTTTTTATTAAAACAGTTATGATACATCATCAACCGAATTCTAAAAAGGAGGAGGTTCTCAATTCGGATGTATGTATTTTTTTTTAATCAACGATATAACTGTTAGCTAATAATTAATAATATTTATATTTTGAACAGGTTTATTTTATTTCCGCATAATTATAAATGAATAGTAACTGGTTTACAGGTAGAGTTATGTATCATAACATAAACATACCATCACGCCCGTATCCCCGAAGGGTTAGGCAGAGGTGTACACCCACAGTCCGCCGGTATGTATAGGTCCCATGTAATAGGGGGCGAACCTATTGCCACTAATCGGGCACAAATCCAAACTCCGACCTGCTACTGAGAATTTCATAGAAAAACCCAAGTTATGTATCACAATGTTTACATAATTTAAAAAGTTTTGACTATTGCCCTCGGTTTCTAAAAGGCTGATCAACTTAATCTGTTGTCAAATTATCTGATCACGACTGTAATTGGTTGACCAAAAGACTAATGGCTCCTACACACAGTGCCGGCGGCAGTGCCGCCGGGCGAGCCGCCGGCCAAGCCGCCGTGCGCCCGGCGGCATTCAAAGCCGCACAAAGGAGCCGCCGGCATTTGTTTGTATGACGACGCGCGACGGCTTGGCCGGCGGCGGCTCGCCCGGCGGCACTGCCGCCGGCACTGTGTGTAGGAGCCATAACAGCGAGTGACTGAATGAAATGAGGTTTGACAGGTGATTAAATAATTTTTGTTTTAATCACTGTTTGTTCAGGGTTAGTGTCATAACCTAACTCATATTATTTTTGACATTTCGATCGCCATTTTAAAAATTTCATGACAGTTCTTGAGTCAAGTCTTAGAAAACTAGTAAAAGCAATTATATTATAATAAAAAAAGAGTAGTAGTAATGCAAAGTCATATACAATAAATAGAAACGGAACTACCTAGGGGAAGCATGTACATATTATATACACTTACTAACAAGGAAATTTATTCCAAATTGGCCCAGGGTTTTTCAAGTTAAAGGGGAGCACACAAAATGTAAAAGATTCCGGCGAATTGAAAACTGTGTTTATTTGTTTTGAACTCTGTTAAACATATTATAATAATAATATTCCGGGACAACTCACACACGGTTATCTGATCCCAAGCTAAGCAGAGCTTGTGTTATGGTAACCAGGCAACTGATAAACATACTTATATATTTCTAAATACATACATATTATAGATAAATTACACCCAGACAACCAGAACAAATGATCGTGTTCATCACACAAACTTTTGTCCTGGGTGGGAATCGAACCCACGACCTCCGGTATAGCAGTCAGGGTCACTAACCACTAGTAGTATAAGATCCCGTTAAGAACGACCTTCACCGAGATGCTTATTTAATGAAACGTATTTTATATTTAATTTAATATGTCAATAAATATAATGCATATGGGTTGCCTAGCAAATTTCAGTCCAGAGTATATTTATTTAATAATTAAAAAAAAATATTTTTTCAAACATTTCACCGGTATGATTATTAGATAAATTCTATACCAATCGAAAGTATGAAGCCCATAGAATAAGCAAACGTTAGGTTGCCTATTCTTTTCCGGTCACAACTATCGGGTTGCCAGGTATAAACAGGTAAATCTATACTAGCATTTTGCAACGGTCTGTTTATTGAATGAAAATTAAATGAAATTAAAGATTATTTTATTCTGAACACGGTGGTATAGGGTTGCCTGCGAAAAATCAGTCCAGAATTACGGTTGTCAAATTTTAAAAAGTAAAATATTGCTCCGAGTGAATGTGTGCGACTGAGAGATCCCAACCAACCATCCCATGCGATAGAAGAGGACACAGCATAGCAGCTGTTTAAAGTCCGCCCATTTAAAGAAAGAGAATGTGTATGCTATTTGGGCTTGGAAAAGAAAAGGATAGCGATAGACTCGTAGATACTATGCATCATTTTGGAGTAGAGTGTCGCTATAGATACAATTGAAAAAACGTGCTACTATTTATTGTTGGAAAAAAGTGTTTTTTTGTGAAAATTTGCAAGATTAGGTACCCTGATTAAAAATATTGATTGAAAAAAATTTCACTTTTATGGGTTTTGAGTTTTTTTCAACAGTTTCAATTATTTTCAATTTCTCTGTTTACATTACATAGATTTATCATTTGCATGTAGTAAATTTTTACAATCTTTTTCAACCATATTTTTATTCACGGTAGTATTATATATGTATCACTATAACCTTCTTTTTTACTAAAGATGTATATATACTTTAGTGTCACAAAAAATATACACACATAAAGAATTAATTGATTAAAAAAAAAAAAAATCTCTATTTAAATAATAAACTACTCCAAAATGATGCATAGTATCTACGAGTCTATCGCTATCCTTTTCTTTTCCAAGCCCAAATAGCATGCACATTCTCTTTCTTTAAATGGGCGGACTTTAAACAGCTACTATGCTGTGTCCTCTTCTATCGCATGGGATGGTTGGTTGGGACCTCTCAGTCGCACACATTCACTCGGAGCAATATTTTACTTTTTAAAATTTGACAACCATAATTCTGGACTGATTTTTCGCAGGCAACCCTATACCACCGTGTTCAGAATAAAATAATCTTTAATTTCATTTAATTTTCATTCAATAAACAGACCGTTGCAAAATGCTAGTATAGATTTACCTGTTTATACCTGGCAACCCGATAGTTGTGACCGGAAAAGAATAGGCAACCTAACGTTTGCTTATTCTATGGGCTTCATACTTTCGATTGGTATAGAATTTATCTAATAATCATACCGGTGAAATGTTTGAAAATATTTTTTTTTTCAATTATTAATTAAATATACTCTGGACTGAAATTTGCTAGGCAACCCATATGCATTATATTTATTGACATATTAAATTAAATATAAAATACGTTTCATTAAATAAGCATCTCGGTGAAGGTCGGTCTTAACGGGATCTTAGACTATAGACCAACAGGCCCGTCAAATCGAAAGAAAATATTGGTAGGTGGATGTGACTTTTGCATTTGAAAATAAATGCTAAACTCGTTATATTGGCATAAATAGTTCAATGACATCATAGGAGCATCTTTAACATTGACAGGACCTGTCAAACTAGTTCATTTATAGTTACCCTACGCCATAAAGTAATGGCATAGCTTTTTGATAAATAAATAAAAAAAAAAAATAATGACCAGTCTACACACATACCAATAGGTCTTTAAACTGGTAAAACGTGGCTTAAAAAACCGATTGTTTATTGTATAATGTGTATAATATAACAATTTATATTATAATGTCATGTTTTGTGTTCTTTTCGTTTTAGTAGACATTTTAATGATTGTTTTATTCATAATATTTAGAAATTCTAAGGTTTTGAAAAGTTTTCTTAAAAAATAAACTTAAAGAACAGTCTTCTGTATAAAAACGATTATATTACATGTGTAAGCTTTAAAAATAGCCTCAGCGAAAGGTTTTCATTAAATACCTATAAGTATGTAAAATCTTCAAAATCGGTTTAGGTACCATCTTCAAAGAAATATCAAAAAAGCATGAACAAAGAAAATAATACCTTTTTTAAAGTCTTTCAATCAGAGAACAACCGAAAACCACTCTTAACCAACGTTTTATAATATAAACAAAATCTAAACTAAAAAATAGGTATATTATGCACTTACAGTTTCACTATAAATATCTTGTTATTACACAAACACGTCTTACTTGTAACAGAGATGGACGAGACTGGTTGGAAAACCGGATTGTAAAACAGAATATTAATAACATAAAGGCTAGCATAGAATGAGGAAAATTAACGAATGGATTTTGAATAAGCGACATTTTTTATTGGAGGTAAAATTGTTGAGTAATTACTTAAATTTCTTAGGTAAAGGATGAAGTTATGTTACTTAATAGTTAAAAAAATAATTTTAACATGTTCTAGCTAATATATGAATTATTAGTTAGTAAAATATTCGGTTGTTAGGTCATATTTTTAAGGTCTAGTCTACTGAACACCTGTTTCTGAAAGGGTGAACAATTTCATCTGTTGATCACGACTGTGATTGGCTGATCAAAAGACTATCAACCAATCACAGCGCTTAGCATGAACATTGACAGGTGGTTAACTAATTTTTGTGTTGATCAACGTTTTTGAAACTTGGAGTGAATCTTGTGGGTATAATGTATTGTAATAAAAATATTATTTTATTTAGGCATTTTTGTTAATTCAATGCTTCCATTAATATTCATACTAATTTTATTTTAATTATTTTTTTTATAATAATTTATCAATATGTTACATTTATTAAATGTTTGTGTGTGTACATAAATTATTAAATAAATAAAAATAAATAATTTTATAAAATAAATACGAAAGTAACTCTGTCTGTTGGTCTGTTTCCGTTTCGCAACTAAACTGCTGAACCGATTTTGAATGAACTTGGTATGGAATGAGCTTGGGTCCCAAGAAAGGACAAAGGCTACTTTTTACCGCTATAACCATTACATATTCGTAACCTCTGGAAAAAGCAAGTAGGTACCTAAGATAATAAATTATTTTATTATTTGATACAATATTCTGACTCACTAACTTTATCATGTCCTAAGCCTTATTAAATAGCTTATATTGTAACAAAAGTTCGCGAGGATCATACAAGTTTTTTGCTTCTCTCAACATGTAAACAATAATTATATTATTATTTATAGTTTTAATATGTAGCGACAACATATTTTTTGTAATATACTTACTGCACTTTAACTTAGTTTTTATTTAGAAAAGAAAATAATTTGTATAATAACTAGTTTCGCGCCCAAAATCAATTTTAAAAAAGGTTATTTAAATAAAAAAAGTTCTTTTTGTAATGGGTTTTATCGCAATTATTTATAATTCCGTCAATTCTTTTTTAGGGTTCCGTACCCAAAGGGTAAAACGGGACCCTATTACTAAGACTCCGCTGTCTGTCTGTCCGTCTGTCTGTCTCCAGGCTGTATCTCATAAACCGTGATAGCTAGAAAGCTGAAATTTTCACAAATGATGTATTTCCGTTGCCGCTATAACAACAAATACTAAAAACCACATAAAATGAATAATTAAGGGGCTCTCATACGACGGTGGTACGGAACCCTTCGTGCGCGAGTCCGAAACGCACTTGGCCAGTTTTTATTATTTTAATGTTATTGGAAAATCCGGCCCGTATTCTAACATTCTTTAAAATACATAGGTTTATGTTTTCCTCTTATACAGGGTGTTACCGAAAGGGTATATCTATCCAAAAGGGGTGAAGAGTGCATCTGGTATAGAGTCAGTTTACAAAAATCAGTTATAATTAAATCACTAATTTTTAGCTGAAATTTTGGAAACCCACTCTGTACTAGATGTACTCTTCACTCCTTTTGGATAGATATACCCTTTCGGTTCTAAAATCAAAGTTTTAAGTCTAATTTGTCTTAAAACTAAATTTTATTCTGACTCTCAATTTTCAGACGACAGACTTTAGACTTAAATTGCTTAAATGTACCAATGCTAGATCTTGGGATTGAAGCTTACTTCGTGGAAAGTTTCGTCAAAATCGGTTCAGCGGTTGTGGAACAATGTAATTATATACAATGTTTAGCTTTTATTCCTTTGTATTTTCTTATTTTTCCGCAAGATGTGTTGCTCTACCTACTTAAAAATATAGGTACTCTGAGTTTTGCATGAGTGATCTGTCTATAGGTATTCTAATAATTAATTACTCTAGGTAGGTAATTAATTATAGTATTTCCTTCCTTATTATTAAGTAACTACGTCTATGTTTATTTATTTAATAAATAAATATTGTTTTATTCTGTGTATAAAATCCATCAAAATTCGTTTAGCACTAATATGTAAGAAGCATAACTGCTGTTTAAACTCTCATTTGTAATTGTAAGACACAGGAGCGTATAAGTAAAATGTAAAAAAAGTACATCTAATAAAAATTGTAATAGAAGCATACAAAAAGATTTGATTCCGGCCAGGATCGAACTGGCGGCCTTCTGCGTGTAAAGCAGATGTGATAACCACTACACCACGGAACCCAGGTGATAGAGATGCCAAAATTAAGAGTCCGTTTCTAAGTATTTGAATTATTGCTATCAATGACGTCACTCTACAAATGTTAGACGTAATTGAGAACGAGTTGTACGGTAAAGCACGGAAATTGAAATAAAACATTACGAAAAGCAACCTTATGTCTTTGGAATAGAGTTGTTATCAATATTATAGTGCGGTTCTTTGATGTCTCTGACACTACGACATTGTTAATAATAAAATTTATAAACAGCTAATAAATTGCAAAACGACAATTATAAAATGATTAGTTATATTAATGACGCATGTTATTAATAATATTTGTGATAGAAGATGATTTGTTTTGACTTTGTTATTTATGTAAATTTTTCCTTATTTTTAGCCAACCAACATCGTAATATGTATATTGTTACGTAAACAGGACAAAATAAAGTTTAATAAAATTCAAATAGTTTTTTGTGATATCTAAACATGATACCTAACCTTTTTTTCTAGATTATATAAGCAAAAATTACAACTAAATTCTTGACACACATTTGCTTCGTTTCATTGAACGCCCTCTGTTATTCAGTAGCATAACTAACAATTGTAGCATTTCGCTTAGTCCTACTCGACACTAGATGGCAGTGTCGCATCTGTTACGTTTAGTGGTAGAACAATACTGTTAAATTAATGTTAGAACGAAATTAAGTATGTACTTCTATGTTATTAACAAATCGAAGAAGAAGCAAATGCATATTATTATCTCTCTTATCTTTCACGGGTTATCCTCTGTAACGAGTATACCCGGTCCTTTGAAAGGCTTACGTGCGGACACAGGTCCAACACGGCGTTGATGAGAAATTTACTCTAATATGGGACGGCCGACGGGGCATCTACTATGGGCAATCCACCCCCGCTCTATGGGAGAACAGACATGGACGGCCCTACTATTGTAAACGATATGGTATAAAAAATGACATGGGATGTGTTAGGTGGATTAGATCTTAAACAAAAACGGAAAACTATGGCACTCTTATTTATTTTTTGTAGATCCCCTTTGTTCTTCAAGTAACCTACACACTAAACTGACTTTGTCCGTATTCTGTTCACTACATAACACTTTCAGTCAAAATAGACATTTCAGTTTGCATTAATTCGCATAGAGCTGAAAATTGGTGGAGGTCTTAAGTACATCATTATAAATAAAATATCTAAAGTTCCCAAATATCCGACTTTTGCAAAAAAAAAGAAGCAAATAAAACAAGAATTAATGCAAACTTACAAGGCTTTTTTGTCTATTTTGACTATATTAACTTTTCTGCAAAATTGTAGAAAATCTAAAATAGGTCAGTAAAAAAACAACGTATAAATTTTAAACTCTTTATTAATATACTCAAACATACACAGTAATACTAAAAAATCTTCTACATGAGAATATAATACTAATTTGAGATAAATTACCTATAATTATAATAAAATGATGATAAACAATTTATATTTTTATGATTTTAAATGCTTTTAATACAACTACATCTTTTATGTGACTAATATTAATCTAAAACGTACTGTCAGCGTACTGTCATAATTTTATTTTAGGTTATGTCTGAATGAAAGAGTCAAAATAGATACTAATTATTATTTTATGAGTAAAGAAGACTTTTAAATTATTATGTGCTTTATTTATTTACTTGTTTTTTATTGGTAAGCATTTAAACTATAAATAATTATAATTAACTTTATGGTATTACTACGGTAGCCATCTTGACTTGTTTTTTGTGGATAGTCCTACATTAATTTTTTATTTATTTTTAAGTTTTATAGTTTTGGTTGATGATATTACTATATTATTAAATTAGTTTTAGAGAAAATAGTTTAATGCCTGTTTTAATTATTAGATAATTTAAATGTATATTTTAAGTTAGTAATAATGATGTTATTTATTATCTTTTCTTACAGAATGAATTATTTTTATGGATATTAATTTTGTTCTATACCTTTTGCATAGATTACGCTTATTTCTGACGAAAAAAAATGCAGCTAATGGCACCCACCGTGGGGCTCACAAAGAATGATCAATGCTCGTTCTCTGTATGAGAGGCCTGCAGTGTGACAGTTACAGGCTGGTGTCAAAAATTAATATTTCATTCTATAACTTGTATTAGTGAATGATGCTTAGTAACTTTTTTATTTATTTATTAAATCTATTTACAGTAAGCTTATATTTAATGGACGTATTTTTATTTAATTCTAAGCGCTTTTAGTTTTTTTTATTAAAAAGCTAAATTGTGTATTTGTACTAAGTTTTTAAGTGAAAAATAAATTTTAGCGTCTATTTTATTTTTATAGTAAAATTTTATTTTACATATCTCTTTTTAATCGTTACTTCTACAAAATCGTGATTTAAGACTAGAAATTAATGTCTACATTTGAAAAATCCGGTTTTTAATTTACCAGGTTTATAATCCGGCCGCTGAGAGAATGCATTCCTGACACATGTCACTTGATCTTGATTTGTATGGGGTATAACATTCTTTGTGACCTGACATCTTATATATAAAATTCTCGTGTCACAATGTTAGTTACCATACTCCTCCGAAACGGCTTGACCGATTTTCATGAAATTTTATAGGCATATTCAGAAGGTCTGAGAATCGGCTACTATCTATTTTTCATGCCCCTAAGTGGTAGTAGGTAGTTAGTAGGCAGGTAGTGCTAGGTAGAAAAAATTGCATTGCAACGCATGCCGGGTACAGCTAGTAGTTATATAGTTTTGAATGATATTTAAAGGACAAATTAGTGGTAGTTATTTATTTGATGTAAATTCTTCGCCACATTAAAGTTATATCTTCCTGTTGACGACGTCCTGTCAGGAACGCATTCTCTCAGTGGCCGAACTGAAGTTCATCTATAATGCTTCTGGTTACTAAATAATAAAAAAAAAACATCTTTTATTAAGCGTTCCTATGTATTTGTCGTGTTCTGAAATTTCTTTTTTTTTAACAGCATTAATTAAAAACCGGACTCCTCAAAATTATTAAAAGTGATTATCACCAAAAAGTAAGGAACAAAGAAGTGATCAATCTTAAATTAATTAGCTAAGATTTTTCTTATGCACGAGACGATGAAGATTGCCACCAAAGACGTCTTGAGGATGTCCGCATCTGAAAATAAATATAAATTAAGTTTTCTTAGGCGATATGGGTATTCTTAAAACCCCTTTTACTGTGTATAGAGTTTTCTCCTATTGATTGCCTATTAGCATTGCATACTAGCTGTGCCTGCGACTTCGTTCGCGTGGATGACGAAACTTATCAATGAGTTTTTAACCGCAAAATTAAGTTTGTTTTTTTTTGTTTATACTTTTCCGGGATAAAAACTACCCAGTGTGGTGCCCAGGATAATAAAGAATAATTATACCAAGTTTCATCGTAATCAAACCAGTAGTTTTTGCGTGATACCTGAACAGACAGACAGACAGACAAATTTTTTTTTTCACACTTGGGTTCGGTGTCGGTCTAGTAACACCCCCCCACCATTTATTTTTTTGATATTTTTAATGTACATAATTTTCACTTATACAGATTTATTATAAGTATAGATATGTTTGTATTAGTCAAATCTTGCAAGGAAAATTACGCATATTTATATAGGCGACAAATAGTGACAATACAATATTATAGTACTTTATATTTACTGGTACTTGGAACTAAATTCATTTAAATTGTAATCCTTGCCAGGTGCTACCACTAATAGTTCTGCTGCCAATGTTACCAGATTCAACTGAATACCGTATTTTACATGGAGAGACTTCTTATCTGATAGTCCCTTTTCCTGACGATCAAATAGTAAAGTGTAAACAAATGCAGACTATTTACTTGTCTGGTCTCCTAATGTAAATAATAATAATAATAATCCATTTATTTCAGGCATTAATGCCCATATAAATATATACAATACTATACTACAATACAAATTAAAAATACTATAAATACTAGCTGTGTCCCGCGGTTTCACCCGCGTGAATACCTAGGTCCCGTTCCCGGTGCCTTTGTATATAATAACAGACAAATAATTAGCAATAAATTAAAATTGCGACTATAATTTGAGATTTAAACTATCCTATCTCTCAAGTTGGATCGAAGTGCACATGGTGTGCGAATTTTATTATAATCGGTTAAATGGTTTAGGAGTCCATTGAGGACAAACATTGTGACACGAGATTTATATATATTAAGAAGATATATAACATAAAATTAACGTAACGTCGTGTTTCGCTGACTGGTGTCACGTAGCTGGCCACGAAACCGGCGAGTTTTGGCCGAAAGGAGTAATGTATATACATACATTACTCCTTTCGGCCAAAACTCTTCTTTAAGGAACTCCTCGAGGTGATGTGTCGGAACGCGCACCACGAACGACTTGAAGTTCGTTTTGTGACGCGGCTCCAACAGCTCGACCCTCAAAGTCCAGTTGGTCTTCACGCGCATGTATTCCACGACCTCCTCAACCTTCGTGGAGTGATGAAGTCTGGACACGTACAGCAGCGTTGTCGGTACGGATGGACGCAGCAACAAATTAAAAGACCAGACCAGTAAATAGTCTGCATTTCATCCTACTCACCGCTGCAAGTATGCTCCTTCTCCTGGAAGCCGTTCTCAGCATCACACAGGCAGATCTTGTCCGTCGGCGCGTGCACACGGAGGTGAGCGGGCGCAGTGCCCGTAACGTTGGGCGTGCCGCAGATCAAGCCGTCGTTGCATTCGTCGCTGTTCGCGCATGCGTGGTAGAGAGCTGCAAGAGATGATACATCGATTATTTTCTTAATATTATAAATCTTTTAATATTACACGTATTAACGCTGTCCGCGTGACTGAGTACTGGGGCCCGATGCCGCTATTTTAAGTCAGTGAGTGGTGGGTTCATAAACGTTCCAGTGTACTTGTTATTGTGCCTAATTTTCATATTCAATTTATAAATATTTTCTTTTAATCCAGTATTCAGTAACCGAAGTTTAAAAGGAAATTGATTAACTTGACGTTTCTTTTACGCGATATCTCCGGCACTAGTGAATCGATTTCAGAAATATCTATCATCGATAGTTTTACCTTAGAGTAGAAATGATCCCATAAAACAATCGTTAAAGTCGGTTCTCGATTAAATTTATTTGTAATCAGTTATTATTTCTAATAATCCACGAGAGCGGATATAAAACGAGTAAAGCGGCTCAGTAAGTAATCTGGAAAATTTTCCCTTGCTCGTGTTAAATATTAAGTCCCTGATATTAACATTAAAATAAAGAAAATCCTTGAAAGCTTATCAGTAAGTTAAAAAGCATTCCGTGTGGGCATTTTAGTTTTCGTGTCGAATACGTATAAGATGCAAATCTATGTAAGTGGTGCCTAACTGGTCGAAATTAACTAATATTTTCTATAATTATGTTCAGTCGACATGAAACGTTAAAGCTTAGATTTAAATAAATGTAACTGGGGGTTTTTGTGTATATTGTATAGTCTAAAAGCAGGGGCCCAATGCCGCTATCTTAAGTCAGTGAGTGGCATGTTAATAAACTTTCCAGTGTACTTGTTATTGTGCCTAATTTTCATATTCAGATAATTTTAGTTTAATGACAAATGTACACCTGCTTGCCACTGTTGTCATTGTAGGATTGCAAGTGACTGCTCTTATCTGAATACGAAAATAAGGCACAATAACAAGTACACTGGAACGTTCAATAACCTGCCACTCAATGACTTAAAATAGCGGCATCGGGCCCCAGGCACGTGGTATACTTGATTCCTAAGTTTACTAATTAAATTTAAATTGGCTAACATCATTTCTCCAAACGCAATGTAGCTAAAGCACGCGTGTTATGGAATCAGAGACAACAAAGGTGCCACAAATACCCAGACAAGAGACAATGTACCTACTTAGTACGGTGTCTTTTTACGGCAAGGTATAGCTTTTAATAATTTTTTTTTTAGTAAATAATAGCATACACTTTCAATAATTTGTATGTTTCACGATTTTTTTTAAATAAATTGGTTGTTACGCTAATGTCAGATCGTGACATCGCAGACAGAAAGACGAAAAAAAAGACTTCTATTTTTTTCTTTTTGAGGTCCAACGCCTAAATATCCGTTATTTACATCTAATTGAAACTATTAAAGCAGTCAAAATGACGCCGCCATTATCTACTGTTAAAACTTTAGTAAATTTTAGTTAGGTTCGTTTAGTTTAGTGACAGATCTAGATAAGTTTTAGTAAAATAGTCCCATCAAGTTTATAAATATAGAGCGATATCACAATTTCACTTCTTCTTCTTTAATTTAAGAGCCTAGCTCTTGTCGGTGCAGCTCCTTCCATTTCCTCCAATCGAGTGCCAATTCCTGAACTTCCTTATACGTCACAACCTTCACCTTCTCTTTAATTTGACTGATATAGCTATACCTCGGACGTCCCCTTCCCCTCTTTCCTTCGACTTTCCCCTCGAAGTGATTCCACGATGTTTTTAATGTACTCGTCGTGACGTATAAGGTGTCCCATAATTTTCCCTCTCCTGTTCTCAATGTTATGCAATAGTTAATTTCATTTGGGTACTGAAATGATATTGGCAATGAGCCTTAGCAATACATTACGGACTTATAAACATTTTTATATAAACTTGTTACGTTAAAATAAGGAAAACGTGAGCACAAAATATTAATCTTTACTTTAAATCTTTTAGTAAGGGTTCGACAAAGTATATTATGTAGTAAAATATTTTTATGTTTCTTACCGATTAATCAAGATTAAACTTATATAAACAATTAGAAAGAAAACTGTAGTCACGACAGCGTTATAGGATAATTAATACAAAACCATATATTCAAAGTGGTTATGTAGTTAGTTAGGTATTTTAAAATGCCACTAATTAACGTTATATAAACCTGGTATTGATGATAATAAATGCATTTCCGATAATTAAAAATTGGCACAAGCGTTGGTCATTGTCTGTTCTTTAAATGAGAGATACATTTCAAGTAGTAGGGCACTGATAGGCTGGTATTTAAAGAACTAATAGTGTTCATAACAAATTTCTAATAGTGTTAATAAAAAGCTTCGTAATCAACACTCGGTTACTATATGAATAGTTTTTGTAGTGGAATACAAAGTAACAGCGCCGCCGTGGCACCCAACGTGGGACTTTACCCTTGCTTACAAGAGTCTAATTAGTTCACGTTCTCTGTATAACAGTTAACAATCTTTTTTAATACATTACTAGATTAGATTAGCTATTAGCTAGATTCTTACTACGCACTAAGCCTGGGGAGTGATTCTGCTATTTTAAAGTCATCAGTCAGTGGCAGGTTAAAGAACGTTCCAGTGTACTTGATCGTGCCTTATTTTCATATTTAGATAATTTCAGTTTAATGACAAATGTACACCCACTTGCCACTGTTGCCATTGTAGAAATTCCACGGACTGTTCATTGTAGGCTTATCTGAATACAAAAATTAGACACGATAACAAGTACACTGGGACGTTCATTAACCTGCCACCCACTGACTTTAAAATAGCGGAATCGCGCCCCTGAGTGCTTTAACTGGTCCACCGTACTTTGACGTATAATTATTGCTACATCAATTGATTAAGATGATCTTACCTTTAGTCTGGGAATCGCACTGGCCGTTGACAGGCGGCTGGTTGTCTCCGCAGAGACACCGCGTGGTGGGATCATAGTGTGTGCGCACGCAGGAGCTGCTGCTGATGCCGGCGCATTCCGCCTGACGAGTGCATGGGCGAGCTGCAATATACCAGTAATTATAATAATTGCTTCCGGAACGAATCTTGAAGTTTTGACACACGGTCATCTGATCCCAAACTAAGCAGAACTTGTGCTATGGTAACCAGACAACTGATAAACATTGGACGGTCGGTGGCTTGTCCTAACAGAGATTACAGTTTTAAGAGTAGGCTCCAAAAGACCGCATGCCCTCTTAAATTATCATAATCCCAAAAAACTTTAAACCCCCATTTTATAAATAAGTTTTGCTTTATTTGTTTTCTATTAGCGTATTTTTCTAGATAGATAGAATACAATGTAGCTCACGTTTTGTTTACAGATTCCTGTAAGCGACGCCTTATAACTGGCTTAATGCTGCTTAACTTGTAAAAAAATATTTATTTATTGTTAGCTTTCCATATTACATAAATAACTAAATTTGTGTTAACCTGCATTCGACCAATATATTTATTTGCTAACCACTTAATGGTAACTTACTTAAGTTACAACAATTACAACAGACCTCTTACATATTTTCAAGGTTCAACAATATTTCTGATAAAGTACTATGTAATTTTTCAGCTACCTACATGGTCCAACCTCCCTACCATCCTTAAAAACATATAAATAAAAGGAAACGCTACATTTTCATAGTATTTTAACTATTCCATTGATTCTTTTCTAATCTAAATTAAATCCCATTTATTTTAAATTAAGTATACACTCGTGATCTGAGGGCTGGTTTGTTCCTTGCACAAGAAATCGGCATAGCCATTCAACGTGGCAATGCTGCCAGCCTTCTGGGCACGTTTCCTGCCATTGACAAGGATGACGATGAATTGTTTGACGCGTGTTAGTTATATTTGTATTATAAGTTTTAATTTTAGTATAGTTGTAAGTTTTTGTTATGGTATATATATATATATATATATTACATTTACGTGTAGGTAACTACTTATACATACAAACAAAATTTGATAATGCTTTGTGATAACATCTACATTCAATTAATCATACCACAGATTAAATAGCTAGGTACACAACTTGACATTATAACCAAGTAACAACATACCAACATACAGCAATAACTTACTGACACCAACATTTGTAACCAACAACCAACATTGGGCCAACGGTCGCGTGCCAAGATATGCAAATAGCTTGAGTATAAGTTAATATATGATAGTTTGTGTAAAGGTTACGGGGTTGCCATAAAAAAGGCAGGACAGGCCTTGGGTAAAAATAGGTTGTAACTAAGTAAGGTAAGGTTAAATATGTATTTATATAGTGATTTTTGGGAAAGATTGGCGAATCGATCATTTGGCTTTATTAAATTTTTGTGGGAGCAAAATTGAATAAGTATTAAGATAAAAAAATACTGTGACATTGAAGGTTTAGAAGAAAGATCTTGGCAAAAAATAGAAGAGAGATAAAGAAAAAAAGAACAGTCTTTTTCATTTTAGATTTCTCCTAAAAATATATCTCCAGTCGTTTAGATGTAACAATAATTTTCACATACATGTCAAATATAGGACACTAACTTAAAGTGTCAAATTAATAGATACTTAAAAAACAACGATTATTGCTTCAGTAAATAGATTCCATTAGTTTTTTCCTTACCTAAAATTCGCACTTTGAACAAACACAAAAAAAAACATTACCTTTTTTTCCAACAAAATCATATGTACCATTAACTTTTTAACAGTTCTCGACCTAAATTGATTTACTAGACGTGGCCATATTTACTGCCAATTTAATTACCACAAATAAAAAGTCCCAAAAACGTCAAAAATCATGGCGTCTCTACACGAAATGACGTTAGGGAAAAGCAAGGCATTTTTTTGCTGAAACAACGGTTTAATGTAGGACGGTCAGTAAGTATTTTGTTGGTAATTTATAACTAAATAACATTTACGTGTATATTTATAGGTAGAGGGGAAATATGGAGGTCATACAGCCGCCTAGCCGTTATAAACTGGGCCTCGATTCAGTTATTTTAAATGCATGTCAGAGGTCGGTCAGTGTACTTGTCATTGTGCCTAATTTTCGTATTTAGATGAGCCTACAATAAAATCTCATTGGACTCTCGAAGAGAATTATCGTAATGACTAATTAATGATCGTAATGACAGTTAGCAGAATGACAAATATCGTAAAAATAACCAAATTAAGCAGGTCATTCGGTCAATTCAAGCAACTCTTAAATAGCTGAATCGAGGCCCTGGTGGTCAGCTGTCGGTGAGACTGGATGCCGAACCCAACATAGCTTGGTTTGGCAGATATGTTTGCAAAATGTTTTTTTTTAAGGAAATATTAACCAGAAAAGTATAAATTTATAAAAAATATCGACACCCTACTAGTTTTGACACTCTTACATGGGGTTCACTGAGACCAAGCTTATTTTTTTTAGTGCAACATTTTATTCTAAGAATATTTAAATGAGTTTAACAGAAGAATTGAAGTAAACTGATTTGTTTACTGGAATTTATTTAAACACATTTTTTTAATTGCAACTTTTACTAAAACTATTCTTTTCAATCTAAAAACAACTTTATGTCAACGCATTTAAGTCCACTTTCAAACAACATAGAAATTCCTATTATAATTTCAAACTAGTTACAGTAGCGGGCAGAAACTAGTACTATTATATCTTGACCTCGCAATACACCTTATTACCGTATATACAAAGATCTTGATACACTGGTGATTGTTACGTGTAAATCTAAACCGCTTCCGAAAGCGATAGTGCTGCCATCTGTTATCGAGTAGCGGGAACTAGGTTGCATAAATTATAATGGCGGCCGCGTCGAAATAGATCGGGGTTGTTTAGTTGCGTAATAAGGGTTTGAAAACTAGAGCAACTGTTTTGTAAAATTGTAATATAACATGTTTTGTTTTGCCTATTATTGTATCGCCTATTTAGTTTTGTGTTTACTTGAAATACCTGGAAAAATTGAAAGAATTTCAAAAAATATTTTTCGGTGGGTTACTGTTGTCTCTTACACCTCAGAGGTGTTTCCATGAAATTACATCATTATGATTAATTAGTCGTATTATTGAAGTCGTTTTTTAGACTAGATGTTTTCCGGACTGCTCTGCTGAATTTTTTTAGTGGTGTTAAACGTCCCATATCTGCAAGTAGTAGGTATGTAGGGACACATTTTGCTTAGATGTGCTCGGCTTCCAGTCTTACCGGATTTAGCTGAATACCGTATGTTACAGAGCGACTGCCTATCTGACCTCCACAACACATTACTGGATACACAATATCCCATAGTAAGACTGACTTTTTCACTTTTACATTACTTTTATATATAATTATTTTGTGACTTGTTCCTCTACTATAGTAGCGTGATAGTATTTTAATTTAAATGCTATGTTCAATTCACACTTGGACACCGAAATTCTTTAGTAAATGAATGCATTCACATAGTTACATGCCAAAAACATTTGAAAAGAATTCTGTATTTAGGCGAAGCGAGCCTTTTAATTTATAGCTGTTATTTTAAATACTGTGAATAATTTACCGGTTAATTACTATTTTACTACTAAAAACGATATTAAGAATCGAGAATTGTAAGATGTCCCACGGTGGGCGCCATTACCGAAGTTAATAACACCAGCCTGTAACTGTCACACTGCAGGCCTCTCATACAGATAACGAGCATTGATTACCACGCTTGTGAACTAAGGCTAAAAAATCCTAATATATACCACCTGTAGTTAAAAGAGTCAAGCTTTTTAATATAATAACATATTTAAATAACACCTAAGTAAGTATATATTATTACTTAAAGCATTGTAATCATAGTTATTTAAATAAAAGAATATCTACTGCAGTAACAAAGGTCAGCAATGTGACTTAAAAGGCTGTATAACAATACGTTAGCGTAAAAAAAAATCCTATTGTCTGTGGTACAATTTTCTTTTTCTTTTAAAAGTAATGGCTGGTAATTTTCCTCAACTGTTATTTTACTACTGTTTTATTTTAAATTGTTGTTGTCTGTATAATTGTGGGTTATTTAAATAGGTGTTCGCATTTCTATGTTAAGTTTATTTTACTTGTTTTTTTAATATACTACTAACTTGTAGTGAAGGAAAACATGAGGAGGCTGAATTTAATTAAGTACCTATTGGAACTAGTATACGGTAGGCAAGAGTGTTGATCAAACTTCTGAAAAATTGACAGCTTAGTAATTTACGCCATTGCGAAATTGTGGACCTACTTTTTTATGAAGGGAATAATGAAAGTGGACAATCAGTGTAATCTTAACATCAATGTTAACCTTTTTTTTTTAAAGAGTAACCTATGGAGTTTCTTGCCAGTTCTTCTCCATAGGAAGGACACTTTGGAACCAAGCAACTAGAGTCAGTAGATTTAACGTAACGTTTCTTAAGCGCCTTTTTTTGGTTTATGAGAAATAAAAATATTTTGATTTTGATTGATTTTGGACGAAACGAAACAAGTATGTATCTAGGGATCGTAGCAAGTGAAAAGAAGTGGTCTCTGCCTACCCCTACGGGTAAGATGGGTGATTATATGGATGTATGTATAAATGTAAAATAGGACTGAGTGTAATGAGAGTTATACGGGACCTCTGAGGTATAATATACTAAAAATAAGAATGGCATAAATATTTTTTTTAAATGGATGCCTCAAAATACCTTTTAATTGAAGAACTCTACTAAATCAAAAATTAAAATCAAATCAAAAAGACAAAATCAAAACGATTAAATAATAAATAATTGTATAATTCATGTTTGGAATCTACAAAAAAGATACCAAACTTGTAGAAACGACTAACGCAATTACAGAAAATAAAAACACAATTCAAAAAACATAAATCAGTACATTCTATTTTCAAAAGATCAGACTGGCTGATTACCAGAATTTATAGCGAACAAAGCATAGACACAAAGAATTTATGACAGCTGACAATAAAAATGATAGGTATCGTTTTGTCTATGGCATTCGATATTGTTTATAGTTCGGTACCCTTCCGTGCCTTTGGCAATATTTTAAGGCTTTTGACCTTGCAAGGTCATGTATAAAATACGCATGTATTTGACTTGCTATTACAGAAATTTGAATATATTCACAACCCTTTATTGTGTAGTTTTTTATAGACAATAAGCTGTTATTGCATACCTATTTCTTGATATTTCCATGTCTGTCTTTTTGTTATACAACTTGACTATGGAATCGGTAATAATAAAATTGACGAATGTTATTTTAATAGTCTAGGTAACCTAGACATGAAAACTCAAGAACGGTTTTATGTTCGTTTCATAGCATAAAATAAATATCATTGGAACCGTCATCATCTCCCGAGCCTTTTCCCAACTATGTTGGGGTCGGCTACCAGTCTTACCGGATTCAGCTGAATACCGTATTTTACATGGAGCGACTGCCTATCTGACCTCCAAAACCCATTTTACTGGGAAACAGTATCCCATAGTAAGACTGGTTGTCAGAATTGACTTAACGACTGCCAAAGATCTATGTATGACAGCCAGGACCTACTGTTTAACGTGCTTTCCGAAACACGGAGGGGTCTCGGTATGTTATAAATGGCCACCCATCCACGGACCAACCGCGGCGAGCGCGGCTTAACCTGTATTATCGGTCAAACCGTACGGCTTACACTTAGCCACGAGCCCCTCAACCTATCATTGGAACCGTGTGATTTGATTTTTATAGATCCTAAATTTTTTAATGTCATTAGTGGTCAAAGTATGAGAATATATTTAAAGACCGGGAAGAAATTATTCTGTGTTTCATAAAACATAACACACAACATACCACCACGCCTGTATCCCCGAAGGTTTAGGCAGAGGTGTACAATGTACACCCACAGTTTGCCGGTATGTTTTTAGGTCCCATGTAATAGGGGGCGAGCCTATTGCCACTAACCGGGCACAAATCCAAACTCCGACCTGCTACTGAGAATTTCATAGAAAACCCCAATAACACCTTGGTCGACTTGGGAATCCCAACCCAAGACCTCTAGCGTAGCAGTCGCGCTTAGAACCACTAGGCCAACGAGGCTGTGTTTCATGTACTGCAAAGTCTGTAAATATATGCGGGTCAATTTTATTTTCATAATATTGGAATAATTATTCGTTAATTAATAATTATGGCTACGCTTTTTTTTGCATGTATTAAGGAGAGCACATCATATAATAATCTTTACTATTAATTGTATTTAAATTCAAAATGAGCAATTCTCGTGCCTTCTCTATATGGGAAGAGGCCTGTGCCCAGCTGCGGGACGTTTATAGGCTGAATGATTATTATTATTACTAGCTGTGCCTGCGACTTCGTTCGTGTGGATGACAAAACTTATTAATGAGTTTTTAACCGCAAAATTAAGTTTGTTTTTTATTGTTTATATTTTTCCGGGATAAAATTTATAATATATATATAATTATACCAAGTTTCATCATAATCGAACCATTAGTTTTTGCGTGATACCTGAACAAACAGACAGACAGACAGACAAAAATTTTTTTTTTCACACTTTTGGGTTCGGTGTCGGTCTAGTAACACCCCCTGCCATTTATTTTTTTGATATTTTTAATGTACAGAATTTTCACTTCTACAGATTTATTATAAGTAGGTATATAGATATAGATATAAATTCAAAATAAGTACCAACAAAATAAATAATTTAATGAGTGTCCTTCAAACAGGTCCGAAACAAAGGTCATTAATATCAGTCATTAGTCAATGTGTCAAATATTGTTTAACATTGTCAAGAGTAAATAGTTAATGGCGCCCACCGTGGGACTCACAAGAGTGATCAATGCTCGTTCTCTGTATGAGAGGCCTGCAGTGTGACAGTTACAAGCTGGTATTCTTCGTAAACTTTTTCAAATTATTAGCTATGTGTTCCGAAATAAAATATTAGTACCTATTTAAGGAAACAGGTAGGTATATAGGTAAATTGTCTCAAAAAAGATGGTGGCGAGGTAGACCATACGTATTAAGGTAGTTTTCGGGGAGAGTCCGTACTAGCAGGTACTATTTTAAATAGATTATTAACAGATATAAAGTTTAGTAATATATAAATTCAAATATTGTACTGATGTAATACCTATGTAAAATTAAACGAACGATATACTGTACCTTAATTATTATTGAACAAAAACACTATAAGACACGGATAAACGAAATAATTATAAGAAATATCACACGGACATAGACAGACTTCGTTCAATATACCACTCAAGAAATATTTATAAAAAATCAACAACTTCAAAGAAAGATAAAAATCGTGAAATTACAAATGTCAAAGAATTTAAACATAATAATCTTTATTCAAGATAGTGTAGGGCAAAAAGCTTCAATATTTTTAGACGAATAAATAACTAAACTTTCGAACTTAAGCCAAAATTATAACTAAATTAATGGCGCTAAACTATGTCTACTTCCTTTAACCGATTGTTTTATAATCTATGGCAAATCCTTACTAGAATTATAAATGCGAAAGTGGACTACTCATTAAGCTTTTACTGCTATACCACTAAAACTATTTCTACTGAAAGGTCAATGGGCACCTGGTACACCTCTGCCTAACCCTTCGGGGATACAGGCGTGATGGTATGTTATGTTATGAAGGACAATACCCACGCTGTACAGAAACAAAATACGGTGAAATAGACAGATTAATGTGTCTAGTTTACGATAGTATGGGTTGCATTACTGTGGGTATAGTCTGAAGTTACGCAAGAGAAGAGTGTCTGGAAGGATATGGGGAAGGCATTTGCCTAGCATTGTGACATTGTTCTTTGACCTACTAATGTTTAATACCGCAATTAAAATAAAAAAGTACATTAAATTAAAATTGGGACACAACAATTTAAATCTATTTTGGTTTATGTACACAAGTTTTCACAAACCGGGTCAGGTTATTCCCAATGACCTTTGGTATGAAATTAGTTTAGACCCTAATAAAGGATAAGGCTAGTTCTTGGTAAGATAATAAAAATTGGCGCAGGTGGAGACGCGCGCTAAAACCAGTCAGAGCTTTTGCTAACAGAGACCTATATTTTTCATATACATACTACCTACTAACCATTTCAGCGGGATATGAACTGACCCTAAGGGTGCTGCCAATTTTGTGTTCTTCACGTTAATGACTTAAAACTTGATAGCCTTAATTAAATAAATGTTTAACCAATATTAACTACATACCAGCTAAAACGAATTACACTATAACGTTAAAATTCTTTTCAAACGTGCATTCATGCGAATTCTAGCGTGCGAAGTGATAAATATGATAAAAACATGATAAAGCATTCACAAAATAATATACACAATTTAATAAACGTTAATTTGAACTGATTTTAAAATTATTTTTAAATGATAAGAATTATTGTTATTGGTCACAAACCATATCATTTCATCATTTTCATATCATTGTCTATGGTTGAAAATTAATTGCTTTATTAAACTTTATTTTCGCATGTGTATTTAAAGTTTCTGGTTTCTGTCGCCAAAATAAACATTATTATTTTTTTTCGTTGTGGTTTGTTTTTTTTTATTCAGTTCAAATTACCGTTTTAATTTACTTACGCAGAGGCGTCGGCGTCGGCGTATTAGTTTTCCCGAAGGCAGTGAGAGCTTCAGTATCCCCGATCAGCCATCCAGTAACAAGCAGAGCCAAGATGGCCGCTGCTGACTGACAGCCGAACCAGTTTGATACGCGCCAAAAGTTACGCATTTTGACACTTCACGTTTTATTTGACGTTGCTTTTAAAATGGCGGTATTTATATGTATTTTTGGGATTGCTTTGAAGAAAAAAAAATATACGCAAGATCGATTTAATAGTACTGTTTTTTTAAGAATTTTGGTTATTTGTTTTTTAATGATTTGCAATGACTTTGCTTTTTATTTAAACAGATATTTGGCTTGCTAAAAATTGTTGTCTACAAGTCAACGAAACTATAAATATTTTATAGATTCTTATATTTTTTGGTCTAAATATTTTTATGTAATATTTTTTGTCTAAGTGCCAATTATACATACTACATTTGCATTTTATTGTGATTCTACATGAATCTGGATCTCTAATCTAATATGCTACACTTCAATACATGTTTTTTTTAATAAATTTTTAAATTGCACAACCAAAAAATTTTGTATTGTGTTTGAAATTAATTTTGTCTGTTTAAAATAAAGTGAATTATAATGTCCTTTTTTTAATCTTCTATTGATAAAGAAAAAGCTTGGAGAATGAGCAAGCTCAGGTTTTTCTACGGGAAATTTTTGTCCTCATTCTCAAATCAATTTTTTTTTATTTTGGACCTTGAGATTTTGTAAAATATAGGTACTAATAAGATGTTTTTGTATTGAAGTAGTCTTGTTTTATCTTGTCAGGTGGATAGAATTTTGGAAAATGGTTTTTATAAAATGTCTTTTTCTGTTTAGTTTTCGTTGAGCAGTTTCCTTGTGTTCCTCCAGTGTTTGTATAATCAATCATCATCAGTTAAGAGTACCTAAATACGTAAATATAAAACACTGAACCCAGTTTCTGAAAAGCCAAATTATTTTAAAATAACAAATGCGATTGGTTGACCAAAACCAATTACATCGCCTGAATTTAGTTTATTTTTTGTACATTTAAATTTATGTGACTTTAATGTATAAACCTTTTTAGAAACCGAGTTTAAATATATATAAAAAAAAGCCATATGTTCACCCGTGCGATGTAAAACTTGCTTGTGTGTGTGACTTTCTTGTAAGAAAGCATAGTTTGACAGTTAAATGTGTGAAAGCTTGTTCTTTATGAAATACTTGTTTGTCTTACCAGGTGGAGTAGTCGTGCTCGCTGGTTTTGGCGGATCAGTGTTTGCCTTCCCAAACGATGAAATCCCAAACCCATTGGTACACTTAATATTTAACAAACCAATTATAACTATTGGCACCAGAGCGATAATTTCACGCCTGTACCACATTTTCACTTCTCTATAAATACTCTTTTGTGAATAAAAAGTTTGTGGTCTATGTTGTCTGTGGTAAGAAGAATCAAAATGGCGGGTTTTAGCGCCAATTTCGCTGTCAAAGTACCTAACCGTGAAAAGCCGTGTTTTTGTTTCGCAAAACTGCTAATTTGTTGTTTTTATATATAAAAGACGGAAAATGTTATTTTCTAGTGTAGTTAATTCCTCTTTATTACAATTTGAAACATTTATTATCAAAATGATCATGTCATGTTATTTTTTGTATTGTAATAAGAGGATCTGTGTTTCAATAATTGGTAAAGTTTTTTTTTTATAAAACTAGTGTAAGAAATTTGGAAAAGTGTTTTCTATGCTGTCATTAATGTTTTTATATAATGAGACAGTTTTTTTAGGTTTTTACAAACTTTCGTTTAAATATTTTGTGTATAATACAAAATAATTATGTAAGAAAATACACGTTGAGTGAGAATCAAATACAAATAAAGGTAGAAGTCGTTTTTGTATAACCTAAATTATTATTTTAATTATAAATATATATAAATGCAGTTATTTACAAGCAAAATATATACACAGACGTACGAAATGTATGTTTTATTGTATGATATACACCCATTAGTTTATTAACTGATAGAAGTGTAAAATATAGGAAAAGGTTTAGAAAAAAAAGGTCCCATTATATAAAAAAATGTCTTACCCGGCGGCTGCGTAGGCGGAGGAGTTTTGAGAGGTGAATCAGTTTTAATAACGCCAAAAACAGGGCTAAACGCTCCAAAGCACAGTCCAATCAGCCATAACCAAAAGAAAATTGGCAGAAAACAGAGTTTCCCGAGCCACATTTTACAAAAAAAATAATTCTGGAACATTAAAGTCGTTAATTTTGAATCTTGAATGTGATTTTGAATTTCGAATGTCAATGTACAGTATATACAGATTGTTTAGTGTTTTTAACGTTATTTGTGATTCTGTTGGTTTTATGAACCTTCGTGTTCTGTGAAATCGCCTATGCTAGGGTAAACATTTTTTTCTATATAATGGGACAAAAAAAAATATATATATCCTCTGTATGTACCTGTAAGTCGTAAAAGTTATTTATTGTGCCTCTAACACTTTCACATGTGTAAAAAAATGTGTTGTTTTCTCTGAACAGTGGGTTGTGATCTAGTTCCAATGTGCTGTGTCCCATTATACAAAAAAATATTTACCGGGCGGTGCTGTGGGCGCGGCGGAGGCGGGCGGTTTTGTGTTAGAAACCCCGAAAGTACTCAGAGCTTCCGACGAATAGCCCGCCATTGAAGCCAAGACGAGAGGCAGTATGATTGCAGCCACTTGCTTCCGGTACATCTCAAAAATTCCAAACATTTCCGCTTTTGAAACGCACCAATTTACGTTTACGAATGTCGCAGCGGCGAATGGTTACGTTCTATGTCCTTGTTTATGGTTGAATGTTCGTTTGGAACTGTTCTGCGATTTGATTTTGTTATTTTGAATATGCGTCAAACAGTTTTTTTATTATCTATCTATTTGAAATATTGATAGAAAATAAATTGTGGGTGTCAATTATTATTGAAAATAATTTTGATAATACTGTGACTATCGTATATATGATACTTATATATTAAAATTGCAAAGTATCTACTGATAATTTTGTACCAGGTGATAGTTATAATTTGGCGCATTTTCATAAGTTTGAGGTCTTATTATATTGTCGACTCTGCGGAAAAATGTGATAAAAGAGAACTAGTAACTTATAGCGTACTACGTCATAAGGCTATGTACCACATTTCAGTCGACATTATAATAAGTATTCACATTATTATTATTCTGACAGCAAATAGGTTTTTAAACCTTAAGAATGAAAAACACGACCTATAGATTTAAAAAAACTGGCCAAGTGCAAGTCGGACTCGCGCACGAAGGGTTCCGTACCACCGTCGTATGAGAGCCCCCCTTAAATATTCATTTTATGTGGTTTTTAGTATTTGTTGTTATAGCGGCAACGGAAATACATCATTTGTGAAAATTTCAGCTTTCTAGCTATCACGGTTTATGAGATACAGCCTGGAGACAGACAGACGGACAGACAGACAGCGGAGTCTTAGTAATAGGGTCCCGTTTTACCCTTTGGGTACGGAACCCTAAAAACGTCCTAAACACCATTTAATTAATAAAAACTTAGATGGTTTCCACTACTAGCAAAAACATTTCTATTTCTAGCGGGAAAAACACATCTATAGATGTGCTATGCGAAAATTAAACCAAAAATATGACGTCAATAACAATAAAATACTCAAAAATAGAACAAGCCGTAACCATACACGTTGACTTGCTACTTGCTAGACGAAAGAGGTGTATAATTACGAAAATGGACCTCTATGGTCGATTATAACCTCTTTTATACTGTAATGGAATATATTTACTGTCAGAATAACAAATGGTTGTGAGTGGAAAGGTGAACGACGTGATATTTATATAAAACCGACTTCAAAATAGAAGGAATTATTTTTAGCTACTTTAGTTTGTATATTACACGATATCCATAAATATTTCTTGAAAATATTAAACACTCTTTTTTATATTTGGCACAGTGTATCATAAAAGAGGTTTCATATATGAATAAAAAAAAAATAACAAATTTATGGTGGGAAAAAATTCGGAATATAATTTGACAGTTAAAATTTTGAAATCGGTTTTTAGAATTTTTATGAAAAATTTATGTTATTATACCTACATACTAACGTGTTATAATTAAATAAGTTAATAGCTAGACCAAAATGTCAGAAATATTTAAAATTAGTATAAAATATAGACTCAATAAAATTAGTTTTCTTGCTAGGTTTAATTCAAGTTATAAAAAATACTTACTTCGCGACGGTATAAGAGCTATATAACGGTAATAAAAATAAACGGTACAATGGGGGTAATAACTAACTTTATGGAAGAAACTAGAACTTACTGTGAAGTTAAACTAAATTTAGAAATAGGTTCTAAAATAAACTATATTTAGGTTTGATGTAGTCTAAAAAATATTAATTGACAAAGGTTTTTGTCAAAAATTTAAGTTAATTTATTTTAGTGAAATATTTATTGTAAATTTTCATGAACGCCTATTTTATCTTTTTTTTATAACTAAAAGTTGATAGTTAATAGACAATTAAGTAACTAATCAGTTATTATTTTATTAAATTAAGAATATACTATTTATTTATATACTAACTAAAATGTTTTAATAAAGACTTTGTTTATTTTGTTATTTAAAATAATTTTGGTCAAGCTTTATGTAGTTTGTAAGCAGATTTGACCAACATTGTTTTAGTATAATTAAAATAATTTAAATTTAATGCTAAAACACTGCGTAATAAACTTACTTAATAAAAAAAAATGTTGGTCAAGCCTACCACAGATTATTATTTAAAAAGTTTCGCTACACACGTCATGTCTTAGGTAACAGGCTTGTAATTCAAATTTCACTTCAGTTCTCGTTGTTTAAAAATAGATCACAATAATAATATGTTTTGATGTTTACGCTAATAATTTTTACATGTTTAAATATTCAAACGAATATTTTAAATGCGAAAATAACTCTGTATGTAATGCTTTCACGGCTAAACCGCTGAACTTATTTAAATAAAACTTTGTTTTCTGTAAACTTGAAACACAAACAATTTTTCCTAGTAGGTAGGTACATTATTAGGTAACTATAAAATGTCCTTTGGAACCAAAGTTTAGAACCTAATAAAATGACAAAACATGGCGTTGCTTTTTTAACATGGAAATCAAGTTTAACGATGTTTTCCTTTACTGTTAGTCAGTAGTAAAATAACAAATAGCAGACTAAGCTATGATATTTAGGGGTGCTTGACTAGCTTGGAAAATATAAATATTATTCTGGTCAGTTTGGACTAGAAAAACATCTTTATTATTTATTTCCGGCGGAAAACACAGTATCCCAGTGCCTCGGTGATTATTTTTCTCTGTTTGTAGATTGATATTTATCTATTTTTACTAAGTATTTGCTTGCACAGGACAGGATATATTAATTTGGGTTCGATTCCCATCCAGGACAAATCTTTGTGTGATGAGCACGATCATTTGTTCTGTGTCTGGGTGTAGGTAATTTATCTATAATATGTATGTAATTAGAAATATATAAGTATGTTTATCAGTTGTCTGGTTACCATAACACAAGCTCTGCTTAGCTTGGGATCAGATAACCGTGTGTAAGTTGTCTCGCAATATTATTATTATTTTTGTGATATTTTCCGAACTTTCTTATCAGTCAAAAAATCATAACTGTAAAAAAACATTCCGTTGGAAATACATTAAAATTAAGTTTAAAAATTTCTAATCTATCATTTGAAATCTTAGATCTTACTTATAGTTAAGCCTAGCGTGTTAAGTGTTCAGCACAGAATTATAATTTAAGTGTTTATAATCATATTTATTATAATAATTAAATTTAGGTACCGTCGCGTGTAAAAGACCTGAAATTTAGGCTGAAACATAGACCAGAAAAAAGGTTAACGGACCGTGAAATTTTATATTTCAAAATGTAATAATAACTAGCTATTGCCTGCGGCTTCTTCTATGTAAGAGTAGGTATCACGGCAAAAAATAGGCTGTGTCCTTTCATGGGATATAACCTTTTCGATTACAAAGTTTCATCAAAATTGGTCAAGCGGTTTAACCGTGAAAACGTAAGATCTGACAGTCACTTTGCATATTATGTTAGTTTAAAGTATGATAATAAGGGTTATGTCTTACTTACATGATACTATAACAAAATAATTATCACGTTAACAAAATGTAAAACGCGTTCATAATTCTACTTTTATTTTGCGCCCTATTTTCATATTATATTTTGAGAGCGCTTGGAATCTATATTATATATTTTTCTTTTCTAAGACTTTGGGTTTTCGGGTTTTTTTTTCTATTAGCTTTTTACTAATTTAATAGCTTTGTTGTAAGTAATTTAAATAGGTAAAGTAAGTCAGTGCCTCTATAAAATTGAAACGTTTCAACCACTTTGGGATCTCTAAGCACATTTAAATCGTCCTAAACAAATAATACTCTAATTCAAAACTATTAATCATAATCAAATAGAAAATACCATTACTGTACAAACATGACATGTGTAACCATTAAATACATAATAATTATTGATTTATTACCTGTCAAATGACGCCATTTTGAAAGTTAAGAATACATTTTTGATTAATCGAGAATTTTCATTGAATATTTATAAAGTGTAATGATACACACATGACGTATGATAAAATATCTTAATAGATAAATAGATTGATATCTTCATGTATTTTATTATAGTCTTTGTAAGATAATAATATACTTTTAAGCTACACTTACGCCATGACACTTTTTTATAGTTCTTGCAGTTTTAGCGCGGGCTTTGACTGCTTCACCGGAAATTTACAGCGGCATTTATTGAGATACAAGTTTGGGTCAAAAACACTTGACACTACAAAATTATCTTTGTGTAAATAGTGTCTATGTGTCACAGTAAATGTAACAATCTCAGACACTCGTGGTCACACGAATGTACGATAAATAGAGTCTGCAAAAACTTGGCATTATAATGCCAAGAAGCACTGACCATAAGCTATAGATTATGGTCAGTGCTTCTAATCGCCATATTTTTGTTTTTTTTTGCACATGGGTAATTTTTTACAAGCTAGTTGTGTTCTGCTCCCAGTCTCACCGACAGCTGAACACCAGTATGTTATAACGACTGTCTATCTGACAAACAACACATTTACTGGATCAGTAACTTGTCACAAATATAATTAAAATAATGCGTCATTATTTGTTGATCAATCAAAAATGTATCTTTGTAGGTATAGATTAAAAGATTTTAAAATTGTATTTAAAGTGCAATAAGCTCGCTGTGTGTTAAATATTAATTTGTTTTTTATGTTATACTTAAACATAGTTAATTTTCAATCTTAACTTTACCATAACTACAAATTAGTATTAGAAAATGGTAAAACTAAGATTGCACAAAATAAAATACTAAATCCCGTTTTTTCGAATAAACTATTTAAAATAGTATAGAATAAATTATTATTTAATGTACACAATTAGAGTTCCATTTTAAAAAGATAATTTCAATAAATAAAAGTAGTACCAACTTACAACTTTAAACAAAAAAAAACACAATTAAAATCTTCGATAAAACAGGATCACAATTCAAAAAGAGAACGGTGCGGAAGCGTGCGTTCGCTTTAAACTTATTTATTTAATTTTTTAATTCCATTTTTTAAAACAGAGAGACAAACTTTTTTCTTAAACTTGTTTTTAGGTATGAGTCTTTTAGGCACGGTTAGTGTGTTGTCTTGATAGAGACTGGGTTATTTAGTTACAGTGAGTGATGCCGTTGACGCTGCACGGTGGTTGCCGCGGTACTACTTCGCCCAAGGTTTTTAAGCAAGGCTGTAGTTTCTTGGTATACAGGGTGGTGTAAAACCTCTTTAGATATGGTAAGTAGGAAGGGTTGGTTTTGCGAATTTGTTCGTTTTATTGAAGGTTTGTGGTTTTATAAATTATTCATAGTAAGTATTTTAAACAACATTTAGACGTAAATTTTGTGAATGAAGAATGAATTGCTTACCGGAATCATTTGTTAAAAACTATTTAGATTTTTGTTACTAACGTTACATAGTAAATATTTATTTGTTACTATGTCGACTTTGAGGTAGATAGACGTTGTTTTAAACGAAAGTAAGGACCAACTCCATATTTTGTAAAGACAGTGTTTTAAACATTTTCTGTGCTGTCATCTTGATCAACTAACACATGTTCCAGTTGTTATTGTAGATATTTAACTCCCTTTAAGAAACCATTTCTGTAATTTATAAGGCAGTATATTTATTTCTAAATAGATTTTACATCCAAGTATAGTTTTGTAGAGCCAAGCGGCTTCAAACTGACCTCTTTTAGTATACAAGCCGTCACGAACACGGTTATTTCAAGCATAGCTTACTACGTCATTGTTTGCTGTAGTAAAATATAGAACAGAATTGAAGAAAGACATAAGTATAAAGAAATAGAAAACAAAAGACATAATGTATTCAGTTGGTAAAGTTGTTGTTTGTCAGATAGACAGTCGTTATAACATACTGGTGTTCAGCTGTCGGTGAGACTGGAAGCCGAACACGACTTAGCTTGAGAAAAAGTTAATTAAAAACTACAATAGGCTTCGTATTTGAATTTTGGAAACAGCTAAAATTGTACTTAATAAAGCTAAGTAGATATCTTTTATATACACTGAAAAAAAAATATGATTACTTTAATCAAGATATTGTTAACTGTAATCATACATCATGACTCCATATGAGCCTGTCAAGATCATGATTTCTGTGACTAAGACAAATTTGTTAAATTTCTCTTATTTCTGTCAGTCAAGTACTGTATTGCCTTTATAAAGACTAGTTATTTAGTTTGATTCATAAATTGTCCAGTGCGAACATGAAACATTAGTGCATTATTAAAGTTCGATTGTAAATTCAAGTAATCTCACAGTAGTATTAATTAAGATAATAGTTGCTAGCAACTTATTCATGTTCAATGTAATTATTATACTACTTTAGATCAAAGAATATAATAGTGCATTCAACCATGGCGTTTAGTTGCGTCAAACTAATTCTTTACTAGCTTTATGAATAGATTACTTCATTCAAACAACGCGCTACGTTACGTCTAACTAATTCTTTACTGGCCTGGTAAAGACAACTTAGTCATCTTGATTATATCTTGTTCAGTGCAAACATGATCCCCTACTAAAACAACAAAGTTCTATTATAAAATCAACTCAAGATCCCATGCTATATCAACTAAGATAAAAGTTGACTGAGCAATGGAAATTATTAATTTTAGATTAAGTCTTCTCTAGAACAGATAATATCTTCTACTTCATACAACTAAGATCTAGGTCCATTCGTCAAAACTAATTATTGTATCTACTAAGAAAGGTTGTTGAAGTAGTCATGGTAGGTAAATACATTCAAATAAGATCTTTTTTCATCTTACACTTGATTATTCGTCGTATTAACTGAGTGTAGATACCAATTCAAGTAATGTACATAGTTGCGCTAACATGTATCTATGTTAATACTTTTGTAATTCAAGATCATATTATGCATAGGTACTGCATCGTTCTTGAATGAATTACAAAATTATTCACATTTTTTATACCTGACGCATCGAATGCGTTGATAAAACTAATTTGAATAACTTTGTAATAAATTCAAGAAAGATGCAGTACATGTAATTTGATCTGGAATTACAATAGTATTAACATATTATAGATACATGTTGGCGCTACTACGTACAATACTTGAATTGGTATCGACTACGACAATAAGACAATTTATCATGTATACCTACAACTGTCTATCTATGTATTATATAGGAAGCATTTGTAGGTGTAAATAAAATATAGATATGTACATTTAAACGTTTATTTTTATAAAGAACTACGCAATGTAACATATTTTTTACCATTACTAAGAATACTAATGTGACATGGAATAGGAGACACTAAATTTTTGTAATATCTAACAACATTTTCTTTTGCTTCTGTTTCTGCGACTTCGTAGGCAAAAAAATGTTCATCATATACCAAAGTTTGCATTAATGTTCCCATAAAAATCAAATTATTTAAGTCATACAAGTAGACATTTTGCACTTTAAAAAACGTAGGCAATGAATCATTAGAACTTGTATCATAGATTAAGAGTGTATCTTTAACATAACGCGTAGTAGACACAGTGGCCCAAGTAATATGTACTAGTGGCTTATTTTGACATAATTGTAAACTAGATTGTACAAATTGTTTAGAAATATCGCAAGTTATACGAACAGTAGGACCTGTCCTAAGAGTATCAGGCAATTTACCTTTAAGAAACATTTCATTTAGCTGTAGTTGGTGTTTTAATGTTAAAGTCAGTGTAATGTTTTTTCTGTTGCATGAAACATTTGAGGCCATTTTAAAAACCCTATGTTTGGCTTCAAAACGCATTGACCACAAAGAAACAATTGGACCATATTTTTCTAACGCACTGTGATAGTGAACTAAGTTATGAAATTTAGGTTTCAAGGAATCTTTAGTTAATGATAGATATAAAGTGTTAAGCTCCGTCACCGCTTGCTGTAACAATTCCTCAGTTCCTTTAGCAAAAGCTGAAGACAGAGTTATTTCTAAAACAGTTCTTAATTTCTGATACAACTTCCAAATTTCATTGCCTCTAGGCACATATTCCCCTACCAATAAACTAAAATATCGTAAAAGAGTAAGCATTTCTGATGATGATTGGCGTACATTTCCCTGAATCAGATGTTCTATAGAAAAAGTACAAGGTTGATTTCTACAATCAGGGCCATATTCAAAAGCATGAATTTTGTTATTGAGTTCCGTTAATGTAAAAAATTTAAAATGTCTTATACACTGGATTAAAACAAATTGCATTACATACTTAGCAACTCCTTCTAATATGTCATGCATGCTATCGACACCAACTTGATTAAATAAATCAAAATCAGTTACATCAAGCCAAACACATTTTTCTTTAATACCCGTTTCTGAGGGATTTCTAAGGCTTAAGTCGTTTGCATAATTTTGTGAATTCCGCAAAATTTCTTTGTATTCAGCGCATTGAGTTTTCATAACTTGTTTTGAGACTTTACAAACTCTGCAGGAATAATTTGCTGAAAAACTTTCTACAAAACCTGTTACAGAATGGATACCTAGATTGTCTCCCAAAATTAAGCCAAGTTCAAAATGAATGACACCTTTGAAATCGGGCAGATTAAATTCAATGCCATGTTCACTGAGATAGTTGAGCTCGTCAATCACACATCGAAAGATAACTTTGTTCCCAAACAAGATTCTATCAGTTGAATGAAATAAAAGAAGTAGAAAAATGTTTCTGAGCGCAGAGGCACGACAAGGCGGTAAACAGGGAATAGAAGCGTATACTGCGCCTAACTTGTGTTGCCCTGCTCTAGAACCTAATGCGTTTCCGGTCTCATAGTCGTCAAAAAATATGAAAATTGGAATAACCGTTTTTCCTTGTCGTTGACATATTTTACTCCGCCAAAATGTCCCCTGAATAAAGTTTTCAATAGCAATATTTTCACCCGATCTATTTAGAATAATCATGTAGTCTAGAGTTTCAGATAGGATATTTCCGAGGGAAAAAAATGATTTTAATACTTTGCGAAGAGGTATAAAATGCTGCTCACATGTAATAGGTTGTAGGCGGGTGATACCTAATCTTTTAACTTTTTCTAATCTCTCACCTATTACCATTGCTTCCGGTTGAATTAATGTCTTTTTGTTTTTAAAGTATTCTAATCTTTTATGCTCAGTGTTTAGTTGACTTAAGGTATTTGTTAACAGAGGTTCAATTTCATTTATAACTGTGTTAAGGCTATCTTGTGCGATAATATTATTTGATGCTAGATTTTGAAGTTGCATTTTTATGGCTAATGTTAAAGGATTGACCATAAATTGAGTAAATCCACTGACCACAGTTTGAACAACATTTCTTGGCAAAGATTGGTTGGCGTACAAATTTGCTATAAACATTGAAAGTCCGTTCTCAACTATCTCATTACATGTAGAAGGCCCTGAAGGTGTTAAGGCACTAGAACAATAAGGCATCAGTTGCTGCTCGCTAACATAACTTACAGGTGTACAGCTAGTATTCAAATCTACCATGTTAGATGACTGTAATACAACATCGTTAGTAATGTTAGAAAAATGCTCACGCACAATATGCCTTCTAAAAGAATTAAACAATTGAAATTGACGATTACAACCATCTTCAATACACATATATATCCGTAATTCTTCAGGGCTATGCAACAATGCAAAGTGCGACCTAAGAATTTTAATATTTGGTAACTGCAGTCTGCATACAAAACAAGTCAACATCTCAGTAAAATTAGGAAAAAAAAACAATTAGAAACAAATATTTTCAATACTACAACATAACCACTTTGGATAAAGTAAGTATAGAGATCAACTTAGTAATTATATTATTTATGCAGGTACCTATTTTATTGCATAACTATTCAACATTAGATACCTTCTCGGTCTACGACCGAGAAGGTATCTTCTACCTACTAAGATCAAACTTTAAGTTTCTTTTTCAAACAATCAACACTTAAAGATAAAAATGTTACATATTATTATACACTTAAGTACCTTTAAACTTGGTATAACTATTAATATTTTTAAATTTTAAGAATTAAAAAAAGTCTATACAAATATTTCAAGTTGGTAACACACTAACTGATTAATATGATTATGTAGCTATCCATCCTCACATATAAACAAAGGTTCCTAGGAAGAGAACGCTAAAAATTACAATCTGTCAAGAGGGATTCAGCCGTGGTAGAGCCCCTGTCAAATTTAGAGGTCATTTTATATAGACCTCGTTGTAAAAAGTACCACACAGCATAGGAGTCACTCCCATACTCCAGGTTTAACGACCAAATAGCCTTGTAGCATGTGTCTATAGCTTGCAAAATATTGGTCATTTGGTATATGACTGATGCATTTACAATAACAAAAATCGTTTTGATTTCTGCCAGTGACTCACCAACTATCATCACATAAGGCTGGGGTGTGACTCCTTTATCCTTTAGCGTTTTCAGCCGAAGTTCTATTGCCTGACAAATTTCTGCATCTGATCTTACATGCTTAATAAAGGCATCACGTGTTTCTGCTTTAGATGGCTTCCAGCTGCATCCGGCTGCCTGTTTTCCTTTTTTTTTTTTGTTCTGCTTGATTGTAGTTGTGTTTAGAAGATGTGGAATGGCCAGCAAAGCTCCAAGATTTTTTTTTTCTTCTTCAGAAGCTGCAATAGATAAAACGTTTTGAAGAAAGAAATACATACCTACATGCTTAAACATACAAATTTTAAAAATTCAATTGTAAAAGGCGGCCTTATCGCTGAATGCAATTTCTTCCAAGTAACTCAATATTATATAGAGTTATAAACATAACAAATAAAAAGTACCAAAGCAGTAAATTAAAAGAAAATGTTGAAAAGATGACTCTAAAATAGATTAACAGTAGTTTTTATTAAGTTTAAGTTTCTCATGGGAGCCGCGATAAACGAATCTGCAGGCGAAAGCTAGTAAAATTATTATTATGATTATTCTATATTACTATCAGTGGCACTTACATTCACAAAGGCAAATAAGTTCTTGACAAAAACCGTCTTTCGAATTTCGTTTTTGTAATATTTCCATAATCTTTATTCTTGCTAATGGAAAGAAGGCAAACAAATTGTTGGAGTGGTCTTCGTAGATTTCGTGGAAGTCAATTATCAGCTGGAAAATCAAAAAATATTAAATAAATGGTACTAAAGAAAATAAACACTGAAAGATTTGAAATTTCACACACTATGATTTTGTCTAGTGTTAAAAAAAAACTTGGTTAAATGAAATTAAAAACATAAGTACTGCAATATTAATTATCCAAACTAATACATACTCAATACTCTTTATTGCTTCCTCAATGTGTACATTACAGATAGGAGGATGAGGAGGAAGATAGGTACCTACATACATATGCTCATGACTAGCTAGAGACTGTCGGATTCATAAGGAATACAATCTAGATTGATCTAAATTCAGTCCAAAAAATTATACCTATCAAGAGTGAAGTAAAGGTGATGAGCCCATCACCGTTGTATTGATGTGTCCATAAAAAAAATCTCTACTTCAGGAGTTCAGGGACCCCTGGTGTTGCAGTGCAGGAGTACATAGGCCACGATAACTACTTTCCATCAGGTGGGCCGTATGCTTGTTTGCCAGCTTAGTAATATAAAAAAAAACTTACTAGGGTATATCCTTGCGGAGTCCTTAAAGCGGGGTATGTGTTTATGTAAGATTCAACTGTGTGTTGATTGTCCTGATTATGATGTAAGTTACGAATTCGTTGTTTGGCTGTCCCTTTCCATTTTTTCTCTACTAAGTTCCAAGGTTGAGTGGAATTTTTTAACCACAATAAATCTTCTTCCACATTTTTAAATAGAAAATCATTTGTATTATTAATACTGTCAGGCAATGGTCTCGGGGAAGAAGAGGATGGCCCAGAACTTCCTTCTCTGTTCCTTTTTTTAGTGGTCAAAGTCCCTAATTGTTGCAGACGTCGCCTCTTGTTCAATACTTGGTGTACAAGTTTACCACGTGCTTGCAATATCACTCCAGTCGCTGTTGTACATGCAGGGATATAATATGTTGTTGTCCGTTCACCAGGAAAAAGTTCATTGATCCATTTTGTCCACTTGAAATATATTTGTCCAACTATTGGTGAATTTCTGTATTCATTTAAGATTTCTTTAGCAATCACAGATGCTAATAAATTACGAGTAGCATCACCGTCTAAGGCACCACCCTTATAAATTAAGAGTGAACAAGTCTCGAGGGATTGCTTTAGTAAGTTCTCAAGTATCTGAAACAAAAGTTAAAATCATATTGAATATGTGATTAAAAAATACCTTACCTACCTACCAGGAGGTTGATTAGACCACACAGGTTACTTTTAATCTGGGTTTATGCAGGTGAAACAGTGGGGTGCAGCTAGTAAGTCTACATATTTATAATATTTAACTTACACCGCTCTGAGAATTTAAAGTTGACACTGTTTCATTGTTATTTTCGTTTTGCAGTGTGACTGGTGCATTTTCTTTTCCTATTTGTGTCTCAGACTCGCAGTCCTTCAACGGTATCACAACTAGTTGGCAAGAGTCTTTGGGATCACTTTCACATTCATTTTGCAAATCCAGATCAAACTGTACATTTGAAAAGTCGAGGCCCTGAAAACAGCAACACACACAAGATTCCATCACACTATCTAATATTATTAATATTTTTTATATTACGTATAAGTCTCAGAATACTGAAAGTATTAGTAGTAATAGTAGACTCATACGCTATATGATTATACCCTAACCTAACACTTTTGCTGTCATTATTATTGGTAATAGGAGGTAGGTACATTAAAAGCTTACCGATAAAGATGATATATTGTAGGTGCTGTCGCTGCCTGTTGGTAAAAACTCTTTCTTCCAGGTACGCCAACACCTTGTAAATAGAACCCTTGGTCCTGTTTGGGGGATTAGATCCTTCAGGTCTTCGTGTGTAAGGGCTGATAAGGCCTGGACTGTTATCTGCTGTTCTAAAAAAATAAAACAATCTCTTGAAACCTACAACCTACATCAATAACGGATCTGGAACAGTTCCATGAGCGCATGCAACATACACGCTAAGTAGGTATATAAAACCTTAATTTTGTTTTTTTTATGTAACGATGACGAAATTAAACTAAAGTAGGTACACCTGATGGTAAGTGAAAGTAGTGAAACGCCTGGTTTTAACAGTAACAGCGTCAGATGTTTGATCTTGCGACCAGGATTTTAAACGACACTGCACTCTGCGATCGTCACCTTGTTGAGATATAAGATGGTAGCTCAGGTAACATTGCCCTTCAAACCGGAACACAGTAATGTTTGCACACAAACGATTGACGGCAGAATACCTGGCAAAGGTGTGGTAGGTAGGGACTTCCCCAAATGGCGGCCCCCAGCATGATGCCTATTGCCTATTACTAAATGGCTACTGGCTATGTACGTACAGAATGAAATAATGTTTATCTCTGATCAAATAAACCTCTATGTATAAAAAAATATATTATTCACACTCTATTATATTTCATACTCACCTTCAAATACAGGTATAAGGTTGGGAAGTTCCCAGGTTTTCAAAAGTTCTGCCACATCGTCCATGTCCACAAAGCACTGTTTCACTACTTTTTAAAAACAACAACGAAATCTGCGAATTATTTATTATAAGCCCGTATTGTCCCACGCGAATATATTGCAGAAAAAAAAATGGCAATGGCTGCTCCCGCGCGCACGCACATCGCACCCTCCGCAAGCAGGAAGCAAAAGGACACGGAGTACGGACAGGTCAAAACTTGTAAAATATTAGTCGTGGCGCGGGGTGGGAGGGCACGCGGGTGTGTACTGTGTACATAGTCACGCGAACGATCATCGTACTTCGATCAATTTGTATGCCCTATTGAATCTACTAAGAAGAAACTTGTAACAACTAATAGTTTAAATTGATAAAATGATCATTATTTTCATAGAAGCAAAAAATTTATTTTTTTTGATTTAGCTTAGTTTAATGTTTAATATAACGCAATCATTACTGCAACAAATAAGTAAGTTAATTGCTTCAACTTTTAAAAAATCGTTGATGCTATCACAGAATACTGTAGATTTTACTTTTTAGCTTGTTTAATTCAACAATTTAGCTAGTTTCATGTAACGTATTCAATGACTGAAACAACATTGCACTTTGTTATAATAATAAACACTTATAGCTAATGCACACACAGGTTCTTTATAAGTCTAAATAAAATACACTAATTGATTTAACAGGGATTAGGTATAAATTCAAAGATTTTGTAGTAGATTTTATAATGAACGAATATTGAATTAACAATTTACTTATGTTGTCTTTCAAACAAATTCAGCTTGCTATTGCAACAACTGCATCTTGTTTTTAGTAATCATTACTAGCGTCATTCCAAATATTTTGGCGCCAACTAAGAGAAAACACTACTTAGTTGGAGTATATTTTTTTCAGTGTAGATTTCCAGAAACGCCTCGTTGGCCTTGTGGCTAAGCGCGACTGCTACGCTAGAGATCTTGGGTTCGATTCCCAAGTCGACCAAGATGTTCTTGGGTTTTCTATGAAATTCTCAGTAGCAGGTCGAAGTTTGGATTTGTGCCCGGTTAGTGGCAATAGGCTCGCCCCCTATTACATGGGACCTAAACATACGGGCGAACTGTGGGTGTACATTGGTACACCTCTGCCTAACCCTTCGGGAATACAGGCGTGATGATATGTTATATGTTATGTTATGTTCAGAAACGTAAAACTTAATGAAAGTCTAAAGATGAGATGTTATGTCAATTGATGGCCACTGGTCCACGTAAAATCGTAGCCAGCGTTGTTAAAACACACACACGTTGGTATTATCACTTAAGCTAAACCCTTTCCTACCTATAAAGTATATAGTCTGTCTATAAACACAAAAACAATCAAATTGTTTCCCCAAATTTTTCCATATTTTTTATTTTACATAAATCAGTGCGTAACTAAAGTATCACCCTGTATGTTGCATTAAATTAGGGGTACGCCCCACCCCCTATATTATAAGACGTAACGTTTCGGGCCGTGGGGGGAGGAAGGGGGGGTAAAATAATTTCTACGATGTAGTAAGGCCTTTGTTATAGGTGTACGAAAGAAATGCTGTATCATAGCTTTTCGAAATTATAATGTGTTAAAATAGTTATAATGATGGTTTTGGAATATTATTATTAAGTCGTATTCTTTCTTCCTGGTCGTTCCCTTAATGCGGAGGATCGTGACTGTCACTGAATGTCAATCTTCTCCACTCGGTCCGGTTCTGCGCCATATGTACCGCTCCCTATATCTGGCCTCCAGTAACCTCCTTGAGTAAGTCGTATAGTTAAATATAAAGCTGTTTTTGCTAAAACTACAGTTTTTGAAGGGTCGTAGCAAGTGGAAAGAAGTGGTCTCTGCCTACCCCTACGGGAAAAAGGCGTGATTATATGTATGTATGTATTTTAGTTTGAAAATAGTTGACATGAATGTTCTTATAGGTAGGTACTTAGTGACTTGCAATAAACTGAAAAAAAGGAAGCCAGACTGTTAATTTAGGGAAAACGCCTCTAAAAATGCGAAAAACCCAAACAAGTTAATTAAAAGTAGGTAAGTCAGTGCAAACAGTAGGATATACAGTAAAAATATAAAGAATAAACTTAGCATTAAATAATAATAAATGCGGACAACATCACATACATTGCTCTGAACCCAAAGTAAGTAGTTATTTAGCACTTGTGTTATGGAATTCAGAAACAACGAAGGTACCACAAACACCCAGACCCGAGGCAATGTAGAAAAGTGAGTTTCTACATTGACCCGTCCGGGGATCGAACCCGGGACCTCAGAGCTAGCGACACCTTGAAAACCGGTGCGTACGGCACTCGACCACGGAGGTCGTCAAAGGCATTTCCCTCGGGGAAAGCCTTAGAGATCTTTCCCGTGGAAGGGACTAAGTAATACGCATTCCAATCTACGCAAGTTCTTTTCCTTCCTCTCTACCATCTCTGAGAAAAAGCATTGCTAAATACCATGAAGAGCGGACTTTACTACCTAAACCAATTGCTTAAAAGAAAAATCTAAGCCATAATGCGTCATCATCATCTCCCGAGCCTTTTCCCAACTATGTTGGGGTTGGCTACCAGTCTTACCGGATTCAGCTGAATACCGTATTTTACATGGAGCGACTTCCTATCTGACCTCCACAACCCATTTTACTGGGGAATCCAGTATCCCATAATAAGACTGGTTGTCAGAATTGACTTAACGACTGTCAAAGATCAACGTATGATAGTCGGGACCTACGGCTTAACGTGCTATCCGAGGCACGGAGGGGTCTCGGTATGTTTAGAAAATGGTTACCCATCCACGGACCAAAGCCATAATGCGTAATAATAAAAAATATGTTAGGTAAGTTGTTGAAAAAGTAGTAATTCTTTTTATTCTTGCCCGTAGCTCTGTTCAGTTACCACAGCAAAAGGTCCTTCCTTGAACGTCAAATTAACTTCACACTCAATTTTATACAAATTGTCTGCGTGAATGTGGCTTGAAACCGCCACAGAGAGAGTTAGCTCTCTCAAAAGTACCTTCAATGTAACTTCATACACCACACAATACACGAAGCCGAAATATATCTTAATATATATAAATCTCGTGTCACAATGTTTGTACTCAATGGACTCCTAAACCACTTAACCGATTATAATAAAATTCGCACACCATGTGCAGTTCGATCCAACTTGAGAGATAGGATAGTTTAAATCTCAAATTATAGTCGCAATTTTAATTTATTGCTAATTATTGTCTGTTATTATATACAAAGGCACCGGGAACGGGACCTAGATATTCACGCGGGTGAAACCGCGGGACACAGCTAGTCTTCCAATATGGCAATGCTGCCAGCCATCTGGGCACGTTTCCCGCCATTGACAAGGATGACGATGAGTTTTTTGACGCGTGTTAGTTTTATTTATTTATAAAAGATTTAATTTTAGTTCTTGTATTAGATCTTCCAACATAATTTTATCTTTTACTAAATCTGTTGTATGGTTTGGGCTAGATTGAGTTACTTTATGAAATACAATATCAGTACGTACAATCTTACTATACCTACGTTAGCTCTAGTATTTCAATCGGCACACAATTTCGCGCGTCGATTATGTTGCTACATAAGTACTAACATATGACGTCACGATCATTACCTACATGCAAGCGAGTAATGTACACACTGCTTAGCTGGGCTTCAATTCAGCTATTTAAGAGTTGCTTGAATTGACCAAATGGCCTGCTTCATTTGGACATTTTTACGATTACTGGCATTCTGCTAACTGTCATTACAATCTTTAATTGGTCATCACGATCATTCTCTTCGAGAGTTCAATGCGTTTTTTTTGTAGGCTTATCTGAATACGAAAATTAGGCACAATGACAAGTACACTGACCGACCTGACATGCATTTATAATAGCTGAATCGAGGCCCTGGCGTGTTACAGTTGGCTATATCAATCAAACTTCTGTGTGTTATTATAGAAACTTGTACGTAACATGTGTCAAACAAGTCAGGAAAGTTCGACTGGCCTGTTGGTCTAGTGGTTACCTTGACTGCTATACTGGGTTTGATTAAAACCCAGTTTGATTCCATGTTTTGATTGATTAAAAAGTGGTTGATGCTGGGGGAGATAATATAAAGAAAAATCACTGAATGATAATGCTATGTGAAATAGGGTAGAACAAATAAAAATATATACCTAATAATTCTTACAAAAAAAAACCGACTTCAACATAAATCTTATATTTATTTCTTATGGATCCCCTTGCCAAAACTGGACCCCTGGACTGGACCAAAATGAGACCACGCGAGAAGCACCAGCTTTCAAATAAGAAAAGAATCATCAAAATCGGTTGACCCAGTCAAAAGTTCTGCGGTAACAAACATAAAAAAAATACCGTCGAATTGAGTTCCTTTTTTGAATTCGGTTAAAATAGCAAGAAGGACACAACATTTATCGTTCCAATGAGAAAGAAATAGAGTATTAAATAATGTGATGGTAGTAAAGTAACTAAATAATTTAAAAGAGTCATATGAGAGCCTTTCTGTGTCTCAAAAGACCCCTTTTATTTAAAAAAATTAAAAGGTTAAAAATATTTATTTTCAAATTTATATGCAAACAAACTCAATTTCAGTCAAAAATAACTTCAGAAGACATTGAAATAAATTATAAATAGTTTCCCCTAAAAGTAATTCTCATAATTGCACCTCACCATTTCAACCTTTTTACTCAAGCACGCGCGCGGGAATCTTGACAGCGAGCTGTCAGTCAGCGAATACAAGATGGCGGGCAAACTGGAATAATTTATTGGATAACCTTTTAACTGATTGGAGGGAACTCAAGGCTTACATGCATGATAGTTAAGGGGAAATCATTATTTTTTATTGCCTGACCTTTTAGAATTTACAATTGTGTGTTATTACTGTTGTTTTTGATAATATGGTAAAATGCATGAGGTTTTTAGTTAAAATATGACCTGATTTTTATTGTTCTTATGCAAAAGAAAGGCCCATGCTTAGTAGTTGGATGTCAAGGGCTGTGGATTATACTAATGATTGATTGAACTAAACTGGAATCATAAATGGGAATTTAATTATAATTACTAAAGATTTAAAAAGATATAGCTACGTACTTTTCTAAGTTCTTTTCACATCACTTGACAATTACGATAAAATATTACGCAACATTATGTAAAAGTTCCAAAAAAATTAGCAATTCTTGTAGATCTTATATTGCTCTGACTATTACGCATGTTCTGATTATTACGTAAGTAAGTTATCTATCAAACTAAACAAAGCAGAGCAAACAGAAAGTTTTTTGTCGGGCGAGTTAAGTTACAACCATTTCCCGCTTATTGACATAACACACGCATCGTATTAACTATGTACCTACTTCCTTATCCCCTTAGTCACTGCATCTAAACAGTACAAAACTATTCCTCCGTAACTAGGAACAACAAAATACCCAATTAAAATCAAGTAAACGATTCAACCGTTAAAAATTCATTCCCCTCACTAAAGAAAGGGCATAATATACTTAATCTGACCTTTGGCATAACACGGCATACCCAACACTCATTTAAAAAAAAGTAAAACCGTACCAACTTTTACCGCGCAACTGTCAAACTTACCACAGGTTATATAGGGTTTCATTTTGCGCGCTCCAACGAAAGAGGTTTAGCATTTTCCTACTTGTAAATAACCTCCTTCGTGCATAGCATGCGTGAGCGCCCTTTAGTTGGTAATTAGGAATTTTGGACTAGTATTATGGTGCTAAGTTACTAAGAGTTATGTTAGGAATGGAGTAAATATCAAAAGAAATAAAGAAATACAATTTAAGAGTTCATTGTTGTGGAAAACTTTGATTAGCGTCTAGTTTGAAGTATTTACAAGGTAACTGGAGGAAATTTTTGCTGTTTTTTTGTTTTATCGTTATTGAATAAGATCATAAAGTATAACAAAGTTTGGTGTTCAAGGTTAGGCCTTATCCTAATTATGATTTCCAATGAGACAGGATTTCAAAACGCCTGAAATAGTATAAGTAGACGTATATTTGTATGTTCCATAATTTTTGATGATGTATGCCAAAAAACTCAGGAAAAAGCTATTTAAAAGAAAATTAAACAGAAAAAAGAAAAGGATTTTTTTCTTTTTAAAGTGGTGGTCGTAATATCTCCCTCGCCATCGCTGCTATTTATAAGCTACCGTGTATATATTATCTGTAGTCTAAAGAAAGTCTATTTAAAAGCTTAACGAACATCATTCGTCCTGAAAAACTTGATTTTATTTATATTGTTCCTACTTTTAACTACCATAATTCTTTTTCTATCTTCTCACTCTACCTATTTCTACATACATATTTACTCATTAAATACATAGTCTTGCCACGAGTATAAACAAAAGCCTTGTCGCTGAAAAACCATAGATAAGAAAGGTCCGCGTCCTTTCTGACTTCCTTAGCGATCGATTTAAGTCATGATTACAATCGCACGCAAGCGTTTACGTTGAAAAGGTCACAGTTTATCTTTTTTAGGGTTCCGTATATAACAGGACCCTATTTCTAAGCATGTGCTGAAGGAATAGGGCTGGTAAACAAGACAGACAACGGGCCTCTGTCCGTCTGTCTGTCTGTCTGATAGAGGGCTGTATCTTACGACCCGTAATACGTAGAGATTGTATTAATAAACATAATACATATTTTCAGTGTATATTTCTCTTACTGCTATATGAGGGGCTCGTGGCTAAGTGTAAGCCGTAGGTACTGTTTGACCGATAATACCGCCGCGGTTGGTCCGTGGATGGGTGACCATTTATAACATACCGAGACCCCTCCGTGTTTCGGAAAGCACGTAAAACCGTAGGTCCCGACTGTCATACGTACATCTTTGGCAGTCGTTAAGTCAAATCTGACAACCAGTCTTACTATGGGATACTGTATTCCCCAGTAGAATGGTTTGTGGAGGTCAGATAGGCAGTCGCTCCATGTAAAATACGGTATTCAGCTGAATCCGGTATGACTGGTAGCCGACCCCAAGATACTTTGGGAAAAGGCTCGGGAGATGATGATTTCTCTTACTGCTATAAGAACACAATAAAAAGTACATACAAGCTTGTATACACCTTCTGCCCATAGTATAAAATGAAGTCGCTTCCGCTGTCTGTTCGCTTAGATTTTTAAACTACTCAACAGAATTAATGCAGTTTTCAGCCTGGGTATGAATGTGAAAAAACAAAAGTAGACCAAAAAAGAGATGGATGGATTCTGTGAAAGATGATATGAGAAAGAAAGGAGTGAATGCTGAGATGACGAGTTGTAGAGATAAATGGAAGCTGAATACGCATTGCGCCGACCACTATAATTGGGAACAGGGCAGGGAGATGAGTGATTCAAGAGGAAAATACATTATACACATAGGTACATATTACTAGCATGTAGGTATATTATGTTATAGCACATTGCACCCGTGTTAAGCGCGGGCAGGTCGCTCTTGCAGTTTTTCAGACTCTTACCGGACATCCTGTATACTATATCTTGTACGGAACCTACGAGTCTGACTCGCACATAAAGGTTTTTTTATATAGGCGACAAACAATTTCACCAGATGGTAAGTGATCACCGCTGCCCATCCATCTCCAACGCTAGAGCGAGTGGAGATTTTGCAATGGGTTTTAAATAAATAAATAAATGCGGACAACATCACATACATTGCTCTGAACCCAATGTAAGTAGCTGAAGCACTTGTGTTATGGAATTCAGAAACAACGAAGGTACCACAAACACCCAGACCCGGGACAATGTAGAAAAGTTGGTTTCTACATTGACCCGTCCGGGGATCGAACCCGGGACCTCAGAACGACACCTTGAAACCGGTGCGTACGCCACTCGACCACGGAGGTCGTCGTCGTCACACACGTCGGTTTTGTGGCAGTATTAAAAATTTGTACAATTATTGCTGTTCAATCGTAACATAATATCGCAATTTTAAGGCAGTTGTTGTATCAATTCTGCTGTCGCTTTGCTTCTACAAAGTCTTAGCACGCGGAATTGTCTCAAGCCAAGTTCTAGCAAAAAAAATGTATTTTATACTTCCTTGCAATTGTCATTTAATTAATTCAGGTCATTTATTTACATTGATGTATAATCAATGACGTTCCTATGCAAAGTTATTGATTAAAAAGCTTGCAACTATAATTACAGAAGCTTATTTCAAAGGAATGTCGACCGCGAAAAAAACATAAGAACGATTCGGCCGGAAGTCAAATACTTATAATTATATGAAACATGCCAAAGTATGGTCTTAATTGTTTTTTAATCTATTATAAACACGACACCGACGAATTATGTTGGAGTTAACTAACTTTTGCCCGCGTTTTTGGTTGCTTGGAGAAAGTTTATAAGAATTTTCAGTGACAAAAAACGTCTATAAACTACATATGTGTCTATGATATACATTTTTCGAGTTTTGCTAATATTGTTAAGTTAAGGCAGTGGTCCGACTTACGGGCGAGAAGCGAGTAACTATCGACTATTTTCTCGCTCAAGAAACGTACAACAAGACATAGATCCGATGTAAGTGAAAGAGATGCATATATAAATAGTTACTCGTTTGTGTGAAAGATGATATGAGAAAGAAAGGAGTGAATGCTGACATGACAAGTAGTAGAGATGAATGGAAGCTGAATACGCATTGCGCCGACCACTAATAATCGGAAACAGTAGTGCTATTCTGTAACATTATTTTCATGTCTCGACAGCGGAATCCGCGGTGAGATGTCAAATACGTATTCTCGAATTTGAATTCTAAATCAAGGCCAATTGGGTTCACTTTTGAAGAGAGCTTTATTTTCACTCAGATGAAGCTCGATATAGAAATTATTTACAGAATAGACATACAGGGCAGGGAGATGATGATGATATTTAGTTCCATCTGTTACCTTACCACGTCAGACTCTTTTTTGCGAAGCTGTAGTAGGTAAGGTTAGTAAAGTTTCATTAGGATCAGATGTCACGAAATAGTTCTATTTGGTAAGAATTGAACAAACAAACATACATGCAAACATTTTAAGTTAATATAGAGCTGTTAATAACACATTTTCAATATTACTTAGTAGAATCAAGTATAAAGTGAATTAAAAATTAATTATGATCGTTACTTAATGATAACATTGAATTTTTTTATATTAACCTACAATTTAATTTCAAGTTGACGTTTCTTTTTAACCGACAGCAAAAAAGGAGGAGGTACTCAATTCGACTGTATTTTTTGATTAGAATAGAATAGAATTTATTTATTTGCTTGAAATATGGTGTTTACAGGTCTCACAAATTAATATAGTTCTTCATATTTCGCCTACTTAGTTCGGCATGCAAATTTATAACAACGTCTTAAGTTGAATTACAAAACAAAAAACTTTGTATGTTTGTTACCACAGAACTTTCGACTGGGTGAACCGATTTTGATGATTATTTTTTTATTTGATAGGTAGTGCTTCCCGTGTGGTCCCATTTTATTTTGGTCCAGTTATGACAGTGGTATCCATAAGAAATAAATATAAGACTTATTTTGAAGTCGGTTGTTTTTTGTAAGAATTATAATCGAATTTATAACCTGCCATTACTTTCAAGGATACAAATAAATGCAAATTTTATATAATATAAAATATATTTATTTACAATTAAATTAAACTTATAATTATAGAATTAAACTTATTGACTAAATTAATTAAGGTAGGTTGAGTATAATAAAGCTACAACTATTGTGAAGATACTGCTCACAGTTATTGACGCCGAAGACACTGAAACAAGAAAAAATAACATTCATCATTTTTTACAAGAATTGTAGTACAATAACTTAAACTACCTAACTAAAATTTAAGTTATTTTTTTTTAGAGCTGAAAAAAATTGTAAATTATAAAAAAAAATTATAACAAAAAAATATTTTTCTCAAAAATCGAGAGCGAGACTCGGCTTCGTCACAGATGCTACCTAATTACCAAACAAAAGGCCCTCAAAAATACCGACGAAATTGGTGTTGTAGTTTTTGTTTTAATCTCAAACTTAGGGAATTTCGGGGCAAAAAATGGTTATTTCAAAATTAATTATTGTTGTTTTTATCATGAATTTTCCAATTTGATATTTTATTTGGGCATGTGATTGTAAACCATAATATCACCCTTTCGGGCCGGACAGGGTTTTCTTAACACTCTGTATAAATTGTGTAGGCACAAACTACTGATATTTTTTTGCATTCAATATTAAAAAAAACACGTTACTATCTATGTATCTCATTGGTCCCGATAATATGTAATAACGTTTTTGTATCATATCAGAGATGATAAATCGACGTAATCCGAAACCTTTATTTGGGACTAGCGGCCCGTCCCGGCTTCGCACGGGTATTTAACACATTATTAAAAAGTTAGGATTGAAGGTTTCTGTGTTATTACTAATATTGCGCTCTTTATAATATTAGTATAGACACTCCCGTACCTCAGTGATGCTTAAATCGCATAGTTAGCCGAGCAGAGTAAGCGACAATCACGCGACTTTTTTCTAATTCTTATATTTTAAACTCTTGATATCTTTCGAAGGGAATGTCCAAAGTGAATAATTCAAAAAGTTACATAAAGGTATTGATGCAGTCTTGACTATGAAGTAACTTATTTTGATAAGGATCAATACCAAGTAACAAATAAAGAGCCTTTTCTAGCGGCGTCCTTTCAATAACATTTTTTTTTAATAAAATATCTCTTATTGTGACCTAATTGTAATAGTTAGACATATGCTGTCGCGACACTTTTTGTAGATAATTATATGTTCTACAAAGACGTAGTACATTATTTTGTTCTATAATCAATAGTTTTCGCAGCGCACGCGATGCAAGAAAGTTTTTTTGGTAATTTTTTCACACCTTGGTTTACATTATTGAGGTTTTAGTATGGATCCCTAACTTTTTTGAAAATTTTATATAGCCTATGTTCACCGGAGATGGTGTAGCTTCCTAAGAGTGAAAGAATTTTTCAAATCGGTCAAGTAGTTTTGGAGCCTATTCATTTCAAACAAACAAACAAACAAACAAACAATCAAATCTTTCCTCTTTATAATATTAGTGTAGAAAACAACAGATGGCTAAACTTTTTCTGCAGTATCCAGTTATCTACTTAGGTGAAAGCCCAAAATATTTCAAAGTAAACATGAAGAATGAAAATAATGTCGTGGTGGCCTAGCGGTTCAATGAACGGAATTGTATGCACAAGGTTGCAGGTTCGAACCCAGGCAAGTACTAATGTGGCTTTTTCAAAGTTAAACGTACTTTTTTAATTATTTTAAGACACTTCTGACAAACGGTGAAGGAAAACATCGTGAGGAAACCTGGATTCCAAAATTTGGGATCTGAAATCGCCAATCCGCAGAGAGCAAGCGTGGTGATCAATGCTCGTGTCTTCTCTATATGGGAAGAGGCATGTGACCAGCAGTGGGACGTTTACAGGCTGGATTATTAAACATGAAGAAGATAGGATAAATCTTTCAGAAACGATTATACAATGAAGGTGAACTTTTTAGCACGACATACAATTTAGGGGCGTATTCTGATGAAAACGAACTAAACCAAAATTATAATAGTGTGATTTTAGAACAGAATTACATGAAAACACACTTAGATCATCAAACTAATTACTAATTAATGTTTTAAATATGAATGTGTTTTATACACGTTACTGGGTGTTGGCAAACATATAATAACGAGAACCATACAAAACAAACAAAAAGAAGGCAGTCAATTGAGAAATTAATTACATATCATTTAAAGAATGACAACAATAAAATAATAATCAGTGTGTTTTTTAATTTAGTAAAATTAAAAATGATACTGACACCTTCAACTAAGGGTAGTTCGCATTCAATAGAATAAGGACACTAATCTAAAGAAATAATCATTAAAAAAAACTTACCACAAGTATCAAGCTGTTCAGAATAAGGGTATTCAAAGGAACATTGACACAGACTGTTTCTGCAGACAACTCGCTCAGAGATGTCATTCAGGAAACACTCGCTGTTTCGTGTACATGTGTCGAAGAGACCTGAACAGAAATATTAGGAATATTAATAAAAACATAGCCTCCATATACATTTAAATATACATCAGAAAATTCTCCAATAATTATGTTGTCATTTATTTTGACAGCTGTCAAATATGTCAGAATGAAGATTTTTTATTGATGAACTGATGTTCAGTAAACAGCCTAAACAGAATAGAGACTTAATTCAAGATCAGTACATAATGATGTCTGACCTCTAGGTTTTCTCTCGATATCACATAATTTCTATACCTACGACTGATACTCAATCTTTTAAGGCATACCATAGCTGGTTTTGTTGGACTACGACCATAATGTTATGTCTCTTTTTATTTTCTTCAAAGTAGGACTGTAGCATGCTAATATTCAATTAATTGTATAATTTTTTCACTGCGACTTTGTTATTTCGACCATCAGTAATTGATCACCTAAATGTAACATAGAACAAAACAAAACATTATGATGACAAATGGAATTTTGGACTAGGAGCAGGAGTTCGCGGTGACGTTACATAGTATTGAGATGCTGGTTATTATTTTATCTTCTCTTACCGATCTGCGGCCAGCACCCTCCATCTCTATAGTGGAAGCCCTGCAGACACTGGCAGCTATCCTCCACGCAGCTGCTCGCCGGACCCAGGAGTGTCGTGCACTGAGCGGTGACGTTACACAGTGTTGAGATGCTGGTCAGCTCTGAAATATTGAGGACATGTTAAAAAAATATAATATTAAAAACTATATCGATCTCAGAAGACGCAGAACGAAGATCCCTTAAAAAGGGATCAAAAAAAGTACTTGGAAATAACTCGTCTTTAATTAATTATCAATATATTTTTATTATTCATATCATGATTCTATTTAAAACTTGAGCCTCAGAAGCTCTCTCATTCCAAATAAGGCAGAGCCTGTCTTTTGGCAATCAGACTACTGATAAACTTACTTATATTAAATTCGCGTAGACGCCCAGACAGCTCATCACACGCAGATTTGTCATTTTAAAATCGAACCCATCAAACCACAAGACCAACAGGGGCAACAGGCCAGTCCAATAAATAAAGAACTTAATTATAGTCTCACCTGGCCAGCACACATCATTAGCTCCCACAAAACTGTCAGAACATTGACACGTGGTAGTTGTCTCGTTGTTCTCAGAAACGCACTCAGTATGCTCAATAGTGCAGTCCTCGTCAACTAAACATGTGCCGCCGATTGCTAGGAAACAGAAAAAAAAATAATAATCAGGATAAAGGATGAGAAAAATGGTTTTGTTGAATATTAGAGTTTAGTCCATCCATCTAAAACTTTAATACCTAGGTACTTGTACAGTTAAAATAAAAATTGGTACCTAATAATTACACATACAGGAAGTTACCGAAAGGGTACCTATATCTATACAAAAGGGGTGAAGAGTACATCTGGTATAGAGTCAGTTTATGAGCTCAAAATGAGTTTATTAAATAACTAGCTGTGCCTGCGACTTCGTTCGCGTGGATGACGAAACTTATCAATGAGTTTTTAACCGCAATTTTTTTTTTTTTATTGTTTATACTTTTCCGGGATAAAAACTACCCAGTGTGGTGCCCAGGATAATAAAGAATAATTATACCAAGTTTCATCGTAATCGAACCGGTAGTTTTTGCGTGATACCTGAACAAACAGACAGACAGAGAGACAAAATTTTTTTTTTTCACACTTTTCGGTTCGGTGTCTGTCTAGTAACACTCCCCGCCATTTAGTTTTTCGATATTTTCAATGTACAGAATTTTCATTTCAACAGATTTATTATAAGTATATAGATTAATATTAGTTATCGAGTACTGTTGTATGTAGTAAACCTGAAAGACATTATTTTGATATTAAAAGATTAATAAATAATACTCGATGCAGTACTCACTGGGAGCGCAGTAACCATCTATAGGTTGGTATCCCTCGCCGCAGAGACAGACAGAGTCCTCGCAGATCATGTGGTCAGTGCCGGTACATTCTGAAGATGCTTGGCACTGGGCGCCGAGCTCTGGAAATAGGGACATTGTAATAAGTAAGAAATAGAGAAGAACAATATTAAAAATAAGAGAGCAGGGAAAATTTACTGAAAGTTGTAAAATATTTGGTATTTTAATTGGTACTCATTGAGAATGGCTCACCTTTGAAAAAACATAAATTAAAATCAGATTTATGTAAATGATGTATATTAAACAATGTAATGCAAGTTAATTCAATTGGCATTACATTGCACAGTATGATAGTTACAGTGTGATATCGCAGATGACAATAAATACATATATGAAGAAAATAACATGTCGTTTAGTTAAGTACTCGTACTTCTGTTATCTTATTTATTAATTATATACCTTACGTCTATCATTACAGGTTATTACCTAATTCAGTATATTAACAAGCCCTGAAAACCAAAAACACTTCTTCACTTAAAAATAAACAAAAAGTTAACTCACCCAATCCATTGGTCAAACACAGACCATCAACCGGCGAGGTCCCTTCAGGACAGGTACATATGCCCACACCTTCACTGATCTGTGCGCAAGGGATGTCCATGGACCCAGCCAAGCAGTCCCCATTCGATTGGCAGGCCTCACCAATACCTAAAAAATAGTATAAAAAACCGACTTCAAAATATACCTATATAGTATAGAGACTTGTTTCTTATGGATCCCACTGTCAACCAAATAAATGGGACCACACGGGAAGCATCAGCTTTCAAATAAAAAAAAGAATCATCAAAATCGGTTCACCCAGTCAAAAGTTCTGTGAGAACAAAAATAAGAAATACGGTCGAATTGAGTACATCCTCCTTTCGTGAAGTCGAAAAAAAACATTTTTTTTTATTACGTATCCTTTTTAAGCTCTCTTAAAACGTAAAATTACTGACTCTAGTTGCAGGTTCTAAAATATAATTCCAATGGAGAAGAACCGACAAGAAACTCCATAGGTTACTCTTATAAACACAATGTACAAGGCTTAGATAAAAAATGTCCAGGATTAGGTACTATTTAAGGGCGCCGATTCCGATCTTTGCGAACTAAACTAAAATTAAATAACAATATCCGGAGACAAATCACACGCGCTGTAGAATTTAAAATATACTTATGAGATTACGTCTTTAACATAATAATGTTTTAAAAATGTTTACACTTTTGGTCCTCGTTTCTGAGTAATTAGTTCGAATTTACATTGAATACTCAACTGAAAATGTAACCTAATGTCTATATAAACTTTAAATAAGGTTTTTATGTAAAAGATTGCGGGCCAACATACATAAATACATGTTATAATCACGCCTCTTTCCCGTAGGGGTAGGCAGACACAACTTCTTTCCACTTGCTACGATCCTTACATACTTGTTTCGCTTCGTCCACTTTCATTATTACCTTCATACATGCTGTTCGGTTTAGGCCAAACGCTGAACAATAGGGTTAGTAAGATTGTGATATTATTATGTCTATTAAAAATAATTGTACAGAACATGGTTATAAAAACATGCCCAAATAATACATAACGGTATTATCGGTTTGCTTGTAGGAGCCTGAAGACATTTATAATTACAGTTTTTAGTAGGTAAGAAAAGGTGTAACCTTTAGGGTGCAGCCAGATCTGACGAACGGGCATTACACGAACAGCATTACACGCGACCTCCTCGCGAGCCGCTTGCGAGCATAGCGCGAACGCACTTGTGTCAATAACGCCGTCCGCCGTTAACATAGCTTGGGAAAAAGTATAGTTCACTTACCGACGAACAATCTACACATGGATCTACTATCATCCCACACTGCCTGCCCCGGAATACATTCACAGCTTCTCAAATAGAAGGGTTCTTGAGGGTCAGAGCAGCGAGCAGCTGAACCGAAGGTGTGGCACATCTCGTCAGTGACGCACGAGTCGGATAGACGACGGGTAGCTAGGGGAAGAAGGGTTAAATATAATAAATAATAATATCCTGGGAGTACACACGGTAACCAGACAACTGATAATCATACTTATATATTTCTAAATACATAAATATTGCATTCTGTGCCTCGTTAGCACGTTAAGCCGTTGGTCCCGACTGTCATACTTTGATCTTTGGAAGTTATTAAGTCAGTTCTGACATCCAATCTTCCTATGGGATACTATGTTTCTATATCTCATCACAAAAATATTGTTCCTGTGTGGGAATCGAACCCACGTCCTCCGGTATAGTAGTCAGCGTCACGAACCACTGGACCAACAGGCCAGTCTATATAATGTAAAAGTCTTTAGAGTTTATACAGGGTGTTACTGAAAGGATATATCTAAACAAAAGGGTTAAATAGTATAACTCGTATAGAACAGTTTACAAAATTTTAGAACAAAATTAGTTAATTTGATTATTGATAGTTTCATTAACAACTTTACACAAAAAATCAAAACCAGACAGAATACATATCACATTTAGCAAGTGATGTAACACATATCATATTTAGCTTTTAACTTGTAAGTACGTAAACCTTAGCCATATTTAAGTTATATCTTCATGATAACTACGACTTGTCAGGAACGCATTCTCTCAGCGGCCAAATATACTGCAGTTCAGTGGCACATTTGCTATGTTTTTTAAATTTTGTTTATCGGCTCTATATCACATATACTCTACACCCCTTTCGTATAGATATACCCTTTTGGTAACACCTTGTAAATCTATTATTTCTCCGTACCTTTGACACAATCCCTCATGTTTGCTTCATAGTAGACATTTGGTGCACATCTGCAAAAGCCTCCGATCTCTCTCGCGAGGAATCCTTGGCACTGTTGGGCTGTAGATGGAGAACCGAGATCTGAAACAAAAGAAAAACATTAAAATTATGTTTCAATTGTTTGTCGCGGTGGGGAAGCGGTCTAACGACCATATGCAGGTTCGCAGATGCGATCCTTGACTAGTAGATTTGATTTGATCCTTGGCTACAAATGTTATATATATATAGTACCTTCTTAAAATAGAAAAAAGTGATAAATTATTTAAAAAAAATCGGATTTTTTTTTCTTTTTTTTTAACTGGCCACAATATTCATTCAAGAAAATCTTTTTTAGATCTTTTAAAAATGAATACTAGTACTACATAGATTTCTTCTTTTCATACACAGTTTATGATAGTATTACTATATACTTATATAATATAATAAAATATGTAGTAAACATATATACTATATGTTTTTTACATATTTTGTGCTTACAATTCCGACCTATAACTAGACCTATACTCTAGGTACAGCCGTATAGGCTATTTTACTATTCTCTTCACTCCTTCAGTCCTTCCATTGTTATTTCCTTTCTTACTAGCGAACAAACTCACCAGCCAAGCACAGCATTCCATTGGCACTCGCATAGTAGCCCATAGGACATACACAGGCACCCAAACTTGAGCACACGAACGGAGAGTTGCAAGTGCCGCCAACCCCACACGGTACGCCATGCTGTCTTACACCTGTTACGTTGGCAGCATTGGCTGTCAAAGTGACGGCTGGAGGTTCTTCGTAATTCATCTGGGTATCGGCTGGGGGAAAGAGAAAGGTTATTTTAGGAATTAATAATAATATTTTGGGATAATGCACATGGCCATTTGGTCCTAAAGTAGGTAGGGTTTACTATGGTAGACGACTTATAAACATACAATGCATATATTTCTAATATTCTAAATACATAGTACATACAGAACAAATGATCATGCGGATCACACAAAGATTGGCCCTGGGTGGGAATCGAACCCCGACCTTTACTTTTGCAGTTAGGTTCACTAAACATAGATCAGCAGACTAGTCAATTGTTTCTTCTATGGACAACATCACATGCATTGCTCTGAATCAAAACTAAGTAGTTAGGTAAATTTTGTGTTATGGAATCAGAGACAACGAAGGTAAAGCAAAAATGCGAGAGTGAAGAAAGGTGGTTGTCTATATTGACCCGTCCGGGGATCGAACCCGATGCCACAGAGATGACGACACCTTGAAAACCAGTACGAACGCCACTCAACACAAAGTTTATCAAAAACAGTCGCCAAAAACATTTAGAATTTTATTGACCTATAATATTTTACTTAAATGCCTCAGTCTTACATTTTGATTGGAATGGAGGGGCTCGTGGCTAGGTGTTAGCCGTACGGCTTGACCGATAATACAGGTAAAGCCGCGCTTACCGCGGTTGGTCCGTGGATGGGTGACCATTTATAACATACCGAGACCCCTCCGTGTTTCGGAAAGCACGTTAAACAGTAGGTCCCGGCTGTCATACATAGATCTTTAGCAGTCGTTAAGTTAATTCTGACAATCAGTCTTACAGGTCTTACTATGGGATACTGTGTTTCCCAGTAAAATGGGTTGTGGAGGTCAGATAGGCAGTCGCTCCGTGTAAAATACGGTATTCAGCTGAATCCGGTATGGCTGTAGCCGACCCCAACATAGTTGGGAAAAGGCTCGGGAGATGATCTTACATTTTGATTCTAAAAGGCTGATCAACTCAAAATTTACTTAATCACCAATCAAACCTTATATTAAGCGTTGTGATTGGTTGTGAGTCTTTTGATCAACCAATGACAGTCGTTATCAGTTGATTTACCAACAGATTAAGTTGATCAGCCTTTTAGAAACCCGGGGCTAATCTTTATTAATATCCTTGCATATAGCCATATTCTTACCACTAGTACCCACAGCACAGAGGAAGGTGTTCAGGTTGCAGACACCATCTTCGAAGTGGCAGTCTTCATCCAACACACAGCCATCGCCCACCACTAAAACAAATGATCACTTACTTAATTATACCCGTTTTATTACCCGATTGCCAAGGAAGGGTTATGATTTTTCCCTTCTAAACGGTTTGATGTATTTTGACAGTTAATGAATTGATAAATAAGTCTCAAAACCGAATGGCGGACTTACGGAATTTTGGCGGTAAATTGTAAGTTGTCATTAATCGTACATAATAATGTAATAAGGAAGTACGTCTATCTTTAACATTTATATGGCAATAATATTGTTTTTTTCGAAAACTTTACAAAAACGTATGCCACTTGGATCCAAAATGTAATGAGAAATGATATCGTAAATAATTATTATGAAGCCTTAGAGCGTTTTCACATTATCCGATATGAAATTCACGTATCCAATATCCGATATCGGATCGGATAGTGTAAAAGACATACAACACATGTTGCATTTACTTGCCCCCGACATCGTATCGGAGTCCGTAAAGATATCGTGTCGGATAATGTGAAAACAGTCTTGGCAAATCATAAAATATCATTTTTTATGATGTTTACTATACATACAATTACTATATATTATATACAATTACCTACTTGTTTGCTTTACATGTAAGGTTATGTAAATAAGTATCTCATATTAATTTTAGAGTTTCAAAGTCACCTAAAAAAAATCCTAAGAACCATACGATTGTCTATATATTTTTTAATGAGTGATGTTTCACTTACCATGCCCAATCTGCCGGCACTCCCCCCTCTGTCTCTCGTAGTACCCTTCAGCGCAGTCACACCTTCCAGCATTGCAGGTCAGACTGAAAGGGTCCCGCAACACGCTCATACACTCCTCTTGTCTATTACACGGCTCCCCGAAGTCGATGGACTTCCAGCAGCGGCCGAGGTAGTAGTGGAAACCTTCTTGGCAGAAACAGGTGCGTTCTGGAAAGAGTTTTTATATAATTATTGCACACTGAAAATACAACAACAAAATGGCGGCGATGAGGTTCGCCACCCATTACGAGAGCCGCTTCGCTACGTAATGTAAGAGAGGGAATGGATGGTAAGGTGGATGAAGTATGTCAGATGATGGATGTTAAGACAAAAATTAAGAAAGGTATGCTGACATGGTCTGGCCATGTCGAGGAATGAATGAAGAACGATTGACAAAAAAAGTATATAAGGTGAATGTCAATGAAAAAATGCCACGTCAAGAACACTCTAAACCGAAGAGCATGTATGAAGGGAATAATGAAAGTGACGAAGAGAAACAATTGTGTAAGGATTGTAGCAAGTGGAAAGAAGTGGTCTCTGCCTACCCCTTCAAAGGAAAGAGGCGTGATTATATGTATGTATGTATGAAAATACAAGAAAACTGCAGTGTAAAACCGTGCAACCGCAAAACCGCCCGAGACGTACACACTACGGTTTAAAACTCAGTCGCGGAAAAAAAACCATCAGTGCGGCCGCTTCCATTAGTTTCCTTTACTCACAAAATAAGGCGGTTAAAATCCGCGGCGGTTTAGCCGTAGTGCGGCCTTAGCCTAAGCAAGGTTTGACAGAAACCAGGGCTTACAGCTAGTTAAGTTTTTATATAATTATCTTAAACAATAATAATCTTAAATGTTATGTACCTTCACTATCTTCAGACTGCCGGCATTCAAAGTTGGTCACCAGATGTGAGCACTGATGATCTTCTACACAAACTGAATTGTGGTACGGGGCAGCTGAAAAGAAAATGGCGATTTTAATTAGTTTTTAAATCATTAAAGATTAAGGCTTATCCATGGATGGGTCTTATTTCGTTCCATCTACTGATATACTGTCTATAGCGTGCCTTTCTAGGGCTTTGATTTGAATCGAAAAATGGAAGATAAAATCAATCCACAATTTCCAACAATCGCATTTACAAAAATACAAAAAACACAGTCGAATCGAGAACTTCCTCCTTTGGAAGTCAGTTGTTTTCAGCTCAATCAGTTAAAGTAATCTGCCGCAAAATTAAGTTGCAAGATACCACCCGAACCTTACATGCATAATATTAACATTGCAAGTTAAATAAAAGCTTGTAGATATCATATAAAAATAACCAACAGTATTAAGAACCTCCTCGTTTTGAAGTCAGTTAAAAATGTCGTAAAAATAAACCAGGATATACCAACCATTAGCACACACCGTGCCGCCCAGCACCGACTGCTGTCCAGGCGGGCAGACGCAGACGCCACTGGAACAGACAGCACCCAGCGTGGTGGAGCAGTCCGAGTCCTGGGTGCAGGTCCAGAGCGAGAGGAACAAACAATACCAACCATTAGCACACACAGTGCCGCCCAGCACCGACTGCTGTCCAGGCGGGCAGACGCAGACGCCACTGGAACAGACAGCACCCAGCGTGGTGGAGCAGTCCGAGTCCTGGGTGCAGGTCCAGAGCGCGACGACCGAGTGGCTGTGGAGGACGCATCCTGGGGAGATGGAAACCCTAAATAAATAAATAAATAAATGCGGACAACATCACATACATTGCTCTGAACCCAAGGTAAGTAGCTAAAGCACACGTGTAATGGAATTCAGAGACAACGAAGGTACCACAAACAACCAGACCCGAGACAATATAGAAAAGTGATTTTCAACATTGTCCCGTCCGAGGATCGAACCCGGGGCATTAGACCTAGCGACACCTTCAAAACCGGTCGTTGTGTAATTTGCTTAAAAAATATAATTAATTGAGAGACTGATAATTAACTGAGATTAGAGACGATTACTTGGAACAATTCATTACACCCCCGACTGCAATTAAATGATCGGTTAATTACAAATATTTGACTTGTTTTTAATTTTTTAGTTTACTTTTTTAATATTTTTTTGACATGGCAGGCGTGTTTTTTAATATTTTAATTATATTTTTTTTATTTAATACCTTTTAGTGAACAACTCAAAAACATGACACAAAACAAAAAAAAAAAATCGGAACCCTTTGTAGGCGATTTCGACTCACACTTGACCAATTTTTTATTGTCCACATAGCCTATGTCACTCGGGATAACTTAAAGCTTCTAATGATACCACAAACATTGAAATCGGTCAAGCCTTTTAGAAGTTATGGTGGAATAAAGAAACTCACAAACATACATACATACATACATACATACATACATGAACCCTGAAAACATAACACTCCTTTTTGGGCAGTCGTGTAATAAAGAAATTGAAATAATTTGCTTTAAATCATGAAAGGATATTATAATCTACTAATTAGAATAACCGCCGATAAATTATAGGTATACAAAAAAGTGCTTATCTAAGCAGGTGAAAATGTCTTGATATGAAAATACTTCATATTGATAAAAGTCAGTTTGAAACAACATAATATGACGAATCTATACTTATAATAAATCTGTAAAAGTGAAAATTCTGTACATTGAAAATATCAAAAAAATAAATGGGGGGGGTGTTACTAGACCGACACAGAAGACAAACATTGATAAGTTTCGTCATCCACGCGAACGAAGTCGCAGGTACAGCTAGTGGTCTAATAAATTTAGTACTTCTTAATCTTAAAAACCTTAAGATTATGGGAAAACTCACACATGGCCATCTGATCCCAAACTTGATAGAGCCTGTACGCCTATACTATTACCCAGACAATTGGTAAACATACTTAGTTTACATATATTTAAATACATACATATTAAAGTTCTTAAATATAAAATATAAATTATTCATATTCGCTCATTTGGATTATGTATTTAATTTTTAATATTGTTTTATATAACCTTGATTTTGTTAATAACCTTAATTTAATGTTATATCAATTCAATTCTGTTTTTAATCTTGCTTGAATTTTGAATTTTGTTTTCGATCTCAATGTTGATTTAACTTTGTTTGTCTTTTATTTGTTTGTAATTTTTGATATTGTTATTAATACTTGGTTTAGATTTTAATATTTATTTTTAAATTTAATTATGGTTAGTTTGGGTTTGATTATAGTACATTTTAGTTTCTCACTGTGATTGAGAGCTTGGTTAAAAGCATAACCTGTGTTCGGTGAGTATTAAAACTCACCTAATTATATTGTAATGCATGTTGTGCTTACCTGTAAGAAATTGGTACACTAGTTTATAAGTTATTGCATGTATCTCATCTTTGTATTAGTGTATTCAATTGTTGGTGAGCCAAATAAATAAAATTAAAATAAAATAAAATAAAGTTGTTGGTCTAAAATGTATGACATTGAAATCAGAGTATAGGGTACTCTGATTTTTATGTCATGTGCACAGATGTTGGTAAACCTATTTTATTAAATAAATAAATAGATACTAGATAAATTACACTCCAGACTCAAATTTCATTTCAAGAAAAAAATGATCATGCTCCTGCTGCATCACACAAAGACTTGTCTAGGACAAATCTTTGTGTGATGAGCACGATCATTTGTTCTGTGTCTGGGTGTAATTTATCTATAATATGTATGTAGTTATTTAGAAATATATAAGTATGTTTATCAGTTACTAGGTTACCATAACACAAGCTTTGCTTAGCTTGGGATCAGATATCCGTGTGTGAGTTGTCCCGGAATATTATCATTATTATACCTCGTTAATTAGATAAAAAATAATGAAAAACACTTACCTAACACTAAAAACAATTTATCAGACCACATTTTGTATAACAATTAAAAATATTTTAACTTATAAACTACGTAACATCACTGATTCACTTTTGTTACTGAAAAAGAAACCAGCGATTATTAATCTTTATAATTTTATCAATAATTTTAGGCAATAGTCACATTATTATGTGTAGAGTTGATAATGTTTAGATAGGACATGATAACACAGTGGTATTTGTCAATATGTTAATTACCTTTGAGCGATATGCTGTGGGTTCGATCCCCATTACAATCTAAGCATAATATACCTTTGTAAATTAAAATCTAAAATAGTTTTAAATGACGATCAGTTTTAATGATTTCTTTGTGATAAAATGAGCTTCTGGTTCGAATATTTTATATATTTTTTTTATACCTATTTTTATATAAGGTGCTATAAAAACATCTGCCACGGCTTTAATGGGAGGTAGTATGGTGTTTATAGATTACAATAGTAAAGATAAATTATTGATTATTTATCATATTTTTTTTCATACAAAAAAAATAACGTATAAATTTGAATTGATTTATTAGTATAAAACCATCCCGTGTCAAAAGCTGTTGCCGCTCCGCACCGAATTCAAACATTTCGCAAAACACCGCCGCCGCGCCGCCGCCGCTTTTCATACACTGTTGCCACATGAGTAGATAAACGGAACAGAGGCAAAGCTTCGAACAACCGCTCGAATCGGTTGCACGCACACAAGCGCGCGGGGCATGTGTGCGTGACCACTGGCCGCTTGTCACATACGCGGCGAGACTGGAAAAAACCAGTTTACTTAGATTGTACGCTGGCACAGCCAGTGTACAATCTAAGGGTCAGTCCGACGCACGCTGTTTGTTTTGTTAGTTGCAAGTTTAAGTTTTTATAAGTTTAGTTGTTAAAACGTGATATTATATTAATAATAATGGTTGTTTATTGTACCGTGTGTATGAATAATAATAGAGAAAACAAAAATATATCATACTTTAACTATCCCAAGGAGTAGGTACAATAGGTAAGTAAATATTTGGTTATTACTTTTTCAAGCAAGTACCTTTATTTTATTGTATGATCCTTTTTATAATAAGAAGAGAGTAATTTGTACAACACGGTAGGTATTTTTTATTTTTAAAAAACAAAAATTATAAAAAGAAAATTCTTAGAGTAAGTAATTTGTAAACTATTCTATCATACTGACTATTAAAACTATTTAAAAAACGTTTTGTTTAATTTGTCTTCACCTATTGTGACAACCCTAACAAAATAGGTAACAATTTTGCACGTTCTTAAGAAGCTTTGCCTCTGTTCCGTTTATCTACTCATGTGCTGTTGCCATTCCTATCAAAGGATGCCGCCGCCGCCGTTCGTCGCACGCGCCAACCGACCGCCGCCGGTCGCCAGTCGCCCTCGCGAACCGACTGCCGCCGGTCGCCAGTCGCCACGTGCCCGCGCGTTCGGAAGTTAGTTTTAGCGGTTAGCGACAGCTAAGATGCCTCCCAGACGACAGTATTCCAATCAAGAATATCTTGAAATGGTATTGTGCTACCGCGAGTGTAACTCGGTGTAACACGGCCGCTTTGACCCGCCTCCGGTTGACGCAGGCAGGCCTTCAGACTCGGCCGAACTCGAAGAGGAAGTGCTTCAGTGTCATCCTCTTGCGAGCACCAGGGATGTTGCTCGAGTCTACGATGTGAGCGACAACTACGTGTGGTGACTTTTAAATCGTGAAGGGCTCCATCCTTACCACTTCACAAGTGCCGTGGCCTCCTCGCTCGCCGGATTTAACCCCTCTAGACTTTTTTTTGTGGGGTCGTCTGAAAGACCTTGGTGTGGTGAAAGAAGTGTGGTAGAACTAAAAAGGCGCATCAAACGCGCATTTAGGCAAGTGAAAAGTGAAACGGACACATTAAATAAAGTGAAGAGACATGTATGCAAGCGTGCCTTCATCTGTGTGCATATGCAGTGTAGATAAGTAGGTACTAGGTAGGGAGTGAGTAAATAACTGTAAATACGGTGCAATCGTTGTAAATAAAATGATAAATTTTTAAACACGCCAAGTTACTGTAATTTATCGTTATTCGATATTAATCTAAGTACCTACTGTTTGGTTTCTTAGATTTACGCGAATGTTAGACATTGAAATAAAACTACTTTTTTACGGACTTTTAATAAAACCGCGACAGCATCCGTAAAAAGTAGTTTTATTTCAATAACTACTGTTTATAAATAATAAGAAAAAAAAATGCGATTCTTACACTAACTTGACAGTCACACAAGTTTATCATCTTATTTACCTACGTCAGTTTTTTTTGAAGAATGCTGTAGCCGTTTGCAGGTAAGTAGTTGCACTTTTAAAACACTTGTATCATGTATGCCTGCGTATTATTGCGTACCTAGTAGATTATGTAGTGACGAACTAGTCAGCTGATTACAGTTTTCATTCACAGAAAAGATGGAAAGAGATAGCAGTTGTTTTCATTGACGAAGCGTCACATTGCGCGCGTAATTTGTGAACCACGTTACGCAGAATAGAGTCAATGTTAATTTAACTATTTTATGTTCTCAAATTTAATTAACTGTTCCGGGGTACGAAAGTTCTTCACTATTGTAATCTATAAACACAATACTACCTCCCATTAAAGCCGTGGCAGATATTTTTATAGCACCTTATATATAAATTTTATATTTAATATTTTTTATTTATTATTTTATATTTATTATTTAATATTTTTATTTAATATACAAAGGTATATCAGGAATATTTAATAAATGTATTACTAATTTATTTATGTATTACCATTTCTTTTGTTTATATTTCTAGCAAACTTAACTAAAATAAATTTATTTCTCGTATGTATTATGTATTTATAGTGAGAAAAATACATTTTTGATTGTGGTTGGATATACTTTTGAGTTCGTATGTATAACAGTCAACTTATAAGAGCTTAAGCTTTTGAATGATGTCAGATAACATCAAAGTTGTTCAATTATCGACTTTAATATTTCATCTGTCATCTATTTAATGTAAATGTAAGTTATAATCATTATTAAAAAATCTGTATTCCAAAAACGCATAGACTTGTGTCATAACATATGTATTTTCATACTTTTCCCCGATAGATGGCGCTATTCTCAATACTCAAACGGATCTTGTTGCAAATGCCGCGTCTAACCATTCCCTACTCTACACGTTATCGGGCCAATTATGCAGGTGTTAAGATTAGTTAATACACATTATCTTTAGTCACTCGCAGCTGTGAGATAAACTATCTATGAATTAACCACATGTTTATCTAAAGAGTAAATAGATATTTGGGTAGGCAACAATGTAAAGGGTTGTCAGGTGTTCAGACAATGTGAGTATATAGGTATACATGATAATATAATGTATATTATATATCCTGGGACAACTCACACATGGTCATCTGATCCCAAACTAGGTAACCTGTACTATGGTAACCAGACAACTGACAAACATACTTATAAATTTCTTTTAATTACATATTATGAATACATTACAACCTGACACAGAACAAAATGATCATGTTCATCACATAAAGATTTGACCTGGGTAGGAATCGAACCAACGTCTTCCGGTATAGCAGTCAGGGTCACTAACCACTAGACCAACAGGCCAGTCTAAAATGTCAAGCATATAAGTCTTATTTTTAAAATATCACAAAAATTCCTCTATCACACAAAAATCTTTCTGATATCTATGCTCTATCCATTGGTAAAAATCATTAAAAATCACATGATTTTCATCGTGGTGGCCTAGCGGTTCAATGAACGGATTTGTATGCACAAGGTTGCAGGTTCGAACCCAGGCAAGTACCAATTATTATTATTCTCTTTATTTTCTTTAAATACATACAAAATACATTTTTAAATATATACAATAATAACTAAAAATATACATTTAAAAATATAAAATGTAGTTTCCAACCGACATCGGGAACAGGGCCCAAGCTGCCGGTGGTTAGGGCTCCAGAGAGAGGAACCTCCTCACAATACGCGCCGTGTCGAGAAGTACCGCTTTCTGTATCAAACCCTTGACCCAGGCGCCTAGCGAGAGCCTCTTAAGGTGTTGGTCGAGGCTCTTGGCTATTATGCCGTTGGCTGTAACGACTATCGGGACAATGATTGCTGAGTCCACCTCCCACATGTCGACAACCTCGTGCGCTAAATCCAAATATTTAAGTTGTTTTTCTTTTTCAGCTTTCACGAGGTTCTCGTCATGAGGAATAGTGATATCAACAATGATTGCCCGACGCTCCGATCGATCTATCACCACTATATCAGGCTTATTTGCTACAATAGTCCTGTCAGTGATGATAGATCGGTCCCAGTACAGTGTGACACGACCATTTTCGAGAACTGGGTCGGGCACATACCTGTAGTACGGCATCTCGGATTCCACAAGTTTGTATCTCAAAGCAAGCTGCTGGTGGATAATCCTGGCTACTTGGTTATGCCTGTGCAAGTATTCGCCGTTAGCAAGACGAGAACAACCCGAAATAATATGTCTTAAGGACTCACCTGGACAGTGACATGCCCGACATATGTCAACTGTACCGTCCTTTATGATATATTTCCGATAGTTATTCGTCATGATAACTTCGTCCATAATTGCACATACAAACCCTTCGGTTTCTCCAAAAAGATCACCGAAGCGTAGCCAGGCTACGGACGCTAAGAAATCTACATCGGACCCATGAAGGGTCCGGTAGTAGCGCCCGTGGAGCTCCTTGCTTTGCCATACAACCTCGCGGTCCTTGACGCTCAGTACGACAGGTTTGTGCCAGTTCTCTTTGCCTAAGGAGAGCGGTGTTAGGCCCTTATCCACTACCACCACATCTCGATGCATCCCCACGTCGACTTGGAGAAAATACTCCCTGAGGTTACATACCTCGCGATTATGGAGGGTCTTAGCATTTAGAAAGCCTCGACCCCCACATTTCCGCGGGATATATAACCTCATTACTGAAGAGCGTGGGTGATGCATTCGATTTGCGGTTAGTAGTGTTCGGACTCTCCTATCCAAGGCGTCTAACTCAGTCTGAGTCCACTTGAGTACACCAAAGGAGTACATCAACACTGGCATGACCCAACCATTAAAGGCACGCACCTTGTTGCCGCCTGACAAAACACTTTTTAGTACTTTGTTCAAGCGGCCAAAGAAACGTGCCTGCAATGATTGTTTCACATCAGCAACGTTGATACCTAACGCCTCTGACATACCCAAGTATTTGTAGGTCTCCGTTGCAGAGAGAGACCTTAGGTTTATGGAATCCGAGAGCTGTATACCCTGGGATTCCACAATCCCACCTCGCTTTACATGCATGACCGCACATTTGTCAACACCGAATTCCATGCTGATGGAATTACTGAAGCTTTCAGTGATCTTCAGTAACTTCATCAGCTGCAATCCGCTGGTGGCAAAGAGCTTAAGGTCATCCATGTATAGCAAGTGGGAGATTACCTGGCTCCCTCTCCTCAACGAATAGCCCAGCCCCGAATTCTCAAGCAAAGTGCTTAGAGGATTCAAGGCCAAGCAGAACCACAGGGGACTCAGACTGTCGCCCTGGAATATTCCCCGCTCAATCCTAATTGGTTCCCCACCCTGTTGGATATCCCGACATCCTGGATAGTGAAGAACGGTACTCCATTGCCCCATACATGACATCAAGAAGGCGCGTAGAGTTGTATTAATTTTATACAACTCCAGCACCCTCATGAGCCATGTATGCGGTACCGAATCGTAGGCCTTCTTATAGTCTATCCAGCATGTCGACAGATCTTTTTTAGAGCGGCGAACCTGTTGGCAAATAGCCGTGTCAATAAGGAGTAGCTCCTTAGTGCCACGGGATCCACTCCTACATCCATTTTGAGAGGCAGAGGCATTATTATTATTATTAATCATTTATTTTAGACCAAAAGTCCATAAAATGTTAGTAACAATGATCTTAACCTATTGTTAGTAATTTAATATAAATAAATAAAACTAATTCTACTTTACAGTCTACATCGCGTGCAGCCTAATCCAATGGCCCAACATTGGACTGTCCCATTTATCACACAATACGCTCAAGATGCTGTGTGAACTGCCACGCATTCTGCTGAGGCTTTTACAAAAGTTATATGTACTTTCTTAATTATTCTAAGACACCTCTGACAAACGGTGAAGGAAAACATCGTGAGGAAATCTAGATTCCAAAATTTGGGATCTGAAATCGCCAATCCGCAGAGAGCAAGCGTGGTGATCAATGCTCGTGCCTTCTCTATATGGGAAGAGGCCTGTGCCCAGCAGTGGGACGTTTATAGGCTGGTGTTATATGTGTATGTATTAGATACTTTCCCAAAAAAAGTAGAGTGGACTTTGATCAGGATACTCTTAAAGCTAAATGACGTTGGTATAGTAAAACATCAATAAAGACATCTGACTCATGGGTTGAATCATATCTGTGATAAGACAATTTATGAAAACGTTTTCGATAATATCAGAAACAGATAAAGCAATCGATAGGAAATATTATATGGCTATAAATGAAATGAGTACAAAATGCATATATTTATTACACATAAATATAACAAAGAACTGTCAAAACGTTTGGTAGACTCTACTCGTGATCAGAGAGCTGGTTTGTTCCTTGCACTGAGAATCGGCATAGCCATTCAACGTGGCAATGCTGCCAGCCTTCTGGGCACGTTTCCCGCCATTGACAAGGATGACGATGAGTTTTTTGACGCGTGTTAGTTTTATTTATTTATATAAGATTAAATTTTAGTATATGTTTGTTCTTGTATTAGATTTAAGTACTGAATTGTAAATAAAGTATGCGGACAAAGAACCGACTTCAATGTAGATAGAAGGTACCCTAATGATGTAAACAAAATTGAAATACATCAAAAATAAAATACCGCGAAACTACCGTCGACTTGGGAACCTACTCCTCTTGGAGTATCTTTTAAAAGTATTGTGTTATCCACTACATAGGCCAAAGTTATTTGGCAATACTCTGACACACTTATGAAATCTGAAAAAGGCTTGCAGCCTTGCACCATTTTCCCAAGGTATGTTGTGGTCGGTTTTCAGTCTCACTGACAGCTGAACACCAGTATGTTATAGAGCGACTGTCTATTTGATCTCTACAAAGGTACTAGGTTAAGGTATGTATTGGTAAGGTCTAAACTATTTCAGAGACTTGAAAAACTGGCAAAGATCAACATAGCGGGCAGTAATCCACCATTTAGCCTGTTTTTCGAGGCACGGAGGGGTCTTAAACTTTGATTATTCGAATCGATACTTAGGTAGGTCGGTAGGTACTAATATACGGAAGAGACATGCTTACTTAGCATTCGTCTAGCTATCCAGTGAGAGGATGATCCAGTATATGAGGTATGCCTATGAAAGTGGGTAGACATACAGCGAAACCCGAAAAAGAGATGGATGGATTGTTCGAAAGAGAAAGAAAGTGAGAAAAGAAAGGAGTGTATGCTGAGATGACGAGTAGTAGAGATGAATAGAAGATAAAGAATATGCGCTGACCCTAAATAATTATTATTTACGTACTAATACGATATAAGCTAAAGTTTCAGATTATAAATAGGTACTTATACTACCTAACAGGTTTTGATCCAGGTTAGTCATAGAAAATAGAAATGCGGATAAACTGCATAACATAACATACCATCACGCCTGTATCCCCGAAGGGTTAGGCAGAGGTGTACCAATGTACACCCACAGTTCGCCGGTATGTTTAGGTCCCATGTAATAGGGGGCGAGCCTATTGCCACTAACCGGACACAAATCCAAACTCCGACCTGCTGCTGAGAATTTCATAGAAAAACCCAATAACACCTTGGTCGACTTGGGAATCGAATCCAAGACCTCTAGCGTAGCAGTCGCGCTTAGCACCACTAGGCACGAGACAGTAAACTGCAATACTTAGCTATTACCTACCTATCTACCTTTAACTAGTTTTTCCATTATCTTGAGGAACCTATAAAACAAAATCAGGTTGGAGTTTTAAATTATAACTTAATACAGGCGGGCACCGATTTGTTCTTTAGTTTTTGCGTTTAGTTTGTCCTCCACCCCGAATAGCTGACTATAAAAATATCAAAATGTCACAACATGTCTTACGGGAACGGGGTATTTGCGAGTATACCAGGGAGAACAGCTACCATCTACATAAATCTATACTTATTATAAATCTGTAGAAGTGAAAAAACTGTACATTGAAAATATCAAAAAAATAAATGGCGGGGGGTGTTACTAGACCGACACCGAACGCAAAAGAGTGAAAAAAAAAAAAATTGTCAGTCTGTTTGTTCAGGTATCACGCAAAAACTACCGGTTAGATTACGATGAAACTTGGTATAATTATTCTTTATTATCCTGGGCACCACACTGGGTAGTTTTTATCCCGGAAAAGTATAAACAATAAAAACCAAACTTAATTTTGCGGTTAAAAACTCATTGATAAGTATCGTCATCCACGCGAACGAAGTCGCAGGCACAGCTAGTTTCATAATATATTCACAAAACCGACGTCATAGCCCATAGGCCTACCAACTACAACGTATTTATTACTTTTCTCTATGTTATTAGTATTTACGATGCGTCATGTAATGAATAAAAAACTTTGCATAACTGTTCGTATCGCTGCCATCTTAATTCGAATGACGTCACGAGTGCGTGTTAAGCCCTATATTTAAATTCGCGAACTATTTTTGGTGTTATTTTCTTATGAGTTATAAGGTTGTTAGCCTTTTAGCAACCTTTAACCAATTCGAAAAAAGTAAAGATATTCTTTGAAGTATTTTTGTCATCATCATCTCCCGAGCCTTTTCCCAACTATGTTAAGATCACATCAACTAGGCTACCAGTCTTACCGGATTCAGCTGAATACCGTATTTTACATGGAGCGACTGCCTATCTGACCTCAACAACCCATTTTTACTAGGAAACACAGTATCCCATGGTAAGACTGGTTGTCAGAATTGACTTAACGACTGCCAAAGATCTATGTATGACAGCCGGGACCTACTGTGGTCTCGGTGTGTTATAAATGTATTTTTAATATAATAATATATTTTTTATATTATTATAATATAAATTCTAGGGCAATGGAAGAATTAATATCTTGATCTAGAATGTAATAAAATCTTATTCAATATACTTAATAATTGCATTTAAAGTCTTTTATATATTTTACGTACTTAATTAACAAATTCGAATATTCTATGACCAATGTCTTAAATTTAATTTGAGTTATCATGGTGCAGTGTATTACTGTATGGTATGGCTGTGGGAGACATATACACCGAGAAATTTTAATAGTTGTTTTCCCGTGGCGAAATAATCTTGTCTTTGTAATACAATCGTTTTATAAACAAATAAAATATAAGAAACCAAAAATGGCTGATTAAACCATTTACCACAAACCAATCGTATTACCTTTTGATACCTACGCTCGGCGCAAGCCGGCCGACCGGTCGCGCAGCCGTTGACCCGCGTGCTTTTCAATCAGCTGATAACTTATTATTAAAAAAAAAAAAACAAAAACCCCCAATTTACCCAAAAAGTTGTTATTTTTTTTTATTATTTTGAAACAAAGACAATCTTAATTCATTTTTTTAATCCATATTTCGAAAGTACTCCTTATGGCTAGTTGTTCAGCCGCGGGAAAACAACCATTCAAATTTCTCGGTGTATCTATAGATCTATTCAAATGCCTGTCAGAAAATTATAATGTAATTTTAATTATTTTTAAGTGTAATTTTTTAGTTTTCAATTAGTACCTAATCTTTAAAAAAATTTAATGTTTTTAATTGTCAATTTGTAATTTTTGTAATTTTATTTTTATGAAGTCATTTGTATTAATTATTATTATTATTAATTCATGCACCTAATATGAGTCCTATTATTACTCGAAATGAATGAATTTGAATTTGAACTACGCAAAAAAAAATCTTCATTAGAAGTTACTTGAAAATCGTGCGTGTATCTGGCAATCAAACGTACGTATATTAAACAATATACTGGTAATTTTATTATGGTTTTTTATTTACTATCTATAAGTAGGTACTTACGTTTAAATTCAATTTCAGTAGATCTTTAAAAAGATGTCATGCACTCGGACCCCATGACCCGAGCGTTTCAAAACGTTTGGTAGACTCTACTCGTGATCAGAGGGCTGGTTTGTTCCTTGCACAGAGAATCGGCATAGCCATTCAACGTGGCAATGCTGCCAGCCATCTGGGCACGTTTCCCGCCATTGACAAGGATGACGATGAGTTTTTTGACCCGTGTTAGTTTTATTTATTTATATAAGACTAGCTGTGCCTGCGACTTCGTTCGCGTGGATGACGAAACTTATCAATGAGTTTTTAACCGCAAAATTAAGTTTGTTTTCCGGGATAAAAACTACCCAGTGTGGTGCCCAGGATAATAAAGAATAATTATACCAAGTTTCATCGTAATCGAACCGGTAGTTTTTGCGTGATACCTGAACAAACAGACAGACAGAAAGACAAAATTTTTTTTTTCACACTTTTGGGTTCGTTGTCGGTCTAGTAACACCCCCCGCCATTTATTTTTTTGATATTTTCAATGTACAGAATTTTCACTTCTACAGATTTATTATAAGTATAGATTTAATTTTAGTATAGTTGTAAGTGTTTGTTCTTGTATTAGATTTAAGTATTGAATTGTAAATAAATGTTAGACCATTACAGTAGTTAAAGTTTAAAATATATTTCAGTAAAAGTACCTACATAAGACGGAAAGACATGGCCGGTTTTTTGAACGGCTGTTTTATTTTCAAATTAAACCTAATGCCAAGTAATGGCAAAAATTGGCCAAAAGATTACCAAACAATCACGGCACTTGGCCTGAGGATGTCACATGAACTGAACTCCAACATTTTATTTATTTAAGCCATTGCCCACAGCAGGGCAAATTCCTTTATTAATTAATAATAATAATATTCCGGGACAACTCACACACGGTTATCTGATCCCAAGCTAAGCAGAGCTTGTGTTATGGTAACCAGGCAACTGATAAACATACTTATATATTTCTAAATACAGACATATTATAGATAAATTACACCCGTCTGGGTGTAATTTATCTATAACCAGAACAAATGATCGTGCTCATCACACAAACATTTGTCCTGGGTGGGAATCGAACCCACGACCTCCGGTATAGCAGTCAGGGTCACTAACCACTAGACCAACAGGCCCGTCATAAATTATTATATTACGGTATTAAATTATTACGGTTTTTTTTTCCTAGAACCGCAGTTTATTATGGAATCGACCTCTGAGCTAAGATGGAAATGTTTCTTTAGTTTGTCTTAGTGAATGATTGAGCTACTTCGTTGGCCAACAGAGACGCTATCGCCATATTGGAACAGCTGGCTGTCACTTTGCATCGTTCTTCCTCAGTCTTAACTGTAAGTTGATCAGCCTTCTAGAAACTGGAGGTGACTCTCATAAAATTATCAATTGCTTGATAGAAACTGAAATTACAAGTCAAGATCGCTTGACTAGTCTAACTGCCAGTCGTCAAACTTGTAAAGTCGTAAGTTGTGCTTTCCCCGCGATAGATGGCGTTGTACATCGTCTCTGAATTGCGCTATGGTTTCGTTACGCGGAGGTTTATTAATACAGTCTTGTTAAAATAAGGTTAAGAGGATTTGGATTTAACAAAGTTGATCACATTAAAGGTAATTTTTGGATAAACCTCGCTTTCGAGGTTTTATATAACCTTTATAACACATAGTGAAGCACAAAAAGGATAAGGAAAGGAAAAGTATTATAACTATCACTTATTAAATATATATTATATGTATATATTATACTAGCTGATCCCCGCGACTTCGTCCGCGTCAATTTCTGTTATTATGACCGCGATTTAGAATTGAAAAAAAAGGTATTTCTGCGTAAAGGATAACCACTCCACCACGGAAACGAAAAAAAAAAAACATAATGACAGCTGGTGTAGGTACGCACAAGACAGCGTCGCAAATACTACCCTCTACGTAAATAATAATTACTCTACAATGAAACCTTATTTTACTATTCTGTAAACGACAAATAAAACTCTGTAGCAAGTAATTGGCAATAATGCATTAATTTCGACCAAATGATTACCTTAAAAAAGGTTATAGTAAGTCAATCTTAAAAGATAGACATATACTGTCGCAGACATTTTTTTAGATCATTCAAAGAGGAACAATTCTTTCATACATATATTTTGGGTAACTCGAACCGTTTACGCAGCGCACGCAACGGAAGCTTTCAAGTATGAATATTTTTCCCCGTTTTTGTGACATTTTTCACTGCTGCTTGGCTCCTATTAGTCGCAGCGTAATGTTATATATCCTAAAGCCTTCCTCGATAAATGGACTATCTAACACAAAAATATTTTTTCAATTCTAAACAGTAGTTCCTGAGATTAGCGCGTTCAACCAAACAAACAAACAAACAAACTCTTCAGCTTTATAATATTATATATTAGTATAGATAATTATTAAAACTACTAGCGGCCCGTCCCGGCTTCGCACGGGTATTTAACACATTATTAATAAGTTAGGATTGAAGGTTTCTGTGTTATTACTACTATTACGCTCTTTATAATATTAGTGTATAGACACTCCCGTACCTCAGTGATGCTTAAATCGCATAGTTAGCCGAGCAGAGTGAGCGACAATCACGCGACTTTTTTCTAATTCTTATATTTTAAACTCGTGATATCTTTCGAAGGGAATGTCCAAAGTGAATAATTCAAAAAGTTACATAAAGGTATTGAAGCAGTCTTGACTATGAAGTAATTTATTTTGATAAGGATCAATACCAAGTAACAAATAAAGAGCCTTTTCTAGCGGCGTCCTTTCAATAATATTTTTTTTAATAAAATATCTCTTATTGTGACCTAACTATAATAGTTAGACATATGCTGTCGCGACACTTTTTGTAGATAATTATATGTTCTACAAAGACGTAGTACATTATTTTGTTCTATAATCAATAGTTTTCGCAGCGCACGCGATGCAAGAAAGTTTTTTTGGTAATTTTTTCACACCTTGGTTTACATTATTGAGGTTTTAGCATGGATCCCTAACTTTTTTGAAAATTTTATATAGCCTATGTTCACCGGAGATAGTGTAGCTTCCCAACAGTGAAAGAATTTTTCAAATCGGTCAAGTAGTTTCGGAGCCTATTCATTTCAAACAAACAAACAAACAAACAAACAATCAAATCTTTCCTCTTTATAATATTAGTGTAGATGCCAGGGCCCAGGTTACAATGAATAATAAACTTAATACAGTTTTTTTGTTATTTCCATGTACAAAACAAAACCAACTGTCATGTCAGGAACGCATCCTCTCAGCGGCCTCATTTCAAACATTTATTCATTCACTAGCTGCGCCTGCGACTTCGTTCGCGTGGATGACGAAGCTTATCAATGAGTTTTTAACCGCAAAATTAAGTTTGTTTTTTATTGTTTATACTTTTCCGGGATAAAAACTACCCAGTGAGGTGCCCAGGATAATAAAGAATAATTTTACCAAGTTTCATCGTAATCGAACCGGTAGTTTTTGTGTGATACCTGAACAAACAGACAGACAGAAAGACAAATTTTTTTTTTCACACTTTTGTGTTCGGTGTCGGTCTAGTAACACCCCCCGCCATTTATTTTTTTGATATTTTCAATGTACAGAATTTTCACTTCTACAGATTTATTATAAGTAAGTATAGATTAGTAGGCAACTTATAAAAACGATGTGTGATTTTAGTAACCTACCTTTATATAAAGAATTCAAGTGCTTTAATGGAAAAAGAAAGAACATAGATTTTCCATGTTTTTCTTACATAAATTGTGAAATATGGATTTTTACAAGAGTTATATATACACACATACATATAATCACGCCTCTTTCCCTTGTAGGGGTAGGCAGAGACCACTTCTTTCCACTTGCTACGATCCTTACACACTTGTTTTGCTTCGTCCACTTTCATTATTCCCTTCATGATGCTCTTCGGTATATACACATTTTATAATGTGTTTTTTTAATGTATACTTTACTAATACAGACAGAAACTTTGAGGCTGTGCTAGTATTATAAAACCCAATAGAAAAACTTAGTTGATGACGTAATCATTATGACGTAGTTATAATGACGTATTATTAGCGTCAACTTGACCTGAACTATTTTGGTTATCAAGATAGAATATAAATAGCATTGAAATATAATTTAAGTTATTTTAGCTTTTACGAAGATATTTCATAGTGAGAGATTGATGAACAAAATTGCAGTATTTTCTGTAGATTCATAAACGTTAAAAAGATATATTGTACTGCAACTAGAAAAAGCCCTATAGAAAAATCACTTCAATATAGTCCCCGAGACAATATAGTGATTTTTCAGGGCCTCGATTCAGCTATTTTAAATGCATGTCAGTGGTCGGTCAGTGTACTTACTTGTCATTGTGCCTAATTTTCGTATTCAGATAAGCCTACAATAAAATCTCATTGAACTCTCGAAGAGAATGATCGTAATCACCAATTAATGATCGTAATGACAACAAAAAGCCAATCATCGTAAAAATTACCAAATGAAGCAGGTCATAATTCATACGGTCAATTCAAGCAACTCCTTGAGTGTTTGTGGTACCTTCGTTGTCTCTGAAGTCCATAACACGCGTGCTTTAGCTACTTACTTAGGGTTCAGAGCAATGTATGTGATGTTGTCCGCATTTCTTATTGTTTATTTATTTAAGTATAATTTACCGTAACTATACTTAATACTAGCTTTCCCCACGGCTCTGCCCGATATCGGTTGCCGCATTTTCGGTCGCCTTGAGTTTCTTCCAAGGCAAGTAACGTGATGTTAAATTACCTATTATTTCCTCGAGGATTGGGTCAAAATAAAACTCATTTAGTTGAATAATAATTCATCCAATTCTTAGTTTTACAAATATTAATGTGACAGTAACTTTGTTGGTTACGCTTTCAGGGCTAAACAGCTGAATCGTCTTGAAATGTGGTATGTAGTTAACTTGAACTACAAGAAAGGACTATAGCTACTTTTTACCGCTGTAACTAGATCCATGAAGGCAAAACCACGAGAAAAAGGAAGTCAAGTTTACCATAAAATATTGACCTTCAATGCGACAAAATTCGTGCTAACCACGAATCTATTGACCCCGACCAGTAAGCGTGATATGTAGCCCTGTAGGTACTGTTTAGCCGAGATAACATCGCATACGATAACAGTCTACAAGTAAAAGTTACCGATTATCGTTACAAGAAAGGGCAGCACGCAACCTGAATCGAAATATTTTGATGTTAAAGTTAAGGAAATCGTGACGAAAATTGTATTGTAATTCTATTATTTTTAAGCTTTCACGTTGATCAATGCTTGTTTTCTTTATGTGTATGATTTTGTAACTATTTACAATCTTGATTCTTCTTCATTCAATTAATCTTTAGACTGCAATATTCTCTCATAATGGCTAACGCCATCTTGTAACGGAAAGGAAAACTATTTATACAGCGACATCTGTCGAGATTTTAAATCAATATCAGTTTTGTAATGATGCTACTCGATACTAGATGGCACTGAGCTACGCACTATATTAGATTTGGGCAAGTTGTTTTATTTTATATAAGTATAGATAAATAAATTAATGAATTGATTTAATTTTAAAAATAATCATGATTTACATGATTATTTTTAAAATATTTTATTTATTATAAAAATGGTTAGCTAAACGCGATGCTCAATGACTAATGAGTATACCAGGGGGAGGACACTCCGTACGTTTTGACAGCGACGTAAAAGGAGAGTCGCCATCTAGAAGTTGGCCCGAGTACTATTTACCATCTCCCGGGTACATTAAATTATCAACAGATGGCGCTATATCACAGTAAATTTTTTCATTATTAATAAAGTTATTGATGTAAAATTTAAATCTTCTTATAAATTGAAATACCAAAAGTAAGTGCGTGGAGTTGAGCCTTATGTTCCTCCCCCTTACTATAATTGTGAACTTACTCTGAAATTTTTGTATTATGATAGGACGAAACGTTCTATTAGAAATGATAACATGCATAAACACACACAAACGTACGCTTAACTGTCTGTGTGTGGGTATGTGATTAGTTTCGGGCCAATTTGTAGATGGCACTCTGTCAAATGAGTTTGCAATTTTATCACGTAAGAGGGCACTCTTTTCCCTCTATATTACTTTACTCTTTGGAGTTTACGAAACGTTATGTCAATTATTGTCATTGTCATGTCAGTCATAGAGAAAAGTAAATAAGTAGGGTAATGTCAGTCAGCGTTTATTTATCAAAGAGACACATTGATCGTGAAAAGGTTATATTTTTACAATATTATATACTAAAACAATAATGGCTGCAGATCCCTTAGACGAATTAGTGCAGTTCTTGAAGCCTGAATCACGGATAGACTTACAACACATAGCGGTGGATCATTTGGTAGGACTTTCTGGGACTGAAGATGGAATTAACACTTTACTATCTCATGATAAAATTATGCAAAGTATCATCTCATTAACTGATGATAAAGTTGACGAAATCGCTAAAAACGCTCTACTTATCCTTGTGAACATAACAGCGAGTGCTAAAGGGGTTACAGAGCTCCTCAAATTCAAGTCTGATGGGAACAAAAACATCGTAAAATTACTTTTAGGTTATGTTTTGAATCCTGATAAAAAGGACGCTGATGCAGCTTGTATGGCTCTATCCAACATCACACGAGTAGAATCTGAAGTAGAATCAACTGTAGACACGTTTTTGCCTGTTTTAAACGACATATTAAACGCGTATTGTCATGTCGAATTCAACAAAAAAGGTTCACATCTCAACTACATAGGACCAATGATTTCAAACCTCTCTTGCTGCCACAGGATACGAAAATGGCTGACAGAAGAACACCCACACATTCCACTATTAAAGCTACTTCCGTTCTGTAGCTATGAGCGCTCAAACATACGAAGAGGTGGGGCGATGGGAACACTAAGAAACATATCTTTTGATCCAGAATTTCACGATTTCCTACTATGCAAGGATTTAGAACTATTAACATACTTATTAAACCCAATTATGGGTGGTGAAGAGTATATAGATGAAGAAATGGACGCATTACCTATATCGTTACAGTATCTACCGAAAGAAAAACAACGGGACAATGATATTGACATACGAAGAATGATTTTGGAAACACTAAACAAACTGTGCGTGAGACGGACAGGTAGGGAGTTTTTAAGGGACAACGGAGTATATTACGTCTTACGAGAGTATCACAAATGGGAAAAAGACCCAAAGGTACGTCTTGCTTGTGAAAACGTAGTAGATATTCTTATACAGAAAGAGGACGAAGTTGGGGCCGAAGACTTGTCAGCGGTAGAGATACCGGATGATATGAAAGACAAGTTTGAAAAGATGGACGAAGATTATATTAAGGAATAATAAATATTTATATATTATTGTTTTATATTCGTTTTTTATTTAATTTCTAACTTGATTTTCTTTAAAATATTCTGTGTTAAGAAACATTTTATCAAAAACTTATAGTACCTACAGTGACATGAGTTTAAATTTTTTATATGTAATATAAATATTTGTAATATCAGGGTTTAAAGGAAACCTATTATGTCCTGTATGCCACTTAGAAAGATTTTTAATTTGAAGAATAGATATTGAAAAAAGTCAATTAAATTGAAAATTAAAACTTAATGGGTATAGAAATGAAACAATGAATACATACTTACAAACATAATTTTTATTGGTAACTTATTTAGTAAGAACAGCAACAAATTTTGACGAAAATTAAACAAATTTTGACGAAAATTAAACAATGTCCTTTTAATTACAAGTAATCTTATTATTAACAAATAAATGAAAAAAAAAGAGCAATTCAACTGTTTATAAAAATTGCTGAAAAAAATCTAAGTATAACATAGCTTAAGTCAACAGGGTAGATGACTAGGTATGAAAAGTCGAAATTTATTTTGTCCGCCATTTAAATAATTAAAATATAATAGACACGTATTTTTCTTTTATCAAATCAATAAAAAAATACGAAGATAAACCGCTTTAAAGATCAGGAGTGGGGGCTTGTGACGTCACGGTTAGGTACGATTTGTGCTTGGACGCGACGTCACGCAAGAATTGTACTCGCTGTATCTTATTAATTCTTTATTTACGGGACAAAATAAAAAATACGAGTCTAATATTTTTTATTATCTAAAAGATGGACATAAAAATAAAAAAAATTGTCATCATCCCTATTCTAAACATAATCAAAATAATACTACATTAAAATTATTTTTTTAGTCAGGTTTTTTTTATGAAATAAGGCCAAACTACAAAACTGGGTTTACGACCTTCCTTCAATCTTTTCCTTTAGCAATTATAACATAATTAAATGTCTATTTCCCTGCAAAATGTTTTAACAAAACTACTAACTTTTTTATCTGTCGTTGGTCAGATTAAAGAAATACCTTTATTTGCATAATCTACTCTGAAATAGAAATGTATTTCTATTATAACTACAATTTATTGCAATGCATGTATGTTTGTTAGTCTGTTCCTTATGTCTAAACTACTGTGCCTCGATTCAGCTATTTAGTTTTGCTTGAATTGACCGAATCACCTGCTTCATTTGGTCAATTATACGATTACTGGAATTCCGGTAACTGTCATTACGATCATTAATTGATCATTACGATCATTCTCTTCGAGAGTTCAATGAGATTTTATTGTAGGCTTATCTGAATAAGAAAATTAGGCACAATGACAAGTACACTGACCGATCACTGACATGCATTCAAAATAGCTGAATCGAGGCCCTGAACCACTAATAATAGGTAGAAAAAGAGCTAGCAACGTCGGGGGACGGTCTAAATTATTACCTTGATCACAAATATTCAAAAGATAGTATTTTATCGTTTATTTTAAAAAGTAGAAAACGTCTTACAATTTTAATTTAAATTGAGAAACTAAATAAGCCTCATTGCCATTGGTCATTAACTCAGTCGTTTTAACGCATGCGGGGAGCCCCCGAATACGAAATAACAACTAATAAAAGCGCACCAACGAAATCTCAGGCGTTACACCGCATGCGGGACCCGAATACGGTATAACGACCACTCAAAAGACGTTGCGTTAACAAAATCTCCCGCACCCCGAATGCGGCAACCGACTAATGAAAACGTTTACAGCTATTTAAGGCAATTATTAATATTGAATATACGTACAATATGTTAAGAAAACCCAGGGCCTCGAATCAGCTATTTAAGAGTTGCTTGAATTGACTGAATGGCCTGCTTCATTTGGTCATTTTCACCATAATTGGCATTCTGCTAACTGTCATTACGATCATTCTCTTCGAGAGTTCAATGAGATTTTATTGTAGGCTTATCTGAATACGAAAATTAGGCACAATGACAAGTACACTGACCGACCACTGACATGCATTTAAAATAGCTGAATCGAGGCCGTGGCCGACCCCAAGGGGTCGAAATAAAATATGAAAATTGCAATATCAATAACAATAATAATGAATTTTGAAATAGCCAATTTTGCTTATTAACTTAGTTTTTACTTTTTAGGGGTATTTTTTTACATTTATTTCAGAATTTGATATCGTAAGATCCGTGAAAATATTGGTAAAGAAATCAGATGACGGAGATCGGACCTAGTGCGTAAATTACCTTAGAAATAGTTCTACGGCTACTACGGACCATAATTTCACGGGTCCAGGGGCCCAATGCCGCTATTTTAAGTCAGTGAGTGGCAGGTTAATGAAAGTTCCAGTGTATTTGTTATTGTGCCTAATTTTCGTACTCTGATAATTTTAATTTAATGACAAATGTACACCTACTTGCCACTGTTGTCAATGTAGGATTGCCCGTGACTGTTCATTGTAGGCTTATCTGAATACGAAAATTAGGCACAATAACAAGTACACCGGAACGTTCATTAACCTGCCACTCACTGACTTTAGCTAGCGGCTTCGGGCCCCAGATCGGATTCAGACCGGACGTAGTGCGAATCCGCTGTTACAATCCCTTCACGGACGGGACAGGGGTTTCTTAACATACATACATATATAATACTACACTTTAAGTACATACAATATATTTAGTCAAGCGGCCTATAGTTCTTAACCCCTTCCATACGCGCTTTACGCCTTTCTGATGGCGTCGCGCCTTTTATTTTCATGATCACGTGAGCGCCTTTCTTAGAATAGTCCGGTTTATACGATGTGTGGCATTCCTGAAAAGATAAATTACATTCTTTAACCGACGAAAAAAACGGAGGAGGTTCTCAATTCGACGCGTATATGTTTTTTTTTTATTTATGTTTTTGTTACAACTACAGTCAATAGCCAAATCTCCATACTAATCTTCGGCTTTTCATGTCATCGAAGTAATTACTTTAAAAGCTTAATTATTATTTATTACTATTATTTTTCTTTAATAAAATGTAACTTAGAAACGGGAGGTCTGAATTTCATAATCTTTGATTTTTTTACTCATCCCCACCCAGAATAAATTTAACAATAACAAATTTGGGCATTGGGACTTACGTTTGTTATTAATCAATAGATAGTCCCTCTACTATGTATTTTCTAATGGAACTGGTCTTGAGTGAAAATTGGAAGAAGAGAGAGGAGGCCCTTGCCCAGCAATGGGGCTCAAAACGTCAAGACATAAGTGTTCAATTTCACTCTTTTGTTTTACACTAACAAATATCTACTCCTACCCACATGTTACTACTAAAATCACATTAATTATAGTACGCGCGTTATCATCTGAGTCGTCAGGTCATAAAAGTCAAAAAAGATAGGAATGTGCAGCGCGCCGGACCCTAGTTATCGATAAACGGCTACCTGCGCACGTTCTAACGATGAGTCGCTAATTATTTGTACGATTCTGATGGGTCGGTTTCCAATATAATTGCAGTGCAACGTTCGAATATTGTTTATTTTTTAATTTTGTGGACAAGGTACTATTTACCTATATATATATACAAGAGAATAAACGTTACTTATCGATAATATGTCTATAATTGTTACGCCCTTCACTAAACGGCTTCATAAGACCCATAAGTGCAAGCGAGATAGATATAGAGAAATGATTATATATACTATACTATATATATAAGGTGCTATAAAAACATCTGCCACGGCTTTAATGGGAGGTAGTATTGTGTTTATAGATTACAATAGTATAGATAAATTATTGATTATTTATCATATTTTTTTTCATACAAAAAAAATAACGTATAAATTTGAATTGATTTATTAGTATAAAACCGTCCCGTGTCCTAAGCTGTTGCCGCTCCGCACCGAATTCACGTAATTTGTGAACCACGTTACGCAGAATAGAGTCAATGTTAATTTAACAATTTTATTTTATAAAATTTAATTAACTGTTCCGGGGTACGAAAGTTCTTCACTATTGTAATCTATAAACACAATACTACCTCCCATTAAAGCCGTGGCAGATATTTTTATAGCACCTTATATATAGTATATGTAACTCACATTCTCCCAATCATCGGACGTGTCTGGCGCAGACTGCGCGACCGGCACCGCGGGGCGGTACTCGTCGTCCATCACGTACAGCTGCGTGTCTAACATGTGCCGCTTGGGACACGTTGACACGTGGTACTGTAATAACAAGAATAATTATAACAACTATTCATGAAAAAAAATTGAAATTAATGAAAGTTTAACAAAATTTTCAAAATGCTGTAAGTAATAGCTAAGGATATATCCATATCAACTACGTCAGCTTGCAAACAAAATAAAACGGATCATAATCGGTCCATTCGTTTAGGAGCTATGATGCTACACACTGACTAACAACTCAAACTTAGACCACCCCTTTTTTGCGTTACAACATAACATCACTCTGAAGCAGTAGTAAGCTTAAGTTGTTAATTCCTTATGCTGTAAACCAGAGACAATAAAGATACTACAGAAAAGCGGTTTCTTCTATATTGACTCGTCCAGAATTCGAACCCAGGTCCTGAAAGCTTGAAAGCTAGTGTGCACGCCATTCAACCACAGAGGTCTTCCAAAAATGAATATCCTTAATTCTTGTACGATCCTTTAGCCAACATTATGTCTACTCTTTTTGTTCATTTTATGTATTTTTTAAGACAGCAGTATTTCTACTTATGCTATAATTATATTTAATATTCCGGGACAACTCAAACACGGTTATCTGATACCAAGCTAAACTCTACGAGAGCTTGTGTTATGGTAACCAGACAACTGATAAACATACTTATATATTTCTAAATACATACATATTATAGATAAATTACACCCACAGAACAAATGATCATGCTCATCACAAAGATTTGTCCTGGTGGGAATCGAAGCCACGACCTCCGGTAAAGCAGTCAGGGCCACTAACCACTGGACCAACAGGCCAGTCCAACACACAGAACAGAGAAACCTAAATAAATAACTGCATACTCACGTCTAACTCCACATCATTAACAACATGAGTGGCATCGAAGGGGCACGGCACCTTCTTGCTGTCCGGGTGCTGCTTGCGACACTTCTGCAGGTGAATGTGCATCCTATAGTGCTCTACCTGGTGCGCCATGTTGTAGGGGCATGAGATCATGTCGTTGGGCTTCGGTTCCATTGTTACTGGGGATAGAGTAGAATTAATTAAGATATTAGGTTATACATGTATAATTATAGTATATCTGGAAGAAGTTTGTTAAGATATTATGGGTTAGGAGTTTTATAATTTAATGTTATATAATACATACATACATACCATCACGCCTGTATCCCCGAAGGGTTAGGCAGAGGTGTACCAATGTACACCCACAGTTCGCCGGTATGTTTAGGTCCCATGTAATAGGGGGCGAGCCTATTGCCACTAACCGGGCACAAATCCAAACTCCGACCTGCTACTGAGAATTTCATAGAAAACCTCAATAACACCTTGGTCGACTTGGGAATCGAACCCAAGACCTCTAGCGTAGCAGTCCCGCTTAGAACCACTAGGCCAACGAGGCAGTCTTCAATCACTTAAACAAAGACAAATTAAATGTGTAACCTTCTTTCATGCAGTTGGGTAAAAAACAAGAAATACAAGATGATTAATTATCTGAAAGAAACTGTACAGCTTACACGAGGTACATACCCCTAGCTAGGCACAAATAAAGTATAAAAGGGTTCATCTTAGCAACTCAATAAAATAATACTTCTTATTTCTTCCAATAATATACTATACCTACTTAAAGAGTTCAATACATACATACATACAATCACGCCTCCATCCATCATCTGACATACTTCATCCACCTTACCATCCATTCCTCCTCATACATTCAACGTAGCGAAGTGGCTCTCCGTAGGCCACTTTTCGCCAGAGAGAGAGTTCAATACTTAATACTTATTTTTATAGAAATTATTATTTAACATAACATCTCATTCTATGGTTAAAGAGCAAATGACTCTGTGTTTTAAATTTTTTATCACCAAAAATGTAACCTCAATACAACAAAGGTTCTTTTAAAATAGGATCATTTAAAGTTATATTTAGGTGCAGGCCAGACAGAAGAGACATAAGACGCAGACGGGGCGCAGACATTTGTCTCTACTGCATCCCTTTCATACAAAATGTATAGAAGCGTCGCGACGCAAAACATACAAAAGAGTCTTTTTTACGTCTGCACCTTTTGACAAATGTCCGCGCCCCGTCTGCGTCTTACGTCTCTTCTGTCTGGCCTGCGCCTTAGGATTTCAAATTATGGTGAAATATTGTTAACATTTGGTTAAGAGGACAAAAGGGGACACTTTTTTTTATACTTAAAGTGCCACATTTCCCAAATGATGATGACACTTATATTTTGAGTATAATAAACAATAATGAAATATTATTTAATAAGTTAAGTACATACTTAATTCAGCATGAAAATTAAAATGAAAGGGTTTTTATGATGTCATGTAGAGTTAACAAACAAGCTTGCAAATTATTCCAAGAAGCATGTTGGTTAGGTTAGGTTAGGTTAGGTTTATTTTGTGCTAACAAAAGAATATTGCATAAATGATTTAGAACTACCCTAAAACTGTATAAAAAAAAAATCTATAATAATCTTTTTGTTTTGCAAATAATTCAAAGCACTGAGGTTTATATTTATAGAGGTATAATTTATATACATCGCTTTCTGCACACCACAACAAGGACGTAAAGATTATTACAGTCTTGTACAATTTGTATAAAGCTTATACAAATGCCGCGAAATTTCTTGATTTAGAAAATAACGACAAGTATTTATACCACCATACCTAATTACAATAAGTGTGAGCAGTACCGAGTAATGATTTTACTTAAATTAAATAGATTTCACAACACAATACTCTTTCGATGACAAAATAGGCGCGATGAAGTTTATATCGTCAAAAAAATATCAAATAGCGCGTAAAAAAGTAAGTAGAATAATGAGCAGTTCTGCTAGGTAGTAGTTTAAAGTGTGTATTGTATTGAATACCTTCATAGACGGTTATTAAATTTGTCAATAAACCTGCCGAACTTGTTCTGAGCCAAATAACTTTCTAGTTTTGATGAAATGGTATGTCTTATATTTTGGTATATTATTAGGTTTACTTACATGTTTAATGAAGGTACTAAGAAGAATTTTCAGCTTTTGCAAGCTAATGCAATATAAAATAAGAAAATATTCAATAAACCGTGAAGCACAAAATGCAAGACTTAATTATTGAATGACAATTAATGACAAATGTCAAAGTCAGTCAAAACCTTAGAGTATAGATAACAAACTAGCCTATCAGTGTATGAACCGTGAGCACTAGTATGAACTAGTTTTATCGTAAATTTTGTATCAAGACGGAGCGCGCCGTTTTAATAAAACTATCTAAAACCCTAATATTATCCTAACAATGTCGAAACCATCGATATTTTCGCATATAAGTCTGTCGTTGCGCGAAAAATAACTTTAAATCAGTAAACGAATGTACTAGATACAGACAAAAAGTGCTCTCGCTTGGCACGAAGGAAAACTAGCGATACTATCGGTCTATAGTTATCTATAGTCTAAGGTCAAAACAAATGTTCAGTTTTGGTTTGGCAATGGCAAGGGCATGGCCTTAGAGAAATTACTAAAGCATAGAGGGAGCGTCAAATTTCACTATAGTTATACTCTTTTAACCTATGACACATTCACTGTGAAAAAGAAGGATAGATATATAGTTTTAAGGGTTGCTTGCAGCAATACTGTCCACTTTTTTTGCCTCGGTAGTGATGTGCCGTATTTGGTAGAGGTATCGAAATAAATTTAGTTCTTGACAGAAAATGTACTTCTATTGAATGTACGTTATTTTCATGTTACATCTTTATAAAACAACTACACTAAAATTAAATCTTATATAAATAAATAATACTAACACGCGTCAAAAAACTCATCATCATCCTTGTCAATGGCGGGAAACGTGCCTAGAAGGCTGGCAGCATTGCCACGTTGAATGGCTATGCCGATTCTCTGTGCAAGGAACAAACCAGCCCTCTGATCACGAGTAGAATCTACCAAAAGTTCATTAAAAATATTTCGTGCACTAGGACCCCATGACCCGAGCGTTTCAAAGTTTCAAACCCAAACGGCTCGAAAATATAATAACCTATTAGGTTATTATACTTTCGCCGCTTAAGGGTCTCCACAGCTCCAGCAGCAACGCCAAGAGAGGCCGCCGAACTTAGAACGTGGGATAGCGCAAGGGTGTCGACGCACGTTGCGTTGCGTCCCACACCAAATGCCTTTTTATAAAACATACATCACCAAGGCAATCAATATAAATTTAGTCCCAAAGGACAATGTCAGATTTCGGCCCACTCAATAAATTCACGCGGACACAAAGCTTTTACCTACAACAATTTAAGTATACATTTCTTTCTAACTTCTTAAAAAATGTTTAGTTATTATCTAGAACTTCACCAAAAATAAAATTTTGTAAGTAATCGTTTTGTTTCCGGCTTACAAAAGCCTGAATAATTTATTTTTGAGAAGTTCTATGCAAAAGTGGAAAACACAGAAAAGCTTCTGACATTAAACTACACAAAAAAACGTGAGAATTTTCACTGTCCGTGAAAAAAAAAAAATATTGGGCCTAAGTTACTATGGAAATCTGGCATTGTCCTTTACGAATTATCATTAAAATTAAATCATCGTTTAAAATTAAAACAAATACGTGATAGGTTGACTAAAAGATCTATTGCAACACAACTCCGCCAATCACAGTACTTGATATGAAATATTTGATAAATGAATGTGTTCGCGACAAAGCGTCACCAAAAATATTATAAAGTGTTTTTATAAGTGTACCCACATACATAGTGATAAAAGTTGTTAAATATGTTTTTATATAATTACCCACATGTGTAGGCGTAATGAAATTAGGTGAGTTTTATATACATATCCACCTATTTAGGTGATATAAACAAAGATTATAGTGATTTGTGATATTTATAAGTAAACAGTGTCTATGTAACAGTCCAGATAACAGTTTAAAATGTAAAATGTAAGTACGATCCTTTAAACCCTAATTTTCTTAGTTAAAACGTTAAAATATTATATAAATGTTGCATAGGCACCTAGTTTTAGTCTAAACCTAACTTGTTATTAATATTTGTTCGCGACAAAGCGTCACCAAAAATATTATAAAGTGTTTTTATAAGTGTACCCACATACATAGTGATAAAAGTTGTTAAATATGTTTTTATATAATTACCCACATGTGTAGGCGTAATGAAATTAGGTGAGTTTTATATACATATCCACCTATTTAGGTGATATAAACAAAGATTATAGTGATTTGTGATATTTATAAGTAAACAGTGTCTATGTAACAGTCCAGATAACAGTTTAAAATGTAAAATGTAAGTACGATCCTTTAAACCCTAATTTTCTTAGTTAAAACGTTAAAATATTATTTAAATGTTGCATAGGCACCTAGTTTTAGTCTAAACCTAACTTGTTATTAATATTTCATGTTAATAGTTTGTGTATTAGCGATAAGAGTGATAAAATAAACATTATTTTTTTACGGTGTATCATTTCGAGGTAAATAGCCCTTATATACTGAATATGTAATAATTAAAATAGTATATCTAGTTAGTACCATATCTCCCCTTTATATCACAATTTGTTTCATTAAAATATATTAAATAGTTTCGGAGATATAGTAAAAACAAAAGTTTGTTTACATTAAATAATCAGATTTTTTGACTTCTAACTGTAATAACTTTTTATTAAATTATAATTGAGTAAAACTAATTACATATCCAGATAGGGCATAAAAAGGGCTTTCTATCAATATATAGATGTAATATAGTTTAATTTGTAAACACCGAGAAAAACATAGAAACATGTAAATCTTATAGTAAAAATGTTCGCAAATAAAATGCAAAACAGGAGACGGTTTCGCGGCTCTCGTGTCGGTAAAGTTCCGTGGTACCTAAGCGCACGAGGTCGCAGGACTAATCGTAGTCATCGGCACCCGCGAATATTCCTTCAAGCTTCAAATAGTCAAGAAGCCGCCTCCTGAACAGCTATGAAGAATAAATAGGTGTTTTATTTCCACGGCAACGTTCCTTTCCACGCTACATGTACAAGATTCATCGGACCTATTATCACTCGTCCATCCGGAACCTATAGGTGCAGGACGTCAGCGTCTCGTTAGCAATAGCCACATACTCATACACGCTTCGAGCTACGCCCGTCTGGCACAGAATGTCTAATCTTTATGTTGATCGGCCTTTAGAAACTGGGAGTAAAAGTAAAAACATATATAAATTATGTAAATTTTTAATACATAAAAACAGTGAAAATACATTATTTTTTTATCTCTCTGTGCCCCGCGGTTTCACCCGCGTGAATACCTAAGTGTAATTCCTGATGTCTTTGTAGTTATTCTGTTATTCGGGGCGGAGACGAAGTAATTTTTTCGGCTATGCTTAGTCCAACAATTTCTGGCTCTTGAAAGCACTTTACAGTTTACACCAGTTCTTCTATCATTTTTTGAAGCATACTGTAAAATAAAACGACATTTGCTACATTATAATGACATAAAGTTAATTCTCGTATCGATTAGTATCGATGAAAAATATCTACTTCACTATCATAACATAACCTCACAAATAAACAAATTACTTTTTTTAAGATTAATTCGTTTACACGATATTATTAGTAAAAAAGATAGTCTGAAGGTATCATTATCAATCTAATGTGTATGTTATAAGTGATCGCATACAAAAATTACGCATGATTTTATTAGAAAATTGCAAAAAAACACTTACCGTTGAACGCTTACATATTCATTGATATCTTTCCGTAATGAATATGATTTACACGATAAAACAAAACGAGCCATATTAAACGCTTATTTATCTGTCCTTTGCACCTTTTGTACACAATCGAGTTGCTTATATTACGCAAAAAATAATATTATTTGTAAAATAAACAATGACCAGCAACGACTGACATTCACAACGTATGATACGACTAAATCAAATGCTTTGTACAGTTTACCGTATAGAAAAGGTTCTACTAAGCAACTATGTGCTCTTTTAATTGGTCGTGTAGTAAGAGACCAAATATGACCATTTGACAATTTCGGAGCGTCCATTTAGCTTTAAGCATATATGAGTCCATATATGTTTGTCTCTTTTATATATATAATCTGCACCATAAGAGAGAGGAGCTTGGATTCATCGTAATTTGTGTCTATTTTGTTCGCTCCCTCTATGCTTTAGTAATTTCTCTAAGGGCATGGCATTGACTTTGACAGCATAGAGTAACTGACATTGTTTTTAAGGGACAAAGGTAAACTCATACAGCCAAAATGCGTCTGTGTCTTGACATTTGAGGGGCTGCTGTGTTCAATTACTGCATTATTGTTGTATTATACTTTGCATGCGTGCGTATATTACGCTCTAACATTGTGTTCGAGTGGCATAGACAACGGTTTTCAAGTTTTTTTTTATTTATTACAAAGGACATTATTGAATGAATAACATAAAATATCGCCAAACTGCACTACAGTTTGTTGGCGATGTCGTTGTCTGCGGGTTCAAGCCCCGGACGCGTCAATATAGAAAAATACTTTCATCAGTCTCGGGCCTCACCGCCTCCCATGCGTTGACTGGATTATTTGCTGTCGTCTACATAATTATCCTAAATAAAATAGTCTTTAACGTGTTTTTATACGGATAAAGTATTTAAGAAATTAAAAAACAACAATTATCCATGATAGATATTTAATTAACTTACAAGTTTAAAATATAAGCCACATATTTTTGACTTTTTAGTTATCTTACAATATAAAACACACCTAAAATACGTATTAATGCTTAGAAATAAAGCTGTAATTTGATAAGAAGTAAAAATACAAACATCTTGTAAGTTAGCCCACTGGCGCCGCCGGACGATGCAACTGTTGGCATACTGACACGGAGTGTAAATAGCCTCGGGCCCCTGGTGTTTCTAGGTTATTTAAACTCACGTCGCAAAGACAGTCTTTTGTTGGCGGCCGGTAATGGTACAACAATAAAAAAGTAACGTACGTATACGGCCTGTGCTAGGCCTAGGTACGTACATACATATAATCACGCCTCTTTCCCGTAGTGGTAGGCAGAGACTACTTCTTTCCACTTGTTGCGATCCTTACAAATGTTTCGCTTCGTCCACTTTCATTATTCCTTTCATACATGCTCTTCGGTTTAGGGTACTCTTGACCTGGGGCCCGAGTCTGCTATTTACACTCCGTGTCAGTGTGCTCATAGTTGGCTCGTCCGGCGGCGCTCGGGCCCACTAGGGCGCGCTCGGGCCGGCCCGACTCTGACACGGAGTGTAAATAGCAGACTCGGGCCCCTGGCCTTTTTTCAAGACGTCTCCGATTTGGTCTCGAAATAATTTTAGTTTAATGACAAATGTACACCTGCTTGCCACTGTTGTCATTGTAGGATTGAAAGTGACTGTTCTTATCTGAATACGAAAATTAGGCACAATAACAAGTACATTGGAACGTTTATTAACCCGCCACTCACTGCTTTAAAATAGCGGCATCGGGTCCCTGACCGAAGCGTTAGACTTATAGCGACCCCGTTTTTCGAAAAAAAAAAAATATTACACATTGGTCTTAAAATACCTTTCGTAAGTATTCCCATGAAAAACACTTGTAGTTTTTTATTTTCTTAAACAATATTTTAGTCAACTATAAACAAAGGCAGCCTTGTATCATCTTAGGGCTAGTTCAGACACGGCGGGAACCGCGCGATTTCAGAATCGCATGGAAATCGCGCGAGTCTTATTTGTATAATTTATTGAGTAATCGGTCGGACATAACCGCGAGGCTACGGCAACCCAACCGCCCGAAATTAGAATGCTCCCGCGCGTTTCTATTACTATGTAGTCTTTACTTCGCGTTCAGTTGCGTTGCGGATACCGCGCGGTTAGCACGTCACAGTTCGTGAGTTCGCCACGGATCGTTTCGACACTGAACTACACTTCTCATCAAAAAAATCGAAACACTTTCGTTTTTATTGTTTTTGTCCTAATTTTTTACAAAAGAGAATTAATTCCATGAAAAAAAAAACATTATTGTGTAGCTGGCAGTTTGGTCATTACAGTAAGAAGAAAAAAATCAAAATTCGAAATTAGAATTTCATTTGTTTATCCTATAAATGAAATGAATCACTGTTTTGAGACAAATGTGTATTTAGGGTTGGAGTACGTTTCTCGTTTAAAAACTAAAAATTAGCGCTTGTCTTTAAACTTTTTGTTTCTTATTTCATTTACTGTGACTTTGGGACGTCTGAAAAAACTTTTTTTTCTAAAACATATGGATACTTCGCCCGCAGAAGCCGCCCAAGTGGTGGCATTGCTGGATTCTGGACTTAGTCAGCGTGTTGTGGCTGCAAGATTGCATCTAAGCTTATCATCTGTTCATAGAGTCTACAAACGCTATCGGGAGACTGGTTCGTTCACGCGCCGTTCAGGATCTGGCAGGAATCGGGTCACTTCTGAGCGAGATGATCGATTTATTGTAACAACTTCTTTACGAAATCGACGCCTTAACGCTTTTCAACTGCAGCAGCAGCTTCGCGTTGTACGAAGAGTAGCTGTAAGTGACTCTACAATAAGAAGAAGGTTGAAGGAACGCGGATTGGCACCGCATAAGCCAGCGAATGGGCCGAAATTAACTGCAGACCATCGAAGAGCGCGCCTTAACTTTGCACGCGAGCACCTAACTTGGTCATACCTTCAGTGGAGCAAAGTACTGTTTTCTGATGAGTGTAAAATTATGCTGTATGGTAACGACGGAAGGAACAAGGTCTACAGAAGAGATGGAGAACGCTTTGCACAATGCTGCATTGAAGAAAAGGTCAGCTATGGTGGCGGTTCGTGGACGGTTTGGGGAGGAATCAGCGCCGACGGTAAGACAGAACTTGCCTTTGTGTCTGGGCCACGGCTGCCTGCACTAAACTCTCATCGGTACATCGAACAGTGTCTTGAACCTCATGTGATGCCCTATGCACATTTTATTGGCAACGACTTCATATTCATGCACGACAATGCTAGAGCTCACACCGCGGGCGTCGTACGAGATTATCTTACCGAAGTCGGTATCTCCATTATGGTATGGCCAGCAAGAAGCCCGGACATGAATCCCATTGAACATCTATGGGATGAATTAAAGAGACGAATTCGAGCAAGAGATCCAGCCCCAGAAACACTTAGCCAGCTGCAAAATGCAATCCAAGAGGAATGGGATAATATACCACAACATGTGATCGTGACTCTCATCCGATCGATGAAGAACCGTATGGAAGCAGTAATAAGAGCTCGCGAAGGGAATACAAGTTATTAAATAAACGTTTCTTACATTTTTTTTCATTTACGCGTGTTGTTTTACCCATTTCCTTCATATTCCATACAGGGTAAAAATTACTCATTATACAAAATACGAAACCTATGAAGACTTAATTTGAATTTAGAACATTAACATTAGGATTTAAAAACCTCATACTACTCACTATTAAATGACATTTTACATTTATTCCTAAATATACACATTTTTCTGATAATCCTTATCAAATCATAAACTGCGAGGTGTTTCGATTTTTTTGATGAGAAGTGTATTTATTGATGAAGTGGAGAAGAGACCTGCAATATGGGATATTTAGTGTGAGGGTTTTTTAACCGACTTCAAAAAAAAGGAGGTTCTCTGTTTGACCTGTATGTATGTATGTTTGTCCGCGATTATCCCGCGTTTGGCTGAACCGATTTTGATGCGGTTTTCAGAAAATAGTTTGTTAGATCAAGGAGAAGGTTTTAGTATTTATTATTTTATTATACATTCCTAAATTGGGATATAACGTTACGAACTGACCATGTACTAGTCGGTCACTTAATAATGGATGCACCCAATACCGCCTTTTTCTTTTCTTTTTTTTTAAGGAGCAACCACAGTAAACACTTCTTCGTCGACCTCCATTTTCATACTAACGTTATCCCCGCACGAAAATCGCATAATAACTGCCGGTGTCTGAATAGCATCACAATTTTGCGGTTTCAAGCCTCGCGATTCTTGAACGCGCGGTTCCCGCATGTCTGAACTAGCCCTTAGAGTTAACTATATGTTTAAATATATACTCTGGCAGCACTAGTTCATAACCTTCTTAACAATAGAAATATTTTTTCTTTTCCCTTCGCCGTTTTCTTGAACTACTAAACAATCAAATTGACTAGTCAAAGATTTAATACAAGCAACCTCATCTTTAGTCAAACCCATTGGTAAATCGAATTTCGCCCATTCTTTCCTTCCCGCCAAATCTTGACACATGTCAGCGACGCCATCTTTGAAATCATCATCGACATTGTAGTCTTCTTTTTTTTCTTCCTGTTCGTTGCATAAAGCTTTCTTCCACATAGCCTTTTCGTTGATTGCCGACTTTTTGTTCCGTGCATCTAAATCCGCTAATATTTTACCAATCTCTTTATTTTTTGGTTCTAATTTTAGTGCTTTTTTATAACAAGATATGGCTTCATCCATTTTACCTAATAGTTCGTAAGCCCTGCCATAATAAAATATACCCTTACAATGTTTATTTATATCGACATGGCGGTCAATATTCTCACACATACCGATAATATATTTTGGTTTATTTATTTTATAGTAACATATAGCTAGATTAACATAAATTTTAACTGTTAGGTCTTTGATTTCAGCTTCTTCGGCGGCATTTTGTGGTCTAGACAGAGACAATACAGACATTGCCTGCTGGTAACTTCTAATGGCCCTTATATACTTGTGTCTATTGAATAGATCTTTTGCTTCAGCACGAATGTCTTTTATAGTTTTCGTTGTTATTTCGAATTTTGCTTGCTCCGCCATTGGTAGGTCGTTGAATCTGGAAATTAAGAAATGAGGGTATGTTGAAATACAGTCATAGTTATCTATGATTTGGTCGCTGAGTAAATGCGTTCCTGACACTTGTAAGTTGGTCTTGATTTACAAGGGGACTTAAATAGCCGTGTTATATTATTAATAACCTTGCATAACCATATTATTCGTCGCAGCTGCCGGCTGCAGGAGCACGTGGACCCTCGCTGTGGGGCCCCAACCTAACGCTACTTGTTCCAGTCACTACATAGTTACTAAGTCTCACCTAGCCGCGGCCGCCACGCATCGCACGTCATACAGACACATGACGAACAGCACCGGCTGCGGCAGCACCCTGGGGGGCACGCCGCGGACCCCCCAAGCCACCGCCGGCTGCAGGAGCACGTGGACCCTCGCTGTGGGGCCCTTGACGTGGGTGAGGGCTATTTCGAGGCCTGGTAGCACTTTGCCAATGCCTAGGCGGATACGCTGTGATGGAAATGAAAAAAAAAAATTACAACACAACAATTTGTCAATATCAAATATCATTTATTTAAGTAAGGCAACAAAGTAGCACTAATTAAAAGTCGAATGGACAGCACCTAAATAAAAGGGTCGGTTCATATCCGGCGGAAAAGGCAGCGAGCACCATTTGTCGCGCAGCGCCAGAACGACCAAACATGCAACCTCTCACACCTGACGCACCTACCCCTTTTTTTTTTGTTAGAGATCTTTGCTGTTAGCCTGAGCGCAGACTTTGAGTGCTTCACCGGACTTTTGGCGAGGACCTTAAGGCCTCCAGCCAGATCAATAGGAAAAACTAACTACGTCAGCAACGCCCACTAAGGGCACCCCCTGCGGGGTTCGGACCTCAACTTAGTGCGTTGCTAACAATCTTAATAAGGCAAAACAACAAGGGATGGCTGGATCTAAGTTTTAATTATTGAGGGACATAATTTTATTGCTAGTTTGTCCGGCTCTGGCCAGCTTGGTCTAGGGACGGGGGCCCCTATATTGCAACTGAATTAAAAGTGGTGGGTCCATTAATAAGACAGTTATCAACTGATATTAATGTAAGACAGTGTAGGGACACATGGATGTATGTATGGCAGAGTGCAAGGTAAGCAAAAACGTATGAGAGCGTGAGGCATGCACGGGACGGACAGTTACTGCGCACTGGTCCGAGTGAACGGTTCTCTGTGGGGTTTACGCGAAATATATCCGGTATCCGAACGCCGTGTTTCACTCAACCCCCGAACCCGCAAACAGAAGAGGCAGAACTCAAATTAGGGATTTACCCCAGCCACGAATCCCTAAAAAAGCTTAACTTATATTAATATCACTCCGGCCGCCAAGAAAATACGTTCACGACTTGTATGAAGAAATAAAATCCGTGTTATATTATTCATTGTAACCTGACATAATGGTATAGTTTGAAATGATATTATTAGTTTATAGGACAAAGAAGAAATAGTAATTTAAGTTTAGTAAATAGGCTAGTTGCCTAATTTTGAAACACTGTTTTATAATTCCTTACCATGGTACCTGATCTGAACAAAAAACAATACAAATGTAAGAAAAACCATCATTTACATTATGTATTTTCGTTTTCAAAAAGTTGATTTAAATTTAGCTCAAAAATGCTCAAAACTGTCATGGCGTCTTGGATGACATTACTCTGTACAAAATAATCCTATTATTTAGCTAAAATGTTAACAACACAAATGACGTTTTGGACATGTTTCGAACTTTGTGACGTCACGCATCTGATTGGTGTTTTCTGTCACGTGACTGAACACCTAATTTTGCAGAATTTATTTTACGAAAATAAGAATAATCTTTTGGGTTTACTAATAACAACTGTGTTGTTTATAATGTTTACATCAAAAGTAATGCATTTAAACTCTTAACCAACCAATTTACTTCTAATGGAAACAAACCTATTCTGCGCCACATTAAAATTTTATCTTTCTGTTGACCACCACCTGTCAGGAATGCATTCTTTCCGCGGCCGGACTATATGTATGTATTAAAAGTACTTACAAGTGGTTCTCCTCTGTTCATAGTGAGGGTAGAGTCGAATGGTATGTTAGCTCGCTCGTAGTAAGCTGCGTAGTGTATCGTCACTTCAGCGTCTTGTGGTACTAGGGGGCCGTTGCCTGTGAATAAAACATAATTATATTCGAAATAAAGAAATAATTTAATGTGAATATAAAGCCGCGTTTCTCGTGAAAGTCTTGCAGAAGTTCCTTGCTGTATCGTTTACATGTTCCAGCAATTTATTTCTGCAATCATTATCGTGCGAGAAGCTCGCGGTTCATACTGTCGCAACTTATCGTGCAGGTATTTACACACGAAAGCTTACGTGTGTCGCTATCAGAACTATCGCAATTTTTTCTATTCTATACTCTGAGATCATGACGTCAAGGCATCAGTACAGGGTGCGCTGCCCACATCCAAAAACTTAAGAGCCTCGAAATAACCCCAATTAGATTTATAAAGATCATCTTGGCCACTTCCTCTCTTCTTGATCTTTAATTTTTTTAATTCATTCTGCCACTGACTTCTTAAATTATGCAGTTTTCGGGATATTTCATTTTCAGTTGTAGAGAATTCTTGTGCGATGGAATTGAGTACAGAGCTTTTTTTTATTTAGTTTTTATAATCCGCATGCCGGTTGTCCCACAAACAAGGATTACACTCATAAACTCCTATTAACTGTATAGTTTCTTCACGCGACCATTCACGACTTTGTCGTTGACTCATTCTTCTCATAAAAAAAAATCGCGCCGTGCGTGCGATACTTGCTGCGAGATATACGAAACTAGCCCGATAAGCAGCGAGATCTGTCGCGAGTCGACGCGTACATGTTTAGACATGCTTTCCCAAGTACTCGCAGGAAGCGCTTAACAAACTGTCGCGACAGCACTTGCTACGGGGTTTACACTTGCAAGCTGCTGTCAGACAGACTGTCGGACATTTCTCGCGGAAGTTATCTTGCAGGTGGAAACGCGGCCTTACTCAGAAGAACTGTCACAATACAACAAATCCTTTGAAGTATTATTTGCTCAAAGACAATGTTCTTAATTATGTACAACTTAAGTCCAAGACTGTGTGTGACAATTGGAAGGAAAGAGAGGCCGTCGCTATGATCTTCCCACTGCATAGGACGATCATAAATTTTAGTAGTTTTATTGAAAACCGAAGACCGGTGAGAATCAATGCGCGAGCTGCTAATAAACGTTGCGCAGTATTTGACGACCTCCGTGGTCGAGTGGCGTACACCGGTTTCAAGGTGCCGCTAGCTCTGAGGTCCCGGGTTCGATCCTCGGACGGGTCAAAGTAGAAACTCAATTATCAACATTGTCTCGGGTCTGGGTGTTTGTGGTACCTTCGTTGTTACTGAATTCCATAACACGCGTGCTTTAGCTACTTACTTTGGGTTCAGAGCAATGTATGTGATGTCGTCCGCATTTATTTATTATTTACTAGCTGTGCCTGTGACTTCGTTCGCGTGGATGACGAAACTTATCAATGAGTTTTTAACCGCAAAATTAAGGCTAAGAACTCACGGAGCGATTTTCACCCGCGACCGCCGCGGTGGCGGAACTGCGGTTTTATTTCAAAACTCACGAGACCGGCTATTTGCGCGGTAACGCAGCCGTCGCGGTTGCGATCATCACCCGCAGAGGTGGCGGGCGATGATCGCAAGACGCAAGACGGGCAGTTAACGATCAGTTGAAGTCCAGACCGCCATGGACACACATCAGAAACGAGCTGTTGTGTTATATTTACTTCACAGAAGAATTAAAAAAAAAAGACCCAAAAGGTTCTGGGTGCATCCATTGATTCAGGATAGAGATCGTTATGGATTATTTGTTACCCTTATTAGTGAATTAAAGAAGGACGAAGAAAAATTCTTCAATTATTTTAGAATGTCCGTCTCTAGTTATTTAGAACTTTAAAAAAAAATGGAAACTGCTCTTCAAAAACGACATACTAATATGCGAGATCCTATATCACCGGAGGTCACTGGTGCAAAATGCCGTTGGATTTCTGTACCCCCCCGCCCCGCCGCGCCGCGCCGCCCGCCGCCTCTGCGCCACTGCGATCGCCCGCCAATCGACCGCAGAGCGCGCGGGTGCAACCCGCCGAGGCTGCGGGTGACCGCGGCCCGCGCGATTCTACTAGTTGCCCGCCGTTGCTGCGGGACCCGCAAACAAACGCGCAGACTGCGGGCGTAAAACGCGTCGTGAAATGTGCTTTAATTTTTTACATGTATATCTGCACTCTACAGAAGCTGCGGGCCCGCAACCGCGGCGGTCGCGGGTGAAAATCGCTCCGTGAGTTCTTAGCGTAAGTTTGTTTTTTATTGTTTATACTTTTCCGGGATAATAACTACCCAGTGTGGTGCCCAGGATAATAAAGAACAATTATACCAAGTTTCATCGTAATCGAACCGGTAGTTTTTGCGTGATACCTAAACAAACAGACAGACAGACAGACAAAAAATTTTTTTTTCACACTTTTGGGTTCGGTTTCGGTCTAGTAACACCCCCCGCCATTTATTTTTTTGATATTTTTATTGTACAGAATTTTCACTTCTACAGATTTATTATAAGTATAGATTTATTTATTTTGTATTGCGTTTGCGAACACATTGAAATCCGTACACGGCTCACTCATTCTAGATATAAATGTTTTTCCAGCTTTTATTACTATAGTCTGGCCGCTGAGAGAAAAATATATAACTAACAATTATTTACTAAACATAGTTTACTGTCACTTATTTGTCATATAAACGAATAATATAAATCAAACCTATTTATTATGCTAGGCAACAAAAATATAAATCGGTTTTTTATTTCTCCAAATCGAGACCAACTCCCAAGTGTCTAAAACGCATTCTCTCAGCGGCCAGACCATAGTAATAAAAGCTGGAAAAACATTTATATCTATACATCAGCCACATTAAAGAAATAATGAACGTGCTTTGGGATTATGAACCTTAATTCAATGACTAATAGTTCAGTTTCCATCACATTCAAATTACTTTTAGGCCCTTTTCGGTAATATTTGTCATTCTAAAATGAACTTAAACTCATTTTGTCAAAGTTGATAATTGCGTAATTAGTAATAACATTTAATTCTCTTTCCATATTGGCTTTAGTATAAAATGTGAGTGAGCTGTGTACAGATTTTAATGTATTCGCGAACGCAATACAAACTACTGCGCAACGTTTATTAGCAGCTCGCGCATTGATTCTCACCGGTCGTCGGTTTTCCATAAAACTACTAAAATTTATGATCGTGCGGCCAGACCATAAATAAACAAATAACACTGCTGTATAATAATATTAATAATAATAATAATATTCCGGGACAACTCACACACGGTTATCTGATCCCAAGCTAAGCAGAGCTTGTGTTATGGTAACCAGACAACTGATAAACATACTTATATATTTCTAAATACATACATATTATAGATAAATTACACCCAGACACAAAACAAATGATCGTCTTCTTCTTCCTCGGTCCCTCACTGCTGAGGATCGCGACCACATATCAAGCTCCTCCATAAAGCTCGGTCGTACGCAGTATGGACCGCACGGTGCATGCTACCGCCCACAGCCTTCTTAATAGCGTCCGACCATCTCATAGGTGCCCTGCCTCTAGCTTGTCTACCTTCCACTTGACCTAGGACAAATGATCGTGCTTATCACACAAACATTTGTCCTGGGTGGGAATCGAACCCACTACCTCTGGTATAGCAGTCAGGGTCACTAACCACTAGACCAACAGGCCGTCAATATAGTATAAAGAATAGAAATTTATAAAACTTACCCTCCTCAATAATGAGCAGCTTGACATCACCGTTGGACAGACAGTCCACCATCTTGGAAGACAGCTGCTCGAAGGAGTGGTACTCTGGGGAAGACAGCAGCATCTTCTCAGCCGCCTGCTCTACGCCTTTTAAGTTGTTTTCTGACTCACTAGGGTATAGAAAAGACAATGTTATTAAGGACATAAATATTAATTTTTGTCATATTAATTATATTCATGGTGGCCTAGCGGTTCAATGAACGGATTTGTATGCACGAAGTTGCAGGTTCGAACCCGTGCAAGTACCAATGTAACTTTTCAAATTTATATGTACTTTCTTAATTATTCTAAGACACTTCTGACAAACGGTGAAGGAAAACATCGTGAAGAAACCTGGATTCCAAAATTGGGATCTGAAATCGCCAACCCGCAGAGAGCAAGCGTGGTGATCAATGCTCGCGCCTTCTCTATATGGGAAGAGGCCTGTGCCCAGCAGTGGGACGTTTATAGGCTGGATTATATAATTATAGTCTGAATGTGATAAACTCAAGAACCACTTAAATGATTTTCATATGGTTTTTGTGCATAGATAGTGATTTAAGAGGAAGATTATTATGATTCAATCCTGTTTTGTCTACTCATGCTGGACCTGGTTGCTTATACAAAATCTTATTATATATATTATTCGCAGGCCTAGGTTATAACTGTTAATAAATTGAATACCTCTTTTCTCATTCAATGTCAGACAACCTAAACAAAAATGTAACATTTGACGGGCCTGTTGGTCTAGTGGTTAGTGATCCTGACTGCTATACCGGAGGCCGTCGGTTCGCTTCCCACCCAGGACAAATGTTTGTGTGATGAGCACGATCATTTGTTCTGGTCTGGGTGTAATTTATCTATAATATGTATGTATTTAGAAATATATAAGTATGTTTATCAGTTGTCTGGTTACCATAACAGAAGCTCTGCTTAGCTTGGGATCAGATAACCGTGTGTGAGTTTTCCCGGAATATTATTATTTATTTATTATTTGTATCTTAGCAATGAATTTTTAGTTTCATTTTAACATGGCTGTACATTACTTTACCAATAAAAAGTATATCTATACTAATATTATAAAGCTGAAGAGTTTGTTTGTTTGTTTGGTTGAACGCGCTAATCTCAGGAACTACTGGTTAGAATTGAAAAAAACTTTTTGTGTTAGATAGTCCATTTCTTGAGGAAGGCTTTAGGATATATAACATTACGCTGCGACTAATAGGAGCGAAGCAGCAGTGAAAAATGTCACAAAAACGGGGAAAAATATTCATACTTGAAAGCTTCCGTTGCGTGCGCTGCGTAAACGGTTCGAGTTACCCAAAATATATGTATGAAAGAATTGTTCCTCTTTAAATGATCTAAAAAAATGTCTGCGACAGTATATGTCTATCTTTTAAGATTGACTCACTATAACCTTTTTTAAGGTAATCATTTGGTCGAAATTTATACATTATTGCCAATTATTTGCTACAGAGTTTTATCAACATAATATAACTTCTTCATCACGGTCATAATAACAGAAATTGACGCGGACGAAGTCGCGGGGATCAGCTATACTTTAATATACCTGTCATCATCATCATCATCCATATCTGGATACAAATCATCGTCAGCATTGATCATCATGTTCTTATTCTTTTTGAAGTCCAAGTCAATCTGGAACTCACCGGAAGACTCCATGAGTTCTCTGTAAATATAATAAAGAGTAATATAATTTAAGCAAATAATAATTAATGCAGTTCAATGAACGGATTTGTATGCATGGTTCGAACCCAGGCAAGTACCAATATAACTTTCAAAGATATATGTACTTTCTTAATTATTCTAAGACACTTCTGACAAACGGTGAAGGAAAACATCATGAGGAACCTGGATTCCAAAATTGGGATCTGAAATCACCCGCAATGAGCAAGCATAGTGATCAATGCTCATGCCTTCTCTATATGGGAAGAGGCTTGTGCCCAGCAGTGGGACTATTATATTATTATTATTTGTTATAATCCTGAATGATAAGTATACAATTAATGATAATTACACTTATATGCTTTATTATTACCCAGTAAAATGGGTTGTGGAGGTCAGATAGGCAGTCGGTCCATGTAAAATACGGTATTCAGCTGAATCCGGTAAGACTGGTAGCCGACCCCAACATAGCTTGGGAAAAAGACTAGGCTGATAAGATGCCTTAATATTTGGCTGCTACATTAAGATAGGTTCCAATTAGATAAACCACATACATTACACATTGTTTTAATAGTTATTAACAAAATGAGACAAATACAAGGTAATACAACTAAAACACGTATTTTAGTAAATTCTCGTAAAATAATCTAAAAAAAAGATTTGATAAAACAATTTAGATATAAGTTTTTTTTAAATAAGATGTGATGTATAATGGCCGCCATAGACATACAAGTAATTTGATCAAACAGGCTAGTTCAAACAGTTTGGTCAAATTGGCATGAACTTTCAAGCGACCACACACCATCAGGCAGACTTGAAGCGGTGTCAGTTCAGTATTGAAGCGGGCGAAGAGTGGTAGTGCTTCTTTAAAATGTCTACAGATGATGCTTTAGCAATTGTTGATTTCGTGTTTGCTTTGAAGGCCCACAAAAGGAGAAAAAAAAGTTCTGTATGGTGTACAAAGTGGCTCATGAAAAGAGACAAATATTCGCATATAAACTTGTTAAATGAATTGAAATTTGCTCCTAAAGACTGGCATAATTATTTGCGAATGAATGAGGGAACATATTTAAAGCTTCTGTCGTTAGTCAGTCCATTAATTAAAAAAGAAGACACTATTATGCGAAAATCTATATCACAACATGAAAGATTAAGCGCAACTTTGAGGTTTCTTGTGACTGGGAGGAGCTATGAAGACCTAAAATTTTCGACATTAATATCACCTTAGGCTTTGGGACGTATTATTCCCGAAACACTTCCGTAGCAACAACTGAGCGCTCGCAACACACACTCAAAATTTTAATCAAATAGTTTGAACAAACTGTTTGGTCATTTTTAAAAAATACGAAAATTCATATTTCTTCCTTCCATTTAATTTCTCATTAAATTTGATCAAATTTTACCACAGACAGTCATGCCAATTTGACCAAACTGTTTCAACTAACCTGTTTGATCAAATTACTTGAACGTTTATGGCGGCCATTAAAAAGGTCCTATAGAAAACTAAAATGAGTCTATCCTGTTATTGCAAACTCCATACTGTTATTCTTAATTGATGCTAATCCACAAAGTAATTTAAAACTTTTTTGCTGACCAAACATTTATTTTGAAATTAAAAAATCAAAAATCAAAAATCAAAATCAAAATGTTTTTATTTCATATAAACCAAGTAAAAAAGGCGCTCAAGAAACGTCGTTACGTTAAATCTACTGACTCTAGTTGCTCGGTTCCAAAGTGTCCTTCCTATGGAGAAGAGCCGGCAAGAAACTCCATAGGTTACTCTTAACTCTAAACGCTCGTAGATACGTAAAATGCACAAGTTACCTGATATTTATCGGTTTTGATAGCTGCACGGAATCCTTAAAAACTTCTTCCATTGTTATAAAATTTAAAACACTGATAGGTATTATTTTAGATATTTTCAAGTTTATAATCACAAATCACAAAGACCGCGTCGACGTTTATCGAAAATGTACTATGATTTACTATGTAGCCCACTGCCAAGCCCCATAGAGAAAAGTAATTAAGTAGGGAATGCGGGGAATGCCAAGCCCAATGCCCATGAATGAAGCCAAAAATTTAAAATGTGACATATTTTGACGTTTATCAGTAACGGTAACGGCAGTAACCTTTGAGTGAAAATATAAAACCTTTAGAGTGCGAATCGAAGTATGAACTGTGAACTCTAGTGTGAACTGTGAACTAGTGTCGTCTGAAAATAGTGCTAAATGAAAAATCTATTCTCAAAAACTTGGCCTCTTGCTTTTTAAGTGTTTTTCATTCACTCTGAACGAATGACAAATTGGTGTTGCCAGACCTGAAGCGTGTATGCAAATTTTATTGCCTTTCCACTTTGACTTTATAATGAGAGATCGTTAAGGTTTAAAGAAGGGTTTCTAGGTGCCCTTAACAATACTTATGATTAGCCGTGGTCTTTCGAAACAGGAATAAATTGGGTGTGGATATGGCATTAGAATAAAACACGGATCTGTTTCAATATTATTAATATGTTTAATTGAAAGAGAAATGATAAGAAATTATATTTGCCATATTATATAAACTGAAATATGCCAAGAACCTCTTAAAGAATTTAAGAAAGAAAAAAATAAGTCAAAGCAAATTTCCGTTTAAACTTTGAACATAATACATAAGGGGTGATGTTTTATTTATATTGTTTAATTTTCATAATTATTGTAATTTATGCCTATGTAAACAACTCTTCGATAGCTAATAATATTTGGATTAAACAAAACAACCTGTTTTGATGCATTTTTTTTTTCAAATGCCACTGTTATGTACTTTCCAAAAATTTTATTTTATTCATTTTAAAATATCTTTTATATGTTAATATCTATATCCTACACAATGCTATTCTATAACCACTAAACTTCTTCAAAGGAATACTGATAATTAGCTAAACAGACATCAATGCAAATGGCGCGAAAATTGATTTAAACCTGAGTTCGTTTAGATTTTTCTTATTCACTTTTATAAGACATTTTTACTGTTAACGGTTAATAGAACAACGAAATACAATCAGATTATCACAATAATATATCTTCTAATCATTATTACGATCTACACAAAATAACTCAAGCGAAAATAGCTAAAGAATTTGTCAAAATAATTAACTACTAGACATTCATCTTAACAAAATTCTGCACACGAGATTTAAAAAGTAAAATGAAGATTGAACGATGTTCAATTTTTTTTAAGGGCGCCCAAAGGGCCGGTGTTTTAGAAATGCATGTCATAATTCATTCGGTCACTATTTCGCTATCAATTTCCTATCTGCCTTGATTTAATAGCCCCGCACTCGGCCTGCAGGTAAGTCAGACTATATATATATTTTTTTTTCATTAATTAATATAATATTTGGAGTGTTTTTAATTTATTTTCTTGTTTTTGGCTGTCTATGTAATACTAAAGTGCATTTTGCATTGATAGTGAAGTGATTTTAAAAAGTGCATTTAAAAATAGAATGTTCTGGGAAATTTTGGGCGTCGCGTCGTAAGGGGTTGAATTATTAATTTAACATTAATCGAGTATTTTTGGAATCATGTAATTTCTAAAGAATTAAAACCAACCACGAATTAAAATCAGGTGTAATTGTTAAAGTAAAATTCTCAAAATTTTAAAGCTCACAAAAAATTATGTCTTTTTCGGGAATTGACAAAAAAAAAATCTAAAATATCGCATCGCAAATCGCTTAGGCGGCTAGAAATTATAATCGCATGAATGAAGACATCGCATTTAGCATAAGGATAAAGCCTTATATTTTGGACATAGTGTCATAGTTAAAACCCCTTTTAAGACGCCATGACACGAGTAAAATCGATCGGGGTTGTTTCAAAAAGCCTTTTAAAGATCGGAAAAACAACAACAAAACACGTTGAATAACACGTTTTTTGATATAAAACGTGATGCAAAAGGGGTTTACTTAAAAATTTGATCAGTGGGTGTCTGGCCTAAGGTTTTTATTGATTCAATGTTCGCGCATGCGATTTTGGCGCGAACCCCGTTCTCCCTTCCCGCGTCTGCCTATCAAGCTATTAATAACTTACAGGAAATCATATAAGAATTGATTTGTAGTTTATAATCTGGGCTTGGGTAATTAATGTAGTATTTTTCTACAATTTTATACTGACATTTTTGTATTTCGTCTTTTTAGGTGGACATTTTGAAATACTTTGGATTCGATTTTTGAAAGCAGTGTGCAGCGTTTGGATTGATACCAGGTGAGTTACTTTTTTAATTTTGTGTCGTTTAGTTTTTTGGTTATCTAAGGGTGCTTAAGGATAATAAAGCTTGTAGGGTCAACGGGACTTTTAATTTAGAATTCGTTTGTGATTTGCGCAGTACACAAGACAAGTGTGGTGATCAATGCTTAAGAAGTGGCCATTGTTTTGCAGTGCGATAGCTTAAAGCTAGTGTTAATATAATTAATTTTATAATTAGGTATATTTTTTGCTAAATGAAATAATTGGACATAATTACAGGCGTGAATTGGTCTCAAGAGCATACTTAAAACATTATGTATAATCGTATAAATTCTGTGCAAAATGTGTCTGTTTAAAAACTAGAAGACGAATGCTTCTGATCTTGTTTTATTTTAGAAACTATTTATGATTATATTGTGATTTCTGGCTGAAGTGGAAATAATATCAACGAGCAGACTTCAATTCAGAACCTGCTTCCTTTAAAGTTGGTTAAAACTGTTAGGGTAAAAGCAGCACTTTTGAACATCGACATAAAAGATAGCACTCTTAATCGCTCAATTTTCATCGTCTCCTTCTGGGTTTATATATAGAGAAGGGGCTATCATAAAAAAAATATAATTAAAAATTAAAAAACACGCCTGCCATGTAAAAAAAATTAAAAACAAGTCAAATATTTGCAGTCGGGGTCGGTTACTTGGAACAATTCATTACAGGTCCCCCGACTGCAAATATTTGACTTGTTTTTAATTTTTTTTACATGGCAGGCGTGTTTTTTAATTTTTAATTATATTTTTTTTATTTAAAACCTTTTAGTGAACAACAAAAAAGCATGACACAACACAAAAAAAAATTTCGTTCGGAACCCTTTGCAGGCGATTTCGACTCACACTTGACCATTTTTTAATGTCCACATAGCCTATGTCACTCGGGATAACTCAAAGCTTCTAATGATACCACAAACATTGAAATCGGTCAAGCCTTTTAGAAGTTATAGTGGAATAAAGAAACTCACAAACATACATACATACATACCTACATACATACATACATGAACCCTGAAAACATAACACTCCTTTTTGGGCAGTCGTGTAAAAATTAACCTATAATTATCTTTCCAGACTCACGATGCCAGAAATCGGCTTCCTCGAGCTAGTTCGGCTCAATAAACTTGGTTACCGGAACTACACCATAAAGAACTTCTCGAAAGCCAGCGAATGTTTCATCATGGTCTACCGGATTTTCCGTCGAACCGACTACTATAAACCAAAAACAAAGGAATTCGAGAAAAAATGGCACGAATTCATAATTTCGAATTTGTATATGGCGGCGAGATGCTACACTCGTCTTGGTAACCAATTAGAGGTGGTAAAAGTCTGCCGCTACATTAATGGGCTGCGTCCGATCCATATCCTTGATTATGCTTCCAAGTTTTATGCTATGGGGCAGGAAGAAGAGAAAAAGGAATTACGAGGAGAGATCCCTGACGAGTATCCTTTCAGTAAATGCAGCAATCCACTTAACGTGGACTTCTTTGCTGGATTGGAGATTCCTAGTGGAGAGTTCCAGTGCTTCTAATCTCTTCGGAAGCTACAGATAACTGTCTGTCTTTCCTATCGTCTTTTGTTTTTAGTCTCCAATAAATTCTTCACCATTTGTGACCCATCTTCTCTTTAGAATTGGCCCTTCAAGACAAGACACAATACTTAATATGCAACCTCAAATACGTAATAATTGTAACTACTAGACAATGGCCTAATACATAGTAACTAACAATAAACATTAGAGATCATTTTAATAGAAAAACCGGAAATGAACAACATTAAAAATACATGATTACAAAATAAAAAATTGTACGTCAAAAATTACATATCACAAAAATAAAATTTAATTCAACGATTCGGAGAACCCCGCTCAACCAAAAATTAGTAACCGAAATAAAACTATTTTTCTGCCTATTATACCACGAAATATCAATATTGTTATACTTGTCTGTATTCAATCTTTAATAAACTCTTTGATGTGATTTATTTTAATTATGTGTTTTACTATTTCCTATACAATAAACTTGAAATACTGCTTTTACATATAGAAATCGGTCCTCCCGTACAAATTAGTTGGCAAAAGCAGTATTTATAATTTGTATGACACACGCTTCCGAAACACCCTGAATACAGGGTGTTAAGAAAACCCTGTCCGATCCGTGAAGATGTTGTTAGAAATCGATATCTGATTGACATCTTGCTCCCGGACGACCGACGCTTCTTTTGCCTTGCCTTGGCCACCATTCTGTTACCGCCTTAGTCCATCTGCTGTCACTTCGTCTGGCCAAATGGCCGGCCCAGCTCCATTTCAGCCTCGTTATTGTAGTACCGGTATGAGACATGGCTAAAATTAAATCATTAATAAGACTCGTGTTTAAAATCGAGGATGTCCATAAAATAGAGTATGACTGTTATGCTAAAAATGTTGTGGAGAAAAGGTAAGCTTTTACCGACTAGTGGAACACAAGTAATGAAGTAAATAAGCGAACCGTGAGGAGGTTCCTCTCTCTGGAGCCTTAACCACCAGCAGTTTGCACCGTGTTCCCTATGTTTATCATATTTTTTATTGATATATTTTAAATGTTTTTATTTTTAAACAGAATCAATTTAAAAATGCATTTTATATGTCTATAGTAAACCCAAGGAAATAAATAGCATGTGTTGTAAATAAATTCATATGTACGTGACACATATGATTATTTCATTCAAAAGATATTGTGTGAGAAGACCTTAATAGTTGGTTATTTTTAAAAGTAACATTAATATTGGCAACTCCGTGACTTGATCTAAAGTATATAAGTCATATAAGAATAATTTAAAAATTGTCGTATTCTCCATTATATAAAATTATTTTAAGATAATAATAATAAATAATATAAGTTTTCTCATTTATAAATTCTTAGAATAAGTGAAACAAAACGTAACTGCCATTAGGAAAATGTCAACGTCAAAAGTCAAATGACGTGACGTGTAGGTAATCCCAGCCATGAGCCAGGTATCTTTTTTGAAAACGTTTGCGAAACACATCGACATACGCTTGTAATAGTGTATTATATTATCAATAAATCAATTCGATAAGGATATTATCGCCCGTACTCCACGTCATAAGTTTACATTCACAGGTAAAATTAATTTTCCATACATTCCCTTAACACTGAATTAAAAGTTTATAAAAAGAATACATAATTTCATTACTTGCCTTTGCCTCGCGGTAAGTTATTTTAAAAGTTGTTTGATTGGTTTTTTTTATTTGTGGTTCTAGAATCAATGTAGTGAATATTTTTTTCAGAATAAAATGTTGCGGTTTTTATTCTTTGCTGCACTTCTGCAGTGTAGTATATCTCAACAATACCAGCAGAAAGTAGCCCCTGGGGTCCCGCCACAGAATTACCAAGTAAGTTTATTTTTAATTTTAAATCTAAACAATCATAAGTTTAGGCAGAATGTTTTAAGTACCATGCTTCTGATGTTAAAAAGTGAAAGTGGTGTGTACCTACTGTGTTTGTCAAAACTCAAAGTGCTTAGCAAAAGTTTCTAGCGCCAAAAAGTTATTACAATAAAAAGTAACACAAATTTACTAAAATATGTGGTCAATATGTGTGTCAATAAATAAAAAATTAAAAGTTTTGACATGGGGTATGTAACTGAAGTGTGTTAAATCAAATTATCATAATTTCAAAATAGTTATGACACACATTTGTTTAATGAGTATCTAAGAAAAGTGTTTCTGAATTTAGAAGATTATGTGCAAGGATTTCTGCCCTATAGTTAAATTATAAGCTTAATAAATTTGTATTAAAATAATAACATATTATACTAAATAGTTCATTAGTAAATTAAAATTTGTGCAGTAAAATCTATTTCCTTGAAAAATAATGAATATGATGAATATCTTCTTGTACTTTAGGGCTTAAGTTCTTAAACCAAGATATGAATGTCTTAGGTATATTATCTTAATTAATATGAGGGAAAACCTTGTGAAGTTATCATGTTAAGATAATTTAACATATTTCATCAAACATAATTCCTATTTGTTATATAATAATATTTAATTTTAGAGTATGAGACAATTTTTTTTTAGACCCCTGCCTTATCTATGATAATCTGATGTAATTGCAGGACTAGTAATGACCTTTTAATAACCTATTCAATTAACTTTCTTACATTCATTAATTACAATGAAAAAGAAATAGTAGTTACAAGCACTCCTATTATAAAAGTGAAAGTTTGTATGTATGTAACATCTTCTCTCAAAAATCACTCAGTCAATAGTGATAAAATTTAGTAAAGAGACATTACATAGCCTGGATTATTTTATGTAAGATTAGCCCAGTTGTTAGTCGCCATAGTATTATTTAGTTTTATACATACATATTGGTAAAACCTAAATTACTATTGTTAGAATTATTTTATAGGCAAATTTATTAGAGGCAAAAAAAAAACCTTTAATAAAAATAAATGACTGTTACCTATCTCATGTATTTTCCTTGTAGGGTTAGTATGATTATTACAGAATAATGTAAATTATAAAAAATAGGTTACTATATTCATAAAATAGTCTGTCTTATTCAATATTTAATTACACATTAATAAGATGAGCTTGACGTCTATTCTAAATCATGGTCAACAATAGCTCAGGACCGGGAGAATTGAAAGAAGGAAAGGGAGGCCTTTGCCCTGAATTGGAACGACAATGGCTGAAAATAATAATAGATAAAAAAAATATAACTTCATAACTAAAACAATGAGAAATATGGAAAGATTTGGGGGAGGCCTTTGCCCAGCAGTAGGACAAAGTAGGCTAATAAAAAAAACATACAAAATAAAATGGTTGTGGAGCGAGTAAATCCAATGTACATCTATACTTATAATAAATCTGTAGAAGTGAAAATTCTGTACATTGAAAATATCGAAAAAATAAATGGCGGGGGGTGTTACTAGACCGACACCAAACCGAAAAGTGCGAAAAAAAATTTTTTTGTCTGTCTGTCTGTCTGTTTGTTCAGGTATCACGCAAAAACTACCGGTTCGATTACGATGAAACTTGGTATAATTATTCTTTATTATCCTGGGCACCACACTGGGTAGTTTTTATCCCGGAAAAGTATAAACAATAAAAAACAAACTTAATTTTGCGGTTAAAAACTCATTGATAAGTTTCGTCATCCACGCGAACGAAGTCGCAGGCACAGCTAGTTTATAATATAAGTGTGTTTTTAGTGTTATCATCATTAAGTATTATTCTGCGCTATTTTAGGTCTCAATCTAAAGTTATGTAAAACAATTTGTAAGTTGTAACACATTTAGGTTATGTTACATTAGTTAAGCTGATAAAGGCTCTGTGTAAGATTTTTGTTAACTCATAGACGGTTGTTGCCACTTGTTGCCATGTGTTTGATAACATCCCTGCGATGTTATCGATCGACAAACGGCCTTTCAATGTTTTAAGTGTTTACTGTTTATATGCCCTTCTTATGCATAGCCTTTTCCCAAGCTTTGTTGGGTTTTGGCTTCCGGTCTCACCTGATTCAGCTGAACACCGTATGTTATAGAGCGTCTGCCCTGTGTAAGCCCATATAAATAAAATGTTTTCAGAATTAAATATAAATAAAAGTCAATTTAAATTATTAGTTTATTAAACAAGAAATAAATTGGTACCTAAATCAATGCATTTACAAATGGCAACTTACTTCATTCGGTAGTTGATCAAACAAGTAATATTATGATATACTCAAATCTAGTATTTTTTGTGAGGAAGAAAAAAAACAGGTTTTCTATATGAATAAATTATAATAGGTATAATGATGTCACATTAAGTAACGTATGCTAATAGTGTCGTCGACACAATTTGCATAAATAAGAATAATTCGCGGACACAGCATTCTTTGGATACTGCTTTGTACATTATTATGAGTTATTTTTCTAAATTGTCACGTTTTAAATGTACGGAAATAACTTTAACAAGAACTATTTTGACGACCTCCGTGGTCGAGTGGCGTACGCACCGATTTCAAGGTGTCGCTCTGAGGTCCCGGGTTCGATCCCCGGACGGGTCAATGTAGAAACCAACTTTTCTACATTGCCTTGGGTCTGGGTGTTTGTGGTTCCTTCGTTTCTGAATTCCATAACACAAGTGCTTTAGCTACTTACTTTGAGTTCAGAGCAATGTGTGTGATGTTGTCCGCATTTATTTATTTATTATTCGGCCGCTGAGAGAATGCTTTCCTGACACATGTCACTTCCTGTTGACCACGACCTTTTAATAACGCATTCTGTCAGCGGCTGTACTGTATTAACTATCGACTCTAAAACGTTGGCTTCTTAACCTACTTGAATAATAATAATATTCCGGGACAACTCACACACGGTTATCTGATCCCAAGCTAAGCAGAGCTTGTGTTATGGTAACCAGACAACTGATAAACATACTTATATATTTCTTAACACATACATATTATAGATAAATTACACCCAGACACAGAATAAATGATCGTGCTCATCACACAAAGATTTGTCCTGAGTGGGAATCGAACCCACGACCTCCGGTATAGCAGTCAGGGTCACTAACCACTAGACCAACAGACCCGTCAAACAATCAAAAAATAAGTGGAAGATCTCATTAGATTAGATCTTATTTGGGTATGTTATGTGAGCATCGCTCACTTCTTGCCAAACAAATGTGTAAGTTAAATGGCTTTAAATTACTTGTTACTTTTAATCAGGAGTAGTTTAAAAATGTCTCACAATGGGTATTTAAAAATAAATTTAAAAGAAATATTTTTTACCGTAAACGGAATGTTATCTATGAATAATTATTTCAGTAACAGTACAAACAGGTTATTTAATTGCAAGTGATTTTGCTATCTTTATTAATTGTTAGACACATTAATTAAAATGTCTCTTATTAGCCATAATTATAGCTAAAACCACACAAATAATTAGAGGGTGAGATGTTAATATACGTTTTTTTTCTCTTTTACAGAACTATCAGCAACCCCCACCACCGCCACCTCCTCAGCAGGTTAGTTTTTATACTAAAGGAATTAATATAAATAATGCTTTAACTACTCTAAATAATTGATTTTTTGATAAATATATTGTAAAGAAGTAGCTGTATCCGCGTGGGTGTCAGTTATTGCGGCAAAAAAGCCTATCTTGGGATTCATCAAATTTCATCAAAATTGGTTCAGAGGTTAAGCCGTTAAAGCATGTCAGACAGAGCTAATGTACGACAATTCACTGTCATATGTTCACCTCAAAGGAGATCTATTTTTCTTTAGTCCAGGAGAGTATTAAGTGCAAAGAGTCAGACACCATTAAAATACATTCATCAAATAACCTGTCCACATAAAATAATAACATTTTAATTTAATTTCTCCCACAGCAACAACAGCAATTCCAGCCGCCACAACATCAGCAGCAACAACAACAACAACAACAGTACCAGCCACCTCCCCCGCAGCAGCAGCAGTTCCAACAACAACAGCAACAGCCACCGCAACAACAGTTCCAACAACAGCAACAGCCGCCGCAGCAGTTCCAACAACAACAACAACCACAGCAACAACACGGCCATGCCCACCATGGAGGTAATTATAATATAATATCCTATAACAACTCACTATATAATAATAATATAATAATCCAGCCTATAAACGTCCCACTGCTGGGCACAGGCCTCTTTCCATATAGAGAAGGCACGAGCATTGATCACCACGCTTGCTCAATTGCGGATTGGCGATTTCAGATTCCAAATTTGGAATACAGGTTTCCTCACGATGTTTTTCTTCACTGTTTGTCAGAAGTAATTAAGAAAGTACATATAATTTTGAAAACGCCACATTAGTACTTGCCTGGGTTCGACCCTGCAACCTTGTGCATACAAAACCGTTCATTGAACCGCTAGGCCACCGCGACGAAACGCATATCGCAGTAATATATTTTCATTTATTTTATACTTCATGCACTGTAGGCGGACTCTTTACCAGTCAACTTTAAATACCTATACCGAATAGTTTTACTGTCATATGTGGATCTTTGGCAGTTGTTAAGTCAATTCTGACAACCAGTCTTACTATGGGATACTGTGTTACCCAGTAACATGTGTTGTGGAGGTCAGATAGGCAGTCGCTCCATGTAAAATACTATTAGACGGGCCTGTTAGTCTAGTGGTTTGTGACCCTGACTGCTATACCTGAGGTCGTGGGTTCGATTCCCACCCAGGACAAATCTTTGTGTGATGAGCACGATCATTTGTTCTGTGTCTGGGTGTAATTTATCTATAATATGTATGTATTTAGAAATATATAAGTATGTTTATCAGTTGTCTGGTTACCATAACACAAGCTCTGCTTAGCATGGGATCAGATAACCGTGTGTAAGTTGTCCCGGAATATATTATAAAATACGGTATACAGCTGAATCCGGTGAGACTGCAAGCTGACCCCAACATAGTTGGGAAAAGGCACGGTAGATGATGATGACCGAATAGTTATTTTTATGTAGTGGGTTTTTAAATCTAACTTTATTATTTTTCAGATCCTCAACTATTGAACCCCGCCAACATTAACCAGGAAAGAGAGTAAGTATCTAGACTATTTTTTTTAAGCCTTTCCTGTCCCACTGCTGCTCAAAGTCCTTCCCCAAGTTCTTCCATTGGTCCTTGTCTCGGTATACATCCAGATCTGGGGGTTTGTGCATTACATTACATTGTTTTCTTCTTTAGTTGGAGGAGTAATACATGATATATGAAAGCAAATTATAATCTGTCTTATCTCAGAAACGGCTGAACCGATTTTAACGGGACTTGAACTTACAGACAGCTTCTCCACTAACAGCAAACATGGACCAGTCAATCCAATATAATTAGAAAAAAAAAACAATTAACTAAAAATATTTCAATACTAATTATCTAATTACCTTTCCAGCCACATACAAGAGCACATGGAGGTGCCCATAGATACATCGAAGATGTCGGAACAGGAGCTGCAGTTCCACTACTTCAAGATGCATGACGCAGACAACAATAACAAGTTGGACGGCTGCGAACTCATCAAGTCGCTAATACATTGGCACGGTAAGTCTGGCAACACTATTAGGGTAGATAGATAAAACTATAATTATAATAATCTTATAACTCTTTAAGTTATGGGCTAGATGAATAATACATAAATGTGGGCAAATTTAAATTGCTATAAACCCAAGTTAGTCGTTATACCGCATGCGGGGGTCCCCGAATGCGGTACTAAAGGCTAATGAAGACGGTTGCCGCATTCGGTCCTCGAATGCGGGAGATAATGACCAATGAAAATGAGCATTTATTTAATTTAGAGAACAAAGTTACAAGATGTTTGAATATTTTGATAAGTTTTGCGATAAAGGATTTATGGGGGATAAAAATAAAAAAAAATAGAAATGCAGTATAAGGCTAAGGCCACACTACGGCTTTTTTCCGCAAGCGGTAAACCGTGAAACTGCAAAAACGCCCGAAACGCTCACTACGGTTAAAAATCAGTCGCGGAATAACCGTCAGTGCGGCCGCTTCCATTAGTTTCCTTTACTTACAAAATCAGGCGGTTACAATCCGCGGCGGTTTAGCCGTAGTGCGGCCTTAGTCTTATTATGTTTGAATAATAATATTTATTGTGTATAACAGTTACTTGTATTTACTTAATATCTTTACCAGTAGTTTTTTGCTCATGAGATGATGATGCGTACAAAAATTCATGTTACAAGTACGTAAAATTTGTCAAAATATTTAAATATTTATCTAAAAAAAAAAAGGTATTCTTTAATGGGTTTTTAAATTAAAAGAAGGGATAGTATAGATTCTCTTTTGAGTTTTTGGAGTAGTCATTTCTTCTCTTCGACTATTTTTTTAATTTTTATGATATTTTGGTTTTCTATGTTATCTTATACAGGGTTTTAAGAAACCCCTGTCCGACCCGAGAGGGTGATATAGGGTTCACAATCACATGCCCAAATAAAATATCAAATTAGGAAAATTCATGATAGAAACAATAATAATGGATTATGAAATAACCATTTTTTGCCCCGAAATTCCCTAAATTTGAAAATAAAACAAAAACTACAACACCAATTTCGTTGGTATTTTTGGGGGCCTTTTGTTAGGTAATTAGGTAGCATCTGTGATGACGCCGACTCTCTGTCTCGACATTTGAGAAAAAAAAAATATGTTATATATTTTTTTTCTTTTTTTATCCACATTTTTGTAATCAGATATTGATACCTAACAACACCTTCACGGATCGGACAGGGTTTTCTTAACACCCTGTATGTTATTATTTGTTTGGTATGGGAAGGCTTGGTTAAGGTACACATTGGGGTTATATGTTTTTCAAATGAACGGAATTACAAATATTTTATTGCATGCTGATAGAAATAGTTTTGTTTTTGAATAAAACGACTTTTGCCATTATTACAAAGAGAAGTTGATGCATCGAAATTTTCGTATTTTAGATCCACTAAGAATAAAACAGTAATATACAAGTTTCAGTCCTGACATTAAGAACACTTAACATACAGTCGAATTGAGAAGCTCCTCCTTTTTTGAAGTTGGTTAAATATTTAACTTTTTAATTTTCATACAATTTTTTTTTGTAAAAATGGTACCTATTAGTCTAGTATTTAGTATAGAGGTTATATAAATTCATTTGTGTGTTTGTCCTTTTTATGTGGTTCGTGGGCGCGCCTTTGGACATCCTCGTTACACGACAACACATCGTTTTTGGTAAAACTTTGGGTTTTTGTATGTATACTAACTTTATATTTATAATACTTATTTTTTTATACTATGTACTACTTTTTTCTATTTATTTTCTATACAAAAATCTTTATTAAATCGTTCAAAACTTATAAACTGGTAATCTATACAAAAATCTGAGAGCGTTTTAAACAAAAAAATATACAAAATACTATTTATATTATAAATCTTATTATTTCTTAAATACTCTACTATACAAAAACATACACAAAAACATCAAAAATCGCGGCACACCAAAACTTTCGCGGCAAAAATTGTCATTTCAAACAAAAAAAAACGCGGCAAAAACTGTCACTGTCAAAAATTGACGTTTCAAATTTCGCGGCAACTGTCACTTTGACATTTAAACTTTTTAAATCTAGAACAAGGGCACAAGCAACAGCCTCACCAGCAAGGAGCTCCTCCTGTCGGTGAGAAAATCTTCGGCGACGACGAATTAGTTAATTTAATAGACCCTATATTAAATATGGACGACCATAATAGGGATGGGTACATAGATTATCCTGAATTCGTGAGGGCGCAACAGAAGAGCCAGCAGAAAGAAGGCCAATAATTAATTAGAAGTTAGGTTTGGTTGGGACTAGATAATATGTGATAAAATAAACATGCAGTCAGATAACCTCCTCGTTTTTGGAGGTCGGTTAAAAACCCTTGTATAATTCATATTTGAATTAGTGAAAATGGATTACTCATACTCTCGTTCTTTTTTAGTTCTTTACATAAATGTAAAAAGGAGCCGACTTCAATAAAATTTGGATGATGCCTCTAGGCGCAGGCCAGACAGAAAAGACGTAAGACGCAGACGGGGCGCGGACATAATACGCTTCTATACAAAATGTATAGAAGCGTCGCGCCTGCGCCCCGTCTCTTCTGTATGTTTTGCGTCGTGACGCTTCTATACATTTTGTATGAAAGGGACGCGGTAGAGACAAATGTCCGCGCCCCGTCTGCGTCTTACGTCTCTTCTGTCTGGCCTGCGCCCTAGATATCGATGAGAACAAAGTATTTTAGAATCGATTCATAAATGCTGGAGATTTCGAATAACAAACATACAAAAGCGAATTTCGGACCTCTTCTTAAAGTCGATTAAATAAAAGTAACTTAATCTGAATAGTAATCCAGAAACCTTTCTGCATTAAAATAAAAACGAAATCAATTCAGTGCTACTTAAACAAAATAGAATTAGGGATGATGACTAATTTTTATTTTTATGTCCATCTTTTAGATAAGAAAAAAATATTAGACACGTATTTTTTGTTTAGTCTCGTAAACAAAGAATTATGAAGATACAGCGAGTACAATTCTTGCGTGACGCCACGTCCACGCACAAATTGTACCTAGCCGTGACGTCACAAGCCCCCATTCCTGAACTTTAAAGCGGTTTATCTTCGTATTTTTTTTATTGATTTGATGAAAGAAAAAATACGTGTCTATTATATTTTGATTATCTAAATGGCGGACTAAATAAATTTTGACTTTTCATACCTAGTCATCTACCCTATTGCAGCCAAATTTTTAACAAAGACTGCCAAACCGCATTTTTTTAACATGTATTTAAAACGACTTTTCTTAACACAAGTTGCGATTATTTTGTCGCAGAATTTTAACTGCGACTAAAAGTCGCATATCTAGTCCTAACCAAAAAGCCACATTCCGGATAAAAATGAACTGATAGAGATTTGTATAAAATATTTTGAAAACGATTTTTAAATAAAAAATATTTTTTGTAAGATTGAAAACATGAATAAGATGAAAACACTTTTAAACAGTGATACTTTAAACCGAATATTTAATATCCCATTTTTTTTAAAGCCGAATATTCGGCCTTCATTTTTCGGCCTTAAAATTTTCGTCGTCAATGTTATTTATTCATCATTGTTACGTCCAGTTAGCTATATCTGGCAAAGTATCTTTTTTAATAAACCTGTGAAATTATGGTCCGGCCGCTAAGAATGCGTTCCTGACACATGTCAAATATGTGCCCAGTAAATTATAACCAGGCCGAATATTAATTTGAAGTCAAATTGTAAATTACTGTCATTTTCTCTACATTTTTGTGTAAAGATTTTTTTTTTGTTTATCTTGAATATTTGTATATTGATTGGCATTCATATTTTAGTTGTTTTAACTAAACGGTAAATTATTACTTTTTTAAACAATCTTAGTTAATAATCTTTAAAAAAAATCGTCTTTTCTTTACTCGAATGTATTTTATGATCTGAAAATAAACCAACTATACTCAATATAAAAAACTAAATATCGTAAATAAATATTTTATTTCGCGATACAAAACCTCATTTTCTTTAAACCTCTTTTATTTTTATTTCTTATCTGTGTATTTTAAATTGACAGTGACATCTTTCAGTCTCATTTAAAAAGGTTGTGTACTTTTTGCATTATTTTTTATTTACTATACTGAACTGAATATCTTCATTAAATGGACAGACATAATGTTAAACCAAGTTGTAATATTTTTTGCGATAAATGTATTCCTATCTAATGCATTTTTGACACACACTTTTTATATGTGACAACACTATAGATTTACGCACTAGACATTAATAAAATTTGAACAAAAGAGTTCCGTTCCGTTTTACAACGTTCAAAATTTAAAAAAGATAACTATTTCCGGCAGGGCCCCGATTCAGCTATTTAAGAGTTGCTTGAATTGACCAAATGAATGCTTCATTTGGTCATTTTTACGAGAATTAGCATTCTGCTAATTGTCATTACGATCATAATTTGGTCATTACGATCATTCTCTTCGAGAGTTAAATGAGATTTATTGTAGACTTATCTGAATACGAAAATTAGGCACAATGACAAGTACACTGACCAACCACTGACATGCATTTAAAATATCTGAGTCAAGGCCTAGTTTTAAGGCCATTTTTACCAATGTCTAGTGCGTGACACTCTTTTAAATGAAAATGGTTCTTAAATATTTGTATATTTTGATTCAGAACTGCTCAATAAAATGTCTTCCATATTTATAATGTATTCTTTGCCAATCTGAATTAATTAAGGTTTCATTCATTGTAGAATCAGTTTGAAATTCTAGAACCAGAAAAAAACGTAGACGGTCAATTTTCCTATTTTTTTTAAATCTATCTTTTGTTTAAAGTTACCTGCAAATGGACAAGCTTTTATAAAATTTAGGATTACATTACTAGCTAAGACAAATCAAGCTAGCCCAAATACGATGAGAATGCGTCAATTCGTTACTTAATCCCAAAGACTGTTTTCAGTCGTTAAGTCATAACAATTCTGACAACCAGTCTTACTATGGGATACTGTGTTACCCAGTAACATGTGTTGTGTTCTTAGAGTATAGATAAGAAACTAAAGAGTGAGCCTATCAGTGTATGAACCGTGAGCACTAGTATGAACTAGTTTTATCGTAAATTTTGTATCAAGACGGAGCGCGCCGTTTAAATGAAACTATCTAAAACCCTAATATTATCCTAACAATGTCGAAACCATCCATATTTTCGCATATAAGTCTGTTATTGCGCGAAAAATAACTTTAAATCAGTAAACGAATGTACTAGATACAGACAAAAAGTGCTCTCGCTTGGCACGAAGGAAAACTAGCGATACTAGCGTTCTATAGTTATCAATAGTCTAAGGTTGTGTTTGTCAGATAGACAGTCGTTATAACATACTGGTGTTCAGCTGTCGGTGAGACTGGAAGCCGACCACAACATAGTGCGGGGAAAGATGTCCCATTTTGATATCTTATTTTACATTTATTTTCAAAGTGCTATATTTTTTTCTGGTTTTTGAACTAATTATAATCTTTACACCTTTTGTATGAACGCTAAAATTGTTTGATGTATGTCAAAGAATAACCTTCAAACGAATTTTTACTTTATGTAAGTAAATTATAATTGCTCTCACAGTAAACAATAAATAAACGATCTAATAAAAATAAAACAATTTAATTAATATTTTTCTATCATTTTTCTTCTCAATAAGTTTATTTTTCTGACATTTTTATTTTTTATTACTATTTAATATTTTTTTGTGTTTAGTTAAATAAGTACGTAGTAAGGATAGTTTTAATTGTTCTTGTGTACCTTAGTTGGATTTGAACTTCATAAAAATGCATTTTTCGTCGACGATAAAATATAGTGTCTTTTCTATTTTTCACGACAGTCTTTATTTAATTATAATCATAACTTTCAAAGGTTAACTTAAATAATATATTTTTTACTCTCTTATTTCGTTCTGTTCGCCCTCTGTTTTATGTATTGAAGAAATATAAATAGTACCCGGTTTTTCAATTAATACATTTCATCTTTTGCTTAATTCTAAGAGCCCTGGTCTTACCCCCGGTTTCTGAAAAGCAGATCAACTTAACCTGTTGTCAAATCAACTGATCACGACTGATTGGTTGACGTAAAGACTAACAACCAATTATAGCGCTTAACATGAAGTTTGACAGGTAATTAATGAATTAATGTTTATCTCAGTAACCGGGTCTTAACCCCCGTTCCTGAAACGTTGATCAACACAAAAATTAGTTAGTCAAATGTCAAATCTTTGTCATCAAACATTGTCGTGGTGGTCTAGCGGTTCAATGAACCGATTTGTATGCTCAAGGTTGCAGGTTCGAACCCAGGCAAGTACCAATGTGGCTTTTTCAAAGTTATATGTACTTTCTTAATTATTCTAAGACACTTCTGACAAACGGTGAAGGAAAACATCGTGAGGAAACCTGGATTCCAAAATTTGGGATCTGAAATCGCCAATCCGCAGAGAGCAAGCGTGGTGATCAATGCTCATGCCTTCTCCATATGGGAAGAGGCCTGTGCCCAGCAGTGGGACGTTTAAAGGCTGGATTATTATTATTATTATAAATGTCAAATCTTAATTTAAGCGCTGTAATTGGTTGTTAGTCTTTTGATCAACCAATCACAGTCAAGATCAGTTGATTTGACAACAGATTAAGTTGACCAGCCTTTCACAGCCTAGGTTTTACGCTGCCCGCCCACGTCAGACTTTTTGTAGGCCAGATAATCGGGCCGATTTTTCCGCCGATTCTTAGTACCGAATTCTGACCTACTTTTTGTAGGACGTGTGCGTTACACTATTGCTATCAGTGTGTTCTATTTTTTTCCTACAAAAAATCGGTCACCGATTATCGCGCAGCCTTAGTCTAGCTTTTAGTCTGTGGTCTATACTGTTATCCGACTTTGCCTGTATTCTGTAAATAGTGTTATGTTTCTTTTTCCTTTTTCTATTCGGTTATTTTTAAGGAGCATCAATAAATGTCTATTGATTACAACGAGTTTTGCTTGTAGTGTAGTAACTAAATTTATTTGGGTATTGATATATTTCTCACTTGTATTGAATTAAAAAGGGACAAAAGCCGAGAAAATTAAGTTTTAGCTAAATATAAATAAAAAGAAAATCACGTCACGCACTAAAAGTTCATTTCACTTCATGATACAAGGCGTAAATTTAAGAATATTTCAAAATTAAGTTTTTGTCTATCGCCGTCCTTTACTCGCGTCATATGTAAGTAAAGGATAGCAATTGTTTTAATTTTGGTTTAGTTTGTAATCAACAGAATTAGCGCCAATTAAAAACCATAGACATCTTTATTTAGAAACTCAGTGCTGAGTTGTGATTGGTTTTTCCTCTTTTCATTGATTGGTCAACCAATCACATTAGTTTACATTTAAACTTTCAAAGCATAGGCTGTCTGCAAATGACAAATGCCAATACTTTTAAACCGTACAGTTTGACGCAACTAATAATTCGGATACACGTATTTTGTTTGCGCATAGAAAAGCAGTTTTACAACTATAGACGAGCGTGTTATTAATTATTTTTTAACTTCAGTCGAAAGTTTTTAACCGATTCAAAAAGGAGGAGGTACTCTCAACTGTATTTTTTTATGTTTGTTACCACATAACTTTCTGATGGTTGAACCGGATTTGATGATTCTTTTTTTATGTTAAAGCTCTTTTTCCCGCGTCCCATTTCAATTTGGTCCAGTTTTGTCAGTGGGATCCATAAGAGAACCATTTAAGACTTATTTTGGAGTAGTTTTTTTTGTTACAATTATAAAGTTGGTTAGTAGCGCATGGAAATTAATAGTTGAGTCAAACTGTACGAAATAAATAGATTATAAGAATAAAGATTAATTTCAGTTAGTGAGAATACCGACGTTATGTCAATTAAGGACAGAGATTTGGAAGTCATGACTGACAGAACGATGTCTGACATGGACCTTAACGACGACGGATACATATCATGGACGGAGTATAAGATACGACATGATGAGCGGCAGAAGGAGAATTCTGATTAAATGATTGCCTTTTTTGTAATGTTTGTCTGATTTGTAGTTTAGTTTTAGGTTAGAAATAGAAATAAGTAGTAAGTTAATTAATGTTTGAGTGTATCGGGTCAAATATTAGTGGAAAAGAAAAAAAGTGATTAGTCATTAAAAAGTACATATTTAAGATTTTTTTACTAAAAAATATTATTTATGAATACGTAGGTACTTAACGTATTTATAGTTCTAAGTTTTAGTATTTTTTTAGTTTTAAACTTGTCCCAACTGCATCCAGTTGGGCTTTAAGAGTTGCAAGTGTTTTTTTGATAGCAAAAATGGCGGCAAGTCATTTATTATTTTATTTGAAACACATTAACGCTTTTAATTTTAATGCTTAAAGAAAAAAGTTTACCTATTATGGCTTAGTTATAATGATACCTACTTTCTTACCCCCCAATATCGTATATTGTACTTATATTGATGTACTAGCTGTGCCTGCGACTTCGTTCGCGTGGATGACGAAACTTATCAATGAGTTTTTAACCGCAAAATTAAGTTTGTTTTTTATTGTTTATACTTTTTCGGGATAAAAACTACCCAGTGTGGTGCCCAGGATAATAAAGAATAATTATACCAAGTTTCATCGTAATCGAACCGGTAGTTTTTGCGTGATACCTGAACAAACAGACAGACAAAAATTTTTTTTTACACTTAGTGTGACCGGTGTCGGTCTAGTAACACCCCCCGCCCTTAATTTTTTTGATATTTTCAATGTACAGAATTTTCACTTTTACAGATTTATTATAAGTATAGATATTATATATATTTTTATTACATAAAACATCACAAACTGTTCAATTGAACAAATAAATTGGTTTACATTTAAAGGTGCGCACAGACTATGTAACATGATAACTTGTGTTTTATAACACGTCCACATTATGTAACCTTGTTATTCAACATTGCAACATAAAACAATATTGTACGCAAGAATCAAATGTTTTATAACATTCAGTGTCCACATTATCTGAAACATGTTATATCGCAATTTGTATAACATGTTATGTTATATATCTGTACGCATCTTTATAAGTCATCGTTTTGGGTAAATGTGCATGTGTTTTTCAATGTTGGGTATATTAAAAATGTGTTAATGACGCAGTGGCTATACTATACTGCGTTAGTGACATTAATAAGTTAATAAATATAATATACACAGTTTTACTACAAATAAAATTTATTATCGTTTCGACAAAATCTTCAACAGACGCCATTTTGAATTTTATGTGTAACATCTGTCAAACCATGATTATAAAATGAGGCAGGTAATGTGTTGTGTATGTGATCAGAAAAACCCTTAAAATTCTGGGCAAAGGGGTAAGTATTTTTTCATTATATTTGTGTTTGTTTAATTTTAAAGCCAACTTATTTAAAACATGTTGGTTGAAATTATTGAGCAGTTAGTCGTACTGGTAATATTCCTCTGGTGGGCCATATATTCCTTGTGTTTAAACAAGAAATGTTTAATTTATGAAATATTATATTACAACTGGTAATTAAGCGACGCCTTCTGAATTTTACGTAATTGATAGATATTGAAATAAAACTATTGATAAACTTATTCTTCCAGAGTTTGTTTCAATTTTGGTGTCCTACGTTTGAACCTCTCTGCAGGTCTCCTTTTGACCATGACACCTGCTGAGGTATTGAAACTTCGTTAACTAACATAAACCGCGATAGAACCCTTTTATAAATAGTTTTATTTCAATTTCTGATCTAATAAAACGATGGTACTGATTCTGCTTAACACGAACACGAATTTTTGATCGCCGGTAACTTTTTTTTATATTAAGACTAAAGTCAGAAATTAATTATTTTAGTTTGAGAATAACAGAATCGGCAACAAAAAACAGTATGTCTATTCTGTAAATAATTTCGGTATCGAGCTTCACCTGAGTGACAATAAAGCTCACTTCAAAAAATAACCCAATTGGCCTTGATTTAGAATTCAAATTCGAGAATACGTATTTGACATCTCACTGCGGATTCCGCTGTCGAGACATGAAAATAATGTTACAGAATAGCACTACTGATGTCTTTCTGCCTACTTATTTATAACATCTGTAATGACTTTTCAAGCAAATAAATTTGTCTATCCTATTGTCAAATCAAAAAATGATTACATTCTATATTTTCAGGGCAAGTCGACAAACATCACGAGAGCTACACTGACGAACAACTAGAACAATTATTAGAACATGTTCTGGAACATACAGATTTAAACAAAGATGGCTTCGTTGATTATTTAGAATACAGGATCAGTAACTACAAAGCTAAGAAAAACGCTGAAAAGGAGAAGGAAATGGCGAAAAGTGGTGACAAGAAATAAGTTTCGACAATAGGGTAGATGACTAGGTATGAAAAGTCAAAATTTATTTAGTCCGCCATTTAGATAATCAAAATATAATAGACACGTATTTTTCCTTTTACCAAATCAATAAAAAAATACGATAAACCGCTTTCAAGTTCAGGAGTGGGGGCTTGACGTCACGGCTAGGTACAATTTGTGCGTAGACGTGACGTCACGCAAGAATTGTGCTCGCTGTATCTTCATATTTTTTGGTTTACGCGACAAAATAAAAAATACGTGTCTAATATTTTTTTTATATAAAAGATGGACATAAAAATAAAAATTTGTCATCATCCCTATTATATAGTGTTTCCACGGATTAGTTCAAACAATCTGTGGGTAACAGTAAAAATAATTGAGATTATTAATATTTAGGTATGTATTTTATAAAGATAACAACATTCAGGTTCGCATAGTTCAGAATTTGATATAAAGATTTTAAATGTCACTTTACTTTTTCACGTAAACGCTCACTTTTATAATACCTATTTGTGGTTATAAAATCAATATTAAAACAATATACAGTTAGCTTAGAATCTAGTAAAGATTTTTGGGTAATTAATATGCCATTTAATAGCGAATAGTGATTTCTTATTCAAATTAACCTGACCACAGAACGATCGCCTGACAAAAAAGTGTTAGCAATACACACCAGTGCAAAATATTTACATAATACATCAGGCGTTCTCGTTTCAATCACGAAATATACCCAGTTATTTTTTATATTCGGCTAACAGTTCATTTATAATACTTTTTAATCCTAATAGTCAAGCCAAGAGTGCATATTATAAACAGTTGAATCATGATGACACTAAATTGTTACATTTTTTCATTATTAATGTTTGTTTTACTGAATTATAATATATTTACGAATAAATAAATGTGTATCAAAATTATTGTTTTATTTCTAAATTGTCTCTTTTACTAAACGCATTAATAAAACGTGGTTGCGTGTTAAAGCGAATTTAATATTAAAGACACATAGAAACTATTTTTAATAGTATCTAGTTTTGTCATCATTATATTGTAAAGTGCTAGGTTTTAATAACTTTTAAAATACTAAAAACATGTGATAACAAAACCTATGGTAATACTATATGGATTGTCATAATACTCAAACCTTAATTGTGACGAGTTTTTTTTCTGCATGAAACTAATGGGACAAATGGATACCTACTAACTACAAAGGTTACAATAAGTAGGTATGTATGTTAATATTTATTTTACCGTTTAAAACACTTTTAATTATATTGGTTTCTTAGGTTTACGCGAATAGACATTGAAATAAAACTACTTTTTACAGATTTTTTCGCGGTTTATATTTAGATTTTAGGTCCCGACGTTTCGACACCTTTGCAGGTATCAGGTATCATGGTCACGGGCAGACTGCTCAGTCTATCAATCAAGTCAAGTCAAGTCAAATCAAGTCAATCTAAATATGAACCGCGAAAAAATCCGTAAAAAGTAGTTTTATTTCAACTTTTAATTATCTTTAATTTAAGACATGCGCGCGATGAGAGTTCCATCGCAACTTTGATCGCAACGGACTCTCAGGGGCCCGAGTCTGCTATTTACACTCCGTGTCAGTGTGCTCATAGTTGGCTCATAGTTGGCTCATAGTGGGACGATTTTACATTCTACTAACTTGCCAATTATCGTAAAATCGTCCCACTATGAGCCAACTATGAGCACACTGAAACGGAGTGTAAATAGCAGACTCGGGCCCCTGGGGCCCGAGTCTGCTATTTACATCTGCTTGAATCGTCTGAGTGGGTGGGGCTAGTGGGACCATTTTACGATAATTGGCATTCTACTAACTGTCAAAACGTCACAATTGGCCATTGGAACAATTGAGCCGAGAGTTGAGTGAATATGACCATATGACCGATGGCCGGTACAATTTCGTATTCCGCTATTTTTTGACAGCAGTTGCATACACAGATAACTATAAATAAGTCAGAGAGTTGCATAGTAGGATGTAATATGTTACTTAAATTTGCTTTTGACTCTCATATCTATGGCTAAACATTTTTATTTTTCATAGACAATGTGTCAATTTCAACGAAAACTTTCCTTTTTTAAAACATAATTATCCTTATTTACAAGTTTTTAATAGATATTACATATTGTATGGGCTTTTACAATTAATTAGTATTCAAAAAACAATTAATACAATTTTTTGCAACATAAGAAACGATTATTAATAATTAGTGCCAATCGGTGTTGCCTATTAATAATTACAAAATGTTTGATACTTTTATTTTTAATTTAAATTGACAACACCGCGTCCCACTCATGCCACTCATGCCAATGATTGTTGTTGGCTTAACTGAATACGAAAATTAGGCACATATTGGGTTGACACTATCATCCCACTATGATCACACTGACACGGAGTGTAAATAGCAGACTCGGGCCCCTGTTTGCTTGCCGTAAGTGCGGACGAAAGTGTAGCTCGAGGATCGGTCTCTTTAGCCACGACTGCCACGAGCGACGATGCTCCTCTCGCGTAGCCGCTGCTTAAATCATCTGTCAAGATGTCTAAGGCCTATTGATGATGAATTATCTTGCAGTGTTTGTATTACTAGTCAATTGTGTCTTTGGGTCTAAACTTTTAGTATAGTTAAAGAAACGGAATCAGCGCAAAATTTATTAATTTTTTTTCTAAATAGGTTTCTATATTAACCCCAAAACGCCCACCCTTCACCGCTTCCTAAGTATTCTAGCTGTGAGAGAAGAAACGGCGCAACAAACTCTCCTGTCGTATGCATTTAGTGAAGGTGGAAAAGGTGGTAAATTAAAATACAATCTGACAATTCCATTTTATTTATTTAAATAGATTCTCAACTGCTAGAGTTGCCTCTCGCTACAGCTAAGCCTTTCGGTACAGAAATATTCTTTGGATTAGGTAATTTTTTATGCTTGAAAAATGAATGCTAGACACAGAAAGTATTGCAATCTTTTAGCTTAGCTTGTCTTGTTATTATGTGACAAACTGTGATGCAATGTGCTTTTTAGGTACTCTTCCAACATTCACTCTTTTCATATTTATAAAATGGTTCACACTATATACCTTGATTTTTCTTTTACATATTGGTTCCCATTCACCTTATTTTCCGACTGTCCAACACTAGCATGTTTTCTGCAGGCTTATTCGCTATTTTTATTGACAACCCAAGCGATATTCACTTGATAAAAACAACTGTCAATACGCAAATTCAATATGGCTACGGTGACATCATGTTTTAGCAAATCTAGTTTAAATATAAAGCAACTAGCGACCAGCCCGGGTTTCGCACTTTACCCGGGCTTTTCTATACTATATTATACATATAAACCTTCCTCTTGAATCACTCTATCTATTGCTGAATACTGCATTTAAATCTGTTGAGTAGTTTAAAAGATCTAAGCGAACAGACAGCGGGACCGCCTTCATTTTATTTATACTATGTAAAGAATATTGCTATTATTCATAACCGCTATAGCGAAAAATAAAATAATACTAGCCTATAAACGTCCCACTGCTGGGCACAGGCCTCTTCCCATATAGAGAGCACGAGCATTGATCACCACGCTTGCTCAATTGCGAAAAAGCCTGCAGAAAATATGTTTAAAATCTTTTTCCAAGGTCTGAAGAAAAAGCTTGATAAGTGTTTTTCCATAGCTTCATCATCATCGTCCCTGCCCTGTCCCCAATTATTTGAAGTCGGCGCAATGCGTATTCAGCTTCCATTTTCTACTACTCGTCATCTCAGCATTTACTCCTTTCTTTCTCATTTCCGCTTAACTTTAATACATATTTATTTTATTTTTCAGCTGGTCAGGACGTAGGTAAGACTTACCTTGACGGTGACTTGCAGAACATGGTGGAAAGTGCATTAAGACAAGCAGACAAAGACAACGATGGATACATAGATTATATGGAATTTAGAGCTGTTAGAGAATAGATAAATAATAAGACTAACCACCGGTATCTGACTGATCAACTTAATCTGTTGTCAAATCAACTGATCACGACTGGTTGACGAAAAGACTTACAGGCAATCACAGTGCTTGACATGAGATTTGACAGTTGTTCAACGTTTCAGCAACCGGGGGTAAGGGCCGGCTTTTCAAATGCCAATGTTTGACAGTTCTTCAATACAAATTATGCTAGACATTTTTTTTTCTTTCGAAAATAATTGTCTGGCGTTGAAAATATCGGCCCTTAGACATATTTATTTTTAAAGACTTATTTGGTGTACCTACCTAATAAAAAAAAAGTAGACGTATAATCCAATATTGGATGGAATAACTTACTAGATAATGTAGTTTCTTTAGGTACAAACTTATTTTAATTAAGTCGACTTCATAAGAAAGAAGTTCTCAAATCGGTTGTATTTTTTTAACGTAATTATTAATGTTTTCCTCTTCTCTATATTTCTTTCATAACATAACATACTATCACGCCTGTATCCCCGAAGGGTTAGGCAGAGATGTACCAATGTACACCCCCGGTTCGCCGATATGTTTAGGTCCCATGTAATAGGGGGCGAGCCTATTGCCACTAACCGGGCACAAATCCAAACTCCGACCTGCTACTGAAAATTTCATAGGAAAACCCAATAACACCTTGGTCGACTTGGGAATCGAACCCAAGACCTCTAGCGTAGCAGTCGCGCTTAGAACCACTAGACCAACGAGGCAGTTTATATTTTCATATTTCTTTCTATCTAGATAAATATATTTTCTTTCCTAATTTTCTTTTTATGGCCGTGTGTAATGTATACTATTTTGACAACTCTCGGATCGTTGTGTATAATAACGCTTCTGTCCTTTTTTCGTGCTATATGTTATTAAAAGAGATTATTCTTAGTTTTTGTGACCTAAATCACATCTGGTTGACCAAAAGTTATAATATTAACTGATTTTGTATTACAATTTAAGTTATTAATAAAAACAATTAGTATTAGAACTGTGTTTTATTAACATGTTATCCTACTAATTTCTAGTTCGACAAATTATCTGACGTCAGTCCAAAATGATAGCACTAGACTATTGGTTGCTGTGAAGAATTTGAGCGCGGCAACCAAGTTTTATAAGCCGTAATTTTTGACCTACGTCAGAATGATAATCGTCTACAGAGTAACTACTAGGAAAATAATACTCATGTATTTTTCCGATTTATTACTAATATTGACGAGCAACTAGTGATCCTATAAGGGTAACTTTACCGACGCGCTTTTAAGCTTTATTGTAGCGATTTAAATAATAATAATAATATTTCGGGACATCTCACACACGGCTATCTGATCCCAAGCTAAGCAGAGCTTGTGTTATGGTAACCAGACAACTGATAAACATACTTATATATTTCTAATACATACATATTAAAGATAAATTACACCCAGACACAGAACAAATGATCGTGCTCATCACACAAACATTTGTCCTGAGTGGGAATCGAAACCACGACCTCCGGTATGGCAGTCAGGGTCACTAACCACTAGACCAACAGGTCCGTCAAATTAAATTGTAAATCATTGTGTAAGAATGTGTTGTAACGAAACAATGTTTTATTTCACTGTGTTTTCTTGTGATAATACCAACCCACCCAAGTTTGCTGCTTAAAGACAATGTGTGTTTATTGTTTTTTGTCTTCGTGTGCGTGTGTCGTTTAAGCTAAAGCCGCACAAAAGCGGTTGGGTCAGCATTCATGTAATAGGTATGTACCTATGATATTATCACCATGCTTTGGAAATCATTAATTATTCCTTTAAAATGTTCATCCGTCTATCCAGCAACCAGCAGTTTGAGCTGCTTCTGTGGCCAACTGACATTTCTACAAGAGATAAAAATAATAGAAATTGCATTAATGATATTAAATGAATGGAAATGACATTTCATGTCGATAAGTCACGTGAAATCTGTGTTCAAATGAACTGATCAAGATTGTGACTGGTTGACCAAAATTTGAACAATCAATCTCAATGCTCAGTATGAGATTAGACAGGTGATTAATTAATTTTTGAGTTGATCAACGTTCCAGAAACCGCGTGATAGACTTGTCACTTTCATACATTTGAGTGATGCGATTAGCGTTAACGCTTTTAGAAATGTCACTTAGCTATAGGCCGACCGTCTAACTCGCGTATCACCTGCGCGGTAAGAAGGGAGCGGGGGGAGATGATAAATACTTAAAAAAAGATACTTATTATTTTATTCTTTACCAACAATGTCTATCTCGAGATAAATATTTGAATTATTGACTCCGTGTGTAGCGTTACCCGCCCCCGCTCCCTTCTTACCGCGCAAGCGATACGCGAGTTAAACGGTCGGCCTATAGAGGTGTAGTTCCTTTAATATGAAATTTCGTCCTTTTTCTTACATTTTGAAATATAATATACTTTTTCAATGCTTTCAGGATCAGATCAATCCCAAGGGATACTATACCAAGACAAGGATTTGGAAGAAATGGTGGAAGGAGCTCTGAAACAGACAGACGCCAATAACGACGGTTTTATAGAATATTCTGAGTTTAGAGCTGCCACAGCAGTATAGATAATAAAGAAAAACATTTGTATACAAACTGTTTTTATTGCACCTTCTTTTAACCTAATGGCTTAAGCTGAGGATAGAACTAAGTGGCGTGCAATTGGGGAGGCCTATGTCCAGCAGTGGACTGCTATAGGATGATGATGAGGGCTTAATATTAAAAGGATAATCAGTTTTAAGTTGCTTAGGCTCGTGCTGTCTCTGTCACACTAAGGTGTAATATAGCGACAGATAGACTAAAGAAAGTCTATAAAGTTATGAGTATATGTTATAAAATAGTCTAGGTAGTTATACTAGGTATCTTTTTCTACATAACAGCTTAAAAGTTACGAAAAGAGAAATAGGTAGATGAAAGAAACTTTAAAATAGTTAATTCGGGGGTCGGGTCACCTCTTTCCCTCTAATATGGCGAGGGGGGTGCCGCTTGTGGTGACTGGTCGTTCTGCTGACCTTGGTTTCACTAGAAAATACTTTTAATTCTGTAGTAGTATGACACCTATCCCTCTAAAACTCTTGTTCATCTGGCACGGTCTCTAATTATCGGTTAAAGATCGGTTCATTTCCGGCGGAGGCGCGTCGCGTGTCGGTTGTGTGGCGCCGGGGCGGGCGGGTGCGTGGTGGGGCATTCAGCCTTTCTCACTGAATCCACGATGCTTTTGTGCGTCAGGTGTGAGGGGTTGGGTGTCTCATTGCGTGTTTGTCTGTCCTGGCGCTGCGCGGCCGATGATGCGCGGTGCGTCTTCCGCCGGAAATGAACTGATCCTTAGGGTGCTGTCGTTTTTATTTTTATATTGTGTTGACGTTGATAAGCGCTACTTTGTAGCCTAAGTCAAATAAAGAATTTTGAATTTGAGTATTCGAACATTACTAAAGAAAAAAGATTTAAAATAAAACTATTTTTAGTTCTTCTAACTAAACTATTTATTGTACATTTGGTATTTACTACTACTTACATTAATAACAAAAAATTAAAACACAAAAATATACGCAATATGATAAAAATTGTGAATTTGAGACAGTTAAGATACTTTAACCAAAAAAATAATTCAATTTATTATAATTACAATCAAAACTGTATAAGAGTCCAGCTTTATTATTATTTAGCGCTTTTTACATCTAGTCAATAATTACTCACAAAAAGTTATGAAATACTTACTTGTCCAAATAGTTTCCAAATAAATTAGAATAAAGAAAACGTACTAAATAAACTAAGTATTATTTTTTATGTTAAAGTGTTAACTTTTTTTTAATTAAATCTTTTAAAATTATTGTTTCTATATTTTCATCTAAACATGATGCCAATGTCAAAAAAAATATAATCGTAGTAACTTCAGAAATTTTCTAATATTATATTTAATATTAAGTATTAGGAGGATTTGTAAGTTAACATATATTCGCAAAGCGCTTATAATGTCCACTTGGTTGCCGCAATCTTGCGCATGGCAACCATAATTCTATAATGTTAATAAAAATAGCTTGCTTCTGGACACTGAATGTAGTCTTAATTTGTTTTCGTTATAAAAGCCCAGATCTCTCTTTATTTATTTTTTGTTGACATTAAAATCTAGTTATTTTCAAGTTTCGTTTATATCCTTCAAAACAACTTGTCTTAGGATACTTTTTTGATCTTTCACATGCAAGACGGCTGGCAGGAGCTAGTTGCGAGAAGCCGAGGATTGAACTAAGTGGCGTGCAATTGGAGAGGCCTATGTCCAGCAGTGGACTGCTATAGGCTGATGATGATAATGACATCCATTTATCTCAACTTTCTTTTATATGATCTTCAAAATACCGTCACCAATCTAACGTATTTTGGTTAGCATCTCTAAAACTAACACTGTTTGGACTATAAAACTGTGAGAACCAAGACCTAAACGCACGTATAGTCTTGTCTGTCCTAACGTAAGCTGGTGCCGAGACGAATCGCTTGCTGTTCCAAATTGAGATGTCGCGTTCAAACTGGAAGAGAAAAATATCGTAAGTATTAACCGACTGGTGAAGCGAAGAAGGAGGGTTATGTTCTTGAGCTGTATTTATGATAGACTCTACGTATAGAGCTTAGTTTAATGTTAGTTGATTAAGAAATTAAACATTTTGCTACGTATAGGTATGTTTAGTATAGATATATAGGTACATAAATACTATGTTATTATTACTTTCATTTAAGACCTAATATATATGAAGTATCATTGACGTTATTGATTTACATTCTAAGCAGACGATGAGATATTTGTCCACCGGTCTTATTTGGCCGCGTCTGACGATTGGTCAAGTTTGGGCAAGTTGAGCGCGGCAACCAAAAGTAAACTGGCATTTTTATATGTGGATAAATTTCTACGACAATGTTTTTTAGAGTTTTTATATTCAATTTAAAATGGATAAACAATAAACTCACCATAGCCCCTTCAGATTTAACAATTGAAGCCGCAAAAGGCGCATTATAAGCCGGCGAGTACATTCTATGTATGACGCGCTGCAGTAGCGGCCCTATAGGAGTGACGGACTGCGAGACTAGGATGGGACCGACCGGCGACTGCATTAACAGGCGGACGTGGCCGGGACCTATCTGTTGAGAAATTGGAAAGTTTGTGTAAGTGTGAATGGTGAGGATAATTCTTATGGTTGAGATGGGATTTGAAAGTTGAAATATATTATTTTATTGACGACCTCCGTGGTCGAGTGGCGTACGCACCGGTTTCAAGGTGTCGCTAGCTCTGAGGTCCCGGGTTCGATCCCCGGACGGGTCAATGTAGAAAATCACATTTCTACATTGTCTCGGGTCTGGGTGTTTGTGGTACCTTCGTTGTATCTGAATTCCATAACACAAGTGCTTTAGCAACTTACTTTGGGTTCAGAACAATGTATGTGATGTTGTCCGCATTTATTATTTTCGGGTTTGTGTTGTTATGTAAATATTTTTGTAAGTGTATTGAATAAACTTAAAAAATATGTTGGCCACTGGTTGGTGCTACTGTACCTATGGTAAAAAGTATACTCAATACTCAGGTATGTTAAAACATCGAATCAATTATGGACCCTGTCGGGCACAGCAAAGTTTTTTTTTTATCTAATAAGGGAGAGAGGTATTAAAAATTAGGACTATTACAGAAATATTGAGCCTTTTTGGGTTTAAGTTAAAAGAACGTGAAATCTTCTGCCGCGTCGACATAAATTCATGAGTTAAATAATAATAATAATAAATTGTTTATTGTTCCAAAATTTAATAATAAATTGTTTATTGTTCCAAAATTTTTTAACATAAGTATAGCATGAGGCAGCCCCATTAAGTTATTGACAATACTTGTTAAAGAAAGTTTAACAATTGTCCAATTTTGAATGGCGGTCGTACCTACGTAATAACCAAAGACATTATACTTTGGTAATAACTGCATCTCATCAACGAAATGTTAGTGTTATCCTTGGTAAAGCTAATAAGTCATGTTAATATGACTTGAGATTATATTCAAAGTAGGTAGTATAGTAAATATAACATACCTGTGTAATCTTCACATCAATATGACAGAGATCGTATTTAAATATCTTGTAGTCGTGCGTCAGCGTCATGGTCGCGGTGTGGTCCTCCTCGCGGGACCAGGTGGCTGACCATACGTGACGACCTGGTAGAAATAGAAAGAACACATAAATGTAAAATAAAAATAATTTAGATTTAAAAAATCACAGTATAAACCAAGGTGGTAGGCAAATTGAGCGCGTCAACCATCACTTTTACCGACAGTATATAGGGTGTTAAGAAAACCCTGTCCGATCCGTGAAGGTGTTGTTAGGTATCGACATCTGATTACAAAAATGTGGAAAGAAAAGAAAAAAAATATATAACCTAATTTTTTTTTTCTCAAATGTCAAGTGCGAGAGTCGGCGTCGTCACAGATGCTACCTAATTACCAAACAAAAGGCCCCCAAAAATACCGACGAAATTGGTGATATAGTTTTTGTTTTAATCTCAAATTTAGGGAATTTCGGGGCAAAAAATGGTTATTTCAAAATCCATTATTATTGTTTTTATCATGAATTTTCCAAATTTGATATTTTATTTGGCCATGTGATTGTGAACCCTATATCACCCTTTCGGGTCGGACAGGGTTTTCTTAACACCCTGTATAGTTGTCGGTATAAGTGAATGCAGCAAAAAATATTTCAGTGTCATTAATTAGTTCAAATATACCAGATCAGCACCTAAATATCGTAAATCTTAAGCGCTAAGAGAAAAATAAATCGCTAACGTTTTTCCACGGTGGGCACCATTAGTAGCAAGGGCACATAATACCAGGTTTTATCTTCCCCCTGTGCAGTGCTACATTCTTAATACATACGTAGTTAAATTGTACATAAGTAATTACAATTATTATGATTTTAAGATGATTGTTATGTTTAATTTAGGGCCTATGTACACCACGTTTTTTAAACGCGCCGTCGACGCGCGTTTGTAGCGATACAGACGCGATACGCACGCAAGTCAGACGCAGCCTGTAGACCTTTGCACACCTGACGCGCTTGTGTAGCGATACAGACGCGATGCAAACGCGCGTGTGTAGCAATACAGACGCGCTTGTGTAGCGATACAGACGCGATACAGACTTATGGCCCCAGACTGTACACGCTATGTAAACAATATGTTTTTGACATCCTATACGCATTATACTCCGATTTAAAACAATATTTTTTTAGGTGGGCCTTAATTGCCTCCGGGACCTTACTGTAATTTCATTTTGTGAGCGTCAGAATTGTGAGTTTTTTTCTATTTAACTTTAGAGAAGCTTTGTGTTTATTTGTGTTTTTGAACATATAAAATTACGCTTGGAGAAAGTTGATTAAACATTTTATTTTTGTTTGATGTGTTATTTTTTATCCTACTGTTACTACTTTAGACAATTACAAAAAAAAAGCAGTTAAAAAAGCACTCGTTGTGGGGGAAACCCCGTCCGTAGGGAAGGCGCGCGCGCTAGCACTCGTATCGGTGTCGCGCGTTTGAATCGATACAGACGCGCCGGTGCCGCGCGTTTGTATCGATACAAACGACAACAAACTGCTCTGCAGGATAAAAACGCGCCGGCGACGCGCGTTCCCAAAACGCGCGTCGACGGCGCGTTTAAAAAACGTGGTGTGCATAGGCCCTAAGGGCCTAAAAGCAATTTTAACATGATTTTTCTTTATTACATTTATGTTTGTAGCTATGTTTAGTTTTAAGTTTTCATTTTTGCTGTGCCCTACAGGGTCCATAATTATACCTAGCTATAAGCATTATTATTGTAAGATCTGTATTATTAACATTATGGAATGCAAATAAAGATATGAATATGAATATAATTAAATAGTTAAATTAAACTTACCTATCAAGTTGTATAATAGAGGATATTTCTCTCCCAAAGTGGAAATTATAGATGGTGAATGAACAGCGTTTAGGTGAGCAACGTCGGCGCCATTTTCTGGGATTTCCTAAAAAGAAAATATTTGTATTATAAAAATATTTTTGAGATAAAAACGACTGCTGTGCTGAGGGATAACCCATATGCGCCGCAATGCAAATCTCAAATGTAAATCAGTGTTTAAGGACCTCCTCATTTTGAAGACGGTTAATAAATGCTTCTTGTATTATTGTATAAGCGTCAACATCGTAAGGTTCTAGATCATCATTGATACAAGTTTATTACTCAGTCATTCAAAATCTACTTTACAGATTTAGACGTAATTTAGCATACAGATAGTTTGAAATCTAAATAATACATAGAATACTTTTTAACTCGACAAGCCCACAGATATGACAGACCTGTTGTTCTAGTGGTTAGTGACCCTGACTGCTATACCGGAGGTCGTGGGTCCGATTCCCACTCAGGACAAATCTTTGTGTGATGAGCACGATCATTTTTTCTGTGTCTGGGTGTCATTTATCTATAATATGTATGTATTTAGAAATATATAAGTATGTTTATCAGTTGTCTGGTTACCATAACACAAGCTCTGCTTAGCTTGGGATCAGATAACCGTGTGTGAGTTGTCCCGGAATATTATATTATTATATTATACTGGCTGTGCCCCGCAGTTTCACTCGCGTAAATGACAATTCATACACTATCTTTATAAATTATAGTCTATGTGTTATTGCCGATGTATAAGCTACATTATTGTAAAGTTTCATTTAAATCCATCCAGTAGTTTTTGCGTGAAAGAGTAAAAAACATCCATACATCCAAACAAACTTTCGCATTTATAATATTAGTAAGGATAGTAACTACACATTTCGTCACATAAGTATACCTATAAAATACGATGGAGCAAAAAAAAACTTAACAGATAGTCCAATAAACATAACCTCCTACCTGTACATGAGCGCTAACAGTGAACTCGTTCCTGCCTCTATATCCCCACTCTTTAGTATAAGGCAGAGGATCTATCTCCCACAGCGGAGGCCGGCTCTCAGCGTCGTACCAGATCCAAATGGCGCCGTCCATCTCGACGGTCGGCCAGTGTTTTATTGATACGCCTTTTGGTGCTGTTGAACAAAAATTATAATCAATAATAATATATATATTATGTGGACAAAATCAAAACGGGGGGCTCGAGGCTAATTGTAAGCCGTAGTACGGTTTGACCGATAATACAGACGGTTTGACCGATAATACAGTAACCTGTATTATCGGTCAAACCGTACTACGGCTACCAACCGCGGCGAGCGTGGCTTAACAGCCACGCTCGCCGCGGTTGGTCCGTGGATGGGTGACCATTTATAACATACCGAGACCCCTCCGTGTTTCGGAAAACACATTAAACACTAGGTCCCGGCTGTCATACATAGATCTTTGGCAGTCGTTAAGTCAATTCTGACAATCAGTCTTACTATGGGATACTGTGTTTCCCAGTAAAATGGGTTGTGGAGGTCAGATAGGCAGTCGCTCCATGTAAAATACGGTATTCAGCTGACTGGTAGCCGACCCCAACATAGTTGGGAAAAAATGCTCGGGAGATGATGTGGACAAAATCAAAAACATTGCTCTAAGGACAAAGTTGTGTTATGGAATCAAAGGCAACGAAGGTACTAAAAGCATCCAGACTTGAGACTACTACTAGCTCTAAAACTCTATAACATTATATTGTCACTAAACTTGCATAAGTATGCAAAATTTTATAGGTTCTAATTTCCAAAATTGACCAAAATATAAACCGCAATGACTGTGTTCGATTTGGTTGCTGAGGTCAAAATATATTTGCGCAAGGCAACCAACCAATCGATCAACCGCGGTAAATTGTGTCAGGCAAAATGGTTCTGATAAAAATCACGATGTGTGTTTTTTGGTTTTATTTATTCATCCTCCTTCCTTATCAACCGTAAGTTATTATAAGAAACTTACAATAAATCAAAAAGTTACCATAATTGGCCTTTGCCAGGCAGTGGCAAGGGCTAAAAACTCACCATGCTCAACCCCCGGCACACTGACACACGCGCCATTTTCCCCAAACCGCCATTTATGGAAGGGACATTCAATACAGTTGCCACTGACAGTACCACCGACCGCCATATTGGCACCCAAGTGTGGACAATATGCGTCTACGCAGAAAACTTTGCCGTCCTCCCCTCTGTAGATGCACAGGTTTTGACCTGAAAAAAAATAATTTATAAAATTATAATGTTATGCAATATTATAATATCCTGACACAACTCACACACGGTCATAAACATAGGTATATATATATATATTTCTAAATAAATAAAGATTAATTACACCTAGACACAGAACAAATGATCCTGCCCATCACACAGATTTGTCAGATGGGAATTGAACCCACTACCTACCGCTCAACAGGGTCACTAACCACTAATAATAACATTAAATCTATAATCTAATAAGCATAATTCGACGACCTCCGTGGTCGAGTGGCGTACGCACCGGTTTCAAGGTGTCGCTAGCTCTGAGGTCCCGGGTTCGATCCCCGGTCGGGTCAATGTAGAAATCAACTTTCCTACATTGTCTCGGGTCTGGGTGTTTGTGGTACCTTCGTTGTTTCTGAATTCCATAACACAAGTGCTTTAGCTACTTACTTTGGGTTCAGAACAATGTATGTGATGTTGTCCGCATTTATTTTATTATTTATTTATAATTTCATAAAAACAAGATGTTACAGTCACATTTTAATGACGCCACAGTAACGTAACAAATGACGCCTTCCGTCCTACGACGGTTCTCTTTCCACGTAGATAACATTATAATTAGGAATAGTGGCTTTAGAAATATTAAATACTGCTATAATAATATTTGCAATACACAAAAAAACTATAACTTGAGTTAAATTATTTTGCAAACAATTCTTTAAAGTTTTGGTTTGCTACTAGATGGCGCGTATGCACCACATTTTTTTTGTATAGTTTCATAAATTGCTACATTAGGTACATAAATAATACCAATTTAATTTAAATCAATTCGTTTACATAGTTATTTTATTAAACGGTGTAATTCAAATGTTCAGAGTAATTAGAGAATTGATATAAAATATTAAGTAACTACAATTAATAAGTACATAACAAAACAAACGATTAAATTGCCTACATAAACCATGAATCAATTCAACAACTCAAAACAACATAAAAAACCCACAATTTAAACAAAATTAGTTCCGCTACTCAACAACAGATGGCGCTACTCACCTAGCGCGTCAACCGCCGTCACTCCACCGATCTTCAGGTCCCTGCTCTCTCCTACAGCAAACCAACCGTTTGGATATGGCGGCGGTATTTTATTGCCCATACGTCTAGTTGCTTGGGCACTAGATATACGTCTGTCCCTATCGGGCCCTTTAGGTATGTGTTCGAAACCTACTTCGGTTAGTTCCTGTAAATGTGAGCTTATTTTGAGGTGGTGGAAATTGTTAGTTTTTATTACTGTCCAAATAAATGACGTACCAAAAATAAATAATGTAACAACTCTCTAAGGTCGAGATCTCAAAAAGAAATACTGAAATCAATCCAAAATTATGGCCGGAGATAAAGCGTAATGGCAACAAAAAAGGCCATAGTGACGAATTGAGAACCTCCTTTGAAAGTGGTTTAAACATTGATTAGGTATTTTAGTCTTTTTTATATTTACAAAGACTTAATAGGTAATACAAAGAACACTCAGGCTTGGAACAAACGTTTGTAGATCAATCTTAAGACAAACATTTGTGTTTGGAACAAATGTCTGATCCAAGTTCAACTTTTCTTTGTGCATGTGATTGTTAGTTGTCAGTTATTAAAAAAAAAAACCATAATACTTGCCTTTTTATACAGCACAGGTTGAAAATAGCTTCTATATATAATTAAAATCAAGAAGTATGTAGCCACAGCAATAAATAAGAAAAGGCTATTTTCAAAAACCCATTCGATAATATTCCTTAGTACATTCAAAGTTATATTCAAATAGAAAATAATAAAATCCTTTTTTACTTGTCTATTTCTTTGTACATTTTGACAGTTGTAAAATGTATCTTTTTGAACTAGTAAATCGTTGACAGAATTTTGACAGTAGTCAGCCATTTTGATTATTTCGAGAAAATTGTTTGGATCTGAAACAAGGAAAAATTTGGTACGTAAGTAATTTTATTATTATATTGTTTATGGTCCGGCTGCTGAAAAATTGCGTTCCTGGCAGATGGTGGTCTAAAAAAATATAACTTTAGCGGCGAATTAACTAAACATAATACTAAGTTAGTAGAATGCCAATTATCGTAAAATCGTCCCACTATGAGCCAACTATGAGCACACTGACACGGAGTGTAAATAGCAGACTCGGGCCCCAGGTGTTAAGAAAACCATGTCCGATCCGTGAAGGTGTCGTTAGGTATCGATATCTGATTACAAAAATGTGAAAAAAAAAATGGAAAAAAAAAAAAATTATAACCTAAAAAATTTTTTGTTTCTCAAACGTCGAAACAGAGATTCGGTGTCGCCACACTGACAACAGATGCTACCTAATTACCCAACAAAAGGCCCCCAAAAATACCAACGAAATTGATGTTGTAGTTTTTGTTTTAATCTCAAATTTAGGGAATTTCGGGGCGAAAAATGTTTCATTCAAAATTCATTATTATTGTTTCTATGATGAATTTTCCAAATTTCATATTTTATTTGGGCATGTGATTGTGAACCCAATATCACCCTTTCGGGTCGGACAGGGTTTTCTTAACACCCTGTATTACTATCATTTTTTGTCCTACAAACGAATAAATATCATTAAAAACTATTAATTATGCCAATTTATATACCATGAGCAAAATTATTTACTATTTCGTATGATTATGTAGTAGTTTGTATTGTTTACTGAAAATTTGTAAGTTTAGAATTATAAATATCTATGCAGCATCAATACGTCATTATTAACAGCTATTCAGTATTGTAATCTGCGGATAGCGTTGTGGGTAGTATTTTTATTATTTTAGCAATTAAGTACTTGAAATGTAAACCTTAATATACTGCTGTTTGTTGTCCCAATAAAATAAAATAAAATAAAATAAAATAAAATAAAATAAAATAAAATAAAATAAAATAAAATAAAATAAAATAAAATAAAATAAAATAAAATAAAATAAAATAAAATAAAATAAAATAAAATAAAATAAAATAAAATAAAATAAAATAAAATAAAATAAAATAAAATAAAATAAAATAAAATAAAATAAAATAAAATAAAATAAAATAAAATAAAATAAAATAAAATAAAATAAAATAAAATAAAATAAAATAAAATAAAATAAAATAAAATAAAATAAAATAAAATAAAATAAAATAAAATAAAATTTATAATGAACTAGCGGTCGCCCGCGGCTCCGCCCGCGTGGACCATTGGATTTATTTTGGATTTTTCCAAAATAAAATTTAGCCTATGTGACTCGTGGATAATGTAGCTTTCGAATGGTGAAAAAATTTTTAAAATCGGTCCAGTAGTTTTTGAGCCTATTCATTACAAACAAACAAAGTTTTCCTCTTTATAATATTAGTGTAGAAGTGTAGATAATTATAACACGGTTTATTTATTTCCCCATACAAATCAAGACCAACTAAATGTGTCAGGAACGTATTCTCTCAGCGGCCAGACCATATGTTTATATAATAGTACCTATGGCTTAAGTTATTATATAGTTAGTTTATGAATATAATATAATCTTATATATAAAATTCTCGTGTCACAATGTTAGTTACCATACTCCTCCGAAACGGCTTGACCGATTTTTATGAAATTTTGTATGCATATTCAGTAGGTCTGAGAATCGGCTACTATCTATTTTTTATACCCCTAAGTGGTAGTAGGTAGGTAGTAGGCAGGTAGGTAGTAGGCAGGAGCTAGGTAGAAAAAATTGCATTGCAACGCATGCCGGGTACAGCTAGTATATAATATAATATTCCGGGACAACTCACACACGGTTATCTGATCCCAAGCAACATACTTATATATTTCTAAATACATACATATTATAGATAAATAATAGAGTATAGAATAGATTATAGTTATATGTTAAATTGTAAATAAACAATTGATCATCAAGAAAAGAAGGTGAGTAAGTGTGTAATACATTCTCAACCTCTTAGCGTTAGCACAGTTCCATTAAATCTGGGGCCCGAGTCTGCTATTTACACTCCGTGTCAGTGTGCCAACAGTTGCATCGTCCAGCGGCGCTCGGGTGCACTCGCGCCCGAACCGGCCCGAGTGCACCTGAGAGGGCCCGAGCGTCGCCGGACGATGCAACTGTTGGCACACTGACACGGAGTGTAAATAGCAGACTCGGGCCCCAGCAATAGCGGTTATATCTGAACTAAATATAGCTTTGTTGAGATTTCCTAACTCCTAGAGTTATATCGAGGAAACAAAAAGAAAAAAGAGTTTTTTTGGCATTTATATTAACTATAGGTATATGTCATACGTTGTTCTTTGGCAGTCGTTAAGTCAATTCTGACAACCAGTCTTACTATGGGATACTGTGTTTCCCAGTAAAAATGGGTTGTGGAGGTCAGATAGGCAGTCGCTCCATGTAAAATATGGTATTCAGCTGAATCCGGTAAGACTGGTAGCCGACCCCAATATAGTTGGGAAAAGGCTCGGGAGATGATTTATGTATCTTACCAAGGCAAACAGTGTTTTATCGTCATCATCGTCCCTGCCCTGTTCCCAAATATTAGTGGTCGGCGCAATGCGTATTCAGCATCCATTCATCTCTACTACTAGTCATCTCAGCTCACCTTTCTTTCTCATATCATCTTAAAAGAAAGTATTTTGTCGTTTTTTGTCTAAATATTCAAGATTTAATAAGTCAAATTTTATCAAAATCAGTTGTTTGGTTTAGCCGTAAAATCACAAGTTTTCACAACAGACTACGTAATCTTCGCATTTATAATATAATTGATTATGTATGCAAAAACAAACAACTATTTTTTAATGGCAACATAATTAAGTTATTAATTAGCTACTTTTAAATTAAATAATATTTTATAATAATTTTTAACGTGTGAATGAACTGAATTTTGAAAATACATCCATTGTTAGAAACATTTTATTGACAAAAACTTCAATATTAAAACTTTAAATGATTTTATTGTCATCAGTTTAAAGATTAAAATTAAATCTTAAATTTTTATAAATTAATGCAATATACACTGCTTAGTTTGGGATCAGATGACCGTGTGTGAGTTGTCCCAGAATATTATATTATAATAATGATGGTAATAAGTTTTCAATTTATCTACCAGACTATTATAACTGACCCAAACTTTAATTAAATACTTAGGTAATTTTACCCTACGGTAGGACTCACGCGCGTAGTGATCAATACTCGTTCTCTGTATGTAGGGTTGCCAGGTCGCAAAACCTAATAGCTGGACTGGCCAGCCAGTTTGACCGGACATTTGGGTAGAAAGGCCGGACACCCTACATTATTGAGGATTTTGTGTCTCAGTATTAATAGGTACGACAAAAAAATTATATGTAAAATCAAGCTGTTTTTGGCATCGCGAGGGGACGGGCGGCACTGCGGCCTGCGGGAGCGACCGACTGTCGACTCGCCTGCGCTCGGCCACGCTCGGCGCTCGCTCTCTTGCGAAATGTAAAAAGCCTAACAAAAGCCGGACAAGCCGGACACCGTTTATTTTGGCCGGACACGCAATCAAAAAGCCTATGTCTGGCTTTATCCGGACGCATGGCAACCCTATCTGTATGAGAGGCCTGCAGTGTGACAGTTACATTGATTTCATCCTTTATGGCTTAGTAATCTTTGAACCGTGAAGCGAAACCAACACACTCCATTGTATCTACAATCTAGATTAACAATAGCATATTTTGTTTTAAATTAGCGTAAATACGATATTGCTATCAAATAGGAGTAAATTAGAATTATTATTGTTTATCAGTTGATCGATTTTAATGGTCGCTGTAATATGCTCTTTGAATGATGAACAGAGTTAGATTAAGGTATAATAATATCCTGGGACAACTCACACACGGTCATCTGATCCCGAACTAGGTAACCAGACAACTGATAAACGTACTTATAAAACATAACATAACAAACCATCACGCCTGTATCCCCGAAGGGTTAGGCAAAGGTGTACCAATGTACACCCACAGTTCGCCGGTATGTTTAGGACCCATGTAATAGGGGGCGAGCCTATTGCCACCATATTGCCATCATATATATTGAAATAAAACTACTTTTTACGGGCAGACTTATCTGTCCGTCTGTCTGCCCGTGACCATGATACCTGCAAACGTGTTGAAACGTCGGGACCTAAAATCAGAATAAACCGCGACAAAATCCGTAAAAAGTAGTTTTATTTCAATGTCTAATATTCGCGTAAACCTAAGAAACCAATAAGTATCTACTCATATATTTCTAAATACTTACATATTACACATAAATTACACCCAAACACAGAACAAATGATCATGCTTACTATACCTACAAAGATTTGTCCTGCGTGGGAATCGAACTCACGACCACGGTATGAATAGATAAAATCTATTTAAGTAGTCTTTCAATTAGACAATAAAGGACACGGTTTTTTTGCTAAGTATGATAAATTATGTACCTAGATAAGTTTAGACGACCTCCGTTGTCGAGTGGCGTACACACCGGTTTTCAAGGTGTCGCTTGCTCTGAGGTCCCGGGTTCGATCCCTGGACTGGACAATGTTAAAATTCACTTTTTTTACATTGCCTCGGGTCTGGGTGTTTGTAGTGCCTTAGTTGTTTCTGAATTCCATAACACAAGGGCCTTAGCTTATGTTGTCAATTTTTTATTTATTTATAAAGCGAAATAAGTTTAGGAGGCGGTGCTAATGACGTCAAGCTTTCGTACTAAGGGTACAAAATGGTGACGTCATTGTTAATTTCAAATCAATTTATTATTAAACATACGTGTTCAATATTTATATTACATTAGATTTTTGGCTTCCTGAAATGGTTGAATTCCTGCCCAGGATTTTTTTTCTGTAATGAGCAAGCCTCTACAAATTGGGTTCCTAATAGACGAAGGCCGCGTGGAAGACCCAGGCGGTGATGGAGGGATGAACTGGACGCATGCAAAAAGGAGTAGCAACAAACAGCAATCAATAGAGACCCGTGGAAAGAAGGAAGGGAGGCCTTTGCCCTGCAGTGGGACAGGTCCGGCTGTAAATTAAAAGAATGAGCAGAGTTCATTCTGTACGTATTTAGAAATATATAAGTATGTTTATCAGTTGTCTGGTTACCATAGTACAGGTTACCTAGTTTGGGATCAGATGGCCGTGTGTGATTTGTCACAGGATATTATTATTTCTACCCAAGAATCAAGCGTAGTGTGGACCGTTAGTTTTCCACAAATTATTTTTATGTTGAGTATACGGGAAGAGGCCTGTGCCCAGCAGTGGGACGTTTATAGACTGTTTTTTTTTTAATTTTTTGAGAATAGCATAAAAACACGACCAAAACCGCGTTATCCCCTAGTTAACATACAAAACAATAAAAAGGAAGTGCATATTACTCATTGCACTTTACCCCGAAACAATTAACTCGTGTAGGTTTCAAGTGACAGGTGTCAGATGTCAATCTGACAGTTGTGTTCGCAGAAAATGGCGGCCTTGTGCGGGTGATGATTTAGCAAATATTTGTATTTATAGGTCAAGATAGGCATGAAATATGTTGTTTGTCACTTAAATGGTAGAGTCATTAATTGACTAGGTTTTGAGCGCGGTTCTGCTTGTTTATATTTGAGATACACCGGCGTAGAGTAATGTTTTTAGGGTTCCGTACCCAAAGGGTAAAACGGGACCCTATTACTAAGACTCCGCTGTCTGTCTGTCCGTCTGTCTGTCTCCAGGCTGTATCTCATAAACCGTGATAGCTAGAAAGCTGAAATTTTCACAAATGATGTATTTCCTTTGCCGCTATAACAACAAATACTAAAAACCACATAAAATGAATATTTAAGGGGGGCTCTCATACGACGGTGGTACGGAACCCTTCGTGCGCGAGTCCGACTCGCACTTGGCCAGTTTTTTTAACCACCGACGACGCAAAGAGTGCTACTATAAGTTCGACGTGTCAGTCTGTCTGCCTATCTGGGGCCCGAGTCTGCTATATTTACACTCCGTGTCAGTGTGCTCATAGTTGGCTCATAATGGGACGATTTTACGATAATTGGCATTCTACTAACTTAGTATGAGCCAACTATGAGCACACTGACACGGAGTGTAAATAGCAGACTCGGGCCCCTGGCTGTGTGTCTGTGTGTGGCATCGTAGCACCTAAACGAATGTGCCATATTTGATCTGTTTTTTTTTTTAAGCTAATGTTATCTAGGTGGTTTCTTTTATAATGTTTGAAGATTTTAGTATTTAGAAATGATTCCTTTAATTTCAAATTTCTAGTTATCTAGTAATTTTTTTCAAACTTAGTTAAATGTGATTTAGCAGAAAAAGTGTAATGGACAGACCAACAGTTAATTTACCTATGCATAACGCATATACTAGCCGTTAGCTGCGACTTTATATGTATATATATAAAAATGAATCCCTATTTCCCTTGGTCACGGCATCAAGCGTGAACGGCTGGACCGATTTCGCTAATTATTTTTTTGTTGTGTTTGTTATTGCTAGGAGAAGGTTCTTATTAAAGAAAAAGTTTGCAAAATTGCGCTGAAAATTAGGAAATTGAAGAATACTCAACCACCAAATTAAGTCATCCTGACTTTTGTTACGATAGTGATTTGTTGGATATATCTCCGCCCCTAATAATACAAAGGCACCGGGAACGGGACCTAGGTACTCACGCGGGTAAAACCGCGGGGCACAGCTAGTTTGTAATAAATATATTTATTCGACGACCTCCGTGGTCGAGTGGCGTACGCACCGGTTTCAAGGTGTCGCTCGCTAGCTCTGAGGTCCCGGGTTCGATCCCCGGACAGGTCAATGTAGAAAATCACATTTCTACATTGTCTCGGGTCTGGGTGTTTGTGGTACCTTTGTTGTATCTGAATTCCATAACACAAGTGCCTTAGCTACTTACTTTGGGTTCAGAGAAATGTATGTGATGTTGTCCGCATTTTATTTTATAATCATTTGTACCTAGACCTACTAGCAAAAAATTGAAGATAAATATCAATTAACTTACAAATGAAAAACTATTATACTGTAAAATAACAATTTGATATTTTTTAGGGTCGCTAGTGTTGCATCAGATGTATCTGTCATTCTCCACTAATGAGAATAAAGTTACTGGTCCTCTCCACCAATGAGAGACAAGCTACTGGCCTATGCTTAGGCCTATGATTGGTGGAAATTGACAGATAGATACATTTACACGCAAGTAAAAAGCTGATATTTTTTATGAGCTGAAGGCAAATTTTCGTGAAAAGAGCGAATGCTGATTCTATCCCTATCAAATTCTTTTAGAATTTCTAAGAATTTGATATGGTGGCTCGTTGGCCTAGTGGTTCTAAGCGGGACTGCTACGCTAGAGGTCTTGGGTTCGATTCCCAAGTCGACCAAGGTGTTATTGGGTTTTTCTATGAAATTCTCAGTAGCATGTCGGAGTTTGGATTTGTGCCCGGTTAGTGGCAATAGGCTCGCCCCCTATTACATGGGACCTAAACATACCGGCGAACTGTGGGTGTACATTAGTACACCTCTGCCTAACCCTTCGGGGATACAGGCGTGATGGTAAGTTTATGTGTTGATATGGTGGTGGATACAAGAAAAAATCGCTTTTGAAGTAAATAGATCATACTAATAAGATGCTAGACAATAATAGCAAAGAACCATTTCGATAATATCAGATATCAGACAGAAAAAAACTGCATCAAAATGGGTCCCTTCGTTTGGGATGATGCCTCAGAGAAACGCACAGATACGTTTAAACGTAAGACCACTGTTTTGTCGTCGGGATTAATTATAATTATTGTTGGTCCAATCTTGGGTCGAAATCAAGATGATGATTAAATAAAGGAGGTAATTGAATTAGGTAGATGGAAATGGAAAATTTTAACCAACTTAATATAGAGGGTTTTCTATTTCTCGCATTTTAAGAATCTATACTTATAATAAATCTGTAGAAGTTAAACTTCTGTACATTGAAAATATCAAACAATAAATGGGGGGTGTTACTAGAACGACACCGAACCCAAAAGTGTGAAAAAAAAATTTTGTCTGTCTGTCTGTTTGTTTGTTCAGGTATCACGCAAAAACTGCCGGTTCGATTACGATGAAACTTGGTATAATTATTCTTTATTATCCTGGGCACCACACTGGGTAGTTTTTATCCCGGAAAAGTATAAACAATAAAAATCAAACTTAATTTTGCGGTTAAAAACTCATTGATAAGTTTCGTCATCCACGCGAACGAAGTCGCAGGCACAGCTAGTACCTAATATAACAGTACCATATTTTGTTAAAAGTTCGAAAAGCTATTGAAATAAAATGTTTTGAGGCTTAACTTAAGCCGTATAGAGAGTAAACAAGAAAAAACTTTGGAATCAAACCCGCTATCGTGTATAAAAAACCAATCGTCCAACCTAGTGGTTAGTTTTTTTCGCGAAAGCTCCTGCACCGTTTTTGATACAACTTTATAGTATTTTGTATTTTATACATGAATATAGCAAGTGTGCTCAATTTATAAAGATACCAACATACACAGACGAAGTCGCGATCAATTGCTAGAATAATGAAATTATTGTTATTTTACTTAGTTTTGTAGATAAGATCGATAAAAAAAGATCGTGGTGGCCTAGTGGTTCAATGAACGGATTTGTATGCACATGGTTGCAGGTTCGAACCCAGGCAAGTACCAATGTGGCTTTTTCAAAGTTATAAGTAGGTACTTTCTTAATTATTCTAAGACACTTCTGACAAACGGTGAAGGAAAACATCGTGAGGAAACCTGGATTCCAAAATTGGGATCTGAAGTCGCCAATCCGCAGAGAGCAAGCGTGGTGCTTGTGCCTTCTCTATATGGGAAGAGGCCTGAGCCCTGCAGTGGGACGTTTATAGGCTGGATTATTATATTTTTATTTTGTAAATCTTAAAACTCTAGTTTTTAGAACCTGATTTTATTTAATTTTATATTTAATCCAAAAAAACTAACTAAAGTTTAAAAATATTAATTAAAGTAATTTAAAAGTTTTTTTTTTTACAAATATACATAACTAAAAATTTATATTTTTTGTATCAGTCACGATCAAAGTCCTAGTAAAGATAAAATAAACAAGCCCAAACACGATGCCATCGCGTCATTTTATCTGAGTTCCTGTGACCACCTTCTGGCTCCATCATCAGACCAGCTCGAGAGTACCACAATATTGTATTATCAACGAACTTACAACTACAAAATTTCACCTCAATCGATTGTCAAAACCTTATAATTATTATTTATTTTAATTAAACATACATACATTGCAAGTAAATTAAAAAGCTTATTACATAAACTTACTTGTCAAAATTCCATTTTGTTTTACAGAAAGCGCGCGTAACCACAGATTGCGTATTGCTTTTTTTTTCAGGCACAGGCGCGTGTGTATTCAGCCGTTGCTCGCGCGACACTGGGTGTCCTTTGCGTCATGTTTATTATATATTCTTTTTTTTACTGTTACTTTTCGGGATAAGGTATCTGCCTTTTAAAAAAGGTCCTGCAATTTGAGAATTGTCGTTGGTTTTTTGTGGCCAGTTGTTTTTGATAGTTTTTATTGATTATGCTGTTGTGGTTTAGACGTTAAATGGTTGGGTTTATATGTAAGGTAGTGGGTTCGAGTCTGGGTACAGACAATTGAGCATATAGGAATGTTTGTTTAAAGAACCGTATTAGAAATTAAATAATTATATTTGGCTTTATTCATATAATGACTTACTCCTACTCCCTCTATGTTAAAAAATTAACTCTAAAAAGTCCCAGAGGAATTGAGAATCTCTCTTTTTTTCAAGTCGGTTTTGTTATTAAAAACGGTGACCATGGTGTATTCAATGTCAAGGTACATTAATATAATGTCAATAGATTAGTGGTGGGCTTGTTGGGTTTCTGATTCAGTGGTCGTAGGTTCAAATACAATCCTGCCAAAAATACTCTTGCGCACGGCTCTGTCAAACTCAAAGTATCCCATGCCCTTGTTTAGGGTTAAAAATATTTTTTTCCCGCCATTGACAAGGATGACGATGAGTTTTTTGACGCGTGTTAGTTTTATTTATTTATATAAGATTTAATTTTAGTGTAGTTGTAAGTGTTTGTTCTTGTATTAGATGTAAGTATTGAATTGTAAATAAATAAAGTTTTATACTAAATTTCATCAAAATCGGTTGTGTTTTATGCATAAAAACGTAACACAGTCACATACACATTCAAATTATAATTGTTAAATCCCTGTCCCCTAATAAATAAATTGAAAAACAATAAGTGAAAATATTAGTACTTGAGACTAAAACTAGATGGCGCTACATGTTGGGAATATTTGAAACTTATAACTCGTATTGATTTCTAAGGTTTACGCGAATGTTAGAAATTGAATTAAAACTACTTTTACGGATTTCGGCCGCTGACAGAATGCTTTTCTGATACATGTCACTGGGTTTTGATTTGTATGGGAAAATAAAAAACCGTGTTATATTTTTTCATTGAAACCTGGCACAGTAATAAATAAATATAATAATAAATAATAAATGCGGACAACATCACATACATTGCTCTGAACCCAAAGTAAGTTGCTAAAGCACTTGTGTTATGGAATTCAGAAACAACGAAGGTACCAAAAACACCCACACCCGGGACAATGTAGAAAAGTGGTTTTCTACATTGACCCGTCCGGGGATCGAACCCGGGACCTCAGAGCTGGCGACACCTTGAAAACCGGTGCGTACGCCACTCGACCACGGAGGTCATCAGTCGTCACAGTGATATAGTTTTGAATGATATTATTTGTTTTTTGGACAAATAAGTGATAATAGTAATTTATGTTTAGTAAATTATCCGCCATCCTTTCGCGTGCCTTAAGTTACACAGTTCGACATAAGAAAAAAAATGTTTTAAGTCGGACAGTTACACTTAACAGTAATATCTTCCTGTTGACCACGACCTGTCAAAAACTTATGCTCACAGCGGCCAAATTATATTGGGTTTGATAACTTTTAAACTCATCTACCGAGCCTTTTCCCAACTATGGATTCAGCTGAATACCGTATTTTATATGGAGGGACTGCCTGTCTGATCTCCACAACCCATTTTACTGGGAAACACAGTATCCCATAGTAAGACTGGTTGTCAGAATTGACTTAACGACTGCCAAAGATCTATGTATGACAGCCGGGACCTACTGTTTAACGTGCTTTCCGAAACACGGAGGGGACTCGGTATGTTATAAATGGTCACCCATCCACGGACCAACCGCAGCGAGCGCGGCTTAACCTGTATTATCGGTCAAACCGTACGGCTTACACTTAGCCACGAGCCCCTCGTTAACTTTTAATTTTGATAACTTTTAAACTATTATATAAAATATTACTATAAGTACATTGGGTTTGGTTTTCCAGTCAAAGATGATAATTGTATTGACTTAGCGACTGTCAAAGATCAACGTATGACAGTCGGGACCTACAGCTTAACGTGCTTTCCAAGGCACGGAGGGGTCTGGCTATGTTAATGGACATCCGTTCACAGATCAAACGCGTCGAGTGCGTCTTAACTTTTAATTAGTAATTAAACTAATTACCTTATTTTTCTCCGTCTATTTTTACATACCGTCCCTTTTTAGATATAAGTAATTATAAGTATGTAGAAGTAATTAATGAAGTACTTAATAAATAGTTAAAAATAGATTTCTCTATCTTCACTTTACGGTTCCGTTGGTTCCGCAACTTGTACATTTTTAATTTAATTTTTATTGTAATAGTAATAGATACGATTAATACGTATATGCTATAGTAATATAGTTCACGGGAATAATGCGCGTACATGCATAAATAGCTTTTTTGGGGATTCAAGTTGAAAAAAAAAGAGGGGCTCGTGGCTAAGTGTAAGCCGTACGGCTTGACCGATAATACAGGTTAAGCCGCGCTCGCCGCGGTTGGTCCATGGATGGGTGACAATTTAAAAACATACCGAGACCCCTCCGTGCCTCGGACAGCACGTTAAGCCGTAGGTCCCGACTGTCATACTATGATCTTTGGCAGTCGTTAAGTCAATTCTGACAACCATTCTTACCATGGGATACTGTGTTAATACCCAGTAAAATGGGTTGTGGAGGTCAGATAGGCAGTCGCTCCATGTAAAATACGGTATTCAGCTGAATCCGGTAAGACTGGAAGCCGACCCCAACATAGCTGGGAAAAGGCTCGGGAGATGATGTCAAGTTAAAAAAAAAAAGGAATATCCTGTGATTTTTTTTTACGTTTCATGAGATACAAGCCTCTGACAGACAGACGTACAGTAGTGGATTAGTAAATAGGGTCCGTCTTCATCCTTTGGATACGGATCCCTTAAATTATTTATTATCATATTTTATTGAGTTTGGATCATTGTGGTACACTAGTCGCATGTGAGTGTGGTGCCCCATCGCAGGACATGGCACACCTTTTGTCCTGCCCGTCCTGCACTCTCCAGGACGTGATGGAGGCCAGCGACCAAGCCATCCAGGTTGCAACTTTTTGGTCAAACAGAATTTGAAAGTTTGGATCTCTGACTCGATAAGAAGAAGAAGAAGAATCATATTTTATTTATTTATTATAGCTAGATAAATTACACCCAGACACAGAACAAATGATCGTGCTCATCACACACAGATTTGTCCTGGGTGGGAATCGAGCCCACGACCTCCGGTATAGCAGTCAGGGTGACTAACCACTAGACCAAAAGGGCCATCTATTCCAATCGTGTCGGATCATGTGCAAAACTCAAGGTTACATGCAAATAGAGGCAACTTATATGCAAATATACAATTTTCCATTGTTTTAAGTGACACTAATTATTTTAATTAGTTTATCTTTTACTATAATATGTGAAGTGAACAATTCTTAAAGAAAAGGGACAATGGCTCAGTTGTTATGTGTCTCACTTTAAGCTTTTACTTGTAGGGAAGTAAGTTCTATTCCTGAAAAGGGTAAATTATTTTTTGTGTAGTTTTTATTTATTCAAGTGTTTTGTTACTAAATAAGCTATCTTTACACTAATATACAGGGTGTTACCGAAAGGGTATATCTATCCAAAAGGGGTATACCTGGAGTACCCAGGTATAGAGTCAGTTTACAAAATTTCAGCTCAAAATGCATTAGTTAAATAATCAGTCAGCTGTCCTCTTCACCCCTTTTGGATAGATATACCCTTTCGGTAACACCCTGTATAGTTATGTCATTACAATTCTGACAACTATTCTTACTATGGGACTTCTGTGTTACCCAGTAAAATGTGTTGTGGAGGTCAGATAAGCAGTCGCTCTGTGACATACGGTATTCAGCTGAATCCGGTGAGACTGGCAGCCGACACCAACATAGCCTGGGAAAAATACCGTGCTGAAAAAAAGAACTTTAGGTACACTAATATTTTTATTTAAGTATTTATTTATTTTATTTATTTAATCTCTATCTAGGTAGGTATATAAAGCTGATTAGGTTATTTGTTTGTACTCCCCAATGTCTGGAAATACCAAACAGAATTTATTAGACAAAAAGTTGACTGTAGTTAAGTTTTTTTTTTATTTGGGAAAAAAAAACAGATACTACATAGCATATAATACAAATATAGTAGGTAAACTATAAATAATCCAAAACAGTTTCCACATTAAAAGCTAAACATTTGCGCCAAATTAGAAAGAAAACTAAACGAGAATAAACAAACAATAAACAATTAAAAACGTGAACAAAAATAGCATTAGGTACTAATATAATGCATATATAATGACTTAGCAACAATTACTCGGAGCTGGGAGGAATCAAACAGTTGTAAACGGTTTTTTTAAATTTGGGTAAAAAAGGTTAAACATATCTAAGATGTAAGTATCATCACTCGTATTAACGAGGTCATTATACAAACGACAGGATCTTCTAAGAAATGAGTTATTTCCATAATTAGTTCTATTTATATTATAACTTCGCACGAGGAATACTTAAATAGCTATAAACCAAGTAGGTTGTAAATGTAATGTAATGGTACTGCGACGGTTGTAAAAATAATTTTGAGGAAATTAAGAAAGGTATGCCGAGATGGTTTGGCTATGTCGAGAGAATGAATGAAGAACCATTGACGAGAAAAGTGTATAAGGCGAGTGTTGAAAGTGCTGGAAGGGGTAGACGTAGGCGAACGTTTCGGTACCAAATCGGGGACGTCTTGAAAAAAGGCCAGGTCAAGAGTACCCTTAACCGAAGAGCATGTATGAAGGGAATAATGTAAGTGGACGAGGCTTAACAAGTGTGTAAGGATTGTAGGAAGTGGAAAGAAGTGGTCTCTGCCTATCCCTACGGGAAAGAGGCGTGATTATATGTATGTATGTTTTTTTTTTTATTCAGGCCATATACATAACTTATTAGCACTTAATAAAACTTCATATCTGAATAATAGGTTAATTTATTTTTTTCCCACAAATTAGAATAATACTCCTAAATATATATTTAGTCACAGTGAGTGGAGGGGTTCGTGGCTAAGTGTAAGCCATACGGTTTGACCGATAATACAGGTTAAGCCGCGCTCGCCGCGTTTGGTCCGGGGATGGGTGACCATTTGTGAACATACCAAGACACCTCCGTGCCTCAAAAAGCACGTTAAGCCGGAGGTCTCGACTGTCATACGATGATCTTTAGCAGTCGTTAAGTCAATTCTGAAAATCAGTCTTACCATGGGATACTGTGTTTTCCCAGTAAAATGTGTTGTGGAGGTCAGATAGGCAGTCGCTCCATGTAAAATACGGTATTCAGCTGAATCCGGTAAGACTTGCAGCCGACCCCAACATAGTTGGGAATTATATTATATTTAGGTACCTACAGTAGGAATATCAGAAAGCACAATACATAGTTATGCAATCAAAGAAAATCATTTGCGTAAAGTAAAACATAACCAAACTTCTTACAAAGTCACGTGACAAAGCCGCCATCTTTCTCCGAATTAAAATCTTAAAATTCAGAAAAACGTCAAAAGATTGATAAAATGGTAAAACTAAATATTTAATAATTCAATAACAGTATGTATGGTCGTATGCCGTGTATAAATACATACACTATCGCCATTTTGCAAAATTAAATCCCTATTCGAATCTGTTTGTCAGGTCTACCGTTAGACCACCATTTTGTTTTTTTCATGCGTTCGGATATACGTAAGAATTTTATTAAATATTATTTTGAAATTGTAATTGTATTAGATGTTTTTGATGGTATGTTGTTTCCTGTTTGATGTTATGTATTTTAATATAATTATTATCGTCGGAATATAAGAGTAAAGAAATATTGAGGTAATTCTTGCTTAAAATACTAATATTTTAACAAAAGAAGCCATTGTGACTGAATTTTAGTCAGGATAACAATTTTAAGTCCTGAAATTCGACGGTAGGTGATTAATAATATTATTATACATATATCACCAGTTGTGACTTAGGCATTCCTCTCATCATCAACAATACAAATAAATCATATGGCAGTTTCTGTTTGTAATATTAACATACAGTTATTTGCACGCTACTTACCTATGCATAAAATCCAGTCTTTTTGTTCCAGCTAATCTTCAACACAGCACATTTTACTGTCATTTATCTTAAAATATAAGCAGTAACTGAAGCTAATTTACTACCAGAAATATTGATGATTTCGATAAAACGAAAAAACTCGACAAAATCATTGACAAAGGAGAATTACCATTTCCAGTATCGCTTCAATCCAAATTGTGCCATAAGTTGGTGATAACAATAATTCCTTTTTTTTAATTTAAAAGCCTAGATCAATTAGTAGATAACCATAACTTCCCCGGACAAAAACTGATAAAAATAAAAGTTGTTTTTTATGTAGTTACCTCTATATCAACTTTCCGTACATTCCTACCTACACTCTAATGTCAATCATTGACACGGTTGACACCTCAAACATGTCAATTAATATGTTTAGTTGCTATGTCATATTTTAATTTTTCTTTGTGGTTATTACTTATCGACTACGATATAAGGTGATCGTGACTTAATTTCATTATGGAAAGTTCAGTTCGCCGGTGTATTCATTGTTCACTTCGACTGCGGCATTTGAGCTGGCAGTCGTTGAGAGAAGTCAGTGACGAAATCTACAATACTCTGGCCTCTTGGATTTCACCCACAGCAGTAAGTTATAATAATAATATACAATTTTACGCGAATATTTTGAGCAAAAAAGTAAAAGTGACGGTTATCCACTGCATTTAGCCGCACTTAGTCATATTAGGTAAACTACGGCAAAATGCGGGGAATTATTAAAAATAAAATTACTACATTTAAAAGTACCTTAATTATACTTTATATTAAGATATATTACATTGTGTCACAATATATTTGATAGTGATACTAAGTGCCATAGTCACTTGGTCATTCTCCTTTCGATTTCAATAGACATAAACCTCACAGGAATAGGAAGAACCCATTTAATTTGGGGCCCAACTACTTATTCCATGAAAAATACAAAAAAACAGATAAAAAAATCTATTTATTGAAAATATCCGATCGCAGTCACCTCAATACAATATGGATGCTCGTGCGTCAAACCAATGCATAATAAACCTTCTGTTTTTGAATTTTAGAACGCTATGACGTTCAGCCTGTGACCGTGAATAAAATTTTCTTTTTAATTATTCGAATATGTTTTAAATTGTTTTTGATACTGGACGAGGAACGAGGAACTGCCTCGTTGGCCTAGTGGTGCTAAGCGGGACTGCTACGCTAGAGGTCTTGGGTTCGATTCCCAAGTCGACTAAGGTGTTATTGGGTTTTTCTATGAAATTCTCAGTAGCAGGTCGGAGTTTGGATTTGTGCCCGGTTAGTGGCAATAGGCTCGCCCCCTATTACTTGGGACCTAAACATACCGGCGAACTGTGGGTGTACATTGGTACACCTCAGCCTAACCCTTCGGGGATACAGGCGTGATGGTATGTTTATGTTTTTGATAAGATTAAAATGATTTTGAGATGGAGAAGTGTGTTAATGTATTTTTTGAGACTGGAATACAATTATAGACAGGGGACTAAATAATTTTAGAGGTCCCTTTAAATTAGTTTAAGTACCGAAAACAAAAAAAAATAAAATTTATTTCATTTTATTTTAGTTGGCTTTCAAAGCACTACCTAATCATTAAGAGGGGTGTTATATATAAGTTTGTCACATCTGTCTGTAGCCTACGTGTCCTCGTAGCTCCTAAACGACTTGACTGATTTTGATGCAGTTTTTGTGATTAAAAGATGATGTGGTCTAGCTGGTTCTTCCTATTTTTAGATATTATATGAATATAATGAGCTTAAAGATCAGCATGTGCTTAAGGCCGCGTACACACCGCCGGATGTTATAGAAAGCTTAAAAAGTTAAAAGTAAGCGAGTGTTTAAGGCCGCCAGCACACAGACTGCTTGAAGCAGTTGATAAAGACTACTTCAAGCTACGACTACATATTGAACTATAGACTTTTATGGCCTGCACATGGACTGCGGACTGCTTGAAGCAGTTTCACTGTCGACAAAACAAAAAGCGCACGAGAGGCGCACGTGACGCGCGAGAGCGGTCGACAGCTCGCGCAGTCCGTGTGCAGTGATCACTGACTCGCTGTGAGAGCAGTTCGTGTATAGACAACCTTAGATGTCTTACGGTTTTTAATGGGGACCAGCATAATAATAATATCCTGGGGCAACTCACACACAGTCATCTGATCCCAAAGTAAGTAGAGTTGTGTTTTGGTAACCAGACGGCAGATAAACATACTTATATATTTCTAAATACATACATAATATGGATAAATAACACTAAGACACAGAACAAATGATCGTGCTCATCACACAAAGATTTGTCCTGGGTGGGAATCGAACCCACGACCTCCGGTATCCGTTAGGGTCACTAACCACTAGACCAACATGCCAGTCGAAATCGATAATGCCTTTTGCACGCAGTAACCTATTTTGCCTATCCTGTTAAAAACCGTTAAATATGTGCATATGTAAAAGCCATTTATTAGCTTTTAAAAATACAATGACGTTTACAAAAGAACGGTTTTTGAATATTTGAAATTCAATTAAAGAACTGTATTTTTTATTTTTTTTTAAATAAATGCGGACAACATCACATACATTGCTCTGAACCCAAAGTTAGTTGCTAAAGCACTTGTGTTATGGAATTCAGATACAACGAAGGTACCACAAACACCCAGACCCGAGACGATGTAGAAAAGTTTGTTTCTACATTGACCCGTCCGGGGATCGAACCCGGGACCTCAGAGCTAGCGACACCTTGAAACCGGTGCGTACGCCACTCGACCACGGAGTTCGTCTACTGTATTTTTTCTATGGAACCTTCTTAAAATATTTTTCCTCCATGGTCGCCATTTTACATCGAGCAAAATGCTTTTAACCAACAATTTACTGCTGGCCTGTTGGTCTAGTGGGTAGCGACCCTGACTGCTGAACCGGAGGTCGTGGGTTCGATTTTTACCCAGGACAAAACTTTGTGTGATGAGCATGATCATTTGTTCTTTGTCTGGGTGTAATTTATCTATAACTAGCGGTCGCCCGCGGCTCCGCCCGCGTGGACCATTGGATTTATTTTGGATTTTTCCAAAATAAAATTTAGCCTATGTTACTCGTGGATAATGTAGCTTTCGAATGGTGAAAGAATTTTTAAAATCGGTCCAGTAGTTTTTGAGCCTATTCATTACAAACAAACAAAGTTTTCCTCTTTATAATATTAGTGTAGATATGTTTGTATTTAGAAATATATAAGTATGTTTATCAGTTGTATGGTTACCATAGGCTCTGCCTATTTTGCAATCAGATGACGTGTGTGAGAAGTTCCAGGATATTATTTTTCAAATTCGGTTGGTTTCTAAATCTTCCATTTATGGTAACACCTTATACAAAAATAATGTTTTAAGGTTAATGTATGTATTGGAGTATCTGTCTGTAGCACAGTAGCTCCCAAATGGGTGACCCGAATTTGATATCTTTTTGTTTGAAATAGGACTTGACTTTTTTCTTCTTACCTTGCCTTGTTTTTACCTTATAACTTGGATAAAGTGTTTATGGATCGCACATTTTTTTTGTCCCATTTATTGATTGAATCTGCGATGTGCTAGTTGTCGGGTACACCGCATCATCATCTTCCGAGCTTTTTCCCAACTATGTTGGGGTCGGCTTCCAGTCTTACCGGATTCAGCTGAATACCGTATTTTACATGGAGCGACTGCCTATCTGACCTCCACAACCCATTTTACTGGGTATTAACACAGTATCCCATGGTAAGACTGGTTGTCAGAATTGACTTAACGACTGCCAAAGATCATAGTATGATAGTCGGGACCTACGGCTTAAAGTGCTATCCGAGGCACGGAGGGTCTCGGTATGTTATAAACGGTCACCCATCCACGGAGCAACCGCGGCGAGCGCGGCTTAACCTGTATTATCGGTCAAATCGTACGGTTTACACTTAGCCACGAGCCCCACCTGTTGTCTGGTATATCTATACTATGATATAGTACAAAACATAGCTGTAAATTGAGAACCTCCTCCTTTTGCAATCCGAAAACAAATCCTTAAACAGCAATTAAAGAATAGGTATATTTATAAAAATAATATCAAACCAAATACCGTTTCAAAAATGTTATTCCTTAAATTGATCTATCGTTTAAACATACGAAAATTCCGAAATACAGACGCAAAATATCAGAATAAAGTAATGCATTATGTGCATATTATAACATAATATTATATTAAAACATGATCAAAAAACATCTATGTTCGTCCCAGTCTGTCATAGTAGGTATCATTTGTCAATTTTTTTTTTAATAATATTTTCCATATTTTCGGTCAGCCATCTTGAAAATCGGTTGTCAAACGTTATGGAAAAGTGAAGTGAGTAAATGAATGAGAATGAATGGGTGAAAGAGTATGTCTATATGTATTTAAAAAAATAAATATGTTTATCAGTTATCTGGTTACCATAGTACAGGGTCTGTCAAGATGAAAGTTTGTCCAGGATATTGTTATTATTCTTAGTAACCTTTCCTTGCTTAAATCTTTTTTTTCTTGATTTTGGTTCTACAATAAAGATTCGTTTTTATTTGATGGGCCTGTTGGTCTAGTGGTTAGTGACCCTGACTGCTATACCGGAGGTCGTGGGTTCGATTCCCACCCAGGACAAATGTTTGTGTGATGAGCACGATCATTTGTTCTGCGTCTGGGTGTAATTTATCTATAATATGTATGTATTTAGAAATATATAAGTATGTTTATCAGTTGCCTGGTTACCATAACACAAGCTCTGCTTAGCTTGGGGCTTGGGATCAGATAACCGTGTGTGAGTTGTCTCGGAATATTATATTATATTATTATTATTTCTTTTATTTATTTAAATAAATTATAAATTTCATAAGAAATAATGTGAATAATAAAAAATCATAATCTCGCGGGAGCGAAAAGCGGCCCACGGAGAGCCGCTTCGCTACGTTGAATATAAGAGGACGAATGGATGGTAAGGTGGATGAAGTATGTCAGATGATGGATCTAGTGACAAAAATTGAGAAAGGTATGCTGAGATGGTTTGGCCATGTTGAAGGAATGCATGAAGAACGATTGACGAAAAAAGTGTATAAGGCGAGTGTGAATGAAAAAAGGCCAGGTCAAGAGTACCCTAAACCGATGAACATGTATGAAGGGAATAATGAATGTGGACGAAGCGAAACAACTGTGTAAGGATCGTAGCAAGTGGAAAGAAGTTTTTTCTGCCTACCCCTACAAGGGAAAGAGGCGTGATTATATTTATGTATGTACTTATGTAAAATTACAAAAAACAAATAATTTTACAAACAAGAAAAAACACAGACGCCATTTCTTAAAATTAGTTTTACAAAAACATTTAAATAATATAAATTTCGAATTAACTTATTGGTATAGCAACAAAATAACTACAGACAATAAAATATCCATAACCATAAAAAAATAATGAATATAGAACGACACCAAAAAAACTTATTGTCAAATCTTGACTTCCGTAAAAAAAAATGCATAATCTATGGCTTTTTTTGGGAATTTTCGCGCGTTTTTTATCAAGATGGAAGGTCGGTATATAATAGCATATTCATGATGGCCCCAGTTCCTTGTAAACTGCTTAAGATTTGGAGATCCTTTGGATTATATAGTTATAAGTTATAAGACTAATTTGTAACTGTCACACTGCAGGCCTCTCATACAGAGAACGAGCATTGATTACCACGCTTGAGAGCCCCACGGTGGGTGCCATTACCGAAGCTGTTAATAACACTTCTTTGTAATTGTCACACTGCAGGCCTCTCATATAGAGAACGAACATTGATCAATTTACAGTTAGCTATTAAATAAAGAGTTAGCACAAAAAATCGTTCTTAGTCCCTTTTCATTGCTCTTCGCAGCGCTAAGGGCCGTTTTTTTTCTATAACTTGGTAATCCAAGGGAAAGGTTGCCTGGAATACATTGCTAGATGCAATAAGGCAACGTTTTGTACATGCTCCTTCTTAATTTTATTTTATTTGTGTTTATTATGTATTTTACCTATGTGCAATAAAGGAATAAATCAATAAATGAGGGCCGATTCTGCCAACCCCGGATAATTATAAAATAAAACATAAAATTCACGTCTGACATATTTTCTAAAAAGGATCTGCCAAAAATTCAAAATTATTCCTTACATAAAATTATCTGGAAATGGAAAAAGTGGCCCTAAAAACAGGTTTTAAAATATACAAAACACTACAGAACCCGTAATGTATCAGACAGAATGATTCAATAAACATATTCATCATTTTTTTTTCTCGAATTTGGCTCTGAATAAATTGGGTCAAATCGTGTTCTACCAAAAAATAACGAGTACAAAACATACTGCGACATTGCTTTAACAAAAACAGACAAACAGTGTCAGTGGGAATAAATAACACGCAATAAAAATTGCATAATAAAATAATAATAATAAAACCAGCCTATAAACGTCCCACTGCTGGGCACAGGCCTCTTCCCCTATAGAGAAGGCACGAGCATTGATCTCCACGCTTGCTCATTGCGGATTAGCGATTTCAGGTCTCAATTTTTGGAATCCACAAATGCCATAACATTATTTTTAAAATAATATCTTCGCGGCCATGGAGAAGGCAGGACGAGCTTCACACCTTTTCAAAAATATGGACAACAGTAGCCCGAGACTGGAAGAATTGGAGTCTTAAAAGTCCAATCCAATTCTTAAAGAAGGAAAGGGAGGCCTTTGCCTACAGTGGGACGATAATGGCTAAAATAATAAATAATAATATCGGTCTGTAAATGTACTAGGCAAATAACTTACCTTCGTTGTCTCTGAATTCCATAACACAAGTGCTTTAGCTACTTACTTTGGGTTCAGAGCAATGTATGTGATGTTGTCCATATGTATTTATTATTATAAATTATTATTTATTAACTCTTCCCATATAGAGAAGGAACGAGCATTGATCACCACTCTATCAGTGGTGTCTTAGAATTTAGAATAATTATTAAGAACTGACATTAATAAATAAACTATTTACTACTAGCTGTGGTTTCACCCGCATTAGTAATTCTCTTTAAAAGTAAATAATAATAATACCACCCTTTAAACGTCCCACTGCTGGGCACAGGCCTCTTCCCATATAGAGAAGGCACGAGCATTGATCACCACGCTGGCTCACTCACGGCCGATTTCAGACAGCAACTTGCACGTGATAGTTTTTTTGTCCTCTCCTTACTTACTTGCCCAAGTAAACTAATTTAAAATAATTCATGGTAGCATGTAATTCTTAGAAATATGTATGTCAGATTGCACAATTTTCTCAGTAGGTACTATGTGACCCTTGAAATCGACCTCCAAAGGGATATTACTAATCATGGTGCAATTGCTGAAAAATACTACTAGGATATGTATGTATGTATGTATGTATATTTAAATATCTTTTACTAACTGTAAAAAGTTTTCTTAATATTATACTTTTTCTAATCGATTTCAGAGAAAGGAGGTTCTTAATTTATCTGTATGTTTTTGTTTTCTTTTTCTCAATGTCTACGGCTATTGTGGATCGGATCGGTTTAAAAAAATATGTTAGTCATCGATACTTCAGACGTGGTCCATATAATTTTTATAGTAGTCGGTTCTTTGTTATATAAGTATATTTATTGTTACGAACATAAAACTGACCAAATTACCTATGACAAACGACGATAGATTAGACGATTAGAATTCTCGCATGACGTCACAATTATGTACATTTTGAGCTTCATCGTGACGTCACGAACTCTTGAAAGATTCAATGTATCCACTTATTTTGAAAAGCGCAAATACTAGTAGGCATAATTTTATCACTAGCGACCCGCTCCGGCTTCGCTCGGTAAGCAGAATTTCTCGGCTGTTCTGTATTATAATATGTATGTCATCATCATCTCCCGAGCCTTTTCCCAACTATGTTGGGGTCGGCTACCAGTCTTACTGGATTCAGCTGAATACCGTATTTTACATGGAGCGACTGCCTATCTGACCTCCACAACCCATTTTACTGGGAAACACAGTATACCATAGTAAGACTGGTTGTCAGAATTGACTTAACTATTATAATATGTATGTATTATACATACAAACCTACTTCTTGAAACACCCTATCTATACCTGATAACTAAATTAAAATGTATTTCATAATTAAAAAGATCTAAGCTGTGAACGGAAGCGACTTCATTTTATACTATGTAAAGACTAACTAAATAGATTTTACATACCGGGTTTTCAGTAGTGCTATTCTGTAACATTATTTTCATGTCTCGACAGCGGAATCCGCGGTGAGATGTCAAATACGTATTCTCGAATTTGAATTCTAAATCAAGGCGGATTGGGTTCACTTTTGAAGTGAGCTTTATTGTCACTCAGGTGAAGCTCCATACCGAAATTATTTACAGAATAGACATACAGGTGTCGCTCTGTGGTCCAGGGATCGATCCCCGGACGGGTCAATGTAGAAAACAACTTTTCTACATTGCCTCGGGTCGTGTTTGTGGTACCTTCGTTGTCTCTGATACCATTACACGCGTGCTTTAGTTACTTTGGGTTCAGAGCAAAGTATGTGATGTTGTCCACATTTTTTTTGAGGATTACATTTTCTTACTGCCTCGTTGGCCTAGTGGTGCTAAGCGCGACTGCTACGCTAGAGGTCTTGGGTTCGATTCCCAAGTCGACCAAGGTGTTATTGGGTTTTCTATGAAATTCTCAGTAGCAGGTCGGAGTTTGGATATGTGCCCGGTTAGTGGCAATAGGCTCGCCCCCTATTACATGTGACCTAAACATACCGGCAAACTGTGGGTGCACATTGGTACACCTCTGCCTAACCCTTCGGGGATACAGGCATGGTATGTTATGCTATGTTTATTTTAACTAGGTACTTATTTTTTCGAAAATAATTCTAAGAAAAGGGGTTTACTTTTACCGGAAAACAATAAGACGAATATTTCCTTGTATCCCCACTTTTCCGTATCATTTCTACAAACTGTTTCCAGTAACAGATAATAAATAATTCATGTTTAAAAAGTGGAATTTCTAAAATCGCTCTCATTTCTTAACTTCTACGCAGAAAGAGATAGAAATATATATTTTGGTGAAAAGGAAAGAGACAAAAGATAAGAAATGATGAATAGAGGTAGGGGTAAAGTGACGCAAGCTGTCATTGAAATTTATTTCCAGAAATTCGTAGAATAGGTTACAATGTCGTTAGAATCGATTCTTACACTTGTTTGGATTCCTTTGTTTGGTGTTTGTTCTATTTATGGACAAAGAAATAGATCCTGATAGAAGCTTATAACTTTTTTTTAAGTTGGAGTATCTCATCACGCTTGTGAGCTGCCCCACGGTGGGTGCCATTACTGAAGCAGTTAATACCAGCCTGTAACTGTTACACTGCAGGCCTCTTATATAGAGAACGAGCATTCATCAAGACCAAACCGATTTCAAATAATAAAAGCAAAAAAAATATTTTGATTTTGTTTTACTTAAAGGTACAAAGCCACCAAACATAGGTACTTACTTACTATTCCAAAAAGTATTTATGAAATCCATTTACTATATCAAGTAGACTTTATTTTTACAAAAGCAAAAACATACAAAAATAAAACATCCCATCAAATTGAGAACTACCTCCTTCTGAAATCGGTTAAAAAGAAAGTCTACATCACAAAGGTTTCAACCAATATTTCAATATTTCCGTCGAAAACCCCATGGTGTCACACGTGACTTCGTTTGGAACTTCTGAACATGTGAATTAAACTCACGTGTATAAAATATCAAAAGAAAACTATATTCTGTAAGATTTAAGATGAAATGTTAACACGTTTTTGTTAAACGTTTGTATTTTAAAAGATATAGAATAGCGGCATACAAAGGGACAGACATCATCTTTTTAAAAAACTCTCAAAACGTTTGGTCGACTCTACTCGTGATCAGAGGGCTGGTTTGTTCCTTGCACAGAGAATCGGCATAGCTATTCAACGTGGCAATGCTGCCAGCCTTCTGGGCACGTTTCCCGCCATTCACATCCGTCGTCTGCCAGAGATTTCTCAAGAAATAAGCAGCGCCTTTCTACGTCTCTTACATGATAATAAAAATTTCAGCCTATAAACGTCCCACTGCTGGACACAGGCCTCTTCCCATATAGAGAAGGCAGGAGCATTGATCACGACGCTTGCTCACTGCGGGTGATTTCAGATCCAGTTTTCGGAATCCAGGTTTCCAGACGATGTTTTCTTTCTCCGTCTCTTAGAATAATTAAGAAAGTATTGTACTTAGCTTCGAAAAAGTCAGATGGGTTCCTACATAAATAATTAAATAATAAAGCTCTCATGCTAAGTTTTTCAGATACAATACAGACGAATAAAGAACTTCCTCTTTTCGAAGTCGGTTGATACAGAATAAATCTTTACCTGTATACGTGACCACCCGCATGTCATGTGTCCTATTTTCTAAACAATCGAGGTTGCCTACATTATGACGGAAAGGAAATGTATTCTACAGAATAATCCATATTATTGAAGACATAGAAATAGTAACAATATTTTCACAAACTTTGCAATCTGTAATCGGCCGCAATGAGCAAGCGTGGTGATCAATGCTCGTGCCTTCTCTATATGGGAAGAGGGCTGTACCCAGCAGTGGGACGCTTATAGGGTGGTATTATTATTATTTCTGTTGACAAGTACTTAAGTACCTATTTATGCATGTTTGACATCTAGCCACCTGCCTCGTTCGCTCGTTGGTCTTGGGTTCGATTCCCAAGTCGACCAAGGTGTTATTGGGTTTTTCTATGAAATTCTCAGTAGCAGGTCGGAGTTTGGATTTGTGCCCGATTAGTGGCAATAGGCTCGCCCCCTATTACATGGGACCTAAACATACCGGCGAACTGTGGGTGTACATTGGTACACCTCTGCCTAACCCTTCGGGGATACAGGCGTGATGGTATGTTATGTAATATCTAGCAGGCTAATTTGTAAAGTACTTTCTGACTTATGATTAAGATGATATTGTGAATAAGTATAATAAGCATTTGGTCCTGTTGGTTCTGCCCGCGTGGATTTTGGCAATCGAAGCAAAAGTTCTTCTATATTTTTTGGAGCCATGCTTAGATACCCTAAGTTTCATGAAAATCGGTTTAGCGGTTAAGCAGTGTAAGCGTAACATACTGACAGGTTTCTTTCGCAGTTTTTCAGGACCTTAGTCACCGAATTGCCAATAACGCAAACTGGTAAACATAAAAACGAGGTCTACTTCATCGAGAACTATCACCTTTGAAGTCGGTTAAAACTAGTAGTATTTTTTTAAACTACTTAATTAATAAGATTTGACAAACACAAGTGACATTGACTAAAAATGCTGTTAACAACAGCACTTTGCCAAAAAACGAAAAAAAAAAACATGCATAATCTGGTTTAGATAGATTACTATAATAATTTAGAGTTCTATGAAATAATATCACAAACAGGAAATGTGTTCCAAAACTTTTAAATAAAATTGTAAACAAAAATTTTTAAGTAGTCCAATATGGCGACGGCTGTGAAAAACAAAATTTTGCGAAATATGCAACAATTATGTAACGTTTGTAAAGACCAAAGTACTTATTTAATAATAACGAATATTATCTATTTTATTTTGTTATAATATCGTTCAAATTGAAATAAATAATAAACTTAAGGGATAAAATAAGAATCACGCGAAGGTAAACAATTTTCAGTTATTACAATTTTCCATTGCTTTACGTGTATGAAAAACTTGTTTCTAAGTACTTAATAAAACATCAATGAATATAATATTTATCAAATACACAAATAACAGCAAAAAGTTTTCGAATAAACAACATAAATATCAAACTCAAAAACGAATTTAAAATCAGAACAATAGAATCTAATATTGCGTTCCGAACTCACAATTCAAAATTTATAAAAAACAAAGTTGTTATTGCGTTCACCAAACTGATATTCATATAAACTTCACATTACATTTCTCCAGATTCAACCGCAAATGTCATTTGTAAATTCAAAATGAGAATGCAAATTTGGCGCGCTGAGTATAAATACTGGCGGGCGGGCAAAAGTAACGTAGTGCTACGGGATTAGTAGTTCCCACCACCGGTGTAGCCACTCTAAAAAATCTTTCTTTAAAAGAACAAGATGTTGAGTGCACTCTTTTTGATAACCGTCTTTTTAACAGCGGTCTACAAAATTTATTTTAAAAACACCGTTACTTATAAAAAAATAACTAAGTATGGTGAAAATAAAACTGTTGTTTTAAAAGAGGCGCCGGGACCCGCTCCTTTGCCCATTATAGGTAATTTACACCTCTTGGGCAAACACGAATCGCCATTCCAGTCTTTCACAGATCTGGCTAAAGATTACGGGGATATTTTCAGCTTAAAATTGGGAACTACTAAATGTCTGGTAGTTAATAACTTAGAATTGATCAGGGAGGTATTGAATCAGAATGGTAAATTTTTCGGCGGGCGTCCGGACTTTTTGCGGTTCCACCAACTCTTTGCAGGAGATAGGAATAACTGTGAGTACCTTTGCCTTGTTTTTTTTTTCTTTATGATGTCTGTACGCAATGGTCCAAGATAACCGCCATTTTTGTTTTCGTTTGTTTATTTGGTCAAATCATTTTTATTTGATTTAATGCTATCTTCAAATATGTTTTAAAAGAATTAAATAATTTTGAGTGTAATAGTTTTACTTTTTGGTTTAGTTTCTACTCGTGTAATATTTTGGGCCTTTATGTACGGATCTGATATTAATTTATGTACATCCATTTTATATTATCTTGTCTATACATTTAAGTATTTAAATTGTTTGACTGTATGTCCTATTTAATTCTTGTATTAAAATAAATTATTTATACCCATTTTCTATTATCTTGTCTATACATTTATTTAAATTGTTTGACTGTATGTCCTATTTACTTGTATTAAAATAATATCATAAAAACTTTTTCTTAATTGTTATTAATTGCCGTAAACTTTTCGGTGAAATCGGTGAATTAAAATCTTTTTAATCATAATAATATGTAACAGTATCAGATTTCAATATCAAAACAATAAAAATAAAGTTATGTCAGCAATGTACTTAAAACTGTCAACACATATAATTTTATTTTATATTGTTTATCTGAGTTTGCATTTCCTTAATTATTTTTTTATTTACAATTCAATACCTAAATCTAATATAACAACAAACACTAACAACTATACTAAAATTAAATCTTAAATAAATAAATGAAACTAACACGTCAAAAAATTCATCGTCATCCTTGTCAATGGCGGGAAACGTGCCCAGAAGGCTGGCAGCATTGCCATTAATTAAATTGAGCTATTAATTTGTCTATTTTATGCTACAAAATATATATCAAAACCGTACTCGTAAACAAAAAAATATATTCAGAAACATTAAAATTTCTGTTCCTTCTGGCACTATTTTTCCATAAACGCGCGCAGCAACGTAAAAAGTTATTTTATCTGTCAATTTAAGCAAAATTTTAACACAACACAATTAAAACATTAAAAATCGTTCTAAACATGAGTAGAGTTAAATTAAAATAATATTTTTTTTTTTTTTTTTTTTTTTTATAAAATATATATATATAATATAACAGTAATAATAATGAACCGGCGTATATACGTCCCACTGCTGGGCACAGACCTCTTCCCATATAGAGAAGGAACGAGCATTGGTCACCACGCTTGCCCAATGGCGGATTGGCTATTGACAAAAATTATATTAGTACGTTTTAAGAATGTGTGCCTATGTTCTAAAGTAAAACCTCTTTAGGTGACCTATTTGCTAAGTTATTCCCATAGACAAGTCTTAAACGGGTAATTATAAGGCGTCAAGCTAAGCTCAGATTACTTTAGGTAGACATAAAGCATTCGCTAGATTTTTAAGATCAAGTGACAGAAGTAGGTAGTGTGTGGTTCAAGTCAGTTAATTCAGGCGTTGAACAATTTATTTAAAAATAACTTAAAGTTCATTTGGTTAAATTGTACAAGTTTGTTTAAGAAAACCGGGGCTAATATAATTTTTCGTCATAAAAAAAAATGTTGTTTCTTTGTTATAAAAAATGATATTAATCAAGAAAATACCGTTGTCTAATAAATACTACCTAAGTCTTTATTTATAATAATAATAATAATATTCCGGGACAATTCACACACGGTTATCTAATCCCAAGCTAAGCAGAGCTTGTGTTATGGTAACCAGACAACTGATAAATATACTTATATATTTCTAAATACATACATATTATAGATAAATTACACCCAGACAACCAGAACAAATGATCGTGCTCATCACACAAACATTTGTCCTGGGTGGGAATCGAACCCACGACCTCCGGTATAGCAGTCAGGGTCACTAACCACTAGACCAACAGGCCCGTCTAATAATATCTATTTACTTATTTAAAATTCTCCATTAATCCACATGTTTTTATAATTCGCTTCAACTTTTTACTTGGTTCACCTATTTTTCTCTAAGCAATTAAACAAGGGCTGTCAACATTTTTCTAAAAATCTAATCAAAGTAATATTTTTTTATATATTCCATAAAAGAGACAGTTTTAACAGACTCCAAAGGGTGAGAGATTCTCAATTCGACTGTATGTTTTAGGCGTTATCTCCGTCATCCATTGTTTTTCTTCTCGTTATGATAATCTTCAAACTTTTTTAGAATCGGTTCCACTTTACATTTATTTGAAATCAATTATTTATCATATACCTATTTGACATAGCAAAATATTCGATTTAATAATCCATCTTCACTACTTTGAGCTTTTTTTAAAAGCTTATCACATCGGATAGCACGTTAAGCCGTAGGTCCCGACAGTTATACGATGATCTTTGGCAGTCGTTAAGTCAATTCTGACAACCATTCTTACTATGGGATACTGTGTTCCCCAGTAAAATGTATTGAGGAGGTCAGATAGGCAGTCACTCCATATAAAATATGGTATTCAGTTGAATCCGGTAAAACTGGAAGCCGACCCAACATAGTTGGGAAAAGGCTCGGCAGATGATGATCTCATATAAACATCCAAATTCAAATTTAAATATTCTTTATTCAATATAGGCTACACAGTAGCACTTATCGAACGTCAAACACAAAATACAAAAACACAGACAGCACCCTAAGGGTCGGTTCATATCCGGCGGAAACGCACCGCGCACCATCGGCCGCGCAACGCCAGAACAAACAAACACGCAATGAGACATCCAACCCCCCACACCTGACGCGCTAACGCAACATCAGTTGAGTGTGAAAAGCCGAACGCCCCACCAGGCATCCGCCCGCCCCGGCGGCGCCAAGCAACCGACAACACGCGACGCGCCCCCCGCCAGAAATGAACCGACCCTAAAACGCCCACCCTTCACCGCTTCCTAAGTGCTTTGGCTGAGGAGAAGAAACGGCGCAACAAACTCCCCAGCAACACGCTGTCTTTACAATTATACTGAACATCATTAAGGGACCGCGCCAAATAAACAAGTGTTTGAGGTACTATGAAGTTAAAAGTTCACTGATCTTAACCAAGGTCAACAGAACGACCAGTCACCGCAAGCAGCACCCGTTCACGAGTATGACGCAAGGGTCAGCCATCCCCTCCCTCGCCATATTAGAGGGAAGGAGGAGACCCGACCCAAAACGCCACCGCAGGCAGTGACAACTAAGGGAGCATGACGAGACTGTTGCCGGCTCAAACAAATATAAAGCAAGACCAAATTGATAACCTCCTCTTTTTGGCGTCGGTTAAAAATTAAAAAACCTTATAGCCCTACGTTTCAAAGGTTTTATATAAACACAATTTCTCAGTTATTCGGCCTTGAAGTAATATCAAGTTACTAAAACATTAAAACATAACGAAGGTTCTTGTTCCTTCGTAATGGATATCTTAACGCCATCATAAAATTATGAGGTTAGCAGTTATATAGGTTAATATTACAGGTCATTGTTACTATAACAAACATTTTTATATAACTATAACTATTTAAACTGTCGCGCTGCATGTTTATAGTAATATTATAGAAACTCTGAGGTCCCGGGTTCGATCCCCGGACGGGTCAATGTAGAAAATCACATTTCTACATTGTCTCGGGTCTGGGTGTTTGTGGCACCTTCGTTGTTTCTGAATTCCATAACACAAGTGCTTTAGCAACTTACTTTGGGTTCAGAACAATGTATGTGATGTTGTCCGCATTATTATTATTATATGTATAAGACTATTTAACACCAAATTTTTTTAAGAGTTTGCCCAGCAGTGGGACAGTACAGGCTAAAAAAAAAAAAAAAAAAATCGTTGCGAGTAAAACCACAAGACACAACTAGTTTTATTATAATTTCCCTTTAATTGCTGACTAAATTGAATCAGAATATAAAAGTAGGCTGTATAAAAATACCAGTACCGAAAAATGTAATTCAATACTTCAATTGTTTATGTTATAGGTACTTCCTATAAACATAGCGATTTATGCGTAATTTGATTCAAGTCCTTAAGAAAACTGACATACATTTTTATTGCTTGGTAATCAATTAATAATATGCGTAAATGTTGTTTTGATATTATTATACTTATCTGTAATGGGATAGGCAGACATTGCAAACACTACTTTTGTTGATAACTTTTTTATCGTGTACAAAAATAAAAACATTTGTCTTAAATATTTGAATTATTTTTTACACATACAGCCAATATATATTTGTTTTATTAATTTTGTTTTGATGTTTTTTTATTCAAACGAAGTCCCTTGTTACATCTACCCACTAACAGATGGCGCTGTCGCAAAAAAAACTAATTTAATTTTCTCTTGTTTTAGCTCTGGCGCTCTGCGATTGGTCGAATCTCCAGCTTCGTAGAAGAAACTTAGCCCGTCGTCATTGCGGCCCAAAACAACACACCGACAACTTTGCAAGAATCGGAGATGTCGCCACTTTCGAATCCATTGAACTCATCCAAACATTGAAAGGTATTACTAGGGAGTCAGACGCCAGTATCAATCTAAAACCAATCTTAATGACTACAGCAATGAATATGTTTTCGCACTACATGTGTAACGTTAGATTTGACGACAACGATGAAGATTTTAGAAGAATTGTCGATCATTTTGATGAAATCTTCTGGGAAATCAACCAGGGTTACGCTGTGGACTTCCTGCCTTGGCTGTCACCGTTCTACAAGAAACATTTAGATAAACTGTCAAACTGGTCGCAAGACATCCGCTCCTTCATTCTTTCTAGAATCGTTGAACAAAGAGAACTTAACTTAGATATCGAAGGACCAGAAAAGGACTTTTTAGATGGTCTCCTCAAAGTATTGCACGAAGATCCGACTGTTGACAGAAACACGATCATTTTTATGTTGGAAGACTTTTTAGGCGGACACTCTTCGGTCGGTAACTTGGTTATGCTGTGCTTAACTGCTGTGGCTAGAGATCCTGAAGTAGGCAAGAAGGTTAAGGCTGAATTAGATGCTTTAACAAAGGGAAAACGGCCAGTAACATTGCTAGATAGGCATAGCTTGCCATACACTGAAGCGACTGTCTTAGAATGCTTAAGATACGCCTCATCTCCAATCGTACCACACGTAGCAACAGAAAACGCCGCCATCTCTGGCTATGGAGTAGAAAAAGGAACAATCGTATTCATAAACAATTATGAACTCAACACTTCAGAGGAGTACTGGCAAGAACCTGAAAAATTTGACCCAACTAGGTTCCTAGAAAAAACAAAAGTACGTGTCCGCAGAAATTCTTTATGTGACTCTGGCATGGAGTCTGACGGCGAAAGGCCCGCGAAAAAGGCGGACACAGAAAGAGAAGTCTGGAGTGTCAAGAGGAACATCCCACATTTCCTGCCTTTCAGTATTGGGAAACGAACTTGTATCGGTCAGACTTTGGTCACAACAATGAGTTTTGTTATGTTTGCCAGTATAATGCAAGAGTTTGACATTGCCGCTGAATGTGCAGAGGATCTGAGACAGAAGCCAGCCTGTGTTGCCCTACCTAAAGACACGTATAACCTATATTTATTGCCGAGGAAACATTGATTTTAATGTAATTTACTGGTTGGTGTGGTATGAGCTTAATTTGAGGTAGTTTTTCTTAAATTGGAAATTTAATTTTCGTTCAATGATCCTTAGTTCCTACTTCTAAAGAGGAATTAAAAAAAAAAATATTTTTATTTATTAGATTTCTCGACAATTTTGTACATAACCTATAATTTTGATTAAAAAAAAACATCGGTATAGACTAAACTTTTTTTACTAAAGTTGGATTGTTAACAATAAAATATTGTTTTTTCTTTTTTCGTTCTTTTCATTATTGTAACTTTAATAAAACTTAATTAGGAACATATCACACCAAAAAAAACATTCGCTCAAAACTATTTATTTCTCTAAATAATTGAAGTTTTAAGTTATTTTTTGTAATGTTGGTATTATTCAAAATTCAAACAACAAAGAGTTCTCGTAAAAAGTTTGTAATTGTTTATGAAAACGATTGTACTGATTATGTCAATTTAAATGTGTTGGGATTTTATTGTACATTGAACGATCTCTCTTACTAAGATTCAAGACTTGTAAACGGATAAGGCAATGTGTGTTGAAATATTATAGGTACTTGGATAGTAATAAAAAAACGACTGTATTTTGCCCGGAGGATTATCGCATGAATTTAGTTATAAAAAACAATATTATTTGTGACTTTTACTTAGATATAACAAAAAAGTTAACTATTATTTTTAATTAGCATAAAGTCACAAAAATATTTTTTTAGTAGTCATGTTTTTTTTGTTGTTAGTCGAAATAGATTTTTAGAAAACACTTTAATTGTAATTTGAGCATCTGTCATAGTTCCTTGAATAATAATTTTAATTAATTTCTCGTCAAAATTGGCTGTTTTTTAGTTGACCGAAAGGTATTCTTATTTTTGTGACAATTACATAAATTGAGTTAAGCGACATCTATTAGTGAGTAGTAGGTACTTAGATAAATTCTTTTAGTTTTTCAGTTTTTTCTTTTGTGCATGTACTACTCTTATTTTTTAAACTGTTTTAACAATTAGTAATATAATTAAATAGACTTAAATAGGGGAAATATTGTAAAAAACTCTTATAATCAAGTAGAAAGATATTTAAATAGAATCTTCATATTAATTTTAGTTACAAATTTGTTAATTTTATCGAATTCTATGGCGGATTTCCAAAGAAACAATATTGTTTAGTTTATTCATATATTCTTTCATTCAAATCAAATTAAAATTCTTGTTTTTATGTTTTCCTTTAGAAAAAGACGCCATTTTGTTTTAAGTTTTTTGTAGTGTCATTTAATAACATATTTTATAAATTTAAAAATTAGTGACAGATCTTAAAATATTGTGTTTTTTTATAAGATTGAGTGAATGTTTGCTTTCGATTATTTCATGACAAAAATTATGGCTGACTTGAAATCGATGTAGTTTGTAGAAATGTGATTAATAGATGAATTAGAAAAGAAATTATAGAATACATTTGCAATTGAACTTGTTTTTTATTTATTTTTTTACTGTTTTAACACATTTGGAATGCCCTTACACACATTGGACACATTATAGACATATAGGTATAAGTAAAAATAAATAAAAAAAATAAGTATGTCGATCAGTTGTCTATTTACTATACATTTAATCATTCTTTTGATTTTGTTATCGATCTTAATGTGGCTTAGGTTCACATAATTATTATAGAACAAATATTTTTGAATAACAAATATAGAAATAAGATTACATCTGTTTATTTATTGATGAAATTAAACTTAAAATATTTACAATAATGAAAAACTAAGCCTACACAATAAATAAGAAGAATTATAAACTAAATAAAACTAAGAACTAAAACAAGGCATCAAAAAATTCATCCACATCGCTGTCGACTGGGAGTGTGCCCAAAAGGCTGGCAGCATTGCCACGTTGTATGGCAATGCTTATTCGCTGACCTAGGTAGAAGCCAGCCTTTGGGTCACGCGAAGTGTCAACCAGGCGTTTGGAAGATTACATCTTATACATAAAATTCTCGTGTCACAATGTTAGTTACCATACTCCTCCGAAACGGCTTGACCGATTTTTATGAAATTTTATATGCATATTCAGTAGGTCTGAGAATCGGCTACTATCTATTTTTCATACCCCTAAGTGGTAGTAGGTAGGTAGTAGGCAGGTGCTAGGTAGAAAAAATTGCATTGCAACGCAGGTAGGCGGGTACAGCTAGTAGGATATAAAACGGGTGTAAGAATAGAAAAATGTTTTTGTAACCTGGATATTATCAATTGATAGTTAGATAGTTAGTCAAGGTAAGTCACCCATTAAAGGTGTTGTGTTTATCAGATTGACAGTTGTCCAATAATAAACTGATGTTCAGCTGTCGGTGAGACTGGAAGCCGAACACAACATAGTGCGGAAAGGACTACGCAGAAAAATATGGAAAAGAAATTGATTAGATTGACGGGCCTGTTGGTCTAGTGGTTAGTGACCCTGACTGCTATACCGGAGGTCGTGGGTTCGATTCCCGCCCAGGACAAATGTTGTGTGATGAGCATGATCATTTGTTCTGGTGTCTGGGTATAATTTATCTATAATATGTATGTATTTAGAAATATATAAGTATGTTTATCAGGTGTCTGGTTACCATAACACAAGCTCTGCTTAGCTTGGGATCAGATAACCGTGTGTGAGTTGTCCCAGGATATTATTATATTATTATTATTATTATTAAATGGAGACTGATTGGGTAGTGATGATAAACTGAGCCAGAGAGACATATGTTCGTATATAACTCTTAGCATGAAACAGAATTAGAAGATCGGATTAAAAAACAATAACCGATGGCAAAGAGTAATTTACGTTTGGCAGAGCCAACGGTTTGACCTATAATACAGGTTAAGCCGCGCTCGCCGCGGTTGGTCCGTTATGGGTGACCATTTCTAAAACATACCGAGACCCCTCCGTGCCTTAGGTCCCGACTGTCATACGTTGATCTTTGGCAGTCATTAAGTCAATTCTGACAACCAGTCTTACTATGGGATACTGTGTTCCCCAGTAAAATGGGTTGTGGAGGTCAGATAGGCAGTCGCTCCATGTAAATTACGGTATTCAGCTGAATCCGGTAAGACTGGAAGCTGACCCCAACATAGTTAGGAAAAGGCTCGGAAAATGATGATTTTGGAGTTTTCAGATCAAATTCAAAATCTTAGTTATAGGGTATGTTTGTCGGCGCAATTTCTCTGAAGCTTGTACCTATGTAATCAGATTTGTATGATCTTCATTTGCTTACATTTAGGTAATACTGGGTACTTATGAATGGGTGCAAGTTTCATCAAAATCGGTTCAGTAGTTTAAAATCGAATACTTATTTTGTCTAGGTTACGGATTTTTGAGATAAAAGGAGATAAACATGCAGCAAATTTAATTTGCAATTAAATATTAGGCAAAATAGCGAAAATTAGTAGTAGGAATGTATGGATATGGATGTTTGTAACGTTTCACGCCAAAACTATTGAACAGATTCGAATGAAATTTGACACATAGATAGTTAATTACCTAGATTAATACGTAGGATAGTATCCTTTAATATTAACAATTTTTTTTCTTCCTTTTACTTAAATAATGAATTCTGATAGCGGCTTATGTATGTTTCAAAATATTTGTTGAAATAAATCATATTTTGAAATTGATTAATAGGTACCTTTGTTATAGTAACTCTAATGATATATTTTAAAACCTTGATAATGTGCTAATCTGTATATTAATTGACCCTTACTCGTTTTACTTACTTATTACACAAAAATACTCATAGGTAGGTACTTAAAACGGACATTTGTGGACCACACAAATGCTTTTCCTTCTCAGTGATCAAACCCACATCACACATGACCATTGTCTTTACCTATGCCACTCTGCTATTTTTCCATTTAAAACTAAAAAAATATTTCTACGTACCTACTTCAATTCACCTAGCAACGAATAGCAGAATCACTGCTTATACAAATTTAAAACAAAGATGGCCGTCCCATCAAATGTCATTTTCAATTTAAATTTCATATCAGAATCCTGCAGCTTGTATTTACGTCAAACATTAACATAAAGGTAAGGTTTTACTCTAAGGACTTATGTATTATTGATGGCAGTTGTTTTATAAAACGTTAAATGGTATAAATGGACTTAAATTTAGATACTGGGACTAGAAAAAAAAACTAAACGCATGAAAATAAGTGACGAAGCTGTTGATAGAATAGGTAGCTACTTTAAAAAAACTGTTTATAAAGTTAGGAACAAATTTTATTATATAAAAATAAACTAACTAGGTACTGTAAAAAAAAAAAACATTTTGGCTTCATGTAGCTTTTTTTGTTTTCTGGCCACTAGTAATAAATATTAAAATGTTTTACAAACCATCAAAATACATACCTAACTTAAAACAGGTAGGTACCTAGTAGTAAATAGACAGATAGTATTTTTCAGGACAACGCAGAAAGGATTTTAAATATTTAGTAGCTATAAAAAAATTTTTATAAAGGAATGTCAAATTATAGCACTGCTAACTGTATGTATGAGATCAATCTCATGTTATTAACAACTTAACGTAAATAATGCTGACACGTCAATGCCATCTAGTATCGAGTAGTAAAACCAAATCTGTTTACGTTTTTACCCACTCCCACCCATAGATGGCGCTAAACCAAACACACACAAATCACGTCAACAAAATTTTACATTGCAAAACGAAATAAATATACTGAAAAGACAAAACAGGACATCATTAAAATGCGGATAATGTATTATTCAAGTAAAACGGACAGATATCGTCGTCCTTCCATGAATTATTTATACGTTTCTAATGTCCTTATGGTTTTTATAAGCCATTGAGGTAGGTCAGATAAGAATATATGCACATAAACAATGACCAGACGGTTCCTATTTCATAAAACATTTTGCGAAACGTTGTTTACGATTTTTAACTACTTAAGTTAACTAGTAAAGCCTGCGAGTTTACTTACTTAAATAATGATTAATTATAGGTACTATGTTTTAAAATGATAGCGACTTCTATAAAAATGTATATGGGGCAACCTCTGAGGTATATCTTATCGTCAACAATAAAATAATAATTAAAAGATCTATACAATCGCCACAGATTTTGCGTAACATACTTACAAAATAAAAACAATCGAATTGAGAACCTCCTCATCTTTAAAGGCGGTTCAAAAAGAAAATTATTTCAAAATCTTTAAAGTAACACACAATAAATATGTACCTTGGCATTCTACGTATTAGGAAGAGTAAAAATAGTTATTATTAATAATGAAACAAGATGCTTCTAGTTTCCAAGAAAATGCCCGAGCCAATTTCTTTGAGTCAACCATTACTTTGTACATTCAATCTAACCAAACAATTTTCCCTGAAGTATTATTAAAAATATATTTTATGCGGATGTCACCGAATGTCTATGAAAACTTTTATTTTCTAATAAATCTTAGAATATTATGAACAGTTGACAAAAAAGTATGAAAAAAAAAATCAATTAAAAGAATTTAAAAGTTAATAACCAAAAAAGGTGCTTTGCAAAAAGCACGGGGCTGTATCTCTTTCAAGTTTCATTAAAATCGGATAAGCATTTTAGCCGTTCAAGCAGGCATTGTTATGTTACTAACGTATTATAATATTTTTTTGATTTATTTATTTATTAAACATCAAAACAAAATATCGCAAAATTACACAACATACCCATTATAAGTATGTACCTATGTTCATACCGACAAAACTGTTCATAAAATCTATGTTTATTAATATAATATAACCAACCATCTTATAAACTAAACAATGAAATTATTGTGCAAATAATGATTCACGCAACAACAAATATCAAAATAAACAAGCATTGCCAACGGATTCGCTGAAATGTTTTGCTCATTTTGGCGGGAATCCAATATGTTCTAGTCAAATGTATTTGTCATACAACATACCTACAACTCTCTAGTCTTTTAAAAATAGTTTTTTAAACAATCTTAACGTTTATTGACTGCAGATGTTAGGAAAACAAAAAACAAGAAACTGACGGTTTTTTTTCTATCGAAGACTTTCCCTCGATTCAGCTACTTAAGAGTTGCTTGTATTGAACGAATGACCTGCTTCATTTGGTAATTTTTACGATAATTAGCATTCGGCTGACTGTCATTACTATAATTAATTGGTCATTACGATCATTATCTTCGAGAGTTCAATGAGATTTTATTGTAGGCTTATCTGAATACGAAAATTAGGCACAATGACAAGTATACTGACATGCATTTAAAATAGCTGAGTCGAGGCCCTGTCTCACCGACAGCTGAACACCAGTATGTTATAACGACTGTCTATCTGACAAACAACACATTTACTGTGGTACAACTTCAGCTGATTTTAATCATTTATTTTTAATATACCTGGAATTAATTAGTAACTTAGTAGCATTTATTTATACAAATAACAATTGCAGGAAAAAGTCATAATTAAAGTATGAGATAACAATTATTTAATTAAATCATTTTGAGCTGGAATTTTGTAAACTGACTCTATACCAGATGTACTCTTCACCCCTTTTGGATAGATATACCCTTTTGGTAACACCCTGTATATCTTTACATAGTATGAAATTTAGTCACTTCCTTTGTCTGTTCGCTTTGATCTTTTAAACTACTCAACAGATTTTTATGCAGTGTTTAGTAAAAGATAGAGTGATTCAATAAGAAGGTTTATATGTATAATACATGCATATTATATTATAGAAAAGCCGAGTAATTGCGGATACCGGGGCGGGTCGCTAGTAACAATATAATCTGGAATCTTATGTACACTATTCTTTTTGACGGGCCTTTTGGTTTAGTGGTTAGTGACCCTGACTGCTATACCGGAGGTCGTGGGTTCGATTCCCACCCAGGACAAATCTTTGTGTGATGAGCACGATCGATTTGTTCTGTGTCTGGTTGTAATTTATCGGGTATTTATCTATAATATGTATGTATTTAGAAATATATAAGTTTGTTTATCAGTTGTCTGGTTACCATAACACAAGCTCCGCTTAGTTTGGGATGAGATAACCGTGTGTGAGTTGTCCCGGAATATTGTTATTATTGTTATAATTTTATCTTTTGAAGTAGGGACATAGCTTAAGTACTGAGATATCTATGGACAAGGATATTAGCTACTTGAATTTTACATAAGTGTTTTCACGAGTAAATAGGTACAATATCAATAATTATAGCATACAAATTGGTTAATCTTCCCTTATCGAGGTTGTTTCTTGGATGGGTCACCATATACCGACATACTCTCCGTGCCTCGGTGAGCATCGGATCTCTCTCATCATTTCATATTCGAAATCGCATCAAAATCGGTTCATTCGTTCGATAACCACAATATATACAGATAGACATAACATACCATAAACCGAACAGCATGTGTGAAGGGAATAATGAAAGTGGACAAAGCGAAACAAGTGTGTAAGGATCGTAGCAAGTGGAAAGAAGTGGTCTCTGCCTACAAGGGAAAGAGGCGTGATTATATGTATGTAGACATACCTATTTATACATATCTTATGTCACCCGCATACAGACTGCTTGGTAAACTATAAACTATTTATAAACTGCTTGAAGCAGTTCGCCTGCTTCGAGCGAAAAAGCAAGCGTAAGGCGCATGAGAGTATGAGACGAGCGAGAGTGTGCCACAATTTTTTTTTAACTGACTTCAAAAGTGGTATTTCTCAGCTTGACTGTAATAATAAATTATGAATCATTTAAAAAACATATCAAATCGCTAGGGTATACCTCAGAGGTCCCCCGATGGAGCTGCGCTGAGAATGCTTAGCGATCCCGCGGCTCCAGCAAAGGCGAGACGGGATCGGGGTGTTTTTGGTCGGTGCAAGTCCGACATATCTCCACGTCGTGCCCTCGTCGTGGGTTGAACTCATTAGATTTTCACCCGGCAAAAAAAGGGTGTACCTCAGAGGTGAGGTGGACTAAGGGCCAGACTTGCGAATTCGCATCGCATTGCAAATGATTGACAACCTCCGTGGTCGAGTGGCGTACGCACCGGTTTTCAAGGTGTCGCCAGCTCTGAGGTCCCGGGTTCGATCCCCGGACGGGTCAATGTAGAAAACCACTTTTCTACATTGTCCCGGGTCTGGGTGTTTGTGGTACCTTCGTTGTTTCTGAATTCCATAACACAAGTGCTTTAGCAACTTACTTTGGGTTCAGAGCAATGTATGTGATGTTGTCCGCATTTATTTATTTATATTAATTGCCCGCTCGCTTTCCATTTTGAACTAAGTAAAATTCTTCTTAAACTATCTCTTTCAAGTTCGTATTTCATGTAAGTAATTATTTTTTTCAGCAAGCGGAAATCTACTTCTGACTTTCTTTCTGAAATCGGTGCTTCACTGCTCCAACTCATCATCTCCTGAGCCTTTTCCTAACTATTTTGGAGTCGGCTACCAGTCTTACTGGATTCAGCTGAATACCGTATTTTACATGGAGCAACTGCCTATCTGACATCCACAACCCCATTTTACTGGGTAACACAGTATCCCATAGTAAGACTGGTTGTCAAAATTGACTCTTAACGACTGCCAAAGATCAACGTATGACAGACTTCACTGCTCCAACGATCGCGATGTGTAGATATTTTTTGTAGTCTCTGAAAAACAATAATAATAGACATAACAAATAAATAGTTTTATCAATTGAATGTCTTTACCATTGTGTAGTTATTTATTTACTTCACGGGAATTAGGATTACACGCCATGGCATGTCGAATTGTTGCTGTGAATCAGAATGTGGTACGTGCCAATTGATTTCGATTGTTCTTAACTAGCTGCGTCCCGCGGTTTTTTCTGCGTAGTTCCTGTTCCCGACAGAAATCTTTGAGTAAAATAATAAAAACATTAAATGCATGTAATGCTGTTGCTAGCTTCGATAATATATAAATATACAGTATTTTCAGTTAAAAACGGACTATTTAAAATCGAGCAAAGCCTTCTTATTTCTTTGGGCAAAAACAGTATTTCAAATATGACCACGTTTTTCGTAGCACTCTATAAACACTGTGAAATCATAAAGGGGCGCAAAATTTAAATAGAGTATCGATTTTATCGCGATCTTTCGTATTAAATAGAAAATAGACATTTTCATGAGACTAAAAACAGACTTTTAGCTTTCACGTAAACTAATTTATTTTTGCATACAAAACCAGTCAGCACCATAAATCCAAAAGGATTTGCTTAACTTATCATAATAAACAGCTAACCTAACACCATAATATGATATTATATTATCATCACCATAAAAGTAAACAAACTTACAAACACTAGATAAAAATCGCAACCTTGAATATAAAAGTCAGATACACAGTTCCTATCTACAACAAACACAGCCTCTTTCATTTATTCATTTCAATTCAAATTCAGTCAGCGACACGAAGTGAGGCGGAGCGCACGTCAAAAGATTTGTGAGTTTGTTTATATTATTATTTTAGGTTATATCGTTATTATTATTTAAATGTCTTTTTTTTAGTGTTTTAGTGAATAATAATGTGTGTTTTTAAGTGTTTTTCCGGGATTGTGCTGTAGTTTTTGTGTTATTTCGCGAATCATTGTAAATTGTCGTGTTGTTTTAGTATTTTTATTATACTTACCGTACTATTGTAGTATGTCGTTTTTTATCGCATGTATGTATAGAGAATGGCAAAAAACTGTTATTTTTCCTTAGTTTTGGTATATTTTTCACTTTAGATATTTTTTTTAGGGGTGATTATGATATCAATCCTATTTATTATTTATCTGTAGGTACTAAATACCTTTATTTATTATTTACTCATACTTAGGTAGTTTTTCTGTTCTATTACTATTCCTTCTCTATATGAGACGAGGCTTTTGCCCAGCAGTGGGACAAGAACAGACCCTTAACACTAAAAAAAGCGCGTCTTTTTAATACTGTCGGATTTACATAAATTATTTAGTTAATACCATCAGTCATCCCACAGGATAGTTCAGGATACTGTGTTACCCAGTAAATGTGTTGTTTGTCAGATAAACAGTCGTTATAACATACAGGGGCCTCATTCCGCTATTTAAGAGTTGCTTGAATTGACTGAATGACCTGCTTCATTTGGTCATTCTTACGATAATTGGCATTTTGCTAACGTCATTAATTGGTCATTACGATCATTCTCTTCGAGAGTTCAATAAGATTTTATTGTAGGCTTATCTGAATACGAAAATTAGGCACATTGACAAGTACACTGACCGACCACTGATATGCATTTTAAATAGCTATATCGAGGCCCTGTAGTGCTATTCTGTAAGATTATTTTCATGTCTCGACAGCGGAAGCCGCGGTGAGATGTCAAATACTTATTCTCGAATTTGAATTCTAAATCAAGGCCAATTGGGTTCACTTTTGAAGTGAGCTTTATTGTCACTCAGGTGAAGCTCGATACCGAAATTATTTACAGAATAGACATACTGGTGTTCAGCTGTCGGTGAGACTGGAAGCCGAACACAACATAGGTTGGGAAATGGCTACGCAACTTATATTTACATAAATTGTTTGTTAAACATAACATAGTAAATAAAAAAAACAGTTGTGACTTTTTTCAATGTCATATGATTATAATGTTATTATTTCAGTTAGGTATACTATATTATGTACCTAATTTCTTTGTAGAACAGCAATATAGCCATATTTCCAAACAAACAAATTTGGACTGGCCTGTTGGTCTAGTGGTTAGTGACCCTGACTACTATACCGGAGGTTGTGGGTTCGATTCCCACCCAGGACAAATGTTGTGTGATAAAGAAACTGAATCTACTTCCAACCAGAATAATTATCAAGAAACTATGATTATAAAACTATTATGGATTCATCATAATTGTCTTATGGTAGTGCAGCTAACAAACAAGCTGTATCTATGCAAATAAAATAAAGCTAAATAATGTTTTTATAAATACATCATCATCATCTCCCTGCCCTGTTCCCAATTATTTGGGGTCGGCGCAATGCGTGTTCAGCTTCCATTCATCTCTACAACTCGTCATCTCAGCATTCACTCCTTTCTTTCTCATAAATACATAATATTTTTTATTTACAATTCAATACTTAAATCTAATATAACAACAAATAGTTTTACATATTGTTTTTGTTTAAACACGGTAATCTCTGAAACCATCTGTTGGATAGGAAAAAACTTTTTGCAGTTCATAGCCCATTTCTCGAGGAAGGTTAATAGGTTACTTATACTTGCCTATATATGCGAGGGAAACCGCGGATCATTACAAGTTTCTAAATATGCTTGATGTCATTAACTTGAAAACATAACAAATCGCATCGTAATCGGTCCATTAGTTTAGAAGCTACGATGCTACAGACAGACAGCTGTTTTTATATCAAAATAAGATTATTTTATGTAATAAAAAATAAATAATCTTATGTTTACAAACATGGAAGTATAATTAAATAAACAAATGCCTATAAAATTGAAACAAAAAGAATTGAATCAGATTGTAATGTAATGCCCTTTTTTGAACTAGCCGTGCCACACAGTTTCACCCGTAATTACAAAAAAAAAATATTTTCATTTTATTTACCAAACGTGAGTCATCATCATCATCATTAGGCCTTAGACATCTTGACAGATGATTTAGTATCGCAGATTAACCTATTGCAATTTTTACTTATTTGTATGTATAAAAAATGTCATACCTATTTTTGTACCTATTTTGCTATGTTATTTAACTTTTAAGGCAATTACTTCTCCCCAAACAATAGGTTTCATAAAAGAAATTTTGATAGAATCGAAAAAAACAATTTACTGCAAATCTAAGAAAAATCACAATCCTGCATAAAATATATGGCTAACTACTCCTACTAATGCGATTGTAAATTCCGCTCTATTGACTCGACATGAAATCGTAATCGATCGACTGAGTAACTGCAGGTGTTAATACCACTGATTATCGTAATAACCCTTATAATTAACTTAGTCACTGAACAAGCCTGTTGGTCTAGTGGTTAGTGACCCTGACTGCTGTACGGCGGTCACGGGTTCCATTCCCACCCAGGACAAATGATATTTCTATTCAATGTGTCACCATGAGTTTTTGTTTACCTAAAAAAATAAAGACTCGTCTAACATTTTTAACCGACTTCAAAAAAGGAGGAGGTACATAATTCGACTGTTTTTTTTTATGTTTGTTACCGAACTTTTGACTAAGTGAACCGATTTTGATGATTCTTTTTTTATTTTAATGCTGATACTACCCATGTAGTCTCATTTTTGTCCGGTTTTGACAATGGGATCCATAAGAGATAAATACAAGACTTATTTTGAAGTCGTTTTTTTTTTGTTAGAATTTTGTAATAAGCCAACTTACGGACATAAAAAATGGTTATTTACCCTTTTAAGACGTAAAGCGTGGGTACCTATGTGTCTTCTTATACCATAGACATAAGATATACTATAGACCGCTAGTATCGCTAGTTTTCCTTCGTGCCAAGCGAGAGCACTTTTTGTCCGTATCTAGTACATTCGTTTACTGATTTAAAGTTATTTTTCGTGCAACGACAGACTTATATGCGAAAATATCGATGGTTTCGACATTGTTAGGATAATATTAGGGTTTTAGATAGTTTTATTAAAACGGCGCGCGCTCCGTCTTGATACAAAATTTACGATAAAAATAGTTCATACTAGTGCTCACGGTTCATACACTGATAGGCTCACTCTTTAGTTTCTTATCTATACTCTAAGTCTTATACATAGATCTTACGTCAGAGACTGTGTTTCTCCTATTCAAAGTTAGCCAACCATGTAATGACGTTTCCTAACTTCATGCTCTGAATAGCAAGGTATACAATGTGTTACTTTGCTAGGAATTACGTAGTGACTAATCAATGGGTATTCGGTCTTAGCTATTAAATTACACAGATTCCTTGAAAGCCCGAAAAAGAGCTTAAAAAGGGGCTCGTGGCTAAGTGTAAACCGTACGGTTTGACCGATAATACAGGTTAAGCCGCGCTCGCCGCGGTTGGTCCGTGAATGGGTGACCATTTCCAAACATACCGAGACCCCTCCGTGCCTCAGATAGCACGTTAAGCCGTTGGTCCCGACTGTCATACGTAGATCTTTGGCGGTCGTTAAGTCAATTCTGACAACCAGTCTTACCATGGGATACTGTGTTACCCAGTAAAATGGGTTGTGGAGGTCAGATAGGCAGTCACTCCGTGTAAAATACGGTATTCAGCTGAATCCGGTGAGACTGGTAGCCGACCCCAACATAGTTGGGAAAAGGTTTGGGAGATGATGATTTTACTACACATAACTAGTAACATACTAGACAATAATCATGTGACTATATAAATATTCCCCATATATATAAATATCCTGTTATTTTTAATTTATGTAGATATCAAAGCTAAATATGTAGATAGCAAAATATTTCCTGTTGTTATAATGGTGGTGGCCTAGCGGTGCAATGAACGGATTTGTATGCACAAGGTTGCAGGTTCGAACACTTCGAACCCAGGCAAGTACCAATGTGGCTTTTTCAAAGTTATATGTACTTTCTTAATTTTCCTAAGACACTTCTGACAAACGGTGAAGGAAAACATCGTGAGGAAACCTGGATCCCAAAATTTGGGATCTGAAATCGATAATCCGCAGAGAGCAAACCTGGTGATCAATGCTCGTGCCTTCTCTATATGGGAAGAGGCCTGTGCCCAGCAGTGGGACGTTTATAGGCTGGTATTATTATAATTATTATTTTATTATTATTATAAGTAATGGTACAGGAAAGTATCATACGATTCATTATATCGATAGTGATGTACATAATATGTTTGGATGTATCTATGTTAGTTAGCGCTCCTTGGTAATATGTGAAGTAAATACATCAATCTATAAATTGAGATTAGATTTTCTAAAATCCCATCAGAATTTTCATCTCGATTTAATCCCGAACGATAAAGCAAATAAGTAATAACTAGTTTATAAATACAATGTTTATAAACACACCAGTTAATTCACAGTTTAGTTAACCCAAAATGTTTTGACGTTTCAAATCCGCGCGTATCATTCGCGGGAATAATGTTCGCCATTTTGTATGTCAATAAATTTTCATAATCTGTGGGCTTAAAATGTTTTGACAGCTTTGACGTTTGTAGAACACGTTTTATTTATGGTATAGTTGTTAGGGATTCTAGTACATTGTTTTTATTACAGTATTTTAGCGGTTCCAATCGTAATTTTCTTCTTAACTTTTTTCCGACTGATAATAATTAATTATTCATTAATGTAAATAATAATAATATTCCGGGACAACTCACGCACGGTTGTCTGATCCCAAGCTAAGCAGAGCTTGTGTTCTGGTAACCAGACAACTGATAAACATACTTATATATTTCTAAATACATACATATTATAGATAAATTACACCCAGACACAGAACAAATGATCGTGCTCATCACACAAAGATTTGTCCTAAGTGGGAATCGAACCCACGACCCCCGGTATAGCAGTCAGGGTCACTAACCACTAGACCAACAGGCCTGTCAAAATGTAGTAAAATCAAGGTATATAAGTATAAAAAAACAGATACTACTACCCAACTGCCTAGGTACAAAAGTACTGAAATAAAAATACCCACTCGATCATAAAAACTAGTAAAATTAAATTAATGGCTAATATAAGATTTCAAATTATATCTAAGAACCACACCATAAGCTTTTAAACCGAAAAACCGCATCAAAGTCGTACCATTCGTTTTGAAGCTACCATACCACAAACACGATCAAAATACTGATTTATTTCTCGTAAACCTGTTTGCAATCGCTTGCTAAGTTTAGACCAGTTTCAGTATTTTATTTATGTTTTATTTTTAGGATCAGTATCAGACACCAAAGCCCAGTGGTTCGGATAATGTTTTGACCACAATGTTAACTTTTTTGCTTAGTAGAGAACGTGTTTTGTTTATCAAAGACTTAACCGACTTTAAAAGAAGATGGTTCTCCACTAACTTTTTAACTATCGCGCTGCATGTTTACAGTAATATTATTTAACGGGAATTAGCGCGAAAATGCATTTAAAATACCTTTTTGCACCGCTTTGCTTTTTTACACCGTCCGTGGTCGCAAACAGAATTCTCAAGAAGCACAAAAAAGGTTCTTATATGAGGTGTCATGTCTATTTCATCAAATTAAAATCAGAAGTACTAAAGGTTGTTAAAAAAAAAAAAAAACATTTTTAATCACTATTGTCCAATGTCGCCAATCCGCAAATGAACAAGCGTGGTGATCAATGCTCGTGCCTTCTCTATTTGAGAAGAGGCATGTACCCAGCAGTGAGACGTTTATCGGCCGGTATTATTAGTATATCAGAAATGACGTTTCGGTAACCAATATTGCTACATGAAAAACCGTTTTTAACCTTCATGTCAAACCGTTGTTCCCATATGTCCCATGAGGGTATATATATAAGTCTATTATCTAAACAAAATAACACTAAAAACTTAATTAAAACAGCCCGTATTTAGCTGTCATTTACAGTAAACATAAATAAAATAATGACTTCATTAGTATAATTAGGTAGCAAAAACAATTAGGAAAAATCTAAATTACTTGTTTTTGTTATTGAATTCGTTTCTTTATACATTTCTGCGTATTTTAGATTTTTTAAATTTAAATCAATTAAAATTTAATACTACTTTTTACGAATTACATCGCGGTTTATTTTACTACTCTGTGTAAAAAGTATCGGGAATATTATATCAATAAAAAGACCCGCGTAAAAGAGGTCGTTCTAATTTTTTACTGCATGTTGGTAGCACTGTACTGATTTAGCGCGCAAAGTTTGAGCGGGATCTGTCATTTAATTTGTTTTAAATTCTACACTTTTTGTTGGTCATAGTTTTGAGTTCTCGGCGATTTTTACTTTGCCGCAGTTTTTTGGGTTTCGGCTCGTTTTCGAGACGCCATTCTGAAGACTGTTGGCTTGTTTGCATGTCGTACTCATAAACCCATGTCTCGTCGCCAATTATTATACCCTTCAAAAATTAATTATTATACCGTTCAAAAAACGCAGCGAAACCATGTCTTCAGCGACATGCTTTCGCTGCGCTTTTTAAACAAAATTGAGCTCTTTTGGAACTAGTCGAGCGGCGACGCGTTTCATGCCTAAAATGTCAATGAGAATGTTGTGGACGGACTTAAAAGATATGTTCATCTCACTAGCCAACTCTCTCAGACTCATACGTCGATTTTCGAGCACTAGCTTCTTGATTCTGTCGATGTTTTCTTTGGTCGTAGCGGTTGAAGGTCTACCAGAACGAGGCAAGTCTACTACTACTTCTCGGCCTTCTTTAAAAGCCTTATACCATTCATAAGCCCTTGTTTTCGATATACACGATTCGCCGTAGGTATTTCGCAACATTTTTAGTGATTCACCACATGAAATATCATTCGAAACACAAAATTTAAGGCACACTCTTTGTTCAACAATATTTTCCATTGTAAAAATCGCCGAGAACTCAAAACTATGACCAACAAAAAGTGTAGTTTAAAACAAATTAAATGACAGATCCCGCTCAAACTTTGCGCGCTAAATCAGTACAGTACTACCAACATGCAGTAAAAAAATTAGAACGACCTCTTTTACGCGGGTCTTTTTATTGACATATTCCCGATACTTTTTACACAGAGTAGTATATTTTAGTTCCAATCATGACAACTGCAAAGGTGTTAAAACGTCGGGAACTAAAATCAAAACCGTAAAAAATACTTTTATTACGTCTAACATTCGCGTAAAGTTCAAATAAGCAATTATTATAGTGTAAAAAAAGACACTTCTGCATTGTCTCGGGTCTGGGTGTTTGTGGTACCTTCGTTGTCTCTGATTCCATAACACGCGAGCTTTAGCTACTTACTTTTTGTTCAGAGCAATGTATGTGATGTTATCCACATTTAAATATTACAGAGTTATTAGATTAGATTTAGATTATTTAAGAGTTGCTTGAATTGACCGAATGACCTGCTTCATTTGGTAATTTTTACGATAATTGGCATTCTGCTAACTGTCATTACGATCATTCTCTTCGAGAGTTCAATGAGATTTTATTGTAGGCTTATCTGAATACGATTAGGCACAATGACAAGTACACTGACCGACTACTGGCATGCATTTAAAATAGCTGAATCGAGGCACAGATTAGAATTTGTTTCAAGAGATATTCCGATGCCTCTTAAATAGCAGAACTCTGTTTTTAATTAGACACAGTTACGCTACAGTAGATATTCACTGGATCGTAGAGAGCGTCTGTTTTCAATCGCTTCAAAATGGTGGGTGTCAATTGTAATGTATTTGTTATTTGAACATGTATTTAAAAATATAATCCTGTAATCCCAGTTCGTCGGCCCTGTTGGTCTAGTGGTTAGTGACCCTGACTGCAGCGGAGGTTGTGGGATCGATTCCCACGCAGAAAAAATCATTGTTCATTGAGCGTGATCATTTGTTCTGTGTCTGGGTGTAATTTACCTATAACATGTTTGCATTTAGATATATATATAAGTATGTTTATCAGTTGTCTGGTTACCATAGTACTGCCTAGTAAGGGATCAGATGGCCGTCTGTGAGTTGGTCCTATGATGCATTATATGAACAGATATTATAAAAATAAAAGGCGGTACACAGCTAGATATTAAGAAATTTTTTTTTTGAGGAAATAAGTTAAAAAAATACTGATAAACAGTCTCCGATTTAGTTTTTTTTCCTTCTAACGCAAAACACTCAAGGACGGCAACTTAACAATAGTATTTCCATCTCGCTCTAACCTAAACAAAAATATAGTTGTCTCTTTCATGCATTGATTTTCATCTGTTTTTATTATTTGATGTCTAGACTGGGTTTTTAGTAGTTTCAGATTGTGTTTTAATGGTCAATATTTTTATGTTAAGCTACGTTTGGTAAGGGCGGGTTTTGGATGGGTTACCTTTTTTGTAGATGGATTCGTATTATACAGATACTCTTGGTGTCAGATCATTGATATGAAAAATTATTAAATTAACTTATTTAGAGCTGAAATTTTGTAAACTGACTCTATACCAGATGTACTCTTCACCCCTTTTGGATAGATATACCCTTTCGGTAACATCTTGTATAGGTATCAACTTGCTTGAGATGAGATATCACCGACAGCTGAACACCAGTATGTTATAACGACTGTCGATCTGAGCAACAACACATTTACTGGGTAATCAGTTCCTTGGTTGACAGTTGTCAGAATTGTAACGTCTTAACAACTGTCAAAAATCAATGTTTGACAGCCGGGACCAACGGTTTAACTTGCGCAAAACATAATATAATAGGACGGATAGATAGAGATAACAATAGGAAAATAATTAATTACACATGTAAAATCCCATTTCAAAGCAATTGCATACTGTCGATTTAGAAAAGAATCAACGAAATGCTTGAAAATTGAGCGCTGCACTCGATTGTATAATCTGGATAGTGCATATTATTTAAAAGTTAAAGGATTGCCTCGTTGGCCTAGTGGTTCTAAGCGGGACTGCTACACTAGAGGTCTTGGGTTCGATTCCCAAGTCGACCAAGGTGTTATTGGGTTTTTCTATGAAATTCTTAGTAGCAGGTCGGAGTTTGGATTTGTGCCCGGTTAGTGGCAATAGGCTCGCCCCCTATTATATGGGACCTAAACATACCGGCGAACTGTGGGTGTACATTGGTACATCTCTGCCTAACCCTTCGGAGATACAGGCGTGATGGTATGTTTGTAAGTATGTATGTATGTTAAAAAAAAACGGCGATCTTACACAAATAATAAAAAAAGTTTCCGACGCATTGGGAACCATATTTTTTATTGAAATTGGTATATACTGTTACATACTTATTGTGAATAGCGAGAAATATCTATAGTCCATTAGTTTCACTATCTTTAAAGTACCATTACTTGTTACGGTAATATTACTACAACAAATTGCATATTTATTGGTTACTATAGAAAACTGTAGGTTAGTAGCTGACCTCTAAAAAATCTTATCAGTTAGTGCACATTGCACATGCAAAATATTTATATAACTAGCTGTTGCCCATGGCTCCACCCACGGTTATCGCGGCAAAAAGAATGCCTATGTACTTTTCTGATTTTACTGCATACTGTATAAAGATAAGTCAGCAGTCAATTTACTGTGTTTTAGAGTAACTAAGTAAAGAAATAAATATGTTATTCAATGTAGTGTTTTGTTCCAGAAAATGCCAGAAGTACACCCAGCTTTCGCAAACTCTGGAAGGAAGGCAGGATTAGAAGTGTGGAGAATTGAGGTAAGTCATTCGTTTACGACTCATCATCTGCCGAGCCTTTTTCCAAACTATGTTGGCGTCGGCTTCCAGTCTCACCGACAGCTGAATACCGTATGTTACAGAGCGACTGCCTATCTGACTTCCACAACCCATTTTACTGGGTAACACAGTATTTTTGGGTTATTCGTTAACGACTATGGGTACAAATAAGTTCTTATACAGGGTGTTACCGAAAGGGTATATCCATCGAAAAGGGGTGAAGAGTGCTCCTGGTATAGAGGCAGTTTACAAAATTTTAGCTCAAAATGAGTTAGTAAAATAATGGATACCCAATATTAAGCATCAATAATTCTTTAATTTCACCAGTCAAAATTCAAATTCAAAATTCTTTATTTAACTTAGGCTACAAAGTAGCGCTTATCAACGTCAACACAAAAAAATATAAAAACGACAGCACCCTAAGGATCGGTTCATTTCCGGCGGAAGACGCACCGCGCATCACCGGCCGCGCAGCGCCAGAACAGACAAACACGCAATGAGACACCCAACCCCTCACACCTGACGCATAAATGCATCGTCAATTCAGTGAGAAAGGTCAAATGCCCACCACTCATCCACCCGCCCCGGCGCCACACAACCGACAACACGCGACGCGCCTCCGCCAGAAATGAACCGATCCTAATTCGCCCACCCTTCACCGCTTCCTAAGTGCTCTGGCTGTGGAGAAGAAACGGCGCAACAAACTCCACAACAAAACAAAAACAAGTATTTTATACCTACCACCTACATATACGTAAGTTAAGGGTCGAATACTTATTCTTCTTTTCTAAAGTATAACAAAATAAAAGAAAATTCATGATCTACCGTAGATACTCTTTTAAAAACAGGCGTGATTTTCGCAAGTTAATAAAATCGTGTTATTTTGAGAATCGTAAATCAATCTGCCTACTCGGTAAATTTTTCTGTCAACAATAAAAAGTAACTAGTTCACAAATAGTTTCATAGCAGCTTAACTTTCAAACAGAAGATTTAATGGGTGAAAAGTTATTTATTGCCTTGATGCCTCTCTAGTCTTTTCCCAAGTATTGCTATGCCTGTGAAAGGCTTCTTAGTATAAGAAGTACAGTATTTATTTTTCATTATTCTTTATAGTATAATTATTATAAAAGATCTAATATACTAATATACTAAAACGTCCCACAGCTGGGCACAGGCCTCTTCCCATATAGAGAAGGCACGAGCATTGATCACCACGCTTGCTCTCTGCGGATTGGCGATTTCAGATTCCAAATTTTGGAATCCATGTTTCCTCAAGATGTTTTCCTTCGCCGTTTGTCAGAAGTGTCTTAGAATAGTTAAGAAAGTACATATAACTTTGAAAAAGCCACATTGGTACTTGCCTGGGTTCGAATCTGCAACCTTGTGCATACAAATCCGTTCATTGAACCGCTAGGCCACCACGACATTTCTGTCGTAATATACATCTATAAATAATTATTATGTAGCTAGCAACACGGGTCCTAGTTACCGTAGAAACTATATTTAAAGCTCAAACGGATGCGGGGCCATTAATAAAGGTAAAAATAGTTCGAAAAACAAGTTTTATTATCTACTACATAAATCTTTGGAAAAACAAGAATAGCTTGAGTTATATTCGTGGTTTAAATAATCATCATCTCCCGAGCCTTTTCCCAACTATGTTGGGGTCGGCTACCAGTCTTACCGGATTCAGCTGGATACCGTATTTTACATGAAGCGACTGCCTATCTGACCTCCAAAACCCATTTTACTGTCGTGGTTTAAATAAATGTTTTTGTTTTTATATATCATAAATAATAAATAAATAAATGCGGACAACATCACATACATTGCTCTGAACCCAAAGTAAGTAGCTAAAGCACTTGTGTTATGGAATTCAGAAGCAACGAAGGTACCACAAACACCCAGACCCGAGGCAATGTAGAAAATTTGGTTTCTACATTGACCCGTCCGGGGATCGAACCCGGGACCTCAGAGCTAGCGACACCTTGAAACCGGTGCGTACGCCACTCGACCACGGAGGTCGTCTGCTTCAATCATACCGCACACGGAATGATTGAAGCAGTTTGTATCGACGAGAGACAGGCATACAGACGGACAGATAGACAGTCAGACCGTGAAACTAATAATACCCCTCTTTTTGTGTCGCGGTTTGAAAATACAATAATAAAAACTAAAATGCGCTCGGTAGACTACTTTAATTTTGCAATCTTGTTTTCGGCATACAGGGTGTTAAGAAAACCCTGTCCGATCCGTGAAGGTGTTGTTAGGTATCGATATCTGATAACAAAAATAAAATAAAAAAATGGAATAAAAGAAAAAATATTATAACGTAAAAAATTTTTTTTTCGCAAAAGTTGAGAGAGAGAGTTCGTCGTCACAGATGCTACCTAATAACCAAACAAAATTTGTGTTCTAGTTTTTTTTTAATCTCAAATTTAGGAAATTTCGGGGCAAGAAATGGCTATTTCAACATTTATTTATATTGTTAAAAGTTTTTCCAAATTTGATATTTTATTTGGGCATGTGATTGTGAACCCTGTATCACCCTTTCGGGTCGGACAGGGTTTTCTCAACACCCTGTATATGTGAAAGCACGAGACTAAACAAATTTGGAAAAACACAAACTTTAATCGTTTATACTCGTTTAAAAGTAAGATTACACAGTCTAAATTCGATTTATCTTTGCATCATCGGCTTTTAAAAACTTGGCGTCAATGTTCAACAAAAAACGTAAAGAATGCTTTAAAAATTCTAGGAATAGACAATAAAAAAAAGTTATAAAGTTCTTCATTTCGTGCCAAAGAGTAGCATAAAAAAGATTTTTTATTTTACGACACGTTTGAGATTATATTGTATGAATCATGACTGAAAGATGGATGGATTATGTTAACGGAATAAATAAGAAAAGTCTGAAAAAAATATTGTAAATGCGAAAGTTACTGATAGTTGATGTTTGTTACTTTTTCACACAGAAACTACTAATCAGATTTGGACGAAATTTGCCACACCGATATTTTATTGCCTGGATTGATACAAGAAACATTTTTCCCGATAATTTTACGGAAATGCAAAATATGCGACAGAGACTAGTCGCGTTTTGAAATTATTATGAACTTATTATTATTTATTTACAATTCAATACTTAAATCTAATACAAGAACAAACTATTACAACTACACTAAAATTAAATCTTTAGTTTTTTTTTTTTAATTTAGTTTTATTTATTTATATAAATAAATAAAACTAAATCTTTTTAAAGAACTGTCAAAACGTTTGGTAGACTCTACTCGTGATCAGAGGGCTGGTTTGTTCCTTGCACAGAGAATCGGCATAGCCATTCAACGTGGCAATGCTGCCAGCCTTCTGGGCACGTTTCCCGCCATTGACAAGGATGACGATGAGTTTTTTGACGCGTTAGTTTTATGAAGTTTAACGTTCCAAACTTTCCATAAATTAATTAGGTAGGTTCTGCAACACAGGGTTTAACATTGCTAATTACAATAACAGTGAAAATAGTAATCAGTTAAAATAATTGATATTGTTATCAAAAATTTATAATTTTAATTAACTTTATCCATTTGTGGGTAATAAAATAATAATATTCCCTGATCAAGACTATTTATAACCAGCCAAATATAAACACGATAATATCTTGTTATATATTTTTACCTGACTGCGGCGAAGCCAAAGGAGGGTTATGTGTTTGACCTGTATGTCTTTTTCTATGTCCGCTCGTAACTACTCAACGACTTAACCGATTTTGATGATTGATGCTCTATTTTTAATATGTTTTGTTGCAGAATTTTGAGCCTGTCCCAGTTCCACCTTCTCACTATGGCAAGTTCTACTCAGGAGATTCCTATATTGTGCTCAGCGTAAGTATCTACCAAAAATATGTTAGTAACACCAGTATATTCCTGTCCTCTCATTTAAGATGTTTATTTATTTATGTTAAGCTAGTACATGTGTATTACAACAAAAAAATCAACCCTCGACATATAATCTAGAATGGCTGATTTATTTCAAAATGCTGAACGGATCTTCACAAATAATAGCTTAGATCTATCTCAACCACGTCAGCTTTCAAACACAAAAAAACCGCATCACAATCGGTCCATTTGTTTAAGGACGTATGATGCCACAGACAAACCACTACGTCAAACTAATAACACCTAACACCTGTCTCTTCGAATTAAGTTTTTTTTCATAGCTGAGTAGGTTACGTCATAATATATAGTTAAGAACCATTAATAATAATAATCCAGCCTATAAACGTCCCACTGCTGGGCACAGGCAGAGGCCTGTGCCCAGCAGTGGGACGTTTATAAGAAAGGAAGAGTTGGGAAGAGTCCCATATAGAGAAGGCACGAGCATTGATCACCACGCTTGCTCTCTGCGGATTGGCGATTTCAGATCCCAAATTTTTGGAATCCAGGTTTCCTCGCGATGTTTTCCTTCACCGTGAACCATTAGGTATGTGTCTGTTAATATAATTGAAGAGAATCTTTATAATACTTTGAAAGTTGTAAGCCATTTTCTAAAATCTATCGGGGGTTTTCTTATTTTTTTCATTTAGAGTTATGTTACTACACTTATCTGTTTATGTTTATCTAAATCTTTCCTCCATTACGCAGACCACAGGCGACGAGTCCCGCCTATCCTGGGATATCCACTTCTGGATTGGTTCCAAGACGTCGCAGGACGAGGCCGGCTCCGCAGCGGTGCTGACCGTCAACATGGACGACCAGCAGTTCCAGGGTTCGGCGGTACAGCATAGGGAGGCGCAGTTCTATGAGTCGAAGCAGTTTCTGGATTATTTTCAGCCTGGTATGAGTTTATTACGTTCTGTTATACATAAAAACGAGTAGTTAGGTTAGGAATGACAAAAGTGCAAATTACTAAAAAAAAAATTATGAATGATGACAGTTATAAAAATGAGTAGATAATTCACGATAGTTCGGAAAAAAAGGTTTCCCTCGTCTGATTCCAGACTTTATGTCATAAAATTCTATTAATACGTAACATGCGTATGAGCATACTGATTAATTATAGTTCACAGTTCATCGATTTACAAATAACCTTTTACTATAAAAAAAAACTTTAATTTACACACTTATGTTATTCAGTGCAAGAAAAATAACATTTCGAAAACATATAACCTTTATTACGATTAGTGTAACTTACCTCCTTGTACTGATCGGCTACAAAAACCCGAAGTCCGGCAGTGAACTAAACAAAGTTCACGATGATGATAATTATTATGTTTCCTAAATAACTTTTATGTTCTATCCTTAGCTATCAGATACCTGGACGGCGGCCACGCGTCTGGCTTCAACCATGTCACCATCAACGCTGGCGGCGAGAAGCGACTGTTCCAGATCAAGGGCAAGAGGAATGTTCGCGTTAAACAGGTCTGTGGTAAACAACTACTATATATTATGATTATATGTCTTAAGACACTACCAGGGACCGAAGGGGAGTACCGTGCTCTTTGGTAATATTGATTAAGGAAGAGGAAAGTTTATGTGAAACGGGTCTATGGTAACTGGCTACCATATAATAATATAATGGTAATACATCTTAAAATAATACCAGGTACCGAAGAAAATGACTGTGCTCCTATCTAAGTAATAGAGTTTAGATGGAAAGAGTAAATACCTCAGGAGTGGTAATATATACAGGAGTAATATATTCGCCTTTGTAGTTTGGTTTGAAAGTAACTGGCAAACAAACCAAGATTTTTTATAAGTGAACGAAATTGCAAACTTCGATCGTTCCTTCTCATATTTAGATAGGTTACCTTACCTTAAAATATTTTTTTTGATAGGGTAAATTACTTATTATTATACGTGTCCAATATCGTTTATAACCTCTGACTGCTGACGGGATGAGCTTTCCTCCTATACTATATTATCACCAACAATAGCCCAGGCCTAGGAGAATTGGAAGAAGGAAAGGGCGGCTTTTGCCTTCCAGTGGGGCAATAATGGCTCAAAATAAATTAAAAAAAAACTGACGGACTACATTCTTTCCCATTTACCCCATTTCTGTATAACCTCTTATAAAAAAAACCTTCTTCCCCAGGTGAATGTATCCTTCGAGTCCCTGAACAAGGGCGACTGCTTCATCCTGGACGTCGACCACGACATCTACCTGTATGTCGGAGACAACGCCAAGAGTGTAGAAAGGCTGAAGGCGATCACAGTAGCCAACCAGATCAGGGACCAAGATCATAATGGGAGAGCTAGTATTGAGATTATTGGTACGTATGACATGATATTGGACTTCATAGTATACATGATGTATAATTTCATCATCATCATCCACAGCCCTTGTCCTCCCACTGCTGGGCATAGGCCTCCCCTTAACTCGTGCCATTCTCTACGGTCCTGTGTCAGCCTCATCCAGACTCGACCCGAGACTTTTACTATGTCGTCGACCCATCTTGCTCCCGGACGACTGACGCTTCTTTTGCCTCTGTATATAATTTTTCTAGAGATAATATTAACTGTCTAGAAATTAGGTCTAACGGGTGTTTTTTCTTGTTCTTTGCGTTGTCCAAAAAGCCTTTTTTTGGGTAGAAAGAGACGTATCACTGTAGAAAAAATTATGATCTAAAATAATTAGAATTTCTTATTTTGTATTGCTTAAATGTCTATGGGATGACATAATTCGACGACCTCCGTGGTCGAGTGGCGTACGCACCGGTTTCAAGGTGTCGCTAGCTCTGAGGTCCCGGGTTCGATCCCCGGACGAGCCAATGTAGAAATAAACTTTTCTACATTGCCTCGGGTCTGGGTGTTTGTGGTACCTTCGTTGTTTCTGAATTCCATAACACAAGTGCTTTAGCAACTTACTTTGGGTTCAGAGCAATGTATGTGATGTTGTCCGCATTTATTTATTTATTTATTATAATTGCGCTTTACGTCAAGTTCCATTATTTTATGCTGGATGAAATAGTTTTTTATTCAGTATTATATTTTTCATACAAAAAAACTAAAATGTTGTTTGTTAAATCTCCTTTCATTCAACTTGGGATGATATTTAAAAAGGGTTTCTGTCTCTAGATGCTGATTCAAAAGAGAGTGACTTCGAACAGTTCTTCTCTGCCCTCGGCTCCGGTGACAAGGACTCGGTCGCCGAGGCCACTGAGGGAGGGGATGACGAGGTCAGTGTAAGTACTAGGTCACTAGTTGATGTTGTGGCCTGGTGAAAGGAATATAACTGGTGTGGGCTAGGCTTACTAAAAATACTAAGTATAGTGGGATTCAAACATGATGGCGGCTCTTACACGAGACAAAGGCCGAAGTGCTCCACTAAAGCACTATACAGCCGCCAAGATGTTTGTATCGCACTATACAGTCCATTGTAATAATATTTTTTTGTATATTTTTTTTATGGTGACAGGTGGCAAAAAATTAGGAAAATTAAAATTATTAGTATGGCTTTAATTATAAAATATTATAAATAAAGACATTATTATTTGTATACAAGTCTAAAGTTAATATAATGTATATGCAAATTAAAATGATTTGGAACCAGTAACAGAATTTGCAACCATTTTACACCAGATTACATTTAGTCACGTGTCATTTTTCAGTGCGTAAAACTATGCTTAACTTTGCGATTGTTTTATAATAATTCTTTTAATGCTTTGGTACATGATATACTGACTAAAATAAGGTAATATAATATAGATTCCAAAAAAATAAATCTTTAAATAGGTCGCCCTGTTAATATTCTGTATCTTGTGCCCGGCAGCTAGAGCTAACCCATACCTAGCTTTTCTCGTAATCCTTTAACAATAATACATTTTTCTCCTGGTTTTGGTCTTGTACCGATGGATTACCGTAAACCAAATATTTATTTATTTATTCCTTTATTGCACATAGATAAAAAACGCAAAATAAAATAAAGAAGAAACATGTTCCAAAGTTGGGCTTATTTCACCTGACAATCTCTTCCAGGCAACCTTTAAAAATAACTTTTTCTGATGTTTTTTTTCTGCCAAAGCAAAATAATTAAAATATACCCCGACTTCTTAAAAACTACCAAATTAATAAAAAAAAAACTACGTTTTGGTAGCCCCGATGTAACTCACGCAAAGACGAAACTAACAACACAGACCAACGAATAAATTATACATACATAGTCTAAAAACATAGGATTCCTTCACAATATGTTAAAAATCCCATTTATATAAGTTTCTCTATAAATACTTGTTTTTTAGGAGTTTGAGCGCGGCGCCACAGTTGAGGTGTCTCTGAGTGAAATATCTGACAGTTCAGGATCCATCAAGATTACGAAATTGGACCCACCATTGGCACAGGAATTACTTAACACTAAGGTACGTACATATTACATTATAGTTATATTATATAACGGGAATTAGCGCGTACATGCTTAACGTAACCCGGTCGAAACGTCGAGCCCTAAAGGTATTTAAGCATGTACGCGCTAATTCCCGTTTTATAATATTACTGTAAACATGCAGCGCGATAGTTTAAAAGTTAGTATATTAATTACACTATGTTTTTAAATTACCTCTGTACATCATGTATAAGTTTTTTTTAACTGTGAGTACATAAATTATTAAATAAATAAATTATTGTGAAGTTATTTTAAAGGAAGGTAAGGAGAGGCATATTATATAATACAGGGTATCACAAAAAAAAATGATTTTCCAAGTAGGGATGTGGTTAGAATAGATATTTGATGGTAAAAACGTACCTAAGTATTTTTTGTAAAAAATCTATGGAAAATCGATGACAAAAATACTTTTATAGTCGATTTACAGTTACCGGAGATACCGCATAACAGTAGTGCTATTCTGTAACATTATTTTCACGTCTCGACAGCGGAATCCGCGGTGAGATGTCAAATACGTATTCTCGAATTTGAATTCTAAATCAAGGCCAATTGGGTTCACTTTAGAAGTGAGCTTTATTGTCACTCAGGTGAAGCTCGATACCGAAATTATTTACAGAATAGACATACAGGGGTAAAAAAATACACTCTGTCGAATTGAAGACCGCCTCCTCTTGAACTCGGTTAAAAACCTTGATTTAACAATTGAGTTAATAATAGCAATACCTATAAGTACATACATAGTTTAATGTACAAATTATCTTGACATAAATGTGGTATAAAACTCGAGTAGGTAAATGAATAAATGGTACTCCTACCATTTATTACAAGTGGATGTAATCTCAATAGGAACAGATAAAACTGTACTGAAAATACTATGTTACATCATATTTTAATGGCTATTATATTAATAAAAATCAGTCAAGTGCGAGCTGGACTTGTAGACGAAGGGTTCCGTACCTGCTTGATATAAAACTATGACTTATTAGAATACTTTTTTTTAAATTACTTAATTGTTTTTATTTGTGTCTTCCATTTTGGAAGTAAATTCGTGTTTTTGTTTTATTGGTGTTACATTGGCAATAGGAATACACAGTAAAATTTCAAGTCTCTTTCAAATCATTGTGGTTTATGAGCTATAGCCTGCTGACAGACAGACGGACAGTAGATGCATAGGAATAAGTCCAGTTAGCATCATTTACAAACATTAGATATGTGTAGAAACAGCCAAATTAGTATATACTTAAAAAAAAAACCAGTGTATTTAAATATTTCCATAAGAAAAATATATATATAGGTATATTTTAAGAAAATCAATTGATTGAAGGATAAGCTCTTCCGATATAAAATTTTAAACTGACCTAATAAAAGGAGGTTCTTTATTTAACCCGTATGTATGTTTGTCCGTAATTTTCTCAAACACTACTACCTACACTAACCGACTTTCATGGTTTATTAATAAATGTTATTTTTGTTACAGGAATGCTATATTCTGGATAGTGGCAGCTACAGCGGAATCTACGTCTGGGTCGGAAGACAGTCAAATGACAAGGTATACCTAGAAAAAAAAAATACTACAAGTTGGTTTCTTAGGTTTACGCGAATGTTAGACATTGAAATAAAACTACTTTTTACGGATTTTTTCGCGGTTTATATTTAGATTTTAGGTCCCGACGTTTCGACACCTTTGCAGGTGTCAGTCTGCCCGTGACCATGATACCTGCAAAGGTGTCGAAACGTCGGGACCTAAAATCTAAATATAAACCGCGAAAAAATCCGGAAAAAGTAGTTTTATTTCAATACTACAAGTCTTATACTGCAAAATAATAAAAAATAATATATAAGCTTATATTTTATACTTCCAAAAACAACTTCATGTAGGTACTTATGGCCAAAGGCACCTTCTTTGCATTTTGGTATCCTTGTTTCAGCTTCAACACCCAGAGATAGTCCTTTTACTTGATCATGTGTTTCACAAAAAAATGTCTAACATTACTTGGACTCTGAAACTTTTTGTATTTTGTTCTAAAACTGTTGTTTTTTTTTTCTAGGAAAAGGCTGAAGCAATGAAAAGGGCTGAGCAGTATCTGAAAGCGCACAACTATCCTAACTGGGTGAGTATTGTGATTATATATACATTATTTTTATAAATTATAGCCTATGTGTTATTCCGATATATAAACTACATTATTGTAAAGTTTCATTAAAATCCATTCAGTAGTTTTTGCGTGAAACAGCAACAAACATCCTTACATCCAAACAAACTTTCGCATTTATAATATAAGTAAGGATATGTAAATTATGTTGTAAATTTGTATAAAATAATTAAAACCCCAGAGCGAATCGGAAAACATTAACCCCAGCAGTACAAACAATGTGCAAAAACATCAACTTAGATATTTCCCTTATACAGGATTAAATGGATTGGATGAAACTGCCTCGTTGGCCTAGTGGTTCTAAGCGCGACTGCTACGCTAGATGTCTTGGGTTCGATTCTCAAGTCGACCAATGTGTTATTGGGTTTTCTATGAAATTCTCAGTAGCAGGTCGGAGTTTGGATTTGTGCTCGGTTAGTGGCAATAGGCTCGCCCCCTATTACATGGGACCTAAACATACCGGCGAACTGTGGGTGTACATTGGTACACCTCTGCCTAACCCTTCGGGGATACAGGCGTGATGGTATGTTATGTTATACAGGATTAAAATGTAGCAAATTTTCCGTCCATCCCTTTTTTATATGGTATGAGAATCACGAAAATAATTAACATACAAAAGAATGTCTTACTATAATAACTAAGATATAATTACATAACTCTTATATTTCTAAATCAATCCCTTGAAGAGAAAAACTAACTAAGTCAAGGTCATACAAAACAGTCTTGCAATCAATACCTGTAATCTCAAGGGCGCTTTCAGGCGGGATCGATACCTCGCGGCGCCAACACTCATTACGGCTGTATTTATTTATTCGACCCTCCCCAATAGATCATAAAAAGTATAGTAAAGTGGAACGCTGTAAATGGTATCTATGCTAATATGTTAAAAGGGAAGAGCTTTTTTGTTTGTTTAAACACGTTAATCACTAGAATAGGGTAGATGACTAAGTTTGAAAAGTCAAAATTTATTTAGTCCGCCATTTAGATAATCAAAATATAATAGACACGTGTTTTTTCTTTTATCATATCAATAAAAAATTCGAAGATAAACCGCTTTAAAGTTCAGGAGTGGGGGCTTGTGACGTCACTTTGTGCTTGGACGTGACGTCACGCAAGAATTGTACTCGCTGTATCTTCATAATTCTTTGTTAACGGGACAAAATACGTGTCTAATATTTATTTATTATCTCAAAGATGGACTTAAAAAATAGTCATCATCACTATTAGCAATCTAATTTTATTGGGAAAAACCAAAACCCAACTATCAGATAGCTAGGGTTTTAGGTCAAAATATAAGCGAAAAACCAAAGGATCGAGAATTGTGATAAATCTCAAATAAAAGTTTATAAACTGAAGTTCGTAGGTTAGAATCCCACTCAGAACCAATCTTTGTGTGATGAGCATGATCATTTGTTCTGTGTCAGGGTGGAATTTATCTATAATATGTATGCACTCAGAACTATTATAAGTATGTTTATCAGTTGTCTGGTTACCATAGTACAGGGGCCCGAGTCTGCTATTTACACTCCGTGTTAGTGTGCTCATAGTTGGCTCATAGTGGGACGATTTTACGATAATTGGCTGGCTACTAACTTAGTAGAATGCCAATTATCGTAAAATCGTCCCACTATGAGCCAACTATGAGCACACTGACACGGAGTGTAAATATCAGACTCGGGCCCCAGGTTACCTAGTTTGGGATCAGATGACCGTGTGTGAGTTGTCCCAAGATATTTTACACATTATTATAATTAATTTTTCCTTTTTTCAGGTACATGTAACAAAAGTTCCTGAAGGAGTCGAACCTACTGCCTTCAAACAGTATTTCCAAGAATGGATATAAATAATTAAAGTATTCATATATTTTTTAAAGTTTTCTTAATGTGTAGCTAACGGCAAATAACTTTGACAGGGGCTTAAACTCCAATTATATTTAAGGGTCTTAAATGTCTATACAGGTTGTTACCGAAAGGGTATATCTATACAAAAGGGGTGAAGAGTACATCTGGTATAGAGTCAGTTTACAAACTTTTAGCCCGGAGGGGTCAATGTAGACAACTTTTCTACATTGTCTCGGGTCTGGGCCTCGATTCAGCTATTTAAGAGTTGCTTGAATTGACCGAATGACCTGCTTCATTTGATAACTTTTACGATAACTGGCATTCTTCTAACTGTCATTACGATCATTAATTGGTCATTACGATCATTCTCTTCGAGAGTTCCATGAGATTTTTTGTAGGCTTATCTGAATACGAACACAATGACAGGTAAACTGACCGACTGACATGCATTTAAAAAAGCTGAATCGAGGCCCTGGCTGTTTGTGGTACATTTGTTGTCTCTGATTCCGACTACAAGTAAAAATCTTGATTTTGGTATTTTTTTTTAATCATGGTTAAAGTTATTTGCCGTTAAAATTAAAATAGTTGTCGTACTGCGTTCAAATATCGAATATTATTATATTCTTATATTAAATTATTTTTTGACAGTCAAACTGTTTTTCTATGTATTTGTATTTTGATTTGAAATCAAGAGATTATGCATTTACGATTATATTGTTTAAAAAGTATTATTTCGTGTGTTTTTTTAATTAAATTAAGTTGTTATGTGGCTGCACTAATTATGTTTAAATAGCTAAATAGAAAAAAATCGGATCTGCCAAAATAATAAAATATCTAAGCAGCCATTGAACAAATATTATTTTGTTGAGAATGATTTTTAAGGTTTTAAATTGCATTGAAATGAAGCTTTATAATATCTGTATTTAAATAAGAAAAGTAGCTACATGAACTGTCAAAATTAAATATCAATTCAGTCTACCCGCGACCATGACAGAAGAAAAGGCGGGAAACATTTTTCTTAATAAATCAAGATGCTAGTTTTGGTATTTTTAAATGTTAGTTGACAGTTTTATTTTAAATACCTTACTGCCTTACCTGTGATTATTACATAAATGATAACAAATTGAAGTATTTTCTTTGGTTCTTAGACTAGAAATAATGCTTAGATGAAGTGAACGCAAACAATGGTGAAGGGAATGCAATGAGAATTGGTTAAAAAAATATGATTTTGTATAATTCGTGTATTCAATCCCTCTTTGACTATCGGCACCCTATTTTCGACTTCATTCTGAGATTGCAGACTTCGTCTAGGTATTTTGTCCACCGCACATCACAATTTTATTAATTATTTACTTGTTTAAGGGCCGATTTCTCCAACGCCAGATAATTTTTATTCGAGAGATAAAATTCGTGTTTGACAGATTTTGTATTGAAGACCTGTCGAAAATTCTAAATTATTCCTCTGATAAAATTATCTGGCGTTGGAAAAATCAGCCCTAAATCTTTTGTATTATTTTTTCGTATAATTATTTACTTATAAATAAAGATTATTTTAAATAAATAATGATGTTTTTCTTTGTGTATATCCTATTAGGTCTCTGATTAATTCTGAGCATCGTAATATTAAAAACTGGCTAAAATTATAGTAAAACTCTGAATACAAGGTGTTACCGAAAGGGTATATCTATCCAAAAGGGGTGAAGAGTACATCTGTAGTGCTATTCTGTAACATTATTTCCATGTCTCGACAGCGGAATCCGCGGTGAGATGTCAAATACGTATTCTCGAATTTGAATTCTAAATCAAGGCCAATTGGGTTCACTTTTGAAGTGAGCTTTATTGTCACTCAGGTGAAGCTCGATACCGAAATTATTTACAGAATAGACATGCTGGTATAGAGTCAGTTTACAAAGTTTCAGCTCGAAATGGGTTAATTAATTAAATAATTGATATGCAATTTTTCGCTCTGAAATCATAATCAAATCAATAAAGCGATGTGTCGTTAACATTTAGCGAGTGACGTATAAGATAAACGTATTGTTTAAATTATTTCACTTTCACTCAAAGGTTTGCTGGAAGAAAACTCAATGTTGAGTTAAGCTCGCCTCTGTACATCGACTTTTATTAATGTATATCTTTAAAATGTTTAAGTGTGTACAATAAAGAATTAAGAATTAAGATATTGACCCTTGCAGTGCGGTGACACTTGTGGTGGTTTATTATGACCTTTTTAAGTATATTATTCATTCCTACCAAAAAAAAATATAAATATTAGGTAGATACTGTACTGTGTCATGTTTAAGGCTAAGGCCGCACAACGGCTAAACCGCCACGGATTTTAACCGCCTGATTTTGTGACTAAAGGAAATTAATGGAAGCGGCCGCACTGACGGTTATTCCGCGACTGATTTTTAACCGTAGTGTTCGTCTCGGGCGGTTTAGCGGTTTCACAGTTTACCGCTTGCGGAAAAAAAACCGTAGTGCGGCCTTATCCTAAAACAAATGACACATAAAGAAAACCACAACAAAAATATTTTTACTAGTAATACTCTGAATAATATTATTTGTCATATTTCATGTAGTTCTCTAGAATTGGATTATCTTTTGCTTCGTGCAGGGCCATTCTTAATATACGTAACGATGTAAAATGTAATATGGCTGTTATATAATATAAAAATTGGTTGTCTGATTTCCAATAACACGTCAAAAGTCAAGGTATTTTAAAATAAGGGTTTATCTGCTCATACCTGGAGTGTTTTTATCCGTGTCCAAAAGGAGGAGGTCCTCAATTCACCTGTACCTATATTATTATTTTGTATGTTTATTACGGTAGGTACCTCTGGCAAACCTGGATCAATTTCAATGAATGTATTTGTTATCGATAGATTATACCTACCTCAAAGGCTCATATAAATTTCATTGAAGTCCTTTTTATTTTTGTTTTATCAATAAATGACAGCATTTCAGAATAATACCATCCACTTACCTATGTATAAGCTTATAGTCGATCCCACAGCTAGGCAAACGCCTTTACTTCTTTGGTTAATACCTCAGGTCTGTATTACATTGTAAGTAGTTAGTTTAATAACAAACCTAAATATATTAAAATTAAAGGCAAAAAATAAACTTAATAAAAATATTTGCAGGATAACCCACTCTGTTTAGCAATCATTGATAAACTATGAACTTTTATAAACGGTAAAACTTTTTTTTTTTTTTTTTGATACGTATCTAAGATATTTATTAATGGAATTAAACTTAAAATATTTACAATATTATAAAAACTAAGCCGAAGAATTATAGACTAAATGAAACTAAGAACTAAAACAAGGCATCAAAAAATTCATCCACATCGCTGTCGACTGGGAGTGTGCCCAAAAGGCTGGCAGCATTGCCACGATGTATGGCAATGCTTATTCGCTGACCTAGGTAGAAGCCAGCCTTTGGGTCACGCGAAGTGTCAACCAGGCGTTTGGATAAATCTTTAAAAAATCTGTGTGCACTCGGACCCCACGGACCAAGGGTCTCAACCCCAAACGGCTCGAATAAATAACTTCCAACTAGGTTGGTATATTTCCGCCGCTTGAGGTTCTCAGCAGCCGTAGCAGCAGCGCCAGCACAGCACGACGTACTAGGAAGATGGGATGGCGCAAGAGTATCGACGCAAGTAGCGTCCCACACTAAAGGCCTACCCACCTTCCACGGGAACAAAGACATGCCGTCCGGTCTCTTGCCGTCGTCGCGTGCCAGGCCATTAGGTTCGAGTACAGCCTGAACGCCGACGGCGACAAGAGCTCGTCGAATAATGTCATTTATATTCGCATGCCGCGCCATGCGGCCCGCGCTACGGCTACATGATAGGCCGTGGTGTCCGAGGCTGTTGACAACTTCGCCACAGTGATAGCGATGCGGGGTACAACTTGAAGCCCCTAGGCGTAGAGCAGCAGCGAGGCGGAAAGTAGTGTCGTCGAACAAGGTGCCTATGTTCGACGAAGGCAATGCTTGAAGCCAAAGGCCTGACTCCCACTCTCCCACAGCCAGTAAGCGCGCACGCTCAGCAGTAGTATTGGAAGAAGAGATTAGATTTTCCTTAACTACTCTGCAGAGCGGCTCGTCCCACTGTCTCTGGGAAGATGGGTGGACAGGAGTATTTGAATTCGGGCAGGCAATTTTCCAGGCATCCACAGCCTCGGTGAAGCACGGCACCTCAAAATTAATCAGTGTGGAAACCAATACTTAAAAAATGAATTCATAATATTTATTTGTTTGTTTAGTTGAAGATATGGTTTATCCCACCAAAAACATAAATGTAAAAAAGGAAAGCCAAGTTCAATACACAAAAAGAATGGAGATCTAAATGAGTGCCAAGTTCTATGCAAAATCCAAATATGTATTTATAGGAACAAAATAACATTATGAACAAGTATTAAACTCTATTTCTTTGCTTTATTGGATACCTATAACAATTGCTGTCATTTAAAAAGGTGAGATCCTAAAGTAGGTTAGATTTGACATGGCCTTGGGTGTGTCTGTTTGCTTGAACTTGGCTTGACACGCGGCCGCGTGTCTAGATATAAATGATAGTTTAATCTATACTATGAATTCTCGTTAAACTATATTTCTTCCGAGTATTAGTAAGATAATCGTATTTACTTACACTAATTTATAAATCAATATAATATTAATGTTTGTCTGTAGGACCTTTTCTTCTTTACATAAGCAATACTACGACCTCCGTAGTCGAGTAGCGTAGCGTCAAAATATAGCTGTGAGGTCCCGGGTTCGATCCCCGGACGAGTCAATGTAGAAACAAACTTGTCTACATTGCCTCGGGTCTCGGTGTTTGTGGTACCTTCGTTGTTTCTGAATTCCATAACACAAGTGCTTTAGCTACTTACTTTGGGTTCAGAGCAATGTATGTGATGTTGTCCGCATTTATTTATTATTTATTTATTACCTACTTTTAATGCCAGAAATCTATTCAGAAGCCCATTCTGAACCAACTACTTTTAGGAATTACGTTTATTCTGTTACACGTTAAATACGTAATAAAAAACTCAATATTATCTAATATTTTCAGAATAACCCACTCTGTTTAGCAATCATTGATAAACTATGAACTTGTATAAACGGTAAAACCAATACTTAAAAAATGAATTCAGATTATTTATTTCTTTGTTTAGTTGAACATATGGTTCATTTGAATAATAGTTTAATCTATACTATGAATTCTCGTTAAACTATATTTCTTCCGAGTATTAGGAAGATAATCGTATTGACTTACACTTATTTATAAATCAATATAATTTTAATGATGTTTGTTTGTCTGTTGCACCTTTTCTTCTTTACATAAGCAATACTACGACCTCCGTAGTCGAGTAGCGTAGGTTTTCAAAATGTAGCACTGAGGTTGCGGGTTCGATCCCCGGACGAGTCAATGTAGAAAACCACTTTTCTACGTTGTCTCGGGTCTGGGTCTGGGTTTGTGGTATCGTTGTCTCTAATTGCATAACACAAGTGCTTTAGCTACTTACTTTAAAAAATAGGTTCAGAGTATGTGATGTTTTCCACATTTATTAATAATTATTTATTTACTATTATAATATAATAATATCTTATGGCATGGTGCACACATCAACTAGCACTGCGCTCAGTGCTGCGGGCGAGCATCCCCGCTGGCGACAAACATTTGTGTATGAGACAAATGTTTGTTCCAAATTCGGGTATTCTGTGTACCTACCTAAGTTATTACAAAGATTACATTCCCGCATTTAAAAGGATATTAGATACTACGTTTCAAAACCAATAATAAAATTTCCCTTTAGCATGTAGCTTAATAAATTACGTAATAGGCTAGTTGACTAATTTTGAAACACTGTTTAATTCCTTACCATGGTGCCTGATCTGAACGATAAACAATACAAATGCAAGAAAAACCATCATTTACATTATGTATTTTCATTTTCAAAAAGTTGATTTAAAGGACATCATCCATTTTGGTCCAAAATGCGAAAGTGCCGGCCAACCAAAAAAAATGTTATATTCTGACAGAGCTTGTCCTCCTAAGCATTTCTTAATATGGCACCAAAGCTGTAGCACCGCTGCCCGTGATTTTATCCAGGGTTAAAAATTCTGAATTTTCATACATTTTTCGATCACATACCACGATATTATCGATTAAATGAATTTCTAAGAAGGCAGAGCTTGTCCTCCTAAGCATTTCTTAATATGGCACAAAAGCTGTAGCACCGCTGCACGTGATTTTATCCAGGGTTAAAAATTCTGAATTCTCATACAATTTTTTGGTCACATACCGCGATATTATCGATAAAATAAATTACTAGGAGGACAGGACTTGTCCTCCTTAGCATTTCTTAATATGGCACCAAAGCTGTAGCACCGCTGCACTTGATTTTATCCAGGGTTAAAAATTCTGAATTTTCATACATTTTCGATCAAATACCATGATATTATCTATTAAAAGAAATACTAAACACAAAACACAAATGAAATGTTCTGTTATGGATGCTAGCTCATAGTTAATGATTGGGGGTTGTAATAAATTCAGAGATTTTCTTTTTAAAGATGTTTAATGTATTTTATCGTCGAAAACGTCTTGCGTAAAAATTATATACTCTAATCCTAAAGCTGGTGGTTATATTTTGTAAATGTAGTCCATAGCTCAGATAATAATACGCACATTATGTGGGAGAAGCACCCTATTAGCCTTTTTTCTGTGACGCAAGTGCATTAGTAGTGAGCGATAGCTAGTCTTTTCGATAAAAGTTTGGACCACCACGATATATAATTCGCAGCCATATTCTATAACGCGCCGTTTTACAAAATGGTGCGCCGGATTACAAAACTTGGCCGTAATAGAATGGGGCGAACTGTCGTTTAGTCGGATTACAATTCGGCTGAAATAAAGTATAAAAGAGAGAAAAGACTAGCTATCGCTCACTACTAATGCACTTGAACACAGAAAAAAAGCTAAATGGGTGCTGTTCTCACATAATGTGCATATTATTATGTGAGCTATGCACTACATTTACAAAATATAGCCACCAGCTTTAAAATTAGAGTATGTAATTTTTACGCAAGACGTTTTCGACGATAAAATACATTAAACATCTTTAAAAAGAAAATCTCTGAATTTATTACAACCCCCAATCATTAACTATGAGCTAGCATCCATAACAGAACATTTCATTTGTGTTTTGTGTTTAGTAATTCATTTAATAGATAATATCATGGTATTTGATCGAAAATGTATGAAAATTCAGAATTTTTAACCCTGGATAAAATCAAGTGCAGCGGTGCTACAGCTTTGGTGCCATATTAAGAAATACTTAGGCCCTGTCCTCCTAGTAATTCATTTTATCGATAATATCGTGGTATGTGACCAAAAAATTGTATGAGAATTCAGAATTTTTAACCCCAGCCTGGATAAAATCACGTGCAGCGGTGCTACAGCTTTTGTGCCATATTAAGAAATGCTTAGGAGGACAAGCTCTGCCTTCTTAGAAATTCATTTAATCGATAATATCGTGGTATGTGATCGAAAAATGTATGAAAATTCAGAATTTTTAACCCTGGATAAAATCACGTGCAGCGGTGCTACAGCTTTTGTGCCATATTAAGAAATGCTTAGGAGGACAAGCTCTGTCAGAATATAAATTTTTTTTTGGTTGGCCGGCACTTTCGAATTTGGACCAAAAATGTATAGAGAGTGGATGATGTCCTTTAGCTCAAAAATGCTCAAAACTGTCATGGCGTCTTGGATGACGTTTTGCTGTGCAAAATAATCCTATTATTTAGCTAAAATGTTATCAACATAAATGACGTTTCGGACATGTTTCGAACTTTTTGACGTCACGCATCTGATTAGTGTTTTCCGTCACGTGACTGAACACCCAATTTTGCTGAATTTATTTTACGAAAATAAGAATAATCTTTTGGGTTTACTAGGTAATAACAACTGTGTTGTTTATAATTTTCACATCAAAAGTAATCCATGGAAACTCTTAACCATCCAATTTGCTTCTAATGGAAACATGCCTATTCTGTAAGTAATTCATTAATTAATAAAATTATGACTAAAATTTGACGTTAGGTAGTATAACTATACAGAATACCTAGATGACTTCACATTCAATGCTTAAATATTAACCTAAACAAAAGTAAGGAAAAAAACAACAATAAACATTGATTTGAGCAAACCCGCGCGCTTTTATGACCATATCAAACTCAGTTAGGTACTATAAAATACAGTAGTAGGGCAGCCATCTTAGGTCAACTGTCAGTTGTCAATGCGCAGTCGATCTGCGCATGCGTGTTAGTGGTATAATCAAAATGTAAGTCGTTTTATGTTTTTATTTATTGCTTTTTTAATAAAATTGTTTATAAAGTGATCTTATTTGTTATGTTGGTTAGTTTGTTTATTAGTTTTGAATTAACAAGCTTTGGAAAGAGTATTTATTTTGATTATTATTGCAAAAACATTTGTAATCCGGTATTTTTTTTAAGTTGTTTTGGTTGTTAAGTAATAGTTATGTCATGACTTTCTTGTAAAACGTATATATAGATGAATGTTTTCATTCATACCTTTTCTGATATGAAGCATGTCAAATCAATTCATTTTATTTATTTGTAGACTGTCGGTAGGCACTTAGATAAAATATTTTACTAGCGTGATCAATGTTCGTTCCTTTTTAGGGTTCCGTACCCAAAGGGTAAAACGGGACCCTATTACTAAGACTCCGCTGTCTGTCCGTCCGTCTGTCTGTCTCCAGGCTGTATCTCATAAACCGTGATAGCTAGAAAGCTGAAATTTTCACAAATGATGTATTTCCGTTGCCGCTATAACAACAAATACTAAAAACCACATAAAATGAATATTTAAGGGGGGGCTCTCATACGACGGTGGTACGAAACCCTTCGTGCGCGAGTCCGACTCGCTCTTGGCCAGTTTTTATTTACATAAGTAAAGGTGCTATACATATAATTGGTGATTAAAGGTATTTAGACAATCAATACATAAAAGAAAAATAATACAAGCAGCATCCTATTTTTAAATCGAACTATCTTAATGTTATCTAGATTATGGACCTATCTATATGTCAAAACTTTTCGAAATCCGTTGATCAATTTTGAAGTGAAAAAGTAACAAAGTTTTTTAAATACATATTATTAGGTATGATGTTAGTTAGAGTGTGCGTAACTTTAAGTATGATACAGTTTGTAATAATTGTGTAAAAACATTGTAACTTTGTTTTAATAATAATGTACTACTTATTTATGATAAAAAAACATTCTACTGTAGTGAACTGAGCTATTCGCCTTACCTAAGTAAACCTGCTAGGTATAAAAAAATGTGTTATTATAGACTAGCCTTCTCCCTAGGTTTTACTCGCCTAGTTTTTCTCATAAAGCAAGTAAAGGGATGTTAAATGTTTGTTTTTAATAAATTAGTTAGAGAATTCGGACTATCAGAGCAAAGAGTGTTTTTTTCAAAGCCGACTAGTAGTTTCAGAGTTTATTGCGTTCAAACAAACATCTCTTTAGCTTTGTTGTATTATTAGACTGGCCTATTAGTCTAGGTTCCGTTTCCGGTGTCAGAAAGTAAGCACGTATTGCTGTTACTCGTCACGAAATAATTCTAATTTACTATCAATATCATCAAAAAACAACCGGAAACTGTCATCGACGTAGTGAGAAGTGGTGATTGTACGTGGTGAATATATAGTGGACAACAGAAGCCCATGAATAAAACATTTACTTCGTTATTGAAACTTTTAAACCGCCGAACAGGTTAGAAAAACAAAATCATTCATTGACGTGGACACTTGACAGTCAGTGATACCAACATACCGAGCACAACACAACCATAGACTACATTTAGTTCATTTGGGTGGTGTTACCAACGTAAAACCGGTGTTGCCAACTTCAAACAAGTGTTGCCAACTTCAAACAAGTGTTGCTAACTTGAAGCTGGTGCTGCCAACTTGAAATTGATGTTGCCCACTCTAAAATAGTTTTGGCAATATAAACCAGCTTTGCCAACACGGAATCACTATATCATATAAAATCACCTAAATATGGAACAACAAATGGATGTTTTTTGGCAAAAAATGAAGCAGGAAATGTCAGCGCAAACACGGGAGATAACCGAAGCCGTCACTAAAAAGGTATCGGAGAGTATCAACGAAAAATTAACGGCTCTTGTAGAGGAAAATAACAACTTGAAGACTGAAGTCAAGACCTTACACGACAAAATCAAGTTAATGGAAGATCAGAAAAGAAAAAACAACATCATTTTCTTTGGTATACAAGAAGATCAGAGCAACGAGTCCCCAATCGAATCCATTACAAAACTGCTTGGAAAAAACATGAGCATTTATATCAACCCACAAGAAATAAATAATGCCTATCGACTAGGAGCAAAGAAAGATAACAAACCACGTCCTATCCTTGTAACATTAACAACAAACTGGAGAAAGAATGAAATACTCAAAAACAAAAAGAAACTGGATCAAGAAATCTACATCAAGGAAGATTTTAGCAAAGAAATCCTGGAGAAGAGGAAGGAACTTCTGCCTCAGCTAAAAGAAGAAAGGGCAAAGGGCAAAATTTGTTATTTTGTCAGAGATAAAATTGTCACCAAGGAGTCCAAAGATGACAAAAGAGACAAGAGGAAAAGAAACAACAGTGTCTCACCAAACAAATCACCTAATAACCAACCCGCATCGGCCCCTAAAAAGATAAATAAAACAAATAATATGCTAAACTACATGGCACGGGGCAGATCCTCGTCTATGTCACTGCCTTCAACCACAAAAAACGACCAATAGACACCGACAACGGAAAACCAAAACCATCTAACAAAAACTATCTACCCAACAAAACAACCTACACCCCAAGACGGCTGGTCACCGCGGGGGAAGACGACCACTACCCTCCAAATAATATCCCTCAATCTCAAATGAATACTTTGAGAACTAAGAAACAGCAAAACTCTAAATACATACATATAGCAACATACAATACACTCTCACTAAGGACTGAAGAAAGCCTACAAGAACTGTTATACTCTATACGAAATATTAAGTGGGACATTATTGGTTTAAGCGAAGTAAGAAGGTTTGGTGAAGCTATTGAGGAGCATGACCAATTCATATTGTATCACAAAGGCGAAACACCAGGAAGACATGGAGTAGGATTCCTGATAAGAAAAACACTCAAAACCTTCATTACAGAAATAATTGGCATATCAGAAAGGATTGCTATATTGAACATAAAGATACCCCCTAGCAAAGATATATGGTCCATAGTGCAAATTTACTCGCCAACCGAGCAATCTACGATATTGGAAATTGAGTCATTCTACTCAACCCTTACTGCTGCCATAAAAGAATACGCCCAAAAAAACTGCATTGTTATGGGTGATTTTAATGCAAGAGTTGGAATACCAAGGAAAGGAGAAGATATTGTCCTGGGCCCATACAGCAGCGGAAAAAGAACAAGAAACGGACAAAAACTAATGGAAATGGTGTTCGAAAACAACATGAAAATATTGAACAGTCAATTCAAAAAGAGAGCTTCAAATAGATGGACATGGATATCGCCAGAAGGCCGGCATAAAAATGAAATAGACTACATTTTAACGAACAGACCCAAATCATTTGACGACTGTGGCACCATCGCAAATATAAATTTTAATAGTAACCACAGAATGCTGAGAGCATGTCTGAACGTATCATCTGCTCTGAAATCAAGCCGACCTTTCAAAGCGAAAACGATATTATCACACAATAACGCAAGAATAGCCATTATAAAAGAACATCTTAATTCCGTGACAGAGTCATCTCTAGAGCGTTTAAGTACCCAACAAAAATACAACACAATGCACGAAATACTAATAGCAAGTCCTAAAACCAGCATCGAAGGCGAATCAAAGAATAACAGACACATATCAGAGAAAACCAAGGAACTCCTAGAGAAAAGAGCAAAATTAATTAGCACAGAAAATAAAACAAAAGATATTAGAGATCAAATAGGAAAATTGAGTAAAGACATAAAAATGCAAATAAGAAAAGATAGAGAACACTTTAGATATAACACTTTTGAAAGATTCATCAACAAGACTGGTGGTATAAAAAAAGCCCTTAAAGCTTTATCAGACAAAACCAACTGGATACCTAGTATGAATGACCAATATTGCAAGACAACGTCCAAAAGATCAGATATATTATCAATAGCCACGAATTTCTACAAAAATCTATACTCTAGCAAGAGCCAGTTGGGAAACACCGAACTAAGCAACAACGATAGTGTGCCACCTATACTAGAAGATGAAATACATAAGGCAATCAAAACCCAAAAAAACGATAAAGCTCCTGGTCCAGACCAGATCAATAACGAATTGCTTTTAAGCTGCAGAAACTACGTTGCACCAATACTAAAATACATTTTCAATGATATATTAAAAACCGAAATAATTCCGTCTCAGTGGACTACGTCAACGATCATTCTGCTCCACAAAAAGGGTGACAGGACCAAAATAAATAACTATAGACCCATCAGTCTAATGTCCAATATTTATAAAATCTTTGCCAAAATAATTTTAGCCCGAATAACAAGAACTCTGGACGAAAATCAGCCTAGGGAGCAGGCCGGCTTTAGGGCAGGCTATTCAACATTAGACCATATACATACTGTAAGACAAATTCTTGAGAAGAACAAAGAGTTTAATGTGTCATTCTATTGCTGCTTTATCGACTACAACAAGGCATTCGATTCAATTGAGCACGAGAATATCTGGTACTGTCTAAAAAACCAAGGAGTCGAACAAAAGTACATCAGAATAATAAAAAACGTTTACGCAAGCAGTACGGCTAAAATAAAATTGGAAAAAGAAGGGAACGAAATAAAAATAAACAGAGGTGTAAGACAAGGAGACCCGTTATCGCCTAAATTATTCACAGCTGTCTTAGAAGAAATCTTCCGAAAATTTAGTTGGGATCAGTACGGACTAAATATAAACGGAGAAAAACTATCCCACCTGCGGTTCGCTGACGACATTATATTATTCGCCGAAACAAAAGAGCATCTACAAAACATGCTTCTAGACCTTGATATAGAAAGCCGCAGAGTAGGCCTAACGATGAACACCTCCAAAACCAAAGCATTAACAAATGCGTCTGAAGACCCCATTATCATAAACGGCGAACCAATTGAGTATGTCAAAGAGTACACTTATCTAGGCCAACAAATTTCAACTACTGACATAATGTCAAAGGAAATAGACACTAGAATTGGGAACGCATGGAAATGCTACTGGCGGCTAAAAGAAATTATGAAGAACAAAGAAATGAAGGTGTCCATCAAATCAAAACTCTACAACACCTGCGTGCTACCAGTTCTAACATATGGTTGCCAAACATGGGCTCTTACCAAAGCCCAAAACAAAAAACTAGAAACTTGCCAGACAGCAATGGAGAGAAGCATGCTGAATATAAGGAAATCTGACAGAGTACGCAACACATGTATCAGAAAACGCACGAAAATAGAAGACGTTACAACTAGAATAAGAAAACTTAAGTGGCAATGGACAGGTCATATAATCAGAGGCATCGAAAAGTGGAACAAGAACACAATGTTTTGGTACCCTAGAAATAGGAAAAGAAATCGAGGCAGACCGATCCGAAGATGGGAAGACGAAATAAAGGCGATAGCAGGAAAACTATGGACTAGGAAAGCGCTAAACCGAGAAGAGTGGAAAGGAATGGAGGAGGCCTTTGCCAAATTGGGCAAACAGACTAGGTTGTCGGTGTCGCCGACTCAGCAGAGTCGTTAATTTAAGTTATTATTTTATATAAACAATTTCTTATGTCTGAATAAAGGCTTATATTATTATATTATTATTATTATTATCTATTAGTCTAGTGGTTAGTGACCCTGACTGTTATACCGGAGGTCGTGGGTTCGATTCCCATCCAGGACAAATCTTTGTGTGTTAAGCACGATCATTTGTTCTGTGTCTGGGTGTAATTTATCTAAGTATAACATGTATGTATTTAGAAATATATAAGTATGTTTATCAGTTGTCTGGTTACCATAACACAAGCTCTGCTTAGCTTGGGATCAGATAACCGTGTGTGAGTTGTCCCGGAATACTTACTATATAATATTACATAGTACAGATTATAGTGTAAAGTTGTATTTATAATAAACGGGTTTAGCAATCGCTTAATATTCTTAACATAGCGGTATGTTTAGAACTGGTCTAGTCAATAAGGATATTCCTATGTGTGGGAAGACAGTCGAACTCTGTATTTCTTCAGACTTATGATATAATTCTAACAAAAAAAAAACGACTTCAAAAAGTCTTATATTTATTTCTTGTGGATCCCACTATCAAAACTGGACCAAAGTACTGGACCTCACGGGAAGCACCAGCTTTCAAATAAAAAAGAATCATCTAAATCGGTTCAACCAGTCAAAAGTACTGTGGTAAAAAACATAAAAAAAAAACAGTCGAATTGAGTACCTCCTCCTTTTTTGAAGTCGGTTAAATACCGCAGAGAAATCACAAGCAGGACCAACTGCTATAGAATACATATTTATTTATCTTTCCCCCGGTTTAAACGTTGATTAACACAAAAATTGGCTAATCACCTGTCAAATCTTATGTTAAGCGTTGGTTGTTAGTCTTTTATTCAACCAATCACAGTCGTGATCAGTTGATTTGACAACAGATTAAGTTGATCAGCCTGTCAAAAATCGACAGTTACAATCTCCATAAAAATGTACACGTATTCAACTTATGCCAATTTAATTAATATTTTTCCAAATTAATTAAGGTATTAAGAGAAATAGATAATACTGCCTCGTTGGCCTAGTGGTTCTAAGCGCGACTGCTACGCTAGAGGTCTTGGGTTCGATTCCCAAGTCGACCAAGGTGTTATTGGGTTTTTCTATGAAATTCTCAGTAGCAGGTCGGAGTTTGGATTTGTGACCGGTTAGTGGCAATAGGCTCGCTCCCTATTACATGGGACCTAAACATACCGGCGAACTGTGGGTGTACATTGGTACACCTCTGCCTAACCCTTCGGGGATACAGGCGTGATGGTCTGTTATGTTTTAAGAGAAATAATAGTGCAGAATAATTTTTACCACATAAACTTATAAAAAACCGACTTCAATGTTTATATGGGTCCACCTCTGAGGTATACAAAGCGATGAACTTTAAAAAAAAAAGTCGAATCACTTTCCACAATAGCCGTAGATGCTAGCAAACATACAAACAAAACATCATCATCTCCCGAGCCTTTCCCAAACTATTTTATTTATTTATTTATTTATTTATGTACACACAGTGGACAAACAATAATTAATATGTTGGGGTCGGCTTCCAGTCTCACCGGATTCAGCTGAATACTGTGTTTTACATGGAACGACTGCCTATCTGACCTCCACAACACATGTTACTGGGTAACACAGTATCCCATGGTAAGACTGGTTGTCAGAATTGACTTAACGACTGCCAAAGATGTACGTATGTCAGTCGTACAAACAAAACATACAAACGAATTGCGAACCTCCTCATCTTGAAGTCGGTTAAGATATACATATATTAACCTAGACGAATTTAATAAGCGATATTTAAAATGAAGTCAAAACGGGGATGACAAAATTAAATGGGAATCTCCTCCTATTTTGGAAGAGGATGAAAACGTTGTCCATCGCGATGTTATGATCAAAATACTGTTTTATTTGCTCGTTTAAGTTTCTTTAAAACGTACTTTATGTTAAGTTAAATTCATAATACATTTCACTTCTAACTTCGAAATTATAACGTACTTATACTAAAGCCAATATGGAAAGAGAATTAAACGTCATCAAATTATCAACTTTGACAACATGTGTTTAAGTTTATTTTAGAATGACAAATATTACCGAAAAGGGCCTAAAAGTAATTTGAATGTGATGGAAACTGAACTATTAGTCATTGAATTAAGGTTCATAATCCCAAAGCACGTTCATTATTTCTTTAAAGTGGCTGATGTATAGATGTGAATGTATAAATACAGAAAATATGCATTTTAAACTATACCTTATAAAATGATTGTGCTAGCAGTTTTGCAACATTAATTTTTCTAACCATTTTTCCTCGACCTTCGTTTGCATAGGTACCTAACCATTTTTTAAAAACCCAATAACATATTTTCCATTCTGAAAACAACTTATCCAATTAACTCTAAACAAGATATTTGTCTTGAGAGTTCAGTTTTATCATTATTTGTTTATTCATAAAAGATAAGGTTTCAACATTAGTTGAATACACGCAACCTCTGACATTTTGATAAATATTTAATACTCAGATTATATTGGTCACCGGTTTTCTGATTACTTACATACATACACCATCACGCCTGTATCCCCGAAGGGTTAGGCAGAGGTGTACCAATGTACACCCACAGTTCGCCGGTATGTTTAGGTCCCATGTAATAGGGGGCGAGCCTATTGCCACTAACCGGGCACAAATCCAAACTCCGACCTGCTACTGAGAATTTCATATAAAAACTCAATAGCACCTCGGTCGACTTGGGAATCGAACTCTAGCGTAGCAGTCGTGCTTAGAACCACTAGGCCAACGAGGCAGTTGGCCTAGTGATTACTTCAGATCTATAAAACATATATATATGTCATTATGTATGAAATTGTAACAAATATAGGTCTGTGTAAAATTATGTCTGTGCGTTAAGCTTTTACGGTTAAACTACACAACCGATTTTGATAAAAATCAGCATGATAACCAATTTCCTCACGGACAAAGTTAAAAGCTTAATTAATAGTTTTAAGCGAAATTTTGTATGTAGAGATGATTGTTGTTCTTTAAAGCTAAAACTGCTGAAGAGATGTTGATAAAATTGTATAGTAATGTAGTTTTTACAACCGAATAACAGGTAGACTACAACTTAACTAATTACACGTTTTTTAATCTAATTAAAAGCATAAATAAGGTATATTATGCTTAGAACAACACTAAAGGGCAAATAAATATAATTAATAAATCATTTTATAATCAGGCAACTATGGCCCATAGATAAACCATAAAAAACTAACATAGAAATAATATATTAAAAGTATTATTAATAAAAAAAATGTCGTATGTATCGTAATGATTTGTATGCACAAGGTTGCAGGTTCAAACCCAGGCAAGTACCAATGTGGCTTTTTCAAAGTAATATGTATCTACTTTCTTAATTATTCTAAGACACTTCTGACAAACGGCGAAGGAAAACATTATGAGGAAACCTGGATTCCAAAATTTGGTATCTGAAATCGCCAATCCGCAGAGAGCAAGCGTGGTGATCAATGCTCGTGCCTTCTCTATATGGGAAGAGGCCTGTGCCCAGCAGTGGAACGTTTATAGGCTGGATTATTATTATTATTAGTAAATAAACTTTAAAACTACTTTAGTAAACCTTCTAGCAAAGTGTTTGTGCGTTAGTATCTTCATATTAAATATAATCTGTATAATATAAAAAATAATGCCTATTTCCCTTGGTCACGACATCACGCGTAAACGGCTGGACCGATTTGACTAATTATTATTTTGTTGTGTTTGTTATTGTCAGGAGAAGGTTCTTATCAACGAAAAATTGCGCGGAAAATTAGAAAATTTAGGAATACTTAACCACCATATAAAATTATTTCTAATCCAACCTAAACTTTTTAATGTAACCTTATGACGTTTGGCATAGAATTGACAGAATTTATAGTTAAGACAGGCCCTTGACAGGACAACGTCTGTCGGGTCAGCTTGTTTCTTGCTTGTTTGTAATATAAAATGCTTAGAGCATTATAACTCTTTAATCTGATTAAGGAAAACTGTAGCAATGCCAACTAAACCTCTACAAATGATCTAATTACGTCACTTTTTGCGTGTAACGGACGGTTTAACTTAAGGCAGTTTACATATGAGGCGTTTATTTAAAAAAATATGACATAATAATATCTTAAGTCAACTCACACACGGTCTTCCATGACCACCTTCTATCACTTATTTTCAAGCTTTTAATTAATTATATCTATACTAATATTATAAAGCTGAAGAGTTTGTTTGTTTGTTTGTTTGGTTGAACGCGCTAATCTCAGGAACTACTGGTTAGAATTGAAAAAATCTTTTTGTGTTAGATAGTCCATTTATCGAGGAAGGCTTTAGAATATATAACATTACGCTGCGACCAATAGGAGCTAAGCAGCGGTGAAAAATGTCACAAAAACGGGGAAAAATATTCATACTTGAAAGCTTCCGTTGCGTGCGCTGCGTAAACGGTTCGAGTTACCCAAAATATATGTATGAAAGAATTGTTCCTCTTTAAATGATCTAAAAAAATGTCTGCGACAGTATATGTCTATCTTTTAAGATTAACTCACTATAACCAATTTTAAGGTAATCATTTGGTCGAAATTAATGCATTATTGCCAATTATTTGCTACAGAGTTTTATCAACTTAATATTAACTGAAATTATAATTTACGCAGAAATACTTTTTTTTTTAAACTTCTTAATCGCGGTCATAATAACAGAAATCGACGCGGACGAAGTCGCGGGGATCAGCTAGTTTTAAAATATTCCGGCCATCTTTCTAACTAACCAAAGCAAACATACATAGGTCTGCGGCCCTATGCCGCTATTTTAAGTCAGTGAGTGGCGGGTTAATAAACGTTCCAGTGTACTTGTTATTGTGCCTAATTTTAAAGCACATTAATGGTGTTTGAAAATAAATATGCTCTCAACCACAGACAAACAGTCTGTTAATGATCTATTGTAATTTACCCTTAAGCGTTTAAAACGTCAAATGCGTATCTATCCTTATAAATAGCCGTTTCCTTATTAGTCATACCAAGGTGAGTTTTATTACTCATACAATGAGTAATGTTTTGTATGTAGTTTGTATGGTAGTAGGAACTTAGGCAAAAGAATGGGTATAAAAAATGCCTATAATTGTATATCTATACATACATGCATATAATCACGCCTGTTTCCCGTAGGGGTAGGCAGAGACCACTTCTTTCCACCTGCTACGATCCTTACATACTTTTTCGCTTCGTCCACTTTCATTATTCCCTTCATACATGCTCTGTGGTTTAGGGTACTCTTGACCTGGCCTTTTTTCAGACGACCCCGATTTGGTCTCGAAACGTCCGCCTAGGTCTACCCCTTCCAACACTTTCATTCACACTCGCCTTATACACTTTTTCGTCAATCGTTCTTCATTCATTCTCTCGATATGGCCAAACAATCACAGCATGCCTTTCTCAATTTTTGTCACTACATCTTCATTCAGACATATGCAGAAGAACAAAGGGATTACAGAATTTACAGAGATGGATAGAAAATGTATTGATCACCACGCTTGCGAACTACGAAGTGCTAAAGAATTGCGAATAAATTCCAATTTGTTTACGATGTTTTATTTATTTATTTATTATTTATTTAAGTAATACTTTTTGCACACTGTTGCACAAAGGCGGACTTAATGCCAATTGGCATTCTCTGCCAGTCAACCTTAGGGTGAAGCAGAAAAAAATCGTTTTAAAGGAATATTTAAAAAGTAGATTATAACTTCAATAATTCTTCCAAAACAACCGTCTTTAAAATAAGTCTCATATGATTTATCTTATGGATCCTACTACTATGGGTAGCGAACCACATCGCCGCCATTTTCGATAATTAATTTTTTTTTACTGATTATCCATTGTGTTCCTGCGGGAATTATGAAGTGTATCTATAATTTATTTTCAGCTTAGTTTTTACTACCTTTGTTAGGATAATTTGGATTGTTTTATTAATACTGATAGGTACTTTAGTAATTATACCGAGCGCCAATTACAGAATATCGCAGCCCATAATCATAATCTAACAGATAACATATTTATAAATCTTATATAAAATTCTCGTGTCACAATGTTAGTTACCATACTCCTCCGAAACGGCTTGACCGATTTTTATGAAATTTTATATGCATATTCAGTAGGTCTGAGAATCGGCTACTATCTATTTTTCATACCCCTAAGTGGTAGTAGGTAGGTAGTAGGCAGGTGCTAGGTAGAAAAAATTGCATTGCAACGCATGCCGGGTACAGTTAGTAATTAATATTATTCTTTCTTCTTATGAAAATTATATTTATTTTGTTCTAGAATGAAGTTTCTACCAATCCTCCTGTTTGTCTTGGGCACGGCGTGTGCCCGCACCGCCACCCGTCAACAATCGATCACTGGGAAAATCACTTCGCTTACTGATAAGGTATGTATATTTAGGTTTATATTCAATGAGAAAAAAACCCACTAAATAAAATAAATATTTTGGAAAGTTGCTGATAACTTACAAAATAATAAACACATCTTTTCAAATCATAACTAAGAAACATCTCTTTTCGTTCTTTTTTAAACAAAAAATAACATCTTAGTTGGTCCATTCGTTTAGGAGCTGCGATGCCACAGACTGAGATAGACCGTTTTTTCATACATAGTCATGTACGGTCTACCTCATTAAGTTCTAACCTAGGACAGAACTCGTCACCTTGTACATACAAAACCGGTTAATGAACTGCTAGGAGCCAAGATTTTAAAATAGTTTTTTCTTTACTCTATTTAAAGATACTCTTCAAAACAACATTTAGTATTCCAAACATTTAATTAATAGTAATAAATTACTTGTAATCGCTTTTACAGACATCCGGTAGATAAATAAACAAATCTTTTTAATTAAAGATTTTACACTACAGGCCATCATTTTAGGAACATAATTTTTATCTTCCAGTCACTACTAGTCTAGGTAATAATAATAATATCCTGGGACAACTCACACACGGTCATCTAATCCCAAACTAGCAGAGCCTGTGTCTTGGTAACCAGACAACTGATAAAAATACTTATATATTTCTAAACACATACATATTATAGATAAATTACACCCAGACACAGATCAAATGATAATGCTCATCTCACAACATTTGTCCTGGGTGGGAAATCGAACCCACGACCTACGGTATAGTAGTTGGGGTCACTAACCACTAGATCAACAGGCCAATCGAATATAAATAGGATTATAACTAATATGATTTTTAAATAACAAGGTAGCTTTGTGTTATCGAATGAAGAAGTACATAAATAATATTACCAGCTTATAAACAACCCACCTGCTGGGCACAGGCCTCTTCCCATATAGAGAGCACGAGCATTGATCACCACGCTTGCTCTCTGCGGGTTGGCGATTTCAGAAATAGATACAACCTTGTAAGTTTAATTTACGCTATTAAGAGTAATTCGACTGCTACGCTAGAGGTCTTGGGTTCGATTCCCAAGTCGACCAAGGTGTTATTGGGGTTTTCTATGAAATTCTCAGTAGCAGGTCGGAGTTTGGATTTGTGCCCGGTTAGTGGCAATAAGCTCGCCCCCTATTACATGGGACCTAAACATACCGGCGAACTGTGGGTGTACATTGTTACACCTCTGCCTAACCCTTCGGGGATACAGGCGTGATGGTATGTTATGTTATGTTAAGAGTAATTCGATATTTACTGACTTACATTGTACAGGTGGGTCTATAAAACGTCGAGGCGTAAAAAAGGGAATTTATAAACTTTTGAAGTCGTTAAACGTGTTCAATTATTTTGGCCCGCAGTGTAATTACTGGTAAACATGTGGGAATGTAATAGCTTATCTATTAAGCTTTTTATTATAGCGTTTGCAGACCTGTTTGTATTAGAGACTATAAACAAAGATAAAAAATATTAGCCTTTAGTTGTCTCACTGCTGGGCACAGGCCTCTTCCCATATAGAGAAGGCACGAGCATTCATCACCACACTTGCTCACTTTCGGGCGATATCAGATTCCATTTTCAGAATTCAGGTTTCCTTACGATATTTTCTTTTTGCCATTGTCAGAATAATAAGGAAAATACTTACATATAAATAAATAAATAAATAAATGCGGACAACATCACATACATTGCTCTGAACCCAAAGTAAGTTGCTAAAGCACTTGTATTATGGAATTCAGAAACAACGAAGGTACCACAAACACCCAGACCCGGGACAATGTAGAAAAGTGGTTTTCTACATTGACCCGTCCGGGGATCGAACCCGGGACCTCAGAGCTGGTGACACCTTGAAAACCGGTGCGTACGCCACTCGACCACGGAGGTCGTCGTCGATATATCTCTGTAAAAGTCACATTGTTACTTGCTTGGGTTCGAATCAGCAGTTTCATATACAAGATGTTGCCGAAAGGGTATATCTTTAAAAAAGGGGTGAAGAGTACATCTGGTATAGAGTCAGCTTACACAATTTCCATCACGCAAAATTAGTTTTAAAAACATGTTAAATTAATCTCTAGACCGCATCATAACTTTTATATAATTATAACATAAATTATATTAATGTTAGGTAATAAACTAACGTTATATCATTTCTTATTTTATTGCGCTATAAAGTTTCCTTTGATCTATTTTAATTAATGTACTGGGTATAGTTTATATTTATGACACATATTATATGCGCGTGTATGTATACTAGTACTAGCAGTGACACCGTGGTTTCACACGCGACTCCAATACGTTGTTATTGAATGTTGTCAATGTTTTTATAGTTATTCTGCTATTCGAGATATAAACAAATTAAATATCATAAAAAATTGTCTCTGAAAACCCTTTCTTGAGTCGAGTCAGAGCTGGTCCAAGGAGTCCGTGTATAATATTAATAATGTAATATCATTGGACAACTCACACAAGGCCATTTGATCCCAAACTGGGGCCTGTACTAAAGTAGCCAGACAACTGATAAACATCATTATCATCTCCCGAGACTTTTCGGGTCGGCTTCCAGTCTTACCGGATTCAGCTGAATACCGTATTTTACATGGAGCGACTGCCTATTTGACCTCCACAACCCATTTTTTACTGGGAAACACAGTATCACATAGTAAGACTAGATGTCATAATTGACTTAACGACTGCCAAAGATTTACGTATGACAGTCGGGACCTACGGCTTAACGTGATTGATAAACATATATTTCTTAATAAAAATAAATAATATAGCTATAGATAATTACACCCAGACACAGAACAAATGATCATGCTTATTACACAAAGATTTGTCCTGGAAATCGAGCTAAGACCTCCTGTCTAGCAGTCAGGTTCACTAACCACCAGAAAAATAGGTAGTGTATATCCTGCCTTACCTACAAAGAACTACTTAGGTACTTTAAAAAAATCTTGAATACTTTACATCAATAACTAAAAAAAAATACATAACATAACATACCATCACGCCTGTATCCCCGGTTTTAGGCAGAGGTGTACCAATGTACACCCACAGTTCGCCGGTATGTTTAGGTCCCATGTAATGGGGGCGAGCCTATTGCCACTAACCGGGCACAAATCCAAACTGCTACTGAGAATTTCATAGAAAAACCCAATAACATCTTGGTTGACTTGGGAATCTAACCCAAGACCTCTAGGGTAGCAGTAAAAGTAAAAAAAATACTCGCGGAATAATAGTAATAATAGGCTCTAGTTCATATTCTTACTGTCATTTCATGATATTGTTTGACATTTATTAAGATTAATGGTGGTGTAATAGACCTTTCGCAGACAATCCATTAGCAAAACGATTGTATTCGTCATGGTCTGACCTTCATACACACCCTTGTGACGTCACTACGGGTTCGGCCATGTTTTAGTGAAATGAAATGTTGGGTTGTATGTCTTTTCATGATTCTCTGTAGATTGCTATTTCTTGTGCTTTTGTAGCCATATTGTAGATATGGTTTTCTATTCACTTAAATCTGTATGGGTTTAGAGCCGTGCAAAACATATTTTTTGTAATATTTTAATTTATTGAAAAGAATATGATAAAATATCGCCAAACTGCACAACAATTCGTTGGCAAATTGACATTATATTCCACGCAAGAAATAAATATCACAATTTAGGTACTATAATAAAACAGAAAAAATGACCATCTATACATTACATAAATATATAGCTATTTTATTGTTATACATATTCTTTTACAGGATGCAAGAGCTAAGGCAAGGGTACATACAGCCTTTGCGAACGCTGGCCGCCAAGCCGGCGTCGAAATGTGGAGGATAAATGTAAGTAGTGACATCTGTTATCGAATAGGGGAACTATTTAAACTATATTTCATTTAGCGCCATCTATTGTGTAGTAGTAAAGTTGTGGAGCAAGAAGTTTATAGTGTTATTGTTTTTAAATAAATAAATGACATTTACATGGTGTGATATGCATCATTACTATAATTAATTTGTTTGTAATTTACCTACTTGTTATTTACCTGCGCTAATTAATTATTTTTGTGGTTTTCCTGAATCATAATTCTAATTGATGCAAATAGTCACTAATTAATGTAAAATATAAACGTGTTAACCTATAAAATTAGAGTAAGTAGTGCATACTAGCACTCCTAACTCTAATGAACTGATCTATTACAGGTTGAACAAAAATAAATTAGCCACAAATAAAGTCTTCACATTGATTTGATTTAAGTTTCACAGTAATTATGAAAATAAAATTCAATTAATCTAAAGCCTTTTTGTTTAAAAAACTTCTAAAAGCATCCAAATCACACAGACCCATGCGAATAAATATATTTCAAAATACCTAAATTTATTAAGAATAATTTGATTGTTCGTAGTTGTTAACAAGTCCATGTAAATTACATTACCTACAGCATTATAATTACACTTCCAATTTTAGGATTTTGAACCTGTTCCCGTACCTGCGAAGGACTTCGGAAAATTCTACAAAGGAGATTCATACATCATTCTAAAGGTAACCTATACACTTTTGTTTCAAATACCTAAATAATATCAAGAAAAAGTAAATAGGTAGTAGAAAAGCATCTACTAATAATACTTCTACTAGTATGTACTATTCTACCTTTAGCTTTTTTTTATAAATGTAGATACGTTTTGTACTGTCATACGTTGATCTTTGGCAGTCGTTAAGTCAATTCCGACAACCAGTCTTACTATGGGATACTGGATTACCCAGTATAATGTGTTGTGGAGGTCAGATAGGCAGTCGCTCCGTGTAAAATACGGTATGCAGCTGAATCCGGTAAGACTGGTAGCCGACCCCAATATAGTGTGGGAAAAGGCTCGGGAGACGATGTATTTATCACTTCTTATAAAGAGAGGATACATTTCTATCTTTTCTTTAAACTTCGTGGGATTACCAACGTGAATTATTATATTTTCTGAACGACTCCTGCCATAATTATTTAATCCCCATATGTAGTAAGGGATTTTACAAATATTCGAATCATATGCACACAGAAACAGACTTGCGTTTGTCTCATACACAAATGTATGACATAAATGCAACTTCCATGCAATGTTCCATGGGGAGATTGAACTTGAATCAAGTCGCGCAATAATTATTGTGGTGTGTAATAGAGCTCATTTCCCGAGCCTTTTCCCAACTATGTTGGGGTCGGCTACCAGTCTTACCGGATTCAGCTGAATACCGTATTTTACATGGAGCGACTGCTTATCTGACCTCCACAACCCATTTTACTGGGTATTAACACAGTATCCCATGGTAAGACTGGTTGTCAGAATTGACTTAACGACTGCCAAGGATCATAGTATGACAGTCGTGACCTACGGCTTAACGTGCTATCCGAGGCACGGAGGGGTCTCGGTATGTTTGGAAACGGTCACCTATCCACGAACTAACCGCGGCTTAACCTGTATTATCGGTCAAACCGTACGGCTTACACTTAGCCAGGAGCCCCTCCACGTGTAATAGATCTAATATATTTAATAGAGCTCTGACTACTACAAGTTAACTATTAATTTTTTTGTTCAGTTAGGCTAAGGCCGCACTACGGTTTTTTTCCGCGACCAGTAAACAGTAAAAATGCTAAATCGCCCGAGCCGCACACACTACTTTTAAAAATCAGTCGCGGAAAATAACCGTCAGTGCGGCCGCTTCCATTAGCTTCCTTTACTCACAATATCAGGCGGTTAAAATCCGCAGCGGTTTAGCCGTAGTGCGGCCTTAGCCTAACTATATATAATGCATCCATTTATCATCGTCCCACAGACAACAGCCGACAAACGCAACAACCTATCCTGGGACATCCACTACTGGATTGGCAGCGAGTCCTCGCAAGATGAGTCGGGAGCGGCGGCCATCTTGACGGTTGGTCTGGATGACAAGTTCAATGGCGCGGCGATACAGCACAGAGAGACTTTGGGGCATGAGAGCCAGCAGTTCTTGAGCTATTTCCCATCTGGTAAGATATAGTGCCTTCTTTATAAGACGATAGGTATTTTTTACAAGAGGTTCAGAAGCTAGATAATTTATAAATTATATTTAATATGTACCAAAGACTATTTAAGACATTAGGCCATAGGTCAATGTTGCAACGGGACATAGACTACTGTTCTAATCAGACAGAAAGGACTACAGTTTCTAAGATTTTTAGATTTCGATTATAGAACTAATAAATATTAGGGATTAAAATAAAGAGAAATTAAAGTTAAAACATAAAATCTTAGGATAATAGCGACATCTTGCGATACTGTGTAGTAGGTTTTAGTGAGGTACCATATTTCTGGCAAATAAATGATTTATTATTATTATTATTCTCTTTATTTCTTTAAATACATACAAAATACATTTTTAAATATATACAATAAAAACTAAAAATATACATTTAAAAATATAAAATGTAGCTTCCAACCGGCCTCGGGACGGGGTCCAAGCTGCCGGTGGTTAGGACTCCAGAGAGAGGAACCTCCTCACAATACGCGCCGTGTCGAGAAGTACCGCTTTCTGAATCAAACCCTTGACCCAGGCACCTAGCGAGAGCCTCTTAAGGTGTTGGTCGAGGCTCTTGGCTATTATGCCGTTGGCTGTAACGACTATCGGGACAATAATTGCTGAGTCCACCTCCCACATGTCGACAACCTCGTGTGCTAAATCCAAATATTTTAGTTGTTTTTCTTTTTCAGCTTTCACGAGGTTCTCGTCATGAGGAATTGTGATATCAACAATGATTGCCCGACGCTCCGATCGATCTATCACCACTATGTCAGGTTTATTTGCTATAATAGTCCTGTCAGTGATGATAGATCGGTCCCAGTACAGTGTGACACGACCACTTTCGAGAACTGGGTCGGGCACATACCTGTAGTACGGCACCTCGGATTCCACAAGTTTGTATCTCAAAGCAAGCTGCTGGTGGATAATCCTGGCTACTTGGTTATGCCTGTGCAAGTATTCGCCGTTAGCAAGACGAGAACAACCCGAAATTATATGTCTTAAGGACTCACCTGGACAGTGACATGCCCGACATATGTCAACTGTACCGTCCTTTATGATATATTTCCGATAGTTATTCGTCATGATAACTTCGTCCATAATTGCACATACAAACCCTTCGGTTTCTCCAAAAAGATCACCGAAGCGTAGCCAGGCTACGGACGCTAAGAAATCTACATCGGGCCCATGAAGGGTCCGGTAGTAGCGCCCGTGGAGCTCCTTGCTTTGCCATACATCCTTGCGGTCCTTGACGCTCAGTACGACAGGTTTGTGCCAGTTCTCTTTGCCCAAGGAGAGCGGTGTGAGGCCCTTATCCACTACCACCACATCTCGATGCATCCCCACGTCGACTTCGAGAAAATACTCCCTGAGGTTACATACCTCGCGATTATGGAGGGTCTTAGCATTTAGAAAGCCTCGACCCCCGCATTTTCGCGGGATATATAACCTCATTACTGAAGAGCGTGGGTGATGCATTCGATTTGCGGTTAGTAGTGTTCGGACTCTCCTATCCAAGGCGTCTAACTCAGTCTGAGTCCACTTGAGTACACCAAAGGAGTACATCAACACTGGCATGACCCAACCATTAAAGGCACGCACCTTGTTGCCGCCTGACAAAACACTTTTTAGTACTTTGTTCAAGCGGCCAAAGAAACGTGCCTGCAATGATTGTTTCACATCAGCAACGTTGATACCTAACGCCTCTGACATACCCAAGTATTTGTAGGTCTCCGTTGCAGAGAGAGACCTTAGGTTTATGGAATCCGAGAGCTGTATACCCTGGGATTCCACAATCCCACCTCGCTTTACATGCATGACCGCACATTTGTCAACACCGAATTCCATGCTGATGGAATTACTGAAGCTTTCAGTGATCTTCAGTAACTTCATCAGCTGCAATCCGCTGGTGGCAAAGAGCTTAAGGTCATCCATGTATAGCAAGTGGGAGATTACCTGGCTCCCTCTCCTCAACGAATAGCCCAGCCCCGAATTCTCAAGCAAAGTGCTTAGAGGATTCAAGGCCAAGCAGAACCACAGGGGACTCAGACTGTCGCCCTGGAATATTCCCCGCTCAATCCTAATTGGTTCCCCACCCTGTTGGATATCCCGACATCCTGGATAGTGAAGAACGGTACTCCATTGCCCCATACATGACATCAAGAAGGCGCGTAGAGTTGTATTAATTTTATACAACTCCAGCACCCTCATGAGCCATGTATGCGGTACCGAATCGTAGGCCTTCTTATAGTCTATCCAGCATGTCGACAGATCTTTTTTAGAGCGGCGAACCTGTTGGCAAATAGCCGTGTCAATAAGGAGTAGCTCCTTAGTGCCACGTGATCCACTCCTACATCCATTTTGAGAGGCAGACATAATGGAGAAACTATCAACATGCTTGTTAATTTTTGCCCTCAAAATGGACGTAAGGAGCTTATAGACTGTTGGTAAACACGTAATTGGTCTATAATTCTTTGGATCCGTAGCACTACCTGTTTTGTGGAGCAGATGGGTAGATCCTGTAGTCAAGAACTGTGGGAGCGAAGCTGATTCCACAGCAGACTGAAATTGAGAAGCCAAGCAACTATGTGAACTCGGGAACCATTTTAACCAAAAATTTTGCAGTCCGTCCGGCCCCGGTGTTTTCCAGTTTGCCATCGGACGGACTGCATTGGCTACGTCTTGGGGGCTGATTGTAATTGCCCCCATCTCTTGTATAGGTTCACATACTTGCTCAACCTCTCGCATCCAGTCGCCTTCGGAATGGCTGACAGGCACCGACCAGATGCTGCGCCAAAACGAATTTGTGGCATCACCATCCGGCAGGCACCCGCCATCCACGGCTGAAACCGGCCGCTCCCACGCTCTATGTACCCATCTTTGATCTTTTTGGAACATGCGATTCAGGTGAAATCGTTCCACCCGTCGTTTATAGCGTCGAATACGGTTTGCCCATGCATACACTTTTTGCTTAAACAGGTCGATGCGCTCTGTAACGCGGGCAGTATATTCACTGGGACTAATATCAGTCCCAGCAAATGCACGCCTTACAAAGCGCATCACGCGTGGTCGCGAATTTCCCTGTTTAAAAGCAATTAGTTTTGCAATGAGTGTCCTAGCCTCAGCAACACGCTGCTCGATCCTGCACTGCCAAGCTGGTACGGCTGGTTTCGGTCGTGTAGCTATGTTACTATGACAAATTGCAACATTAGCTACACGACATGCCGTAAGGGCCGCGCAGTACAAAATCGAGTGCGTGTCCCTAAGGTCTTCACTGCTCTCAAAGTAAACAGGGAGCAGTGAATCTAGGGCACCCATTATCGCTTTGTTGCGGTTATGCATGGGCAAACGAGGTAATCGAGGCCTCTGGTCGGGCGGCGATTTAAGATAATCCCGAATCGCATCCTCCAATGTACTCCTTATTAACTCACTGCACTGGGTACTTACAGTTATAGCCCCATCATCCTCTTCCCCATCATCAGGGGCGGTGGGTGGAGCACCAGGCACTGGCGCTACCACTGGTAACGAGGTGCTGGCGGCAGGGCTATGCTGTATTTCGGAGCGCAGTCGATCAAGCGTAGAGTCATCCAACCTATGATTACGCTGGATGACCCGCACCTGATCCGACAGTCGTTGTGCCGATACGTTGACACCCGGTTCAAGAGCCTGAAACAGAGACAGCATTCTCGCACGGTACGCAGTGAGGTTAGTTCCTCCCTCTGTCGCCCCGTAATATGCGCGCATGACGTTCTCATTTATACTTTGAGTCCACTTCATGCGCCGCACATCACCACCGGGAGCGGGAGCCCTGTTCGAGGCCGGTTGGCCCGCGGGCGCCAAGCTGGACGGTGGCCGGCGTCTCCCCTGCCGACGCACAGGTGTTGGCGACGTCGGCGGAGAGTAGTACTCGTCGCTCGAGCTCGACGCGATTGCAGGTGCCGGTGCTGGAACCTGATCCGGCAGCTGGGAGGCGGAGCTCGGCGACGAGTCCGGAGGTGGTGGGCGTGCTGCTGCTCGAGCTTTTTGTCTCGTCAACATATTATTTTCTCTGTTTTCATCTTTCTTTGATATTTGTAGATTAATATGTGTTTGACGTATGTCATCTTTAAGTTGTCTTCTAATTTTTATTGTATTTCATATTTGGTTAAAACGCTTAAAAAGTATATAATATATATATTGATGAAACACAAAACTGTTTGGACAGATTATATTCTTGATTAATTGTAATAAATAAGGTATTTAAAATATATATTTACAAAGAAACTCAAATGTGGTGTTGACGTTGACGTGGCTTTTTTTTTTTTTTTATTATTATTATTATTAATGTAATAGTTTTGCTATTTGATGACAGATGGCGTTCATGTATTTAAATCATTATTCAATAAATTAATGAGTAAATAATCAAATAAATCGTATCGTTGGCTGTCCAATATAACTAAAAAAAGTATGCTTGGATTGAATTTAGTTAAATTTTTTTATATACTTGTATTAGTTACTACAAACTTGTCTTTATTTTAAGGCAATGTGCAAGAACGTATTCTTTCCAGTTTATCTATTGCTTCCCACTTACAACTTTGTACTCCATTGTAAACAACTCTAGTTAATTGATTCTAATTGTCGAACAATCATCAATTGTTTCAATTGAGACGGCAACGCAAATAGCTTTTAACAGTATTGAGCTAATTGTGCTTACTGAATACACGTGTAAATAAACCGTAAGGTTTGTAGACCTTTGTGACCTTGATGAAACTATTATTGAACCAATTCAGATAGACCTTTAGACTAGCTTACAACAAATTAAATCCTTTCTTATTTTTTGAAACATGCATTCCAATTTTCCACTATACAGTTGGATAATTAAAAATGAAGGTATCTAATACATAACTGACTTCGATAGACAGGAAAGGAAACTACGCGAGTAAATAAAGCAAGTTGCAGCTGGTTTGTGTCGTTAGACTTGCACGCTGGATGATGATGATCTCATTAATTCCAAATAAATTTTCATAGCAAATGTAATCCTGAAAAGAGTAATATAATCCCTAACTTATACAAAAAAGCCAATGTAATAGTTTGAGTTTCAATAAATAAATATAAAATTTAGTAAATAAATTCTTCAATTTTTCGTTTTCTAGCCCTCCAGTACTTAGATGGTGGAAACACCTCTGGCTTCAACCACGTCGTGACGAACGCCGGCGCTGAGAAGAGGTTCATCCAGATTAAGGGCAAAAGAAATGTCAGGATGAGGCAGGTATGTCATACATAAAGAATCCTTCTTTATTTTTGTTAGTATCTAGTTAATAACAAATCAATCGATATGGGTATGTTTTGAGCTAGGTAGAGTTGTAGAATACCATTGGCGCGAAATTGAGTAATAAGTATCAATGTTTTTGGATAACACGTGGATTAAGTAGTATCAAAACCAAGAAAATGGAAAAAAATCCCAAAAATTTAATATAAGATTTAATTTTAGTCTTTGTTTGTTCTTGTATTAGATTTAAGTACATATTGAATTGTAAATAATTAGAATAAAATTTAAGATATTGACTACAATTTCGCAAAAACTGACAAATGTGGTGCTCACTTGATTATGTTGAAGTCATTCTATCTACTACTACTGGCACCTAAGTGACTCAGTATTAATCATATTATAATATTATGATTATCTGCCGGGTTGGTGGGAGGCGGCTCCAGACAGAAAAGCTTGGAGCAAATTGGGGGAGACCTTTGCCCAGCAGTGGGACACATAAAAGGTTATTTAAAAAAAAAAAAATATTATGAAACTAGAAAGTACAAGGCGTGTAGGTGTTATTCTTTCACGAGAATAGTACTTCATGGATTTCAGTCACCAGGACACTTAACCCCGGTATACCTACGGAACATAGCTATTCTCCTAACAAACAACATATTATCTACTTACAATTCCTTTCCTAGGTGGACCCCCTATTCTCATCAATGAACAAAGGCGACTGTTTCATCCTAGACGTCGGGAACGATGTATATGTGTACGTCGGCGAGAAGGCGAAAAACATGGAGCGACTCAAAGCCATATCCATCGCCAACCAGATCAGAGACCAGGACCATAATGGAAGGGCTAGAGTTGAGATTATTGGTGAGAACTGTTGTTTAATAAAAAAAATGTGGACAACATCACATACATTGCTCTGAACCCAAAGTAAGTAGCTAAAGCACGCGGGTTATGGAATTCAGAAACAACGAAGGTACCACAAACACCCAGACCCGAGGCAATGTAGAAAAGTTTATTTCTACATTGACCCGACCGGGGATCGAACCCGGGACCTCAGAGCTAGCGACACTTTGAAACCGGTACGTACGCCACTCGACCACGGAGGTCGTCAAACCTTCCGGGGATCGAACCCGGGACTTCAGAGGTGGCGACACTTTGAAAACCTTGCTATTTAAATATTTTCAAACCCCAATGAGGTTAAGGTTTTTAAACATGCTATATAAAGATGTTCAAAATTAAGATTAAATGGTGATGTTTGCTTAGAATCACTGTATTTATATAAAAACTACCCTTATAAACGACCTTGTTTATTAAGGAAAGTGGATGCAAAAAACCTATATATATTTGGCCCTTTTTTTCTATTTAATAAACTTTCTTCTGATCTTCGCAGACCAGTACTCCAGCGATGTAGACGTACAGAAATTCTTCACGGCATTAGGATCTGGTTCCAAGGACATCGTGCCTGAAGAGAGCGCGGGAGGTGATGACCAGGTAAAGCTTATTTATTGGTTGTAGTAATATAATTCACGGGAATAAGCGCGTACATGCATAAATATATTAATTATATATTTATGCATGTACGCGCTTATTCCCGTGAATTATATTATTATAAACATGCAGCGCGATAGTTTAAAATGTAATATTGGTTGTAGATTTGTGAGCAGACAGTTTTGATGGATGTTTCTAAAATTTGATTTAAAATGTTGTTTGATGGTATGTGCTAGAAGTCTAACGTGTGTTTGTGTTATTTTCTTAATGTTATTCTAGATAATAAGATATAGATTGGACTTAATTGAACCTTGAAATGGTGGTAATATTTTTATTTTAATCAAATGTGATACAATTAAAAACAATACACAAGAGTACGCTTCTAGTAGATTTTTTTTATATAAGTACATACATAAAACTCCTATGTTTCACTTTACATTAAATCTTATATTCCTTCGTATTATTTTCAGGCATTTGAACGCAGTGAAGAGCAGTCAGTGATCCTATCTGAAGTGTCCGACAGCAGTGGCAGCGTCAAACTGACAGCTCTATCTAAGCCATACAAACAGGAACAGCTTAAAAAACAGGTAAATATGTTTTACAGGGTGTTACCTAAAGGGTATATCTATCCAAAAGGGGTGAAGAGTACATCTGATATGGAGTCAGTTTACAAAATTTCAGCACAAAATTAGTTAAGTGATTGATATCCAATTTTTCGTATTAAATATTTCAAAATACAAGGTGTTACCGAAAGGGTATAGCTATCCAAAAGGGGTGAAGAGTACATCTGATATGGAGTCAGTTTACAAAATTTTAGCTCAAAATTAGTTAATAATTATATAATTGGTATCCAATTTTTAGCATTAATTATTTAACACCAAAAATAATAAGCGGACCGCTGAAGCGATAGTTCTTATTTGCAACTTATTTTGTGCTGAACAGTGAAAGTGACTTTCTTTTTAACCGACTTCAAAGAAAAAGGAGGTTCTCAGTTTGACCTGTATGTATGTTTGTCCGCGATTATCCCGCGTTTGGCTGAACCGAATTTGATGCGGTTTTCAAAAAATGGTTTGTTAGATCAAAGAGAAGGTTTTATTTTTATTTTTTTAACCGACTTGAAAAAAGTGAGGTTCTCAGAATGATCTGTATGAATGAATATTTGAACGCGAGAATCTCGCGTTTCGGCTTTGTGAAGGCGGTTCTCTTTTTTAAAAAAGAAATTAAATAGTTATCATTTTTTTTTTTATGTAAAGGTATTTCAAGTTTTAAAAGTATTTATTTACAAGCCGAAACTAGTTTTAGGTCTGCATATGTGTAAAACGAAGTATGGGTATGAAGTTTACATTATTTTTGTACTTTTTCAGGAAAGTTACATTTTGGACACAATCAGTGGCAGTGTCTACGTATGGACCGGCAAACAATCTACTGAAAAAGTAAGTATAATTACATATTATTTAAGAACGAAATGATTCAAATATATAGACTCCTTGTATAGCAAAAAATAAATAAAAGCGGAAAAGAAATATTATGCAAAAATACATGAAAAATTTATTTCAAAATAATTTTTACTTCTACATGAAGTAAATACCTAAAAGATGATCAAAAATATATGAATGTTTTTTAAAAATATTGTATTTTTCAGGAAAAGACTGAAGCTATGGCCAAAGCTCAACAGTTGTTGAGCTCCAAAAACTATCCTTCTTGGGTGAGTATCAAATACTTGATTTAAATACAAGTTATTATAATAGTATAAGTGCCTCGTTGGCCTAGTGGGTCTAAGCGCGACTGCTACGCTAGAGGTCTTGGGTTCGATTCCCAAGTCGACCAAGGTGTTATTGGGTTTTTCTATGAAATTCTCAGTAGCAGGTCGGAGTTTTGGATTTGTGCCCGGTTAGTGGCAATAGGCTCGCCCCCTATTACATGGGACCTAAACATACCGGCGAACTGTGGGTGTACATTGGTACACCTCTGCCTAACCCTTCGGGGAGACAGGCGTGATGGTATGTTATGTTTTTATTATAATTGTAAATAAGCTCAAACGCCTATTTGCAAAAATATGTCGTATACCTATAGCATTACCTACTTTTTGTGACGTTTTATTTTACCTCTACATTTGTACAAAGTACAGAAGTGAAGAAGTGAAGTTAATTTTCAACATCTGCAGTACCACTGTTATGAGGGGGCTCATGGCTAAGTGTAAGCCGTACGGTTTGACCGATAATACAGGTTAAGCCGCGCTCGCCGCGGTTGCTCCGTGGATGGGTGACCATTTCAAAACATATCGAGGCCCCTCCGTGCCTCGGATAGCACGTTAAGCCGTAGGTCCCGACTGTCATACTATGATCTTTGGCAGAGTTAAGTCAATTCTGACAACCATTCTTACCATGGGATACTGTGTTAATACCCAGTAAAGTGGGTTGTGGAGGTCAGATAGTGACAGATAGGCAGTCGCTCCATGTAAAATACGGTATTCAGCTGAATCCGGTAAGACTGGAAGCCGACCCCAACATAGTTGGGAAAAAGGCTCGGGACATGATGATGATCTGCAGTACCTTATCTCAAAATAAAATGAAGCTTCGATTTTAGCACTCTTTTTTAGGCTACATATTAGAGCTGTACTCTCGTTTTTATATTATTTCCCTACATAATGGTTCTATATAAAATGTCATGTGTTTAATTCACAGGTGCACGTAGTAAAGATCCCTCAGGGCACAGAGCCAGCGATCTTTAAACAATACTTCACAACATGGAGGGACGTCGGCATGTCCCACAGCAGAATTGTATAAATATATTGGAAGTATGTGGGTGATTATTTGAACATGAGCATATCACGCGGCCCTCCCCAAATAACTACTTAGTTTGATATAAAGTTATGTTTTTTTTTATTTCACGTAAAACATAGTTCCAGTACTATATACAGATGTACATAATATATTCCTATTGTTATAAACAACTAAGTTATGTTCATAAACATTCCTCAAATCTCATCACCATTCGTGTCCCAATTTCCAATTTTTTGCAGTTCATACTCAAAAAGTTATAAAAATACCCTAAAGATCGTATTTTTAAGAAGTAATTTAGATAGTACACAACATGCTTTACCAATTAGTAAAACTATACACATTAAAGAACACTTTTAGGTCATTTGTAACGACTTTGAAAATTGTCCCAACACTTAATACTCACTACCATTTGTTCACACAGTCGCAGGGTATTCTTTTTCTGCGTAGTGTATTGCTATCTGTAAGAGTAACTCGGCGGTCGCACTCAGTTCCGCGTCTCGACTCGACTCGTGTGTACGTCAAAAAGTGTTTTGGCGCCAACTCTAGCATACCTTAATCGCCCAGAAATCGTGTTTGGCAAACAAAAATCTCCTTACCGTTCGAGTTTCCCCTGGTAAGTCTAATATTTTTTTTTATTATTTTTATGCATTGTAATATTTGCCATAGGATACTCTTTGGTTTGATTATGTTCCCAATATTTTAAGTTCTACAAAGAACGTATAATGTGAAAAAGTGTACAAATACCTAATTACCATTTATATAATTACCATTTTTCCCGTTCGTATTTTGGCGAACGGTAATGAGCAATTGCAAATGGTAATTAGTACCAGTATAAGCTGGCCTCTTATTATATTGAAACTCCTTACTCCGCTAGGCCAGCCCAAGGTCGAATTGTCACTACCAATGCGTGATCAATTGTTGATCGTTCGGTGTGATCTGGCACTTCCACAACAAAATAAACCTACATACTGACTACCCACCGAACACAATTTTTTTTATTTCAGACTAAGCATGCACCTAGTCCTAGTGACAGCGAAGATAATAATAATGAAAATAGACCCAGAAGACGAAACTCAATTTGCAAAAATGAGCCACAACCCTCTACATCTAACGATCTACCAAAAACATTAGTCAAGAACTTAAGAAGCAAATTGAGAAAGATGCGCCACATAATGGAAAAAAAAGACCAAATGTACAAATCACAATTAGAATCCCTGCAACGAAAAAATAATCTTCATCATCATCATTCAGCCAATCATAGTCCACTGCTGGACATAGACCTCTCCCAATTTGCGCCACAACACCCGGTCCTCCGCCCTCCGCATCCAGTCTCCTCCAGCGACCTTTTTCAGGTCGTCAGTCCACCTGGCGGGGTCCTACCTTACGCTTGCCGAGTCGTGGTCTCCATTCTAGGACTCGTCTGCTCCAACGGCTATCGGTCCTTCGACAGACATGGCCAGCCCATTGCCACTTCAGCGAGCTAACACTGGTTGTAAACTTTCGTCTTCAGGCATTGCGGTATAGGCGAAGAGAAGACTCGACGATGTTTGCTAAACGCTGCCCAGCCTAACTAAATTCTCCGATCGACTTCCCGCTCGAAGTTGTTTCTACCAAGCTTGATGACCCGCCCTAGGTAGATATACTCTTGAACAACTTCGAGCATCGATCCTTCGACATATAAATCGGTCTCGGCATGACATGTTCATTAAACATGATCTTGGTTTTATCCAAGTTCATGCCAAGACCGACCCGTCGTGAAGCTCCATTCAGGCCATGCAGCATCTCGCTTAGCTGGTCCAGCGACTCTGCCACTATGACGATATCATCGGCAAATCGAAGGTGCGAGATGTGCTCACCGTTCACATTTATACCCCGTCCAGTCCAGTCCAGAGTCATGAAGACATCCTCGAGCGCGTTGGTGAACAGCTTTGGGGATATAACATTCCCTGTCTCACCCCCCGACGCAGCTCGATCGGATTGGTCTTATGGTCATGGAGCTGGACAGTCATGGTGGCGGTGTCATATAAGCATCTCAGCGCCTCGATGTATCGCCAGTCAATACGACATCGTTGTAGAGCATCCAGAACCGCCCAAGTTTCGATGGAGTCGAAGGCTTTCTCGTAGTCCACAAAGGCTAAACACAGCGGCTGATTGTACTCTTCGGTTTTCTGCACAATCTGCCGAACAGTATGGATGTGGTCTACGGTGCTAAAGCCTTTTCGAAACCCGGCTTGTTCTGGTGGCTGGAACTCGTCGAGTCTTCTAGCGAGGCGGTTAGTGACTACTCTCGAGAACAACTTGTAAATGTGGCTCAGGAGTGAGATAGGTCTGTAATTCTTCAGCAAGGTTTTGTCGCCTTTCTTGAAGAACAGAATCACCGCACTCCCGCTCCACGCTTGTGGTGTTAAGCCTTGGTGAATGACGGAATTAAAGAGACTCGCTAGCTCTTTCAGGACTGTGGTCCCACCGACCTTAAGGAGCTCGGCGCCTTGTTGTTCTTTAGTTTTCTGAGAGCTGCCTCAACCTCGCCCCGGTCGTCATCCGGGATGTCCTCGGTGTAATGGCGCGTGAGTTGGGGCTCTGTGGTCATCTTCGCCTTGTCTCGATGGTTTAGTCATCCGTGATGCGGATAGGTGTCTATAAAAACTTTCAATTTCCTCGAGAATCTCGAACTTAGAGGTGACGGTCCTGCCATCCCCGGTCCTCAGTTTCGCCAGATGGGGTCTACCTAATTCCTGAGCGAAGACTTTGGTGCCTCTATTTCGCTCAATCGCAGCCTCGATATTACGAGTGCTGCAGCGTCGGAGGTCACGTCGCGTCAGTTTCCTGATTTTCAGGTTTAAGGACCGCCTATCTGACGAAGACATCTGGGCGTCCGGCGTTTCTCGTGTTTCCTTCATAAGTTCGAGAGTCTCGGGTGAGAGCTTGGACTCCCTATTACCGCGTTTTCCGGGGAACAACCTTCGAGACACATTCTGTAGCGTTTTGACCACTGTGTCGGTTTTTTCGTCAACATTGTCCGTGGTTTCCAGCAGTGCGAAACGATTTTGGAGTTCCAACTGGAACTTATCGGAACCTAAGGCTATTTGGGGCAGCGTGGGTCGAAGAGTAGGTCTCATCATCCTAACTCTTTCAGCCTTAAGGTTGATATTTAGAGAGCCTCGGATGAGTCTATGATCGCTACCGGTATTAAACCTATTGATCACCGAGACGTCTCTAAATATATGCCGCTTGTCCGTGATGATGAAATCTATCTCGTTCCTCGTCACGAAAAAATAATGCGTATAGAAAAATAATTATAAGACTGAAAAAACTACTGCAGAGTCCTAATTCTAAAGTAACAGCACTACTTGGAGACAAAACCAAAGTAGAAGAAGCTAAGAAGAAAATTTTATTTGGAGAAGCAATGAAGAATACGTTACAAACAAATTACAAAAATAAAAAAATCGAAGTAAGAAAAAAGATAATTTAGTGATGATGTCATTGGTGATACGCGGATTTTGAAAGATCTCAAGGTTTTGTCTGAACCGAATCATTTCCGAGTGAAAGACATAAAGAATTTATTAACATAAAGCATAACATAAAGCATTTATTGTCACCTAAATAATTAATAAATATGTGATTCAAGTATATTATTCATTTTATTTCTAATTACCAATCACGAAGCATAATTACCATTTTTTAAATGCTAATTACCGTGTGTTTCATATCTCATCACCGTTCGATGAAAATTTTCAGCTTTAGTTTCAGACCTATATAGCAGTTCAAATACTGTGCGTTTGATTTATTTCGTTAATCTGCACTATAAACTTTACGTTAAATCCATAAAAGTTGTAATTTGAAGCATTATTTGACTTTAATTTATGAATCCTGAATATGCCTATCTTCAAATATTCACCCATGTATATATTACTATTAATATAAGTTTTTTAATCTATAGATTATTTACGATTGAATACTTAATTCTAATAAACGATATAAAATTTTAAATCAATTATGCCATAAGATATAAATTGGAGTCAACTAATTTGTTTTTTTTTTTGGTTTAAAAAACGAACAAATGTTATGAATTGATCTACTAGCGCCATCTACACTTATATTGTAAAAGTTTATGTACATCGCTATCCCCTACTAGATGGCGCTATATGTTAAACTCAGTTCTTGTGCTACTTAACAATAGATGGCGCGAAATTGACTTGAAAACATGAAATAAATTGTCTTTAGTACCAATAATTTTATTTCTCTTGTTACAGGAAGCAGTTAGGAAGAAAATAGGGGCCAAAATGACACACCTATTATAAAGATAGGTCTTTTATAACTCATGTAAAAATAATTTGTAATAAATGCCATTTTATAATTATTTTGTGTTTTTATTGACCTTGTGACTTGTTTTTTTAGTAAAAAGTGGATGCAAAACCTGATTTAATGAAAAACAAACTTGCGAATATAAATGCAATATTAAAAACCAGTTTTTTTTTTATAAGTTGTCAATATCCTTGACATTTATTTTGAGGTTGAAACACGAAAATTGCCATCCAAGTAAATCCAAACTTATATTTTTTTACATACAAATACGAATGTACCTCTGTCTGCCACGCTTTCACGGCTAAGCCGCTAAACCGATTTTGATGAAACTTTAATTGATCTAAGCCTTGGAAAGATATACAATTACTAATTTATAACGTGTAGGTATGTAATGGGTATACATGCAGAGGAAGACTGAAAAAGAGATAGATGGATTGTGTGACAGATGATATGCGAAAGAAAGGAGTGAATGCTGAGATGACGAGTAGTAGAGATGAATGGAAGCTGAATACGCATTGCGTCCACCACAAATAATTGGGAACAGGGCAGGGAGATGATTACTCTATAACGAATAACTTCTTACTCATCATCATCTCCCGAGCCTTTTCCCAACTATGTTGGGGTCGGCTACCAGTCTTACCGGATTCATCTGAACACCGTATTTTACATGGAGCGACTGCCTATCTGACCTCCACACCCCATTTTACTGGGAAGCACAGTATCCCATAGTAAGACTGGTTGTCAGAATTGACTTAACGACTGCCAAAGATCAACGTATGACAGTCGGGACCTACGGCTTAACGTGCTATCCGAGGCACGGTGAGGTCTCGGTATATTTTAGAAATGGTCACCCATCCACGGAGCAACCGCGGCGAGCGCGGCTTCACCTGTATTATCGGTCAAACCGTACGGCTTACACTTAGCCACGAGCCCCTCAAGAATAACTTCTTACTATATAACACTTTAATTCTAAATATCCAAAAAAAGGTTATGGAATTCAGACAGACAGTCGCCTCATGTAAAAAACTAATAAAATATTTTTTGCTGAATCCGATGAGACTGGAAGCCGAAACAATAAGAAGAATAAGATAATTTTTCATCTACCCCATGTTTTTCAAGTACCCTACACACTGCACTGACTGTGTCCGTATCCTGACACCGCATCTTCAGACTGCTTGCGACCACGGCCGGTGTAATCCGGTCGAAACGTCAAGCCCAAAAAAGGTATTTATGCATGTACGCGCTTATTTCCGTGAATTATATTATTATAAACATGCAGCGCGATAGTTTATAAGTTAATAATATAAGACAAAATAATGATTTGCCTGAGGATAAATTTCTCATGAAGTTACTAGGATTTGCCCGCGGCTCCGCCCGAATGTATATCTAATATCGCCGTAAAAATCTTGGATCTGCTACGCTAGAGGTATTGGATTCGATTCCCAAGTCGACCAAGGTGTTATTGAGTTTTTCTATGAAATTCTCAGTAGCAGGTCGGAGTTTGGATTTGTGCCCGGTTAGTGTCAATAGGCTCGCACCCTATTACATGGGACCTAAATATACCGGCGAACTGTGGGTGTACATTGGTACACCTCTGCCTAACCCTTCGGGGATACAGGCGTGATGGTATGTTATGTTGGTATATAGTTTTATATAAGTATTGATTAATGTCATCTAAGGTCAAAACTAACGCATAATCTTTACTATTTTAAGATTATTATAATATTCCTGTTTTACAACAAGATAAAATTAAATGCAAATCGAGTATTATAAGTTTAGACTTGATAAACTAGTTCTTATTAGGGCTTGTTCAAAATGGAAATCTTAGCTGATCGCAAACAGTATTTATTTTCATCTACTTTTTTTTTAAATGAGAAAATAAATTGATGTAATGCATTTTTTTTCTTCAAAATGTAAATATACCATTTTGAAATGCTGATATTATCTACCATGTATTCGTTTCAATAATATAGGTAGGTAGGTATCTTAAAAATATAATGTAGGAATGCAAAATTAATTTCAGTAATTCAAGTAAAAAAGTTTTAAAGTAAATAAATAAATAATAAATAAATGCGGACAACATCACATACATTGCTCTGAACCCAAAGTAAGTAGCTAAAGCACTTGTGTTATGGAATTCAGAAACAACGAAGGTACTACAAACACCCAGACCCGAGACAATGTAGAAAAGTTTGTTTCTACATTGACCCATCCGGGGATCGAACACGGGACCCCAGAGCTAGCGACACCTTGAAACCGGTGCGTACGCCACTCGACCACGGAGGTCGTCAAGTATATTTTTGACAGGTCATTGACATTACTATTTTGATTTAAATTCATTTATTTCTCAAGCTACCGTATAAGGTAAATATATCAACTACTAATTACACAATTAATTAACAAACTACACCGCAAAAACATTTTTACCATACCTATTAATTAAATTACCCACTTATACAATCAAATCATAACCGTGAATTATGACACGTCTTAAGGAAAAACAAGTGACTACTCGCTTAATATTATGTTCAGTTCACATCAAGACCTTGTGTCGTAAAGATCATTATAATAAGACAATATGTTTAAATTAAAGTTGTTTTGTTTTATGTTATATTTAAGTTATTGTAAAGGACAATATTTTATTGGTGATAACAAGTTTAGTAGCATGCAGAAAGTGTTTGCTTGGTCTCAAATTGGATATGAAATTGATGGAGTGAAATGTAAGTAGCTACTACTGTTTTTGTTTTTTTTTTTATTTTTAATGAACTTTATTTTGCTTCACCTATAATTTAAATATACATAATACCTATGTAAATAATTGATTTTTCACATAGATCTAAACAATACCGTCTTCAATGAAATTAATATGGTACCAACTATAGCCTCGATTCAGCTATTTAGTTGCTTGAATTGACCGAATGACCTGCTTCATTTGGTTATTTTTAACGATAATTGGCATTCTGCTAACTGTCGTTACGGTCATTAATTGGTCATTACGATCATTCTCTTCGAGAGTTTAATGAGATTTTATTGTAGGCTTATCTGAATACGAAAATTAGGCACATTGACAAGTACACTGACCGATTACTGACATGCATTTAATATAGCTGAATCGAGACCCTGATCATATCATCATCCTGATGATGATATATCATCCTGAGGTGACAAAATATTGTTAACTTATAGGTAAACACAACAAATATTATTTTCACGAAATAGATCCAATATAAGACGGGCCTGTTGGTCTAGTGGTTAGTGACCCTGACTGCTATACCGGAGGTCGTGGGTTCGATTCCCGCCCAGGACAAATGTTGTGTGATGAGCATGATCATTTGTTCTGGTGTCTGGGTGTAATTTATCTATAATAGGTATGTATGTATTTAGAAATACTTATATAAGTAAGTTTTACAGTTGTCTAGTTACCATAACACAAGCTCTGCTTAGCTTGGGATCAGATAACCTTGTGTGAGTTGTCCCAGGATATTATTATTATTATTAATATTGCCGTAGAGATCGCAAAACAAACAAACAAAACAGAAATCATTCCATCGAATTGAGAATCTCCTCATTTTGAAGTCGGTTAAAGAATTTCGGAATCCTCGTTTCCAATTAAGCTTGGAAACCTGCATTCCTTATAGAGATGTGATGCGAAAACTTGTATTTATAATAACTAGTTTTTTGATAATGAGATTTTTATTACCTACTAGTTATTTATTATTTATACATTTTGATTTATATGGACATCACAAATTCGCGCTATGTTTAAACAGCCTGCTTGTTTTCTATGTAAATACCTACACAATTATAGTATAAAGAAATATTTTTAACAAGTAGGTACAGGTCTACGACCTTTATAAAATAAAGAATACATATCCCTCAATATGTAGCTCGTGGCTAAGTGTAGGCTGTACGGTTTGACCGATAATATAGGGCAAGCCGCGCTCGCCGCGGTTGGTCCGTGGATGGGTGACCATTTATAACATACAGAGACCCCTCCGTGCCTCGAAAAGCACGTTAAGCCGTTGGTCCCAACTGTCATACATAGATCCTTGGCAGTTGTTAAGTCAATGCTGACAACCAGTCTTACCATGGGATACTGTATTACCCAGTAAAATGGGTTGTGGAGGTCAGATAGGCAGACGCTCCATGTAAAATACGGTATTCAGCTGAATCCGGTAAGACTTTAAGCCACCCTTAAGATAGTTGGGAAAAGGCTCGGGAGATGATGAGTAATGCTAATGCCGTTTGGGATTGAAACGTTCGGGATATGGAGACCGAGTGCACGAGTTTTCTTTAAGGAACTCGCAAAACGTTTGGTGACTTCTACCCGTTATCAGAGGGCTGGCACATGACAATGACAATGACAATATTCAAATGTTCTGAACCTGACCATTTTTTTCCCACGGCGCGGCGCGGCGATTCCAAAAATCCTTTCCAACGATATGTCGTTTAACCTTAGTGCTTGATAGGCCAGGGCCTTGATTCAGAGTTGCTTGAATTGACCTAATGACCTGCTTCATTTGGTCATTACTACGACAGTTCGTATTCTGCCTACTGTCATTACGATCATTAATTGATAATTACGATCATTCTCTTCGAGAGTTCAATGAGATTTCACCGACCACTGACATGCATTTAAAATAGCTGAATCGAGGCCCAAGCTCCATACATTTCAGCCGGTCATCCTTTTAATATTTATTAAATATTAACATCTATTAAATATTAATGTGTATAAGTAGTGTTTTATGTACTTATAAATAGTTTTTTTTTGTTTATTTCAGATACAGAAGATGCCGATCAGGAGTTGAAACCTGAGGGTATTATATTTGAAGATGATTTGGATGATGACGAGCTGTTCTTTACACAGTATAATAATATTCCGATAGGTTTCGAAGTGTATGAAGATAGAGCTTTTGTTACTGTGCCGAGGAGAAGATATGGTGAGTTTTACTAAAGTTATATGTCGTATTTGTGTATATGTATATATGAATGTATAAGTATATATATATATGTTTTAAATTTGTAGTTTTTATAAATTGAGTCGCACACTATGACTGCCAATATTGACGACATCTCCTTTCGCGGGTCTGCTGGCAACTTTGTACACTTATCAAGAATCAGCGACAATATAATAATTTCATAGGTTTATCTCATTATCCTGATTAGGATCACCAGGATTAATTAATAAAAAAAAACAATAAAAAAAAATTAAGTCCACAAAGCAATACGTTTAATTTCAGACAACACGTATTGCTGCTAGGACTAAAAAGTGAAAAATAAATATAGTTTAAAAAAACTAAAAAACACGCTTTTAAAATATCTATTTACTTCTAACTAAAAAAGTGAAAAATAATTCCTAATGTAAGCTGAAATTGGTAATGAACAAAAAACACTAGTACCTATTATTGTGAAAAAGCGTGGGTTGCTCGATAGACGAAAAATATGGCAGAGAGCGCCCCAGATATTTAGGTACCTACCTAAAATCTACAAAATCCGTAAAAAGTAGTTTTATTTCAATATAACTATTATTTATATTTACAGGTATACCATCAACTTTAAACTATGTAGATATGAACACCTCAAACTCTTCGGCCTTATTGAAGCCATACCCTGACACTGAGACCATGAGAGACCTAGTCTCTGTATACAGACCTAGAGTGGACGTCTGTGGTAGGCTGTGGGCGGTGGATACTGGACTTTTGGAAGTGCCGAGTAAGTTATTAATATTATTATTTTTATGTGTTATTATTAAATACACATAACAATGGATCCTAATTTACGTTTGTCACGCAATAACTGCCAAACGACTACACCAAATCGGATATATTTTTTAATATAAATAACATGCATTGTTAGGTCAATGTTTTTATAAAAAAACATTAAAAAAAATCTTTTTTTTGTAAAGCTCTAATCAAGAAGCAAAGGCGGGGTGGCTAGTAGTAGTTTACATAAGGTTTTTTCTAGATATAGGTATGTAGGAATTTACAAGCTGTTAGTTTTTATTTCTTAATCAACACATAAGATTTAAATTGAAAGTGTATAATTAAATAAATTGTGTTTTTTTCGTCTAAATTACACTTACTTTACATGTACTTTACGCTACTCGATACTAGATGGCGCTGACAAACGGACTCTTCTTTTCAGATAACTTTGAGCAGAAACAGCCGCCAAGGATAATTGTTTTCGATTTAAAAACAAACAAACAAGTTATGAAATACGAGATACCATCAGATGTTTTAATAAATGGGACTACCTCAGGTGCACTTTTTGTATTATTTTCAAACATAGCTGTTTTTTTATCATCCTTTCCGATTGAAAAATGATAAATTTATTATACGGTTTGGATATTCGTTATAACAATAAAATACGTTTTGAATATTATGCTCTTTATTAACTATTGAGTAACGTCCTATTTTATCCTTTTTTGAGGATTAAATTTCCATTTTATCTGATCAATGTCGTTTTACTATGTTTTCAGGCCTTACATCAATTACTGTGGACGTAACCCCGTCTACCTGTGACGATGCTTACGCATACATCAACGACTTAGCCAAACAAGGGCTAATAGTGTTCTCTATGAAACAACAATCGAGTTGGCGTTTCTCTCACGCGTCTTTCAACTTCGATGAAGGAGCTGTAGGATTTAATATCGCCGGTAAGTTGTGACAGCGCCATCTGTTGTTGAATAGCGCAACTAAAACATATTGTATTTTATTTATTTCTCGTATTTAGCTACATGTGTATACCTATTTTAGTTTTAATTTCAGTATAGCTTTAGTGTTTTTAAAAAATATTGTTAAATAATTATTTGTTAGATATTAAATTGTTAAGTATGAAATAAAAAGTTACCTAACTCACATAATATTATTTTTATGAATTTATTTAGTAACTAACCTATTTTTATGCTGTCATATTTGTTTTTTTTTTTTTGTTTTAGATAGTTATATCGAGTGGAAAGATGCTCTCTTCAGCATAGCTTTGTCGGACCCCAATAAAGAAGGCATCAGAAAAGCGTATTACCATCCATTGATCTCCACGCTAGAATTCTCGATAACCACCGATGTTTTAAAGAATAAGAGCGCTGACATCGAAAAACATTATAAGGTAAGAAAAATAAAAAAAAAAAGAAAAGAGAGAAAAAAAAAGTTTATTGGATACAGGCACAGGACACACAAAAACAACAATAAAATAAAATAAAAAACTATAAAGATGAAAAGAAAGAAAGATAGAAAAACAATAACTAAACGAAAATAAAACAAGGGAAAATGTGCGTCCCACCTGTACCAAACCGGACATTGCTCAGCTCGCTGTGATGTTGGTAGCATCACAGCACTGGTATTACGCAATGCCCGTAAGGTAAAAATTATGTGCAGTAAAAAAGATAAAACTTACAAGAAAACCTTAGGAAAAGACGGGAAAAGTTATCTTGAGAAGTCATTTACTATTTAAATCGAATACAAGAACAAACACTTACAACTACACTAAAATTAAATAAATCTTATAAAAATAAATAAAACTAACACGCGTCAAAAAACTCATCGTCATCCTTGTCAATGGCGGGAAACGTGCCCAGAAGGCTGGCAGCATTGCCACGTTGAATGGCTATGCCGATTCTCTGTGCAAGGAACAAACCAGCTCTCTGATCACGAGTAGAGTCTACCAAACGTTTTGCCAGTTCTTTAAAAAGATTTCGTGCACTCGGACTCCATGAAGAAGGACTTGAGAAGTATATTGCACGATTAACGAGACATAGTTATTATAACTTTAAGACACCCGTATTATCGAATATCCATACAACTAAAATTTGACGACCTCCGTGGTCGAGTGGCGTACGCACCGGTTTCAAGGTGTCGCTAGCTCTGAGCTCCCGGGTTCGATCCCCGGACGGGTCAATGTAGAAACAAACTTTTCTACATTGTCTCGGGTCTGGGTGTTTGTGGTACCTTCGTTGTTTCTGAATTCCATAACACGAGTGCTTTAGCTACTTACTTTGGGTTCAGAGCAATGTATGTGATGTTGTCCGCATTATTATAAAAAAAAAGAAGGATTTTTTTTTTTATGTCTTCCATTTCGCATTTTTTGTCATGTCGCAAAGGTTAAAAAAAAATACTCGGCTCTCGTCAGCTTACGTTTACTTTACGTTTAGGGTCCATTGGAATGACATTTTGGAACCTGCAACTAGAGTCAGTAATTTAACGTTATAAAAAAGCTTAAAAAGGCCTACTTGAGATAAAAATATTTTGATTTTAATTTTTTGATTTTGGGTAATAAAATACAAATCTATTATCTAACATTTTATTTACCAACTAAGTAGCTGTGCCTGCGACTTCGTTCGCGTGGATGACGAAACTTATCAATGAGTTTTTACCGCAAAATTAAGTTTGTTTTTTTATTGTTTATACTTTTCCGGGATACTACCCAGTGTAGTGCCCAGGATAATAAAGAATAATTATACCTAGTTTCATCGTAATCGAACCGGTAGTTTTTGCGTGATACCTGAACAAACAGACAGACAATTTTTTTTTTTTCATTTTTTTTTTCGATATTTTCAATGTACAGAATTTTCACTTCTACAGATTTATTATAAGTATAGATTATCTTGTATCTGACAAACATTTCAACATAGTATAACATTATTTCATTTAATTTCTATTATATTTTATCTTACTTTTGACAAACAGTAAAACATAACCATCTACCCCATTATTTCTATTCAATCTTCTAGCGTGAAGGCGTCCGCGGCGCATTCTCCCAGAGTGGCTCGCACGACTACCACAGCGGGACCGGCGTTCTGTTCTACGCGAACATCGTCCAAGATGGCGTCATGTGCTGGAACACGAAAAAACAGCTGTACAGCAAGATTTCTGCGTTAGTCGCTCAAGATCACAGGGAATTGATTTATATAGCAGGTAAATAATTCTTACAAAAAAATAAGTCTTAAGTATATGGTTTTCTTATGGATCCCACTGACAAAAGTTTACGAAAGTGGGACCACACGGGAAGCTCCGGCTTTTTAATAAAAAAGAATCATCAAAATCAATTCACCCAGTCGAAAGTTATGAGGTAACAAAAATGAAAAAAAAAAAACATTCGAATTGAGTACAAACTCCTTTTTTGAAGTCGGTTAAAAAAATGTATCCTTAAAGTTAAATAAGATTTTCTTGAAAAGATAATTTTTACAAAGTTAATTTCAACAGTGTATGTAACAAGTCCCCCAAAAAAAATAAAGTAAAAGTAGTAGGTATATTACTCCTTATATCATAAGCTATCTGCAAGTGAAAGTTCCGACACAATCAGTCCAGCCGTTTGAGAGATAAACAGCAGACAGACGGACAAACAGACATCAGACTTTATGAAACTTTCATATGCATTTAAGTAGTGCAAGGCTGTTGATTTAAAATTACAAAATTACCTGAATTTAATTTGTTGTTCATCTATTAATTACAAATAAATAAAACTAACACGCGTCAAAAAACTCATCGTCATCCTTGTCAATGGCGGGAAACGTGCCCAGAAGGCTGGCAGCATTGCCACGTTGAATGGCTATGCCGATTCTCTGTGCAAGGAACAAACCAGCTCTCTGATCACGAGTAGAGTCTACCAAACGTTTTGACAGTTCTTTAAAAAGATAAGATTTAATTTTAGTCTTTGTTTGTTCTTGTATTAGATTTAAGTATTGAATTGTAAATAAATTACAAATTATATTTTCAGATCTCAAAGTACGCGGTGACGACGTGTGGGTCCTATCCAACAAAATCCCAGTGTTTATTTATTCTGTATTGATTCCTTTTGTACCTAACTTCTTCGTATTTAGGTAAGTTTTTGTTGAAATAGCCGAAAATGTCAAAAAATAACAAAAATCAAGTCATGGTGGCTTAGCGATTCAATGTCCAGAATTATATACATGGTCGCAGGTTCGAATCCACGCTAGTTCATGTTTTCATGAGCCCAGGGGCCCGATGCCGCTATTTTAAGATGGTGAGTGGCGGGTTAATGAACGTTACAGTTTACTTGTTATTGTGCCTAATTTCGTATTCAGATACTTTTAGTTTAATGACAAATATACACCTACTTGCCACTGTTGTCATTGTAGGATTACCAGTGTGTGTTCTTATCTGAATGCGAAAATTAGGCACAATAACAAGTACACTGGAACGTTTATTAACCTGCCACTCACTGACTCAAAATAGCGGCATCGGGCCCCAGCAGGTTGCCAGCAATAAACCAGTATCAAAAAACTTTTTTAATATTACAACTGTTGATTGATGACATCCCATACATACAACTTTAACTAATTCTGAAATGTTAAACACCTTTCTGTTTCTCTTTTCAGGGCAAAAGCACAAGATTTAATTCGAGGCACAGCCTGCGACGTATAATGCGTACATAAAACATTGTTGTTTAGATATAAGTAAACATGTCTAAAATGGAGCATTTATTTTTAAATAAAATTGCCTACTGTAGTTTTGACAAGTTTTCTTCTGCTTATTTTATTTCCTAGCTAGGTATGTTGGGGTTTGTTTCCGGTGAATGTTGTTAATTTTCTTTGTTAATGTTTGTCTATGTTTGTTTGTTAATGTTTTTAATTTTCACATTTTATTATTCTGTTCAATATTTTGTATAAATTTAAGTTCTTCTACCTGTGTAAGTAGGTATATGGTAATTTTACTTTATTTAACAATAATACAACTATACCTATACAAACTTATTTTCGCGTGTATAACATCTTATGTAATGATTTAAAAATGTAATTATTCAGGCAACGCCCCGTGGGCACAAGCTAGGATCTTAAAATATATCTATTTTTTTCGTATATTACCACATTTTTAGTGGAAGTTACCCTAAAACCTTGGTTAGTACCTTAAACCCAGATCTAGGACAGATTGTAATCTGACAGTACTTAGTAAATAATAAATAATATTGATATCACAAAACCATTTGATAACCTCATGTCACTAAGTTAAAGGGCTAAGTTATAGGGATGTGATCACTATCGATAACGTCGACACAACAATTTGTCGGAGACATCACGTAGAAAATATACCTAAAAACAACATGTCGTGGATTAGAAAAAACCTTCTTTTTTGTCGTCGGTAAAGAAACTTAGATTGACACTATCATTACAGAAAGCAAGAATCTAGTTATTAGTTAAAAAATCTAAAAAAAGGCATAAAAAAATTCCAAATTTAAAACAAGTTAATGGACCTACACATCTTTAGCTACGTTATAACAACAAAAAGTTAAACATAGCTTCTTAACCATAGCTATACAATTGTCAGGGCCTCGATTCAGCTATTTTAAATGCATGTCAGTGGTCAGTGTACTTGTCATTGTGCCTAATTTTCGTATTCAGATAAGCCTACAATAAAATCTCATTGAACTCTCGAAGAGAATGATCGTAATGATAGTTAGCAGAATGCCAATTATCGTAAAAATGACCAAATGAAGCAAGTTATTCGTTCAATTCAAGCAACTCTTAAATAGCTGAATCGAGGCCCAGACTGATGCACCTTTGTCAAGGTCAACCAGTTTTAACAACTGTATATAACTATGAAGTGCATACGTAAGCACTTTTTATAGCTATTGAGTTTTCCCTATAATATTAGCTGTGAATTCTTCGAAATTTTTGACCGCAACGCAACTTACTGTTTAAATAATGTACGGAGAATGATTTTGCTTTAAACAAAATATATATAACTGCCGCGTTGGCCTAGTGGTTCGAAGCGCGACTGCTACGCTAGAGGTCTTGGGTTCGATTCCCAAGTCGACCAAGGTGTTATTGGGTTTTTCTATGAAATTCTCAGTAGCAGGTCGGAGTTTGGATTTGTGCCCGGTTAGTGGCAATAGGCTCGCCCCGGCGAACTGTGGGTGTACATTGGTACACCTCTGCCTAACCCTTCGGGGATACAGGCGTGATGGTATGTTATGTTCATGGTATGTTATGTTTAACAGAATAAGACAATTTCGGGTTAGTTACACAATTTATTATCTCCATAACTCATTAACCAACTGCCTCGTTGGCCTAGTGGTGCTAAGCGCGACTGCTACGCTAGAGGTCTTGGGTTCGATTCCCAAGTCGACCAAGGTGTTATTGGGTTTTTCTATGAAATTCTCAGTAGCAGGTCGGAGTTTGGAATTGTGCCCGGTTAGTGGCAATAGGCTCGCCCCCTATTACATGGGACCTAAACATACCGGCGAACTGTGGGTGTACATTGGTACACCTCTGCCTAACCCTTCGGGGATACAGGCGTGATGGTATGTTATGTTATGTTATGTTATAACTCATTAACAGGAGGACCAATTTTTATGATTTGCGGATTTGCGGATTTGTGTGGGTCCCGAATAACTATCAAAACAGCAAGAATACACGGGAAATAAAATGGGTGAAGTCAAGACATGCTAATGTAAATATATACAAATTCGGGTTAGTTACACTATTTATAATTAATCTATAACTCATTAACAGGAGGACAAATTTCTATGATTTTTGATTTGCGGTTTTGTGTGGGTATTATTTTGATAGTTATTCGGGATAACTATCAAAATAATGCAATCTAATACACGGGAGAAAATATGAGTGAAGTCATGAGGCATAGCTAGTATGTATATTATGAATGCGAGTCTCTTTGCTGTCTGTTCATTTTCAGAGCCAACGGACTTGATCAATTATGATAAAACCAATTATGATAAAACTTGCCAAAGGGCTCGCTTCTACTCCGAAAGGACACATGTAACAGTTAAGTGGGCTAATTTTGTTCTACATAGGCATAGTTAAAGCTAATCAAAGCATCTTGAAATCTTTTGCAGTCGTAGGTTATAAAATTCGAATAATTGTTTTTATACGATTTTTAACCGACTCCAAAAAAGGAGGAGGTACTCAATTCATCTGTATTTTTTTATTCGTGTTACCTCGTAACTTTCGACTGTGTGAAGCGATTTTGATAGTTATTTTTTATTCGAAAGCTCTTGCTTCCCGTGTGGTCTTATTTCCAATTGGTCCAGTTTTGACATTGGGATTTGGGATCCATAAGAAATAAATATAAGACTTATTTTAAAGTCTGTATTTTTGAACAGCTTACCGTTATGTTATCTCAAAAACAAAAAATACATAAACACATCTATTTGGAAAAACATGAATCATAATTTTAAGAGTTGCTTGAATTGGCCGAATGACCTGCTTCATTTGGTAATTTTTACGATAATTGGCATTCTGATAACTGTCGTTACGATCATTCTCTTTGAGAGTTCAATGAGATTTTATTGTAGGCTTATCTGAATACGAAAATGAGGCACAATTACAAGTACACCGACCGACCACTGACATGCATTTAAAATAGAATCGAGGCCCTTATGTCAGACCGCCCTTGACAACATAGGATTCCCCTCATTCAGAAAACATAAAACGAATGTATAGTTTTTGTTTATACTTACTATTAACATTGTCTGACATAATCATATCTGCTAACATACCCACAAGTAAGCAAAAAGTTTTAGTGATGTGAATATATTGGTTTCTTAGGTTTACGCGAATATTTAGACATTGAAATTAATCTGGATAATGGATTTTGTCGCGGTGTCTGCCTGTCTCAATGATACCTGCAAAGGTGTCGAAATGTCGGGGGCCCGATGCCGCTATTTTAAGTCAGTGAGTGGCGGGTTAATAAACGCTCCTGTGTACTTGTTTTTGTGCCTAATTTTCGTATTCAGATAATTTTAGTTTAATGACAAATGTACACCTACTTGCCACTGTTGTCATTGTAGGATTGCAAGGGACTGTTCTTATCTGAATACGAAGATTAGGCACAATAACAAGTACACTGGAACGTTTATTAACCCGCCACTCACTGACTTAAAATAGCGGCATCGGGCCCCGGGACCTAAAATCTAAAATAAACCGCGACAAATCCGTAAAAAGTAGTTTTATTTAATTTTGATGTGAATATTTTAATATTAAATGTCGATTTTCGGTAGGTATCCAAAATGTTGTAACGTATGAATAAAAAACGACGGGTATTATACGTTTGACTTGTCTGTGTTCGTGTGGATGTCTGTCTGTGGCATTTTAGCTCCCGAACTAGCTATAATTTGTAAAGATCTGGTTTTTATTAAGAGATTTATGCAAAATTGTAAACAAAAAAATTATAGTTATATACGTTAATTTGCTAAAAAATATGTGCATTTTGCAGTTTACCGTTAGATAAAACTAAGCTTCTCCTTTAGAAAAACAATGTTTTTACTGCTATTTAAATATAACCATTAGAAAACTGTAAATACAATCACCAATTTCAATGTTCGAAAACAAACAACGTTTAGAAATGCTTGGTCAATTATTTTATGCAAATAAATTTAAGATTTCTAGTCTAATATTTACATAGCCAAACATACTTGACGTGCCTGTTGGTCTAGTGGTTAGTGACCCTGACTGCTATACCGGAGGCCGTGGGTTCGATTCCCACCCAGGACAAATGTTTGTGTGATGAGCACGATCATTTGTTCTGTGTCTGGGTGTAATTTATCTATAATAATGTATGTATTTAGAAATATAAAAGTAAGTTTATCAGTTGTCTGGTTACCATAACACAAGCTCTGCTTAGCTTGGGATCAGATAACCGTTTGTGAGCTGTCCTGGAATATTATTATTATTATACTTCAGTATACTATGAGAAAAGTAGATAATAATATGTATTTAAGGTCATCAGATATAATAAAAGTTTTCGTACTTACCCAGGTGTATTTAAATTATAATGAAAAATCTGAATAAAAGCTTTATTTACATAATTAATAAGTAATCATTTTTGATAGTAAAAACAAATAATCAGCATAAAAAATATTAATATTACCTATACTTATAAGAATATAAACAAATATGATCTACTTAAAATCACAATAATATCATACAGTTTTTTTCTTAAGATCAAACTCGTTTTCAACTATCGATACAATTTTTTATCGACACTGCCCGTCACTATTAAAACGTCGGGTCATGCGGACATTAGAATTCTAGTTAGTCAGAGAATACATCGTTTTTCTAACGGACGTCTATTTAATAATGTAATAATAATTATTTATTTAATAATAGGTGTCTCTAGTTTAATAATAGTAACAAATAATTAAAAGTGTCTGAAATAATATTGTGTGTGGTTATTGTGATAATAATTTTCATAAAAATTATAAATAAAAAAGGTAAGTTTATAATGGACAAAAAATAAGTAATTGGTATGCTGAGACAGTTTGGCTAAGTCGAGAGAATGAAGGAAGAACGATTGACAAAAAAAAGTATAAGGCGAATGTGAATGAAAAAAGGCCAGAACAAGAGCACCATAAACCGAACAGCATGTATGAAGGGAATAATGAAAGTGGACGAAGCGAAACAAGTGTGTAAGGATCGTAGCAAGTGGAAAGAAGTGGTCTCTGCCTACCCCTACAAGGGAAAGAGGCGTGATTATATGTATGTATGTATGTAAGTTTTTAAATGAATTTATTTTTGGTAGAATAGATGATAAAAACTTTTTGGTAGTACATAATTTAATCAAAAGGGTTGTTTTTGAAACTTCTCTGTTACCTATCGTAAGTTAAATAGTTATTCTAGATTTAATATTTTTATGAAACTACCCTCTATCCTAAATAATTATAATCTGATACAAACTCAAGAACTGTAAACAATAATATAAATGTTTTTTTACGTTTACTGAACGGATTTGTATGCAAAAGGTTGCAGGTTCGAATCCAGACAACTACACATGTGAATTTTTCAAAAGTTATATGTACTTTCTTAATTATTCTAAGACTCCACTGACAAACAGTGAAGAAAGATCATGAGGAAAATTGGAATCTGAAATCGGCAGCAGTGAGCAAGCGTGGTGATCAATGCTCGCGCCTTCTCTATGTGGGAAGAGGCCTGTGCCCAGCAGTGGGACGTTTATAGGCTGGAATTATTATTATTAGTTATTTATATCACGTGCTTTTTGCATAGATATATGCTTAAAACTCTTGACCTGAATGCTCGTATTTTTATTTTTTAATTACGGTTCTCTCGTTTTGGCTTCATGTCACTTCAAAACTTAATTTATTTTTTTGTTTTTCTAGTTTTCTTTACCTATCTTTTCACCACATAACCTTTTTTATTATCTTTTTCAGTGAACAATGACGTATTTACTATTCTTTCCGCTATTATTTCTTCTATCCGTACCTGTGTCGCCTCAAAGAAGAAACACTATCGGCAAATTCAATGAAGTATTCGCTTGGAAACAACTAACTTATGATATAAATGGGATTATGGGTATGTATGTCTTAAAGTTAGAACTTCTTATGTATAAAATTCTCGTGTCACAATGTTAGTTACCATACTCCTCCTAAACGGGTTGACCGATTTTAATGAAATTTTATATGCATATTCAGTAGGTCTGAGAATCGGCTGTTATCTAGTAGGTAGTAGGTAGGTGCTAGGTAGAAAAAATTGCATTGCAACGCATGCCGGGCACAGCTAGTAAATAATAATAATATTCCGGGACAACACACACAGTTATCTGATCCCAAGCTAAGCAGAGCTTGGCTAAATAGACAAAACGTTCACACGGTTGGCCATATTTTTCAAGCTGTTTCTGTAAAATAATTGTTATAGGTACCTAATGAATGAATACCATATCAAGTAAGTATAGTTTTGCCCAGCTGTGGGATGAATTAGGTTAACGTGGTACATAGATACTATACCTACCTATGTATTATTTTTAAATCGATTGCTAAGTCATGGATTTATTAAATTGTTTTATATACCTTTTTGCATTATTTTTAAACGTTGTTTATTTAAGTATAGTTACGCCACATATTTTAATTACTTTAATAAGTAGATAGTTATCAGTTAAACATTACATACAGAGTGTTACAGAAATGCTAGGCCAAATTTGAAACATTTCTTCTGCAAATAAAAATAATAAACAAATAAATAAATGCGGACAACATCACATACATTACTCTGAACCCAAAGTAAGTAGCTGAAGCACTTGTGTTATGGAATTTACAAACACCCAGACCCGAGGCAATGTAGAAAAGTAAGACATTTAAAAGTCTCTTCTTTAAATCTAATACAAGAACAAACAAAGACTAAAATTAAATCTTATATAGATAAATAAAACTAACACGCGTCAAAATACTCATCGTCATCCTTGTCAATGGCGGGAAACGTGCCCAGAAGGCTGGCAGCATTGCCACGTTGAATGGCTATGCCGATTCTCTGTGCAAGGAACAAACCAGCTCTCTGATCACGAGTAGAGTCTACCAAACGTTTTGACAGTTCAATGTAGAAAAGTTGGTTTCTACATTGACCCGTCCGGGGATCGAACCCGGAACCTCAGAGCTAGCGACACCTTGAAACCGGTGCGTACGCCACTCGACCACGGAGGTCGTCAGAAATAAACATCTTTATTAAAAAACCATAGGTAGACAAAAAGTTGACCATAACGTTAAAAGATTTTCTCAAGTCTGACATGGTTCTGGAGATTAGCGTGTTTAAATAAACAATCGGTAATATTATTGGCGAGAAGAGGTGCCTTACCTTCTATCATAGGTAAATTTTAATAATCTTATAATCAACATGGCTATTTAAATACAGTTATTATAGCTATATAAATCACTAATAACTTTAATTTATGATAATAAAAATAACTGTTAAATATTCTAACCGTTTAAAGTTATTTACATTTAACCCAATAAATAACCAAATATTTTGAAGAGGTCAAAATAATGGAATAAAAAAATACCCCTCTTAATAATAAATTATATTATTTGCTAGCTGAGCCCCATGGTTTCTCCCGCGTTCTTCCCGAAAATCGGAACAAATTCGAAGTTTCATCGATCTTTTTAAGCCCAAAAGTTAATGTTATTGGTTAAAAGCTACATGGGGGTAAAAACTTTTTAAATCGGCTAGCTATGTTGAAGATTTGCTGGAGAAATCAGACAGACAAGCAGAAATTCTAAATTAAAAAAAAATGGTGAACAGTCATCGGTATTATACAGGGTGTTATAAAAACCCTGTCCGATCCGTTAAGGTGTTGTTAGGTATCGATATCTGATTACATCAGTATAGAAAAAAAAATGGAAAAAAGAAAAAAAAATATAACCTAAAAAAATAAATTTAATATTTTATTCGGGCATGTGATTGTGAGCCCCATATAGTCCCTTTCGGGTCGGTCAGGGTTTTCTTAACACCCTGTACAAAAAACTGACCTTAAAAAACCTTTAAAAAAAAAATTGGCGTTAAAAACAGACACCGTAATTTTATTTATTTAGGTACAATTAATTAATCAATGATTAAAATTGCAAATAACTATAAATGTTTAATACTTATAGGTATAATAAATACGACACAATAGTAAATAGGTACCTCATAGGTACAAATTATAATATTCAATTAGATATATCATAAAACATGTAGCTACCTAATAAATAAACCATTATTTATCAAGGTTTGATCAAGGATATATCGATAATAAAAGAGGTAACATCTCTATTAATAGCTATTATTTCAAAACATACGTAATCAACCATCCATCTTTTCTTGAATAATTGCTACGAACGCTCTTGAGGCTACTTTCAAGCAAGAAAACATTAAAATCGGTTCACCCGTTTAGGAGCTACAATGCTACAATGAAAGTTAATTATTTAATACGACGTCCTCAGTGGTCGAGTGGCGTACGCACCGGTTTCAAGGTCTGAGGTCCCGGGTTCGACCCCTGGTCGGGTCAATGTAGAAATCAACTTTCCTACATTGTCTCGGGTCTGGGTGTTTGTGGTACCTTCGTTGTTTCTGAATTCCATAACACGCGTGCTTTAGCTACTTACTTTGGGTTCAGAGTAATGTGTGATGTTGTCCGCATTTATTATAAACTTAACATACGAGATTGGTACTACGAGTACACTACATTTTTCTTATTTCCACCCCTTCATTTGCAAAAAATAGTCTTGTTGTCTTTGTTTATTTTTTTTACTTCTATTTGTATGATAAGTTATGTTTTCTTACTCTGTAGTTCTGTAGGTACCTACAACTTAACATACTTATAAGTATAAAATGAAATCGCGTCTGCTCTCTATTCGCTTAGATATTCTAAACTACTCAACAGATTTTAATGCAGTTGTCAGCAATAGATAGAGTCACTCAAGAGGAAGATTTATAAGTTGTATAATACAAGCATATTGTAGGATAGAATAGCTGAGAAATTCTGGGAAACGTGCGAAGCCTGGACGGGTTACTAGTATGTATAAACCTTCGTCTTTCACCTACATTTAAATACATTGACTTATCGACTGACCTATTGGTCTAGTGGTTAGTGACCCTGACTGCCATACCGGAGGTCGTGGGTTCGATTCCCACCCAGGATAAATCCTTGTGTGATGAGCACGATCATTTGTTCTGTGTCTGGGTGTAATTTATCTATAATATATTATGTATGTATTTAGAAATGAATAAGTAGGTATGTTTATCAGTTGTCTGGTTATCATAACACAAGCGCTGCTGCTTAGCTGCTTAGCTTGGGTTCAGATAACCGTGTGTGAGTTGTCCCGAAATATTATTATTATTATTTGGGAAAAACAGATAAGGATACCATACTATGTGTAAATTCAATAGAATTTGAAATACAACAAAAACGGTTAGACAAAACAGTAAAGTTTTTTATAAGGAAATATGCTACTATTAAAGTTGATTATACATATATAAACAATAGATCGATGACATCATTTCCTAGTAAATAATAATATGTAGGCACGTATAGTTTATGTTAAAAACCATGTTATTTGACGACCTCCGTGGTCGAGTGGCGTACGCACCGGTTTTCAAGGTGTCGCTTGCTCTGAGGTCCCGGGTTCGATCCCTAGACGGAAAAATATTGAAAATCTCTTTTCTACATTGCCTCGGGTCTGGATGTTTGTGGTACCTTCGTTGTTTCTGAATTCCATAACACGCGTGCGTCAGCTACTTACTTTGGGTTCAGGTTTATGTGATGTTGTCCATATTTATTTATTTATATGTTTAGAATTTAATTAGAGATAAGATAACATAGATATTTGTATTTAAATACAATAAGAGAACAAACTAAAAGTTTAGAAAGAATAACCTAAAGTTAAGATTTTCAAAAGATTGAATAGGCCCTGAATTGGCTGTCATACATAGATCTTTGGCAGTCGTTAAGTCAATTCTGACAACCAGTCTTACTATGGGATACTGTGTTTCCCAGTAAAATGGGTTGTGTAGGCCAGATAGGCAGTCGCTCCATGTAAAATACGGTATTCAGCTGAATCCGGTAAGACCGGTAGCCGACCCAAACATAGTTGGGAAAAGGCTCGGGAGATGATGATGATGTATAGGTCCCGAATTATTTTAGGGAAATAATTTAAGAAATATTTTAAGAACGCTTAAGAATTACATGTTTTTGTGTACTACTCGTCATTGTACAATAAATTATTTCCTTAAAATAATTCAGATAACATTGTTTTATAAAATACCTACCAAAAAATATTTTTTTACCTTCAAAGTTAATTAATTATACACACAAACCTTCCTCTCAAATCACTCGATTCATTGGTGAGAACTATATGAAAATCCGTTCGGTGGTTTTTGAGTTTATCGGATTCAGATAGACCTTACTGTGGGATACTGTTACCCAGTAACATGTGTTGTGGAGGTCAGATAGACAGTCGCTCTGTAACATACGGTATTCAGCTGTCGGTGAGACTGGAAGCCGACCCCAACATAGTTTGGGGAAAGCTACGCAGAAGACTTTATTTTATAATTATGTGTTTTTAACCCCCCACGCAAAAAGGCTGTCGATCTGTTTGTCAGTCTGTGGCATAGTAGCTCCTCAATGATTTTACCGATTCTAATGTATTAACTTTTAAACTACAGTAATATTATTCAACGGGAATAAGCGCGTACATGCGATTGTAATGTGTTTTTTTTTCCTCGTGATCGAGATGGTTCTTAACTATAATCTATGAAGATCTTTTGTATTTTAAAAGTTTTTAGTAATTTTATAAAATTGGTTAGGTTATTTTTTTATTTATGGCCATATACCTAATGATAATATTAATGTGTGTTATTATATTTCAGTATTACAAGACCGGTCTGCCGGCGAGGATTTGGTCGGAGGCAATAGAGAGAGAAGATCTGCTGACAGAGTATATTTTAACTACAAGAATGAAGAAGATAGAAATTGGGAGCAAAGTAAGTTATACCTATTTGCTATAGTGGTTGTCACATAAACGGATGATCTGTCAGTTACATCATATTACAGTAGAACGCCGATTATCCGAAGGCCCATTTACCGAATGCCAATTATCCGAATTTTTAATTGTTTTACCAAGTAATTTTTCTTTTGTTTTGTTGTTAAAAGTTGGTACTCGATGAAGTCCAGATTCATTTCAACAGTTATAATTCAAAGCCAAGGGCAAGACACGTAGAACGACGGGTGCGTAGAACAGTGTTTGTGAAACTTAATAAAGTAAAGCCCCACTAAAAACCATTTTTACACCCGCATCACCGAAAAACGAGTTAAATAGTGATAATTGTCATTACAACACGTATAAAGCTAGAGGCAAGACACGTAGAACTGTGTTTGTTAAACTTAATAAATTTTATTCTGTGTGACAATTCGTTTTTTTTTATTATCAGTGTATGTCCGATTATCCGAATCGACCCCGGTTCCAATTAATTCGGATAATCGACATTCCTCTGTATTAAAAAAAAAGTAACACTACACTATTTATAAATTAAGAACGTTGCGCACTGTGGTCTGTGGTTTCTATTTCCACTACGTATAGCAGTATAACTATAAAAACATAGTTTTTTTATATTAAACACAGGTTTTGTATACTTATATGCAATCAATAACTAATGGACATACTTATATTTTGTTTTTCTAGGACCTATATGGAGTGATAATCCGACAGAATCACCCACAGTTTCGACGGTGAATCCAAACGGTGAGGTTCCTTTTATTAAGCTTATTAACCGACTTCAAAATGAGAAGGTTCTCAATTCGTCCATGTACTTTTTTGTTTGTTATGCGATAAATACGGCAATAGTCGATTTAAAAATATATACCTATGTATATATAATGTAACTATTTTGTCATCGATGGAGTATCCTCAGAAATGGTACCATTTAAAATTTCATTAAATTCTATTCGTTTGACCATTGCCGTCAAATATTATTTCAGAAATAAAGTGAATGAATTATTAAATAGTTTTTTTGTTGCAATATCATCATCATCTCCCTGCCCTGTTCCCAATTATTTGGGGTCGGCGCAATGCGTATTCAGCTTCCATTCATCTCTACAACTTGTCATCTCAGTATTCATTCCTTTATTTCTCATATCATCTTTCACACAATCCATCCATCTCTTTTTTGGTCTTCCTCTGCATGTATACCCATCCACATTCATACTCATAACTCGTCTAGTTACGTGACTTTCATCCCTCCTCATCACATGTCCATACCACGACAAACGGTGACCTCTCAGCTTTTCATTCACGGGCGCTACTTTCAAGCTTCCTCTAATATACTCATTTCTTATCCTATCGAATCTCGTTACTCCAGTCATCCATCGAAGCATTCTCATTTCAGCAACATTTGTTGCAATATATTTCTGCAATATGTTTCTGTAAAACGCTATTTTTTCAGATGAAATTGGCAGATTTTTCATTCAATACAACAACGTACCGATGGGAGCAGAAAAAGTTGGCAACAGGCTGTTTATAACTATACCAAGAAGAAGATTTGGTAAGCTAAACGTATAAATAATTGTAATCTATACTTATAATAAATCTGTAGAAGTAAAAATTCTGTACATTGAAAATATCAAAAAAATAAATGGCGGGGGGTGTTACTAGACCGACACCGAAACCAAAAGTGTGAAAAAAAAAAATTTTGTCTGTCTGTCTGTCTGTTTGTTCAGGTATCACGCAAAAACTACCGGTTCGATTACGATGAAACTTGGTATAATTATTCTTTATTATCCTGGGCATCACACTGGGTAGTTTTTAAACAATAAATAACAAACTTAATTTTGCGGTTAAAAACTCATTGATAAGTTTCGTCATCCACGCGAACGAAGTCGCAGGCACAGCTAGTTAATTAATAATTAGATAAACTCCTCTGTGGATCTGAAAGCACATAAATCCAAGTGCATATTTTTTTAACCGTTTTCAGAAGGAGGACGTTTTCACTTTATCTGCATGTTTTTGTGTGTTTGTTTTGCGATAGGTATAATTTATGGGGATCGATTTCGAATAATATTTTAGTCTTAATACTTCAGAGCTGGTTCCATATAAATTTCATTGACGTCGGTTTTTCTTTTGCCATTAATGTTTAGGGTCAGCGCAGACAGAGGAGCGCAGCGGAGAGGATTTTGTTAACGCACTTAAAAATAAACTTTAAAATTATTACAATAAAGTGCATAAATGCTTGAACCTGACAAAAAATACTAGCGTGTCCTCGAAGATACGCGGGAGATATTATTATTATTATTATTTAGATTAGTCTTTACTGCTTCTACTACTGTGGTTTTGAATTTTTTTAAACATTTTTAATGTGAGGAGCATGATCATTTGTTCTATATTGTAATTAATCTATAATAATATGTACGTATATATAAATATGTTAATCAGTTCACAGTTGTTGTCTGATTACCATAAATGTCGCAAGTTGTCTGCTTACTTTGGGATCAGATGACCGTGTGTGAGTTGTCCCAGGATTGTCCCATTATTGTTATTTGCGTATAATTTTACCCAACATCCTCGTATTTCAGGTATACCGGCTACCCTCAATTACATCGACCTGTCGACCCGCGCTCGCTCACCGTCGCTGACGCCCTACCCAGATATGCAGACATCAAGGTCTATCGTATCGGTGTACCGCACTAGGGCTGATGAATGTGGACGCTTGTGGATGGTCGATACGGGGACCATTGAGATACCCAGTAAGACTGGCTTTTATTAGACACTTAAAATGCAGAATTTTCAGTTTCGTGGTAAAACATTAAAACATTAGACATTCGGTTTGTTGTTTGTTTTTTCATCGGTTTTCGAATCGGACAAATTTGAAGTTTTTTTTGTCAAATTTTATTTAATTGCTATTATTTGTTATGTACAAATAATAATAAAGTTAAGTCAATTCTCGCTCCATGTAAAGTACGGTATTCAGCTGAATCCGGTAAGACTGGTAGCCGACCCCAACATAGTTGGGAAAAGGCTCGGGAGATGATGATGATGATTTGTTATGTACAACTTTATGTATTACGGGCAATAGATAAATAATAATACTAGCCTTAATTAATTTCCATCTCCACACAGCTGGTTTATTTCTGACCATTACAAACACATTTTTCTTTTTTTATGCCATTTAGAGCTTCATTCAAATATTAAATTTAATAAGAACCAAGGCATATATAAATAGATAACAATTCAATTACAGGTCCTCGATTTTTGGTACCCTTCACACTTGCAGCTTTTTCTGATTCCAATTTCCATTAATTTCTAATCTTCCAAATTCCAAAGCTAACTATCAAACTGCCTCGTTGGCCTAGTGGTTCTAAGCGCGACTGCTACGCTAGAGGTCTTGGGTTCGATTCCCAAGTCGACCAAGGTGTAATTGGGTTTTTCTATGAAATTCTCAGTGGCAGTCGGAGTTTGGATTTGTGCCCGGTTAGTGGCAATAGGCTCGCCCCCTATTACATGGGACCTAAACATACCGGTGAACTGTGGGTGTACATTGGTACACCTCTGCCTAACCCTTCGGGGATACAGGCGTGATGGTATGTTATGTTAACTATCAAACTCTGCATTTCAGATAACCCAAGATACTTGCAGCCTCCAGCGATCGTTGTCTACGACTTGGAGACGGACAGACAGATTCTTAGGTATACACTGAAGAGTTCTGACCTACCTGCCAATAATACGCCTACAGGTAAGATATAGATATAATAAAGAAAGAATAGACATTTATAAACACACCAAAGACAGAGACTTTTGTCCAAAAAATATATGCGTAATTTCATCCAAAAATATGGTTTTTATTTGTCGGGGATTTAATTATTAACCGAATTAAAAAGGAGAATGTTATAATTCGACTGTATGCTTTTTTAACCCCAGATGCAAAAACGACTGGGTGTTATAAGTTTGACGTGTATGTGTGACCGCCATGACAGCCATGATGCGGTTCTTTTATTTGAAATCTGACGTGATAGAGATGATTTTTAGCTGTAATTTTTGAAGATTAATGTTGATTGTCGGGGTGTCATATTTTCCAACCGACTTCAAAAATAAAAGGTTCTCAATTTGTCTGTATCTTCTTTTAATGATTATTATTTTTGCACTAGCTGTGCCAGCGACTTCGTTCGCGTGGATGACGAAACTTATCAATGAATGACGAACTTATTACTATTGATTGTAGCGTGATGAAAAGAATACTATAACCTGCCCAGGAGTATGAAGAATAATTGTACCAAGTTTCGTTAAAATCCGTCGAGTAGTTTTTGTTTCTATAAGGAACATATAGACAGACAGACAGACAGACAAAAATTTTACTGATTGCATTTTTGGCATCAGTATCGATCACTAATCACCCCCTGATAGTTATTTTGAAAATATATTTCATGTACAGAATTGACCTCTCTACAGATTTATTATAAGTACTTATAGATATACTTATGTTACACGATAACTACTTACATTGATTATTGATAGATTTCTAAAATTCTTATCGATAGGATACCTACAACTGAGGTGGTCCCATATAAACTTCATCAAAATCGATCCAGATATTTTGATTTTTTTTTTTGACGTTTATTTACAATAAAATAGATTATGATATTTATCGTTTTTCTTATACACTTAATAAAGATATGTCCTGTTTTTCCACAGGTTTAGCATCAATCACAGTTGTCTTAAAGAATGGCGACTGTACCGACGCGTACGCATACATCGCGGACGTGGTGACGTACGGAGTGATAGTATACTCCCTGAAGCAAAACGATAGCTGGCGACATGCGCATAATTATTTTCATTTTAATCCCACGGCTGGGAATCTGAGGGTTGCGGGTGAGTTTGGTATTTTTTTTTTTCGGTCCCCCTGCTGGGCAAAGGCCTCACCCAAAATCTTCCATTCAACTTTATTTTATCACGAAAAAATAATTATAAATGTGGATAACATCACATACATTGCTCTGGACTAAAGTAAGTAGCTAAATCACTTGTTTTATGGAATCCAAAATGGAATCAGAGACAACGAAGACACCAAAAATAATTAGACTCAAGATAATCTAAAAAAGTGGTTTTTACACAGACTGGTCCGAGGCTCGAACCCGGTACCTAAAAGTTAGCGATACCTTGAAAACCGGTGTGTCCGCACTCGACCAAGGAGATCTTCAACGGTAAAAGTCTAGAAGCCGAAGAAAAATTTCATTTTTTTTTTATCAATTCATTTTATAAATATCGTAATTAAAATGAAAAATAAGGCAATAAAATGTTTATTAAAACTTTACCTCTTCATACCCTTACTTTTACAAAACCAGCCGTGTATTTTATTTTCTTAAAACCTAACAGACAGATAAACAGTCATATACCTAAGTAATATATATCATAATTCTAGTTATTGACGGGCCTGTTGGTCTAGTGGTTAGTGACCCTGACTGCTATACCGGAGGTCGTGGGTCCGATTCCCACCCAGGACAAATGTTTGTGTGATGAGCACGATCATTTGTGCTGTGTCTGGGTGTAATTTTTTCTATAGTATGTATTATTATGTATGTATTTAGAAATATATAAGTATGTTTATCAGTTGTCTGGTTACCATAACACAAGCTCTGCTTAGCTTGGGATCAGATAACTGTGTGTGAGTTGACCCAACATATTATTATATTTCCTCCCATTTCCTACCAGGTCAATCTTTCCAATGGAACGACGGCGTCTTCAGCGTGGCTGTAGGTCCAGCAGGTCCTGGCGGCTGCAGAGACCTGTACTTCCACCCCATGGTCAGCAGCCAAGAGTTCTCCGTGTCCTCCTGCGAACTGGAGAGGAGGGAGACCAATCAGACTGCTTTTACTGTGAGTGGGAACCTTAAATTGAACATATTTGCTACTAGATATTTGGTCTAGTGGTAAGTGACCCTGACTGCTAATTTAGTGTCGTGGTTTCGATCTCCACCCAGGACAAATCTTTGTGTGATCAATTGTTATGTGTCTGGGTGTGATTACCTATAAGAAAAATAATAATAATATATAATCCTGCCGCTGAGATAATGCGTTTCTGACACATGTGTTTGATTAATAAGTGGAAATAAGTAACCCTATACATATATGTATGTTTATCAGTTGTCTGGTTACCATATCTATATTATATCAAACCAAGTCAGGCTTGTTGCATAACATTCATGATTTTTGACATTCCCTGTATAGCAGAATAAATAAAAATACTTAATATTCATTTCATTTCTCACAGGAGCGGGTATTACTTACGCGCTTAACATGGCAGGCCACTAGTTATTATAACTAAATACTAAATAGACACTCAAAAAACGTAACCCTCCTTAAATTAGTCGGTTAATAACCCATTCTTTCCTCCCACAGCTGACAGGTGACCGCGGCACCAACAGCCAGAGTACGATGCACGGCCTCCACCCACCTTCAAAGGTCATGTTCTTCGCGGAAGTAGGGCGCGATGCTGTGACCTGCTGGAACTTGGCCAAACCCCTCACTCCTGGGAATGTGGAGCTGTTGGCGCAGGACCAGCAGCGACTTAGTTATCCCTCTGGTTTGTATTCTAGTAGCGAAATTCCTCTACTCATAAATATAGCTTTGATATTAATAAAAGAATCGAATTCTTTTTTAAATAAAATTAAAACCTGTGCAATACTGCAACCTCGGGGCGATTAAAGGCTGTTATTATTATTATTATTAGTAACTAAATGCTATGAAAGTGTTGACAGCATTTAGATCAAAAATAATTTTCGTTTTTTTTTGTGTTTGTTTGTTCCGGCTAATCTCTAAAACGGCTGCACCGATTTTGACGGGATTTTCACTCGCATATAGGATCAATTACTTATACTACTTTTATTTTAGAAAGGCACTAACGCGGGTATGACTGGGGTGATAACTAATAAGTATAAAATATGTTTTTTTTAGTAACTTTGTCCTTTGCTATTTAAGTTCAGTCAATAGTCCTAAATTGGCCTAAAATTACTGTCTAGTCCAGCCCCCATACAGAATGGACATTTCTTCTTGCACTTACTAACGACGATGGAAATGAAGTTGTTGTATCTGATTTCCATAACACAAGTGCTTTAGCAACTTACTTTGGGTTCAGAACAATGTATGTGATGTTGTCCGCATTTATTTATTTATTTATCTCCCTCGGCGCAATGCGTATTCTGCTTCCATTCATCTCTACAACTCGTCATCTCAGCATTCACTCCTTTCTTTCATACATTTGATACATGATTGTTGACGGCCTGGGTGGCCATTTCATTGATCGAGTCGATAACGCTTGTGAAAATATCACTTATTTATATTTTATGATTTTATTGTAGTCTATACTAGGTCATTGCCGTACGTCGCCGGGGGCGTTATGGTGCTAAGACTTCGGTTGGACCCGTAACGCCGCCGAAAGGCGAAGGATGGCACCAGGTGTTTTGCCGGAGTAGTCGGAGCCTTTCTCAAAGCTCTGGAAGCCCGGACTCTTGCATCCTCAACCCCCTGGGGATGCAAGGCTAGCTCATAAACGAGTTTCACCTGACAAAAAAAAAAAAAAAAAGGTCATTGCCGTACAACGTGGCAATGCTGCCAGCCTTTTGGGCACACTCCCAGTCGACAGCGATGTGGATAAATTGTTTGATGCCTTATTTTAGTTCGTACTTTTATTTAGTTCATAATTTTTCTTATTTCTTGTCTTGTCTAGGCTAGTTTTTATATAATTGTAAATATTTTAAGAACGCTTAAGAATTAAATGACTCTCCTACAGCAATAAAAAAAAAAGTCTATATTTATATGTTCTTGTATGTTTTCAGACCTCCACGTGATAGACGACGAGGTCTGGGTGATGGCGAACACTCTCCCCCGCTTCATCTACTCCAGACTGGACCCTGAGCAATACAACTTCTTTGTTTATAGGTAAGTTACCTTCATTTAACTTTTCCGACTATTCACAGGTTGGAACATTAGATTAACCTCTCGTCTGTCGCAATAAATAAGACAGTAGAATTCAATTGTGTCTCGCGTAGATCTGCGCTTCCGACATACAACGGGTTAAATGTTAATACAAATATCTGTAGGTGAGGAAGGTAATCATTTCACAAAAAATAATGAATAACTAATTTAATCTCTTGTGTGTACATAAATTAGTATTAATACATGAACGTTTAAATAATGTCGTGTTCGCCATGTGAAAATCGAGTGTAAGTAAAGCCAGAAGAATTACTGATTTCATGAATTAGGATCTTTAGGATAGGCCTTACTCTGCAACTTGAGTAGGTAGGTACATCAGACGAGTACCTACAAAATTAGGTTGTGTTAATGGCACCCACCGTGGGGCTCACAGGAATGATCAATGCTTCTCTGTATGAGAGGCTTGCAGTGAGACAGTTACAGGCTGGTGGTATTAGCTTCGGTAATGGCGCCCACCGTGGGGCTCACAAAATTTATCAATGCTCGTTCTCTGTATGAGAGGCCTGCAGTGTGACAGTTACAGGCTGGTGATATTAATGTATTTATTGTATTCCAGGGCAAGAGTAGCAGATCTAATAGCGGGTACCGTCTGTGCTGAGCCCTACGAGACAGGTTCATTTAATCCAGGCGGTTATTATAAGAATCCTTAGATTTTTTTTATAATGTTAAGTATTAATGTTGTAATTATATTATTTTTTGATAACGTTTTGTAATATAATGCTGGCATAATCATTGTTTTTATTTTATATTGAGAAATATAATTAATTATCTATCTACTAATTGACAAGATTCATTAAAAAAGTATTACTCAATTTACCTCATGTCTTATTTCAAGTAAGACAAGGTAAAATAAAGTTTAAATCTTTACGTTTTAGGTCTAGCTTGTTGACTCAATTATAATAACAAAATGGCTGGCTTGGATTAATATCTAATACCTACGAAGATTAATTAAAAAAACGACCATTCATTTGACAAGTCGCAACGCAAAACGCAGCATAACGTGATCCAGCCTTCCTATTGGTCGAAACATACGCTGTATTTGACTACGTTACGCAGTGGCTGCTGAGATTGGCCGAACTCGCGATGGCGCACTAAATAGGTATAGGACATTATAGGAGAAAAGCGCGGTGCGCGCGGGAAAATAAAACAGTTTATAAAACTTTTTTACTTATAATTAGTTAAGAATGTCATGAAAACAGAGGAGTTCAATATATTTATTAGGTACTAGGAACTACTAAGAACTCTCTAGAAACGCATCAACAGTGTTATGTGTCCTCGCGAGCCGCAGCAGACGCGCGGTGCGGTCGGGCGCGGCGAGCCAGTCGCGGCCGCCGCGTGACGTCACCAGCCGCCCGATCAACCACCGCATCAGCTCTAGCTTGTCGACTAGCGTGCGGAGTTTTCTGTAACAATATTAATTAAATAAATGAACATAATGAAGTATAGAAAATATACCCGAAAAAACTATTCGTTTTCACATAAGAGTGTATTTAAAGTAACCGCCATTTTCACCGCCACTTCTCGGCTTTTCATTATGTATTTTGACGTCAGAGTCTAGGTCTACGAAAACTATAACACACTGGATGGATGGCATTTGAAGTCATATTAGTTCTGAACAACGGCGTTGAGTTTTGACCGTTCATAAACACCGCGTGAATTTTTTAAGTTATTGAATAATTGAAATACATAACGAATCATTATGACGTATGAATTAGAATTGCAATAGCTAGATTTTAAAGAGAAATAAGTTTATCAAACGTACATGACCTTGTACATGACATACTATTTACATGTGGGACTATACTTAGCCCCTAAATAGATTTTAAGACAACCTGTCTTTGGGGCATATGGCAGTCAGTACATGTAAAAATGATGATGATGCCCTCCCAGACGTGTCCGTCGACGACGACACCCTGTCAATCTCCGGCAATCTGTCTTCGCTCATGAGCCCGGGAGTGACTTGCGAAGCCGAATTTGTTTTTAAGAACTCGGTCACATGAAGCACAGTGGAGCTCTCATGTAAAATATAGTTATCGGTAAGACCGAAAGCCGATCCCAACATATCCCATTAAAAATGCCACAATCACTCACTTATACAGTGGCCCCGTCACATCACAGTCCTCCTCTTGGTCTCCGTCCCTCAGCTCCCGTAGCTGATGCAACTCACTGTCCCACAGTGTCTGTACCGCTGCCAACTCTTCCTCTTTCTCATGTAGTACAGCATCCAGGTGGCGGAGCTGGGATTCCGTGTGACGGAAGTCTTTGAGGCTCTGGATTATGTTTCTGGAAAGATATTTGTCATATTGACTGGCCTGTTGGTCTAGTGATTAGAGACCCTGACTGCTATACCAGAGGTTGTGGGTTTAATTCCCACCCAGGACAAATGTTTGTGTGATAAGCATGATCATTTGTTCTGTGTCTGGGTGTTATTTATCTACTACTTACTTCTTCTTCTTCTAAATGCAAAAGGAGGAATGAAATAACTTTAATGTTTTCCAATGTTATACTGAGTAAACAAATTTATATTATTTTTGTAAGCAGAACTAAATGTGTTAATCAGCCCTTTTGATATTTAATTTCATGATTTAAATTCATAATTTTTTTATGTACCATATTTCATGAGAACAGCTTTGATACAGATTTTGACATTATTATTTATTAACTAATAATAATGATTGTTCTGAACGTCGGCAATGTATTCACAAAAACCTACATGTTGGGTACCAATGTGCATGTATTACTATGTAAAATATCTTATCATACAATAAAATCTATGCAGATCTAGTTAAGCCATAAATTGAAACATTATTCTTCTAAAAATACTTACTCTTTCCTCTCAACAAGTTCTGGATCCAGATTTTTATCAGGAGTTGTGATGAGACCCTTCACAGAATGAGCCTGCGTCAAAGACTTCACTATACATTGTTCCAGAACCTTCCATTGTACTAGTTCACCATATTCTTTGATTGTTTCCTCTGATTTCGGTTGATTTGTTACTTGTGGTGTGGCTGAAATATCAAAGTAAAGAATTAGTAGATTTTATCTGTCTATTTATGCTATATTGATGTAGCTACCAGCATTATATGCTTCATTTTATTTTATTATTATAAGCTTCGTTTTAAATAATAATAATATCTTGGGACAACTCTCACACGGGCATCTGATCTCAAAGTAGACCGAGCCTGTACTATGGTAGCCAGACAAATGATAAACATACTTATATATCTCTAAATACATACATATTACAGATAAATTACACCCAGACGACAGAACTAATGCTCATGCCTTTCACACAAAACTGAAATATACGTTTAGAAAAGATTTTAGGCCTCGAGCATTTGAGGATCCCTGGTTTCAAATGAAAACAGAATTGCTGTTTCAGTCTATTATAAGTATTTTAATGACTTAAAGCATTAGCAATATTTACCTGCTAAAGGTTTAGCCTTTAAAAGTCTTAATTTCGATGTGAGAAAAGTTAAATCTCGTAGTTTTTGTGTTATAACTTCGTCAAAGGGTTCGTCAATTTTCGCAGAAAATAACTCCGTCGATAAACTTCGCAGTTGTTGCTCGAAGTTGTTACTCACTTCTCTTAATTGTTTAAATGCAGCCATTGTTAATATTAATTTAATAATAGTTCAAAACTTAAAAACGAACAAAAATCAACGTTTTAGTTTTCAAACAAACTTGTTTTGAATTTTTGACAGTACATGTCACAGATAAAACAGTGGTACAGGTGCACAGATAAACAAATCCTTCCCTGGAAGTCATAGAGAAAAGTAATTATGGAAGTTATAGATAACGCATTGAACATAAAGTATCGATTTAACTAAATTGAAAATTATGTAAAATATAATAATTTTATGTAATTAATCCGATACAAGATACATTAAAGTGCCGTGGTGCTTACAGTATGTCTATTCTGTAAATAATTTCGGTATCGAGCTTCACCTGAGTGACAATAAAGCTCACTTCAAAAGTAAACCCAATGGCCTTGATTTAGAATTCAAATTCGAGAATACGTATTTGACATCTCACCGCGGATTCCGCTGTCGAGACATGAAAATAATGTTACAGAATAGTCAATAGCACTACAGCGTCTACACTCTACAGCACGTCAGAGTAGAAATTTTCTGTGGGCTAGAGTGATCGCTATGCAAAAAGACTAGATATGAAATTTTAATCAATAAAATTCGTTTATAATTATAAACTTTTGGTGCTCTTAAATTTAATCTTTGAAACAATTATTCATCACAGCATTTTGTGCCAAGAAAAACTATTGACATGAAGGAAATAACCTTCTCGGAAAGAAGGTCAATATGTTCAGGAAAAATCTTAGGAAAAATACCGACTAGATTTTTTAAATGACAGCTGGCTTTGACGTCCAGTAAACTCATACCTTTCACAAGAGGACAACAAAAAAAAAACCTTTGAAATTTGTTGTCAGTCTAGCGAAAGATTTGTGTAATAATGTATAAGAATAGAATTGCTGGGCAGAAGGGATAAAATCCTAAAAGCCATCATGAAATTAAAGAAAAACCTGTAAAGAAAAGTCCCTGGCCATTCCATACTATAATAATCCGCAAAAATGTCAGAAAACATGGAAAATAGCTATATGTGCATGTTCCCATCGGAGATTCTACTTTACTTTTTTAAGTATTTGCCGGCCAAGGATTTGACAAGGTGCCGTGAGGTATGTATGCGATGGAAGTTAATAATCGATGAACTTACGAGAAACGATGATTTGTGGTTTAGATATTGTAAAGAGGATTACGCGAGTATTTATATATCTGCGAGGATGAAAGCCGAGCCAACTATACCTTGGTACAATCTCTACCGGTCATTAGAACTCTGGAAGAAAATTGGTACTGCAAAAGAAGAAATGGACGAATTTTCTTCCGCCTCCTCGCTAGTCGAAGAAATTCTTAACTTCGAAGTACTATCAAACGGAACTATAGGTGTCCACAAAAAAGGTTCGATAGTCTACTACGATCATCACACTTTTGAACTGTCTAAAAAGAGCTCAATCCTCGGAAACTATTCAAGATACTCTGAAAATTGTACGGTAATTGTAATACTGAGTATGCAGTTACATCTATTCTTAATACGCAAAGTAATCCCCAATGACTGCTATGGTAACACCACTTTTGATAACGTCAAACTCTTTACACTGTTAGACAAGGAATTGTACTTCGTGAATTTGAATGATGAAATATACAAATGTTGTTTTAATAATAACAAGAAATTAGCCGCTACATTCATAAAGAAATCTGACGATGGTATAATGTCTATGGGTTATAGTAACGGACTACTGAATATACTTACGTTTGAACGAGATATTTATTCGGTAATAGATAATAAGCTGGTATTCATGTGTTCACTGGGCCCCGACTCAAATTTACTGCACCAACTTCATCATTACAACTTTCTACAACAATTGGATTGGCGTGTATATTTCCAATGGATGTATGTTTTAAACCACTCAATTCCCAACGGACCACTAAGAGATATAATAACTATAAAACCATATGGGGATGTATACTTTGTTGGATCAAATTTTGGAGTCCTACGTATATATTACGCTCCATATTCCCGTGGAGAATTTGATATTTTTAACAGTCAGCCTATCAAACAGTACAATTTTATGGAGAGGTCGGACTGTCCCGTGCTTTCTACTTGCCCAATACTACAAGTTGATGTCTTGGAAGATGAAGATAAGCATACGGTTATTGTGGCTATGCCGAAAAAGATTGCCATCCTCAAGTTAACTCATTCATTCGAACCAAGAACAACCCAAGCCATTCTGCCTTACACAATTAAAATGGAAAGATTTCTCTACGGTTATTAAATGTAACTAGCACTAATAGCTCTAGTTTATTGATTTTATTATTATTTTTATGAATTAATGAGGATAATAAATTAAATCTATACAAAAGTGTCTTAATCTTGTAGTACCGAAGATTTTTTTTTAAGATCAATCATATAGTTGCTTTTACACGTTACATTTTTTTTTTTCATTGATGTAGAAAGCACATGTATACAGGCTTAAGCACTATAAAAAAAAACCGTACTATAAAGGCTAATAATAATATTTTTGTCTATGTATTTTTCTTCCTCATTTCTAAATTTTGTGACAAAGAGATAGCCAAGGCAAGAAATATTTAATTACACAAGTGAACTTAGAAGACCCTGCTTACAGCAACTAGAGAGACGCAAGGCTATACTCTTTGACGCAAGGTATTGTTTTTATTTTTGTTTCTTAAATTTGGAAGGTAATTATAGTTTTTGATCTCATTTACACAATTCATCCATTTCTTTTGGGTTGCCGTCTTTTGCTGTTCATTCATAGTAATATTCATTATTTATTTTTTATTCATATCTTTAGAAATTGTACAAATGGTGAACAGTGGCAATTTCTTATACTGAGAAGAAAGAGTAATATTTTGAATTAAAAATGTTTTAGAATCAAAAGTAAATTTTGAAGGCCGAATTTATTATTTTTGTTTGCGGCAATAAATTAATGTTTAATTTAATACAAAAAAAGCAGTTCAAGTGTGATTTTAGTTATTAGTATATTTATATTTATTATACTATTTTATTGAGTACAAAGTTATTTTAATAGTTTTATTGTGTTGTTCATAAAATAGATGAATTAGTTAGATAGATAAATGCTTTCTTAAAATAATATACTTATTTTCTAATAGATAAAAACAGAAATCTGTTTTCAAGCAGAATTCTGCCTCATCTACCTAATTTTTCATTTATGTTTTGTTAGTCTTTAAAATTCCTAGAAAAATGGTTAATTGCTTATAATAGCAGAAATAACTTGTTGTAACTAATCTCTGGTTTGAAATAAATCATAATGAAAACCTTCTCGATATATGTAAAAATAGTAAAACAAAATAAAATAATCTACCAAAATAAATTTCAAATCAAATTCGTGTTTATTGAAGAAGGTAAAATAGTCTTAATTTTATTGACCATAATAAGCATATTATCACCATATAGTATCAGAGTGGGTTAAACCATTTTTTTTGTATATTAATACAATTTTGGGATTTTCTGTTGGCTACTTAAAATATTTTTATTAGAAAACTTTTTGAGGGATTAGAATGTATGTATGGGCAGTGATACATTAGTTTTAAAACACTGGCATAGTTTTAGAATTATGTATTTGTATTTATTTTTACATACTTTGGTTTGGTTGTTTTGAAATACCCTCATTACTGCATATTTTTTAATTTATTATAGAAAACATTGTGTGATAAAGTGGAAAAAATACATTACATTGTACATTTCACGAATTTTCATATTTTAATTATTTTGTTTTATTAATTTATTTTATTTTAATGTTGATTGTAGTATCGAGCGCACGTCTTTAGCAACACTTTTAAATAATAATAAACAACAACAATTTTGACTTAAATATGGGACACAACTATCTATTATCACATTATTTTATGTTTTTTCTAGTGTCTGTGTGTCCACAATGAATGTCTTAAATTCAGTCACTTATCGTTTGAACGCTAAAGTCGCTAGTGTCAAGTGAAGTCTATCTGTCAATATCCACCAATAACAGGCCACTTGTCTCTCATTGGTGGAGAATGACAGGTAGACCTGATGCGATACTAGCGATCCTAGCAGATTTTTTTAACTTTTTTAACCTCATTGAAATTAAAAGATAGTTTTAAAGTGTTACTATTGTCGTGCAATCGATCGTCTCTAGTTTATTATTGTTATTCTTATTCGAATTTGATAGTAATAATAATTTAATTAATCGAAATAATCGGTTCAATTGGTATAGATCATACTATTATTTATCAAATGCCAACCTACAGTAAGGTCACAGCTTTTCAGCCAATTATATTTGGCCATTTGCCTAAACTAAGTAATGCTAAAAGAACATGCAGTACGGAAAATATCTCTTTTAAAAGAATATTCAAACAACACTCTACTTTGAGATATGCTTAAAAATGTATTTTTTTACTTCATTACACCTTCAAAGTAATAATTTACGGGTGTAAAGGAATTGCTCTCACAGTCAGTGATCACCGCACACGGACCGCGCGAGCTGTCGACCGCTCTCGCGCGTCACGTGCGCCTCCCGCTCGCTTTTTGTTTTGTCGACTGCTCGAAGCAGTCGAACTGCTTTAAACAGTCCGTGTGTAAGTCTATAGTTCACCATGCAGTCGCAGCTTAAATCAATAGATGCTGGTTGTGTGGCTTTAAAGTGAGAGAAACAGCTTGTAATGTAACTGCAATTTAAAATTTAATGGTGTTTGAGTATTCAGCCATAAAGATGTCTCAAAAACCATTGTTTTAAGAATTTTCTACAAGATTATTCATAAAAAATAGCAATATGTATATTTAAAAACCTATAACGGTTCTTTTAAGCACTAATATGTAGGTACAAAATTTTGTAAGTTTTGTATGTCATATCAAAAAATGGTTGTTAAGTATTAATATTATGTTTAAAATATAATTAAAATTTGATGATCATTGTCATTAGATTTTGATGCTGAGTATAGCGATATTATGGCTGTAATAATTTTATTCAATAAATGTATAAATCACTTTTAGTTTTTTTTATTTATACTTTTCCTACTGAGTGGTTTATAACGGCTTGAAACTATTGTGGCCCGATCCGAGACTCGAACCCGAGACCTCGTGCAAGGCAGTCTAATCTATCAATTTCTGCCAAGCCTTGTGATTGGTGGAATTTGATAGATAAACCTCATGCGAAACTAGGAAAAATTCTCATTGATCTGTGAATCTGTCATAGATTTGCAATCTATATATATAAAAGAAAGTCGTGTTAGTTACACCATTTATAACTAAAGAACGGCTGGACCGATATGGCTGAAAATTGGTGGGGAGGTAGCTTAGAGCCAGGAGACGGACATAGGATACTTTTGTACATTTAAAAAAAAAAAAAACAATTAGTTAGTAGGTAGGTAGGTAGTAGGTAGGTAGGTAGTAGGTAGGTAGTAGGTAGGTAGTAGGTAGGTAGGTAGTAGGTAGGTAGTAGGTAGGTAGGTAGTAGGTAGAAAAAATTGCATTGCAACGCATGCCGGGTACAGCTAGTATTATATAAACTTAAAGTTTATGAAACCCTCCACATTTTTTCTAAAAATGTCATATCTTGAAAATACGCAAATAAACTTCACGTCATTTTTCAAGCAAAAAGAACCGCATCACAATCAGTTCATTCGTTTAGGAGCGCCTATGCCACACTCCAACATGTCAAACCTACAAAACCCTTTGTTTTTGAAGAAAAAAAAAAACACGACAAAATATTACAATTTTTATTATTTTTTCTACTCTCTCACTATTCTAGTAACCTACTTAGGGATCTTAATCCGTGTGTAGCAGCAAAATGGCTGGAGCTGGCCATCAGCGAGCTAGTTCCACTATCACTATATTTCATTAATGCTTCATTGGGATTGTAATCTCTATCACACATCGACGCAGAGGAGTGATAAGCAAGCATAACTTCTGGTTTGTACACCTTCTTATGAGTATTCAACTCATAATCAAAGCCGTACACTTCTAGAGAATGTTGTGAAGGATCCATGTCGTTCTCTGAAGTTTCCGTAATCGTAATCGTTTTCTTTCTCGAGCTAGATGTGATGTCGGAATTGTGGTATGATCTCATTGACCTCATGAATTCACTTTCGGGGTGATAGCTAGATTTCCTGCCGCTAGATTTTGTGCTTGCTGATAGTAACCTGCGTCGTTTGAATTGGCAGACATGGACATCACCTTCGCTAGCCTTTTTGACTGCTTCGTTGAAATGTATTGATTTCTGACAACGCCTCTTATTTCGTGCTATCACTTTTAATGCCTGGTAAAAGTTTTGTGGTTCCTCGAAAAGTTCGTCCTCCATTTTGAGTTGTTCCTTCAACATGTTCATAAGTGTTTTCTTTCTATCTTTCTTTAATAAGATCTTCTTGTTTGGGATTGTTAGACTGTTAGTCGTAGGGATCGGTTTAGCTTTTTTGTAGTCAAAAGATTCTGATATTAGTCTTCTTTTTTTTTTAAACGATTTCGTGGGCGAAGCAGCCCTAGATCGTTTGGAAGACGTTTTCGTCGTGTGTTCTAACGCTGGTTTTGTATCCCAAACTTCATTATCATCCGGTTTGATACAGTAAACGTGTTTCAAGGGTTTCGGAACAAATTTATCAACGGAACATTCTGAAGGTTCCTTAATTTTCTGTATGTTCAATTTCTTGGCGACAGATTCGTCCATTTCCAACGCTACCTTTGAAGAATTGACGCTCGAAACGGGCGGCGGATTGAATTCTGTTTTAACGTTGTAAACGCTAAAAGTAGTCTCGAGTAAATCTACGAAGAAATTGTATAGTTTTTTCTCGTCTTTCTTCGGAACCTCTGCTACCATAGTCGAGGGATCCTTCTCAATCAAACTGACTCTTGTTTCTCTGCTCTTCTCCTGCAAGAGTCTGTTATCTCCCGGCAAATTAATATGTTCCAAATTCCCGTTTTTAACTAATGGCGGTAAAATATCAGCCCATTTTATAGTTTCAGGCTCTTTCGTTGTACTCTTCTCAGAGTAATTTGAGGGTGTGTGTGTGATTTCTTTCGTAGATTTTAATACCACTAGTTGCTCGAATTCGTTGTTATGGTCATTCAATACTTTAGAGCGGTATTTTTGTTTTTTCTTCGAGCTTGTGGCTGTGACTGTCGTATCCTCCTGAATTACTTCTTCTTCTTTCTTTTTCTTGAGTTTGGTCTTTGTTTTATCGTTCTTTTTTATTCTGTCGTGGTCATCGTGGTCTGGGTATTGTGTGCCGGTGGTTGACTGAGAAAGGATCGTAAGGACTGATGCTAGGAACCGTTTTCTACCAGGTCTGGGTATGGGACGGGGGCTTAATGGCTTTTTTGATATTACTGGAAAATTAATAAGTAAATTATAAATGTTTTTCTTGGCCAAATTAATAAGGTTTTCATAGCCTTTTTCACTATATTTGGAGAAATAGCTTGATATTTCAACACTGACTTGACCTGACTCAGTTTCACAGTGGTTATTTTTGCAAGAAAGACCTTAACTGTGCTACCACATACTTGCAAAGTGCATTTAATATTACTTTTATCATTTTGGATAGACACACATGGCTGATCTAATCCCAAACTAAATAGACCCTGTACGACGGTTACCAGACAACTGATAAACATACTTATATATTTCTAAATACATACATATTATTATAGATAAATTACACCCAGACACAGAATGATCATGCTTATCCTATGTGGGGATCGAACCCACGACCTCTCGTTTAGCAGTCAGGGTCATTAATCACTAGACCAAAAGGCAAGAAAAATAAGATCTAGGTGGCCACGTCTGAATTCTGATCACCAATTTTTAGACTGTTGTTAGGTACCTTAATATTTCTTTTTCTAGAATAGCAATATCTATCCGATGTGACTACTCTCTAGCTCAAAGTAACTCTGAGAAGGACAAATTCAAGTAAACCTTCGTTGATTTTATTATTTAATCATAAGTGTTGAGATTATTCTTTCTTATGTAAAAAAAGGCGGGAGAACAGTACCAACATAACAAAAATATACCAGGATTAGCAACCTAACAAGAGCATGTCCTACCACCTGTACACGCGACCTGTAGAATGCTACAGATAACGCTATCCGCGTTTAGCGTTAGCTGAGTACAGCTGGTCCGGAAAATCTAGTATTGCTATTGATCGACACGCTAAGGAGAAGAGCATCAAAATATACAAACCTTCCGGACTCAAATCCGGTTGTTCATTTATAGATATTTTCGTAGGTTTCTTCTCTACATAAACGCCTCTTTTTTTAAGCGATAAAGGTTGATATTCAGGCAAGAATTCAGCATTACTGCGACTCTTCTTGTTATGTTTTCTAGGCTCAGATTTGGTAGTAATAGCACTATTTGAAGACTTCGATTTTACTAAGTTAGTTTTTGGCTTATCCATGATAAAAACATGTGTTATAACATTTCATGGTATATAATTAATTAATATACAGTGAGACGAGCCATTTTTTTATTTATTTTTATAAAACACAATAATAAATTTTGAAGTGACGTTTAATGTTTTTTTTTTAATGGCAGGTTTGCTTATGTTAGGTTCAAAGAGGTTAGCGTTTCAGGATATTTTGTTTATGTAGGTACTGTAATTGTCTATGAGTAAAAGTATGCTGTGACTGTGGAGGTTCTCAATTTGTGTTTGTTTTTTTTTTGAGACCAAAGCCGACCGGCACCGACGCTTAACGAGACCGACGCCAACCAAAACCGACGCTTAACGAGACCGAGCCAACCGAGACCGACGTCAATCAAAACAGACTTAACGAGACCGACGCCAACCGACACCGACGTCAACCAAAACCGACGCTTAACGAGACCGACGCCGACCGAGACCGACAACAACCAAAAAAGACGCTTAACGAGACCGAGCCAACCGAGACCGACGTCAATCAAAACAGACTTAACGAGACCGACGCCAACCGAGACCGACGTCAACCAAAACCGACGCCAACCGAAACCGACTCCTACAAAGACCAACGCTAACCAAAACTGACGCTTAACGAGACCGACGCCGACCGAGACCGACGCCAACCAAAACCGACGCCTAACGAAACCGACGTCAACCAAAAGCGACGCTTAACGAGACTGAGCCAACCGAGACCGACGCATACCAAGACCGACGCCAACCAAAACCGACGCCGACCGAGACCGACGCCAACCAAAACCGACGCCGACCGAGACCGACGCCAACCAAAACCGACGCCTAACGAGACCGACGCCGCCCAAAACCGACGCTTAACGAAACCGACGTCAACCAAAAGCGACGCTTAACGAGACTGAGCCAACCGAGACCGACGCATACCAAGACCGACGCCAACCAAAACCGACGCCGACCGAGACCGACGCCAACCAAAACCGACGCCGACCGAGACCGACGCCAACCAAAACCGACGCCTAACGAGACCGACGCCGCCCAAAACCGACGCTTAACGAAACCGACGTCAACCAAAAGCGACGCTTAACGAGACTGAGCCAACCGAGACCGACGCATACCAAGACCGACGCCAACCAAAACCGACGCCGACCGAGACCGACGCCAACCAAAACCGACGCCGACCGAGACCGACGCCAACCAAGACCGACGCCAACCAAAACTGACGCTTAACGAGACCGACGCCGACCAAAACCGACGCTTAACCAGACCGACGCCAACCAAAACCGACGCCTACCGAGACCGATGTCAATCAAAACCGACGACAACCGAGACCGACGCCTACCAAGACCTACGCTTAACGAGACCGACGCCAACCGAGACCGACGATTAACGAGACCGACGCCTACCGAGACTGACGTCAACCAAAACTGACGCTTAACGAGACCTACGCCAACCGAGACCGACGCCAACCAAGACCGACGGCAACCAAAACCGACACTTAACGAGACCGACGCCAACCAAAACCGACGCCTACCGAGACCGATGTCAATCAAAACCGACGCTTAACGAGACCAACGCCAACCGAGACCGACGCCTACCAAGACCGACGCTTAACGAGACCGACGCCAACCGAGACCGACGCTTAACGAGACCGACGCCAACCGAGACCGACGCTTAACGAGACCTACGCCAACCGAGACCGACGTCAACCAAAACCGACACTTAACGAGACCGACGCCAACCAAAACCGACGCTAACGAGACCGATGTCAAACGGATCCGACGTTAAAGTTATAAAGTCCAAAAAATATACTTCATATTTAATCAGATAAAGGTCCAGTGATGTCAATTAGAAGTAACACTATTTATGCTCATTTCAATACAAACAACCACGGAGCTCCGTGCAAACAACTAGTGTCGTTAACTTCTAAACATAACATAACATCACGCCAATATCCCCGAAGGGTTAGGCAGAGGTGTACCAATGTACACCCACAGTTCGCCGGTATGTTTAGGTCCCATGTAATAGGGGGCGAGCCTATTGCCACTAACCGGGCACAAATCCAAACTCCGACCTGCTACTGAGAATTTCATAGAAAAACCCAATAACACCTTGGTCGACTTGGGAATCGAACCCAAGACCTCTAGCGTAGCAGTCGCGCTTAGAACCACTAGGCCAACGAGGCAGTTTACTTCTGTTTTGTAATAAATTATGCTTTCTTCTTCTTCATTTCGAGTCGATGGTAATCTTGGCCACACTAACTGCAGCTTCATTGGCGTCCTTGCTCCATAGCGCCCCTAAGGCTACACCCCAACCCGGATTTCGGTAAGGTTTGTATTATACTTTGCTATAATATTTTAGTATCTTAAAATACCTACCTAAGAAAAAGGTTGAAGTGCCTACAATACAAACTCGACCTACCTAATAAACTAGCCCTATGGTCACTTTTCAAACAATTTTAAAACGACATCCAGCTGGCGTCTGCGTTGACAATAAAATATCAAATATAAACCAAAATAAAATTCTAAGTGAAATTATCAACGAAATGGATAAAAGAAACATCAAGACGACTGATAAAAAAATTGACACCAAGATTGATAGAGGAGACTCGAAAAAATCGAACGAAAAACCACCGAAGAAATTCACTGATGAAAATGTACAAGTAAATGTTAAAGACATTGGAGACAGAGGTGATTCTGGTGGGAAATCCCCCAATCAGAAGCCAGAGAAAATGAAATTAAATCTTGTCGTCAAAAAATCGACCAATGACGAGCCTAAAATTAAAAACGCAAGCGAATGTGTTGTTCCAAAAGAACATGCTAATAAAAAAACTAATGATAGTGGGCTAGATCATGCCCCAGTTGAAGTAGAATTACGGAAACGTATTCGCGATAAATACACCCTGAAATTGAAAAGCATAAATAAAACTGTACAATCGAATTCTAACTTGAATAAAAATGAGGTTAAAATCTCAGATGTCAAGACGGATGCCAGTAAAAATTGTAAGTGCATAGCTACCTACTTATAAGTACACGAATTGCTCTCACAGTGAGTCAGTGATACCGTACACGGACTGCGCAAGCTGTCGACCGCTCTCGCGCGTCACGTGCGCTTGCAGCTCACTTTTTCCTGTTTTGTAGACCGCTCCAAGCCGTCTGCGGCCATAGAAGTCGATTACCAAGCAGTCGCAGCTTGAAGCATTAGATAAGTACCAACTGCTTCAAGCAGTTCGTGTGCAGGCCTTACTTGAATCTTATCTAATAAGCCAGTAATTTACAACTGTAAGGAAAAGTCCTCCGTCTCTCATTTCCACACACATATATTAATATCTTGCGCTATAATGCAATATCTTAATTTTTTTTAAACTAAACTATGTGATTTTTACCACATAAATTGGCTGTAAAAGATACATGCAGTCGAATTGAAGAATACCTCCTTTTAGTTTAGTCGGTTAATAAACAGAGTTTAATAAATTGCTTCCATTACAGCCGATAGGACAAAGAAACAAGTAACCGAAGAAACGACTCAAACAAAAGAAAAAATGAACTCTTCGTCAACGTCATCCGGGAAAACTGATACACGAGAAAAAAAACCGGATAAAAATCCTCCGCCAAAGGTCGTAGCAAAAAGGAAACCAATGATCAAGACTATAATGTCGAAAAACGGCTCCGTAAGAATTTATAAAGCAGTAACATTCGTCGATCAAAAACGATCACCACCTACTCCTTTAGAAATTAACATCCCTTGCGAATCGATGAAAAAGCAAAAACTATCAAAATTCACTGATACAAGTTCGACAAAATTAAAAACTAAAGCGACAGTTAGCAGAGCGAGTGTGAAAGAAAAGGCGGTAGTTCGAAAAAAGTCTGACAGAAAACGTGACAGAAAGACCAAGCATGTACCGTCACCAGATTTATCGGTTGTCGATAACAGATCGCCACCGACTGAAGTCGCGCGGTGGGCCCCAGCGTGTATCGATAGACACACGAAACCGTATTACGAAGCGTGGGTAAACACAACACTGGCTGCTATATCTAAATGTTCGAAAAAGGATAAGTTGTTGTTTGAAAAACAGAGGGAAAGTATATTACAGAGTTTTCATCGAGCGATGATGGAAGAAAGGCCCCAAACTCCTGAATTGTTTTACGAAAATTTCGCAGATGAAAAGTATACCGGCAGAATTAAGATTACGCAAAGATAATATTTTTTTAAGAATTTAGTTTAGTAACGTCTCGTAGGATTACCAAGAAAAATAGATAATTTTTAAATCCACACGCAAAAGAAAAAGTTTGAAATAGTAAGTTTCTTAAGATGGCGTAAGTAACAAAAACTAAATGATCGTGTATTCAGTAAAAAAAGCAATAAAGTTACTGTACACGTGCTTATTTTATCTTCTATGGGAAGCTTTATTTTGACGAACTTACTAGTAACATGTAAGTTAGTTATACTGCCGAATTCAAATCCATTTTTGCTTCGCGACCTTTTTTCTTAATATGACAAAAATAAATAAATAATGTTATTATATTTTCGAGGTCACTCTAACACATTTTTAAGTTCGTCTATATATGCCATCTGTTTAACATTTAATGCTTTCTAGTCACGATTATCTTTGCATAGTTGCCCATACAAAATTACTATTCATCTGATAAATTTAGATTTTCGGCGTTTTAATTTGACGTGCATACGTGGCCATATTTTAAGAAATAAATTACTTACCAATCACCATTTCACGAGGGGCCTGCCAAGCGTAATGATCAATGCTCGTTCTCTGTATGAGAGGCCTGAAGTGTGACAGTTACATGCTGGTGTTAACAGCTTCGGTAATGGCGCCCACCGCGAGGCTCACAAGAGTGATCAATGTTCGTTCTGTATGAGAGGCCTGCAATAGTGCAATGTGACAGTTACAGGCTGGTGTTATTAACTTCGATAATGGCGCCCACCGTGGGACTCAGAAGCGTGGTTGGCTTACATGTGTGCTCGTTTCGTTACGGCGTCGTTTTTTAATCAGTTTCCTGTGCTAAGTTTGAGTATTGTAAAAGTCCTGTCATGTAGTTTGGTGATAAAATAAAACTAGTTTTAAACTGTATACTTGTTTTTTATTTTACACAAAAATAAAGCAGTTTGATTTTCTTAGAAATAAACAAAATACAATTTAGCTTTAACGAACTGTTTGAGCAGTTAGTAATTAACGAACATAGATTCGAACTGCAAGTAGTCCGGGTCACAGACTAATTAGGAAAAACAATTGTACCCAAAACTGAATTTCGATACATTTTCGTAATTCGTTCATGAATTGTATGGTACATACAACAAACAAGAAAAACAATGTTACTTGCTTACAAAAAAACATTGAAAAGAAACGAATCAACTAATGTTTAATTTTAAACAAATCAACAAAAATCCTGTTTTTGTAGTTTACAAAAAAAATGGGAAATTTGAAAAAAAGCGCTCCTTAAATCAGTAAGTCAAAGGCCGCGCTAAAGATTTTTTTCCGCAAGCGGTAAACCGTGAAACCGCAAAACCGCCCGAGATACACACACTACGATTCAAAAATTTGGTCGCGGAAAAACACCGTCAGTGCGGCCGCTTCCATTAGTTTCCTTTACTCACAAAAACAGGCGGTTACAATCCGCGGCGGTTTAGCCATAGTGCGGCCTTAGCCTAAGGCCTACATTTAATTTAAACATATGCTTTTAAGCATAACTTAATAATAACTTATGAACTAGAGGCATAAATTACCTGCTTCTTAACATAAATCAAGAATTAATAACATGAAAAAATATTTAAAGACAATTTTTGTCACAAAAAAAATTGGAAGGTTGTGGAAAAGCAAAGTCAATAAATCACTCAATAAATGTAAGTTTGATATAAGACATAACGTACATATGGTAAAATGGGTTGTGGAGGTCAGATAGGCAGTCGCTCCATGTAAAATACGGTATTCAGCTGAATCCGGTAAGACTGGTAGCCGACCCCAACATAGATGGGAAAAGGCTATGATGATGGTATAAGACAACATTGTATGTACTTGAGCAAAATATACCAGACAGCTACTGTTTGTTGGTTAAGCACCATTACAAGTTGTTTGGAATTAAATTTAAAACCTTAACACAAAACAATAAGGTAGGTATTTCATTGATACTGACATTCAGTCTTCGTCGAAGCTTTTCTAAACGAATATCTCCAACGGCAATTACAATTTTAGAAAACGCGTTTATGATTTATATAGTCCTATTTACAAAATAAACTATTTGAATTACAATAGTGATACAACCACTAATCTACTTTGAATAAATGAAGTTTAAATTTTGATTTAATTGTCTTTAGGACAGAAAATGGCATTTTTTTATCCTAAGGTAAAATTCTCAGGAAATTGGACTGGTAAGTGGAATTATCCGATAATGACGTGGAATATGGAAATGTAAGACATTCAACATTAAAGTTAAATATTTTGAAACTTTGGAACAATTTTGGAGCATCTTAGTGGTTCCTAAGATGTGTAAAAGTAATGTTAGAATATTGTTGAGGAAACCAGACGAAAACATCTAGAACGTATTAAGTTGAAAGTTAAGTTTAAAATGTATTCTTGTAATACATAGTGGTCAATATAAATACGTATGTTACCTTCAAAACACACTTATTAAAGCAAAACGTAAATAAATTTTAAATCTATGGATTTAATATGGAAATGGAAAACTTTACAGGTAAACGTGAAAACACAGTAATTTTTTGATCTTTATAGATCCATTGATTACGCATTGTTACCCCGCGGAGCCACTGTGCTGCGGGACGCGGGGGACGAGGCCCGCACGGCCGCATCGCTTCGCGCTCGCGCCACCAACCAGTCTGCTCGGGTCACCACACAGTGCGCACGCGACTAACTAAACTTCATGGTGCGCGTCTAAATTAACAAACACTAAATTCAAAATTGTTACATTGCACTGTTAACCGCGTCCTACCTGTTATGACTTACTATGCTCGGAGTCTCTTTGAAGGATAAAATTCGTAATGAGGTCATCCGACAAAGAACCAAGGTAACCGACATAGCTCGTAAAATTAGCTCGCTGAAGTGGCAATGGGCTGGCCATGTCTGTCGAAGGACCGATAGCCGCTGGAGCAGACGAGTCCTAGAATGGAGACCGCGACTCGGCAAGCGTAAGGTAGGACGCCCCCCCGCCAGGTGGACTGACGACCTGAAAAAGGTCGCTGGAGGGGACTGGATGCGGAGGGCGGAGGACCGGGTGTTGTGGCGCAAATTGGGAGAGGCCTATGTCCAGCAGTGGACTATGATTGGCTGAATGATGATGACTGTTAACCAATATAAGCATTTAAAGAGCAGTCTCGCCTAATTATTTTGTGACCCACTTAACTATCCGTACACGCATCCTTCTTAAACAGGATTCTAAAAGATTCTATATTAAACTAGAAATTTAAATTGTGTCGTGCAACACGTAGATATGGAACTGTTTTTCTCCATAGAAACAATTTACAATTGTGAAGTTGCTCTACAGAAATATTATTATTTTATATTATAGTATTCTATATGGGAAGAGGCTTGTGCCCAGCAGTGAGACGTTTTTAGGCTGGAATTATTATTAGTATTTTTATAATATATCGAGCCACGACGCTATATATATCCGAAATTCTGAAAACACTACTTTGTAAACTTACAAAATTGTTCGCGAACCATGTTCACAAATGTGCTACACGAATGTAATCTCAATTTACATTCGTACAATAACCAATGTTGACAACGATCATCGAACTTTGTTTTGAAACTTTCTGCAAATATATGTATTGAAAAGTAAACCCACTACATTATAAGTGTTTCTTGATAAAAATGACGATACCGGACTCATACAAATATGAATATAACAGAAAACAACATAACAGACAACTATTATTTAAGTGAAACGTTTAATACAATATTCAAAGAGTACATTAATCACTAAAATAGTAACAATTTTGTCAAAAACAATAAAGGCCATTGAAAAATGGCAGTAAAAAAACGAATAGTAGGGAACTTAACAATTGACAATATCCTCTGATGTTTATATTATGTAAAAGTTAATGAATTAAACCCTTATTTTATCTGAAAGGCAACCTGCAGTGGCCTGCCTGGAAAGCACTCAACCGATTGCGAACCCAGGTAGGTCGCTGTAAACACAATCTGGCAAAATGGGGGATCATAGACCCTTCCGATATCCGGTGTGAGTGCGGCGTTTCCGACCAGACAATGCCACACCTGCTAGAGTGCCCAAAGTGTCCGGACACCTGCACTTTGGAGGACTTAAACCTCGCCAATGACGCTGCAGTTAGTGTGGCCAACAACTTTAATATAGAAGATTACCATCGACTCGAAAAAAAGAAGATCTGAAAGGCTTCATTCAACCATCAATCATTTAATTGAATACAATCAGTTCCGTAGACAAGCGACATTTTTACAACCTTTTTTTTTTGTTGAGAGTTCTTTGCAGTTAGCCTGAGCGCAGGCTTTGAATGCTTCACCGGACTTTTGGCGAGGACCTTAAGGCCTCCAGCCAGAGCAATAGGAAAAACTAACTACGTCAGCAACGTCCACTAAACCCCCTGCGGGTTCGGACCTCGACTTAGTGCGTTGCTAACAATCTTAATAAGGCAAAACAACAAGGGATGGCTGGATCTAAGTTTTAATTATTTAGGGACATATTTTTATTGCTAGTTTGGCCGGCTCGGGCCAGCTTGGTCTAGGGACGGGTTTTTTACAAGCATTTTTCCACCAGTAAATGTTATAATAGAAATGACATTTAAGAGATTCCTTTCAAAGGTAAAGCTAGTAAAAATGTCGCTTGGCTACAGGTGCTGATATTTTGGGGCTTAAAGAACTTAGCCCCCTTGGATCTACCACTGATCATCTCCTATGTTAAGAACCTATTTTCCAAACCCATGCTAATCTATTATGAGTTGGAGATGTACCATGGGTAGCGGTGCTAACTTACTATGAGGGTGTGTCCACATCTGACGAACGAGCATTACACGAGCAGCTCGCGAGCATGCGATAGCAATAGTGTCAATAACGCCGTCCGTCAGACGTGCGCGCGGCATGCTCGCGAGCGGCTCGTGTAATGCTCGTTCGTCAAATGTGGACGCACCCTTAAGTGAATTTAGCACTTATTTTCGTATATACGATAAAAAAAACTTGAGATTTGTAACCAATACAATGTAGTACTTAACTAATGCTTAACTAAATTAAAAATACAGATGAAAATAAAAGAAAAATTAAACTAAAGATTATGTCAATGTACTTACAAACTAAAGAACACTTATAATTAGATTCACTGAGACTAACTTCCCGTTTCTGAAAGGCTGCAATTCAATCTGTTGTCAAATCAACTGGGGCCCGAGTCTGCTATTTACACTCCGTGTCAGTGTGCTCATAGTTGGCTCATAGTGGGACGATTTTACGATAATTGGCATTCTACTAACTTAGCAGAATGCCAATTATATCACGATGGGGGTCAATTATATCAAGTGGGACGATTTTACGATAATTGGCATTTACTAACTTAGTAGAATGCCAATTATCGTAAAATCGTCCCACTATGAGCCAACTATGAGACACACTGACACGGAGTGTAAATAGCAGACTCGGGCCCCTGATCACGACTGTGATTGGTTGACCAAGACAGCTTAATATAAAACTTGACATGGTTGTAGAAATGTATGTGCTGATAAACTTTTTAGAAACCGAGAGGTTATTATAACAAAGTTTAAAAATGTCATAAAAGTATGCAAATATTCAGAGAACAATTTGTCCAGACAAAAACGACCGCAAGTAAGCAAGCGTGGTGATCAATGCTCGTGCCTTCTCTATATGGGAAGAGGCCTGTGCCCAGCAGTGGGACGTATATAGGCTGGAATTATTATTATAAAAATGACCCACTTGATTACTTGCAATCGATGTTGAACACAACAATCAACGAAGCTTTGAGTTGACTTTTGCCTACGAAAATTTACTAATCTACTCAGTGCCTGATAAAAATATAGCACTTTTACTTTATTAAAAAAAAAATAGTCAAACATTTATATATTACGCGGAGGGTGCCGCGGCCGTCGTCGTTAATGTTCATGTGTTGTGTGTCATACTAAACTGTCTAACATTGAATCAGGTGCTGAGTAGACTATGGATAAATTGATCGCTTGACTATAGGTTGTCCCGCTCATAGTTGACTCAACTTTATACAACTTTAGTTTTGTCAATTTTATTAACGGCAAACTATGTAGGTTGCCGCGATCAAAGATGAGAGTGACAAAGGTTTCCGCGCCCATCTTTATTCTGGGCCCTATATGATGGTTGCTGGTCAACTTAAACCGTGGCAACCAACAATCAAACCAAGTTTGTTTCCGTCTCTCTCTACCCAAACACCTATAAACCTACCTACCTACACTCCCATAGCCTCGAGCAGTTCGGGAGCGTCGGCATAGTATATGCCGTCGCCCTGTCGCTCGCAGTTCGACACGCGGAGAGTGCCGCGACCCTCGTCGTCGAGGTTCATGTGTTTGATGGCGCGGACGAGCTGCTCGTCTGTCGGTTCTGGAGGGAAACCTGTGGGGGACATATTTATTTTAAGTTCTTGTAAATAAATAATAAATAAATGCGGACAACATCACATACATTGCTCTGAACCCAAAGTAAGTAGCTGAAGCACTTGTGTTATGGAATTCAGAAACAACGAAGGTACCACTTGTGAACATTGATGTTACATATACTTTTAAACAAACATCAACTTAATAGAAATGTAAATTAAGTACTCTTTAGAGTAACCAGTACAGTTAAAAACATGGAAGTTACAGCGCAAACTGGACCTTATACGATATGTTAAGAATATCATGTCCGATCCGTGAAGGTATTGTTACTATTGTTAGGTACCGACATTCTGATTCTAGAGTTTGTGTGTGTGTGTCTGTGTGTGCATGTGCGTGCGTGCTTGTGTGCGTGCGTGTGTGTGTGCGTGCGTGTGTGTGTGTGCGTGCGTGTGTGTGTGTGCGTGTTTGTGTGCGTGCGTGTTTGTGTGCGAGCTTGTGTGCGTGCGTGTGTGTGTGCGTGCTTGTGTGTGATGTGTGTGCGTGCTTGTGTGTGATGTGTGTTCCTCTCACCTCTAATCTCCACATGCAGTCCCATAGCGGGGTACGAGTGTAGGAACTCGGGCATCATCTTGCGGATCACGGTGACGGGCACGTTGGCGAGGTTGCCGTAGTCGAGGTAGCAGACTTTGGCTTCGGGGCTCCCGGGACCACCGTCCTGTCCTATGAATACCGCTCGGAACCATTGAGGGTCTGGGAAAAATAATAACAATAAATAAAAAATTCAACGGCCCAACTTAATTTTAATTAAATTGGCTGAAAACTTTCAAATCTTCGTAAATTATAGCTAAGAACTATTTCGTACACGTACGCTATCAATAAAAAATAATACATCAGAATCGGTCTATTCATTTAGGAGCTTCGATGCCAGACAGACTGACACGTCTAACGAATACCTTTCTGTTTGATTCGAGAGGTTAGAAAACAAAAATACTTACAGGGCGGTAACTTAGCGATGCATATTTCTTCAGGTTTCGGTAAATACGGTTCTTTACCGAGCTCACTGTTGCAGTACTCTTCCATCTAGAACAAAAGTTAATTTTTACAATATTGATATATTAAACAAGTTCAATAGGTAGAAGGGACCAGGACATAATACATAAACATAACATACCATCACGCCTGTATCCCCGAAGGGTTAGGCAGAAGTGTACCAATGTACACCCACAGTTCGCCGGTATGTTTAGGTCCCATGTAATAGGGTGCGAGCCTATTGCCACTAACCGGGCACAAATCCAAACTCCGACCTGCTACTGAGAAATTCATAGAGAAACCCAATAACACCATGGTCGACTTGGGAATCGAACCCAAGACCTCTAGCGAAGCAGTCGCGCTTAGCACCACTAGGCCAACGAGGCAGTTTAATTAGGGTTTTAGATAGTTTTATTAAAACGGCGCGCTCCGTCTTGATACAAAATTTACGATAAAACTAGTTCATACTAGTGCTCACGGTTCATACACTGATAGGCTCACTCTTTAGTTTCTTATCTATACTCTAAGGGAACAAGACAATGATGACATATAAACTGATTACTGAACGATGATGAAAAGCATGGTGAGGAAACCAGGATTAGTAGAATCTGCTGAACTGGAGGTCGTGGTCAAACCCACCCAGGACAAATCTTTGTGTGATGAGCATGATCATTTGTTGTCTAGGTGTCATTTATCTATTATATGTACGTTTTTTAAAAATATATCTAAGTGTGTTTATCAGTTGTCTGGTTACCATAGTACAGACTTTGCCTAGTTTGAGTTCAGATGACCGTGAGTGAGCTGTCCCAGTATATTAATAAAGAAATAATAATAATATTCCGGGACAACTCACACACGGTTATCTGATCCCAAGCTAAGCAGAGCTTGTGTTATGGTAACCAGACAACTGATAAACATACTTATATATTTCTAAATACATACATATTATAGATACATTACACCCAGACACAGAACAAATGATCGTGCTCATCACACAAAGATTTGTCCTGAGTGGGATTCGAACCCACGACCGGTCCGGTATCGGTATATTGGTGTTATCGGTGAGTGGTCCGATTTCGATGATTTTTACATCATTATCAAGCCCACCTTGTCTATGAGTTGTGCGTACACGGTGCTCGCTGTAGCAGCGTACAAGTTCTGCCTAGTTTGGTATCAGAAGACCGGGATTTTTTTGTCGGTCTAGACACCACACATACACAGACATAATTCACGGGAATAAGCAAACTGAGTCTGCTTGCGACCACGGCCGGTGTAACCCGGTCGAAACGTTAAGCCCCAAATAAAGTGAATTATATTATTATAAACATGCAGCGCGATAGTTTAAAATGTAATACCAAACTAGTGGTACAATTTCGATGATTTCTACATAATTATCAAGCCTACCTTGTCTGTAAGCTGTCCGTACACGGTGCTCGCCGTGGCAGCGTCGCGAGTGTCGTGGCCGGAGACCACGCCGCCGCGGAGCACGCTCGTGTCCAACACTTGCAGCGTGCAGCTAGACGGTAGGACGGCGTACACTACGTTGTTGAACATTATGCTCTCCGTTTCTGTAGGATAAAATAAGGAAAACATTATACAAAGTGGTGATGACAATACGACAATACATGAAAACACGGACAGTACTAGTTCATAAGAATAATCCTAAACGGTAAAAAAACCGTAGCATCAAAAATAAAAAAATAAAAATTTCAAACAAACTAAATCGCATAAAGGAGAACACCATTTGTAAAATATCGTGTCACTGTCCTGCGATAAGAGCGGCAACAGCTGAGCAGCGGCGCGGGCTTGTAGCAACCGCGCCGCTGCTCAGCTGTGTTCTCCTGCGTTTCCAATTTTATGCGATTTAGTTTGTTTGAAATTTTTATTTTTTTATTATATCTTCCTGTTGACCAAGACCTATCAAGAACGCATTCTCTCAGCGGCCGAACTGTATACATAAACTTACCAACAACATCCCCGCCTCTCTCCTCTATCTTCTTCCACTCTGGCTTGCACATCTCTGACAACTTCTTGTTGAGGTTAACCTTGTTTTTGGCTATGGTAAGAGTGGCTTCTGAACCGCTCGGTGCTGTCTTCTGACCGTTTGGTAGCGTCTGAGAAGGAAAAGGGTAGATTAGAATTATAATATACAATTGAAAGAAAACTACTTTCACGGATTTTATCGCAGTTGTCGTCTCCTAGCTTGACTACAGACACTAAAGAAAGAAAGAAAGAAAGAAAAAAATATATTTGTCACAGCAACACACAAGCACAGGAAATAAAATGAACAAAGTTAAAACAAAAAGAAAAACAAAAATACAATAAAAAGTAAGACACAACACTTTGCTCATGTGTGCGTAGCGGCTGTGCCAAAAAGGTCCAGTTCAGCATATTATGTCAAGCAGCTAATGCTTGACGCTGGTTTTCAACTGAACCTGTACAAGTCCTACCACACACAATGTACAACCAACTCCTCACCAGTATGAGTTCCTCTTCATCCTTAAGAGTGTCCACCAGCTCGGTAGCCGCCGGCGACAGCGTGGTGTCGTCTCCCAGCTTGACTACTGACACTACTGCTGGTATTGATGTCAGGTCCAGCTCTGGTGGACATGGGTACAACTTTTCGAGGGTTGTGACTTCGATGTTACCTGGTTAAGAGGGACAAAAAATATATAGTTACGGAAAGCATCGATGGTCTCGTCATCCTACAAAAAGGTGTAGTACAATACCTAAATTGTATAAATTTTCATTAAAATATATTTAATACATTTTTAACACCAGTTGGGTTTGAGGAAGACACTTCAAAGGTGATCGGATTGCGTCGTTTCGTTTTGGAGTTACAATGGCAACTGTGTGTAATCATCAGACCACCCAAAACATAGTATTGTCATTATTTGTCATTGTGTACTTTACATGATGTTACTAAAAGGTTATATCTATCCAAAGGGGTTGTGAAGTAGACTCAGTAGAGCGACAGATTGTTAGGATTATGGACGCCTACGCAAAAATAAATAACTAACATATTTTATGTGTACTCGTACTTTGTTCACTAGGCGCTCTCTCTCGTCTATGTCACTGTGTACTGTCATGTCGATGGTAATTACTTATGTGTTAATTAAATAGTTAATCTGCTATAAATGCTATCATTCTGTCTGTGTCTGTATCATCTGTTATCATTTCATCACAGATAAAAAAAACCTAACCTTAAGCTGCTTCAAAATTATAATAAGCTCATAATATTAAAAAAATTAGGTGCTACTGTATCTATACTGTTTAGTGGATTTTCGGTCAAGACGTTCGGCTTACACTTAGCTATTAATAGCACTTTTAGTACCAAATACGTACCAAACTCGACGTATTCTATCTGGTACTTGTTCTGCTTCACGTTAGTGCGGCGACACAGCGCTCGGTAGTGGTTACCGTCCTCGTACTGAGCGATCACTATCTCGCCTTTACGGGGCGGTTCTTCTAGAGGTTTGGCTGTGAACAAAATTAAATATTATGTATTAGACTATTGAAGATTTATACAGTACGGCCGCTAAGAGAATGCTTTATTGACATATGTTAGTAGGTCTTGATTTACAGTAAAATAATTCACGGGAATAAGCGCGTACATGCATAAATACCTTTTTTAGGGCTTGACGTTTTGACCGGGTTACACCGGCCGTGGTCGCAAGCAGACGACGCGCTTATTCCCGTGAATTATATTACTATAAACATGCAGCGATAGTTTAAAAGGTCTTGATTCGTCATCATCTGCATAGCCCTTTCCTTAACAATGTTGGGTCGGCTACAAGTCTCATCGCATTCAGCTGTATACCGTATTTTACATGAAGCGACTGCCTATCTGACCTCCACAACCTATTTCACTGGGTAACACAGTATCCCATAGAAAGACTGGTTGCCAGAATTTACTTAACGACTGCCGAAGATGAATCAACGTATGACAGTCGGGACCTGCGGCTAAACGTGCTTTCCGAGGCACGGAAAGCACGGTCATTCATTGTGATCGAATACTGAGGTCAATCAGTTTTAAGTCACCCTCTAGCCCCATTTACTGTGTCATGTATGAGGTACCGCGTGTTCGAGCGTAATTAAAACTACGGACAGTTTTAATTATACTCCTACACTAGCGTCTTTTCAGCATTGTTATCTTGCTAGCGCTCGCACAACGTTGAAGCAACGTTGGTGTCACTACGCCAACGCATCGCCACCGCAACGGTCTAGAGACGCTAGTGTGGTGGTTCCTTAACTTTCTGTTACGATTTCAAGATTAAATATTTTTTTAAAGCGTGTTTACAGGATGTTACCGAAAGGGTATATCTATCCAAAAGGGGTGAAGAGCAAAAATTTCGTAAACTGACTCTATATCAGATGTTCTTTTTACCCCTTTAAGATAAATATACACTTTCAGTGACACTCTGTATATGCTACAAAAAGGGAACGTTACTCCCACACTAAGCACCCGAAAATAGCCGCAGCGACACTGTCCCAACTTAACCACTGATTGACCACTGTCACTATGTTCGTGTGGTTGTGGTACGTGGATGACAAGCCTTAGTGTTGGCAATCACGTGTCTCACCTTTCATAGCGCTGAGCAGTACTTGCTGCAGCACATCGTTGTAGTGTCGCTGCGCATGCGCGCCGGCCGCCCGCACCAGCGCGCGCGCCAGGCCCGAAGCCAACACCAGCAGCACGCGCGACTCGTGCCTCACCGCCGGACGATCTACCTCCGGTATCAGAGGTACTGGAACAAACAAAAACATGTAAGAAAACGTTTATACAATTACTATAAAAGCTAGTGAAAGAGTAGGCTACTCCCACACTAGCGTCTTTCGAGCATCGTCATTCGTCGTCTTGCCAGCGCCCGCTCAAAGTTGATGCAACGTTGATGTCACTACGCCAACTCAGCGCTGCCGCAACGCGCGAAAGACGATAGTGTCATACTACATTACATTAGCGTCTTTCGAAGGTCGTGGTATTGCCAGCGCCCGCACAAAGATGACGCAGCGTTGGTGTCACTACGCCACCGCAGTGTATGCAGGGTGTTATCCAGAGGGTATATCTATCCGAAAGAGTAGTACTTCGGAGATTTTCGTCCGCGCCCCACCCACTGACAACCTCCCCCCTTGTGCAAATCGGTTAACACTCGCACTCACCAGCTTGGTAGTCGACTGTCGGCAGCCAACGGTACACTTCTCCCTCACCGACTAAGGCTTGTGTGTCCACGTCGCTCATGGATATCTTGTAGCCCTCTGATGATTTTGATAATATGTTGCAAGATAGGTTGGATCCGACCTGGAAAAAAAATCAACAATTTAATAAAAAATATATTTATCGGACTCAAAACCGCGACCACTGGTAAGGTGAGCCAGCCAATTTAGCAACTAAGCTACCGAGGTCACTGTTTAAATGGCAAAAACTCACGACTATATGGAGAAGAATTTACTAAAAATAAATAATTGTCTTTTTTTTAGTTAGTAGTAGTTTTTATAATATTCGTTTATATGACAAAATAATGTTATCAAAACTATATCAAGATGTCAGGTTACAATTAATAATGTTTCAGAACAATTTTAAGGGTAACTATACAGAGGGTTACCAAAAGGGTATATCTATACAAAAGGGGTGAAGAGTACATCTGGTATAGAGTCAGTTTACAAAGTTTCAGCACAAAATGACCTAATTTAAAGATTGATATTTAATTTTCGTACACATTATTTTACAAGTCTATACTATACCTCAACATTCTTAGCCGCCAACACACAACAGAACTCCGGTATAGCTTCGTACTTGCTCGGCAGTTTCCGGCACTTGTCGGCGGGCGTGACAGAGACAACTCTACCGCTGTCGAGCAGCGCCAGTGAGGTGGGAGAGAGACAGCGAGCTCGGTACCAGCCGCCATCTTCCGGGTTGAAGTAGGAACAAGTTTCGCCGGGGACCAATCTATAGGACGAAAAGTATAATTATATTAGTATCATTTTTCCTATTTTATAAATACTATAAAATTAGTTTTAGTCACAAATGTTTTTAGATTAAGGTGTTCAACATATGGAGATTTCTCTGAAATAAACGTTTATTATTACATATTATTATTATATTGCGGCCGCTGAGAGAATGCGTTCCTAACACATGTCAGTTGGCCTTGATTTGTATAGGGAACTAAAAAACTGTTTTGAATGATATTATTCGTTTAAAGGACAAATAGGGGATTGTTATTTATGATCAGTAAATTCTTCAGCACGTTAAAGTTATACCTTCCTCTTGACTACGACCTGTCAGGAACGCATTCTCTCAGTGCCGGATGATAAGAAAAAAATATAATATTTTTCTTTCTCTGTTGCTCTCAATGATTGAGAAATTGAGAGCGACAGAGGGAGAGAAAGGTAGAGTAAGAGAGACGGGTGAGGAAGATCCAAAAGGAAGTGGTAGAAGGGAATAGGAAGACATGGTGGGGGAGAACGCGCGGAAGAGGGAGTGAGGGAGAAAGTCGGAGGCTGTGGGGTGAGAGAGTGGGAGAGAGAGAGAAAGAGCTATACTCACTTGTGAGGAGTGTCGTCCTTATCGCAGTCGATAACAAAGTCCTCGCACAGACTCTGGTACGGCAGCTCGAAGCGCTCCGACATAGACAGACAGACATAGTCGCCGCGGGTAGATCTACTCTCAGAGGCTTTGGTCTCCACTGATAGGATTAGTGTGTCGCCGATTGATAGGTTTTCTATGAGATACCTGTGGAAGAATAAAATATTGTTCTCTCATTCCATATCATCATCATCATCAGCCGGAAGACGTCCACTGCTGAACAAAGGCCTCCACCCTAGAACGCCACAATGAACGACAACTCGCCAATTGCATCCACCGGGTGCCCGCAACTTTGACGATATCGTCGGTCCACCTGGTGGGAGGCCTGCCAACGCTGCGTCTTCCGGTTCGTGGTCGCCACTATAATAAGTCATTCCATATACTAAGCAAAAAAGCGGCACGGCCATACCATCTTTTTCTCGAAGCAGTTCAGACCAATTTCAAAACCCCTGTAAGTTAATTGTGGATAAAACTAGAAGCCTATTTGCTTTATAATAAAAAACATACATTAAAAAAAAATATAAATATCGCTTATACAAGTAGTAAAATAAGGCTGAACTTATGTATGTTATAACAACTATTGTATATTACCCATATTTGCAAAATAAAATCCTATTCTATACCGTAACTAAAAAGTTAAAACATTAGGGTAGATGACTCTGTATGTAAAGACAAGATCTATGAAGTTCATCAGTTAGCTATAATTAAAAAGATTAAACTTGAACTTTTCAGAATAGAGAAAAACCAAGTAGATTTGTGACGTCACATTTTCGCACGAAACTAAACTTTTGTCCAGAATTGTGACGTCATGTGACATTTTAAACTATCCGACAAATCTGTCGTAAGTTTTTGGTCACGTAAAAATAAGAAAAAAAAACTTTTGTAGTACATAATTATAATTGTATATCTAAAAAAAATGGTCGTCATCTCCATTAGTTTCAACATAAAATAACTACACTTACTGTTTCGGTATCAACTTCGTCGTTGGAGTCACATCACTAACAGAAGCAATAGCAGGCTTGACAGAAGCGGGTGCTTGTTTAGTCGCATCACTAACAGAAGCGATAGCTGGCTTGACAGAAGCGGGTGCTGGTTTAGTCACATCACTAACAGAAGCGATTGCAGGCTTGACAAAAGCGGGTGTTTGTTTAGTCACAACACTAACTTCTGGAGTCTTCTCCCTGATAGGTGTTGTGCTAGAGGATAGAAAAGGTGCGTTGAGGCGAAAATAGTGCAGTTGTTACGAATAACTTATTAACTACTGAGTAAGCAAATAATAAACGAAGTAACAGTAAACTTGAATCCACCAGAATACGAAGTATTAACCCCCGACGCAAAAAAAGGGGTGTTATTATAAGTTTGACGTATCGGTCTGTCTGTGCCATCGTAGAATCATAGAATCTTTAACAAATGGGCCGATTGTAATACAGTGGTTTTCTTCAAAGCTGACTTTATCAAGATAGTTTTTGGCTATTATTTATTAAGAACGATACATTATTTGGAAATCAATCAGCAATTTAACATCCCTCTTTTTGCTTCAGGGTCTAAAAATAACAAAAAAAAAACATGCAAACATATGTTAAAAAAATTAACAATCTAAAATATTTAAAATGTCAGACGACCAATGGGCCAAACGAACGACCCAATGGGTCCCTCTAAATGGCAAGAGACATCGCGGTAGGCCCAGACGGAGATGGCGAGACGAACTGGAGTCCTTTGATAAGGAGTGGGTGACTACGGCCTTAGCTAGAGAGAGATGGAAGGAGGGTAGAGAGGCCTTTGCCCTGCAGTGGGACAGAAACGACTAGGAAAAAAAAAAAATTGTATCGTAGCCAAGCAAATGGTAATGATAAAAATCTATATATATAAAAGAAAGTCGTGTTAGTTACACCATTTATAACTAAAGAACGGCTGGACCGATATGGCTGAAAATTGGTGGGGAGGTAGCTTAGAGCCAGGAGACGGACATAGGATACTTTTGTACATTTAAAAAAAAAAAAAACAATTAGGTAGTAGGTAGGTAGGTAGTAGGTAGGTAGGTAGTAGGTAGGTAGGTAGTAGGTAGGTAGGTAGTAGGTAGGTAGGTAGTAGGTAGGTAGTAGGTAGGTAGTAGGTAGGTAGGTAGGTAGGTAGTAGGTAGGTAGGTAGGTAGGTAGTAGGTAGGTAGGTAGTAGGTAGGTAGGTAGTAGGTAGGTAGGTAGTAGGTAGGTAGTAGGTAGGTAGTAGGTAGGTAGGTAGGTAGTAGGTAGGTAGGTAGTAGGTAGGTAGGTAGTAGGTAGGTAGTAGGTAGGTAGGTAGTAGGTAGGTAGTAGGTAGGTAGTAGGTAGGTAGTAGGTAGGTAGTAGGTAGGTAGTAGGTAGGTAGTAGGTAGGTAGTAGGTAGGTAGTAGGTAGGTAGTAGGTAGGTAGTAGGTAGGTAGTAGGTAGGTAGTAGGTAGGTAGTAGGTAGGTAGTAGGTAGGTAGTAGGTAGGTAGTAGGTAGGTAGTAGGTAGGTAGTAGGTAGGTAGTAGGTAGGTAGTAGGTAGGTAGTAGGTAGGTAGTAGGTAGAAAAAATTGCATTGCAACGCATGCCGGGTACAGCTAGTATGGTAATAAAAATCATTTTGTTTCTTACTTTTTCGGCACCAGATTTACATACATACATACATATAATCACGAGTCTTTCCCGTCGGGGTAGGCAGAGACCACTTCTTTTCACTTGCTACGATCCTTACATAATAGGGATGATGACTAATTTTTTTTTTTTTTGTCCATCTTTTCGATAATATAAAAATATTAGACTGGTATTTTTTCGTTTGTCGCGTAAACAAAAAATTATGAAGGTACACTGTACAAATCTTGCGTGACGTCACATCTAAGCAAAAATTGTACCAACCCTTTGATAAAAGAAAAAATACGTGTCCATTATGTTTTGATTATCTAAATGGCGGACTAAATGGATTTTGACTTTTCATACCTAGTCATCTACCCTATTGCACTAGATTTTGTCTTACCTTTTAGGCACTAGATTTTGTTTCGGCTCCTCAGCTACTGGGGCTTTCACTGGTGCACTAACAGACGCGACGGGAGATTTGATCTCCGGTTTATTAAACATAGGATGCTTCGGTTGTTGTTCTTTTTTAGGCGATACTGTGAAGAAGAAAATAAAATAAGAAAGAAAGAAACACGTTTATTTTGGCATAGCAGACAAGACAGCCCAAAGAATACAGGGTGTTAAGAAAACCCTGTCCGATCCGTTAAGGTGTTGTTAGGTATCGATAACTAATACCATTAATGTAACAAAACTAGAAAAAAATATTATAACCTAAAAAAAATGTTTTTCTCAAATGGCAAGAGAGAGTCTCAAGTGCTGCCAAATGATAAAACAAAAGGCCACCGAATAATGCCGACGAAAATGGCGTTGTAATTATTGTTTTAATCTCTAATTTAGGGAATTTCGTGTCAAAAAATCGTTATTTCAAAGTTCATTCTTATTGATACTATCATGAATATTCCAAAATTAATATTTTATTTGGGCATGTGATTGTGAAACCTACATCACCCTTTCGGGTCGGACAGTGTTTTCTTAACACCCTGTATACACAAAAGAAAACTACTAATTAGCAATATAATGTTCTTAGTAATCTGCTTATATATAAAATTCTCGTGTCACAATGTTAGTTACCATACTCCTCCGAAATGGCTTGACCGATTTTTATGAAATTTTATATGCATATTCAGTAGGTCTGAGAATCGGCTACTATCTATTTTTCATACCCGTGGTAGTAGGTAGGTAGTAGGCAGGTGCTAGGTAGAAAAAAATACATTGCAACGCATGCCGGGTACAGCTAGAAAAATATAGAAATCCCATTAAAGGACTCAAAACCAGTATAAGAGGACTAAAATGTAAGACTATATTACGAAGTAAATGTATTGTGAAGGTCAGATAGACAGTAAATCTGTCTGAAAAATACTATATTATTATTATATACGCAAGAAAACTGCTTCGTTGCCGAGGAGAGTGAGGGACAGTCAAAACAGCATCCTGAAAACTGTGGCCGAGAGTTTCAGCTCTCCGATTGTACGTCACTTTGTGAGCAGGTTGATTTTTACTAACACTAGGTATTAAGAGGAAAGGGGAGCGGACATTTTTCCATACAAACGCTCTCGTCTGTTTTCTCACTGGTTTCTGAACTTAGGGCTATGATTTCTTGCAGTAATATAAATATGAACTAGATCTATGCCCCTATTTTTTCCTTTTTTAAGATAATTTTTATTTAAAGGAACTATAACTTTCTAAAAAGTGCTTATTTTGACCGCAGTTTTCAGACGCGTTTTTTTCGAATTTGAAAACAATAATCGAAAAAAGGAAAAAATTGAGGCACAGATTATTCTTTTCTCATGCAGTATATGAAATATCTTTAAAATTGGTTAAGAATTGGGGGAGAAAATAGACGAGAGCCAAACCTCGATTTTTCGTCAGTTTTTCGGTCTGAGCTGCAGTTGTCCTTATCGCACGAATTAGAGGGCGGGGGGAATTAGAGCGACAGCAATACTTTCTTCAAAAACAAAAATGTCCGCTCCCCTTTCCTCTTAAGTTATTTTTGTATGATACTAACACTATATGGATATTTGTTTGTCCGAAATAAAAGTATTCTATTCTATTCTATATTCAGGCGAATTCGTTGAAACAAAAACATATGTGACCAATTAAGGGTGATAAATAATTAAATAAACACGGAAGGGAACAAACTGATAAGAAATTTATATAAACAAGAAATAATAGAAATCGGGCCACATTTGGCAAAAACATCGTATTTTACTAACAAAGAACATAATTATTATACATCAACTTAGTATACGTATAGAAGCTGTGGAAAGACATTAATATATAAAAAAAAAGAACTTCCTCCTTTTTCAAGTCGGTAAAAAATAATATATTCTTACCTTTAGCCGGTTCAGGGATCTTTTCTTCTTCTTCAGGCTTAAAAGGCTGTTGTTTTGGTTTGTCTTGGAACCTGTTGAAGCGGTCGTTCTTATTGCCAGCCTGTTTAGAGACAATAAAAGTAATGTACAAATAAACATAATGTACAAGTGATCGATGCTGGTGCCCTCTCTATATGGGAAGAGGCCTGTGCCCAGCAGTGGGACGTTTATAGGCTGGTACCTACTATTATTATTAAAGATATAATAAGACACATATATTAAACAGCATTATGTTATATTTGTTTTTGTGTATGGACCTTGTTTCTGCAATATTTTTTTTTTATATTAATTATGATAATTATCTTCTATTTTGTTACACTGGCTATTTTAACACATATAATAATATAATGCAATAAAGAATTTAATTGTACAAAAAACATACCGTCCAATAGAGATCCTCCTCCTTTTGAAGGCGGTTAAAAAAGTATATTTGAATTAGTTTATTTCAATGCCACAGTCACCTCAAAGAGGTTATAATGTGGCCTGTTGGTCTAGTAGTTACCCTGACTGTTTAACCGGCGGTCGTGTGACAAATCTTAGTGAGATGAGCATTATCATTTGTTCTGTATCTAGATGTAATTTATCTATAATATGTATGTATAATAATAATAATAATATTTATTTGCCTTAAGTGTTGTACAGAAGGAGATCTTATAGGTAACTAGTCATGTTTCAAACACTTAGTCAAAAAAATAGACATGCAAATATCTGGTAGGTAAAGTCATTATAGATTATAAATGATGTAGTTATACAATTGAATTAGATTAACTGGAGACAAAATTAATTAATTGATGTGAAATTAAAAAATGACAAATAATTATAAAATAGAATAAAATTAGTTACTTATTTACGATTGATATATTCACTAACAGAGTATTATAGTATTATAGTAACAGTGTATTCAGAAACATATAAGTATGTTTATCAGTTGTCTGGTTACCATAATACAGACTTGCCTAGTTTGGGTCAGATGGCCGTGTGTGAGTTGTTCCACGATATTATTATTATTTAAAGTTATATGTACCTACTTTCTTAATTATTCTAAAACACTTCTGAGTTACGGTGGGACAATTTGGGATCTGAAATCGCCAGCAGTGAGTAAGCGTGGTGATCAATGGTTGTTCCTTCTCAATATGGAAAGAGGCCTGCGCCCAGCAGTGGGACGTTTATTGGCTGGATTACTTACTTATTATTATTTAATATATACCTTTTGCTGTTGCGGCACATCATCTTTGTCTTGTTCGCGTCGAGTCCCATTCTGTTGGTGAGGACGACGGAGGGGAGCCTGGGCGTCGGGGCTATAACAATAAACATTAAATTATTTATGGTGTCAATAGAACAATAATAACAAACATTATACAAAATAAAAGTACTTTTTTCTAATTAAGTTTGGACGCAGTGAATTAGAAGAAAAATTAAAAAAATGTAGGCTTAGAGTTTATATATTATAACTTATACTAAAGCCAATCTGGAAAGAGAATTAAAAGTTATTACTAATTACGCAATTATCAACTTTGACAACATGTGTTTAAGTTCATTTTAGAATGACAAATATTACCGAAAAGGGCCTAAAAGTAATTTGAATGTGATGGAAACTGAACTGTTAGTCATTGAATTAAGGTTCATAATCCCAAAGCACGGTCATTATTTCTTTAAAGTGGCTGATGTATAGTGTGTGATGATTCAGTCATTGAACAGATACTATATTATGTTACTTTTTCTAGCATAATACATACATTAAAATTACCTAAGTTTTATCTTAAATCAGCTGGTATCACATAATATACAAATAAAACAAGCCCAAACACGATGGGATAGCGTTTCGTTACAGAGTTCTTATTGCCACCTTCTGGCTCCATCATCAGACCAGCTTGGAAGTACCATAATATTGTTTTGTCAACACATTATTTTTTAATAAATAATGCGGACATCACATACATTGCTCTGAACCCAAAGTAAGTAGCTAAAGCACGCGTGTTATGGAATTCAGAAACAACGAAGGTACCACAAACATCCAGACCCGAGGCAATGTTGAAAAGTTGGCTTCTACATTGACCCCGTCCGGGGATCGAACCCGGAACCTCAGAGCTAACGACACTTTGAAAACCGGTGCGTACGCCACTCTACCACGGAGGTCGTCAAAGCATCATAATTCAAGTCAAACATTAATACAAGTATACAAAATAAATTAATTACCTAGGCTCGTCGTCAACGAAGTCACGAGAGAACCGTGCATTGTCATTTTGTCTTCTGTAAATAAAAATATAGTCAATATAAAAAAAAAAAAAAAAAAAGTTTTATTTATTTCATACACATATTAAAATTTTTTTTTTTTTTTTTTTATATATAAAGAATAATCTAAATAAATCTAGCTTGGATCTTTTCTGAGGATTGGCCCACAAAAGATGTTTTGCTAACGGAGAAAAACAATTTTGTTTTAAGTATGTAACAAATTAAAGGTTTGGTCCTATATATCAATATTTATTATATTGCTTGTAAAGGACATTAGAAGATGATAATAACATTAAAAAGTCAATTGTATATTAAAAGTACTATATTAGTTTCTTATTAGGTTTACGCGAATGTTAGGGTGCGTCCACATCTGACGAACGAGCATTGGCTACTCGCGAGCCGTTCGCGAACCACTCGAGCATGCCGCGAGCACGTCTGTCAGACGGCGTAATTGACACTAGTGCGTTCGCGGCATGCTCGCGAGCCGTTCGCGGCATGCTCGCGAGCCGTTCGCGAGCCAGTGTAATGATCGTTCTTAAGATGTGGACGCATCCTTAGACATTGAAATAAAACTAGGTTTTACGGTTACCCGCGACAAAATACGTAAAACGTAGTTAAACGTACTATATAAAATAATAGGGGTTACCACGAGCGGAAAACCCACTAGGGTCACATCAGATGTATCCGTCATTCTCCACCAATGAGAGACAAGCTACTGGCCTGTTATTGGTTGGAAACAGATAGACCTTTCGCGATACTTGCGACCCTAACGGACTATTTACTCGATGTATCCATTATTTTAATATAGTACTTTTGTTAAGAGATTTTCGACATAGTTATAATAAAATACTACTTACCTTGATTCACTGCCCATTGAGCTACGAATGCTACGCGTCCCTTCACCATATTTCCTATAAATGAAATGTTTAGTGGTGTATTAGTAGTAACATGCATTTGATTTACTTTAAGAATAATTAGTAATTAGATTCTTCATTTTCATTTCTATAGCCCGCACATAACGCCCGTACAAAAGGCTGCCAACTTAAGAGTATAAGAAAGTATAATGTATAGAGTGCCTATATCAGGGTATGAACTGTGAGCAGTAGTACGAAATAAATTCGTCACCATGGGCTGTTAGCGATCCGCTCACACTTTAGTTTTTACTTTTTTATACTCTAAGGTTGCCACACACAACTACCATGACATACACACCTGGCTAGATTGTGGCACACTTTAGAGTGCCTCTCAGCCCAGTCCTTCCTCTGGCAGACCTCGGAACAGTACGGGGTGAGCCCGCAGCCCGCACAGAACGCGTCGGCCGCGCCCCTTACACAACTACCTACATATTACATGACATACACACCTGGCTAGGTTGTGGCACACTTTAGAGTGCCTCTCAGCCCAGTCCTTCCTCTGGCAGACCTCGGAACAGTACGGGGTGAGCCCGCAGCCCGCACAGAACGCGTCGGCCGCGCCCCCACACACAACTACCTACACATTACATGACATACACACCTGGCTAGGTTGTGGCACACTTTAGAGTGCCTCTCAGCCCAGTCCTTCCTCTGGCAGACCTCGGAACAGTACGGGGTGAGCCCGCAGCCCGCACAGAACGCGTCGGCCGCGCCCCCGCAGCTGACGCACTGTTTGACGGCGATCCGCTGCAGGCCGGGAAGTTTTAGCTGTGCCCAATGATTGTGTGTTTATCGTGTGTTTATGGAACCAATTGACCGCCCGATATACAGGACATTCTAAAAACACTTTTATAGTATGCTGATTTTTACGCGAATGTTAGCTTTGAAATAAAACTTCTTGAAGGTATTTTTATACAATTATTTATTTAATACTTTTAAGCTGTTTATTTTGTAGTGTATTGCAGCTTATTTTGGATGTGCTCTAGCCTGAGATACCATAGTCATTTTTAGTATAGGTACGCACAAGGTTTGAGAAGACCTAACTAAATAAATAAAATAAGATCTTACATTTAAGTTTATGTAATCGCTGAGACAAAGCTTGAGAACCATTTGTATAAAAACACTCGCGGGTCGCAATGCCATATAACAATTTAATTGACGCTAAAACATCTACTTCGTTAGCATTTTCCACAAACATACGATAAATTGTCGTCTACTATGTTTTTGAGCCTCAAGGACTACAGAGTACAGGCTACATTCAACAGCGAAAAAAAAACCCATGTAGATTTTAATTCATAAATATGATATCGCTAACACGCACCAAGCGTGGTTTTTAATAGATTTTTTTGAAGGTATGAAAAGCATGCAAAGTAACAACACACGCGGACGGAGCAGCGGGCAACAATTAGTCACATAACAAAGGTAGAAAGTCACTTCTATGCTCATTTGAATACGAGGCAATGTAAGTCTCCGATACATAATTTTAGTATCCAGGCGACTACAGCCTTTTTCTTGTAAATCTATGCAGTTAGCCTTAGCGCAGGCTTTGACTGCTTCATCGGACTTTTAGCGAGGACGTTAACGCCTCAGCCAGAGCTGGCAACAACCGCCATAAGAACTCATCAGTCGTCGGGTATAAGGGACTTGTGTCGCCTAAAGTACGTACGAGCTTACTTTAATAATAATATAAAATATTTATATCCTGAGACAACTCACACACGGTCATCTGATCCCAAACTAGGAAGAGCCAATACTATGGCAACTAGAAAACTAATAAGCATCCTTCTTAACCTATATATTTTAAATATTGTAGATAACTTACACCCAGACACAGAACAAATGATCTCATCACACAAAGATTTGTCCTGGGCAGGAATCGAACCCACGACCTCTGGTTCAGCTGTCAGGGTCACTAACCACTAGACCAACAGGCCAGTCACCAGTACGTTTCCCCTTTTATTACATTACTAGCGATTGCCCGCGGCTCCGTCCGCTTGAGAGATGATTAATATGATCCAAGCTTACCGAATACAGGTTTATCCAAATCGGTGCAGCAGTTTAGCCGTGTAAGTATGACGGACAGAAAAAATAATGTTAGTATGGAAGTATGGATAATGGCTCATTTCACTAGTCGTTAGGGCCCGCATTCGGGAGAATTCTGGAAAGCATTCCACGGGGACCGCATGCGGGTAACATTCTCACTGGTCGTTAGTACCCGTATTCGGGGTGCGGGAGAGTTTGTTAAATCTCCAACCGATGACTTTCATTGGTTGCTAGCCCGCGTGCGTGTCATTCGGTTATGATGCTGTTCGCATGCTGGATAACGACTGGCGCTATTTCAGTGAAATGAGATTATTATTATTAATATTTCACTAGTCGTTAACCCGGTTGAATGAATGAATGAATGTCGTGGTGGCCTAGCAGTTCAATGAATGGATTTGTATGCACAAGGTTGCAGGTTCGACCCAGGCAAGTACTAATGTAGCTTTTATAAAGTTATATGTACTTTCTTAATTATTCTAAGACACTTCTGACAAACGGTGAAGGAAAACATCGTGAGGAAACCTGGATTCCAAAATTTGGGATCTGAAATCGCCAATCCGCAAAGAGCAAGCGTGGTGATCAATGCTCGTGCCTTCTCTATATGGGAAGAGGCCTGTGCCCAGCAGTGGGACGTTTATAGGCTGGATTATTATAACCCGTACTCGAAAATCTGCCCGCCTGCTTTATAACGACCAGTGAAAATGAGCCATCATGAATTCTTCATAGCCGTAACTGTCTTTAGCGCTCTAAATGAATTTACTTGCTTTAGAGCATACATAGCACTTATCAAACATTTTGATCAAAACAATAGGGTAGATGACTAGGTATGAAAAGTCAAAATTTATTAAGTCTGCCATTTAGATAATCAAAATATAATAGACACATATTTTTTCTTTTCTCAAATAAATTACAAAATACGAAGATAAACCGCTGTAAAGTTCAGGAGTGGGGGCTTGTGACGTCACGGCTAGGTACAATTTGTACTCAAACGTGACGTCACGCAAGAATTGTACTCGCTGTATCTTCGTAATTCTTTGTTTACGGGACTAAACAAAAAATACGTGTCTAATATTTTTTTCTTATCTAAAAGATGGACATAAAAATAAAAATTAGTCATCATCCCTATTGCGGTCAAAAGGTTATGTGTGGTTAGTTTGCATCGTGTATAACATCATGGTATGGTGAAGTTGCAAATATAATTATATACATCTTGGATTTATTTATATTAAAACTGTAATAGAAAAAGTATTTGTGTCGCAGGCCGAAAGGGTCCTATATACAGACGACAGTCAATTTCGCTGCCGGACATAAACGACCGCGCTTGACTGTTGGTTGCCGTGGTCAAGTTGAGCGCGGTACCATTGACAATGAGCATATATTCCCTGTACACCGGACAATCTGCTCAGTACCAGTCTGTACCACTAAAGCATGATGTGGGCTTTGAGTGCTTGTAGACTTGACAATTTTATTTAATTATCGGTAGTGAACTAGTCACCGACGATCTTAGTTTTCAGCTGTGTATCCACAATTTGTTGCTTCCACAAAGTAGATATTTCATTTGTACGGGTGAGATTAGAAACTATTTGCAACTTTACCATACCATGTAAGCAGATTTTTTTAGTCACAGATAAACAGAATCTTTCTTCTAGAAAGAACTAAAAATAGTAAAAAAAAAATGTCTTGACATACAGAACTACACACATAGAAATAACAGTATGGTCTCGACTGGGAATCGAACCCACAATCGACATTTTACCATAATGTAATTTATATTATTTCGCTGATGTTTAATGTTCTAGCTATCTACTACTGGATAATCTAGTGTTGCAGCTACTAAAGCTTGTTTATAGCCATGAGAACATGTTATTTAATTCAGTCGACAATTTCCTAGCACTACCTCGTTCTACACATTCATGTCAATTATAATAAAAATGGAACCGCCAATTTATTTTCTATTGTTTCTGCTATTAAGAGATCTTGTTGTAAAAATGCTTGGAAAAAGGACAGGATTTGTTTGATAAAGGATGGAAAGAAAGTAGGAAGATATGGGAATTGTTTCAGTTTCATTGTGTAAGTTACTAAAAACTAGTGTTGTCAAAAAAGCTACATATAATAAATCAATGATTATCTTAAATGTATGAATGTATGGGTATAATACATACATACAGAATGAGTTTTCTTTTTTAGGTTTTTTAATTCTGATTACACCTCCACTAAATTAAGTTAATCATTAATTATTTAAGTAACATTACTAAAAGCAACAAAGAAAAACCCCCACAAATTTAATCAATACTTTAATTATAAAAAAATAACACAAACAATCAATCAACACATCACATAAACTAAAAAGAAATAAGTTAAAAACAAATTAAGATACAAACGTCAGACGAGCCCTTAACCTGTTGCATGATGGTACTAGACACAAGAGACGGAATAGCACCGGATGAATGTATAGACGGACAGATATATATAGACATTGTCATGAAGTACATATGAATTGACAACATTTGATAATGGTTGCCGCGATCAGGTTGACAACGGTAATGATTGTAAAGATGAACAGACGCCTGTTGCCTTATTACATAAAGTACTAAGACATACATGTGTAAAAAAAATGAACTGACTGTGCTTGACCTCTGGTTGCCGTGATCAGGTTGACTATGGAGTTACAAGTTCTCACATCAGCGGATGATTGTTAAGACGGACAGAAGGATAGGCATCATTAATGCCTCAAGGCACTAAGTCCGTCTATATACAACGTATATTAAGTTCAAATAATTTACTAGACCGCGTTTGAGAGCTGGCTGCCGCGCTCAAATTGTCCACGGCAACCATGTCTGTCAGGAGTAAGAATTGTCCATCGGTCGTCAAATCTTCGATGATGTTAGCTTGGTTGGTTTTGAAGCTCCATATACGTTTAAATAATTTATTTTGCTTTAAATATGGGTACAGTCAGATGGTTACATTTTTATTAATATAAGTTCCACATATTTAGCATTTTCAATCATTCCGTGTCATTATAATCTTATGGGTCAAAGCCCCGTCATTCAATGGGTTATTGGGCTCGAATGAAACCATAAAACTAAGCTAAAATAGAAAAATACTTACCCTAAACTTATGTAAATAGTACAAACTAAAATTGTTACTAAAAATTAATGTTTCGTCCTTTTTTTGTCTACATAAGGTTTATTTTTGCTTAAATTTAACTTAACCATAGTTGTTTATTGGTTTAAACATTCACTTTAAAAATAAATGTATAGTTACAGGTTGTATATGAGTTAGAAAATGTTCTACAGTTAGGCTGCTCGTACACGAACTGCTCTCACAGATAGTGATCAACGTACACGGACTGCGCGAGCTGTCGACCGCTCCTCTCTTCAAACAGTCGAAACAAAAGACTTCGGTAGGTACCTACCTAAGTACTTGTCTTTACACAAACGTCAAGCAATAAGAAGGCCATTGGGAACGGACGTATTACAAGGTAATCTTTATATTTAAAATATAAACTGCTTCAAGCAGTCCGTATGCTGTCACAGAAGTCTATAATTCACCATACAATCACGACTGCTACAAGTAGTCCGTGTGCGAGCAGCCTTAGACTTTATAGTAGATGAGATAGGTCTTATATTAAACTAAGGTTAAGTTAAATTTAAACTTAAACCGAGCTTGTGTAAGTAGACTAAGTAATTGGGATCACAACTTATAGTATGTCAACGTAAGTTAATATCATGAAACGATAGAGTTGCCAGAATAAAAATAACAGATTTTTAACTTGTAACATTAGTCATTGGTAAAATCATGAGTCTTTATTACAATTAAATAATACTTAAGGTATTAAGACAACAGTATGTATTAAGTTTTTGTTCAATTTGCAGTTAAAAATACAAATATTCAATATAAAATTATTGTCATCATACTATAATAAAATCTATTTTCGATCAATTCTCTACAAGTATTTTAAGTTATAAGAGGCTGGCAACCCTTTTCAACAGAATGTTGGCAACACATCGTTTCGAGATATTCATGTAAAAAAGTAATTTCAAGTAAAATGTTTGTCTAATAGTTTAGATTGATTTAGATATATTTCTAAGTTAAAAATTAAATAAGCAACGACACAATTAAAAATAACTACAACAGATAGCCGGGCTGCTTGCCACCACGGCCGGTGTAACCCGGTCGAAACGTCAAGCCCAAAAAAGGTATTTATGCATGTACGCGCTTATCCCCGTGAATTATATTACTATAAACATGCAGCGCGATAGTTGCTAATACAACAGTAAAAATTTTATAATCGTTTTGTCCATTATATAAAATATCACATAGTAATTTTAGTAGTTAAGTATGGATAAAAATGTTTGGTCCGTAATATTAATTATCACATTTTGTCATTATTTGATATACTTAGGAATTGGTCATATGGGTTTATTATCACAGTAAATTTTATATTGGAATGTCAGTAAAAAGTTAATCTAATATATAATTAAGGCACATACAGAGATTGGTAAAAACTACAATTAAAAATGTTATGATAATAATTTTTATCACAAAAGTTACCTTTAAAACTAACTATTTTGAAGACCAAACAATCATAACGTTGGGTAACTATCAAGAATAATCTACCTAGAATCACGACCAAAATAAAATTATATATTTTCATAATTACAGTAAAAGTTTGGATTTGTGCCCGGTTAGTGGCAATAGGCTCGCCCCCTATTACATGGGACCTAAACATACCGGCGAACTGTGGGTGTACATTGGTACACTGCCTAACCCTTCGGGGATACAGGCGTGATGGTATGTATGTTATGTTACAGTAAAAACACGAGTACAGTGTTAAAATAAATGTATAGCTGTTAGATTCTCATATTTAATTACACCCTTGTTTCTCATTAATGTTAGGTGCATCGCTATTTTAATCTATTTAAAAAAATGTTTTTTATTTATATCCTGCAAATTTGATATTCCTTTGCAGATAAAGTGACTTTTCTTATTCTTTTTGTAAGAAATATGTTAAAAATCCTACTTTTTAAGAAACTACATACAATAGTTTTACTAATTTGTAATATTTTAGCTGTATTGACTACCACACTGAACGGAAAATTTAAAAAGGTATAAGTTAGTAATTTTTATTTTTTGTTTGGTGTCCTTATGTGTTTTTTTTTAGCTTTTTTGGTCTTTCATACACATTTTTTTTTATTTTACGTCCTTTTATGTTTTTTAGTTTTTGATCTTTAATATTAAGGTAGAATGAGCAGACCAGTCCCCCTAACAGCACCCGTTCACGAGTATAACGCGTGGATCAGCGTCAATCAGCTCAACCATTTTATAGGGAACTCAATGACCCAATACACAGCGCTACCGTTAAAAAGACATTAAAGAGAGCATGACTACTCACACACATACAAAACTTGTTTATTTTCTGTCTACTTTATATAGCTATTTAACTATAGAAAAAGTAATGCATGGTAATAAATCTATCTATATATTAAGCCTGTCTTGTCTACACAGGCCTCACTATTCCACGCACTCCTGTCTTGAGCTAGGATGGGCCAAGTCCTTTCGGTAGGACTTGAGAACCTCCTCAGTTTTTTCGTCGGTTAAAAGGGGTATGTGAGGTACATTTGAATGCTTGAATAGTTGCAAACTAGACCAGGGTCAGTTAAACTAGTTGAGCGTTCCTAAATGTACCATTTTAGAGTGTAGGAAATAATTTTAAATACTTAACAATAGTATTTGGGCTGTTTGTATTATATTGCCTGGTATACAGAAAAATGTATGTTTATATTAATTATTTTGATCGTGATTAGGTAGATTAATCATCATCTCCCTACCCTGTTCCCAATTATTTGGGGTCGGCGCGTGATTAGGTAGATTAATGTCTTATTATAATAGGCGGGGTTTAAAACATGCAACTTTAGTATATAAAAAACATCAACGGTATAAAACATAACAACACAAAAATCTAGCAGGCTAAAATTTGTGTTCTCTGAGAGAGAATTGTCAAGTCAAAATCACAAGTAAATTTCAGAAAATAGTAGAAGTCAGTTCGTCAAACGTCTAAATATAATTGTTTAAATGACAGAGGGATGATACTATACGGAATGATGGCAATATCTATTTCACATGGAAATAATTTTAAAACTATTTGAGCTCACTAGTAATAATAATATTGTGTTTGGTGACAGTAACATGGCAAGTCTGTGCGAAAAGAGAACGTCATTGAAAAATTAGAAACACAATGGAATTAGCGTTAAAATCATTCCACACAACAGCAGATTTAGCAGTCTCATTATAAGGGCGCGACAATTTTTTAACATAACAAATACAGTAGTTAAATACCGCGGCGCCCTTAAATCTCACGACGGTTATTTTCGCACAGATTCGATCTACTTGAGCCAAATCGCTAGTAAGGACTATTTGCGGTATCAATACCTAACAGGGTGATGATAAAAATACCATTTACGTCAATAATACAGTACAATCTACGTGAACAAATCTAATTCAATCTAAAACTTTTTATACTAGAGATATTTTCCTCAAATTTCTAGAACAATCTAGAAGTAGAACTTTAATTTCTCCCCACCAATCGACGGATCGAAATTCTTGCCTTGCAATACAGTTACAGACTGCTTATCGATATAAACGGTAAATTTACCATTACTAGGATAAACGGTATCGGTAAAGATCTGCCATAATTCCGTATTTAGACCAGGATTTTTGTCCTCAAGTAAGTCAAAGATTATGTTTAAGTCGTCCTTATTTTCAGGTAGAATGCTTAGAGGGATCTTCATTATAATTTTGTGGTACCCTTGCTGTTCGGGTAACACTAGCTCAGTTTCCACGCTTCTTGGTGAATCAGGCTCAATAATAACTGGGTCTAAGTCTGAGTCTGCGTTGTTCGCTGTATAAAAGAATATCTTCTGATCTCCCATACATAATTCAAAATCTTCTTTTTTGATAATACTAGCTGAATCCGCATCAATTTCTAAGTCACATAGATTGTGTGTAGTTTTCTCATGTTGAGCGATCACACTCCATTGTTCCAATTTAAGACCAGGATATTCTTTTTTCAGTTCACTTTTAACGTCATCGAAACTCTTCTCTCTGGGACCTTGCATCGAGACCTTACTCTTAGATTTTTCTAGAGCCTCACTGTCACTTAGTTTTCGTTCCAGTCTTTTAGCGTGTAACTTGCTTAGTTCTTCTAGACTAGCCTTAGGTTTGAGAAGTGATTGTAGATGCCCTAACTTAAACTGTACTGTGGAAGTCCCGATGAATTTGTTGAAGTTCTGTCCGGTGATAACTTGCGCTGATAATTTGTCGATTTGTAGGACAACGTCTAGTTTCGTTTTAGTCCTAACTGTGCTTATTTTCCTCCAGTACTTGGTCCTTAAACGAGGATTCTTTTCTTGCAAAATAGCGATTACTTCATCTGTATCTTTATCGGTTTTGACAACCATACTTATAATGCCGACAGCGCCTCTGAATTCGGTTGGTTTTAGATGTATATGTAGTTTAGAGTTGACTAACGGAATGGCTTGATCGATCCAGGTTCTAGATGTCATAGCTTGGCAGATAATGAAGATAACTCCATCGAATAGGTACATATCATGGAATTTAGGCATCGTTTCTTCATTAGACTCTCCTTTTTCAAGAGATTCTAGAACAATATTCTCGAAAGTTCGCTTGATCGAGTGGAATAGGGCTTCATCTATTCTCGATTCGGGATAATTCGATGGTCCGACGTACAGTTTCAAATCATCAGCGATTAAATCAGAGTAATGATTAGTACGGATCCTAGTCAACGGGGCAGCCATAATTTCCGGGTCTATAGGTACATACATATTCTTTAGCACCACATCCCTCTGTTTCTTCGTATCTACATCATCTATTTCCTTGCTAGTTTCATCAAAACTGACGTCTCTCTTCTGTCTGTCAATAATTCTGAAAGTCAACTTATCACCTTCGTAAGTAGGATCGAAGTCAGGACTTTTAATGACTTCTAAAGACTCGGGGTCGACACCAAACTGTCTTTTCTGCTTGCCAGCGACATCAGAATAGTACTTCCAACAGTCTGGTTTCAAACCTGGGTACTTGGATTGTAATTTCAGTAAAATCTCCACAGATTCCACATGAGCATGCTCCTTAGGTAATCTCATGACTATCCTAGTATATCTCACTAGGCTTTTAATATCTCTAAACGTTAATTTAAGTCCAGTAGAGTTGATAAACTTCGGTAAGACCTCAGTTAGGTAGTCCTTAGTTTCCAGACTATCGCAGATGTAGATCACAGCACCATTCGATAGATAAATATCTTGAAATTTAGGGATAATTAAGTTCGCAAATCTTTGTAATTTCATGTCTTTATGTAAGTATTCTTTGAATAAATGTTTTAGTCGTCTAATATGAGTACCTTCTAACTTATTCTGTGGATACCCTTCTAGTGTAATCGCAACTTTTAACTCATGTTCTACGTGTAGGTAATTCGTGCGTCGATGGTAGGCGATGCCCCTGTTGCTATCAATATTCAGATTACTGCTTCTAGCGATCAAATTATCATTACTTTCAATGAACGATTCAGTTTTGTCAGACACAGCGACACCTGACGTCGAAGCTATATTACTTTCGAAATTTTCCTGATCTTTTGACTCAGTTTTCTCCGTTTCAATCTCATTACTGTAGTTGTTCGTCTCATCAGACCAGACTAAGACTTCATCTTTATCACTGATGTATTTCACATCTTTGAGTTTTTTTAGTATATCTTTTTGAAGAGTACTTTCTAGTTCCTTCTTAACGTCAGTAGGTTCTTCAATCTCCACTATCTCTGGTGGTCCAGAATCTTCTTCTTCTTCTTCAATAATATTCTCTTCTGGTATAACAGGTTCGATTTCTTTGACGCTCACATCAGAAGTGTTTCTTGGAGTCGCTTCCGCGGATCGCAGATCGTCAAGCAACTTCACTCTGGAAGCGACGCTCCGTAAGTCCTCTTCCATGCCAGAGAGAAGGCATTCATAGTATATTTCCGTGTAACCAGTCAATTCGAACTCCATTTGTCCGTAGTCTATGACATTCTTGAAGGATGGTCCACGAATTATCTCACCAGACACTCTGTCGATCAAAAAGGAGGTATACTCTACGTCTTCCACAGATTTTTGAGCGTAAATCTTCCATAAATTAGTTTTCAACATCGGGTTAAAGTATTGTAGCAATTTAAAAGCATCTTGAGCAGTCGCTGGCCAGCAAGACCTAGGTATCTTAAGCACAGCTAGGCAAAGCCTTTTGACTTTAGCTTTTAGAAGGACTAAGTTAGTACACATCCGTTCTTGTAATCCCGGAGAGACTCTGACCATCCAATCTCTCGTATCCACATCCTTACAGATACATACTAAAGCACCTCTATTCAAATAATAGTCCAAAAACGATGGGACTCGCTTCAAAAGACCAGCTTTCAATTGCATGTCAATGACATCAGTTAAACTGCGCTGAAATTGCTCCATTTGGCGCAACCTCATCTTAGATTTAGGGTACCCAGCTAAAGCGATAACTAGCTTAAAATCTTCGTCAACAATATCCATGTAATCAGCATTTCTGAGTTGAATTAACCTATTCGTTTCGTCTTCATCGTCACTGTCAGTGTAAAAATCACTGTATTTTAAATCACAAGTGACTTCGCTCCTACATTTTCCGCACCTTTTAATCTCTTTTTTACTAGTAGCGTCCGATCTCTTGCTGTAAGTGTCAGTGACTTTACTGCAGTCAGATTTTTTTGTTGCCTTACTAGGGGTGGTAACGTCAGTAGTTTTGCTGTCAACAATTTTGCTTGAATACTCAGACTTTTTGTCAGTGACCTTGCTCGTGACGGACTTGTCGCGATAGTGTTTGGTTTCGCTTCGGTCTTCGGAGCATAGGACACAGGTAGATGGGGTGGAACTACCGTCGTCAGTGCGTGCGTGCTCCCACGAACGCTTGGTCTTGACCTTACAGGAGCAGATTGTTGTTTCGTTCTGAAGCAAAAGTTGGGGTTTCGATGTGTTTGTTTAGGTAGTGTTGCCAGATTTTTTTGAAAACCGACTGTAGTGTATGTGTATTTACCCTCTCACTCACACAGACAATCACTGTCTCGCTCGCACCACGTCGGGACACGAGAGCCATAATGGCGGGAGTGTGAACGTGTTGAGAGTCTGTGCATTAAGTGCGTGTGCGAGCCTGTGTAGCGTATTATAATTATAAATTAGACAGATCTTACACCGACTTTTAGCACTAGAGAATGTCTTTTTTGTGGGTCACGGGTTTCACAAATTCAAATCACATGCACAAATAACAGAACTGAGACAAACATTCGTGTAACACACGAATGTTTGTCTCATGGTTGGTGAGGTCACTGGGTCAATTTAGGTGGTTTCAATTCAGAATATTGTTTTTTAATTTCACACATCATATTCCTAGTTACCTTTCAAAAGGTCGATGTTCCTAATTTTGGCGAATTGAATCTGGCAACACTGTTGGTTTCTTATCGATGGATGAAGCGTTAAGCCCCTACCTAAATTAAGCACATGCATTCATTCCTTGCAACTAATAGAACTTTTTGGGAATCTGGAAACTTACGTTCAAGTAAATATTATGTACTTATTTTTGTTTTAGAATTTTAAGGCTTTTTTTTATGATTTTTTCGCGGAACATATACACATGGTCGAAGTTAAATCAATTAATCTTCTTTATACTTCATAATTTCGCATCAAGTGATCTTATTTTTTAAGTTAAGTATTACATCTGTGTCATGCTCTGCCGCAGAGCCACCATTTTAGAAACCGATCGTCAATGACGTACATTGTGTACGTCAAACGTACACAATGTACGTATACCGTTGTCGCTGTACGTGCATTAGGTAATGATAGAATAGACATTGATTGTGGCTCATCACTCTAGGATATAATACATCATTTTAGGATATAATAGATCGGTTTCTAAAATGGTGGCTCTGCGGCAGAGCATGACACTTACATCTGCCCTAAAAAGTGACAAGAAAAATTTTAAAGGTCAGGGGTACTTCCAATTTTTTTGTACGCAATAGCTTAGATAAACAAAAAAATATACATTCAGTCAACATAACGCCGCGCATGCAAATAAAATACCATAATAAACCGCCAGCCAAATATATCGCAACACAAAATAAAACCAAAACATATTAATAAGGAGTTCGGATAAGGGTTGGGAAGGGAAAGGAACAAGGACTTTTTCCTATAATACACCTTATAATGCATTTTGCATTAAATAAAAGGCTACTTCATAATGCATTTTTCATGGCATACTAAGTTTCACTGCAGAATGAACGCATCTTTATAATAATCTCTGTATAAAGATAATTTTAAGGTCAATTCATACTAAGCAATCGCATTGCATCGAAGCGTTGATCTAAAAGTTAATACAGTAAATTCATCCTTAACTCAACTATATACAGCTTATATTCCTTTGCAGATAAAGAGAAGAGTAAATTCTCTAAATTGTGTACATCTTTTATTTATCTCAAAATAAACATTATCAGTACATACTTTGTTGAGGGTTAATTTGCATTAACTACTTCCACGTCTAATGAGTCACATACAGGGTGTTAAGAAACCCCTGTCCGACCCGAAAGGGTGATAGAGGCTTCACAATCACATGCCCAAATAAAATATCAAATTAGGAAAATTCATGATAGAAACAATAATAATGGATTTTGAAATAACCATTTTTTTGCCCCGAAATTCCCTAAATTTGAGAATAAAACTAAAACTACAACACCAATTTCGTCGGTATTTTTGGGGGCCTTTTGTTTGGTAATAAGGTAGCATCTGTGACGACGCCGACTCTCTCCCTCGAAATGAGAAAAAAAAATTAAGTTATAATTTTTTTCTTTTTTTTTCCACATTTTTGTAATCAGATATCGATACCTAACAACATCTTAACGGATCGGACAGGGGTTTCTTAACACCTTGTATAAACATTCCACTTTTACTATTGTGTCTACTGGCGCGACAGTTAAGTTGTCTATAAGACCAACACTTCAAATGCTTATGCTGTAGTATAAATCGACCCTTAGCTATATTCTCCTAACTAAAATAGACTTTCGGCGATAGCTCTATCGATAGACGCCTAGCTCTTTAAGAGATGATAATATAATACCGTCACAATAATAGTTTGTAATACATATATGAACATGCGAATGAGTATAATATAAGTTAGGTATACTTACAGAGTCGCCGGCGCCAGCGCTGAAGCTCACATCGGCGTCGCGAGAGTCCCTGTAAATAAAGATTTAAAGACTTATATATTTATTTAATTTTATATGTGGTTGAGTGTGGAGTGAGGCCATTTTTATGTAAATCAGGAAGCAAAATAAAGAAAAATATAAGTTTTTTTATGTTACTAGTATCTCACTACAAAATTATTTAAATAGTTATGTGTTTTTACATTTTATAAAAAAAATACCTTACTTTTTGGATAATTAATTGATTTGGAGGCAAATAGTCTTCAAAAACTATCAAAATCGATAAGTTATATTTTCTTATAAACCGCGAAAGGCGCTCTAGAAGCGTTACGTCAAAGATCGACTAAATCTAGGTGCTCGGTTCCAAGTGTCCTTCCTATGGAGAAGAGCCGGCAAGAAACTCCAAATTAGCTATAACTGAAATAAGGAAGAGTCTGGTGTGCGTAAAGAGATCCGTCGTAGGATTGAGGGCACTGCTGTGTTTTACCGTATTTGTTGTTATAAACACTTTAGCGTCCGTATAGTACGACTGTAAAGCCTGGATATTGTCAAAAGTAACAAAAACAATCGAATTGTGAACCTCCTCATTTTGATGTTGGTTAATTTTTATTTTATGTAAAACTTACCGCCATGTAACAGTCTTGGGTCTCGCGTGAAAAAAGATAAAATAGTTAATTATATTAGGCTAGCTGTTATGTATGACATTATTGAATTATTCTAATACAAAACTAACAACCGATGAAAGAAAACATCGCAAATAATGAAATGCGTCCACAATCAAATGTGGTGATCAATGCTCGTGCCTTCTCTATATGGGAAGAGGCCTGTGCCCAGCAGTGGGACGTTTATAGGCTGGTATATTAAGCTAGGCTCTTATAGAGGTATAAAAATTGTAGACAACTGTCACTTGGTTCCGTGGTGTAGTGGTTATCACATCTGCTTTACACGCAGAAGGCCGCCAGTTCGATCCTGGCCGGAATCATATCTTTTTGTGTTTCCTACCGCTTTCAAGGGTATTTAAGCTTTATCAGGTTAATTTATACCTTTATTTTGAACCAAGTTACTTGCTACTATATACACAAGACGTTTTACCTTCATAGTTACCGAAGTTTAAAATCTTATTGTGATTGTATAATTATATTACATGTATGAAAGAGCGCTTTCTTTCCTCTCATACTTAATCATTATCCATATATACATAATGTTATATATACATATCTTAGTAATTTTGCTCATGAAGAGGCCTATACCCGACTATGGGTGACTACAGGCTGAAGAAGAAGAAGTAATTTTGTTCTACTGTATTTTATTATTTTTATGTAAATTCTTATATTATTATTTTCTAGCTACACACTGTGTCTATGTCTCTTTTTAAATGTTTCCAGACACAGGTCTGCTGGAAGAAATTTCACATGAAATAAGCAGTACCTTTGTTCCTATTTATTCTGTATATGTTAATTATTGTATGTCTGTTGTGTGTACAAAAACTTATAAATAAATAAATATATTTAAGTGTTGTCAATTTGCACTAATCAACAGTTCAAAAGTTAGGTTAAGCACCTAATTATCTAACAATGTCCCAAGTAGGGGCATTTTCGTGTCCCCAAATGTGTTTAAATAAATTAAATCTTATAGTAAACATACACTTTTTATTCGTTTTAAAGAAATTTCTGCGTGCAAATAAGGAAATTGTTGTCCAATTTTTTGTGATCAATAAGCAGCTGACGAACGTAAATGACCAGCGGCGGTATCATGTATCGTACAAAAGGAAAGTGGCAGCAAACATTTGCACCATCATTGCTGTAAAGCGCCCTGTTAACGTACAAACTTGCTTGACAAATTTGTTGTTCAAACTTCACGTTTTCATCAAACAATAGCTTAAACGATCAAACCAAATATCAAACAAATTTGTCACTTGGCGTAGCGTCCTCCATGATTTTCATCAAACTTCATCAAACGCGACAAACACGTAGATTGTTTGACAAACGCCTCAAACGCAGCTGTACACTATCAAATAATTTGACAAACACGTAAAATTTGACAAACAATTTGAGCGTTTACGGGGCACTTTACAAATTACTGTCCAAATTAATTTTAATTAAGGTGTAACGTCGCCTTGTGGCAGCGTTCATGTCAGCTCGCGGCAACAAGGCGACTTTATTAATTCATCATATTATCTTAATGACTAAAGTAATTATTAAATTCATACAAATATCTTAAAATATTAAATCTGGGCAATAAATTCGGGCATTCTCTCAACTGGTTCCGTGGTGTAGTGGTTATCACATCTGCTTTACACGCAGAAGGCCGCCAGTTCGATCCTGGCCGGAATCATATCTTTTTGTTTTGTACACATTTTTATTTAAAAAATTAATAACTATATTACTGTTATATTTGCACAGAAAATATTATACTTATTTATACCTAAATTAAGATCATAAAAAAAAAACTGTAGATTTATACTAACTGTGCCCTAATGGTTTTTCCCGCGTAAGTACGCGTTAGTCCCTGCTCCCGATCATGAAATTCGGTCCAACAGTCCGAGTAATAAATGGAGTACTTTTTTTTACATATAAATATCATGTAAGGCGCAGGCCAGACAGAAGAGACGTAAGACGCAGACGGGGCGCGGACATTTGTCTCTACCGCGTCCCTTTCATACAAAATGTATAGAAGCGTCGCGACGCAAAACATACAGAAGAGTCTTTTTTACGTCTGCACCTTTTGACAAATGTCCGCGCCCCGTCTGCGTCTTACGTCTCTTCTGTCTGGCCTGCGCCTAAGGTAAGTGAAAGTGTCAGTAACCATGTAACCAAACTGTGTTATTTGTCACCCAGACACTAAAAGTCAAATAAAGTAGGGGTTTGATACAACTCGAGAGCGGGTGTACCAATTTTCATGATGTTTAGGTTGCTACATTGCTCTCCACCGCAAAATAAAAATAACTATCAGAAAAAACTGAAGTTCATAAGTACTCAGTACATAAAAACAGTACAAATAATTTAATTTACATACCTGTCATTGACACTGCGAACAACAATCTTGCCATCAGGTAGAATACACCTATTACTGCCCATCTGAGACATCTGAAACAAACAAACGAAAATAATCAATACATTCTAATTCATATTATAATTAGGTTTTTTTTTTAATACAATTCAATTCAATTTTATTGCACTCCATAAGTTTCATAAAGGTGTTACATAGGTCATTTTGGTACATTATGGACCCCGTAGGGCACGGCAAAGTAGAAGAGAGGAGGAATCTTGTTTTATAGAATATAAGTATTATTATAATTTTATTATTTGCTATAAATTAGTATAGTTAGTTTTTTGAAATTATATATATTATATTTTTTTTTTTTTTCGGTTTTTAATAACAAATTCGATGTGATATATAGGGTAGATGACTGGGCATGGAAAGCCTTTATCAATTTAGTCTGTAAGACAATAAATTTTCCACAGATAATGAAATTTTTTGTAAAATTATTAGTTATTTTAATTTAACAGCCAAACTAGTGACTCGATTTTGGTGAAAGTATATGGAATCACTTTAAAAGGACATACAATCAAAGCAAAAAGTAAATTTAGTACCTATCACTTAGCAACCACAAGAAATACAGAATATCATTCAGTCAGAATGACAACCTCCTCCTTTTAAAGTTGGTTAAAACTAATTGAAATAAAACTACTTTTCACGGATTTTGTCGCGGTTTAATTTTAGATTTTAGGTCCCGACGTTTCGACACCTTTGCAGGTATCATGGTCACGGGCAGACTGAGATGGCGTTCGTCTTGACAGTAGATGTAAACCGCGACAAAATCCGTAAAAAGTAGTTTTATTTCAATGTCTAACATTCGCGTAAACCTAAGAAACCGATATTGGTTAAAACTACTCACCGGCCGCCTCTCCGCCTGCTTCAACAGTATGACCCGCTGCTTGCACTGCAGCTGCTCCTCTCGCACCTTCAGCTGCTCCAGCTTCAGGCTCTCCAGCTCTAAGTGCAGGTTAGGATCTAGGATGTCCGAGAAGCCCTGGAATGTTAATTATGGTTACTTTAGTACACGTGTATGTGATGAAAATCAAAACTCGGTTATGATTGAAAGTGTCTATAATAAATAATAATAATAATAAATGCGGACAACATCACAAACATTGCTCTGAACCCAAAGTAAGTAGCTGATGCACTTGTGTTATGGAATTCAGAAACAACGAAGGTACCACAAACACCCAGACCCGAGGCAATGTAGAAAAGTGAGTTTCTACATTGACCCGTCCGGGGATCGAACCCTGAACCTCAGAGCTAGCGACACCTTGAAAACTGGTGCGTACGCCACTCGACCACGGAGGTCGTCAAAAGTAATATCCTGGGACAACCCACACAAGGTAATCTGATCCTAAGCAGAGCTTTTACTATGGTAACCAGACAACTGATAAACATACATATATATTTCTAAATACATACATATTATAGATAAATTACACCTATACACAGAACAAATGATCATGCTCATCACAAAAACATTTGTCCTGGGTGGGAATCGAACCCACAACCTCCGGTATAGCAGTCAGGGTCACTAACCACTAGAGTACTAGACCAACAGGCTAGTCAAAAGTCAGCCAGTCTCATCATGACTTTCTGTCATTATCTAACAACAGACAAGCTACTGGCCTGTGTTTGGCGATAATTGACAGAGAGTGAGACACTAGCAAGGTTTTTTTCTTTTTTTTTTTATCTGCAATCAGTCCTTGAGCTTTAATGATTTAATCATATTTGTTAGACCCTTAAGTTGTGGTTTGGAGATTTCCCACACCCAGCGGTGTATCATCTCAATAATAATATGTATCTGGATGTCATATTGATGCTATTCCTTAGACTATAGATAACTATAGACCGATAGTATCGCTAGTTTTCCTTCGTGCCAAGCGAGAGCACTTTTTGTCTGTATCTAGTACATTCGTTTACTGATTTAAAGTTATTTTTCGCGCAACGACCGACTTAATTGCGAAAATATCGATGGTTTCGACATTGTTAGGATAATATTAGGGTTTTAGATAGTTTTATTAAAACGGCGCGCGCTCCGTCTTGATACAAAATTTACGATAAAACTAGTTCATACTAGTGCTCACGGTTCATACACTGATAGGCTCACTCTTTAGTTTCTTATCTATACTCTAAGTGCTATTCACTTTCTTTTGTCTGTAAGTCTGTAGGTTGAGTCTGATGTCTTTAGAAGTGTTACAGCGAGTTAATTTTTGTGCCGTTGAAGATTTTTTTTATAATTATTACACTAGCAAGTTGAATCATATATTAAATTGGTAGCAGACAGTTGAACCCTTGTAGACGTCTGTATGTCTTTGAGCATATTATGTGTACTTTACAATAATGAACACTTGTTTGATTGTACGCCTACTGGCAAAACATAGCGCTCTGTTCACCAAACTTAAATCTGTACCTGTGTTTTTTTTTCACCTATGTTAACAAATAAATTATGATTTTTTTTTTTAAATAATAATAAATGCGGACAACATCACATACATTGCTCTGAACCCAAAGTAAGTAGCTATTTAGCACTTGTGTTATGGAATTCAGAAACAACGAAGGTATCACAAACACCCAGACCCGAGGCAATGTAGAAAAGTGAGTTTCTACATTGACCCGTCTGGGGATCGAACGCGGGACCTCAGAGCTAGCGACACCTTGAAAACCGGTGCGTACGCCACTCGACCACGGAGGTCGTCAGTTGCTACAATTTCCTGGTCCATAGACTGTAAAAGGCTAAGAAACACTTCCCTACAGGATATATAACATAGAAAAATACTTACATAGTCATCTTCCATCAGAAGCTCATCCATATTATTGTCTCCGTTCGGTATTTCCTCTTGAACCCTAGAAAACAATAGTTTCTAATTACATAATGTTTATAATAATACTAGTGGTGTTAATCTACATAAAATAGTTTTAAAATGATGGCAGATTATTTAAATAATAATATTATCCTGGGACATCATCTGATCCCAAAGAAAGCAGAGCTTATGGTATGGTAACCAGACAACTGATAAACATACTCATATATTTCTAAATACATACACATTATAGATATATTACACCCATACACAGAACAAATGATCGTGCTCATCACACCAACATTTGTCCTGGGTGGGAATCGAAACCACGACCTCCAATATAGCAGTCAGGGTCACTAACCGCTAGACCAACAGGGCTGTCAAGTCAAGCTTAAGGCCCTACCAACTGCCTGCTGCCTACACCTAACAATTATGTTAATTGGTTGTATGTTCAACCAAAAATTATAGTCTACTACTTGAAAGAACACACCTAAAGCTCACTTTAATTAACTACCAAATTACGGTGGTCAAATAGTTATCAAAGTACACCGAGATGGAGTATATAACCACCATTAGTTGTATGTATAATATTCATAACTTTTTCTATTAACTTATTTAATACAACTTAGGTGCAAACTCTGGGAGTCAGACTTGAGACATTTACAAAGCAGTTGCAAGGAATGGGACAATATATAGATAACATAAACGACTTCTTTCTAGAATAAACGCACTTACAATAATTTACTGCTTTAAGAACAGACGGGTCTTTAAAGTAACTAGGTATTCTTATTAATTACTAATAAAATAACAGAAAAACGATTAATGAAAGAATTATTGTAGAAAATGGTCAATTTACAAGATAAACCTACGTAAATAGAAGCTTAATTTCACTAGCGAAATGAGAATAATAAAATAATCACAACCATGTGGGTAGCTCATTAGACGAAACTTTTTAAATAGGTAACACATTATCATAAACGTTACATACATTGATCGCACCAAAAAGTTTCTAACTGAATCCTTTGTCTATTTAAGCAAAGAGGCATTGAGTTTCCTCAGAAATATTCAGACAATTAATGTTTATAAATTATCATCTTTATTTTATCGAAGGTAGGTAGGTAGTTGGGGCCCCACAAAGGTACCTACTTAGTTGCTAAAACGCGTTGTAGGTACCTATTATTGTAAATAGCTACGTTATAATGTATGAAATATAATCTCCTTTGTTGTTTTATTAACATTTAATGTTGTTTAAGCATTCTAGAAACTTACCCGTCGACTTGCTGGATCGACGAAAAGTACTTGTTCAAAATCATGGAGAACAAAAACGTTACTTCAGTCTCAATGAACGATTTATGATTCACAATAACTTTCACGAGTTTAAATAATGCAATAAAGTTATATTATTGTCAATTATAAACTTAAATATAGCGATTTTTAACAAAAGTAGTCCTAAGCTGCGCACTTTTTTCAAAGTTCAAAACTTCAAACTAGTTCAATTCAAACTAACTTTACAAGTTAACTTGCCTCCATTCAACTCCATTGCGAAAAATAAAACTTACGACAACGAATAGCCAATCAGAGTATTGCTAAAAAGAACTGTCAAAATTTTATTGAACCGTGATTGGTCGATATGTTTTGAAGGGGGCCAATGAAAAAACTTTTTAATAATACAGACACGGGATTGGTAGTAGTATGTTCATAAAATTGATATAGCTTTGGTGATTTGTTATTCAGCCTGTGCGTAAATAATTTTTGGCCGTAATTTCTAGTAAAAATACATGATGTTTCTACGTATTCTATTCTAAACTTACAAGTATTAAAGCGGCAACCACAATACTTAATAACTATTTAACGTTGCATTACCTCCTTACTAATATTATAAATGTAAAAGTTTGTTTGGACGTATGGATGTTTGTTACTCTTTCACGCCAAAACTACTGAATGGATTTTAATGAAACTACACTTTACAGTAATTTAGCTTATACATCGGAATAACACAGGCTATAATTTATAAAGATAGTGAATGAATTGTCATTCACGCGGGTGAAACTGCGGGGCACAGCTAGTATTCAATATAAAATTTAGTAAATACAATGAAATGGTAGCTACTTGAATACTTTACGAATTCAAAAACATGTTGAAATTGTCTTTGTCCTCGAAAACGATTTAATATGTACGTAAGTATCAGGAAAACTTGTTTTTGGTTTGATGGGGTGATTTTTTATAAAGGCCCAGGTGTTTCTTTGTTATGTAAAAATACTTGAGAATTCAAAGCAGCAATACAAGCTCTGAAGAATAGGGTAAGGCCTGGTTTGGAGTTTGGACGAAGCGAGAAATGATGTGAGTTGTAATACATTGCTGGGTTACGCAGCTAAGGTACCAACTGATTAGCGCATAAACGGCAATGTATTGCAACTCATGCGAGTTTTAATACGTTGCCGTTTAAACCAGACATAACGAAGGTGCCCAGATACCAACCACCTTACATTTAACATGGGCAACCCAGCCAACTAGTCGTCAAAAATAGACCTCTTGTAATTTAAATTTAGAAAAATTGATTTTAATAGTTTTTTACCGATATTATTGTGTAAATTGTTGTCAGTTATCTATAGTTTAGTCAATAAGTTATGTATCTAGTAAAGTGCAGTGTTTGGTAAAGTTTATCGCAAAAAGTTGGTCGAAGAAAATCAGCTGTCAACGGTCACTGGAGAGATTTGAAACTTATAAGTCAAGGAAAGGTGAGTTTCTTGATGCTAAATTTTAGATTTATATTAGTAAAAAAAATTGCTTTATTTTTAAGTTTATTATACACATTTTTTAACATTCCTTACCTCGAGTTTCTCCCCCGGCTGATAACACTGCCGCTGTCTTCTCTGTCTCTGTTACTCAGACTCATTCTGTCCCTCTCCCTCTTCTCGTTGGTGTTCCTGTCTTGCCAGTCCCTGTTTTCTCTCGGTCTATTGTCAGAACCCCTCTTGCTCTAAATAAATAGTACAATAAATGAAAATAATAATAAAACCTGGATTAAAAAAAAATAGGATCGAAATCGCCAATCCGCAAACACAGACCCGAGACAATGTAGAAAAGTGGTTTTCAACATACATTGACCCATCCGGGGATCGAACCCGGGACCTCAGGGCTAGCAATATAATAAAAACCGTTGTGTACGCCACTCGACCAAGGAGTTAGTTATAATCTATTTTTATTCCAGGTATAGAATTTCTATTAGTTATTTTATATAAACAGTTTTCAGTCTGCTTGCGACCACGGCCTGTGTAACCCGGTCGAAACGTCAAGCCCTAAAGGTATTTATGCATGTACGCGCTAATCCCCGTTTTATATAAAATACTAGCTTTTGCCCGCGACTTCGTTCGCGTGGAATAGTGACTTCCGGCAGATTTTTGGTTTTACCCACATAGTTCCCGATCTCGCGGGATCTCTTCAAAAATGAAATGTGGAAGATATTCTAGGGAACTCTTCAAAAATCAACATAATGTAACGAAACCATAGCACCATATATAGCGCGATCTATTTCGATCCCAACGCCATCTATCGAGCATAGTGACAACTCGGATTATTTATCTATACTCCGTTCGGGCATTTTCTTTGTACTAAAAGTTTTATTATATTGATATTATTTTTTTCATACCTTTTTACTATTTATTTACTTTTTTCCGATGAATTAAAACAATAATATGAACCGAACTCGTGTAACGATCGACACCATTGCGCGATCACCAACTCGACATAATAATATTTACTAATAGAATTATCCATACTCCGTTAGAGCATTTTCTTTGTACTAAAAGTTTTATTATATTATATTTTCATACCTTTTTACTATTTATTTACATTTTTCGATGAATTTTCAGTACTGAATTGATGCCGACGCTTGACCAATAGATGGCGCTGTATGTCCGGAATAAATTTTATTTTTTATTTTATTTTTGTAATAAAAACTATCCTATGTCCTTTCTCAAGTTCCAAACTATGTCTGTACCAAATTTCACACAAATCGGTTCAGTAGTTTAGGCGTGAAGCAAAGACAGACAGACAGAGTTACTTTCGCATTTATAATATTAGTTAGGATTAGGATTAGGATTTTCATACCTTTTTACTATTTATTTACATTTTTAGATTTTCGATGAATTTTCAGTACTGAATTGATGCCGACGCTTGACCAATAGATGGCGATTACTATAAACATGCAGCGCGATAGTTTAAAAGTTGTAGTTATTTTAGGTACAGATTTTTAATTTATTTATCATAGATGCAGATTATTATATTGTATATCTTTTTATTCACGGGTTATCTTAATAAGAATACCCGGTCCTTTGAAAGGGTTACATGGGGACACAGGTCCGACACGCAGCGGCCTTGTTGAGAACTTTAATATGGAATGGGGCTACCAGGGCCCATTCACTCCCGTTTCATATAAGAACAGACATGAATGGCCCAAGGTAACTAAAAACTATTGCAAATAATGGTTGTACTGACTTTTAAACTATCGCGCTGCATGTTTATAGTAATATTATGTGCTTGACGTTTCGACACCGCATCTCCAGGGGCCTGATTCCGCTATTTTAAAGTCAGCGGGTGGCAGGTTAATGAACATACCAGTGTACTTGTTATTGTGCCTAATTTTCGTATTCAGATAAGCCTACAATGAACAGTCAGTGGCAATCCTACAATGACAACAGTGGCAAGTAGTTGTACATTTTTCATTAAACTAAAATCATCTGAATACGAAAATTAGGTACACACTGGAACATTAATTAACCTGCCACCAACTAACTTTAAAATAGCGGAATTGGGCCCCTGCAGTATTTTAAGAAAGATTTTGTTTGTGGCTCAGTAAAATAAATAAAGAGGGACTTTGAATGTGTTAGCAGGTTAAGTCCAATATATAATAATAATATAATATAATATTCCGGGACAACTCACACACGGTTATCTGATCCCAAGCTAAGCAGAGCTTGTGTTATGGTAACCAGGCAACTGATAAACATACTTATATATTTCTAAATACATACATATTATAGATAAATTACACCCAGAACAAAAGATCGTGCTCATCACACAAACATTTTTCCTGGGTGGGAATCGAACCCACGACCACGATATCTTGGAGTAGTAAGTAGAGTGCATAGAACAGAGTATGACCTGTTATCACAACCCTAAAAACATGCCAGGGAGAAAAAAGCTTGCATTCAGAAAGCACTTTTATAATGTAATTTTTTTAATTTTGTTGTATTTTGAAGATATTCAGGGTTTCTCAGCTATAATAGTTACTTCAGAAGTAAAGAGCAAATTGACGGAAGGGGGTAGCTCAGCAGTGGGATAATCCAAGTACAAAACAATTTTTACTTGCTAAAAGATTTAATAATCTACACTTAGGAAATATTATTATTTCAGCATGTTACATATAATGTAGAATTTTTATTTTACCCGAAGCTTTTAGTATCCAAGCGATTACAGCCATACAAACTTATACAGGGTGTTAAGAAACCCCTGTCCGACCCGAAAGGGTCATAGAGGGTTCACAATCACATGCCCAAATAAAATATCAAATTTGGAAAATTCATGACAGAAACGATAATAATGGATTTTTAAATAACCATTTTTTGCCCCGAAATTCCCTAAATTTGAGAATAAAACAAAAACTACAACACCGATGTCGTCGGTATTTTTCAGGGCCTTTTGTTTGGTAATTAGTTATCATCTGTGACAACGCCGACACTCTCTCTCGACTTTTGAGAAAAAAAAAAATTACTTATAGGTTATAATTTTTTTTTCCACATTTTTGTAATCAGATATCGATACCTAACAACACCTTTACGGATCGGACAGGGGGTGTCTTAACACCCTGTAGAGGTTCGTACATATAAGCATAGAGACAAGAGGTAACGGAGACTTGTGTCGCCTCGTGTACGAAGGGCTTTAGTTTAAGTATTTGAGATGAAACTTATTTTAGCATAAGTAGCAAGATAGGGCTGATATATAACAGGGGTCTAATAGGGATGTCGATAGGGATGACTAGGTTTAAAAAGTAAAAATTATTAGTCCATAGGTAGATCAAAAAATTAAAAAATAAGATAAGCTGTTTTTTGCTTTTTATAAATAAGTAACAACTAAATTGATGAAGCGAATCGCATTTAATGAGGGATAAAAACATCCCACGAATGACGTAATGCGACATTTTAAATAAAGGTATTGTCGTGAGTTTTTGATTAATACTTTTTGTATTAATCTACATGACGGACATTAAATTTTACCAGTTCTTGTCCAGAGGCCATGAGATGCCATGTTGGCACCATACAACTGTCATTTAACGTTTTGAAAGTGCCTAAAAAGACCTTATGAGAAAAATATATTAAAAAACAAAAACAGACACTAGACAACATCCGTATACTAAGGATATATTTTAAGTCAATCAAAATCAAAAATTATTTATTTAACTTAGGCTACAAAGTAGCACTTATCAAACGTCAAAAATTATTACAAAAGGACAGCACCCTAGGGGTCGGTTCATATCCGGCGGAAAAGGCAGCGCGCAACATCGGCCGCGCAACGCCAGAACGAGCAAACACACAACAAAACATCCAACCTCTCACACCTGACGCACCAACGCGTCATCAGGTCAGTGTGAAAGGCTGAATGCTCCACCATGCGCCCGCCCGCCCTAGCGCCACGCGACCGGCAACACGCGACGCCACCCCCGCCAGATATGAACCGACCCCAAATCGCCCACCCTTCACCGCTTCCTAAGTGCTTTGGCTGAGGAGAAGAAACGGCGCAACAAATTCCCCAGTAGCACGCTGTCATTACATTAAAAACAATAAATAATATCAAATAATAACAATAAGGGACCGCGCAAAGTGAACAAGTGGTTATGGGGTAAGTAAAGGTACAAAAAAGGCTGAAATAAAAGAGGTATACAATACTAACTTTATGCGCTATATTTATCAGCAATCGCAGAGGCTCCGTACGGTTCATCTTCATCATAGCAAACTTGGCTTCTCTGTAATAAATAATATTTATTTTATAAACCTTTATAAAGGATATATAAGAATTTACCCAAATATATACTTTTCTTAAATTAACAACTTTTTACTAAATGCATATAAAAGTATAATATACGTTATATAAGTACATTATTAGTGCATGTACAGTCACGAGCAAAAATATGTATACTCATAGCGAAATCCTGAAACAAATGTAGCGAGATTTTTGTGTTGAAACTAAAACAGAAAAATATGAGCATGATAAAGGAACTGTTTTCAATCATTTCTTCATAACACGTTATACAATATCAATCTAGAATTGAAGTAAAAATTAATAAAAAACTGGAGAGAGTATACATATTTTTGCTCGTCACTGTACAGTACATGCATCAAAACCATTTTTTTTTGTCATACTTCTTCGTCTTTTTGTTTACTGTCTGTTTCATCCGACTAATCTCCGAAACGGCTAAATCATTTTTGACGGGACTTTCACTCGCAGGTTATGTTGTAAGGAGTGACTAGGCTACTTTTTTTTAAAGGTCTAGTTTCTATCGCGGGTGAAACCGCGCGGCATAAATAGTTATGAATATTAAGGTAGATGGATATACCGGCAGGATTTTTTCATTTTTTTTTATTTAATAAATGCGGACATCACATACATTGCTCTGAACCCAAAGTAAGTAGCTAAAGCACTTGTGTTATGGAATTCAGAAGCAACGAAGGTACCACAAACACCCAACCCGAGGCAATGTAGAAAAGTGAGTTTCTACATTGACCCGTCCGGGGATCGAACCAGGGACCTCAGAGCTAGCGACACCTTGAAAACCGGTGCGTACGCCACTCGACCACGGAGGTCGTCAATGGATTGTGTGAAAGATGAAACAAAGAAAAGAGTGAATAAAAATATATAAATGACGAGAAACCAAGAAGAAAATATAATAATATCCTGGGGCCACACACGGTCATCTGATACCAAACTAGGTAACCTATATTGTGGTAACCAGACAACTGATAAACATACTTACATATTTCTAAATACATTCCATTCAAACTTAATAATATGAATTAACAATAAAGATCAGAAAAAAATATGTACGGAACTCTTCACGAGTCCGACTCGCGCCAGTTCGCGCTAGTTCCCACAAGTTTCTGAAACTTACCCTGGAGTTTCAAATTTGACAAAACCATAGTTCTTCTGAGGGTCCTTGCTCAGGAACACCTCTTGTAGGGCTCCGAACTTCGTGAAGGCTGCCTTAAGACCTTCCTCGTTCAGACCTTTAGGTATGTTTTTGATGTATAAGCGACAATGGTCCAAATTGACACCGCCACTGAAAAAAGAAGTTTTTGGTGAGTTTTTTGTATCTTTAGCCTGATTTCCCATTGCTGGGAGACAGCTTTCCATGAGTGCATGATGCTATGGTTATGTATCTAACGCCACTTATTCAGCCTTCATGGTTCACATCAAGGTAATCATGTAATCTCATAGACTTTAGATATACTATAGACCGCTAGTGTCGCTAGTTTTCCTTCGTGCCAAGCGAGAGCACTTTTTTGTCTGTATCTAGTACATTCGTTCTCATACATTAAAGAGTGAGCCTATCATTGTATGAACCGTGAGCACTAGTATGAACTAGGTTTATCGTAAATTTTGTATCAAGACGGAGCGCGCCGTTTTAATAAAACTATCTAAAACCCTAATATTATCCTAACAATGTCGAAACCATCGATATTTTCGCATATAAGTCTGTCGTTGCGCGAAAAATAACTTTAAATCAGTAAACGAATGTACTAAATACAGACAAAAAGTGCTCTCGCTTGGCACGAAGGAAAACTAGCGATACTAGCGGTCTATAGTATAGCTAAAGTCTATGGATAACTCCAAAATATGGAGGACTAAAAAGTTCTACTAAAAAGATTGTATACCTGTCATCCCCATCACAATATGGCATCCTGTGGGTGATTTCTTTAAAAAGTTCTAAAATATTAAGGTTGTCTACCTAGCATCCTCGTCCGGATACTGGGAGTCATAAACGGAACTGTTGTAGTCATCCCTCGTTGAGTCCCACTCGTTGCTCTGGCTGTAGTTGCGACCCCTACCCGTCATAGTGCTGAAATAATTATAAGTTAATATTATTGTAAAACATATAACTTTAAAGAGATGAACAGAAGAAGCATTCATTGTACTGTTAACTTTTAAACTATCGCCCTGCATGTTTATAGTAATATAATTCACGGGAATAAGTGCGTACATGCATAAATGCCTTTTTTTTGGGGCTTGACGTTTCAACCGGGTTACACCGGCCGTGGTCGCAAGCAGACTCGGCTGGTGTAACCCTGTCGAAACGTCAAGCCCCAAAAAAAGGTATTTCCCGTGATTCAGCTGAATCCGGTAAGACTGGTAGCCGACCCCAACATAGTTGGGAAAAGGCTCAGGAGATGATGATGAGTCTCGCTAAAACTCAAGAACGGATGGACCGATTTGGCTAATTTTGGTATTGAATTATTTTTAGAAATCCAGAGGTTTAAAAGGTGTATAAATATGAAAAGGCTCAGAATTAAATAAAAAAACTTGTATTTAGTTTATTTTATACAAAACTTTAGGCTTTTATTTAACAATAGCAGTACTAAGTCTGCCGGGTCGGCTAGTACACAGATAATTTTTAATTTTCTCTTATTTTTTAACATAACCCATAATAATATACAAATTGCTATAACCAAATAGATAAAAACATAATGGACAGAGAATCCTGTCATCCTGTTCTGTATGTATGATACTAAAATTATAATAGTGTGTGTGTGTACATAAATAAGTAAACAAATGATTGATAAGTTATTTTATTAATAATAAATGATGGTAATAATGACTATAACCAATTAGTTATTTGTGATGATAAGCCAAAGGACTGTTTCTTTTTTATTGTAAGAATAACCTATGGAGTGAATTACATTCATAACTTGAGGGAATGAAATCTTATATATGAAATTCTCGTGTCACAATGTTAGTTACCATACTCCTCCGAAACGGCTTGACCGATTTTTATGAAATTTTATATGCATATTCAGTAGGTCTGAGAATCGGCTACTATCTATTTTTCATACCCCTAAGTGGTAGTAGGTAGGTAGTAGGCAGGTGCTACGTAGAAAAAATTGCATTGCAACGCATGCCGGGTACAGCTAGTTATACTATGTGATTAAAAAATTACTTCTAACAACTAAGATATCAAAGAAATTAGACAGTTTTATTTAACAGGATAGTAGATATAAAACTAATGAAGGCTTGGAGATTCAGGACCTCTTCTGGTCTTTTAGTTATCATAGCAAAGCTATACATCGATGAAAAGAAACATGAAATGAAGAAAACATATTTTTATGTTGCTTTATAGGAAGTAAAAGAACACCGAAAAGCTTTGGGTATCTTTAAGCGGCAAAATGAGTGGAATGGTTAGTAAGTACAATAAGCAAATGACAATGGGTAAAGGATAACCAAAAAAAATGAGCGCTTGTTACCAAAAATATACCAAATAAATAGAAATACTGTATCCAAAATTAGTTAGAAAGTTGGCAAATTTAATTTAATTATAATAGTAATACTGCTTACCAAACATAATAGAAAACTATTGTTGATTAAAATTTCGCACACAAAAAGTATTTGAAAATAGAAACGTTAAAATCCCATGTGTCAAGTCAAAATATCGATTGAGGGCATCTTTATTCACCTATTTAAGCGTAAATAGCATGCTGTTATAACATTAAGCCTTTAAAATACAATTTTATTCACTATAATTCGTCGACTTACCATTTATTTTTTGTAAAGTTGAAAAAACAATTCAACGCCGGCTAAAAAACAAAGAACTGAAATCTACTGACAGATAAAAAAGTATAACAACATCAGTTCAATTAAGTGAGTTCTGATTTATTATCTGTCAACGAATGTAGTCGATTTATGTTCGGAAATACTAAATTCAGAATCAATTTTAAAAATACCTGAGGGATATTTCTAGACTTTGCAAAAAAAAATAGTTCAAATAATAAGGGATATTTTTTTTTCTGGATTAGGTTTTAAAGCGCAGGCCACACCACCAGCTAGCGGGCGGGCGGGCTAGGCAGGTGGGTGAAGCGAACGAAGGAAACTATACAAACTACGCGAAATATTGGCGAGCTAAACTATGGGGTTCACACCGACAACTACGGACAGACGAGCGACGCGCGACGCGGCGACGGGCGGAGCGCGCGGAGCGGGCGAAGCGGGGGGCGCGGATGGGAGAGCGAGAGGTTAGCGTTCTATAGAACTTTCGTCGATATAATATGACATATTCATCGTTCACAAACGTAAACACTACACTGCTATTCGAAAGACGAGTGTCGACTAGTCTACTCGAAACGGGGAGGACGGACGAACGAACCGGGCGAGCGGGCTGGTGGGCGAGCTAAGCTAGCGAAGCGCGGTCGCGCCAACGAGGTGAACGAGTAGCTTCGCTGGAATCGTCGGATATTTTGTTAGCTTAGCTCGTTAGGTTAGTCGGTAGCTCGCGGTGTGAACTGAAGTATGTAAAGAGGTGAAACGATGTTCGCCCGCCTAGCCCGCCCACCCGCTAGCTGGCGGTGTGGCCTGCGCTTAAGAATCAATTCCAAATTGACTCATTAATAAAAGTTTGTTCCTTCTTCCAGGTAGAGCAAAAACCTGCAAACTATTGTTTTTAACAATATCTTGTGATAAAGATTGAATCGATTATATACCAAAATAATAAAAAAAAAATGTGTTTATTTCAGGTGTAAAACAATCGAAAAGATGTACGGTTTTCGCATCTCTAGTTGCATGAATAATATGACACTGACAACTATCGAAATCCTAACCTGCCGAACTATTAGAATAGCGTAAAAGATATTGTTAAAAATAAATAATCAAAACAAACTATTAAATATGAAGAATGGACGATAATGGGAAGCACGCTGCCTCATACCAATTGGACCAGGAAATATTGGATGGCAAGTTGTTGATATCTATTTTTTAGTTGTAATTCTAGTATGGATAAATCAACAGGTAGACGTCTAATGTGTTATGATGACAATATGACGCAGAAATATTTCTATATTGCATACATAATATATCTTGGAAATAGTTTTTAAAAGATTCTTATTGGCAGTATGCATAAGAATTTAGCTAAATATATGAGGGTCCGTGTAAAAAAAAAAACTTTGTTTTTCGGCCCTACTCTAGTGTTTTCTTGCATAAAAAAAAATAGTTTGATGATTTATTTATTTTTAAGGTTCCGATACATATTATGTTCTATTAGATTACTTTGTATATGATAAATAACTTTATGTTAGTCTTACAAGTACTTAAACTTATACCCATTTGGCTTCAGTATATATAATACCTTATTGATCTTATAGGTATTTAAAGTCCAATGGAAGTATGATTCACCCTACACAAAAAAGTTGTTTACCACTAAATTAATGGAGTTGTTATGCACCAAATAAATGAGACAACATTCTGAGGACATGATCTAGTTGTGATTGAATTTAGTCCAGATTTATGTTTTGAGAGGCTTATGCTAAGCTGTGGGCATATTAAAAGTTATGATGAAATATCTAATAAAAATATATTTCATAAAGTTCTCTTCAACAGATTTTTTTTTTCTTAGCCTATACTGTCCCTCTGCTGGGCAAAGGCCTCCCCCAAGTCCTTCCATTGGTCCTTGTCAAGTGACTTAATTAGATAAAAACTTCTTTGAAACTTTACTTTTTATGTTTTTCTTTTTTAATTTCTATTATACTATAATAACTAGCTGTTGCTTGCGACTCCACCCCCGTGTGTCGTCAGGTATCGCGACATTATAAATGCCAAAGTAATGGTGGACACCACCAAAACTGCTAGACTGATGTTAATGAAACTTGATATACGGTAAGCACGTACGCAGTACATAAGCTTTATTTTTCGCGATGAAAAAACGCGGGTGAAGCAGCGGTCGAAAACTAGTTAAAAAAATTCTAACAAGATTCTTAAATGTTTTTTTTTTTATATTTCTGCCATGACTACTTAGTGTTTTATAAATTATTGTTTATCATATAATAATATATCCTATTTTGACAAGCATGAGACAAAAATTCAACAAAACAGTTTCCTCTTAAGTTATTTTATTGTTTATGTACTAAACAATGGTATTATCTAAAATGAAGATACTTAGGTATCTATATCTTTGTTTACTAAGACTATTCATACTATTATAATGAATGCCAAAGTAACTGTATGTATGTTTATTACATTTTCATGTATATAATACTCAACTGATTATGATGGAACTAAGTTCCGCATTTGTAATGCTGGTCTTTCCGTCTATTGGTTTGTTACGCTCGAAAAAGGACGCTCGAAGTCGACATCTAAGGCCGCGTGATTGCGGATTATTTGAAACAGCAACTGCTTGGTAAATTATAGATTTAAGGGCATGGAATGTGTAAAGCAATTTGGACTACTTCGAGCGGTCGGCAAAACCAATAAGCAAGCGGGCGAGAGGCGCACGTGTCGCGAGTGGTCGACAGCTCGCGCAGTCCGTGTGTGATGATCACTGATTAATAGTGAGAGCAGTCCGTGTATAGGTGGCCTAAAGTTCAATATCGAACAATAAGCGTCCATTTAATAAATAAAAGTAGGAAGAAGACTGTGTTTAAAGGCGAAAGCTATTTAGTCCGTCAGTCGTTAGTTAGATAATAAATAAATATTGGCCACGTCCTTTTGTCTTTTTAAAAATAATGTTTTTCTAATTAGCTAGATATAAAAGCAGTGGGACAGCTTAGGCTAAAAAAATAATAATAATTAGATAAAAGTAATCAAAGCTCATTAGCGGGAAGTAATGACGTCAGGTTTCGCAAAATTGTGACGTCAGGCGACATTTTAATATAAATTTTTAATCGTGAGATTTTGGTTACGTACAAAAATAATAAAAGACACGTGCTTAATATTTTAAAAATGTTTATTTGCGGACATTCGATCATAGGGACATTAATTTATCTATAATAATGTATGTATTTTGAAATATATAGGTATGTTTATCAGTTGTCTGGTTACCATAACACAAGCTCTGCTTAGCTTGGGATCAGATGACCGTGTGTGAGTTGACCCAGAATATTATTATTATTAAAAAAATCATGTAGGTACCCTATTGTTCATTGCTTCATTTTTAGGGTTCCGTACCCAAAGGGTAAAACGGGACCCTATTACTAAGACTTCGTTGTCTGTCCGTCTGTCTGTCTCCAGGCTGTATCTCATAAACCGTGATAGCTAGAAAGCTGAAATTTTCACAAATGATGTAGGTATTTCCGTTGCCGCTATAACAACAAATACTAAAAACCACATAAAATGAATATTTAGGGAGGTTCTCATACGACGGTGGTACGGAACCCTTCGTGCGCGAGTCCGACTCGCACTTGGCCAGTTTTTTCTTTCTTAAATGTCTCATTATATAACTCTATTTTCTTTTTAGCTCGAGGTATAACTATGACAGTAGAAGAAGTGGCTGGCCTCTCAACATGCAAGTATTCAGAGCGGGTGCAGTCGTTAAAGCTCAACGAGGAAGACCTCGCCTTCCTGAAGGGGCTAAGGAGAAGGATCAAGAATAGAGTGAGTTTTATTTTAACCTCTACACTGTACTGACACATTTGCGAGGGGCTCGTGGCTAAGTGTAAGCCGTACGGTTTGACCGATAATACAGGTTAAGCCGCGCTCGCCGCGGTTGGTCCGTGGATGGGTGACCATTTATAACATACCGAGACCCCTCCGTGTTTCGGAAAGCACGTTAAACAGTAGGTCCTGGCTGTCATACATAGATCTTTGGCAGTCGATAAGTCAATTCTGACAACCAGTCTTACTATGGGATACTGTGTTCCCCAGTAAAATGGGTTGTGGAGGTCAGATAGGCAGTCGGTCCATGTAAAATACGGTATTCAGCTGAATCCGGTAAGACTGGTAGCCGACCCCAACATAGTTTGGGAATAGGGCTAAGCAGATGATGACTGTACTGACCCATTTGCATTGGCCGTTATAAAGCAGGCAAGTAAATTTGACAGTCGTTATATAGCACGCGGCCTAACAACCGAAAACCTAGCCACGAATGACACGCACGCGGGCTTGCCAGAAATTTAATTCATCGGTTGTTGCTTTAAATAAATCTCCCGCACCCTGAATACGGGTGCTAACAACAACGAATAATGAAAAATTAAAATAATAATAATAAAAACAATGCAAATAGGGTAGATAAATGGTGGTCTAATCCTATAACCTTAAAAAGTTTTAAATCCCAATCCACTTTAAATGCGAATGAGGAGAATGACAAATGTTTAAATATTCGTCAGATGTTTATAAAAAAAAAACTTTAACACTCGCTGTGCTCCGCGGTTTCATCCCCGTGAGTACCTAGTCCGAGTTTTACATGTTTAATCGTTATTACTGCGGTCTACACTTATTTACAACTGATTGACGTTTCAATATTAACCTAAATAAAGTTGCGAGTTAAAATTCTAGGTCTCCTAGCAGATATTTCTTTACCAATAAGCATAACATAACATACCATCACGCCTGTATCCCCGAAGGGTTAGGCAGAGGTGTACCAATGTACACCCACATTTCGCCGGTATGTTTAGGTCCCATGTAATAGGGGGCGAGCCTATTGCCACTAACCGGGCACAAATCCAAACTCCGACCTGCTACTGAGAATTTCATAGAAAAACCCAATAACACCTCGGTCGACTTGGGAATCGAACCCAAGACCTCTAGCGTAGCAGTCGCGCTTAGAACCACTAGGCCAACGAGGCAGTTACCAATAAGCAGTACCTTTAAAGCTAGCTCATCATCATCTTCCAGCCCTGTACCCAATTATTTCTGGTCAGCGCAATGCGTATTCAGCTTCCATTCATCTCTACTACTCGTCATATCAGCATTCACTACTTTAAAGCTACCTATATTTAGCCTATTTAAATGATGCAGTAAAAGCTGATAGCAAACAGGCTGACATCGTGAGAACGCAGCGTAACCGACCGCAGAGATAACATTACGCGGCTAACCACAGACACTAGTAGGCACTAGTAGGCACATGTATATATGTAGACTCTAATAGGATATGTACTCTATTTATTAAGAAAATAACTACACATTAAAACAGAACGACTATTTTTCGTATACCTATCTATCTTCTATCTATATATGTATATATAAAAATGAATTGTTGTTCGTTAGTCTCGCTAAAACTCGAGAACGGCTGGACCGATTTGGCAAATTTTGGTATTGAATTATTTGTGGAAGTCCAGGGAAGGTTTAAAAGGTGAATAAATATGAAAATGTTCGGAAATAAATAAAAAAAAAAACATAATTTGTTTTAAGTTTATTTTATACAAAAGTTTAGGCTTTTATTTATCGATTGAGGCAGTACGAAGTCTGCCGGGTCAGCTAGTCGTTGAAAACTTTCAAAATTGTGAATCGATTTTCATTTATTATAGCAGAGAAACATTTCGATTACGTCAAGTTTAACCCATTAAAGTATTTTTTTTTTTAATTTTTCCTTTTTGTTAAAAGTGTTTTGACAATCCCATAGCACCCGTCGAAAGCTGGGGGCCGGAAAACACATTATGATATGACATTTAATAATTATGTTTTATATCCTAGTCACAAAAAAAATTATTGATTTTGACTTATTTGTAGAACCTAAAACCAATTAATTACCTATATAACTATTCCTGCTTAAAAACACATTTACTTCAACATTATTTTTGTATGCCTTTCTGTATATTCCAGTTAGCATCACAAAACAGTCGTCGCCGTAGCGTCGAGCATCTCCGTCGACTAGCGCGCGAGCTACGAGCGGTCCGCGCGTGCAGAGACGATGCCTTAGCCGAGCGGAGAGCGCTGCTCAGCCAGCGGGATAGTGTGAGAGACAGCTGTCTAAGACTGAGGCGGTATATAGTGCAGGTGAGACTTAGAGCTGTGGGCTAGTGTGAGACGATGCCTTAGCCGAGCGGAGAGCGCTGCTCAGCCAGCGGGATAGTGTGAGGGACAGCTGTCTAAGACTGAGGCGGTATATAGTGCAGGTGAGACTTAGAGCTGTGGGCTAGTGTGAGACGATGCCTTAGCCGAGCGGAGAGCGCTGCTCAGCCAGCGGGATAGTGTGAGGGACAGCTGTCTAAGACTGAGGCGGTATATAGTGCAGGTGAGACTTAGAGCTGTGGGCTAGTGTGAGACGATGCCTTAGCCGAGCGGAAAGCGCTGCTCAGCCAGCGGGATAGTGTGAGGGACAGCTGTCTAAGACTGAGGCGGTATATAGTGCAGGTGAGACTTAGAGCTGTAGGCTAGTGTGACACGATGCCTTAGCCGAGCGGAGAGTGCTACTCAGCCAGCGGGATAGTGTGAGAGCCAGCTGTCTAAGACTGAGGCGATATATAGCCAGCCCATATTTAGACAGCCGAGCCAAGAAATCATGTACGGAGGTTGCAATAGAAAAGTAGAATAGTGTCAGTGACAGCTGTCTAAGATCTAAGCAATATATTGCGCAAGTAAAATATCAAACAAACCTAGTTGATTGTAGACAGTACTTTAGCTGATAGCCAGCCGGATAGTGTGAGAGACAACTGTCTAAGACTTTGATACATCATTTCTATTTAATACGTTATAAATAAGTAAAGTTTTCCAAACATATCTAGTAACCAAATTTTTTGCAATTGCTTTCAGATACTACAAGAAAGATCAGACTCCTCCGATGTGCCAACCATAGACGTTAAAACAGCCCAAATAGAATCTCAAAAAAAATCAATAAAAAAAGTATCAGTCACAGAGACAAAAGCCCCGATACTACCAGAATGCTTCGAGAAATCCATAGACAAAAACATATTCGAATGTCGCATAGACAAACTCGTTCAACAAAGTGTCAATCACATTTTTAAAACTGATTCGGTAGAGAAGAAAAAAGTTTTTGCGAAAACAGTTTTTATATCAAATGATAAGCTTACGTCGAATATTAAGTCTATGGTTTTGACGGAGAGCGACGGTTTGAAGTTGGTTGAGAGTGATGATGGTGTTCTGAATTTGTCGCTGAAGGAGGGTAGGCGAAAAAGTCATGGGAGGAAACAGTTGGCGCCAAGAAGGATTGCTTATGTGTATTCTGATAATAATGGTAGGTTTATTTTATTTATATTTTTTAGTAAGGGCTGTGCGGCTAAGTGTTAGACGTACGGTGTAACCAATATATAGGTTAAGCCGCGCTCGCCGCGGTTGTTTCGTGGATTAGTTACCCTTTTTGAACAAAATTAATGATATTGGTGACGACTAGGCTAGCTCTGAGGTCCCGGGTTCGATCCCCGGACGGGTCAATGTAGAAACCAACTTTTCTACATTGTCTCGGGTCTGGATGTTTGTGGTACCTTCGTTGTTTCTGAATTCCATAACACAAGTGCTTCAGCTACTTACTTTGGGTTCAGAGCAATGTATGTTATGTTGTCCGCATTTATTTTTTTTATTATTTATTTATCGATATCAATTATTTTTATATAATCTTTTAACATAAAATGCATTGCAATTCACGTAAATTAAACTTTTTGGTTGAACATTCCCTTATTAACCCTGCATACTATGAACTAAGCTAATACAGTTAATATATTTTTTTATTTAACCTATTAAGTGTCCCACTGCTGAGCAAAGGTCCCCCGTCTGGAGGCAGACGGGGGATCTTTGCCCAGCAGTGGGACACAGACTTATACAGTTAATATACTTAAGTTTAATCTTTGATGTTGCCTGCACACAAAAACTTAAATTAATAAAATGTTTTTTATTTCCAGATGGCGTTTTGGACCTTAAAATAAAAAAAGAAAATCAGTGACAAGAAACAAATAGCTAAGTTTATTATAAACTATTATATTCAGACCAAAAATAATTATAGTTTTATATAAAGGGAACAGTTATATAGGTAGGCTTATAGCCAGTAAAGTTAAGAAAATGGTTATATACAGGGTGTTATCGAAAGGGTATATCTATCCAATAGGGGTGAAGAGTACATCTGGTATAGAGTCAGTTTACAAAATTTTAGCTAAAAATTAGTTAATTTAATACTTAATTGATATTTAATTTCTAACCTACAAAATATAGCAGTATACTGCAAGGTCAATATCTTATTACGTCACTCATTAAATGTTAAGATACATTGCTTCGGCCTGGTTATGGATTTCTGATCTCAAATAGTTTCAAAATTCCATTACAATTATTCAATTAACTAATTTTGAGCTAAAATTTCGTAAACTGACTCTATACCAGATGTACTCTTCACCACTTTTGTATAGATATACCCTTAAACAACACCTTGCATATGTAAAATATATATAAATAGTTATACATACAAATCTACGAATTAATCATTTTTACTCAAACATCACTAGACTCTTGCTATCTCTATCACTCTAAATTGTAAAATAGAGACAGCAATACAATTAAGAGCGACTCAAAATTTGCGTTTGAATATTCTATAATTAGTATGTGGGAGATCGGGAGACTAATATTTAAAGCTGGCAACACATGACCAGATGTTTTTATTTTATTAACGTATTATGGCCCCACTGGGCAAAGGTCTCTTCCAATTTGCTCCACGCTCCATTTCTTATATAGCTAAACAAAAAATATGTTGCGTACACGATTTTGTATGGTTAAGTACCAAATGTTGTTGATAAATGGTAAAAGAAACATTGTAACCTACTTGACAATCATTTACATTAAACGTCCCACTGCTGGGCACAGGCCTCTTCCCATATAGAGAAGGAACGAGCATTGATCACCACGCTTGCTCTCTGCGGGCGATTTTAGAGCCCAATTTTATGAATCTAGTTTTCTCCGCGTTATTTTCATTCACGGATTTTCTAAGATGTCTTACAATTAATATAATACATAAAACTTTGAAAACGTCATGTTTGTTCTAGCCTGGGTTTGAATTTATAACCTTGAGCAAACAAATCCGGTCATTTAACTGCTAGGCCAAAACGACATTCGGTTTTTTAAATATTTTACGAAAAAATCACAAAATACTCTATGGAGTACAATTATATATTTATTTATTTAATACTCAATCATACATGTTTATAAAGAACAGCCAGACTTGGATCAAACGTTTGTCTCACACACAAATGTTTGTCGCCAGCGGGGAAGCTCGCCCGCAGCACCGAGCGCAGTGCTAGTTGACATTTTAAATTATGTCCTTACAAAGTATGTCAAATCTTCTTCTTCTTCTCGAGTCAAAGATCCAACTTTCAAATTCTGTCTGACCAAAAAGATGCAACCTGGATGGCTCGGTCGCTGGCCTCCATCACGTCCTGGAGAGTGCAGGTGGTAGTGCAGGACGGGCAGGACAAAAGGTGTGCCATGTCCTGCGATGGGGCACCACACTCACATGCGACTAGCGTTGGGTCGACGATGCCCCACTTGCTAAAATACATCACAATAAAAATTATAAACATTTGAGCTTGAGTGTCTTAAAAAACTTTTAATCAAAAACTTAAGAAAACCAAAGACAATTTATTGAAAATTGTCTGTATATTTCAAAGTACTGAGCAGATTTTCACAAATTAGAGCTAAGAACCATCACGATCACGTTAACTTTCAATCTAAACACCGAATCGCAATCGGTTTATTCGTTTACGAGCTAAAATGCCACTGGCAGACAGATATTAACGTCAAACTCATTAAACCCTTCTTTTTGGGGCGAGGGTTACAAATAAAATAAGGTAAAGCGAAAAAATTAATACTTTCAACGATTTTTTAAATGAGGAAGATCTTTACTTTATGTATGAAGGGAATAATGAAAGTGGACGAAGCGAAACAAGTATGTAAGGATCGTAGCAAGAGGAAAGAAGTGGTATCTGCCAACCCCTACGGGAAACAGGCGTGATTATATGTATGTATGTATGTAAGATCTTTACAATAAAAAATGTATAAATTTTATCACAATTTTGTCAGCCATTTTTAAATGGAACATTTTATTTTTTAATATCGTTTATATACGTTAGGTGGTGTATACAATTATAAATAAAGAATGCCTTCATTAAAATGAACAATTGAATTTAATTCATTGCTGTAAATGTTACAGCAATGAATAAAAATAAATTATGTATATAAAAACCTGTCAAACCATTTTAAATGTTGAATTAAAGGCAGCAAAGATTAAAAAATGATATAAATATTTTAAACCTCTGTTATATATTTAAATAATGTATAGAAAAGTATGTAATTCGTCCAAAAAATTGTTTAAGAATATCGAATATTTTTATAAAATGTATAATTGTATAATATTGGTACTAGTTATAAATGTATGTTGAAATATATTTGTTGAATATAGTATGGATACAATAAACTTTTATTTTATACTCGTGACCGAATTTCAACAAAAAATGGAAGCCGACATATGTAAGGAAAAAATCGTACTTATTAAAACTAATTTTTAATGACAAACAGTCGTCAGTCAATAAAATATGGACGCCCGGTTACTGAAACTTTAACTGAAACCTTATGTTAAGCGCTTATGTCATAGTCGTGATCAGGGGCCCGAGTCCGCTATTTTAAGTCAGTGAGTGGCGGGTTAATAAACGTTTCAGTGTACTTGTTATTGTGCCTAATTTTCGTATGAAATTCAGATAATTTTAATTTAATGGCAAATGTACACCTACTTGCCACTGTTGTCATTGTAGGATTGCAAGTGACTGTTCTTATTTGAATACAAAAATTAGGCACAATAACAATCACACTGGAACGTTTATTACCCCCCCACTCACTGATTTAAAATACCGGACTCGGGCCCCTGTTGATTTGATAACATTCAATTGTCATCATTCACCAGCGTTTGAGGAACTTCGGTCACTATTTTATGAATTCTATGTATATGGTCATCATAAGTAACAAAGAATTACGAAATTAACTCTTGAACAAAACTATCTTCCGAATAAAAAAAAACAAAATTGTCTTCCTTAAAAATATCTCTGGTTTTTAAACCTAGCCTTTTCCCGCGCTATGTTGTGTTTGGCTTCCAGTCTCACCGACAGCTGAACACCAGTATGTTATAACCACTGTCTGTCTGGACCTCGATTCAGATATTTAAAAGTTGCTCGAATTAACCGCATGACCTGCTGCATTTGGTCATTTTTACGATAATTGTCATTCTGCTAACTGTCATTACGATCATTAATTGGTCATTACGATGATTCTCTTCGAGAGTTCATAAGATTTTATTGTTGGCTTATCTGAATACGAAAATTAGGCACAATGACAAGTACACTGACCGACCACTGACATGCATTTAACAACTTAACTGTCCCGCCAGTAGACACAATAGTTAAACAATGGAAATGTAAAATGTTCATATTATTATGTGACTCACGGGACATGGAAGTTGTTAATCGAGGCCCTGCCTGACAAACAACACATTTACTGGGTAACACAGTATGTCTTGGTAAGACTGGTTGTCAGAATATTTCCCTGGTTAATAAATACTTATAAATTGTGCCATTAAAACAATTTTACGAAGAAAAGACCTAAGCTAAACAATGTTTTATGTTTAGACACCTTTTTAAGTTACACTTATTTTCGACTGTTATATAAAGATTGTTTAAAACATCAAATCTGTTGTGTTGAAACTATGTATGTTGCATCTCTTTCTTATGCTATAAGTGTGAAAAGGATAGGTTATTTTGACGTATGACTATTTTACTCAATTGATATAATTGATAATATACTGTAAAAAATTAATAAACAAAAACTTGAAATAAGCTTGGAATAAAAATTGAGTGTTGCCCTTGATTTCCCTGGAATCCTAACATCAGATCCTGAACTGATGACCATGGGAGCACCTGGGAAATATGTTATATACTTATTTCAAACAAATTAAGATTTTTTAATAGCGTCCTTGATAAATCTGGGAACATTCATAAAAATAAATTCCGACAAATTCAGAACGTTGTTTTTTTTTAATATGTTTGTTAAAATACCCTAGGATTTCTTATATGTAACGAATATGTTTTGTCCTTTTCCATCTATATGTGTAAGAAAGAGATGTATGTATTAAGTTAAGCAAACATAATTGATGTTTTAATGTTATAAATTGTAAACGAAATATTTTAAAGGTAGCTTTTAAGATAATTGCGAATGAATACTAAAGTGATGTTGAGTTTAAATAAATAATATTAGTTACCCATAGCTTGTTTTATTTACGTTTAGTACATAAATAAGGCTAAGGCCGCACTACGGTTTTTTCCGTAAGCGGTAAACCGTGAAACCGCAAAACCGCCCGAGACGCAAACACGGTTAAAAATCAGTCGCGGAAAATAACCGTTAGCGCGGCCGCGTCCATTAGTTTCCTTTACTCACAAAATCAGGCGGTTAAATCCGCGGCGGTTTAACCGTAGTGCGGCCTTAGCCTAAAAAAGTATGTTTATCAGTTGTCTGGTTACCATGTACAAGCTCTGCTTTTACTTTGGCATCAGATGACCGTGTGTGAGTTGTCCCAGGATATTATTATTAAACCTATATATGATCTTAATGTTATAGTTTTTTTTATGCGTATTCTCCTATTCCTAGGAAAGGAGAAGCACTCTGGCAGCTTTAGCCGTCGACTTCTAAAGAAAATAGACATATTTTTATAAATTAGTAACCTGACCCGGCTTCGCTTGGTAGGTATCCTTAATTTCTCAGTTTTTCTGTACTACAATAGGTATAGTACTGTAGTTTGACTAGTATGATATATAAATAAATAAAATATAATATTAACCTGCCTATTGAATCACTCTTATCTACTTATTGCTGAAAACTGCATGATTTTGATGCAGTGTCGAGCAGTTAAAAAGATCTAAGCGAACAGAAAGCGAAAAGCGACTTCATTTTATACTTTGTAAAGACTACTCATTACGTGATGTGTAGAATAATGCTGTAACTGCAGAGTAAGTTAAAGTTTATGTATTTGATTAATTAACGTTTGCCATAGATGATTCCGTTAATAGCGCCATCTGTTTTTATGTACCTTATTTATTCCACATAGCTCATAATTTACTTTTGCTATTCATCCATAGATGTCGCTAACCTGAGTTCTTCCTGAAAATGAAATATTTCCATTTCTTTAATGGCAACACTTAGCTCTCCTTACGCCCTCTAGCAGTCAATATAGAAAACTCTCCTTTTGTCTCGTTCAATCCAATATGGCGGCAAACGGTGTATGAAAGGTGCGGAATGTTTTGATTCGAAACGAACAATAAAAAAATTGTATGAAAAAAAAAACTAACGAAACGCGAAAAAAAATACGCAATGGCCGGTGAATTAACGTGGTTTCGTGTTGTTAATATAAAATATTAGATCTATCTTGAACCAGTGCTGAGTGAAGTGTTTATGAATTGAATATTATTTTTTTATGTTACGATTTGCGTTTGCTAATGTGGTCGTTTGAAGTAATATGTGATAGATTCCACGCTAGATATGTCTACCGAGCCTGATAAAGCTACGGGATGCCCCAATGAGAATGGCAAAAGTGTAACTACGGAGTGTGGTGAATTTGGTGACAAGACTTGTGGTGATGAGTTCGAAGAGAAAAAGAATGTTCGTGCTGTGCGTTTTCCTGATGAGGACCAGATAGTGACGCAGTATTTCGAGCCCGCAAACCCCTGGCATAATGGTAAGGCATAGTACTAAAGACCTTCGCCACAAACCTTAAAAAAAAGAAATTGTATCTTAGCTTCCAATTTTGAACCCTCAACATGATTTTGGAAGATAAAACCGCGTAAATTACATTATTTTCTGGATAATATTATGTTATTATTGTGTAGTATTTCTTTAATAATCAATAGTAATAAGACAAACAGGAAAACAATTCCTAACCATAATAAATTGGCAAAGATTGAGGGTTTAAAGTACAGTTTTATAAGTCTGAACAATTGTGTAAAAACCAGCTACTTTTTATAGCTATTTACTTAGATACCCATACAACAAGTACATAATAACTATAATCTGCTTATTCTTTTATCATTATAATAATAGATAAGTACAATACATACACAAAAAATCTCTCATACATTTATACATAATTGTGACAAAAAAGATACATTGTCAAGTCAGCTGTTTTTAAGACAGTCATTAAAAATTCAAAACAAACCTGTTTCTAATATATACCTATCCTGTGAAAGATCAAGGACAATATTATAGACGATAATACTAGAAATATATATAGTAGATAATACTAATAAAGAATATTGGTTGTGGCTTACACAACTAATATTCTTTATTATTTAGTTTTCAAATATACAAGGTGCAAATTCATAGTCTTATTTGAAACACTGCTTTTGCCTTTGAAATGAATTACTTTCTCAAAAAACCTTAATAACATAGTAATTGTGAATGAAACTGCTGAACGAGGGGGCTCACTTGAAATAATATGTTCTGGCCTATTTCGGCGACCATTACTAAATCACTTGTACTAAATGCTATGAGAATAGAAAATTACAAGCCACTTACAAGAGATTGTAAGTGGATTTTCTGTCTTTATTGAGAATAAATGATTTTAAACCTGCTTTCTACAAGAAAAGTAGACCATTCCTTAAAAATTAGCTTTACCATACAAAATCATAGTCAGCTGATCAAAGCAAAACACCTATTATCTGGTATCTTCGTTGTCTCTGATTCCATACCACGCGTACTTTAGCTACTGACTTTAGGTTCAGAGCAATGTATGTGATGTTGTCCACATTTAATATATAAAAACAAACCCTGAGACAGTAGAAAAGTTATTTTTGATATTGACCGAGGATCGAACCATGGGACCTCAGAGCATGCAACAGCTTGAAAACCGACTAAAGAGGTTGGCAATAGATTCTTGGTTTATCAATTCCTCTCATTCTCTTTACTTTCCTTTACATCATCTAATATTCCTATTCAAATAAATCACCTGTGTCAGTCATTGAGTTAGATGAATTCTTCCATGTAAACTGCAATATAATAACCAATTTAGACCACTGGTAACTAATGTATCATAAATTTATTATAGTCTTAATTATATTGAAATATAGGGCAGAAATCTTTTAGTTAAGTATTGCAACTTGCAACAACGTGTTTCGGAAAGCACGTTAAACAGTAGGTCTCGGCTGTCATACAAAGATCTTTGGCAGTTGTTAAGTTAATTCTGACAACCAGTCTTACTATGGGATACTGTGTTCCCCAGTAAAATGGGTTGTGGAGGTCAGATCTAATAGGCAGTTGCTCCATGTAAAATACGGTATTCAGCTGAATCCGGTAAGACTGGTAGCCGACCCCAACATAGTTGGGAAAAGGCTCGGGAGATATATTTCAATATATTAATTATATTGAAATATAGGCCAGAAATCTTTTAGTAAAGTATTGCAAAATATATTCAGTTAGAGATTTAGATACTCAGACTACTGGCCCACTGCAGGATCAGTGCAGAGCTGCATATATCATGCTATTTGGTCAATAGCGCTAGAATTCCTACATTGTGTTATTTTTGTTGGTTATTCATGGTCTCATTCAAAGACACCAAAGAAAATTAACAACTGATTAACCTTTTAAAAATTGTAAATAGGTTGACTATTAAATATACTTCATAGTATGTGGTTAAAATGTATTTTTAACATCACATACATTGCTTTGAACCCAAAGTAAGTAGCTACAGCACACGTGTGATGGTATTCAGAAACAACGATGGTAACACAAACACCCAGACTCGAGACAATGTAGGAAAGTCATTTTCTTCATTGACCCGTCCGGGGATCGAACCCGGGACCTCAGAGCTAGCGACACTTTGAAACCGGTGTGTACGCCACTCGACCACGGAGGTCGTCAGAAGTGAGAGAGATCGCATGAGACTTAACAGCTACTTCAAATTGAGTTCTTTGACTACTAGTCTGACTACAGTTTAAGAACTGTTTACCTGCTACAGTTTACTACTCAAGCTGTCTAGATCTTAATGTCGATCTAGATTATGTTGTCTACCTTGTCTTGTTAGTTTTTACATTAGTATTAAAGATGTCAGGAAGACACTATAATCTAGATTCAAGGTTAATTCAGGCTACTATATAAAATAGTTAGTTCATTATAATATCAGCTGTTACTGTAATACTAATATCCTGGTGAAGCCTATAATATAGCTGCCAGACAACTGATAAGTGATAAATTTAATAATATCCTGGGACAACTCACCCACGGTCATCTGATCCTAAACTAAGCGGAGATTGTACTTTGGTAACCAGACAACTGATAAATGTATTGTATATTTCTAAAAGATATATTTATTTATTTAGATAGGGATAACAAACAGCAGTATATTAAATATAATAACATACATTGAGTTCTGAGGTTTACGCGAATGTTAGACATTGAAATAAAACTACTTTTACGGATTTTATCGCGGTTTGTATTTTGATTTTAGTTCCCGACGTTTCGACACCTTTGCAGGTATCATGGTCACGGGCAGACTGAGGTGGTGTTCGTCTTGACGGTTGTTGTTGCTCGTTCTACCTTCATATTTTTATTAATTATTTGTGTTCCGGCCTACGCAATATGAGCTCACGGTGTCTTGAGGTCTTGCAGCGCTGCTCTTGGGTTTGATTTTGAGTTTGTTAATTATCGGATCCCAAGTAGGTGATATCTTCCAGCCGTCTTCTCTATTGAAATTAGGGTGTTTTTTAATCTCAATAGCCTCGCGAAACATCCTAGGTAGGAATTTAGGTTCTTTAGCGAGGATCTGTGGCTTATCAAATCTAATGTAATGGCTGGAGCCTTCAGCATGATCGGCGACTGCAGACTTCGTTGAGCGGCGGTGTTTCACGTCAGCTATGTGTTCTTTTACGCGGGTCCCTATACTGCGTTTTGTTTGTCCGATGTAAGAGAGCCCACAGTCACAATCTAGTTTGTAAACTCCTGCATCTTGTAGAGGTATGTGACACTTGACAGATGGTAAGGACTGACTACTCTTCTTAGGCGGCTTGAAGTATGTTTTGATTGAAGCTCGCTTCAGGATGTAGCCAATCTTGTCAGTGACTCCTCTGACATATGGTAGTACAGCAGGTAGACGGTCGACTGTGGTTGGCTTCACTCGGTTTCTGTGACGGGGCCGTGGAATTTGGAGCTTGTTGTCTCGCAGTACTTGCTTGACATGTTGAAGCTCAGTGGCAAGGTGTCTGTCATCACAGAGTCCGTGTGCTCTCTGAAACAAAGATTTTCCCACGGTAGCTAACTGTTTAGGATGGTGGTGAGATTCACCGTTTAGGTACCTATCTGTATGGGTCTTCTTGCGATACACTGTGTGACTTATTGTCTGATCAGGATTACGTTGGACTAGTACATCTAAGAAAGCAAGAGATTTATTCTCCTCCAACTCCTGATCAGACAATAAGTCACACAGTGTATCGCAAGAAGACCCATACAGATAGGTACCTAAACGGTGAATCTCACCACCATCCTAAACAGTTAGCTACCGTGGGAAAATCTTTGTTTCAGAGAGCACACGGACTCTGTGATGACAGACACCTTGCCACTGAGCTTCAACATGTCAAGCAAGTACTGCGAGACAACAAGCTCCAAATTCCACGGCCCCGTCACAGAAACCGAGTGAAGCCAACCACAGTCGACCGTCTACCTGCTGTACTACCATATGTCAGAGGAGTCACTGACAAGATTGGCTACATCCTGAAGCGAGCTTCAATCAAAACATACTTCAAGCCGCCTAAGAAGATTAGTCAGTCCTTACCATCTGTCAAGTGTCACATACCTCTACAAGATGCAGGAGTTTACAAACTAGATTGTGACTGTGGGCTCTCTTACATCGGACAAACAAAACGCAGTATAGGGACCCGCGTAAAAGAACACATAGCTGACGTGAAACACCGCCGCTCAACGAAGTCTGCAGTCGCCGATCATGCTGAAGGCTCCAGCCATTACATTAGATTTGATAAGCCACAGATCCTCGCTAAAGAACCTAAATTCCTACCTAGGATGTTTCGCGAGGCTATTGAGATTAAAAAACACCCTAATTTCAATAGAGAAGACGGCTGGAAGATATCACCTACTTGGGATCCGATAATTAACAAACTCAAAATCAAACCCAAGAGCAGCGCTGCAAGACCTCAAGACACCGTGAGCTCATATTGCGTAGGCCGGAACACAAATAATTAATAAAAATATGAAGGTAGAACGAGCAACAACAACCGTCAAGACGAACACCACCTCAGTCTGCCCGTGACCATGATACCTGCAAAGGTGTCGAAACGTCGGGAACTAAAATCAAAATACAAACCGCGATAAAATCCGTAAAAGTAGTTTTATTTCAATATAATAACATAGTTAGCGTCTTATCAGTAAAATTAACAAATACACTACTCACAACGTTATCCACAGATTACAATACAGAAGAATTAGCTGTTAAAGAACTAACTTGAAAGTGCTTAACCATAAAACTAGCTATTAAATTTATATATATATATATTATCGTAGTTAAATTACACCCAGATATATAACAAATGATCATGCTCATCACACAAAGATTTGTGGGTGGGAATTGATACCACGACCTCCGGTTGAGCAGTCAGGGTCACTATCCACTAGACCAACAGGCCAACTGGAAGCTGGCCATTTTTGGGTCATCTTTTCTTAAACTAAAAAATATTTAGTAGATCTGAAAAGAGTAGAAGGGACTGGATGCGGAAGGCGGAGGTCCAGGTATTGTGGCGCAAATTAGGAGAGGCCCATGTCCAGCAGTGGACCGCGATAGACTGAATTTATTGATTGACAGGATCCAAATACAATATTTCTAAAATGTTAATTTAGCTTTCAAAATACTGAACCGTTCTCCGTTCTTCATAAATTATGGTTAAGAACCATCTAGATTATGTCAGTTTTTAAATAAAAACCGCATCATAATCGGTCCATTCTTTTCATTCTTCATTCATTCCAAAATAAATTTTTAGAATACGGTTACAAAAAAAGGCCTTAAAAACCGTCTAAACGGTTTGTTTAGGTCTTAGGAGCTACTATGCAGACACACACGCACAGACAAATACGTCAAACTTACAATCTGCTACAGTGCTTACACACTGGTGCACTATAACAACTCCCGCGCAGAATCTGTTGAGAGAAGTTGTATGACCGAATTTCGTCTTAACATTAAAATATTAAAATGATTGATACATGATGACTGACTGTTAACTTCCGTACTTGCTCCCACGCAAATAATCCATTCTCATCGTTTGATTGATTGTTAACCTAAAATTTATAAGTTATTGGCAGCAGGAAACCTAAAAACCGATGATTTTCTGAGTCATAAATGTGTATTGTAATCTTTGTGTTAAACAAAGTTGGGTTAGTTAGTTATAACTCAAGAACTGGTAGACCATTTTCATGGTCTTTGATTTGTTGGATGCATCTTCGCTTCGAAAAAAATAACTTTAAAAACATCGTATCGGGTCTGCGTGTTTATGGTATCTTCGTTGTCTTTGATTCCATAACACAATTGCTTTTGCTATTTACTATAAGTTCAGAGCAATGTATTTGATGTGATCCTGGATCCTGAATGCTATACCGGAGGTCGTGGGTTCGATTCCCACCCAGGACAAATCTTTGTATCATGAGCACGATCATTTGTTCTGTGTCTGTGTGTAATTTATCTATAATATGTATGTATTTAAAATCATATATGTATGTTTACCAGTTTTCTGGTTACCATAGAACAAGCTCTGCTTAGTTTGGGATCAGATGACCGTGTGTGAGTTGTCCCAGGATATTATATTACTTTTTTTTTTTTTGCATTCTAATATTTGTTTACAATAGCCACTCAATGCGGAATAGGTTGTGTATAATCCAGTAAAATGTATATTGTAGGTCAGTAAGGCAGTCGCTCAGTTAATACGGTATCTGGCTAAATCCGGTGAGACTGGAAGCCGGCTCCAACACAGCTTCAAAAAGGCTACGCAGAAGAAACAAATAATAATAATAATAATAATAAAGACTCAGGAGAAACTATAGAACCTTTAGAGGCCAACACATCGTACAAATATTTAGGATTCCAGCAAGCCAGGCAAATACATCATAAAGAAACCAAACAGGAACTTAAACAAAAATTTAAACATCGACTCAACACACTATTTCGATCTCAACTCAATTCGCGCAATCTATCTCAAGCGATTAATAGTTACGCAATTCCTGTTCTCACATATTCGTTTGGCTTAATAAACTGGACCCAGAGTGATCTGATTAACCTGCAACGTATTATTAATACCTCTCTGACAACTCATCGGAAGCACCACCCTAGATCATGTGTGCAAAGAATGACTCTCCCAAGGGATGAGGGCGGACGAGGTGTTATTGATATTAGTAACTTGCATAATAAACAGATTTCAACGCTTAGAAATTATTTTTATGAATACTCAGATCGCTCTACACTCCATGAAATAGTAATACTAGCAGACAAACACCTCACACCACTTAATCTTATAGCCAGAAATACACAACGTAATGAAAGGATCACTGATATAAAGGACAAGATCGCATTATGGCAGCAGAAGTCGCTACACGGGAGACATCGCCACGACCTGCAGCAACCACATGTCGACAAAGTTATGTCGAACGCATGGTTGCGGCGTGGCGAGCTCTTCCCGGAGACGGAAGCTTTCATGATGGCGATCCAGGATCAAGTCATTGATACACGAAACTACCAGAAACATATAATACGCAGCCGTAACATCCCCACAGATTTATGTAGACATTGTCATGCTTGCTCGGAAACCATACAGCACATAACATCCGCATGTAGGTCCCTGGCCCAAAGTGACTATAAGCATCGCCACGACCAAGTAGCTGCAATTATACATCAACATCTTGCCCATACACATAAATTTATCCCTAAAAAAGATCCTTATTATAAATACAAGCCAGACACCATACTCGAAAATCGTAATTGTAAAATTTATTGGGATCGAACAATTATCACAGATAAAACCATACATTTCAATAGACCTGATATAACATTGCATAATAAAATTGATAAAACCGTATACCTCATCGATATTGCTGTACCAAATACCCACAACTTACAGTCCACAATATCAGAAAAACTATCGAAGTACCAAGACTTAGCTATCGAATTAAAACGCCAGTGGCACGCGGAAACTATCCACGTAATCCCAATAGTTGTTTCAGCGACAGGTATCATCCCCAAAAGTCTGCAGCTTTGCCTTGACGTTTTAGATATTCCTAAGCACACACTGAACACGATACAGAAAGCGGTCATACTGAACACCTGTCGACTGACCCGCAAGTTCCTGACGACATCGTCTGTCTCCACGGGCTACACAACAAATACTTAACGTCCATTTGCACTTGGCTACGGCCCGTGTGAATAGACTAACTATACCCCTTCAGAAGGGAGAAAAAATCAATAAAAAGATAATAATAATAATAAATAATAATATTCCGGGACAACTCACACACGGTTATCTGATCCCAAGCTAATCAGAGCTTGTGTTATGGTAACCAGACAACTGATAAACATACTTATATATTTCTAAATACATACATATTATAGATAAATTACACCCAGACAACCAGAACAAATGATCGTGTTCATCACACAAACATTTGTCCTGGGTGGGAATCAAACCCACGACCTCCGGTATAGCAGTCAGGGTCACAAACCACTAGACCAACAGGCCCGTCAAATATTCAGAGTGGAAAAACAAAAGCACTCTTGAATAACTAGAATTTTAATCATAAACATAACATAACATAACATACCATCACGCCTGTATCCCCGAAGGGTAAGGCAGAGGTGTACCAATGTACACCCACAGTTCGCCGGTATGTTTAGGTCCCATGTAATAGGGGGCGAGCCTATTGCCACTAACCGGGCACAAATCCAAACTCCGACCTGCTACCGAGAATTTCATAGAAAAACCCAATAACACGTTGGTCGACTTGGGAATCGAACCCAAGACCTCTAGCGTAGCAGTCGCGCTTAGCGCCACTAGGCCAACGAGGCAGGCAATTTTAATCATCATTAGCTATTATAAGATGAAGTCGCTTTCGCTGTCTGTTCGCAGTTGTCAACAATAGATAGAGTGATTCGAGATGTTATATGTAAAATACATACATATTATAGAACAGAAAGGCCAAGAAATTCCGGATACCGTGCGAAGCCGGGGCGGGTAACTAGTTTCCAAATAATTTTCAGAATTGCTGCATTAACTTTAGCAATGTTCAGTTTTCTTTTGAAACATAGACAAATGAAAATTTCTTACGTCAGCCAATGATTCATATAATATTAATATAGTTTAAAATTTGACTAACATAATATTTACACTTTACCCATCTTTGGCTAATTCTAACTATGATATCATACTAAGTAAGTGATGACTAAAAATTTTCTACTTTTAGGAATATATAGGTATTTAGATTTGATGATGACAAGGAAATGAGGTCATTATTGTCCGGCCGCTGAGAGAATGCGTTTCTGACGGGTCGTGGTCAACAGGAAGATATAACTTTAATGTGGCGAAGAATTTACGAAAGACAAATTGCTATTTTGACGACCTCCGTGGTCGAGTGGCGTACGCACCGGTTTCAAGGTGTCGCTAGCTCTGAGGTCCCGGGTTCGATCCCCGGACGGGTCAATGTAGAAACCAACTTTTCTACATTGTCCCAGGTCTGGGTGTTTGTGGTACCTTCGTTGTTTCTGAATTCCATAACACAAGTGCTTCAGCTACTTACTTTGGGTTCAGAGCAATGTATGTGATGTTGTCCGCATTTATTTATTAAATTATTATTATTATTTATTATTACCTATTTGTTCTCTAAACCAATAATATAAACCAAGACTATATCATAATGCTAGTTTGTAATTGATAATATAAAACGGCTTTTTATTTCCCCATACAAATCTAGACCAACTGACATGTGTCAGGAACGCATTCTCTCAGCGGCCGGACTGTAGTTATTAATTACGTATCGAATTATATCTTATTTCGTTAAGCTTATTTTTTTGCTGACAATCCATCAAAAAACTTTCTTATTATAATAATATTACATTAAGTTAATATATTTTTTCAACACAAAATCTACCGTATGCTATCAGCAATTAAGTATGTAGTATTATCCATTTTTTTTTTTTGGTAGAGATCTTTGCAGTTAGCCTGAGCGCAGGCTTTGACTGCTTCACCGGACTTTTGGCGAGGACCTTAAGGCCTCCAGCCAGAGCAATAGGAAAAACTAACTACGTCAGCAACGTCCACTAAGGGCACCCCCTGCGGGGTTCGGACCTCGACTTAGTGCGTTGCTAACAATCTTAATAAAGCAAAACAACAAGGGATGGCTGGATCTAGTATTATCCATCTATCAATGACTATCAATGAAAGAGTTTTGAAGATCACCATATAGATTCAAACTCAAAAACTGTATGACAACTTATGTATATCCTTTTCTTCATATAGTTACAATCCCCTTAGCAACAAGCTAATAATATGAACATAGTAAAATCGAACAATTAAATCTATAAATAGCCATTTAAAATGTTTTGTTTCTATACTTTTGACGTGACATTACTGACAAGCGTATTTAATAATCTTTCCATTCATATTTGTGACTAAATATGGCCCAAGCTATATTGGTTTCTTAGGTTTACGCGAATGTTAGACATTGAAATAAAACTACTTTTTACGAATTTAAATTCCTACCTAGGATGTTTCGCGAGGCTATTGAGATTAAAAAACACCCTAATTTCAATAGAGAAGATGGCTGGAAGATATCACCTACTTGGGACCCAATAATACATAAACTCAAAGCCACCCGAACCCAAGAGCAGCGCTGCAAGACATCAAGACACAGTGAGCTCATATTGCATAGGTCGGAACTCAAATAATTAGTTAAAATATGAAGGTAGAACGAGCAACATCTACTGTCAAGACGAACGCCATCTCAGTCTGTCCGTGACCATGATACCTGCAAAGGTGTCGAAACGTCGGGACCTAAAATCTAAATATAAACCGCGAAAAAATCCGTAAAAAAGTAGTTTTATTTCAATGGCCCAAGCTGACAGTCGATGGAGTAGAATTCTGACTGAATGGTGGCCAAGGACAGGGCGAAGAAGTCAGGAACGACCGAGAGCACGTTGGGTTGACGACAAACCTAAGGTAATGGGAACCACCTGGATGAGGGACGCGCAACACAGATAACAATGGCAGAAAAAACAGGAGGCCTTTACCCAGCAGTGGGTGATCCCGGGCTGATATGATGATGATGATGGCCCCAAGTCTTGTCAATAGTTTAGCTATCGGTGGACGATCTTTTTTACTGAAATGCTTGATTTCTGCCTGCGGTGTATAGACTGATGTAAGGATCAATGAAAATTACTCTTATGTAATACGAATTACTATTAAATAATATATTTGTCTACATTTTGGGGCCTCGTGGCTAATTAACAGTCGAACGGTTTGGCTAATAATACAGGTAAAGATGGTCCGTGGATGGGTTACCATTTATAAACATACCGAGACCCCTCGGTGCTTTGGGAAGCACGTTAAGCCTAGTCCCGACTGTCATATGTTGATCTTTGGCAGTTAAGTCAATTCTGACAACCAGTCTTACTATGGGATACCTACTTTGTTACGCGGAAAAATGGGTTGTGTTTGTCAGATAGGCAGTCGCTCTGTAACATACGGTATTCAGCTGTCGGTGAGACTGGAAGCCGACCCCAACATAGTTTGTGAAAAGGCTGCGCAGATGATGATCATATTTGTTTGCATGTTTCTACCGCTTTGGTTTTGTATGATATTTACTGCTACTGTAATAGTAACAAATAACTAAGTCAAGTCGGACCCAAGTCGGCCGGTGTAATGAAAATATGTGCCAGGGGGTTACAGCACACCTGAACACCTGACACCATGTGAGTGTGGCATCCTCCCCCAAACGATGGCTCACTTAAGGAGTTGCCCAGCGTGCCCTGCCACCTGCTCACGCGAGGACCTGTATGAGGTGACGGACAATGCCGTGTGCGTGGCTGAATACTGGTCGGGAAAAATTTAACTGCTATTGATCGTCTCGATAAGAAGACTAATTAAGTGATAAAATTGATTATCTATCTCAAAATGAATGATTCTAAGTCTAGGTCGCACATCTATCAGCCATTGATTATTTTGAGAACAAGATTTAATCACTCTAGAGTGCGCTCGACGAGAAGTGGCCACTAAATATTATTTATTAAAATATTGAGCGTAACATGTTTCGAGTTATATATTTTTAAACACATTTATTGCTCAAGGACTCTTGGCTCTTGGATTCAATCTGAATGACTCGGCAATGTAAAAAACAACATTTTTATATTGTCTTAGCTCTGGGTGTTACCTTCATTGTCTCTGATTCCATAACACTAGTAGTTTAGCTACTTACTTTTTGTTTAGAGCAATGTATGACATATCAGCTACATTTCTTTATTTATAAACATAACATAACATACCATCACGCCTGTATCCCCGAAGGGTTAGGCAGAGGTGTACCAATGTACACCTACAGTTCGCCGGTATGTTTAGTGCTCATGTAATAGGGGCGAGCCTATTGCCACTAACCGGGCACAAAACCAAACTCCGACCTGCTACTGAGAATTTCATAGAAACCCAATAACACCTTGGTCGACTTGGGAATCGAACCCAAGACCTCTAGCGTAGCAGTCGCGCTTAGAACCACTAGGCCAACGAGGCAGTTCTTTATAAAACATCTATTTAGTAACTAATTCTGTTAAGTACGTAGTTAATAATAATCATCAATCAATTATATAATAAAGTTAGACCAATATTATTACAGTAAAAGCTCCTTACTCGCGCTTCCTTTAATCGCGTTTTCACTATTTGCGGATAAAAAAATTGCGATCCAATATGTAATGAGATCCTATATTCGCGTTTAAAGATGCATTTAGCAAGCAATTTTAAGTTTCGCTTGCTAGCTTTAAATATCCGGGATGTAATGCATCTGTATTATGTCATTTCCGCAAAGATCATTTTAAATGTATGTGTAAAGGGAGATCGTGGGAGAACGGATAAATCAATTTCGGTAGATATTTCACCGTCATAATGGATGTCTCTGTCGTTATGATGGAATTACCGGTTTGCTTGAGTTTGATAGCCTAATTTTATAGTAAACTAGCTGTGCCCCGCGGTTTCACCCGCATGAATGACAATTGATACACTATCTTTATAAATTATAGCCCATGTGTTATTCCGATGTATAAGCTACATTACTGAAAAGTTTCATTAAAATCCATTCAGTAGTTTTTGCGTGAAAGAGTAACAAACATCCACACATCCATTCTCACAAACTTTCACATTTATAATATTAGTAAGATTTTACACAGGGCTAAACAAATGTATGTAATTCATTATGTCACCACTTACTTAATTACCCATATTTGCAAAGAAATCTTTTATCTGTTTTGATTTTGCTAAAACCCTCAAAACTTAGCAATAATTCTTATGAGAAGTAGACTGAAAACAATGAAGTACTGCTAGTATTCAGTAATAGATTAATGGAATTAAATGGATGATTTTTTAGAATTAAATCCAACCGAAAATGCTCGACTTTTTCCGTAATTTCTTAGCCAGTAAATACGTTTGTACGTGTAAAGGTTTTTATTATTAACACGATGTTTTAAGATGACTCAATATATACCTAAATGAGTATAAAGAGAAGAAACAAAAGATTTTAGGCCAAACGGAACAAACACTTAGAAATGAGTAACTCAATCGTTAAAAACGTCGTTGAAAACGTTGCCAAAAACATTATTCAGTCGAAAACAAGAAAATAACAGATAATTGTACGAAATGTTTTGATACACAATAATGGTTAAAGTTTTCTTTATTTTCTCTGATGCCTAATTTTTATTTTTTGTCCATCTTTTAAATAATAAAAAAATATTAGACACGTGTTTTTTGTTTTGTCCTGTAAACAAAGAATTATGAAGATACAGCGAGTACAATTCTTGCGTGACGTCACGTCCAAGCACAAATTGTAACTAGCCGTGACATCACAAGCCCACTCCTGAACTTTAAAGCGGTTTATCTTCGTATTTTTTTTATTGATTTGAGAAAAGAAAAAATACGTGTCTTTTATATTTTGATTATCTAAATGGCGGATTATATAATTTCGATTTTTCATACCTAGTCATCTACCCAATTATTGATCTGTCTTATGGTACTGTGTTACCCAGTAAAATGTGTTATATATATAGTCAGATAGGCAGTCGCTCTGTAACGCCTCCACTAAGGCGAAGGATGGCACCAGGTGTTTTGCCGGAGTAGTCGGAGCCTTTCTCAAGGCTCTGGAAGCCCGGACTCTTGCTTCCTCAACCCCCTGGGGCAAGGCTAGCTCATAAATGAATTTCAACTGACAAAAAAAAAGGCAGACGCTTTGTAACATACGGTATTCAGCTGTCGGTGAGACTGGAAGCCGATTTCAACAGAGCTTGGGAAATGGCTTGGCATAAGAAGCAGATAATCATTTTTTCACTGATTTTAAGCTCATACATATTGTTCTTATATAACGTAAATTGCAATTTTTTTTATATAAGCCATATCAATACAAATCATTTTGAAGGCCAAAACTGCCTAACATATTTAAGCAAAACAAAAAAGAAAAATGGTGGCATACACTTTTAAAAATAACCTTAATATAATTGTTTACTATCAACTTACTTTTTAGTTATTTGTTAATAATTCTTATACCAAACATATTAACATTTCAAATCAATAATAAAAACCATCAGTGGCCAATTCTCTGTACCCGCACTACCTGTAATAACGACCGCTGAGTTAGAACGGCTGCCAAAAACAAGCTTAGGTGTGAAAACATAGGAAAATGCCGAGTTTGTAGATCTAAATATATTGCATCGGTTATTCATGGGCTAAAACTGAAATACGGGAGAACATACATGCGAAAATATATCTTAAAAGTGAGGGATTCAGGTGCTTTTCAAAACGTAAGGGACATGCTTCCGAAAACGAAGGCAGACGGTTGTGGTCATGACATTACATTCTGTGTACAAACTGTACCTGTGTGATAAAGGTAAAGTGTTTTATTGTATAAATGCAGTCATCTCTGAAACTACTTGTCTCTTTTTGTAAATGTAAATAATAGTATGATTCTTGAAGAAGGCCATAGGTAAAATCGAGGGGCACAGCTAGTGTTAAAATAGCTGAGCTACGTATAGTGTATACCATGAAATTTGGAGTTTGGAAGTTCGGTATTTACATCCCAGTGCTTCAGAAAGCACGTTAAGCTTTTGGTCCCGACTGTCATTTAATATGTCAATGTTCGACAGTCCCACTAAAAGGCAAAGCACTTTTCTAATCTATTTCTACATAGCTAAAGTAAATAACATAATTGATTACAAGTAAAAAAGAAACACTGCAGGCCTCTCATGCAGAGAACGAGCATTGATCACCTCGCTTGTGAGCTGCCCCACAGTGGAGTGCCAAAACCGAAGCTGAGTGTCTAAAATTTCTTAAAAAAAATCACATTTTAATATTATGTGCACCTATACCGTGAGGCTATAATTTAGGTAATAATCAACGTTAAGATATAAAAGGATCATGGCCATTTTTTTATTTCCGTATCTAAGGGGTAAAATATGACCCTATTACTAAGACTCCGCTAACCGTCCGTCAGTCCGTCTATCACTAGTCTGTATCTCATGAACAGTGATAGTTAGAAAGTTGAAATTTTGACAGATGATATATATCTATTGACGCTATAACAACAAATTAACAAACAGTATGTAGTAAATTTTATATTTATGGCTCCCACACGACGGAGTTTTTTTTTTTTTGCAGTTTTTGTACTTAATGGTTCCCTTCGTGTGTTATTCCGACTCACACTTGTCCGGTTTTTAGTGTATTTCTTTATGTTCTCATGCCGTGACTGCATAGGCATGACATCACAGATGACGTCACCGAACCATATTAAAACATTTTTTCTTTTTTTGCTCAAATACTTATGACATGCAAATGTCAAATAAATTATGGAATGTATACAATGAGACACGGTTCAAGGTTTTTGTTATGTCTGCATGTCATATACGGTTTTATATTACTGTTATAAATAAATATAATTCTTCAATAAATAAACCGACTTCAAAATAAGTCTTATATGGTTTTCTTATGGATCCCACCGTCAAAAGTGGACCACACTGGAAGCACCACCTTTCAAAAATAAAAAAGGATCATCAGTCGAAAGTTCTGAGGCAAGAAACATGAAAAAAAAAATACAGGCGAATTGAGTACCTCCTCCTTTTTGAAGTCAGTTAAGAACTAACACGCGTCTAAAAATTCATCGTCGGCCATGTCAATGTCGGGAACGTGTCCAGAAGGTTGGCAGGCAGCATTGTCACGTTGAATGGCTATGCCGACTCTCTGTGTAAGGAACAAACCAGCCCTCTGATCACGAGTAGAGTCGAGTTGTATTAATGTTTCAAAGACTACAAATTACAAAGAGAAATGAATCGCAAACTCAGGTGTAAATTATAAAGTTCAGAGAATCGAGTACAATAGGGAGTATTCTTATTAAAAATACTAGCTTTTGCTTTTGACTTCGCCCGCGTGGTTGTCGGTTTTAGTAGCGTATGTGTTAATCTACAGTGTCGACTACTTCCATACCAAATTTTGTTAAAATTGGTCCTGCCGTTTAGCCGTGAAGAAATCGCGGCTCTTGAGAGAGAAAAATGGAAGGAGAGTGGGGTGGCCTTTGCCCAGCAGTGGGACATTTCAGGCTCCTAATAATAATAAAAATAAGGAACTGATCCACCTAACACATCCCCATCAATAGCCCATTCGTTTAAAATAGTCCTGCATCTACCGACCATGTCTGTTCTCCCATAGAGCGGGGGTAGATCGCCCCGGGTAAATGCCCCATTGCATCTTAGACTAAACTTCTCAACAAGGCCGCTGCGTCTTGGACCTGTGTCCCCATGTAAGCCTTCCAAAGGACCGGGTATTCTCATATATAGATAATAATAATAAGGATAGTTTAGCCAATACATGCTGATTCATAATTTATTATGTCTATCAGAATCTCCCTCACGTGATTATTATGAAAAGATAGATATAGCTCGGTAATCTAACAATATATATGTCAATGTCGCAAAGATAAGTCGTGTGTCGACGAAATTATTACTATATAAGATTATATATTAGTTCTACATGTGACTTTGCCTGATTTAAGTATGTTTTTTATAGCCACGCAAAGAAAGGGGTGTTATAAGTTTGCTGTGGATGTAACATAGCTCCTGGATCGATTATGATGAGGGTTTTTTTGTTTGAAAGCTGAAATTATCGAAATGATGCTTAGCTCTGATTTATGAAGATTTGTTCAGCATTTTGAATGTTATCAACAACCATAAACGTATTAGTTGCTGAGCGATATATGAGAATGTTCAATCTTGACATAATCACATTTTTCACCGAAAATAGAGGAAGTTTTCAATTTGATCGGATAGTTTTTTTTTTTCTATATTTGTTACGCGATAACTCTGGCTATTAAATTTAGAAATTTAAAAAAAATCGTGGTATGGGTGTACCTTAAAGGTCCCATACAAACTTAATTGAAGTCTATTCTTTTACAGTTATATGTTTAATAGGTGCAAATATTTTATATCCTAGAAATGAGGGAATTTAAGAGTAATAAATCTACCAAGTCAGGATGCACAAAATTACATTGTAAGATGAAGTTGGCAAACCTCACAGAATTATCTTCGAAACCGATAAATTCTAGTATTTATTTACGACACTATCATATACGTAATCTGTTGTAGATTTCATGATAAATGTAATATAGCGTCGAAATTAGATTTACGTTTTTGTTAGACATGTGAAAAGCCTCTCCGATACATATTATTGATATTTTGATATTACACGCGTATGTGGCAATAGGCTCGCCCCCTATTACATGGGACCTAAACATACCGGCGAACTGTGGGTGTACATTGGTACACCTCTGCCTAACCCTTCGGGGATACAGGCGTGATGGTTTGTTATGTTATGATATTACATATAGACATTGAAATTTTATTTATTGACCCCGATGCAAAACGTTGTGTTATAAGTTCGACGTGTGTGTATGTGTGCCATCGTAACCCCTAAATGAATGTACCGATTGTGATGTGTATTTTTTTTTGTTTGAATGCTGACGTGATCGAGATGGTTCTTAGCTATAATTTATAATGATCTGTCTATTTTGAAAGATATCAGTAATATTCTAAAACTTGCCCGGGGTCTTAAATTATTTATTTATGATTATTACTACATGTTACACTGCTTCCTCACAACAAAATCTTTCTCCAATTACAGTAAAGTCACTAATGCTAGACACTTTAGTGAAAGCACTATGTTTAAATGAAAATAATAAATATATTTATTGAACAAAACAATCACAACTTTTTTATATGGATGCAGTGTATCTGCATTCATTATCTTAAGTAATAAAATTTCCAATAATGAACAAACTTTTATTTATTATTAATTATTTTCTTTATTTTGTCTTAAGTACTAATAGATAACATCACAAAAAAAGAAAATCACCATAAGTAGACAGTCAAATGCACTAATAGTTGACATATTATTTAATTAATGCAGGTGGAGTTTTAAGGGCATCAGTGTGCTTGATATCCTTATTTAACTTAGATAATAATTACTTATCCATCAATCTCTAAGGCACTATCAAATTTGTACTTAATTCATCTCCAGTTATAATCATATTTGGTACATCAAGGACTTTAATTATTTGAGATTCAGTTATAGGACTGATATCCCTATCATTTTCTTTGAATACTGTTTTAGACTCATCACATGATACCATTGCCATAACTTCAATTTCTGTTTTAGTTACTTTCTGGACAATACAAACACATCTGTAATATTTCTTTTTTTCCAGGAAACTTAACGATAACATAGTCACCTTGCTTAATTCTACTCTCTTCCTCATTTCTTTCTTCCGAATATCATTTGCGCTGTCTCCAGATTCAACCCATTCTTCTTCGGTAGTTGAGCTATTACAGTCAGTCTTTTTAAGTTTGTTTTTTTATAATAATTTTACTTTTCTTTAATAACTTCTTATCAGTCTTAAGTTTTCTTGCTTTTTCAGTCTCTTCTTTCTTTTTTTTCCTTTCCTCAGCTCTTCTTTTTTTCTCATCCTCTAATTCAGTATTTTAGTTTTCTTTGTTTTCATGGTATCTTTGCCATTCCAAAGATGATATAACAGATGGCACTTTTTCTTTCCTTCTTCCTTTTTTTACCGCAGTTGACGTCGGAACTCCTCGTCTGCATTCTTGAATAGCGGCTTCCATATCAGCCTCAGAGTAACGAAACATCTGTCCTTTAATTGGCGGCATAATTATCAGTCTGGAACAATAGAACCAATAATTGACATCATACATACCCCAATAATAAACACCATGTCTACCTTTAGTTAAAGTGATCCAAAATTGTTGATATCTCTACGGTAATCTTTTCTTTGGGAATAGAGTTCAAAATCGTACCGAACCTAACATAAGAGTTTAATATCTTGAAACACCAATGGATGACACGCCTGTCATCTATTAGATATTCATTATTTTTGTCGACTAATTGTAGACACATCATAATTTGTCAGAAAAATATTAGCAAACACAAGAAAAGCACGATCATCACTATCCCAACATATCATTGATACGTTGACAAATGAGTAAAAGGTATTTTTAAATATAAAAATTGATCCAAAACTCACCTTCAAATTTGGGCGTCCTTAACATAAAAAATAAGAAAACGCGGAACGCGTGCTCACTCCGTTACGTGATTCACAACGACTGACGATATTTTGAAATTTCGTTTAGGTTTTCGTTGGGAGTTTTTGAGAACAGTTCATAGATAGTGCTAGGTGTCCTATAATATTGTAATAACAGTCATTTTAATAAAATTGTTTCTAATACAAGAACATTTTTTCTTGGGTGTCATCCTTTAGGTTACTGTTCGGCATTAGTGACTTTACCTTATATATATCTTATTTTACAACAGTATTTCTGTAGTTTTACGATTCTAATGAATAACATAGACTCTATATCATCATCTCCCGAGCCTTTTCCCAACTATGTTGGGGTCGGCTACCAGTCTTACCGGATTCAGCTGAATACCGTATTTTACGTGGAGCGACTGCCTATCTGACCTCCACAACCCATTATACCCAGTATCCCATAGTAAGACTGGTTGTCAGAATTAACTTATCGACTGCCAACGATCAACGTATGACAGTCGGGACCTACGGCTTAACGTGCTATCCGAGGTACGGAGGGGTCTCGGTATGTTTAGAAAACGGTCACCCATCTACGGACCAACCGCGGCGAGCGCGGCTGAACCTGTATTATCGGTCAAACCGTACGGCTTACACTTAGCCACGAGCCCCTCAATAACATAGACTCTATAAAATAAAGTAATCACTTAAGATCAGACGATAATACGTCATCTCAATTAAACAATGTAGAGATACTATTTCTTAGAAGATGCGGCAAAAACAATAACTGTGTGTTTCCTTGTCGAGAATAATGAGACATGGACACGATAATCTAGAAATACTGCCTACTAGTTGTGCCCTGCGGTTTCACTCGCGTTTGTACATAGAACCCTTTTAAAGTAAATAAAATTTCTTAAAATAACTAATAAGCCTAAGATTCTCCTTCTATTTGCGGGTGAAAGTTCGGTCAAAATCGGCCCAGCCGTTTCAGAGATTAACCGGAACAAACAAACAGACAGACATATAGACAAATATTAAAAAAAAATGTAATTTTTATAGATTTATGTGCATTCTATAAAAAGCTGTTAGTGTGAAATTACAAATTTATTTCTTTATATTTAGATATAGATGTGTAACTATTATCCTACACTAGGTAGGGTAAAGTTGTCAACCGATTTCAAAAATTAGGCGTTAACATTCATTCAGGCATTTATGGATTATTTACAGAATATTTTCGTCACCTATAAGGGGTGGTCCCAAATTGTTTACCTTACCTTTTTGTTTACCTATGTCGTGGTGGCCTAGCGGTTCAATGATCGGAATTGTATGCACAAGGTTGCAGGTTCGAACCCACGCAAGTACCAATGTGGCTTTTTCAAAGTTATATGTACTTTCTTAATTATTCTAAGACACTTCTGACAAACGGTGAAGGAAAACATCGTGAGGAAACCTGGATTCCAAAATTTGGGATCTGAAATCGCCAATCCGCAGAGAGCAAGCGTGGTGACCAATGCTCGTGCCTTCTCTATATGGGAAGAGGCCTGTGCCCAGCAGTGGGACGTTTATAGGCGGGATTATTATTATTTATTTATTTATATTATTTGTTTACCTTTCCAATTTATTAACATATACATTTGTAACTTGTTAACTTATCCTTTTGACAGGTTTAACCTACATGGTAAAATACATACCGTAGTGAAGAACATTCGTTTAGTTATCATTATAATATAATTGTAGTTAGTTCTTAGAAGCGATCGTTACCACATACGTATAATTAGTTTGGCTTCGAATGAGGGTTACATCGAATGAATGGTTCCAAATGTATGTGTGTAGTTAATTACAAGTAATACAGAAGAAGTACCATTTTATGGTTCAAACTATGAATGATACTAAATACTAAAATTAATAACAGAAAAAAAACGACTTCAAAATAAGTCGTATATATACATGTCTTATATGGTTTTCTTATGGACCCCACGGGAATGAAAAAGAAACGAAAATGAATAAATTAAAATGGGACCACACGGGAACCACCACCTTTCAAATAAAAAAAGAATCATCGAAATCAGCTCACCCAGTCGAAAATTCTGAGGTAACAAACATAAAAAAAATACAGTCGAGTTGAGTACGTCCTCCTTTATGAAGTCAGTTAAAAAGAAAATGAGAGCAATGAAATTTATATTTAGGACCACCACTGAGGTTAGGGATGACATTAAGAATGATTAAAATAGATTGTAAGAGAAAACTAAAAACATAATGTCGTTGAATTGAGGACCTCCTTCTTTTGAAGTTGGTTATAATTGCGGAATACTTTAATAATAAATAAATAAGTATTACTTACCCATTGGTAAGTAAGTACGATGGTGAGTAGCTACTGATAGCATTCTATAAGTACCTACTCACCATTGTTCTTCCTCTCTCCTAAATTTTGCGAGCCCAACAGGGTCCACGATGTACTATATATTCTTTACTTACCACCTATTAATACCATTGTGGAAAGCAAATAAAAGTTTTGAGTTTGAGTTTGAATATAATGCAAATTATTTATTGATTGTTGTTTGTTTTGTTTGTTAGACGTATAGTTTTTATAAGGTAACTAGCTGTGTCCCGCGGTTTCACCCGCGTGAATACCTAGGTCCCGTTCCCGGTGCCTTTGTATATAATAACAGACAAATAATTAGCAATAAATTAAAATTGCGACTATAATTTGAGATTTAAACTATCCTATCTCTCAAGTTGGATCGAACTGCACATGGTGTGCGAATTTTATTATAATCGGTTAAGTGGTTTAGGAGTCCATTGAGGACAAACATTGTGACACGAGATTTATATATATTAAGATGTTATAGCAGTGGCTTGAAATATGATCAGCGATTGCCTTTCTGCCTATTTGCCTCCACAACACATTTGACTGGCCTGTTGGTCTAGTGGTTAGTGACCCTGGCTGCTATACCGGAGGTCGTGGGTTCGATTCCCACCCAGGACAAATGTTTGTGTGATGAGCACGATCATTTGTTCTGTGTCTGGGTGTAATTTATCTATAATATGTATGTATTTAGAAATATATTTAATAAGTATGTTTATCAGTCGTCTGGTTACCATAACACAAGCTCTGCTCAGCTTGGGATCAGATGACCGTGTGTGAGTTGTCCCGGTTATTAATTATTATATTATTTAGTCGGTAATACAGTATCCCTTGTATCCCTTTATTTTCGGGTCAAGTAGAATCCATTTGAAGCCCACGAGAATAAAAAAATATTGTTTAATTCTGTCAAAATTAAATGATGTTCTCATCTAATATTCTTAGAATCGACAACCATCTTATTAACTCATTTTAATTAATCAAAAATTTAATACGCGCAATTAACACCGAAAATAATCGACATACTGCAACTTATCTATATTGCGTCGCTACAGCCCTAAGCATGTGATTGGCTCTATACCGACCTTTGCGCATCTAGACAGCGCGGCGTCAGACACGATCGTTAGAAAACATTTTTCCTTTAATTCTATTATTGTTTCGTGTGGGATGATTAGGCACGTGATTGTCTAGAAATTATATAGACTGATAGACAAACTTAAAGACTGTTTTACAAGCGTCAATGATGATAGACGTCGCTTAAAAATTTAATGTAGGGAAATGACATTAATTTTGGATAAGTCATGTGACTTGTCAGTTCCATTTTGAGCAATTCGAAAAATGTTCTGCTTCTTCCTATGGTCCATCCGCTGAGAGAATGCGTTCCTGACACATGTCAGTTGGTCTTGATTTGTATGGGGAAATAAAAAAACCGTGTTAATATTATAATAATAATATAATATTCCGGGACAATTCACACACGGTTATCTGATCCCAAGCTAAGCAGAGCTTGTGTTATGGTAACCAGACAACTGATAAACATACTTATATATTTCTAAATACATACATATTATAGATAAATTACACCCAGACACAGAACAAATGATCGTGCTCATCACACAAACATTTGTCCTGGGTGGGAATCGAACCCACGACCTCCGGTATAGCAGTCAGGGTCACTAACCACTAGACCAACAGGGCTGTCAAAATATTATTCATTGTGACCTAGGTATTCACGCGGGTGAAACCGCGGGACACAGCTAGTAAGAAATAAATATAAGACTTATTTTGAAGTCAATTTTTTTTCAAAAATTCTCGATGAGTTTATCTTTTGTTTAAGTATGCTCTGTAAGATTTTCTGGTCTCTAATAGGTTAGGTATTAATGTTTGTTGACTCATAAGCAGATGTTCGGATGACCACACAATTTTCCAGCCATTAGTACAAGGTCATCCGTAGGAGTTCTTAATGTGTTTTCTATGTACGAAGTATTAGTATTGAAATTACCTGTGAATGAATATAAGACTCAAGTCGGCCGGTGTAAAGAAAATATGTATCTGTGGGGTTACAGCACACACGAGCCCTGTGAGTGTGGTACCTCTCCCCAGACCATGGCTCACTCGCTGATCTGGCCAGCGTGTCCCACCACCTGTACAACGCCACTGATAATGCTGTCCGCGTGGCTGAGTACTGGTCCACAAAAATCTAGCCATGATGAAAATAGCCCTTGATCGAACCGCTAACCGTCCTATAATACTATTATATGCCAAATAGCACTGCGTTCGGTGCTGCGGGCGAGCATCCCCGCTGGCGACAAACATTTGTGTGTGAGACAAATGTTTGATCCAAGATTGGGTGATCTTTGTGTATGTAATTTGAATGTTTATATTTTATTTAAAAGATTAATCTTTGCGCAATTATTTTGATAACAGTACTTGTCGATCTATCTTATATTGTTGATTGCCGATAACGTAAAAATACATAGCGAAGGAATTTCCGTTATCAATAAATAATAATATTATTGTATTAATAAGGTGTTATGAAATGTACTTATATAATAACTTTCGTAAGGCATATATACTGAAATAGTAGAGCTAAAGAATTTGTTTCTTTGGATGCGCTTATCTCTGAAACTTCTAGTCAAATCTGAAAAAAAACTTTGCATTTGAATAACCAATTCTCGAGTAAAGTTTACGTTAAGTCTTTTAGATATACCATTATAAGAAATGTTTAACAGATATATATGTATGTTTGACGACCTCCGTGGTCGAGTGGCGTACGCACTGGTTTCAAGGTGTCGCTAGCTCTGAGGTCCCGGGTTCGATCCCCGGACGGGTCAAAGTAGAAACCAACTTTTCTACATTGTCCCGGGTCTGGGTGTTTGTGGTACCTTCGTTGTTTCTGAATTCCATAACACAAGTGCTTTAGCTACTTACTTTGGGTTCAGAGCAATGTATGTGATGTTGTCCGCATTTATTTATTTATTTATGTTTAGAATATTATTTTCTTCTCAGGGTGGCAAATTTCGACTTAAGGTCGATTTACATCAAACGAGCGAGTTCTTATCCCCAATCCTTCAAATTCTTTAGTACTTTAAAATATTTTTATAAGTTAGTGGTTAGAATAAACATGCGCTCGATTTATTCGCTTGATATAATAAAGGTTCAGTAGATTACAATAAAACTCCTTTCCGTTCATACATTTACAGTACTTAGGTGAAGACTGCATATTAAACGTTGTAATGTCGGTACATAAATTTATTGCAGTAATTAATACTTGTTTGTTTTAATTCAGGTTAATTATCAAGTATAGTCCAACGCAAGACATTAGTAGTAACGAATAATTATGAACATATTTTTCATACATACATACATACAATATAATCCAGCCAATTTCCCTGTAGGCAGAGACCACTTCTTTTCCACTTGCTACGATCCTTACACACTTGTTTCGCTTCGTCCACTTTCATTATTCCCTTCATACATGCTGTTCGGTTTATGGTGCTCTTGACCTGGCCTTTTTTCATTCACACTCGCGTTTTACTTTTTTTTTTTACACGACTGCCCAAAAAGGAGTGTTATTGTCAATCGTTCTTCATTCATTCTCTCGACATAGCCAAACTATCTCAGCATACCTTACTTAATTTTTGTCACTACATCCATCATCTGACATACTTCATCCACCTTACCATCCATTCCTCCTCTTACATTCAACGTAGCGAAGCGGCTCTCTGTGGGCCACTTTTCGCCCCCGCGAGAAACGAGACGTGATAGGTGGCGAACCACATCGCCGCCATTTTGGATAATTCAATTATTTTTATAATTATCCATTGCGTTCCTGCGGGATAGGGAATTGGGAAAGGATACGCTGGAAAGCAAACAAGGTAGGACGTGTTATAGGATGCTACCGTCACGGAGGTAAAATGAATGTGACAGCAACAGCTAGGGCAGTCCGGGGTCGCGTACCCGTAGTGGATCTAGCCAGCTGTCGGACAGATAACTAGTAGATCCACCCCCTGAACCAAGACTAATTTAAAATCTACTTGAAAAAATACGCCTCATAGCTAGGCAGATTTTGGTGGTGCAAATGAATGATATGTATATCATAATAACAAGGCCCTGACTTCTCATGTGATGGTTTTTATCCTATACTTTCAAACTATTATTTTATATGGAATATTTTGTTATGGGTTTATGTTATGTATTTTTTTGGTCGTGGTTTATTAAAGAAGTAGATAATCAATGTGTTTCTATTATTTGCGCACGATTGTACCTTTGTATGCGTGAGTAATTATTGGTTTTTTTTTGCCGTTATTATTTATTGAAACTTATTTTTTCGTATCCTGTAGGTTAGTTATTGCCTTAATTATGTATTTATTTAGGTTTGTTAAGTAGTACATTTTAATGTTATAGAATAATAATAATATCCTGGGACAACTCACACGCGGTTATCTGATCGCAAGCTAAGCAGAGCTTGTGTTATGGTAACCAGACAACTGATAAACTTACTTATATATTTTTAAATACATACATATTATAGATAAATTACACCCAGACAACAGAACAAATGATCATGTTCATCACACAACATTTGTCCCAGGATATTATTATTATTTAAAAATATGTTAGTATGTTTATCAGTTGTCTGGTTACCATACATATAGTATAGGCTCTGCTTAGTTGGGGATCAGATTACCGTGTGTGAGTTATCCCAGGATATTTATTATTTATTTATTAACTACCCTAGTATAGTATGTTTTTATTTTGGTCTTGTTAACTGTTCACCAAGTCTCCTAGTAACTTTACGCCAGAGACTCGCGTCAGAGAGACTAGCGTCAGAACGTCAGCACAGCGGCGCGTGCGCATGGCAGACGGCCATCAGGTGAGCTGCTTGACTCATTACGGATTAGCTGTGATGTATATCGTCCGGTGAAGTATTTACAATGTTGTTAGGTGGAAACTTTATAAAGATAATTAATTCAATTTTGAAATAATTTTACTTGTTACTATTTGGATTTTGTCGCGGTTTATTTTAAATTTTAGGTCGCGACGTTTCGACACCTTTGCAATGAGATTCTCTCTGTCCATGACGTGCTGCTCCCTCGATAGCCACAGACAAAGTGACGGACGTAAGCGTAGTCGACCACAAAATCGGTCCTAAGAATCGGAGGAAAAATCGGCCCGATTATTTGTCGTACAAAAAGTCTGACGTGGGCGAGCGAGCTTAAAAAGGATACCAACACAACCTAACCTGTAAGGGTGCGTCCACATCTGACGAACGAGCACTACACGAGCAGCTCGCGAGCCGTTCGCGAACCACTTGTGGCGTGCTCGCGAGCCGCTCGCGAGCATGCCGCTAATGCACGAGTGTCAATTACGCGGTCTGACAGACGTGCGCGCGCCGCTTGCGGCATGCTCGCGAGCGGCTCGCGAGCATGCCACGAGCGGTTCGCGAACTGCTCGCGAGCGCACCCTAAGACGAAGTCAACTTTGAATTCTACTTCATCTTTCATCAGCGGCCTTAAATCCTGGTTCACAATAGGGATGATGACTAATTTTGATTTCATGTCAATCTTTTAGAAAATAAAAAAATATTACACACGTATGTTTTCTTTTGTCCCGTAAACAGAGAATTATGAAGGCACAGCGAGTACAATTCTTGCGTGACGCCACGTCTAAGCAAAAATTGTACCTACCCGTGACGTCACAAGCCCCCTAAACTTTAAAACGGTTTATCTTCTTATTTTTTTTTATTGATTGGCTAAAAGAAAAAATACATGTCTATTATATTGTGATTATTTAAATGGCGGACTAAATAAATTTTGACTTTTCATACCTAGTCATCTACCATATTAGTCATAATAACACTACAGGCACCTGTTACCTACACTCGGACCAAATCTCAGATCTTGAGATAGTATCGGTACCAACACTTTACATTGCTGGCAAACATCCAGGAAGTGGGTGACTGGCCTCTTAGTAATGATTAATGGATGAGCCATGATCATCTGGTGTTGATTTTGTGACTTTAATTCTATGTAGTTGCCCTTTGATATTTCTCACTGTGGATTTGTCTCTGCGTCGCCTTTTTCCAAACAATGTTAGGGTCGGCTTCCAGTCTTACCAGATTCAGCTGAATACCGTATGTAACAGAGCGACTGCCTATCTGTCCTCCACAACACATTTTAAGTAAGACTGGCTGTCAGAATTTACAATCGAGACCAACGGCTTAACGTGCTTTCCGAGGCACGGAGCGGTCTCGGTATGATTATAAATGGTCACCCATCCACGGACTAACCGCGGCGAGCGTGTCTCAACCTATATTATCGGTCAAACCGTACGACTTAACACGTAGCTCCCGAACGCATGAACAGATTTCAATTTTGTTTGAAATGAGCTACATATAATTTATAATTTGTGCCCGGTTAGTGGCAATAGGCTCGCCCCCTATTACATGGGACCTAAAACATACCGGCGAACTGTGGGTGTACATTGGTACACCTCTGCCTAACCCTTCGGGGATACAGGCGTGATGGTATGTTATGTTATAATTTATGAAAATCTAAGCAGTATAATTTTGAGTAATTTCTTATTTTTTTATTTTCAAGATACATTACTTCTTTTCACACGGGATGAACAAAAATCGATTACAAAGCGGTTGTCATCCTATTTTACGATTTCTCGTGCTATAGTAGCCAAGACCTTGAATAACAATGCATAACTAAGGTCAGTCTTACTTCCGAAACAAACATTCCTTTATTTTCTACTAACAATGCGTAAAAAAACAGGTCAAGATCAAGTTTAGATTATTTTGCTATATGAATCGTAGAGTGTAGTTGGTACATACATGATTACAATATCTTTTATCTTCTATATATATAAAAATGAATTGCTGTTCGTTAGTCTCGCTATGACTCGAGAACGGCTGAACCGATTTGGCTAATTTTGGTATTAAATTATTCGTGGAAGCCCAGAGAAGGTTTAAAAGGTGAATAAATATGAAAACTCTCTCTCTCGTCTATTTTCTCCCCTAATTCTTGACCAATTTTAAAGATATTTCATATACTGCATAAGAAAAGAATACTCTGTGCCTCAATTTTTTCCTTCTTTTTCAATAATCGTTGCCAAATTTGAAAAAAAAAACGCCTCTGAAAACTGCGGTCAAAATCGGCACTTTTTAGAAGGTTCTAGTTTCTTTAAATATAACTTATTTTAAAAAAGGAAAAATAAATAAAATAAAATAAAAAAATAGGGGCATAGATCTAGTTCATATTTATATTACTGCAAAAAATCATAGCCCTAAGTTCAGAAACGAGCGAGAAAACAGACGAGAACGTTTGTATGGACAAAAGTCCACTCCCCTTTCCTCTTAAAATTGTTATTCGGAAGGTTGTTACCAATCCTTTACCATGAAACAGTTTTATTTAAATCAATACTTATATGCATGTCAAAGTAACTATGTCTGTAACGCTTTTACGGCTAAACCGCTGAACCGATATTGATAAAACTTTGTACTAGGCAAACTTAAATCCCAAGAAAGGATATAGCTACTTTTTATTGTGATAACTGTCACCTACGCAGACAGAGCTGCGAACTAAAACTAGTCTAGTAATATAATACACTGGAGTTGCCAAATATTCGCAACAATATTTTCGTTGTGTGAAACATAACGTTTTGTGAACTTGAACCTTTCAAGGTTAAAACGAGGTCATTATCTGTTCTGAAACCCTTGAAAATTGTTACTGTTCGTTGTGCGTAAGACTAAGGTTTCCCGCGTATACAGGTACTATGGAGTTATGTTATACATACTAAACATAACATACCATCACGCCTGTATCCCCGAAGGGTTAGGCAGAGGTATACCAATGTACACCCACAGTTCGCCGGTATGTTTAGGTCCCATGTAATAGGGGGCGAGCCTATTGCCACTAACCGGGCACAAATCCAAACCCCGACCTGCTACTGAGAATTTCATAGAAAAACCCAATAACACCTTGGTCGACTTGGGAATCGAACCCAAGACCTCTAGCGTAGCAGTCGCGCTTAGCACCACTAGGCCAGCGAGGCAGTATTCATAATAATACAATTTTAAATAAGTATGTAACATATTGTGACACTGCCTGGACTTGGGATAGTGGTATTTTTAGTCTATGTATTTTTTGCCTACTAATTTTATTTTTTATGTTTTCTCTTTTTTATTTGTTTTCTTCTTCTTTTGTTGTTTACTGTCTGTTTATTTATGTACCAATTTTGTGTGTGCGCTTGCGCAAAATAAATGATTTTTCTTTCTTTCTTCTTCTTTCTAACATATACTTTGCGAAAATAACTCTGTACGTTGCCACTCGCGAGCGGCGCGCGCACGTCTGGCGCACGGCGTTATTGACACTAGTGCGTTCGCGGCATGCTCGCGAGCCGCTAGCGAGCAGCTCGCGAGCTGTTACTGTAGTGCTCGTTCGGTGCTTGTTCGTCAGATGTGGACCCCCCCTTGATTCTACTCCTATGTTCTTGTGAATACAATTGTAGCGACTATGAAAAAAAAAAAATTTGAAATCGGTTCACATTTCAGAACGTATTGTGTAACATACGTGCCCCTTTTGTAGTCGGTTAAATACACTCAACATAACTCGATTCCCTATAACTATCATAAAAGGAAACTAGTTTCGAGTGTGAAGTCACTTGAAATTAAATGGAGTACGTTTACAATAAGAATTTCTTCCACTTAAAAATGAAAAGTATAAAATCCTTGCTTTGAAAAGTATAAAATCCTCACGTTACCATCACTTTACATTTTGGAAGTAGCGCTTTTCGTAAAAAGTAATCCTCATCGTTTCAGGCTATTGAATGATATAATTCCGCGAAATAGACGCGACAATGGCAGGATATGCCTTCAGACTGCAGGAACAGCCCTTAGCAAAAGTGTTTTTTTGTATGGCTCCGATAATATTTAATAAATTGCCTAAAAGCTGGAGAGAACTGCCCTTACGAATATTAAAAAAAACCCTTCAAAAATTTCTGTTAAGTAAAGTTTATTACAATATCTCAGATTTCCTTAATGAAAAAGATTTTAGTTTTCCCACTGTTAGTATATAATTTACTCTTATGATTCATAACTAGTACTTATTATGTATTAATGCTCATTAAATTATATTGCATGCCGATTGGTAAAATGTGGCTGATCTTTCCACATGTATGTAACTAAACAACTTTATTGTACCCATATTTGCAAAATAAATTGTCTTTGTCTTTGTCTTTGACTTATCGTGAAGTTGTAGACAAAATAATACGATTAACTTACTTATACGGTTTTGCTATTTGTTTATAATAATAATGCTTGTTTCTGATATTTACGCGAATGTAATAAAACTACTTTTTAACCGACTTCAAAAAAGGAGGGTGTACTCAATTGGACGGGTTTTTTTTATCTTTGTTGCCTCGGAACTTTTGACTGGGTGAAACGATTTTGACGATTCTTTTTTTTATTTGAATTCTGGTTGGCTTCATTCATTCATTTTGGTCATGTTTGTGTGATGAGCACGATCATTTGTTCTGTGTCTGGGTGTAATTTATCTATAATATGTATGTATTTAGAAATATGTAATTATGTTTATCAGTAGCCCGGTTACCATAGTACAGGCTACCTAGTTTGGGATCAGATGGCCGTGTGTGAGTTGTCCCACGATATTATTATTAGCTGTAACTTATGTTTATACAAACATACATACACGTGGTCAGAGCCACCCCTGCTTGTGCCCTTGACACTGGTCGTTCAAGGTTGCTGTATGAAGTCACAGCGAGTTTGTTTCCCGTTGATAGCTTTTTAAGGCGAGCTGCACATGAAAATTATATGTTTTTTAAAGTTATATGTTATTTTGTTTCTAAGATACTATTTAATTAGCATGAGTAGGGTATAACATAACATAACATACCATCACGCCTGTATCCCTGAAGAGTTAGGCAGAGGTGTACCAATGTACACCCACAGTTCGCCGGTATGTTTAGATCCCATGTAATAGGGGGCGAGCCTATTGCCCAAAATCTTTAAGGTTCGTCGTCGTTACCTAATTATAAATTCTTTATCATACAAGACATTTAAAATAACCCAAAAATATAAAATGCTTCTCACTTTTACAAGTACTAACTAATTTTCATTCATTATTTAATAACTAAGAACAATCTCGATCACGTCAGCTATCAAACTTAAATAAAATGCATCTCAATCGGTATATTTGTTTAGGAGCTACGATACTACAGACAGACTCGTCTAACTTATAACATGTTATACTCCTGAGTCTGCGTAATTTTCGTATAAAAATAAATCGGTTCTCGTATTTATTATATGTATTTAATTTGCTTGTACTTAGTAATCTGCCCTTCCAAATCATTTCCTACAAGATAATGTTCGACGACCTCCGTGGTCGAGTGGCGTACGCACCGGTTTCAAGGTGTCGCTAGCTCTGAGGTCCCGGGTTCGATCCCCGGGCGGGTCAATGTAGAAACCAACTTTTCTACATTGCCTCGGGTCTGGGTGTATGTGGTACCTTCGTTGTTTCTGAATTCTATAACACAAGTGCTTTAGCTACTTACTTTGGGTTCAGAGCAATGTATGTGATGTTGTCCGCATTTATTTATTAAAAAAAAAAGTTTTTGTATTATACCAATTGCAATAGTATGTCAATGCTCGTGCCTTCTCTTTATGGGAAGAGGCCTGTGCCCAGCGGTGTTAAGAATACAGGGTGTTAAGAAAACCCTGTCCGATCCGTGAAGGTATTGTTAGGTATCGATAACTGATTCCAATGGTGTAAAAAAAAAATAAAAAAAAATTGTGACCTATAATTTTTTTTTTTTTTCAAAAATCCTGTGGAACAGTTTTCATCGTCACAGGAGCTGGCCAAATAATCAAACAAAAGGCCGCAAAAGGCTGGAATTATTATATTTTATTGTATTATTCATTATCGTGTAACCATCCTGACATGTTTACATTGTACTGCACACGATAAAAGATCTCGCTCTGTTTGTGTTATTGTAATTATCTGCATTTATTATTGAGTTGCATCGGTTTGTGGGTCAGCACGAACGTGCTTAGCAACTGAATTTGTTACAATGGACTAATTATAATAAAAAATTGAGAACACTCCCGAGTAATAATAATAATCCCACTGCTGGGCACAGGCCTCTTCCCATATAGAGAAGGCACGAGCATTGATCACCACGATTGCTCTCTGCGGATTGGCGATTTCAGATCCCAAATTTTGGAATCCAGGTTTCCTCACGATGTTTTCCTTCACCGTTTACTCCCGAGTAATTTTAGGAAATTGGTGATAATTTTCAAAATACTGAACAAATCTTTATAAATTATAGCTAAGAAGAATACATCGATCATATCAGTGTTGAGAAAAACTGCATCACAAGCGGTTCACTCGTTTTGGAGCTACCAAGACAGAGACAGACCGACACGCCAAAGGTGTTCCTTCGGGGGTTAAAATACTTGTGTTATGGAAATTAGAGATTGTCTTTTGAGAAATTTATGTAGCTATGTAAATCAGCAACAAAGCAAGCAACTAGCTATGCCGAAAAACTGCAATATTTTACTCAGTTTTAGTGCACTACAGTAAAACATTTATATAATATCCTGGGACAACTCACGCACGGTTATCTGATCCCAAGCTAAGCAGAGCTTGTGTTATGGTAACCAGACAACTGATAAACTTACTTATATATTTCTAAATACATACATATTATAGATAAATTACACCCAGACACCAGAACAAATGATAATTTTCATCACACAACATTTGTCCTGGGCGGGAATCGAACCCACGACCTCCGGTATAGCAGTCAGGGTCACTAACCACTAGACCAACAGGCCCGTCAAAAAACATTTATATAATTAAAACAATTCCTTTACCTACTTGAAAACTAGATTAAGGAATATTTGTCCTTGGCAACCTTTTAAAACATTAAAACAATACACCCATATAATAAAAACTAAGCATTAAAAAGTATTTAAATAAGAATAATACTTTACCTCATACTGAAAACCGCAAATTATTCTAACCAATGTAAATATTATGAATAAATTAGTTAAACAATAACTGGTGACCTACATATTATTAGTATTTGTTTTAGTCGCTGACTCATTCTTAAAATGGAAACTCTTGTACCAAGGAAGTTAGATTTAAATTATGGTTTAAAATTATACAACTTTTTTTTTTCAAAATAAAAATCAATATAAAAAATTATTTATTTAACTTAGGCTACAAAGTAGCACTTATCAAACGTCAAAATTATTACAAAAGGACAGCACCCTAGGGGTCGGTTCATATCCGGCGGAAAAGGCAGCGCGCAACATCGGCCGCGCAACGCCAGAACGAGCAAACACACAAAAAAACATCCAACATCCAAGTGTTAAAGGCTGAATGCTCCACTTCCTGAAGAAATAGGCCAAACCTCGAATGATGACTTTTTACTTGGTATTTAGTCAGATCTACAGTTGTCCTTATCATACTTGGATAAATAGGCCTGACGATGTGCGACAGCGATAGTTTCCTTAAATTTTATTAATTTATATCAAAAGTTTGTTCGACGAGGGGCTCGTGGCTAAGTGTAAGCCATACGGTTTGACCGATAATACAGGCAAGCATTTCGAACTTGGCATAATCACCGCTCATACGATTCCACCATGCATTCAGACAGTAAATAGAACAGTATTATAATATAATAATCCAGCCTATAAACGTCCCACTGCTGGGCACAGACCTCTTCCCATATAGAGAAGGCACGAGCATTGATCACCACGCTTGCTCTCTGCGGATTGGCGATTTCAGATCCCAAATTTTGGAATCCAGGTTTCCTCACGATGTTTTCCTTCACCGTTTGTCAGAAGTGTCTTAGAATATTTAAGAAAGTACATATAACTTCGAAAAAGCCACATTGGTACTTGCCTGGGTTCGAACCTGCAACCTTGTGCATACGAATCCGTTCATTGAACCGCTAGGCCACCACGACAGTATTATAAAACCATACATAAAAGGGGTTGTCAACTGACCCATATTTCTATCTCGTAACCCAAATGAGTCATACAAACTTAAGTACTTCAACTGCAGTGGGTACATAGCAAACGTGGCGAGTGACGTCACACGAGGCGACACATTCAAATAAGGAACGGACAAGATGTGGGTTTATGACGATGTTACCGGGATAGTTTAAGTGTGTGACGTCATTTTATTGGAGTTTGTATATGTAGTCTAAAATGTATAAAATTATGCTTATGTTATGTGGATAATTTGAAATAGAGATGTTCTCAATTTTTTATTTTTAATATTATTTAGATAGATTACTAAACAAATATATTTGTCGTCCACCTAGCCTTTAATTTGGTTATATCTCTTCAGAATCCGAAAAAAGTGTAAAATAATAAAGAAAGCCCCCAAAATGTTATACAAAATTGCTGTTAAATTTAAAAATGTTGAACAGATCTTAACTTACACCTAAGAAAAATCACGATTACGTCAGCAGCAAAAAAAATAACACTTCTACTCATTCGTTTAAAGGCTTTGCCACAGAAAGATACACTAACAAATATATGCATATACTCATACAGATACAGTGCAGACACGTGAAACTATAAACATAAGGGGGTCCCTTATAACAACAGCTTCAGTGACATAATATATTATGATGTAGTGTGATGATAAATTAGCAATGACTTCCAACCATCCTTTACTTAACTTATTGTTTCCTTCCACCAGTGCCGACGACGACGCGGCCGCAACTTGCGGCGGAGTACCTCGAGTCCTGCAGAAGACACGACACGCCGTGTCTCGATGGCGTACTGGAGCAGATACGGGTATGTAAAACCTACGTCCTGGTACCACGGACCTCACGACTTTCACTAGCGAAATGTGGGACTTGCACCGAAAAACACCCAGGTTCCATACTTCATTCGCCGGAGCCGTGATATCGCTTACGCGATCTCTGCATCAGTCCTTATTTCCGGAGGGGTGGGTGTAAAGTGCCCACCCCTGGCTCCTGCCCTATCTTAGGTTCTGGTAGAAATCCTCTTGAATTTTATACAACGTAATCGTTGTTCTTCTTCTTCGTTTTCTTGTACAAGGTATTCAAGAATTTGATTTGAGTCCCCTGTGAGAAGTATCACAGTGGTTTTAGCGAGCAAGGGATCGGCATGACCATTTCGACTCCATGAGGTTTCTGGTGGGTACAACAAAAGGTTGTCGAATATAAGACAAGTGCGCGCAAAAAATATTGGTAATTATAATGTAGTTTATATTTGTTGTGATCGCGCGTTTGGGTAATTATATATTTGTCGACGAAAGTATTCCATGACTTTATGGGAGCCGGCTTAATTGGGTCTTTAACTCTACACATACGAGCTTCTCCTCATTTTATATTTTGTCTGTTTATGTTTCAGGAGTTGCCGGAGAGTTCTATCGGCGGGGGCACCCGCGCCCCCCGCCTCACTCTCGCGGAGTGCTCGCTCACGGGCACCGCGCCGGCTGACGCGCTCGAGGCCATCATGCGGAGAGTGCAGTTCAGGAGGCTCGAGCTGGAGCACGCGAGGGTCGACGACGAGGGCGCGGTGAGTAGAGACTATCACCGTGATCAACTATCACTCACTGTGATGAGTTGACACTATGATCAGTTGACATTATGATCAACTATCACGTTGTTTAGTTGACATGATCAACTGTTACTGCGACCCGTTGGCACAAATGCTCAACTATTCATAATAATATCACAGATTAGTTGAAGCTACGCTCAACTATCACGTTGACCAGTTGTCGCTGTGACCAATTATCATTGTGATAAAGTGACACTACGATCAGTTATTACAAACATCACTTACTTTAGTGAGAATATCACTATCGTCAAAAAATTACTATAACTTTGATCTGATATCTACTATGTTCTTCTGGTGCCATGATGCCACTGTGGTCAGTAAATACTTTTATAGTCATGTCTTTAGGATACCAATACAGGACTATCACTTCTCACTTCTTCTTCACTGATCAGGTATCTACTATCATCTGCTCAGATTACTAACGCGGTGGTCAGTAAATACTATTTTAACTATATTTATAATATATCTTTGTTCCAGGAAGCGTTATTCGATATGGTAGAGTACTATGAGAGCGCGACGGTGCTGTGCATCAGCGGGCCTCGGTTGTTCGGCATCAGGGGCTGGCAAGCGGCTTCCAGGATGATCAAAAAGGTTTGTAATAGTGGAATATAATGTTTGAAGCGTTTAGGGGTAGGCAAAAGTGTATTTACGCTGTCTTTATGAAACGTTTTTGAATGTCTTGTAGTCTAAAGTCATATGTGTGCTCCAAGTCTGTGATTTGAATTCTATGAATTTAGCACTTTAGTATATTGTATTCTACGAGTAGTTAGGTTTTTATTTTGCTGTAGGTTAATTATGATAAATACTGGGTTATTTAAGTCCGCGTTCCTAAATGATACATAAACTAAATAATTAACCCTCTTTTTCCAATTCCACTCATTTTTTTTACGTATTCACCATGATCACAGCAAGGCATATGCCTCCCTTTTCTCGTGCGGTCCTGTACCGGTCTCTTTCGGATTCGACCTGAAACTTTTACTATGTCGTCGACTGACGTACTGAATATGTACTTGTTCGTGCTAAATAAGTATTTCTTTTTGCGATAGAGCGCGGAACTATCAGAGTTAGAAGTACGAGATGCGGCGCTAGAAGCGTCTCACGCGCCGGTACTGGCGCGCTCGCTCCGGGCGCACACGTGCCGGCTGCGAGCGCTCTGTCTGCAGCGCGTCGCGCTAGCCGGCGAGCCGCTGCTGTGTCTCGGTGAGTGTTGCATCACTATCAGTACAGCTAGTACTAGGTATAGGTATAATATAGCAGCAGTGTATAGGTATAAATCTGCTTATTTCTCAACAAATCCCTTCATATTTGTTACAGTAATAGCATTAAAATCGAACAGCTCCATTCGCGAGCTCCGTCTCGGTGACAACCGTCTGTCTGTCACCGACGCGGCGCAACTCGCGTCACTGTTGCGGTACAACTCTAGGATACAGCTGCTGGACCTCTCCAATAATCAGATACAGGTATGTGTATGAACTATATATGTACTGGAAAAGTATTTTTCTGGAGGAGACTTGAAGATCTAAGTAATGAATAAATAAAATCAGAAACAACAAAGGTCCAACAAATCTAATGCGAAGTAGTTTTTGGTTCAATCCTCGAACTTCCGTTCTATGTAAACGTAAACCAGCGTGTACGCCACTCGACTGAGGTCGTCGTTGTAATAATGTCAGTTTTGTTTCAGGATGCGGGCGTAGCGGCGCTAGCAGAGGCGCTGGCTGAACAAGCCGCGCTCTCGCCGCCCTCGTCTGATCGATGTCTTGGTATGTATTAGTTATTTATTTTAATTTAATATAGAAAGTAAAAAAAAATACAGCGGTGGGGTAAATTATGTTCTCAATTGAATTTATTTTTCCTAGCTTATATTGTCTCACTGCTGGGCAAAGGCCTAGTTTTTTAATATTAACGAACAAAAAGATTTGTTTAATTGTTTGGTCTCTAAATAAATTAATTATTTGTGTGGGACAGTTTATTGTATATTTCTGTAGACAAAAATATAAAAATTGCTTTGCCATACAGTATTTTATGTACAAAAAAATCTAGTAGGTAGTAACTATACCACGGTTTACAACTCTATTAAAATTACCAGACTGTCCCTGTTCAATTTTATAATGTCTACAACGAACAATTCTTTACATGTTTTCAATGTCCACATTGACATGAAAATTTCCACAGTGACCATTTTTTCGCATGTGTTCAATGACTACTGTAAACAATTGTTCACTTGTTCACACTAAACATGTCCGCAGTGAGCAACAACGACGCTCGGGGCCTTGCCTTCCTTGTGTTGTGGAACAACCAGCTCACAAGAAACTGCGCGCCCTACCTTAGTAAGGCTTTGGTAAGTTTGTAAATAATTTGATACTTAATAAAGTGTGAAGTTTTACTTCTATGCAGGGTGTTACCGAAAGGGTATATCCATCCAAAAGGGGTGAAGAGTACATCTGGTATACAGTCAGCTTACGAAATTTTAGCTCAAAATAAGTAATTTTTTTTTTAACCAGATTTCGTAATTACGAATGTAGTTAGCTATCTTGAAAGTAAATAAAAAAATACAATTAGTTAAAAAACTCATTCAAAATGTTCAAGCTATTCGTGCCATATGCCCAAACTCGACATGGGTTTGGGCATATGTTTGTTTTGTCTTGTCGGCTTTTTTAGCATTTTTTTTCTTGTGAACTGGTGTAGTGATTTTGATTTGGTGTTTTGTGTCTGCTCTAGCGGTCATCCCAATCCCTATGCGTGTTGAACATCGGTCGCAACGCGGTGGGCAGCGAGACAGTGCGAGCGCTGCCGCGGGGCGCGCCGCTAGTGTCGCTGGGGCTGCAGGCCGCGCGGCTCGGGCCCGACGCGGCCGCCGCGCTCGCCGACCTCGTCCGCGCCGATAGGAAGCTGCAGGTACGATAGGAACATCGGTCGCAACGCGGTGGGCAGCGAGACAGTGCGAGCGCTGCCGCGGGGCGCGCCGCTAGTGTCGCTGGGGCTGCAGGCCGCGCGGCTCGGGCCCGACGCGGCCGCCGCGCTGGCAGACCTCGTCCGCGCCGATAGGAAGCTGCAGGTACGATAGGAACATCGGTCGCAACGCGGTGGGCAGCGAGACAGTGCGAGCGCTGCCGCGGGGCGCGCCGCTAGTGTCGCTGGGGCTGCAGGCCGCGCGGCTCGGGCCCGACGCGGCCGCCGCGCTGGCAGACCTCGTCCGCGCCGATAGGAAGCTGCAGGTACGATAGGAACATCGGTCGCAACGCGGTGGGCAGCGAGACAGTGCGAGCGCTGCCGCGGGGCGCGCCGCTAGTGTCGCTGGGGCTGCAGGCCGCGCGGCTCGGGCCCGACGCGGCCGCCGCGCTCGCCGACCTCGTCCGCGCCGATAGGAAGCTGCAGGTACGATAGGAACATCGGTCGCAACGCGGTGGGCAGCGAGACAGTGCGAGCGCTGCCGCGGGGCGCGCCGCTAGTGTCGCTGGGGCTGCAGGCCGCGCGGCTCGGGCCCGACGCGGCCGCCGCGCTCGCCGACCTCGTCCGCGCCGATAGGAAGCTGCAGGTACGATAGGAACATCGGTCGCAACGCGGTGGGCAGCGAGACAGTGCGAGCGCTGCCGCGGGGCGCGCCGCTAGTGTCGCTGGGGCTGCAGGCCGCGCGGCTCGGGCCCGACGCGGCCGCCGCGCTCGCCGACCTCGTCCGCGCCGATAGGAAGCTGCAGGTACGATAGGAACATCGGTCGCAACGCGGTGGGCAGCGAGACAGTGCGAGCGCTGCCGCGGGGCGCGCCGCTAGTGTCGCTGGGGCTGCAGGCCGCGCGGCTCGGGCCCGACGCGGCCGCCGCGCTCGCCGACCTCGTCCGCGCCGATAGGAAGCTGCAGGTACGATAGGAACATCGGTCGCAACGCGGTGGGCAGCGAGACAGTGCGAGCGCTGCCGCGGGGCGCGCCGCTAGTGTCGCTGGGGCTGCAGGCCGCGCGGCTCGGGCCCGACGCGGCCGCCGCGCTCGCCGACCTCGTCCGCGCCGATAGGAAGCTGCAGGTACGATAGGAACATCGGTCGCAACGCGGTGGGCAGCGAGACAGTGCGAGCGCTGCCGCGGGGCGCGCCGCTAGTGTCGCTGGGGCTGCAGGCCGCGCGGCTCGGGCCCGACGCGGCCGCCGCGCTGGCAGACCTCGTCCGCGCCGATAGGAAGCTGCAGGTACGATAGGAACATCGGTCGCAACGCGGTGGGCAGCGAGACAGTGCGAGCGCTGCCGCGGGGCGCGCCGCTAGTGTCGCTGGGGCTGCAGGCCGCGCGGCTCGGGCCCGACGCGGCCGCCGCGCTCGCCGACCTCGTCCGCGCCGATAGGAAGCTGCAGGTACGATAGGAACATCGGTCGCAACGCGGTGGGCAGCGAGACAGTGCGAGCGCTGCCGCGGGGCGCGCCGCTAGTGTCGCTGGGGCTGCAGGCCGCGCGGCTCGGGCCCGACGCGGCCGCCGCGCTCGCCGACCTCGTCCGCGCCGATAGGAAGCTGCAGGTACGATAGGAACATCGGTCGCAACGCGGTGGGCAGCGAGACAGTGCGAGCGCTGCCGCGGGGCGCGCCGCTAGTGTCGCTGGGGCTGCAGGCCGCGCGGCTCGGGCCCGACGCGGCCGCCGCGCTCGCCGACCTCGTCCGCGCCGATAGGAAGCTGCAGGTACGATAGGAACATCGGTCGCAACGCGGTGGGCAGCGAGACAGTGCGAGCGCTGCCGCGGGGCGCGCCGCTAGTGTCGCTGGGGCTGCAGGCCGCGCGGCTCGGGCCCGACGCGGCCGCCGCGCTCGCCGACCTCGTCCGCGCCGATAGGAAGCTGCAGGTACGATAGGAACATCGGTCGCAACGCGGTGGGCAGCGAGACAGTGCGAGCGCTGCCGCGGGGCGCGCCGCTAGTGTCGCTGGGGCTGCAGGCCGCGCGGCTCGGGCCCGACGCGGCCGCCGCGCTGGCAGACCTCGTCCGCGCCGATAGGAAGCTGCAGGTACGATAGGAACATCGGTCGCAACGCGGTGGGCAGCGAGACAGTGCGAGCGCTGCCGCGGGGCGCGCCGCTAGTGTCGCTGGGGCTGCAGGCCGCGCGGCTCGGGCCCGACGCGGCCGCCGCGCTCGCCGACCTCGTCCGCGCCGATAGGAAGCTGCAGGTACGATAGGAACATCGGTCGCAACGCGGTGGGCAGCGAGACAGTGCGAGCGCTGCCGCGGGGCGCGCCGCTAGTGTCGCTGGGGCTGCAGGCCGCGCGGCTCGGGCCCGACGCGGCCGCCGCGCTGGCAGACCTCGTCCGCGCCGATAGGAAGCTGCAGGTACGATAGGAACATCGGTCGCAACGCGGTGGGCAGCGAGACAGTGCGAGCGCTGCCGCGGGGCGCGCCGCTAGTGTCGCTGGGGCTGCAGGCCGCGCGGCTCGGGCCCGACGCGGCCGCCGCGCTGGCAGACCTCGTCCGCGCCGATAGGAAGCTGCAGGTACGATAGGAAGCTGAACATCGCGATTGACGCAGTGATCAGGTTTTTGCGCGTTTTGTACATTGTCAGAACTAGAGGAAATGGTATGAAACTTTTAAATGTTGTATGTGACAGCTATTTGGCGTGAAGTTTGTGCAACTTGTTCTTACCGGAAATAGAATTGGTTAGCTACCCCGTACACCTAAAGAATACAGCGTGATACTTGGCTGCAGTTGCTTCATAATAAAAAAATAAATTAAAATACAAAATATAACCCCCACAAAACTGTTTTGTTGTTCTGTCTGTTTAAGCATCTAAACAGTTTTGTGGGGGTAATATTTTGTTTGTTTGTCTGAGCAACGTTTCACTTTATTCACCCTAAAAACTAAATGTTAGGTACAGTGCGAACATTTTTTTGTTAATGCTATTTTACATAACTGTTTTATTATTTATTTTAAAGTGTATCTAACATAGAACATTATCCACAGAGGCTAGATCTCCGCGAGAATCGTCTAGGCGGCGCCGGATTGCAAGCTATACTTACAGCCATGAAGGAGAACTCAACTCTCACACAGATCGACTTGGACGAGCCGCCGGTGAGTGCTCTATACATTTTTTATACATTTGTTCGACTTGTACATTTGAACTTTTGTTTTATTTTTAGGAGTAAAATGAGCTAGTATAAATAGTATGTTTGTATTATTTGTGTACCCGTCGTACATTGTGTACCTTTTGAAACTTTTTTTTATATATTGTACATTTCGATTTCTTTGCAAATTACCGCCATGGAAAAGTCTGCGTGTAATGTAGTGCAATTTTATATGAACTAACACTTTAGGTGGTACACTTTTAAAATTATATTTCTTGGCACGATGTCATAGTGTTATGAAAAAAGGGACCTACTAGCACAGGTATATTACATACTTAAAAGGAGGTCTCTTTGTAAGATTAACTGTTATTGTTGTAAAAGTTGGAAAAAAAATCTTATTTTTTATTACATTTAAATTATTGTATACGCTGTCGGAGAGATTTTTCCCCTTACACCATCAATCTTTGGTGTAATATTATCTTAATATTTTCCACCAGGACTCCTCCAGCCTATCAGCTGAAGACAACGAAGCGGCGCTAGTCCGACGCGTGACTCGCGAGATCCGCGCCCTCTGCCGGCGAAACGAGCCGACCAAACACGAGGAGGAAGGCACACACCCTGTACATAGGAAGATCAGCCTCACCTGCCATACGGCGTGCTTATTGCGGGTGAGTGTACAACACCCTGTATGTAGGGGCCGACCAAGCGCGAGGAGGAAGGGACACACCCTGTACATACGAAGATCAGCCTTACCTGCCATACGGCGTGCTTGTTGCGGGTGAGTGTACAACACCCTGTATGTAGGTGGTGACATCCTGTATATGGGAAGGGACACGCCCTGTATGTAGGTGGTGACCCACCCTGTATAACGGAAGAAACAGTACATACGAAGATCAACCTGAAAACAAACACCCTGTATGAGTAACGGTTATTTCTATTATAAAACAAATCGTGCATCGTCTGAATAAGACATCATGCATCTTCGATCGGTGATGTCAAATCGTGCGTCGAATGGTCAATGCAGACAAATTGTGCATCGTCAATCAATTTTATTTTCAGAATCACTACCATACATATTACTCATTGTTATTTTAGTTGAATTATTTGAGCTTAGCTTAGCTTAAGTATGCTCCGGCCGCTGAGAGAATGCGACCCTGACACATGTCAGTTGGTCTCAATTATTATCTATACTTATAATAAATCTGTAGAAGTGAAAATTCTGTACATTGAAAATATCGAAAAAATAAATGGCGGGGGTTGTTACTAGACAGACACCGAACCGAAAAGTGGGAATTTTTTTTTTGTCTGTCTGTTTGTTCAGGTATCACGCAAAAACTACCGGTTCGATTACGATGAAACTTGGTATAATTATTCTTTATTATCCTGGGCACCACACTGGGTAGTTTTTATCCCGGAAAAGTATAAACAATAAAAAACAAACTTAATTTTGCGGTTGAAAACTCATTGATAAGTTTCGTCATCCACGCAAACGAAGTCGCAGGCACAGCTAGTGAGGAAATAAAAATCGTGTTATATTATTCAATGTAACCTGGCATAAAAATGTAGTCTTGTATGATATTATTTGTTGTTAGGACAAATAACTGAACGCAATTCATATTAAGTAAATTCTTCGCGACATATAAAAAATTATCGCTGAATGTGATGCTAAGCGCAAATCTCGAGAAAAGCTGAACCGATTTCGCCAATTTTTTTTTATAATATTCTTTGAAGTACGAAGATGGTTCTTACCGCGAAAAAAAAGTATAAAAATTGCCTGAAAAAGTAAAAAAAAAAGTCTTCGTCTCCGCTTCGAATAACAGAATAACTTTAAAGACATCGGGAACGGAACTTAGGTATTCACGCGGGTGAAACCGCGGGGCACAGCTAGTTTTAAATAAAAACATTTATAAAAACTGTCATGTGTCAGGAGCGCATTCTCTCAGCGTCTAGACCATAGTAGTTGACAGCCCATTTCTTTGCAGCAAGGCATGGGCGGCGGCGAGGAGGAGAGACGAGGGGGTCGGCTGCGCTCGCCCGCCCCCTCCCCCGCGCCCTCCCCCGCCGGGAGCCCCGTGCCCGCCCCGCATCCGCACTCGCGGTTCATGGTACATACATACATTACATACATACTTCATACATACATGTGTCATACACTCTTTCCAGCTGGCTGGCAGTGCAACACATTGTCGTACATTTTAAAATGCTCATTTTCATTGGTTGTTATCTCAATCTTTATACCGCATGCGGGGATACGCCGAATGCGGGATAACGACTAATGTGCAATATTCTTATAAATAAAAAATCTTATGAAAGAGCGCTATCGATAGCGCAGTCGTTATACCAGACCAGTGAGAATGAGCTATAATAGATTACATGCAAACATGCTTATAGACCCAAAAAATTATATCCTTACACACGGAATGAAGACGCCTGTGCCCAGCAGTGGGACAATATTCAACGACTTTGACCAGTCATTATATTAAATCACACTGTATAAGCGTAATTCGCAGCGACATCCGCAATTTATTTTAAATCTCAAATCATATTTACATTAGGGTGCGTCCACATCTGACGAACGAGCATTACACGAGCAGCATTACAGGGCATGCTCGCGAACGGCTCGCGAGCATGCCGCGAACGGTTCGCGAGCAGCTCTGTGTAATGCTCGTTCGTCAGATGTGGACGCTCCCTTACATTATTAAATTCATTTTATATCCAGAAAGAAGGAAAACATTTAATTTTCTCACACGATAAATATGTAAGATATTTTTTTAACTATTTCGCAACACTACTTGGTAAGACCAACGCAATCTTGCGTTTAATACGTTTATGTTCCAATATATCGCATTATTTTGTGCATCGTCTACGCAATAATAATGAAGACACAGCGCTGCGTATTCTATTTTTTATAATACGCTGAACAAGAGAATTATTCCTTGCGAAAATTATGTCTATACCCTGTCCAATCGTTTATTTAACTTTTGACAGCTCTAATACTTAATCAAATAGTGATACACTGATCCGTTACCGATTCGATTTCTTTTATCGATCGATTTTAGTCATGAAGAAGTTTTAATCGATTTAACACACATTATTTTATTTATTATTTATACATTAAAGAGCCATTTAGGGCATTTTAATGCAAAAAAATAAAGGTTTTTACGTGATTTGATATAAAATATAATCACAATAATTTTATTGTATGTGTTATTAATATAATCGATTTATTTCAATACCGTTTTATAGTCTGTGGTCATCAATTACGAATTACACATCTCTAAGTGGGCGGAGCACGTCCATGAAGTACAGTATTCCCTGTAGTACATAGTATCAAAAATAATTACATAACTTTGTGCGTGATCTGTCAAAAGTTAAATAAACGATTGGACAGGTTATAGTTATTAATGACTGAATACTGAAACGACACTCAGTTTTATTACGTCTTAAGTTTCTTGTTGTCTCTATCTATGTATGAAAGATATTTAAAATATTTTCGTATATAGAAGTTTATTCAAAATATTCTCAGGTGACCCGAGTAACGCCGGAGCGCGACTCGTCCACTGACAGCAGCAGTTCAACGTCGTCGACTCCCACGCGGCCGTACTGCCCGCCTTCCAGGTTCAAAGTTGTGCAGGTAAGCCTTGGTTACTCCTTACTAATATTGTAGGTTTAAGTCTGTCTGTCTGTCGTAACATAATACGAGACATTTTTCCCAGCAGTGTAACAATTACAGCCCTTATGAAATGAAATGAAAAATCTCTTATACACGTCTTCTTTTAAGGCTTAATACAGGGTGTTAAGAGACCCCTGTCCGACCCGAAAGGGTCAAAGAGGGTTCACAATCACATGCCCAAATAAAATATCAAATTTGGAAAATTCATGACAGAAACAATAATAATGGATTTTGAAATAGCCGCTCCATTTTTTGCCCCGAAATTCCCTAAATTTGAGAATAAAACAAAAACTAAAACACCAATTTCGTCGGTATTTTTGTTGGTGGGTTGGTGTTCGGGGCCTTTTGTTTGGTAATTAGGTATCATCTGTGACAACGCCGACACTCTCTCTCTCCAACATTCAGAAAAAAAAAATTTTTAGGTTATAATTTTTTTTTTCTTTTTTTTCCATTTTATTTCCTTATCTTTGTAATCAGATATTGATACCTAACAACACCTTAACGGATCGGACAGGGGTTTCGTAACACTCTGTATAGTCGAAATTTCCTTACTGACTGACTACCCTGAGAAGAAACGCCAAAACTTACACACAAGTTCAGTAAATACAAGAGTAAATGATTTCTTCATATATGAAGTGGTTAATAAGTCTTCTTCTTATACTCGTATTATTAAATTCTTGAGGATTTAGTTTTATTTGTATTAAAAGTTCAAGTTGAGTTTAGGGGCGGTTCATATCTGACAGAAAATGATACGACCTATAACGCGACGTATTTTCCGTACATGAACCGACCCTAAGATTTTAAAGTTGTTGAAGCTCATCTGTATTTTTTTTTCTTCCCAGGTAATGGAACCACCACAGATCCAGGTCCACCCCGCAACCAGTCAACCTCGCAAGTCGCCATCGAGGTTCTCGGTAACCAGAAACTATGATAGCGTGTACAATCCCACGCCATCCCCACCACCGCCTAGCCCTGCGCCGTCGATACAAGCGTTGGAAACCACTGACTTAGTGAACGATGGTCCCAGTCAGAGTGTTGGTTCCAGTCAGAGTGTTGGGTCCAGTGAGAATGTTGTTCCCAGTCTGAGTGTTGGGTTCAGTGAGAATGCTGGTCCCAGTCTGAGTGTTGGGTCCAGTCAGAGTGTTGGTCCCAGTCAGAATGTTGGGTCCAGTCAGAATGTTGGTCCCATACACAGCCATGGTCCTATTAGAAATGATGGGCCCACTCAGAACGCTGGTCCCACTCAGAAAAACGATGGTCCCAGTCTGAAGGATGGGCCCACTCATAAAAACGATGGTCACAGTCAGAATAAAGAAGTTTTGACTCAATTTAGTAAAGAAGCGTTACAAAGTGACTTAAACCTTGGTCCCACTCAAAATGTTGGGACTCAGAAAATAGATTTGACTCAAATTAGTAAAGAAGCGATAGAAAGTGACGTAAAAGATGATTCTCAGAATAAAAATGTTGTGACTCGGTTTAGTGTTGTACAAAGTGAACCCAAAAACGATGGGACCACTCAGAAAAACGAAGTATTGACTCAATTTAGTAAAGAAGCGATACATAGTGACGCAAAAACGGATGGTTCCACTCAAAATGTAAATGTTTTGGCTCAGTTTAGTGTTGTACCCAAAAACGTAGGTATCACTCAGAATAAAAACGAAGTGGTTACTCAATTTAGTAATGAAGCTTTAAAGACTCGTGAAAATATAGTTATTGCTCAAACGACTAAGTCTTTAACTGATACAGTTAAAAATCCAATTGAACCGTCAAGTAATATACCCAAAACTCAAAGTGAAGTTAATATTGAACCGAAAAATGAAGATACAGTTAAAAAAGAAGACAAAATAATTGAGGGTAGAAATAAAAATGAAACTTCGCCAGTAAGAAAGGTTGTGACAACTCAAGTACGAAGTGAGGCTATGAGACAGGCTAAGCTAGAAATGATGAAACAAAATATCGAATCACCAGTTAAAAAAGAAAATACACCGTTTTTCAGTGCTGATCCTATGGTTAAAAGTCCGGTAAATCCGATCAAAGTTGAAGAAAAAACGGAAACGGTGGCTCCACTTAAAAGTGATGTCACTCAACCAACGGCTACTCAAATGCCAATTAAAAATGAACCAGCAGTCCAAGTGAGAAATGAGAGTTTAAAAGAAAAAGTGCCTGAAGTTAAAAATATAGTCACCACTCAACTCAAAACTGAGTCTTTACCTGTAACTAAGCAAGCATCTCAACCCGCAAATATTCAGTCAAGTCAAGTCAAATCAGCGATCGTCGAACCAGTTGTATTAAAAAACGAATCGACGCCCCAAGTCAAAACAGAACCACCGATCCAAGTCAGAAATATCCCAGTTGAATCCACAAGTCAAGCTTTGATCGAGTATCCAGTTACTAAAATTGAGTCTACAAGTATGAAAGAGCTTCCAAAAACAAAAATTGAGTCTTCCAGTCAAATTAAGACATTGTTTATCGAGCCGGCTCAAATTAAAACTTTAGTTAGTCCAACTATAAAAGCACCGAAAGCGCCAATACATACTATAATTGAGACTGAGTCTGAAACCGACGAAATTATTGAGTCGACTTCAAAAAATGTCGAGACTACAATTATCGATTTGACAACGACTTCTAAAACTAGTGTACAGACTGTATTTGAATCGAAAACTGAGCCTGTTAGCTCAACGACTTCATGTAATATCGAGTCGGCTGGGTGGGATCTAACAAGAGTCGAGTCTTCAATTATAAATGAAGAAAAGCCGAATATCGAGTCTACATCAAAATTGAGTACTCAATCTTTAAGTTCGACTCAAAAACCGGGTGAGAGTAAAATTACTCAAGAATTGAAAATTCATGAAAGTGACATGTCGACAACCGACAAAAATGTGATAAATATTAGTATTAAAAATCCAACACTGGTGAAAAGTGATTTGAAATATAGTGATGTGCTAAAAAGTGATAAAAAAAACGTTATCGATGATACAGAGACCAAAGTGGTTTGTGACCAAAATAAAGACAGTATGAAAAATATCTTAGACGTAAAAGATAATTTAGGTAATATAACAGAAATGAAAAGTTTAGTTAAAAATAGGGATAGTTATCAAAATGTACCTGTCGATAGCTTAGTTCTTAAGAAAAATAAAAGCGAGTCTAGTTTGGATAGCCCCGATTTGGAAGTTTCTAGACTAATGGATAAACGTATGGAAGGAAAAAGCGTTTTTGACAGCAATTCGTCTTTAGAAATCTCTGGGAGCTCAATGGAAAGTCTTAACGAACAAAATAAGACAATACAAGAGTTAGACAGACGAAAATCTTCGACAATTCTGTCTAACGAAAGTAGTGTTGAATCTACTAGTGATGTGACACCAGTTAACAGCGGGAATTTTTTGAATCTATCGCTAAGTTCAAACGAAAGTGTCTCACCTCTATTCGGGAAGACTAAACTGATTCACGATTCCTTATCGAGTTTAGAAGCAAGTGTGAGTTCTCTCGATTCGGGGAAACATGATAAAATTATGGTGACATCAGCTGATTCTGGTATAGAGTATTCGTTACAGCATCCAACTGAGAACAGAGATGATAATTCGTCAAACGAAGGAACTTTGACTAATAATTCCAGTTTGAAGGAATCCATGAAAAAAACTGAAAATTTCTTAGAATCAGTTAGTTCTCCAAAAAGGACGTCGAGTTTATTAGATGTACCAGCTTTGAAGAGCAAAGGGTTGGATAGAATGCGGAAGATTTCCTGGGTGGCTCCCTCATCAAGTTTCCATGTACCCAGACCAGAGGAGAAGGATACCAAACCTTCGCATCTGGAAAAACTCTTAAGCTTATTCCAACATCCATCTAGCATATTTTCTAGAAGCTTAACAAGTGATGACGAGAAAAAATCTGCTTCAAATACTCCTCCGCGAAAAGATTCATCTCTTACCAGCTCTTTCTGGTCTTGGGGGAGTACGATAGAGAAAGAGAAAGATGATTCAGAAGCTACAGACTCTACTCTATCAGAAAGAGTTCAAGTCTCTTTCGTGGACGAGTCATTTTCAAAGAAACTGGACAGTAAGACTCCTTCCACGGATACTGATAACACGCTTAGCGAGTTCCAATCGTTCCCGCAAGAGAGTGAGTGCGTAGAAGAGAGAGTTACCATTACCACCGAAGATACTATAGTACAAAATTTAGACTTAAGTGTAATTAGTAACGCTTCGAATAGAAGTGAAATAGATAGAGAAAACAGAGAAAAAGAAGATCTCTTGAAAGAGAGAGAGGTTGGACAGGAGACAGAGAAGGAGATAGTTAGGCCTAGATCTTTTGCCGCAGTCTTAAAGTCTTCAGGTTCAGAAAATTCTTTGGACAAGCAAAATAGTCCTGACAATGGTCAGTCAGTAGAAAAACTACCGAGTAAGGTTATTCGTGGTATTAAAGAAAATATAAGTCCGGAGAATACATTGACTTCAAGCATGACGAATACGAAAGCTTTAGCCGTCGAATTAGAGAGACAAGTCAAAAATCCAGTTGAGCCAGTTAAAATTGAACCTAAAGTTGAGGACGTTAAAGTTCAAAATGAACCAGCGTTAGCTCCTATAGCTACGATCGAAGAAACGTGTGACGATTATCCTTTACAACTAGCGTATATCGATGACGTCATAGCCGAAAAAGAACTAGATTCAGACACAACTGAAAAAAAATCTGAGGGAATAGACTTAGGTAAAGATGCGCTGTCGTACCTAGTTTATGAGATCAGTGAGTTCAAACCTACTGAAACTAAGAGTCCTGTACAACAGGGTTCTTTAGCTCAAGAATTGAGAGACGCAGAAATTAAAGAAATTTTAGACCTATCACCTGAGTTAGTTGTCGATGAATTACAAGACAATGTTTTTACGCCAAAAGAAATTATAAAAAGGACTTCACCAGTAATACCGGAACGCGCTAAAATAAAAAAGTCTAACTCACTAGAAGACCTATCTCAATTGCAAGAAGAAAAAAGTTGTCCGAAAATAAAAACTATAGCATTCAAAGTACCAGAAAGTACCACGCCTAGAGATATACCTGAAAGAAGGGCTAAATTAAGGACTAGAAGTGGGTCTAGCCCTAAATCTTTGCCTGAGAGTTTGAACAAACCCTGCCCTTTAACGAAAATGGAGTCGATTTTATCTAAAAAGAAGAAAAAGGTGTCTTCTTTAGGGAAAATGGCGCGAGATTCTTTATTAGCTTTGAATATGAGTGAAGAAGAAATAGCTGAATTTAGACGATCTTATAAATTGACATCGGTAGAAAGTCTAAAATCTTTGGAATCGGTTTCTGAAGATGCCAATTCTCAGTCTGGCAATTCCATAGATTCAAGATGTAGAGCTTGTCTTAGGACTTCGCAAGAGAGTTTAATGTCCCTAGATTCGATTTCTGAAGATTGTCGTTGCGCTGAAGATTGTGAAAGGCCGGGAAAATCTGCGAGATAATTTATATAAGTTAATAACACCAGCCTGTAACTGTCACACTGCAGGCCTCTCATACAGAGAACGAGCATTGATCACTCTTGTGAGCCCCACGGTGGGCGCCATTACCGAAGTTAATAACACCAGCCTGTAACTGTCACACTGCAGGCCTCTCATACAAAGAATTGATATATAAGTTTGTGCTTACAAAGTTGTAGAAATATAATTTTCCTACATAGATTAGATCAAAATGCAGATGGAACTAGTTTTCTGGGGAGTTAAAAAAAGGATACTTAAAAATATTTGAAGAAAATTGCGTTTTAAAATATATAAAAATATGACGCATTTGTGTTTCATGCTATTAATATTGACTTATAAAAAAATACAAACATGCGATTTGAGAACCTACTCCTTTTTTAGAAGGCGGTTAAAAATACATCAAAACGCGAAGATTTTCTCATTTTCGTAAAGGTTACAGAAATGCGACGTCTTACAAATATTAAAAAAAAAGAAATGATGATATGATTTTTAATATATCGTTTATATTTGCATACGCTCCATCTACATTTTAATTTAATCTATGTTTTTATCATCATCAATGCTTGTTAAAACTATACCCAACACGTTATTATTGTAATAACATAAGAAATAATGATCATGTCAAAACACCGACTCAAATGCGACTTATATTTAAGACGCCGTTATGTCTGTCTCTATCATTAACTTTTAAACTATCGCGCTGCATGTTTATAGTAATATAATTCACGGGAATAAGCGCGTACATGCATGAAATCCTTTTTTGGGCTTGACGTTTCGACCGGGTTACACCGTGAGTCTGCTTGCGACCATATGTCAATATAGGTATAGTGTACATAGGCGCAATAACAGGATGAATGCAATGTCATCATCTCCCGAGCCTTTTCCCAACTATGTTGGGGTCGGCTACCAATACCGCATATTACATGGAGCGACTGCCTATCTGACCTCCACAACCTATTCTACTGGGAAACACAGTATCCCATAGTAAGACTGGTTGTAAGAATTAACTTAACGACTGCCAAAGATCTATGTATGACAGCCGGGACCTACTGTTTAACGTGCTTTCCGAAACACGGAAACAGGATGAATGCAATGTAAATGAAGAAAATACACCTTTAGGGCTTGTCATGTCGACCGGGTTACACCGGCCGTGGTTGCAAGCAGACTCACTCTGGTCTGCTTGCGACCACGTCCGGTGTAACCCTGTCTCTATAATTTTAAGGTTTAATGTGGAGACAGATACATTCAAGACCGTTTTAAAATTAACTTGCATTTTACTTCGGGGTTAAGTTTCTGAAAGACTGATCGACGTAAAAAATATTAATCTATGAAAAACATGGTCAGGCTGCTGAGAGAATACGTTCCTGACAGGTGGTAGTCAACAGGAATAACTTTTTTTTTTTTATGGACATCTCACACACGGTTATCTGATCCCAAGCTAAGCAGAGCTTGTGTTATGGTAACCAGTCAACTGATAAACTTACTTATATATTTCTAAATACATACATATTATAGATAAATTACACCCAGACCAGAACAAATGATCGTGTTCATCACAAAAACTTTTGTCCTGGGTGGGAATCGAACCCACGACCTCCGGTATAGCAGTCAGGGTCACTAACCACTAGACCAACAGGCCCCACAAATACACTTTGATGTGGCGAAGAATTTACTATCATTTATTGTTCTATAAGTAAAAAAAAATAAAATTCATAACTATTCATTATGCCAGGTTACAATTAATAATATAGACATAACATACCATCACACCTGTATCCCCGAAGGGTTAGGCAGAGGTGTACCAATGTGCACCCACAGTTCGCCGGTATGTTTAGGTCCAATGTAATAGGGGGCGAGCCTATTGCCACTAACCGGGCACAAATCCAAACTCCGACCTGCTACTGAGAATTTCATAGAAAAACCCAATAACACCTTGGTCTACTTGGGAATCGAACCCAAGACCTCTAGCGTAGCAGTCCCACTTAGAACCACTAAGCCAACGAGGCAGTTTAACATTTGAATAATATAACAGGGGTTTTTTTACTTCCATTCAAATCAAGGCCAACTGACATGTGTCAGGAACGCATTCTCTCAGCGGCCGGACCATAGATATTGTGTTTGGTTCAATTAGTAATTTATTATTTAGGTCTATGAATCAATTTCCACTAATCAAGCTAGCTTGTCTCTCATTGGTGGAAATTGACAGATAGACCTTACTAACGAACCTAGCGGATTTTTGCCCTCATTGTCCAGTCTTTCAGAAACAATTTACTATTAACCGACTTTAAAAAAGAGGTGTAATGACTAGCGGCTAAGCGCTCAATTGATCGACAAAGCGTTTGTCTCAGTGTGAAAAACATATTTAAATAGGTTCCAATACATAAGTTTTTGACTCTTTGGCACTGAGGAAAAGATAGACATAATCTCCCTGTGTCTAGCAGAATATGGACTCATAAAGGTCAAACAAATAATAATTACTGAAAAGTAGAATACTTAAGAGAATTGATATTTGCACACGTGACGATAAATGCTTATATATCTAGAATAAATATTCAAATATAATAATAACACCAGCCTGTAACTGTCACACTGCAGGCCTCTCATACAGAGAACGAGCATTGATCATTTGTGAGCCCCACGGTGGGCGCCATTACCGAAGTTAATAACACCAGCCTTTAAAAATATATTTTGAATATTTATTCTATAACGATCTTACTTAAATCTAAATAAAACACAAGGACTGAAAAACACGAAAATATTTGTACTTCAATGTGAAATTGAAACTTAAAAATTGTATGTATGAAATTAATATCGAAAAAAAAACTCGATTTGTATGATATATTCGACATAAACGTACTTCAATAGTATTATGATATATTTGTATTTTTTATTGAAATTTAACGAATGAGGGTAGATGGAGTTTCGAAGTTTGATTTTTTTATTCGAGGCGTTTTTTTGGTGTTAAAATTTAATTATATCGAAGATATTTATAATAGGATTTTGATAATTAGTTTCTGTTTTAGGGTTCTGCACCCATTGGGACCCTATTACTATTAAAAAAATAAAATGCGGACAACATCACATACATTGCTCTGAACTTAAAGTAAGTAGCTAAAACACTTGTGTTATGGAATTCAGAAGCAACGAAGGTACCACAAACACCCAGACCCGAGGCAATGTAGAAATTTTTTGGTTTATTGATTTATTGAGTGGGCCGAAATCTGACATTGTCCGCGGCTTTGCATTTCCATAATAATATATATACAAAGCATTACTTGCCTTATAGAATTGGGAATTATGTTGCTATCAGTCGGTGTAAGATTTTTTGAAGTTTGATTATTATTTGGAAAGATTAAATCTTACAGACAAACTTCACCTATTTATAATATTAGCAGCCGTCGTATTATAAATTATAGTAACGTAAATGTTATAATTTTTAAAAGATTTTTATTGCGTCAGATTATAGAAAAACACATCGTAATCGGTTCATTCGTTTAGGAGCTACTATGTCACAGATAGACACGTCAAACTTATACCACCCCAATTATGAATCTTTTTGCGGCGAGGGTTAATAAGTAAGACAAGAAACATGAGTCTATGAATTATAGAAACTAATTATAAAAAATTTCATAAACAATATCTTTGTATATAAACAAGAAACTCTGTATTTACCCTTATTCTAAAGCGATTTTGAAAATATGAGTGCTTTTGACTGTCAATTTCTTAAAAAAAAAACTTACTATACTTTGGAGCCAAACATTGGATCCAATATTGGCCACAAACATTTCTGTAAGTCACGCAAAAGTTGGCCAAATTTATTGGAGCCAATATTGGACTAAATGTTTGACTAAGTATAAACAACTAATTTGTTTAGTTGGACTAAATTATCAAGTACTTATAAATGTGTGATGTGAATTTTTGACTACCCTCTTTGGCGTATAAATTATGAGTTAAAGTTTGCTTAAGGGAGAGAGAGCTTTAGTTATAGAAAGAGAAGAAAGATAAGTGTATTGTTATTGAATTGGAAATTAAAAATTAATGGTATGTCACTGTTCAATTTTCTTTCTTGAATAAAAAATATACTAATTTATAAATAGTACCTATTATTATGTTGAAAAAAATATTTGTAAATTATATAATTATGCTCGATTTTTTTCAATGAACATTGATTTTAACATTGGAAAAAGATTTTGGGACAGTGGCAAATATTTTATATAGGCATAACACGGACTGCTTGAAGTAGTTCGACTGCTTCGAGCGGTCGACAAAACAAAAAGCAAGCGGTAAGCGGTCACTGTCTGTAATCTAGCCGCTGAGAGAATGCGTCCCTGACAGGTCGTGGTCAACAGAAAGATATAACTTAATGTGGCGAAGGATTTACTAAACATAAATTACTATTACTTATTTGTCATTTAAAAGAATATCTTTCAAAACTATATCATTATGTAAGGTTACAATGAATAATATAACACGGTTTTAATTTCCCCATACAAATCAAGACCAACTGACATGTGTCAGGAACGCATTCTCTCAGCGGCCGCACTATAAACGCGATAGCAGTTCGTGGCTTAAATGGCTATATAAAATAATGATAAGTTATTTAAATAAATGTATTTTGATTGGCTTTGTATAGTAATACGCTGTTAACTGAAAACGATTTTTGTGGGGTAGTTCGATAAATATGAAACTACCCACAATGCGAATGAATGTTTCTATAATGATTATATGTTTTTAAATTATGAGAAAATATTAAGCATAAGTGAATGCTTTTGATTGAAAGTTATATTTAAATTGTATTTGTTTGTTGAAAAATATAATTTGAGGGTATGTTGCTATTGTGAATTGATACTACATTGTGTGTATAAAATGTGTACTTAATACACAGAAAATTATGAATGAAAAATTACGCCATATTTTTTAAATGAGGGTAGAACTAAAATTCGTATACAACATTAAATGTATGGCACTCATACAAGATTTTTTTCTAAAATTTGGATATAAATTGTAAATAAATGTACAGAAATGGTCGTTCGAAATTTTTATAATAGTAATAAGTGGTTTAAACAAATAATAATAATTAAAAGATGACAGATGTCAGCTTGACACACAGACGGACATTTTGTTTGTGTGTTTCGTGAAAGAAACATTACCTATATTAAAATATTCAAATGTCATAATGATCTTTAATATAATAAATATAGATTTGGGATTAAAAAGTATTCGATTTTTCTATCAATGTCTAATATAAAAAAAAATGTGTATAAATATACATAATGCTGTTTAAATGGAACTTTTAATTGTGTAACGAGGTGTAATTTATAATAATTTATCGTTTGACAAAAGTTCATTAAAATGCGTCTAGTAGTTTCGTATCTTAACTAGATTTTGTTGTAATCTGTTTCAAGTAAATATGTTAAAAACAGATTTAAACAATATCTAAGTATACCCACTATTCATGTTTAGTAGTTCATTATTCATAAATGTAATACTTCTCTCATGAATTCCTCGCCCGATTTTGATGGAACTTTTAAATTGCACCTCAATGAGCTAGACCAAACATGTACGATCATTTGACTTCCTAATATATTGTACATATTAAAAAAAGCTTTTAATGTCCAATGTCTTTTTTTTAATTACCTCCTAACCTTAGACTATAGATAACTATAGACCGCTAGTATCGCTAGTTTTCCTTCGTGCCAAGCGAGAGCACTTTTTGTCTGTATCTAGTACATTCGTTTACTTTTTTAAAGTTATTTTTCGCGCAACGACAGACTTATATGCGAAAATATCGATGGTTTCGACATTGTTAGGATAATATTAGGGTTTTAGATAGTCGTCTTGATACAAAATTTACGATAAAACTAGTTCATACTAGTGCTCACGGTTCATACACTGATAGGCTCACTCTTTAGTTTCTTATCTATACTCTAAGCTCCTAACCTTTGTCAGCGTCCATGTTTCGGCACCGTAGGTTAATGTGGGCAAGACACATTGGTTGAAAAGGCGGGTTTTGGCTTCGGGTTCGGCTGTGCACCAATTACGAGTAGCACAAAGGGCCATGGAGCGAGCCATGCTCGGCATCAATCTGTAAGACCGAGTTCGTAATGCTAAAATCCGCCATCCGACAAAAGAGTTCGACGTCGGGGACCGGGCGATACGACTCAAATGGAGTTGGGCAGGACACCTAGCTAGAAGTACGATGGAGTAGAATTCTGACAGAATGGTGGCCAAGCACAGGGCGAAGAAGTCAGGGACGACCGAGAGCACGTTGGGTTGACGACATAGCCAAGGTAATGGGAACCACCTGGATGAGGGACGCGGAAGACAACAATGGCAGAAAAAAGGGGAGGCCTATACCCAGCAGTGGGTGATTCCGGGATGATATGATGATGATGACCTCCTAACCTCTTAATTCTATACTCACTGAGCCTCACTAAGCCTGTTAATATTCACAGGGATATAGATAATAATAGGAAAACTCCGACCAAATTTATACATTTGGAAAATTGCTTATGTCTTTTGATATACTTAACCGATTTTCGTAAATTGTAATCGTAGTCGGTCAGACTCAATCGAGATCGATTAAGTCAGCTTTTTAACAAAACCGCATCACAATCGGTTAATTCTTTAAAGAGCTACGATGCCCTACACAGTCGCAGACCAACACGTGAAACTTATAACACCCCTCTTTTTTATTCAGGTGTTAATAATATTCAGAAGTGATGATACAAACACTACATATCTATAAGTTGTTGTTGCTCAAAAAATCATCGAGAATGAATCAAAAAAATCTAGAAAAAAATATAGTCAGAAAACAATTCAATGCATATGGACAGTCCATATGCATTCTACTTGAAAATATACCTATTTTTTATTGTAGTATCTTTTAAATCAGTTGACTATGCTACTTGGGAGCAAGTTCCACCGTTTCTTCACTCACAGCCAGATAAAGATAAAAGATAAAGATAAAAGATATTTATTTGCAAATATGGGTATAACATTAGTGGTGACATAAAAAGTAACATTCGTTCAGCCATATTTTTCCGGTAGGCATGCAAATTTATATAATTAAAATATTCTAAACATTAATAACACACATCTTATTACAAATTAACAGGTTATAGCTAAATATATTTTAATCATGAAAATAATTAACAAATTATTAATGCTTTATATAAATGTATCTTACCTAATTAACAGCAATATGCTTTTCCAGTAAATAATCAGAGACACTGTAAAAAGCTTTATCTACTAAAAAGTTTCTCAATTTCTTTTTAAAGAGAGCCATATTCAAATCTTTTAAAGACTTTGGTAATTTATTATATATTTCCGGTGCCATGCAACAGACACTTTTGCGCATTAGTGTAGTATTGGCAGTGCGAAGACATAACCTACTATTGTCACGTCTATTCCTTGGTACTACGTCATTTATTCGTGTGAACTTTTGGGGATTTGATTTGACAAATACTGCTATTTCTAAGATATATATACAAGGTAACGTTAAGATTTTGTGTTTTCTGAAATAAGGTTGACAGCTATCAGTAATTTTTAAATTAAACATAGACCGAAGACATCTTTTCTTCGGTCGAGTTACCCCAAAATATAACGCCGTATCGTAGGTGGGATTCGACTATGCCGTAATAGGCTGTTAGAAGTGCCTCAGTGGCAACTACTGGTGCAAGTGTGTGTAAGGCATATGCGGATTTGCTTAACTTTTTACATAGAATTTGAATGTGACATTTCCAATTTAATCTTTTGTCTATTTCCAGCCCTAAAAATTTTGTGCTATCAACTTCATTGATAATGTTTTTATCGTAATGGATGTTTAGATTACTATTACCGAGTTTGCGTTGACTGAAATGTATTATTTTTGTTTTGCTGAGGTTTATTTTTAAATTATTATGATCTAGCCATGTTATCATTGAATTTAGAGAAGTATTAATATCATTTTCGTATGTGTCTTTATTTTTACAAGGGACTGATATGGTGCTATCATCGGCAAACAATGTTAAGGGGTGGTCTATGAATTTCGGCAGGTCATTAATATAAAGTATAAACAGTAAAGGGCCCAGTACGCTGCCCTGCGGTACCCCAAATGTAACCTCACGTACCGATGATTGATAAATCTCTTCGTGTTTATTGACTTCATTGAGTCTATTAATTTCAGTTATCTGTTTCCTGTCGCATAGATAAGATTCAATTAGTTTTTGGATATTGCCTCGGATACCGTATGCATCAAGTTTATTTAATAGAGATTTATAGTGTACATAATCGAAGGCCTGCGTCATATCACAAAATATGGCGCAAACGGGAGTACGTTTATCGACTTGTTCTATTACATTACTTAAAAAATCATATATTGCCATGTTAATTGTTCTACACTGTCTAAATCCCTTCTGTTCCTCACACAATATATTATTTTTTTCTAAGTATTTATATATTTCTGTATACATGTATTTTTCAAATATTTTAGAGATTATTGGAATAAGAGCTATCGGTCTATAATAATCCATGATCTCCCTATTCTCTTTTTTAAATAAAGGTTTTATTATTGAAGTTTTTAAAGCATCTGGATAGATACCAGTACTTATGCTAAGGTTTAATATATAACTAAGATGAACGCATATATCATTTGCAACTGACTTAAGAACCTTCGTAGAAATGCCATCGTAACCTACGCTGTTTGTGTTTTTTAGGGAAATAATTATTTTTAATATATCATACGGTACGCTAGGTGCTACAAATATTGAATTTGGTTGAGTGCTTATTCTATGCGGTTTAGGATTGCTTCTGACGTCGATTTTAGGCTGTATTTTGTCAACAAAGTGGTTGTTAAAAGCATTAGATATATCCAATGGATCTGAAATCTTTAGGCTTCCCACGTTAATGTTATTGATCGGGTTTTTTGGAATATTTAATTTTGTTTGATTAATTATTTGCCATGTTGTTTTAGATTTATTTTTAGATTGTTTAATTTTATAATTGTTTTGTGACTTTTGGGTTAGTTTTATAATTTTTTTATATAATTTGGAGTAATTACTAAAGTTCACTTTGTTGACTTGGTTAGGATTTAATCTTAGTTGCCATAGAAGTAACCTTTTCTTTTTACTACATAATTTTACTCCTCTGGACAGCCATTTAGGTTTCTTGATAATATTTATTTTAATTATGTAAAAAGGAAAACATAAATCATAAAACATCTTAAAAGTATCGATAAATTCGTTATATGCTATATTTGGATCATTGGTATTATAAATTTCCGAAAAGGTTAAACTATTTATGCAATCCTTGAACTTAATTATGTTTTCATTGGCATAGTCTCTTTTGGTCAAGTACCAGAACTTATTTGTAAATACTTTAGGCACTGGACATTGAAGCAGCTGTGCGGTGTGGTCTGACATCGCAAAATCTAGTACGTTGGCCCTACATGTTTTTTTATAATTATGCGCAAAATTGTCGATGCATGTCAGGCTAGACAAACGAGTCGGTTGCTTCAATGCTAGTTTCAAATTAAAACTTAGTAGCAGGCACTCAAATGAAATAGATTGTCTGGTTGATTTAAGCATGTCAATATTAAAATCTCCAGCAATTACAATTTTCTTTTGACGTGCATTGGATATATCTTTTAGAATAAATTCAAGTTTTGCCAGACAGTCATTTAAATTATTGATATTTGGTACTCTATAGATACATATTACTATAATCTTATAATTAATAAGTTCGATTGCGCAGCATTCAAAAACGCCTGGAGAAGATATATTAGCAATTTTTGGCAATTCCTTAAATTGATGTCCGTTTTTTACAAGGATACAAGCTCCGCCTCTTTTTTTATTTTTTCTGCTATAACATGCAGCTAGACAGTAGTTTGGTACATATAACTGATTTTCGTAACCTTTCATAACAAAATGTTCGGTAATGCATATAATGTCTACATTTATTTGTTTTTCAAAGAGTTCGTCTAAACAAACAGTTAAAACATCTGACTTTTTTAATAAACCTGCAATATTTTGGTGTAATATATTTAAATATTTATTCGAGAAAAAACAAGTCATTCATTTTGTTACAAGAAATAGAATGAGATACGTTATGTTTTAGATTATTGTTACTAATTTGCATACTGAGAATATACTGAATGTCTTCAAATATGTTTGTCATACCGTAGTTATTGAGCGACCCATTGCTTCTCGAAAACATTTTATAATCACATGATAGATTTAAGTTAGAATCAAGTAACAGAGCGTAATTATGTGTACAGTTATCTAGATATAACAAATTATTAAAACTTTCTACTCGAAAATTGAACATCATTGCATGATCGCTTAATTTATAAGTAGGCGCACATAATATAATATTTGTGTGTTTTATTTTTAATAGAGTCTCGCGTATATACATTGTTAACTCCACATAATTATTAGTACTTTGAAAATCCTCTTCTCCGATTAAAACTATGCAGTAGTCATTCATAGTGTAGTTTTGAAGTTTGTTGTCTAAATCACTGATGAGCTTCTTAGTTCCGCAGTGTGGGGTCAGGTAGTGACAAATTTGAAAATTAGGGAATGTATTTGAAGCTATTGTTAAAATATTATTCCTTTTGTTGGAACTTAGAACACATAGTTTATGTTTATCATGCTGGGATGTGTTATTTTCTTGTTGAATATTTTGTGAATTTTCTATTGGATTGTTTTGAGAAATACAAATATTTTGAGATGTCTCCTGGGTATCTTTTTTCTCTAAAACATGTTTTCGTGTATGTCCCTTTTTTGAGGTACGCTGTGGTGTTGCCAGCTTTGTATTTTTCTTAGGTGTCAACGTTTCATTTAATGTCTTAGTAGTTCTGGTTTCGCGTTCAGTCGTAACGTTTTTAATAGTGTTTTTGAGTTCTATGTTTTCTTTTGATAGATTATCAATTTCTTCGCGTGCTGTTGTTAACTGTAGTTGTAATTGTTTTATTTGTAGCTTTAAATCACGTGTCTCGTCATTTTCATCATCCGATGTATACGGCATACTGCTGGTAGTGTCATCTAGTGTTAAGTTTTTGGAATCATCTTCAGCTGTTATTGCTTCGGTCATTGATCGGGTTCGTGTTCTCCGCAAAGTGATATTTTCGAAGATATTCATATTGTTAAATACCAAACTCAACAATCGCTAATAACATACAAAAAGAACTTATTGAGGTAAGTAGCGAACTCGATATCACTACAATGAAAGCCGACAGACGATCGATACGAACCAATCGTATTCTTAACTTATATGTCAAAAAACGTAGTTAGTTCGTTCAACTATTGTATTATTGTGTGACGATGTCCAGTAGCGGGTAGAGACGCCGTTTTTGAAAAAATATTTTTTAAAACTGTAACCGTCTTTTTATTTTAGTTTGGAGCACTTTGTTTTTATTTATATTTAAAACTTCTGTTTACACTCTCTTGGCACTGTATATGTTTATTTAATTAGTTTATAGTTAAATCACAGTATTGGAGCATTAATAACACTGAATTTATTACGTTGAAAAAAGTTTGTGGTTCAAATATTAAATATGTTATAACTTGGTTTATTGTTTATAATATGATTGGATAACACTTTCACTGTATGTCGACACACTGTAGTTTACTTTTTTATAACAATTAGGTAAATATACTGAGTTTTTATATTTTTAATGAATAAAACTAACGGAGCACAATGTTTACGTGGTGGAAGCGCCATCTGATCACTTCATCAGAGCACTTAGGAAGCGGTGAAGGGTGGGCGATTTGGGGTACTGACTTTAAATATGATGACGTTTACTTTAAAAATCACTATACAGTAATAGTTAATAAATAATACTAGCCTATAAACGTCCCACTGCTGGGCACAGGCCTCTTCCCATATAGAGAAGGCACGAGCATTCATCACCTCGCTTGCACGTTGCGGGCAATTTCAGATCCCAATTTTCGGAATCCATTTTTCCTTACGATATTCTCCTTCACCGTTTCTCAGGGGCCTGATTACGCTATTTTAAAGTAAGTGGGAGGAAGGTTAATGAACGTTCCAGTGTACTTGTTATTGTGCCTAATTTTCGTATTCAGATAAGCCAACATATACAGTCAGTGGCAATTCTACAATGACAACAGTGGCAAGTAGGTGTACATTTGTCATTAAACTAAAATCATCTGAATACGAAAAAATAGACATTAAAATAACGTAATTGGGCCCCAGAAGTGTTGTTGGATTATAAGGTATGTTGTAATTATAAATGAACAATGTATATTTTAATATTTATTTAAATATACCCTCAAATTCTTTCAAAGAGAATTCACTGGCATTCTCAAGCCCCGCCTTAGCGAGACTATGATCTATATGGACACCTTCTATTTCTGGGTTGAAACCTTTCCATCTCTCAGCCCACATTATATATCTCAACTTCTTCTTATACTCCGCCTCCTCGGGATCGCCCTTTTTCCTCCATTCAGTCTTGTTCTGAGATTTCGTCTCTATTTTTGTTTGATTAAGAGCGCCCATTGATCGTCTACTTTTTTGCTTTGCTGCATGTTCTGAAAAAAAGTTCGGATTAAAACGATATAAAAAACAAAATTTTGGCCATGTCGAAAGAATGAATGAAGAACGATTGACGAGAAAAGTGTATAAGGCGAGTGTGAATGAAAAAAGGCCAGTTCAAGAGTACCCTAAACCGAACAGCATGTATGAAGGGAACATTGAAAGTGGACGAAGCGAAACAAGTGTGTAAGGATCGTAGCAAGTGGAAAGAAGTGGTCTCTGTCTACCCCTACAAGGGAAAGAGGCGTGATTATATGTATGTATGTAAAAAAATTTGATAACTACGACAAAATACTGAACATATTGTCACAAATTATAACTAAGGATGATATCAGCTTCAAGGGAAAAAAAAATCGCATTAAAATCTGTCCATTCGTGTAGGAGTTACGATGCCACAAACCGACTCGTCGAACTTATATCACCCCTCGTTTTGCGTCGGAGTTTAAATGCATTCGATTTTTATAACGAACTTTTTCTCAATACTAGATATTTCCCTGGCATCTAAGTAATCATAATAAAATCTTGATACAACTCACACAAAAGAAGCGAAAGAAGCGAAGAAAAAGCAAAAGAAGCGTCGGTCGTCCGGGAGCAAGATGGGTCGACGATATAATTAAAGTCTCGGGTCGAGTCTGGATAAGGCTGGCACAGGACCGTAGAAAATGGCGCGAAAAAGGGGATGCTTATGCCCAGCAGTGGGAGGACAAGGGCTGTGGATGATGATGATGACTCACACACGGTCATCTGGGGCCCGAGTCCGCTATTTTAAGTCAGTGAGTGGCGGTTTAATAAACGTTCCAGTGTACTTGTTATTGAGCCTTATTTTCGTATTCAGATAAGAACAGTCACTTGCAATCCTACAATGACAACAGTGGCAAGTAGGTGTAGGTAGGTGACACGAGAATTTTATATATAAGATAAGATATATAAAATTTACATAAGCATGTACGCGCTAATTCCCGTTGAATTATATCAACAGTTATGACACGAAAACAGTTGACTCAATAGTACGCTTCATCATCATCTCCGGCCCTGTTTCCAATTATTTGTGGTCGGCGCAATGCGTATTCAGCTTCCATTCATCTCTACTCGTCATTACTATAAACATGCAGCGCGATGGTTTATAAGTTAGTACGATGATGATTAATTATCTGGGTGTAATTTATCTATAATATGTATGTATTAATAAATATATAAGTATGTTTATCAGTCGTCTGGTCACCATAGTACAGGCTTTGCTTAGTTTGGGATTAGATGGCCGAGTGTGAGTTGTTCCAAGATATGATGTTTAATAAATGAAATGTCCAGCAGTGGACTATGATTGGCTGAATGATGATGATGAAATGAAATGCGGACATCATCGTATACATTGCTCTGAACCCAAAGTAAGTAGCTAAAGCGCTTGTGTTATGGAATTCAGAAACAACGAAGGTATCATAAACACCCAGACCCAAGGTAATGTAGAAACGTTGGTTTCTACACCGACCCGGGAGCTCAGAGCTAGCAACACCTTGAAACCGGTGCGTACGCCACTCGACCACGTTGGTCATCAGAAGATGTTTAAGGGTCAATTTCAACAAATGCCGTTTTTCTTATCATATCGGTGAACTTTTACAATTGTAAGTTTTTTGTATATTTTTCTGGTTTTATGTAATCTTTAGGATATCAAATATCCCCAAATTTAATATCATCAACGTATCATTTAAGACTAAGGAGTAAATTCAGTTTGAATTTTGGTTTCCACCGATATGAAAAACCGGCACCGACTATTTTTTCTGTACACCGATATGATAAGTATATCCACCGAAATGATGTACATATCCAGCGATATGATAATCTATCCACCTTTGAACATCTAAAAGCAAATAGTAGGTACCTATACATTTTTACAAGGGTGACTTAGAACTGAAGACCTGAACTTAGGGTCTTATGTGGGTAGATCACGTCCAAAGAGAACTGAGTTCTTAGAAATCTTAGACTCACCGAGATGATAAAATGATCCACCGATATGATAAAGCAATCCACCGATGTGACAAAACTGTGCGTTGATCATGAATCAAAACACCGATATTAGACATAAGACACCGATTGATTTTTTCTTATCATTTCGGTGTAAATTATCACATCGGTGGTAATAAAGACCACCGATTACAGCGATATGAGAACACCGACGTGAGAAATAACACACTTTTTAGAAAATTAGAAAAAATGCATAATATCTAGGATAAATTTAATAACAGACAATGAAGCTAATTCACTTACTACATCTGTTAGAACCAAACAATTATAATAAAACTACTCATTACACTAGAAAAATGGAACCACCGATAATATAAAATAATTGTCCGGGAGCAACTGAAATGGCGTACTTACATTTTTGGTGGGCATATGCAGCGATTTGACACACTTCCATCCTGATTGCCCACTAGCACACACCAAGGAGGGATATACAATTGGGGTGTGGAGGCTGTCCGACTCGTCGATGAAAAGTTATGTTTAAATTACTTTTGTCCAGCGATATGAGATTTTTTTTCAGGACAAGTACGTTTGTGCCTCTCAGTAATAATAATCGTCAATTATGTAAAAAAATATGCTATATATTAATAACAAAACTAATATTCTATGAAATAGAATAAGTTATATACTTATATTACTTATTTTTATTAGTGTATAAGCTGTTTTGTTTGTAAAAAAAGTAGAGGGACAGCACCGATGTGAGAAAAATAGAGGTTTATGTATTTTATTTCTACCTTTGTAATAGTCCTAGGAAAATTATATTTTTGCCACAACCCAATAACTACCTATTGAATACTAAAAAAAATAATTCAGAACTATATTCCTATTTTCAAATACTAATTTCACCGAAGACAAAAAAAAAAGTCGTCTGGGAAATTCACCCTTAATCTTTGTTTACCTTCTAAAGCTCCTGGTGGTAACAGACCAGCTTCCTTCGCTTGCTTCAGCTTCTCCAAGTCAACGCCTGGATTCTTCGCAGCATAATCCTCTAATTCCTTGTCGTGACTTCCTTTTCTTTTCGACTGCTGGTTTACTACATCGTGAAACAAGTCAGTTTCGGCGCGGATTTCGTTGTATATACTCTCTGAAAAGATTTATTAGAATTTTAGACATTAAAATAAAACTACTTACAATAAAGAATTACTTTTTACGGATTCAGATTCTCTCAGGGCCTCGATTCAGCTATTTTAAATGCATGTCAGTGGTCGGTCAGTGTACTTGTTATTGTGATTATTTTCGCATTCAGATTAACCTACAATAAAATCTTATTGATCTTACGAAGATAATGTTCGTAATGATCAATAAATGATCGTAATGACAGTTAGCAGAATGCCAATTATGAAATGACCAAATGAAGCAGATCAGCCTGTCAATTCAAACAACTCTTAAATAGTGATGCCACAGACCGAAATATCAAACTTATAATACCCTTTTTTTTCGTCGGTTGTAAATAATACTTACGCATAACATGGTACCCATTCATAACATTATCAAACTCATGTTTATTCGCCTTGAAATCCTCTTTCTTTGAGTAGAACCTGTATATTCTAAGCAAATGCTTAAACTTGTCGTTTATTCCTGAAGTTAACAAACCAAGTTCGTATGCCAAACTGTTTTTATAAGTTTCTTGGATATGATCTGCCATTCGTAACTTTAACTTGGCATCTGAAAAAAATATAAATATGCAGTACTGTTAACCGAAATCAAAATAATAATAATAACAATATCCCGGGACAACTCACACACGGTCATCCGATCCCAATCTAAGCAGAGCTTGTGTTATGGTAACCAGACAACTGATAAACATACTTACATATTTCTAAATACATACATATTATAGATAAATTACACCCAGACATAACAAATGATCGTGCTCATCACACAAAGATTTGTCCTGGGTGGAAATGACCACGACCTCCGGTATAGCAGTCAGGGTCACTAACCACTAGACCAACAGGCCCATCAGAATTTATAAAAAGAGGTAGAAAGCAGCGAAGTCAATAGTTACCTTTACACATTAATAAGGTCATATTAATTAGATTTAATGCCATAAGTTTATTTCCCCAGTTCTCACGATATAGCTTGCCAGGATACAGAGCTGAAGAAAGAGCGAATAGCGCTGAAATATTAACAAAATTATTGTTAACTAGCTGTGCCCCGCGGTTTCACCCGCGTGAATACCTAGGTCCCGTTCCCGGTGCCTTTGTATTATTAGGGGCGGAGATGAATCCAACAAATCACTATCGTAACAAAAGTCAGGATTACTTAATTTGGTGGTTGAGTATTCTTCAATTTCCTAATTTTCAGCGCAATTTTGCAAACTTTTTCTTTAATTTAATAAGAACCTTCTCCTGACAATAACAAACACAACAAAAAAAGAATTGGCCAAATTGGTCCAGCCGTTATTGAGTTATGCGCTTACCAACACATTTAGCGATTCATTTTTATATACTTATTTTATCATTTACATACATTTATTATATCATAACACTTTTCGTGGTGGTCTAGCGGTTCAATGAAAGGATTTGTATGTACGAGGCCGCAGGTTCGAACCCGGGTAAGTACCAAATACCAATATAACTTTTCAAGTTATATTTGCTTTATAAATTATTCTAAGACACTTCTGACAAACGCTGAAGGAAAACATCGTGAGGAAACCTGGATTCCAAAATTGGGATCTGAAATCGCCAATCCGTAAATGAGCAAGCGTGGTGATCAATGCTCGTGCCTTCTCTATATGGGAAGAGGCCTGTGCCCAGCAGAGGGACGTATATAGGCTGGTATTATTAACACTTGTAACTGTCACACTGCAGGCCTCTCATACAGAGAACGAGCATTGATTACTCTTGTGAGCCCCACGGTGGGCGCCATTACCGAAGTTAATAACACCAGCCTCTAACTGTCACACGGCAGGTCTCTCAAACAGAGCGCACTAAAATATATCCATGTACTTCGCTAATATCATAATTATATTATTTACTTACAAACAAAAATTATTGCAATTTTCGTCATTTTTGTAATCGTTTCTTTGCTGTTAATAATTACTAGCAAAAAAATCTAAATAATTACTATAATCTAGCATTAGTAATGCTAGATTAATTTCTTTTTCAATTAATATCTAATTAAAGCTGTTGATTACGTCACTATACATTTCACAATAGCTTAGCGGTTATGATTATGGCGGGGTTTCCATGCAGAGTGTTGCAAGTTCGAATCATCAATTGGATGTCGAGAAATTATTTTAATTTGTCTTGTAAAATTTTACCTAAACAAACTATCATAAGTACATGCACTGCAAGTTAAACAAAAGATTTTTAAATAACATTCTTCTATCCTAATTTTATTTTAAAACTTTGAAATTATAGGTACCTACATGTATTTGTAAGCACTGGTTCCAGGAAAAATGAAATTGGTTGAGTTTTTTTGACGGGCCTGTTGGTCTAGTGGTTAGTGGCCCTGACTGCTATACCGGAGGTCGTGGGTTCGATTCCCACCCAGGACAAATGTTCGTGTGATGAGCACGATCATTTGTACTGTGTCTGGGTGTAATTTATCTATAATATGTATGTATTTAGAAATATATAAGTATATTTATCAGTTGTCTGGTTACCATAACACAAGCTCTGCTTAGCTTGGGATCAGATAACCGTGTGTGAGGTGTCCCGGAATATTATTATTATAAATAGCACCAAAACATCAATTTTTATTTGTCTCTGTTTCACTCTAAAATTGGGACGAATCTACTCTTTCAAATTAGGCTATACTTTAAAATACTACAAACTAGACCTACGTGCCAAAGAAATATACATACAAATATAACTCAAAAACAAAACCCTCCTTCTAGATCAGTCGGGTAAATAGACCCTCATCTCATCACTAAGTGTGTAAACTGTAAACACACTATGCCGAAGTTTCGTGACCGAAGTTCGGCGGCTGATTTTACGTTCCGACGTATTCGGCTGATATGACTCACCACAAGTGCCGTACTTCAGAAATTCGGTTCGATTGCCCCCGATCTTCGTCGGCAATCGAACCGAACTTCGGTCGCGTATAATGTGTGCTCACAGAATAAATTACGCTATGACGCGACGTAATTTCATCATAGTGTGTCGTCAGTAATTCTAATAGCATTGCAGGCGTAATTGGGCCGAACTTCGGTCGCGTAACTTCGGCATAACTCTCCAATCCTAGAAAAAAAAACAAGTAAAGTCGTCAGTCTATACATGTCAAGAAAATATCGTTCATAGCAACATATTATAACGTTTTTAAGAGGCTATAAAATACAAATGCACTTAAAATTGTAATTACCAACCATTTTGTTTTCTCATTTCGATGCCAAGATGGACACCAAAATAGTATATTCTTGTTTCAAATTATGTTTTCTCACCCTATTTTTATTAACATCATGTAAGTTTCTTTGTAATATACTTTTTACACTTTAAAATATATGAAAAGTAGAAAGAGCATACGCATATGAAAACTTCCAAAACTGAAATTAAGTAGTTATTTATATTTGTTTCTGATTTATGAAAATATAAAAAAAAAAGTTAAACAGAGACAGAGAGATGACAAAATTCAAATATAATTTTTATTTTCATTGCGATGCTCTCTCTACTTAGGTTGACCTTTGGTGCCTATGTCCTAAAACCAGTATAAGCCAAAAATATTATTTTTATATAAGATTTAAATACGTCAACATTTGTGAAGATCACGTTAAGACAAATCAAGGGAGCCCAAGCTCGATAGGTTTTTATAAATCCGTTAAGGAATTCTTAATCACGTCAGTTCTGTCATAGTCAGTCATCAGAATAGTTCAATGTTGTAAAACTATTTTAATGGGTCATCGAATCACACTTGCAAAGTTGTAAGTGTATGACATGGGTAAAAATAATAATAATACCAGCCTATAAACGTCCCACTGCTGGACACAGGCCTCTTCCCATATAGAGAACGCACGAGCATCGATCACTACGCTAGCTCATTTGCGGATTGAAGATTTTATATCCCAATTTTGGGTAACGATTAGTTTAAAAAAAATACACTCTAAAATTTGTTCACATAGGTAATTACAAAAAAATGCCATTTGGAAGTGGCAATGCCACGCTGTCACTGTCACAGCCGAATGTATAAGTATAAATAAGTACCACTAATATGTTGGTATTAGGTACTTACATGGGTAAGGGTAGCGTACCGGTCGTTTCATGAAACAGCTCATGTCGTTAACATTCTCTCAACAAGGCCGATAGCGAGGTACACAACTTATATTTAGGTAAATCGCTGAGAAACATTCGGAACTAATTAGTTGTGCTATGTTATATTGTATTATATGTTTTCGTTTATGGTTCGTCCAACGACCAACCGCTGCAAGCGCAGCTTACATTTAAGATCGATCTAAGTATATGTCCCGTTGGTGTTAAGGCAAGAATCTCTCTTAGCGGGCAAGATATAAAAAAAATATTCGGTTTTGCGGACGAAATAAATAATGCATAATGACTGCGCGAGCTGTCGACCGCTCTCACGGTCACGTGCGCCTCTCGCTTGGTTTTGGTTTTGTCGACCGCTCGAAGCAGTTGAACTGCATCAAGCAGTCAGTGTCTATATTAATGGATTATGAGGTAAGCTCATGTTAAGAATATAATATATTATGTACTAGCAAATGGTTATCGCGGCAAAAAATGCCTATGGTCTTTCTCGGGATCCAGGCTTCTCCCATACCAAGTTTTATCAAAATCGGTTATGACCAAACCAATTTTACTAAGGTTTAAACTATCGCGCTTCATGTTTACAGTAATATAATTCAACGGGAATAAGCACGTACATGCATAAACCAGTCTGCTTGCGACCACGGCCAGTGTAACCCGGTCTAAACGTCAAGTACAAAAGGTATTTATGCATGTACGCGCTTATTCCCGTTGAGTTATATTACTGCAAACATGAAGCGCGATAGTTTAAACCTTAGTAAAATTGGTTTGGTTATAAAAACGCAACACACAGACAGACTAACACATTTATAATGTTGAAATCCTTGTATAATGTGCTCTTGCATAGTAAACTCGTAACAAGAATTGAATATCTAATCAAGGTCTTGATTTCTTAGGTACTTATACAGACCCGCGGTTTCTAAAAGGCTGGTCAACTTAAACCGTTGTCAAATCAACTGATCACGACTGTGATTGGTTGATTAAAAGACTAACAACTAATGACAGAACTTGAAACGAGATTTGACAGGTGATTAACAAATTTTTGTGTTGATCTTCGTTTCAAGAACAAACGGCCGTACTATGTGGAAGCGAGACGGCGCTCTATACTGCGCATAACGCTATCCCGCTTACTTAACTGCAAAACTCCTGCTTTTAGAGCTCATGGTACGGCCCTAGGCGTGTATTTCTTGAATGATTTATTTACCTTCTGATCTGTAACGTTTATGTAATTCATGAAAACTTTTGTCCAGATTTAAAACTATGTGAGTCGCAAACGCTATCGGCTCTGATGCTCAGGCGCATGGCGGCAGATATTGTAAAGGAGTCGTATAGAAGAATGGATCGAGTCGAATATATCAAGCAGGATAACTTGAATACGGCCGCTTACGAGGTACTACTATTTAAAGATATAATAATACCAGCCTATAAACGTCCCACAGCTGGGCATAGACCTCTTCATATGTAGAGAAGGCACGAGCATTGATCACCACGCTTGCCGATTTCACATCCCAATTTTTGGAATCCAGGTTTCCTCACAATGTATTCCTTCACTGTTTGTGAGAACAATTAAGAAAGTTATCTTCCAGTTGATTACGACCTGTCAGAAACGCATTCACTCAGCGGCCGAATTATGCATCTTAAATATCATCATCATCCCACTGGCCGGTTGGTCTAGTTAGTGACCCTGACTGCTAAACCGGAGGTCACAGGAAAAATCTTTGTGTGATAAGCACGATCTTTTAATTGGTTCCTGGGTTTAATTTGTCTATATTTAGAAATTTATCAGTAAAAATTAATCAAAAAGATAAAGATAAGAAAAGATGAGAGGTCAACGTTTGTCGTGGTATGGACATGTTATGAGGAGGGATGAATGTTACATAACTAGACGGATTATGAGTATGACTGTGAATGGGTAAGTCTCTTTTTTCGTCTTCCTCTGCAGATGGATTTTGTGAAAGATGATATGAGAAAGAAAGGAGTGAATGCTGGCATTACAAGTTGTAGAGATGAATGGAAGCTGAATACGCATTGCGCCGACCCCAGTAATTGGGAACAGGGCAGGGACGATGATGATCAGTAAATTTTCATCAGTTTTCTGGTTGCTGTACAGGCTCTGCTTAGTTTGGGATCAGATGACCGTGTGTAAGTACCACGATATTATTATTATTCTTTATCTTAGTAATATTTTAACTGTTTCAAGATTGGCTACATAGTTTTCGTAATAAACGAGAAATACAGGAAAATGATAGACAAGTACAACACGAGCTACACGATGCAAGGACGACTGTACCAAATGGAACACATTATGTATCTACAAGACATCGAACTGAATTACTGGGAAATTGAACATTTAAGTAAGTTTTTTTTTTCTTAGCCTATACTGTCTCACTGCTGGGCAAAGGCCTTCCCCAAGTCCTTCCATACTACCTTAGTAAGTTTATAATATTTAAATAAATAATACCGGACTATAAACGTCCCACTGCTGGGCACAGGCCTCTTTCCATATAGAGAAGGCACGAGCATTGATCACCACGCTTGCTCATTGCATTGGTTTTATAGGTACGATCATTCTCGTCGAGAGTTTAATGTTCTTATCTGAATACGAAAATTAGGCACAATGACAAGTACACTGACATGCATTTAAAATAGCTTAATAGAGGCCCTGGTTATCATGGTATAGGCAAATCTAGTTTGGGATTTGGGAGAGTGCTAGTCAAAATATATTATAACATTAATGTTTTTAACTATTTACAATTCAATACTTAAATCTAAGATAACAACAAACACTTACAACTTTACTAACATTAAAACTTATATAAATAAATAAAACTAACAAGCGTCAAAAAATTCATCGTCATCCTTGTCACTAGCGGGAAACGTGCCCAGAAGGCTGGCGCAGCCACGTTGAATGGCTATGCCGATTCTCTGTGCAAGGAACAAACCAGCCCTCTGATCACGAATAGAGTCTACCAAACGTTTTGAGAGTTCCTTAAAAAAGTTTAATTGTATTTTTCAGCGAATATGCTTCATGAAGTAGAGAGAAAGTACAAAGTTAATAGTACAGTATACTCAACATACCGAGAAAAGAATTCAGAAGAAAATCAAGCTGAAAAAAAGGCTATTTTAGAAGCGAAAAAACAATCCAAAAAAGATAGTAAATATGATGGGAATCGGGACCCATATCACAGGACCACTAAAAAAAGAAAACCATTTATTCTAAACGAATACCTTTTAAAAAAGTTGAATCCTACTGTCAAACAAAAAACAAGATGGTGGTGGCCCACTGAATATGGTTGGGAAATCGACTATTATTGGTAGTTCTCTACAGGGTGTTAAGAAACCCCTGTCCGACCCGAAAGGGTGATATTGGGTTCACAATCACATGCCGAAATAAAATATCAAATTTGGAAAATTCATGATACAAACAATAATAATGGATTTTGAAATGACCATTTTTTGCCCCGAAATTCCCTAAATTTGAGATTAAAACAAAAACTACTACACCAATTTCGTCGGTATTTTTGGGGGTCTTTTGTTTGGTAATTAGGTAGCATAGATCTGTGACGACGCCGACTCTCTCACTCAACTTTTGAGAAAAAAAATATTTTTAGGTTAATTTTTCTTTTTTTTCCATTTTTTTTCCACATTTTTGTAAATAGATATCGATACCTAACAACACCTTCACGGGTCGGACAGGGGTTTCTTAACACCCTGTATAATACGGCCGCTGAGAGAATGCGTTCCTGACACATGTCAGGGTCTTTAATAGGGATGATGACATATTTTTATATTTATGTCCATCTTTTATTAGATCATAAAAAAATATTGGACACGTATTTTTTTCTTTGGCAAGAAACAAAAAATTATGAAGATACAGTAAGTACAATTCTTGTGTGACGTCACGTCTAAGCAAAAATTCACCTAGTCGTGACGTCACAAGCCCCCACTCCTGAACTTTAAAGCGTTTTATCTTCGTATTTCTTTATTAAATTGTTAAAAGAAAAAATATGTGTCTATTATATTTTTATTATCTAAATAGCGGGCTATTGATTTAAAATTTTCATACCCAGTCATCTACCGGATGGATTTAAAAACTGTGTTACATTATTCTTTGTCTGGCATTTGAATGATATTCTTTTATTGGGCAAATAAGTGATAGTAATTTTTTGTTGTAAATTTTACGCTATATTAAACTTATATCTAGCTGTTGATTACTACCTGTCAGGAAGGCACTCTCTCTGCGGCCGTACTGTAGTAATGTAAGTGCAAAATTAAGTCTATCCCTCGGTTAAACTATACACGGTGTTACCGAAAGGGTATATCTATCCAAAAGGGGTGAAGAGTACATCTGGTATAGAGACCGTTTACAAAATTTCAGCTCAAAATTAATTAATTTCATCATTGCATGTGCTATCAATTATTAAATTAACTTATTTTCAGCTGAAATACCGTAAACTGGTTCTATACTGGTATTACTTATTTTTTCAATAGATATATTCTTTCGATAACATCATGTAGAACCGATTTTGATGAAACTTTGTATGTAAGCTTAATTAAACTAAATCTGTGGTTCAAATGAATGTTACACGATTATCAAGAATTGATGTAATAAATAAATATTAAGAAAATATGAGCTGTTTACTTGCTATTTTTCAGTTATACATAAATATTAGTTCATTAGTATTTGTAAAAAGACCCTGGTCAATTGCGGAATTTCAAAGACGGAATTAAAAATAGTTATGTTAACTTAGCTAAGTATTTGTAGTCTACCTCGCTACCATCCTTGTTGAGACAATCTACATTACATGAGCTATTTTGTATCAAATATATGTAAGAACACATATATCAAAAGGGGTAGGTACAGACTAATACATCAGGAATATGATACCATTTTACAAAATTCAGCTCGAAATAAGTTAGTTAAATAACTTATATTTAATTGTTCACATCAATTAGTTGACACCAAAAATCTAAATTAGAACGCTGTAGCGATGTATCGTTAACGTTTAGCAAGTGACGTAACTAATGAGATATTGAACTTTGCAGCTTTAATTTTTAAAAACGAAATAATGAAACCCTATCGAGTTTGGGCACGTTTGATTTGTCTTTACTAGCACTGTACTTAGATTAGTTTGGCGACCTCCGTGGTCGAGTGGCGTACGCACCGGTTTCAAGGTGTTGCTAGCTCTGAGGTCCCGGGTTCCATCCCCGGACGGGTCAATGTAGAAACCAACTTTTCTACATTGCCTCGGGTCTGGATGTTTGTGGTACCTTCGTTGTTTCTGAATTCCATAACTCGCGTGCTTTAGCTACTTACTTTGGGTTCAGAGCAATGTATGTGATGTTGCACGCATTTATTTATTTTAGAACCCAATTTTAGGATCCAAGATTTTACTTATACAGCGTGTAAAAGGAATACTTAAAATAAAGACGGACGATAGCAATGACACCCTTGAGGTCGCGGGTTCGATCCCCGGACGTGTCAATATAGAAAACCATTTTTCTACATTGTCTTGGGTCTGAGCGTTTGTGGTGACTCTGTCTCTGATTCTAACCTTGATTTATCTACTTTGGGTTCAGAGCAATGTATGTGACGTAATCCACATTTATTTTTTATATCCTACCCTTAATACTTTAATTTACCTTATTATTTTGTATAAATAAAGTTTCCTTACAGCTACATCTGACCAACTTCAAAGCTTAATGAACCAGTCACTTTTCAACGACCTATCTTGGTCTGTCAAGCTGATCGTTCTGAAAGACTATTGGGGGATTGGTCCCGCACCAATCAACCCTTCTTCTCCAGCCACAGACCTTGGCCCACTAAGGAGGGTGCCTGGCATAGAGTCTTTAGTACAAAGGAGACAAGATGATGACGGCCATAGAGACCCAAGTGAAGATGATAACAATATGAGATTGAAACTCTTTAGACTGATGTATGAGACAGTGAGAGATAGTGATTTAAAATGCAAAAGAGCTGAATTAATCCGTACTCATTATGAAAATTCTTCAGTATTTGAAATAGGATACCTAATGGGTGATGTTATGGATAAGTTTAATATTATGTCGGATATATCAATGACCTTAAAAAGGTTGTTTCATGAGTGGAAACCGATTGAACATATCAATGCGTATGAGCAGATTGCGAACCAAGCGATCGAGATCAATCATCTAATTGATATCATGAGGGGGATTAATAAGAAGAATGAGACACACGAGCAGCCTCAGTCAAAACTTTAAATATTATTAAATTTGATTGTACCATAATAATATGCCTTTATAAATGAAGCCAGATAAAAAAAAAAACAGTACTTTAAACTATATTTTTATAAGTATAGAAACGCGAGTATTTTTCGTTTGTTTTTTTTTCATTAAAATGCTGTAAATGGGTTTCAATTTCTAATAAACTAAAGTCAGCTGAGAGGCCGCCTACAGTTTCCAATAAATTTTGGCGCCATTTTGGATTCATTTTTAGAGGTAGGTCTTTGGTATAAATCATATTAACTATAACGGTCTTTAATTTTACTGTGAATACGTAGAGTAATAAAATTATATTTTGATTTCTTGGTTATAAATTATGTATAAACTAATAAAGGATTGTGTAGTAAAATGTCATTGTTTATTTTGAAATAACATGTTGGACTTTTTCTTATTGTTGTGGTATTTGCTGACCTTCATTTTATCAGGTCATCAAATGTACCACATTAATTATAATTATTGACCTGTCAATAAATACGAAAAAGATAGAATATTAAATTTTTTCTACTTTTACACATTATAATAATAATATTCCGGGACAACTCACACACGGTTATCTGATCCCAAGCTAAGCAGAGCTTGTGTTATGGTAACCAGACAACTGATAAACATACTTATATATTTCTAAATACATACATATTATAGATAAATTACAGCTCGATTAGTGTACTTTAGTTACTTTCACAGCGTTATGTCCTATGGCATTCTGTTGTGGGGTAAGGCTGCAGATATTGAAACAATATTTATTCTGCAAAAACGAGCTGTTAGGTCTATTTACCAGCTAGGCGCTAAGGTCTCACTTAGGGAGCGTTTTAAGGAAATTGAGATTCTAACCGTTGCCTCACAATTTATTCTAGCCAATATATTATACATTAGACAAAATATTCACCTCTACACTAAAAAGAGTGACATACACAACATTAATACTAGAAATAAGCATAAGTTATGCACTACATCCCACCGGCTTCACAAGGTGCATAACTCATTTATAGGACTTAGCATTCGTATCTACAACAAGCTGCCTCCTAGTATGTTAGAATTACCATTTAATTCATTTAAATCAGTAGTCAAAACAAGGCTCTGTAAGAAAGCCTACTATACATTAAATGACTATTTAAACGATAAAAACTGTTGGTCGCCTTGATAGACACAAGACGGTTCTGAATTGAATTACTGGGATAATTTTTTCCCATTTTATATTATTTTTTTTTGTTTATTTTTGACTGCCATACAAATAGTATGTTACTATATTTTGATACAATTATACTATTGTATAATTTAACTTTTATTATTATTATTACTTTGCTGATTTGACATTTTATAACTTTATTAGTATACAAATCTAATTATTGTTCCAAATTGATTGGCATACACTCTGTATGTAACTATATATTGTTTAATTTGTTTTATTATTAATGCAGTTATACGCATGTATATTGGTATACTATTTTAATGCCGCTTTGATAAGGGACTGTGCAGTGAATCAGTGCTTGGGGTTTTCTTCTAATTTGAACATAGAATTCCTTTTGTTTTATTTTTTTTTTGCCTTTAAGCCGGCAGCAGTTTCGTCATGCTCCCTTAGTTGTCATTGCCTGCGGTGGCGTCTTGGGTCGGGTCTCCTCCTTCCCTCTAATATGGCGAGGGAGGGGATGGCTGATCCTTGCGTCATACTCGTGAACGGGTGCCGCTTGCGGTGACTGGTCGTTCTGCTGACCTTGGTCTCCACGTAGACAATACTTTTCACTCTTAAATAGTATGATACCCATCTACCTTAACCACTTGTTCACTTTGCGCGGTCCCTTATTGTTATTGTTATTATTTGATATTATTTATTATTTTTAATGTAATGACAGCGTGCTACTGAGGAGTTTGTTGCGCCGTTTCTTCTCCTCAGCCAAAGCACTTAGGAAGCGGTGAAGGGTGGGCGATTTGGGGTCGGTTCATGTCTGGCGGTGGTGGCGTCGCGTGTTGTCGGTCGCGTGGCGCTGGGGCGGGCGGGCGCATGGTGGAGCATTCAGCCTTTCACACTGACCTGATGACGCGTTGGTGCGTCAGGTGTGAGTGGTTGGATGTTTTGTTGTGTGTTTGCTCGTTCTGGCGTTGCGCGGCCGATGTTGCGCGCTGCCTTTGCCGCCGGATATGAACCGACCCCTAGGGTGCTGTCCTATTGTAATAATAATTGACGTTTGATAAGTGCTACTTTGTAGCCTAAGTTAAATAAATATTTTTTGATTTTGATTTTGATTTGATTTTACACCCAGACAACCAGAACAAAATTTAATGATCGTGCTCATCACACAAACATTTGTCCTGGGTGGGAATCGAACCCACGACCTCCGGTATGGCAGTCAGGGTCACTAACCACTAGACCAACAGGCCAGTCGTAATTATAAAGTATTATCTACTTTCTTTCCGAGGCAACATAATCTCTTTACTTTATTACAAACTTTTCTTATTCTTGCAATTTATGTATGTATGTTTGTCTGTTTGGTTCAAATCTTGCAAGAATTTGATGGTTCAAATTCTTGCAAGATTTGAACCAAGAAAGTGTGTTTGTCAAGAAGTGGTCTTCTTGACATGCATATGTGCTAGTATGTATACTCATATGAGTTTGGTGACATTATAATATTATGGTACTTCCGAGCTGGTCTGATGATGGAGCCAAAAGGTGGCCCATAGGAACAATGTAACGAAACGATAGAATCCCATCGTGTTTGGGCTTGTTTAATTTGTCTTTACAAGTACTTTGAGCCTAGCTAATTTATGTTGAATTGCTAATAATCTGAAAAATTACTTGCCATAGTCTCTGCTTTTATTTTTTTGCACGTCGTTGAATTTTAAAAGCAAGCGTATTTCTAATTGTGTATTTTAAAAAAAATATCGACCTTTAAGGCTCTTTTTCGCTACTTACATAGATGTCATTTTATCCTTTTTTTTTTAAGATTTATCTGCAAAAACTTACACCCCTCATCACTTAGGAACACCAGATTTAAAGAATCTAGAAAATGCACTAAAATATCTTTCTGTGCCAAATTCTGGAAAAAGCACGAAAAGACGAAAACGATTTGAAATGAAACAATATCTACTCAATAGAGTAACTTCAACAACTAGGAGAATAACAAAATCCTGGCCAATGAATTATGGGTGGTAATAATATACTGTCGTACTCATATACTTTAATGATTATTTAATGAATCCTTAGCGTGTGTCTACATCTGACGAACGAGCATTAACAGCTCGCGAGTCGCTCGCGAGCATGCCGCGATCAATAACGCCATCCGCCAGACGTGCGCGCGCCGCTCGCGATGTGCTTGTGTAATGCTCGTTCGGTGCTCGTTCGTCAGATTTGGACGCATCCTTACTAAGTTACTAATAATATAAATGCGAAAGAAGCCCTGTCTGTATGTTTCACAATAACGCCTAAACTACTGATCCGATGAAAGTGAAATTTGGTAAAAAGGCTAGTCTAAAGCCTGAGAAAGGATATAGGCTTTTTAATGAGAAAAAAGGCAGTAAAGAGTTCCAAGTTTATATCGAAAGGGTGATTTTTGCCTTGATATCCGACAACGACGCGGGCGGACCCGCGAGCAACAGCTAGTATTTAATATATTTTAATATCTAGGGACAACAAGTCGTAATTTTCCTGAAAAAATCTCTCTTGAATATAATAGAAGATTGCGAAACAGAGATAAATTAATAATACCACAACCTCATCATGAAATGTACAAAAGGAACATGTATTTTACCAGTATAAAAATTTATAATCACTTGCCCTGTAAAATAAGATCACTCAAGCTAAAAAGTTTTAAAAATGTAGTTAAAAGACTTCTAATTGAACACTGTTTCTATGATTTAAAAGAATACTTTGAAGCTAAATTATGAAAACTGAGATAATGAAAGATTATTGTAATCTAGAAGACAATGCATTTTTTTTTGTACTGTTTACTGTTTTAATGTAGTTTTACTAAAGTATGTAATAATTTAAGAGAGCTAAAATTGTATGTATATACTAAGTGTTCTATTGCATGCCTATGTAGGTAAATTGTGCAGAGCTTCAAAACCTATATTAAGACCATACACTGTAACCACAATTAGTGCAATAAAGATTTATTATTATTATAACTCACACACGGCCATCGGATTCCGAACTAGGCAGAGCTACTATGGTAACCAGACAACTGATATTTACATACTTGTTATATATGTCTACAACACGATACTGTGTCACTCAGCAAAATTCAAAATCACGTCAAAAATACAAAAAGGACAGCACTTTAGGGCAGGGATGTTATGGATATATAATTTCGGATCCGGATATGGATATGGATATTGATAAAATATAATATCGGTTTCGGTTACGGTTATTGATATTAAATTATTTCGGATTATCCGATAGTTTCGGTTACGGATATTATTTTAAGGAACTGTAAGTACGAATAGCTGTGCACCTCGCGCTGTGACGTCATTAGGTAGCGGGAGAGGTGTCGCATTCCAGCGGAGTGCACAGTTAATTCGTACGAGTGTAGTATTTAGTTAGACTCCGCCTTATCCGAAACTATCCAAAACTCTTATTTCGGATTCGGTTACGGATACGGATATTTTTTTATTTCGGATATCCGATAGTTTCGGTTACGGATATGGATATCCATAACAACACTGCTTTAGGGGTCGGTTCATATCCGGCGTAAGAGGCAGCGCGCAATACCGGCCGCGCAACGCTAGAACGAACGAACAAACGATAAAACATCCGATCTCCCACACCAGACGCACCCACGCATCAGTTCAGTATGAAAGGCCGAACGCTCCACCATGCGCAAGCCCGCCCCAGCGCCGCGCGACCGACAACACGCGCCGCCACCTCCGCCAGACATGAACCGACCCCAATTCGCCCACCCTTCACTGCTTCCTAAGTGCTCTGGCTGAGGAGAAGAAACGGCGCAACAAACTCCCCAGTAGCACGCTGTCTTACAATAATATCAATATCAATAAGGGATCGTGCAAAATGAACACAATGGGCACAAGGTGTTGTGGAGGTCAGATAGATTATAACAAAATACCCTCAACCATTAAAAGTATTAACTCATTTAATGTGTTCTAAAAGAAACTTTCTCAGTATATTATCGCTAATTAAGTGTTAAAATATTGTTTGATAATTGTGAATTTGTATTGTTTTGTTAGTGTGACGACGAAGAAATTGTTTTTGTGTAACTATGTTCTCATGTAAGTGGCCATGTTGTCTTATCTATATACTTATAATAAATCTTTAGAAGTGAAAATTCTGTACATTGAAAATATAGAAAACATAAATGGCGGGGGGTGTTACTAGACCGACACCGTGCAGAAAAGTGTGAAAAAAAAATATTTGTCTGTCTGTCTGTCTGTTTGTTCAGGTATCACGCAAAAACTACCGGTTCGATTACGATGAAACTTGGTATAATTATTCTTTATTATCCTGGGCACCACACTGGGTAGTTTTTATCCCGGAAAAGTATAAACAATAAAAAACAAACTTAGTTTTGCGGTTAAAAACTCATTGATAAGTTTCGTCATCCACGCGAACGAAGTCGCAGGCACAGCTAGTTGGAGAATAAATTTCTTTATCCAAACAAAAACCAGACAGGCAGTCGCGCTATAACAAACAGTATTCAGCTGTCGGTGAGACTGGAAGCCGACCACAACATCGCTTTGGATAAAACTACGTAGAAAATAAAACGCCTCCTGGGGCCCGAGTCTGCTATTTACACTCCGGCGCTCGGGTGCGCTCGGGCCCTCTCGGGCGCGCTCGGCCGGCCCGAGCGCCGCCGAACTATGAGCACACTGACACGGAGTGTAAATAGCAGACTCGGGCCCCTGTTTTCATGAAATATTGACATAATAACATAATGTTAGTTATTAAAAAATATATAAGGAGAAAATAATTAAAAATGTGACAATTTTTATTTCATTTTGATTCAGAAAATTGTGACTTGTAATGGGACATAATATTATGTTAGTTTTACGTATATAATTTTATTTACAATTCAATACTTAAATCTTTATATAACAACAAACACTTACAACTATACTAAAATGAAAACTTATATAAATAAAAAAAACTAACACGCGTCAAAAAACTCATCGTCATCCTTGTCAATGGCGGGAGACATGCCCAGAAGGCTGGCAGCATTGTCACGTTGAATGGCTATGCCGATTCTCTGTGCAAGGAACAAACCAGCCCTCTGATCACGACTTTTGAGAGTTTTGAGAGTTCCTTAAAAAGATTAAAAACATAATTAACATTAAAAAATTAATTATGTAACAAAATTAATTAAAAATTACTGTGTCGTTAAAGAGTTTTATTTGTGCGCGGTGCCTGCCGTAGGAGGATTAAAATGTTAATTAAAAAAACATTTTATTTTTTATGTTTAACCGGTAAGTTGCTTGCTTGTCTAAGATTAATCTATAGTAATGAAATACAATTTAGCCAATGGCCACGTCTGCCGTACGTCAGACGACCAATGGACCAAACAAACGAACCAATGGGTCCCTCTAAATGGCAAGAGACATCGTGGTAGGCCCAGACGGAGATGACGGGACGAACTGGAGTCCTTTTAGAATAATTAAGAAAGTACATATAACCTGAAAAGTTACATTGGTACTTACCCGGGTTCGAACCTGCAACCTCGTGCATACAAATCCTTTCATTGAACCGCTAGGCCACCACGACATTAATTAATATAGCTTTTTTAATTCCAGTCTCGAAAGTTCTATCGGAACATGATCCATATCCAACGAATCTGATTGAAAATAATGAATATATGGTCCATGGGTACGATGATATTCTGGGGAAAAATGATAAAATAAAGATGTTGACACTCTCAGATGATTTGATGAAAGATGCTTATCTCAAAATGAGGCAACTTATAGAGATCAGAACGGAGCACGAACCATTCACCTCCTATAATATCGGAATTATTATCGGTAAGTATCGATGAACTGCCTCGTTGGCCTAGTGGTGCTAAGCGCGACTGCTACGCTAGAGGTCTTGGGTTCGATTCCCAAGTCGATCAAGGTGTTATTGGGGTTTTCTATGAAATTCTCAGTAGCAGGTCGGAGTTTGGATTTTTTCCCGGTTAGTGGCAATAGGCTCGCTCCCTATTACATGGGACCTAAACATACCGGCGAACTGTGGGTGTACATTGGTACACCTCTGCCTAACCCTTCGGGGATACAGGCGTGATGGTAAGTTATGTTATGTTATGTTAAGAATCGATGAATATTGTTAATACCGATATTTCAAGTATTCGTGAAAATGAATATGCAGTATGTTAAAAAAATCTCGTCCGGCCCTGAAGAGTGATGTAGGATTCACAACCACATGACTTCCAACGAATCCTGTCTAAATTTGAATCTGACTAATATTTTACAGAAAAATAGCATTTGTAATTTTGCACCTATACTAATGAAATTTTAATTATAGTAATATAATTCACGGGAATAAGCGCGTACATGCATGAATACCTTTTAGACTTGTCTTCACTCCAGTCTGCTTGCGACCACGGCCGGTGTATCCCGGTCGAAACGTCAAGCCCAAAAAAGGTATTTATGCATGTACGCGCTTATTCCCGTGAATTATATTACTATAAACATGCAGCGTGATAGTTTAAAAGTTAATATATCACGTTTTGTAAATTTTGTCGTCAAGTTAAAGTTATATTTTAATTTAAGCCACCACCTGTCAGCGGCCGGACCATCTTACCATATACATAACTTAATGTAAATTAAATGTCTTCGCAGGAAAGATAAACGAAAAGTTTCGATACATGATAGAAATGTACAAAGACCTTTTACATAAGTACCAGAAACGGACGGAACTGGTAGGTCCTGGGATCCGCGTGATCAGAATAATACACTACATCGTTGCAATGGAGCTGGTCCATTTTCTGGAGGTGGAAATAGACCAGTTCGTCCATGTTTTAGAGTCTGCAGCTACTGAAGATATGGTAAATGGCAACCATATGGCTTCAAGCGCTTTGAGAATGGGCGAAGAAGTGGAGGAAGAAGGTATTTTTACTTAGCGTATACAGTCTTTTTTGGTAGAGATCTTTTCAGTTAGCCTGAGCGCAGGCTTTGACTGCTTCACCGGACTTTTGGCGAGGACCTTAAGGCCTCCAGCCAGAGCAATAAGAAAAACAAACTACGTCATCAACGTCCACTAAGGGCACCCCTGCGGGGTCCAGACCTCGACTTAGTGCGTTGATAACAATCTTAAGGCAAAACAACAAGAGATGGCTCTAAGTTTTAATTATTTAGGGACATAATTTTGTTGCTAGTTTGGCCGGCTCGGGCCTAGGGACGGGGGTGCCTATACTGTAGTATAATATAATATCCTGGGACAGCTCACTCACGGTTATCTGACACCAAAGTGAGGAGAGCTTGTGCTATGGTAACCAGAGAACTGATAAACATACTTACATATTTCTCGGAGACTGCCTCGTTGGCCTAGTGGTGCTAAGCGCGACTGCTACGCTAGAGGTCTTGGGTTCGATTCCCAAGTCGACGATGGTTGTTATATTTCTCAATACATACATATCATAGGTAAATTATACCCAGACAGAAGAAATAATCATGTTTATCACACAAAGTTTTGTCCTGAGTGGATCAATCAATGAAGGAAACCACCTTTCTACCTCATCTCGGGTCTTGTTTCAGGTACCTTCGTTGTCTTTCGTTCCATAACACGTGTGCTTTAGTTACTTTGGGTTAAGAGCAATGTATGTGCAATATTGTCAACATTTCATTATATATTACTAGATGTGTCCTGCGGTTTCACTCGCGTGAGTACCTAGCTCCTGTTCCCGATGTTTTTATTATTATTCTGCTATTCAGGGTGGAGACGAATCCAACAAATCAAAGATGAAATCGTCCGCAATAAGCAAGCATGGTCATCAATGCCCATGCCTTCTCCATATGGGAAGAGGCCTGTGCCCAACTGTGGGACCTTTATACGCTGGAATTAATTTTTAATTATATTATGTTTTCAGACGAACTATTTAAGGAAGAGATATTCAAAGAAGCAGAGGAAGAGGCGGCTAAGAGTGCTGCGCGGGAGCAGTACCTAGCCAAACGGTTGGGGATGGGGCCCAACATTACCACTACTAAGAAAAGGTTTATTGATCACTGGCCCGTCGAGGATACCTGGTCTTTGGAAGGGAGTAACATCTATTAGAAAGGGCAGGAATTATAAAGAACGAGAAAAACTTAGATGAACGATTGTGCTCGCGAAGTCGACTCGACCAATTATTTATCTAAGGAGAGAAAAGTAGATGGGGTTATTTTTGTAGGAAATAAAATATTTTTTTCTAAGATAGAGAATTTTATTTATTCATTTATTTGTAGGTAAATGATTACAATTTATTACATAGTAAACCAGAGGTGTTTAACTACAGGGCTTCGATTACATTGCTTGACATTTAGGGGTGGCAACATTATTATAATGGACCTAGGTAGTTTTTTTAAATAGTTAGCTATTTGAAAGGTTTTAAATTATGTGACAGACAATCTACTTACAATGGAAACCATGGAACCCACCTATCGTATAAGGCACTTGTCCTATTGCGGGCGCTGAGCGAGTAACGAGCAGAGCGTGTATCGCCCAGCGGGTATAGTCGCCGCGACAAACAAATGCTGACAGAGTTCTCTCCGGCCAGTGTGTACAGTCAGTACTCGTCTCTTTTATTTACAAGGAATATTGGCAGGTATGAGAGGAAAATACATAGAATTGTTGATTCCAAGTCTTTATTTAAATAAACACTTACTATTTTGGTAACTAACATTGTATTCTAAAAGTATTGCTGCGAATTACTTATTTTTAATAAACGAGTACAATATTAACATGAGTTAGGATTATTTTTCGTGGCATAGGATACAATACAATTTATCAGAACAGGTCCCGTTTTACCCTTTGGGTACGGAACCCTAAAAATAAACACATTTACTGGGTAATACTCTATATAAATAAACACATTTACTGGGTAAAACTCTTATTGATTTTAATCATGAAAAGGTGAAAATTACTTTTACATTTCTTGTTGTCTATTGCCATCGTTTTCTCTCGTCAGTACATCGCAATGGTACAATTTACACAGTTTGAAACAATCACCAATAATAATCGATTTCCCAACCATAATCCAACGGCCACCATTTATTATAAGGCGCAGGTTTATGACCATACTTAGATTGAGCGATACCTCTTAAGTACGCTTCTCTCAACTTCGCATTCAGTCTCCTTCTCTTTCGTTTTTCTTTCTCTCTTCTTCTCTTCATCTCTTCTAAGTGGGTTTTTGCTGCCATTAGCTCAGCCTGGGTGGAAAGAAATTGTTTAATTAATAAATAGGACTTTATTTTTACACGTTTTTTTAAGCTAGATGAAGTCGACATTTCCTAACTGACTACGCTGAGAAGAATTGTCGAAAAGTAAGGGGTCATAGTCTATTTTAGAATCCAGACAATAAGTAAAAAATACAGAATGTTTACTGGACTGGTCTTAAGATGAACCAGATCGATCTGAGCCTGTGCCAGCAGACGGCAAGCATACCCCGAATAGCTTATGCTCGCTTACCACTACACTACAACCATTCTAGAGGCAGCTAGAAAACTAAAATCTAAAAAAAAAATAAAATTCAAAAGGAGTCGAGTCGGCGTCGTTTACTTAATATTATCACCATCATCATATACATCATCATCACCTTCAACTGCCTAGTTCTATCCCAAGCTATGTTGTGGTCGGCTTCCAGTCTCACCGGATTCAGTTGAATACCGTATGTTACAGGGGCCCAATGCTGCTATTTTAAGTCAGTGAGTGGCTGGTTAATAAACTTCCAGTGTACTTGTTATTGTTTCTAATTTTCGTATTCAGATAAGAAAAGTAACTTTGCAAACCTACAATGACAACAGTGGCAAGCAGGTGAACATTAAAATTTGTCGTTAAAATAAAATTATCTGAATACGAAAATTAGGCACAATAACAAGTACACTGGAAGTTTATTAACCCACAACTCACTGACTTAAAATAGCGGCATCGGGCCCCAGGGCGACTGTCTATCTGACCTCCACAACACATGTAACTGGGTAACGCAGTATCCTTTAGTAAGACTGGTTGTCAGAATTGATTTAACGACTGCCAAAGATCAACGTATGACAGTCTGTCACGTCACCTCCCAGCCCTGTTCCCAATTATGTATGTTAGCGCAATGCGTATTCAGCTTCCATTCATCTCTACTACTCGTCATCACATTCACAGCGGCGAAAGTATAATAACCTAATGGGTAATTATATTTTCGAGCCGTTTGGGGTTGAAACGCTCGGGTCATGGGGTCCGAGTGCAAGATATCTTTTTAAAGAACTCTCAAAACGTTTGGTCGACTCTACTCGTGATCAGAGGGCTGGTTCGTTCCTTGCACAGAGAATCGGCATAGCCATTGAACGTGGCAATGCTGCCAGCCTTCTGGGCACGTTTCCCGCCATTGACAAAGATGATGATGAATTTTATGACGCGTGTTAGTTTTATTTATTTATATAAGATTTAATTTTAGTATAGTTGTAAGTGTTTATTGTTGCATTCACAGTAAACAGTATACTTACAGCAGTATATTTCTTCCCAGTGCCATGTTCTAACTCTTTCTCATATTTTCTTGGTATCTCATGCATCATCCGGACCAGGTGGTAGACTTCGAAGTAAAGTACTTGAATCAGTTCTGTTCTCTTTAGAGTTGTAAAGAAATTGTCTGATTTGAATTCTATCGGTCTCTTCGTGTGTTCTACTACTTTTCTGAACCTAGAATAGAAAAAGGCCTGATTAAGAAAAAGGGGTAGATAACTATATTTTTGTTAGTTATAACGCGTTGTGTCTGATTACTTGTAATTAAATACAGTTTTTGTCAAAATTCAAAAGTTATCAAATTTAAATGTTTTTAATTTGTCCGATTTTTACATATTTTGTATGTGATATGATGTGCAGTTATCGTGAGTATAAACTCGAATGTTTTTCAAAAATCTACTTACTAATCTTAAAAAAAAATAGTCCACAATCTTATTTTCTGACTTATCCCGTAACAAACAAAGAAACAGCCCAAATTTGAGAACCTCAACTTTTTTTAACCTTATTAAAGTCGGTAAGAACACGCATTGTATAACCTCCTCCTTTTTAAACCGGTAAAAAGAGTTTATTATATACCTTTCTATAATTTCCCCCATAATATACCCCTGTTCGTACTGCGGGCTCTCTTCATACATGAACCTCATTTCATTCATCTCCACACTTCTTTGTCTTGCTTCTTCAGTATATGTAGCCATAATTTCCAAAAGTCTTTGCGGGGCGTGAAGCGAGTTCGTCCATGTTTTATACTTCATTTGGGCATGTTTCTGCCATGGTAGTATTTGGGGGATACCTACAAGCCATAAAATGAAAAATATATATTTGACTGCTAAGGTCTTAACTTAAGGGTGTGATCGACGAGCGAGCGTTAGATAGATAGATAGGTAGAATATTCTTTATTGTACCTACACTATTTTAATTACATAATAATAAAGTACATCAACAGTAAAGCGCACAATGGCGGTCTTATCGCTAATAGCGATATCTTCCAGACAACCTTTGGATGGACAGGAAAGATAGATGAGGTAGATGAAGGTAACAAGCGTTACCGCGGTTTTGTTGGCTCGCCGGTAAAACTCACTGGTCGACCACGCGATCACTTCGAAAAATAATGTTTATAAGTTGTCTGGTTATTTAGGGGCTCGTGGCTAAGTGGAAGCCGTACGGCTTGACCGATAATACAGGTTAAGCCGCGCTCGCCGCGGTTGCTCCGTGGATGGGTGACCATTTATAACATACCGAGACCCCTCCGTGTTTCGGAAAGCACGTTAAACAGTTGGTCCCGGCTGTCATACATAGATCTTTGGCAGTCGTTAAGTCAATTCTGACAACCAGTCTAACTATGGGATACTGTGTTTCCCAGTAAAATGGGTTGTGGAGGTCAGATAGGCAGTCGCTCCATGTAAAATACGGTATTCAGCTGAATCCGGTAAGACTGGTAGCCGACCCCAACATAGTTGGGAAAAAGGCTCGGGAGATGAGATGATGAAGTTGTCTGGTTATTAAACTACAGGCTCTGCCTAGTTCGGAATCAGAGGACCGCGTGTGAGTAGTCCCAATTATTGTCATATTTTTTTATCATAATATTTTTTCGCCACAAATGCGACGCATTAAATAAGACACAAAACGACGAAGACTAAAAAGAGATATTTTTATTGTATATTTGCTAAATGATGTCTCCGGTAATTGTGGTTAAATTTAGAGTAAGTATCTACAGGGTGTTAAGAAACCTGTCCGATCCGTTAAGGTGTTGTTAGGTATCGATATCTGATTACAAAAATGTGGAAAAAAAATGGAAAAAGAAGAAAAAAAATAATAACCTAATTTTTTTTTTCTCAAATGTCGAGAGAGAGTGTCGGCGTCGTCACAGATGCTACCTTATTACCAAACAAAAGGCCCCCAAAAATACCGACGAAATTGGTGTTGTAGTTTTTGTATTATTCTCAAATTTAGGGAATTTCGGGGCAAAAAATGGTTATTTCAAAATCCATTGTTATTGTTTCTATCATGAATTTTCCAAATTTGATATTTTATTTCGGCATGTGACTGTGAACCCTCTATCACCCTTTCGGGTCGGACAGGGGTTTCTTAACACCCTGTAAGTATACCTGCAATCGTTATTTCTGCACTTTGTAAAATACTTACATGATAGTAAAATTAAAATTATTTGTACATACATTTAAAAATCTCTCACCCATGAATTAACTATTAAAAACAGGTACATTTGTAAAGAGTTCCTACTTAAAAGATCGAATAAAACTCATTTTGCCGATATTATTTAATAGCTTGTTTAATTATTAAATAATCATTATGGAGAACCATTAAATATAATTAGTGTGAACACATGCAGTTTCGTGGCTTCGATTATAAAGGTTAAGCATCGCTAGATACGGTTGGTCTGCAGATGGGTGGCTATTCGTTGACATACCGAGACCCGTCCGTGTTTTTGCACGATTAGCTGTTGATCCCGACTGTCATACGTTGATCTTTAAGAATAATGGCAATCAAATAGACTTTTGAAAATAAGGTATTTGTAAATATCGTTGTAGCACGGTAACCGGCTCATATTGCGTAGATCGAAACTCAAATAATTAATTAAAATATGAAGGTAGAACGAGCGACATCTACTGTCAAGACGAACGCCATCTCAGTCTGCCCGTGACCATGATACCTGCAAAGGTGTCGAAACGTCGGGAACTAAAATCTAAAAATAAACCGCGACAAAATCCGTAAAACGTACCTAGTTTATTTTATCACACATTAATGTAGGAATACAATCGGTGTCTTCTAAACTTACATACAATATTTAAGATTTGAAAGAAGATGTGCATAGTAACAAAAATTGAGAGTATGCTGAGGAGGTTTGGCCATGTCGAGAGAATGAATGAGGAACGATTGACGAAAAAAATGTATAAGGCGAGTGTGAATGAAAGTGTTGGAAGAGGAAGACCTAGGCGGACGTTTCGAGACCAAATCGGGGTCGTCTTGAAAAAAGGCCAGCTCAAGAGTACCCTAAACCGAAGAGCATGTATGAAGGGAATAATGAAAGTGGACGAAGCGAAAGAAGTGTGCAAGGATCGTAGCGAAAGAAGTGGTCTCTGCCTACCCCTACGGGAGAGAGGCGGGATTATATGTATGTATGTATGTATGTATTTAGATTTAAACTACGATTATATTTAAGTAGGTAAGTACCTATATCCCAATGTATTGAATTGATCAAAATCAACGACCATGGCCGTATGGTCGTTGATCAAAATTAATGTTATGTAATACTAGCTTTTGCCCGCGACTTCGTTCGCGTGGAATAGTGACTTCCGGCAGATTTTTGGTTTTATAATACTCGCATATTCGTCGACAGTGAAACCTTTTTCACATGTGTCCATAGCACAGATGCTTTTAAACAGGCATTGATTTCATCTGCCGGTGTGCCCCTCTTCTTTGTACTAAAAGTTTTATTATATAGATAGTATTTTTTCATACCTTTTTACTATTTATTTACTTTTTTTCCGATGAATTAAAACAATAACATGAACCGAACTCGTGTAAAGATCGACACCATTGCGCGATCACCAACTCGACATATTATAGTACCTACTAATAGAATTATCTATACTCCGTTAGAGCATTTTCTTTGTACTAAAAGTTGTATTATATTATATTTTCATACCTTTTTACTATTTATTTACATTTTTCCGATGAATTTTCAGTACTGAATTGATGCCGACGCTTGACCAATAGATGGCGCTGTATGTCCGGAATAAATTTTATTTTTTATTTTATTTTTTGTAATAAAAACTATCCTATGTCCTTTCTCAAGTTCCAAACTATGTCTGTACCAAATTTCACACAAATCGGTTCAGTAGTTTAGGCGTGAAGCAAAGACAGACAGACAGACAGACAGAGTTACTTTCGCATTTATAATATTAGTTTGGATTTGGATAATATTAGTTTGGATTATAGGTTGGTATGTACTTATGTTTCACAAATGGCGCGACCTTGGCATCAAATGTGTAGGTTAGGTGTCAAAACTGACAAGCCGCCATTTTAGTTTTATAGAACTTTGATGGTAATCATACTGTATCTATACACAATGTGTTAAATTAACCTAATCAAACACAAGACAAAGAGGCACTGAACTTTAAAAATGAAGCTAAAACCGAGAAGCTGAAATCCAAATAGATTGTCGATCAAAATTTTTCAATAGCTCTGCCTATATTCAAACCCCCTATGTAATACATACTGCCTTATGTGATACATACCCCTATGTTATACATACTGCTTTATGTGATATATACCCCCTATGTAATACTAATATATTTTTTTTCACCAACAAAAGTTCAAAATAATACTATACTATAAAATAGAGTATGTTTTAGTGATCCCGCAGCTCCAGTAGTGCTATTCTGTAACATTATTTTCATGTCTCGACAGCGGAATCCGCGGTGAGATGTTCAAATACGTATTCTCAAATTTGAATTCTAAATCAAGGCCGATTGGGTTCACTTTTGAAGTGAGCTTTATTGTCACTCAGGTGAAGCTCGATACCGAAATTATTTACGGAATAGACATACAGTAAAGGCAAGGACGGGACCGCGGTGTTAGTCGGTTCAAGACTGACATATCCCCATGTCGCGCCCTCGTGGGTTGAAGTTAACAACAGCACAAACGAGAAGCAAACTACCTATCCTCACTAATATTAAAAATGCGAATGTAACTCTGCTTATATGTTACATTCACGCCTAAACTACTGATCCGATTTAAATGAATTTTTAAAAAGAGATGGTCAAAGCCTAAGAACAGATGTAGGCTGCCTTTTAATACGAAAATAGGGCTTTAAGGGATTGAAATAGGGGATGAAAGTTTGTATGGAAATGCTACTTTTGGACACGCACGTGGGCGGGTCCACGGGCAACAGCTAGTATTAATATATGTGTAGATTACATAAATATACAAAAAAAACAGGTAATCATATATTCTAAGAATCAAGATTACAAAAAAAAACAGTAAATCAATAAACGATGACACAACTACGCATGTATAATGAATTGAATAGCTACTACTAAGTACCTTTTCTAGTTTCTATAAATATCATTCATTAATAAAGGTGAATAGACAGATATCCGAACGCGAAAACGAAGGCCATGATAATATTTACGTTCCTAAGATTCACATAAAACCACATAAATAAACCAATCACGGATCAACTTAAACGTAATTTAAAACTCTTTTCCTCATACCACTAGCGCCATCTCTTATCGAGTAACCGCAAACAGAATTACAAAATTACAATTTCTAAGCGTCTTAAAAACATTGGATGTGTTTTTGCAGATACCAGTTTAGTTACTCGCGATAAAATTATTATTTTGTTATCGTTTATTATCACTTTACCTAAGTGTTGATAATTTCGTCATCGTTTTAATAGGAAGCTATCAGTCAATGGTCGATCGCCTCGCTGCGCGTGTGTCGCTTGCGTTAACTAGCTGAGCTGAATTAAATCGAAAAATTCCGTTCCAATCTACGTAATTTTGGCGCGTTTTGTTTTGTTTATTCATAAATTGAAACAAAATAGTCCTTTTTATATAGTGTGAAGTGTAGTGTAGTGAGTAATTGGATTTTTAATCATTATTCTGTAAGTATTTAATTTATTTTTTTGTTATTATTTTCAATGAAGAGAAAGTAAAATTGAAATTATTTTTACGCAACTTATATTAGTTGACCTATAGAATGTGTCAATTAGATGTTTTGTCTCTGTCTGTCATGGGAATTTTGTATATTGCTAGCTTTTTCTCAATTATGATGTGAAGCCATTTTTGTTTGGTTACTAAATTACTTAATGGCATGTTATAAAAATTATGTAAACTATGATCTATTGCGCTACGATTCTTTGAATTGGTTTTTTAATTTATGACACGGAAATATATGGTACTATGGGTGTTGTAGATATTTATTATGGCTTTTGCTCTACTACAGAGCTAAAGGTCGTGGGTTCGACCCGTTTCAAACAATGTTTGTTTAAAAATATATTTGTTCAAAAATATTTTAGGATCAGGATAATATTTTGAATAGAACATATTAAAGAAAAAAAAACATAAAAAACGTGTAGATTTATTATTCAAATGTATTTAAAAATACATATCAATTCATGAATTTATTTCCATAAATTAAATAATTTTAATAAAAAAAAAACTAAATCTGGGATTATTTAATGCATTGCCTTTTTCTACACAAAACTAGTCCTATTTACAACGTATAAAATATTACAGTACCCATCCAGGAAATGACCTCGGCAAGCGTTGCTTAACCTCGACCCGTCGTCGAAATAGCTATCAATATAGAAGAATCAATTTTAGATCTAAAGCCTAAAATAGGAAGAATAGTATGATTACCAAATACTCAAACGTCAATAAGATTTAAGTATCATGCTATCTCTTTCATTGTAAGGAGTAAAGTTGAGATAGACATATAATAAATGCGGACAACATCACATACATTGCTCTGAACCCAAAGTAAGTAGCTAAAGCACGCGTGTTATGGAACGAATTATGAAAGAACTAAGTTTTATTTAAACCTTAGGATTATTTTTTTATTATTATTTATTATTCATCTGCCTAACCCTTTCCCAAACTATGTTGGGGTCGGCTCCCAGTCTCACCGACAGCTGAACACCGTATGTTACAGAGCGACTGCCTATCTGACCTCCACAACCCATTTTACTGGGTAACACAGTATCCCATAGTAAGACTGGTATTATTATTAGCAAAATAATTATTACAAAAAAAAACCGTCTTCAAAATAAGTCTTATATGGTTTGCTTATGGATCCCACTGTCAAAACTGGACCAAAAATAAAATGGTACCACACGGGAAGCACCACCTTTCAAATAAAAAAAAAAACATCCAAATCAGCTCACCCAGTCGAAAGTTCTGAGGTAACAAACATAAAAAAACAGTCGAATTGAGTACCTCCTCCTTTTTGAAGTCGGTTAAAAAACGTCATTTTATAATCTTGTGTGGTCCAACATTAAAATTCGTGGTATCTTATGTAACCAGATAAAGTTATCGCTAGACTTAAATATATTGTGTTTTTCTTACCCTTATCTTATTCAAACACTTTTGTGTTTAACATAACATACCATCACGCCTGTATCCCCGAAGGGTTAGGCAGAGGTGTACCAATGTACACCCACAGTTCGCCGGTATGTTTAGGTCCCATTTAATAGGGGGCGAGCCTATTGCCACTAACCGGGCACAAATTCAAACTCCGACCTGCTACTGAGAATTTCATAGAAAACCCAATAACACCTTGGTCGACTTGGTAATCGAACTCAAGACCTCTAGCGTAGCAGTCGCGCTTAGACCCACTAGGCCAACGAGGCAGTTTAGTGTTTAAATAAATAATATAATGCGTATTTTTATGTACCTAGCCTACATTTTAATTCTGTAATCGACCACCAAGTCCGACTGTCATAGGTCAATCTTTGTCAGTCGTTCATATCCCGGCCGCTGAGAGAGTGTGTTCCTGATGTGTGGTCAATCATCATCATCATCATCATATCATCCCGGGATCACCCACTGCTGGGTATAGGCCTCCCCTTTTTTCTGCCATTGTTCTCTGTCTTGCGCGTCCCTCATCCGGGTGGTTCCCATTACCTTGGCTATGTCGTCAACCCAACGTGCTCTCGGTCTTCCCTATCTTCTTCGCCCTGTCCTTGGCCACCATTCTGTCAGAGTTCTACTCCATCGACTGTCAGTACGTCTAGCTAGGTGTCCTGCCCAACTCCATTTGAGTCGTATCGCCCGGTCCCCGGTCAATAGTAAGTGGGAAATGTGGCAAAGAATTTACTACAAATAAATAACTATCTCTTTTTTGTCCTATAAACGAATAATATCCTTTAAACCAGTGTTTCCCAACCTTTTTCAGCCACGGACCCCTAGGAAATTAAGCACAGTTTTTACGGACCCCCCTAATAAATAAACAGCAAAAAAAACGAATTAGGTTTTTATATACTTATAACTGTATATGAAAAATATGAAAAAAAAAATGTGAAGGTTGGTGTTGCTTTTTTGCAACTAAATTAGTGATATTCGGCTTGATGTTGCTACTAAGTTGTAATATCAAATCAGATTAGCATTTATGTATGGTCCAGAGATGACACATGTCCGCGGACCACAGGTTGGGAAACATTTTAAACTATATCATTATGTCAGGTTACAATGAATAATATAACTCGGTTTTTTATTTCCCCATACAAATCAAGACCAACTGACATGTGTCAGGAACGCATTCTCTCAGCGGCCAGGATATAGTCTGACAACCAGTCTTACTATGGGATACTATGGTACACAGTAACATGTGTTGTGGAGATCAGATAGGCAGTCGCTCTGTAACATACGGTATTCAGCTGTCGGTGAGACTGGAAGCCGACCCTAACATAGGAAAAAGGCTAGGTAAATGATGAATCGACCACCTACGAGTAGTTAGCAAAATCAATTATTTATCTGTATGAGAGGCCTGCAGTGTGACAGTTACAGGCTGGTGTTAATAACTTCGGTAATGGCCGCGCCGCGGGGCTCACAAGCGTGGTGATCAATGCTCGTTCTCTGTATGAGGGTGCAGTTGTAGTACATACTGATATAATTATTGTTATGCTAGTTTTATTACCTAAGCACCTATATTTGGCCAGACATTTATGTAACCGGAAGTCATAATCAAATGAATAGTTAGCCTAATGTGATATTAATTGCTGTTCTCTGTGATTACAAGCGTTGTAGATGTGCTACATAAAATTATTATTCATAAAATAAGATTTAAGTTCAAGTTACATAAGTCAATATTAACTATTAACGGTCATTTTAAATAGTTCAGTGGGATAGTTATAACGTTTATAACATTGACGCAACATGATAAATATTTAATAAACATTCCAGAAATAAAATAAATATCATAAAATAGACAAGGCACGCACATCATCAAAAAATAAACAACATGAGTACTTATTACTAGGTTACAAAATAACTTTCAACAACGTCTCAAAAAGGACAATCCCTCAACTTGCTCATCATGATACTCACAAACGGATATTTGTTCATCAGTATACAAGACACCCAGATAAAAATAATAATATTATTGGACAACTCACACACGGTCATCTGATCCCAAACTAGGTAACCAGTACTATGGTAACCAGACAACTGATAAACATACCTAAATTTCTAAATACATACATGTATGCAAATTACACCCAGACACAACAAATGATCACTCTCATCACAAAGATTTGTCCTGTGCGAATCGAACCCACGACCTCCGGTATAGCAGTCAGGATCACTAACCACTAGACCAACAGGCCCGTCTGATATTACAACCTTGATAGTCTGTGACGTCAGATTTGCTACACAAATTATAACGGCCTCGTGATAACAAAAACTGATAAAATACCTTATCTAACTGAGAAATCCTTTTTATAATCACTCTGTAGAAGATATGAGTAGATTTCCTACACTTTTTTCGGGTATTTTATTTTATAGAGAAAGATCAATATCAGATCTTTTTTTTGGTTAAATTTAATACAGCCTTCTCTTAGTACAGTTAAACTGATAACACTTGGCATTGATTTTATCGCCATTTTTATTATTTATTTATTTTTCGGTTCCTATGTCAGCGATAAGGTTTTTGATAACTTTAGTTAGACCCAGTGTCTTAAAGTCTTCTTGAGGGGCTCGTGGCTAAGTGTAAGCCGTACGGTTTGACCGATAGTACAGGTTAAGCCGCGCTCGCCGCGTTTGCTCCGTGGATGGGTGACCATTTATAACATACCGAGACCCCTCCGTGTTTCGGAAAGCACGTTAAACAGTAGTTCCCGGCTGTCATACATAGACTTTGGCAGTCGTTAAGTCAATTCTAACAACCAGTCTTACTATGGGATGCTGTGTTTCCCAGTAAAATGCGTTGTGGAGGTCAGATAGGCAGTCGCTCCATGTAAAATACGGTATTCAGCTGAATCCGGTATGACTGGTAGCCGACCCTTAACATAGTTGGGAAAAGGCTAGGGAGATGATGATGAGACCCAGTGTCTTAAAGACTGAAATCCCAGGTTCGATCCCCGGACAGATTAATGAAGAAAAACACTTTTCTACATTGTCCCGGGTCTGGGTGTTTGTGGTACCTTCGTTGTCTCTGATTCCATAACACGCGTGCTTTAGCTACTTACTTTGGGTTCAGAGCAATGTATGTGATGTTGTCCACAATTCTTTATTTAATTACACGATGGTAAGGAACTATAAAATTTGTCTAACTTTTTAACCAGTTTTTATTTTAATCGGTTAGAAACCGAAGCCAACTTAGTATTAACTTAAACCCAGTACTTTACATAGCACTTATTTATCCTTATAACATAGCAGTATAATGACCACAAATGCGTCATTACAATTATCGGTACGGTTCTAAGTAAACATAGGTCTGTAAGTACTAATAAAACAAATTACTACCTACGCTGCACTTATGTCATCATAATTGTACCTACATAGGTTTTTCAAAAGTTTATAAATAAATAAATGTGGACAACATCACATACATTGCTCTGAACTCAAAGTAGCTAAAGCACTCTTGTGTTATGGAATTAGAGACAACGAAGGTACCACAAACGCCCAGACACAAAACAATGTTGAAAAGTGGTTAAACACATTTACATAATATGTATATATATAAATAATATTCTACTTGTGGCGGAGACGAATCCAAATCAAAGATCATGAACATCTACCTGGGGCCTCATTTCGCTATTTAAGAGTTGCTTAAATTGACTGAATGACCTGCTTCATTTGGTCATTTTTACGATAATTGGCATTCTGCTAACTGTCATTATGATCATTTTTTTTTTTAAATAAATGCGGACAACGTCACATACATTGCTCTGAACCCAAAGTAAGTAGCTAAAGCACTTGTGTTATGGAATTCAGAAACAACGAAGGTACCACAAACACCCAGACCCGAGGCAATGCAGAAAAGTTTGTTTCTAAATTGACTCGTCCGGGGATCGAACCCGGGACCTCAGAGTTAGCGATACCTTGAAACTGGTGCGTACGCCACTCGACCACGGAGGTCGTCAATCATTAATTGGTCATTACGATCATTCTCTTCGAGAGTTCAATGAGATTTTATTGTATAGGCTTATCTGAATACGAAAATTAGGCACAATGACAAGTACACTGACCGACCACTGACATGCATTTAAAATAGCTGAATCGAAGCCCTGTTTTTGAGTTATAAATAGTGTTACTTACACGACTTTGTTTTATCCTATAATATTGAATAGATAGATAGATTTGCATAGCTAAGTTTCTCTTAAGTTTTTCTTAAGTTTCAATGAATAAATTACTTACATTTTAATTTCATTCAAATTGGCCAATTTTATATACCTATATCTATTAATAATAATTGCTCTTAAAATACCGTTTATATCTTAAAACAAGGATAATTTTCTCTATATTTAAATGGCCTTTGCACAGCTGTGAAACATCAGACTACCATAATTAGTATTTAAAACTATGCAAGAAAAGAAAACTATATTGAAAACCGACCAAGTGCGAATCGGACTCACGCACGAAGGGTTCCGTACCATCGTTGCATGAGAGCCCCCCCCTCCTTATCCTCCCGTCCCTAGACCAACCTGGCCCGAGCCGGCCAAACTAGCAATAAAAATATGTCCCTAAATAATTAAAACTTAGATCCAGCCATCCCTTGTTGTTTTCCTTTATTAAGATTGTTAGCAACGCACTAAGTCGAGGTCCGAACCCCCGCAGGGGGTGCCCTTAGTGGTAGTTGCTGACGTAGTTAGTTTTTCCTATTGCTCTGGTCTGGCCTTAAGGTCCTCGCCAATAGTCCGGTGAAACAGTCAAAGCCTGCGCTCAGGCTAACTGCAAAGGTTTACTCAAAATTAAAAGTCCCCCCTCCCCCTTAAATATTTATTTTATTTTGTTTTTAGTATTTGTTGTTATAGCGGCAACAGACATACATAATTTGTGAAAATTTCAACTGCCTAGCTATCGCGGTTCTTAAGATACAGCCTGGTGACAGGCAGACGGACAGATAGCGAAGTCTTGGTAACAGGGTCGCGGTTTTACCCTTTGGGTACGAAACCCTAATTAAAGAGGTAGGTTTAATCGATATTTTTAGCACGTACTTTCACTTCGCAATAAGTATAATATGTCATTCAGTAACAGGTGTCTCTATTTACACATAAGAGTAATTAATTAATAATAATAATAATATTCCGGGCCAACTCACACACGGTTATCTGATCCCAAGCTAAGCAGATTAACACGTTCGCTGCGGCTGCTCTAGATTAAGACTTGCTACCAGTGCTGTACAAGTCACATACTTCCCGTATCAAGATTGCCTGATATGCGTTACGACGTCTATTTTCCCGTACGTAGTCCTTACTTCAAACCTCCACAGAAACATGGAAAGTCCACAGCAGGTTTTTTTTGTTGTACCAATCAATAGCTTACATCCTTGTGTATACACAGCTGCCGTCGCACGGGGATCTAAGCAATATCTTAAAAGTTACAGGTATTTTTAGAAATGGTTGATTTTACGGGAAAATAGTTGTCGTGGCGCATACAACAGTCATATTGCTAGGGATGGGATGTAAAAAGTAAAATATTTTTCTGTTTCAAATTTATTATTGTTCATTCAGGTCGTACAAAATTAACAGAAACTATTTTTAACAAAAATAATAAGTAACTAACTACGCTAATGTCAACTTTTTAACAAAAACAGTAAATTCTTATTTTGTATTAATAACATTTTTAGGTACTTATAAAAGCTAAATTACAAAAAAAAAAACCCTGATTTACGTTTTAAAATTATTTATTTTATTCGATAATTTAATCAACAGAAAAAAAGACTTAAGAAAGTAACAGTACAGGTACCATACCGCGCTATTTATATCGCGTTCTGTATAATCGTATTAACAGGGCACAGCACTACGGCTAACTGTAGCTCCGCGCGCGCTCACGTTCTGTGCGGTACGGGGTTTAGGATACGGCCAAATAGTTCCCGTATCGCACTATTGTAAAATAATTACCTTCCTGTGCGTTACAATAAAATAATTCCCGTACATTTTAATTCGTAAATTTCAATACACTTCAAGCAAGGAAACCGGCAATATAGGTGTCTCTTTTTTACTAGTACGAAAACCTAAAAAAATCACCTCCGCACGGAGCGCAAAACAAGGACAACTAGCTGCCGCACAGAGCGAAATTCAATTACAACCAAATACTTCCCGTAACGCAGTGAACATGTTAAGCTTGTGTTATGGTAACCAGACAACTGATAAACATACTTATATATTTCTAAATACATACATATTATAGACAAATTACACCCAGACACAGAACAAATTTTAATGATCGTGCTCATCACACAAATATTTGTCCTGAGTGAGAATCGAACCCACGACCTCCGGTATAGCAGTCAGGGTCACTAACCACTAGACCAACAGGCCCGTCAATTGATTGAACAAAAAAGTAAAAAACTGACTTTAATAAAAAATAAAAACAACTTGATCGATTTTGATGAAATTTGACGCTCTGTAGTGCCCTATCGATAAAAAAAAATATATTTTTCTTGATCCATTAAAAGTTACATATGCCGTAACATACAATAAAAATAGAAAAAAACATACTGACGTATTGAGAACCTCCTTTTTGTGAAGTCGGTTAAAAATATTTAAAGCCAATCTGGTTTCAAGAATTATTTAGTAAGAAACAAAGAGCTATAAAGAATTACATTGAGGCCTATCGTTAATCTGTGCAAATATTTAATCACGTAACAAAATGTACGCAACGTGTCACAGCTGCCGATTTCAGAAATTAGGCCATAGATAACAAATCATAAATGATAAAAGAAGATAATGTTTTAGCTAAACTTTAAATACTTTAAGATTATTATATTAAATAAGTAGATGGACAGCCGATTACCGAATGATAGTCTTGATGTCAACTACAAATACTCCTTTTTAAGATTACCCAAAAGGAAAAAACAAAAAAAAAAACATTTATTTCAGATTATTGAATCCATATAACGTTCATACACACAATAAATAAATTACACATCACAACATCATTAATACATAGTAAATAAATAAACCACAGTAAAATCACAAATAAAATAAATAATAAAAATAAATTCATTAGAAACAATTATAAAACAATACAAAACATTAATAATTTAATTAATACATAATAATAATCATTTTATAAAAGGTGCCAAACAAGCATGCAGTGTCATCCACCTCTCCAGGAACGACGAGTCCCATCTCTCAGACAACACATTTAGGACACCGTTAGTACTGCCTCGGAAGCGCTTTAGCAGCGAGGCGCTCCGTTTTCTAATGACTGCGTAGAAATCATCTGTTTGCGCTTGCGCGAACATTGCGGAAGCGCTGCAGAACCGTGGCAACCCTAACAGCATCTCAGCATAAGACTTCGCTGCTCGTCTATCACCAATCTGTATTTCTTGAATGATGTATGCAGCTATAACAACAAATACTAAAACCTGTTTGTCTCGGTAGATATGTTTAGAAATGGTCACGAATCTTCCGGTCTAACCCTTAGCCACAAGCCCTTCTGAAAAAAAAATATTAAAATTAATTCATATTAATAATTTTGAATAATATTTTCATAAAATGTATACTAGTGTACCGCTGTGGCAAATCCTACAATAAAAACAAATAATAATTTTACACTAAAAAATAGTAAAAAAAAAATGCAGGAGATATCGCGTAACAAATACACATAAGGATACATTTGTATCAACAACATCCTCCATTTCTTAAGTCGGGTAACAAACTCGTAGGTGTTAGGGTGCGTCCAAATCTCACGAACCAGCACCGAACGAGCATTACTGTACTGTAATGCTTGCGAGCAGGACGCGAACGTCTGGCGGACGGCGTTATTGACACTATACTAAAGCCAATCTGGAAAGAGAATTAAACGTTATTACTAATTACGCAATTATCAACTTTGACAACATGTATTTAAGTTCATTTTAGAATGACAAATATTACCGACTAGCGGTCGCCCGCAGCTCCGCCCGCGTGGATGTCGGTTATAGCTGCAAAAAGCCTACCCAGGAAAGACACGGTCCCCTATTTTTTTTTCCAAAATAAAATTTAGCCTATGTTACTCGTGGATAATGTAGCTTTCGAATGGTGAAAGAATTTTTAAAATCGGTCCAGTAGTTTTTGAGCCTATTCATTACAAACAAACAAAGTTTTCCTCTTTATAATATTAGTGTAGAAAAGGGCCTAAAAGTAATTTGTATGTGATGGGAACTGAACTATTAGTCATTGAATTAAGGTTCATAATCCCAAAGCACGGTCATTATTTCTTTAAAGTGGCTGATATATAGTGTGTTCGCGGCATGCTCGCGAGCTGTTACTGTAATGCTCGTTTGTCAGATGTGGACGCACCCTTATGTTAAATATTGTAGCATAGCAACACCTTTAGCTTAAATTCGACGGACGCAACCACTTAAATTCTTTTTGTAGATTATAGTAAACATAGTTTTTTATAGTCAGTCACTAGGAGGAAATCGCGAGATATTTTTTGTTTAATTTCTTAGAAGAATGGCAAAAAATACATACATTCATGATTTTGATTGATTTAATATGATATAGATGTATGTACTCATACATTATGTTTTTGTATGACGGTATGTTATTCGTAAGAATGTTTTTTTAACAAATGTACTGACTACAGGTACCTGGCTATTATTAACCGACTTCAAAAAAGGAAGAGGTACTCAATTTGATTTGACGACCTCCGTGGTCGAGTGGCGTACGCACCGGTTTCAAGGTGTCGCTAGCTCTGAGGTCCCGGGTTCGATCCCCGGACGGGTCAATGTAGAAACCAACTTTTCTACATTGTCTCGGGTCTGGGTGTTTGTGCTTTGTGGTACCTTCGTTGTATCTGAATTCCATAACACAAGTTTTAGCTACTTTTTGGGTTCAGAGCAATGTATGTGATGTTGTCCGCATTATTTATTTATTTATAATTAACAATTCAACTGTATTTTTTTTATGTTTGTTACCAGTGTTACCACAGAACTTTTGACTGGGTGAACCGATTTTGATGATTCTTTTTTTTATTTGAAAGCTGGTGCTTCCCATGTGGTCCCATTTTATTTTGGTCCAGTTTTGACAGTGGGATCCATAAGAAATAAATATAAGACATATTTTGAAGTCGGCTTTTTTTTTGTTAGAATTATTAAAATTTTAGGAGGTAAGTTGTATTTTTTTTGTTGAATGTTTACAAAATGATTCATACATACTTACTTACATACCTATTGGCATACTACTTACGTTCTTCAGTTTAAATAAATAACCTCAAACATTTAATATCGAAAAAAAAACTACTTTTACGCGCCATTTTCTTTCGATTAGAAACACAATGAAAACTGTTGGTCTAGTGGTTAGTGACCCTGACTGAGTGACTGCTATACCGGAGGTCGTGGTCATTCCCACCCAGGACAAATCTTTGTGGGATGAGCACGATCATTTGTTCTGTGTCTGGGTGTAATTTATCTATAACATGTATGTATTTGGAAATATATAAGTATGTTTATCAGTTGTCTGGTTACCATAACACAATCTCTGCTTAGTTTGGCATCAGTAGGTATGTCTATTCTGTAAATAATTTCGGTATCGAACTTCACCTGAGTGACAATAAAGCTCAGTTCAAAAGTGAACCCAATTGGCCTTGATTTAGAATTCAAATTCGAGAATACGTACCTATTTGACATCTCACCGCGGATTCCGCTGTCGAGACATGAAAATAATGTTACAGAATAGCACTACAGATAACCGTGTGTGAGATGTCCCGGAATATTATTATTTATTTACGACATCGAATCTTGTCCCTTACGTACACAAATCCGTTAGTACAACCACTAAGCTATTGAGTCAGTTAATAATTAAAACCAAACATATATTAAGCTAATATGTAATTAACCAGAAACCTCGTTTACTTTGAAACACAAAACACATTTTTGACTTAAATAACAAAACAATTTCACTTTTTAATTTTATATTATAATAACACTAGGTTTTTACCGCGACTTTTCCTGTCCGAAACATATATTTAATTAAAATTAAAAATACTTTGATATGCTTAATAGGCAGTCGCTCTGTAACGTACGGTGTTCAGCTGAATCCGGTAAGACTGGAAGCCGAACACAAATAGTTGGGAAAAGGCTCGGCGGATGATGAGTTTAGACTTCAGTTTAAATATCATTGTTCCTTATTTTTATTTTTCTGGCTTATTTACAAACCTAGTTAAAAAAGTGGTCGATTAACTTTAAATCAGACATCACATCGCATATCGACGCGCAATGTGTTTTTTAATTAGACATCATCATCATCATCCACAGCCCTTGTCTTCCCACTGCTGGGCATAGGCCTCCCCTTTTTCGTGCCATTTTCTACGGTCCTGTGCCAGCCTCATCCAGACTCGACCCGAGACTTTAACTATGTCGTCGACCCATCTTGCTCCCGGACGACCGACGCTTCTTTTGCCTTGCCTTGGCCACCATTTTGTCACCGCCTTAGTCCACCTGCCGTCCCTTCGTCTGGCCAAATGGCCTGCCCAGCTCCATTTCAGCCTCATTATTGTGGTACCGACGTCTCGAACTTTGGTTCGTTTTCGGATATCCACATTACGGACTCGGTCTTGAAGTTTGATGCCGAGCATAGCGCGCTCCATGGCTCTCTGTGCTACTTTATTCTTATGCACAGCCTCATGTGTGAGCGTCCATGTAATTAGACATATTAGACATATTATTTTTTATTAGACATCCGCAACGAATCTATGTATGTATAACCAAAAAAGAAACATACAAAAAGATCATGTATCAGATTTTTATAATAAGCTACTCTATACCTAAAAAACAAAATTGACAGTAACCAAATAAATTTCCAATTATTTTTTACATTAATGTAATCAGTTATCGATACCTAACAATACCTTAACGGATCGGATAGGGTTTTCTTAACACCCTGTATATCCATTATACATCTTTATACACAAAATTATCAAAAAAAAGTAGTTTACTTATAAAACAGCTGTTTATATATTATTATACAATTGTGTTCCAATGCAGTTAATACCTACTGAATATATGAAGATATATGTTTAATTATGTACATAATTTGTCTTTACGTATATAAACTTAATGCTGCGATGCTCCGAAAAATATTTTTTAACCTACTTCAAAAAAGAAGGAACTAAGGAAAGGAGGAGGACTGATAAACATACTTATATATTTCTAAATACATACATATTATAGATAAATTACACCCAGACACAGAACAAATGATCGTGCTCATCACACAAACATTTGTCCTGGGTGGGAATCGAACCCACGATCTCCGGTATAGCAGTCGGGGTCACTAACCACTAGACCAACAGGCCAGTCGATCAACAAAGAAAATAGGTTACATTTTGATGAATATTTACCCGAAATTCATGCAATGGAAACCACAGCATAAGTGAGTAGTAATAAATATTTGTACACAGAAAAAAAGTAAGGAAATTAAAAAACAATACTTACACTTGGTTAAACATACATACATACATACATACATACATATAATCACGCCTCTTTCCCTTGTAGGGGTAGGCAGTGACCACTTCTTTCCACTTGCTATGATCCTTACACACTTGTTTCGCTTTGTCCACTTTCATTATTCCCTTCATACATGCTGTTCGGTTTATGGTACTCTTGACCTGGCCTTTTTCATTCACACTCGCCTTATACACTTTTTTAGTCAATCGTTCTTCATTCATTCTCATCTCAGCATACCTTTCTTAATTTTTGTCTCAACATCCATCATCTGACATACTTCATCCACCTTACCATCCATTCCTCCTCTTACATTCAACGTAGCGAAGCGGCTCTCTGTGGGCCACTTTTCGTCGGTTAAACATATGTCGCATAAAATCAATATTTATTTTATCAGAATAAGTACCAATATCTATAAAATACTTATTCGCCTCGCAACGCCTCTAAATAAATATTTAATTTACGTTATAAGGTAGGCATGAACCTCAAGTAGCTAAAGCACTTGTGTTATGGTATCAGGCTATGAAGGTACCACAAACACCCAGTCCCGAGACAATGTAGAAAAGTGTTTTTTTTACTTTATATTCTAATATATATATATTTTTTTTTTTATTCCGGGACAACTCACACTCGGTTATCTGATCCCAAGCTAAGCAGAGCTTGTGTTATGGTAACCAGACAACTGATAAACATACTTATATATTTCTAAATACATACATATTATAGATAAATTACACCCAGACACAGAACAAATGATCGTGCTCATCACACAAACATTTGTCCTGGGTGGGAATCGAACCCACGACCTCCGGTATAGCAATCAGGGTCACTAACCACTAGACCAACAGGCCGTCAAACTTTGACACGTCCAGGTATCGAATCTGGGACCACAGAGCCGGCGACACCTAAAAACCGATGTGTACGCCACTCTACCACGGTTGTCGTCTAGTTGTCAACATAGCTATAATTACCAGGAAATAAATAATATTTCTTTAGATCTATTGTAGTGATAGAATTATGACATGTAATGCTTACAAATTATATAAACTAGCTATCTCCCGCGATTTTGCCTACATGTGTAGGGAATCGCGGCAAAATTATCTATAGTTTGTAGTTCAAACTAACTTACATACCAAATTTTATCAAAATCAGACAGACAGACAAAAAAATCGTAATTTTACATTTTGTCTTTCTAGACAATTAAAAAAATATTACGAAGCCTAGGTAGAAATTACATTTCTACCTAGGTCAGGGAATTTAAGCATTGCCATACAACGTGGCAATGCTGCCAGCCTTTTGGGCACACTCCCAGTCGACAGCGATGTGGATGAATTTTTTGATGCCTTATTTTAGTTCTTAGTTTTATTTAGTTTATAATTTTTCTTATTTATTGTGTAGGCTTAGTTTTTATAATATTGTAAATATTTTAAGTTTATTATCTGATGTAAAAAAACGCATATATCTAGAATGAAATGAATTATATAAATGAATTATAGGCTGAAATTTTAGAAGAAAAGATATCTTAATACTGAATAAATTCTATATTCATATACATCATATTCAGAACATATACATATTATAATATTATGTAGACTAACAGATAAGATATAAGCACTTACTGAAAGATAAAAACTTGCGAAAGATAAAGTGTTTTGTCTCGTTCTGGTATATACGATAGTCATAAGAGGAAAAGAGACAGAAGATTTAGCATACGGAACTAATTAGAATTGTATTTCTTTAGGAAGATATTTTTTATTGTAAATATTTGTGTGGGTCGATCTCGAGAGGCATTTTTTTTCATGTCGGGCTGGATAAACCCATTTTAAATTCGAAAAACGTTTTCAAAATATTTTTTTATACACAGTTCAGTGTCTGATCTACGTGATACAAGGCTAATATTAAGAATAAGATTATTTTAAATATTAAAAAAAAAATCTTAAAGCCTAAAATCCTGATCGCTCTGGGTTGACCCAACTCCCGATTGAATGAAAAAACATTCTTTAACTTTTTAATGAGAAGGTTCATATGAAACAACTTATTTAGATTACATAACAAATAGTTATTCTTCATGGTAGTAAAATATTTTTAGTTATATTAACAATACTTTTGCCACAATTTGAATTTAAAGTCGTGACCGAGCATTTTATCTCATCACTCTGCGCTGAGGTAAAACATCGCGCTCATCCCTAGTTACGCGTTATAGACACTCTATTCCCCTCCCGCGAGGTAACGCTGGTAGTGGTCTAACCGCCGAGGAGGATACCTGTGCGCCACGTTCCCGCGCTCCAACATTACGAAGGTAAGTTTATGATTGTTCTGGATTTGGTTCTCGAATTTTATGATTGCTATGGCACGTTATTTAAATTAAATAGTTAGCTTGCAAAAGTGTTTGTTATGTGAATTAAGTGATCGTTATGATGTTTTTTATGAGAAGTAATGACAACTTTCTACTGCTTTTAAATTCGGCTAAATTTATGATTTTGTGACTTTTTCTGATCGCTATGGCTGTGATTGCTCTGTTCAAAAAGACCAGAGCAATGATATTCTGCATTAATTGTACGTTATAAATCTATTTTAAGTAGTAGTAGCAGACTGCAACAATGACAAATGATGAACTATGCATATAACCTTTAATTTATAACCTTTCCTGGGTTTCTTTAGGTAACCTAAACCCATAAACCGATTTTGACGTATTTACCTACCTTACCTTACGTACCTTATGTACCTCGTTCACATTTAAAGCCGTTGTGGATAGAGATGTTGAAAAATCAATTCTTTCCATTTCCACAAAAGCGGTAGGTGATGACGGCCTACAACTCCAAATGTTTCTTCCCATCTTAGAATATATAGTTCCAGTTATCACCCATATCATTAATTTCTCCCTGACTACAAGTTCCTTTCCTTCCGTCTGGAAAAAAGCCAATATCCTACCGCTTCCTAAAGTCGCCAATCCAACATCCGTATCACAGTATCGTCCCATTTCCATTCTCCCTGTCCTATCCAAGGTCCTTGAGGGCGTTGTTCAAGATCAGCTGTCTAATTACCTTTCCTCTAACAGCCTGCTGAGTCTCAGATTTCGCCCTGGCCATAGTACTGTTACTGCACTTGTTAAAATTACCGACGACATACGACTGGCCATGGAGAGGAAGTTCCTAACAGTCCTGGTACTTTTGGATTTTAGCAGTGCTTCAATTCAGTTGATTTTGACATACTCTTAGGGATCCTCTCTTCCATCAATGTCTCTCCTCCCGCAACGGCTTGGTTTGACTCTTATCTTCGGGGTCACTCGCAGTCTGTTCGTACCAATGAGGTCTCCTCTGAGTGGTGCAAACCTACGACGGGCGTTCCCCAGGGTGGTGTCCTTTCTCCCCTTCTTTTTTCTATATTTATCAATTCTATAACTTCAGTTCTTTCTTCTCAGTACCACCTCTACGCAGACGACTTGCAGTTGTACCGCCACTGTAGCTTTGACAGTATATCCAATGCTATTGCCACCACCAATAATGATCTTAGTAATATCCATTCTTCTTCTTCTTCTTCTTCCTGCCCTTTTCCCAAATTAATTGGGGTCGGCGCACCATGTTTTTTTCCTTCCATTCCACTCTATTAGCTGTCGTACTCTCATTCACTGCTTTTTCATTCATATTATCTCTCACGCAGTCAAGCCACCTTTTTTTCGGCCTTCCTCTTCCCCTCCAGCCCTCCACATTAAAATGCATCACTCTCTTATTCACATGCCTTTCATCCCTCCTCATTACATGCCCATACCAGGCTAGGCGATTCCGTTTCACTTTTTCAGTTACTGGCGCAACTTTCAAACGTCCATCCGTGGGCTAAATCTTTTGGTCTTTTAGTTAATCCTACAAAATCTCAAGCTCTCATTATTGGTGGCAGACATTTTTACAGCCTATTGGATCATCAATCTCTTCCACCTATACTTTATAATTCGGCTCCTATAGCATACTCCAAAATAGCCAAAAATCAGGGTGCATACATGGATTGCCATCTGTCATGGGATACCCATGTCTCTGAGGTAAGTAGGAGGGTCTTTTGCTCGTTTCACTCCCTAAAGCGCCTTCAGAAGTTCCTGCCCTTTCAGACTAAAATCACTCTCGCCCAATCTCTTCTACTACCTCTTCTGGATTGTGCCGATGTATGTTATTTAGATGCAACGGAGGAACTTCTAAATAAACTCGAATGTCTGCAGAATTTGTGCATCCGCTTCATATTTGGTCTTCGGAAGTACGACCACGTGTCGGAATTCCGGGCTAAATTGAAGTGTTTGCCTATTCGGCAACGTCAAGATTCTCATATTATCTGTCTCCTTTACTCAGTTTTGCACAACCCTAAATATCCAGGCTACCTGCGGGAACGCTTTGAATTCCTGGTCCCCACGGGCAAGCCTTGTCGTACTTCTTCTTCTCTTCTCCTTCACACTCCTCTTCACTCCTCTAGTCGTTACGACGAATCGTTTGCTATTCGTGCTGTGCGCCTCTGGAACTCACTTCCACATTCCTTGCGCAATAGGGGCTATTGCGCAAGGAATTAATCGCTGAACGTTTTTAGGAGAACGATAAAAGAACATTTCCTTTCTATTTGAGTTATGTAGTCTATGTATGTCTATATTTAATATATATATTGTATTATATACGTACTATGTGTAGTATTTGTATGTATGTATATTAAAATATGAAAGTTGTACACTTCTATCTTCCTCACCACTTAATAATAATCTCACTATAACTCAAAGGTTTGCCGGAAGAAAACTCAATTTTGAGTTAAGCTCACCTCTGTACATCAACTTTAATTAATATATGTATATTAAATGAAATGTATTTGTGTGCAATAAAGAATTGATTTCAAAAGGTTTTTAATTTTGTCTCATTTACCTAGAAGTGGTTTACGTTTAGTGGTGGTGGTGGTCCAAATAAATGAAACTAAGCCAAAAGTTCATTTTTATAATTATGTTAATTTGTTATTTTAGCAATTATTTTAAATAAAATATTCCGATTTTTGATATACATGTATGACTCTTACATATAATCTTGTTACACGTTCACTGAATATGACTGAAAACGCCTAAATAAATAATATTTTATCAATATATTTATTTTTGTTTCACTGATTTCACCATATATGATCGCTCTGGCACCAATTATGATTGCTCTGGTCGCGAAATTTTTGAAACTTAAATATTTTCATAACTGATTGTGTAAACTGAAGGCCAATAGTAAAAATGTACTATTTGAATATCATTATTTTCAATGAAATACATAATTACCATTAAATATCAATATCTGAAAAGCACCAGAGCGATCACACGAATACGCCCGTTTTGGAGATTGATCCGTAATCATTAACATGAAAACTTAATAAGATTGTTTGAACTGTTTCATGCAAAAAACCTGTCGATTTTTTTCTGTTTTTGTATCCGACAGCCTAATTTTTACCAGTAAAAGGTTATATAAGCTATATAAAACTAAAGCAAAAGTTATTATTGAATTAACCGACTTCAAAAGGTGGTAGTTTTCAATTAGATTTATTGTTTTTTTTTTTTGTATGTTTGTTACGCGATATATTTAGCAATTGTGATAGTTTTTTGGCTTTGATTTATATACATCACAGGTGGTCACACAAAACTATGTAAAATACGGTATTCAGCTGAATCCGGTAAGCTGGCAGCCGGTCCCAACATAGTTGGGAAAAGGCTAGGCAGATGATGATTTCCGTATCTGTGTAATCAGCGATATTCTAATTACCTATCTTGTTAAATATAGATGTGACTCCCTCGTTGGCCTGGTGGTGCTAAGCGCGACTGCTACGCTAGAGGTCTTAGGTCCGATTCCCAAGTCGAATAAGGTGTTATTGGGTTTTTCTATGAAATTCCCAGTAGCAGGTCGGAGTTTGGATTTGTGCCCGGTTAGTGGCAATAGGCTCGCCCCCTATTACATGGGACCTAAACATGCCGGCGAACTGTGGGTGTATTGGTACACCTCTGCCTAACACTTCGGGGAATACAGGCGTGATGGTATGTATCTGTGTAATCAGCCATATTCTAATTACATATCTTAGTAAATATAGATGTAACTATATGATTTTATACTATCCTACGTCAAACTAAGTATGTATTATTGAACTTGACATCATAATTGTATCTCTCATTATCTTCCACATGTGATATCCACGTGCATAACTTGCCACGTGAGGAAAGAGATACAACATATCGTCGTCCCTCTCTCACACACAGTAAATGTATATTGCATCTCGCTTTAATTATCTTTTGTCTCTTTTTAGACGCGTCAAGTTAAGTCGGCTGTATTGTACACGTGCGTTTTGTTTAAGAGCTGTGCTTGTAATTATTGTTTATCGTACTCGCGCTGAGAGAATGCGTTCCTGAAAGGTTGTGGTAGCCAACAGGGCCTCGATTCAGGTGTTTTAAATGCATGTCGGTGGTCGGTCAGTGTACTTGTCTTTGTGCCTAATTTTCGTATTCAGATAAGCCTACAATAAAATCTCATTGAACTCTCGATGATAATGATCGTAATGACCAATTAATGATCGTAATGACAATTAGCAGAATGCCAATTATCGTAAAAGTGACCAACTGAAGTAGGTCATTCAGTCAATTCAAGCAACTCTTAAATAGCTGAATCGAGGCACTGGAAGATATAACTTTAATGTGGCGAACAATTTAAGACGAATTATCTATGACTTCTTTGTTTTGTCCTATAAATGAATATTCTAATATATACCTCGAAAACTGCCTCGTTGGACTAGTGGTTCTAAGCGGGACTGCTACGCTAGAGGTCTTGGGTTCGATTCCCAAGTCGACCAAGGTGTTATTGGGTATTGCTATGAAATTCTCAGTAGCAGGTCGGAGTTTGGATTTGTGCCCGGTTATTGGCAATAGGATCGCCCCCTATTACATGGGACCTAAACATACCGGCGAACTGTGGGTGTACATTAGATTTATAAATATATTTACTTTCATCTTAAGAACTATTATGACAGTAAAAAAAATATAATGGAATGGATAAAAACACTTACCTACAATGACACAGAAACACTTTTAGAATAGGTACTCACTCATATATTCCCTGACACTCATCCAATCTCACTTACACTTACACCTACACACTATACTCAACCTCACTCACACACATACACTCACACATACTCACAAGCACTCTTCACAGACCCTAGATTTATTTTAATTTAAGTCTTAGTGTTAAAAATATTTATACATATATCCTGTTTGCCTTCATACACGTGTTGTTGCGAAAGAGCGGATTCCCCTAACACAGGCATTACCTGCCTAAAAGGGGAATCCAATCATAATATTGTTAAAATTTTAAAAATTATGTACCAATAAACTATTTTTATTTTTATTTATTATTACATTGGTACACCTCGGCCTAACCCTTCGGGGATACAGGCGTGATGGTATTTTATGTTATGTTATGCTAATATACCTAGGGTTACTTATTTCCCCTTACTAGTCCAGACCAAATGACATGTGTCATGAAAGCGCATTTTCACATCCTCGTATTTAGATTTTTGTATGATTGGGTGTCAACACAATGAGAAATTTTAAAAACTAAATATGCCATCCCGAAAGTCTTTCACTGACCATCATTTGCCTAAAAAATACCGCATCAAAATCGGTCATTTCGTTTAGGCGCTATGATGCTACAGACCGGTAGAGGGACAGAAACATATACTTAACAGTCCTAATTTGTGTTTAAGTTTAAAAACTAAATTTAAAAAGTTATGTTTTTTATGCCTAAATGCGATTAAATTGAATACTACACCAAAATTAATTTAAATTCAATAAAAAACTTGTCATAAATTAAATTTACTACTGCGAAACATCTACAAAAAATGGCGTCGCTATTTGACGACCAATTCATAATTCGTTTGACAAATACGTTATGTAAATTACAAGGAACTGTAGGTATATATATACTTATATTAATATTTCAGTCGCGTACAATATCATAAAACTACTGAGTTAAACGTTAAAAACGTTATTATATCTCGGTATGTTTAAGAGTGCTCACCCATCCAATAGTGGACCGCAGGAAGCGATGCTTAACTTTGAACATTCGAGGAGGGAACGATAAAAAGAGAGAGATGATGAGATGTTGTATATATTTATCTTATATAAGGTGCTATAAAAATATCTGCCACGGCTTTAATGGGAGGTAGTATTGTGTTTATAGATTACAATAGTGAAGAACTTTCGTACCCCGGAACAGTTAATTAAATTTTAGAAAATAAAATTGTTAAATTAACATTGACTCTATTCTGCGTAACGTGGTTCACAAATTACGTGAATTCGGTGCGGAGCGGCAACAGCTTAGGACACGGGATGGTTTTATACTAATAAATCAATTCAAATTTATGCGTTATTTCTTTGTATGAAAAAAAATATGATAAATAATCAATAATTTATCTATACTATTGTAATCTATAAACACAATACTACCTCCCATTAAAGCCGTGGCAGATGTTTTTATAGCACCTTATATATAAAATTCTCGTGTCACAATGTTGGTAACCATACTCCTCCGAAACGGCTTGTCCGATTTTCATGAAATTTTATATGCATATTCAGTAGGTCTGGGAATCGGCTACCTATCTATTTTTCATACCCCTAAGTGGTAGTAGGTAGGTAGTAGATAGGTAGTAGGCAGGTGCTAGGTAGAAAAAATTGCATTGCAACGCATGCCGGGTACAGCTAGTTTACTATATAAAATCCATAGTTAATTCTAAGTAATAATAAATGTGAACTAAGCTCTATCTGTTTGTACGCTTTCACGGAAACCGCTGAATAGATTTTGATGTAACTTGGTATGAGATCCCGTGTGACTTAACTCCCGAGAAAGGTAATGGGTAGCTTTCCCGGATAAACCCCTGAACAGATATTAATGAAACTTGATATGAGATTACATAGGTACCGAGAAAGGATACAGCCAACTAGCTGATTTTGCGATAGCTATTTTATAGGGCAAAAGTCAGTATTCAACAAATCTACAACTCATTTGTTACAAGAATAACAAAGTAATGTAATTATATTATTACCATAATTACTGTGTTACCCAGTAAATGTGTTGTGAAGGTCAGATAGGCAGTCGCTCTGTAACATACTGGTGATCAGCTGTCAAATGTTTGACAATATAACGCGTAAAATGTAAAAAAAATTTATCAAACTGAATTTTTTTTAGTCGGTAAAAAAGGTCTTTCTGATAATTTCCACCAATCCAGCAAGTAGCTTGTATCTTATTGGGGGAAACTGTTAGAAAGACCTTATACGAACTTATTTTTTTACTCGAAACCCTTTATTTGAAAATGTTGGTATTTAGGTATTAATTTATTTAGAATATGGAGGACTTACAGCTAATAAAAACAAACAAAAATACAAAACGTAGTTACCAGACAGCCAACATTACTGGGGCCCGAGTCCGCTATTTTAAGTCAGTGAGTGGTGGGTAAATAAACGTTCCAGTGTACTTGTTTTTGTGCCTAATTTTCGTATTCAGATAAGCTTACAATGAGCAGTCAGTGGCAATCCTACAATGACAATAGTGGCAAGTAGGTGTACATTTGTCATCAAAATAAAATCGTCTGAATACGAAAATTAGGTACCCACTGGAACGTTCATTAACCTGCCACTCACTGACTTAAAATAGCGGACTGGGGCCCCAGTATGGTTACCCATCCTCAGACTAACCGCGACGATCGCGGCTTAACCTTAACGAGTCTACGGTTTGTATTTAAAAAAGTATAAAGTCAATAATCAACATGAACGTTATGTTAGTATTATACAATATTGATTTCTCTATAAATAACTTCATAATGTCAAGGACAAAATCATTTAAATATTCATACGGTATTGATTTGAATGACTGAATAGTACCTATTCTCTATCATTAAATTGTTTACTACTCTAGTTTTAAAGAAAGTATATAATAAATAGTAATATTTGACCTAGATTCCAAAAATTGGGATCTAAAATAGCCCGCAATGAGCAAGCGTGGTGATCGATGCTCGTGCCTTGTCTATATGGGAAGAGGCCTGTGCCCAGCAGTGGGACGTTTATAGGCTGGAATTATTATTATTAATAATATTTGACCCGTTGTCGAGTTGCTTACACCCCATTTGTCAAGGTGTCGCTAGTTCTGATGTCCCAGGTGTCACCCCCGGACGGGTGTATATAGAAAACATACTTTTCTACATTGCCTCGGGTCTGAGATTGTGGTAACTTCGTTGTCTCTGATTCCATAACAAAAGTGCTGTAGCTACTTACTTTGGGTTCAGAGTAATGTATGCGATGTTATATTTTTTTTAGCCTATTTAAGATGCCACTGTTGAGCAAAGGCCTCCCTTTCTTCTTCCAAACCTCTATTTTTCCGCGATTTATGTCCACGTGCGCCCCGCATAACTGACTAGATCATCACACCACCTTCGCTGAGGTCACATTTAATTATTATTTTTTATTTTTTTAAGTGTCATATTAATCCTCTCAAACAGAGAACGTGCAATAATCCAAGTTTCCATACGAGATGTACCTCAACTTTCGAGTTTTTTACATTTAAGTACTACATACAATTAACTACCTATCATCAATTTATTTAAGTGAGCAGAAAATAGTACCTACAACTCAAAATCTACACAGCGTGTCGACCAATGACTTACTTATTTGGGGACAAATAAAAATGCGCCTGTACATAACATTATTTTTGTCTCTTTCACACACCTGTCAAATTACATGTGTAAGAAAAAGAGAGGAATAAATTCTCATCCATATTCAGAAATAAGAAGAAAATATTAAATAAGTATTCAATTCGTGATTTAAAAAGAAATGAGACTTGCCGCCATTTTAACTGTCAAAACGAAAAACTATTTCTCAAAACGTATATACCAAAACTTATTTGTTATACCAAAACTTAAGTGTTAAAAAGTTGTATGCAATTTACTTTTTATTAATTGCAAGTTAAAATAATGGGTACACTTGCATTTGCATTCAATTCAAGTTTCAATAATATTATTAAGTACCTAATAGTTGACAGATAAGGGTCATTGACGTTCTGTCAACTTCTTCCATAAATTCAGATTATGGAAACAATTGAATAAGAGCGTAAGGCGTAGGTATTAAACTTATGACGTAAACTGTCATCAACAAAAAAAGTTTGTCAATAATAACTAGATAATTCAGAAATGAGTTATTAATTGATTATAAAAACACACAACATATTATTTTTATCTTTTATCTCAAAATTCAAGCAATAGAAAATAAAATAATTTATTTTTTTGATTGTATAAAAATTAGGTTTTTCCATTTTAGGTTACCTATGTTATTAAAATTATTGATGATTAATGACTTTGCCTTGTGTAGGATATAATGACTCGTGTTATTATAATATTAATTGATAGTCATTAGTTAGGTTTTTAATCGCCTTCAAATAGGACAAGATTCTCTATGTTTATCTAGTTATAGATAATTTAGTTTATGTGTTTAACGGTATTTTCGTCGATTTAAGACAATTATGATAATTATTCACATATTCTTAGATACCTACTATTCACTTATAACAATAATAATAACCTTTATTTTCAGGCGACTAAGGCCCATAGATATATACCTTATAAACTAACATACATATTTTATAAATACATTTTGTGTTAGTATATAGACTTAAACATATGTTAGTAAACACTTCCTTATGTGCGTTCAAGTGGTATCTGTCCGCGATACTTATGATGAGAAATGTATGTAATTAAATAATAACGTACAGCCCGCGCCAAACTTTGTGACCGCCCTGAAGTTAGGCTCATTGCATTGCGCAGGACACAAAAATCAGGTATTAGCGGGACGCACAAGAGCTTTTTTCTCACATTTTTAATAAGTATTAAAAATGTGAGAAAAACGAACATTGTTAGGTTGATTACGTATTGTCCACTCGTCTGTATCATGCGCTAGTTTGGACTTGCGACTATATTCAAAGCGGTCAAGAAGTTTGGCGAGGGCTGTATTAGGTATCAGTTAGGTATCAACTTGGAAATCTTTAAATAAGTTTTACTTTGAGTAGGTTTTTCTAACTTTTAGTCACTTGCATATTAATCTTTTGGTAAGTTTTCTTTAATTATAAGAAATAATTTGTTTTAATATAATTTACATTATTAAATATTTAAAGAACTTAACAATAATTTTGACACAATGGTTAGATTTTTGAAGGTTAAATATTTATTTTCAAAATGGCTACCGCGTATAGTCAGACATTCTGTAGTTCGCTAGATTTTTATGGATTTGTTAACAGTTCACATTCACACATCAGTGTGAAATAATCGTGGAATATACTCAGGAAAACATACAATATTAAGTGTATAGGTATACCTATTTACTACTGAGTGGGTACAAAGTTCGCAATATTGATCGTCTAAAAAATATTAAGACCTTTTTTTAGGTTATATTAACTGTTTTTCTAGTTCAATATTACTTCCGGGCCTCGGAGAACATGTTAAGTCTATGGTTGTATTATATAGTGTATTATCTATGGTCTATGGCCTTGGCTGTCATAAGTTGATCTTTGATTTCATAATCATAAAATTTTGACAACCAGTCTTACAAAGGAGTACTGTGTTACCCAGTAAATGTGTTGTGGAGGTCAGATAGACAGTCCCTCTGTAACATACGGTATTCAGCTGATTTCAACGTAATGATGAATATTAGCAAAGGCAAACTTTATAAAGTTTTACATACTAATGCATACAAATTTTATTAACGGACTTACAGGAAATAAAAACGTCTACTTTCACCAATCACAAGCCAGTAGCTTGTCCCTCATTGGTGAAAAATGATAGATACACTTAATGCGACACTAGCGATCCTATCGGAATTTTCGGTAACCATTATTCTTTACGTTGTCATCTTTCAAATACTTTACAAATGACTTGCATCTATAATAATATGTTACGACAACATCCATACTGATAGTAAGTAGGTACGTAGATAGATAATAAAAAAGTTGAAGTTTGCTCGCAAACACATTGACAACAATTGTAATCTACAATAAATACTTCAAATGAAACAAACAGAATTGTTTATTTATACTATCTATTTATTTTGTATATGTATTACGTAATAGTTAATCTCTTTCATAATAATATCAAATCTTGTGAAAAATACAGTAAAATAAGCATTCACACTTCTTATTTCGTGTCAATGATTATTTTTATTATTTAGCTAGAATACTCTATAGTCTCTGAATTTGGACATATCATAAAGGGCCATCCGATCCTTAACTAGGCAGGCTGTACTGATAAATAGAGGGATTTTTATTTTTTCAATTGCTAAGATTTCCTCTGTAACTTAAAATTTACTGTTTTAATTTGTATTTACTAAACTTAATTTAGCGTCGAACTTACATAATTGAATAACAGCACTTTTAATATTATTGAACTTATGACGATTTTATTACCAGTAAGCACCAATTAATATATTGTATTATGGATTCAGTAGATAAAGTTTTTGACAGGTAAATTGGCGCCAAAACTTCCATTATCCTATCCTTATTTTTAATCTGCGTTGTAACATTCGTAACCTAGCAACTCGCAGTCTGCCACAATCTAACAAAAAAGTATAGTTACATAAAATTAGCATGTAGTTGAGGTCAATTTGCCGTTATATCAACAAACATATTAACCTATTATACCTATGAAGGTAATTTTATTACATCTGTGGTTACTGTGGTTATTTTACATGATATAAACTGAGTAAATAAACTCGAAAGTTACGCCCGGTTTCTGAATCGTTGATCAACACAAAAATTAGGTAATCAATTGTCAAATCTCATTTTAAGCGCTGTGATTGGCTGTTAGTATTTTGATCAACCAATCACAGTCGTGATCAGTTAATTTGACCACAGATTAAGTTAACCTGCCTTTCGGAAACCGGGGGTTACTCTGGCTAGGCACCTGCTTTACAGCTTTTACTAATATTCTATTGAAGAGTTTTTTATGAAATTATACAATGTGTGAATGAGACTTGAACATTAATATTATTGAAGAATCATTCTAGAATCATTGTGAATTTTCCTTCACATCATTGTGAATTCTGAATACGAAAATTAGGCACAATAACAAGTACACTGGGACGTTTATTAACCCGCCACTCACTGACTTAAAATAGCGGCATCGGGCCCCTGTGCATGTACAGTCACGAGCAAAAATTTGTGTAAGTACACATTGCGAAAATGTCAAAAAAAAGCAAGATTTTTGTTGAAACGCGAACAGAAAATATTTCCATTTGGTTTTGAGAAATTTCTGTATAACACACGTTTTACAATACTAATATTGAATTGAATAGAAAATCAATAAAAAATTGCTTCGTGTATATATAATATTTTTGCTCGCGACTGTACGTATAAGTAGGTAGTTATCTAGTTTAAACACTGTTTTTGATAGCCATAAAGTAATTGACGTGTCTATAAACACATTACGCCATTGATACACAGACTATACATCGTTAGTACGAACAGGGCCTAGATTCAGCTATTTAAGAGTTGCTTGAATTGACCGAATGGCCTGCTTAATTTGGTCATTTTTACGATAATTGGCATTCTGCTAACTGTCATTGCGATCATTAATTGGTCATTACGATCATTAATTGGTCATTACGATCATTCTCTTCGAGAGTTCAATAAGATTTTATTGTAGGCTTATCTGAATACGAAAATTGGGCACAATGACAAGTACACTGACCGACCACTGACAAGCTAAATCGCGGCCTTGACAATAATGTAATGTCCCATACTAGTGACGGTATAAGTCAAAGAATGAATGTAGCTTAAAAAATGGCACAGTTATACGCGTAAAGCCAAAAAGTAATTTAAATAATGCTGCAAGTAAATAAACCAAAGGTTATCTAATGTCTAATTTTGTATCTTTATCTAGATTTTTTGTAATGATAAGCACGCAGACAAACTCATTGCCAGTCACGGCTAGCAATAAGTATATTGAAGACTATGAGTTTATATAGATACTGAATATACATTGATTTTAGTTTACACGGATACAAGTATTGAATGACGAGACAAAAATACGCACTTTGTGAATCTGATAACAAAGTTTTTATCATAGTACGAACTCTAATAATTATGTAACGTTCGGAAATATCTACTTGCAGAATATACTGAGTCATACGATGATCTAAGCAGAAATAATTGTAATCGGGGTATTTATAGGACGTCAATACGTGATTAGTCTATTATTTATTACAACGCCATCTATTGTTGAATAGCTAGAACTCTATACCTAAGTTCTGTGTAATCTGTGGGCTCTTCCCGCCTTTTTTGCTGTCAATGTCAAAATTTGAAAATGATTTTTATAATCATTGGTCTAGTTTATGAGTTTATGAAGATTTTTAATTGTATCGTAAAAAAAGACTATAGAAAAAAAATATCTTTACCAGATTTTGTTATAAGTAAAGTATAATCAATCACGAATGATTTTACGCTGAAATTACACAGAAATACAGCGTAAAAACCTGATATTATTATTATCTCCAAAATTTCGAATAATAAAATGCGTAGGTAAAATAATAAATGAATACATAACAAAATATTTAATAACGATAGCATTATGATTTTTCGATCGCCATCGCTCGCCAAATCTGGCCAGTATCTAATCGGTTCTGATAAAACTCGATAAAAACAGTGTACAGTACTATTTTAGCAAGATAGACCTCACAAATATTTATACAAATATAAAAAAAAACATGATTTCACGTTCCAACCTGTTTTGTACCTACACTTAGATAAGTGACGCATTAAGACAAGTTTTGCTTAACAGTTAACACGCAGTTAAAAATAATATTGTTTTTGATTCATGTTATCACAAACCATTTTTATGTAACAACAAACAAATGTTGATTGTTTTGTCAATTAATTCAGCCAGCCAAGTGATGTTTCTACGACCTTTAGGCTACGGCTAAACCGCCGCGGATTGTAACTGCCTGATTTTGCGAGTAAAGGAAACTAATGGAAGCGGCCCCACTGACGATCATTTTCCGCGACAGATTTTTAATCGTATTGTGTGCGTTTCGGGCGGTTTCGCGGTTTACCGCTTGAGGAAAAAAACCGTAGTGCGGCCTTAGCCTTACTGATGAAAGCAATCGCTTAAATGATGTAAAATGTATGGACATGTCACATGACATTTAGTTTCGATAAGTCACGTGACTTACGGCCGGGTTTCTGAAAGGCTGATCAACGTCATGTCGTCAAATCAACTGATCGCGACTGTCATTGGTTGACCAAAAGACTAAAAACCAATCGTGGCCCTTAACATGAGATTAAATTACAAATTTTTGAGTTGAATTATCATTTGTTTGCGTTAGATCTCATAATAAATGCAGGTGGTCTAGCAAAAGATAAGTTAGTTACCTCATTCGTTATAGTATTTGACGTTTAGAAGACTTTCGCCCTGTCACGGTCCTTGAAAATTAGGCATAAATGCAATCTCAAGGCAAGTGTCATGAAACTAAGGGCAATGAAGACAATTAATTAAAAATTTATTAGCACAGAGACGCACAATATAATATACTGAATGTTGAAATAAATATGGACAACATCACATACCTACATCGCTCTAAACCCAAAGTGAGTTGCTAAAAACTGGGTTATGTACCTATCAGAAACAGCGAAGGCACCACACAATTTTCCCTCTATCCAATTGTTATGTCTACAAGCGTTAGCACTGATTTAATCGCTCAAATTTACGGAAGTCTAAGTCACGTGACATATTGAAATGAAATGTCATACAATTTAGTCTCATTTCTCCCAATAGCTAATCGCTATAGGGAGTTATCAAACAAATAGTCAAGTGTCAACGAAAGAGCTAGATGGGTGGGTGTACCTAAATGTCAGTGACTTCGCTATGTCATTTCGCTATGTCTACATATTTTTGCTCGCGACTATACTTCACATTTATCAGTATTCTGGCCACCCTTGAAATTGATGTTTGTTCTGTTATCAGTCAATCCGTATCGCATCGCAAACGCACCTTCATGATTGGACTAACACGTAGGTTGATAAGCATAATTATAATCTTTGGTGGATCCGGAAATGTGAAGACCTTATATTAATGACAAAACATGAAACTGCAGTTGCCATAAGTAATCTTTATTAATTATTTAATTAACACTTGGTGTATGAGGTATCACAAAAAAAAAACTGTTTTTTTAAATTCGATTTACATCAAATTTGCCGGTGAGCATTGCGGAACGAACACTAAAAAAAATACATAAATTCGAATAGAGAACCTCTTTTGACAGACGATTGAAAATGAGAGACAGCGTGCTAGGGAGTTTGTTGCGCCGTTTTTCCTACAGACAGAGCCAGCCAGAGCACAGAAGCGGTTAAAGGTCAACGAAGCTGCTGTCTGACACGTTGACTGTCAAAAAGTATGACTTAGTTGCCCAATTTGAAATACCTAATACATTTCGATCCCAATAAAACATTTAAGTATTAAATTATAATGATTAAACTTAAAATATTTACAATAATATAAAAACTAAGCCTACACAATAAATAAGAAAAATTATGAACTAAATAAAACTAAGAACTAAAATAAGGCATCAAAAAATTGATCCACATCGCTGTTGACTGGGAGTGTGCCCAAAAGGCTGGTAGCATTGCCACGTTGTATGGCAATGCTTATTCCGGTGCCTTCGCTGTTTCTGATACATAACCCAGTTTTTAGCTACTTACTTTGGGTTTAGAGCAATGTATGTGATGTTGTCCATATTTAATGCGATCCCAATTAAATTAATAGTCCAAGACAATGCTAGAATAATGTGAAAGCTAAACCATAGCTTTTCTTGGACGTCATGGAATTTCTTGCCGGTTCTTCTCCATAGGAAAGATAGTTGGAACCTGCAACTAGAGTCAGTAATTTAACGTTTTAAAATAGCTTTAAAATGCCTACTTGAAATTTAATTAGTAAATATTGATTTTGATTTTGAACCTTCCAACAACTGCTTAGCTGCTAACTCAAAATTTGTAGTTGTGTGCCTTTTCACCCGACTGCAACGAAGCTAAAAGTGGAAACTTCCATATTCTAAATATATACACAAAGATTTGTCAGTGAAGGCTGATAAGATGATTAAATACTTCAAAATTAATCTAAACTAGAAATCAAATGAGTTATCGTTAATGATTTACGTCTGATGATTAGGATTTTGAGCCTTGTGTGTAAGGTTATCAAACCAGTGGAAAATATTTTATTTTATAAATAGCTACTGTTGCTTAGATTTTCTTAATGACGATAGGAGATAAATCTTCGAGTGTGCATGCCTAGATTGCACTCAAAGGTCTTTTTTCTTGTTTTTATTCCAAAGCTACTTTTAGGTCGTAGGTTTTATATTTCCCTGTCACTTAACGCCACAACTTTCATTTTTTTTACAAAAGCATGACATTATTAACTCCTGAACTTTCATCTCAATTTACAATAATATACGAACTTAACTACATAGGTACTTATTATTTTTTGCCATAGATTTGGTGCTTTCAAACCTAGTGATCTACCCCATTGCCGTGGTGACCTTTCCTGGGCTATCCGAGCAGTCATTCCACGCAAGATACCTTCCACATATTTATCAAACCTATCTTTTACAGATAACAAGCCCAACTCTACTGCTACACCATCAAGATGCTGCTGGATGAGGTAATGCCGACGATGCGGAGCCTGAGTCCTGACCCCGAGGATGTGGCAGCCGTCTCCAAGAAGTATAACAACATACAGGTATGTACACCTAAGTAATTGTCATAGAAACTGCATTCAGTTTGTATGGGAAAAAAATGTTCCTGACGTTTGGTCCTTTAAGGAACGGTTCATATCTGACGAAATATCCGTCGTGTATTATCGGTCGCGTAACGCCGGAACAGAGAAATATAAAGGGTGTTAAAAAAAGAAGAAAAAACAAGATTATTTTCTTTAATTTTACAATAATAACAGTTTATCTTACGTAAGTAGTATTTTTATAATAAACCATTCAACCTTTGATACGTTAGTGCGATATAAACCGACCCTAAGCCAATGATGTTTTAATATATGACGCATATCAATACTACAAGACGTTTTAAAAGTTATTCCGATGTTCGTCTGTCATTATGTGAGTAAATAAAACAGATCATTACCTAGAAAGTGATATAAATGGTTGAAACTACACCAGTTACTTCCTTCCTTTTGCGATGTCTACCTCATTTTTGTATACATGACATAGTTTTAAGCATGTAAAAATACAAATATATACTTTGATCATAAAAGTTTCGAGATACTTACAACTTCCATATAGCGATCAAGGAGGTTCTGGTTTCAAGCTCAATTGAAACAATTTTTAGTAACATTTGAAAGTGCCCGAATAGAGACATCTTGACGGGCCTGTTGGTCTAGTGGTTAGTGACCCTGACTGCTATACCGGAGGTCGTGGGTTCGATTCCCACCCAGGACAAATGTTTGTGTGATGAGCACGATCATTTGTTCTGGTTGTCTGGGTGTAATTTATCTATAATATGTATGTATTTAGAAATATATAAGTATGTTTATCAGTTGTCTGGTTACCATAACACAAGCTCTGCTTAGCTTGGGATCAGATAACCGTGTGTGAGTTGTCCCGGAATATTATTATTATTATAAAAAGTGCCCGAATAGAGACATCTTCAAATAAGTATTTTGATTTTGATCACCTATACATTAATTGCGTCTCAGTTCTGTATTTTTTATTATAGTACATCCATCTTAATGTTTTTATAACTTTAATCATTATTCTTTCGGCATTCCTAAAGCAATCTTTGTTTTGTCTACATTGGTGTAAAACAAAAAATAACATCATCTTTACATTCAGTCGATATCAATATTTAATGTGGTAGTTACGTCGCGAATGTCATTGAACTTTCCCGGACCTCCTAATAAAAAAAAAACTATTTTCTTGAATTTATGTACTGTAGAAAATACAGTTGAATAATTCAGGATAATGTTTTTTACAGCTAATCTTAAAGTTCATGATCTCCCGAGCCTTTTCCCAACTATGTTGGGGTCGGCTACCAGTCTTACCGGATTCAGCTGAATACCGTATTTTACATGGAGCGACTACCTATCTGACCTCCACAACCCATTTTACTGGGGAACACAGTATCCCATAGTAAGACTGGTAATGTTTTTTACAACTAATCTTAAAGTTATGACTCAATTAAGGAGAAAGAAGTATTTGTTAAGACTGTTTGCAACGCACTAAGTCGAGGTCGGAACCCCGCAGGGGGTGCCCTTAGTGGACGTTGCTGACGTAGTTCGTTTTCCCTATTGCTCTGGCTGGAGGCCTTAAGGTCCTCGCCAAAAGTGTGGTGACGTAGTCAAAGCCTGAGTCTAACGGCATAGATCTTTAAAAATATATCAAAAAGTTTTTATAATTATACAGGGTGTTAAGATATCGATACCTAACAACACCTTCACGGATCGGACAGGGTTTTCTTAACACCTTGATTAGAATAAAACTGAAGATTATTTGACCGGAACATACTTAGTCAGTATATAGGTTTATCCCATTCATAGCAATATTATGTAACGGGAATTAGCGCGTACATGCTTATACCTTTGAGGGCTTGATTATTTCATTCATCTGTCAACTCACTCAATCAACTAAATATACGATATATCAAATATAAAAATGACAAATCAAAAGAGGTTTATCTGAATAACGTTTTAAATAATGACCCCAAGTTATTTTTTATCTACATATAGTCAGGGGCAATTTACAAAAAAGTTAAGGCCCATGTAATCAAAGCAATTAAGAACACTTGTAGGTACTGTATTATATGTTTTTTGTACGTTTTCTCATACTTAAGATTTAAAATGATGTTTTGCAAAAAAATACATAGATTATTACGGGAAGATATTTTGAAGTTTTACTTATGATACATACTGATGGAAATGGCGTGTTTACAGATTAGATACATATTTTGTTATTTAAAGTGCTACAACATAAAACCTAAAGGATTATAATATAAATGTAAAAATTTGGGCGATTACCTACTTTACATCAGCATTATTAAATTATTAATTTCAGTTCACAAAAAAAAATGCTAAGCTATTATTATGAATTAAACTTAAAATATTTAAAATAATATTAAAACTAAGCCTACACTTTAGCTAAAATATAAAAAATTGCATAAAAAAAAGAAAACGTTTGAAGTAAGTATTAGATATTAAAATAAATTATGCTAGTAGTTCCGATTTTTTTACCCTATTTTTTTCTTTAGCTTTTATTTACTTGGAAAACTAAAAAAAAAGTAAATAAAAATCTTTGTTTCTCATTTCACACGCAGCTCTCAAAATGTCAAAAATCATTTACTTATTTATTCAACAATTATTTCAAATGACAGCCATAATTATGACGTCAGTTTACATTCAGCTTTAAACGCATGAATTGCATTGCAGGATGTTAGCCGCCAATATGATTAAATACTAGTTCTGTTGTAATAATAGTTCAAAGATCGTGAATAAATCACAAGCTCGCCGCGTGAGCGGTCAAAGGTCTGACTTCATTATAGTGGATACCGATAGCAGTGGTCGTAAACCTTTATCTGATTGTAATGACAGTTAAGTTATTTTGACAGTAGGATTTTTACTGTTATTTATCTGTGACAGTTGTAAGGAAAAAGAATGAAAAAGTATAAGGAACAAATTGGCGAAAACTGCAGTTAAATTTCAATTAAAAGAGTACTGTAGAAAAAGACTATGTAAAATACGGTATTTAGCTGAATCAGGTGTGATGGGAAGTCGACCCCAAACATAAATTGGGAAAAAGCTACGCAGAAAAGAAAAGTTAGAGAGGTACCAATAAGGCTCGCCCCCTATTACATGGGACCTAAACATACCGGCGAACTGTGGGTGTACATTGGTACACCTCTGCCTAACCCTTCGGGGATACAGGCGTGATGGTATGTTATGGTACCAATAAGTAGCTAAAACGTTCTCACATATAGGTTACATTCCATTTAAAAAATCTAATACATTTAAAGTATAATTAATTGCTCAAGCATGTAGGACATTGGCGGGTTGTCGTTTATTGTGGCGTTCTAGGGGGGAGGCCTTTGTTCAGCAGTGGTCGTCTTCCGGCTGATGATGATGATGATGATGATAGGACATTAAAAAACATCGTACCTGTATTAGATAGATTAATTATTATATAACATATTTAGAAACATACACCGAAGGTTGTAAACCACTCGCAAATAATTACGGAACAAGGAATTAAAAATAACCTATACTTAAACGTAACGCAAAAAATGCGCGGTTTTTTTTTTCACTTAGTAGTGGTAGTGGGGCAGTGTCAGCAAATAGGTTACATGTATTATTATTATTATCAGGAAATAGTTATAATTCCGAGTGCATATGTAATTAAAATGTAAACAAAATTTTTTGACCTTAGGAAATTGGGTACTTAAAATAATTTACTACAAAAAAAAAAAAAAAAGGAACTTACTTGAATGAAATTTATATATGACAATCTCTTTTACCCTAGGGAGAAAATGAAATTAATCTTAAATTGTCGGAAATATTGCGTAAGGAAAAAAACTTTTTTAAGTCGGTTCAAAAATAGTAGAACAAGGGGTTTTTGGGCTTATCCGATTTTAATATAGTTAAACTTTGACACTTGACAGGCCATCATTTTATTATGTAAACTAATTGAACAAGCTTCATTAGAACCGACTTATCTTAATTTTATTTTTAACTGTGACGTGACTTACTTACAAAATCACAAGTCATCTTTAAATCATATTTATAATTAAACTAGTTTTATTAGACGACACTATATAAGTAAATAAACCATAAACTAACGATGACAATGTAAGAATATCAAAGTTTATTACATTTTCCTTAAGGTACAAAAAAAGAAAAAAAATCGGACATACAAACCACCATATTGGTTTTGCCTTTTAAGATGAAAAAAAAACATGTAATATCTATTTCTGTTACCTTGAGATATCTAACATGGGATTATAAACACGCAAACGCTAATTAAAATTTTACAAACATAAATTTGCAGTCCAAGATGGCGCCAAAATAGCTGTCATTTTTACGTTTATCGCGTTTCGTTTTATCTTAGTTCCAATTTTAGCCACCGCATAGATAAATTTGTCGTGCCGTAGTTTTTACATTCCGGATCCAAACATGATGTTATGAACATGATGTATCAATCATAATAAAATATTGCGCAATTCTGTCTTGAGTTTGACGTTTTCTGTTTACAATATGTAATTCTAGATGGCGTTGTTATAAACAATGTGTTTAATGCGTAAATTACTTTTATATGTACCTTAATTACGTAGTTACATTTTATTATGCCCTATTCACATTATAAAAGTATATTTATGTATTCAGTACATTAGATGGCAATGTACTCTACGCATCGTATGCAAATAAAATAATTGATATTCCTATTGTTACTTATTCAAACTTTTTATTGTATTGTGAATAATTAATACTAAGTAATTACAAAACAAAGCATTCAGACACAGTTAGGTCTTTCAGGCTCTAAATACCTAGTCATAAAAAATGAGTTTAGTTTTCCTATTTGTTTTAACTTGAAGAAGGGTTGGGCCATCTAGTGTTAAAAAGCTGATTTAAACAACTGATGTCGCTATTCCCCATTAGATGGCGCTGTTGTGAACAATGTTGCTCGTCCTAATTAGATATTTAGCAAAATCTGTGAAAAACTATCTTTATTTATCATAGCTTTATTCTATCAAATATTTACCTTCTTACAGTACAAAAGTACAAATAGGTAACCTTTTGTAATCGTACGGATGTTATCTGTTTAGTGCCTCTCTTTCTATTAAATAGCTACGTCCTTATCTAATTGCGTGCATGACGTGTTTTTCACGCTGTGTCGGCCGTGTTCAAGTCACTGAAGTCAGTCACAAATCGTTTCCGACGTCGTATGATCTTGTTATTTGATGTTATATTATCAAATATTAATACAAATTACTTTCGTATTATATTCCCAAGTGTTTTCACATACGTAAATGTAATTTTAGTGCGGACTTCTAACAGTTTTTAGTGTATTACGTCAGTGTAACATAGTGATAAGTGGAACGTGAAAAAAAAACAATTTAACTTGCAGTTTTCCAAGTGCTTTTACCTGTTTTCGTGGATAATCTTCCGTTATTAGAGTTAGCGGAGCGTAACACACCTTTACTGCTGCAGTCTTTGTGTATAAAATACTTACTTACATATTTTTAACCAGATCGAAACTTCACCTTTTGAGGTTACAACTTTTTTTTATTCGGGAACAATAAACAATTAAACACACTTTTACTTCTAAATACGCTACTTTAAAAAAAGAACTAGATGTTTTTTCTAGTCTGTGATAAGCATAACAAACAAGAATGGTTCGGAACATTCTTATCAGATTCCTATTGAGTCAACTACACAATAATTTTCGTTTATAATATGAGTCATGTATTTTTAATTACTTCGTTAAGTAACATAAAAATACTCACCATTTATTTATTGTCGGATTATGAAAAACTACAAAGATTTTAACTTAGGCATTATACAATATACTTCTGCCTACATATTAAACATTTAGAAAATTAAAAAAATACTGTCCTTTGTTTTTTTTTTCAAATGGCTGTCTAGTTTAAGCGCCATTAAGCGGTTTCTTGAAATAAAATTAATTCTTACTAATAAAAGGTTAGGTAATAACAAGAACTTGTGTAGGTAACATTAATTTGCACAATGGATTTAACTTTTTGCTTGTATAACCACTATTATAGTACAATAGAAAGGAACTGATATGCAACTATAGCTATACATATAACATTGCTTCTAAATAATTATTGAATATTGACACAACTCACTTCGCCCCTAAGACGACCCACTGATCAATAATTTTTAGGAAATTACTGACTTATGTAGCTTGTAATTTGACTAAAAGGGAAGAAAATAATAAACTTATCATGTACCCAATACATTGTAAGTATTTAATGTCCAAAAATTTCAGAAGAGGCCAATGCCAAAGGTTTTTTATGTATTATGCATTGTAGACAATTTACCGCTACTTATAAACATTCAAGACTATCTGACATTTATTGATGAACAAATTATACAACCACGAGTTAAAACATTAAGAATAGGTACTTAAGCTTACCTTGTTAACTTTAATATGTATTTAGAAAAGGTCTTGTACACAATATTAAAGTTAGAGAAAGTAGAAATTTATTGATAGCTGTTTGTATGGCAGCCATTTGTAATTCTATAGTACATAGACAAAGTTAAAGAACAAAATAACATCAGTGTATGACATAGGTATTAATGGCAAATAAACTATATTAACATTTCGTTAGGAAATATAAAATAATCAATTACTCACTTAAACTACATAATTATACAAATAATATCGCTTTTACATACACTGATACCAAGCAAATTGCAATTGATTAAGTAAGTACTAAGCAGGTCAAGGTACAATGCAGGCTGAATATTCAATATCTGTGCCTAAACATTTTTGTTATGTCAGCTTAGTTTTTTTTTCCGCCATATTTGCCTTTGGTAGGTTACCTACTTTTTTAATCTAATGAAAACCAAAGATGAAAACATAATTCATAGTAATGATGACTTTACAAGATTACTTAATTATTCTTTGTCTTGTTTTCATTCTTCATAAATTATTATTGACATTGATTTTATAATACATGTTTATTTAGAAGTATAGAGAACATTCTATCATCTTATTTTTACTTAATTTTCTTAGCTTCAGAAGGTTCATGAATTAGTACCCTTTTATTACCATACTTCATTATTTTATTTTGGAAGGAGTCTGTCGCTGCTGGCCGTGAGAAAAGCTTAAACTGATTTCAAACCTTATTTATGCTAAAAATACAAAGAACACAAAACAAAACACAACCAATAATTATGAGATATGAATGAAATACTATGATACGTGGCAAGTGGTCTAGCTTAGAATATGCTGTGTGAGGCGCAGTAGATATTCAGGTGTCTGCCGGTCCCTACCAGTTCATGTAGCACATGTTATGTTTGATTCTGCAAAACCAAGCCATTGTTGTGTTAGAGCATTTTTCTGTACTAAGTAGTAAAAAAATATGACACAATAATAGGCCACAATATGACTTGCCCAAGATACCATTATCTACTTTGAAAACATTGACATTGACAGTGACTTTATATTAAGATATTTCATGTTACAGTATAGTTTTTAACTATGACTTTTATCTATAAACGTCGACATTAAGACAGTTTGTTTTCTATATAAATGGAATACACACAGGATTACTAACTACGGCTTTATTCCGAAGCTAAACGGTAGATTTTTGTAAATCATGGTTGCGTCTGTCATCTAGTCTTAAATACGAGTTTATTTCTTATGAGATTACTTAAATAATTAACTGCGTTCTACGAACATTTAATATGAAAGTTTAATGGAAGTAGATAGTAGGTACTATAAAGCAAAAAAATAGTGACAGATTTTAATGCATTGCAACAGAATCCTTTTTGTTCCAAAAAGCTTAAAGGAACGGATAATACGCGGAAAACATTGCACCGCTTCTAGTCGTATTTATAATTCAGACAGTTGAGACCGAGTTTATATCCCAACTTTATTAACCTACATCGGTGGCCTGAATGCATAGATGCCGCTGCATTTTGTAATTGAAGATTAAAAATAAAACGTGAACCATCGTTATTACGAAATAATGAAGTCATTATACACCATGCAGTCTGTGTCAAACAGAGTGAACACGAGTGCACGAGACATATCTTGAGAGTGTATCAAATCAAATAAAATAAAAATTATTTGTTAAACAGGTATTGTGAACAAAGATGGTCATAAATATAAAAGAAAAACTATGTCTTGTCATTTTGACATACAAATTTGGAGATACATACAACATTACATCATTAAAAATTGTGTCGCTCTGCCTATCTAGTCCAAAATTTCGTAGGGTAAATAGGTACTATGGTCCGGCCGCTGAGAGAATGCGTTCCTGACACATGCCAGTTGGTCTTGATTTGTACGGGGGAATAAAAAATCGTGTAAAAATTCATTGTATTGTGACAATCATAATAAGTGTAGTAGTAGTCTTGATGATATTCGTTTATAGGACATATACATAAGGGATGGTAAATTTAGTAAATTCTTCGCACGACAGACGTTTATGCGAAACAATCGATAGTTTCGATAATAATAGGGTTTGAGATAGTTTAATTAAAATGGCGCGTTCTGTTTTGACTGTTACGACAAAACTAGTTCATACTAGTGGTTACGATTCATACCCTGATAGGTGAGTGCACCTGTACTGTAGTTTTTTTATCTATCCTCTAAGAGCTAACTAGTTACAAATGTCAAATTGTAACATGGCGGTTACGTGAATAAGGTCTACCGTCTACGGATTTCAAAATGTGTCTCTAGTTTCGAATGTTGTCTTTCTCTCAATTTCTACCAATCACTGGCCAGTAGCTTGTCTCTCATTTTCTTTATGATGTTTATGACAAAATTAAATAGACTTGATGCAACACTAGCGACCCTAGCGGATGTTTAAATCGGAAGCCCGCGTTATGAAATTTCTCTTTCTGGCTTAATTTAGAATGGTTTACGTATTTATTATTTTGTCTTTGTTAATCTGTTTGCAAATAGTAACAAGTTAATCTGTTATAATCAAACGGACTATAATCTTTTATCATCTATTCTTCATAATAAGTGATAATAATTTTTTTATCTTGATAAATTTTACATACGTGAGAAATCTTTTTATCTAACGTACTTTGTGATGTCAGACAATGTAAGAAATTGGCGACATATTTGTTACCTTATTGTAAACCTACCGTTTTATAAATCTACAATCCTATTGTATAAAGACATAATATTGATTATGTAGTTCATATTTAAATTTAAAATTCGCGCCACGAGGCAAGATCATACGTCTAAAACACGTTTTGAAAACACGTGTTTTCAGGTACTTGTTTACCAAATGAAGGAGAAAAGATCGAAACTTACATCCATTTTCCCGCTCATAAACACAGCATAGATTAAACAGACGCGCAGTAAATATGTTTTGAGTAAAAACTCTTTTCGAATCTGTTTTTTTTTTTAAATAGAACGTCCTTGTCAAGGCGAACGGTCAATGCAGGTCGTTGTTCCCGCGGTTTTCGGCTGTTCGATGTAACACCTAAATATATTAGCGTTCTGTGAAAAAAGTTGTTATCGATATAGCGCGCTTTTTTGACGTTTCGTTGGAAAATAGAAAATGGTGGGTTATTTTATTAGATCATCGTTTATTTTCGATAGTTTGGCCATCTTCTAACAATTTGACTGACATCTAAATTAATTTGTCATTGCTGTAATGATTAGTGGTTAGAATTAGCTATTATTATATTGTAAAAATCAGAGTTACTATTAATAGCTCAGCTTAACAAGTGTCATTCGAGATCGCAATAAATTATTCTTTATTTTCCTTCCTTGTATGTTTCATTTAAAAATCAAAGGAAATCGTAAACAAAGTCAGTTATTTGATTTCTAGTTAAATTCTAATTACTATAAAGAACCAATAAGATACTTATTGGTACCAATTTTTCTGCCTTAAAAATATAATTACCATTAAGATTTTTAATTTTAATCCACCAAATTACAATCATAAAAAGGTTACGGATATTGTCAGACAGACATTTTGTTTTTTCTTTGCTGAAAGACAAACATTTTCCGGATATGCAATACTGCCAATAGAAATAAGATCATACAAATGACGTAATCCAAATTCATTGACCTTCCGCCATCTTTAATGATTCATGTCTTTGTGTGACCGTTTACATGAACTCTTGCGCACGTATTGTTAATTATTACATAGCGTATAATGTTACCTGTAGCTTTGGATTAAATATATAATTTTATGTTTGCATTTAGTGGCGTTTACAATAAATCGTGAAAGTTTAATTTTGACATGTGCTGTCAATGCCAAGGTTTCTTAAAAATTCGTTGTACACATAGACTTCAGATATACTATAGACCGCTAATATCGCTAGTTTTCCTTTGTGCCAAGCGAGAGCACTTTTTGTCTGGATCTAGTACATTCGTTTACTGATTTAAGTTATTTTTCGCGCAACGACATACTTATATGCGAAAATATCGATGGTTTCGACATTGTCAGGACAATATTAGCGATTTAGGTAGTTTTATTATAACGGGGTGCTCCGTCTTGCTACAAAATTTACGACAAAACTAGTTCATAATAGTGCTTACGATTATACCCTGATAGGCTCACTTTTTAGTTTCTTATCTATACTCTAAGGTTGTACATAATATTACGTGACTACTAGGTTTGTTTAAGTATTGTTATATCAAAAGAAGAATGAATGTTTCAGTTCATGTAATAAATGCCAGGCTGTCCATTGCTGCAATATATATGTTCATTCAAGTAACAATTTATTGACATTGATCACCGCGCTTACTTACCTGGTCTTTGCATAATATTGCATAAAAAGCAACACATTTTGATGGTCGTTATAAAAAAAACTTCCTACAAAATTATAATATTGCAGACGTTCGTACTTCCCGGACATCTAGAGATGAAATGAGAGTAGTGAAGGTCACAGGAATACTGGCCGACTATCTTTTTGAAAATAGAACGTATAATTCTGGCAACAAAGAGAAATCATGTAACACCTCGTTTGCTGTGACCTACAATGCTAATTTTTAAATAATTGCGCTTGCCTACTTCAAAGAGATTTTGGTCAGAATTTTTATGACATTAATGATTTAAGTACTTGGCTTTTACTCAAAGGAAGAATAAATGAATGTGTAGGGACATAAAAGGTTAAAAAACATCTAAATCGAAATTACATTAATACCTCCTCTATTTTTGTCGTCACTATCGCCATTTATTCTACTAATGAACACTGTTAAATTAGGTGCTAACTAAAATGGAACCTTGTTAAAATCTTCCTGTGATTTAAAGAACATAAAAAAGGTCCAATTGTGAACCTACGAAGTTATTAAAAGACCCACAACATATTAAAAACACTCGCATACCAAAAAGGAATGATCGTAATTAAAGGTCCAACAAAATGCCTAGAACCTTTGTTTCCCTGCAAAATTATGGTCGTCAAGTATTTTTGGCGCAAAAATCAATGGCCGCGTCCTTTTCAGTGCATCGAAATCATTAAATTGTTTATTTGAAGCCCACACACATTTGATGTATGTTTTCGAGTTCAATGTCAATGCTTTATAGTTTTTCGCGTTGGCGGGAAGTTGTTGACCTGATTGAAACAAAGACGGCTCAACGTGCGAGAAAATTTTGGAAGATGCGCGCGGCCATTTTGTTTTATTATGAGATATTACCTGTTTTTGTGCTGGTTTTCGTAAAGATTGGAAAGTTACCTAAAGTGTTTTTTACAAAAAGGCGTAATCTGATTGTTTCTTATAGAAAATATTCCCTACAGCTATGTAAACAGGGTAAATTAAACAAATATTTAATGTAAACAGCTAATGTAGTTATTTTTAGCGATATAATATATAATTTCCACGGTTACTTCCTATCAGTAGCAACCAAAATAAATGCAGTTAGTAACATCAAAGAATTTCAGGGTATAACAAATTAAATTTTCACTGTAAGAGTAATAGAGGTCATACAAAATGCACGATGTGCTGTGCGATCGATCCTCGCATTGGACATCATTTGAGTTACATAAATGTTTGCTCCAAATCTGGGTGTTCTTTGTTTCTTCTTCTTGTTCTTCTTTTTCTTCTTATCCGGTACGCTCTTGACAGAGCGGTCGTGATCGCTATGTGCTCGTGTCGGAATGTCCAGATGTGATGCGCTTCACGACGTTTCTCCACCGCTGCCTGTTAGAGGTCATCCTGCTGCACTCGTTAATGGAACTTCCAATGGCAGATTTGATTTGGTCAGTCCAACGCATAGATGACCTTCTGCGCGATCTAGTGCCTTCTATTTTCCCTTGGACGACAAGGCGTTCTTTGTTTACGCGATTTGAAAGTTTTGGGTTCGAAAATTGTTTCTAGCTTTAGACGATAAATATATCACCTCTTTGCTGAAGTCTTCATTCTAAATATACGCACTACTAAGCCATATCCTTACTGTTTCTTTTAAAGATTCGCAGACGATGAAAATACCTTTTCAAGTACATTGAAGATATAATTAGATGAAGGAAGACGAAATAACAGCAGTCTGTAACCCTGGTGTAATGCAGTTTGAATTCACTTTATAGTGTAATAAATGTCGTCGATGAAATTTGAGTAAAGACTTTGAATAAAGACGTTCTTGTGTAACTCATCAGAATATTTAGAAATACAATAGATATTCCTTGTAGATTATTCTACAAATTTGTAAAGTTATACGAATTTGAATTCTCAGATTGAAATTCAGATGAATAGAAAACTAATTGGGAAAGATTATTGCATTCTTTAAAGTAGAATTTAAAGTCTGGTTGACACTTCGCGTGACCCATAGGCTGGCTTCTACCTAGGTGAACGAATAAGCATTGCCATACAACGTGGCAATGCTGCCAGCCTTTTGGGCACACTCCCAGTCTACAGCGATGTGGATGAATTTTTTGATGCCTTACTTTAGTTCTTAGTTTTAGGCTTAGTTTTTATATTATTGTAAATATTTTAAGTTTAATTTCTGATGTAAAATAAAGAATATCAGATTTAAAATCTTAAAATGAAAATATATAATTTTGTCAGATCTAATGAAAACGTTTAAAATGGCATTGCAAAGTTCTTGGGACATGGTAAACATTACAAGTAATAAATCTAAAATTTTATTTCAACGAATACTAATATTTTATTATTGTCTTGATTTTTATTATTTACAAATACATTTTACAAGCAATAATATAAAGATGAAGAGAAATTTCGTGTACTTTTACTCTAAAACTTGTAAAATCGCGATAGATCTTCAATCTAAAAGGGGTAAGGTATTAATAACTGTCTGCCCTCCTTGTCACCTATGTATATAGTTCATCGCACCGCCTATAAGTGTCGATGCCCCATTTAGGTACGTCTCTAATTTGAGTTTTATCGATTTTCAATTTAAACACGTCTAAATCACTATGGCTGTCGTCTTGAAAATTTTAGTTGTTTTAATCCAGTTTAAAGAAAAACTATTATTTTTTGTATATTGTGTCTTAATTATGTCTGTATTTATTATTGTTTTTCTTAAGTAATTGATACTGGTTGCATTTTTTACAATTGCTTAAAAGAAATCGAAAAAAAAATTGTATGTATGTCTCTTTGTGTAGATAGCGTAGATTTGCGTTATAATTAATTAATTAATAAGCGTTATCAATGAATAATATGACATGAATCATGTATCAACAGCTGAAACTTTTACTTTTCAAAATGGCCGATGTCACGTTGCTTTAAACACGTGTGTACTGACATATCAAATCGTTATGTTTAAAATGCATGACTATCTACCAGTTGCTTATTTATTACAACTGCACACTATAAAATAACACAGGAAATAGATCATAAACAAAATGCATAAAAAATATTTATGTTCCCGCCATATTTGACAGCTGTCATATTTTTTCACCGCCAAAATTTGACAGTTCGAAAAGTAGTTTTTTTTTTTTTACATAAAGTTGATTATGTTATAATTACTTACATAAACAAAATAAATGAAACACTAAAAATAAAGATAATGGTATGTAACTCACGAATACTGTGTTAAGTACCGAAAAAAGTCACGTAGACACTTGCCAAAAACTCATTTACTTATGAAAACAATTACAAACTTTATATTTATATACTGTTTTATACGATTAATTATAATGTCAGGAAAATGGGGCGTCACCTTGGGTTTGACCTTTAACAAATATAAAGAAAGGACACTGATGAGATATGCAGTGTTTTGATTTTCGCGAAATTTCTGAATTTAGACAAAGGGAGAGATGCCAAAATGATGATGTTTCTTTGTTTCTTGGATGTTTTTATTGAGTAATATGATGAAATGTACATACCTTCTTCGAAATAGATCATTTCATGAGTCCATCATAGAAGTGAGATCTATGTTTGAAAATCCCTTATTAACAAATAATTTTTGAGTTAATATAGTAATTTATGAATAAAATTATAAAAAAAAAAACAAAAAAAGGAAATTATTGGAAAAAAAAAACTGGCCGGTAATTGACAAATAAGTAAGACTGGCAAAGGATTTTGAAATTACTATACCCAGACAGAAGTGTGAAACGAATGTGTGATAAATAAAAACTGACATTGTGTTACGCACTAAGTCGAGGTCCGAACCCCGCAGAGGGTGCCCTTAGTAGACGTTGCTGACGTAGTTAGTTTTTCCTATTGCTCTGGCTGGAGGCCTTAAGGTCCTCGCCAAAAGTCCGGTGAAGCAGTCAAAGCCTGCGCTCAGGCTAACTGCAAAGATCTCTACCAAAAAAAATATAAAAAAATATAGATATCTGTTTGATATTCAAGTTGATATTTATTTAAAACATGAAAAACACTGCACTTTAAAAAAAAGTAGAAAAATAGTACTGTCATGAATCAATAATATAAGTGTCATGCTGTTTCTGTAGTTTAAAAAATGCTTATTCATATAAATATAATTGATTGCGAAAGATATCGTGTTTTGATAGCTATGTGATACATGACGTCATAACAATATTAACTACATCCTTATTCATTCTTATTTGTTGTGTACAAAGTGCAATTGTACGAAACATAAGGAAGGTCTGTTTTTGGTAATTGGAGAATTAGGTTTCTTTTCTAGAAGGATTTCTGCTTTTCCAAGCGGTATCTGTAAGCAAACTTTTAAAAAGCGTCTTGTTACGTATCTTGCAAAAGCAAAGTGCCAGCAATTGACAGTGAAATTTGAACAATTATTGCTGCCAAATTGCTAATTAGTTTTACGTTCCTTCGATACGTAATGTGGTTTTTTTGACATCAATATTTCTGCATACTATGCAATCGATTTCCTATGCGTTATATCTCTGTCAGCTCCATAACATAGTCCTGTAAGGTTATTACAATAACCCTGCACACACATTGTTAACTCTACAATTTTTACTATAAATAGACAGAACACCATAGACACGGTAATATTTACCGTGCCTTAGACCAGCATGGCGACTGCAGTAACATTGATCCGCCATACACGGCGGCGACTCGACGTCCTACGGCATTCGGGACAAGGTCTTACTGTGTTACACTGTTTATTTATTTATTTATTTATTTAAACTTTATGCAACAAGTGTGTACATAGGCGGACTTTGAAAAATAAGTTTTGTACTCTTCGAGTACCTTTTTTGTGAGTTGGCTGAATGAGAGGTTCCTTTGCTAACAAAAAGTTAAGATTGTCACTGATTGTCTATGGCTAGGTTAAGTACCTTATGTCAACAACATAGTACAAATAATTTCGATCAAAAAACGAAGAAATTAGAATAGCGAAAAGATGACGTAAATAAATAAATATTGCTATAAGTACACGATTTTTGTACCCAACCAATTACCGCCTTACAAACCCTAGAGGATCATAGAGAAAAGTGTCGTTGAAAAATTAAGTCAGGGCCGCTCTTCATAACGCGACACCTAGTTACTAAAGCAAATAATTAATTATTTTTATACGACTAAAAGGGTAACATACAGCATCATCTACTAAAATAATTAATTGTGTTTGTTTATTTAATCTGTCAAAAGACAAAAACGGAACTAGGCCAAGGTTAAGATAAGTTATGTTAATTTCTCTGGCTCTTCGCAATAGGTAAATAGTTCTGTGCATTGGCCTTATTATATATACAGTATTAAGTCCAAATTGTACACCTAAATAGGTTTTAAATATGATAATATGACCTGAAAATAGTATCCTGCGGGTTTGCTTGTTTTGTTCCCTTCACAATCTACTTTTATGTGTCAATCCAGGTTATTTATTAACTGTTCCTACGTCTGGATCTTTTATTTACTTAAAATAAAGGAACAATGCAAGTTCCATCTAAACCGGTTTTGTAGTTTTCGAGATATATTTGAGACTGTTAACTATATTTTCCTCATGGTTAAAAAAAAACAGAGATTTTTGGAAGAAGAACTGGGAGGTCTTTGCTCAGCAGTGGGGTCAAACGTAGGCTAAAAAAAAGGCTTTTTTACTAGATATGATCCAAAACATAACCAAATTAATTAATTAGTTCTTGCAGTAAAACAGTCAGGTACCTACTTCATGAAATGACGTGTAATACAAACATTAACGTTAGTAATGTCCGGTCATATTAACCTTTATAAATCCTTTGGATGTTATTCTCCATTGAAATGACTTTGGGATAAAATTAGACTTTACGCGAGCAATCTGTTTCATTTTATCTTCTTCCACCTTCTGAGTTTAGATCGAGTTAAATGCACTAGAAGTCATGAAGTCTAACTACAAGAGCCAACATTTTTGTTCCACTTTAAAAACTTTTTACGACCTTTGTGGAGTTATGCACAAACCAGTGGCTGTTTAAAAAAAGATTTTGACATAATAGAGCTGTCAAATCATCTATGTGTGGTTGACAGTACTTAGTGCTATTAACTTATAATGGAATATGCCTGTGCCCTGCAGTAAGATAAATAAATAATGACCAAAATCTTATATTTATTTATTAAGTTTGGCCATATTAGGTATTTAATAAGCAATAGCAGAAAGGTACTTTTCAAGTCACATGTAAAATGTAATAAAATAGGTGCTAACCGTGCTAACCTTGGTTGACAGTACTGTACCTGTACTAACGTTGTTTCATTGGAATATGCCTGTTCCTTGCAGTGCACAGTGGGACGATTAATAAAGGACCAAATCCTATAATTATTTATTAAGTTAGTTAGGTATATTAGGTATTCAATAAACAATAGCAGAAAATAGGTACTTTTCAAGTCACATGTAAAATGTAATGAAATAGGTGCTAACCAAGTGCTAACATATTGCCATTTTAGTCTCCGTAATTTGACATTAAAGCCATGATAGTTTTAATGACAGATTTAGATTAAATTCGAGAATCTTCGCAGTCTTCAGTCATAGTCGTTACCTAATTCATTTTTCGTGGTATTTATTTGTCATTTAGTCTGGGTTCGAAGTTTAAAAACATCGTCTTTGTCATACACAAAACGTAGATCATAAAAAAGTTAATAGAGTGTGTGTAAACAAAATTGCTCTATGACGAAGTCGCGAACACAATCGTTGTGATTTTCAATAAATTACCCGTATATCTTTATTTTATAATGTTAATTATTTAGAAGTTTTCTACTTTATTTATAGCGATCTCTATACAATCAAATATTGTTTTGGACTTTAGGCCTAACATTAAAAATACAGTGGAAATGAAGGTTCTACGACCTCCACAATAACTAGTAACACTAATCATAAAATTAACTAAGCCTTGCAATTACCACGCAAGGAAAATAATTAATAAAATCGTTTCCCGCCAAATTTTACGTCATCACGTTTTGTTTTTCGCTGTCGACCGCTGAGAGTTCAAGGACAACTGTCATCGCGTTGAGTAGCTAAATATTTGGCTTTGAAACCAGTTTTTTGTAATCTTAATTTAAATGTACATAAATGTTTGACGGTTTGAATGATTTTAATCTGTTGTTATGTGCAATAAATATATATTTAAAGAAATAATTCGATATAATTGATCAAATAATAATATTGAATAAGTTTTGAAGTTTTGGTTGATTATTTTCAGATTAGGTATAATTACAGATTATTTTAGTTACATTTACAAACACATATTTATTTAAAATTGTACTGACTAGCTTCACGCTTTTATTAAATGGATTGAAATTATGTATTAAACAAATAGAATAAAAAAAAACTGGCCAAGTGCGAGTCGGACTCGCGCACGAAGGGTTCCGTACCACCGTCGTATGAGAGCCCCCCTTAAATATTCATTTTATGTGGTTTTTAGTATTTGTTGTTATAGCGGCAACGGAAATACATCATTTGTGAAAATTTCAGCTTTCTAGCTATCACGGTTTATGAGATACAGCCTGGAGACAGACAGACGGACAGACAGACAGCGGAGTCTTAGTAATAGGGTCCCATTTTACCCTTTGGGTACGGAACCCTAAAAAGGAATCCATTAACGTCTTTTTTTTCTGACTACCTCACTTATAAAAATAATGAATACCATTAGAAAAAAAGGGTTTGAAGTATGGCCAATTTAGTTAGAGTAGCTAGGTATTTCAATAAAAATTAATTTTGACTATGAACTTTAAAGTTGTTCTTAAAACCAGTTTTTATCATAAACTAGGCCTAAACGTTACACTGACGACGACATTAACCTAGTTTTAAATACAAATTCTCCAAAAAACTAGTTAATACAGAAAAAGATGTCCGCCCTTGCGAAAATTAGAAAGCTGGCGAATAACGCGATAGAAATCGCTTTGCCTAACGTGTAGCCATAGAAAATTGTGAAAGTAGGTGCGTACGTCAAAAATTGGCGCCAATTTGACGTTGTCTCTGGTTTATAACAATTATAAGATATTGGACTATCAGTTAATACTGCTCGTGTCTTCTCTATGTTGGCAGAGGTTTATTGGCTGGTATTATTATTATTATTTATGTGAATCTGTTAAGATAGTATGTTACAAGTAATTAATTTTGTCATAGTTCATTTTCTTATTTTACTTACTACATGGGACAAAACATGGTATGAGTTAACTTTATGCTCACAAGCGTAAAAATGGTTTATTTTTTTCCTAATTTTCTGAAAACTACATTTCCTGCTCCTACTATTTACTTCAGAGTAATTTTGTGGAGGCAACCATTTCTCTAGGACACTCCAAAGTTACGTACGCTGACATTGTAGATTCTGGTTTTAAGGAGTTGCAATTTTAGGCCCGTTTTGTGTGCTTATTACCAAAAGAACCGTCTCGCAAAAAAGAGTATGGCGATCAGTAGTGCTATTCTGTAACATTATTTTCATGTCTCGACAGCGGAATCCGCGGTGAGATGTCAAATACGTATTCTCGAATTTGAATTCTAAATCAAGGCCAATTGGGTTCACTTTTGAAGTGAGCTTTATTGTCACTCAGGTGAAGCTCGATATCGAAATTATTTACAGAATAGACATACAGGACTCGTTATTTCTACACAAATCTCTGCAGTTGATCTCTAATAAAACAAAACCTTAGTTAAACATTCCTTAATAAATAATAACCTGATGTCGTAATATGAAACAATGGCGGTCTGATTGTATTAATATAAACAATAATTGTGCAACATTAGGTGCGTGGCTATTGGCATGCCATTGTAAACCTCTCATACATTTTCATGTATTTTCTCAAGGGATTCAAACTAGGAAGTATTACCCCTTTCGATGGTGTGATCTATAATATACATACAAACATACTAAAAGAGTTTTCTGAGCTAGTACCATGAGCATTCTAACATGCACAAAGTTCATTCAGAATTAGAATAGGACCTAAGTTCGCTAGAGACATGGTAAATACATCATCATCATATCAGCCTGTTGCAGTCCACTGCTGGACATAGGCCTCCCCCAAGGAACGCCACAGCGCACGATCTCCCGCCCTTTGCATCCAGTCACTGCCGGCTGCCTTCTTCAGGTCATCGGTCCATCTAGCCGGGGGGCGTCCTACACTACGTTTGCCTAAACGTGGTCTCCATTCGAGAACCTTCCTGCTCCACTTGTGGTAAATACAAATGATATTAAACAAAAAAAAATAAATAAATTTAAAAAATAAAAAAACCCGACTGCATAAAAAACACTTTAAATAAAAACTGAAAAGTAAAAAACAAGTTCAATAAGTCTAGAAGTGTAGATAGCAATGTTACTGTCACAGTCGGGACCCATAATGAATGATTTTAGTCTAGCTTATTTAATGGGTCCCGACTGTTACAGTAACATTGCTATCTACACTTCTAGATTTATTGAACTTGTTTTTTACTTTTCAGTTTTTATTTAAAGTGTTTTTTATGCAGTCGGGTTTTTTTATTTTTTAAATTTATTTATTTTTTATTTAACACTTTTTAGTTAAAATCATAATAAATTCACCTAGCGTACGGCATTCGAGTATGTATTTAGTTTGGATAAAGAACAATTTTTCACATAGTATTTTTTTTTATACGTTAATGATATACCATTTTGGAATCCTCATTACAAGCCCTTTAATTTGATACCCATATTGTAGCAAACAATTTTTTTTTATTTTTTTTTACCTCAATCTATGGCACCTCGTGGCCGCCATGTTGGTTTTTGTTTGGCGTGACATATCTAAGAACACTTGGGTAATCGATACGAATCCAACGATACCCTAATTATCGAAATCCATTCGGCCGTTTCGAAGATATGAGGTAATAAAGAATATTACACACATACATACATACATACATACATACAAGATACGCGCGAAAAACATAACCCTTCTTGGCAGTCGGGTAAAAAATATAGCTCTTGACAGATCTAGCCTTCATCAGAACACAAGGCATGTGAAAAATTAAATAGTAAGGCACTTTATTTGGAAAGAGTTCTACTCAATCTTCGACTGCTTCACCAGACTTATGTCATCATCTGCCTAGCCTTTTCCCAAACTATGTTGGGGTCGGCTGCCAGTCTCACGGACAGCTGAACACCGTATGTTACAGAGCGACTACCTATCTGACCTCCACTGCGGGCATTGTGATCGCATCACGTGTCCTGGACGTTGCTATGGTGACCCATATTCCGTTCCGTGTTGTAAGGTTTATAGAAACCCCATAAGAACTTTGAAGTCCTTTCACTACAAAGTCTTTTGTAGCTACCTTTAGAGACCTGTTGTTTTGGTAGCTAAATACGTTACCTAACCAATTAAATAAAGGTATTTTTCCATAAGTAGAAAGAGAAATTGCGTAGGTAATTAAAACCATAACTCAGTTGAGCAATTGTAAGAAAATTTATTTATAGCTTTTTTGAAGGCTCCCAGTTTTTAAGGGATACCTTTTTTTTTTAATATTCTTTAATATTCTGGGACAACTCACACACGGTTATCCGATCCCAAGCTAAGCAGAGCTTGTGTTATGGTAACCAGGCAACTGATAAACATACTTATATATTTCTAAATACATACATATTATAGATAAATTACACCCAGACACCAGAACAAATGATCATATGCTCATCACACAATATTTGTCCTGGGCGGGAATCGAACCCACGACCTCCGGTATAGCAGTCAGGGTCACTAACCACTAGACCAACAGGCCCGTCACTTACGACGTACTAAAGATTTTAAGGGCAAAATTTAATGCGAGACGTCGTTCTGACCTCCTCAATACATTTTAATGGGTAGTTCAGTATCCCGTAGTAAGACTGGTTGTCAGATATGTAATGACTTAACGACTATCAAAGAACTAAAATATAATCGTATCAATCAATCTGATATAATATCGAAGGGCAGTTTATTATTAAATCAGCAATAATTATATCAAGATAAGCGAATAGCTACTGAAATTAAACACGTTTAAATTTATAAGTTGTCTTGCAAGCCTAGCTCTCGTTAAGGCTAGTCCCGACATCTTTAATCATAAATAAATTAAATACTGACAGAGCAAATATAAAAAAATAAAGGTTTTTTTTTAATTTTAAGGACTTTTTCATTAAAATTATATTAAACAACATTGAAGAATATCATTATATCTTAGCTACTCATAAGAAAGAGAAAAAAAAGTTTCATATCGCAAAAAAAAACGTTATCAAATTGAAAACTTAGTTTTTTAGGAAGTCAGTTTTAAAATTCATGAACTCATAGAAAAGACGCGACGAGAAACAAACATAATAATATGTAGTCAATAATTAAATATCTAGGTATCCAATGAACATATCCCTAGAAACCGGTTTTAATTAACCTAGCCAACAAAATCCTTTGTTCGCAACACAATAAATGCGATGCATACAGAAATTGTTTACAGCATAGAAATAACCATTTACCTTGACCTTGAAATCCTTTGTTGCTGCATTCGAAGATAGGTCAACTTATACTGGTTTATATTTGGCTGGCATCCATGACGGGGAAATGGCCTTTCTGTCATCTCAATAACGTTCTGAACAAAAGAGTTCGATGCATACTCTTTCCTATTTTTGGCTGTATGCGATATGATCTTGGAGGTGAAAGAAAATTTTATGATTTTTTTATTGTCGGTGGTCAAGTTCGTTTTTTATTTTTTGTGAGTTGTTTTGTGCCAATATTAAAATAATATGTTGGCTTTTCGTTTTATGTCGTTAAACTTAAATATAAGAACTAGTTCTTTAAGAGAAATAATTAGATTATTCCTGAGTGTTTTTACTTCAGTATTTCTTATTATAATCTTGACCTGAAAATAGGTACCTAATATTTTCCTAATACTAAAAAGAATGCATAAATCTTTCGTTACATAATTTTCCTCTTACTTATTTCAGTAATAATAACTAACTTAACTAAAATAATCATTAATACAGTAACTTCTGCCTATACCTAAAAAGTATAGCATAAACATAAACAGAAATAATCAGTGATCATATAGATAAAACATGATTTCCCCAATATGGCGGCATCGCTCCGAGCCTGACTCAGTCAGCCCTAAGGCCGCGCCATTTTAGGAAAGCAACTGCAATTGATGTGAACGTACTTTAAAATACTTATGACATGTGATCCTAAAAATGGCGTTTAAAATGATATTTATAAATTTAAAGTGTTTTAATCCGTGGTCGGGTATTTAATAACAGTAGGTAACGTCTTATTTTAAAATAATATTAGAAAAATTGCGATCTTTGAAAGAGATGCGGCCATTTAAAATAACCCTTCTTGGCAGTCGGGTAAAAAAAATGGCGGGTGTATTGTGACTTTTGTTGGCGGGAATGGCTATGGAAAAAGAATTATGCTAATGCAATGTTTGATAAATCTTAAACTTTGTACTGAATTATTAAAATTTTGAATGATATTATTAATAATTAAATAGAGTACCCGTCACGAGAAGCTATAAATTTTGTAAACACACATTCAGGGGTTTGCAATCTTTGGGTAGAATAAAATAAAAACAGTTTTGTACTATTTTTTTACAGGGATATAATTATATTAACACACACATCTAATTACTGTCTTCAGACGATTCTGAATATTCTGTTCATAAAATTCATACACTCGAAAATCCATTACTCTCTTTTTGACGCAATCAGTCAAATAAACACATACCTTTTGAGGTTATTTTCGTGGCGAAATAATTTCCTTGGACGTACTGGGTCCTGGATCCATTATAGGTAGTAAAAAATAACAATTCCTTATACAATAATTAACAATAACAAACAATATAACCTAATCCGCGAAAACACAACAAACAAACAGACGCATTCGAAACTCGAAAGAGACAACGTCAGCGTGAACTTACTTCAACATCTTGGCCCAAATGTTAACGTTCCATGAATCAGATGCGTTCCAGTACCACAAAACCTTAGACGACAGCGCTTTATATCGCTAAAATATAACCCGATCAAGTGAAATTGCTCATTAGTTTCGTATAACACGTACGTCACTTTGACATTATTGAATTTTTGATTATTGGTTGTTGATTAAATTGTCGCTACGTAACTTGGTAGAAGTTCTTTATTTACAAAAATTATAGCTTCTCGTGGCGGACACTTTAGCTTATACAATAAACAGATTAGATAAATCTGTTTCCAACAATTGTTATCAAAACACATTGACTTTGAAATACTTGTGTTATAATTCATTTAATATTGAGGTTAGATTATGTAGTATAATATTTAAATAAGATAAATCATGCGCATTACATAGTCTAACTTTACGAACGTCACCCATCTTATTACTGACCTCGAGAAACGTTGCTTAACCTTGATCTAGAAGAACCGCTTTTAATTACAAGCTATTGAAATTGATACGTTACTATATTCAAGAAAACGTTCTATTTTCAAAATCAATTGTCAGATTACTAGTCATATACATGTACACATTATGTTGTAAATTTTACTGTATTCCCCAGTAAAATGGGTTGTGGAGGTCAGATAGGTAGTCGCTCCATGTAAAATACGGTGTTCAGCTGAATCTGGTAAGACTGGCAGCCGACCCCAACATAGCTTGGGAGATGATGATGATGATACATTTACACATGTTCTCATTTTTCCCTGTTTTTTTTCTTATGTCAAAATGTCAAGAAAATTCACATCTCAATTTGCTACTGTGTCTTAAGAATCTGTTGTTTACTAGTATCGCATTAGGTGTATATGTCATTCTCAACCAATGAGAGACAAGCTACTGGCCTGTCATACGTTAAAATCGACAGAAAAATCAGGAAAAATCTCATACAAGTTCGCGAAGTAGGTTCGCGCATATATTCGTATTCGTGTTCCTAAAAATGTCATACAAACGTCATACGAGCTTATCTTAATTTTATTCCGTTTCCAATCCTGCGCAGTTATTCATATATGATAGATATTATTTATAATAGATATTATAATATGTTTGATACGTAGTTGAAAAGCTAATGTAGTAATGTATACAAGTACCTACGTATTTTCGCGGCATGCGTAACTGTTTCCTATATTGGCTGGCTGAAAAAGAAAATTATTTGGGTTAAATATGTTACAGATGCTCATCAAAAATTATGCAGCTGATTTTATAGATTCGCTTTTGATAATAATAAATAATATAATAATAATCCGGCCTGTAAACGTCCCACTGCTGGGCACAGGCCTCTTCCCATATAGAGAAGGCACGAGCATTGATCACCACGCTTGTTCATTGCGGATAATAATGCTTGCTAAAAAAAATTTGTGCACATAAATTGTTCAATAAATTATAAAAGTATAGAATAGAAAAATAAAATAACTAGATCTAAGAAAAATGACACATTAAACTACAATTATTTTATGCAGGCTGCTATTTTTTTTCAAGCGGCCATTTTTATTCTGTTGATCGACAAAAATCTTCGAAAATGTCAGATATTTTGACAAGAATGCAATCTGTCATTATCTTACGTCCAATATTACACAGAGATATAATCATATTAATATGTAAAGCAGATAAGCAATAAGATATAATTGGTATTGTGTTACTCAACACTCATTTTCTTTGTTATGATACATGACATGACACATGTGTCTTTAATAATATAACGCACTTGCATCTAATATAACGATAATAATTATTTCCCTACTTTTTAACCAGTAATAAAACATAATAATAATAAAACTCAGCTGAATACAGAATCTATATTTAGATTAATGTATTTATAGAATGAAGGTGAATGGAAAAGGAACGGAAGTCAGATTTTGTTATTACCAACTTGAAAACTGCAATATTTAATAACTATTTATGTATATCCTAACGTATATTAGTTACATTAAGACTCAAAAATAAATTATTAACCTAAAATTTTCTATTCGACATTTTAACAAACATTTTGACATCTACAATATTTATTAGACGACAAGACTAGCAAGGGAATTAGTCATACAGCCAAAAAAATTACCAACAGGCAGAATAATTTTGTGCAAGAAGGTAAATTTAACGTAGTTCAGGGGAAAATTAAGAGCAATGTGATTCATTGGTCAATCAATGTACGACCAGAGCTCAGTTCGCGTCGAAGCGCTGAGCCGAACGCGCGCTCGTAAAGATTAAAAACAAAGACTTATCGTACATAAATATTACGCGGGATTCTCTTTGTTTACGGTATTATTGTTGCGTTGGTAGTGTTGTGTATTTAGGCAAAGGAATTATCGTTATAACATGTGTTGTGAAATTAAGAAAGTGTATTTCGTTTTTGCATTGTTCGTTTGTTGTTTTCTAGTGATGGGATATTTTTAATTTGTGGCGTAATTTAAATTCGCGTAATGAGTAAAATTAAAGCGACTTATGTATTACTTTTTTTGTTTACCGGTGGATTGCTATTCGAAATATGAAGAAAGGAATTCGTATATTAAATTCAAATGTAGTGTTCGTTATTTTTAACCGCAAATACCCTCATTACAGTTATTAATTAGAGAATTTAACTAAAATTATTTAATATTTGAATAGAAATTAGTGTACGCTTTCTTCATGCAAAACGAACGACTTTTACTCAACAATTCACACAAAGAGGTCAATTAACTTTTAACTAAATTCTTAACTAAACTAAATACAGTCGCTTTCGTAATTTTTATTAGCTTAATTACTTTACAAACGATTTTGAATCTTTGCTTTTCGTTGTTAAGGTGTTTATTCGTTTGTTTTAATGTAATGTCGTAGGTTAATCAATACTGAGTGAATGAATAAGTTATTGATTATCCCTTGTGGGCGACATATTAGTTACTTTACATGTGTTCACGCTTTTATTATAGAAAAGGTAGGCAGTGACATGTGTTGGTATTCTAAGCAGTGAAAAATGTATTCAGGTAACAGGGGCCCGAGTCCGCTATTTTAAGTCAGTGAGTGGTGGGTTAATAAACGTTCCAGTGTACTTGTTATTGCGCCTAATTTTCGTATTCAGATAAAATAACCTTTCTCGAGAATAGGGTTCTCAAAAGCAAAAAGTATTTTTAACCGACTTCAAAAAAGGAGGAGGTACTCAATTTGACTGTTTTTTTTTGTTTGTTACCGCAAAACTTTTTACTGGGTGAACCGATTTTGATGATTCTTTTTTTATTTGAAAGCTGGTGCTTCCCGTGTGGTCCTATTTCAGTTTTGACAACGGGATCCATAAGAAATAAATATAAGACTTATTTTGAAGTCGGGTTTGTTTTTGTATGAATTATTCTAATCCAAACTAGAAATTGCCAGTGAATTATTTCTTTAATTAGTTGTACCGTGAATAAAAGTACCTACTACGACCTAAGGTTCTTTCAACCTAGGTATGTTGTGGTCGGCTTCCAGTGTCACCGACAGCTGAACACCAGGGCCTCGATTCAGCTATTTAAGAGTTGCTTGAATTGACTGAATGACCTGCTTCATTTGGTAATTTTTACGATAATTGGCATTCTGCTAACTGTCATTACGATCATTAATTGGTCATTACGATCATTCTCTTCGAGAGTTCAATGAGATTTTACTGTAGGCTTATCTGAATACGAAAATTAGGCACAATGACGAGTACACTGACCGACCACTGACATGCATTTAAAATAGCTTAATCGAGGCCCTGTATGTTATAACGACTGTCTATCTAACAGTCGCTTATCTATCCCCAAATTTTAACCGTTTTACTATTATTTCTAAGTTAATCGTTTATATATTATTCTTTGTTTATTAGTCACTATGTAGGTAACTTAATAAAGTTTTATTTTCATATTTATCTCGGCACTTATGACTAAACAGCGAAGGAAAACGTGAAAAACCTTGATTTTATTTATAATCTGAAATCACCCGCAGTGAGCAAGCGTGGTGATCAATGCTCGTGCCTTCTCTATATGAAAAGAGGCCTGTGCCCAGCAGTGGGACTTTTATAGACCATATTATTAAACGTTTTTGAAGGATAAAGATAAGTCATTACTATACTGTGTTGTACTGGGTAGGAACATGTGTTGTGGAGGTCAGATAGACAGTCGCTCGGTAACATACGGTATTCAGCTGAATCCATGAGACTAGAAGCAGACCCCAACACAGCTCAGAAAAAGGACTTCCTGCCGAAAGGACTGGCCCATCCTAGCTAATTCTTCGCCACATTAAAGTTATATCTTCCTGTTGACCACCACCTGTCAGGAACGCATTCTCTCAGCGGCCGGACTATAGTGTATATCTATTTCGTAAACAGCTGTTGTCCATGTCCATGTTTGAACGACTATAAACAGAATAAAACCTGTTATGTCTTGACTCATAGAGTTGTCCTACAACTCAACTAGAGTAGTGACTAATTCATTGACCTTATAAAGCTAGGCTTTGGTTTGATTCCAGTTATTTTTTTTTTTAGTGAAATAATCATATTCCTAAAGATAGATTTTGTAAGCGATAGGGAAGGTCCCAGAAGTAGTATCTTACATAAGACAGAAAATACAGAATTTTATATTGGAAAAAAAATTGTGATTGTTATCCGAAGACCAGAAAAATCGTAGCCTAAATGAAATCAAAAGACTCTCAAAATCATATTATGTATATACTAAAGCCAATATGGAAAGAGAATTAAACATTATTACTAATTACGCTATTATCAACTTTGACGACATGTGTTTAAGTTCATTTTAGAATGACAAATATTACCGAAAAGGGCCTAAAAGTAATTTGAATGTGATGGAAACTGAACTGTTAGTCATTGAATTAAGGTTCATAATCCCAAAGCACGTTCATTATTTCTTTAAAGTGGCTGATGTATAGTAGTATTCGCGTAGATATTTTATTTATTCCTTTAAATGTGTATTCTGTTATTAACGTCATTCCTCGCTTGCGTACGATACATAATTTTTTGGGCTTTTTTTATAAGTCAAATTACATATACGTAAGGCCGCATATAGTAACGAAAATGAACTTTAGTTCTTTGAAATAAAGTTCTTAATGCGTTGACTCTATACAACGAAATATATTTTACTATAATAATCGATATTAACATCTGATAAAAGTTAGATAACATGATAAAAAATCGTCTATGGACGTTCTAGCGGCGTCCATGGAAAATACTGTTCTTGCATTTGAATTTCTAATTTGGAATCGAATACGTAATGTGTGCGCGGGTCACCTTATTTTTTTGACAGCGAATGTCAAATGTTAATTTTGGGAAATAGGTTATGAATTTACCTTATATTTTTAGGATTATAACAATATTTGTTTTTAGTTTAGAGTATAACTATTTATTTGGTATGAGGAAGATAGGTGATATAACTTTGCACTCGTTACTAGGGACTAAAACTACCCCGGACTTCTGCACATATAGCATTATTTTGGGGCACAAAAACCGTTGAAGGATAACCTTACTTGTGTATATATTAATATTTAAACGTTTTGAACAAAAGTGTTTGATTGTCATTGTGTGAATTGCTGTTCTTACGATATTTAAGTGAAAAAATATCAATTCTCGATACACCTATTGTAACAATACCTACTCTATTTTGTATGTCTCTAGGTACTATAATTAGGCAAACTAAAAAACAACACTACCAACATAACAACTGTATTCCGTAACAATAACTACCAACGTAACAAAACAAAGGAGTTCAGCAGTCAGCTGTCATTAGCATTTTAAAAATAGAAACTCATTTATTACTTTTAATTCGTCGTCAGACAGGAATAGAATTGCCATAAATTTTTACAGTATCCAAAAAGTATTTTATCAAAGACTGTGCATTAAAGTGTGTCATCAATTTCAGAATAAATATTACTAAATAAATGCCGTGTTTACTGGCTTGAAGCCAGTTTTAAACTTTAAACATTTCAATCAATCTGTGACCATGTGCTTATACAAAATGGACAGTTTAATAACGGACATTGTACAAAAGTGACATCTGTCAAAATGTCGGAAAAGCGGCGGAAGAAGACGACAGATTTTATGAATAACATAAGGACTATTTAGTGTTAGAAACTTTCAAATTTTGATCTCAAAAGTGCTCAATTTATAATTAACAATGATTTCTTTAAAGAAGTTGTATGGTGATGAGTTGTTGCGACTAGCTTTGGTGTTAAGCCTTCTCAAAGTGGATCCTAACGACTACTTGGAAAGAGAGACCCAGCAAATGATAGCTGGTCTCCACATCTCAAACGGGTCAGACTGGGCTTTAGAACAGGAAGCCAGAACTTTGATCAGACCAAGATTCGTCCATCCAAAATCGGTGGACAATATCCTAATTAACTACGAACGACAGTTGTTCGAAGAACTGAATTCCCTTGGACGTTATGGAAATTCTGATTTAGAATATAATGAACGGATACGGAATAACAGGGCGCCGATTCTTCATACATATTTAGTTAATAATGTAGCGACTGACACAGTTGTCCCCGCGCTTGCGGCGGCGACGGTCAACGAAAATGTGGAGGACTCTGTCTCCGCTGACGACAATGTGGCTCAAGAAGTAAAAGTGTCAGATGAAGAAGAAGAAAGCAATGATAGACCTGACGCAGTTGTTACTCTATCCCCCGACTTCCTCAACAACCGAACCCAAGAAGACATCTTCGCGGAAATAGCTTCACGATCTTTTGACGTCAACGAGTTACTGAATCAACCATCCGAAATGCAGATTAAAAAAGAAGATGATTTTGAGGTTCACGTCAAGACTGAAGACGATGACTTATACAGTGATAATGCTATAGATTTCATGCCTTTCTTCAATATGAAAAGCGAGATTGACATCGATGAGAATTCTGTGTACCAACAAAATATGGCTGATCTGCAAGAGTATGGTGAAACTGATGAGACTAAGGAACTGAAAAACGAATTGGAATACCTAGATGGAAAACAACAGCAGGAGAATTTGGAACAGTATCTAATGGAGAATACTCCTTTAGACGGAGTTTACGAGCTAGCTCCAATGTTTGAAGAGGAGTTAGTTTTAAATGTGAAGAGAGAAAGAGCTAGCACTAGTTTTACGGCCAGTTCTAGTGGTGTCAGTGATATGGATTTTTCGAGTGAAGGTCCTGATGTGAAGTTGGAGCCTGATGAAGGGCATCATACAGGCGACGAGTTGACACAAGAGGTGAGTTTACCCTTTAATAATAATAATTTAGATAGCTAAATACGCCAAATAATTGGTTCAGGGAGATGATGAGGATGATGAGGAGATGATGTAGTAATAAGTGATAAATCGAAAGTTTTCTTTTGACAATACTAGTTTTTGCGCGAGAATTAGTACGCGTGGTTGTCGTTTATTGAGACATAAAGTAGTCTATAATTATCCTTTCTCGAAGTTCAAGCTAAGTTCATACCAAATTTTAATAATATTTGCCATGTCGTTTAACTGTGAAAGCGTTACAAACATAGTATACTTTTCGTTTTGTTATTTGTGTGGATCTCCAATGTTTTGTATACATTGACAGTTTCTAAGTAATGTGATTCACGTGTTGTATACAAACGCGGTAATGTATTGTGAACTAATTCGTGAATGTTTTGTGTACATTGGTGCGTTTATATAAAATAGATTCGAAGAAACCAGTTATAACTAGTCTATGGATTTGAAACTTACGTCAAACTTTAAAGTGACGTTGCTGACGTAACGATTTTTTAAGGCAAAGGTATGATATATGAATGCCAGTAATGTCATTTTGACAGAAAAATATTATTATAATATTTTTCTTTATTCCTTTACTTTTCGTCACAATTTATGCTTTTAAATACCTTTTGTTGATTTCTGTTGAAAGGTAAGTAAATAGTATGGTAATCACAGTTGTACTTACTTCTATGAATTTTAATGTGTTTGCGTATTTGGGCAAAGGTGTTGTTTTTTAATGCCAAGTTGGTTTTAAGGTTTTATTTGATTTTTATTTGTTTTATGTTATTGTGGCCTACATGTTTGGGATTTTTAAGTTATTGTGTACCTAAATATTTACTTAGTTATTTCTGTGCTCAGACACAACAAACTAACAACACAAATAAATAAATAAACTCAATTTGACAGAATTTTTCTTTTTTGTCTCTGTATTTTTCACTAAATTGAAGGCGCTTGGACCGATACGGAAAATTAGTTTTTTCTTTGATACGGTATACTACCTAGTTAGTTTTATGGTCATCAGGGGCCTGATGCCGCTATTTTAAGTCAGTGAGTGGTGGTTTAATAAACGTTTCAGTGTTGTGCCTAATTTTCGTATTCAGATAAGAACAGCCATTTGCAATCCTACGATAACAACAGTGGCACATTTGTCATTAAACTAAAATTATCTGACTACGAAAATTAGGCACAATAACAAGTACACTGGAACGTTTATTAACCCGCCACTCACTGACTTAAAATAGCGGCATCAGGCCCCTGTTCAGAATTTGATGATAGGATACCAGGGAAATCGAGGGCAAACTTTAATGCCAAAATCTATCTCTTAGATATATATAAAAATGAATTGCTGTTCGTTAGTCTCGCTAAAACTCGACAACGCCTGGACCGATTTGGCTAATTTTGGTATTGAATTATTTGTGGAATTCCAGAGAATTTTTAAAAGGTGAATAAATATCAAAATGCTCGGAATTGAATAAAAACCTAGTGCTTCATATTTTCATTGATTCTCTCCTACTTTGAAAACATCATCATCATATCACTTACTTTGAAGTTAGTTTTTTTATAAATATGCTAATAATTAATTATGAAGGTAAAGGTATTTTATACCATAACAGCTGATTATTAATTTGAATAGGTACAAAGTTCAGTACATACCTTACATTATTTGGTCGCAGAATGAATGTTGAATTTTAATTGTACACTCATTAGTATTCGTCGTATTTAAGACACATATTAATGAATGAATACTAATTAATTATATAATTACGACAATTTATTTTAGTAAGGGGCGGCAGATGTGTTTCGTAAGTAAAATTATACTAAGGGCTCTAGCTCTACCCCCGTCACTAGACCAAGCTGGCCTGAGCCGGTCAAACTAGCAATAAAAATATGTCCCTAAATAATTAAAACTTAGATCCAGCCATCCCTTGTTGTTTTGCCTTATTAAGATTGTTAGCAACGTACTAAGTCGAGGTCCGAACCCCGCAGGGGGTGCCCTTAGTGGTCGTTGCTGACGTAGTTAGTTTTTCCTATTGCTCTGGCTGGAGGCCTTAGGGATGATTCTCATTAGAGCGTGCCGTGCCCGGGGCGGGGCCCGGACGGGGCACGGCACGCTCTAATGAGAATCATCCCTTAAGGTCCTCGCCAAAAGTCCGGTGAAGCAGTCAAAGCCTGCGCTCAGGCTTACATAAAACATACAAATATTTCTTATAAAAGTAGTAAAACCCAAAAATATACATGCTTAAAATAATTATAAACTTTTACCCCCTTATTACAAAAGATGGTCTAAGAAAAACCGAGGTTTTAGAATAGCCCCGTCTCTTTTTGTTATATGACATAAGAAAGTGATGGGTATATTTTAAACCTGGGTTTACCTTAGTCTTGGTTTAAACCATCTTTAGTAATAAGACCCTTAAAGTTAGTAGATGACGTAATTATATCCTATCTCTTTTTCGCAATACTACTTGTATGGGGCATCCCCAGATTAGTATAGAAAATAATAGTGTCGAAAAAAACTTGTCAAATAACCAATTGATTGGTCTGTTGATCTTGTGGTTAGTGACCCTGACTGTTAAACCGGAGGTCGTGAGTTCGATTCTCACCTAAGACAAATCTTTGTGTGATGAGCATGATCATTTGTTCTGTTTAAGGGTGTAATTTATCTATAATATGTATGTATTGAGTAATTAATATATAAGTATGTTTATCACTTGTCTGGTTACCATAGTACAGGTATCCTAGTTTCGGATTAGATGGCCGTGTAATATGTCCTAAGATTTAATATTACTGACATTGATTTTTAAAGTTCATTAAACTGAGATAATTTCTATTGCGTTTTATCTAAATTCACATAATAACGTAATCATTTGTAAGTTTATACGACCTTCAAGACGATTTAAGTTTATTAACCTTAAAGATAAACACGAGATTTGTTTGAGTTGAATAATATACATAAATCTCACACATACTTCTGAAAACAAACTCAATATTAAGACTTACTTAAATTTTTAATAACTCAATTGTAAAATGACCAATCAGTGTTAATTAGCCCTTAAGTCTCATGTTGTTACACTTTAAGGTGTATAATTCTAACAAAAAAACTTGACTTCAAAATAAGTCTTATATGGTTTTCTTATGGATCCCACTGTCAAAACTGGACCAAAATGGGACCACACAGAAAGTACCAGCTTCGGTTAAAATCGGTTCACCCAGTCGAAACTTTTGTGGTAACAAACATAAAAAAAATACAGTCGAATTGAGTACCTCCTCCTTTTTCGAAGTCTGTTAAAGACTGATTTGATGTTTTAAGTATTCGCCATCTTAAATTCTCATATTTCGTAAATAATGGTAAAAACTTCGTTTAACATTACCGTGTTTTTGTAGTTGAGACTCGAGTACGCAGATTATCAAAATTCGCCGTGAAGTTCATTCACCTGCGGTTCAATAACCTGCGGCCGTTTGCATGGTTTTTGCGTTTTATATTAATTTCATACGTTTTAATGTATTACGTAGTTTATATATCAGCCTAGCTGTTACTATGCAGGCCTCTCATACGGAAACTAGAATTTATCACCACGCTTGTAGGTCCAACGGTGGGCGCCATTACCGAAGTTAATAACACCAGCCTGTAACTGTAACACTGCTGGCCTCTCGTACGGAGAACGAGCATTAGTAGAAGTGAGTTGCCCAACAGTGGGTGGACATTACCGAAGCTGTTAATAACACCAGCCTGTAACTGTCCCACTGCAGGCCTCTTATACAGAGAACGAGCATTGATCACCGCGCTTGCATTAATTAGCTTTTTTTTTTTCATTAAATTCAGGTTTTCCTCTCAAAAAACATCTCACAAAAAAAAACAAAGAAAGTACTTATAACTTTGAAAAAGTGACATAGAACTTGCCTGGATTTGATCCTGCGACATTCTGAATAGGAGTTCAGTTATAAAACCACTCGACCAGCACAACTTGTGTATATTTGTCGAAATTAGTATCTATATTCCACAGCCGGTACACATATTGTTATTTTGTCTCTAAAATAGTTTTCTTAAGTTTCTAAATTCATATAAGAATTTCTATAAGCAAGATGGCGATATTAACCGTTAGGTAAATAGAATTCAAACGTTGAAAATGCTTATTTCAATGTTTTATTTATTAACTTCTGATCAGTTGCATTATAAATGTTTAATGTGATCAAAAGAGAAGGATAAAGTAACTTAAGCAGTCGCCTTTTAAAATACATTAGTTTTTGTAAAAATGTATTTTAAATAAATAAATGCGGACAATATCACATACATTGCTCTGAACCCAAAGTAAGTAGCTGAAGCACTTGCGTTATGGAATTCAGAAACAACGAAGTTACCACAAACACCCAGACCCGAGACAATGTAGAAAAATTGGTTTCTACATTGACCCGTCCGGGGATCGAACCCGGGACCTCAGAGCTAGCGACACCTTGAAACCGGTGCGTACGCCACTCGACCACGGAGGTCGTCAAAATTTTAAAGACTAGCTTTTAATTTCACTAGACTCAAAGTACTAGTGAAGACAAATCAAACAAGCCCAAACACGATGGGATTGCGTCGTTTCGTTACAGAGTTCCTATGGCCACCTTCTGGCTATTTTATCAGACCAGCTCGAAAGTACTATAATATTTCATTGTCAATATATTTGACCCAAACATACATACGCAAGTTAAATAATAAGCTTATAATGTCTTCAATAATATCCTGCGAGTTGCGACAACTCACACACGGCCATCTGATCCCAAACTTGGCAGAACTTGTGTTATGGTAACCAGACAACTGATAAACATACTATTTCTTCATATTTTCTTAATTATTTACTTTCATAATTTACTTCATATTTCTAAATATGTACCTATTACAGATAAACAACACCCGATTAAAATCGACGCCTGAATGAGTATTCTGCGCAGTATAGGTTATGTTTCGAGATACACATGTTTGAAACATACTCATAAACGGCTGAACTTATTTGGATGAATGCCAATTACGTAGACAAGTCGTGTGTATTGAAAATGAGAGTGATATACTATCAACACGTGTTGGTCTATTTATATATTTTATGATAACATTGTTCTATATTATGTATAAGGTATTGACAAGACAATTCGCTTTCCTAGGCCTTAAATATAGATAAACAAAATGGCTTAAAACGTGTGAGAGTAGTGTTCATTTTTACTTAAATCGGACCTGCATTTGTGAGATAATCTTTAAAAATAAACTTAAAAAAAAGCTTTTTAACTCGACTAACTTTTTCCCGCGTCCCTGTGCTTTTATATCAGTTATTACATATTATGCATAAAGGTCTATGTCCTTTGTTATGATCCAAAATAACTAGACTCCAATTTCAAACGAAATCTCTTTCGTATTTATATTACTATAGATTTTGTATTAGAATGTGTTTAATTAAATAATATAAAAAGGCGATAGGAGCTGCTAAGATGACGAGTAGTAGAGATGAATGGAAGCTGAATACGCATCGAAACCACAAATATATATTTTGACGGGCCTGTTGTCTAGTGGTTAGTGACCCTGACTGCTAAGCCGAAAGTCGTGGGTTCGATTCCCACCCAGGATAAATCTTTGTGTGATATGCACGATCATTTGTTATGTGTCTGGGTGTATATATCTATACTAATATTATAAAGCTGAAGAGTTTGTTTGTTTGTTTGTTTGGTTGAACGCGCTAATCTCAGGAAGTACTGGTTAGAATTGAAAAAATCTTTTTGTGTTAGATAGTCCATTTATCGAGGAAGGCTTAAGGATATATAACGTCACGCTGCGACCAATAGGAGCGAAGCAGCAGTGAAAAATGTCACAAAAACGGGGGAAAATATTCATACTTGAAAGCTTCCGTTGCGTGCGCTGCGTAAACGGTTCGAGTTACCCAAAATATATGTATGAAAGAATTGTTCCTCTTTGAATGATCTAAAAAAATGTCTGCGACAGTATATGTCTATCTTTTAAAATTGACTCACTATAACCTTTTTTAAGGTAATCATTTGGTCGAAATTAATGCATTATCTATACTAATATTATAAAGCTGAAGAGTTTGTTTGTTTGTTTGTTTGTTTGGTTGAACGCGCTAATCTCAGGAAGTACTGGTTAGAATTGAAAAAATCTTTTTGTGTTAGATAGTCCATTTATCGAGGAAGGCTTTAGGATATATAACATCACGCTGCGACCAATAGGAGCGAAGCAGCAGTGAAAAATGTCACAAAAACGGGGGAAAATATTCATACTTGAAAGCTTCCGTTGCGTGCGCTGCGTAAACGGTTCGAGTTACCCAAAATATATGTATGAAAGAATTGTTCCTCTTTGAATGATCTAAAAAAATGTCTGCGACAGTATATGTCTATCTTTTAAAATTGACTCACTATAACCTTTTTTAAGGTAATCATTTGGTCGAAATTAATGCATTATTGCCAATTATTTGCTACAGAGTTTTATCAACATAATCTATACTAATTATATATAATTATCATTTACGCAGAAATACTTTTTTTTTAACTTCTTAATCGTGGTCATAATAACAGAAATTGACGCGGACGAAGTCGCGGGGATCAGCTAGTCTATAATATGTATGTATTGAGAACTATATAAGTATGTTTATCAGTTGTCTGGTTATCATAATACAAGCTCTGCTTAGTTTGGGATCAGATAACCGTGTGTAAGTTGTCCCAGGATATTATTATTATTGTAAACTAGCTGTGCCTGCGACTTCGTTCGCGTGGATGACGAAACTTATCAATGAGCTTTTAACCGCAAAATTAAGTTTATTTTTTATTGTTTATACTTTTCCGGGATAAAAACTACCCAGTGTGGTGCCCAGGATAATAAAGAATAATTATACCAAGTTTCATCGTAATCGAACCGGTAGTTTTTGCGTGATACCTGAACAAACAGACAGACAGACAATTTTTTTTTTTTTTTCACACTTTTGTTTCGGTGTCGGTGTAGTAACACCCTCCGCCATTTATTTTTTTGATATTTTCAATGTACAGAATTTTCACTTCTACAGATTTATTATAAGTATAGATAATTGGGAACAGGGCAGGGAGATGATGAAAAAACCGCAATAGAATCCTTATAAAATACTTTTTATTCTCAATATTAAGGGTTTTAACAGTTCGGTTATCGACCTTTATTTCAGACCAGTGCATCGTTCGTCCCCTAGACGTCTGGTCTAATGTTATTGCCCCGCCTTTGTTTCCTCGTCTCTTAAGGGCTCAGACCCTTTGCTAGCGCCCCTAAGAGCAACAACCTGGCCCTTAAGGTTGTTTCGTTTCTTGACATTGTGCCTATGTTTAGGTCCTTTTGAATACTAGTATTATAAATGCGAAATGTACGTATGGATGTTTGTTTCGTCTTTCACGTAAAAACTTTTGAATGGATTTGGATGAAATTTGACACATAGTAAGTTTATAACTTTGATTAACAGGTAGAATATGATTAACCGACTTCGAAATGGGAGGTTTTCAATTCGTCTATATATTTTAGTTATATCGTTAGCTATGCGTTTTAGTTACGCGATATCTCCGGCAATTAAAATTATTTATGTCATCAATACCTCAGGGCCTCGATTAAGCTATTTTAAATGCATGTCATCGGTCGGTCACTGTACTGGTCATTGTGCCTAATTTTCGTATTCAGATAAGCCTACAATAAAATCTCATTGAACTCTCGAAGAGAATGATCGTAATGACCAATTAATAATCGTAATGACAGTTAGCAGAATGCCAATTATCGTAAAAATGACCAAATGAAGCAGGTCATACGGTCAATTCAAGGAACTCTTAAATAGCTGAGTCGAGACCCTGAAGTGGTCTCATATTATACATTAAAGTTTATTTTTACTTTCCGTAATCAATTTGCGGCAGACTCTTAGCACGTGTTGTAGTTTATTTGTAAACAAACGAGTTGCTATAATATGTTTGTAGTACCAATCAACAGTTTGTATATTGCCAAGTTATATGCGCTCATGTTTTCGTGATATAAAATCGTGTATCTAGATTTGTCGACCCGATTAAACATAAATAACAACTTGTACAGGTTGTTAAGAAAACCCTGTCCCCTGTTAGGGTGCGTCCAAATCTGACGAACGAGCATTACACGTTTGGCGGACGGCGTTTTTGACACTAGTGCGTTCGCGGCATGCTCGCGAACGGCTCGCGACCAGCTCGCGAGCTGCTCGTGTAATGCTCGTTCGTCAGATGTGGACGCACCCTTACCCTGGTAAAAAAAAATATATAATTATTATACATATTATTTTTTTTTATTTTTTTTTATATTATAGGTCTGTTATCGATACCTAACAACACCTTAACGGATCGGACAGGGTTTTCTTAACACCCTGTATGTAAGTGTTTTAGATTATTTTTCTGCATCGAAACACAAGCTTGAATCCGTTTTTGTTACCCCCGACGCAAAATGCTGGGTGGCTCAAATATACTAATGACATCATGTCCGATTACACAATTCTTTAAAATATGAGGCCTTTTCACAGTGGAGTGATCATTCAGTGACTCATAAACACGTCAGGGCTTGTTACTATACGTTTTTGTGGGAGATACACTGCCGTACTCAGAGACGCTAATGGATACTTAAGGGATTCCTTAGTATATAGATTTAAGTAACTCGACTACCAGACTGTGAGAGCTGGCTTATTTTAATCGATAATAGGGGATCCATTTGACCTCTGTGGTCGAGTGGCGTACGCACGGGCATTCTGCTGTCATTACGATCATTAATTGGTTGAAAATTGTTTTTTTTTTTTATTTTTATTGAATTCTGAACATTTTTAACGTTTTTCCGGGCTTTTACAAATAATTCAATACTAAAATTAGCCAAATCGGTCCAGCCGTTCTCGAGTTTTAGCGAGACTAACGAACAGCAATTCATTTTTAAATATATAGAAGATAGATTGTCTAAGAAAGATATCGTTTGCAGATTTAAGTATCTTATACATTAAATGTGTAATTGGAATCGGTTTTTAGATACTTCAAACCATTTATGGAGCAAAAAATTATTTCTGTAGTTGTATTTGAAATGCTTCAATAGCTAGTATAGTGATCAATACAACATCTGTTGGATAAACCGACCTAGTTTCTTTAAACCTTGAGTTTACGGCGAATCAATAGTTTTTAACTTTAAAGGCTAACTGGAAATAAAAAATAAAATTTAAGCAGTATTTTCCTGATAAACTACGAAATCAATCGCTTTTTAACCGACGTCAAAAAGAGGAGGTACTCAATTCGACTGTTTTTTTTTTTATGTTTGTTACCTCAGAATTTTCGACTGGGTGAACTAATTTTGATGATTATTTTATTATTTGAAAGGTGGTGCTTCCCGTGTGGTCCCATTTTAATTTGGTCCAGTTATGACAGTGGGATCCATAAGAAAACCATATATATAAGACTTTATTTTGAAGTCGGTTTGTTTGTAAAAATTATTAATCGATAAAATATGTCAAAACGTCTATACATAGTTATTTTAAGAGGCCATTGGCTCATGTACTGAATTTACAATGTAATCGCTATGTAACAAAGAATTGTTATTTATGTCAATATAATAATTATGGTGTAATATTGTGCAATACGTTGAGTATACCTTATGAAATATAATGTCATTTTAAAAGCTCAATAAAAAGTCAAAACTTCAAAAGACAACCAGTCTTGCCAAGGGATACTGTGTTACCCAGAAAATGTGTTGTTTGTCAGATAGAGAGTCGTTATAACATACTGGTATTCAGCTGTCGGTGAGACTGGAAGCCGAACACAACATAGGTAGCTTAAAATAATTCTTACAAAAAAAAACCGACTTCAAAATAAGTCCTATATGGTTTTATTATGGATCCCACTGTCATAACTGGACCAAATTAAAATGGGATCACATGGGAAGCACCACCTTTTAAATAAAAAAAGAATCATCAAAATCAGTCCACCCAGTCGAAAGTTCTGAGGTAACAAACATGAAAAAAAATACAGTCGAATTGAATACCTCCTCCTTTTTGAAGTCGGTTAAAAAGCTTGGCAGGTGAAGGGAATTCTAATATAAATGCAAAAGTACTTAACATTGATCTTTTCTAAGACGTGTCTATATAAATAAAAATATCATTTTTTCTTATTTAAAATAGTGATAAAACTTGGTACAGAGTAAGCTTGAGCCCAAAAAAGCACATACCTAACGTATTTTTGTCCTAAAAAGTGACATCTACGCGGGCGAACCCGCGATCGAAAGCTAGCGCAGAAACTTTTTTTTCGTGGCAAAATACGCATGTACAGTCTGGCTGGTTACTTACATCTTAATATGTTACGCAGTGCGGGAATACGATCTATTTTGGCCACTTTTATCCTGACCTTGCCCTGCCTTGACCGCTTTTAACCTTGTTAAAAACTAAAACTAAGATTTTTTTCCTCAAATCACATGTTTCTAGAAGGTGGAGATCATTTATCACAACGCCATCTGTTTAGATTTTCTCGTACTATTTTGGGTGTTGATTTGAGCGAATATTTATTTTAATTTAGGACAGTATTTATTTATTATGTTGATTAATAATTTCCCGAATAAATTTTACGTTAAGTATTTTTTAATTTATTACAATTTTAAATATGGTTCATTGAACTGAAACTATTATAACCAATGCTTTTATTGTTTGGTATTTGATAACTGCGTTGCGAATATTTTTTATTTACTTTTGTGCATTGTTTTGGTATGAATAAAACATACAAACCTGCTTCAAATAGTGAACAAGAAACGTTGATTAAGAAATGTATTTCTAAGCTTAACGCCATCTGTCGTCGAATAGCAAATACAACTTGAAGCTTAGTAGCACCTTCTCGTGCATTAGTTACGCGTTATCCCAAGAGATGGCGCTGTAGCACGGACTGCAGTTTCCATATTAACCGCCAGGTGGCAGTACTCTAAAATAATGCCCATAAATAACGCTAGATGTCTCACCGATCGCTTGTAGCGGCGTAGTGTTGGCTTGAGTTGATCAAAAAAACATGTACATATTTCGCTTTACCAAATTGCCGAGGAAGGTTTTTTAGTTAGTGTTCAGTTTCTCCTCTAACTACTACTTACTTATTACGTAGCAATTGAAATTTTTAATAATGTCTGAATTTATTTTCCAGTTTCCCATATACAAATGTCAGATACGTTTTATTTTTCTTATGTTTTAAAACACTAATTACCTACCTTCTTAACTTTATATCTAAAAGAATATAAAGTAAAAAGCACGTTTTTTTTAACTGTTGTTTTAAACAGCCACTTTCACTGGCTAATCTTTTCTCACAATAATTCCAATGTATGTATCACTTCAAACATGTAGGTACCTATCTACCATTTTAAATGCATCTCACATACATTTATATGCATTTCAGTACATAAACCGCATATAAATAACAAAAAAGTAATTAAAAACACATCGATTAGCTTTGATCAATTCAATCCTGCTGTGAGGGACCCCCACTGTTCTGAAATGAGCGGGAAACATCTGTCAAACAAAAACATACCTTATATGTATGGCAGAAAGTTGTTTTTCCTATAAAATAAGAACGCGACATATGACATTTCATAATTGAACGTAAAAATTTAATTTATACCATAATAAATTTAAGTTTCCAGTTTGTTTAAACAATTGATTTTGAAGCGTAGTCAGTCGTGTTAAGGTTTATTTTTGCTTGTTATTTTGTACTTTCTTTTTTGTAGTTGTCATTAAGAATGTATAAAGGTAGGTAATTAAAAATGGCTGCCTTTACGGAGGTTTCATTAAATGTGTGATTTTCCCGCGGTGTATGATGTTCCCACACCGTATCCAACGTAACGTATTCTAGACCTTTAAAATATAATATAATCATAATCATAATAATCATAATCATTTTATTATTTGTAAAACATAATATGTACCTATTGTATTTATTTTACTATGTACTATTGTCCAAATAATATATATTATATAAATAATTACGTACCTAGGTACCTACTCCTAGCACCATTATTTTCTTTAAACTGATCTGTCCTACTACTGGAGTTCCTTCCATTGCCTATCCCGTCCTACGGCGCAGCAATTTTTTTTTACCAAGTTTAAATTTTAGAGTAAAAAAAAGCGTTTTTCTAAAAGTAGTCGTAGAAAATGGATTTTAATAAAAGTATAATATTTTAATTTAGATTTACCCTACCGCTAGCTAGCTGGGTCCTCTTCAAATTCTCTGGCCGAGTTATCCCAGAAAAGTGGGACTGGACTATCCCGCGCGGGACATTTTCTTCGTTCTCAGAATGAAGCAGACAAAAGGAAGACAACATATAGGAAGCCGATTGTGTGCCATTTTTCACAATTTGAGTTTAAAATAAACGATCTCCGATAGGGATGATGACTAATTTTTATTTTAATGTCCAACTTTTAGATAATAAAATTGTCAAAAGAAAAAATACGTGTCTTTTATATTTTGATTATCTAAATGGCGGACTAAATAAATTTTGACTTTTCATACCTAGTCATCTACCCTATTATACTAGTAGTAATTTGAGAGATATAGGTAGCTATGGTTAAAAAAGGAAGCCATTTTGTATTCCTTTTTACAACTTCATTTTAAAACTGTAGCTTATTTTTAGGGTTCCGTACCCAAAGGGTAAAACGGGACCCTATTACTAAGACTCCGCTGTCTGTCTGTCCGTCTGTCTGTCTCCAGGCTGTATCTCATAAACCGTGATAGCTAGAAAGCTGGAATTTTCACAAATGATGTATTTCCGTTGCCGCTATAACAACAAATACTAAAAACCACATAAAATGAATATTTAAGGGGGGCTCTCATACGACGGTGGTACGGAACCCTCATCGAATCAAATTAAACCAACCCTCCCCCTGTTAAATTTACGCCATCTTAATAATAATTTTACTAATTAATATTGTTTTCTTTGTCTCCAGGACATGGACCTCATCGAGGTGCTGTGGAAGCAGGATGTGGACATGGGATTCTCTCTGGAGGACCCTGTGCAACCGGTAAGTCTATACTTAACGTATTTTATGTAAAACTCATTTTTTTCATTAAAGTTTAGGTGTTTATTAAAGAAATTAAATTAATTCATTATTTAAGACATAATCTTAAAGAATGAATAATACTTATAATATTTGAAAACAATTGAATAAGTTCACGTAGTTAAAATATTTGAATTATATTGATATTATTTTGCTATATTATGATATTTAGTTACCTATCTAGGTACTAATTATATCTAGGTTGCCTTTGATTTTATCATAAAAGTTATATACACTTTTACAAGATTCCGCACTACGGAATTCCACTTCCTGTTTCGCGGAATATTCATAACAATTTAATTTAATTTAATTTTAATAATTTTTCTTTAATATGGTATTTATTTAGAAATATATAAGTATGTTTATCTGTTGTCTGGTTACTATGTCCTAGTGTGAGTTGTCCCAGAATTATTATTTATATTTGTATACAGGAGGGTCCTACAGCCACCAAGGTGCTCGGAGACGAGATTGACAAGGAGTTGAAGCTGGCAGAAGAGAAGATCGTGAAGAACAACGAGGAGAAGGCGGAGATTGAGAAGGTGAAGGCTTCTCTGCTGGACCCGGAGATTAAGGAGGTAAGAACTGATTATAAATTAATTATTTATAATATGTTTATTTTATTTATTTTTCAAACACTTTGACTAACTCTACAAGTACTAACCTAATTCGTTAGTGAGATACTTTTATTATATTATACAATTGAACATAAAGAAGCATAATAAAGATAAAATAACTTAAAGAACTATTAATAATCTAAATATTATTACTATTAGGTACTTTATTCTGTAAATGTCGGGTATATTTGCCAATAATTGCGAATCCTGTAGAATAGAATAGAGTAAGTTGTAAATGTATCTTAGTACGTACAATGTACATGGTTTATGTACATTGTACGTACCGTCGACGACTTCCGTGGTCGAGTGGCGTACGCACCGGTTTTCAAGGTGTCGCTAGCTCTGTGGTCCCGGGTTCGATCCCCGGACGGGTCAATGTAGAAACCAAAAATTTTCTACATTGCCTCGGGTCTGGGTATTTGTGGTACCTTCGTTGTTTCTGAATTCCATAACACAAGTGCTTTAGCTACTTACTTTGGGTTCAGAGCAATGTATGTGATGTTGTCCGCATTTATTTATATTTGCCAATAATTGCGAATCCTGTAGAATAGAATAGAATAAGTTGTAAATGTATCTTAGTACGTACATGGTTTATGTATAATCGTGCAGATATTTACTATTGCCAGAATTGGGCAAATACGGAGTTCCAAAATAACAAATGCAATATATAAATGTTACAATTTGTTTTGTCTCCAGAGTAAAAGATTTCATGTAAAATTTTATAGCAATGAAGTTAATCATTGAACTAACTTTCCCACTGTTTTTTGGTTTAATGGATTGTCGTTTTTTACGCATAACCCTTAGTATATCTCTTAAATAAATCTAGACTGACCCTGACCCCAGCTATTCGCAAGGGGAAGTCCCTTTAAAATCAGTCTGGTAGTTTCAGATATTAATTAAGACGTTTCAACAAAGAAAACTTTTCAGATTTTAATTTAGAATAGGTATAAATAACATAACATATAACATACCTTCACGCCTGTATCCCCGAAGGGTTAGGCAGAGGTGTACCAATGTATACCCACAGTTCGCCAGTATGTTTTAGGTCCCATGTAATAGGGGGCGAGCCTATTGCCACTAACCGGGCACAAATCCAAACTCCGACCTGCTACTGAGAATTTCATAGAAAAACCCAATAACACCTTGGTCGTCTTGGGAATCGAACCCAAGACCTCTAGCGTAGCAGTCGCGCTTAGCGCCACTAGGCCAACGAGGCAGGCAGCAATAGGTATAAATAAATCTATAAAATTGCAACATCATATTGATGTAACTAAAAAAATTAAAAGAACAGGTACTTATTAAAATATTAATTAAATGTGTTTATTCTCAGGACGATCCTTGGGCCGGACTATCGTACACCGTTGACACTGAGACAGGTAAGATATTATATTAACTTAACTATATATTTTGAACCGACTACAAAAAAAGACCCTAAACCGAAGAGCATGTATGAAGGGAATAATGAAAGTGGACGAAGCGAAACAAGTGTGTAAGGATCGTAGCAAGTGGAAAAAAGTGGTCTCTGCCTACCCCTACGGGAAAGAGGCGTTATATGTATGTATGTAAAAAAGGAGGAGGTAGGTACTCAATTCGACTGTATTTTTTTATCTTTGTTACCTCAGAACTTTCGATTTGGTGAACCGATTTTGATGATTCTTATTTTATTTAAAAGCTGGTTGGCCTTCCCGTGTGGTGTCAATTTGGTACAGTTTTGACAGTGGGATCCATAAGAAAACCAAATAAGAGTTATATTGTAGTCGTTTTTTGTTAGAATTAATAATATTTATTTAAATCAGAGCCTACGAAAGGATTCCCTAACCGTTGATTTTACCTTCCATGATCATATGACATCAACGGCTAGGGAATCTTTTCGTAGGCTCGGCTTTGTTCTCCGAAACAGTCGTGATTTCCAATTCCACTCTAAATTTCAATCGATTTCTTCTGAATATTGACAATTCTCTGTTTCCGTATATACTATAAAATAAGCCTGTATAGATATAGATAGCCCTTATACTGTAACTGGTGTGACTCCCCTAAGAATGGGGTGTATTACACCCCAATATGAGAATACATAGGGGTGCATGTTATAAATCTAATTTATGTTAGAACGAGGGAGGGCTTCGAGTTAAAGGTAAGGTATAATTGTATTGGAAAAGTATTCTGAACTAGCTGTGCCCCGCGGTTTCACCCGCGTGAATGAAAATTCATACATTATCTTTATAAATTATAGCCTATGTGTTATTCCGATGTATAAGCTACATTATTGTAAAGTTTCATTAAATTCCATTCAGTAGTTTTTGCGTGAAAGAGTAACAAACATCCAAACAAACTTTCACATTTATAATATAAGTAAGGATATTGACTGGCCTGTTGGTCTAGTGGTTAGTGACCATGACTGCTATACCGGAGGTCGTGGGTTCGATTCCCATCCAGGATAAATCTTTGTGTGATGAGCACGATCATTTGTTCTGTGTCTGGGTGTAATTTATCTATAATATGTATGTATTTAGAAATATATAAGTATGTTTATCAGTTGTCTGGTTACCATAACACAAGCTCTGCTTAGCTTGGGATCAGATAACCGTGTGTGAGTTGTCCCGGAATATTATTATTATTATATTATTATGTTAGAACGAGGGAGGGCTTCGAGTTAAAGGTAAGGCAGAGTTGTATTGGAAAAGTATTCTGAACAATGTTTGTTTCCTTGTGTACGTATAGGATATGTAATACATAGTTTTTACCTAAAATTTCTATCACTTAAATCTATTAATACTCATTAAAATTTGACATAATGAAGTTGAAGATTTTTTTTGTTTGAAAGCGTTCATCTCTAAAACTACTAGTCGGATTTTAATCGATCTTTCTGCATTTGATAGCCCAAATTCTCGAGGAAGGTTATAGGCATATAACCTCAAGCTACTTGCCTTGGTAGAAAGGCAAAGGCAAGTGAAATCGCAGGATACAGCTAGTGTATGTATAAAGGTGCGTACAGACTATATAACATAACATGTAATACAAATTGCGATATAACATGTTTCAGATAATGTGGACACTGAATGTTATAAAACATTTTATTCTTGTGTACAATATTGTTTTATGTTGCAATGTTGAAAAACAAGGTTACATAATGTGGACGTGTTATAAAACAAAGTTATGTTATATCTTACTAATATTATAAATGCGAAAGTTTGTTTGGATGTTTGTTACTCTTTCACGCAAAAACTACTGAATGGATTTTAATGAAACTTTACAATAATGTAGCTTATACATCGGAATAACACATAGGCTATAACTTATAAAGATAGTGTATGAATTGTCATTCACGCGGGTGAAACCGCGGGGAACAGCTAGTGTTACATAGTCTGTACGCACCTTAATGATTAATTGTTAAATAAATGCAAATACAATAGCAACATAATAATATTTAACGTATACCCAATAAAAATCAATAATTATAACAAGGAAATATTTAATAACAAAACAGCTGCTATCAAAAAAAAAATAACCTAAAAAAGATCTGTTAGAAACGGTTTTTACGATCAAAAGACGGCGTTCCTCCATTTTTTTCTCGCGACCCTATTTATGTGGCATTGTTTCAATCCCCCAGAGGTCTGTTCACCCCCCAACGGTGAGCCGTGATGGTAGACCATTAGTTAAATGATTCAGCAATTTCAATACGTTTGTCGCACCGAAATAGGCAATTTTCGATTGATAAAGAGAATTGTAGTTTTTGGAATGCTTCGCAAAAGTTGAAGAAATCTTTTAATTCGTTAGAAGAAATGTTTTAATTTTAGATATTTGGTTACATATTTTATTTAAATCTTAGTAAATGCGAATTCGATCCCAATTTAGAAAACAACTTTTCTACTTTGTCTCGGGTCCGGGTGTCTTTGGTACCTTCGTTGTATCTGAATTCCATAACACGCGTGCTTTAGCTACTTACTTTGGGTTCAGAGCAATGTATGTGATGTGTGATGTATGTATGTATGTATGTATTAAGATATTACGTAGTAAATTATTCATAAGAATATATATGAAACTTTAATATTTCCCCAAACCTTTAATAAGAAAAAACGTAACTATTAATCATTGTCGAATTATAAAACTTTCGAATATAAGTTAAAATATATTCATTGGTAATCCATAATTTTGAAGTTGAAATGAAAAAAGTTTTCGACTCAAATTGACTTTAAAAAAAGTCGATTATCTCCGAAATATTGGGAAGGACATGTTTCCAACTTTATTGCGTAGGGCTGTCACTCACAAGAAATGAGTTTATAGATATAATTAAATACATGCTGTCTTGTCAATAATGAGTATGACTGAAAATGCTTAGTTAAATACATATGTTTGCAGTTTTTAAATCCAGTAGAATTTTTCATAAAATTATCGGGAATGAAAAAGTAAAGACGAGGTACTTTATACTGAAAATAAAAATTAACTCTTTCGCTAGCTCTGAGGTCCCGGGTTCGATGCCTGGACCAAACCACTTTTCCACATTGTCTCGAGTCTGTGTGTTTGTGGTACCTTCGTTGTCTCTGATTCCATAACACGCGTGCTTTAGCTAACTTTATGTTCAGAGTATATATTATATTGTCCACATTTATTTAAAAACACATTTACACTAGTACTAAATACATTTATATAAACTTTATAAACCATATCACAAACAATTCGCCAGCCCTACATCTTATAATAATGAGTTTATTCCTACCAATATAAGTTGGTCTCCATTGCCGCCCTATAGCCACATAGCCCATAGTACATAGGAACAAAGCCAGCTATGTACAGGGACCTATGTACTTTGGTGATCTGAGTGACAGACACACAATATCAAAGGGCCGGCTTTTAGGGTTCTGTAGTGGTGATAAGAAAACGGTTAGGTTTTGTTTTCTTATAAATTAATCAATACTTTGTCCTTGTTGTAAAATAAATTAACGTATAATATTAAAATGAAACTAAAATGTGTAAAGTATACTACCTCAAAAAGTTATTTTTTCAAGTTCACGTAATTATCTACTTTTGTTACAAGTTCCTAGGAATAATGCTTTAAAAATTAATATGTAAGAAAAAAAATCAGGAAATGATTTCTAGAGTTTAGAAATAGCCCATGGGCTATAGGTAGTAAATAAGTAAAAAAAAATAAAGTATTTTTTGCTTAAAGGACGACGTACGCAAATCATCACGTAAGGACAAAATTAGAAACATACCTACAACTTGGTATTATGCAATTAATATTCCGACGAATTTAAAACCTTTTGGAGATAATTAAAAATTTATTAGTATTTATCTCTTCAATCTCTCTTTATATCAACAAATTATATTATACAGAACCCCACCTAAAACCCCGTCTCTCGCCCATCCCTCGACAATATCCCCGAGTCACGTTGTCGGCCTGTTCTCTGATTAATGCCCTTCTTTCATCCATCCTCGTTTTTTGCCTAGGCCCACAATTGTATGTATTATAGAATATTTTCTCTTACATTGAACTGTTTAATGTTGGTTGGAAGTAAGATGTTTTAATCAAATGTATGGTTTCTGTGGATGGAATGGTTTTTATGACAAAAAAGTAGGTTTTTATATCTTACTAGCTGTACCCGGCATGCGTTGCAATGCAATTTTTTCTACCTAGCACCTGCCTACTACCTACCTACTACCTACCTACTACCACTTAGGGGTATGAAAAATAGATATTAGCCGATTGTCAGATCTACTGAATATGCATATAAAATTTCATAAAAATCGGTCAAGCCGTTTCGGAGGAGTATGGTAACTAACATTGTGACACGAGAATTTTATAAATAAGATATCATATTATTATGTTATTTTATAATTCAAGGAATTAAGGTATCAAGTAGCGAAAAATACGAGCTTATACGAATTAAATTAAGGAATACTGCAGCTGTTGTACAGTATAGTATATTTGAATATTTAAAAACTCTCGTTGTGCTACTATTTACCTCAAAACTAGACATTTTGAGTATTCGGTTACTAAAATACGATATTTCTAACTACTGTTTTAATATCTTAAGATATAGACATATCACAAAGAAACCATTGTTGTTTTAAGCCCTACACATGAAAAACGCTATATAATTTTTTATTATTTTTTAATTTTTCTTGAAATCTTTGAAATTTTTGAAATGTATTTCATTGTCCTAACATTATAGATATACCACTACCTTTCATGAACACAGCTCAATCCGCTTCTTTTCTGAATTAAAAACTAACAAACCATCCCCACAAAATGTTGACAATCACTGCATCTGACGTTCTATAATGCAACAATGATATAATTAATGGTACGTCGCCCTAGGGAATTAAGATGTCTGCTCGTATGTAACATTAATCATAATATTACATACAATGTAAGTATTCGTATATTGTGTGGGGACGCACGTGAAGTTGGTAGTCGTTGGACGTTGGTCCTGCGATTGTAAGCCGTGGATGCTTAAATAATACTTATAAATGGAAGAAAATGATGATATAAAAATCTGTGGCAGGATAGCACACAATACAAAGTCCGTTTTTTAATTCTGGGTATTTTTTTCTAATTATTCTATTATTTAAATCTAAAGAAGTGAATCGATTTTGATAAAATTTATTTAGAACTAGCTCTGAGGTATACCTATCGATGTAAAGATATTTGAAATCCAAAATTGCCGTAAAACATAGAATAAAATGATCGAATTGAGAACCTCCTCTTTTTTACGTGGGTTAAAAAAAACGGTAGAACTCTCGTGGTTAAGTAACTATATCTTAACTTATTCCTACCAAATAGACTGAAAGAGGGAATTGAGACAACTATTTTCAGGCACTTCCGAGACTCGTAAGTGTCTCTAGTTGCAGGCTCCAAAATGCCATTCCTATGGAGAAGAACCTGCAAGAAACTCCTTTATTATATTTTTATTGGTTTCTCCATAGGTTGCATAATACATACATTTATGCTTTATAATACCTTAATATACTTTAACCAGTGCCATTTTAGATATTTTCATAACTAACTATTGCTCGCGACTTCGCCCCTGACGATGTTAGTTATAAGGGCCTATGTCCTTCCGTGATCCTAACTTACCTCATTAAGAGTTACATCAAATTTGGTTCAGCAGTTTAGCTGTGTTTCTGTATGAGAGGCCTGCAGTGGGACCGCTACAGGCTGGTGTTTTTAACTTCAATAATGGCACCCACCGTGGGTCTCTCAATGGTGATCAATGCTCGTTCTCAGTATGAGAGGCCTGCAGTGGGACAGTTAGTCTGATCCATTTCAGTCTGTATATTTTTGCTTGTCAACGATGATTAGCTAAAATGGCCGATGTTTAGTACTATAATATTTTTGTTTAGTCATCCGATTATTTGTAGGTTGTTGAACCTAAGTAAAAGTGATTGGAAATTGTCGTTCATTCATTATTTAGTAAAAATGCTATCAGCTAATAGCTTAACTATCAGATAGAATTAACAATTTAGAGTATATTATTTAAATGATGTCAAATTTTTTAGTTATATAATATAATAATAATAATATTTCGGGACAACTCACACACGGTTATCTGATCCCAAGCTAAGCAGAGCTTGTGTTATGGTAACCAGACAACTGATAAACATACTTATATATTTCTAAATACATACATATTATAGATAGATTACACCCAGACAACCAGAACAAATGATCGTGCTCATCAGACAAACATTTGTCCTGGGTGGGAATCGAACCCACGACCTCCGGTATAGCAGTCAGGGTCACTAACCACTAGACCAACAGGCCCGTCAAACCTAGACGAGTTATTTAGGTCTTTTAATGGCTGTATTTCTTGAAATAATTAGTACCGAAATAATGCATGAGCATGACGTTATATCCTACTCCTAAAAATTGAGCTATGAAAAATGAAGGTTTATCGAAATTCGATGATATTTCTAAAAGCAAGCAAGTTAACACCAAATCTCCGATTTTTTATGCTTATTTCGTATTGGTATAGTATTCAATAGAATATAATTATATTATAGTACTTATATAATTATTATTTTTGATTTGATTAGAACTTTTATCTATATAAATCAATCAGGGTTTTCTATAAAATAGGAAGCCCTTTACTTCTAACTTAATATAGGTGCTTTCACTATCTAAAATGCTTTAAGTAGTTTAAATGGATACAGTGTAACGTATCTAGTACAATTTTCTGTAGATTTAGGTCAGATAAGCAATCACTCAGTTAAATACAGTATTCAGCTGAATCCGGTGAGACTGGAAGCCAAACGTAGCTTTGCAAAAGGCTACATAGACGAATAATCTAAAATACAATGTATAATATGTAATACTAATTATTTTCTAAGATTTACACGAATGTTAGACATTGAAATAAAACTAATTTTAAACAGTTTTTATCGCGGTTTATTAACATTTATTTATTTATTTATTTATTCAACACTTACCACTAACATTACAGGTACTAACCCAATTCGTTAGTGAGGCACTTTTAATAAAATTAAACAAAAAAGAAATAGCACAAAAAAGATAAAATAAAATTATGAATTATGAACATTAACAAAAAATATAATAATAATAACATTAAACAATAAAACACAATTACAATTGGTAAACATCACAGGTATTATCCTATTCTATCTTATAACATAGTATACATGTACAACAGAATTCTTGCGAGTTCACTCAGTTGGCACGAAAATATATCTATTGAATTCTGGATTTCGTTATAACCACAGAGACTGCCCGTGACCATGACACCTGCAAAGGTGTTGAAACACGAACTAAAAGCTAACCAACCAACCAAACCGCAATGTAATCCTTACAAAAATATTTAAAATAATACCAGCCTATAAACGTCCCACTGCTGGGCACAGGCCTCTTCCCATATAGAGAAAACGAGCATTGATCACCACGCTTGCTCATTGCGGGCGATTTCAGATCCAAAATTCTTTCAAAATTAATTCTATTTCAATACAATGACGTACTTAGTATTTCCAAAATAACTTTCCCAACATGAAAAATCAATACGCCAACGCGAAAACAACATGGCTGACGGAACGATTTCATTAAAATAAAACCTCTCTTACCATTAATATACCGAAAAAGATTAATGTAGGCCCGAACAAAACATAATAAATTAGAAGTGTAATATCTAGGGGAACATACCCTACGCCATCTTTGGAAATGGTGGCCTCTGATTGGCTGGTTCGCTCACTAATCAATATTTTTTCGCTCACTCTAAAAGGGCTTATATACGTACCAAGAACCATTGGATTTTGTACTGTAAGCTGTGAAGTTAAGGTTTGGTTTCAATTGTTTTGGTATTTTGAAACAAAAGGAGACTTTTTGTGGTAGCGATGTAAAAAATTTAGGTTGGATTCGGTTTTGAAGTATTTTTTGCTGTTTGGTAGAAGTTGAACTAACTTTACGGATATAATTCAAGTATTTAAATAATAATAGGTACTAGATTATGGTTAGGTTGGTATTGTGTTCTAAAAATAGGTTAAGACTAAAATAATTCTAGACCTGGAAAGCTACATTTCAAGTTACTTTAGATTAGGAATAAATTCTGTAAGGTATTTTGTAGTTTATTTGACACATAGCTTTCCGTACCTACCTACGGCCTGTTAGATATTTTACATTCATAAAGGAGAATTTGGCTGTAACAGCTTTTTGGTATGTGGATATTTGTAGTTTGGTTTAAATATTATTGACTGCCTCGTTGGCCTAGTGGCGCTAAGCGCGACTGCTACACTAGAGGTCTTGGGTTCATTCCCAAGTCGACCAAGATGTTATTGGGTTTTTCTATGAAATTCTCAGTAGCAGGTCGGAGTTTGGATTTGTGCCCGGTTTGTGGCAATAGGCTCTCGCCCCCTATAACATGGGACCTAAACATACCGGCGAACTGTGGGTGTACATTGGTACACCTCTGCCTAACCCTTCGGGGATACAGGCGTAATGGTATGTTATGTAATGTTAAATATTAAGGACAAAAAAAAAACATTTTGGTCAAGCAGTTATTAAGTGATGCTCCGTAAAACATGTGGCAATTGATTTTTAAATACAATTATTCCACTATCAAACAAAAATGTATTCATTACAGAGAAAACTATTTAATACAGTTTTGTTATCAATGACATAATCCGGGACAACTTACGCACGGCCACCTGATCCCAAATTAAGCAGAGCTTGTACTATAATAATAATAATTTCTTTATTTGAATAAAATGTAGGTACAATGATAGTCTTGACCTAAAAAATATAACTCCAGTACATTTTGCCTGTTGGCATACAAAATTATATCTAGTATTTGTGTATATTTATATATGTACGTGTATGTATGTTGTATAAAGCTGTTTTTATAATTGTAGTTGTAGTTAATTGAGTCGCACACAATGACTGCCAATATTCACGACTTCTCCTTTCGCGGGTCTGCTGGCAGAGATTTCTTAAGAAATAAGCGGCACCTTTGTACATCATCTATAAATATGTAATTATTTTCCTTTAAACTTCTGTGTGTGTACATAAATTAAAGGATAAGGCTTATAATTCTAAATGGGTCTTTAAATGAGATCAAGACAATTCAATAATAAAAATTGATGGTGACCAGACAACTGATAAACATACTTATATATTTCTAAAAACATACATATTATACATAAATGACACCCAAACAGAACAAATATTCATCATACTTCTTATATTGTCTTTAAATAACAATAAAATTTAAAAACCATTTAAGCCTCAATAAATGCATTAAAATTCGCTCCGCAAATATAACTCGACAAAGATCTTTAAAACCACAATGCATAGACAAAAAAAGTCTATTAACACTCTGGTTCGACCATAGACATTAGAAAAAAGGGTTGACAACTGTTTCTACCTGTTCAAATTGTTTCAGTAGTCCACAAAAAAAGCTTTTAAGATAATATAATTTGTCAAATTTCGTGGTTTTAGGATAAAAGGATAATATATGATTTTAGATGAAATTAGTTTGACAGTGATTTGGGAATATTTTTGATGGTGCAACATTTTTTTATTTTTGGGTTACTTAATAATTATGTTAAGCGCCAGTTAGTAATATTTTATAATCTTTTTACACATATTTAACTCTTAAACTATCGCGCTGCATGTTTACAGTAATATAATTCACGGGAATAAGCGCGTACATGCATAAATACCTTTTTTGGGTTTGACGTTTAACCGACTTCGGAAAAGAAGGTCCTTCTCAATTCGACGGTATGTTTTTACGCGATATATCTGGGGCCCGAGTCAGCTATTTTAAGTCAGTGAGTGGCGGGTTAATAAACGTTCCAGTGTACTTGTTTTTGTGCCTAATTTTCGTATTCAGATAATTTTAGTTTAATGACAAATGTACACCTACTTGCCACTGTTGTCATTGTAGGATTGCAAGGGACTGTTCTTATCTGAATACGAAAATTAGGCACAATAACAAATATACTGGAACGTTTACTAACCCACCACTCACTGACTTAAAATAGTGGACTCGGGCCCCTGGTAGTGGCTGATTGATTTCAAAAACTGTTTCATCGATACCTTAAAAGTAGTCCCATGTTGTAAGTCTTACATTTAAGTACCTATGTGTAATCAGTTTCTGTATGATTTGAGTAATATCTTTTAAGTTACATTTGACATAACATACCATCACGCCTGTATCCCCGAAGGGTTAGGCAGAGATGTACCAATGTACACCCACAGTTCGCCGGTATGTTTAGGTCACACGTAATAGGGGGCGAGCCTATTGCCACTAACCGGGCACAAATCCAAACTCCGACCTGCTACTGAGAATTTCATAGAAAAACCCAATAATACCTAGGTCGACTTGGGAATCGAACCCAAGACCTCTAGCGTAGCAGTCGCGCTTAGCGCCACTAGGCCAACGAGGCAGTTACATTTGAACCACCTCTTTACATCCGATTGTGAAGAACTTATGCGCACATTATTATACTATACTAATGTAAAATTATAATGCGGAAGGAACTCCGTCTATACCGCTATTTCGGCTAAACCGCCCCGAACCGATTTTGATCAAACTTATTGTGGGGTAAACCTGGATCCAGCTATACTGCATACACGTATTCACAGCCGCGGGAAAAGCTAGTATACAATAATCTTAAAAATAAGAATTTTTTTTACTATCCTAGTATCTTATCCATTGCGTACTACCTAAGCACACAACCTATTCCAAAGTTAACAGCAAGTAATGTAAACAATCATACTTGGTGGTACCGAGCTACTGGTATTAAAAAGTTCATCGAAAGTGGACAAGTCACGCTGACGTCACATCCTAGTCATATTATATCAGCAATATTCAGTTTACACTAATAATGTATGTTTGTTTAATGATAAAAGAAAGTTGTAAAGAAAGTCACTTTCAACCGACTTAAAAAAAGGAGGTTGTTATTTGTGATCTTTAACATGTTTGGTAATTGTAGCAATTAAGATGGTTCTCCATTCATGGGAATCTTTATTTGTAAACGATTTCAAAAAGGAGGAGGTACTCAATTCGACTGTATTTTTTTATGTTTCTTACCTCAGAACTTTGGACTCGGGGAACTGGTTATGATGATTTTTTTTATTTGATAGGTGGTTCTTCCCGTGTCCACTTTTGTCAGTGGGATCCATAAGAAAACCATATAAGACTTATTTTGAAGTCGGTTTTTTTTGTAAGAATTATTTGTATATAGGTTAGGCCACTATAAATAGTTTAATTTTAGGTAACTACTAGCTGTACCCGGCATGCGTTGCAATGCATTTTTTTCTACCTAGCACCTGCCTACTACCTACTACCTACTACCACTTAGGGGTATGAAAAATAGATAGTAGCCGATTCTCAGACCTACTGAATATGCATATAAAATTTTATAAAAATCGGTCAAGCCGTTTCGGAGGAGTATGGTAACTAACACTGTGACACGAGAATTTTATATATAAGACTAGCTGTACCCGGCATGCGTTGCAATGCAATTTTTTCTACCTAGCACCTGCCTACTACCTACCTACTACCACTTAGGGGTATGAAAAATAGATAGTTAGTAGCCGATTCTCAGACCTACTGAGTATGCACATAAAATTTCATAAAAATCGGTCAAGCCGTTTCGGAGGAGTATGGTAACTAACATTGTGACACGATAATTTTATATATAAGATATATACAAATTATTTTGTGTTGCTTTTACCCAAGCTATGTCGGTGTCGGCTTCCAGTCTCACCGACAGCTGAATACCGTATGTTACAGAGAGACTGCCTATCTGACCTCCACAAAACATTTTACTGGGTTACACATTTTCCTATACTATTAACAACATTTATGATTAAGTACTAATCACCCCTAAATAAGCAGTTCTTTTTTATTTAAATTAACGTCATTACCCATCCATTTCCCGACCTCAACAAGTGATGCTTAACTTTAACTTCATAAAAACTTAGACCACTTAATTTGCATCACAAACTTCCTATTTTTAACTGAAATCGATATAATTGTGTACAATAGTGTTGGAACACTTTCTCTGGTCCAGTCACGGTGACGTCACACACAAAATGGCCGCCAGTCATGTACGATCAGCGTTTTATTATAACTGTGTAATGTTTGGGTACGTTTTGTAGTTGTTTCTAAGCTAAATAAAGGCGAAAGTGTAAGTAAAGTAACGTTTGGTAAGGTTTGGATAAAGATGGGTGGGCTAGTTAATAAAACGAAAAAACTGTTATGAGACATGGGGTAAACAACTCTTGTCCATGTCAGTAGATTAATAGATAACCTTCTACGTTATAATAATTGTATTTATTAGTAAAGAAAAAAAATAATCTTGCAAATATTCCTTTATTGGTGACCATAGATTTCTAGATTTTGTGACTCAAAAAGCGATAAGGCAGTCATTAAAAGTTTAATTAATTTGGTCGTTTCACATATTATAAGACTTATTTCATAAACATACATAGAAATACTTGGAAATAGAGATATGAAACTCACTCTGGAAAATGTGTCTGAAAGGTATCCATTTCATGCACACTTTTAACGCTTTCAAAAAGATGTGTAGTCCTAGCTGTAATAGTAAATCGTAATACGAAGTAAAAAATCCGAAAATCAGTCCTACCAAGACATACTGTGTTACCCAGTACATGTGTTGTTTGTCAGATAGACAGTCGTTATAACATACTGGTGTTCAGCTGTCGGTGAGACTGGAAGCCGAACACAACATAGTGCGCGAAAAGGCTAGGCAGGTGAAGAGTTTTATTTTAGATTTAACATATAAAGACGACATTTTTGTACAGTTTTTGGTCTTCAACAAAGTATTATATGTATCCCTTTTTGAAGGTAAAGGCTCAAGTCAGAGTGACGTCACAAGATGGCCGCCAGTCACCGCTAGTCATCACTAGTCAGCGCTAATCAGCAGTTCCTTATATTTACATGATATTCATTTCTTTTATAGATTTTCCATCAGGTCCCAGAGCTATGTTGTGTTCGGCTTCCAGTCTCACCGACAGCTGAACACCAGTATGTTATAACGACTGTCTATCTCACAAACAACACATTTTCTGACTAATACCTACAGTACCTATATCTTGGCAAGACTTATTGTCAGATTTGTTATAGAGCGACTTTCTGACAAACACAACACATTTACTTGGTAACAAATTAGGTATCCCTAAAGACGATTGTAAGAATATGTATATGAAAAAAAGTTTGAAGTTTTACAAAATTTTTAGATTTCATTACTCACAATGATTCGTTTGAATAACGTGAGTTTTTTATAATAGTAGGGAAAACGAACTATAAAAACACAATTATAAACTAAAACAATGCTCGCGCCTTCTCTATATGGGAAGAGGCCTGTGCCCAGCAGTGGGACGTTTATAGGCTGGATTATTATTATTATAAACTAAAACTATATTTTAAACGGACTCGATAGCGGTTTAATTAGAATTTGTGCCTTTGTAGAAAATGTTTAAAATTTAAGTCAGACTAAAGTAAAAAGTAGCCTACATTTTTGTAGTATTAAGTATGAAAATCACAATAAAAAATTAACTCCTTCGCTCATATTTCAATGATAAAAATAACATTTAAAACAACGACAGCGTTTAATTGTCTGTCCTTGAGAACTATTCAAGTAAATCATTTACTTCAGTTTAAAGTGGAGTTAAAATTAACTATGGTTCTGAGTGCAATGACCTGTTTTATAAGTAAACTAGCGACTCGCCCCGGCTTCGCACGGTATCTGAATTTTCTCGGTTTTTTTTGTACTATAATATGTATGTATTATACATATAAACCTTCCTCTTGAATCAGACTATCTATTAATGAAAGCTGCATTAAAAACTGTTGAGTAAGTGAGACTGAGTTTAAGACCTAATCAAACCGAGGAAGGGACTCTATTTTAGTGTATATAAAGGTGCTATTTGAAGTCACTTGGTTGCTTTTATTTTGTTCAAATATTAAAATTAAAACTTGGCGAGGTATTTAGGATTTGAACAGTTTAGAATTTGCTAAATATCATGTACGGAAAAATAGGTTTTCAAATATAAGTAAAAAGGGTTCTTTTGAATATTTAGAATTTACAGTACCTAATTAGGAAAATGTACATTCGCAAATAAAATTTCAAAATAAATTATGTTTAAGGTTTTTAAGGTACTGATACTGTTTTTTATTTATGTGTCAAAGGACATGTTTTCCGGATGTTAACATAGTTCCTAATAAACAAACATAAAAAGTAAAACCGGAAAATTGATGTTTTTCTGAAAAAGCCAAAAAATATATTGATCCTGCCCTTTAAGGTATCCCGGATCTAAAGCTAAGGCTTTTAAGACACAAAGCCCTATTTCATATAAAACGCCAACACAAATAATATTAAAAGAAAACCCATATTACAAATACTCCATTAAATTATACCTAAACATGTATAAATCATATCCTGGCTCAAAAAAAAGTACGCTTGTAATCGAAGCGAAACCACAAAAACATCTATCTCTTTCCAACCCATATATCCCTCATAAGTTAGAAAGAGATAGGTATATTTTACTCGGTACGTTTAAAAGCCACGCCTACGAGCCTTATAGGCAGACCGGTTGGTCGAGACAATGTGAAAAAAAAACTAGTTTGAAGCAAGGGACAAAAAGGTATTCTGCCCCATTATTCAGAAGAGGCTGTAAGGAGACGTATCCTTTGCCTGCAAATTAAAAAGTGAAAATCATAGTGCATACTGCTAGGTCATGGACAATTGCAGTTTTTTTTTTATTAGTGACATTTGAATTTGGAATTTTAGTGAACTGAACTTTTTAGTGGTTGTGTTTTTTTTTTGTTTAGTAACGAGTCTTTTGGCTATTGGATTCTGGTTTAAAAGGTATGTGTTAATTAATTGATTTTAATTGTATAATTTCCGTGTGTGATGAAATCAAAATGGCGGATGGTATGCGTCTTGATCTAATAATAATCTTGTTTATTAAAGCTACAACACTTCAATGAATTATTCTTAATATTCTAATATATATATACTGAATTTCATATTCTTATCAAAGCTTATCTGTATTATAAAACTTTCCAGAATAGAATAATAAATAAGTAAATGCGGACAACATCACATACATTGCTCTGAACCCAAAGTAAGTTGCTAAAGCACTTGTGTTATGGAATTCAGAAACAACGAAGGTACCACAAACACCCAGACCCGGGAGAATGTTTTAAAAAGCATATGAAATCTTAGAAATGAAACCTCTAGCCTGAACCTTCGATTTGACCCTAATTGACATTTATTTTATATCTTAAATCTACCTTTAATACTCTGCAATAACCTAGGCACTATCAGTGCAATAATTTTGGATATAGGATGATTTAAATCAATAAACTCAGCCTATATCGGTCCACAGCTGGATATAGGTCTCTCCCGCGTTGCGCCACAACACCCGGTCCTCCGCCTTCCGCATCCACTCCGACACAGCTACCTATTTTTGAAGTCATTGGTCTTTTGGGCCCTAGAATAATCTGTGTCAATAAAATTATTGTATATACAATATTACGGACACTTTACTTCCTTATAGTTCCAATGTAGATTATCTTGTAATCAATCAAATTCATTCAGGCAGAAGTAGATCTCTAAAGACACTTTAATTATCATTACTTTATTAAAATATATAACTTAGTTAATAAATACATAAATATATACCCTACAACAACGTTCCGATGTAAAATTTTATTAAAAAACTATTTATTAAAATTAAATTACCAAAAAACCGAGGATTTACTCTCAAGGAACTAAATATCCATATTACTCCATATTATTATTACTTCATAGTTAGACATCTATTTTAAATAAAACACACGCACGCTCTTTACATTTCTTTTTTTATTCCTTCTTTTTTTATTATTGTTTGTTTACTGATAACTATATAGTAAGTAAGTTAAGCGAAAATCTAATGTTAATGGCTAACAACATAATGTACGGAGGGACACTGACTTCTATAGTACAGGTTTATACCTAGTTTAGAAGGCAGAGTCTTTTATTTAGTCCAATAATCTAAAGCCACTAAATGTAAGCAAATTTTTGCAAATCTTTTTATGGAAATAAAGTTATTATTATTATTATTATTTATAAAAGTCATATCCCGAGCCTTTTTCCCAACTATGTTGGGGTCGGCTACCAGTCATACCGGATTCAGCTGAATACCGTACTTTACATAGAGCGACTGCCTATCTGACCTCCACAACCCATTTTACTGGGAAACACAGTATCCCATAGTAAGACTGGTTGTCAGAATTGACTTAACGACTGCCAAAGATCTATGTATGACGAGCGCGGCTTAACCTGTATTATCGGTCAAACCGTACGGCTTACACTTAGCCACGAGCCCCTCACTTTATTTATAAAAGTATCAATTGCTATTCAATGTTCTTCTGTCTAGCCTTTTCCCAAGCTATGTATGTTCCCTAACATACTCAGCTTCCAGTCTCACCGACAGCTGAACACCAGTATGTTATAATGAATTTCTATCTGATAAACAACACATTTACTGGGTAACACAGTATCCCTTAATAACTTCAAGCCATATTTTATGTATGTAATACATACTTAATGCATTAAACCTTAAAGGTATCTTTTGTTGATCGATTCCCTTTTAAAATATGGCAGAAATCAAAAGGGCGGGGTAGTTGGTAAATGCCTTCCCTTGAGGTTCCTTGTATAGAGATGTAATAAGCACTGGTGGGGTTTGCCATTAAGAGTCCGGTATACTGCTGTATTCCCCACGGCTACAGAGGCCCATAAGAGCCTCCATTCGATTAAAAAATTAAGTAACTGGTTAAAACAGGGTGTGGTTAAGCATCCCTTCGCAACGCCCAAAGCGCAAAGAATCATTCGATAAATAATCATTAAACAGTCTTGATATTTCCTAATATTGATTATAATTCCTAACATGGCTAAGTGTAAGCCGTACGGTTTGACCGATAATACAGGTTAAGCCGCGCTCGCCGCGGTTGCTCCGTGGATGGGTGACCATTTATAACATACCGAGACCCCTCCGTGTTTCGGAAAGCACGTTAAGCCGTAGGTCCCGACTGTCATACGTACAATCTTCGGCAGTCGTTAAGTCAATTCTGACAACCAGTCTTACTATGGGATACTGTGTTTCCCAGTAAAATGGGTTGTGGAGGTCAGATAGGCAGTCGCTCCATGTAAAATACGGTATTCAGCTGAATCCGGTAAGACTGGCAGCCGACTCCAACATAGCTTGGGAAAAGGGCTCGGGAGATGATGATGATGATGGTTATAATTATTACTTAGGTACCTACTATAAGTTTTATGTGCATGTAATATGTATTGCTTTACCAACTACAGTAGGGTCACTATTTTACACAAGCTACGGAACATACAAGGTACAATATACGTTTAGGGTGACAAGTTATTTGTATAAAACCTTCCCCTCTATTTACTTGTTGTAATGGAGTATTGATCTATTAGCTACTTTTATTTAATAGTATTATATTTAGGGTTTGTAAACCTGTTACACTTTGAAAAGATAAATGACGTAAAAGTAGTTATCTGAATATCCGCTTTATGTTAAAGTTTAATGTTGTAATTGTAAATAATTAAAATTGTTTAATATTAAAGATAACATTATAATTTATAACTGTATAAAATCATTTGAGTTTTTTGACTCAGTCCGACGGAACAACGATACGGAAAGAAATCTGGACGAAACACATATTCCTAAGGCATTTGATAGTAAAAACAACACTGTTTCTTCAATAACTAAAAATGATTCAGTTTTTAAATAAAATTGTACATATTTTAAATTAATAAAACGTAAAAATTATATTTTGTTGCGCAAAACAAAAGACATCAACGCGTTTTGAAAACCAAAATTCTCTCGTCGGATTTTCAAACCAAAATCTTTGTTAAAAGTCTTTGGATTATTATGAAAACTAAATAATAGTAGTACCTATTTAAAAGCTATATGATATACACCTATTGTTATATATTATTCCTTAGTAATGTTATTTTTTAAACATGACGTCTCCGATCAAGATTTTAACACATATTTACGTACGAGTATGTTACGCATTACCGTCTAAACTGCTAAACCGATATTGATGGATTGTCTGTCAATGCACATTAGTATCAGAAACCTCAGTAGCATCCGTCAGTGATCGATCAAGACAAACGTCAAAATATTTTTCCTTTTAAAAAGAATTTCAATTCTCTTTGGATTTGCGATTAAATGATTTTTATTTGTATGAAGTGTAACATATTTCCTTTTCCCTAAGGATAGGTAGAGAATAACTAAAGATTTTAGATACGAAAAGTAATGGTGTTTGATCTGTATATTAACCGATTTTCAAAAAGGATGTGTTTTGTTCGACTGTACGAATCTTTTTTGAAGTAGTCTTCGTCAAAAACGTTAAATAGGTACATTAAAGTTTCGCCAGGATTTCTTACATAGTTGTAATAAAATACCTTTATAGGTTGTTGCTTACATTTAAGTATACACTAGCAAGAATAGATGAACGCTACCTAAAAAAACAAGTTGCTCAAGAGTTAACTAAATAATACATCACATTACCGGCGAAAATGTACTAAAACCTAAAAAAAAAATATGTATTACGAGTAGGTACTTGCCCACAATAGTGAATATTTAAAAATACATAAAATCCCCTACAATTACTCTTATCAATGCTCACCAATGCTCGTCCTCTGTATGAGAGGCCTGCAGTGGGACAGTTACAGGCTGGTGTTATAAATCTATATAATAGCATTATTCCATCAAAAATTATCCTACAGTAGCCAATCCCTTAATTCCTCAATATCGAAAAAACCGTTAAAACTTTAATTAAAGAACGTCCAATACAATCCTGTTCAAAATTCAAAAAAAGAACAAATTGTATCGACACGACTTTTGAAATGAGAACAACCCACACTCGATTCGAAATTCAAAAGGTCCGAGGGACAGATGGAAAAAAAATAAACCGGTTCCATATTTAAATGCGAGAGGCGTGTTTTAAAGTTTTTATTTAGTTTCCCGAAGTATGGCTGGCTGGATTCGATGTTCGAATTTTGAGTATAAGTATTTTATTTTTTATTGATTTGTAACTGATATAACGTCTTTTTAGGTATTTTTAATTGGAATGGATTAGTTATAGGCTAATATTAAAGACAGTTTATCCTAGAATTATAGATTTCTGTTCCTTGATAATAATAATTGTAAGAAATCTTTTGTACAAATAAAAAATATTGTTTTCAAATACATATTTAATGTTTCTTGCCAGTCCTTCTGCATAGGAATTACATTTCGAAATCTCATTATGTCATTTAAATTGTCAAAAGTGCCTGAAAAACGTTACGTTTAAATAAAATCATTAAGTTTTAAATTTAATTTTCCTCTTGCCTAGCTAAGATTTAAATTGCATCCAATAACCAGTTAATTAAATAAAACTCATTACACTATTTGTATACAACTTGAATCTAATACAGAAACTTACAATATCATGTTGATACAAACTCAGTTGGACATCAAATTACAATGGGTATCAAAAAACTCTTGACCCCTGTAGAGCTAAGTTCACACCCTATTAAAGGTATGTACTAAATAAACTTTTTATCCTATATCCCGCCTTTTCCACCGTATATGAACCGACCCTTAGGGTGCTGTCGTTTCTGTAATAATTTGAATATTTGTCATATTTGATAAGTGCTACTTTGTAGCCTAAGTTAAAATAAATAATTTTTGATTTTGATTATTTTGATGTATGGATTCCTTTAATTCTTCTGCGTAGCTTTTTTATTAAGCTATGTCGGTGTCGGCTTTCAGTCTCACCGCCAGCTGAACACCGTATGTTACAGAGCGACTGTCTATCAGACCTCCACAACACATGTTACTGGGTAACACAGTATTCCATAATAAAACTGGAGTATAAAATTGATATTTATCTCTGCAAATAATAATAATATAATAATAATAATATTCCGGGACAACTAACACACGGTTATCTGATCCCAAGCTAAGCAGAGCTTGTGTTATGGTAACCAGACAACTGATAAACATACTTATATATTTCTAAATACATACATATTATAAATAAATTACACCCAGACAACCAGAACAAATGATCGTGCTCATCACACAAACATTTGTCCTGGGTGGGAATCGAACCCACGACCTCCGGTATAGCAGTCAGGGTCACTAACCACTAGACCAACAGGCCCGTCGAAATAAATGACGATATAGTGTCAGTTTGTAATATAAAATAATAGGTTATTACTTAATACTTTTTGAATCAAAAAATTGTTTGCCTGATTGTTCCGGCTTATTTCCGAAACGGCTGCACCGATTTTAACGACAACTTCACTGGCAGATAGCTTATTTTATTAGAAGTAACTTAAGGTACTTTTATATTAGAAAAGGTTTTTGAGGAAACTTTTATGTCTATCTATTGGTGATTGTTAAGTATATAAATAAAAAGTATCAAAACCACAGACTTATGTATAAAAATTTGATGTAATACGTGGGAAATACCCCATTGTCTCACCAAACCTGAGAAACTTTTGTTTCATCTTGATATGAAGATTATAATCACGAACAGGCGGGTCTGAGTGAAAGGCATATATTGTATATACCTACTAAAGTATATTGTAAAGTAAATACATGCTTTTGAGTTGATTTTTTATTTTTTATGGATGTATCTGAGAAGTTTTAAAAATTTAATTCTTTTTAAACTTTGAACTTCCAATGTATGCTTTTAATGTGATTTTTTCACAGTTGTATAAACTTTCTCAGAGACTAAGAAAACATTTACAATAGGTAAAAAAAAACAATGTAAGGACAATTTTTGAGTCTGAAATCGTCAACCCGCCTGTGCAGCGGTGGTGATAAAATACTCGTGCCTTCTCTACATGAAACATACAACTAGTTCATAATCTTAATAAACACAGAGGATACTTTTTATTCGGATTAATTAAAAAACGGTAAATACTCGGGTAAAACCGTATGACACAACTAACACCAACTAAAAATTTGTTCCAAAATTATTTCAAGGCGCTTCAAATCTTTTTGCTTATCAATTAATTCTTAGAAATCGCCACATTTTTTATTTCAAACATAATGATAGGTTTACTACCACTTAATATTGACGTCATCAAAACCTACCAATTTATACCAATACGTAGAAGGAAAACCATAAACTAAATACCTACATAGGATCGAAACGACCGCAACGGAAGAACATACTCTGTCTCACTCTAACACGACCAAGTGGTTTAAAATTAAATCGATTTTTGAAACAAATGTTGTGTAAGAAAGAGATGGGTATACTTGTCTTGTGTTGACTCGAATTTGGAATGTAACCGGTTTCACTGCATTCGATTGAGAATTTTAAATTTGAATTTAGATGTCGGATGAAAAATTTTGGAGCTGGCCGGTTGGTTTATATTTTTAATTTTGAATGTTAAGAAATAGCTTTTTAAATAGTATTTATGGAAGTAAGTTTTAATATGTAACGATTGTATTTTTTTATGAAAATAAAGTTACGTTACAGAGTAGGTATTGCTATTTATTTTCTAAATTAATTTGTGGTACCTTGAATTATAATTATCGAACTTTAACGTTATAAATATAAATAAAAAATTAAGAACAAAACTAAATAAATTCATGTGCTCTGACATTACATACATTTAACTAAAAGTATTATTTTTAATAGGTATTATTGTCAAAATTATAATTCAGTTGTATAATGTTGCTTTCTGAGGTTAACGCGAATGTTATACACTGAAATAAAACTACAAACATTTTACTTTTTTTATATATATAATATTATTTTGATTTTATCGCGGTATATATTTAGATTTGAGTTCCGCAAGTTTTAACACCTTTTTAGGTATCATGGTCACGGGCAGACTGAGATAAGTTCAATTTTAGTTTAAATTAAAATTTTGGCTGTAAGCTTTGGTTTCTTTCAATTAATAATGACAGTTATAAAGTATTCTAAACTTAGACTATAGATAACTATAGACCGATAGTATCGCTAGTTTTCCTTCGTGCCAAGCGAGAGCACTTTTTGTCTGTATCTAGTACATTCGTTTACTGATTTAAAGTTATTTTTCGCGCAACGACAGACTTATATGCGAAAATATCGATGGTTTCGACATTGTTAGGATAATATTAGGGTTTTAGATAGTTTTATTAAAACGGCGCGCTCCGTCTTGATACAAAATTTACGATAAAGCTAGTTCATACTAGTGCTCACAGTTCATACACTGATTGGCTCACTCTTTAGTTTCTTATCTATACTCTAAGATTCTAAAACTTAACCTAACTGACGTTACAATACAAGATGGCTGCCACACTTATTGTCCTAAATTGTCACAAATTGGTTTGACAGGAAGCGCCGCTATTGGTCGATTCAAATTGATCTCAATTCGAGAGAATTGAATACACTTGCTTCGTTAATAGGGGTGGACAGATATTTAAAGTGATGTGCCGTCGATTTCAATAACGTCTTGACTGATAATTTAAATGTTAGGTTGAGTTTAGACCTACTAGCTTTTGCCCGCGTTGGTGTCGATTGAGGCAAAAATAACCTATATCCTTTCTAAGGATCTAAGGTCTTTTTTTACTAAGTTTCATCCAAATCGGTTCATTTGTTTAAGCGTGAAAGCGTAAGACAAAGAGACAGTTGTTTTCGCATTTATTATATGAGTATGGATTTGAGGTGTAGAAGTGCCAATAAATACATATGCAATACCTGCAATACCTAACTTTTGCAGTTTCACTCTTCTTCTTCTTCTTCAGCCTGTAGTCACCCATAGTCGGGTATAGGCCTCTTCATGTTTCACTCTTAAATACGTGCAAATTATAATAAAACAATAGTAATTTAGTTAAATACGTTTTCTTAATTTTCGTGTGGGTGGTGGCTGCGTAGAAGAATATAATAATATAGAAAAGATTAATATCTCTATGAGAACAATTTAAAATAAGATGGTAAAAGCCCTTCATGTAATTTGAATTTATCTTTTTAAGTTACGGAACAATACAAGTTCCATTAAAACAGTTCTATTGAGTTTTCAAGATATGAATAGTATGAAAATAAGTCAACTTTCGTCTGTAAAGTGTTAGCTGATAGATTTCGAAATCTATATACCTATATATATAAAAATGAATCCCTATTTCCCTTGGTCACGGCATCACGTGTGAACGGCTGGACCGATTTCACTAATTCTTTTTTTGTTGTCTTTGTTATTGTCAGGAGAAGGTTCTTAACAAAGAAAAAATTATGCGGAAAATTAGAAATTTTAAGAATACCTACTTAACCACCACATAAAATTATTTCTAATCCAACCTAACCTTTTTTAATGTGACCTTATGACGTTTGACATAGTATTGACAGAATTCAATATTCATAGTTTAAGACAGGACAACGTCTGTCGGGTCAGCTAGTGTAAAATAAAAGTTAGTCCTATATTACATATTAAAATGACGCCCTATCATCACCATTCACCGCTATATACCTAATTGTACAAACATATACTCACGCCTCTTTCCCTTGTAGGGGTAGGCAGAGACAACTTCTTTCCACTTGCTACGATCCTTACACACTTGTTTCGCTTCGACCACTAGGGCTTATCTAATCTATATATCCAAAACAGTCAATGTCAAGCCTAAAGTCTACTACAATATATATCTTGTTACAATAAAAAAAGCCGCATTCGCTATTTATATAACACTTTAGTTCACAAATAAATCAGCAATAGAAATAAGTATTACACAACAAAAACTGTACAACCTTGACAATGACTGAAAGTGACTCGATACCAACTAGCCGTGTCGGCCATTGTCGGCCATTGTCGATTATTTTCAAATCGATCGTGAACTTGACAATATTAGATAATGTACAAATAAAATGTTTTAAAGTGACCGATTTGAAGGTTGATCGCTAGTAATTAAGGTAGGACCGTGGATGGGTGACCATTTCTAAGCATACCCTATAGTCCGGCCGCTGAGAGAATGCGTTCCTGACAGGTCGTGGTCAACAGGAAGATATAACTTTAATGTGGTGATGAATTTAATAATAATCTTATATATAAAATTCTCGTGTCACAATGTTAGTTACCATACTCCTCCGAAACGGCTTGACCGATTTTTATGAAATTTTATATGCATATTCAGTACGTCTGAGAATCGGCTACTATCTATTTTTCATACCCCTAAGTGGTAGTAGGTAGGTAGTAGGCAGGTAGGTAGTAAGTAGGTAGTAGGCAGGTGCTAGGTAGAAAAAATTGCATTGCAACGCATGCCGGGTACAGCTAGTATTATATAATAATAATCCAGCCTATAAACGTCCCACTGCTGGGCACAGGCCTCTTCCCATATAGAGAAGGCACGAGCATTGATCACCACGCTTGCTCTCTGCGGATTGGCGATTTCAGATCCCAATTTTGGAATCCAGGTTTCCTCACGATGTTTTCCTTCACCGTTTGTCGGAAGTGTTTTAGAATAATCTTAGATTTTCTAAGAATATACTAAACATAAATGACTATCTCTTATTTGTCTTTTAAACGAATAATATCATTCAAAACTATATTAGTATTCCAGGTTCCAATAAATAATATAACTCGGTTTTACACTTATCCATACAAATCTAGACCAACTGACATGTGTCAGGAACGCAGTTTCTCAGCGGCCGAAATATAACATACACACACCCATTTTATAATATTGGTTATATACATATCGAAAACCTAATAACATTTAAAAATAAACCCCCCTGATTGGTGAACCATGAAGGTTGTTAAGGTTGTATATACCTCCAATATGGCGGACCAGAGTTAATTAAAACACGTGTTTTTTGACCGGACGCCATTTTGTATGGTTCAATCGATTATAGAACCTTTTTTTAGTATGTTTAGTTTTGTTTAGTTTTCCTGGTTTTGGATAGGATGTATGGTTGTGTAGTAAAATTGGTGTTATAATGTGTTTTTGCTAAAAGTTATTTGAGTTAAAGTATTTATAAAATATCAATATAATTAGTAGGAAAATAATTGTGTACCAATATTACCGTTAGGCTTACCTGAAACATTTAATATAATAGATTATATGAATTTATTAAAAACTTCGGAGATAATTTGTGTTTGAAAGACTTGATAAGCTGAAAGTATATTTGAGCTTAGCTAACAAGTCTCGATAAATTTCGCTTCAAACAAAGAAACTTGCTTCACCCGAGTTCACCCATTTTGTTTTTAGATGCCACTAACAGGTACCTACAAAATATAAATCATCATCTCCCGAGCCTTTTCGCAACTATGTTGGGGTCGGCTACCAGTCTCACCGGATTCAGCTGAATACCGTATTTTGCATGGAGCGACTGTCTATCTGACCTCCACAACACATGTTACTGGGTAACACAGTATCCCATAGTAAGACTGGTTGTCAGAATTGACTTAACGACTGCCAAAGATCTATGTATGACAGCCGGGACCTACTGTTTAACGTGCTTTCCGAAAAACGGAGGGGTCTCGGTATGTTATAAATGGTCACCCATCCACGGAGCAACCGCGGCGAGCGCGGCTTAACCTGTATTATCGGTCAAACCGTACGGCTTACACTTAGCCACGAGCCCCTGTACAAAATATAAATATTATTAAATATATTTGATAAACTTAAAATAATACTCATTTTTCGCCTTCTATTAAAAACATGACATAAATCCTTTCAAACAAGCTTAAATAAGTAACAACTTAAAAAATAACAATCATTTTTTAACCCTAAAAAACCAGTAGCACAAAAACGTATTAGTCCAATCAACATTTATAGTAATCTGTCTTAATCTGTGACTTAAAGTAACCCGTTTAACGCGACGGTAAAAAAACTCGTCGCCACTGACTTTTACGGTCTTAAAGACCGGACAATAAGGATTAATATAAGTCCTATTTGACAATGCGCTACCGTTATTCAAGGGTTGAAAACCTGTCAAATGTATTGACGTTTTTTTTGTGTCATTTTTTCTGTCAAAGTAACAGTTTTATTGTAATCGGACTATTTTGGTTAAAGCGCGAAAAGCTGTGATAATGTTTTCTTTTTGGAGCGTAAGATTAGTTTTATCAATGCTCGTTCTCTGTATGAGAGGCCTGCAGTGTGACAGTTACAGGCTGGTGTTATTAACTTCAGTAATGGCGCCCACCGTGGGACTCACAAGAGTGATCAATGCGCGTTCTCTGTATGAGAGGCCTGCAGTGGGATAGTTATAGACTAAATGTATACAAATATAATTAATCTAAATAGTTTACGAAGATAATCTCTGAAACTACCAACCAGTCGATTTCAAACAAATGTTTTCGGTATTAGGTACCCAATAAATGTGTTGTTTGTCAGATAGACAGTCGTTACAACATACTGGTGTTCAGCTGTCGGTGAGACTGGAAGCCGACCACAACATTTTAAGAAATAACTAAACACAAGTACCTTTCAAAAACAAAGAAAATAATTCCTCTTTTCTAAGAACAAAATCTTTCATCAATTATGATTTACAATCCTTCGGCTACCGTATATAATTGTGGCGGTCTTTTAGACCCCTAAACAGATTATCGGGCGGCATGGGAAGGGTTAGTTTTTGTGGTCAACTATAGAATTTAGCTATGATTTATAACTTTGTTCTAAAATAATAGAATTCGGCAGCATTTGCGGTTTTTTTTTGTTCTCAAGGGAGGTTGACCGTTTGAGATTTTTGCGGTAAAATGCGTTAAAGTAGTTTTTTTTTCTTAAAATTGTATTGGTTAGGTAAGGTTAGTTTTAAAGAAGATAAGGGTGAATTGTTCTGTGTTTTGAGTAATGAATGATATTATTGTGTTAATGATTTTTGTGTGTTGAGGTTCGTTAGGTTTTTGTATGTTAAAAACTATTGTGGTTTTCTTAAAAAAGTTTTTTTTTGGTTCACTACGTTTTATATAAAATTGCTCTCTCTCAAATTAAATAAATTTAAAATGTAGAGTGTAGGCATAGTACTAAAGATTTTGAAGATATATTTAATGTTCTTGTTTTCATTTACCATTATTGTATTATCAAAATCAAAATCAAAATATTTTTATTTCTCATAAACCAGAAAAAGGCGCTTAAGAAACGTTACGTTAAATCTACTGACTCTAGTTGCTCGGTTCCAAAGTGTCCTTCCTATGGAGAAGAGCCGGCAAGAAACTCCATAGGTTACTCTTTTAAAACTATTATATTGTCGTTTTTCCATTACTAACTGCCATCCCCATTGCAGGAGAGTACGTGATCCAGGGCGACCTCCCCCGCGAGCTGGTTGTTGGCGAGGAGTCGAGGTTCGACCTTCTTGAGGAGGCACTCCAACTGGTCGAGCTCGGCGACGAGGCCGAGACCAAGAATGAACCACCTGAGGTGAGGAACTGCCCCATAAAATGATGAACTACAATGAATACATGTACCTACAACAGATGGGCCTGTTGGTCTAGTGGTTAGTGAACCTGACTGCTGACCCGGAAGTCGTGGGTTCGAAACCCAGGACAGATCTTTGTGTAATGATCATAAACATTGCTGTCTGGATGTAGTATGTATGTATTTAGAAATATATAAGTATGTTTATCAGTTGTCTGGTTACTATACAGAGTGTGCCTAGTTTGGGATCAGATGACCGTGTGTGAATTGTCTCAGAATTGTAATGAATTACCGTACCCAACGTCATAACTATGTAATACCCCAAAATCTCCCATAAAAAGTTGTGGTTGTGTTGGCATGATGTTAGTTAATTCAATCAATTTGGTAGTTTTAACAAGTGACTCTGTAATTATTCATAAAATCTTCCTTAACAACTTAACTGTCCCGCCAGTAGACACAATAGTTAAACAATGGAAATGTTCATATGTGACTCATGGGATAGGGAAGTTGTTAAAACGGTTTTTATAGAAAATGTTGTTTCCTAATTAAATATGGTAGTTTTTAACCATAATCTTCTATTTCCAGGCTATAGAGGGCAGTAGCAGCGGCTCGGAAATGCTGCACCCGGCGATGCGGCACGTGCCGCACCACCCGCTCGCACACTACCATAACCAGGTGAGTGTTGTTCGTTGATGGTTTTGTTAGGTTATAGCGCTTGCTAGTCTGAATATAGCGAGCAATATATACTGAAGTTAAAAAAAATGTCGGGAGTTCGGGCTATCTTAGTAGGAGGAATTTTAGTTACCGTGTTATTTGTTAGTAAGGCTATTACCACCATTTTACTAGATGAGTCAAGTTCATTGATGGTTTTGTTAGGGCAGAAGGTTGCTCGTTTGATAATAGCGAGCGATAGATGCTGAACTTGAAAGATTGTCGGGATTTCAGGATAATTATGTTAGTAAGAGGCATTTTATGTGCCATGTATTATCCTCTTCTTTTCTACCATTACATATGAAACTGAAAAACCCGTTTTACCAACAATAAACAGTTGTCTTAACCTTAATAAACCAAACTTTCCATAAAAAACACAATTATTAAATACAAATACGTGAAGAGAAATTCCTAAACTCGCTTTTTTGTAACCAATAGTTTGATCATTTCCGGTCAAGCATATTATTAGTACTAGTAGACTTTCAAACTGATCTAAGTTATAAATAATTTTGTTTAAATATTTATAACTTTTTTTTTAACGTGAAATGTTTTTTATTTACCGTTCAATACTTCAATCTAATATAACAACAAACACTTACAACTATACAATTTTTTTTTTATATAGCCTTTTAAGTATCCCACTGCTGGGCAAAGGTCTCCCCCGTTTAACTCCAGACATTCCTGTCTCGAGCCACATGACACCAATCACTTAAGAAGCGACCGATGTCATCCTATACTAATAATATAATTTATATAAATTATTAAAAAATTAATCGTCAATAACCTTGTCAATCGCGGGAAATGTGCCCAGAAGGCTGGCAGAATATAAATAATTATGTTTTAGTATATCTAACGCCAGTTGTTAAAATAAAAATACTACATAATATGTTTATAAGAACTAAAATCTAAAATACATTACCTTAATAAATAGTTTTATCATATAATAACATTCGCGTAAATCTTAAAGCAATATACCAAGGCCAGGTCAAGAGTACCCTAAACCGAAGAGCATGTATGAAGGAAATAATGAAAGTGGACGAAGCGAAACAAGTGTGTAAGGATCGTAGCAAGTGGAAAGAAGTGGTCTCTGCCTACCTCTACAAGGGAAAGAGGCGTGATTATATGCATGTAATATACCAATCATACATTATTTTGCTTGACAACATCGTCTTGTTGAAGTCAGTTAAAAATCTATATTTTGTCGGGAAATATAAAAATTAGAATTAAGAATCTCCTCATTTTGAAATCGGTTAAAATTCGTTTGTCGGCCTCTCAAATATTTTGACCACCTCACAACTGTCGGTGTATAAAATCAAAGGGGACAGTAAGAACTAAATGGTGATGATAAATGAAGTGATGTCACTGGGTTCATTGTACCACACACGGCGGTGGTGGGTTGACGAGTGGTACAAGTTGTGAACTGACAGCGGGTTGACCTGGTTTGACCGGGTGATTGCAGATGTGGTGAAAAGAAGCGGTGTTCTGCTTAAATGTTAGGTCTTTTTGGAAGCAATTTTTTTATCAGATTCGTTTTGTTATTTATCTAGATGTAAAAACACCGTAAATAGAAAAAGGTACGATTGAGTTTATAATATTTGGAAAGACTATTGATCATAGCTATAATTTTTAATTTTTTTTTTTAAATATTCCGGGACAACTCACACACGGTTATCTGATCCCTAGCTAAGCAGAGCTTGTGTTATGGTAACCAGACAACTGATAAACATACTTATATATTTCTAAATACATACATATTATAGATAAATAACACCTAGACAACCGGAACAAATGATCGTGCTCATCACACAAACATTTGTCCTGGGTGGGAATGACCACGAGCTCCGGTATAGCAGTCAGGGTCACTAACCACTAGACCAACAGGCCCGTCAGGTATATATCCGAGGTAGATATGTTTTTCCCATATTATCCTAACTAGTGCCTTTCAATGTATATAAGGTGCTATAAAAATATCTGCCACGGCTTTAATGGGAGGTAGTATTGTGTTTATAGATTACAATAGTGAAGAACTTTCGTACCCCGGAACAGTTAATTAAATTTTAGGAAATAAAATTGTTAAATTAACATTGACTCTATTCTGCGTAACGTGGTTCACAAATTACGTGAATTCGGTGCGGAGCGGCAACAGCTTAAGACACGGGATGGTTTTATACTAATAAATCAATTCAAATTAATACGTTATTTTTTTTGTATGAAAAAAAATATGATAAATAATCAATAATTTATCTATACTATTGTAACCTATAAACACAATACTACCTCCCATTAAAGCCGTGGCAGATGTTTTTATAGCACCTTATATATTGTTAAGTAGCCTTAAACTAAATCTATAGAAAAAACCATGAAAATTTTAAAAATTTCAAAACTAATAATCTCTTTAATATTATATCAATCACAGCTGCCTTTAAAACTAAAAACAGTCTTGTTAATATTTCTGGCTGTTATGTGACCATTAATGAGGCTCATTAGCCTTTTTCCCAAGCTATGTTGGGGTCGGCTACCAGTCTTACCGGATTCAGCTGAACACCGTATGTTACAGAGCGACTGCCTATCTGACCTCCACAACACATTTTACTGGGAAACACAGTATCCCATAGTAAGACTATTAATGGTCATATAACAGTTTATTAACTTGGACCACACACAACCAACCTCTTTTTAACCCAAACGCTGCGATCTCAAAAATCACATTAATCATTTATAACAAAAAGTAACAAGTTTTGGACAAATTGTTTAGTTTTGTTTATTTAATTGTTTTTAGCTACTGACAATACGTTCATTTTAAATGTTTTCTTTGTAGAAACATAAAAATTTAATTTGTTTGTTATTTTGACAGGAATGTTAATAAATATTGGCATTATGTAACTAATATTACGTATGTATTGCTATCTCTTATCAAAATACAGCGTAAGAAAGGGACAGCAATAGATCATTTTTGCTCATAGTTTTGCGTATCCTCAAAATTTTAATAAAATCTAAAATAAATCGTGTGCCTTGCGATTTAAGTCCGCCTTATGTACCACAATAAAATTGTACATGAAAGTTTAAATAAATAAATTTAATCCGGATAAAGTAGTTTTATTCTAAAACTTAAGTTTTAAATTCATTTTAGATTTTTACGGTCTGTTATTGTCTATATAAATAATAATAATATCCTGGGACAATAATAGGGATATGGGATAAATAACAAAATTATTTAATAGCCTAATATAAGTTCAATTATTTTTTAACAGAATTTTCAGTTTCTTTGACATTAAAAGCGCTTTTATTACAAAGCAATAAGATATATTATCCCAAATCATTTGTTACTGTATAACATACCTATGTTCAACCAAAGAATTGGAGTCACGACCTCAACTCATGCGTAAAGCTATCGCTCGCATCGATTGTAATCAATATCGGTTTAGTGATATAAAACGATTGATCGTTTCATGATCTTAAATATTTTTGGTATTATTTGACTGGTGAAGTTTTTGACGTTTGGGTAAAGGAATTTAAGTTAGGCATTCTTTATATTTACGATTAGCAGTGTTCCGCGGTTTCACTTGCATTGGGTTTTCTGCTAAGTTAAGAACATGATGTTAAATAGCCTATAACAGTCCTTCAGAATTGGGCTATCAATTGTAAAAAGATTCTTTGAATCATACTGGATCACATGGAACTACCCATAGATTAGCGCGTTCAATCAGAAACTTCTATAAAATAAATAATAATAAAATAAATGCGGACAACATCACATACATTGCTCTGAACCCAAAGTAAGTAGCTGAAGCACTTGTGTTATGGAATTCAGAAACAACGAAGGTACCACAAACACCCAGACCCGGGACAATGTAGAAAAGTTGGTTTCTACATTGACCCGTCCGGGGATCGAACCCGGGACCTCAGAGCTAGCGACACATTGAAACCGGTGCGTACGCCACTCGACCACGGAGGTCGTCGTAAAAAAAATATATTATATTAGTATAAAGAGCTTCACTATAATAAGCAAGAACACAGCTTTTGATCTAACTAAACTCTTGGCTAATCTTTGTATTTCCTGGGAGATGAACCTTCTTCCTTAAAATTGGTTATTTAAAAGTAACTAAAAGACAGGCCTTCGTATTTATAATATATTGTTAGATAACCTATATGAAAGCAATGGTATATTACTGATTATATTAAAAAGCAGTGTCTCTATCTACAAATACTTTTGAACTAGAATTTTGTTTCAGCTTTACAAATTATGTCAATAATCTATCACTAGTAAGACGAACTGTCTAGATACATTATAGAAATCCAGAATAACCATTCTTTGTTGATCTCAATCAAAATACGAAATTCCATTCCTCTGACGTCACTTATGTCAGTCTTATAAAAAGTCCGACAATAAGTCTCAAGTGCTGTGCCCTAAATAAACATAGCTGGGTTCCGTACGTAGCTTTGTGTGCAATAGTTTTGTAGGGATGGGACTATGTCGATAAAATTGAAGTATTGTCCCAGTGTATAGATATGAAAATGATTGATTCCACATTTTTTGTGAAAATAAATATATTATATTCAATTAAACTTTTAACTAGCAATAAGACATAGTTACTGAACCGACTTTGGTAAAATAATAATAATAATATTCCGGGACAACTCACACACGGTTTTTCTGATCCCAAGCTAAGCAGAGCTTGTGTTATGGTAACCAGACAACTGATAAACATACTTATATATTTCTAAATACATACATATTATAGATAAATTACACCCAGACAACCAGAACAAATGATCGTGCTCATCACACAAACATTTGTCCTGGGTGGGAATCGAACCCACGACCTCCGGTATAGCAGTCAGGGTCACTAACCACTAGACCAACAGGCCCGTCATAATAAAACATACTGTTCTCTTATGTTAAATTACTTTGAAACCTTGTCAAAACTTTACAAAAGCGTTTTAATTTATTGATATATTAGTAACATTAAGAGTAACTAAGTTATTTAACATGTTGCACCACAAAAAGACAGCTATAAATTCTAGTAAAACCGCAAATGTCAGTAACTTATTTAATATTTTTATCGATACTACAGGCACATCACTACGCAAACACCCAAAAAAGAGCATATTTTCGGAAAGCTGGCTACTGTATTGAAAGGCACACAAAACTAATATTTACATATAGTTAAAATTCTTGGTTAAAACTAACTGAACTGACAGCTATTCAATATTTTAACTTCAATCCCAAATATTTGAGTTAAAAAAATGGGTTAAATTTTAACTGGGACACTTTTAACTTAGGTAACGAAATATACGATATTACTACTATACAAAATCAAGTTAATTTATAAAACCATAAATGTGTTATTTATTTAAGACTAGCTGTGCCAGCGACTTCGTTCGCGTGGATGACGAAACTTATCAATGAGTTTTTAACCGCAAAATAAGTTTGCTTTTTATTGTTTATACTTTTCCGGGATAAAAACTACCCAGTGTGGTGCCCAGGATAATAAAGAATAATTATACCAAGTTTCATCGTAATCGAACCGGTAGTTTTTGCGTGATACCTGAACAAACAGACAGACAGACAGACAAAAATTTTTTTTTTCACACTTTTCGGTTCGGTGTCGGTCTAGTAACACCCCCCATTTATTTATTTTTATTTTTTCAGCCATTTATTTTTTCGATATTTTTAATGTAGGTACAGAATTTTCACTTCTACAGATTTATTATAAGTATAGATTTTTATAAAGTTAATTTATTCGGGATAGGTGCGAATCAAACAAATCAAAGATCATAAAAAACGGTGCACCCGCTCTTGAGTTATAAATGGTGTAACTAGCCCGACCTTTAAACTAGCGCCCCGCCCCAGCTTCTCACAGTATCCTAAATTTCTCAGCTTTTCTGTACTATAATATGCATTTGTGAAATTGTACTTCTCTATGTGGGAAGAGGCCTGTGCCCAGCAGTGGGACGTTTATAGGCTGGATTATTATTATTATTATAATATACATTTATAATACACATAAACCTTCCTCTTGAATTACTCTATCTATAACTGAATTAAAATTTATATAACTACATTAAAATTTGTTAAGAAGTTTAAAAGATCTAAGCGAACAGACTGAAGCGACTTCATTTAATACTATATGGAGTATATAGATCTATGTTAAGGTAAATAAATAAGGTATATAAAGACAATATAGGCTGAAAACCCTGTCAGATATCCTAGCCATTTAATATCTCAGCAGGAGGCTTTAAAATAAGGCTTAAACCGACTTCGGCTTCAATGACTTGCCAATCAAGCGCGGCTTTACAAAGGGAGGATCTTAGTCAGCAATCTTTGCAAAGGTAGAAGATATGTGGATGTTATCTTAATTGCTTTGATATTCGCATCTCTCGCCTTTTGTTTGATATGCACTTTGTAGATTTGAATTGTGAGATGCAATTCGCTTTCATATTTAAGTTGGATGCAGTTTTAAATGTTTAGGTATGAGATACAATTGGCTGGCAATGTTGCATTTCTATAGGGCTATTATATATCAAAGTAGATACTATTTTAACCGACTTCAAAAAAGGAGGATGTACTCATATTTTTTTTATGTTTGTTATCACAGAACCGTTGACTGGATGAACCGATTTTGATGATTCTTTGTTTTATTTGAAAGCTGGTGCTTCCACTTGTGGTCCCATTTTATTTTAGCCCAGTTTTGACAGTGGGATCCATAAGAAATAAATATAAGACTTATTTTGCAGTCGGTTTTTTTTTATAGAATTATTATCAGTCAAAATGAAAAGGTAATTTTACTATTTTACTCACTCGTTTGCAAGGTGTTACTTACTAGCTCTGAGGGTCCCGGGTTCGATCTCCGGACGGGTCAATTAACAAAACCACTTTTCTACATGGTCACGGGTCTGTGTGTTTGTGGTGTCGTTGTCTCTGATTCCATAACACGCGTGCTTTAGCTACTTACTTTGGGTTCAGAGCAATGTATGAGATGTTGTCCGCATTTATGAGATATAATGTTTTATTATAATTATATAATACTGCTTATTAAACTGCCTCGGCCTAGTGGGTCTAAGCGCGACTGCTACGCTAGAGGTCTTGGGTTCGATTCCCAAGTCGACCAAGGTGTTATTGGGTTTTTCTATGAAATTCTCAGTAGCAGGTCGGAGTTTGGATTTGTGCCCGGTTAGTGGCAATAGGCTCGCCACCTATTACATGGGACCTAAACATACCGGCGAACTGTGGGTGTACATTGGTACACCTCTGCCTAACCCTTTGGGGATACAGGCGTGATGGTATGTTATGTTTTATTCTAATTACAATGACTAAAATATTTTCAGCATGTCGTACTGTATTCAGACTAATCTAAATAAAGTCACAGACTCAAAATAGAAGGAAAACAATACATAAAAGAAAGCACTGACTACATTCTTTTGATATCTTTTAAAAGAAAGTTTTTTAAACCTAATGTCAATTTGATATCTAACAATCTCATCTTAGGTCATCTAACCATTTTAAGATTTATAATATCATTGTATCTTAGTCCATACTAATATTATAAAAGTCTGTCTGTCTGTCTGTCCTACTTTTAAGGATTAACTGCTGAACCGATGTTTTTGAAACTTGGTATAGGATAGGCTAGGATTTTAATACAGGACATATGCTAGATTTTGTTGCGCTAACCAACACCCAAGCTTGTAATATTATATGGTAAAAAAATACAGTCGAATTGAGTATATCCTTCTTTTTGAAGTCGGTTAAAAAAGTAAGAATGTTTGTTACTCTTTCAGCCAAAAACTAGTCAACCGATTTGAATGTAATTTATTACGAATATAGTTTAAAAATTTGGATTAACAGATAGGAAAACCGCGGGACTTTACTAGTACTTATTACTTTATACTTCATTTGGATTAAAGAAAGCGACAAATAATAATTTTTGATCAGTGGTTACTCTTTCACAATAAAAACGTCCTTATTTCAAAGCAGTTAAGGTTCAATTTTGTGATTCGTTGTTAATATTGACCTGCGATTGACCGTACTTGACTTGTATTGTTAGGGTTGTCACATACTAAGCATACGAAATTTGAAATTTGTAAACCAAACACGAGTTTAAGAAAAAACAACTGTAATGCATACACATAAGGTTTAGTTTTCTCTACAGCCTTAAAGTCCTTATGACTTTTTCAACAGCACTTGTCAATCCAAAATGAACTTTATTGACACTTGCATAAGGTAGATTTTTGAAGTAACATCAATTGGCACCCACCGTGGGGCTCACGAAACTGATCAATGCTTGTTCTCTATATAAGAGGCCTGCAGTGGGACAGTTACAAGATCATAATATATCTTATATATAAAATTCTCGTGTCACAATGTTAGTTACCATACTCCTCCGAAACGGCTTGACCGATTTTTATGAAATTTTATATGCACATTCAGTAGTTGTAGTAGGTAGGTAGTAGGCAGGTGCTAGGTAGAAAAAATTGCATTGCAACGCATGCCGGGTACAGCTAGTTTATTATATTTTTAAAGTTCTTTATAAATAGGTATTTCATAGTTCTTGTATCACTTTTTATTTCAAGTAATTGTACTTTGGTCTCTCAATTATAATCAAATTAGTTTTAAATTTGGTTGGTATGCTTTTTATTCGTTTTAATATAAGTTTGTCTAGGTTAGAAGTATACTGTATTTTATTTATTTAATACAAAAATAATGTAGATAAAAAATAACCTCTGCAAAAATACGTTACATCATATTTACTGTATCACTGTTGGGCAAAAGTCTCTAAACTATCTTGAACGACTTCAAAACAATCCTCCACATCCAATCCACAAAAGACAGTTTTCTATTTTTTTATTAAAAAATATATATTTTCTTAAACCTGGCAACCCTGACGTTACCGGTTCATTAGTGAAGTTCTAGTTTCCTTTGATCTCACCGCCCGATCTTTAATGTTTAGTTATAACTATTATATTACTGTATCTATGTCTTGTTAGTTTTTAAACTAATTTGATACATAAGGAAGTAGATTATGTATAATCATATATTTAATTTGACACTACTAGCTGTTGCCCCCTGCTCCGCCTGCATGGTTTTCGTTTAGTAGTATATCCCCTATTATTTAACCCAGACTGTCAGCTACCTCCATACCAAATTTTATCGCAATTGATTCAGCCGCTTGAGCGTGAAGAAGTAACAAACACACTCACAAACTTTATAATATTTTACTGTTGTCTTTATAATATTAGATAGATTACTTCGCGGTATAGTTGCACAGGCGAACTACCACTGCGCACGGCGACAAACATTTGTGTATAAGACAACTGTTTGTTCCAATACTGGATGTTATTGGTGCATGTATAATCCGGCCGCTGAGAGAACGTGTTCCTGACACATGCCAGTTGGTCTTGATTTAGATGGTGAGAGATTTTTTTTTAATATTATTCATTGTTACCTGGAATCATGATATAATAATCCAGCCTATAAACGTCCCACTGCTGGGCACAGGCCTCTTCCCATATAGAGGAGGCACGAGCATTGATCACCACGCTTGCTCTCTGCGGATTGGCGATTTCAGATCCCAAATTTTGGAATCCAGGTTTCCTTACGATGTTTTCCTTCACCGTTTGTCAGAAGTGTCTTAGAATAATTAAGAAAGTACATATAACTTTGAAAAAGCCACATTCGTACTTGCCTGGGTTCGAACCTGCAACCTTGTGCATACAAATCCGTTCATTGAACCGCTAGACCACCACGACATTATCATGATATAGATTATTCGTTTATAGGACAAATGAGTGATAGTAATTTATTGGTCACTCATTCTTCACCACATTAAAGTTACAGTACAAGTGACGACCTCCGTGGTCGAGTGGCGTACGCACCGGTTTTCAAGGTGTCGCCAGCTCTGAGGTCCCGGGTTCGATCCCCGGACGGGTCAATGTAGAAAATCACTTTTCTACATTGTCTCGGGTCTGGGTGTTTGTGGTACCTTCGTTGTTTCTGAATTCCATAACACAAGAGCTTTAGCAACTTACTTTGGGTTCAGGGCAATGTATGTGATGTTGTCCGTATTTATTTATTTATTATCTTCCCGTTGACCACCACCTGTCAGGAACGCATTCTCTCAGCGGCCGGACTGTAGTTTCTGAGATGTCGTTCTATTATATGAATCACACACATTGGAGTCGGTATTTAAAATGTACTATTATATGTCCCTTTAGCCACTTAAATATAGTAAATAGTATGTTATTAAGATATATTATATTTAATTAGTTTTAACTTTGTTATTTGTTTTTCGTGACGTCATTATAATATATGTTTACAAGAGATAAATATGTCTAATTGTTGACATAAGCAGACTAGCTGTGTCCCGCGGTTTCTTCTGTGTAGTTCTGGTATTTAGACTTATTGAAATTTAAAGTATCCTATGTGTTAGTCCGGGTTATAAACTATCATTTTGCTAAATTTCGTGCAATTCCGTTCAGTCGTTTTTGCGTTAAGGACGAACAAACATACCGAAAAACTTTAACATTGGTCAGCGTTTGTGACATTTAAATTGTGAGATTATGTCCTAACTAAATAAAATACGGTAATTTGAGACCTATGAAATTTAGAAATTGTGATGATTGTCTTAAATAAAATACAGTAAACCTTATAGTTAACTCATACTCGTATTTACAGCGACGTTCAAATTAAAAATATCGATTCTTACATCATAGAAAAAGTACTATTTCGGCATTACTAAAGGAATGATAAATAGTGTTTAAAAGACAGGTGACGCCGGGCCACCTGTGTAGTATGTCAAACAGAATGACAAATTGTTTTATTAGTAGATGAATATCGGGCCATAGAAACACAGGTTCGAATCCCAGCTAGTATCAAAGGGAATTTTGAAGTGTACTTTGAGTATTATATAAAGAAATTAAAATGTCGTGATGGCCTAGCGGTTTAATGAACGGATTTGTATGCACAAGGTTGCAAGTTCGAACCCAGGCAAGTACCAATGTGACTTTTTCAAAGTTATATGTACTTTATTAATTATTCTAAGACACTTCTGACAAATGGTGAAGGAAAACATCGTGAGGAAACCTGGATTCCAAAATTTGGGATCTGAAATCGCCAATCCGCAGAGAGCAAGCGTGGTGATCAATGCTCGTGCCTTCTCTATATGGGAAGAGGCCTGTGCCCAGCAGTGGGACGTTTATAGGCTGGATTGTTATATTAAGCAGCGATGAATAAATCGTTTTATATAACTCTGTAATATACGGTATTCACCTGAATCCGGTAAGACTGGAAGCCGACCCCAACATAGTTGGGAAAAAGACTGGTTCAAGTTCAGCTGTATACCGTATTACAGAGCGACTGCCTATCTGACCTCCACAACACATGTTACTTGGTAACACAGTATCCCATAGTAAGACTGCTTGTTAGAATTGTAACGAGGAGGTAACGGACCAAGGAGCTACTAGTAACAAATTAAAGTACATTAGTTTGAACTGTTTTTTTAAACCACAAAATAAGAAACAGCTATTAGCGGTTCACGAAAAGAAAATAGTTTACAACCCCAAGCTGTCATATAAATAGATTATAAAAAGTGAGGGTAGGTAGAAAAAAGAACTACCTGTTACCTGTCAGCGCATCATTTGTCAAGTGGTGCGCGGCGCGGCCACAATGTAGATGGGTTGACGCCTCTTAGAAATGGGGAAAAAATCGCAGACATTTTTGATTTTTTTTTTTGTGTGATTGTGGTTTTTTGAATTAATTATGTAGTGTTTAGTTTTTCATTGATTTACGTTAAGAGCCTTGAAATATGCTATGTATAAGTTTAAATGTAACTTTGAAGGTACATAAAATAAGGTTAGTTATATTGATCAATAAAATCTTCAGACTGCTTGCGACCACGACCTGTGTTACCCGGTCGAAACGTCAAGCCCTAAAGGTATTTAAGCATGTACGCGCTAATCCCCGTTCTATAATATTACTATAAACATGCAGCGCGATAGTTTAAATTAAAAAATATTAAAAAAATCTTAGTTAAAATAAAATTAATTGAAGTTTCCTCACAAAAGTCTTTAGACAAAAAAATGCATACACATAAAAATACATAATAAATAATAAATGCGGACAACATCACATACATTGCTCTGAATCCAAAGTAAGTAGCTGAAGCACTTGTGTTATGGAATTCAGAAACAACGAAGGTACCACAAACACCCAGACCCGGGACAATGTAGAAAAGTTGGTTTCTACATTGACCCGTCCGGGGATCGAACCCGGGACCTCAGAGCTAGCGACACCTAGAAATCGTCTACATACATACATAATAATATAAGTACAAAAAAAAATACATATACAAAAAAGTCACATTCCCAGCCTAGGTTTGAACCTACTACCTTACACAGTTCCGATTCCGATCATTACAACACTTTTACAAAACCAATATAATTTGTTTTTTCTTCTTTTTCCCGTTATAGTAATATTCACATATATTTCATATTCAATCAAACATAATTATTAACAAATATAAAGGGGATACAAGAAGAAAGTCTTCAAATTGTAATGTAACGTACCGTTTTTATGTTGCCGTTATAGTTTGAAATAAGACATTCTTAATAAACACTGGTTTACAATGTAAACATATTTTCAATATTGACGATGTAAACCTTCAACACTCATAATTTCATTCATCCTTCAACAAAAATAATGTATATTAATTAAAAAATATAAACAAAAAGAAATATTATATTAAATACATCTTACTTAAAAAAGCTAATGAGTTTATTTAATTTTCTAATTTAATAAATTAAGTAAATATTATTATTTGATAGTTTAATTTGACTGGCGTTATGTTTTAAGTTTAAACTTGATACCTTAGAGTATAGATAAGAAACTAAAGAGTGAGCCTATCAGTGTATGAACCGTGAGCACTAGTATGAACTAGTTTTATCGTAAATTTTGTATCAAGACGGAGCGCGCCGTTTTAATAGAACTATCTAAAACCCTAATATTATCCTTACAATGTCGAAACCATCGATATTTTCGCATATAAGTCTGTCGTTGCACGAAAAATAACTTTAAATCAGTAAACGAATGTACTAGATACGGACAAAAAGTGCTCTCGCTTGGCACGAAGGAAAACTAGCGATACTAGCGGTCTGTAGTATATCTTATGTCTATGCTTGATACACTATACAATAAACGCCAATTACCAATAGGTCACATAAATAAGAATGGAATGTTCAATTATCATAAAAATGTATAGTTTCACCTCAATCAAAGATAAAAAAACTAACTAATGCAGCTCAAAAGATTTTAGATAAACAAACAAACACACATTCCAAGACACACTAAACTAAAAAATCTTAGTTAGGCATTTTAAACTCTCCCCTTCATGCCTACTCAAACTACGACATAATGATGTATAATGCGCCCGCGCATACGTCTCTGAATAGAACAGTAATTGCTACGGCTGACCCCAACAGCGTGGATCCGTTGTATACGATAGATCAATGATCGATAATACGAATAAGTAAGAAAGTAGAAAGGCGAATCTTGCAAATGTAGATACCATGTTTGCTGTATATGAATATTATGGTTTAACCGACTTTTGAAAACGAAGGTTGTTAATTCTTGTCAACCTGCGTGGTCGAATGACGTATACACTGGTTTTCAAGGTGTTGCTATCTATGAGGTCCCGGGTTTGTTATGCGGACGGGTCAATGTAGATAAAATGACTTTTTATCCTGGTAACTTTACGGGTACGAGAAATTGACAGACTATTATAACATGAGACAAATTGAGCACAGGACAGTCTGCCCGTGACCATGATACCTGTAAAGGTGTCAAAATCTAAATACAAACCGCATACCGATAAAATCCGTAAAAGTAGTTTTATTTCAGTGAGATAAATTTCCAATACTCGGTTCAAATAAAGACTTACTTAGATATTTAACAATGAAATAAAACTACTTTTTAACGGATTCTATCGGATATTTATTATTCTTACCGCGTATAATCCACCAAAAAGTACGTTTATTTCAATGTCTAACATTCACATAAATCTCAGAAAGCATATACATAACATAATAATAATAATACTAGCCTATAAACGTCCCACTGCTGGGCACAGGCCTCTTCCCATATAGAGAAGGCACGAGCATTGATCGCCACGCTTGCTCTGCGGGCGATTTCAGTTCCCAATTTTGGAATCCAGGTTTCCTCACGATGTTTTCCTTCACCAATACATAGGCATAACAAAGTTAATAGGTTTTATACAGAAAAAAAGTGTCTGAACTCAATCCAATATAACAATAGAATTAAAAGTACTAATAGTATATTTTTTGCCCCAATCGGAATCACAGTTGATAATGACCTTCAATTGACAATTTATTTGTTATTTTGTCATTGCCAAGGACATAGGAATATTCTAACTTTAGTCCGGCCCCTGAGAGAATGCGTTCCTGACAGGTAGTCAACACGAAGATATAATTTTAATGAAGTGAAGAATTGTCGACTGTCATACTATGATCTTTGGCAGTCGTTAAGTCAATTCTGACAACCAGTCTTACTAAGGGATACTGTGTTAATACCCAGTAAAATGGGTTGTGGAGGTCAGATATGCAGTCGCTCCATGTAAAATACGGTATTCAGCTGAATCCGGTAAAACTAGTAACCGACCCCAACATTGTTGGGAAAAGGCTCGGGAGATGATGTGGTGAAGAATTTTCGATGAATAAATAACTATCACTAATTGGTCCTGTAAACGAATGATATCATTCAAACCATATTATTATAAAATAATGTAGTCTTAGGTAATCCTAATAACATTAGCTATTTGCGACGACAAAATCGGTCCAGCCGTTTCAGAGTGTAGCCGGAACAAACAGACGGACAGACAAAAACGTTATGTTACTTTCATATGCATTTATTAAAAAGCTGTTAATTTGAAATTCGTTTTTAGTTTCTATTAATACTCAGTTCATGTTAATATCTAATATTTTTATGATCTTAGTGCCTATAGCTTAAGTTTGTTTACCTAGATGTCTAAATATGAATGCTGTGATCTCCTGAAACTGAGGGAGCACAACTCAAATGTACACTATTATTTTTGTCTGTTTATGTGTTTTTGTGTATTCTTTGTTGGAAATCCAATAATTAAAATAATTCTTCTTATTTCTTGTGTAGGCTTAGTTTTTTTTTTTTTTTTTTGTAAATATTTTAAGTTTAATTTCATCAATAAACATGTCCTTATTTTAGTATAATAAATAAATTAATTAATTACTAATATACCTACTTCAATTTTATTTATTTGTATAGATTTAAGAAAGCTTAATCTTCTATTCTGATTGGTCTAACTTATGTCAATCCTAAGGAATCCCTGAAATCTATTTAAGTAAGATTTAAATAACTTAAGCCTGCCTCGTTGGCCTAGTGGTTCTAAGCGCGACTGCTACGCTAGAGGTCTTGGGTTCGATTCCCAAGTCGACCAAGGTGTTATTGGGTTTTTCTATGAAATTCTCAGCAGCAGGTCGGAGTTTGGATTTGTGCCCGGTTAGTGGTAATAGGCCCCCCTATTACATGGGACCTAAACATACCGGCGCACTGTGGGTGTACATTGGTACACCTCTGCCTAACCTTTCGCAGATACAGGCGTGATGGTATGTTATGTTATGTTTTTAAATAACTTTAGCATATATAATACTTATCAAGTTATATTTCAAAAGCACACTATATCATTATAGCAAACTGTATAATGTAGAACAAAAACCGTTCTCGCATCGATAATGATCCATGCATCATTTGCTATAACTAGAGGCTTATAAAACCGTGTGATCACAAGTATTTGGTTATAATATACATTTCAAGCCTATAAACGTCCCACTGCTGGGCACAGGCCTCTTCCCATATGAAAAACTATGAAGTCTAAGTCAAAGTCCTCGTTTTGAAGTCGGTTAAAAAGTTACTATTTAATTCACTTGTAATTGACGACCTCCGTGGTCGAGTGGCGTACGCACCGGTTTCAAGGTGTCGCTAGCTCTGAGGTCCCGGGTTCGATCCCCGGTCGGGTCAATGTAGAAACCAACTTTTCTACATTGCCTCGGGTCTGGGTGTTTGTGGTACCTTCGTTGTTTCTGAATTCCAGAACACAAGTGCTTTAGCTAATTACTTTGGGTTCAGGGCAATGTATGTGATGTTGTCCGTATTTATTTATTTTATTTTATTGTCAATAAAAATAGTAAAATTCATAAAGTTTTTTTACGTTTTATCCCGCCAAATAGACCGTCAAACACATGTAGTTTCTTTACTATTAAAAAATTAACTCAATTTTTTAAATTTATTACATTTATATGCAAATAACTTTAATCTTTTTGTTAACTACAAATAAATTTCTTTGTAATAAAGTTGTTATTTCCTAGCGTGGATAATTGTATTTGTTTTGCATAAAATTAACATATTTTAAACTATTTGTTAATAGCTTTATTACTTCTTTTTCACTTTCTACGCTTAGTTAATGGTTGTAGTTTAATTTGCTATAATTCTTTTTTTTATCTAATTTGGAAGTATGAATTTTTTGTAAAAGTTAGTTAACTTTTGTGACAATTTCATTATTTTTAACCCCCAACCCTAAAAGAGGGGTGTTATAAGATTAACGTGTCTGTCTGTGTATCTGCCTTTGATATCGTAGCTCCCAAACGCAATACCGTTTTTTTTTAATTAGTTCTGAAGTTTAAATAAAGTAATTCGTGATTGTAAGTTAAAAATAATACCAAGTTACGCCTGTATGGGACAGTTATAGGCTGGTGTTATCAACTTCGAGTAATGGCACCCACCGTGGGGCACACAAGCTCATCAATGCTCTCTGTATGAGAGGCCTGTATGACAGTTAATCTTACAGTTAGACATTACAATGTTAGTTAAGTGTTCCTGTACCTCAACAATATTATACATAGACATCATAACTATGGTTTATGGTTTATAACTACGACATTAACTTCACAGTTATAAACTCTCGCTTTTAGTACTTAAGTCAGTTATTTTAAACTAGATTTCTAACGTTCTTTACCCGGTAAGATGTAGACGGTAATTTTGTTCTAGTGACCGAATTTTGGTTATAAACATAACATAACATACCATCACGCCTGTATCCCCGAAGGGTTGGGCAGAGGTGTACCAATGTACACCCACAGTTCGCCATTATGTTTAGGTCCCATGTAATAGGGGGCGAGCCTATTGCCACTAACCGGGCACAAATCCAAACTCCGACCTGCTACTGAGAATTTCATAGAAAAACCCAATAACACCTTGGTCGACTTGGGAATCGAACCCAAGACCTCTAGCGTAGCAGTCGCGCTTAGAACCACTAGGCCAGAGAGGCAGTCTTTTTTTGTTTATACATAGGTCTTTATGACCTTTACTATGAAAAAAATCACTTTTTAGACTTTTTAACGGGTGAAACCGCGGGACAGTAGCGGTAGTTTTTTTCCTACACATATATTATTTCCATATTATTTTGTGTCACAGTTACACAGTATTAATTCCATTGTAGATGTCAAAAAACTGATTAATTTTAAAAGAAAGTTAGTACAAGTGTTTAATACACAATAATATCTAACTACCAGAAACAATATTCATTTTCAAATTAACACTGTCAATAAAAATTAAAAAATGATTAAAAAATATAATTAGAGAATAACTGTCTATGCGCAGTAGCTATCAATCAACGTTTGAAAAAAGAACGGTTGTGTCATTCGGTATTCGAACACGACTTTCGATTTTTGAAATGTATTCGATTTGTGAAAATTGTTGGTTCTTTATTTGAATGATTAAGGTAACCGTTACTTTTCAATATGGTTAGTAATTAGTAATGTAACAAATACGGTAATTTAATACACGCCCTTAACGACCTAACATGGATCTCATTCCAAAAAAGATTTTTTTTCCTAGTCATTTCTGTCCCACTGCAGGGCAAAGGACCTTCTACCGTCCTACCATTTCTATCTGGTTAGGGCCGTGGTCATCCACTCCTTATCAAAGGACTCCAGCTCGTCCCGCCATCTTCGTCTGGGCTTACCGCGATGTCTCTTGCCATTTAGAGGGACCCATTGGGTCTGGCTTTAAATTTAGCTTTTAATTTATTTCCAAATATACAAGAATACCCTGTAAGACATAAGACTATAATATATAGTATATCTATATGTGGTTGCTAACCTACATAATTAAAAGTTACTTAAAAACAAGTAATAATCGCAACTTTTTCAATTCAAAAACATTCCAAATTTTAACGACATTTCATTCCCACATTTCAAAAACCGAATCTTATCCCTCAAAAACGGAACCAAACAGATTCTTATTACAAAAATAAATGTCGTTAAAACGGCTTCTAAATTCAAACGCGTACAGTACTCAAATGTAAGAGGAACGAAAGTATGTCCGAAGCTTTCTGGCTCACCGTTAGAAAATGACTCGCCACTCGCGATCCGCCGATTTCACACCAGCGTATTAGATGCTTAGCTTTTTAGGGGTCCGTATAGCGAATTAGGTTTTTTGTAATATTTTAGTTTTTTAAGCTTTTGAATCGTTTTTTTCTCTTTAGTAGATAAAGATAATTTTTCGGTTTGGTTAAAAATCTTCTTGGAACTGTAAACAACATTATTTATTTTTGGGATTTTATTCAGTAAGCTCATTGTTAAGCAGTATCAAAAAGCTAAAAAAATAATAATTAAGAGTTAGTTAGTTAGTAAAATCCTATTGTGTAGAAATATTCCCGTAGACTATAGTTCCCTAAATTATATTCAAGGTATTTGTGTTTATATTTATTGTTATTTATGCCTTCCACCATATTTAAATAACTACAGTTAGTATTTCACAGAAGCTTATATTAAAAAATAAATAAGTAAACCAATTAGATGTAACAACAGCAAAAAAAATACATTAGCAAAAAGCTTAATAAAGTACGCAGGACAAACAAGCATTTAGTAAATAAGGCAACAAAACATCAACAGAATAATTATCTAACAAGAAAAATAAAAAATAAATAAACATACAGAACCACATAACTCCAGTACAAACGCTTCAATATTTTAGCAACGGACTTCGTCGCGCAACGCACGCAGTAAGTCCCGCGCCTCGACGCGCAACGCGCGCTTACAATGCGACGCCATCTTAACGTAACTGTCAAAATGACATTACAGGAATAACGATGTGATTCCTTCGTACCTGATTTTTTTTTAAACTTGTGCAATACTCCACTCTGTGGACAGTCTGATTTCAGTGCAATATTTAGTTTTTTAGTGCAATATTTTTTAGTTTAGTTTAGTATTTGTAGTTTAGTGTGTTAGTTTAGTTACAATGGATATGTTTGAATACCAGGTGAGTTTTTGTGTTTCTTTTTGTTTATTTAGTTCCGGGGTTATTATTTATTTAAGTTTTTTTGTAAATAATGATGGTATGTTTGTTAATGCCTTGAAAATTAAATATGTTATGTGATTATAGTAATATTATAGAACGGGGATTAGCGTGTACATGCTTCAATACCTTTAGGCTTTACGTTTCGACCGGGTTACACAGGCCGTGGTCGCAAGCAGAATTGCGCGCTAATCCCCGTTCTATAATGTCTTCTTATATATAAAATTCTCGTGTCACAATGTTAGTTACCATACACCTCCGAAACGGCTTGACCGATTTTTATGAAATTTTATATGCATATTCAGTAGGTCTGAGAATCGGCTACTATTTATTTTTCATACCCCTAAGTGGTAGTAGGTAGGTAGTAGGCAGGTGCGAGGTAGAAAAAATTGCATTGCAACGCATGCCGGGTACAGCTAGTATTACTATAAACATGGAGCGCGATAGTTTAAAAGTTATTATGTTATGTGATTAATTAGGAAACTTTGAATAAGTTTTATTTAAAGTTAATTTTGGTAACTCCATATCTTAGTACCTATCCTAGATCCCTATATATTAATCTACCTGTATGCCAAATTTCGTCAAAATCCATGCAGTCGTTTTTGTGTGACACACGTTCCTAGTAAGATATGTGTACTAATTTTGATATTTATAAATCTTCAAGTCTTAGAAAACTAGCAATTATGAATATACGTAGTAAAAAGGTTATTTTAAGTGCATTAGTCTCTTCTGTTAATTCCTCATATTAAAGCAATATAATGATATGTGTACAGTAATTCCATAGACAAGCAAGGTTGCTTCAACTTCCGGGCATAGACAAATACTTCTATCCTTTTTTACTGGCTTATCTTTTCAGGTATCCGAGAAAGATTTAACTGTATCTATAGTTAAAAGTATTGCAATTCAGTGCTGTCAAAATGACAATGCGAATTAGCTATCTTTTAAATGTCACATAAATTGCAAATTTTAGTCTAAAGAAATACTATCGTTTTGCTATTATATATTTGCTTATTATCTCTACCACTCGTCATTTCAGCATTCAATCTTTTCTTTCTCTTTCAATTCCGCGCGTTTTCTAGGTCTGCCGCGAACTCTTTTGCCTCTTGGGGACCCACTTATGTGTATTTTTGTGCCTTGATATATTATGTTATTCTCGTGTGTGTTAGTATTTTGTGTTGTCTAATAAATGTATTTTTTTTCTTTCTTTCACTGTTGCTTTAGCACACAGCTCGTCTGGCATGCGGCAGATGTGACCAGCCCAGTTCCACTTAAGCTTGGCCGTGAGGCCCACGTCAGCAACTTTTGGTTATCTCTTGGCTTTCGCTAATTAGGTTATTTATAACTCTGCTAGTACAGGTGTGTGACGGATAGATAGTAGCTATATTTTAGTCTACTTAACATAGTATAGAAAAAGGCTAGTAGTATACGCCATTGGTCTAGTGGTTAGTGACCCTGACTGAGAGTGCCATACCGGAGCTCGTGGTTTTGATTTCCATCCAGGACAAATCTTTGCGTGATGAGCATGATCATTTGTTCTGTCTGGGTGTAATTTATCTATAATGTGTACGTATTTTCAAATATATAATTATGTTTATCAGTTGTCTGGTTACCATAGTACAAGCTCTGCTTAGTTCGGTATCAGATGGCCGTGTGTGAGTTGTCCCGGAATATTATATTATGCTTCTTTCTTTAGAATCAAAATCTTGCATTGGTTATTATAGTGGTAATGTACTTCCTTTGATGGAAGAGAAAGACCGATTTGAAAGTTTAATATAAATTGGAAAATTGTTGCATTAGATTAAGCGGCACTCGTAAATGTATTTATGTTTATATTTCATTATTGCATATAATATATTTATGGGTTACATAGAATAGTAAACAGTTATGTTTGTTTGTTAAAGATCATCAAAACTAAATTGGTAACTGTTCCGTTTAGAAACTTTCTTTGATAGACATTGATGTAAGAAAATTTTAGTTTAGTTAAACTAATATACCTCATAGATGTATTATTTACATACATACATACCATCACGCCTGTATCCCCGAAGGGTTAGGCAGAGGTGTACCAAAGTACACCCACAGTTCGCCGGTATGTTTAGGTCCCATGTAATAGGGGGCGAGCCTATTGCCACTAACCGGGCACAAATCCAAACTCCGACCTGCTACTGAGAATTTCATAGAAAAACCCAATATCACCTTGGTCGACTTGGGAATCGAACCCAAGACCTCTAGCGTAGCAGTCCCGCTTAGAACCACTAGGTCAACGAGGCAGTCAGATGTAGTCAGAGGCAGATGTATTATTTTATGTTTTAAAATTATGTTCGGTTGCAATGCAATTGCGTATATTTCCCAATTTGAATTGGCTTATTTCAAATTTGAGTAGGTTTTTTTACGTTTATTTAATCACTTTATTGGTTGACAAATCTACAGATGAATATAGTGTTTTTAATTTCAGGCATAATTAACTTAAATTAATATTATGTCAACAAAAGTCATACAAACAGAATGAGCCTTTTGTGGTCAAAAACAAACACATAATTATGTTATTAGCAACTTAATAAAATTATACGTTACTCGGGAATCGAACCTGCAACCTTGACTTGACCGTGTCAAACTATTGTTGGGATATAATGCTATGTCCAAAACTAAACTTCCGGTTGAATTGAATAGATGTCAAAAATTAAGGAAAAATTTAACCATAGACAATTTTTTTGGATTGGAAAATCTAGCATTTGTTTCTGTGTACTCAAATACCACTTTATTTAAAGTAGCGCTTATGTCTCATTCATTTAATTCTTAAGTCTTCTTTAAGGCACTGAAAAGTACGCTAACCGACCACTGACATGCATTTAAAATAGCTGAACCTATAAATCACTTTAAAGAAATAATGACCGTGCTTTGGGATTATGAACCTTAATTCAATGACTAACAGTTCAGTTTCCATCACATTCAAATTACTTTTAGGCCCTTTTCGGTAATATTTGTCATTCTAAAATGAACTTAAACACATGTTGTCAAAGTTGATAATTGCGTAATTAGTAATAACGTTTAATTCTCTTTCCAGATTGGCTTTAGTATAGGCCCTGTTATGTTTTCTCGTAGAAGACATATAGTATCATTCCAATTGCTATGACCTTCGTGTATTCAAGGTGTCACTAAATTATACACACTTTGAGACATACTTGTAATTTTCTACACGCGACTTGCCTTATTAAAGACACGTGGACACAGCCTTTTGACGTCATACCGTTACTACTGTTCTACTGTGTTCTGCAGGCTGTAGAGTTGTGATTTTGGTTTTTATAGTTCTTACAGCAAGACTTTTTGACGACCTCCGTGGTCGAGTGGCGTACGCACCGGTTTTCGAGGAGTCGCTAGCTCTGAGGGCCCGGGTTCGATCCCCAGTCGGGTCAATGTAAATAAAATAAATATAAAATAAATAAATGCGGACAACATCACATACATTGCTCTGAACCCAAAGTAAGTAGCTATTTAGCACTTGTGTTATGGAATTCAGTAACAACGAAGGTACCACAAACACCCAGACCCGAGGCAATGTAGAAAAGTGACTTTCTACATTGACCCGTCCGGGGATCGAACCCGGGACCTCAGAGCTAGCGACACCTTGAAAACCGGTGCGTACGCCACTCGACCACGGAGGTCGTCAATGTAGAAACGAACTTATCTACATTGCCTCGGCTCTGGGTGTTTGTGGTACCTAAACCTTCGTTGTTTTTTAATTCCATAACACGCGTGCTTTAGCCTGACTTTGGGTTCAGAGCAATGTATGTGATGTCGCATTTATATTTTGACTAAGGTTTGGGTCTGTTTCTGAAATATTTACCTAAATAGACTTATGCTGTATTTGTTTGCCTATGTCGTTATATTAGAGAACACAACAAGTAAATTTTTAAAGAAACAAAGAACTCGACTGCGTATTAATTGTTTACTAAAAGATTTCAAACTTAGTTATAAAATAAAAAATAGTTTGGTTAAGGCTGTAAAGCATGCCAAACAAATATAAATACGTACAATCGAAAAACATAACACTCTTTATTGCGCAGTCGGGTAAAACTCAAGTAATTTCAACATAAAAGTTTACCTATAAAACTCTTTAGTAACAAAGCTATCTGTCAGAAAGAATTATCAAAATTGGCTTACTTGTTTTTGCATAGCTGTCACTATTCCTGAAAATGTAACAGTCAGAAAATGACGGTTAGACTTTTTTATGATTATGATAGAAAGTATAACGGCTAGTCTATGTTTAAAATAAAGAATGACATTTTTTTTTAATGGCTATGTCAACGCGTCTATTTCTTATAAAAATATCGGTTTTTTTTCTGGTGTGAAAACATTTTGTAAGAAACTCGGTGCTACATCATTATAATTCCAGCCTATAAGCGTGCCGCTGCTGGGCACAGGCCTCATCCCATACAGAGAAGGCACGATCATTGATCACCATGCTTGATCACTGCGGGCGATTTCTGATCCCAATAAAAGAATCCAGGTTTCCTTACGATGTTCTCCTTTACCATTAGTCAGAAGTGTCTTAGAATAATTAAGAAAGTACATATAACTTTGAAAAGTTACATTGGTTCTTTCCTTATTAAGATTTTTAGCAACGCACTAAGTCGAGGTCCGAACCCTGCAGGGGGTGCCCTTAGTGGACGTTGCTGACGTGCTTAGTTTTTCCTATTGCTCTGGCTAGAGACCTTAAGGTCCTCGCCAAAAGTCCGGTGAAGAAGTCAAAGTCTGCGTTCTGTCCCGGGTTCGAACCTGCAACCTCGTGCATACAAATCCGTACATTGAACCGCTAGGCCACCACGACTTTCTATATCTACATCATTAATATAATTATAAATAACGGTAATTCTCTATTAATGAAAAGCCGTTACTTTAAGTCAAGTGGTTAAACTTAAACTACTTACTAGTAACGAGTTAAGTATGACAGTTAACTAAAAAGGTTATATACAAACAAGAGATAATTTGGAAATAAGTGTTCTGACTTTCTAAATAAATTCATTAATTGGTTCGCAATGAACAGATATTGAAAAATATAACACCTTTTTTTGATGAGTTGAAGGAAAATTGATGAAAACAACTAAAACATGACCGTTTTGATAAGCAGAAGATAATTAAAAATAAGCAAATCAAAAAAATATTTCTTGTTTTTTTGAAATGTGTGAAATTACTAATTATTTAAGAAAAACATAGAAACATTATTATTGTATTTAACCAGAATTATCCCACTGCTGGGCAAAGACCAACAGTGGGATACAAACAAGCTTTATGAAATTAAGGCAATTTTAACTACTATAAATTAGTTATTATATATAGAATAGAATCATTTAATCGCTTAAAATATAGTGGTACAAGTAAAAATAATAATTTGCTTGAAGTATAATATATCTTGAAGATGAATTGATAACTTCCTCTTTTACCCTACTACAGCAAAGCCAAAACTTCAAAAATATAGTTTTACACCATAACTTAAACTATAGGTACCTCTTATCTTTAAGGGTGCGTCCACATCTGACGAACGAGCACTACACGAGCAGCTCGCGAGCCGCTCGCGAGCCGTTCGCGAGGTGACCTTCTTAAAAGTATCTGTCACTTTACTCTTCTATGTGACAGATACAGCATGAAATTAAAAAAAAAAAGTTGTTTCCGTTTGAGAATTAGCAGTAGTCATTGAAAAACTAGTCGAGTGCGAGTCGAACTCGCATACTAAGGGTTCCGTACTTCCGTATCGTAGCTAGTAATATAAAATGTGATGAGCTTTTTTGCAACCATTTTGAAAAATAATATTCAAGAAAAAGGGGTATTTACAAATATATACAAATTTGACTGTTTAATAGACACAGAAAAAAATACTAAATAATAATGACATGACATTTTGAAAGTCGCCATATTGGTTTTTAAGTTGTTACAGCGTCAAAAATAAACTCTTTCAAAGATTCAACAAAAAAGTTAATACCTTTAACTTTTAATTACATAGTATACCTGTGATAGGAGGAATTAAGATTTATAATATACAGTCCACTGACAAACAGACGGACAGCGGAGCCCTAATATTGTCCGTTCATCTTTCGTTTACAAAACTCTAAAAAAGAAACTGTAACGATTTCGAATTTTAATTTGAATTCAAATAAAGTTGTGTTTGATTTAGCTTCCGTCGTGTGCCGTAAGATACACATGACGAGCTAAATACTGCTTGCTTTGATTTACAAGTGCTCAATACATATTGACTTACGATTTCCATTGGATTTCTTTAAAACGGTGCTTTTTGGTTCAACTTACTCTAGTTTATATTTCGTTTCGAATTTGCGGATTTGTGAGCGGATTTGTAGGTTCGATCCTAGTTTTAATTACTTAAGATATAGGTATTACTGCAATGACTGTCATCCGATGATCTTTGGCAGTCGTTAAGTCAGTTCTGACAACCAGTCTTACTATAGGATACTGTGTTTACCCAGTAAAATGGGTTGTGGAGGTCAGATAGCCAGTCAGCAGCAGTGAAATACGGATTCAGCTGAATCCGATAAGACTGGTAGCCGACCCCAACTTAGTTGGGACCTTTTCCCAACTAAGTTGGGGTCGGCTACCAGTCGGGAGATAATAAGTATTTATGTAAAAAAACTTTATTTTTCTACTAGCTGTGCCCCGCGGTTTCACCCGTGCGAATGACAATTCATACACTATCTTTATAAATTATAGCCTATGTGTTATTCCGATGTGTAAGCTACGTTATTGTTAAGCTCATGAAAATCCATTCAGTAGTTTTTGCGTGAAAGAGTAACAAACATCCATACATCCATCCAAGCAAACTTTCGCATTTATAATACACTCGAGAGCAATGAATCCGGGTCACTTAAAGAATGTTAAAAATCTCGGAAACTAAAAATGATAGGTTAATGCAATAAATTGTATTTAATAGACAATGTAATACTCCTTAAATGAAAGTAAAAAAAATATGAGTCACCATTCATTTTATTAACACAAAATTACATAAAGAAAAAAACTGCTGATCTCTCCTTAAAACAAAAATAGGAAAAATGAAATTTTTGAACTTTATTACGATTTTCTTGAATTTTAATACTTCGTATTGCCTCCTCGTGCTTCCATTACTGCGTTTACGCGGTTTGGCATGCTGTACACCAAGTTCCTTATACGATTTTGGGGAATATTCTCCCATTCCTCTGTGAGAGCAATTTTGAGCTCACGAAGCGTGATTGGGGGAGGGTTTCGTTGTTTTACGCATCTGCCTAGCTCGTCCCAAGCATGCTCGATCGGGTTGATATCCGGGCTGCGCGCTGGCCACTCCATACGAGTAATGTTCATCTCTTGAAGGTAGTCATTCACAATCCTACCTGTATGAGGTCGGGCATTGTCATGCATAAATATAGCATCCTCACCTAAATTGACCATAAATGGACCAACGTGATCATTGAGGATTTCTTCCACATATCTTTCGCTAGTTAAAGAGCCGTTTTCTATGATCACCAGCTCTGTGCTACTTTCAGAAGAAATTCCGGCCCACACAAGTACAGACCCACCACCGTAGGCTACTTTTCCTTCGATGCATGCTTGCTTGAATCTTTCCCCTGGTCTTCGATACACTCTGTGTCTTCCATCGTGCTTGTAGAGCATAAATTTTGATTCGTCGGAGAACATAACTTTTGACCAATCTTCAATACTCCGTTTGCAGGTCTAAGGGGTTTTAAGTTAGATTCAGCAAGCCGACGTCTTACTGTCCATGCACTTGGGTTACTTCCTCCGAGGCGTCGAAACTGATTTGTGAGTTCAGTTCCTGTGAGAAAGCGATTTCGAAGCATGGTGTTCACCAAGTATCGGTCTTCTCGTGCTGTGGTACACCTGGTTCTGCCCGTTCCTGGTCTGCGTAGGTTAGAACCAGTTTCTTCGTAACGTCGGAGAACTCTTTGTACTGTTGACAGCGACACACCGACAGTCCTGGCTGTATCGCGCTGACTCCGGCCGGTTTCCAGCATTGTAAGTATTCTGGTGCATTCTTCAGGCGTAAGCGACATAATTTCAGCTTGAATAATGAATATAGAGCACTATTAACATGGTTTATGTACCCACATAAATGACAGATTACAAACAAAAGCAAAACCAAATGCTGTAATTTCGTAGTTCCATCTTCGAAAGTGGCCCTTTTTCAAATTTGATTTTTTTATGATATAACTTTACAATAACTAAGAAGTTTTAATACCTTCATTTAAGGAGTATTACATTGTCTATTAAATACAATTTATTGCATTAACCTAGCATTTTTAGTTTCCGAGATTTTTAGGATTCTTTAAGTGACCCGGATTCATTGCTCTCGAGTGTATTAGTAAGATTAAGGATTTTCAAATTATATGATCAATCGTTTCTGACATAAAAACATACTGTTTGACTCGGAAATAATGTAGATTACTATAAGATATAACTTTAAGATAATTACAATTAAAGATGTTTATGCAATCAGTATTGTGGTTTTAAAGATTATCTCCAGCAAACATTTTATTTATATTAATATTTAGTACCCTACGTATTATAATGTAAGACGAAATAAAGTACATACTTACCCTATTACATAAAAAATATGTAATAGTACTAAATATATGGTTAAATTGACAAAAAATAAAATTATTATGACTAAACAAACCTATTTAAAATCATAATACGATCTGATATTGACATTCTATCAAGCATTTTTTAATTATTAATCGACGCCATGTTGCATAAACACGATGCTTGTCGAAAACACCCGAGTGTGGCCGAAACATTCGCCACGTTTTTTTTTGTAATTTAATTTTTAAAACACCGTTATATATGTTTCAAAGTTTTTATTGTTATATTAATTGGATGGCACGTTAAGACGTGTGGATTATAGCTTTTTAACTATCTGTAGGTTTAAATGTAATTAGTGAAAGTTGCAAGTGTTAATCTATACTTATACTAAAATATAATAACGCTAAAGATGTTTTTGTTTGATCGCTCTATTCTTTGAATGATAATACTGGCCGTAATAGAAAAAACTTTAAAATAAAGCTCGACGAAGTGATTGATATATTTATGTTTAAAATGTCACATTACATTGACTAACAATGAAACTTCAATCAAATAAAATATACATGAATGAACGCAACTTGAACGCAATTAGTTCCGCTACTCGGCGATAGATGTCGCTATTTTCGCATTGCGAATTTTTTGTCGAATGAGGAAAATGTTTGGCTATTTGCAACCTTGGCTGACCGTTGACCAGGGCTGTTCAAAGTTCACTTGTGTATCATAATTAAGTACTCTGTGTATGTATCTCTACATTATGCCTGTATGTAACATAGATTTTGCAGGAGGTATAGTACTCAACAAATATCTAACCTTGAGAAATAACTAACTAGGGCTCATCATGAAAAAAAAAAACCTTTTCACTGTAGTAGGTACATTCTTTAACTGTTTAACTCTCATGGTCTACAATTAAAAATATTCTGTACTATTCTAACAAGGCTCTTAAGCGTATTTGGGGCTTGACTATAATAAGGTTTCCTTGGAGAAAGTCGTTCATTTCTACGGGTAGAAGTACTTTTTTAACCACGCATTGTCCTAGCATTTCGTATTAGAAAAAAACTAGCGAAGACAAAATATTGGCCAGTATTAAACTGGGCTTTATAAGACCACCAAAAACGTTCTAATCTTTTTAACGTCAAAATTCCGGTAAAATCAAGTTAAAACACACTCTGCCCGTTATATTTACATCACAAATATTGACATCGAAAGCCCGCCATGTTGGTTTAATAGATTTCGCGCCAAGCCAACAGTTTACCTTGTCTCTGGATTTTATTTGAACATCTGTTCATTGTGTAATGACGAATAATTACCCAGAAATGGTCCTGAATCGTCTATCTCTCTCTTTTTACCTTAAAATGAGAGAGACAGTAAGAGAAAAAACGACAATTTAAAATTTTCTTGCGTTTTGATGCAAACATGATTATATATCAGCCACATTCAAGAAATAATGACCGTGCTTTGGGATTATGAACCTTAATTCAATGACTAACAGTTCAATTTCCATCACATTCAAATTACTTTTGGGCCCTTTTCGGTAATATTTGTCATTCTAAAATGAACTTAAACACATGTTGTCAAAGTTGATAATTGCGTAATTAGCAATAACGTTTCATTCTCTTTCCAGTTTGGCTTTAGTATAGGTACAAACATTTTTGAGAATAACGTTTTTCTTATTTGATCATTTTGTGTGTGTTGGAGGTTTTTATTGGTTGTTCTGTGGCCCTAAAGTTTTATAAGCATCGTCATTGGTTGTTTAATTTGACGGTAAATTTGGTTGTTTATATTGAAGTGTCAAATGATAGTTGCGTTGTTTTGATTTGATAGATGACAGAACAGGAAGTAACTTGCTAGCTTGCTAGTTTTTTTTATACGACGTACTGATGAACAATATGTAATAGGATTTTTAAACATTTTCTGTTATTTCTCCCTGTATTGTTCTCTCCAATAAAAATATTATTGATTTGTGTTTTTAATATTTTTTGATTACCTAAAAAGTTTGTTATAGGTATAATAATAATAATAATATTCCGGGACAACTCACACACGGTTATCTGATCCCAAGCTAAGCAGAGCTTGTGTTATGGTAACCAGACAACTGATAAACATACTTATATATTTCTAAATACATACATATTATAGATAAATTACACCCAGACACAGAACTATAAAATATAAAATAGTAGTTACCTGTAAACTGTTCCAATGTAGATTTCACAGAGAAATAAATAGTAATAATAAAAAAGTAAGAATTTGTCATTAATTATAATTATTGAATCACGTAACGCATTATGTTAAAATATAATAACAAAAATCTGATTATTTTAAAGATAAGATCTTTCTTAATATCTTTTTCAGTAATGTATCTACTGTGTGTATGTGTGTGTAGACTTAAAAAACAATTAATTGAACTTTGGAAGTGATAATTACTTAAATACATATTTCAAAGTACGATATTTCATATCTGGATTACAACAATATCATTAAAAGATTAAAAAGATTTGTGAATTAATCTTATCTTTATTATTATGCAGATATTATTTACCTAAAACAAAAAATATTAAGTCTCGTGTTGCAAATTTTGTTAATTTTTAGGTTTCTATTAGCCATTTGTTAAGGTTTTTAGGCCTAATTTACTCATAATTGCTTTCTTAGAGGTCTTCAGTGCATAAAGTAATGTTGACGACCTCCGTGGTCGAGTGGCATACGCACCGGTTTCAAGGTGTCGCTAGCTCTGAGGTCCCGGGTTCGATCCCCGGACGGGTCAATGTAGAAACCAACTTTTCTACATTGTCCCGGATCTGGGTGTTTGTGGTACCTTCGTTGTTTCTGAATTCCACAACACAAGTGCTTTAACTACTTACTTTGGGTTCAGAGCAATGTATGTGATGTTGTCCGCATTTATTTATAAAAAGTAATATCTATCAATTAGACAATATGAATATAACCTTTAAATTCAATATTCTAAGTTTTATTTCATTGTTTTGTTCAATATTTTACATTTTTACGATGCTTGTACACATTTACGTCGTGCTTATTACCTTACCTACCACTTATCCCTTATCTAAAGTATATAGGTACTATAAAATGTAGTAATACAAACTCAAGGAACTAAAAATGTATTGAAGCTGTACTTATGTCACCAGAGTATTAATTAGTGAGACTACTTAATAACAGTGTGAACGAGTAGCGATATGGTTTAACAAAATCGTGAGTAAAGCATATTCGAATCCTATGAAGAAATATAAATATCATAACTAAAAGGATTGCTTCTTCTTTCTTCTTTCTGGTCGTTCCCTCAATGCTGACGATCGTGACTGTATGTCAATCTTCTCCACTCGCTCCGGTTCTGCGCCATATCTACCGCTCCCCATATCTGGCCTCCAGTCACCTCCTAAGCATTGCTTACATAATTATAAATATATTATAACACATGAAATTACACAGAAAAAAATATAACGAAAAAAAAATTTATTACCTCAAAAACTAATAACGAAAGCGAATGTTGATAACAACGCCACCTATGCAGTAGCAGTGAAACTACTTTCCCTAGCGGCGAGTAGCGGAACTATTTTTTCCGCACGACGTGACCTTGTTGCGGCGTACTTTTAACACCTTTTTTATTTAGTATAAAATTCTGTACTTATAGTTGTTTATTACTTAATTTTTTTACACGTTTAATGTATTAGATCATTATTATGATTAATGATTTAACATTAAACTTTCAAGTTCTGTTTTTAGTGTTTACGCAAATGTAAAACCCAGTTAATCACAGCTATTTTTCAATAATATTTAAGATATTTCTTCAATGGATTAAAAATTAAAAATTACACTGGACAAACTAAATACCTTTTTTTTGCAAATATTTTAACCTACTTCAAAACGAGGAGTTCTCAACACTATAAATGTATGTATGTTAGGCGATAGCTACGACAATTCTGGTCCGATTTCAAAAATTCTCTGTCTTCGAATTAGCACACCTCAGAGTTGCTCCCACATACATATCATCAAAAACAGCCCAGTAGCTTTCTTTTTTTAGGGTTCCTTACCCAAAGGGTAAAACGGGACCCTATTACTAAGACTCCGCTGTCTGTCTGTCCGTCTGTCTGTCTCCAGGCTGTATCTCATAAACCGTGATAGCTAGGAAGCTGAAATTTTCACAAATGATGTATTTCCGTTGCCGCTATAACAACAAATACTAAAAACCACATAAAATGAATATTTAAGGGGGGGGGGCTCTCATACGACGGTGGTACGGAACCCTTCGTGCGCGAGTCCGACTCGTACTTGGCCAGTTTTTTTTTTATACTATTTTTTGTTCCAAATGTCTTACTCAACTCGCTTATTTTAACTAATGTGCCTCTTATCCTTGTCAACAGTCGTTAATGCGCTCGATGTCCGTGGAGCAACGCTGGCAGGACCTGGCCTCCCTGCTGACCATCCCGCCGCCGCCGCCGCCCGACCAGTACCAGCACTACCACCACCATCATCATCAGCACCATAATATATCGTGAGTATTATTTATTATCCTATTTGGCCTATTTGGAAATCTACTAACTGACTATGGACCCAAGTGGGGCAAAGCAAACTTAGACAAGTGGGGCATCATCGATCAGTCACACATTGCATGTGAATGCGGTGCCCCAACGCAAGATATTGCGCATCTTTTGGCCTGCCCGTACCACCTGCACTCTTCAGGACGTGATGGAGAGCAGCGATCGTGCCATCCACGTGGCATCTTATCGGTTCAAAGTTTGAGTTTTGGTCAATCACAAGAAACAAGAAAAATAATTATTTATTTGTTAAACTGCTCACTCGACTTTCAACATTAAACTTGCACACTTCTTATGTAAGCTCTCGAGCAATTCAACTGTTCGATGTACTACGATTTTGCGTGATGAAAAAAATGCCCACATTATCTTATAACAGTATTATATTATATATTGTTATTAATAATATATTTATATCTTCCAGTGCCCACGGCGCGGCGGGTGGCTACGCGCCAAACTACCACGCTCACGCGCCTATACCGCCCGTGCCCGAGAAACACCCGGAGTCTTACGGTAACATATCATTATTTATTTACTATGAATTATAGTATAATTGGAGTATTGAAACATAATCAAAGTTCCTAAAACAGTAGGTTGTAGTACTAGAGTTCAAATGACTTTGAAAATGAAATGAAAAAGTTAACAAATTACATACAATAAGTATGAAGATAGCAATTTGACATATAATATAACCTAATGTCGAAAGAAGACATTAATGTTATAAATTACTAGTTGTACCCGGCATGCGTTGCAATGCAATTTTTTCTATCTAGCACCTGCCTACTACCTACCACTTAGGGGTATTAAAAATAGATAGTAGCCGATTCTCAGACCTACTGAATATGCATATAAAATTTCATAAAAATCGGTCAAGCCGTTTGGGAGGAGTATGGTAACTAACATTGTGACACGAGAATTTTATATATTAGAAGATATGGAATTTATATACCTATTTAATGTATATAATAATAAATTTTTAAACATGATTCTTCATAGTCGTATGGTTTTATTTGTATCAAAATTAATTATTATCTTTTTGGAATAAAACTACATTTGTGGACTGATTCTATCGCGGTTTATTTCGATTTTAGCATATTTTTAATTATAAAATATCCATTGCTTTGAATTATTTTAAATTACACTAATAGTGACGACAGTACAACATAGTTTATTACATGACAATAATTTTCATCATCTCCTTATATCAATCCATATTATTATATGTCAGCAGGTGGCGCGGCGGCCCCGCTAGATGGCGCTTACAAGGTGGAGGCGGCGCAGCACCCGCAGCAACATGACCCGCTGTACTATCAGGTACATACTTATATACTAGCTCTGCCCCATGGTTTCACACGTTAAGCACATCACCCCATGTTACTATGCAGGCCTATGTTACTCAGAAATAAATGGCATTATTATGGTGAAAGAAATTTGAAATCAGTCTAGTTTTAAGTTTATCGTTGAAATCCGACAAAAATACAACGCTTTCCTCTTTCTATATTTTTATATTAATATTAGTAAATATTTAAAAGCTCTTCAATTTGTCTTGCGGACATAAATGACCGTAGCAATCGACAGAGCTTTGACTTCGCTGTGATTTAGAGATATCCTCTACAAACAAATGAATCACATCAAAAAGCCGCATCAGAATCGGTATATTCCTTACTACCATTCCACATTCACTTTAACAAATAAAACCTCTTTGTTTTTCATCGGCAAAAACAAGTCAACAACAATAGACTATATTTTCTCCACCCCTAACCACCTAAAAAATCCTACAAACATAATATTAATAATATTATATTTCCACCAGAACTCTACAGCAGAGATGCCGGGGCCGACTAACCAAGATGGCTTCCTCCAATCTATTCTCAACGACGAGGATCTGCAGCTCATGGATATGGCAATGAACGAAGGTAAGTCCGTCTTCTTTTGCTCAGCCTTTTCCAAGCTATGTTGGGGTCGGCTTCCAGTCTCACCGACAGCTGAATGTACTACAGAGCGACTGCAGTTAGGCCTTAAAACAGTGTTTCTAAGTCTTAATCTTATATATAAAATTCTCGTGTCACAATGTTAGTTACCATACTCCTCCGAAACGGCTTGACCTATTTTTATGAAATTTTATATGAATATATTCAGTAGGTCTGAGAATCGGCTACTATCTATTTTTCATACGCCTAAGTGGTAGGTAGTAGATAGGTAGTAGGCAGGTGCTAGGTAGAAAAATTATCATTGCAACGCATGCCGGGTACAGCTAGTTTTAATATAAGATTATTTAATTAAATATTTAGGTACAAGTTTTTACTTAGAGCTGTGAAATAAAAAAAATCTTGTCAAATACCCAATTGGTCTTATATTGATATCTTTAAAAAGCGTGGCACTACCTAATTGATAATATTATTAAAGAAAGATAACATAGATAAGCAGGCATAGTATCATTATAATAATTACATTTTAAGTACATTACAAATCATAATTTTTTAGAAATTGTCGTGACTGTTCATAAATTTGTACAAGTAACGACTTGTATTAAATGATTTGTGATTATTTGAAAACAATTAAAACATTGATTTAGATAAGGATGGAGGTTAATAAGAATATACTTATTATTATTTAGTTACTAGCTGTGCCTGCGACTTCGTTCGCGTAGATGACGAAACTTGTCTTATCAATGAGTTTTTAACCGCAAAATTAAGTTTGTTTTTTATTGTTTATACTTTTCCGGGTTTAAAACTACCCAGTGTGGTGCCCAGGATAATAAAGAATAATTATACCAAGTTTCATCGTAATCGAACCGGTAGTTTTTGCGTGATACCTGAACAAACAGACAGACAGACACTTTTGGGTTCGGTGTCGGTCTAGTACTTAACCCCCCGCCATTTATTTTTTTGATATTTTCAATGTACAGAATTTTCAATTCTACAGATTTATTATAAGTATAGATTTCCGTTCAGATGGATGTTTCATTTTAATCACATAAAATTAAACCAAGATACTTTCAACAACATATCACTATAACCTTAATAAAAAAGTGCATCTCAACTTTAAGACATTCCTAATTTAATAATTAACATACAATAATACAATTATATGTAAATTTAACTTAATACACATATACAAGAAACTATAAACTAATTCAAAATTAAAATATGGCATCAAAAATTCATCCACATCGCTGTCGACTGGCAGTGTGCCCAAAAGGCTGGCAGCATTGCCACGTTGTATGGCAATGGTTATTCGCTGACCTAGGTAGAATGTGAGCCTTTGGGTCACGCGAAGTGTCAACCAGGCGTTTGGATAAGTCTTTAAAAAATCTGTGTGCACTCGGACCCCACGGACCAAGGGTCTCAACCCCAAACGGCTCGAATTTGTAGCTTCCAACTATACTAAAGCCAATATGGAAAGAGAACACGTTATTACTAATTACGCAATTATCAACTTTGACAACATGTGTTTAAGTTCATTTTAGAATGACAAATATTACCGAAAAGGGCCTAAAAGTAATTTGAATGTGATGGAAACTGAACTGTTAGTCATTGAATTAAGGTTCATAATCCCAAAGCACGTTCATTATTTCTTTAAAGTGGCTGATGTATAGGTTGCTATATTTCCGCCGCTTGAGTTTCTCACAAACTGTAGCAGTCGTTCTTGAATGTCAATCCGTCTCAACTTTACACCTTAGAGTGAAAGAAGATAAGAAACTAAACAGTGATCCCATCAGGGTATAAATCGTAAGCACTAGTATGAACTTTTTGTCGTAAATTTTGTAGCAAGACGGAGCGCCCGTTTTAATACATAACATAACATAACATACCATCACGCCTGTATCCCCGAAGGGTTAGGCAGAGGTGTCCCAATGTACACCCACAGTTCGCCGGCATGTTTAGGTCCCATGTAATAGGGGGCGAGCCTATTGCCACTTACCGGGCACAAATCCAAACTCCGACCTGCTACTGAGAATTTCTTAGAAAAACCCAATAACGCCTTGGTCGACTTGGGAATCGAACCCAAGACCTCTAGCGCAGCAGTCACGCTTAGCACCACTAGGCCAACGAGGCAGTGCAGAACTAAAATATCCACCATTTAATTTTCTGTATGTCCTAGTAAGACCTTCGAATACTTCTTAACCTTTTTTTCTTAATAAAACTATCTAAAACGCTAATATTGTTCTAACAATGTCGAAACCATCGATATTTTCGCATGTAAGTCTGTCGTTGCGCTAAAAATAACTTAAATCAGTAAACGAATCTACTAGATACAACCAAACAAGTGCTCTTCCTTGGCACAAAGGAAAACTAGCGATAGTAGCGGTCTATAGTATATCTAAAGTCTATGCACTTAAGGCTTAAATTGACAGTTTTATTCGACCATAAAATCATACTATTTTGACGTAACTCTCTCTCTCTCTATATATAGATTTTCATATTGAAGATTATGTATAATACAGGATGTAAGTGATTATGATAAATAATCAATCATTCATTTTTTATTATGTGAGTAATATCATTCAGTAATATAATCATATTAAGATGGCAACAGGTGTTGATATTCTATCGGTTTTCTTAATCATATATAAAAGCACTACAATATAAAATATATTAGATAAGTAAGCTGACATTTTATAAATTTTTAACTATGTTTAACCTGCGGTTTTGTTCGCGTGGATGTCAAATTTCGCGGGAAAATGTTGCCTGTGTCCTTTATTGGTATCTAAACTTGTTCATATTTTTCTACATTGTCTCGGGTCTGGGTGTTTGTGGTACCTTCGTTGTTTCTGAATTCCATAACACAAGTGCTTTAGCTACTTACTTTGGTTCAGAGCAATGTATGTGATGTTGTCCCTATTTATTTATTTATACCAAGTTTCGTCAGAATCGGTTTAGTGGTTTTGTAGTGAAAGTGTAACAAACAGACAGACAAACTTTTGCATTTATAATACCATAGAACTGATATGGATTATGTATTTTTACAGTGAACTGTTTAAAAGTAAATTTAAACTAAGAAAATGACAAAAACATGTAAATTCAGTTTAAGTACATATATTGCGCAAAAATATTAAAATCAGATAATATTATCTGTGACTGGTGACAGCCCTTAAGCCGTTTGATAAGAAAACGAACAATTTTATCTCTTCAAGCAATTTCAAACTTTATGTTCAAAGAACAGAGATACATTTTCAGTGCCACCGTTCTTAGACATATTTTGATAAGATATGAAATGTATATATTAAAATTACTTAGTACATTGATAGTAAGAATAAATAATTCTAACAAAAAAACCGACTTCAAAATAAGTCTTATATTTATTTCTTATGGATCACACTGTCAAAACTGGACCAAAATTGTGACCACACGGGAAGCACCAGCTTTCAAATAAAAAAAGAATCATCAAAATCGGTTCACTCAGTTAAAAGTTCTGTGGTAACAAACATAAAAAAAATACAGTCGGATAGAGTACTTCCTCCTTTTTTGAAGTTGGTTAAAAAGAAGAAATTATTTACTTGAATACCTTTGATAAACTATAAAAAGTTCGTTACAGAGTTCCTATGACCTTCTGGCTCCATCATCAGACCAGCTCGGAAGTACCATTATATTGAATTGTCACCATACTTATATATGTATGAAATTTTTTATCAATCGGATGTCAAGATATGGTTCTAATTTATATAAGATTTGACTTAAACATACATACATTGCAAGTTAAATAATAACTGTAAAAAAGGACAAAAAAACATATTACTTTCAATTAATATAAAAAATGATCATTCATTAAAATTTAGTCATTCTTATTAAGTATATTTATCAAGTAATTTACTATAATATACAAACTTAACTATATACCTATAAACATAAAAACATCAGAACATAATTATAAACCGAATATACTTACTTCATTGAAATATTTTAATTCAAATTAGGTGAAAAAAGACAATTATTATAACAGTAATTTAATGTATTTATTTAGAGGGAATATAAAAATAATAATAATCCAGCCTATAAACGTCCCACTGCTGGGCACAGGCCTCTTCCCATATAGAGAAGGCACGAGCATTGATCACCGCGCTTGCTTGTTGCGGATTGGCAATTTCAGTTATATAATTTTTCACTGGTGGAACAAACACGCTGCGGAGTCGACCTAGCTATACTTTTATTATTGTTATTTTAAATAATATGTTTTCAGTACTTTAATTTTGACATTATTATTAACTTTAAGAAGAAATGAAGGGTGCGATGTAAGACCGCCTATTAGTTCAACCTTCAAAAAACGCTAGCTAACATTATTGACACAGATGACTGTTATTAAATTATCTTTACGAACATGTTATGAAAGTAATTACAATGGAATAATAAAAAGATTAGTTGAAGGATGACAGTTATAATAACAGCCAGATGAATAATAATTCTTATAAAAAACAACCGACTTCATAATAAGTCTTATATTTATTTCTTATGGATCCCACTGTCAAAACCAAAATAAAATGGGACCACACGGGAAGCACCAGCTTTCAAATAAAAAAAGAATCATCAAAATCGGTTCACCCAGTCAAAAGTTATGTGGTAACAAACATAAACAAAAAAATACAGTCGTAAAGCACCTCCTCCTTTTTTGAAATCGGTTAAAAATATATTTTGACAGCACGCAGTTTGACAAACATATGTGTGTGAGGCAAATGTTTGTTCCAACTTTAATTTGGCCCGCTGAGAGAATGCGTTCCTGATACATGTCAGTTGGTCTTGATTTGTATGGGGAAATAAAATACCGTGTTATATTATTCATAGTAAACATAACATACCATCACGCCTGTATCCCCGAAGGGTTAGGCAGAGGTGTACCAATGTACACCCACAGTTCGCCGGTATGTTTAGGTCCCATGTAAAAGGGAGCGAGCCTATTGCCACTAACCGGGCACAAATCCAAACTCCGACCTGCTACTGAGAATTTCATAGAAAAACGTAATAACACCTTGGTCGACTTGGAAATCGAACCCAAGACCTCTAGCGTAGCAGTCGCGCTTAGAACCACTAGGCCAACGAGGCAGTTATTAATAGTAACCTGACATAATGTGATTTTTAATAATATTATTCGTTTATAGGACGAATATGAGATCGTAAATTATTTGTAGTATATTCTTTGCCAAATCAAAGTTATATCTTCCTGTTCACCCTGTCAGGAACGCATTCTCTCAGCGGCCGTACTGTAAATGTTTTTAAACATCGGCAAAGGAAATTAAATGACGATTTTCATTCTGATACTAAAAAGCCTAATTTTACCTGCAGACAAAATGTGAATCTGATCTCCGATCAATAATGAATTAAAAATTAATACTAACACAATGCTTAATCATTACCTACTTATCATAAAAATGACCTACATGACGTAATCTTAAAAAATATAGTTTAGTCAGTTACGAAGTGTCAACGATACAACACGACAATGGCCGGAGATATCCGATTGTACGAACGTACGCGTTCTAATTTTAAACAATTTTATGTAAATACCAAGATTGTATTGTTTATTCAATGATAGTTTAATAACTATCATCTGAAAGACGTTCTGTATCATTTGACATTTGAGGCTGTGCAGTGAATACCTTTGCTTCAGTTTTTTTTAATAGTGCTGTGAATTTTATTTAAATTATTCGGTTTTTAATCTTGATAGTTCGAGCTTTTTGAAGTATCGATACTGGTTTATCGAAGGAGTTTTTATAACAAATCGTTTGGAAAATAATGTGTATATTTAAAACACATTGACGTATCTTATAAAATAAACATGGGAATCTATTCTTACGTATATCGTCTCTTTGTTATGAAGAACATTGTTAAGTGAAGAAGTGTTATTGGACTTATAGAACTATCAGTGCCTGAACTTGTGTTTTTAAAAGAAAAAAGTGACATTTCGATTTACCGCGTTTTTTGAATTTGACGTTTGTTCTCCTATCTATATTTCTATATAGATTTGTGATCTTTTTTGATTTAAAAGGAATACTCATGCCATTCTTTCGAAAAGATACAGTTAAGAGTCGAAAGGTGCATAGTGAATGCGGTCTTTGCATGTGCAAATACTGCCTGAGTTTAAGAAAACAGAAAACGAACTGCGAATCATTAACGAAAGTGTCGACATCTGTGCTCAAAAGATATAACTTTTGTCTGTGCTCATTTAAATACAGACTATTTTTCGATCCCTGAGTCGTTAAATATTAACTCTAGATAAAATACTATTGTGCTTGTTTGTACAAGGATTTGATAGCTTACGTCGTTATTGTTCGAATGGGATTTTCCCATATAGATGGCGTTTTCACTCGAATGATAAAAATAAACGCAAAGATATCAGGAAGTATATACTAAGAGATATATTTACCGATTATCGATTCATTAATAAAAGCGATTGCGAAGTTATTTGACGATTCAACATGGATTTGACAGTGGCGAGATTCTACCCGCCGCCATTTTTCTCAATGGCGCCGTATTTGATTTACCCCGATCCTGTGAAATATTTGAACAATTATTACAAGTTTTACGACGGTAAGGATTTTTCCATTATTTGTTTTACTAAGCTGATGTAATTATGTATGTTATGACATATCGTTTGTTATATGACTAGACAGATGATAAGTTAAGGGAAATTTTGTTTTTCCACGTTCTGATAAATACATAGAACAAATTCGTCATAAAATTAATTATAGCCTACTTATGTTTTTGTAGTAAAAATCACTGGCGTTTATTAGTCATTCTGTTATTCGGTTGAATTTAGTCACTAGTTTTGCAAACATTTGACTTCTGTGTAAGCAAATAAATAATATTTAGTACTACTTAATTGTTCTCCGCTTATCATAAAATGACTTAATCCCACAGTTTTGCGTCTGCAGTTTTCTTTTTTAAAACATACTTTAAGGTCGGCCTATTTGAGTCCACTGCTGGACATAGGACTCACCTAAGTTGCACTAAAATACTCTGGCCACTGCCTTCCAAATCACATCTTACTATGATCCGGCCGCTGAGAGAATGCGTTCCTGACAGGTGGTCAACAGGAGGATATAACTTTAATGTGGCGAAGAATTTACTAAACATAAATGACTACCACTTATTTGTCCTATAAACGAATAATATCATTCAAAACTATATCATTATGCTAGTTACAATGAATAATATGACACGGTTTTTATTTCCCCATACAAATTAAGACCAACTGACATGTGTCAGGAACCCATTCTCTATACTCAGTCAAAAATACAAAAATTCTAAGGTAAAATGTTCTTCCTAGGAACAGTATTGAGTTGAATTTGATATTTTTTATAAGGAAAATGATGACATATTCATTCAAAGTTTTTATCTAAGAGATAGTACTTTATTATGATAAGTAAGCAAAGAATCTGAATTTTGATCATTCAAATACCATATGTTACATAGTCCTTAAGCCAGCTATGTTGTGGTCGGCTTCCAGTCTCACCGACAGCTGAACACCTTATGTTACAGAGCGACTGTCTATCTGACCCCCACAACACATTTTAACAATACCTCTTTTTAAGACAGGTTTTAAAATCAAAAATAATATTCTGATCCTCTCTAATATCCTGATAATAATATCCTGGGACACCCAGTCAAAAATTTTGGTTATAAAGAATTTTGGTCGCGAAAAACAATGACAATAAGGACTAATAAACTATGTAGATAATGTTTAGTTAAATACTTTTATAAAGTTACTTATTCTATTTACTTCTAAAACCTAGATGAATCCTAATTTCAAGGCTAGCCTCAAGCCTCATTTTCACTGGTCATAAAGCAGGCATGCAAAGGACATCATCCACTCTCTATACATTTTTGGTCCAAATTCGAAAGTGCCGGCCAACAAAAAAAATGTGGTATATTACTATGGCACCAAAGCTGTAGCACCGCTGCACGTCATTTTATCCAGGGTTTAACATTCTGAATTTTCATACATTTTCCGATCACATACCACGATATTATCGATTAAATGAATTTCTAAGAGGACAGAGCTTGACCTCCTTAGCATTTCTTAATATGGGAACAAAGCTGTAGCACTGCTTCACGCGATTTTATCCAGGGTTAAAAATTCTGAATTTTCATACAATTATTTTTCGATCACATGCCACGATATTATCGATAAAATGGATTACTAAACACAAATGAAATGTTCTGTTATGGATGCTAGCTCATTGTTAATGATTGGGGGTCTTATTACTACCCCCAATCATTAACAATGAGCTAGCATTCAGGGATTTTTGTTTATAGGTTTTTAATTTATTTTATCATCGAAAGAGTCTTGCGTAAAAATCGTATACTCTAATCCTAAAGCTGGTGGTTATATTTTGTAAATGTAGTGCATAGCTCACATAATAATATGAACATTACATGAGAACAGCACCTAATTAGCCTTTTTTCTGTGACGCATCACGCAAGTGCATTAAGAGAGAGCGATAGCTAGTCTTTTCGATAAAAGTTTGAACTACCACATTTTATGATTCGCAGCCATATTGTATAACGCGCATATATTTACGAAATGGTGCGCCAGATTGCTAAACTTCGCCGTAATATAATAGGGCGAACTGTCGCTCAGTCGGATTACAATTCGGCTAAAATAAAGTAGGTACGCCGTATTGTTTAAGCGCTTCTCATTAATCGCAAAGCGGCTTAGTAACGTGACGTCCATTTACAAACTGGTCCACCTTTAGGATTAGAGTATATAATTTTTAAACAAGACATTTTCGACGATAAAATACATTAAAAACCTATAAACAAAAATCCCTGAATTTATTACTACCCCCAATCATTAACTATGAGCTAGCATCCATAACAGAACATTTTATTTGTGTTTAGTAATTCATTTAATGGATAATATCATGGTATTTGATCGAAAAATGTATGAAAATTCAGAATTTTTAACCCTGAATAAAATCAAGTGCAGTGGAACTACAGCTTTGGTGCCATATTAAAAAATGCTTAAAAGGACAAGCTCTGTCCTCCTAGTAATTCATTTTATCGATAATATCGAAGCATGTGATCGAAAAATTGTATGAAAATTCAGAATTTTTATCCCTGGATAAAATCGCGTGAAGCGGTGCTACAGATTGGGTGCCATATTAAGAAATGCTTAGGAGGACAAGCTCTGTCCTCTAAGTAATTCATTTAATCGATAATATCGTGGTATGTGATAGAAAAATGATGAAAATTCCGAATTTTTAACCCTGGATAATATCACGGGCGGCGGTGCTACAGCTTTGGTGCCGTATTAAGAAATGCTCAAGAGGACCAGCTCTGTCAGAATATAACATTTTTTTTTGTTGGCCGGCACTTTTGACTTTTGGACCAAAATGGATGATGTCCTTTTCGTGTACGGTATCACGACTAGTAAAATTGCGCCAGTCGGTTTACAGCATGGGGCCTGCTCCGCACGCTCCCTAGCAATCACTAACCTAGCAACGAAAACACGCACGCGGGCTAGCAACCAATGAAAGTCATCGGTTGGTGCTTTAACAAAACCTCCCGCACCCCGAATAGGGGCCCTAACGACCAGTGAGAACGTTACCCGCATGCGGTCCCTGTGGCATGCGTTTTAGAAATCTCCCGCACCCCGAATAGGGGCCCTAACGACCAGTGAGAACGTTACCCGCATGCGGTCCCTGTGGCATGCGTTTTAGAAATATTCCGCACCCCGAATACGGGTCCTAACAACTAGCTATAATTATAACAAAAAAAACGTCTTCTAAATAAGTCTTATATAGTTTCCTTTGGATCCCACTGTCAAAAATGGGACCACTGTCAAAAAAAAGTGAAAAGTGGACCACACGGGAAGCACCAGCTTTCAAATAATAAAATAATAATCAAAATCGGTTCACCCAGTCAAAAGTTCTGTGGTAACAAACATAAAAAAAATACAGTCGAATTGAGTACCTCCTTTTTTGAAGTTGATTAAAATAGAGCCATAAAACAAAGAATTTAGTACTGGCTTGCTTACGTGTTTTTTTTTAATTAAATTGATTTTATTGAAGATTAGGTAAAACTCTTGTCAATGTAATTTATCTACCATTCATTATTTCTATCGTTGACGCTTGAAATCCATCAATGAAGTATTATCTAAACCCATCCATCAATGAAATAATATCTGTATTCTAAAAATAGCTATTTAAGCTTAGATGTTTGTATGTTTTTTCGTCTGTATGTTTGTCGCATTGATATTAATTTTGAAGTAGTAACCAAGTATGGATGAGGCTGGCACAGAACCGTATAAAATGGCACGAAAAAGGGGAGGCCTATGCCCAGCAGTGGGAAGACAAGGGCTGTGGATGATGATGATGATGATGGAACCAAGTATGCAATTAATATCCTATCCTTATAAGGTTTTTATATAGATATATTTCAACTTTAGGGCGAAGGAAAGTCATACTTTGTATGTTATAAATTTGTGTTTTTACATAATAATATAATAATAATATTCCAGCCTATAAAAGTCCCACTGCTGGGCACAGGCCTCTTCCCATATAGAGAAGGCACGAGCATTGATCACCACGTTTGCTCTCTGCGGATTGGCGATTTCAGATCCCAATTTTAGAATCCAGGTTTCCTCACGATGTTTTCCTTCACCGTTTGTCAGAAGTGTCTTAGAATAATTAAGAAAGTACATGTAACTTTGAAAAAGCCACATTGGTACTTGCCTGGGTTCGAACCTGCAACTTTGTGCATACAAATCCGTTCATTGAACCGCTAGACCACCAGGTGTCTGGTGTTTTTACATATTTCCTTTTTAAGGTGTTATATTAGCACTATTTAAGTTATGAGTATTTATGAATGGTTACCCATGCAGAGGAAGACCAAAAAAGAGATGGATTGTGTGAAAGATGATATAAGAAAGGTGTGAATACTGAGATGACGAGTTGTAGAGATGAATGGAAGCTGAATACACATTGCGCCGACCACAAATAATTAGTAACAGGGATAATTAGTAATTTTCAGAAGTTACCATATTTTAAATTAATGTGGCAGTTCTGATCTAAATCAACTTGTAATTTGACGTAGTTATGCAAAATGGATCCAACCCACAAAACCCGTTTTTTTGAGTTTCTGTCGTAAATGTCATCTACACATCAACTTTATCATATGCAAAAAATATCCAAGCCGCAAAGTGCCTCTTTTCTAGTGAAAAACACAGACATCAAAGATACCAACATCATATTAAGCATTTTCGCAGAGTTAAAATAGATCCATGTGTCGTGGTAACCTATATATCTGGTTTTAAAAGATCCAAAATACTTTGGATCTGTATGTTAACTCGATTTATTATTATAAAACAGGAACCATGCCATTTGAATCTATTTTGCAAATTAGTATAATGGTAAAATTTAAAAATGCAAAAAAGAACCACGTAATTTTTATGAGTTAGTTTTAGTGATGTTACTATTCTATCTGGGGCCCCGTGGCAATTTTTTTTTATGGGGCCCTATTAGTAATTTTTCTACGATGTACCTACTTAGTTAAATTTTAATAAACTACAATTTTTCTAACGCCGAAAATAATTTTATTTTCAAGAGCATGGGTTTGTCCCTATATTAGTATATTACTTACAGTTATTTTTTTTAATCATACCAGATCATATTTTTGGTCAAAAACACGGGAAGTATAGGTAAAGTGAAAAAAAACTAATAGTAATAGAGAAAAATGTTTGGACTATATCGAGGAAATGGTAAAACAGTCCAGATACCACTTCTTTGTCCTCATCTTTATTTTGTACTATCCCAGGAATGAGTCAAGCAAGTCGACTCTACCCATATGCTGATCGTAGTTCCGTATAATTTGAGGAAAATATATTTCTTTTGTTGTTTTACAAAACCTCCTTACGTTTTGAATCTTTCTCTTTCGTTTCCCGCTCCCACTTAAACAATTTTCTGGAACTAGACATTTTAATATCTAACTTTCACTATCAACTTAACTTTCAAAGTGCCTACTTAATTTATTTAAATCAAATACGAGAAAAACAATTTTGAAATTGTATCATGGTCTTAGTTGACTCACTTTAACTGATTTTAAGTAGCACGTTTTCATGGAAAATAAAATCAGGGGCGTAGCTAGAGTATGTGCGGAAAGAGAACCGTCATAGGATTGAGGGCGCTGCTGTGTTTAATTCCGTATTTATTAAGTTATAGACACTGTTGCGATGATTGTGAGGCTGTAAAATCTGGATGTTTATAAAATTATGTTTGGTCGTAATACATTCATGATTCATTTACGGAATAATTTCATCATACATCAAATCATAATGTTAGTTCCGTTTTACGCCACGACGGTTCTCTTTCCGCACAGAGTCTACCGCCGTATCTGCAGTAACAATTATAAGGGCCGATGGGCCACCCGGGCCCCCGACGTGCGTAAACCAAATTTTATAAAATGTAAATAAGAATAAAATAAAACTGATAAATATGTAGGTATTTATAATTTTTAACTTTAATGGGACATGAACGCCTGACAGACCTGTGACTATTGTCCATAGAGGCAGAAGCTTTAGAAAAACTAAAGTCATCATCAGCTATAAATGATTCAATAAATATGCAATGTCTTCTTTCTCCTGTAAGAATTATTTACCCTTCATAAGGGCCCCTAAACAAATTTGAATGCGGCCCCACCAAGTCACGCTACGCCACTGAATAAAATACTCAGGTATTAACTTAAAAAGAACTGCGCTCGCGGCCTCTTGGGCCGGGGCCCTCTTAGGTCGGGGGCCCGTGACATTTGGCAGGCCTGCCACCCTGTAGTTACGCCACTGATAGCGGCACTGTTGCAAGCGACATGATCACGGCGCTGATCCGAGATCATTCGCCGTTATCATGGCGATCAGAAATTAATAAACATGGTAAATGTCCCGTTTCAAGTTCTAATGATATTGTTAGTGACCATTTCAAACTTTTTTTTATATTTCCTACCTTTAAACAAATACCTTTAGTATTCTTAGAAGCGTTTCACTCACTGCCTCATATTAAAACAAAAAGATCCATCCCACATTTCTAATTTTGTAAAATAGATCCAGCGAGTTTTTTTTAAAAAAAAAGCACTATTTTTACATGAAACTCATTGAAATAACATTATACAGGAAGTACATAAAGATACCCTATAATTACGATTAATTTCTAAACAAACTATGATCTTGTTATTTTGTTATTTAAGTTTTACTAAAACCCTTATTTTCTCAAAAGTATTTTTATGTGGTTGGATCCATTTTGCATAACTACGTCCTTGATCCTTGAAATATTTCCTTAGATATGCATCATTTAAAAATAGCTTTTGTATTTTGTTGTCACCTATTCAATAATTTTCACTAGAGATATCCCTAATTAAATAAATAAATGAATGCGGACTACATCACATACATTGTTCTGAACCCAAAGTAAGTAGCTAAAGCACTTGTGTTATGGAATTCAGATACAACGAAGGTACCACAAACACCCAGACCCGAGACAATGTAGAAAAGTGTTTTTCTACATTGACCCGTCCGGGGATCGAACCCGGGACCTCAGAGCTAGCGACACCTTGGAACCGGTGCGTACGCCACTCGACCACGGAGGTCGTCATTAATTATGAATCTTAACGGAATATTATTTTAAATATAATTACTTTAAAAAAACCCAGACGGACCCGGGATGTGACCTTGTAAACAAAATAAATATAGAAATGGTACGACTTCTCTTACGTCATAATAATTCCGAATTATCCTCTTATCAAAGTATCATGTTTCTGATAATATTCCAGATAACAGTTATTCCCCAAACCTTAGGTAATCTTTAACCGACTTACAAAAAAAGTAGGTGATGATTAGGGCGTATGCTTTTGGGATTAGTCGGGTAATCCAAAAAATAATACATGTACTGGGTGTCACCGAAAGGGTATATCTATCCAAAAGGGGTGAAGAGTACATCTGGTATAGAGTCAGTTTACAAAAATGCAGCTCAAATTTTAATAATTGGTTAATTCATTTGATACCTAAAATCATAATAAACGTGTCACCGCACTGCAAGGGTCAATATCTTATTACGTTACTTGCTAAATGTTTAAGATAAATCGCTTAAGTGGTCTGGTTATGATTTTTGGTATCAATTATATTATTCAACGAAGTCATTTCAAGCTAATATTTGGTGAACTTACTCTATACCAGGAGTACTCTTCACCCCTTTTGGATAGATATACCCTTTCGGTAACATCGTGTATAATAAAACCCTGGGACAACTCACACACGATCATCTGATCCCAACCAACCCACTATGGTAACCAGACAACTGATAAACATACTTACTTATATATTTCTAAATGCACACCACTTGCAACGCTAATTACCACTGTGTGACGTACTACGGGTTAGATCCCCGTTAGGAAAAATATTTGTGTAATCCACAAAAGCATGTATCTCTGACAAATGACTGGCTTGTTGGTCTAGTAGTTAGTGACCCTGACTGCTTACCCGTAGGTCGTGGGTTCGATTCCCACCCAGGACAAATCTTTTCTACATTGTGTCTTCTGGATATTTGTGGGATCCCGTGCTTTAGGTATTTACTTGGTTGACCACTTTTTTTTTAAATAATGTGCCAATTTTTTATATAAATCCTAATCATTTTTAATACTAATAAGTGATCATGCGTGCGGAAATTCCTTAGGATTTCTATGTGAAACGCGAAAAAAAATATTTCTGGTAGGGCCCCACTTTACTTTTTGTAAGAAAAACAGAAGCTTACTTGGCCACCCTTTTGGTACAGAACCCTAAAAAAGGTGTTTATATAAACCTGTAGTTTTCATTTTCGCCACGTAGCAATAAATAAAAAAATGCGGAAAATTTAACGACAATCGATGAGTAATATAATAATTATCTTTATAAATAATTTCTTAAAGTTAGTATCATGATCGATGATGAAAATAAAGGCAGCTAATCGAAATGTCTTCATTCAATATCTGTGATAAGGGTACATCGGAATGACGTTGTTTGTTTTATATCCCATAAAGTATTTAAAGTCTTAATTTTACTGGTTTAAAATATAATCTTGTAAATTGTATTCGTTTCATCAACATTTTTATGTTTTAAAGAAACCACTCACACATGTCAAATTACATAAAGCAGACTGTATGGTCGACCTGGACTAAAACAAAAATAATTTTAGAATAAAATTATATACTAAAATAATGTTACTAATCTAAGCCTTTAATCTTCATTTTTGGAGTAGCTATAGAATTACTATAGAATATAAAACTATAAATCTTATTGCCAGTCAGATATGACCGCTAAGCTATAGGGTGACAGCGATCAATTTGACCGCGACGTCGAAGTGCCAAAGGTTGCCGCGCTCAAACTGCACACAGCAACCAATACTGATACGGTAATTTCTGTCCGATGGGCGCTCAACTTTCAAGTGATCCGCGCAAAATCCAAGATTACTGAAAAGTTAATCAATATAATCCGTTGTCAAATGTAAGCCCAAAGTAAGATAATGCACTTGTGTTATGGAATCAGAGACAACCAAGGTATCACAAACACCCAAACACGAGACAATCTAGATACGTTGTTGCTACATTGACTCGTACAGGAATCGAACTCTAGACTTCTAGAATTACCGACACCTTGAAAACCGGTGAAAACCACTCGATCACAAAGGTCGGGGTTAGTATGTTAATGTGTTTAGCTCTTAAAATTAAATGACAACGCCTTACTGGTGCCATATTTATAAAACAATATTAATGATTATATTCAAGATAAAAATTAAAGATAAAAAATTACTTTATCATCGTGACTAGTATAATCCTTTAAATGTAGCGGTAAATATGAAGATTTAGGAATTTTCGTAAATGTACCATATTTTTTTTTAATTTCGGGTTTAAATTACATTATTTTTCTTCGTCCTTGTTTCATTCGACGACCTCCGTGGTCGAGTGGCGTACGCACCGGTTTCAAGGTGTCGCTAGCTCTGAGGTCCCGGGTTCGATCCCCGGCCGGGTCAATGTAGAAATCATCATTCTACATTGCCTCGGGTCTGGGTGTTTGTGGTACCTTCGTTGTTTCTGAATTCCATAACACAAGTGCTTTAGCTACTTACTTTGGGTTCAGAGCAATGTATGTGATGTTGTCCGCATTTATTTATTTATTTATGTTTTTTGTTTGCCTGGAAAAAATGCCATGTGCCTAAAAGTCACCTCTTGTCTCCTACAATAATGAAAATACACGTCTTATACTCTTAGTAAAAAAGTAGGTTTCTGACATAACCAGATTTTTTAAATCAGGTAGGACAAGTGATGATTACCTCTTTCACTCAAACATACAAACTTATAAACAAGTAGGCCATTTGTCCGCGGACAAAAATGACCACTAACTTAAAACTCTTTTGGTTGTCGCACGCAAATGGTTTATAACAACCAATAGTCGATTGCGATCAATTTTTACCTATCGACAAATTAGTTTTTGTCTGTTTCCTGAAATTACTTTTACCAATATATTATTATGATAAACATAACATACCATCACGCCTGTATCCCCGAAGGGTTAGGCAGAGGTGTACCAATGTACACCCACAGTTCGCCGGTATGTTTAGGTCCCATGTAATAGCGTATTGCCACTAACCGGGCACAAATCCAAACTCCGACCTGCTACTGAGAATTTCATAGAAAAACCCAATAACACCTTAGTCGACTTGGGAATCGACCAAGACCTCTAGCGTAGCAGTCGCGCTTAGAACCACTAGGCCAACGAGGCAGTTGATATTATTATGATACCAAATTATTATACTCGTAATTATCTACTTACTAAATATGTTTTGCAATTATTTACTTATCTGACCTTATCGGGCCTAATGTACGGAATATTTGCTATTTTATCTAATAGATGATTCTGTGTTTTTATATAATTTTACCTGTATAAGTACGTTTATTTTACTTATTTTATTTATTTATTTTACCTGGATTCTAAAATTGGGATCTGAAATCGCCAATCCGCAATTGAGCAAGCGTGGTGATCAATGCTCGTGCCTTCTCTATATGGGAAGAGGCCTGTGCCCAGCAGTGGGACGTTTATAGGCTGAAATTATTATTATTATTATATAAGTACGTAGCTGCGGTATACCTCGCTACTATTTATATTTTGAGACACTATACATGACAGGAGCTGTCACATTTGACATTAGTATCTAAACAAAGACGTTTTGTTTGAATGTGACTTATTTGTGTTATCTTAGTTTTTCTAAGTAAGCAATGTTGAAGGAAAACATCCGTAGCTCAGCTAATGGCGCCCACCGTGGGGCACCCAATAAGCCTGGTAAATTAGTAGCTTGTCATCCTCTGTATCAGATGCCCACAGTGTAACAATTAGCACTTTTATCAATCACACCATTTTATTAAATCAGGCAATAGGCAATCTATTTGCAGACCGTTAATTAGATAATGAGTAAATCCACCTGTTTCTTTTTTATATTTTCAAAATATTAAAAATCGCTAAATAGATAAAGCGTATCAAAGTTCAGAAGTGCGTCAAGCTTACGCACATTATGTACGAATTGTGACGCTAGGCGACATTACAAATGAATGTATCGTCTTTTCTGTATGTTTACGTAAACAGATCGTCTGATGTTTTTTTTTTTATTTATCTATCCGCCGGACATTAAATACCCATCCGCCCCAATAACAACATATATAAGGCTCTCGAAATTGAGAAATATGTTAGTATATTTATCAGTAGTTTGGTTGCCATAGGTTGCCAATTTACTCTGCGTATCTTGAGATCAGATGGCCGTGTACGAGTTTTCCCAAGATATTGATCTCAATATTACTAAGGTCAAGGACATCGCCGTCGAGGTCGACCGCGATGAAGGTGGTGTGATGATATAGTCAGTTATGCGGGGCGCACGTGGACAGAAATTGCAAAAAAAAGAGGTTTGGAAGAGGAAAGTCGAGGCCTTTGGCCAGTGGGATCTTACGTAGGCTAAGATAGTCAATTTATTGGACTATAACCCCAAAAAAACTAAGCCAAACTGGATGACAATCAACACATCGGAAACAAGATAAAAACTACTTAAATTTATAACCGAATACACAAGATAATGTTATAGTGAGTGGACTTTGATAAAAAACCTTCGTATCATTGCTCGGATTTAAAAATTCTCAAGTCACGATGATATTAAAAAAATTGTCATATTATTTACTGATATTAGATTTCTGGTACCTTTTCATTCATTTATCGTCACGCTCAAAAAGGAAGGCGGTGTTTTTATTAGTTTTTTCTAAAGAAAGTGTCAAAAAATTTCTAAAGTTCAGATATTTTTTAATTTAATCTGTGAAGTTAACTAATACAGTGCGATTTTAGAAGATTGTTCCAATTCTTTAAAATGTTTGAATATATTCGATATCAGTGTAATGACATCGAATTGTATGTAATTGAAATCAGGAAGTGTTGACCAGTGACTGATAAAAAGTGACAGTTTTTTAATAAGTTTTTTTAAGTGACTGTGATAATTAGTATACAAAATGGATATTTTTAAGGAGGTAAGAATAGGTACTGTATCCAAAAGTTTCTGTTTTTTGTTTGTTTGTCGTAAAACTGTAAATTGATTTTCATAAATAATAAGTAAAATAAATGAAACTCCAAAAATTTTGTATCTTTGATGACCATTGGTACTTATTAGAATGACAACAAGTTAAATATGTATATAAAACATCTCTTTTTGCGTAAGTGGTTAAAAACTGACACAGGTCAATAAAAATTTAAGATAGATGGTTTTACCCGCGTATTTCCCGTTTTTACATAATTTTAATGATAAAAAAATCGTATAATGAACTATACTGCCTTTGCAATTAATATAACAAATACCAATTTTAAGAACAACAAACTGTAATGCTTTGATATAAGGTTCAGTTTACACTACAAGTACATATTACCTTTTCAACAGCAATAGACACTCTAAAATGAACTTTATGTGCACTGTCACAAAGTAAGTTTTCGTTTAAGTAAAAATAAAATTAATATGCACAAGAACTGAAATAATCTGTACGTGCAAACATTTTATCAAAGTCCAATGACTGGTTTCGACATGTTTTTGACAAACATCTATCCGTTGTAACATATGGCAGGCCTGTTGGTCTAGTGGTTAGTGACCCTGACTGCTATACCGGAGGTCGTGGGTTCGATTCCCACCCAGGACAAATGTTGTGTGATGAGCATGATCATTTGTGGGTGTAATTTATCTATAATATGTATGAAGTATGTTTATCAGTTGTCTGGTTACCATAACACAAGCTTTGCTTAGCTTGGGATCAGATAACCATGTGTGAGTTGTCTTAGGATATCTTAAAATATTAATTATTATTAATCCAACATATAGAAAGCTTATTAAGCCATCTGTCCCGTAAAAAGTCAACTGCATTACGGAATTAATCCCTAAATCGCGAGAATTTCTCAATCATTAATTATACATAGATAACTTCACTGTTTTTCCTACGTTGATCGCACTATGCAATTTCGTCGTTTTGCTCGGGCGTTTTACAAACTTTCAAATTACATGCATAAAGAACACCCACATATGAGTCAAATGCATGGATGACTTCGATACGCACAAAAGCTCGCTTCGCGTGGTTGCCGTGCGCACTACACTAAAGCCAATATGGAAAGAGAATTAAACGTTATTACTAATTACGCAATTATCAACTTTGACAACATGTGTTTAAGTTCATTTTAGAATGACAAATATTACCGAAAAGGGCCTAAAAGTAATTTGAATGTGATGGAAACTGAACTATTAGTCATTGAATTAAGGTTCATAATCCCAAAGCACGTTCATTCTTTCTTGAACGTGGCTGATATATAGTCAACCACCACAGCTTTCACGTCACAGTCAACTTGATCGCGGCAACCACTGGTCAAGAGCTATCAATTTAAAGCGGTATCACATTTGACTATAGACTGCTCAGAGCGTTTGGGAAATCTTAGGCCTTTCGGACACGACACCTTATTAAGATGAGACTATCCACATAATTGTGTAGCCCCTCAAAAATAACAAGTATAAAAATATTATTTATTACATACATAGATATGTGATATATCTATAAAATTATATAATAATCAGAAAAGATACTTGCTCAACAAAAAATGCTTACTAACTGCAGATTATCTGATTATATTTTGGCGAACTCATTGCGTTAGCACCGAATGGTCCCCAATATGCAATGGACGTCAGAGATAGAACACAAAGTCCAAAGCGGTCGAAGAATGCATGTATCTTATCTGCCGAGCCTTTTCCCTAACTATGTCGGTGTCGGCTTCGAGTCTCACCGACAGCTGAATACCGTATGCTACAGAGCGACTGCCTATCTGACCTCCACAACACATTTTAAGTAACACAGTATCCCATAGTAAGACTGGTTGTCAGAATGGACTTAACGACTACCAAAGATCAACGTATGACAGTCGGGACTTTATTAACGTGCTTTCCCATAGAGGGGTCTCGGTATGTTTATGAATGGTTACCCATCAACGGACCAACAGCTTCTAGCGTGGCTTAACCAGGGGTCTCGGTATGTTCAAGAAATGGTCACTTATCCACGGACCAACAGCTTCTAGCGTGGCTTAACCAGTATTATTGGTCAAACCGTACGGCTTACACTTGGCCACGAGCTCCTTGGTCTGACTGCATAGATTTCATCCAAAGGAAAGTGGTAGACCCAGGCAGGATGATAGCTCGACACTCTCGCGCGTCACGTGCGCCACCCGCTTGATTTTTGTTTTGCCGACCGCTCGAAGCAGTCGAACTAGTTCAAGCAGTCCGTCTGTACATAGGAGTTTAAAGTTTACCATGTAGTGGCCTAAGGTTCAAAGAAGCGACATATCCATATTTAAGTACTGCTTAAATTTGAGTTGCCGTTAATTCAAGGGTACGACATAGCAGTAATATATCTATAAGTAAGATGATTTTAAACATCGGATGAGCTTCTTCAGTCTACTTTAAACTACTAATTAACTTGTGCCAATTCATGATTATTCCACTTAATCAAACGTGAATTTTAATCTTGTGTAAATAGAGTTCTTTTTAGATTGATTAGGCACTGCTGAAAAGTTTTGAAAAAATATGAAGTTGTAGCGTAAACTGACCCTTATTTTAGAGCATTAAAGTTGCTTTTCCTAAAACTCGTGTTTGTTTTGTTTGGCATATAAATTGCGAGCGAAGCATAAATAATAAGATTTTTCTACTAAATCATTTAATTCTGGTGAAGATTTGTAGATGACATTGAAAACTAAAAATGCAGATATAAAAAAAAAAACATGAACACTGCATAAAATAATATTACACAACATGATTATTTATTCGATATCATTCGGACTTTAAAAACACTATCTTTGCATGTCACGAAATTTTAACTCGAAAACCGCTAAATCATTCTCGATGACGATTATTTACATTATAACTTGTATTATCTTATCTTAATCAGTATAATGATTCAGCGATGTGTAAAATAATTTGTCATATTAGACTGGGAGTCGGTTTAATACGGTCAGATTTTTTTAGTAATGGCACCCAACGTGGGTCTCGGATTTGGTTTTATACAAAATTGTGAACAATGCGACGCACTTCGGTATATAAGAGGTATTTGTGCACTTTAGTTAAGTTGTAGTCAGAAACGTTTACTTAAGAGATTTCTTACTATATCGGCGCAATGCGTATTCAGCTTCCATTCATCTCTACTACTCGTCATCTCAGCATTCAGTCCTTTCTTTCTCATATCATCTTTTACACAAGCCATCCATCTCTTTTTCTTACTTTAGATATCGATACTGAAAGTGACCACTTCAGAGATATCTTATAATAAAAACTATGGTATCCTTAAGTGAGTCATCTCTCTTCATTTTTAAATCTGTACTTAAATCTATAGTAATAAACTTCTTAATCAAACTAAGACTCTGTGTGTGACATAAGATCGTTTAAATGTAACGTTTAACTTAATTGTTTTGTAATTTTATCTATACATTTGACCTCTATCTGTTTGTGATTATAAAACTCGGGGAGTGATGAATCAATTTACTTGATATTTTGATTATTAAGTAACATTAATTAATATATAATTGTTTTCTGATATTTTTCCTTGTTTTCTATCTGACTTCGTTACTATCTCACAATTCTCCCGCTAGGTGGCGCTAGTATAGATTTAGACCTGTCAAATATTATCTGACAAACAGTTTGGTGACGTGACACTTCATTGACATTTAAATTGTTTTGGTTTTACTTATACTTAACTTAAATTGTTATCACTTGTCTATCGTAAATGTTGGCTAACCTATATTGGCAACTGTGTGAGTCCAAGTCGTGTAATCCAGTACTTTTTTATGATACCAGTACACAGAAGCTGCTAGCGAGCCTTTTTTAATAAATAAATGTTTTGTCTGGCCTATATTGACTTGACGCGCCAGCTGGTGTCAATTTTTAAGAACTACTCAAATTATCTATCTAGCCATATCTATTTTATCTAGCCATTGAATTATTTTAGGGCCAGTTTTTTCAACGCCAGATAGTTTTATCTGATGAATACATACATGGTTGTCTTTTTTTAATAGAGTTTTGCCACTATATTGTACCTATCTACTTTTATATCGCCATAAATTCCCAACTCTTTTTTTAGAAGCCTATTTTTTTTTTTTTTTTTGTACTTGACCGTTCACCATAGTTCTTTTTTTGTTATTTTTTTATTAAATATTTGTTTTGTTGTTGTTACAGGCATGTACACGATGCGAATGCTGGACGGCGCGGGCGCACACCACGCGCCCCACCACAATCATACTCATATGATGATGACAGGTTAGCTTTTGTCTCCTTCTGTCTTATGGTAATTGGTGTAAGAGCGAAAGAGAGGGCAATGCTCGTTCTCAATAAGAAAGGCCTACAGTGTGACAGTTACAGGCTGGTGTTATTAACTTCGCTAATGGTGCCCACCGTGGAGCAATCCACCAACTCCATTGGCGCCCACCGTGGGTCTTTTTTTTTTAAATAATATTTATTTTATTATTATATGTTCTATAGCTGAAAGAGACTCGGCCTCCGACAGTGCTGTATCTTCGATGGGATCGGAGAGGGTTCCGTCGCTGTCTGACGGTGAATGGTGCGATGGTAGCGATTCTGCGCAGGAGTTCCATAGGTTAGTGTTATAGCTTTGTTAACCGACTTTAAATAAGGAGTAAAAGTCTTAAAGGATTGTACAATTAAAGCTCTTATTTCTACTTACATTTTTATCAACTCAAAAATATATAATTAGCAACTATACAATTTAAAAAATTACACTACAAATTAAACTACGTTACATACCGAAGCTTTTTTCTATTTTTGTTTTATTAGTACTTACTACTTTGAAGTAAATACATGAATGCAGTGGAAGTTACGTCAAATTTAGTTAAGTAGTAATAAACTAATTAAAAATTAAGTATTAATCACAAAAGACACTTTCTCTTTATATTAAGCTATATTTTTACCTATTTTCCTGACTTACAGCCTATTTCTATTACTTTTATGATTTATAGCAATATTTTTAATATTATATATGTATTTCAGCTCAAAGTTCCGCCCCTACGACAACAACTACGGCCGCGATCGCGCCGCCCCGCACCAGCCCCAGAAGAAACACCACATGTTCGGGAAACGATGCTTCCAGGTAAAATACTATTATATCAGATATATTATTTTTTTACAATTCACAATTCCTGCAGTTAATTGAAGATATCTTAATATATATAAATCTCGTGTCACAATGTTTGTCCTTAATGGACTCCTAAACCACTTAACCGATTATAATAAAATTCGCACACCATGTGCAGTTCGATCCAACTTGAGAGATAGGATAGTTTAAATCTCAAATTACAGTCGCAATTTTAATTTATTGCTAATTATTTGTCTGTTATTATATACAAAGGCACCGGGAACGGGACCTAGGTATTCACGCGGGTGAAACCGCGGGACACAGCTAGTTGTCTTATAAAACGACATTTAAATTCTTTTAAACAAATAGTCAAATCCTCTTTAAATAGTTTCCAATTTGTATTAGATAATTACATATTTAAAATTACATTGACGAGTAAGATTCATCTGTCAACTTCAAACGACAGCTCTTCGTCATAAACTTGTAGCGCCATCTATGCAATACAGTAACCCTTTAACCGCCCGAGTCGTATGTATGCGACAAATATTTCCGTGCCCCTACCGCCCATGTCGTATTTATGCGACAGAGAATATTCACGATTTTTGTTGTCTTGTTCGATTTTATTGCATCTATTCTATATCTCTCTATTTATGTAGATAGACAGATAGAATACTTTATATTGTACACCATGATATTTTACAAATCGGAGCTTAAGAGGAGCAGAAAGAGAGGAGCTTTTATTTCACCGATTTGAAGCCGGGCGCTAGGGGCTGCAATTGACATTTAGCCAAGCGCTTAAAAGGTTAACAATTAAAACTAAAGAAACATTACAATGTTTTTTTAAATATATGAAAAAGATAGAAAAAAAAAAACGCAGAAAATGCTTAAAGGAAAATGTATAAAACATAAATTTCTACCCGACAGAAACTGAAGATAATGAGAACAATATAGAACACAATGCTTGAAACTAAAAAAAAAATAACAAATTACAGGGACAACACTCATTGGTATGATTGTAGATTATATAATAAAAAAAAATTTTGCTTACCATGTGTGAATGGTGAAGCTAAAGTGCCCCGTAAACGCTCAAATTGTTTGTCAAATTTTACGTGTTTGTCAAATTATTTGATAGTGTACAGCTGTGTTTGAGGCGTTTGTCAAACAATCTACGTGTTTGTCGCGTTTGATGAAGTTTGATGAAAATCATGGAGGACGCTACGCCAAGTGACAAATTTGTTTGATATTTGGTTTGATCGTTTAAGCTATTGTTTGATGAAAACGTGAAGTTTAACAACAAAGTCAAGCAAGTTTGTACGTTAACAAGGCGCTTAATAAAAATGTGCCAAAAACAAGAATTTGAAAAAAAAAAACATTTAAATAACTGATAATTATTTAAAAGACTAAATATATTTTCGGGAATTGTAGCGAACAACACCACTCAACTCTTTAAAAAAAATATTGTTTCATTTTACCTATTTTGGAGCTTCGATGTCACAAACAAACAACGCACCCAAATTACTACTACTCGTTAATACTTACTCTTTACAATTATATGTACTGCATTAGACTTTTTCCTAGCACACTTAAATTCGAAATTCCCTTTTTTGTTGACGTTTGTTAACCTTGTTATTTTTTCTCAGGAACAGCCCGCCCCGCCACTAGACCCTGTCGGCAGACAAGGTGTTGTAAAATATGAATGCCCCGAGCAGACTTACCACCATGAAAATATGCATATGCAGAATGGTGAGTTTTTGATATTAGGCATATGAATTTAAGCATGGGCTTGTATTTGTAGGAGGTATTTTATTTTAGGCATTCTTAGGTATAGGTATATTTTTAGTAAAGCAATTTAAATATTTTAAAGAAAATTTGAAATACATATTTGTGTGTATATATTTTTTTATTCTTAGTGTCATTATTGAAGAAATGTTTTTTTTAGATCTACTTGAAAAAAATACGGAAACTTTAAATGCAGTTTCTTGGTATACAATTTTTTTATTATTGTATTTTAAGTGCTATGTTAGTTACACGATTTAAGTTTTGAAGAATAGTTTCTATTTTTAACATTCGATTTCACTCGTTAAGTACTTATCGAAGTAGATTTGTTTTACAAATTATACCTTTTATTTACTTGAAAAAAATTGGTTCCTAGGTAATTTTAACAGCATTTTAAATGTTTCTCTATAACTAATTATATTTCCTCGTTCCCCAGTGGAGTTCGGTCCGCGGCCGCAGCTGCCGCCGCCGCACCTGCACGCGCCCGCGCTCGACCTCAACACCGCACATTCCAGCCACTCCTTATTACAGGTGAGATATAGAGTTTATATGTGACTTTGCTCGTCTAAGTGACTTACACTTACCTTACAGGTTAGGTACCAGCTTTACATTCAAATTTACGTGGCTAAAGGCGTTTTTACACTTGACTGCCTCGTTGGTCTAGTGGTTCTAAGCGCGACTGCTACGCTAGAGGTCTTGGGTTCGATTCCCAAGTCGACCAAGGGGTTATTGGGTTTTTCTATGAAATTCTCAGTAGCAGGTCGGAGTTTAGATTTGTGCCCGGTTAGTGGCAATAGGCTCGCCCCCTATTACATGGGACCTAAACATACCGGCGAACTGTGGGTGTACATTGGTACACCTCTGCCTAACCCTTCGGGGATACAGGCGTGATGGTATGTTAAGGCGTTTTTATAGGTCGTTATAACGTATGCGGGGAAGTCACTCCTATATAATATATAAATAATAATATGTCACCCAGCTATCTATCTGAGCTAAAAATAGGCAGAACTTGTACTATGGTAATCAGACAACTGATAAACATAGTTATATATTTCTAAATACATACGTATTATAGATAAATTACACCCAGACACAGGTGTTAATCATTTAAGAAATTGTTCTATTTGTCCAGTGGTTAGTGACACTGACTGTTAAATCAGAGATTGTGGATTAGATTCCCATCCAGAACAAATCTTTGTGTGATGTCATGTCATGATTCCGGGAGGCCTGCAGTGGGACAGTTACAAACTTGTGTTATTAACTTCGATAATGGCACCCATCATTTGACTTTATACAGTTTTATTGTGTTGTTAAACTACATAAAATAATAGTATGAGAGGCCTGCAGTGTGACAATTACAGCTTCACAAAAGGCACCCACCGTGGGACCTCTCACTTTTACTATTGGCGCCCAGCGTGGGCCCTCTCACTCTTGCTATTGGCGCCCACCGTGGGACTTCATACCTTATATTTAGCTTTGCAACTTTTCTATTTTGTTATATTATTATAGCTATTTAACATACATATGCTTGTTATACAGAGCACGATCCCGAGCCCCGGCCCGCCCCGCTTCGCGTACGCCACGCCGGAGCGCGTGCGACACAACCACACGTACAGCGCCACGCTCGCGGCGGCTGAACAGAGACCCGCCGCTGTCAGGGATAAGAGAGGTGCGTATATATGGATATAGTTAATAATACTATTTCCAAAACTTCAGGAAATATACGAGACATCATTAAGAATATAACAGAAAATGTCGCTAAACTGCTCAACAGTTTGCTGGCGATATATACATATATACACACACATTACTATAAGAAATAATAATACTATTTTCAAAGCTACAAACAAGATGAAAAGAGATTTACATGCAAAAATACAATTAAATAGTTGAATTAAACTTGATTTTTAATGTAAACTAATAATAAGTTCTATGGAGAAAAGTAGGTATAGTATGAATTCAATGCTCGAGACTTGGCTGGGGCAGTGCCGTGCCCCCAGATTAATATAAAAAAATCTTCGCTCAGAGAATCTTTCATCCGTCATCCTTCACCCATATTGAAATCTGGTTAAACTTAAGAGGAAAGGGGAGCGGAAATTTTTGTTTTTGAAGAAAGTATTGCTGTCGCTCTAATTCCCCCCGCCCTCTAATTCGTGCGATAAGGACAACTGCAGCTCAGACCGAAAAACTGACGAAAAATCGAGGTTTGGCTCTCGTCTATTTTCTCCCCCAATTCTTAACCTATTTTAAAGATATTTCATATACTGCATGAGAAAAGAATAATCTGTGCCTCTATTTTTTCCTTTTTTCGATTATTGTTGTCAAATTCGAAAAAAACGCGTCTGAAAACTGCGGTCAAAATAAGCACTTTTTAGAAGGTTCTAGTTCCTTTAAATAAAAATTATCTTCAAAAAGGAAAAAATAGGGGCATGGATCTAGTTCATATTTATATTACTGCAAAAAATTATAGCCCTAAGTTCAGAAACCAGTGAGAAAACAGACGAGAGCGTTTGTATGGAAAAATGTCCGCTCCCCTTTCCTCTTAATATTATTTGTAGCAAAACCACCCTTATTCACAATCATTTGAGGTTCAAATTCCAAATTACACAAATAAGACCATTTTTTTTAATTATTCGTCTATTTCCTCGTAGCAAAATGAACTCTATCCCAACTAACTAAGGTATATATTTCTCTACAGTCCGGCGCCTGACAGACGGTTCTATGTCAGACGGCGGTTCGTCGGCCACCAGCAGTGGACAGCATTTGTCGAGAGACGAGAAGAGAGCGAAGGCATTAGGTAAGGACTATTGTAATTATTATTGTAGGCAGATAAAGTATAACATTTACAAGTAAATATTAACATTTATGGTAAAATTGCAAATTGAATGCATGCCTTTAAAATGATAGATGGTATAACTCTTTTTTTTTAAACTACGTTTTTGAGAACTAGAAACTTTTGGATATTTTCACTTTTGTAACTATGTTTGTCTAAGGGAGCGTCACCATCTGACGAACGAGCATAAAACGAGCAGCTCGCGAGCCGTTCGCGAGCATGCCGCGAGCGGCGCGCGCACGTCTGTCAGACGGCTTAATTGACACTAGTGCGTTCACGTTCGTGCGTTCGTCAGATGTGGACGCTCCCTTATATTCTTATACTTTTTTTCTTTTGATTAATTTCACATCCTTTTTTCCTTTTTAACGTCCAGCACTTTATATTTTTTTCCTTTGATTTTCTCCAATTGTTTTCTTTTTATTTCTACAATTTTTTTATTTTTTCTTCCCAATTTTTTTTTCTCAATTTTTTCACCTTTTTTCATTTTCTCTTCGATACTAACGTGCCCAAGTTGCCGCAGGCATACCCCTGGAGGTGCACGAGATCATCAACTTGCCAATGGACGAGTTCAACGAGAGGTTGTCCAAACACGACCTGAGCGAGGCCCAACTGTCCCTCATCAGAGATATAAGGAGACGAGGCAAGAACAAGGTAAGAGAAAATAATAATACCAGCCTATAAACGTCCCACTGCTGGGCACAGGCCTCTTCCCATATAGAGAAGGCACGAGCATTGACCACCACGCTTGCTCATTGCGGGCGATTTCAGATCCCAAATATTGGAATCTAGGTTTCCTGGCTTTTTCTTTACCGTTTGTCAGAAGTGTCTTACAATAATTAAGAAAGTACATATATCTTAAAAATATTGCTGTCAAATTAATGATTTATTGTTGTTTAAAAATCTACATGAAAACATTAATAAAACTATTTTACTTTACATCCTCAATTTAAAAACATTTAAATTATAAATACCTTTACAATTATCTTTTTTTTAATACACAGTATATTAACCCTATCGCTATTTCAGGTCGCAGCCCAAAACTGCCGCAAACGCAAGCTGGACCAGATCACATCACTAGCCGACGAGGTCCGCACTGTCAGGGACCGCAAGATCAGGACCCAGAGGGACCACAGCTCGCTACTGGCTGAAAGACAGAGGGTCAAGGAGAGATTCGCCGCGCTGTACCGACATGTTTTCCAGGTAAGGACCTTTAGGAAGTGGGACTAAGCGGGACCAGACCTTTAGAAAGTGGGACTAAGCGGGACCAGGGACCGAATGGGACCAAGCGCTAAAAGAGACTAGGGACCGAATGGGACTAGGGACAACATGAGACCAAGGAATACAATGGTACTAAGGACGCAGTGGGACCAGGTTTTACTGTAAGAATATTTATAAGAATATATAGGGAACTAGCTGTACCCGGCATGCGTTGCAATGCAATTTTTTCTACCTAGCACCTGCCTACTACCTACCTACTACCTACCTGCCTACTATCTACCTACTACCTACCTGCCTACTATCTACCTACTACCTACCTGACTACTATCTACCTACTACCTACCTGCCTACTATCTTCCTACTACCTACCTACCTACTACCTACCTACCTACCTACTACCTACCTACTACCTACCTACCTACCTACTACCTACCTACTACCTACCTACCTACCTACTACCTACCTACTTACTGAATTTTCTTTGCTATAAACCTCACGGAGCCCGAGACCTTTCCAACGAATGCAAAAGCGTGGAAATCGGTTCGTGCGTTCTGGAGTTATAGCGTCAGGAAGGAAAACCCGACTTATTTTTATATAGTAGATAGGGACTAAGGATAAAATAGGACTAAGAACCTATATGGGACTATAGAGCTAAAGGGAATAATGACCCAGAGGGACCACAGTTTTCTACTCCCTGAAGGACAGATAGTGAAGGGGAGGTTCGCCGACCTTTATTAATATATTTAATTATTAATTAATATTAATATGTTTTCCATTTAGTCCTTCAGCTACTTAGTACAATTGAAATAAAACTACTTTTACGGATTTTATCGCGGTTTGTATTTTGATTTTAGTTCCCGACGTTTCGACACCTTTGCAGGTATCATGGTCACGGGCAGACTGATACCTGCAAAGGTGTCGAAACGTCGGGAACTAAAATCAAAATACAAACCGCGATAAAATCCGTAAAAGTAGTTTTATTTCAATGTCTAACATTCGCGTAAACCTCAGAACTCAATACTTAGTACAAGTTAACTAACTTCCTACAATTCCCAAGGAGCACTTACCACCTGGTAGTGATTTGCAGTGGCCTGTCTGGAAAGCACTCAATCGATTGCGAACCCAGGTAGGCCGCTGTAAACACAACCTCGTAAAATGGGGAATAACAGATCCCCTTCATACCGAATGCGAATGTGGAGCTCCCAACCAAACCATGCCCCACTTGCTAAATTGCCCAAATTGTCCGTACACCTGCACATTGGATGACTTAAAGCACGCTAACGATGCTGCTATTAATGTCGCAACTTACTGAGCCAATATACTCTAACTTCAATCTACCATCGACACGAAAAGAAGAAGAAGACTAACTTTTATATGTATTTGTTCACAGAACCTTCGCGACCCCGAGGGCAGAACCCTATCCTCGCAGCAGTACTCCCTGCAGCAGGCGGCCGACGGCAACGTGGTGCTGGTCCCCAAGATGCCACAGCACCAAGGTCGGTTCTCATGAGTAACAGCTCCTGATATATCCTGGGACAACTCACACCCGGTCATCTGCTCCCAAACAAAGCAAAGCTTGTAAACATACTTATACCAACTTCATTCAGTCTGTCTGAGTTAACGTAGCTCCTAAACGAATGGACCTAATGTGATTTGGATTTTTTTGATTTTGAAAACTGACGTTAGCCTGATAGTTACTACCTACAATTCGTGAAGATCAGTTGATTATGTTTATTTTGTTGATTTTGCAAGCAATTTTCTAAAATTTGACAGGATGATTACTTTTTAGGGTTCCGTACCCAAAGGGTAAAACGGGACCCTACTACTAAGACTCCGCTGTCTGTCTGTCCGTCTGTCTGTCTCCATGCTGTATCTCATAAACCGTGATAGCTAGAAAGCTGAAATTTTCACAAATGATGTATTTCCGTTGCCGCTATAACAACAAATACTAAAAACCACGTAAAATGAATATTTAAGGGGGGCTCTCATACGACGGTGGTACGGAACCCTTCGTGCGCGAGTCCGACTCGCACTTGGCCAGTTTTATTTTAGTTTGTTGTTATTTTTATATTAATAAATGTATTTTTCTTTACAGATCACCCAATGAACCGCACATCTGACGATGATATCGACCGGAAAGCGAAAAACTACGAACAGTGACATCCACACACATATTATAATTTCCAATGGTGACTCAACTCGCCTTATACACAAATAAAATCATTACATTGATTCTGAAGTACTGTTTTTAATGATAATTGGGGATAGCTTGAAATTCGTCAAATAATCTAGAAAATACTTTTTAAATTAAATTTATTTCCAGATAAACCAGTATTTTTTTGTTATAAATGACAGCTGTCATTTTTGACAGATGTCAAAATCATTGATATTTCATTTTTGTGATTTCGTTTTTTAGTTTGATATTTATATTTTGTAACTATTAAAATTTATTTTCAATAATGCAGACTATATTTTTTTAGATTATTTGATGATTTTTTTGCTTTAGTTCCCAATGTTAATTTAAATATCTTTATAAATGTCACCATTAAGATAATTCACAAATTAAGAACAAAATTGACTTATGTCAAAATACCAATTTATTTTCAATACAAACAAATATTTGTATGGTTACGTAGAAATAGATGTTTTTACATACAAAATCAAAATTGTCTTTGAAAATTCATATTTTTGTATGTAAAAACATATGTTTGATAAAAATATTTGTTTATTTGTGTATTTTAAATTGCTTATACAATTATGATCAGAAAACCGACAGAATTTTCTGTTTGGTTATAAACATATTCAGTGGTAACTAATTACAAAAAAATTATTAAATTACTAAAAAAACCTTTATAGGGTTTCCATACCATTGTATAAGATATAATTCTATGTAATTTAAAAATAGTAAAACAATATTTTTTTGTATGACGGCCATTTTTAAATCCGCCATGTTTTTTAATTCTTTTTTTTTTCAACAACTATCGGTTTATGAGATACAGGCCTACAGACAGCGGTTGAATAAGTAATAGGGTCCCGTTGTACGTACGGAACCCCAAGTTACCACTGATTTACCAACCATACTTGTTTTTCCTTATTTTAATGAGGGAAGAAAAATCTTGGAATAAAAAATTGTTTGTGATAAAAAAAATATTCCATTTTGAGTTAGTCAATGATTAGTTATTTAAAATTGAGTATCTATGCTTTTACCAGAAACAAATGTAGATGGAGATTTAAAGCCACAAATCATCAAAATATAATATTATGATTTTTTATGAAAAAAAAATAATAATAACAATCGGCACATTTTCGGCTTCAAAAATCTCAGTCTACATATTTTTCTAGTTTTAAGCATCAATGTTTATTATTTACAAAAATCTTTTTTTTTTCTTATACATATTTAGGAGCTAAGTTTTTTGTGAGTAATAGACATACAAACATACATACAATTGTTTGATTCAACAAAATTATTCCAACAATTTAAAAACAAACTACGACGACTGATATCAATATTTACCATAGATTAAAAAATCGTGTCTATGACACATTAATGTTGCAATAAGTAAAATTAGTTTTTGTAAAATATTTTTTTGGTTTACCATTAATTAGACAGTTGTTATTTTTTATTTAATTATTAATAATAAGTTTAAGGTAGAATCGGCTTGATTGACCAGTTTTAGTAAAAATAAATACTTATTATAGGTTAGGTTTTTTACTGCACTCATTTTCGCTAAAACTTTAATGGGATAGATTTAAAAATAAATTTATTTAAATAACATCAGCCTGTAACTGTCCCACTGCAGGCCTCTCATACAGAGAACGAGCATTGATCATTTGTGAGCCCCACGGTGGGCGCCATTACCGAAGTTAATAATACCAGCCTGTAACTATCCCACTGCAGGCCTCTCATACAGAGAACGAGCATTGATCATTTGTGAGCCCCACGGTGGGCGCCATTACCGAAGCTGTTAATAACACCAGCCTGTAACTGTCACACTGCAGGCCTCATACAGAGAACGAGCATTGATCACTCCTGTGAGCCCCACGGTGGGCGCCATTACCAGGACTATTTTTTTTTTATATCTATCCTATTAAAAAAGTGCGCCTGTATACATACACTGAGCAATCGGAAGCTGTATTTAATTATCTGTGTAAATGATATATTTATAAGTTCTAGAATTATGGATATTTGTCGAAGAAAAAATTTCGATGAAACTTTGAAAAAAATAAAAATTAATTTAAGAACGAAATAGGTGTTTTTCTTTTTTTTTTCGAAAAATATCTTAATTGTAACCTTGTGTAGATCGTACATATATTTTAAACAAGTACAAAAGATAAAAACTTAAATGTATGAAAAAAAAAAACAGTTTTAAAATATTGAGGTTACACATGAAATGTATGGAAAAAAAATTAAGTACAATAGTGCCGGTCACCCATCATTTTCCACTCCTTACCAAACGTTGCTTACCATTACATTTGTAATCTTAATTGTGATATAATATGTAGTTATAAACGAGTTTTTTTTTTATATATTTGTGTATGTATACAAAAAAAATGTTTGATATATATTTCTGATTACCTTTGGTACATGTCTTAATTATTTATACATTATGTAATAATAATTAAACATGTAAAAACAGAGTGTATTTTCAATCATTTTTGTTCATAATACATTAATTTGTATTTTTCTAGTATACAAACACAAATAAGAAAAAAATACATTTAAAATAACTACATTATGATTTTATTTAATGTTTTTTAAGTATATTATTTGTAATTTTTTTAAAGACAACATTTTCTACCCTTAACTACCAAAATCTACTAACTTCTGTAAAAAAAATTCATTGGACTAAATTATTTAATTTAATAACACCAGCCTGTAACTGTCCCACTGCAGGCCTCTCATACAGAGAATTGAAATCTATCTTGAAAAAAAAAAAATATGTTGTCTTTAAAAAAAGAAACACTGTGGTGCATATTTTTTTTAAAAAAACTTCGTGCGTAGTAAACAGCTTTTTTTAAAACTAAATGAAATAAAACACATATTTATTCGAATAGGGTGAAGCGACCTACAGGTCTTGTATTTATTATTACTATTTATTTATAAAAATATTCAATAAAAATCAATTTTAACTAAATATTATGAATTTTCAATCATTTATAACAGCGCCATCTAGTGAGCAAGATTGTAACTTCAAGGTCTATTCATCTCTTTCTTTCGTAATACAAAAGAGAGAGACGACAATGACTTGAGTATTTTTATAAATAAATACTCTATTTAATCATGTTCGCCTTTACAAAACTTATCTTAAGTATTAATATTAGTACTTGTAATTTTCACTGGATTAGCCAACTTGGCTATAATAGCTTATACACAGTGGCTTATATTGGATTTAAAAAATAATCCGGTGTATGTTTTTACATAAATTTGATGAAAATATCGTTTAAAAACTTCTAAATATCAAAGTTTATTAAATTATTTATTATTTTCGCATTTTACGACACAAAATCTTATATTTTTTTTTATATTTTGTCTATCATAAACCACTGTGTATAAATTGCTGAACCTAAAATAAGAAACTTCAGATTCAACGGGTAGAGCATATTTATCTTAAGTTTAAAACCAAGCTATACCCAAAATGGCTGTGGGAAAATGGCGAAAATAACATTATTTTTTACCATATTGTATACTAATAATAAACATGTAACTCTGTCTAGTACGCTTTCATGGCTAAACTCTAAAACCGATTTTGATAAAAAATTGTTAAGGAGTAGCTTCAACTCCAAGAAAGGACAGTTTTATTTTTATATTTGTGCATGGTTAAAAATGGCGTTAGCAAATCTTATTTTTAATATTCTAAGATATAAAGCTTGCCTCAAGTTTATTACATTAAATATGAAGTGAAATAACCTGCAATCAATAATAGAAAAATATTCAGAACAAAATCAATTATTGCTAATTTATTAGAAAAAAAACTTCTTACACAAATTTCCAAAAAAATAACGTCACTACTAATTTAATATTAATAAACATATTTTAAAATCAATTCTGTCACAGTTTTATTGATTCCACTACTTTCAACTTACGTATAAAAATGAATTTAAAAAAATCGCTTTTTTGCAAATCTTGCAAGTTTTATTCCGGCCGCTGAGAGCATGCGTTCCTGACAGGTCGCGGTCAACTGGAAGATATAACTTTAATGTGGCGAAGAATTTAATAAACATAAATTACTATCACTTATTTGTCCTATAAACGTATAATATCATTTAAAACTATATCATTATGTAAGGTTACAATGAATAATATAACACGGTTTTATTTCCCCATACAAATCAAGACCAACTGACATGTGTCAGGAACGCATTCTCTCAGCGGCTGGACTGTAGTGTTTTTTATTTCTTGCATAAAAAACAATGTAAATAGTTGTATTCTTTTCGTCAGCATATCTGTTGTAAAGAAATAGATTTAAGGTATTTTGTATTTTAACTTAAATATAAGATTAAGATATCTTTTAGAGCTTAAGAAATAATATAAACAAGAGAAATTTCATATTTTGGTTTTTATTTTTTATCCTTCTATACCTACCATTTGTCCATTTTTTTAACACGCTGTCATCTGGTCCCAAACTAGGTAACCTGTACTGTATCCAGACAACTGATAAACATACTTATATATTTCTAAATACATACATATCTACACTAATATTATAAAGAGGAAAACTTTGTTTGTTTAATTGTAATGAATAGGCTCAAAAACTACTGGACCGATTTTAAAAATTCTTTCACCATTCGAAAGCTACATTATCCACGAGTAACATAGGCTAAATTTATTTTGGGAAAAAATAGGGTTCCGTAAGATATTTGGGTTTTTCGGACACAAGGTGTAAAAAAACAACCAGAAAAGTTACTTATTTTGCGTACGCTGCCTAAACTATAAAAGATAAAACCATTAAATGTTCTAATTAATTGTAGATCTTATAAATATCTACAAAAAAGTCAGCGACACACTATACCTATCTATGTCGAGTGAGGCACAACCTTTTATTTATCTTGATTTTTTTTTTTGGACTACATTTGAACGCATTCATTTTACTCATGTTATAATCCTTATCAAAATAACTTCTTCATCACTAAGTACAGTTTATGTAGATAATATTTGGTCTGTGAATGATTAAAATTGGACGTTTGGTTTTGAAGTTATGGCGAAATTACATTAAAATCTCCACAAATATATATTGATTTATTATTGCGGCATAATTTACTTAAAATTTCCTCCATTATAATTAAAAATGATAAGTTAGATGAGGGAGGCCTATAAACGCAAAGAACAATAAGAGATTCTATTTCTGCACATGCTACCTCACATATGCGGTCAACAGAGAAAGAGGAGATGTCTTGACGTTCCTTGAACTTAAAGTAATCTTTACATAAAATCAGACACCCACCCCCCTCAGCTGAAAGTCTGCTGAACGCACTGGCAATCGCAAAGTTATTTACATTAAAATTCATCATATCTGGTTTAAGCCAAGATTCACAAAAACAAAGAATATCAATACACAATACTTGTCTACTAAAAGTTCAATATCAAGAATTTTGCTAGAAAAGCGATTTATATTCTGATGATACAGCAGAATGCTATCAGAGTGCTTCCCTATTGTCTGCGTTGAGAGTTTAAACAAACTAAATTACTACTTAAATCTAAACTTAACCTATTCAGCGTTATATCTCCTATAACTGTGTTAATATTAAAAGCTATTAAACTAGCAACTAAAAATTTATATCTTCTAGGAAGATACATAGTTTCATGGGTTAGTTGAAACCCAGTAATAAATTGATTAGTGTCAAAAAACGTTTTGAGTTCAGATATGCGACTCAAAGCGCTTTCATGTGTATCACTGCATTGTTGAAAAGAAGAAAGTACTTCTTGCAGGTGCTGGTGCCGGTCTAGTAAGTCCACATGTTCAACATGTAGTTCAGCCAGTTCGTTCTTGAGAGTGGTGTTCTTGTGGACTATGTTCTTCTCTTCAACCTCGCTGTCATCTCTTTCCTGTAGCAGCTGCCTGCAGAGGGTTTTTGAAGACTCCAGCTCCTTTATGTGGGTCAGTGCTGAAAACCAGCGCTGTTGTCTCGTGCCTGCGAGCACGAGACGCAGCTTTTATGCTGAGCGCTGACCCTTTCTCGCATAAGCGACGCAACTGGAGCGTTTTTTTTTTTTCTTTTTTATGTTCTGTTTCTTATCTTATTTGTTTGTTGCGTCCTTTTACTTATGTGAGAATAAATGGTTTTTCTTTCTTTCTTTCTTTCTTTAAGGTTGCCCGAAATTTGTCCTCCATGCCCCTTGCAGTTGCTCTGCGGGTCATCATACTCCTTATCTTCCGTTATCAGTTATCTGAAACTTGAAAAAGTAAAGCTAAATAATATCTAGATACTAAAAATCTGGTGGCAGGGAAAACTATAAGCAAAATATAGTAATATTAAAAAACGGGGATTAGCGCGTACATGCATAAATACCTTTAGGGCTTGACGTTTCGACCGGGTTACACAGGCCGTGGTCGCAAGCAGACTGGAGATGCGGTGTCATTGCTCCATGCACGAAGTAGATGATTTTTCATCTACCCCCTGTTCTTCAAGTAGGTACCCTACACACTATACTGACCGTGTCCGTATTCTGTTTACTAATCGACTTTGCAGAAAAGCGAGATTGTGTTAAGGGAATCACTGGATACCAAGATGCAGATAATTTAAAACCGTCTTCCCGATTGAAATTTGGATGCTTCTTGATTTCAATCGCTTCTCGCACTACTCTCGAATGAAAATGACAATCGGTGGAGAGGACTTGCGCGCGATGGAATTGAATCCAGTGATAAAAATATTACTATAAACATGCAGCGCGATAGTTTAAAAGTTATTAAAAGCAAAATAGTAAATTTAAATTAAACAATCATAAAATGTTGAAATATAGATTTAGGGATAGTTAGTTAGTAAATAAAGTAATAATTAATTTTAAAATGAACATTAAAAGGGATACAAGACGGTTATTTAATGAATAGACAAAGACTTTAAAATTATTTAAAGTTTTAAAAGATAACTATTATAATAAGAAGGTAGGTAGGTAGGTTAAGGAAGAAAAGAATTTGCTTTATTTAACAAATACTATAACTTAATTAACTATATGTGTTGTAACCTTGTAAACAAGGTTTATGTCAAGTAATAAATGCAGTGAGAGATGTCTGGGGCGATTATTATGTCGTCGATTTTGCTTCCACAGTTCGTCAAACAAAAGGAGACATAGTATAAGCCAGTGAGTAATGGACGTTGCTCATCGATGATGAGCCGTGTGATTAGATGGTGTGTTGTATGGTGTATTATGTCTGTAATTAACCATTAATACTTAAGGTTGGGTACTTTCCTTGACTTATAAGTTTCAAATTTCTCCAGTGACCGTTGACAGCTGATTTTCTTCGACCTACTTTTACCAAACACTGCACTTTACTAGATACATAACTTATTGACTAAACTATAGATAACTGACAACAATTTACACAATAATATCAGCAAAAAACTATTTTTCTAAATTTAAATTACAAGATTCTTGACGAGTCGATTTTTGACGACTAGTTGGCTGTGTTGCTAACGCAAAAAGCCTCAACCAGCAAACAATCGATACATCAACTATCGATAGATAGTGAACACTAGTGCCCATTGAGGCATTGACCTTTACCTCATTGTAAGTTCAATAGTAATCATTAAAGGTTCACAAAATCTCGAAAGCGAGATTTTTTCAAAAATACTACCTTCGCAGCTTCGGTACAGCGCAAGTTATAAGTTGGTTGAACATTGTGTCACTGTGTTTGTGTTCAATAAGTCCGTGTAACGAAACCATAGCGCGATTCAGAAACTGCGAGTCAACGCACAACGCCATCTATTGAGAAAACAACGGAACTTGGTTTGATGACCGGTTGCCAGACTGGTCGAGCGATTTGTTAAGTCATTTTTTTCTTAACCTTTTGAACGCCACGGTCGTGTATAGACAACGAAAACGAAATTTTTTAAGTGCAAAATAAATATACAAGTATATTATTTATTTTGTACTTAAACGAATAAAATTCGATAAACGAATTAAAAACATCGTTCTCAATTCGACGGTATGGTCTTTTATTCGTGTATGCGCGATATGTCATATACCATCAAAAACTAAACACACATGACAAATCGCTCGACTAGTCTGGCAACCGGTCGTCAAACCAAGTTCGGTACTCCCCTCAATAGATGGCGTTGTGCGTTGACTCGCAGTTTCTGAATCGCGCTATGGTTTCGTTACACCGACTCACTGAACACACACAATGATACATACATAGTTAAAATCTAATATTTTATCAAAAAGTAATATCAATTTTTGGAGAAATCTCTTAATCGAGATCTTGTAAAACCTATTGAGAAAGATGAGCTTGAGAGTTGAGAATGTTTTTATAATTTATTTAGAAAAATCAAACTAAAAATTAGAAAAACTATGGTGATTTTTTTTTTGCGATATCTCTAAAACTCAACCATGACCTCAAACCTTGTGTAGATCGTACATATATTTTAAACAAGTACAAAAGATAAAAAACTTAAATGTATGAAATAAAAAAACAGTTTTAAATTATTGAAGTTACACATGAAATGTAAAGAGACAAAATTAAGTACAATAGTGCCGGTCACCCATCATTTTCTACTCCTTACGAAACGTTGCTTACCATTACATTTGTAATCTTAATTGTGATATAAATATGTAGTTAAAAACAAGGTTTTTTTTTCGTTTTATTTGTGTATGTATAGAAAAAAAAAATATTAATATTATAATTCTGATTAACTTTGGTACATGTCTTAATTATTTATACATTATGTAACAATAATTAAAATCATGTAAAAACAGAGTGTTTTCATACATTAAATTGTATTTTTCTAATATACATAACACAAATACACAAATAAGAAAAAAATACATTTAAAATAACTACATTATGATCTGTATTTTTAAGTATAATACTTGTCATTTTTTTAAAGACAACATTTTCTACCCTTAACTACCAAAATCTACTAACTTCTATAAAAAAAATGATTCTCAAATCAACAATATTAAATTAATAAATGATATTCTCATTGGGTAACTAAATTATTTAATTTAATAAAACCAGCCTGTAACTGTCCCACTGCAGGCTTCTCATTAGAGAATGAGCAATTATCACTCTTGTGAGCCCCACGGTGGGCGCCATTACCGAAGCTGTTAATAACACCAGACCAAACCAAACCCAGTCATTTTTCAAGTAATAAGTACCCTAACCTAACTTTACGTTAAACGTATGGTCGTATAACATACGCACACATGCAGAGCACAGTACGCGTACTGTGCTCTGCGTGTGTGCGTAGGTATTTGCACGCAAACTCGATTGTTCGTCAGCTGTTTAGGTGGGCACTAGTTCAATGATCGAACATTCTCATCATCTTCATTCTACACTCAAATTATTTCTAATAACTACTGTTCACGCTTAGCTGGGTATTATCATGGTATAAGTAGTTATTGATAGTAAAATAGGTAGATAGTTTTCCAACTAGTAAAATAGGTAATTAAGATTCTGTATTTCTATCACACGGCTGTTCGGACTGGCGTGTTTGGCGTTTTGTTCATTTCACAGTAATTGTGTTTAATAGTAAATCAAACTTAATAAATAGGACATAATAACAGTATGTTACTTTAATCGGTGTTCAACCGTTTAGATGTAGGTACCTATCGTCAATAACGTAATGTGGAGGGGTTGGCGCCCGAGTCGCCGTATTACACTCGTAGGTAATTAAAGGCGGCATAGAAGGAATTAGAACAAAGTTGTACTTACAAAACTGAACATTATGTAGAAACACTAACTTTCTTTGTTTCTTCGTCACATTCACAACAATGCAATGGCTCAAAAGTCCGCCGCATTTTTCGATTCACTTTAGGTATTACCCGCTTTATCAAGGTATTTTTAGTTAGTTTAGTACTCGAGTATCACTGTTCACTGTCACAAACGCGAGTTTTATTTTACTTTTGAAGCCATCGACAGTTGAACGTTACCTAATTACACTAGCGATTTTATAAGATCCACAAATAAAAATCCTCTGGCGTCCACACGCAGGAAGACCACTGCATGGGTCCCCAGCTACCTATCCATCGGGTGCAATACTTCACGTCAAGGTCACAAGTCACAACATAAATAACGAGACAATCACAGCACGCTGTCGGCGGATGACTAATCGTCTTTGATGTAAGGCGGGTTGCCGCTCTTGGCGGCGGCGCTGCAGCAGCGCGAGCGGCCGCGGCGCGTGCGGCGCTCATAGGTCAGAGGGTGGCCGGGAAATGTTTGCGTCTCGCTCTTTTGCATTATGTTTACATTAGCAAATGACGTACCATATTTTTTTAGGGTTTTCGCGTCTTTTGACACAACAATGTAAAATGCCGACTACAAAGTCGGAAGTACATTTAGATAAGCTTTATTTCGTTGCAGTAAGTTCCAAATTTCTTTGAATATTTATTATTCGCGTTCTAACAACTTAAATATTTAAAATGTTTTTATTGTTTATGTGTGTGTAAGAAAAGCTAGCGACGTAAGAACGAAATACAAATTGGACTTTATTCCTTTGGCATAAGGTTTAAATTACTTTAAACTAAAGATTTTTTTATGAGGTGGTGGTTCTAATTCAAGACATGTGAAGGGAGTTTTCCTAAAAAATTAACATGTATTTTTTATTTCGGAATTCGATTAAGAAGCCTATTCTGAACCGACTACTTTCATTACTTGAGTAAATTGTATTACTCGTATTTTTTAATAATAAGTAATTCTTATTTCTTCAGAAACTTTGAAACTCACAGACTTGTATGTTTCAGCTGTGTATGAAGCAAACATACTTACATATTATGGATAACTTACACCCAGACAAAACAAATAATCATGCTCATCACACAAACATTTGTCCTGGGAGGGAATGACCACGACCTCCGTTATAGCCGTCAGGGTCACTAACCACTGTTGGAAATAGGAAAAATGAGTTCAGGAAAAAGTAAAACAGCAACTCGCGTCAACCATATTTTATTTCAAGTGAGACATAGTAATACGTTTTTAAGAACGTTTGAACAATGAAGTATTGGCTGATATTGACTGCCAGTAAGAAGTCAACGTAATGAGGTTTTATATGTTGAATGAATATTTGTATATTCCAACAGTCGCCCTCAAATATTTATTTAATATTTATAATTATATCCATTTAGAAATATATAATTTAATCATGACTATACCATTACTGTTTTGGTATTGACATTTTAAATTTAAATGGATTGATAATAAAACTTTTGAGTAAGAAATACAATCGTCTTATAAAATTATACAGTTAAGAATTAAAATTATTACAAAAAAAAAATACTTAAAATTATAAAGTCTTATAACACTTAAATAATTAAATTAACTTTATCTTATTCTATATCCAGGAACTAAGTTTTAAATATTAACCATTTTCATGAAATATCTAGTAGATTTCCTATGGAAATATGTTCTTATTAGGGAAGGTACGTATTTACGCGACCAGGTTTTTACACCAGGTATTTGCTTCCAAGTACGTACACCAGATACCGACCCGAAATACTTGCAAGTATTTGTTCTTCCAACAGGGCTTGGATTAAATAAAAGTAGAAACTTTCGTCTTTATGTAGGTATTAATTTGTAAACGCGATTGTGCTCCTTATTCATAGGAAGTCACGGTTCAATCTGCTATGCAGATAGAAAATACTTGAAAGTATTCTGAGCCCTGGTTTTAGGACCTGGTTTCTTATGATAGACTTACTTGAAAACCCTGGTACTCGATTTTGCAAGTATGACCCATGACTAGTTCTTATGAGAAATAAATTTCTTTAAACCGAAACCGAAATATGTTTTGGGTTTATTGCTATAATAGTAATTTGTCCTTCTAAAATTGTACTTGATATCCATCAATAGTTATGAAACTATTGTGATTTGTGGGGTTATTTATAAAACTAATGCAACTGATATTGTTTCCAAAAATTACAATTTGCAGTGCAATTGGAATTAAAACGCAATGACTTTATGCAGATTGCTTTCTTCGTTGAAAATGCAACGATATTGTACAATTATCAAACGCTTTAAATATGCGCAGTTCTGTACTTTTTCTATATATTATACAATTATTGAACAATGAGTATGTGCCCCTTTCTAATTATTTTGTCAATTAGTTCACCCCCTCAATCGGAAAATGCATAGCCAACTATACCTTCTACTAAATACACTATCACATTTTAATTAATTTAATTAACGCGGTTCAGAGATTAATTTTAAGCTAAGCGTACTTTTGATGCAGTAATTCATAAAAGAAAAACAAGCATTTTCTCGATTGTACGTTAATTTTACTCTGTTATTGACTTAGTATTTAGTACAGTATAGTATCCGGTCGCTTACAAAACATTATACCTGATAATTGTCAGAGTTTAACAATAAACATATAAATAATTTCGAATAAAATGATGATTTGTAAGATTCAGTAATTATTAAAGAATTTGGTAAAAAAAAATTAAATTTTTTAATTTATTATTTATTATTATTTTTATTTATTTTTAATTTTTAATTTATTATATTAAAAATTAGATGTTTTATTTTAAGTAGCTATATCTAAGTTAATTTTGAAGTTCAATAAATTACCACCGCTTCCTAAGTGCTGTAGCTGTGGAGAAGAAACGGCGCAACAAACTCCCCAGCAGCACCCTATCGCCAAGTTGAATATGAAGGTTCTTGATTGAATATCAATTTACCATCACTTCTATTTCATTTAAAACTATCATATTCAAATGCTTTATTAAACCTTTTCCATAAAATTGTAAAGTTAATCTCTGGTACAAAAACGGTAACGTTGACATAAAGGACAATATAATATAAACTTTCCGTAGAAAATTAAATACATATTTCGTAAATAAAAAATACAGAAAATTACATGTATTTTATGTAATTAAATATCTTATGTAGAACTTTTTAGACATAAATCAACTTTGAAGTTCTTGCTTCAATAATTTAAATATTTTTGACTTTTTTATATTTTGAAATTTATTTATTAGTACTACTAAAAATAAAATCAAAATTAATATTCCGACCAACTAGTGCAAACGTTTATAAATAAGACTTCAAGTTTGATTTTTATGCTATTCTGTGTTGTATGGCTTTTTTAACCATTTATAAGAATCAGTTCTATTATAATTGTTAGTATGTTTTGAATTTAGTATTTATTCAAAAATGCAATTAATAAAATAAAATCTAGATCAATATTTTGTTTATAATCTCAAAACTATTTGTATCCTTTCTCTTCTAAATTTAGTAAATGAATCTGAATCTCAGTTTACTAGACAATGGTCCAACATCTGAAATTTCAGCAAGGTTCTCGTGTTCGTTGCCTTTTAACATTGCCGATTTATAATCGGACTTGCTTATTTCGGCGGGAATTTGAACATCTACAGACCTACAAGAATCATAAGTCATGATTCGTCAAAATATCTTGAGCAACGAAAAATATATAACCATTTTTCTCGTTACTAACGATTTTTTTTTTTTTTTTGGTCAAATTTCGATCGACAGACAAATAAAACTAGGAGGGTTTTGTTTGTCTGCTATGTCACATTTTGCATGGTGTTTTATTATATTCTGGCGCTTTTGTGGAATGTCTGTTTTTAAAATACGTTGCCGTATTATAAACAGCTTCATCAAGTAAAGATTTCGCACTTGTTACCAATGCTTGAATCATTTTGGTTAACGTACGATTTATGCACGCAGCGACACCATTTTGCTGTGGACTATATGGTACCATCAATTGATACTTTTCCCTTTATTAAAGTTATAGTAATATAACTATGATGTATAGAATTGTATTTAATAGCAATGTTTACATCTTCGGTTGTGAATGTAATCAAATCACAAACATCAAAATGAATAAGAAGTACCTAACGTTCGATTGGTAGATATATTAAATTATCTTTAAAATAAATTGTGATTGTTTACCAAAAATACAACACATTTCTTACACATAACTTAATAGTAATGTTTATATTACCAATCATTTTACCATCATACTTGTCAATAACATTTTTGAGAAAATTATTTATTTATTCTTTTAGAATAAATAAATTATTTATTTAAAATTTAATAAATTATGTACTCACAATAGTTTAATTAAATGATGCATAAAATTAGTTTATAATTTAAAACATCTTGGTCTTCGCAACTGTTTTAAATAATGTTTAAATATCGTCACGACTCATCTACCTCAAAAATGATACTGAAAAAGCTGTTAGTTTTATCACTGGTCATATAGCATTTAGTTATTTTTATTTTATATTTGATAACCATTATTACAAAAATAACCGACGTACCTGTCTGTTAAATGCTATTTATCCATAACAAATTTTACCGTATTTCGGATGAATATGAAACGTCTTCAATAATTCTTAAAATGCTTAAAATCGTGGTCGCAGCGCTCCTCTCTCTTTGGGTAGCTTAGCGTAAGATGCTAACGCCTCACAACTGATCAGCGGCATCAGAATCTAAAAGAAAACATATTTCATTATCAGTTTACCGATCATCGGCAATATTGGTTAACTTTGGAGAACATAGAAACGACACTGTCCTTGTCAGCATTTCAGGGTTAAACATTGTTTGTCGTTTTCTCATAGCTGGTAGATTCACCATTTTCCTGCATCGTCTTGACTAAAACGGTAGTTATTTTTAGCACGGTTTCAACGCCCATCATAGTTACTCTATATTTAGCAAATGTCTGAGTATTTCTGGGTTGAAATATTCTCTCTTCTTTGAGTAGTTTGGTTTTTCTTAGAAGGTGGGTTGTGAGTTGAGATTGAGAACCGTTTGCTGTTAGCATAGCAAAAAATCTAGTTTAGGCGTAGGTTTAGCTTTCATGATATACATCAAGCGTGTTTTAATAAGCTGAGGTGTTGTTCGCCGAGTGTTATGAGTTATGACATCGTCGCACATCGTAAGCCTTTTGCAATCTTGTTGTTCTTCATTTGGGAAATCTTCATTTCCTTCATTCTTCGTGTGGGGAATTGTAATCTAGTAGTATATGTAGCTAAATATTTATTTTATTCCAGAACAAATCTTTGTGTCATGTGCATGTTCATTTGTTTTGTCTAGATGTAATTTTATCTATATATGCATGTATTGAAAAAATATATTAGTATACATATCTGTTGTCTGGTCCCCATAGCACAGACTCCGCCGTAGTTCAGGATCTGATGGCCGTGTGAATTTTCACAAGATATTTTTATTTCGTAGAAATATTATCACAACACTTACATTTAATTTTGAACTAATTAATTCGCGCAGTTACTAAAACGGTCTGGGCCCATAACCTGTTGGAAATAGGAAAAATGAGTTCAGGAAAAAGTAAAACAGCAACTCGCGTCAACCATATTTTATTTCAAGTGAGACATAGTAATACGTTTTTAAGAACGTTTGAACAATGAAGTATTGGCTGATATTGACTGCCAGTAAGAAGTCAACGTAATGAGGTTTTATATGTTGAATGAATATTTGTATATTCCAACAACCACGAGATCAAATTTCTATTCAATAAATAAAACTCAAATTTAAATAATATTTATTTATTACGTTACATAAAATGTTACATAGTCATTACAGTTTGTGTCATATTATAATAATTGTGACTACACATCTACAATATAAGAGAAAAGTTGACATTAAGGCTGCCCACGCACGATAATCGGTGACCGACTTTTTGTAGGAGAAAAATAAAACAATGAAAGCTATAGTGCAACGCTCACGTCCTACAAAAGGTCAGAATTCGGTACTAAGTTAAGAATCGGTGGCAAAATCGGCCCGATTATCCAACCTACAGGAAGTATGACGTGGGCGGGCTGCGTAGGCGCTGAGTAGACGAACCATACAAATATATTATATTTGTTAGTTTATTATTATATTTTTTATCCGGTGTTACTAAAACTAAAAATATCTAATTATATAGTTGATGTTGTGTCTTAAACGGCTTATAGCAAATGCCGTACTTTTAACCGACTTCAAAAAAGGAGGAGGTACTCAATTCGACTGTTTTTTATGTTTTTTACCACAGAGCTTTTGAATGGGTTAACCGATTTTGATGATTGAAACTGTTGCTCTATTTTTAGACCTTTCTAAAGCCTTCGATACTGTCTCTGTTCCCCACTTGCTTACAAAGCTCGAAAATATTGGCATACGGGGTCTATTATTAAATTTATTTGAGAGTTACTTAAATGGTCGCTCACAGGTTGTCAAGCTGGGTAATTTTATGAGTAGCGAAGAATATATTAGCTACGGTGTCCCTCAGGGTAGCGTTCTTGGTCCTACCCTTTTCCTTATTTACATTAATGACCTGTGTAAATTGCCCTTAGCTAATTCCAAGACCTTAGTCTATGCAGATGATACAGTCATTCTCGTCCACGGCAATGACTGGCTTGAAACCCGCACACATGCAGAGGCAGCATTGGAGACAGTTATGGGCTGGCTTGCAAATAATCTCCTAACACTTAATATAGAAAAAACAAAATTCATTCCGTTTGCCATCAGACCTGCTTCGCAGCCTGATTCTTCTTTTTACCTAACTGCTCATATATGCTCTCCAAATAACCGTACACTCTGTACGTGTAATAACATTGCTCGTGCCACCAGTATCAAATATCTTGGTGTTATTATAGATAGTACCATGACGTTTCACGAACAGATTGGATCACTAACATCGCGTGTCAGAAAATTAATCTACGTTTTTAAGAAATTGAGATCATCGGCCGATTTGCCCATACTAAAAACAGTATATCATTCCCTAGCTCATTCAATACTTACCTATTGCATTAGTGCATGGGGCAATTCTGGGAAGACAATAATGCTTCGCTTGGAAAGAGCTCAAAGGGCTGTTTTAAAGGTTATGATGAAGAAGCCAATTCTTTTCCCTACGGTTGAACTCTACGCGCTTTGCAAAGTTCCTACGGTTAGGCAATCTTTTATTATAAGTTCAATTTTAAGGAAACACTCTGAACTCGTTTTTGATAATAACATGTGTAGGCAGAACCGCAGGTCAGGTAGAGTATGTGATATAAAATTCACTAAAATTGTGACAGTAAGAAGACAGTATCTCTTTACAGGCAGTATTTTATACAATAGAATAAACTCAAAATTAAATATATACCCTTTAACTTCCCTTAACTGTAAAACGGTTATCAAAGACTGGCTCTCCACTCAAAATTATGAAGATGTAGAAATCCTCGTCAAGGTATAGTCCTCCGCACACACACACACACACTCACACACACACACACACACACACACACTCACACACACACACATACACACTTATGTTAATATTTTTATCTCATAAATTACTCTGTGTTTTTCTTAGTTATAAGTAAAGTTGTTATACTTAACAATTTTATGTTGGAACAGTCCCCATCTCGGAGGTGGGCGCTAACAGTTGCGACACAGTTTTTTGTAACTAATGTGGCTGTTAACGCATAATTAATGTTACTTACTGGTTTTTGTTCCAATAAATGATTTTGATTTGATTTGATTTGATTCTTTTTTTATTTGAAAGCTGGTGCTTCCCGTGTGTACCGGTTTTTACTGCGGGATCCATAAGAAAACCATATAAGACTTACTTTGAAGTCGGTTTTTTTTGTTATAATTATACAGTATGTAAAGAAACCTTGTTACAATGTTTCTTTAGTTTTAATTGTTTATGACGACGAACTGTCGTTTGATTCAAGTTGACAGATCAATCTGACTCGTCAATAGAATATGAAAAATATGTAATTATCTAATACTATTTTAAAAGGAATTGACAATATGTTCAAAAGACTTTAAATGTCGTTTCTTTTATTACAGGTTAGTGTACCTAATTAGAAAGTTTAGTGTTGTTTTATGTAATTTTTTAAATAAATCTTTTATTACAGGAGCAACGCAATTGTTTTTTTTACAATATTCACAATTCCTGAAAGCAATAGAAGATATTGTCTTATAAAACGACATTTCTAGTTAAAATCAAGAAACATGGAGAAACTAAGATTTAAATTTACAGTATTGGGGTCAACCGATGGAAAAACAAATGTAATATGCATAACCTCAATTGAAACACCGGATGGACGTATTTTTGAAATACCGGACGGACATAGGCCTGTAAGTAATCACACGACTATAACTTCTTCAGATTGTTATGTAAAAGTAAAAAACACGCTCAAAAAAAGGCACCAAACACGCTCTATTTGGATTCCTTTAAATAAAGATATAAAGAAAGTATATTTAGATGAAGGAGAAAATTTACAGTTCGCCGAACAATACTTAGAGGAAATCACCATAAAGTCAACTACTTCAGTAGATTCTATTAACAATGTACCAGAGAAAAAAAACCTTGGAAAGACTGCTGAAAGATTTTTGATGGAAAAATTTTCGAACAAAACATCAAATGCTGAACAATGGTTAAATGAGTTTGAAAGTGAATGCGAAAGATTTGAGATTTTACAGAATGGACAAAAAATTGAAACATTAAAACACCTCCTTGAAAAACAGTGCCTAGATTGGTATAGCAGTATGTTGATAAAGTTAACGGTTGACTCGGATTGGAATGAATGGAAGGATAATTTTTGTCAAACATTTGGAAATAAAGGTTGGTCCCAAGTTAAATATGCATTTACATTTAAGTTTCAAGGTGGGTCGTTATTAGAATACGCCACAAAAAAAGAAAGATTGTTATTGGAGGTAAACAAACATATCGACACCCAAACTATGATAAATCTGATTGTAATGGGATTACCAGATTATATAATAGAAAAAATTGATAGAGAAACTGCAATTTCTACGGCAAGCCTATACAATGAAATTGGAAAACATGATTTTATGGTGAACAAAAAGAACTTCATCAAAAATAAGAAATACTCAAATGAATATAAAGGAAAGTCAGAAATAATAAAACCATGTAAAACTTGTGAGAGTTTGGATAAAGGAGTTCGATTCCATCCTGAAGAAAAGTGCTGGTTCAAACAAACAGAAGAAAAAGGCTATAAGAGAAACATTAGCAAGACTGTGAATAATTCAGTTATTGATGTTGAACTTAATAACAATCATCAAAAAAACGAGTAATCACACCATTAATTAAAGTAAAAATCTTATTAAATTCACAATTGGAAACTTATGGAATATATGATTCAGGATCGAATGTTTCTGTTATGAATTCAAAACTAATAAGACTAAAAGGAGAAATAGATCCTGACTCAAAATGCGATAATTTGATAACGATTAATGGTGTGAAGAAGACAATTGGTCTAGCAAAGATAAAATTAAAAATTTTTGATATTGAAGAAATGGCTAATGTGTATATTATTGATGGAGAAGAATTCAACTACGATTTTTTGATAGGATTGGATATAATCACACAATTTAAACTTGTTCAAGATGAAAACTTGAGAATTACGCAAAAAAGAGGAGAAACCGAAATGGAAGAGGGAAATAACCCAACAGATGAAGAAAGAAACAAAACTTCCAAGGAAGGGAAAGACTTTACATGTCAGCGTTTAATAAATTTCAACGAACATATAATAGAGGAAAATTTCGTAATAAACATGGGTAACTTAGATACACAACAACAATCTGAAATATGCAAATTGATAGAGTCTTACAAATCGATATTTGCGAAAGACAAATATGATATTGGTACAGTCAAAGATTATGAAGCACGTATTGATCTACTCATGGACAAATATTGCAGCAAAAGACCATATAGATGTACCATCGAAGACAAAAAGGAAATAGAAGAACAAATAGCGAAGTTACTTAACAATAATCTAATAGAGGAATCCTATAGCCCATTCGCGGCTCCAGTGACTTTGGCTTTTAAAAAAGAAGACAATAAAAAAACAAGATTATGCATAGACTTTAGGGACCTGAACAAAATTGTTGTTCCACAGGCCCAGCCGTTCCCACTGATTGAAGACCTAGTGATAAAAACAAGAAATTCAACATATTTTACTACACTTGATATCAATTCAGCGTTCTGGTCTATTCCACTTAGAATTGAAGACAGGATGAAAACCGCTTTCGTAACAGAACAAGGCCACTATCAGTGGACGTGTTTACCATTTGGTTTGAAAACATCACCGGCTATTTTCCAAAGGATACTGGGTAACATCTTAAGAAAGCATAAGTTAACTGATTTTGCTGTCAATTACATTGATGATATTTTGATTTTCTCTAGGTCCTTCTCTGAGCACATTACTCATCTAACACAGTTACTAGAAGCTATAAAAAAGGAGGGTTTCAGATTAAAGTTTACAAAATGTACTTTTGCCTCAGATACAGTCAAATATCTCGGTCATATAATACATAATAATACAGTACGACCAATAAGAGATAATTTAGTTTCAATAAAACAATTTCCAATACCTAAAACACAAAAAAATATAAGACAATTTCTTGGAAAAATTAACTTTTATCATGAGTACATACCAAAAAGTGCAATCATTTTAGAACCCCTTCATAACTTATTAAGGAAAAATCAGAAATTCCTTTGGTCCCCGGAATGTCAAAGATCCTTTGAGCATATAAAAAAATTATTATGTTCGCAGCCAATACTAGAAATTTTTGATCAGAATTTGCCAATAAAAATTCACACAGATGCATCTTTAGAGGGTATCGGGGCGGTTCTAAAACAAACCCAACCAAATGGAAAAGATAAGCCAGTAGCATACTTCTCAAAAAAATTAAACCAGGTACAAAAACAAAAAAAAGCAATTTATTTGGAATGCCTAGCAATTAAGGAAGCAATAAAATATTGGCAATACTGGCTATTAGGTAAATCTTTTGTAGTATATTCGGACCACAAACCACTAGAAAATCTTAATATTAAATCAAGGACAGATGATGAATTAGGAGATTTAACATATTACTTGTCACAATATGATTTCAAAATTAAATATACACCAGGCAAAGAAAATCTAGAAGCCGATTGTTTAAGTAGAAACCCGGTATTGGAAGCAAGTGAAGATATAGATGAACAATTAAAATTAGTAAATATAATAACATTAAATGATATTATTACAGATCAGGAAAACAATAAAGACTTACAAAATAATAAACAAAACTTAATATTAAAACAAAATATTTATTATAAGAAGAAGAAGAAAGGCGAGAAAATAATTTTATCGGAAGAGTTCAGTAAAAAAATTATTAAAGACATACATGGCCACTTATGTCATTTAGGAGTTAAACAAATGCAAAATAAAATCAGTAAATTATATACGGCAAAAAATTTAATCTTTAATATAAAAAGTCATTGTAAAAGTTGTGAAACATGTATAAAAAATAAAACGAGAGGACAGGATAAATACGGATTAATGTCACATTTGGGTCCAGCCACGAAACCGTTTGAGATAGTTTCAATAGATACGATAGGAGGTTTCGGTGGCTCACGATCAACAAAAAGGTATTTACACCTACTTGTGGACCACTTTACACGATATGCTTATATTGTTACCTCAAAAACACAAAGTGCTAATGATTTTGTTAAGTTAGTCGATAAAGTAACTGACTCAAACTCTAACACAATTGGAATGCTTCTAACTGATCAATACCCAGGAATCAATTCGAAAGAATTCAAATCATATGTAAATGGAAAATCCATATCAATGATTTTTACTGCAGTAAATGCCCCATTTTCCAATGGTTTAAATGAAAGATTAAATCAAACACTTGTAAACAAAATAAGATGTAAAATAAATGAAAAAAATAATAAAAAAGCATGGACAACCATAGCTCATGATTGTGTAGATAAATATAATAATACAGAGCATACAGTAACAGGCTTCGCGCCAAAATACCTGTTGTATGGAACAGATGTTTCCCTTTTGCCAAATGAATTAAAAGTAGATAAAACAAAAACTGAATGGTTAAGAGACAGGAAGACAGCTTTTGAAAATTCATTAAAATCACACAATTACAACAAACAAAAATTTGATAAAAATAGAACCCAATTTAATTTTAATACAGGGGATATGGTTTATGTAGAGAACGGGAACAAACTAAATAGAAATAAATTAGATGAACTGAAAATTGGGCCATTTAAAATTCTAGAAAAAATATCAAATTCTATATATAGGATTGATACGGGTCATAAGAAGTCAGAATCTAACCTTTTTCATATCACAAAACTAATACCACTAACCTAATTATTATAGTTTATTTACATAAAATTGTATAAGTTAATTTAGTCATTAAGTTTTAGATTAAGGATTGTACATAATATTATATTCATTTTTCTTCTTTGAGGGGGGGAGATGTAAAGAAACCTTGTTACAATGTTTCTTTAGTTTTAATTGTTTATGACGACGAACTGTCGTTTGATTCAAGTTGACAGATCAATCTGACTCGTCAATAGAATATGAAAAATATGTAATTATCTAATACTATTTTAAAAGGAATTGACAATATGTTCAAAAGACTTTAAATGTCGTTTCTTTTATTACAGGTTAGTGTACCTAATTAGAAAGTTTAGTGTTGTTTTATGTAATTTTTTAAATAAATCTTTTATTACAGGAGCAACGCAATTGTTTTTTTTACAATATTCACAATTCCTGAAAGCAATAGAAGATATTGTCTTATAAGCGGATCTACCCTGCATCGTCGACGGCTGTGCTGCTGCAGAGCTGCGAGCGACCTACCTACACAACCGGCTACTGATCCAGGACAGTGGTGTTTCTACCGGCGAACTAAAGCTCGTTACGCGCTCGATATTCAAACTCACTCCCGGCTCAACCGAAATCTACTTACTACCTACTACTAATAAATTGTAACTAACTCTAATATATTTTTAATTTCTACTACCTACCTAGACACAAACGTTACAAGGTAATTAAAGGCGGCATAGAAGGAATTAGAACAAAGTTGTACTTACAAAACTGAACATTATGTAGAAACACTAACTTTCTTTGTTTCTTCGTCACATTCACAACAATGCAATGGCTCAAAAGTCCGCCGCATTTTTCGATTCACTTTAGGTATTACCCGCTTTATCAAGGTATTTTTAGTTAGTTTAGTACTCGAGTATCACTGTTCACTGTCACAAACGCGAGTTTTATTTTACTTTTGAAGCCATCGACAGTTGAACGTTACCTAATTACACTAGCGATTTTATAAGATCCACAAATAAAAATCCTCTGGCGTCCACACGCAGGAAGACCACTGCATGGGTCCCCAGCTACCTATCCATCGGGTGCAATACTTCACGTCAAGGTCACAAGTCACAACATAAATAACGAGACAATCACAGCACGCTGTCGGCGGATGACTAATCGTCTTTGATGTAAGGCGGGTTGCCGCTCTTGGCGGCGGCGCTGCAGCAGCGCGAGCGGCCGCGGCGCGTGCGGCGCTCATAGGTCAGAGGGTGGCCGGGAAATGTTTGCGTCTCGCTCTTTTGCATTATGTTTACATTAGCAAATGACGTACCATATTTTTTTAGGGTTTTCGCGTCTTTTGACACAACAATGTAAAATGCCGACTACAAAGTCGGAAGTACATTTAGATAAGCTTTATTTCGTTGCAGTAAGTTCCAAATTTCTTTGAATATTTATTATTCGCGTTCTAACAACTTAAATATTTAAAATGTTTTTATTGTTTATGTGTGTGTAAGAAAAGCTAGCGACGTAAGAACGAAATACAAATTGGACTTTATTCCTTTGGCATAAGGTTTAAATTACTTTAAACTAAAGATTTTTTTATGAGGTGGTGGTTCTAATTCAAGACATGTGAAGGGAGTTTTCCTAAAAAATTAACATGTATTTTTTATTTCGGAATTCGATTAAGAAGCCTATTCTGAACCGACTACTTTCATTACTTGAGTAAATTGTATTACTCGTATTTTTTAATAATAAGTAATTCTTATTTCTTCAGAAACTTTGAAACTCACAGACTTGTATGTTTCAGCTGTGTATGAAGCAAACATACTTACATATTATGGATAACTTACACCCAGACAAAACAAATAATCATGCTCATCACACAAACATTTGTCCTGGGAGGGAATGACCACGACCTCCGTTATAGCCGTCAGGGTCACTAACCACGAGATCAAATTTCTATTCAATAAATAAAACTCAAATTTAAATAATATTTATTTATTACGTTACATAAAATGTTACATAGTCATTACAGTTTGTGTCATATTATAATAATTGTGACTACACATCTACAATATAAGAGAAAAGTTGACATTAAGGCTGCCCACGCACGATAATCGGTGACCGACTTTTTGTAGGAGAAAAATAAAACAATGAAAGCTATAGTGCAACGCTCACGTCCTACAAAAGGTCAGAATTCGGTACTAAGTTAAGAATCGGTGGCAAAATCGGCCCGATTATCCAACCTATAGGAAGTATGACGTGGGCGGGCTGCGTAGGCGCTGAGTAGACGAACCATACAAATATATTATATTTGTTAGTTTATTATTATATTTTTTATCCGGTGTTACTAAAACTAAAAATATCTAATTATATAGTTGATGTTGTGTCTTAAACGGCTTATAGCAAATGCCGTACTTTTAACCGACTTCAAAAAAGGAGGAGGTACTCAATTCGACTGTTTTTTATGTTTTTTACCACAGAGCTTTTGAATGGGTTAACCGATTTTGATGATTGAAACTGTTGCTCTATTTTTAGACCTTTCTAAAGCCTTCGATACTGTCTCTGTTCCCCACTTGCTTACAAAGCTCGAAAATATTGGCATACGGGGTCTATTATTAAATTTATTTGAGAGTTACTTAAATGGTCGCTCACAGGTTGTCAAGCTGGGTAATTTTATGAGTAGCGAAGAATATATTAGCTACGGTGTCCCTCAGGGTAGCGTTCTTGGTCCTACCCTTTTCCTTATTTACATTAATGACCTGTGTAAATTGCCCTTAGCTAATTCCAAGACCTTAGTCTATGCAGATGATACAGTCATTCTCGTCCACGGCAATGACTGGCTTGAAACCCGCACACATGCAGAGGCAGCATTGGAGACAGTTATGGGCTGGCTTGCAAATAATCTCCTAACACTTAATATAGAAAAAACAAAATTCATTCCGTTTGCCATCAGACCTGCTTCGCAGCCTGATTCTTCTTTTTACCTAACTGCTCATATATGCTCTCCAAATAACCGTACACTCTGTACGTGTAATAACATTGCTCGTGCCACCAGTATCAAATATCTTGGTGTTATTATAGATAGTACCATGACGTTTCACGAACAGATTGGATCACTAACATCGCGTGTCAGAAAATTAATCTACGTTTTTAAGAAATTGAGATCATCGGCCGATTTGCCCATACTAAAAACAGTATATCATTCCCTAGCTCATTCAATACTTACCTATTGCATTAGTGCATGGGGCAATTCTGGGAAGACAATAATGCTTCGCTTGGAAAGAGCTCAAAGGGCTGTTTTAAAGGTTATGATGAAGAAGCCAATTCTTTTCCCTACGGTTGAACTCTACGCGCTTTGCAAAGTTCCTACGGTTAGGCAATCTTTTATTATAAGTTCAATTTTAAGGAAACACTCTGAACTCGTTTTTGATAATAACATGTGTAGGCAGAACCGCAGGTCAGGTAGAGTATGTGATATAAAATTCACTAAAATTGTGACAGTAAGAAGACAGTATCTCTTTACAGGCAGTATTTTATACAATAGAATAAACTCAAAATTAAATATATACCCTTTAACTTCCCTTAACTGTAAAACGGTTATCAAAGACTGGCTCTCCACTCAAAATTATGAAGATGTAGAAATCCTCGTCAAGGTATAGTCCTCCGCACACACACACACACACTCACACACACACACACACACACTCACACACACACACATACACACTTATGTTAATATTTTTATCTCATAAATTACTCTGTGTTTTTCTTAGTTATAAGTAAAGTTGTTATACTTAACAATTTTATGTTGGAACAGTCCCCATCTCGGAGGTGGGCGCTAACAGTTGCGACACAGTTTTTTGTAACTAATGTGGCTGTTAACGCATAATTAATGTTACTTACTGGTTTTTGTTCCAATAAATGATTTTGATTTGATTTGATTTGATTCTTTTTTTATTTGAAAGCTGGTGCTTCCCGTGTGTACCGGTTTTTACTGCGGGATCCATAAGAAAACCATATAAGACTTACTTTGAAGTCGGTTTTTTTTGTTATAATTATACAGTATACAAAAACTAGTCGCCTTAATTAATTAATTAAGCGGTATTTTGCAACTAGTGGCTTAAATAATTTGATGTCGATTTATCCGGCGAAATCGTTGTTTGTCTTGTCGACGCCTTCGCTTTTTATTAATTATTAAAGAGTACATGTTTTATATAGTTCTTATATAATACTATAAATGTTTTTAATAAACAAATTACATAGAAAATGGAATATCTTGTAATATTCTTAAAACTATGATGAGAATGAAAACCTAACTGCTAGAGCATCTATAGCCCATACAAGGCTAAGGCCAAAGTTTTTCTGCAAGCGGTAAACCGTGAAACCGCAAAACCGACCGACACGCACACACTACGGTTCAAAATCAGTCGCGGAAAATAACCGTCAGTGCGGCCGCTTCCATTAGTTTCCTTTACTCACAAAATCAGGCGGTTACAATCCGCGGCGGTTCAGCCGTAGTGCGGCCTTAGCCTAAATGTATACTATTGCTACATAACTGTAGTGTCTCTGTTTGGACTAATCTCCAAAACGGCTGAACTTATTTCTACACATGGTCAGGAATGGATAAATTTTGTTAAAAACAAAGTCTAAGGTAGTTTGTTAGTCTGTTTGTTAATTAATCTCCAAAACAACTAACACGAATATGATTGCATTGAAATTTTTTGTCGTAAATAAAATCAAGGTAATATGACACGAAAAATCATTTGATTACATCTATAAGTGCAGTAGAAAAAATAAGTAAGGAAGAAATACATTTAAGTTTATATTTTCATACTAAACTAGCTGACCCGGTAGACTTCGTACTGCCTCAATCGATAAATAAAACCCTAAACTTTTGTATAAAATAAACTTAAAACAAAATTGTTTTTTTTTTTTTTCGAAAATTTTCATATTTATTCACCTTTTAAACCTTCCTTAGGATTCCACAAACAATTCAAAACCAAAATTAGCCAATTCGGTCAAGCTGTTCTCGAGTTTTAGCGAGACTAACGAACAGCAATTCATTTTTACATATATAGATAGTGGGATTTCTGATAGCAATCACCGAGCCTAGATTTTAGGTAAAAACTATTTTTACTTACATAAAAATACAAAAGATCTATTTCATAAATAAAGCACATTAAAATAGGGCTAATTGGCAAATCAAATTATTTTAAAATTGTCAGTATTGTAACTTAACGAATGCTTAAGATTATAAATTATCTGAAGATAGTCGGGATAAAGTCTAAATGTCCCATCAACTAAATAAATAAATGCGGACAACATCACATACATTGCTCTGAACCCAAAGTAAGTAGCTAAAGCACGCGTGTTATAGAATTCAGAAACAACGACACCACAAACACCCAGACCCGAGGCAATGTAGAAAGTTGGTTTCCACATTGACCCGTCCCGGGATCGAACCCGGGATCTCAGAGCTAGCGAACCTTGTAAAAAATGCCCCATGGTGGGCGCTAATAGAGTTTGTGGATTGCCCCACGGTGGGCACCATTAGCGAAGTTAATAACACCAGCCTGTAACTGTCCCACTGCAGACCTCTCATATAGAGAACGAGCATTGATCTCTATGTCACTCTTACACCAAAAACCATAAGATGAAAAGAGACAAAGGATAACTGTCCCACTGAAGGCGAACTCGACCACGGAGGTCGTCAAGTAATCTAGCTGTTTGCATATAGACCCATTTTTTCTTAAACAATTGCATGATCTTCAATTATCCCCATTTTACGACATCCTAAAACTAGTTACTACTACTAGTCATATACTTGATAATAATTAAAACTAGTAATCTAATCTCTAATGCATCTTCAAATAGCCTACTAGTTAGCAAACATTCCCTCTTACGATATACTGCAACTAGTCACCACAAACCCGCGTCATTACGCAACTAGTCGCCCTAACCCCGTGTCATTCCGCAACTAGTCACCCTGAACCGACTCTATTTCGCAACTAGTCGCTACCCAGCAACTAGTCTAGCCCATCTGATGCTGAGGAGCTGAAGGCGGCGGGAAGCATCGCACGTGCTCGACGCCGGCCCTCTCCTCGTCCGCGGCGAGGTGGCGAGCGAGGACGCCGAATATCTGGGAGTTGAGGACCTGGAAGCGGCGGATGCGGTCTACCATGCGTTTTAGCGGCTGTAGGGGGAAAATAATTATTTATTAATTAAACGACACGTGTAAATAGTTATATAATTAAATAAAAACATTAAAATAAAAAGACAAACTAAGTATTTTTTAGGCTTTCTTAGGGTGCGTACACATCTGACGAACGCTAATGTCTAACATTCGCGTAAACCTAAGAAACCAATATAATCTTCAATATGTATAATATTCTTTTATATAACGTTTATTTAACCTATGAATAACACGGTTAATAAAAAATAAATATTACACTATTAATATGTTTTATACTCACAATATCCTTAACCATTTCATCCTTGCCATCTACCCGCTGCACTCTGAGTATGTGATAGCAGAAGTCCAGGGCTTCGAAGCGTCGCTGCTGGCCGAGGAGTGCTATGATAGTGCAGCCGGCCCAGTGGAGGCCTTCGCCGAATAGTTCCCTAGTAACCAAGGAAGATAAATAAAAAACTATTTACAAAACAGTAATGCAATACAACGGGAATTAACGCGCACGTCGAAAGGTCAAAATGTCAAGCCCAAAAAGGTATTTATTCATGTACGCGCTAATTCCACTTGAGTTCAATAATTATATTACTGTAAGAATGCAGCGCGCTAGTTTAAAAGTCAGTATCCATAAAACAGACGTCGTAAATGCATTACCTATACAAAATATGCGATGAGACATCACAACTCTAATCCGAAAATAGGGCTCACAATGTGTGACAGAAAAGCTCTAAGTCAAAATAGCGCTTCTTGAAACAATGCTGAGTATAATAAAAAACGCTGCGTTGTCAGTCCGTCATAATATTATTCTTGCGTCAAAACAGCGCAGCGTCAGAAAATTATTGCGTCAAAACAGCGCAGTCTGAAAATCAGTGTCAAAACTTTGCTCCGTAACATGCACTGTGTACCCAACCAAAGGTTTTTATGTAAAAACATTGTAAGCGTTATTTAGTAAAAAATACATAAAAAATATAAACTGAAATACTCACTCGACAGTAAACTGTGTGTCTCCAACTGGGATACAGTATAAGAACTGCAGAGCCGACCACAGCCTGAAACAAATTGAACAGATGTTAATAAAATCCAAATAACCATTGTATAGTAGTGGGCTAACCTGTAGCAGTCGCCTGTAGGAGAGGCCCAGCATTGGGCAGCGGTGGGCTTACCTGTGGAACTCGTTGGTGTCGTCGGTGTGGGCGGGCGCGTGGTGGTGCGGGGCGGGCGGGGCGGGCCACTGCGGGGCGGAGAGGCCCAGCATTGGGCAGCGGTGGGCTTACCTGTGGAACTCGTTGGTGTCGTCGGTGTGGGCGGGCGCGTGGTGGTGCGGGGCGGGCGGGGCGGGCCACTGCGGGGCGGAGAGGCCCAGCATTGGGCAGCGGTGGGCTTACCTGTGGAACTCGTTGGTGTCGTCGGTGTGGGCGGGCCACTGCGGGGCGGAGAGGCCCAGCATTGGGCAGCGGTGGGCTTACCTGTGGAACTCGTTGGTGTCGTCGGTGTGGGCGGGCGCGTGGTGGTGCGGGGCGGGCGGGGCGGGCCACTGCGGGGCGGAGAGGCCCAGCATTGGGCAGCGGTGGGCTTACCTGTGGAACTCGTTGGTGTCGTCGGTGTGGGCGGGCGCGTGGTGGTGCGGGGCGGGCGGGGCGGGCCACTGCGGGGCGGAGAGGCCCAGCATTGGGCAGCGGTGGGCTTACCTGTGGAACTCGTTGGTGTCGTCGGTGTGGGCGGGCGCGTGGTGGTGCGGGGCGGGCGGGGCGGGCCACTGCGGGGCGGAGAGGCCCAGCATTGGGCAGCGGTGGGCTTACCTGTGGAACTCGTTGGTGTCGTCGGTGTGGGCGGGCGCGTGGTGGTGCGGGGCGGGCGGGGCGGGCCACTGTGGGGCGGAGAGGCCCAGCATTGGGCAGCGGTGGGCTTACCTGTGGAACTCGTTGGTGTCGTCGGTGTGGGCGGGCGCGTGGTGGTGCGGGGCGGGCGGGGCGGGCCACTGCGGGGCGGAGAGGCCCAGCATTGGGCAGCGGTGGGCTTACCTGTGGAACTCGTTGGTGTCGTCGGTGTGGGCGGGCGCGTGGTGGTGCGGGGCGGGCGGGGCGGGCCACTGTGGGGCGGAGAGGCCCAGCATTGGGCAGCGGTGGGCTTACCTGTGGAACTCGTTGGTGTCGTCGGTGTGGGCGGGCGCGTGGTGGTGCGGGGCGGGCGGGGTGGGCCACTGCGGGGCGGAGAGGCCCAGCATTGGGCAGCGGTGGGCTTACCTGTGGAACTCGTTGGTGTCGTCGGTGTGGGCGGGCGCGTGGTGGTGCGGGGCGGGCGGGGCGGGCCACTGTGGGGCGGAGAGGCCCAGCATTGGGCAGCGGTGGGCTTACCTGTGGAACTCGTTGGTGTCGTCGGTGTGGGCGGGCGCGTGGTGGTGCGGGGCGGGCGGGGCGGGCCACTGTGGGGCGGAGAGGCCCAGCATTGGGCAGCGGTGGGCTTACCTGTGGAACTCGTTGGTGTCGTCGGTGTGGGCGGGCGCGTGGTGGTGCGGGGCGGGCGGGGCGGGCCACTGCGGGGCGGAGAGGCCCAGCAGTGGGCAGCGGTGGGCTTACCTGTGGAACTCGTTGGCGCCGTCGGTGTGGGCGGGCGCGTGGTGGTGCGGGGCGGGCGGGGCGGGCCACTGTGGGGCGGAGAGGCCCAGCATTGGGCAGCGGTGGGCTTACCTGTGGAACTCGTTGGTGTCGTCGGTGTGGGCGGGCGCGTGGTGGTGCGGGGCGGGCGGGGTGGGCCACTGCGGGGCGGAGAGGCCCAGCATTGGGCAGCGGTGGGCTTACCTGTGGAACTCGTTGGTGTCGTCGGTGTGGGCGGGCGCGTGGTGGTGCGGGGCGGGCGGGGCGGGCCACTGCGGGGCGGAGAGGCAGGAGCGCAGGCGCCGGAGCACGACGGAGAACAGCGAGAGGCCGCAGCAGAGACGCTCGCGGGTTAGGAGGTCGCCCTCGCGGGAGAGCTGGCCTTGCTGTTGGGGAAACAACAAAAATAAAACTTATAATAAAAATATTTAGTAATTATGAAAACCAGAGAAAATGATGATAAAAGTCAGTAAAATATTAATTAACAATGACTAGTTTCGAATTGGGTTAAGTTCTATTTCGAAACTAGTCGATTGCTGAAATAAAATTCTTCAAATCAAAAACATCAACAACCGAGTCAGTTACAAATCTCAAGCTTAACTCAAATAAATTTTGTTCAAGTATAAAAAAACATCTTAAAATCTCGAAATAATTTCAACTCCAATTCAATATTTTCATATAAATTTAATCAGACATCCACAAACAAACCCGGATGCGGATTTAACATAGTACCGGATCTACGGATCTATACAGGGTGTTAAGAAACCCCTGTCCGACCCGAAAGGGTCATAGAGGGTTCACAATCACATGCCCAAATAAAATATCAAATTTGGAAAATTCATGATAGAAACAATAATAATGAATTTTGAAACAACCATTTTTTGCCCCGAAATTCCCTAAATTTGAGAATAAAACAAAAACTACAACACCAATTTCGTTGGTATTTTTGTGGGCCTTTTGTTAGGTAATTCGGTAGCATCTGTGACAACGCCGACACTCTCCCTCGACTTTTGAGAAAAAAATATTTTTTTAGGTTATAATTCTTTTTTCTTTTTTTTTCCAATTTATTTCCACATTTTTGTAATCAGATATTAATACCTAACAACACCTTAACGGATCGGACAGGGGTTTCGTAACACCCTGTATAAACGGATCTTACCTTAGCAGTGCCGTATTTATCAACGTTCTGCACAATCTGCAGCGCTGCGTACTTCGCTTCGAGGCGCTTCTGCTTCGATTCCGGTTTTTCACCCTCTGTAATAGCAAATATATTGATAGAAAAGTATTTTTATTTAGCGGTGGGGCGGTTAAAAAGTTGGGAATGGCGTTTAAACAGCTGATAACCTGACTTAAAAGTGAAATAATAATATTCCGGGACAACTCACACACGGTTGTCTGATACCAAGCTAAGCAGAACTTGTGTTATGGTAACCAGACAACTGATAAACATACTTATATATTTCTAAATACATACACATTATAGATAAATTACACCCAGACACAGAACAAATGATCGTGCTCATTACACAAAGATTTGTCCTGGGTGGGAATCGAACCCACGACCTCCGGTATAGCAGTCAGGGTCACTAACCACTAGACCAACAGGCCCGCCATGAAAGAGATCATCTTGAGAATACTACACAATCCGTTGTAAATAAATTGATAAAAAAAATACTTCCCGTATCAATTTTGATATGCTGCTGCAAATTTGTATGGAAGAGACAATATTTTTTGTCTATCATATTAAATACTAGCTGTGCCTGCGACTTCGTTCGCGTGGATGACGAAACTTATCAATGAGTTTTTAACCGCAAAATTAAGTTTGTTTTATTATTGTTTATACTTTTCCGGGATAAAAACTACCCAGTGTGGTGCCCAGGATAATAAAGAATAATTATACCAATTTTTACACGACTGCCCAAAAAGGAGTGTTATGTTTTCAGGGTTCATGTATGTATGTATGTATGTATGTATGTATGTTTGTGAGTTTCTTTATTCCACCATAACTTCTAAAAGGCTTGACCGATTTCAATGTTTGTGGTATCATTAGAAGCTTTGAGTTATCCCGAGTGACATAGGCTATGTGGACATTAAAAAATGGTCAAGTGTGAGTCGAAATCGCCTGCAAAGGGTTCCGAACGATTTATTTTTGTGTTGTGTCATGTTTTTGTGTTGTAGCGCTCTATAAAATATTATTTAACACTAAAAGATATTAAATAAAAAAAATATAATTAAAAAAATTAAAAAACACGCCTGCCATGTCTAAAAATGAACTAAAAAATTAAAAACAAGTCAAATATTTGCAGTCGGGGGCCCGGAAATGAATTGTTCCAAGTAACCGTGCCCCGACTGCAAATATTTGACTTGTTTTTAATTTTTTAGTTCATTTTTTGACATGGCAGGCGTGTTTTTTAATTTTTTTAATTATAATTTTTTTATTTATCATCGTAATCGAACCGGTAGTTTTTGCGTGATACCTGAATAAACAGACAGACAGACAGACAAAAATTTTTTTTTTCACACTTTTGGTTTCGGTGTCGGTCTAGTAACACCCCCCGCCATTTATTTTTTTGATATTTTCAATGGACAGAATTTTCACTTCTACAGATTTATTATAAGTATAGATTAATAATAAACATGAAAAAATCACATATATTGCTCTGAACCCAAAGTGTGTTATGGAATCGGAATCAACGAAGGTGCCACAAACACCTAGAAAATAGACAAAAAAAAAGTGTCATTTTTATATTAAACTTTCCAGGTATCGAACCCGAGTAGTAGTTTAGTAGTTGTTTATTTCTATAGGCTCATACAGTAATTTAAATAAGACCATATCTGTATTGAGGGAAACATATTTTGTATGAGGTGTGTACCACTTACCTGCAGCGAAGGGTCGCGGTAGAATGTTCTGGAAGGGAGCCGCGTGCAGCAGGTCTGTAACTTCTTCTTGACTCAATGCCTAAATAAAAACAAATAAATATTACATCTAATATAACAACAAACACAACTATACTAAAATAAAAGCTTATATAAATAAATAAAACAAACACGCGTGAGAAAATTCATCGTCATCCTTGTCAATGGCAAATAACAATGTAATTATTATAATTTAATGATGTTATAATTTTATTAAATTGTGAATTCACAAAATATTATTGCAGTCACCACCATTTTGCAGCACGACTAGTTTTGAACTCGACTAGGCCAAAAAAACAACGGTCTATTTTGAAACTAATCGGGTTTTAAAAATATTTAACTTAATTTTATAAAAAAAAAACGTTATTTAGTCGTATTGCAGTAGGACAAGTGGACAAAAAACTCACGTATCTAAATAAAGTTTTTTTTTTATTATTCATGACCGATTTTCAATAGTTTAGGCAATAATAATATGTTTCATATCATATTAGTCACGTACACCGTGTTTCGGAAAGCAAGTTAAATAGTAGGTCCCAGCTGTCACACATAGATCTTTGACAGTCGTTAAGTCAATTCTGACAATCAGTCTTACTATGGGATACTGTGTTTCCCAGTAAAATGGGTTGTGGAGGTCAGATAGGCAGTCGCTCCATGTAAAATACGGTATTCAGCTGAATCTGGTAAGACTAGTAGCTGATACCAACATAGTTGGGAAAAGGCTAGGGAGATGATGATGATTAGTCACGTACATAAATTATGAAATTAATTAGTTTATTCTTACCTGTTCAATCAGCATACAAAATAATATAATGTTCCCGAGTTCCCGGAACGCGTGGAACAGTTCCGTGCGGGCGTCGGGGTACTGCACTATGTCTGTTAGTTGTGCGTGGTAGTAGCCGAGGACGCCTGGTAGAGAATTATATTAAAATTGAATATTAAAATGAAGTTATTTGCATAGATAAAGATATCGAGTTTGGGCTCGTTTGATTTGTCTTTTTAAGTACTGTAATCTCTGATATTTTTCTAATAGTTTTTCATGATTTTTGGATTTGGTAACGACACATTTTGAAATAAACTCTATCGAGAAGCTGGGGTACTGCACTATGTCTGTTAGTTGTGCGTGGTAGTAGCCGAGGACACCTGGTAGGAAATTTTATTAAAATTGAATATTAAAATGAAGTTATTTGCACAGATAAAGATATCGAGTTTGGGCTCGTTTGATTTGTCTTTTTAAATGCTTTTATCTTAGATAATTTTCAAATATTTTTTAATGATTTTTTGTTTTGGGAAAAAATATTTTACAAACAAAATATAGCGAGTTGGGGCTCGTTTGATTCCTCTCACAAGTACTTGAATACCACATAATATTCAAGGTAATTTCTCACACTTTTTGTGTACGTAAATCTCAAATATCTTACCGTTAGACCCATAATCGTATCTAGGCAGCTTGCAATGCCTAGGCATGGCGGCGGCTAGAGCCCGCGTGAACTGCGCGATGGTACCGTGTAGTAGACCACGTGCTACGTCAAGCAGCTCCGAGACTACGACCGCTACGCCTTGGTAGCCGAGTAGGCGTACTAGGGCGTGTAGGTGTTGGGCACCTACGAAACCTGCGGAGAAAAATATTTATAATGTAATTTACCCAGAAGAAATTCTCAAAAAATGGAAAATCCAATGAAATCATCAGTTAGAGCATAACATTTGGGCAAGCAAATGACAGGTGACGTATTAAAAAAATAATAATCGTATTTTTACATAACAAAACATTGATAATTATCATGGCGTTGATGATTTCAGCACTCGGTACTGCTGCGGCTTGCCCGCGCCACTACGCCGGCGTCACAGTGTATGTAAGTGTGCGGCGTACCGTTATACTGCGCGTACTGCGCGGAGTACGCGAGGCTGAGCTGCTTGGAGCCCCACAGGAGCGCGTGCCCGTACTGCTGCGGCTTCTCGCGCGATACGCCCACGCCGAACTGGATGCCGCGGCATTTCACGAATCTAAACGAGCAAAAAAGGTAAATATAATACACAGATACTAATAACATACAATATAACATACATAAAAAAAACGGTTAATAAAAATCACATTGAGGAAGCGGATATATGGTCATGTTTCTTCAGAAATTAAATTTAACACATAACATACCATCACGCCTGTATCCCCGAAGGGTTAGGCAAAGGTGTACCAATGTACACCCACAGTTCGCCGGTATGTTTAGGTCCCATATAATAGGGGGCGAGCCTATTGCCACTAACCGGGCACGAATCCAAACTCCGACCTGCTACTGAGAATTTCATAGAAAAACCCAAAAACACCTTGGTCGACTTGGGAATCGAACCCAAGACCTCTAGCGTAGCAGTCGCGCTTAGAACCACTAGGCCAACGAGGCAGTTTAAGATTTAGTTTAAGATTAAAATAGTTGACGAAATGCCAATTATATTAGTTAAAAAAAATTAACACCCAAACAGAACATAAAATTATTATTATTACTTCCCTTTAACCCCTGACGGGATAAGAGAGTCGTCATAAGTTTGTCTGTCTATGACATCGTAGATCATAATTCTAAAAATGGCCGTTAAAAGCTGCCGTGACTTAAATTGTCCCTGACTATAATTTTATTTTTTATTATTTTTATTTTATTGAGGGGCTCGTGGCCAAGTGTAAGCCGTACGGTTTGACCGATAATACAGGTTAAGCCGCGCTCGCCGCGGTTGGTCCGTGGATGGGTGACCATTTAAAAACATAACGAGACCCCTCCGTGTTTCGGAAAGCACGTTAAACAGTAGATCCCGGCTGCCATACATAGATCTTTGGCAGTCGTTAAGTCAATTCTGACAACCAGTCTTACTATAGGATACTGTGTTTCCCAGTAAAATGCGTTGTGGAGGTCAGATAGGCAGTCGCTCCATGTAAAATACGGTATTCAGCTGAATCCAGTAAGACTGGTAGCCGATTCCAACATAGTTGGGAAAAAGGCTCAGGAGATGATGACACTTAGATAATATTTATTTCGGGGATTTTATTTTTGTAATTCATTATTTTTACATTAATTAGGTACGTATTACTTAACTTATCAAATACTCACCGATCAGTAGCCGCATTATAACAATAATTCGGCAGGAAATCGAAGTTTAGCTCCCAGAAGACATGTAGCGTGATCCTTCCATACGGCGCTAGTACACCGTGGTCACTCTCCCGCAGTATACCGTCGAAGTCGTCCAGAGTTAGGTAGCGACTGAGCAACTTGTGGCAGAGGCGGTTGACTGAGATTAGGCCTTCTAGCTCCTAGGGAAAGAGAGAGAAATATAAGTAAAATAAAATCTTTGAAAAACAACGGTATTGGCAAAGGACATCATCCACTCTCTATACATTTTTGGTCCAAATTCGAAAGTGCCGACCAAAAAAAATTTTATATTCTGAATTTTCATGCATTTTTCGATCACATACCACAATATTATCGATTAAATGAATTGAAAAATGCATGAAAATTCAGAATTTTTAACCCTGGATACAATCACGTGCAGCGGTACTACAGCTTTGGTGCCATATTAAGAAATGCTTAGGAGGACAAGCTCTGTCAGAATATAACATTTTTTTTTGGTTGGCCGGCACTTTCGAATTTGGACCAAAATGGATGATGTCCTTTTGAGGTAAAAAAATGGCTTCAAAAAAAGAGGTTCTAAATTTGTCTGCATGTTTTTGGATGTATGTTATGCGATAAGAACTGCAATTGTGGATAGATTTTTAAAATTGTTTGATCTATTTAAATAGTCTTCTATTTATTTTATTTTACCTGAGATCATACTATTTGTATTTTTTTTTTGTTTTGTAATAGTACACTTGTTACTTTCATCTTTCCTGTCAATCCAAGGGTTGTCTGGAAGATATCGCTATAAGCGATAAGACCGCCATTGTACGCTTCACTGTACTTTATTATATTCAAATATGTAACTTTACTGGTGTACAATAAAGAATGTTCTATTCTTTCGTTCAAAATTGTGACATAAGGCGAGATTTCACATTAATGTAACTTCATGAGTTCTTGCTTGTCTAGTTTAGTTTTTTTATCTAATAGTCAGATATTCTGTCAAAAGATTTTAGAGTATGTGCGGAAAGACAACTATCGTAAAATGCAACGATCATTATAACAACATTATAAAGTCGGTTAAAAATGATTCTATAAAAAAATTATGAAGACGGCTTCTGAATACATTGTAACATAATTTTACAAGCAACTACATTTTGCAGTCGTACTGTAATAACACAACTAATAAGGTATTAAGTAGAGTCTTCAATACCAAGACCGTTTTCTTCCTAAAAATACATTGTAGTAACATATAATTATAATACTTACAACAACACCAGTGATATCGCCCGCTTCGAATTTAGCGACGGCCGCGTCGAGAGCGCGGTGCATGTCTGAGTTGATGCGTTGTGCCACCTACATAGATAATATTTATTATAATAATATACAGGATATAAGGGTCAATGGGCATGAAAATAACACATGTGGGGCGGAATATTTATGTGTGGATGAAAAAGACACATGCTGGGAATGAAAATTACACATACGACTTCTCCTTTCGCGGGTCTGCTAGCAGGAATTTCTTAAAAAGCAGCATATTAATTTACTTACTTTTTACTTAGGGTCGGTTCATATCTAACGGATCATATTTTTTTTTATTATTATTCTGTTAGATATGAACCGACCCTTAAGGCGTTGTTTACCGATGCTACTTTTCGCCAAATTATGCTGCTGTGTTTTTAGTATATTTATGTTTTCAGTAATTCTATTGAGATAAATGTGATAGTGTGTGGTACTCACCAGCGCGCACAAGTCGACGTGTCTGCCCAACAGCGCGACGTGTCTCTGCCGCAGCAGCGAGGCGTACCGGCCCGCGCCGGCGCCCGTGCTTGCGCCCCGAGCCGCACACTCAGCGCGGTAGCGTTTATCCAGTAACATGCTAGAGAAAAAAAGGTGACTTAAACATTTTTACAATATTTTTACTTGTAGGAACTCTAAGTAATCTCGTAATTAAAAGAACTATCCCTATCGTCTTTTCCCTTGTTAGATTTATCGTCACATATACTGTAATCTCCAATAGTTATTAGAGCTTTTCATTTTATTTTTTGTTTTGGTAAATAGAATTTTTGATTTTTTCATATTGTGTTTAGGCCAGTTTAATTCTATTTTTTAAATTTTTTCAAGTTACTATTTTGTTATAAGAAAGCTTGGAAATATTTTTAATACTAAATACTAACCCACACATAAACGAATCAAACACAAACACGAAACTTTAAGACGAGCGATTGAGCGGTGTATGTGATGTTGTCAATTCTTTTATAGCCATTTCTGTCCCATTGCTAAGCAAAGGCCTCTCTTGCATTATTAAAAAAAAAACATTGTTTTTCTCACTCACCTAGAAGCCAGCTGCTTATAATGCGCGTACACTTGCTCCGACAGCTTATACACAAACTGGTCGAAGCACAGATTAACTTCGGCTTCTACCTCGTCGTACAGAAACTGCTTGCGGAAGACCGTGAGCGCGTATTGAGCTGAGTCGTTGTACAGGTCTAGAGGGTACAGGACGTATCTAGAAGAAAAGAAATAACAATATCTATACTTATAATAAATCTCTAGAAGTGAAAATCCTGTACATTAAAAATATCAAAAAAATAAATGGCGGGGGGTGTTACTAGACCGACACCGAACCAAAAAGTGTGAAAAAAAAAATTGTCTGCCTGTCTGTCTGTTTGTTCAGGTATCACGCAAAAACTACCGGTTCGATTACGATAAACTTAGTATAATTATTCTTTATTATCCTGGGCACCACACTGGGTAGTTTTTATCCCGGAAAAGTACAAACAATAAAAAACAAACATAATTTTGCGGTTAAAAACTCATTGATAAGTTTCGTCATCCACGCGAACGAAGTCGCAGGCACAGCTAGTCTATAAATAATTGATTTATCATCAGCTCCCTGCCCTGTTCCCAATTGTTTGTGGTCGAATGCGTATTTAGCTTCCATTCATCCCTACTACTCGTCAGCATTAGCTCCTTTCTTTCTTCGAAAAATTCACACAATCCATAATTTGAAACTATATACCAGTCAGCTAGCCTTGCTTTCGAAAATGTGCTTTAAACTCATGCAACTAAAGTCTATAATTCTACTCCATCAAGACTTTGGATGTCCTTGCTTCGACTTTACAATCTAAATTCACTCTTATTGTTCTATGACTAAGGTTGGTTTTACTTACTCCATCATAGCCGGCTCCTTAGTCTTCAGAATATGGTCAGTTAGTATCCACGGCATAGACATCTCTATAGGAAACTGTATTCTCTTCTCCATTGTGACTAAATCGTTGCATTCTTCATTGTGCTGATGGCGCACCATACATTTCTAGAAGAGAAATAAAGAGTTAAGAAGAGATAGATTCAGGGTCATTAATCACTAGCTGTGCCCCGCGGATTCACCCGCGTGAATGACAATTAATTCGCTATCTTTATAAATTATAGCCTATGTGTTATTCCGATATATAAGCTACATTATTGTAAAGTTTCATTAAAATCCATTCAGTAGTTTTTGCGTGAAAGAGTAACAAACATCCAAACAAACTTTCGCATTTATAATATTAGTAAGGATAGACCAACAAGCCCGTCATTATACGTCGTCACAGGATGATATTACTTTAAAGTAGCGAAGAATTTACTAGAAATATATGATCACTTATTTACCTACTAGCTGTGCCTGCGACTTCGTTCGCGTGGATGACGAAACTTATCAATGAGTTTTTAACCGCAAAATTAAGTTTGTTTTTTCTTGTTTATACTTATCCGGGACAAAAACTACCCAGTGTGGTGCCCAGGATAATAAAGAATAATTATACCAAGTTTCATCGTAATCGAACCGGTAGTTTTTGCGTGATACCTGAACAGACAGACAAAAATTTTTTTTTTCACCCTTTTGGGTTTGGTATCGGTCTAGTAACACCCCCCGCATTTATTTTTTTGATTTTTTCAATGTACAGAATTTTCATTTCTACAGATTTATTATAAGTATAGATAAACGAATAATGTCATCCAAAACTATGTCATTATGCCATGTTACAACCAGGGCCTCGATTCAGCTATTTAAGAGTTGCTTGAATTGACTGAATGACCTGCTGTATTTGGTAATTTTATGATAATTTGCATTCTGCTAACTGTCATTACGATCATTAGTTGGTCATTACGATCATTCTCTTCGAGAGTTCAATGAGATTTTATTGTAGGTTTATATGAATACGAAAATTAGGCACAATGACAAGTACACTGACCGACCACTGACATGCATTGAAAATAGCTGAATCGAGGTCCAGTAACACAACACAATAGGTCGACCGTAGATATATAAGTAATGAGCCAAAAACTACAAAAAGTTTAAAGTTGAAAATAACAGGTAAGTACAAAACCATTATTGTGAAAATCTTGGTATTAACCAAACCACTAAATCGATTTGGATGTATATTGTATAATCGGAGTATATATATGGTAAGATCAATAGTAATCATTAAAGGTTCACAAAATCTCGAAAGCGAAATTTTTTCAAAAATACTACCTTCGGTACAGCGCAAGTACTAAGTTGGTTGAACATTGTGTCACTGTGTTTGTGTTCAATAAGTCCGTGTAACGAAACCATAGCGCGATTCAGAAACTGCGAGTCAACGCACAACGCCATCTATTGAGGAAACAACGGAACTTGGTTTGACGACTGGTTGCCAGACTGGTCGAGCGATTTGTCAAGTGTGTTTTAGTTTTTCGATCATTTATTTATCAATATTGACAATGATAGTCGTAAAAATTCGAACAGTTTTGAGTCATTTTTAAATTTAAATTCGTTTGTCAACCGGTCGTCAAACTAAGTTCCATCCTCCCCTCAATAGATGGCGTTGTGCATTGACTCGCAGTTTCTGAATCGCGCTATGGTTTCGTTACGCGAACTCATATAAGACTCACAGAGTGATGCGACTGTATTCGTGACCACAAATCGTTCGATGGCGTAATGCCAATTTTTGAAGAAACCTCGCTTTCGTTCGAGGTTTTGTAAAACTTATGAATTAGATAGAACTGTTGTTCTTTGGTGTAATAAATAAATAAATAATAAATATGGACAACATCACATACATTGCTCTGAACCCAAAGTAAGTAGCTAAAGCACTTGTGTTATGGAATTAAGAAACAACGTGACCACAAACACCCAGACGCGAGACAATGTAGAAAAGTTATATTCAATATTGTCCCGTCCGGGGATCGAACCCGAGACCTCAGGGCCTCGATTCAGCTATTTTAAATGCATGTCAATGGTCAGTCAGTGTACTTGTCATTGTGCCTAATTTTCGCATTCAGATAAGCCTACAATAAAATCTCATTGAACTCTCGAAGAGAATGATCGTAATGACCAATTAATGATCGCAATGACAGTTAGCAGAATGCCAAGTAAAAATGACCATATGAAGCAGGTAATTTGGTTAATTCCAGCAACTCTTAAATACCGGAATGAGGCCTCACTCGACCACGGAGGTCGTCAAAAAGGTGTAATACCCTATTAGTTACAATATAATAATAATATTCCGGGACAACTCACACACGGTCATCTGATCCCAAGCTAAGCAGAGCTTGTGTTATGGTAACCAGACAACTGATAAACTTACTTATATATTTCTAAATACATACAAATTATAGATAAATTACACCCAGACACAGAACAAATGATTGTGCTCATCACACAAACATTTGTCCTGGGTGGGAATCGAACCCACGAACTCCGGTATAGCAGTCAGGGTCACTAACCACTAGACCAACAGGCCTGTCATTATATTTTGATTATCTAAATGGCGGACTAAATAAATTTGGACTTTTCATACCTAGTCATCTACCCTATTATGAGCTTTTTCCAAAAATATTAATACGAATTGGTTTCAACAGTTTTACAACTTTGACATTGCAATCTAAACGAAACAAAAAAACGGAATCCAACTTAAAAAAAAAGAAAAGTTCAAAATCTTTTAAACTTTATTTTATACCATTCATGTTACGGTGCAACATTATGTGAGTTATTGTTCTTAAATAAGTGAAACCTTTATTTTTTTATCACAATTACATCAAAAAAAGACTTAGTTATTCTTTAAAACAGAAATATAAACATATTCCAATATAAAAAATCGTTCAAAACTTCAAAACCGTTCGTGTCGCTTAGACTTTTTTGATGTGTGTATTATGAACCTAGTTACTTGTTGTGTACCATTAGAAAACTTAAAACTGTTATTAACTATCATTGTCAATTTTGATACATAATATACCAAACTAATATCTACTATAATAAACTGCCAAAATGTTGGAAAGAATTAACTGCGACAAAATTAAGAATTCATTTAAAAAAATATTTAATAGAGAAATCCTTCTACAGTGTTGAAGAATTTCTTAATGATAAGATTTAATTTCTTAAAACAAAAGTGTTACCTATAATATTTTAACTCTGCCTACCTTAAATGTAAATTGTTGCCGTCCATTATAAATGATATATATATAATTTTTGTTACTTTTGTTTGTTTTGTTTGTCTATTAGTATATGTATAAGTTAGATTAAGCCATATTTGTACGCCGAAAAGGCAAAACATGACTGGAATTTATTTAATATTGTAACATCGTGCATGCCCTGTGTATGTTAACTCGTGGTTTGAACAAATAAATGCTCTTGTATCTTGTACCATCAAAAACTGAACTCCCTTGACCAAATCTCTCGACTAGTTTGTCAACCGGTCGTCAAACTAAGTTCCATCCTCCCCTCAATAGATGGCGTTGTGCGTTGACTCGCAGTTTCTGAATCGCGCTATGGTTTCGTTACGCGAACTCATATAAGACTCACAGAGTGATGCGACTGTATTCGTGACCACAAATCGTTCGATGGTGTAATGCCAATTTTTGAAGAAATCTCGCTTTCGTTCGAGATTTTGTAAAACTTATGAATTAGATAGAATAGAACTGTTGTTCTTTGGTGTAATAAATAAATAAATAATAAATATGGACAACATCACATACATTGCTCTGAACCCAAAGTAAGTAGCTAAAGCACTTGTGTTATGGAACTAAGAAACAACGTTACCACAAACACCCAGACGCGAGACAATGTAGAAAAGTTATTTTCAATATTGTCCCGTCCTCCTCCAGACCTCAGGGCCTCGATTCAGCTATTTTAAATGCATGTCAGTGGTCAGTCAGTGTACTTGTCATTGTGCCTAATTTTCGCATTCAGATAAGCCTACAATAAAATCTCATTGAACTCTCGAAGAGAATGATCGTAATGACCAATTAATGATCGCAATGACAGTTAGCAGAATGCCAAGTAAAAATGACCATATGAAGCAGGTCATTCGGTTATTTCCAGCAACTCTTAAATACCGGAATGAGGCCTCACTCGACCACGGAGGTCGTCAAAAAGGTGTAATACCCTATTAGTTATTATATAATTATAATATTCCGGGACAACTCACACACGGTCATCTGATCCCAAGCTAAGCAGAGCTTGTGTTATGGTAACCAGACAACTGATAAACATACTTATATATTTCTAAATACATACATATTATAGATAAATTACACCCAGATACAGAACAAATGATCGTGCTCATCACACAAACATTTGTCCTGGGTGGGAATCGAACCCACGAACTCCGGTATAGCAGTCAGGGTCACTAACCACTAGACCAACAGGCCAGTCAGTTGACACCAAAAATTATAATCAGACCACTGAAGCGATGTATCGTTAACGTTTAGCGAGTGATGTAATAAGATATTGACCGTTGCGGTGCGGTGACACGTTTATTATGATCTTAGATATAATATAATATAAACCTGATGTTTTTGTTAGGCCAATAAAAATGCGATTATTTTTTATTTACATCTTCCTCATTGAATAGCATATTAAGTCGGCAATTAGTTTAGTAGATAAGTAAATAAGTTTTTATTGATATTGACGAGTACGAAGTCGCGGGGAACAGCTAGTTCAGCTGGGAATGCCCATTTTTAAAGTCCATGGGCAAGTTTATCATTTGTTCGGTAATTTACTTCCAGTTGAAGATGCACAAAAGTTTCATTTGTTTTATAATATGAACCAAGTTACTTGTTGTGTACCATTAGAAAACTTAAGACTGTTATTAACTATCATTGTCAATTTGGATACATATACCATCAAAAACTGAACTCCCTTGACCAAATCTCTCGACTAGTTTGTCAACCGGTCGTCAAACTGAGTTCCATCCTCCCCTCAATAGATGGCGTTGTGCGTTGACTCGCAGTTTCTGAATCGCGCTATGGTTTCGTTACGCGGACTCACTTAAGACACACACGATGAAACAAACCACGCAGACGGACATGGTTTTATATCGATGCTGTGTTAAAATTTTTGGAGGAATCTCTTACTCGAGATTTCATAATTTCTAACTAAACTGGCCAAGTGCGAGTCGGACTCGCGCACGAAGGGTTCCGTACCACCGTCGTATGAGAGCCCCCCTTAAATATTCATTTTATGTGGTTTTTAGTATTTGTTGTTATAGCGGCAACGGAAATACATCATTTGTGAAAATTTCAGTTTTCTAGCTATCACGGTTTATGAGATACAGCCTGGAGACAGACAGACGGACAGACAGACAGCGGAGTCTTAGTAATAGGGTCCCGTTTTACCCTTTGGGTACGGAACCCTAAAAAAAGAAACCGACTTCAAATTAAGTATTTATTTCTTATGGATCCCACTGTCAAAACTGGACTAAAATGGGACCTCACGGGAAGCACCAGCTTTCAAATAAAAAAAGAATCATCAAAATCGGTTTACCCAGTCAAAAGTTCAAAAATGACAGTCGAATTGAGTACCTCCTTCTTTTTTGAAGTCGGTAAACAAATAACTGATAATTTATGTTTTTCGATTTTCGAATTTGATAGTAAACAAATTCTTCGCCACATTAAAGTTACATCTTCCTGTTGACCACGACCTGTCAGGAACGCATTCTCTTAGCGGCCGGACTATAGTCCTATACAGGGTGTAACAGAATAAAGGCAATACCTTAGACACCCCAATTAGTATATTAAATTATACGACCGAAACAACATCCGTAATTAAATTATTTTAAAACCGATGGGTTTGGCCTAGTATTTTTATAAAAATTAGTTATCCTTACTAAAGCGCAGGCCACACCGCCAGCTAGCGGGTGGGCGGGCTAGGCGGGCGAACATCGTTTCACCTCTTTACATACTTCGGTTCACCGAGCTACCGACTAACCTAACGAGCTAAGATAACGAAATATCCGACGATTCCAACGAAGCTACTCGTTCACCTCGTTGGCGCGCCCGCGCTTCGCTAGCTTAGCTCGCCCGCCAGCCTGCTCGACCGGTTCGTTCGTCCGTCCTCCCCGTCTCGAGTAGACTAGTCGACGCTCGTCTTTCGAATAGCGTAGTGTAGTGTTTACGTTTGTGAACGATGAATATGTCATATATCGACGAAAATTCTATAGAACGCTAACCTCTCGCTCTCCCATCCGCGCCGCCCGCTTCGCCCGCTCCGCCCGTCGCTCGTTAGTTTTCGGTGTGAACCCCATAGTTTAGCTCGCCAATATTTCGCGTAGTTTGTATAGTTTCCTTCGTTCGCTTCGCCCACCCGCCTAGCCCGCCCGCCCGCTAGCTGGCGGTGTGGCCTGCGCTTTAACGTAAAACGTTGGGCGAGCGGCTCGGGCGGCTCAAAAGATATTTCCGTCAAAAATTAACACCTACTTTTAATGGCAGAAATCGATTCAGAAGCCCATTCTGAACCAACTACTTTCAGGAATTGCGTTTATTCTGTTACACGTAAACATAAACATTAAAACATAAACATACTATCACGCCTGTATCCCCGAAGGGTTAGGCAGAGGTGTACCAATGTACACCCACAGTTCGCCGGTATGTTTAGGTCCCATGTAATAGGGGGCGAGCCTATTGCCACTAACCGGGCACAAATCCAAACTCCGACCTGCTACTGAGAATTTCATAGAGAAACCCAATAGCAACTTGGTCGACTTGGGAATCGAACCCAAGATAGACCTCTAGCGTAGCAGTCGCGCTTAGCGCCACTAGGCCAACGAGGCAGTTTTTATTCTGTTACACGTTGTATATACAGTGTAATTACAATTTTTATGTACTTACATTAACTTTTCTTCCCATGGTCATTTCTAGATAGAATTCCCTGTACCACAGCTGAGAGAGATCGCAGCACTTTTGTAGGGAATCTGCGAAACAAAATTAAAATTAACCGACTTCAAGGGAGGAAAAAGGAAAAAGGAGGAGGTTATCAATTGGGTTGTATTATTTTTTTCATTAAATGTTCAATATTCATTTATATAATCAATTAACATTTTACAAGTGTAGACGATTAGGAACAATTTCTAAATTTATACGAAATTACTGTCTGCATCTGTAAGGGAGCGTCCACATCTGACGAACGAGCAAGCGGCTCGCGAGCTGCTCGTGTAATGCTCGTTCGGCAGATGTGGACGCACCCTTACGTTTACATCTAATAGCTAAACCGATTTAGATGAAACTTGGTAAGGGATAAACTTGACTTACAAGCCACGGATGATCTTTGATTCGTTGGGTTCGTCTCTATCTTGAATTAACATAATATACCATCACGCCTGTATCCCCGAAGGGTTAGGCAGAGGTGTACAAATGTACACCCACAGTTCGCCGGTATGTTTAGGTCCCATGTAATAGGGGGCGAGCCTATTGCCACTAACCGGGCACAAATCCAAACTCCGACCTGCTACTGAGAATTTCATAGAAAAACCCAATAACACCTTGGTCGACTTGGGAATCGAAACCAATACCTGTAGCGTAGCAGTCGCGCTTAGCGCCACTAGGCCAACGAGGCAGCAGCACTATCTTGAATTGCAAAATTAATACCAAAACATTGAAAAAATACGGGGACTACGAACGCGGGTGAAACCGCGTCGAACTACTCGTTTATATTTAAACTAGCGGCCCGCCCCGGCTTTGCACGGGTGCAATGCTGATACTAAATATACTACATAATCATAAAGTGTTGTAGGGCGAAGCGCGGCCTTCGACGCACTATTTACTCTATTTAGGTATAGGCACGCGCCCCCCGCCCCCTAGCCGGTACCGCCGCGCGCCGCATCCGCTATGTCCCTGGCGTTTTAAATCTGTGATATCTTCGAAAATATTCATTTAAATTACATGCTGCAAAGGGCCATATTGGTCTATATTACATGCACAATGTATTTAAGGTGCTTAATTGGATAGGGATTAATGCTGTATTGCTTAAAATTGCTTTTTCGTAAACAAGTAATAAATAAAGGATAAAAAATGGTTATTGTGGGTTATCCTCAAGAGATAGACATATATCATCGCGGACTTTTTACCCGACTGCCAAGAAGGGTTATGTTTTTCGCGCGTATCTTGTATGTATGTATGTATGTATGTGGGTAATATTCTTTATTACCTCATATCTTCAAAACGGCCGAATGGATTTCGATAATTAGGGTATCGTTGGATTCGTATCGATCACCCAAGTGTTCTTAGATATGTCACGTCAAACAAAAACCAACATGGCGGCCAGGAGGTGCCATAGATTGAGGTAAAAAAAAATAAAAAAAATATGTTTGCTACAATATGGGTATCAAATTAAAGGGCTTGTAACGAGGATTCCAAAATGGTATATCATTTACGTATAAAAAAATTACTATGTGATGAATTAACTAAAAAGTGTTAAATAAAAAATAAATAAATTTAAAAAATAAAAAAACCCGACTGCATTAAAACACTTTGAATAAAAACTGAAAAGTAAAAAACAAGTTCAATAATTTAATAATCAATACACAATTAATCTAATGAGAAACATAATTGACTGTAACAGTCGGGACCCATTAAATAAGCTAGACTAAAATCATTCATTATGGGTCCCGACTGTGACAGTCAATTATGTTTCTCATTAGATTGATTGTGTATTGATTATTAAATTATTGAACTTGTTTTTTACTTTTCAGTTTTTATTCAAAGTGTTTTAATGCAGTCGGGTTTTTTTATTTTTTAAATTTATTTTTTTTTTTTTGTAGACCTTTTTAAGGTGTACAATACTATAGTACATTATTTTGATCTATCTCGTAGGGTTCAGCCAGCGTTTGCAATGTAAGCGCAAAAAAGTGTGTTTATTTACGACCTTGCATAAAAACCTCTAAGATTATCTGTGTTTCTCTACTATATTATGCATGTATTATACATATAAACCTTCCTCTTGAATCACTCTATCTATTAAAAAAAACCGCATCAAAATCCGTTGCGTAGTTTTAAAGATCTAAGCATACATAGGGACAGACAGCGGGGAGCGACTTTGCTTTATACTATGTAGTGATAGTGATTAGAAAAACATGTCTTAGGCCTAGTAACTTGTTTAACTATGATATTATTAAAATAACTGACATGATGTAGAGAAATACATGGTGTTTTCTTTAATTCGACAAATTCACTAACTACACGGTTATTCTTTCTGTCGTCTAACAAATTCAGAACATAACTAACTACATGGTGTTTCTTTTTCTTACCGGAGAAATTGAAAACTAACTACCTTAAATACAGGTGTTTCTTTTTCTAAATTTACAAATTCATATATATGGTGTATCTTTTTCTTACCTGACAAATTGATAACAAACTACGTTAAATACATGGTGTTTTTTTTCTCACATCTAACAAATTTATAACTCACTACCTTAAATAGGTACATGGTATTTCTTTCTCTCACCTGACGAAGTCATACATACATGGTGTTTCTTATTCTCACCTGACAAATTGATATCTAACTATCTTAAATACATGGTGTTTTTTTTTTAAATTCATAACTACATGGTGCTTCTTTCTTACCCGTGGAATTAAGTTTAACATAACTACATGTTGTTTCTTGCTCTTTACAAATTCACTAACTGCAGTATGTTTCTCTCTCACCTGAAATAGCCAAACATACATGGTGTTCCGTTCTTACCCGACAGATTAAGCATATAGCTCCAGTAGAAGCTCTGCCTATGGAACATCTCGATCTGCGTGAGAGTGCCGGCGTCTAGATCTTTGCGGAGAGTGCGTCGCCCCCCGGATTTGTCTGAGATTAAGGCTTCTAGTTGCGTGCGCACCATGTATAGCTGGGTTGATGAGGGGCCTGGGAGAGAAACATATTTAATAATAATAATATTCCGGGACAACTCACACACGGTTATCTGATCCCAAGCTAAGCAGAGCTTGTGTTATGGTAACCAGACAACTGATAAACATACTTATATATTTCTAAATACATACATATTATAGATAAATTACACCCAGACAACCAGAACAAATGATCGTGCTCATCACACAAACATTTGTCCTGGGTGGGAATCGAACCCACGACCTCCGGTATAGCAGTCAGGGTCACTAACCACTAGACCAACAGGCCCGTCACTTACACATTTTAATGTTAAATAGATTTATTAAGTCTAAAATGAATATAAAAGGAACAGGTTTTTGTCTAAAAATATACAGGGTTATCTATACTTATAATAAATCTGTAGAAGTGAAAATACTGTACATTAAAAATATCAAAAAAGTAAATGGCGGGGGGTGTTATAAGACCAAAACCGAACCCAAAAGGAAGAAAAACAAAAATTTTGTCTGTCTGTCTGTTTGTTCAGGTATCACGCAAAAACTACCGGTTCGATTACGATGAAACTTAACTACTACCTATAAAATACAGTCTATTTCTCTACTCACCAACATTACGTCTCGGCACTTTGATAGTGAAGCTAGCCTCTCCATTCTTCTTCCTGCGTAAAGCCGGGTCCTGTTGCGGTTCGCAGCCGCGCGCCCAGTCTTACAATAATGAACCTTACTGCCTATGTCATAGAATCTTATTTCTACTCACCAACATTTCTTCTCGGTACTTTGATAGTAAAGCTAGCTTCTCCATCCTTCTTCCCGCGTAAAGCTGGGTCCTGTTGCGGCTGTACAATATATAACCTTACTGCTTATAAAATAGAGTCGCTGTTTCTCTACAAACCAAGATTCCGTACCTCATGTATCTGGCTTTAGGAAAACCAACTCTAATGCCCATAAAAATCTGTATCGAGTCGACGCAAGCCTATCATGTTTGGGCTCGTATGATTTGTCTTCACTAGTACTTTCTACCTAGCTGCCTCAAAACTTTGGTTTTAAAAAAAAAAAAAAAGCCGCATTTTTTTCTTACCAACATTACGTGATTTAAAAAAAAGCCGCATTTTTTTCTTACCAACATTACGTCTCGGTACTTTGATAGTGAAGCTAGCCTCTCCATCCTTCTTCCCGCGTAAAGCGGGGTCCTGTTGCGGTTCGCAGCCGCGCGCCCAGTCGCCGCATGTTTCTCGCACTGATACTATGATACTGCGAAAATAATAAGGGAATTATTAAATAATCCTCAACCAACAAAATGTTGATTTTATTAAATAAAGCGAATCAAAGTTTTGTAGTCCTCAATCATGAACTTTGATAAGGAGGAGCTCGTGGCTAAGTGTAAGCCGTACGGTTTGACCGATAATACAGGTTAAGCCGCGCTCGCCGCGGTTGCTCCGTGGATGGGAGACCATTTATAACATACCGAGACCCCTCCGTGTTTCGGAAAGCACGTTAAACAGTAGGTCCCGGCTGTAATACATAGATCTTTGGCAGTCGTTAAGTCAATTCTGACAACCAGTCTTACTATGGGATACTGTGTTTCCCAGTAAAGTGGGTTGTGGAGGTCAGATAGGCAGTCGCTCCATGTAAAATACGGTATTCAGCTGAATCTGGTAAGACTGGTAGCGGAAGGAAATAGGTGTCTTGATTTTTTTTTTTTCACCTATTTAGATTTTTTTTATTTTTTATTCACGGACATGAAAAATATTCTCAACATCCCAGTTTCTGAATTGATTAATTAGGTCCCCATTTAATATTCGTTATATAATTGTGGGCAACCTCTAGGAATGCAAAGTTACCAGCCCGCGAAAATCTCCCTCCAGCCCTCTATCTTTTATGGGCAGTTTAAAAGCTAACAATATACATTTTTTGCTGAATATATAAATGAATCTATCCTCCACACATTGTCTTATAAAAAACTTTAGTGTATATTAAAAATGAATTTTTGGTTATGGGTTTTCATAAGTTAATAGCCTCTTCTGTGAATTTGTGGGAGGCCTTTCGCAATGGGGCAGTATAGGCTAGGACAGTGTTTCCCAACCTTTTGTCCGCGGACCCCTGGGGGTCCGCGTGTATATGTATGGGGGTCCGCGGTGTCATCTCTGGACCATACATAAATGCCAATCCGATTTGAGATTACAACTTAGTAGCAACAAATATCACTCATTTTGTTGCAAGAAAGCAACACCAACCTTCACATAGTTTTTTTTTTTCATATTTTTCATAATAAACAGTTATAAGTACCTATTTTGTATCTGTAATAACTAAAATAAAAACCTTATCCGATTTTTTCTTTTTTTTTTGTTTTATTAAGGGGGTCCGTGAGAACTGTGCTTGATTTCCTAGGGGTCCGTGGGTGAAAAAGGTTGGGCAACACTGGGCTAGGAAACAAGTGCGGTGTTTTTAATTATCTATATAGTTACTTCATCATCATCTCCCTGCCCTGTTCCCAATTATTTGTGGTCGGCGCAATGCGTTTTAAGCTTCCAATCATCTCTACAACTTGTCATCTCAGTATCCACATAGTTACTTACTTCTTAGGGGTAGACCTAGGCGGACGTTTCGAGACCAAATCGGAGACGTCTTGAAAAAAGGCCAGGTCAAGAGTACCCTAAACCGAAGAGCATGTATGAAGGTAATAATGAAAGTGGACGAAGCGAAACAAGTGTGTAAGGATCGTAGCAAGTGGAAAGAAGTGGTCTCTGCCTACCCCTACGGGAAACAGGCGTGATTATATGTATGTATGAACTTACTTCTTTAATTTTAAAATCAATAAAAATACATACCTCCTAATTAGATCCTTCTTATTCTTAATCGCCTTCCTCAGCGGCTCCCTTAGAATCAACTGCACAAAATCCTGCAGCTCTGCATATATTGACCTCCTCGCTGCATCAGCGAAGACTGTCTCCATCCGAGCCATGAGGACCTGGAGACCTTTGATCATGGCTATGACCTCTATCATGGCGAACTTCTCTTCTGATGTGTAGTTGTAGCGGGTGGCCTGTTAAATAATAATAATAATCAATCCTTGGACAACTCACACACGGCCATCTGATCCCAAACTAGGTAACCTGTACTATGGTAACCAGACAACTGATAAGCTTACTTACATTCTCAATACATTCATATTATCGATAAACTACACCCAGAAGGAACAAATTGACAAGAAGATTTGTCCTGGGTGGGAATGACCACGACCTCCCGGTTCAGCAGTCAGGGTCGCTAACCACTAGACCAACAGATCCGTTGGAAGTGTTACTTCAAGTGACTTGGAAAGAGCGAGGCGATCAATAATTGGGTACCAGAAAATTTGCGAAATAAATATACAAAATAAATATAGTCGAATTGAGAACGTCCTCCGTTTAAAGTCACGTCAGTCAAGTGATACAACAATTTATATACAGTGTGATTTTTTACACAAGGTTACGGATGTTAGTTAGTTCAATTTTCGTTGATAAAAGAGTATTTAAAAAAAATGCAGGTTTGTTTCTTTTTTAAAATAAAGAAATGTTTTTGTTGAGTTAATAATAATATTCCGGGACAACTCACACACGGTTATCTGATCCCAAGCTAAGCAGAGCTTTTGTTATGGTAACCAGACAACTGATAAACATACTTATATATTTCTAAATACATACATATTATAGATAAATTACACCCAGACACCAGAACAAATGATCATGCTCATCACACAACATTTGTTCTGGGCGGGAATCGAACCCACGACCTTCAGGTATAGCAGTCAGGGTCACTAACCACTAGACCAACAGGCCCTTTTTGTTGAGTAGAATTTTATTTTAGAATTCTAGAGATAGCATCTCTAGAATTAGGGTACTTTCTCTCTTTTACTCCAGGCGGAATTAAAATTCCAGTCTGTATATACATACCCTGACCAGGACTTACCCTCTCATACTCCTCAGCATCAGGCGGGCATCGAGGGTTACTCGCATGGTCTGTCGGATGGAGTAGCTTCCACGAGCACAGCTCCTAGAGCACCGAACACCAGGACGATAGCAGCTGGAGGATATACCCTGACGAGGACTTACCCTCTCATACTCCTCAGCATCAGGCGGGCATCGAGGGTTACTCGCATGGTCTGTCGGATGGAGTAGCTTCCACGAGCACAGCTCAGTCAGGACTGAGCACCAGGATGAAAGCAGCTGGAGGCCTCGCAGGCAGAGCTCTGTTACTGCCTTATTTTCTGCGTCGGAGCCTGCTTCTTTGAAGGTCGTTGTAACCTTTGAAAAGAGAAGGAATTTAGTAGATGAAAGGATCAGGTATTTTAATGTCTATAGAAAATATCAAAATCAAATGTGTAGTCAGTACATAGTCGCTACGTCAAAACAGTGCTACGTCAATTCACATCTACAAAGTAATTACATAGCCGCTACGTCAAATAAATGCTAAGTGGCTACGCAGTTTCTATGTGTAGTCAGCGCTATGCAGTCACTTCATATTTGCTACGTGAAAATCAAAGTCAGTGCTATGAAGTACTGCGTCAAGTCACTGCTACGAAGTCATTACGTCAAGTCACTTCTACGAAATCGCTACGTCAAATTAGTGCTACGAAGTCACTACGTCAAATTAGTGCTACGAAGTCACTACGTCAAATGAGTGCTACGAAGTCAACACGTCAAATTAGTGCTACGAAGTCACTACGTCAAATCAGTGCTACGAAGTCACTACGTCAAATTAGTGCTACGAAGTCACTATGTCTAATTAGTGCTACGAAGTCACTACGTCAAATTAGTGCTACGAAGTCACTACGTTCAATTAGTGCTACGAAGTCACTATGTCAAATTAGTGCTACGAAGTTACTACGTCAAATCAGTTATATTTGGTCACTACGTAGTTGCTTCTTTAAATAAGTGCTACGAAGTCACTACGTCAAATTAGTGCTACGAAGTCACTACGTCAAATTAGTGCTACGAAGTCACTACGTCAAATTAGTGCTACGAAGTCACTACGTCAAATTAGTGCTACGAAGTCACTACGTCAAATTAGTGCTACGAAGTCACTACGTCAAATTAGTGCTACGAAGTCACTATGTCAAATTAGTGCTACGAAGTTACTACTTCAAATCAGTTCTATTTGGTCACTACGTAAAATCAGTGCTACGAAGTCACTACGTAAAATCAGTGCTACGAAGTCACTACGTCAAATTAATAATAAGAAGTCGTCACGTAAAAAAAAAAATACTTTGTTACAGTTACTCACCTCATTACTATATCTAGCCAGTTCAGATATATAATTCTGGTGCTCCTCCCTAATTTGAGGCAGGTGCACCATGAGGTCAGCTTGCGGTGACAACGGTGTAGGGCTTGAGGATAGTGGCCATCTGGGGACAGAAAGATATATAAATAAATACAGACAATATCACATACATTGCTCTGAACCCAAAGTAAGTAGCTAAAGCACGCGTGTTATGGAATTCAGAAACAACGAAGGTACCAGGGTGTCTGTGGAAATAACCTTTTCATGCATTTAGTATTAAAACAATAACATACCATCACGCCTGTATCCCCGAAGGGTTAGGCAGAGGTGTACAAATGTACACCCACAGTTCGCCGGTATGTTTAGGTCCCATGTAATAGGGGGCGAGCCTATTGCCACTAACCGGGCACAAATCCAAACTCCGACCTGCTACTGAGAATTTCATAGAAAAACCCAATAACACCTTGGTCGACTTGGGAATCCAACCCAAGACCTCTAGCGTAGCAGTCGCGCTTAGAACCACTAGGCCAACGAGGCAGTTTTTAAACAATCAGTAAAATAAAAATAGATTTTCGTACATTTTACTTGACTTTGTAGCATTTTGTATGCGGGTGAAGTCCACTTGAATACAAAGCCACAGTTGTGACGTCACTCAGGTGAAAAAAGTGGAATAAAAAAACAGTATGGTATATTAATAATACCAGCCTATAAACGTCCCACAGCTGGGCACAGGCCTCTTCCCATATAGAGAAGGCACGAGCATTGATCACCACGCTTGCTCTCTGCGGATTGGCGATTTCAGATCCCAATTTTGGAATCCAGGATTCCTCACGATGTTTTCCTTCACCGTTTGTCAGTAGTGTCTTAGAATAATTAAGAAAGTACATATAACTTTGAAAAAGCCACATTGGTACTTGCCTGGGTTCGAACCTGCAACCTTGTGCATACAAATCCGTTCATTGAACCGCTAGGCCACCACGACTATATGTATGGTATATTATTCCTACTTATTCTAAGACACTTCTGACAAACGGTGAAGGAAAACATTGTGAGGAAACCTGGATTCCAAAATTGGGATCTGAAATCGCCCGCAGAGAGCAAGCGTGGTGATCAATGCTCGTGCCTTCTCTATATGGGAAGAGGCCTGTGCCCAGCAGTGGGACGTTTATAAGCTGGATTATTATTATTATTATTATGGTATATTAATAAATACAAATACTTACTTGCTTGGGTCATAATGTTTCGATCTCTTGATGTAGTTGAAAGGTGCTATTTGCATATCACCAAATAGCGGTACAACTTCCAAGTTCTGAAACAAAATTATATGGAATAGATTAAAAACCGTTGTGAGGTTTCATTTTTTATATTATGCTGGTAATATTATAAATAATATAATAATAATAATATTCCGGGACAACTCACACACGGTTATCTGATCCCAAGCTAAGCAGAGCTTGTGTTATGGTAACCAGGGAACTGATAAACATACTTATATATTTCTAAATACATACATATTATAGATAAATTACACCCAGACAACCAGAACAAATGATCGTGCTCATCACACAAACATTTGGACTGGGTGGGAATCGAACCCACGACCTCCGGTATAGCAGTCAGGGTCACTAACCACTAGACCAACAGGCCCGTCAAATGTGACCCGTCAATGTTATCCAATGGAGCACACCGAGATATCAAAATAGGAAACGATAAGATAGAATTGGTGAAGGAATACGTATAGGACTTAGGACTTAGGACAGCTAATATCATTACAAAACCATACAAGAAAAGAAATAGAAAGAAGAATCACTCTAGCCTGGCGGAAGTATTGGAGTTTAAAAGAAATTATGAAAAACAACTCTATAAACATAAACATTAAGAAGAAACTCTACGAAATCGGTTTTATTACCATGCCTTACCTACGGTTGTCAAACGTGGTCACTACGAAATGAAGACGAAGAAAAAATTGCTATATGTCAACGTAAAACGCTATATGTAACGCTGAAGAGGAAACTCATCGACATGTGCATACTGCCCGTCCTAACCTACGGTGCTCAAAGTTGGTCACTTACTGAACAGCTAAAGTCCAAGCTCAAGATTTGCCAACGATCAATGGAGCGCAGCATACTTGGTGTTAAACTAACAGATCGTGTTAGAAACACCACGCTGCGTTCTATAACTCAAGTGGCGGATGTGGGAGTCAAAATAGCCAAGCTTAAGTGGGAGTGGGCTGGTCACGTCGCGCGAATGCAGCCTGACCGATGGGCAAAGATCGTCACCCACTGGAAGCCGGAAGGACATCGCAGTCGAGGTCGTCCGCGGCGAAGGTGGTGTGATGATCTAGTCAGTTATGCGGGACGCACGTGGCCAGATATCGCAAAAGATAGACAGGTTTGGAGGACGGAGGGGGAGGCCTTTGCCCAGCAGTGGGATCTGATGTAGGCTACAAATGGAAAGGAGCATGCTTGGCTTTAAACTTGCAGATAAGGTCAGTAACGAAAACATTAGAAAGAAAACAAGGATAATAGATGTCAGGAAAAGGACGAGAACACTGAAATGGCAATGGGCAAGACACATTTGTAGAACGAAGAATGACAGATGGACAAAACGTGTTACAGAGTGGGTACCAAGAGACTTGAAAAGGAAAAAAGGGAAGCCAATCAAAAGATGGAGAGACATCTTTAACCAGAGATGTGGTTCGCATTGGATGGGATTGGCGCGCGTAAGAGATACATGGAAAGGTTTAGGAGAGGCCTACTTCGCGGAGGCGACTACTACAAATAAAGTTTAATTTAAGAATGCATGCAAACATTCATGTATCTAGTAGAAATAAAGGCTATTTTATTTTATTATTAATGTAACTGTTTGTCTGATAAGCTTGCAGGATAAAACTGCTCCACCGATTTTGATATGAGTCTTTTATTTACTTTAAAAAGTTTTACAATACTCATATCTCCTAAAGTTAAACTAACAATTCCAAATCAATATTGGATTCGGGCATGTGTTTGTGTAACCTATATCACCCTTTCGGGTCGGACAGGGTTTTCCTAACACCCTGTATAGTATAGACGTATCCATTATATTGAAGAGGGTCTTACCTTAAAGATCCTGTCAATGCGATCCAGTTTAATCTTTTTCTTCTGATCAAGGCGGTTGATGTTGCAAACTTCTGAATCCATCAGAAACAGACCGAAGCCCATTACCTAGAAAATAATTGTATATTTTTAGTATTTAAAAGCACTTACGTAACTAGCCAAAAAAGAGTATTTTCAGAGTCTATGTATGTATGTAAGTTTCCTTATTTCCATTCTAACTTCTAAATGCCTCAACATAGGATGAACGAAAATAAAAATTTTTGCGATTATAAAATCAGCTATGTTCGCTAGTCTGTCATCTCCCGAGCCTTTTCCCAACTATGTTGGGGTCGCCTACCAGTCTTACCGGATTCAGCTGAACACCGTATTTTACATGGAGCGACTGCCTATCTGACCTCCACAACCCATTTTACTGGGCAACACAGTATCCCATAATAAGACTGGTTGTCAGAATTGACTTAACGACTGCCAAAGATCTATGTATGACAGCCGGGACCTACTGTTTAACGTGCTTTCCGAAACACGGTCGCTAGTCTGTCTTCAGGTATATATGTCAATATCCACCAATGAAGCAAGCTACTGGCTCATGATTGGTGGAAATTGACAGACTAACGGAGTGGCACATTCACTAATTGATATATTATGTTTTTCTTGTAAAAAAGATAAGATAAAAAAGGTTTGTAAGAATATGGTACAGTAAAAACATAACAAACATGTTGATCTATAATACTCTGCCGTTTTCGGAGCACAATTATTTGAGCAGGTTTAAGAACTTACCTTGACAAGCATATGCTTCTCTGAAGGGGTGAGATACATCTTCGTTTCGAACATATGCACGCATATGTTAACGACATCGGCTAACAGATCTTCATAGCCTGTAACAAAACATACAGAGAAAATAGAACATAGTGAGAAAATTGGCAAAGAAAAAAAATCGTGATGATATTAATAAAAAAACAGGCCAAGTGCGAGTCGGACTCGCGCACGAAGGGTTCCGTACCACCGTCGTATGAGAGCCTCCCTTAAATATTCATTTTATGTGGTTTTTAGTATTTGTTGTTATAGCGGCAACGGAAATACATCATTTGTGAAAATTCCAGCTTTCTAGCTATCACGGTTTATGAGATACAGCCTGGAGACAGACAGACGGACAGACAGACAGCGGAGTCTTAGTAATAGGGTCAATTTTTACCTTTTGGGTACGGAACCCTAATAAAATGATCTTTTTATTCTAATAATATGAATCAAAAATTGCCCGCAATAAGCAAGCGCGTTGATGAATGTTTCTTCCTTCTCTATATGAGGAGAGGCCTGTGCCCAGCAGTGGGACAATTACAGGCTGGTATTATTACAAACTACTGTGCCCCGCGGTTTCACCCGCGTGAATACCTAAGTTCCGTTCCCGATGTCTTTATAGTTATTCTGTTATTAGGGGCGGAGACGAAGCCTTTTTCAGACATTTTCAAGCAATTTTTTAAATTTTTCTCTCCGTAAGAATGATTCTCGTACTTCAAGGAATATTATAAAAATAAATATAGTTTAAAATAAAACTAAAAAACACGCTTTTAAAGTACTTCTTATTTTGAAAAAAAGCGTGGGGCGCTCTGTGCCATATTTTTCGTCTACCGAGCAACCCACGCTTTTTCACAATAATACTAGTGTTTTTTGTTCATTACCAATTTCAGCTTACATTAGGAATTATTTTTCACTTTTTTAGTAAGAAGTACTTTATTTTTCACTTTTTAGTCATAGCAGCAATACGTGTTGTCTGAATTCAAAAGTATTGCTTTGTGGACTTAATTTTTCTTTTATTGTTTTTTTTATTTATTTAATCCTGGTGATCCTAATCAGGATAATGAGATAAACCTATGAAATTATTATATTGTCGCTGATTCTTGATAATTGTACAAAGTTTGAATTAAATCTGTCCGTTTAAAGAGGGTCAAAATCGAGTCCAAAGGAGTCGGTTACATACATCCATACATGCATACATACATACATACAAGTGAAGCTAATAAAAGCGTGTTAAAAAGAATTAGCGAATTCGGTTCAGCTGCTCTCGATTTTGCAGGCTCTGACTGTCTGACATGACCTTTGTTAATATACATACAAACATACATATAATCACGCCTCTTTCCCTTGTAGGGGTAGGCAGAGACCACTTCTTTTCACTTGCACTTGTTTCGCTTTGTCCACTTTCATTATTCCCTTCATACATGCTGTTCGGTTTATGGTACTCTTGACCTGGCCTTTTTTCATTCACACTCGCCTTAATACACTTTTTTCGTCAATCGTTCTTCATTCATTCTCTCGACATAGCCAAACCATCTCAGCATACCTTTCTTTATTTTTGTCTCAGATGATGGATTATCATCTGACATACTTCATCCACCTTACCATCCATTCCTCCTCTTACATTCAACGTAGCGAAGCGGCTCTCCGTGGGCCACTTTTCGCCCCCGCGAGAAACGAGACGTGATGGGTGGCGAACCACATCGCAGCCATTTTGGATAATTAAATTTATGATTATCCATTGCGTTCCTGCGGGATAATGTAATGTAATATGTACACATACCGTTTATCTTCTCCAAGGCATCTTTGACAGTGTCTCGTATCTTGTTCTGCGTGGCGAGGAACATTGACAGGTTCTGCGACTCTTGCAGGCTCTGGCTGTCTGACATGACCTTTAGGAATTGTGCGGCCCTGGGGGTAAAACATTTAAAATACTATAGTAAAATGAAATGATGATAAAAATGATGTTTAGGGATACTTAATGTCCTCGTCAGTTATATAATAATACTAGCTGTGCCCCGCGGTTTCACCCGCGTGAATGACAATTCTTACACTATCTTTATAAATTATAGCCTATGTGTTATTCCGATGTATAAGCTACAATATTGGAAAGTTTCAATAAAATCCGTTCAGTAGTTTTTCCGTGAAAGAGTAACAAACATCCACACATCCATTCTCACAAACTTTCACATTTATAATATTAGTAGGATTTATTTATTCCATAGAGTAAAACAATACAACAAATTGGCGAGCCACAAACTAAGCAGAGCTTGTATCTTGTGGCTCTGTTATAGTTAAACAAAACCACTAATCATACTAAAACAAAAAAAAAAAACAAATTGCATAAATTGAATAAAATTAATGGACATTAAATTCAAAATGCTCACTTATACAAAGTGTAAGAAGTGTGAAAAAGTAAAAGGAGGATTTGTGTCAATGTGTGTGTGTGGGCGCATGTATTTGTGTGTGTGTGTGTACTTAGCATGAGTATATAAGTAGATATGTATGGGATAATTTATGTAAGCAAACCCAGGAGAGTTATCCTGGACTTAAATGTCTAAAGTGACTTCTATAGATAGGTATATTAGAAAAAAACTGTTTAATTTTATAAATAAAGGAAGCCCAAATTGCAAAAGAATGAAAAGAATTAATATGGAAAAATGCTCACATCCATGAGCATTTTTCCATATTAATTGTGTATACTAAATAATGATTTAATACGCACCTCCTATAAGTAGAATAATCATTCTTAACAGAGCTCTTCATATTCTTCAGCTCGTCCAACACAGCGAACATGTTGACAAACTTGCCGAGGGTGAGCAGGTAAGCCTCGGAGACGAAGTCGCGCCGCTTCTCCGCGTGGCACAGGCGCCGGACCTCGCCGCAGAAACGCTCGATCGCTTTGCGCTACGAGAACGATAATATTATTATAACCATAAGAATATATAAAAAAGCCTAGAAAAAAGTAAGAAACGAAATGTTCTAGACAAAAACACTAATTTTTCTGTCAATTTTGGACAGATCCTTCAATCGAAAAAAAAATCGGCTACTTAAACACCATCAAAATTTTCATTTAAGAGCTACAATCCCACAGATAGACACAGCCTACCGCTGTAGACACGTGTAATAGGATATAATGTTGTAGAACAGCCTTCTAGGGAGCAGGTAAGCTTAGAGAAGAAGTCGCGCCGCCTGACCTACACTTACTAAGTGACAGTCGCCACTGCCAACACAAGACAGTTAATAATAATATTCCGGGACAACTCACACACGGTTATCTGATCCCAAACTAAGCAGAGCTTGTGTTATGGTAACCAGACAACTGATAAACATACTTATATATTTCTAAATACATACATATTATAGATAAATAACACCCAGACAACCAGAACAAATGATCGTGCTCATCACACAAACATTTGACCTGGGTGGGAATCGAACCCACGACCTCCGGTATAGCAGTCAGGGTCACTAACCACTAGACCAACAGGCCCGTCAAAAAGCCCGCCCCGCCAAAAAAAGTTGGGACTAACCTGGAAGTACATGAACTGCAGCAGCTTGTCGACCTCGGGCGCCAGCACCTGCACCGTGCGCTCGTAGATGTGCACCCTGTCCGGCTGCTCGTTGGAGCGCGGCTGTGGGATCGCTCGGCTGCAGCAACGCCAGGTGTATAGCATTACCGCATGAGCATTGCCTTCTTCTAGGAGCTCGTTCTGTTAAGAGAATAAATATGGACATCACTTATATTGCTCTGAACACAAAGTAATGGCATGTGTTATGGAATCAGACAACGGAAGTACCAAAAACACGCAGACCGTCTGATCCCAAATTAAGCTGAGCTTGTGCTATGGCAACCAGACAACTGATAAACATACACAACGTGTAACAGAATAAACGCAATTCCTGAAAGTAGTTGGATCAGAATGGGCTTCTGAATCAATTTCTGCCATTAAAAGTAGGTGTTAATTTTTGACGGAAATATCTTTTGAGCCGCCCGCGCCGCTCGCCTATACGTCCTACGTTTAGTAAAGATAACTAATTTGTATAAAGTCACTAGGCGAAAGGCTTAACGAGTAAGCTACAGGTCTTCGTGAATAAGTCACTTCAATCCATCCTTCGTATCTTCTGGCCTAAAACCATCTCGAATAAAGAGTTGTGGTCTGTATGCCATCAAACTCCAATTTTGCAAAAAATTGCCCAGTGGAAATGGAAGTGAATTGGCCACACTCTCCGGAGGGAAGATGGTAATGCTGCTGAAATCGCCTTTGAGTGGCAATCGGAGGGTAGGCGAAGACGCGGACGGCCAGTACACACGTGCAGGAGATCGGTGGACAAGGAGCTCAGGAAGGAAGAACTCAAATGGGAAGACGCTCGAAGAATCGCGCGGGACCGGCCGGCTTGGAGAAAACTTGTTGGGGCCCTCTGCACCAGCGGGGTGCCTTAGGACCACAACAACAACAACTAGGCCAAACCTAGTTAAAATAAATTAAAATAAATTTAATTTAATTACGGATGTTGTTTCAGACGTATTATTGAATTTACTAATTGGGGTGTCTAAGGTATTGCCTTTAATCTGTTACACCCTGTATATTTCTTAATCTATCTATCTATTAAGCCCCACTGCAGGGCAAAGGCCTCCCTCACCATTATCCACACACTTCGGTCAAGGATAGGCCAGTCATTTCGGTAGGAATCAAGTAGGTCATTTCTAAATACATACAAATTATAGATGAAATTTTCTTCATAATATATTTTACTCACCAAGTTGGCATGTACCGTAGCCTCCTCAATGTATTTAGCGATACCGGTAACAAATCCATTGCGGTCCTCGAAGTTGGTGTCAAAGTTGGCCTGGTATAAGATAGAGCAGGGGGCCGCTTCGATACATGGCTGTTCATCTGTGAATTAAAGAGGTTTTATGTGGATAGGTTATAGTTATTATTTAAATTAGTTTTGAGCAGTAATTTCTGTTCTATGATTGGTTAATTTAAACATAATGTTTATATTAATTTGTAGGTGTGTCTTGTAAGCTAATTTTTAATACAGCTGAGCCAATTTCTTGCAGTAAAAATTCACTTTAAAAAAGAAATTAAGCTACCGTTTTCTTCATTAGGAACATATAGGAATTAAATTTTTCTTTATTTTATTTTATTTAATTTTTTACCTATGTACAATAAAGAAATAAATTAATAATTTTATTTTACAATTTTATTACTAAAAATATGTTATAGTTTTGTTTTGCAAAGAATTTCCTATATCTTTATTTCTTAAAACTTCCCGTTGGAATAATTAAATGATACATAATATTAATAAAAATAAATACAGTATATTTTTTATTCCTCGTCATATTCAGCCTTGTGTAGCCTACAGCTGGACATAGGGTTTATACTTAACTAATCTAAAGTTATTTCACAGGCTTATTGTCAGCCGTTATCAGTCAATTAAACCCAAAACAAACCTGTGTTATGAGAAAACTTACAACATAGTCCCAAAATATTAATAGACTAACTTTACTGTAAAATAAACAATATAGAGAACTTGTATTGTTGGTATAATGACTAATAGGATGTGTTCTTTCGAAATAAACATAGGAAGTTAAGTTTAATTCGTCGTATCCTTATTCTATTAGCGATAGATAGGCCCCACCTAGATTTTATAACTACTACAATAATATACAAAATTATGTCGTAAATATGTATTTACCTGGCAATGTAAGCTCATCCAACACATCCACATTGCTTAAAGCATCGGATAAAGATACTTTTTCACTCACAGACATGGTTTTTTAATGAAAATACGGGTGTTAAACTAAAATAATGAATCACACAGGATGTGAGTTATTACGGCTTAAAACTACATAAAAGTTCACTTTAACTGTCGCGTCAAAGATACTGGTCAGCTTAAAATACTTTTCTGAGCTCAGAAAAGGATATTTTAAGGTAAAATAACGAAAAATTCCAATATTATTGCCCCAACCCAAATGGCGTTTGACAACTAAACAATGTGTAGAGATGTAGCATTCCACAGAGTATACAAGCAGAGCAGTCAGTATAATCGGTTTACCGGTTCTTAACCGGCATTGAAACTTTTTATTTTTAAATTAATGTGCGCAGTGAGATACCTCGCCCATGCGCCGATATAGCTACTTCTAAAGAAAGAAAATCGTTTGCTGTTATTCCATCAATCTTCAACTTAGCATAAAATATATAAAACATGTTTTCTGTATATGATAATATACATAAAAACGAATTTCCTGTCTACTATGTATGTAGTATTACATAAATTCGATAATGACGTATAATACACTAAATGAATACCAAAGTAGCCTTTATAAAATCTATTTCTGTAGAACTTTGACTTAACATTTACATAAAAGATGGCGTTAGTGTCTATATTTTGATTTTCGTACAAAAACAACACCACATGTGTGAAACTTGGTTTGTTAACTGGTTGCATGACCAGTCGAGCGATTTACGAAAAGACGTTTTATGAAGTGCGATTAAATAAACTCAATAGTGAACGAGTTGTTGGCGTTCCTCGTCCATGCAATTGACTACATGGATGAGGTGAGCATATTACAAATATGCCGATCTAATTTCAAGGAGGAAGATGTCAGCAGTGCAAAGCTGCTACTGTTCCAGTCTCTTGGAAAACTGGACCAGAAGCCGTCTCGCCGCCGAGATGGCACCGAGAAGAGTCTTCAAGACGTTATAGATATGTTGAAGAGGACCGATACAGACGACGTGCCTGACTTTGTGGCGAAGGAGATGAGTAAACTGCCCCCCGTCACGTTCGATCACGTCGATGTAACGAGACTGCTGAAGGACATCACGTCATTGAAAGTCGAGATGACCACGACGCAGTCTAGAATGGAGACTTCAGACAACATCATTGCTGAGCTGCGTGCCGAAGTTACATCATTGCGTAACGCTGGCACAGTAATTAGGTCATCTAAGGTCTCAAAGTAAACACTCGTCGCGGGGCTCAGAATGCCTCAATCGGCAGTTTTGAGTCGACAAACACGAGTCAGTTACCAGCTTCCAATATCGCTGACGAAGCTCCACTTGCCGTTGCCGTCGCCCGCACCTCTACGCCGGCCGCTATGACGCCACACGTAGGATCGATGACCCCTACACGTGCCTACGCCGATGTTGTCGCAAAGAAATCAGCTGCATTGCAGAAAAAGCGACCACTTCAAAAAGGGGCTAAGCAGAAGCGCTGTGTATCCGCTCATAAGGATAACGGAATACAGCCGAAAGAACAAGTCGACAAGGATGGTTTCATCATGGTACAGAAGAAGAAAAAGAAGCCAACCCAAAACAAGTGCGGCACTGCACCGACCGGACAGAACCACTTGCTGCGTCCTGCTGTACCAGTGACGCCGCTGCATTACTCTACAAAGGCCGAGGAGATTATAGAGTACATCAAGATCAAGACGAAATGGAATTTGAGGGTTGAGTGGTTGGAATCTCGTCACAACGTGAGTTTTAATTCCTTTGTGGTGAGAGTGCCGACTGAGCATCTTTCAGTTTTCATTTCTCCGTAATTTTGGCCGAAAGGCGTTATTTTCCGACGATTTCATGGCCGGATACCCGACACCGCGCGATACACGACGCCGACAACGTTGCAAAAATAAAAATAAACGTGTATAATTTTAGTTTTTAAGTTTATATAGTTTAATTGTATATGTATAGTATTATTGTATTTTAATATGGGCCTTTGGTGCCAGATTCAAATAAAAAAATAAAGTTTAATTGAAATTTAATAAAAAATCTCTTTTCTGCTTAGAAAAACAGTGACACAGTGTAAATATAACATTGTTAGGGTGCGTCCAGATCTGACGAACAAGCACCATACGAGCATTAGGGTGCGTCCACATCTGACGAACGAGCATTACACGAGCATCTCGCAAGCGGCGCGCGCACGTCTGGCCGATGGCGTTATTGACACAGGTGCGTGTAATGCTCGTTCGGTGCGCGTTCGTCAGTTCCGGACGGACCCTTAAAGGTCTGAGTTATAGAAAATTATTAAAGAGTAGAAAATGAAACACTCTTTGAAATTATGTACATTATTTTAATTAGTACTTCAATAGTATACTTGCATGGTTACTATTATACTTAAATATTATAATGACTTGCTATGACACACAGATCGAAAAACTGTCGAATATAACGTAAAAATATATTTAATATAAGTCCTAAATCCTATCCTAATTTAGTGACCGCTGGGCAAGGGTCTGTACACAATGGGAGCCAACAGATGGACGGCGTCGTCGAGGCCGGCCCAGGAAGAGGTGGCGGGATGACTTAGTCGAATACCGCGAGGGCTGGTTCGAGGCGGCGCGGGATAAGGTAGTATGGAAGGAATTGGGGGAGGCTTTGCCCAGCAGTGGGACGGTATAGGATAAGAAAAAAAAAGTCCTTAAAACAAAGGTTTTTTTTTATAATATTAGTAAGTCAAATTAAGATAAAAAAAAATGTTGTTTGTGTCCTTATCAATAGCCATTTATTTACTTTTCCCTCAAAGATTTTATACATAATAGAACTATCAATATTAACATTAAAAAAAATAAAAACAAAAAAGTTTCTACAATAAAAACAGTTTGAATAAAATAATAATAATATTCCGGGACAACTCACACACGGTTATCTGATCCCAAGCTAAGCAGAGCTTGTGTTATGGTAACCAGACAACTGATAAACATACTTATATATTTCTAAAATTAAATAAAAACATATTATAGATAAATTACACCCAAACACAGTACAAATGATCATACTCATCACACAAGGATTTGCCCTGGGTGGGAATCGAACCCACGACCTCCGGTATAGCAGTCCGGGTCACTAACCACTAGACCAACAGGCCCGTTAAATACACAGATAATTTAAGTTAAACCAATGGTTAAAATTAAAAATGTTAACCTACTCACTGGTTACATACAGAAATAATATTAATCTTGATCATATGTTATACATACTTATAAATGTGAAAACAAATCAACATATACAAAATGTCACCGAAAGGGTATATCTATCCAAAAGGGGTGAAGAGTACATCTGGTATAGAGTCAGTTTACAAAGTTTCTGATCAAAATGAGTTATGATTCTTAGCGTAAAATAATTGGGAACAGGGCAGAGATCTTGTAGTTCAATTATTTAATTAAATCATTTTGAGCTGAAACTTTGGAAACCGACTCTATACCAGATGTACTCTTCAGGGGTGAAGAGTTCATCTGGTAAAGTAAATAATTGATGTATTGATGATTAAATAATTGATCTACAATACCTCATCATGATCTCCCTGCCCTGTTCCCAATTATTTTACGCTAAGAATCATAACTCATTTTGATTAGAAATTTTGTAAACTGACTCTATACCAGATGTACTCTTCACCCCTTTTGGATAGATATACCCTTTCGGTGACTCCCTACATACACTTAAAGACAAATCGAGCCATCTCGTATAATGCCATCCATACATGAACTGTTCGAGTGTCTGGCACTTTATTTAATAATAATAATACACAATGTACTAAAAACCCTGAAACAGCAAATTATTTTTCTAAAACATAATTGAAAACCGGTTAATACCGAAAATTATAAACATCCTTAGTTTAATTCAAACACTTTTAACATTGATTCATAAATTAGAACGAATGAGAACAGATAGTGTTTTTTTAATTCAAATAATATACAACAGAAAAACATAATTTCACTCTGAAAATATAAAACGAAGTTAACCTATAAGCAAAAAAAGTTGATATTATTTATATCATTTTTGTCAAAGAAAGTGTGTCTATCTTAAGTTCTATGTGTTATTAAAACTATACAATAATATCTATTATATATCTATCTACTATAATATTTAGCCTTTAATTTAAGGGCTAAAAATATATTTTTTTATAATATATTATTTTCATATTACAATCTTATACAGGGTGTATCAAAATCGCGTGGTCATATTTTACATACCGCTTGTGCCAAACACAATGAATGTACTTCTAACTTACTAATAAAATATTGTGAGGAAACCTGGATTCCAAAATTGGGATCTGAAATCGCCCGCAAGCAAGCGTGGTGATCAATGCTCGTGCCTTCTCTATATGGGAAGAGGCCTGTGTGGCAGTGGGACGTTTATAAGCTGGTATTATTATTATTAAAAAACACAAAAGCCAAAGAAACAAACAACTTTCTTCAAAACAGTATAGACTTTACGCAAAAAGTTAAATTAGATCTCCCATGCAACATTTTAACATTTGATGAATTTGCTTTGCAGCGATTACCAATTTTAATCAACTGATTTGTACGTTATTTTTTTATGCGATTAAACTAAGATTTCCTGAAAAAAAAAACAATTATTTCTATAAGCAGAACCAGTATTTCAAATATAACCACACATTTCAGTAACACCCTGTATATATTTAACTGGGTACATTTGTCTACAGGGTGTTAAGAAAACCCTGTCCGATCCGTGAAGGTGTTGTTAGATATCGATATCTGATTACAAAAATGTGAATTAAAAATTAAAAAAAAATATATTTCTTAAAAGTCGAGAGAGAGTGTCGGCGTTGTCACAGATGATACCTAATTACCAAACAAAAGGCCCCCAAAAATACCGACGCAATTGGTGCTGTAGTTTTTGTTTTAATCTTAAATTTAGAAAATTTTGGGGCTAAAAATGGTAATTAATAAATCCATTATTATTGTTACTATCATGTATTTTTCAAATTTGATATTTAATTTGGGCATGTGATTGTGAACCTTATATCACCCTTTCGGGTCGGACAGGGTTTTCTTAACACCTTGTATATTTATGACTAACTTTAAAAAACTAGACAAATTAAGGTAAGGCATTATATAGGAATGTACTTCTAAGTTACTAATAATTAACAGAAATGAAATAAAAAAAAAATAACTGAACTAGTTAGGTCCCGCGGTTTTACTCGCGTAGCTCCATTTTTTATGAATTTCTAAGGCTCTAAAGAACATATATGTTAATCCAGGTTCTAAACTAAGTATTAATGTGCTAAATTTCGTCGAAATCTGTTATGTTATTTTTGCGTAAAGAGTAACAAACAACTTAGACTAATACATAAAGTATTTTTTTTTAACGGGCGCAGGAAATCCATAGCTTGCATTTAAATAACAACATACATATTACGGTCACTTAAGGGTGCGTCCACATCTGATGAACGAGCATTACACGAGCTGCTCGCGAGCCGCTCGTGTGCCGTTAGCATGCCGTGAACGCACTAGTGTCAATTACGCCGTCTGACAGACGTGCGCGCGCCGATTGCGGCATGCTCGCGAACGGCTCGCGAGCTGCTCGTTCGTCAGATGTGGACGCTCCCTAATAATAACAGGTTCAGTAAATGACTTTAATTCACATTCAATAAGTATACTGAACGAAAACAGGATCAATTAACAAGAATGATGACTAACTGATGATGACTAATTTTAATTTTTTTGTCCATCTTTAGATAATATAAAAAAATTAGACACGTATTTTTTCGTTTGTCCCGCAAAAAAAAAATGAAGATACAGTGAGTACAAATCTTGCATGACGTCACGTCTTAGCAAAAATTGTACCAACCCGTGACATCACAAGCCCCCACTCCTGAACTTTAAAGCGGTTTATCTTTGTATTTTGTAATTGATTTGATAAAAGAAAAAATACGTGTCTATTATATTTTGATAATCTAAATGGTGGACTTAATTGATTTTGATTTTTCATACCTATTCATCTACCCTATTGAATAGAACAAGGCTCTTATAGTAACATGGTATTAAACTCTATGGTCCAGCAGCTGAGAGAATGCGTTCCCGACAGGTCGTTGACAACTGGAAGATATAACTTTAATATGACGAAGAATTTACTAAACATAAATTACCATCACTTATTTGTCCTACAAACGAATAATATCATTCAAAACAAAACTATATCATTATGCCAGATTAAAAAATAAATAAATGCGGACAACATCACATACATTGCTCTGAACCCAAAGTAACCAGCTGTTAAGCACTTGTGTTATGGAATTCAGAAACAACGAAGGTACCACAAACACCCAGACCCGAGACAATGTAGAAAAGTGAGTTTCTACATTGACCCGACCGGTGATCGAACCCGGGACCTTTAGAGCTAGCGACACCTTGAAAACCGGTGCGTACGCCACTCGACCACGGAGGTCGTCGAATTACAATGAATAACATAACACGGTTTTATTTCCCCATACAAATCAAGACCAACTGACATGTGTCAGAAACGCATTCTCTCAGCGACCGGATTATAAACAGTGTAAAATTACTCAATTTTATAACTGGGATTTAGAATATATGTTTTAATTTGCGCCAAGTAGATAAATAAAAAATATTAGACACGTAATTTACGGAACCAATCAGGATACTCAGGATTGATTTGAAATATTTAATGACGTCACGATTTTGTACATTTTTTGCGAGTCTGACGTCATTCTGCCCTTTCGCTGTCTCGTTAGTCTGTCTCTTAGTTTTTATTTATTTTAAGCGCAAAAATTACCTGTATAACATATTTTTATAATCTAATTTAGTCTAAATAGATTATTACTTTTCATACAGTCAACAAGCCTATAACCATAATAAAAATATCCTGGGACAACTCACACACGGCCATCTGATCCCGAACTAGGTAACCTGTACTATGGTAACCAGACAACTGATAAACTTACTTATATATTTCTAAATACATACATATTATCATATATAAATTAGACCCAAAACAAATGATCATGCTCATCACACAAATATTTGTCCTGGGTGGGAATGACCACGACCTCCGGTATAGCAGTCAGGGTCACTAACCACTAGACCAACAGGCCCGTCGAGTATAGTAAAAGCTAAGCCTCGTTTGGGATCAGGGCCTCGATTCAGCTCAGCTTATTTAAGAGTTGCTTGAATTGACCGAATGAACGATCATTCTCATCGAGAGTTCAATGAGATTTTATTGTAGGCTTATCTGAATACGAACATTAGGCACAATGACAAGTACACTTACCGACCACTGATATGTATTTAAAATAGCGGAATTAATTACAAAACTAGTGTACTACGTACAGCCAAAAATATTCTTACGCTCGGCACAATGGGCTATTAGCGACACGCGCACTCAGGCCCAGATGGACGAAACAGTTGCCCCAAGATATTATACATTTTTAATATACTACCTAAAACTCTATAGGTACTTCCTGGATTACTAGTTTATAACCTAAATTCTGTAACGGAGCTAAACTATCAAACTCGGTCAATTCTACAACTGGGGCCGGTATTTCGAAGTCCACATTATAATCTTCATTTTCACCAATATTTAAATCATCGAAGCCATTTTGTGAGAGTTCGTGTAGATTTTCAAAATGTATTTCAGGTCTAGCATCCTCGAATGGCATTTCAGGATGTTTTAGTCGTATACATTTATGAGTTTTTAGTAAAGATGGCCAAACGAATGTTTCTTCACAAACCTTACATTGTAAGTTTTCATAGTTCGAGTGCTGGGTCTCGATGTGACGGTTCAGGCAGTAATTTGAGGAGTAGTATTTGCCGCAGTTCTGTAAAAGAAGGGTTTTTGTTTTTAATCTATATCTCAAGTATTAAAAGAAAAGATTTTTCCCTTCACTGCATATAAGTTGGACAAATGGCAAAAGATAATACGAGAAAAGATAACATGGAAAAGTGAGATATATGTATTTAATAGGTACAAAAAACAATGTGGCTTTTTCTACGCGATTTGCGGCACCAATCGAAAAATTATTTTTGTCATCGATTTTGATTTGATTTTTTGATATTCATAAAAAAGTTTTTTTTTTTTTAAGTTTTTTGTCATTTAATACTTTTCATTATGGGCCGTAGAGTTAGAGGGTCATGGCACAGAGCAAAGTAATAAGTAGGGAAGGTCATGAATTTGACGTTTAACGTTCCGTTGACCGTGGAGGTGTGTTTCATTCAATTTTATCATATTATGTCTATGGGAGGGGGGGGGGGGGGGGCACGAACCGAATCGTTGGCCCATAATAGAAAGTTTTGCCATTGTATCGATAAAAAATGTAGGTATATAAGTAAATACTACGCATACGTTAATATGTTTAATTGTTTTTTTTTGTAGAGATTTTTGCAGTTAGCCTGAGGGCAAGCTTTGACGGCTTCACCGGACTTTTGGCGAGGACCTTAAGGCCTCCAGCCAGAGCAATAGGAAAAACTAACTACGTCAGCAACGTCCACTAAGGGCACACCCTGCGGGGTTGGGACCTCGACTTAGTGCGCTGCTAACAATCTTAATAAGGCAAAACAGCAAGGGATGGCTGGATCTAAGTTTTAATTATTTAGGGACATATTTTTATTGCTACTTTGGCCGGCTCGGGCCAGCTTGGTCTAGGGACGGGGGGATAACATTTACGTTACTATTATTTATAATACGCGACGGGCCTCGCTGGCGAGGGCGAAATATACGGCGGTTGTGTTTTGTATTGCTACTGCTAGCTAAATCGAATGCTTCTTATGTTTAATTGTGCGCCTCTTTGTACCCACAGTAAAAACTGTGAAAACATTATTGTGGGGCATTGTTTAGTATAACTGTGAAATAATTAATCTATCTATCTATTAAACCCGTGTTGTCTCACTGCTGGGCAACGGCCTCCCTCTCCCTTCTCCACACACTTCTGTCTTGAGCTAGGATGTGCCAGTCTAATCAGTAGGAGTCTAGTTGGTCTCTCCACCGTCTTTTCTTCTTCTAAATAGTTAATTTTAATAATTAATTAATAATGTTAATACTAACCACACATTGATGCCTTGATATAATAGTTTTCTTACTCTTCGGATTAACTATGGGCTTCTTAATCTCACCGCTTTCCCCAATTAATGCCACTAGATCAATTTCTTCTGGTGGTGCAACTTTAACCTTCTTCTTCTTCACTGGTACTACAGGTACCTTCACTCTTTCTAGAATTAAACTGGGTTGCATATAATCCGGTATCGGTTCTCCGTACTTAAACGTTGTTTTCTTAACTATTCGTTCCTGAGAATTATCACTTGTTTTAAGATAATGTGACCATTTGTGTTGCAGCATATCGGTTTCCGTTTCAAACTTTTTAAGACATTGGTCGCAGAAGTAATGATCTTTGTATCCTGTCATTGCTTTATTTGATAAGTCTGGAAGAGATTGTACGTGTTTTTCTAAAGCGTTACGTTCAACGTTGCTTTCATCACAAAAGTTACATAAATACACTTTCTTGTTACCTAATTTCCGCTTTTCAAATAATGTAGTTGGTCTTTTATTTGAATGTAAGAAAGCAAAATGATGGGAAACGGCACACTTTGTTTCAAATTGATCTTTACAGACATCACAGACGTAGCATGTAGTGATATGTTCGTAGCTATGGTCTTTTAAGTCCATAAACTTAAAGTACTCTTCGTTACATGTCCTGCATCTATGCCTTTTTAACACTCTACACACATTCCGCCTATGATCATTATATTCCACTCTGTTACGAAGTAAAAGACCGCAAACATCACAATGTAATTTTACATGAACTTTAAAGAATAAGCGGTCAACAAAACTCTTGTTACAATAATTACAGATATAACATTTACGCTTTTTATGTAGTTGTTTCATATGCATTTTAAGAAATTTATAATCAACAAATATCTTCGGACATTTCCTACATTTATGGTATTCCTTTACCTCATGGATAATAACATGGTCAGAGAAAGAGACTCGCTTTTGTGGCTTACAATGAGGTATAATCACAATATGTTTTTTTTCTTGATGTCTGCGTAGTTTTTTCTCATTCAAATACAATTTTCCACAAGTTTTACACTTCACACTGGTCATTGTATCTATTTCGGCGTCTGATGATGAAGTGGATATACTCCTACGTACCTTATTAGTTAAATTTCCTTTAAATATCTCTGGGTCGTCTTTCGCAAGTTTGACTACACATTGAGATGTCAACTTGCTAATATGCGGATTTAGTTTTTTAATGCCATTAATACGACAGGATGCTAGAATAGAAGGTTTTAAGTAGGGAGTTATGTCGTATCGAGCGACGCGGACAACGGGCACTCTCTCAAATCCAAGAAAGGCTTCTTCAGGCGGGATATTTTTCCAGTCTTCGAAAGATGTATCGTTAACACTTTCGTCCAATTCACTCGTAGAACACTCAGTTTCTTTTGCAACTCCATCGCTTGAGGACATTAGAGTTAATAATTAACGCGGGAAAATAAAATGAAAAGAAAAAACTAAAAGTATTGCTAAAATTGTCAACAACGCTACATGTCATGCTAGCTAGTCGAGCTGTTTTCCAGAGATGACCAACCAATCGCCATAATTTTTTACTATTTTTTAGGGTCGGAAACCGATTTTTGGCGGCAATTGTTCGCTGAATCTAATTAAATATTTACTGTGCACCTCGATACTTTTATTTATGTATGACCATAAATTTAATTGTAAATAGGTTAATTATTTATTCGTTGTGTAAAATTTCTTTATTAACCTGGTTATTGGTAAAGATATAAAAACTTTGAGGACAAAAGATAAACCGGAATTACCGAAAAATATATTTATGCTGTGGTAGGTGCGTTCAAACACTCGAAACAAAAATTACTTCTGACATTTCTCATCACAAATAAATATTTCTTTGTTCCTAGCATAGTTTCAGCTTCTAATTATAATTGTGAACATATGATTATAAATTTATTACGCCTTTATTTGTAACCTTATCATAATAGTTGAGAAGATATTAAAAATATATGTTTTATAACTATATGCTTCGGAACGCACCTGTACAATGCTTCTAGTAGATCTATTTTATTTGATAAAAAGCCGTGGCCTATTATAACCTTTACTAAAACCAAGTTACAGACTATTATGGCGTACATTAAATTATCACAATTACGTAACATGTGTCACACTGTTTATCTAATTTGATTTTTCTTATCTGGTACATAGGTACCTACATCAGTCAACAGAGCACGCATAATAATCAATTCGCGTGATTTTACGTAAACAAATTATTTATAAACGACGACTGTGAGCGTTCACTGGACGAAATGTTCCCGCCGACTCGCATACGAAGCTGTCTTCCTGTTATAAATCCTATGTTTAAACAGAGATTGCGCCCTCATAGACCATTTAGGCAAACGGCTACGCTTCACAATAATAGTCAAACAAAGATCACACAGTTACAGAAAACTAAATGGATGAATTTTCGGTCTATAATAACTAGATGGGTGCCTTTAGGCAGTGCGATATACGTTGGATGGTGTTACATTCGTGCAAGCATTAACTATGAAGTGTCAAAAATCGAAATACTCTTCTATGAGATGTTTCCATTCCGTGTTACGAGTAGAATTTGGGGAAAAATCGCTGCTTGTGAGATACCTACTTCTTTACGCGGCTTCGTGTATGGTACGTACATTAAAATGTTTAATGTTAACCTAAATGATGCTGCTGTGACTGATTTAAATTATTATAAAAGTCTGTCTGCGTTTTTCACGAGACCTCTTAAAGAAGGGGCGAGGTATATATCGCAGTCTCCTTGTGTGTCGCCGTGTGATGGCGTCGTTTTAAACTGTGGGCCAGCAGATACAGACAAGATAGAACAAGTTAAAGGTGTAACATACAGTCTGGAAGAGTTTCTGGGAAAGAATAACTGGACAAACAAAAAAGATGACGATTACTACAACTCTTTATTAACAAACAAGGAGAATATACTTCACCAATGCATTATATATCTGGCTCCCGGAGACTATCACCGGTTCCATTCACCGTGTGATTGGACGGCAACATTCCGAAGACACTTCTGTGGGAAACTTTTATCCGTGAACCCTTGGCTGGCACGATTAATACCTGGCTTGTTCACAATCAACGAACGAGCTGTGTACGTTGGGGAGTGGAAACATGGTTTCTTCAGCATGACCGCCGTAGGAGCAACAAACGTTGGGTCAATTGAGATTTATAACGATCCTGAATTACGAACAAATACTAAAGGAAAGCGAACAAGAATCAACGAGGTCAACTTAGGTCAAGTTCAGTTAAAGAAAGGGGAGTTATTCGGTCAATTTAATATGGGAAGCACAATCATCCTATTATTCGAGGCTCCAAAAGACTTTAAGTTTGACATGGCATCGGGAGACAAAGTCCTCGTGGGGCAAGCGTTATCGTTAGCGGCAAAGGAACAATCACGGTGACTGGTTTTTAATGATTTGGTTTATATAGCCCAAATGGTGATGATTATCTATATAATGTCTGCGTTGCTATGAACATGTGTTTAACCTTCTAACCAACTTATTATAGTTTAGTAATACGTCTTCCAACTTAAAAGTTGTTACTATTATTATTTTGAGTCTGAACTGCACCACTGCAGGGCAAAGGCTGCAACTCCAAAGTCCGTTCCTTTTTTTCTTCTTAGCCTATAATGTCCGTCTGCTGGGCAAAGGACTCAAAAGTTACCTGTATTAATTTCCTGTTTTAAAGAAATGGACTGATATCCTTCCTCGGTACAAGATGTCCTATTACAGATTAATTTTTTTAACTTTAGCAGTCATTATGTGGCAAAATACTGCCCATTTAGTATTAAATAACCTAAATAATGTTGGAGTGCCTAAAATAGATAGGACATAGATAGATTTAAATAAAGTTGTTTTATTTATGTCTAAAATATAGTATTTTTACATATATTACTAAGTCAAATATCACCTACTTAGTTTGCCAATCTATACTTCCATAATAATAATAATAATCCAGCCTTTAAACGTCCCACTGCTGGGCACAGGTCTCTTCCCATATAGAGAAGGCACGAGCATTGATCACCATGCTTGCTCTCTGCGGATTGGCGATTTCAGATCCCAATTTTGGAATCCAGGTTTCCATACTAATTAAAAAAATATTATAAATATACACAGTAACTCTGTCTATCTGCAACAAATTAACAGCTAAAATACAGAACCAATTTGGATGAAATTTTGGTATATAGGTAGCTTGAAGACTAAGAGAGGACTATTATTAATATAATTTTTGCAATAACTGACATCTATGCAGGCAAGGTCAGTGGAAAAAGCTAGTTAAACATAAAATAAACTTAAATGTAATTTACATACAGTTTGTCTACTTCCTTTTCACAGTAAAACAATGAAAATGTTACAATGTGACTCAGTGAGATGATTTCAATACATAGTATTTACATTACAATTATATGCTCTTGGCTTACTTACATAAATACATATAATCACGCCTCTTTCCCTTGTGTAGGGGTAGGCAGAGACCACTTCTTTCCACTTGCTACTATCCTTACACACTTGTTTCGCTTCGACCACTTTTATTATTCCTGATGAAAGATATGATGTGCCCCGCGGTTTCACCCGCGTGAGTGCCTAGTCCCTGTTCCCAATATATAGTTTATAGTTATCCTGTTTTTCAGGGTGTAAATGAATCCAACAAATCAAAGATCATGAAAATTGGTCCATCCGTTCTTGAGTTATGATGGTGTAACTAACCCGACTTTTTTATGTTTAGATTATATTAATCAACTAGCTGTGCCCGCGACTTCGTTCGCGTGGATGACGAAGCTTATCAATGAGTTTTTAACCGCAAAATTAAGTTTGTTTTTTATTGTTTATACTTTTCCGGGATAAAAAAACTACCCAGTCTGGTGCCCAGGATAATAAAGAATAATTATACCAAGTTTCATCGTATTCGAACCGGTAGTTTTTGTATGATACCTGAACAAACAGACAGACAAAACATTATTTTTTCACACTTTTGGGTTCGGTGATGGTTGCCATTTATTTTTTTGATATTTTCAATGTACAGAATTTTCACTTCTACAGATTTATTATAAGTATAGATAATAAAAGGCCGCATTAACTAAAGTATTTAAAGTCAATTAACTCTGACTTACCTTATAATATTATTATAAGTTCTAATCATACTGATTTGCCGAGATTTATATAACTTAGATTCACTTAACGAAACACTAGAGACCCTAGTGGATTTTTGATTCGCGGTAGCTTCTACTTAGCAACTCGTTTTTGTTGTTAATATTAATATCGAATATTTCGACGACCTCCGTGGTCGAGTGGCGTACGCACCGGTTTCAAGGTGTCGCTAGCTCTGAGGTCCCGGGTTCGATCCCCGGACGGGTCAATGTAGTAACTCACTTTTCTACATTGTCTCGGGTCTGGGTGTTTGTGGTACCTTCGTTGTTTCTGAATTACATAACACAAGTGCTTAATAGCTACTTACTTTGAGTTCGGAGCAATGTATGTGATGTTGTCCGCATTTATTATTTATTATTATTTAATCTCGTCCCTTTTCCCTTTAGGTATTAACTACATTTTAAATAGCATTACATACAAAACTCATTAATTTGTATAATACTATTTAAAATGTATGTGTTCGCTTCTCCCATTTTCGTAATTCTCTTTAACCAAGGAAGATGGTTTAGAGGCTTTCTAAATTCATCTTCTAAAATATTTAATTCATTATTAGTAGTTTTTATTACCCAATTACCCCTTTTTAGAACTTTAATGCGGCTAAAATCAATTCATCAATCAATTTAGCTTATATCGGCCCATTTGTAAAAAATAGTGAAAACATAATATTATATATTCACCCAAGATCAGATGCGTTATACAAAAACTAAGCTATACTAATTTGTTTTTTTTTTATTTAATCCTTTTCAAATATTTTCAAATTAATATTATTGTATACGTATACTGTAGGCAATTAACATCTATCCTCGCAAAAACACTCCTACAATATTTTACGCTCATTGTAATTTTCGCGAACCAATTGGTCGTGTGACAAAAACGGTCAAGGTTAGAAGGTCAAATATATTAACCCTTATTGTAGTTACATTCCAAACGTTTAAATTCTCTATAATTGATATCCCATATAATAACACCAGCCTGTAACTGTCCCACTGCAGGCCTCTCATACAGAGAACGAGCATTGATCACTCTTGTGAGCCCCACGGTGGGCGCCATTACCGAAGCTGTTAATAACACCAGCCTGTAACTGTCACACTGCAGGCCTCTCATACAGAGAACGAGCATTGATCACTCTTGTGAGCCCCACGGTGGGCGCCATTACCGAAGCTGTTAATAACACCAGCCTGTAACTGTCACACTGCAGGCCTCTCATACAGAGAACGAGCATTGATCACTCTTGTAAGCCCCACGGTGGGTGCCATTACTGAAGCTGTTAATAACACCGGCCTTTAACTGTCCCACTGCAGGCCTGTCATACAGAGAACGAGTATTGATCACATTTGTGAGCTCCACGGTGGGTGCCATTACTGAAGCTGTTAATAACATCAGCCTGTACATGTCTCTTAAATTTATATTTCTGGGCAAAAGTCTCTATAATAATTTAAAACTACAGTAGGATATTAGGCCAATTTACATCTAAGCTATATCACTCCAATATTTACCCTATCAAAACAGTTCCTAAATAAAATACCGGTTTTCAGTATAATAACTTTACATTGAGCTAGTTACTGACATAAAAACTTCCAATTTTATATTTAAGTCATTTCAAAAAAGTATGTCAACCAACGTAAATCAAACCAGGATCTTATATTCTTAATAATATAATACCAGCCTGTAAACGTCCCACTGCTGGGCACAGGCCTCTTCCCATATAGAGAAGGCACGAGCATTGATCACCACGCTTGCTTACTAGCGAGCTTTTTAAGACCAATTCGGAAACCAGGTTTCTGCACGATGTTTTCCTTCACCGATTGTCAGTGTCTGGGTTCGAACTTGCAACCATGTGTATACGAATCCTATCATTGTACTGCTAGGCCACTATTACATAATGTACAGTACGGCCGCTGAGAGAATGCGTTCCTGACAGGTGGTGGTCAACAGGAAGATGTAACTTTGATGTGGCGAAGAATTTATTAAAACAAATGACTAACACTTCTTTGTTCTTTTAACTAATAATATCATTCAAAACTATATCATTATGACAGGTATTTATTGATGAAATTAAACTTAAAATATTTACAAAAATAAAAAACTAAGCCTACACAAGAAATAAGAAGAATTATAAACTAAATAAAACTAAGAACTAAAGCAAGGCATCAAAAAATTCATCCACATCGCTGTCGACTGGGAGTGTGCCCAAAAGGCTGGCAGCATTGCCACGTTGTATGGCAATGCTTATTCGCTGACCTAGGTAGAAGCCAGCCTTTGGGTCACGCGAAGTGTCAACCAGGCGTTTGGATAAATCTTATGCCAGGTTAGAATGAATCATGTAACACGGTTTTTTTCCCCATACAAATCAAGACCAACTGACATGTGTCAGGAACACATTCTCTCAGCGGCCGGATTATAGTAAAATAAATAAGTACACGATGTCACCTCTTCCTTTTTTATAATTTAATAGAAAAATATACAATTTATTTTGTTGGTTAGAAGTTTAAATTAATCTAGGCTTTTAAATCGGAAATGCAATGTATATTATTTGAGTATAACTGTAGAGCTTATTTGTATAAAATGTTGTTTCATAAGGCTATGTGAAGCTATTTGTTAATCAGTGGAAACAATTAAAAAAAATATTTTAGCAATATTTCTGTCAATTTGAGAATCGAGTTTGAAATCGATATGGTATACCTACCTTAGAGGTGGTTCCAAAATCGATTAAATAGTTTGGTTTATAAAACAAAATATTAGTAACTAGCTGTGCCTGCAACTTCGTTCGCGTGGATGACGAAGCTTATCAATGAGTCTTTAACCATTAAGGTTGCACACGTGACTGAAGCTTAAAAAATTGAGTAACTTCTCCCGTTTTCCCAACATTTCCCTTCACTGCTCTGCTCCTATTGATTGTAGCGTTATGAAAAGTATACTATAACGTCTATAACCTGCCCAGGAGTATGAAGAATAATTCTACCAAGTTTCGTTAAAATCCGTCGAGTAGTTTTTGTTTCTATAAGGAACATACAGACAGACAAAAAATTTACTGATTGCATTTTTGGCATCAGTATCGATCACTAATCACCCCCTGATAGTTATTTTGAAAATATATTTTTTGTACAGAATTGACCTCTCTACAGATTTATTATAAGTATAGATAATATCTGGCACGTTCAAACGAAATTGCGTATTTAGTACTCTTCTGTAAAAATATTTATTTTTAAATTTTCATGATCAATTGTTACCACTGATTTGCGAAAAACGTTGTTTTAATTGACGCTTGATAATATCAAGGTTAACTAAATGATGCCCGAAATTAATAATAAACCCTTTTTGTATGTGTTTGATAGAATTCGTATATTGTTGTTTTAAAAACTGGTCTGTGTAGTTTTACCCATTTCACTCGGTTTTTAAAGGCCGTTTCGTGATGTTAAATAGCCTATTACTGTGCTCAATAATTGGGCTATAAAACAAAAATAATGTTTGAAATAAAGCTAGTAGTTTCAGAGATAAGGGGGTTCAAACATACTCACTTTTGAGGTATATTATTTTATTGTGTTACATTTTTCTATGGAAGGGTTTTTATTAATTTCGTGGCTATATAACACCAAATCTAACATCACATGACAAATTCTAGACTAGTCAATTTAGTCCAATTGTGATTAATGTGAACAAAGTCGAAATTTCAAGATGGCGTCAATATTGACAGTTCCTTAGTTTTGTGTCTTTTGTCGGTGTTTGTTTGAAAGAGATAGATGTAGTGCGATCGATGTTTTGGTGTATTTGCTATGTGACCGTTGACAATTAGTATATTGCAGAGGGTTTATTAGCTATAGTGGACAACTTAAGCGAAGTTAACGGAATAAAGGAGAACAGGCAGAAATGTATGAAGGCCTGCCTAGGATAACCAATAACTATCGTATCGTTGGGAAGGATTTTTTAAGTACTGAAACTTTTTTTATGGCTTGCAGGACCAAATCTTCTGCCTAGCCTTTTCCCAACTATGTTGGGGTCGACTACCAGTCTTACCGAATTCAGCTGAATACCGTATGTTACATGGAGCGACTGTACCAAATCTCTGTGTAAAAAAAGTTATCATCATCATCATATCAGCCCGGAATCACCCACTGCTGGGTATAGACCTCCCCTTTTTTCTGCCATTGTTCTCTGTCTTGCGTTCCTCATCCAGGTGGTTCCCATTACCTTGGCTATGTCGTCAACCCAACGTGCTCTCGGTCGTCCCTGATTTCTTCGCCCTGTCCTTGGCCACCATTCTGTCAGAATTCTACTCCAGTCATCAACTGTCAGTACGTCTAGCTAGGTGTCCTGCCCAACTCCATTTGAGTCGTATCGCCCAGTCCCGACGTCGAACACTTAGGTCCGACGGCGGATTTCAGTGTTACGAACTCGGCCTAACAGATTGATGCCGAGCAAGGCTCGCTCCATGGCCCTTTGTGCTACTCGTATTCGGTGCACAGCAAAAAAAGTTATGGGACATTATAATCAGGCTTCCAATATATAGCACGTTGTTATTGGTCTTTAATACCCGTCCTCTAGTGTTTGCTATCGTCTGTGACCAACGATTTAATAGAACTAGTGACTATACGAAATTTGCGTTTTCATAGTTTATTGTTGTCCAGTGACTATCGCATGAGTTGTCAACCGTTATAGCCAGTAAACCCGTAGATCTCGCATGTAACGACAATTTTTATATAACTATCTGAGTTTCTGGCTACCGTACATCAGTGATAATACATTACCAACTTTATGTCCAACAACTAAGGTTGATTTTTGTATTGCTGTTGTGCGTTAATTATGTAAATGACTACCCTCGCTTTTGATACAAAATGACGGTACTTTACAATTTTACACAAAGTACCTTTCACTATACATTTTGTATAGAATTTTGTACATATACTCGAACCTTATATTTATTCTAAAAAGGGTAAAATCTTTAAAAAGGGTAAAGTCGTTTAAAGAGATAGTTATTAAAATACTGTCGTATTTTTTCTGTAGTAATTTAAGTTGATTTGTATAGATTTACTATAGATACGAACAAATAATTTGTTATAATTATATATTAATTATAAACATCGGCGATGTCGATTAAAAATATTGGAGAGCGATTTTTGCGAAAAATTTTAGTAGTATTTGTAAGATGTTTTATGGAATAATGTTAGGCTGCGCATATTAAATAAGTTAGCTGCTTAACTGCTGGGCCGTATATGAGCACTTCCAATGTTTGATAGCTTAAAGTCACGCCCTATACTATTTATTTTGGAGTCTTAAAACTTCGAGACACAAGTTTTGAGTCGGCTGGCCGCATACATTGATTAATAAAATAACAGAAATTAACTAAGGCCGAAAGTACATGAACTGCAGTGAGTCTGTGATCACCGCCACTGACTACGCGCGTTGTCTCCCTCGCGCGTCACATGCGCCTCCTGCTCGCTTTTTGTTTTGTCGACCGCTCGAAGCAGTCGAACTGATTCAAGCACTCCTTATGTGAAGCCATAGAAGTCTATAGTTCACTATGCTGTTGCAGCTATATTTGGTACCGACTGCTACAAGCAGACCTTATGCGCGCGCTAATAGACGATTCGTCAACTGGTTTAAGAAGCTATGCACTTGCGTTATTGAATGCTAAGTTATAGCAAAAAGCATTGCAGAGCTTTAAGTTCGCAATGTGCTACATGTTGAGTTACCGCAGAAATTAGCCTGTTTATACACGAGGCGACGCAAGTCTCCGATGCCCGAAGACTTAGTCGACGCGTGTATGTACGAACCTCTAAGAGTTTGTATGGCAGTAGTCGCTTGGATACTAAAATCGTCGGGTGCTCAAGAATGCGTCGCCCCGTGTACGCACGGGCTTATACGCAAAATAAAAACTTATCTGTCACTGAAATTGTTCATTAAAAGCTCTAAGCAAAAATTTGTACTTTTTTAAGCGTTAAATATAACTAAATCTAAGTACCTACTGCCGTGAAATTGTCAAATGAAAATGGCCTTGGCAAAACAAACTTTATATAAATCTTTGAAATTGCTAATGTAATAAAGAAATTAATAGTGATCTTACTTTAAGTATCGCCACTCAAAAATGATCTCTGCTTAAAATCTTCTCCAAGAAGTAAAAAATAAATTTACACTTCTGTAAAGATGCACTAACATGAGCAATTTTTAAGCAATACTTAATTATTTATCAGTAATTGTTTTGCCAATATAACTTGTAATTGCTCGATTTGATTTTTCTGTATATACATACATACATACCATCACGCCTGTATCCCCTAAGGGTTAGGCAGAGGTGTACCAATGTACACCCACAGTTCGCCGGTATGTTTAGGTCCCATGTAATAGGGTGCGAACCTATTGCCACTAACCGGGCACAAATCCAAACTCCGGCCTGCTACTGAGAATTTCATAGAAAAACTCAATAACACCTTGGTCGACTTGGGAATCGAACCCAAGACCTCTAGCGTAGCAGTCGCGCTTAGCACCACTAGGCAAACGAGGCAGTTTCTGTATATACATTCAGTTATTCAGAATCAATACGATCTAATGTGTTTTATTGAGTACCTACTATTGCTTTCATAAAATTTTTGAAATAAGTATTTTAACCCTTTCCCTGTCCCGTGAGTCACATATGAACATTTCCATTGTTTAACTATTATGTCTACTGGCGGGACAGTTAACCTGTTAAATAGCTCGAGTTAGTGCATCTTGACACTACATAATATTTGTCTTTTTTTTTCTTGTATTATAATCAAAATTTTCCCCAAACTATGTTGGGGTCGGCTTCCAGTCTCACCGACAGCTGAATACCGTATGTTACAGAGCGACTGTCTATCTGACCTCCACAACTTTCTAAGTATTATAATACGCTGTGATCAAGTATTTGCGGTAACTCAACTGTTATTGGCTGTATATGTATAAATATATTTAATGTGTTTGTGATCAAAATATATGGATGTTCACCCAAAATAGTGTATTTAATTTAATAAAAAAGTAAAATATATTTCTTGGTTTTATTTAAGACTAGCTGTGCCGGCGACCTGCGACTTCGTTCGCGTGGATGACGAAACTTATCAATGAGTTTTTAACCGCAAAATTAAGTTTGTTTTTTATCTACACTAATATTATAAAGAGGAAAGATTTGATTGTTTGTTTGTTTGTTTGTTTGAAATGAATAGGCTCCGAAACTACTTGACCGATTTGAAAAATTCTTTCACTGTTGGGAAGCTACACTATCTCCGGTGAACATAGGCTATATAAAATTTTCAAAAAAGTTAGGGATCCATACTAAAACCTCAATAATGTAAACCAAGGTGTGAAAAAATTACCAAAAAACTTTCTTGCATCGCGTGCGCTGCGAAAACTATTGATTATAGAACAAAATAATGTACTACGTCTTTGTAGAACATATAATTATCTACAAAAAGTGTCGCGACAGCATATGTCTAACTATTACAGTTAGGTCACAATAAGAGATATTTTATTAAAAAAAATATTATTGAAAGGACGCCGCTAGAAAAGGCTCTTTATTTGTTACTTGGTATTGATCCTTATCAAAATAAATTACTTCATAGTCAAGACTGCTTCAATACCTTTATGTAACTTTTTGAATTATTCACTTTGGACATTCCCTTCGAAAGATATCACGAGTTTAAAATATAAGAATTAGAAAAAAGTCGCGTGATTGTCGCTCACTCTGCTCTGCTAACTATGCGATTTAAGCATTACTGAGGTACGGGAGTGTCTATACTAATATTATAAAGAGCGTTATAGTAGTAATAACACAGAAACCTTCAATCCTAACTTTTTAATAATGTGTTAAATACCCGTGCGAAGCCGGGACGGGCCGCTAGTTGTTTATACTTTTCCGGGATAAAAACTACCCAGTGTGGTGCCCAGGATAATAAAGAATAATTATACCAAGTTTCATCGTAATCGAACCGGTAGTATTTGCGTGATACCTGAACAAACAGACAGACAAAATTTTTTTTTACACTTTTGGTTACGGTGTCCGTCTAGTAACACCCCCGCCATTAATTTTTTTGATATTTTCAATGTACAGAATTTTCACTTCTACAGATTTATTATAAGTATAGATTCCTAACTGAATTTAATTTGCAGTTAAGTGTTGTCTCTGACCACTTTAAGCTAAGTAGTCGATGGTTTTGCCCAATATTAGTAAGATGATTTATCTGTTTCTCGTTTCCTATTAGATATAATTTTGACTAAGTTTTTCTACATAGATAATCAATAATTTATATGACTATTTATTTGTAAGTTTATATTATTTTTGAGGACCCTTGGTAAGATACTTCTGTCGTATTATTAAATCTTTCAAAAAACTATTATTTGCTACATTTTTTCAAGACATGTCTGTGGGACATAACTGCCTCGGTGGCCTAGAGGTTCTAAGCGCAACTGCTACGCTTGAGGTCTTGGGATCGATTCCTAAGTCGACCAAGGTGTTATTGGGTTTTTCTATGAAATTCTCAGTAGCAGGTCGGAGTTTGGATTTGTGCCCGGTTAGTGGCAATAGGCTCGCCCCCTTTTACATGGGAGCTAAACATACCCGCGAACTGTGGGTGTACATTGGTACACCTCTGCCTAAACCTTCGGGGATACAGGCGTGATGGTATGTAAATGTTATGTTATGTCTGTGGGAAAGTAACATCTAAACATTGCTTTTATTCATATAGAAAAACACGTGACACCTTGTATTAATATGATGGTTATTTATGCAGCAAAAAGGCATGAACCCAGTTTATTGCTATGTAAGTAAATAAAATTATATTGTTAAATGGAAGTCAAGGTGGCAAAGGTATCTTTTGACAAGGTTTTGTAGAAAGGACAATGTCAGATCTCCATAGTAACTTAGGCCCAATATTTTTTTTTTCAAAGACAATGAACATTCTCACTTTTTTTTGTGTAGTTTAATGTCAGAAGCTTTTCTGTGTTTTCCGCTTTTGCATAGAACTTCTCAAAAAGAAATTATTCAGACTTTTATAAGCCGGAAACAAAATAACTACTTATAAAAAAAAATTTTGGTGAACTTCTAGATAAGTATTTAATAACTAAACATTTTTTAAGAAGTTAGAAATGTATAAGGTACTTAAATAGGGATGATGACTAATTTTTATTTTTATGTCCATCTTTTAGATAAAAAAAAAATATTAGACACGTATTTTTTGTTTAGTCCCGTAAGACAAAGAATTACGAAGATACAGCGAGTACAATTCTTGCGTGACGTCACGTTTGAGTACAAATTGTACCTAGCCGTGACGTCACAAGCCCCCACTCCTGAACGTTACAGCGGTTTATCTTCGTATTTGGTAATATATTTGAGAAAAGAATATGTGTTTATTATATTTTGATTATCTAAATGGCGGACTAAATAAATTTTGACTTTTCGTACCTAGTCATCTACCCTAGTGTCCGCGTGAATTTATTGAGTGGGCCGAAATCTGACATTGTCCTTTCGGTGTCAAGTTCAGGAAATAACCTCAGAGCAAAGTAATGTACATGTATAGGGAATGGAAATCTTTAATGGTCCCACCACTAGGTACAGACCTCTTTTTCACACAGAGAAGAAAGTCTTTCGGATGAATTCATGAAATAACTTAGATCTGAGAATATAGATAGGTACCAACCGTTTGGTTTGGAAGAAAATACTTATTTTTAATCCGACGGCGTCTGTTGTCGAAAGGTGTACCTACACATCAGTTTTCCAGGTCCATCTTAATCCATAACACAAGTGCTTTAGCTTACTTTGGATGCAGAGCAATGTATTCGATGTACACATTAATTTATTTATAAACTTAAATATTAACCATAGTATAAATAGTACCAATAGTTACCATGCGACAATAATTTTACTTATTTGATTAACTAGCGATATAGGTCATCAGACGATAAACGGTTGATATGTTATCGTATAAATTGTAAGTTGTTCCGTCTCCGCAAATATTTTTATTACTTACCAACTGAATACTACGTAAAACACGTGACTTCCCATGTGAGTTATGAATTGTAAAAAATAGGAGCATTGATAGTAGGTAAATAGTTTTTTTTCTACTTCCGTAGGTTCGTTACATTTAAAATAATGTGATTAATAATTATTATTGTAGTGCGAGGCTAATACCTGCGAGAATTGTCTATGTGTATAATGAAAATAAAACAGGGGCCCGAGTCTGCTATTTACACTCCGTGTCAGTGTGCCCATAGTTGGCTCATAGTGGGACGATTTTACGATAATTGGCATTCTACTAACTTAGTAAATTATCATTTACCAATATCATCAATCATCAATTACCAATTATCGTAAAATCGTCCCACTATGAGCCAACTATGAGCACACTGACACGGAGTGTAAATAGCAGACTCGGGCCCCTGTAGGCCTACAGATTAGTTAATGACCTTATTTATACAGGGTGTCCGGTAAATAGTCCGACAAACTGTGGTGGCTGATACCTTAGTACAGGTCCTATCAAATGAACACAACATAATTATGTTCCCCGAAAAGTTACAGGTTTCGAGTTACAATCGATTTTCGGAAATTTTTGAATTTTCTACCTTGCATCAGACTTTTCCATTTTTCTTGCTGATTAATAGCTTTCGTAATACTTTTTGTACATCAAATTAATCTTAAATAGTTACTCTACGCTTTAGTAAGTCTCATATTTATCTAAAAGAAGAATGTATTGACAAAAAATCCATTCGCTTAACAATTTTCACTTTTCGTTTTCTTACTGCTCAACTTTGAACTGTAGTGGTGAAAAATAAATGCATGTAGGAGTTTTGTACAACAATCTTAAAAACTTGCTTGAATATTGGTGATTTTGGGAAGGTACAATACTTGCGTATTTTCTTTACAAAATTTGACAAAACAAGCTGCTGAAGTACAAATGGGCTTATTTGTTGAAATATTACTTATGTAAATCTGAGGAAAAATGAGACGTAACTTAACGCGGTTCGTCATTGTACAATGAAATTAGGTATATTTTCTTCCCACCATTAACTCTCTATGCCAGATTAAAACATTTTTTAGTGTAAAGTTACCTTTTCCTTCAGTACTTTCTTACTAGATGAATCGATTTTATAACACGTTATTTTTCATGCAACAACAATGAAATAGTTGGTTTTGGACGCCCAATCCATCTGCCCTGGTAGATCCCTCATTAGAGGAGGCTCTTGCTTCAGGCCCATACTGCACTTAGCACCCATTTTCCCAAACCATACTGTATCGTTCAACTTGCCTAGAATGTATTTACGAAGAGTGGGTCTTCTAAGAAAACGGTCAAGTTGGAGATGGACATGCTAACGAAGGGTTCGGTAACTTTGAAAAAAAAAATAACAGCATTTTTTTTTCATTTCCATATTTTCCAAATTGAAATTGTCCACAATTATTTTGTGTAACTAGTTAGTCGCTAGAAGAAAATACCTTATTTCACTAGACAATGACGATCCGCGTTATGTTACGTCTCATTTTTCCTCTGATTTACATTAGTAATATTTCAACAAATAAGCCCATTTGTACTTCAGCAGCTTGTTTTGTCAAATTTTGTAAAGAAAATACGTAAGTATTGTACCTTCCTAAAATCACCACTATTCAAGCAAGTTTTTAAGATTGATGTACAAAACTCCTACATACATTTATTTTTCACCACTACAGTTCAAAGTTGAGCAGTAAGAAAACGAAAAGTGAAAATTGTTAAGCGAATGGATTTTTTTGTAAATACATTCTTCTTTTAGATAAATATGAGACTTACTAAAGTGTAGAGTAACTATTAAAGATTAATTTGATGTACAAAAAGTATTACGAAAGCTATTAATCAGTAAGAAAAATGGAAAAGTCTGATGCAAGGTAGAAAATTCTAAAATTTCCGAAAATCGATTGTAACTCGAAACCTGTAACTTTTCGGGGAACATATGTTGTGTTCATTTGATAGGACCTGACCTAAGGTATCAGCCACCACAGTTTGTCGGACTATTTACCGGACACCCTGTATATGCATAACATTTCACAGTTTTACTATTTTTTTTTCATAATTGGCAAAGGCCTTTTTCTTACGCACAGAGGAGGAACGAGCATTGATCAATACGCCTTCACAATTTGTCAATATTGGGAAAACGAAAACACGAGAATAATTTGACAGTAGTGACAGATCGCAATTAGGATCGTTTTCATTTACAGAAAACAATAAAAAAAACATTAAATAACTTTTCATTACATAGGTAGATATGTTTTCGTGTCTCTTATCATAGTTGTAATAGTACATTTTTGCCGGTTCTAATCTATCAGCTGATATTAGCATACCGTAAACAAATACACATTTTAAAATATAGGTACCTACCTATTTGATTAGTAAGATAACTCATGATTCAGCCAATAAACACATCATGTAAGAGATAAAAAATGTCACGCGATTTGTTTAAATAAATTACTATTCTTTATGATTACCTATACATTTAATTAATGAATTCATAGGTCAAGATATATCTAATATTCTTTTTTTTTCATAAACATCTCACAAACTACCGTAGGTATACTGAAACGTTAGTTACTTGAGGACAATTAAAATGATCTTTACTTAAGGGATTTCTTATATCCGAAGTATTAAAGAGTAGAGATCGATTATGTCGATTTAAGAAAGCCAAGAAGGTTTTAGTTCCGAAACGTTAGACAATGGACCGGTATCGCCAACGTAGAAGAACTTTTTCGTCTGGCGCCGAGGGACAAGGAGAGATATGCGGAGTTGACGGCCAACCTCCAGTAGTGGAGAGGCACCGCAAGAAGAAGAAGAAAGCCAAATATAGGAAATTTGCGAGTAGGTAATAGTAGTAGTACTTAGTAGAATACTTAAATTGATAATAAGAAATCATTTAAATAACTTTAACGTCTCATAGATATAGGTAGAGGTATTTAAGGCTAAGCTAAAAATATATTTTTTTCACGAAAAAAAAAACTATTTAAAAACACATTTACCGAAACATTGTTTAGTCTAAAACAGGCATGTCAATCTAAACTTTAGTTCAAAAACAACCTGTCATTAGAAAAGTGATAAACGATAAAAATATTTCACTCTAAACGAAAAACAGGAAAGTATTTAAACTAATAACAGCCTTGATGTTATTTATGGCTGTATAAACAGTAAAATCACTAGGTAAGTACTTTACTTTAAATAAAACCTTGAAAAGATCTTTGACCGGCTGAATAAATCGTACCATAGCATTGACGTGAAAAAAGGTCTTTGAACTAATGTGACAGATTAAAGATGGCGCGGAAAATGGAACTGCCTCGTTGGCCTAGTGGCGCTAAGCGCGACTGCTACGCTAGAGGTCTTGGGTTCGATTCCCAAGTCGACCAAGGTGTTATTGGGTTTTTCTATGAAATTCTCAGTAGCAGGTCGGAGTTTGGATTTGTGCCCGGTTAGTGGCAATAGGCTCGCCCCCTATTACATGGGACCTAAACATACCGGCGAACTGTGGGTGTACATTGGTACACCTCTGCCTAACCCTTCGGGGATACAGGCGTGATGGTATGTTATGTTATGTATGTTATGGAAAATGGAGCGAAAATGAAACACTTCAGTATTTATTATCTTTTCATTCTTTATCTATACTTATAATAAATCTGTAGAAGTGAAAATTCTGTACATTGAAAATATCAAAAAAATAAATGGCGGGGGCTGTTACTAGACCGACACCGAAGCCAAAAGTGTGAAAAAAAAAATTTTTGTCTGTCTGTCTGTCTGTTTGTTCAGGTATCACGCAAAAACTACTGGTTCGATTACGATAAAACTTGGTATAATTATTCTTTATTATCCTGGGCACCACACTGGGTAGTTTTTATCCCGGAAAAGTATAAACAATAAAAAACTTAATTTTGCGGTTAAAAACTCATTGATAAGTTTCGTCATCCACGCGAACGAAGTCGCAGGCACAGCTAGTGATACTAATAAATTGGCAGTAATACAGGTTTAGCTAAGAAATAATATCCCTTTTAAAAGTGATTAAGAAGTATACCACAAAAGTATTAGGTACTATAAAAGTAAGAGAGACGACCGTTTTCATATCTATGAAGTGACATCTACAAATGCTTCGTGACATATTCTTCCACAATTCTATGACTCTAATCAGTGGCTATTATTACTATAATATATTATAAGTAGTATTACTATATAGTCGTGATTACCAGCAAAAGCAAGCCTATATGGACATATTTAGATATTGATATTTAGATCATCTGCGACTGAGTCATACATGTATCATCCTTTTATGTTAGCAATGACTGTATCACAGAGTATTTTTTATAGATACTGTATCACAACAAAACAAAGCTTGATAAAATACATTGATTTTAAATGACATTTATTGTATAATAATAATAAGAAGATTTTTTAGAAATCGATCCGCAAATGCTGGAGTACTTATCGCGTAACTAATATAAATCATCCTTCAATTGAATTTACAAGCCTTCAAGCGCATTAATACCTAATAGCTATAAATAAAAATGAAAAAAACTCTGCCTCGTTGGCCTAGTGGTTCTAAGCGGTACTGCTACGCTAGTGGTCTTGGGTTCGATTCCGAATTCGACCAAGGTATCATTGGGTTTTCTCAGTAGCAGGTCGGTGTTTGGATTTGTGCCCGGTTAGTTGCAATAGGCTCGCCCCCTATTACATGGGACCTAAACATACCGGCGAACTGTGGGTGTACATTGGCCCTTCGGGGATACAGGCGTGATGGTATGTTATATTAAAAACACTCTCATCTTTAGAAAATAAAAATAGCTAAGAAAGAACCATATCAAGCATGTTAGCTTGCAAACAAATCCGCATCACAATTGGTTCATTTGTTTAGGAGCTACGATGCCACTTACAGCCAGGGCCTGGATTCAACTATTTAAGAGTTGCTTAAATTGACCGAATGACCTGCTTCATTTGGTCATTTTTACGATAATTGGCATTCTGCTAACTGTCATTACGATCATTAATTGGTTAATACGATCATTCTCTTCAATGAAATTTTATTGTAGGCTTATCTGAATACGAAAATTAGGCACAATGACAAGTACACTGACCGACCACTGACATGCATTTAAAATAGCTGAATCGAGGCCCTGACCGACAGAAATTCGAGCAGACAGACATGTCAAACGTACGAGTGTAATACCCCTCTTTTTGCGACATTGGTTAAAAACTAAACTGATTGTAAAGGTTAATAAAACTGCCTATTCATATAGAATTCATTGAAGCGCTGAGATAAAAGATAAGATTAACTATTTACTTGGCTCTTTCCACAACACATAGATTACACTGTTTATGTTTTTCCCGCGTATAATAAAGTTTTAACACGGTTGAACGAAATATCGACCTCGAAGCATTTACTAACCAAACATTGAATTTATAAATACCAATTACACATCTTACAAGAAGCATTTGGGGCTACCATATATACTGCACGAAAATAATTATATTATTCAAGCGACCCGCCCCGAATGAATGTGAATGAGTGGGTATACATGCAGAGGAAGACGAAAAAAGAGATGGATGGATTGTGTGAAAGATGATATGAGAAAGAAAGGAGTGAACGCTAGATGTCGAGTTATAGAGATGAATGGAAGCTGAATATGCATTGCGTCGACCCCAAATAATTGGGAACAGGGCAGAGATGATGATGACAAGCGTCCCGCTCCGGCTTCACACGGAATTTCTAAACTTTTCTGCATCAACATATGATGTATTATACATATAACCCATCCTCTTGAATCAAACTATCTGTTGTTGAAAACTACATTAAAATCTGTTGAGTAGTTTAAAAGATTTAAGCGAACAGACAGCGGAAGCGACTTTATTTTATATGAACTATGTAAAGATAAAGGTGTTCACCCATTCTCCATACGAAAGTAACTCTGTCTATAACCCCTTCAACGTATTATGATGAAACTTTTTAAATGGATCGCCAATTACTTACAAGCAGATTCATCAAAAAAGCATAACGCTCCTTACGCAGTCAAACCGACGACACTCCAAAAACTAAAATGACACCACCTGCTAATAAGTAAAAGTAATCTATAATATAGATTATTTATTTATTTACTTATTCTTATTTATATAAAATTCTCGTGTCACAATGTTAATTACCATACTTCTCCGAAACGGCTTGACCGATTTTTATGAAATTTTATATGCATATTCAGTAGGTCTGAGAATCGGCTACTATCTATTTTTCATACCCCTAAGTGGTAGTAGTTAGGTAGTAGGCAGGTGCTAGGTAGAAAAAATTGCATTGCAACGCATGCCGGGTACAGCTAGTTTGTATATAAAAATAAATTGCTGTTCGTTAGTCTCGCTAAAACTCGAGAACGGCTGGACCGATTTGGCTAATTTTGGTATTGAATTATTTGTGGAAGCCCAGGGAAGTGTAAAAGGTGAACAATTGTGAAAATAATCGGAATTAAATAAAAAAAAAAAACAAATACAAAATCTTAGGCTTTATTTTTCGATTGAGGCAGTACGAAGTCTGCCGGGTCAGCTAGAACCTTAGATTTTACTTAGGGCCAATATCTCCAACGCCAGATAATTTTTATTCGAGAGATAAAATTCGTGTTTGACAGATTTTGTATTGAAGAACCTGTCAAAAATTCTAAATTATTCCTCTGATAAAATTATCTGGCGTTGGAAAAATCAGCCCTTAATCAATTAGTTTCTATACCTACTCAAAGAATGAAAACTGAAACAACAAGTCAATTTATTTTAGGTAGTCTTATAAAAAGCAGGGTAATTCTAACTCCTTAACTAAATAGCTATTCAAATACCTCTGGCTGTTGTCAACCCATTTATTAAAGGTATAAACGAAGTCACAATACAACGAGGTCTTACACTTGAGGTCAATTGAGTTCACTATAGTCACAACTATCTGACCTCTTTTACTATTTAATCGACATTAGACATCCCACTAATATATAACTGCCTACTTAAGGTAGTATGTTGACCTTAGCACACATATGACACTAGAAATAATGAATATAAGCTAGAAAAAAGATCTCCAAATAAAGAAAAGAATATATATAGGTACTAAAGTCCAACCGCATAGAGAATGCCTTCCTGACACATGTCAGTTGGGCTTTTTTTGTATGGAGAAATAAAAAAACTTGTTATATTATTTATTGTAACAATGATATTATTCGTTTATAAGACAAAAAAAGTTGGATAAAAGCTTTGTTTCGGAAAGCACGTTTAGCCGTAGGTCCCGACTGTCATACGAACATCTTTGGCAGCCGTTTTTCGTTCTTTTTTACCAGTAAAAATGGGTAGTGGGAGGACAGATAGGCAGTCGCTCCATGTAAAATACGGTATTCAGCTGAATCCGGTAAGACTGGTAGCCATCCCCAACATAGATTGGGAAAAGGCTCGGGAGATGAGGATGATAAAAGTTAAATCATAATCTGTTAATTTTTTTGTAAAATACTAGATCAGTGTAAGGAACTAAAATTATTGTCTAGAAAAAATAAGAAAATAATCCTGGGGTAATATTCCATAAGTAGATAGGTACCTAAGTATCTATACAGGTACGATATTTTGTTTTTTTTTACTGTGTTACCGAGTAACATGGTTTTTAGACGTTAAGTAGACCGTCGCTCTGTAATTAAATTATTATTTTTTTATGAACCTATATTAGGAATACTGTAATTAATGTTAAAAATAAAACTATTTAACAAAAAATTTAAGTAGACTCCTAAGTAAATTGCAGTGTATAATATTGTTTTTTGTTTTATAATTTAACATAAGATGTTTGTTATAAATTTGCATGCCGAACTAAGTAGGCGAAATATGAAGAACTGTAGGTACTAATTTGTAAGACCTGTAAACACCATATTTCGAGGAAATAAATTAATTCTATTCTAATTATTTAGCTGAATCTGGTAAGACTGGAAATCGATCACACTATAGCTCGAGGAAAGGACGCAGAAGATATTATCTACACTAATATTATAAAGAGGAAAACTTTGTTTGTTTGTAATGAATAGGCTCAAAAACTACTGGACCGATTTTAAAAATTCTTTCACCATTCGAAAGCTACATTATCCACGAGTAACATAGGCTAAATTTTATTTTGGAAAAATCCAAAATAAATCCAATGGTCCACGCGGGCGGAGCCGCGGGCGACCGCTATCTATTAATAAAAAAGGTTTTTTTTTAAATACGTAATGCCTACTTATTTAATTACTTCGCGTGATTATCCAAGATAATTAATGTACTGTAAGTACCTACTTAATACGCCCGTAATAAGTAGGTATGTTACCTTAAAAATATAAGAAAGTAACTACCTACTAATCTATATACCTATAACCCAAATACTAATCCAATAAACATCTTTAACCATATTTTGCTATTAGAAGCTCAACGACTTCTCACAGCATTCTTATTACACATTATAAGTAACCTTGACTTTCTATTACATATAAACGTCTATTTTAATTCAACGCACAAAGCATGAGTTCCTTGTAATCATCTATTTTTAACTGCGTTTAGCCAGCTATTTTCGTAATCACGTGTAAGAGAAATTGTATAAGGACTTTATTGAAATCAATAAACGATTTTTTGGTTTAGATAATTAGTTTTGAAAACCCGAAACACCTTTAGCTAGTATTATTTGTATAAAAATAGTTTATAAATTTAAGTAACTCTAGAAAATTTCGGAAAATAGGCTTTCAGATTTCCATTAAACATAGCTAAGAACTTTCCTTACTAATTTAATTTTCAAACAAGAGAAAAATAAAATCGGTTCTTGCGTTCGGGAGCTACGATCGACAGGCACACACATACGCACACACATAAATATATACAGCGTCGTTTTTGCGTCGGGGTAAAAAGAAATAAGCCGCTTTAGAATCATAATAAACGAATGGACCGATTGTGGAACAGTTATTTGTTAGTGAGCAGTAAGTATCATAATCGAAATAGTTCTTAGTCATAGTTTATGAAAATCCTTTAAATACTTTGCAAGTATATACCTATACTTATTTTCTAAAATTTATCAGGGGCATCTCAATTTTTTCACAAATACCTATGATAGTTATTTACTCCGTGTAGATATAGTTAAGTATTTTTTTCCGTTTACGCGTCTTTGTGTTAACATAATGAGTCAGTAGGTACTCTGCGTGCTTGTTTCATTAGCTTTCTAGCATGACTAACTATACCGCGTATTGTGTTGTTATCATTATTTATTACAATGTACGAGAAACAATGGTAAATATGAGGTTATATATTAATAATAATAATAAATTCTTTATTTCAGACCAAAGATCCATACAAATGTGTTAGTAGCTAATTCCTTATCCTAATGTTAGTAGAAAACAAATACATATTTAAACTAGATTTTACCCGTGGATCCGCCCGCGTGGGGTTCGGTTATCGCGGCAAAAAGTAGCCTATGTCCTTTATTAAGAGCTAAGATTAGACCATACCAAGTGTTATCCAAATCGGTTCGGTAGCTTTGCCGTAAACGTAACAAATAGAGTTACTTTCGCGTAGGTATTTAAACTACCTCATAGCTAAAATTATGACTGTTGTAAATTGTTGTGCACAATTTTAGTCTTTGTATACACTTATTTATTACGTGAGTGAAGAAGGAAGTAGCTATGTTGTTTCTGGTTCTAAGTGTAAATAATACTTTAGTGAAATCTGACGCCCGCATGCGCCTGCGGTTCTTTATATCATCTACGTCAATACATTTCAGTTCAGGTAGTAAATAATAGGTTATATTACATATACATCAATATTCAAATAACTGTCTTCTATTAAAGACTATAATCTTATCGAGGACCGTATTTTGGAGACATAAAAATTGTGTAAAAAATCATTGTCTTGATAAGCCAGAAAAATAATATGTATTTAGTAAAAAAATACGATTTATAAAACAGCAAAATAGTTTATTCGTTAGTTGATTTTACATATGGCAAGATTTTATATCAGTACATATTTTTTCTAACTGGCAACATAGACTTGTTATTATCTGTTGACTGTTGTGCTTCATTGTTGTTGTGTCAAAAATTGTTAATTTACAGACGCTTTTTACTCTAAATCTGGATAAAAACAACAATATTAATACATAAAGTGGACAAGAACAAAAAAACACGTTTCTACGTGTATGTGTTATAACCTCAAATGAGTTCGATACAAGAGCGATTACAGATGAAGCGTGTACCATTAGATACTTGGAATGTGAGGGAGCAGCTATGTTTGGCTTCTGCCGTCGTTCGCAGCGGCGATCAGAACTGGATGTCGGTTTCCCGTGCTTTGAAAACCATTGGAGAACCGAATAGGCCACCAGACTGGTATTCGCAAAAGAGGTTTGTTGTTTTTTTTCCATTAAGCCGACTTTTGCGCTAAAAGATGGCAATTTTATGCGTTTTTACTTTTATACATACCAACTATATCCTTACTGCTGATATATCTTGGATATATAGCTGCCCATAGATACATAACAGATCTATATACTGTTATTGGTAATGTAAATACATGTAACCATCGGACAGAAAGTAAAATTTTTATTACTGGGGTATTGAGGTTGCTTTCTGTCATCATTTGTATATAGGTATTACAAATATAATTAATTGATGCAGTGAATAGATAAAAGAAGCATTATTTGTAATAAATTTTGAAGTATGGCTGATTAACTTGGCGTTTCTTTGTTCAGTTTTAGCGGCAAAAACTTTTTTACCTAATAATTACTAAAATTTAAACCGAAAACGTCGTCAAAAAAGTAAATATAACTATGCTAATACTGCGATAAACAATATTATATCTAATAACATTCTTCCAGTTGTGCCGCCCAATACGGAGCCCTACTCGAACATGTGGAAACTCCAAAGCGTAAGAAGCGAAGTTCCGAAGGTGCGGTGGAGACACCACAAGAGAGTATCCTCAAGAGGTTAACACAAGAACGGATTGTTGAGATACAGAAGACTTTAGCGGAGATGAATCAACAGTATGAGCAGTTAAAGGTAAGGCTAAATATAATATTATAGTCTGGCCACTGAGAGAATGTGTTTCTGACAGGTTGTGGTCAATAGAAAGATATAACTTTAATGTGGTGACTAATTTCGACAGATATTATTTACTTACACTCATTTGTCCTATAAACAAATAATATAATAATAATAATCGACGGGCCTGTTGGTCTAGTGGTTAGTGACCCTGACTGCTATACCGGAGGTCGCGGGTTCGATTCCCGCCCAGGACAAATGTTGTGTGATGAGCATGATCATTTGTTCTGGTGTCTGGGTGTAATTTATCTATAATATGTATGTATTTAGAAATATATAAGTAAGTTTATCAGTTGTCTGGTTACCATAACAAAAGCTCTGCTTAGCTTGGGATCAGATAACCGTGTGTGAGTTGTCCCAGGATATTATTATTATTATTATAATATACCGCTATACCGGAAGTCGTGGGTTTGATTCCCACTCAGGAAATTATATATCATTGTGTGATGAATATGATTATTTGTGCTGTCTTGGTGTGTAATTTATCTATAGTATAAATTTATTAAAAATATATAAGCAAGCATGTTTATCAGTTGTCTGGTTGCCACAGTTCAGGCTGTGCTCAGTTTGAGATCAGATGACCGTGTGAGATGTCTCAATACATAAGTATGTTTACCAGGTGTCTGATAAAACTTATTCCTATCCATAACAGACCGAGATAACCGAAGTCCGGAACCCCTCGACAACTGAAGACCGTCTCCGAGAAGTGTGGAACAGCATCGAAGCGCGGAACCGAGCGAGAGAGCGAGAGGCAGCGAGGCGAGCCGCCTGGCTGAAGGAGAGAGACGAGAGACGAGCGAGGGTCGATAGGGCCTGGAGACCGAGTGTGAGCCAGCCGGTGACCACTACCAGTTAGTGTGCAATCAGTCTTACTATGGGATACTGTGTTACCCAGTAACATGTGTTGTGGTGGTCAGATAGGCAGTCGCTCTGTAACATACTGTCTCGTTGGCCTACTGGTTCGAAGCGCGACTGCTACGCTAGAGGTCTTGGGTTCGATTCCCAAGTCGACCAAGGTGTTATTGGGTTTTTCTATGAAATTCTCAGTAGCAGGTCGGAGTTTGGATTTGTGCCCGGTTAGTGGCAATAGGCTCGCCCTCTATTACATGGGACCTAAAAACATACCGGCGAACTGTGGGTGTACATTGGTACACCTCTGCCTAACCCTTCGGGGATACAGGCGTGATGGTATGTTATGTTGTTATGTTATGTAAAAATCCTTCATATACAAGGCTAAATTCATTATTATTGTTACTATGAAGTATATTTCAAGTTTCATATTTTATTTGGTCATGTGATTGTGAAACCTACATCACTCTTTGGGGTCGAACAGGGTTTTCTTAACGCCCTGTAGAAACCGCTTACACAGTATATTAATCCACTACATTTGTTACAGCCGCCACCCCCGCGCCCCCCGCGTCTCCGCTGCTGACGTCACTACTCAAGTCTTCGCCGGTAGTGACGACACCGCAGCATATCTCGCACCCCGCCAATGTAGTTGGTAAGTACATCCATCTATAAATACATATAAAGCTGGTTCAGAATCGAAAATAGATTTGATGTAATGAAAAGAAAAAACAATTTTTTGTATTTTTTTCTTGTCCTCCATAATATCAAACGTGTATATATATTCAATAGCGCAATTCAGTTAAACAATGGTAGCAATAAACACATTCATAAATGTGACGCGCAGGCACACAAGTACTGATTCGTAATAGGCACGACGCGCCAGGTTGTCACTTGCGAGCGAGGTCCAACCTGTATATGATATACTAGCTGTGCCTGCGACTTCGTTCGCGTGGATGACGAAACTTATCAATGAGTTCTTAACCGCAAAATTAAGTTTGATCGGTCGAAATAAAAACTACCCAGTGTGGTGCCCAGGATAATAAAGAATAATTATACCAAGTTTCATCGTAATCGAACCGGCAGTTTTTGCGTGATACCTGAACAAACAGACAGACAGACAGACAAAATTTTTTTTTTCACACTTTTGGGTTTCGTGTCGGTCTAGTAACAGCCCCCGCCATTTATTTTTTTGATATTTTCAATGTACAGAATTTTCCCTTCTACAGATTTATTATAAGTATAGATATACAGGATGTTACCGAAAGGGTATATCTATCCAAAAGGGGTGGAGAGTACATCTGGTATAGAGTCAGTTCACAAAATTTTGCTTAAAATGAGTTATTATTTTTAATATCTAAGTTTTCGTATCAATAAGGTATTGGGCGCCAAATATCATAATCAGACCGCTGAAGCGATGTATTGTTAACATTTAGCGAGTGATGTTATAAGATATTGACCCTTGCAGTGCGGTGACACGATTGTGAAACATAATTTTTTAAGCTTATACCGTTATTAGCTCAATAACTATGCCTTAAACCAGTTTATTGTCTGTCTGTCTGTTTATCTTCCAAACCGATTTTCATAAGATTTTCTGGCAGGTAGCTGCCAGCTAATTTTTTATCTAAAGATATTATATTCCGCTAGTCATAAGACTGGGATTTCCCCTGTCTTTTTTAAGTAGGTACATACCTATATCGTATGTACGCTACATATGTATGTATGTTTGTTTGTTTACAGAAACGGTTTCCCCATCAGTGACGGCGCCGACGCTGTCGATGCTGCTCGAGAAGTCAGCTTCAGGCACCAGCCAGCACGAGAGCAAGCACGCCGCTATAGAGCACATCAAGAGCCAGCTGGTGCAGATCGAGCAGCAGCTTAAAGGTGATAGCATCACAAACACTTGATACTCAGCAGCTAGAGGCACAACTTGTTTGTCAATTCTGACAACCAGTCTTACTATGGGATACTGTGTTTCCCAGTTAAATGGGTTGTGGAGGTCAGATAGGCAGTCGCTCCATGTAAAATACGGTATTCAGCTGAATCCGGTAAGACTGGTAGCCGACCCCAATAGTTGGGAAAAGGCTCGGGAGATGATGATGAGATAAGTTTTTCCACTTACAATATTTTCTTTTTTTTATTTGACTGGCCTGTTCGTCTAGTGGTTAGTGACCCTGACTGCTAAACCGGGGGTCATGGCTTCAATTCCCACCCAGGACAAATCTTTGTGTGATGAGCACCATCATTTCCTCTGTGTCTGGGAGTTATTTATCTATAATATTTATGTAAATAGAAATACATACGTATGTTAATCCGTTGTCTGGTTACCATAGTAAATGCTTTGCCTAGTTCAGGATCAGATGGCTTGTGAGTGAGTTGTCCCAAGATATTATACCTTGCCTTTTATCCGACTTCAAAAAAAGAGGAGGTACTCAATTAGACGGTTTTTTTTCATGTTTGTTACCACAGAACTTTTGACTGGGTGTACCGGTTTTGATGATTCTTTTTTATTTGAAAGCTGGTGCTTCCCGTTTGGTCCCATTTTTTGTCCAGTTTTGACAGTGGGGTCCATAAGAAATAAATATAAGACTTATTTTGAAGTCGGTTTTTTTTTGTTAGAATGATTACCTTATATACTTGTTCAGTATTTTTAATTTAATTATTTCTTACAGCGAACACCCCACCAGTATTATCTACAGGTGCTCCGCCGTCGCAAGCGCCGCCACTAGACATCGACGATATAGAAATAAAGGCAGAAGATGTGTACGCCTTCAGAGACATCGATATACATATACCGCCCGTCACAGCTATGCATAAGCCGAGTAATAGGTACGATTTACTACATACATACATATAATCACGCCTCTTTCCCGTAGGGGTAGGCAGAGACCACTTCTTTCCACTTGCTACTATCCTTACACACTTGTTTCGCTTCGTCCACTTTCATTATTCCCTTCATACATGCTCTTCGGTTTAGGGTACTCTTGACCCGGCCTTTTTTCAAGACGTCCCCGATTACGGATTTTGTCGCGGTTTATTTTAGATTTAAGGTCCCGACTTTTCGACACCTTTGCAGGTATCATGGTCACGGGCAGACAGAAAGGCAAGCTGAAAGTAGGTTTATTCAAGGGGTACTTAGCTTAAAAATACAGGATGATTACTTAAAAGATAGGTTTATGTCTCAAAAAAAGACAGAATTACAAGTCTTTAAAAAATCCTTTTCTAATCTACCTTTTTGTCAATTACTTCACTTGCTTGGTTGTCTGTTAACGTAACAAAAATTTGCTCATATGTATCTTGGTACTCAAGCTAAGTTTGTAACAAATTTCATTAAAATCGGTTGAGTAGTTTAGCAGTGTAAGCGTAATAGATGACGACCTCCGTGGTCGAGTGGCGTACGCACCGGTTTCAAGGTGTCGCTAGCTCTGAGGTCCCGGGTTCGATCCCCGGACGGGTCAATGTAGAAACCAACTTTTCTACATTGTTCCGGGTCTGGGTGTTTGTGGTACCTTCGTTGTTTCTGAATTCCATAACACGCGTGCTTTAGCTACTTACTTTGGGTTCAGAGCAATGTATGTGATGTTGTCCGCATTTATTTATCATTTACCTACCTTCTTTTTTGACATTATTACTTAAATCAACCTAAATAGTGGTTATTTGTATTTTATACAGATTAATAACAAATGCTTTAAGGCACATTTATTAACTGTATTTATTCTTACCTTTTTTTTTCTTTTAATGCAGAACATTGGAAAAGCCGCCAGCTAAGAAAGAAGAGGTCGAGGAATCGAACCCCGTCCCTCCGGAAGAAACTCCCGCCAATGTGGAAGAACAAGTCATTAAGGTAATTTCTATTATACAGTCTATTTAAATTCTTGAGCCAATAAAAGTTTTTTCCACATACTTTCTTGCGACTTTTTTTAAGCAGGACTTCGCCTCCATATAAAAAAAAAAAATATTTAAAAAAACCCTTTAAATATGACCTAGTCTGTTATAAAAATTAACAAAATTTATGTTTTTGATGACTAGCCCAAATAGTTTACCAGTTATACAGTCCTTGCAATGTCAAGCACGGGTAAATTAATAACTTTTTCTAAAAATTAATCTTCTTGACATAGGTAATTTCTGGCAGATTAATTGTAACTTAATTTTTTTACTTTTTACAAAATCATTATATCTTTGTTAACAGGAAGAGCCGGTTCAAATACCAGAGCCGGTACAAGAAGAGTCACAGCCTGAGGAAATTGAAACGGTAACTGTAAATACATATGTCTTCTTAATATATGAAACAAAGTCAGGGTTAGTTACGCCATTTATAACTCGTGAACGTGTTTAGTGATTGTCATGATCATTGATTTTTTTGGTTTTGTTCCGTCTTGAATAACAGAATAACTATAAACACCTTTAGGGCTTGTCGTTCCGACCGGGGTACACAGGCCGTGATCTCAAGCAGACTAGCGATGCCGAGTCGCCCATTCTTTAATATTACTAGTAACATGCACCGCGATAGTTTAAAAGTTATTATAACTATGAAAACATTGGGAACGGGGTCTAGGTACTTATGCGGGTGAAACCGCGGGGCACCGCTTATTTCTTATACATAGCTGAATAGAAATAATATTTGTCTTCATACTTTGACGACCTCCGTGGTCGAGTTTCGCACACACTGGTTTTCAACTTGTCGCTAGCTCTGAGGTCCCGGGTTCGATCCCCAGACGGGTAAATAAAGAAAACCATTTTTCTACATAGTCTCGGTTCCGGGTGTTTGTGGTGTCGTTGTCTCTGATTCCGTAACACGCGTGCTTTAGCTACTTTGGGTTCAGAGCAATGTATGTGATGTTGTCCACATTAATTTATTTAGGTACAAGAGCCACCATCGCAGCCACCGGAAACGATCACCAAGGAGTTGACGCCGGAAACGGAAGTGCGTATCGCTTTCCCGGAAGTCAAGTTCCCGACCACTGAGATTAAGGTTATACAGCCAGAGGTGCAGAAGGTATGTGTTATCATTTATTTTGATATACTAACTGGTCAATCGCGACTTTTGAGAGAGACCAGTGGAAGAATAGTGGGAAGGCCTTTGCCCAGCTGTGGGATATTTAAGCCTAATATAATATAGAAGTATTGTAGCTACCTTGTCAGGGCAGGGGTGAATGGCCTCTGGTAGATGCCCTATCTCATATTAAAGTTCTCAACAAGGCCGCTGCGTGTTGGACCTGTGTCCCCATGTAACCCTTTCAAAAGACCGGGCATTCTCATACTGAGGATCAGTGTTGTTATGGATATCCATATCCGTAACCGAATCCGAAATAAAAGTTTTGGATAGGGCGGAGTCTAACTTAATACTACAGTCGTACGAATTAACTGTGCACTCCGCTGGAATGCGACACCTCTCCCGCTACCTAATGACGTCACAGCGTGAGGTCCACAGCTATTCGTACTTACAGTTTCTTAAAAACTTAATATCCGTAACCGAAACTATCGGATAATCCGAAATAATTTAATATCCATAACCGTAACCGAAACCGATATTATATTTTACCAATATCCAAATCCATATCCGGATCCGAAATTATATATCCATAACATCCCTGCTGAGGATAGCCCGTGAAAAGCAAAAAATTATTAATTACAATAATATATGAAAAAAAGTAATTAAAGTGTATTTTGCTGTGCCTAGCTAGGGCCAAAATGAAATCTAGAAATAAGTATTCCACTTAAGGGTCCCTATACACAGCAATCCGTTTTACAAGCCTATTTTATACAGGTGTTTTTCTAATATCCGCTCCTATAAGGGTTCTGTTTTTTACCTTTTGAGCTATGGCACCCTAAAAATGTGTAAGATTAAAATTGATTTGTGAATATGTAGCGAGATTAGTTTAAAATTTGTCACGGTCCATTTTAAGTTTATATATTTTTTAAATCTGAGCTGTCATTCATTTTTCGTAGCGGGAGAATGATTAAGCTGTTTTATTGATTTAGTCTATATAGTATAGTTAACACTTTTGAGACCTATTTTTTAACTTCAGCTGTTACTTTTTTTTACCCTTTATTAAACGAAAAATTTAATTTAACCTATTTTATACCACATTATGTAAAATTGAGTTTACATTGTCTATTTTATCATGTAATATTTCTTAAAACAGATCAAAGAAGAGATAAAAGAGCCGGAAACGCCTACGGAACCGGAAGCCGTTGAAGAGGAGATCGTGGAAGAACCGCCGCCCGTCGCAGAAGTAGAGAGGTGAGATATACAGAATAGAATACTCTTTATTGTTCACCATTACAGTCCAGCCGCTGAGGGAATATGTTCCTGACAGGCCTGACAGGGGAAGAATTTACTAAACATAGATTGACAGGAAAGATAAATATATTACGTAGATTTGAAACTGCCTCGTTGGCCTAGTGGCGCTAAGCGCGACTGCTACGCTAGAGGTCTTGGGTTCGATTCCCAAGTCGACCAAGGTGTTATTGGGTTTTTTTATGAAATTCTCAGTAGCGAGTCGGAGTTTGGATTTGTGCCCGGTTAGTGGCAATAGGCTCGCCCCCTATTACATGGGACCTAAACATACCGGCGAACTGTGGGTGTACATTGGTACACCTCTGCCTAACCCTTCGGGGATACAGGCGTGGTGGTATGTTATGTTTATGTTATGTTATGTAGATTTGAGAACATCATCATTTTTAAAGTTGGTTAAAACAAACAGAAGTAGTAAATGGGGTGTAAAATATGGATAACATATTATACTAAATTGCGTCGATTTGAGGATAAGGTCCAAGTGAGTATGGATGCCTAAAAAAGAAGAAATAATGTAGTATACTTTAATTATTTTTTATTTTATTTTTATTAGGGAAACAAACAGATACTATATAAAAACAATTACAATCAGATAACCAACACATAATCCAAAACAGTTTCCACACTTAAACAATACATTCGCGCCAAGAACAATGTTTAAACAAAAAAAAACAATATTTAAGTATCAAAAATAAAACAGTTATATCTAACAAAAAATTCTCAAATGACGATGAGATGAGAGGAACCAAACAATCGTGTATGATTTTTTTAAATTTAGGAAAAGAAAGGTGAAAAATATATTTATCATACTGACATTCCAAAAAAAATAGACGTCCACCCGCTTGAGCACCTCCTTCTTTTTCAAATCGGTCAAATTCCTATGGTTAATTTACTTTATATTTTCCTAGCACTGCACAAGAAGAAGAACCACCCCTCGAAAAAGAGCAACAACCAACAGAAAGCGAACCAATAGAAGAACCACCAACAACAGAAGTAACACCGGAGGAATTGGCGCCGGAAATGATCCCGCTGCCGCCGGAACCGGAACCGGAGCCAAAGCCGGAAGTGCAGCCGGATGCGGAGCCGGAAGTGACGCCGGATGTAGAAGTACAGCCGGAGACTGTTGCTGGTGAGTAGATATTTAGAAACAAGTATCTTAGTCGGAAGTGCAGCCGGATGCGGAAACTGAGCCGGAACCTGAAGTGCTTTCTGGTGAGTTTGTGATGTTGTTTTAGTATTAGTTAGGTGACGGATGTGTAAGTTAACTCAGTTGTAGAACCGGAACCGGAAGTGACGCCGGATGCAGAAGTACAGCAGGAGGATGTTGCTGGTAAGTTTGTGATGTTGTTTTAATGTAAGTCTAGGTGTTAGATGTGGATATTATATTAGTATAGGTGTTGGTTGTGGATTTTGACACGGTTCTGGAACCGAAATCGGAGCCGGAAGTGCAGCCGGAGACTGTTGCTGGTGAGTTTGTGATGGTGTTTTAGTATAAGTGTAGGTGTTGGATGTGGAACTGGACCGGATTGTGGAACTGGAACCGGATGTTGAACCTGAGACGTATCTAGCATTTTTGTAACAATACTTAAAGAGTAACTATATTTTTCTTGGTGTCCCCATAACTTCCGAACGACTGCAGGAAATCTAATAAAAAAAAAAATTAACCTTAATTTTTTATGAAGTTATTTTATTTTAGGATTTATCTACTATTTAAAATATAAGTTAGAGATTTAACTTATAATATTTACAATAATATAAAAACTAAGCCTACACAAGAAATAAGAAAAATTATTAACTAAATAAAACTAAGAACTAAAATAAGGCATCAAAAAATTCATCCACATCGCTGTCGACTGCGAGTGTGCCCAAAAGGCTGGCAGCATTGCCACGTTGTATGGCAATGCTTATTCGCTGACCTAGGTAGAAGCCAGCCTTTGGGTCACGCGAAGTGTCAACCAGGCGTTTGGATAAATCTTTAAAAAATCTGTGTGCACTCGGACCCCACGGACCAAGGGTCTCAACCCCAAACGGCTCGATATAACTTCCAACTAGGTTGGTATATTTCCGCCGCTTGAGGTTCTCAGCAGACGTATGAAGGTACTTTATTTTAATTGTACTGTAAGTATACCTATTGTAAAGACGTTTTACATAGAAAAATGTAATTAAAAAGGTAGGTATGTCTTGTTGAAAACTCAACCATCCACACAAAACCGAAGCTAATTCTCATATTAAAACTAAATTCTATTATTTTCTCTCAGAACCGCCCGCCCCAGTGGTAGAGGAAGTGACGTCATACCCTGAAGCGAGAACAGACAGCATAGAGCACAAGCTGGAGATGATGGAGAAGGGAGAGGAAGAACAGAAGAGCGTAGAGGATATCAAGAAGGAGGACGAGTCTGAGGTATTTGTCCTTTTTATGATATTTCATTGTATCACCTGGCATCGTAGTTCCTAAACGAATAGACCACATGTGATACTGATTTGAAAGTTATAAGCTTAAATAGCTGAAACAGCTGTTCGTGTAATGCTCATTCGGTACGCGTTCTTTAGATCTGGACGCACTCTTACACAATCAGTGCAGTGTCTTTGTAAATTTCTAATTTTATTTAGTATTTTACTATTGTGTATGTAATACATAAATGATAAAATAAATAACAAAAATCTCCCCCCCCCCCCCAGGACTCGATCCCCCTAAAAGAGATGGCAAGAGAAGATCCTCCACAAGAGACAGAAGTCAAAGAAGAGAGAGAGAAGGACGTAGAGGACACTCACACGGAGACCGATGACGACACTCCTATGGAGGTAAGATATGTAAGAGATGCTTTAATCCTAAGTAGTAGTTAAATTTAAAGCTGGAAGTGAAAACGGATGTGGAATTGGTCGCGGATGTGGACGCGGAACCGGATTTGGATTCAGAATAGATCAAAGTTAAGTAAATAGTTTATTTTTTCTATATTATTATCAGCCTATAACTGTCCCACTGCTGGGCACAGAACTCTTTTCATATAGAAAGAACATTGTTATCTGAAAGAGAGATGATTTGGATGTGGCTTGTGGGTGTTAATCAAAATCAAAATGTTTTTATTTATCATAAACCAAAAAGGCGCTTAAGAGAAGTTACGTTAAATCTACTGACTCTAATTGCTCGGTTCCAAAGTGTCCTTCCTATGGAGAAGAGCCGGCAAGAAACTCCATAGGTTACTCTTTTAAAAAAAAGGTTAACATCGATGCTAAGATTACACTGATTTTTAAATATGCGACAACAACGTAAACAGCAGAATGTTAAGATTAATGTTTACTAAGACATTCAAAATGGAAGAAAAAATAGAAATCGAACATTCAACTAAATTTACATTGTCGTCACATTACAAAGGACGAACATATAAAGGAAAAGATAAATCTCAAAAAATTATAGAAGGAAAAATAAAAATATAACTTTACATACAATCAATATGAAGTCATAATCAAATCCCTAACAGGAATGTCAAGGTATGTCAAGAGCCTACAAGAGCGTTAAAGTTAAGTAAATTGTTTCGACTCAAAATTACTTAGGTATACTGAAATAAAACTACTTTTACGGATTTTATCGCGGTTTGTATTTGAATTTTAGTTCCCGACGTTTCGACACCTTTGCAGGTATCATCGTCACGAGCAGACTGAGGTGGTGTTCGTCTTGACGGTTATTGTTACTCGTTCTACCTTCATATTTTTATTGATTATTTGTGTTCCGGCCTACGCAATATGAGCTCACGGTGTCTTGAGGTCTTGCAGCGCTGCTCTTGGGTTTGATTTTGAGTTTGTTAATTATCGGATCCCAAGTAGGTGATATCTTCCACCCGTCTTCTCTCTTGAAATTAGGGTGTTTTTTAATCTCAATAGCCTCGCGAAAATGATACCTGCAAAGGTGTCAAAACGTCGGGCACTAAAATTCAAATACAAACCGCGATAAAATCCGTAAAAGTAGTTTTATTTCAATCTCTAACATTCGCGTAAACCTCAGAACTCAATACTTAGGTATACTTACATTAGTTTAAGAACTTAGTTATTAAGATTAAATAAAAAAAGGTTTGTTATTTTTTGCTTTTCAGTTTTTTTCGGCGGTTTAATTTTTTTGTTAAAAAGTTTTTATTCATCCATACTAATTATGCCTTTTCTAATAACCAGGTTTGTCTGTTTGTATCGGGTAATGTTGGAAACGGCTAGATTTAAAGAATGCAAGTGGCACCGCAGGGCTTAGTTAGTTATTAATAAAAGTGATGTTTATTATATTCTTCTCTCTTACAGTTAAGTCGAGAAGAAGAGAAGGATGGAAAGAAGAAAAGAGATTACTCTCGCAAGAAGAAATCTGATTCAAGAAGTAAGTTTCGCTTGTTCTCATTATGTATGATATCTATAGAAGTATATTTACAAAAATAACCAATTTAAAAACATAAGTATCAGTAGTAAATGATTGGAGGATCTGGGTGTAATTTATCTATAATATGTATGTATTTAGAAATATATAAGTATGTTTATCAGTTGTCTGGTTACCATAACACAAGCTCTGCTTAGCTTGGGATCAGAGACCGTGATGAGCAGGATATTATAATGGATTTTGGTATATTCAATAAAGTTGACTTCATCATTACAAACCAGAAATCGGCTTTCCTTTAAAAGCGTTGGCTGGCAACGTCGCATTTATAGAGGATTATTGGCAACGTTGCATTTTTAGAGATTCGTGATAATTTGAATAATTTTTAATTTAAGAAAAATACTCAGTCATAAAGTAAATTCGAGTCACGAGTTACGAGTCAATGTAATTGATCGAAATTATATCTAAAAATTACAAAAAAAACTTTCCATAGTAGCTTGTCTGTCTGTTACTGCATCTAAGATATAGCGTGTAGCGTGTCCCTCACATATATACAGTGGTCCCTCACCTACATACAGTGTGCTCCTTTACCTACATATAGCTTGTTCTTGCACCTATATACAGCGTGTTCACTAACTACATTTATTCACATATATTCATTGTATACAGCATGCTCCGGTTCAGAGAGCGCAGCGGAAGCGAGTGCGCCCGAGTCTCCGAGCACGAACGACGCCGAGCGACAACACAGGCTGTGGAAGAAGTCCGTCATGCTCGTGTATAGCAGGTACGGAGATTTGTGCACACAGATATATTTACAAAGAACATTTTGTTAAGTATACAGGTTGTTACCGAAAGGGTATATCCCACACAATTTCAGCTTTCTTTTACATCCTGAATAAGAAAGTTAAAAAATGTGTCGGTTTTTTTGTTTTTTTATTGCATGGTATAATGTTACTTTAAATGTAAATGTATTTAAACATTACGGCCGACACATTTCTACATTTTATACATTTTGACTGGCCTGTTGGTCTAGTGGTTACTGACCCTGACTGCTGAACTGGGTCACACGGCTCCATCTGTTTTTCTTTCTACGAACAATAAAATTAAAAAGTGTGCTTTGTCCCATAAAATTTCATACCAGTCCTGTCGAAGTCTTATGAATTAGATTATTTTCGAGGTTTCACAGACATTCGTAATCATATACACAAAGAACATCCAATCTTGGAACCAGCATTTGTAGTTTGTATACAATATCTCATAAATATACTTTATTACTCAGGTTATGCGCCCACAAATACGCGTCCCTCTTCCTTCGGCCAATCAGCGACGAGGAGGCCCCCGGATACAGTATGGTGGTCAAGCGACCGATGGACTTCACCACCATCAGGAAAAACATTGACTCCGGTGTTATAAGGTAGGAATATAACTATATTTATTTATTTATTATTCTTTATTGTACAGGTAAATTACAAATCTAAAATAAAATGAAATAAAGAAATAACAACGTGTAACAGAATAAACGCAATTCCTGAAAGTAGTTGGATCAGAATGGGCTTCTGAATCGATTTCTGCCATTAAAAGTAGGTGTTGATTTTTGACGGAAATATCTTTTGAGCCGCCCGCGCCGCTCGCCCAAACGTTTTACGCTTAGTAATGATAACTAATTAGTATAAAATCACTAGGCCAAACCTAGTGATTTTAAATTAATTTAATTACGTATGTTGTTTTGGACGTATAATTTAACTAGCTGTGTCCCGCGGTTTCACCCGCGTGAATACCTAGGTCCCGTTCCTGGTGCCTTTGTATATAATAACAGACAAATAATTAGCAATAAATTAAAATTGCGACTATAATTTGAGATTTAAACTATCCTATCTCTCAAGTTGGATCGAACTGCACATGGTGTGCGAATTTTATTATAATCGGTTAAGTGGTTTAGGAGTCCATTGAGGACAAACATTGTGACACGAGATTTATATATATTAAGATATACTAATTGGGGTGTTTAAAGTATTGCCTTTATTGTGTTACACCCTGTATAAGGAGCATTGTGTGTGTGTGTGCCCCACGGTGGGCTCCATTAACGATCAGCGACGAGGCATGGTAGTCAAGCGACCCATGGACTTCACTACCATCAGGAAAAACATCGACTCCGGTGTTATAAGGTAGGAGTATAAGAAGCAAGTAGGTTGTGTAGTGTGTGTGATAACCTGCCTGTAACTGTCCCACTGCAAGGCTCTCGTACAGAGAACGAGCATTGAACACCACGCTATTCAAGAATCGCTAGTGGCACCCACTGTGGGACATTGTGAGCCCCACGGTGGGTGCCAATAGCGATTTTTGCAAGATGTTACGAATGTGTGGTAGTAATAAATCTGGTGCGAAGGTACCGATCCCTTCGTATGCATGAGTTTATTTTCATTAATCATATTTTTTTAATTCGCGTACCTTGAATGTATTAATTAATCTACAAGAAATATAAAACAAAATCGTGTCTGTTTCAACACTCTTAACTCGAAAACGGGTGGAACGATTTTCATGATCTCTTTTTTTTTCGGTTCGTACTGAATACCAATTAATCTAAAAAAAAAAAAATAATAAAAAAAAAATGAATAAAAATATCAAAAAAGTTTCGAAAAAGATGTATTTTGAGAACGGTGTCTATGCGAATGAAACCGCGGTACACAGCTCGTATTATATGATACAATATATTATGTTTGTTACAGAACGACAGCGCAGTTCCAACGCGACGTACTCCTCATGCTATCGAATGCTCTCATGTACAACAGCAGCGAGCACAGCGTCTATACTATGGCCAAGGAGATGCATGCTGAGGTGAGTTATAATTAATAACTATAATTATATTGCAGTCTATTTTAAATGGAGGAGGTGTTAGCCTTACGGTTTGATATAGGTTAAGCAGCTCTCGCCGCGGTTGGTCCGTGGATGGGTGAACATTTATAAACATACCGAGACACCTCCGTGCCTCGGAAAGCACGTGAAGCCGTAGGTCCCAACTGTCATACGTTGATCTTTGGTAGTCGTTAAGTCAATTCTGACAACCAGTCTTACTATGGGATACTGTTTTACCCAGTAACATGTGTTGTGGAGGTCAGATAGACAGTCACTCTGTAACATACGGTGTTCAGCTGAATCCGGTAAGACTGGTAGCCGACCCCAACATAGTTGGGAAAAGGCTCAGCGGATGATGATATTGCAATTTATATAAAATAAAATTTATATCAAAGATTAAAATAATGTTATGTACTCTGTCATATATGTGATATTTAAAAATGCTAAGTAGAAAACGTTTAACTTTCAGATACTGAAATAAATTTTTCGCTTCTTAACAATATTAAATGATAGATACAGCATGACACTTAAACTGATTGAAGTTTCAGTATTCAGCTTAAAACTATTGGTTTAAGCAGCATTATCGTCGCGACAACCAATGTCAATGTGTGGTCCCCGGGCGAAAATGACCACTTTTGCTCAGCTTTCGTGCAGCCGTAATGATATAGATTTGGTTGGAAGTTTTCATTTTACGGCTCGTATTTCAACTTATTGTAATTGAAGGATACTTACTTATTAAGTCTGTGTTTGTTAAGAGTACCATAAACCGAACAGCATGTATGAAGGGGATCGTAGGAAGTGGAGAGAAGTGGTCTCTGCCTACCCCTACGGGAAAGAGACGTGATTAAATGTATGTATGTAATGTATGTATTGACTTGTTTGCCAGGCGCTGGGCCAGCTCGGCATGTTGCTCGCTGCGCAGGCGCACGCCGGGCTGGTGGAGTCGGCGCCCGCGCGCAGGAAGCGACGCCGCGAACACTCGCCGCGACCGCCGCCGCACAAGCGACACCACTGACCATACATCGCTACCATATGCAAGCAGGTGACCACACCTGACACTACGCTGTAAGCTGACCACACATGTCATACTACCATATGCGCGCAGTAAGCTGACCACGAGAGACACAGCTGACCATACGTGTCACAGTCCACGGTTTGCGCAGAAAGCAGGCCACATGCGAACACTCACCGCCATCGCTGCCCCACAAGATACATCAGCAACCAGCAAAACTACACAGTGCGCGCAACAAGTTGACCACGCTTGTGCGTAGCTGACCACATGCGAACAATTACACACAAACCTACATATTTAAGCTTATTTTTAGATTAGGGTATACCAAAACCTGGCTATAGTTTGTTCAGAATCAAAAACAGAAGCGATCTCATTAAATGTTACACCATACTAAATACATGGTTATATTAGAAATACCAGTCCTTTCACTTTCTTCAAAGAAACCATAGTTAATTACCAACAAATAATTGACTTTACAATAAAAATACAAGCACGTTAAACAGTAGGTCCCGGCTGTCATACATAGATCTTTGGCAGTCGTTAAGTCAATTCTAACAAACAGTCTTACTATGGGATACTGTGTTTCCCAGTAAAATGGGTTGTGGAGGTCAGATAGGCAGTCGCTCCATGTAACATACGGTATCCAGCTGAATCCGGTAGGACTGGTGGCCGACCCCAACATAGTTGGGAAAAAGGCTCGAGATGATGAGTTAACTAAAATTTGTATTGAATGTCCAACTTTTTTTTAAGAGACTTACTTTTGGTAAGTTGTTCATATCTATAGGTAAAAGCAGTATTTCAAATATAAAGGTGCGTACAGACTATGTAACATATAACTTATGTTTTATAACACGTCCACATTATGTAACCTTGTTATTCAACATTGCAACATAAAACAATATTGTACGCAAGAATAAAATGTTTTATAACATTCAGTGTCCACATTATCCTAAACATGTTATATCGCAATTTGTAGAACATGTTATGTAATATAAGGTGTTAAGAATATAACTGAAATTTAAGGAGTTGTTGAAAATTATATTCAATAAATAATCACGAAGAAATATTAAAAAAAAAAGCAACCGTTCAAAAGATACGCAATTATTTGCATTACGCGTAAATAACCTAATATGCGCACCGCACCTAGGCCGTCTAAGTCCCGCTTGCCGCGAGCGACAAACCCTTCCCGCGCGGCAGATAGCAAACGACTGACGATCGGTAAAGGGTAGCGCTGGGGAGAGATCCGAGTCAGCTCCACCACCGAAACGCAGCCCCGCGTACAGTGTGCATAAAAATATTATAAAAATTACTTTATTTTAGGGAAAAAATAAAATCGCTCAAAAAATATATTTTTTTTTAGTTATGTTTATTTATCGACACCGAGCATCCTCGTAAATTTTCTAAAGTTAATTTATTAACACCTTATATAGTCGGTACGCACCTTAAGCAAGCAATTCCGACTCATTCTGTATATTGAAATGGGGTTGTATATATATATTAAGCAGTTTGTACATAATAGCTTGCTTCACGTTATGTAATGTATATCCAACTGGTATTCTCAATGTTGTATCTCCATATATTATAATTAAGATTTCTGGAACAAGTGTAGTATCTCCCAGAACAAGTTTGTTCAAAATAGTCGAGTTTTTTTTATGTATCCTAACTACATATTTATATTTAACCTTTTAAGCGCTCGGCAAAATATCAATTGCCGTGCCCCTAGCGTCCGGCTACGAATCGGTGAAATAAAAGCTCCTCTTAAGAGGAAAGGGGAGCGGAGAGACTTTTGAAAATTCGGTTTTTGAAGAAAGTATTGCTGTCGCTCTAATTCCCCCCGACCTCAAATTCGTGCGATAAGGACAACTGCAGCTCAGACCGAAAAACTGACGAAAAATCGAGGTTTGGCTCTCGTCTATTTTCTCCCCCAATTCTTAACCAATTTTAAAGATATTTCATATACTGCATAAGAAAAGAATAATCTGTGCCTCTATTTTTTCCTTTTTTCAATAATCGTTGCAAAATTTGAAAAAAAAAACGCCTCTGTAAACTGCGGTCAAAATCGGCACTTTTTAGAAGGTTCTAGTTTCTTTAAATATAACTTATTTTAAAAAAGGAAAAAATAGGGGCATAGATCTAGTTCATATTTATTACTGCAAAAAATCATAGCCCTAAGTTCAGAAACTAGTGAGAAAACAGACGAGAGCGTTTGTATGGAAAAATGTCCGCTCCCCTTTCCTCTTAAGCTCCGATTTGTAAAATATCATGGTGTACAATTAAAAGTATTCTATCTGTCTATCGATATAAATAGATAGATATAGAATAGATGCAATAAACCGCACAAAACAACAAAAATCGCGAATATTCCCTGTCGCATAAATACGAGACACGGGCGCTAGGGGCACGGAAATATTTGTCGCATATATACGACTCCGGCGGTCAAAGGGTTAATAGCAATGTTTTAGATTCCATTTCAATGCATTATTTAATACAGCATAATATTCAGAGATTCACAATTAAATTTGACGATAATTTGATGATTTGACGGGCCTGTTGGTCTAGTGGTTAGTGACGCTGACTGCTATACTGGAGGTCGTGGGTTCGATTCCCGCCCAGGACAAAAGTTGTGTGATGAGCATGATCATTTGTTACGGTCTGGGTGAAATTTATCTATAATATGTATGTATTTAGAAATATATAAGTAAGTTTATCAGTTGTCTGGTTACCATAACACAAGCTCTGCTTAGCTTGGGATTAGATAACCGTGTGTGAATTGTCCCAGGATATTATTATTAAATATAATATGTAAGTATGTTTTTAACAACCAGTCTTACCAAGACATACTGTGTTACCCAGTAAATGTGTTGTGGAGGTCACATAGACAGTCGCTCTGTAACACACTTATACATAGATTTTTTTGTCTCTGATTCCATAACACGCATGCTTTAGCTACTTCGGTTCAGAGCAATGTATGTGTTGTCCACATTTATTTATTATATACCTTATGAAGAAGACAACGTATTTTATAATAGTAAGCAATAAGTACAAGAATATTAAATAATTGTGAATGTGTACGTTTCGTGACCGCGGCTCCGACTCTTACTATAGTTAGTACGTACAGTAATTATGTATTTTTTCGTAGTAAATAAATGACAATAATGCTATGTTTTGTTTCATTTTATATTTACCTGTTTTCCTTATTATTTTATGAGCTGTTAAAGGGCCCAGCAGGAGTTGACATGGTTCATAAAATCTTGAATCGATCGCAGCGCCACCTAGTGAGTCTGATTGTAAATGTAAGCTATGTAAGTATCCACACATTGAAAATTGACACAACACTTATTTGAAAATAAGTCATAACTTTTAGATTTTCATACATTATAGCTAAAATACACATCGTACAAATAAGTTTTTAATAAAAAGTAACCGCATTACAATCGGTCAATTAATTTAAGAACTACGATGCCACAGACAGATCGACACGTCAAACTTATAACAACCCTTTTTTTCATCATTCTTTAAAAATCCACATCAATGCTAAATAAAATTATTTGTGTTAAGTAGAACATTAAAGTTACGTAGCAAGCTGAAGTGGCAGTGGGTTGGCCATGTCTGTCGCAGAACCGACGAGAGGTGGAGCAGGAAGGTTCTCGAATGGAGACCACGTTTAGGCAAACGTAGTGTAGGACGCCCCCCGGCTAGATGGACCGATGACCTGAAGAAGGCAGCCGGCAGTGACTGGATGCAAAGGGCGGGAGATCGTGAGCTGTGGCGTTCCTTGGGGGAGGCCTATGTCCAGCAGTGGACTGCAACAGGCTGATATGATGATGATGATGAACATAAAAAGTAAAATAAAACACAGCAGTCATCTATGATAATGTATTTTACTTAGTTTTACATCATACAACCTGATATCTGAATTCAAGTGAGTCCGACAATCTATTAATAAAGTTATACATGCGAATGACGTCACTCCTCGTCTACTTATTACAATGTACACACATTATAAACGTCACACTCATTTACGAAGAACCTCTGCAAGAACTAGTATCAAAAAATGTCTTCAATATACAAAAATGTCCTTTTCTTCACCTCACCAATCTGTTAAGGGACCTCTCGTTGACAAATACCTTGAATAATCAACTCTATGACGTACACTTAAAGCGCAAAATCCAATGCCTTCGACACTTATATACTGTCAGGCGATTTTGCTCTTTATCCTCTCAACTATAAGAGTTAATTTTCATTTGTTAATTAGATCTAGAAATTAATTTGTAAATATATACGTCTTTACAAGTAGTTTATGAGATTTGGACGACAATTTGCCAAAACTCCAATAACTTTTACAAATTGGATTTATTTTCATATTTTTAAAATATAGCAAATCTCATTTAGTTATAATTAACAGAGAAAATGGCGTAGTTATCGGTTTTAGGATATATAAGCACCAGTAATGACATTATATTTATATTTTACACTAATTTTTCTCTGTTAATTTTTAATAATGAGTGTCTGCTATGATTACATAATTTCTTAATCATTGATTCAATGTCTTATCCTTGAAAACTTAAATTAGGTTTATATAAGTTTAACATGATCTATCATGAAAGAAAAAACGAACAATATGTATTAATAATTACACAATTAGAACTGTTAACAGACTTCAAAAAGGAGGAGGTACTCAATTCGACTGTATTTTGATGATTCTTTTTTTATTTGATAGGTGGTGCTTCCCGTGTGGTCCCATTTTAATTTGGTCCTCTTTTGACAGTGGGATCCATAAGAAAACCATATAAGACTTATTTTGAAGTCGGTTTTTTTTGTAAGAATTATTAGGTGTCTTGAAGGTGATGTAACATATTAATACACACCATTTTTTTTAATAAAACAAATATTAATTTGTTTTAAATCACAATAACTAAAGCATTTCTAGTTGAAAATAGAGATACGTTCCATGTTAATCTTATATAAACCATATTTAAGTATATTTTGTCGTATCAGAGTATATTCATATAGAATACGAGTCATTTAATTAGTATTAGATATTAGGTACACAAGGTGAAATATTAAAATAGGTTCTTACAAAACTTTATTTATTAAAAAGATTTTGTAAGATTTAATTTACTCATATTTTCATATACAACTAGCTGACCCGGCAGACTTCGTACTGCCTCAATCGATAAATAAAAGCCTAAACTTTAGTATAAAATAAACTTAAAACAAATAGTTTTTTTTTTTTATTTAAATCTGAATATTTTCATATTTATTCACCTTTTAAACCTTCCCTGGACTTCCACAAATAATTTAATACCAAAATTAGCCAAATCGGTCCAGCCGTTCTCGAGTTTTAGCGAGACTAACGAACAGCAGTTAATTTATATATATACAAATAATCAATTTTCAAGTTTTAATTAAATAGACAAGATTATGTAGTACCTTTGTGAAAATTTAAAATATTGCTTAGTTTACTGTTAACATCACGAATATTTTAAAAGTTAGTATTCAGGTGACATTTCTACTCACTCTGTCACTCTGAATGACTAAATTATATCTAAACATTTATAAAATATAGATTTGTTATGTAATTAAAATTTAAACAAAGTTTAAATAAGGCAATTCATATATTAACTTTTAAACTATCGCGCTGCATGTTTATAGTAATATAATTCACGGGAATAAGCGCGTACATGCATAAACACCTTTTTTGGGCTTGACGTTTCGACCGGGTTACACCGGCCGTGGTCGCAAGGAGACTAGGCCGTGGTCGCAAGCAGACTAGGCCGTGGTCGCAAGCAGACTAGGCCGTGGTCGCAGCCTGCTTGCGACCACGGCCGGTGTAACCCGGTCGAAACATCAAGTTCAAAAAAAAAGGTATTGATGCATGTACGCGCTTATTCCCGTAAATTATATTACTATAAGCAATTTATATATATTCGACTAGCTGTTTCTTTTGTTTAAAATTGAAATGTACAAAAATAATAATTCTTCAGTATAAATTATATAATTTTAGTATTATAGTTTTATATTGCAATCATCATGTACCTTATATCAGAAGTTATAAACATCTCTCTTTTTTTCTTATCAACATTACAAAATGCGTCGAATTTAGCATTTTTTGTCATAATTTATGTCAGTGTTATTTTGTTATATCCATACATTTGATATATTCAATGTTCAAGTAAATGTAAAATGCGAGTTTATTAGTAGTAGGATTTTATTGATCAAACATTACAAATACATAAATACTATATTTGGTCAAAATAAGATTAGGAACGTCAAAATCTGGAGCTTTCAAATGAAAAATATAGATTTTGTGATAAATTGGCGAAAAAATATGTTTTTAGCGTTGCGTCAATAATCGTCAAGAACGTGAAACTTTTAAATTGAGATATAATTTATTAACATTTGAGTCTGAGTCCATAAGAATTAATTATAAGACTTATTTTGAAGTCGGTTTTGTTTTTGTTAGAAATATTTAAATATTAAAACATTGAACTTTCTCATAAAGAACCGCCTACAGTTTTGTATGAACCTTATTGCTTTACTTGTAAACTTGCACTCTACATATTTCTCCACTTTAGGATTGGGGGTGGAGGGGGTAGTTAGTTCAGTAAGTTTGAAAAGGGAAATATTAAAAGCTTAAGCCTGATTTAGACGATGCGAGAAATGTCGTGCGAGTTGCGGTACATTGAGGGGCCGCGCGGCTATGGTGTAATAAGAGATGGATCGTAGACGGCAACGTACCGCAACTCGCACGCTATTTCTTGCACCGTCTAAATCAGGCTTTAGTCTCATATTGCAAATGATGACGTATTACGTAAGCAATGGCGGTCAAGTATCACAATTATTTGGTCAAGCAGTTTATTTCCCGTATAGTCTTGTATCAACCCTATTTTACTTGTAAACTCGCACTTTACTCACACTGCCCGCCCACGTCCGATAATCGGTGACCGATTTTTTGTAGGAGAGAATAGAACACACTGAAATCAATACAGCAGACGTCCTACAAAAAGTCGGTCAGAATTCGGTACTAAGAATCGGCGGAAAAATCGGCCCGATTATCTGACCTACAAGAAGTGTGAGGTGGGCGTTCAGCCTTAGGCCGTGCTCACTTTGGATGCGAATTATATCGTACGTAAACGTATGAACACTGTTCGTACGAATTGAGTGCACACACTGAATACGTTTTTCTCCGTCAAATAGACAGAGTACCGGTGTTAGCGCATACATTTTGATGATGAACGCACGAACGTGTAATAAAATCCCAACAAGTTCGGATTGATTTCGGACGTCGGACTTGCACGTACGTATACGCACGACTAACTCGCGCGCAGTGTGAGTTCGAGCGCTTTCATAGTACTCAGAAGGTCGGGAATGTTCGTGCGTGTTCGTATGTTTCTGCACGAATGGAATTCGTACGAAAACGTATCCAAAGTGAGCGCGGCCTTACTCTGTCGTGTTTACTTGTGGTTCTGCCTCAAGGCGGCGGCGATGTCTCTGACGTCGAGTCGCACTTTGGGCTTGTGCTGCGGCGGCTCGAAGTAGAAGTCGAACCGCTTGAACGACTCGATCTCGCGCTCCGACACCTCCAGTGTGGACAGGTTCGTTATGCTCGAGTCGGGGAGGAATACGCTCGATTCTGAGGGAAATATATAAGTTAGGGTATATTAAAATAATAGGAATATTCACTAATTTTTATTTCTTGTCCATCTATTAGATAATTAGAAAATATTAGACAAGTATTTATTTGTCTCGTAAAAAATGATGCAGATACAGGTACTAGGAATTCAAATCTCCAATATTTTTTTTTTACTTAAATAGACTAAATAAAGTTAATAAAATAATATTTGATGATTTAAGAGTTAGCAAGTCACGCAAATTTGAACATTTTTACACTTTTTGTCTCCACAAAAACTAGCCAGCTGTTTTCCTTGCTGCATAATTCGTAATATTACTCTAATGTATGTCTAAGAACATGCTACTAATAAATACAAGTACCAATAAATATAAATACGAAGGGTGGGCGATTTAGGGTCGGTTCATCTCTGGCGGGGGGCGCGTCGTGTGTTGTCGGTTGCTTGGCGCCGGGGCGGACGGATGCGTGGTGGGGCGTTCGGCCTTCCACACTCAACTGATGTTGCGTTAGCGCGTCGGGTGTGGGGGGGTTGGATGTCTCATTGCGTGTTTGTTTGTTCTGGCGTTGCGCGGCCGGCGGTGCACGGTGCGTTTCCGCCGGATATGAACCGACCCTTAGGGTGTTTTCTGTTTTTTTCTTTGTGTTTGACGTTCGATAAGTGCTACTTGTAATGTATTTGGATCGATTTGTTTGAGCTGGACACTTGCACACAGGTATAAAACACTTACGACTTATTTGATTACAGACTATGCCATATATAAGTATAGTGGTACATACCGGGGTCGAGCCCCGCGCGTGCGCCGACGGGCCCGAAGCGCGTGTCGTCGCCGCCGCGTCCGCGCCCCGCCGTCGCGCACGACGCTAAGGAGAACATACTTAACATAACATAACATACTATCACGCCTGTATTCCCGAAGGGTTAGGCAGAGGTGTACCAATGTACACCCACAGTTCGCCGGTATGTTTAGGTCCCATGTAATAGGGGGCGAGCCTATTGCCACTAACCGGGCACAAATCCAAACTCCGACCTGCTACTGAGAATTTCATAGAAAAACCCAATAACACCTTGGTCGACTTGGGAATCGAACCCAAGACCTCTAGCGTAGCAGTCGCGCTTAGCACCACTAGGCCAACGAGGCAGTCATAACATACTTATTACACCAAATGCTTTTACTTATACTATATGATAATAATATCAGTCTGGAAATATCCAGAGGGGCTCGTAGCTAAATGTAAGCCGTGCTCGCCGCGGTTGCTCCGTGATGTGATGGGTGAACATTTGTGAACATACCGAGACCCCTCCGTGCCTCGGAAAACACGTTAAGCCGTTGATCCTGACTGACATAAGTTGATCTTTGATAGTTAAGTCAATTTTGACAACTAGTCTTACTATGGGATACTGTATTACTCAGTAACATGTGTTAGGGTCAGATAGACAGTCGCTTCATGTAAAATACGGTAAAATACAGCTTAATCTGATAAGACTGGCAGACGACCCCAACATAGTTTGAGAAAAAAGCTAGGCAGATGAAGATGAATAATAATAAAGTATATATTTACCAGCATCTCCTATAGGCGCGGGCTCGTACAACTGTGCGGGCCACGGTCGCCCACCGCGTGTTTCAGGCTCGCATGGCTCCTGGGAATATATACACATATTATTATACATTCTTCTTCTTCTTCCTCAGTCCCTCACTGCTGAGGTTCGCAACCACATGACAAGCCACTCCATAGAGCTAGAGGCTTCCACTTGGCTCCTGGGCCAAGTGGAAGGTATACGAGCTCGAGGCAGGGCACCAATGAGACGGTCGGACGCTAGTAAGAAGGCTGTTAGCGGTAGCATACACCGTGAGGTCCATACTGCGTACGACCGAGCTCTATTATCATTGGATAGATAGAATATTCTTTATTATACCTTTAAATTTACATAATAATAATAAAAAAGAACAGTAATGGTGAAGCGTACATTGGCGGTCTTATCGCTAATATCGATATCGTTGCATAACTAACTAGCCTAAGAGCCAACGACTGCCAGACCTTCGTCATTTTATAAAAGCTGAAAGTTTCTCAGTGCATGTGCCCTATATAGGTAAGAACGACCAGCGAATATGGAGTTTGGGTTGTGGTTACTTTGGGAGCTATCAGGTAGTAAAGGTGTATAAAATAGGACCTAACTTTCGTCATAGTATAAAAGCTAAATTTTATATATGTTACTTGGGGAGCTATAAAAAGACGTTACCTCAAATGCCGGACAGTTTGAATGGTTTAAACATCTTGCCAGACACATTAAAAAGTCTGCTGTATGTGCTACTTTTTCTTTAGAAAAGGAAAATTAAAACCATACAAGACATAAAATAAAATAGTCTTGAGTACCAAGAAGTTTTCAAGAAAGATGGGTCTCGGTATGGTTAGAAATGGTGACCCATCTACGGACCAACCGCGGCTAGCGTGGCTTAACCTGTATTATCGGTCTAACCGTATGGCGTACACTTAGTAACAAGTGCCTCTAATTAATCTTATTATTTTCAACTACCTGTGCCCCGGGGTTTCACCTGCGTGAATACCTAGGTTTCGTTTACGATGTCTTTATAGTTACCTTTTCGGGGTGGAGATGAATTCAACAAATCAAAGATCTGTTGAAAGATATAGGTCTACTTGTTCTTGATTTAATAAGTGGTGTAACTAACCCGACATTCCTATCTCGTACCTATCTCGTATTATCTCTTTAAAATCTCTCTATTCGTCCAAAATGTATTTGCAGTAAAAGGGAAAACCCGTTTTTGTTTAACTTAAGACAATCCTAGGCCTGTCTCTTGGTACTAAGCTACCTACCAACCAATTTTCAGCCAAATCGGTTCAGCCGTTCTCGAGTTATAAATAATGTACCTAACTAACGCGACTTTAGATAGATTTACATATTAAATAGATAGATTTCTTGTAAGGTAAAGAAAAAATAGCACGTACAGCCGACTGTCAATGTGCCTGGCAAGATGTAAAATCCTTTAAAACTGTCCGTCTATTGATCTATTTTCATGATCTTTGATTTGTTGGATTCGTCTCCGCCCCGAATAGGTAACTATAAAGACATCGAAAACGAAACCTAGGTATTTACGCAGGTGAAACCGCGGAGCACAGCTAGTTAAAAGTAATAAGATTAATTTGAGGGGCTTGTTACTAAGTGTACGCCATACGGTTAGACCGATAATACAGGTTAAGCCACGCTCGCCGCGGTTGGTCCTTAGATGGGTCACCATTTCTAACCATACCGAGACCCCTCTTTCTTGAAAGGTTCTTGGTACTCAAGATTATTTTATTTTATGTCTTGTATGGTTTTAATTTTCCTTTTCTAAAGAAAAAGTAGCACATACAGCAGACTTCCAATGTGTCTGGCAAGATGTTTAAACCATTCAAACTGTCCGGCATTTGAGGTAACGTCTTTTTATAGCTCCCCAAGTAACATATATAAAATTTAGCTTTTATACTATGACGAAAGTTAGGTACTATTTTATACACCTTTACTACCTGATAGCTGCCAAAGTAACCACAACCCAAACTCCATATTCGCTGGTCGTTCTTACCTATATAGGGCACATGCACTGAGAAACTTTCAGCTTTTATAAAATGACGAAGGTCTGGCAGTCGTTGGCTCTCGGAATAAACAACTCACCGCATTCTTATAGAACTTGGAGTCCGTAACATGATGTATGGTGACCTCGCTGTTCAGCTTGGAGCCAACCCTCAGCCGCTGGAAGTAGGGCAGAGAGTCCCCGTTGGCGTGTGTGGCCCCCGCGTCGTCCTTCACGTCGCTGCGCTCGCTGAACAGCGCGCTCCGGAACACGTGGGGGTCTTGTTGTCCGAATGGTGTGTATAACCCTGGTATACAATGATGATGCTTTTACTTTGAAGTTTTTGCAACATAATTCCTTAATTTTAAACTATACAATATGTTTTGGAAACCCCGTAAAGCAGTACTGTTGCGGTTGTTGAAGCGAGACGGCGAACTACACTGCGCATAGCGCTGTCCCGCTTACTCAACCGCAACAGTCCTGCTTTACACAGGACAGGCCTGGACTTGGCCTGGCCTTTGGACAGGCCTGTTGGTCCAGTGGTTAGTGACCCTGACTGCTATACCGGAGGTCGTGGGTTCGATTCCCACCCAGGACAAATCTTTGTGTGATGAGCACGATCATTTGTTCTGGTTGTAATTTATCTATAATATGTATGTATTTAGAAATATATAAGTATGTTTATCAGTTGTCTGGTTACCATAACACAAGCTCTGCTTAGCTTGGGATCAGATAACCGTGTGTGAGTTGTCCCGGAATATTATTATTTTATTATATTATTTAAGAGATCATGGTACAGCTCCTGCGCGTATACGCACAGTAGACGCGCATTTCACGATCGCCCCGTGTGCCTAGGTTTGTGATCAAATTTCGTTAGAAGCGCGTATACGCCGTGTGCTAGGGTCCTCACAAGTGGAGGCCAGAGGCTGGTGGGCCGAACATTTTGCCCCTGCGTGGCTGTCGGGCGCGGGGAACGAAACATGCTTGTTTTCGTCATCTACACGAACTGTACAACGTAATATGTAACGTATTTAATTGGATAAAACATAATATAGTATTTTATAAAATAGATTTGTGAATAAAAACTTATATTTATTTCTTATGGATGTGTCAAAACCAAAATCAATGAACCAAAATGAAATGGGGACTACATTATTATTACAAATTGATATTAGTGACACCTCATTCATTAAAATCGGTTCAGTAGTTTAGGTGCTACGGTGGAACACACATACATAGACTGCCAAAATCAACCCTTCCTTTTCAACCAACTTCAAAAAGAGGAGGTTCTATATTCGTCTGTATGTTTTTTTATATTATTATTTTTTAATTTATGTTTCTACGGCATTTACGGCAATCGTGAACCGATTTCAAAATAATATTTCATCATTATACATTTTATTGATCGAGTTTTGTTTTTATACCTAATTGAAGTCGGTTTCTACTTGTATATGCAATCAATTACGTCTTCTACAATAAAATATACACATCTCACTCACCCGTATAGTCCTGTCTTTCCTCCTCCCTCTTCAACGGCGTCCCTATAGGCTCAGGCCTCTGTATAGTCGAGTTAGCGAACAGCGAATCGTTCTCATACCGGTTCGAGTCCGGCCTCGTCCCTATTGGGTTCGGAGACACAACAGACTTCGGGACCTGTTCCTCATAATACTCAGGACTTAGAAAACTCCTTTGATGAGAATCATCATTAGTTTTAAATAAAGAATACCCTTCATCATTTTTTTGGGTGAACGAAGCAAGATTCATGATCCTGGATTGATAGTCATCTGGTTTTTCGTTAAATTGGTTTGGAGTAGGGTTGTAAGTGTTGGGGTTGACGTAGTTATATTGTCCGTACATTGGGTTGGGCTGTGGTGTGGGGTTCCTTACACCCATAAGACTCTGCTGATGCATCATAGTCATGAGTGGGTTCCTTATAGTAAACATTCCATTCGAAGTGGGTGTGATGGTCGCTTGGCAAGAGTTCGGCGGCATCGGTATGGGGTCGGGAATTCGAATCTGTTCTTGCTTCTTCTGTGTTTGGTTTGTTATTTGTACTGGCGGTAGATTTGGATGGAACATTGGGTTTCTGAGCGTGACTATTTTCGAGCCGTCGGGCTTCGAGTCGGCTTCGGCGGCGGCGGCGGCTTTTTTGGCCTTTTTCTTGGCTTTTTTGGATTTGCCGACCGGGGCGGGCGGGGCTTCCGGTATTACTACTGGTTTTGGTGGTTCTGTGAATAAAAGTAACATTTAATAAATTATATATAGGAGATTAATTTTTTGGCAAACTTGAGAATTATTTCTAATAATTATGGAAAAAAATAATTAATTTTGTGGGATTCAGGGGAGCTTAAAATGTAAGATTTACAAATTATATCTCAGAAGGATATACCTATAATATTATTTATGTTTTGCTATGGGATACTGCCAGTCTTACTATGGGATACTGTTTCCCAGTAAAATGGGTTGTGGAGGACAGATAGGCAGTCGCTCTATGTAACATACGGTGTTCAGCTGAATCCGGTAAGACTGGTAGCCGACCCCAACATAGTTGGGAAAAGGCTCGGGAGAGGAAACCAGGACTCCAAAAATTTGGGATCTGTAATCGCCAATCCGCAGTGATCAAGCGTGGTGATCAATGCTCGTGCCTTCTCTATATGGGAAGAGGCCTGTGCCCAGCAGTGGGACGTTTATAGGCTGGTAGTGTCTACTCACCATGTGGTACATGTGTGGCAAGCGGCGGCGGCGCTGGCGTAGCGCTGTAGAAGCTGTTGGTGGCGGGCTCCGCCGTGATGAGCGCGGGCCCGCGGGGAGCCGGCGTAGGCGGTGCGGCCAGCTGCCCGCACTTCCACAGCGGCTGCGGGTACATATATATTTTAGTTCAATTTTACAAAAGTGACGATTTGCGCAAGACGGCTGGAAGGAGCTAGACGCGAGAAGCCGAGGATAGAACTAAGTGGCGTGCAATTGGAGCGGCCTATGTCCAGCAGTGGGACCCCCTATAGGCTGATATTGGGTTGGTCACGTCTGCCGCATACCAGAAGAGCTGTGGGCGAAAGCCACCACACAGTGGGTCCCAAAAGCCTAAAAGGGACCCCGCGACAGACCAAGAAGTCTGCTTGCGAGCACGGCCGGTGTAACCCGGTCGAAACGTCAAGCGATAAAAGGTATTTATGCATGTACGCGCTTATTCCCGTTGAATTTTATTACTGTAAACATGCAGCGCGATAGTTTGAAAGTTAGTAGACCAGAAAGGAGATAGAGGGACGAACACGACTCTACCACGCGGAACTGTATATAACTAATGAATGAACTATAGACAGGGATACGTGGAAAGAGGGAAGAGAGGCCGTTGCCCTGCAGTGGGACACCACAGGCTCTTAATAATGCTATACAATCAAGTCAGACGAAGTACTGGTCTGCCAGATCGGCTAAAAATATAGCCTTTTTTTTTCAAAAGAAACAGCGCTGCTTTTTTTTAGCTCGTCTAAGAGAAGAAATAATGAATAACGGAAGGTATAATTTATGTGAGAAATACTCCAATATGAGTTATACATATTTATATTCCAAAAACTGGTAAAAATCACGACACTCTAAAATGCTGATGCTCACAAGAATGTATTCACTGGCGTCCAAAGACAAATAACTATATATTAGTCATATTAAATTATAAGAATTTTCTTGATTTTCTAATAACATCCATACATATTACTGTGTTTAGTCTTTTTTTTTATAAATAACCTTAAATATTAATAACCTAATTGACCCATTTCGTAAATTCACCAAAAAAACATAATGCGTGACGTATAACTAACTGTTTCAATACTCAATATATTTATGCTTAAAATACATACCACAGATTTGATGGGTGGTGGTTCCTTCCTCTCGTTTGGTTGTACCCTTGTCAGTGTGATACCAGGAGGTAGTTTCAGGTCGGCCACCTATAAAATAAAAGTAAATGTATGAAAAATTCATACCAAACATAACCAGCGAATATTTATTACTTATCCTATAACGAATCTGCTGACAGAAAATGATTTAGAAAAAAAATATAATCAGTACCTCTGTACACTTATATTTTATTGTTTCTGTATAATTTTGAATGTGTACATAATAATTTATTAAATAGAGACCTTAATTATGAAGAACTATTTTTATAAACATATTTAATTTATGTTTTGGTAATAAAAAATACAAATATTTTCACACATAGCAACTACTGCAGGTTGTCTCAGCAGTTAATACTAAATATTTACCAGAAATGACAAAATTCTCTCATTTTAATAGTGTTATAAATAACATATATAATATATTACCTGCACCCCACAGCTGAGCTGTTCCATAATGCTACACGACGCTGGCTTTTCAGGCTCAGCATTGCACGGGGTCTGGGGACAACGATACACATTAAACCTGCAAATATTGACCTGGTCAACACACCAGCTTTTTAAGAAATTATAGCATTTAAGCATAAGCACGTTTAAATAAACGATAGTAACATCACATACATTGCTCTGAACACAAAGTAAGTAGCTAAAGCACGCGTGTTATGGAATCAGAGACAACGATGGTACCACAAACACCCAAATCCTAGGACACTAAACGCAGAGAAGTGTAGAAAAGTGATTTTCTACATTGACCGGTCCGGAGATCGAACCCTGGAACTCCCCTCGTACATGTACATCATTCGACCACGGAGCTCGTCATTCATTGGTTTTATAGTTTACTAGCTGTGCCTGCGACTTCGTTCGCGTGGATGACGAAACTTATCAATGAGTTTACAACCGCAAAATTAAGTTTGTGTTTTATTGTTTATACTTTTCCGGGATAAAAACTACCCAGTGTGGTGCCCAGGATAATAAAGAATAATTATACCAAGTTTCATCGTAATCGAACCGGTAGTTTTTGCGTGATACCTGAACAAACAGACAGACAGACAAAAAAAATCATTTTCACACCTTTGGGTTCGGTGTCGGTCTAGTAACACGCTCCGCCATTTATTTTTTTGATATTTTAATGTACAGAATTTTCCTTTCTACAGATTTATTATAAGTATAGATATAGATAATCAGTTACGATATGATTAAAATATACAAGGAAATGAAGCAAATCATTTTGTTGTATTTTTTTCCATACATATGGTTTTTAATTAGGTATCTATGTTTTTTAGGTTTTTAGGATAATACACGAAACTTTAATAATATTTACTAAAGTATATTACAATTTACCTTCTTATTAACAACTTGTATGGTAGTATCCGAGGTGATGTTAACGACTTGCGGCTTCTGCTGTTGTTTCTTAGTCTCCTTCTTGGTGCTAGCCGGTGGTTGTTGCTGTTGGACTGGTTGTTGTTGCTTGGCTTTGGGTTGCGGTGGTGGCGCTGTGAATAAATAATAATTAAATATTAATTAGTTGTGGTCGCTAGTTAAATATGTCGTGGTGGCCTAGCGGTTCAATAAACGGATTTGTATGCACAAGGTTGCAGGTTCGAACCCAAGCAAGTACCAATGTGGCTTTTATATGTTATATGTACTTTCTTAATTATTCTAAGACACTTCTGACAAACGGTGAAGGTAAACATCGTGAGGAAACCTTGATTCCAAAATTTGGGATCTGAAAGTGCCAATCCGCAGAGAGCAAGCGTAGTGATCAATGCTCGTGCCTTCTCTATATGGGAAGAGGCCTGTGCCCAGCAGTGGGACGTTTATAGGCTGGATTATTAATTAGTTGTGGTGGCCTAGCGGTTCAATTCAGCCTCTAGATAAGTGTTAAGTCTACAAGCGTTAACGCTGATCGAATCGCTAAAATGTATCATAAGGAGTAAGTCAAGTTATCGAAATGAAATGTAAATTGAGTAATTCTTCCTATAGTTAACACTTGTAGAAATGTCACTTGGCTACAGGGGCTAGTATAATGTTGTAGGTTCGAACCAAAAACGATACCAATGTGATGTGTTTCTTGCAAAGTAATTAAATTTAAAACACCACTGGCAAATCGATAGGAAAACAAAAAGACAAAGATTATTTATTTGCAAAAACACATGTGAGTAAAAATACATGATGATAATAGTTGGTACCAACATGTTTTACCGTAACCGGCGTACAAATATGGTTTATACAGCAGAGTTACTAATACAATATTTAATTGAACTTCTGTGATTCCACTAATAATATTTTAAAAAAGAAACTCGAATACCTGAATTTGAATTCTAAAATCACCAACAAGAAAAGCGTGACGATCAAATGCTCGTTCCTTCTCTATACGAGTGCCTTTGTTCACCAGTGGGATTATAAAATGCTTATATTACTATACTATTTTCAAAACAACTCACTCTTCTCCTGTTTATTCTCCTTCCCCTTCTTCTCCTTCTTATCCGCGCCCTTCTCTTTCTTCTCCTCCTTTTTAACGGGCTCCTTCTTGGCAGGCTCTGTCTTCTTCTCCTTCTTTGTCTCAGTCTTAACTTCTACCTTCTTGGGCTCAGACTTCTTAGGTTTGGTCTCTTGTTGCTGCTGCTGTTGTTTCTTCTTTTCTTCTTCTTCGGCCTGGGAATTAAGATAAAACTAGTTGAAATTAAGGTTTTATACGGGAAATACTAACTTTTAAACTATCGCTAAGCATGTTTATAGTAATTACATAAAAATAAATTCACGGGATCTGAAAAAAAAAGGTATTTATGCATGTACGCGCTTATTCCCGTGAATTATATTACTTTACACGAGAAAGTTCTCTGGTAGTTTTCTTTTAGAGAAACGGGTAACGGGGGAAACCTATTTATCTCAAGTTAATAAACATATAATTACATAAAACTACTGAAAAACGGTGGAAGAAACTTAGGTTTTCAATAATTGAAATCAGAAATAGCCGGCAGTGAGCAAGCGTAGTGCTCGTTCCGTTTCTATATCGGAAGAGGCCTGTGCCCAGCTGTGGTACATTTACGTGTATTCATCTTGGGACAACGCACACTAGGTCAAAGTAACCAGACAACTGATAAACATACTTATATATTTCAAACATACATATTATAGATAAATTACACCCAGACACAGAACTAATGATCGTGCTCATCACACAAACATTTGTCCTGGGTGGGAATGACCACGACCTCCGGTATAGCCGTCAGGGTCGCTAACCACTAGACCAACAGGCCAGTTATATGACTAACCTGTTGCTTCGCGAGCAGTTTTCTCTGTTTCTTAGACAGCGGCTGCGTCTCCGGCAGAGAGTTTGCTCTCTGTTGCTCTTTAGCGGCTTTCTCCTTCTCTTCTTGTTTCCTCTGTTCTTTCTCTTTTTGCTTCTTCTGTGAACATAGAAATCGAGGTTATTGTGGGGTAGCAAGATGTTTTAATGAGTTGACATATACTGGGTTTGTAATTTATATGCCAAACGTGTAAACAAACACGAGTTTTAGAATAATAATTGTAATGTCCAAATCTTAATACTGTATTTTACAAGTGTTTGGATCAATCGTCCGAGTTTGGCCGTCGACGCCCGACCAGAGTTTGTACGATAACGGATTTGGTGTACGCGAGTCATAAGGGTGGGTTCAGATCGCGCGAACGTGCATGGAATGAGCAGCTCGCGAACTGGTATTGCAATTGGTTAGTCACTCTTTAGCGCAACTCATGCAACGCTCGGACAAAATCAAAATAAAAATTAAATTAGTCAGTAAAGATGGCACGTTTAAAGCTCGCGAACAGGGGCCCGAGTCTGCTATTTACACTCCGTGTCAGTGTCATCATAGTGGGATGATAGTGTCAACCCAATATGTGCCTAATTTTCGTATTCAGTTAAGCCAACAACAATCATTGGCATGAGTGGCATGAGTGGGACGCGGTGTTGTCAATTTAAATTAAAAATAAAAGTATCAAACATTTTGTAATTATTAATAGGCAACACCGATTGGCACTAATTATTAATAATCGTTTCTTATGTTGCAAAAAATTGTATTAATTGTTTTTTGAATACTAATTAATTGTAAAAGCCCATACAATATGTAATATCTATTAAAAACTTGTAAATAAGGATAATTATGTTTAAAAAAAGGAAAGTTTTCGTTGAAATTGACACATTGTCTATGAAAAATAAAAATGTTTAGCCATAGATATGAGAGGCAAAAGCAAATTTAAGTAACATATTACATCCTACTCTATGCAACTCTCTGACTTATTGATAGTTAACTGTGTATGCAACTGCTGTCAAAAAAATAGCGGAATACGAAATTGTACCGGCCATCGGTCATATTCACTCAACTCTCGGCTCAATCGTTCCAATGGCCAATTGTGACGTTTTGACAGTTAGTAGAATGCCAATTATCGTAAAATGGTCCCACTAGTCCCACCCACTCAGACGATTCAAGCAGATGTAAATAGCAGACTCGGGCCCCAGTTCGCGAGCTGCGCATTCGATGCACGTGTGCCAGATCTGGACCCACCCTTATAATTACATGTAATTACTTACAATTTGTGCTTGTTTCTGAGTGTATAACATGGGGTGTTTGCTCAGGTCTGTGTGTATAACATGTAGGTGTGTGCTCGTGTCTGTGTTTATGACATGAAGGTGTGTGCTCGTGTCTTGTGTATAACATGTAGGTGTGTGCTCGTGTCTGTGTGTATAACATGTAGGTGTGTGCTCGTATCTGTGTGTATAACATGTAGATGTGTGCTCGTGTCTGTGTGCACAACATGTAGTTGTGTGCACGTGTCTGTGTCTGTGTGTATAACATGTAGTTGTGTGCCCGTGTCTGTGTGTGTAACATGTAGGTGTGTGCTCGTGTCTGTGTGTATAACATGTAGGTATGTGCTCGTGTCTGTGTGTACAACATGTAGGTGTGTGCACGTGTCTGTGTGTATAACATGTAGGTGTGTGCTCGTGTCTGTGTGTATAACATGTAGGTATGTGCTCGTGTCTGTGTGTACAACATGTAGGTGTGTGCACGTGTCTGTGTGTATAACGTGTAGGTGTGTGCTCGTGTCTGTGTGTATAACATGTAGGTATGTGCTCGTGTCTGTGTGTACAACATGTAGGTGTGTGCACGTGTCTGTGTGTATAACGTGTAGGTGTGTGCTCGTGTCTGTGTGTATAACATGTAGTTGTGTGCTCGTGTCTTTGTGTATAACATGTAGGTGTGAGCTCATGTATGTGTGTTATCCTCACCTTATCCTTGTTCCCTTTAGCGAGCTGGTTGATGTGAGCCAGCGCCTGCTCCCATGTGTGCTTGCGACCGTCGGGCTTGGCTGGCTCCTCCACCGGCTTAGGCGCTGGCGGTGCTGCTGCTGCGGCCGCCGCTGTGTAGGTTAAGGAAATTATAGTAATATTTAGATAAATGTTAACGAAATTAATCGAGGGTTGCCTTTGTAATGGCGGGGTGTGACGGTAGGGACAGAGTGACACACAGCGGTATGTACTGACCTTCCTGCGCTCGCTGCGCGTTGCGTGCGATGAGCGAGTGCGGCGAGGGTTGCCTTTGTAAAGGCGGGGTGTGACGGTAGGGACAGAGTGACACACAGCGGTATGTACTGACCTTCCTGCGCTCGCTGCGCGTTGCGTGCGATGAGCGAGTGCGGCGAGGGTTGCCTTTGTAAAGGCGGGGTGTGACGGTAGGGACAGAGTGACACACAGCGGTATGTACTGACCTTCCTGCGCTCGCTGCGCGTTGCGTGCGATGAGCGAGTGCGGCGAGGGTTGCCTTTGTAAAGGCGGGGTGTGACGGTAGGGACAGAGTGACACACAGCGGTATGTACTGACCTTCCTGCGCTCGCTGCGCGTTGCGTGCGATGAGCGACTGCGGCGAGGGTTGCCTTTGTAAAGGCGGGGTGTGACGGTAGGGACAGAGTGACACACAGCGGTATGTACTGACCTTCCTGCGCTCGCTGCGCGTTGCGTGCGATGAGCGAGTGCGGCGAGGGTTGCCTTTGTAAAGGCGGGGTGTGACGGTAGGGACAGAGTGACACACAGCGGTATGTACTGACCTTCCTGCGCTCGCTGCGCGTTGCGTGCGATGAGCGAGTGCGGCGAGGGTTGCCTTTGTAAAGGCGGGGTGTGACGGTAGGGACAGAGTGACACACAGCGGTATGTACTGACCTTCCTGCGCTCGCTGCGCGTTGCGTGCGATGAGCGAGTGCGGCGAGGGTTGCCTTTGTAAAGGCGGGGTGTGACGGTAGGGACAGAGTGACACACAGCGGTATGTACTGACCTTCCTGCGCTCGCTGCGCGTTGCGTGCGATGAGCGAGTGCGGCGAGGGTTGCCTTTGTAAAGGCGGGGTGTGACGGTAGGGACAGAGTGACACACAGCGGTATGTACTGACCTTCCTGCGCTCGCTGCGCGTTGCGTGCGATGAGCGAGTGCGGCGAGGGTTGCCTTTGTAAAGGCGGGGTGTGACGGTAGGGACAGAGTGACACACAGCGGTATGTACTGACCTTCCTGCGCTCGCTGCGCGTTGCGTGCGATGAGCGACTGCGGCGAGGGTTGCCTTTGTAAAGGCGGGGTGTGACGGTAGGGACAGAGTGACACACAGCGGTATGTACTGACCTTCCTGCGCTCGCTGCGCGTTGCGTGCGATGAGCGACTGCGGCGAGGGTTGCCTTTGTAAAGGCGGGGTGTGACGGTAGGGACAGAGTGACACACAGCGGTATGTACTGACCTTCCTGCGCTCGCTGCGCGTTGCGTGCGATGAGCGAGTGCGGCGAGGGTTGCCTTTGTAAAGGCGGGGTGTGACGGTAGGGACAGAGTGACACACAGCGGTATGTACTGACCTTCCTGCGCTCGCTGCGCGTTGCGTGCGATGAGCGAGTGCGGCGAGGGTTGCCTTTGTAAAGGCGGGGTGTGACGGTAGGGACAGAGTGACACACAGCGGTATGTACTGACCTTCCTGCGCTCGCTGCGCGTTGCGTGCGATGAGCGACTGCGGCGAGGGTTGCCTTTGTAAAGGCGGGGTGTGACGGTAGGGACAGAGTGACACACAGCGGTATGTACTGACCTTCCTGCGCTCGCTGCGCGTTGCGTGCGATGAGCGAGTGCGGCGAGGGTTGCCTTTGTAAAGGCGGGGTGTGACGGTAGGGACAGAGTGACACACAGCGGTATGTACTGACCTTCCTGCGCTCGCTGCGCGTTGCGTGCGATGAGCGAGTGCGGCGAGGGTTGCCTTTGTAAAGGCGGGGTGTGACGGTAGGGACAGAGTGACACACAGCGGTATGTACTGACCTTCCTGCGCTCGCTGCGCGTTGCGTGCGATGAGCGAGTGCGGCGAGGGTTGCCTTTGTAAAGGCGGGGTGTGACGGTAGGGACAGAGTGACACACAGCGGTATGTACTGACCTTCCTGCGCTCGCTGCGCGTTGCGTGCGATGAGCGAGTGCGGCGAGGGTTGCCTTTGTAAAGGCGGGGTGTGACGGTAGGGACAGAGTGACACACAGCGGTATGTACTGTCCTTCCTGCGCTCGCTGCGCGTTGCGTGCGATGAGCGAGTGCGGCGAGGGTTGCCTTTGTAAAGGCGGGGTGTGACGGTAGGGACAGAGTGACACACAGCGGTATGTACTGACCTTCCTGCGCTCGCTGCGCGTTGCGTGCGATGAGCGAGTGCGGCGAGGGTTGCCTTTGTAAAGGCGGGGTGTGACGGTAGGGACAGAGTGACACACAGCGGTATGTACTGACCTTCCTGCGCTCGCTGCGCGTTGCGTGCGATGAGCGAGTGCGGCGAGGGTTGCCTTTGTAAAGGCGGGGTGTGACGGTAGGGACAGAGTGACACACAGCGGTATGTACTGACCTTCCTGCGCTCGCTGCGCGTTGCGTGCGATGAGCGAGTGCGGCGAGGGTTGCCTTTGTAAAGGCGGGGTGTGACGGTAGGGACAGAGTGACACACAGCGGTATGTACTGACCTTCCTGCGCTCGCTGCGCGTTGCGTGCGATGAGCGAGTGCGGCGAGGGTTGCCTTTGTAAAGGCGGGGTGTGACGGTAGGGACAGAGTGACACACAGCGGTATGTACTGACCTTCCTGCGCTCGCTGCGCGTTGCGTGCGATGAGCGAGTGAGGCGAGGGTTGCCTTTGTAAAGGCGGGGTGTGACGGTAGGGACAGAGTGACACACAGCGGTATGTACTGACCTTCCTGCGCTCGCTGCGCGTTGCGTGCGATGAGCGAGTGCGGCGAGGGTTGCCTTTGTAAAGGCGCGCGCAGGCCCGCGGGGTGTGAAGGCATGGATAGTGTGACGGCTCCGTCGCCCGCTGATCGCCGGACGCAGACTACGCCACCGCCGTGTGCGTCTGCGGAAAATACAGACCATGTTATGACATCAGTGAGGAAATAGCCTTATTCAAAATTCCTTTACTCAATATAGGCTACATAGTAGCCCTTAACAAACGTCATACACATATTAGAAAATAGACAGCACCCTTAAGGGTCGGTTCATATCCAGCGGAAAACGCACCGCGCAAGGGCGGAGCAGACAAACACACAATGAGATACCCAACCTCTCACACCTGACGCACTAACGCATCGTCAGTTCAGTAAGAAAGCTCGAATGTCCCACCACGCATCCGCCCGCCCCGGTACCAAGCAACAGACAACACGCGAAGCGCCCTCCGCCAGAAATGAACCGACACTAATTTGCCCACGTGGAGAAGAAACGGCTCAACTCCCCAACAGCACGCTGCCTTTACAATAATAATAAAATAATTAAGGGATTGGAGAGTAGGGCTGGCAAAAAATTAAAAATTTTACGCTTTTAAAAATGAAATAAATAGTTAAAATGATTCACCAGACAGACAAATGTTCAAGCAATAGTTGCGCGAGTTTTACTGTTCAATTGAGCATTTGAGCAATTGTGCATCGTCTGATCAGCGCCTAAGAATCTGACCATTTATTTATTTTAATTAATTACAATGGTTGTACACCAATTACTAGTTAAACAACTTAGTAACTAAACAGTAAGAAAAAAGAATCTATATAAAAATTAATCGCTGTATGTTTTACTAAGCGCAAATCTCCAGAGCAGTTGAACCGATAAAACATAACGGCTTACGCAGCAGCTAGCTCTTGAGGTACTCGTACTTGCGCTTGTACTCGCGCGAGTAGGGCACAGCCGGGCCCGCGAACTTTAACCTTAACTGGACCCAACATCCTGCTGCGTCCTGCAGTACCAACGACGCAGCTGTACGTGTCCCGTGTACATCACACCACGACGGTGGAGCAGGTCGTGGAGTATGTCCGTTCCAAGACCAACTGGACCTTGAGGGTGGAGAGGTTGGAGTCGCGCCAAACTTCAAGTCGTTCATGGTGCGAGTTCCAACTCACCACATCGAGACCTTCCTCAAGGAAGAGTTTTTGGCAGAAGGGTGTCGTCTATCGAAAATTCAGAGGAAGGATACGCGACACCACGCAGCGAAACACGATGCCGGCACTTCGTGTGCATTAGTTTTTTAGTTTTTTATTTATAAAATATGTATGTTAGTATATAAGGTATATATCTATGGGCCTTAGTCGCCTGACAGTAAAGGATTTTATTTATTATTATTTATTTAACCTTTTTTAGGTTAAAGTAGACTTCAGGGTAAAATTGTTTTTAAAATGTGTTTTTATAATATTCCTTGAAGTACGAGGATGGTTCTTAGGGAGGAAAAAAAATAAAAAATTGCCTGATGTAGTCACGCACGTAAAACCGCGGGGCACAGCTAGTATTATATAAATCTAGGTAATTAATTACTCACTGATATAAGCAGTCTGTTGCCTCTGCTTCTCAATCCTCTGCTTCTCCAGCTCCAACAGCTTGAGATGTCTCTGTTGCTGCTCCAGCTGTTGTTTCTGTAGCTGTTGTTGCTCTAACTGCTGCTTTTGGAGTTGCTGTTGTTGGAGGAGCTGTTGTTGTTGATGCTGCTGTTGTTGTTGTTGTTGGAGTTGCTGTTGTTGTTGGAGTTGCTGTTGTTGTTGAAGCTGTTGCTGCTGTTGTTGTTGTTGAAGCTGTTGCTGCTGTTGTTGTTGTTGGAGCTGTTGTTTGTGTAGTAAGGTTGCTTGGTCCATCTGTGGAGAAAAATACTTAGTAAATAAGCGATAACATAAACACCTACATTGCTCGGAACCCAAAGTAGAGCGACCAAAAACCCCTAAGCCCGAGATAATGTAGAAAAGTCGTTTGTAGAAATTAGCCCGTCCGGGGATCGAACACGGGACCTAAGAGCTCGCACGACCTTTAAAACCGGTGTGTGCACCACTCGTCCTCAGAAGTTGTCGAAATTACCAAACATATTCATTATAAGTGTATTATGTAGTTTCTCTATATGCAAGGAATGCAGTGGGACAGTTACAAGCTGGCGTTATAACAGCTTCGGTAATGGCGCCCACCGCGGGGCTCACAAGCTCATCAATGCTCGTTCTCTGTATGCTTGGCCTGCAGTGGTACAGTTGTACTTACTTGTGAGTGCAGCGAGGGTCTCTCGGCTTTGCCCTGTAGCGTCCTGGATTCGGCGAGGTGTCGGTCGCACTGCTGCAGCCGACGAGCCCAGTCGAGGACCTGCTTCTCAGCTGCTTGCATTTCCTGAAGACAATAGGATCATATAAGTCTTGACTGGCCTGTTGGTCTAGTGATTAGTTACCCTGACTGCTAAACCGGAGAGCAAGCCGGGTTGTCCGTCATATATAAGGTGCTATAATAATATCTGCCACGGCTTTAATGGGAGGTAGTATTGTGTTTATAGATTACAATAGTGAAGATACTTCGTACCCCGGAACAGTTAATTAAATTTTAGAAAATAAAATTGTTAAATTAACATTGACTCTATTCTGCGTAACGTGGTTCACAAATTACGTGAATTCGGTGCGGAGCGGCAACAGCTTAGGACACGGGATGGTTTTATACTAATAAATCAATTCAAATTTATACGTAATTTTTTTTGTATGAAAAAAAATATGATAAATAATCAATAATTTATCTATACTATTGTAATCTATAAACACAATACTACCTCCCATTAAAGCCGTGGCAGATGTTTTTATAGCACCTTATATACAGGGTTACAGAAAAAGTCGTGCTAGATCCGTTAAGGGCGTGGAGTACCCATCATTTCTGACTTAAGAGACACAAAATATACAAAATTAAATTTAGTATAATAAAAATCGGCAATTTTCAATAAAAAAAATAAAAGTCGAATATCTCGAAAAGGGTTAAGTTTAGGTTAGGGTGTTTCATAGTGAAATAAGTCAGAAATGATGGGTACTCCACGCCCTTAACGGATCTAGCACGACTTTTCCTGTAACCCTGTATATTAACGGTAATTAAAAAACATAAGACACATAGTTTTCTTTTTTACATAAACAAGAAACACAGCAGCTTGTACATTTTGTGCCAAAGCATGACGTTATTAGCTCCCACTCAGAAACTATGATTCGCTTTACCACTAAGTAATGACTCATTACAAAAAGAAATACCTGTCCAAAATTAACTTATTATCTAACTGACGGACTAAATATTTATTACTAGCTGTGCCTGCGACTTCGTTCGCGTGGATGACGAAACTTATCTATGAGTTTTAACCGCAAAATTAAGTTTGTCTTTTATTGTTTATACTTTTCCGGGATAAAAACTACCCAGTGTGGTGCATAGGATAATAAAAAATAATTATACCAAGTTTCATCGTAATCGAACCGGTAGTTTTTGCGTGATACCTGAACAAACAGACAGACAGACAAAAAAAAACATTTTCACACTTTTGGGTTCGGTGTCGGTCTAGTAACACCCTCCGCCATGATTTTTTTTGATATTTTCAATGTACAGAATTTTCACTTCTACAGATTTATTATAAGTATAGATTTATTTATTAAAATGGACAATATTGAAAGTATAACACAAAATATCGGCAAACTGCACAACAGTAGATTTCGTCTTTTTACCCAGTGTTGAAATAATAATCATATAATATAATAATATTCCGGGACAACTCACACACCGTCATCTGATCCCAAGCTAAGCAGAGCTTATGTTATGGTAACCAGACAACTGATAAACATACGTATATATTTCTAAATACATACATATTATAGATAAATTACACCCAGACACAGAACAAATGATCGTGCTCATCACACAAACATTTGTCCTGGGTGGGAATCGAACCCACGGCCTCCGGTATAGCAGTCAGGGTCACTAACCACTAGACCAACAGGCCAGTCAAAAATATCTATAGATACCATAAGCAGAAGTATTTAAACATCTACCATAGAGTTTAGTTAAGTAAGTAAGTTTTTTCATACAAGATTCTTTGGACACAAGATAGTAAACATACTGTACCTTGGAGGTAGTATTCATAAGAGTAGTCAGTTCCGCGAGCTGGTCTGCCACATGCTGCATCTTCGCTTGCTGGGCAGGATTCAACTTCTGTTTCTTACCTGTTTGAGGAATAATATAATTATATAATATTGTTTATAGCGAGCACAGTCAGTGGTCTTGATTTGAATGGGGAAATAATCTATGTTTAGTAAATTCATGGCCACGTAAAGTTATATCTTTCAGTTGACCGCGACCTGTCAGGAACGCAATCTCTCAGCGGACGGACTATAGTAGAAACTCTGTTTAAGTCTCTGCATCTACATAATGCTAGACGACATCGCGACAGATCGAGAAAAAGGTCGAGAGTCCAACTAGACTCCTACTGAGAGGACTAGCCCATCTTAGCTCCAGACCGAAGTGCGTGGCAGAGAGAGAGAGGCCTTTACCCTGCAGTGAAAGAAGACGGGCTTTATAGATAGATAAATACATATAATCACGCGTCTTTCACGAAGGGGTAGGCAGAGACCACTTCTTTCCACTTGCTACGATCCTTACACACTTGTTTCGCTTCGTCCACTTTCATAATTCCCTTCATACATGCTCTTCGGCTTAGCGTACTCTTGACTTGGCCTTTTTTCAAGACGTCCCCGATTTGGTCTCGAAACGTCCGCCTAGGTCTATCCCATCCAACACTTTGATTCACTAAAGTAGTGTATAAGCTAGTTACCCTTCTTCTTGGGCTTGTTGTGTGCCTGCACGAGCTGCTTGGTGTGGTCGAGCCTGCGCTTGGCGGCGGCGTGCGCCACGTGCAGCGCGGACACCTCGCGTCGCGCTCGCTCCAGCTCCTCCACCAGGGCGTCTCGCTCCGAGATCAGACGCTGCTCCATCTGTACACATACATGTTCATAACATCACATACATTGCTCTGAACACAAAGTAAGTAGCTAAAGCACGCGTGTTTTGGAATCAAAGACAACGATGGCACCTGAAACACCTAGAGCCGATACAATATAGACAAGTTTCTAAATTAACTCGTTCTGGAATCGAATCTAGGGCCTACGATCGCTCACGCCTAATGAGGGGTCAGCCTAAGAGTTCGCGACACCTTGTAAACCGGTGTGTACGCCACTCGACCACAGAGGTCATCCTCCACCAATATTCGCGAAAGATGTCACATAGCTTTCTGTCTTCAGCACTGAATAGAACATCAAAAAAGTGTCGTCAAGACATGTAGTAGCCAATTTCAGTCCAACAAACAAAAAGCCCATCTTCTGCTCAGAGCATATATATCTGCTTACCTTCTTAGCCTTCTGCCGTTGCTTCTTGGCCCTCTTCTTGCCGCGGTCGACGTGTCTCGACGGCCCTTCTATGTACTGCAGTAACGCGTCCAAATCCCGCGTGTCTTCTGGTCGAGAACTGCGCCAACATGAGCCGCTGGTGGATAGACATACTATTATATAAATAAATGCGGACAACATCACATACATTGCTCTGAACCCAAAGTAAGTAGCTAAAGCACGCGTGTTATGGAATTCAGAAACAACGAAGGTACCACAAACACCCAGACCCGAGGCAATGTGAAAAAGTTGGTTTCCACATTGACCCGTCCGGGGATCGAACCCGGGACCTCAGAGTGTAATTATAAGTCTATTATTAATATTAAGAATGGTTTCAATGTACATTATAAGTCGAGATACTAAAAACCTGTTGAATGATTTTTGGGAGCGTATTTGACACATTTTAGTTTGTAATTACTTGAAAACAATGGAAATTTCGTTGACATGGTCACATGGACTGCTCGAGATCCGTCTTCTTGTTTTGTCGACTGCTCGAAGCAGTCCATGTATCGTCGGCATAAGGCGTAAGCTAAGTAAATATTGTTTGTGGTACCATTATTTTAATAATAATAATAATAATAAATGCGGACAACATCACATACATTGCTCTGAACCCAAAGTAGCTAAAGCACTTGTGTTATGGAATTCAGAAACAACGAAGGTACCACAAACACCCAGACCCGGGACAATGTAGAAAAGTGGTTTTCTACATTGACCCGTCCGGGGATCGAACCCGGGACCTCAGAGCTGACGACACCTTGAAAACCGGTGCGTACGCCACTCGACCACGGAGGTCGTCAAATAGTTTAGAATAAAATAGTCTTTATTTAGATAATATGTTTCTCTGTTGTCGAGGGCGACTCTGTCTGTTGCGCTTGCTGTTGTTAGCAGACGGACGGACGGACGGAGGTAACAAGTAGTGACGAGACTATGAAGAGATCTTACCCCGAACAGCCAGACGACGTAGAGAACACACTAGTATCTCGACTGGACAGGGACACAGTGCTTCTCTGTTGTTGAGGGCGACTCTGTCTCTGTTGCGCCTGTTGCTGGGCTTGTTGTTGGGCTTGCTGTTGGGCTTGTTGTTGGGCTTGTTGCTGGGCTTGCTGTTGGGCGTGGGCTTGCTGCTGGGCGTGGGCTTGGGCTTGCGCCTGAGCTTGTTGCTGGGCTTGAGCTTGGGCCTGTTGTTGTTGTTGGTGCTGCTGTTGTTGTTGTTGCTGTAGCTTTTGTTGTAATAGCTGCTGTAACAGAAAGAAAAAAATAAAATATTAACAAATATGTAATGCTTAAGCTTTTGTTGCGGCGTAAGAGTGGGCTTGTTGTGTATTGGGAGGTCGTATATAGTGAGTGGGGTGTTTGCCCAGTAGTGGGACAGGTACCTGTTGTTGTTGTTGCCTGATCTGCTGCTGTTGTTGCGGCGTGAGCGTGGGCTTGTTGTGTATTGGGAGGTCGTATATAGGCTCGGGCTTCTTCTGTTGTTGGGCAGCTTGCTGTTGTTGGAGCTGCTGTTGTTGTTGTTGCTTTAGTTGCTGTAACAACAAAGATTTTATGTTACATGGTTATTTTGACACACAGTAGCATTTGTCTTAATTAATTGCGACGATGAATAATTAACCCTTCGACTTTTCTGTACGATTTACACAATTTATTTCAATAAATCAAATATTTGAAAATTATATCTGTCATTGGAAACTCCATATTTAACCATTTAATAGGGTAGATGACTAGGTATGAAAAGTCAAAATTTATTTAGTCCGTCATTTAGATAATCAAAATATAATAGACACATATTTTTTCTTTTCTCAAATAAATTATAAAATACGAAGATAAACCGCTGTAAAGTTCAGGAGTGGGGGCTTGTGACGTCACGGCTAGGTACAATTTGTACTCAAACGTGACGTCACGCAAGAATTGTACTCGCTGTATCTTCGTAATTCTTTGTTTACTAAACAAAAAATACGTGTCTAATATTTTTTTCTTATCTAAAAGATGGACATAAAAATAAGTCATCATCCCTATTGTCTATTTAAACTTTTTAAATTCCTGAGAACTCATAAACTTTATTATTATCTTACACACTCTACTAAGCTAACTTGCTTTTAATGACTGAATGAAGAAAAAACGTCACCTATACTAAAGCCAATATGGAAAGAGAATTAAACGTTATTACTAATTACGCAATTATCAACTTTGACAACATGTGTTTAAGTTCATTTTAGAATGACAAATATTACCGAAAAGGGCCTAAAAGTAATTTGAATGTGATGGAAACTGAACTGTTAGTCATTGAATTAAGGTTCATAATCCCAAAGCACGGACATTATTTCTTTAAAGTGGCTGATGTATAGGTATAATGCGAACTGAGATTTAAGCGAATGGTATACATTGAAATAAAACGACTTATAACGAATTAGTCTTAACACCTGCCAAGGTGTCAAAACGTCGGGACCTAAAATCTAAAATAAACCCCAAAAAAATCCGTAAAAAAAATTATAATTAAAAAAAATTAAAAAACACGCCTGCCATGTCAAAAAAAAATAAAAACAAGTCGAAATTTTTTTAAATATATTTTTTTTATTTAATACCTTTTAGTGAACAACAAAAAAAAAGACAACATAAAAAAAATATCGTTCGGTGCAGGCGATTTCGACTCACACTTGACCATTTTTTAATGTCCACATAGCCTATGTCACTCGGGATAACTCAAAGCTTCTAATAATACCACAAACATTGAAATCGGTCAAGCCTTTTAGAAGTTATGGTGGAATAAAGAAACTCACAAACATACATACATACATACATACATGAACCCTGAAAACATAACACTCCTTTTTGGGCAGTCGTGTAAAAAGTAGTTTTATTTCAATGTCTAACATTCGCGTAAACCTAAGAAACCAAATATAATATTAGTTTATATACCTGTAATCGAATCTGCTCCATAGCATTAGGGTTCACTTTCCCCTCGGCCTTCAGTCCCGCCGGCATGCTCGCTTGTACGGGGACCGTGCGTTGTAGCGCCTAAACAAATAAACATCACATATATTATGTACTAGCTGTGCCTGCGACTTCGTTCGCGTGGATGACGAAACTTATCAATGAGTTTTTAACCGCAAAATTAAGTTTTACTTTACTTATTGTTTATACTTTTCCGGGATAAAAACTACCCAGTGTGGTGCCCAGGATAATGAAGAATAATTATACCAAGTTTCATCGTAATCGAACCGGTAGTTTTTGCGTGATACCTGAACAAATAGACAGACAGACAGACAAAAATTTTTTTTTCACACTTTTGGGTTTGGTGTAGGTCTAGTAACACCCCCCGCCATTTATTTTTTTGGTTAATTTCAGAATTTTCACTTTTACAGATTTATTATCTTTAAACTGCTACCCACTGACTTTAAAATAGCAGAATCGCGCCCCTGCTTAGTTTGGGATGAAACGACCGTGTGAATGTGTTGTCCCAGGATATTATATTGTATTATTATATTATTGCACTGAACTTAATGTGGATAACATCACATACATTGTTCTGAATACAAAGTAAGTAGCTAAAGCACGCGTGTTATGGAATCACACACAAGGACACCACAAACACCCGGACCCGAGGTAATAAAAAAAAAGTGGTTTTATATATTGACCCGTCCGGGCATCGAGGTAGGTGAAGGAAAACATCGTTTAGAACCTGGATTCCAAAATTGGGATCTTGAATCGCCAATTAGCAAGTGAGCAAGCGTGGTGATCAATGCTCGTGCCTTTTTTATATGGGAAGAGGCCTGTGCCCAGCAGTGGGACGTTTATAGGCTGATATTATTATTATGTATAAGTTTTGTGTTTCGGAAAGCACGTTAAACAGTAGGTCCCGACTGTCATACGTTGATCATTGGCAGTCGTTAAGTCAATTCTGACAACCAGTCTTACTATGGGATACTGTGTTTCCCAGTAAAATGGGTTGTGGAGATCAGATAGGCAGTCGCTCCATGTAAAATACGGTATTCAGCTGAATCCGGTAAGACTGGTAGCCGACCCCAACATAGTTGGGAAAAGGCTAGGGAGATGATGATGATGTATAAGTTTTGTGTAGGTTTTCTGTATGCTCGGCCTAGTGTCGACAGACGACCTCCGTGGTCGAGTGGCTCCGGGGTTTGAGCCCCGGACGGGTCAATGGTTTGTGGTACCTTCGTTGTTTCTGAATTCCATAACACGCGTGCTTTAGCTACTTTAGGTTCAGAGCAATATATGTGATGTTGTCCGCATTTATTATTATTTATACATTTTATTAAAGGGTTTCTACCATTCTAAGGCGAAAACAACTCAATTACGCGGGCTTATGGCCAAAACGAAATTGATGAAAATTAAGTGTGATTTGACAAAAATTTACGGACTAATCTATAGGTGTTGAGTATGGCAGCTTTATTATTATTATTTAGTGTCAAAATACCTTGGGCTTGTTGTCCGCGGCCGGCTTGTCGGAGACCGCCATGCGGGCCATCTTGTCGGCGAGCTGTCGCTGCTGAGTGTCGATTGACTGTCGCTTCTGCTGCACCTGAGCTGGTGTTAGGTTCGGTGGCTGGGTTTTTGGTAGAGCCTGTGCGAAATATAACTTATTGTAGGTTGATATTGGTATATAAAGCATGTACAAAGCCCTGATATAATTAAGATTGAAATAAAACTACTTTTAACTACTATCAGTTACCCTTAGTTTCCGAAAGGCTGACCAACTTAATTTGTTGTCAAAATAAGTTGGTGACAATTTTTTGTGTTGATGAACGTTTCAGAAACTGGGGGATAGTTTGACAAGAGATGAAGTTGATCATCTTTTCCGGAGCCGGGGGTTAGTATGTAGTGTATTAAGGTAGAATGGTAAGTCAGAGGATGAGTTGATTTGACAAGAGATGTTGATCAGGCATTCAGAAGCCGGGGGTAAGAACGTAGGGTGTAGAGTAGTGTATGGTAAGTCAGTGTGTAGTACCATAGCCGACGTGGAAGTCTATGAATAGACTCCGGACCCAAGTCGGCCGGTGTAAAGACAATATGTACCACGGTTACAGAACACGAGCCTTGTGAGTGTGGTGTCTCTCCCCAAACCATGGCTCACTTGTTGAGTTGCCCATCGTGTCCTACCACCTGTGTACGAGGACCTGTACAATGCTACAGATAATTGCTGGTATTGTCATTTATCGAGAGGCTTTGGAGTAGTGTGTAGTGTAGTGTGGTGTATGTAACTCACTGGCGGCTTGGGCGCGGGCTGCGGCGCGGGCTGCACGGGGCGCGGGGGCTCCAGCGGCGGCGTGCGGGTCGCAGCCGCTGCCGGCACACCAGGGCCACCCGCTTCCGGGGACCCCTGCATATACACATAAGTAAATATATTACAAAAACAACACATAGAAAGTGTTAATGGCACTTGTTCCACCGCATGCCACTTCTAGGGTTAACACGAATCATAAACATTAAAAAGTAAAACGTTTAAGTAATAGTATAGGTTAATATTTTATTTAATTGTAATATTATATTAGATATACTGCTTTAATCTTGTTGTTGTGTTTAATTGTATTTGTTTAGTGTTAAATTAGTTACATTATAATGTTATTGAATTATTTGTTATAATAATATTTGTTCAAAACCCCCTTTTTATATTTTTCAGCTCAAAGGCAAAACATGAACGTGCAACTTATTGTATTTTTTTTAACACCCTGTGTGCTACTTCGTACATACTCATGTTTTTACAAATAAAATGATCTTTATCTTTAAAAGAATCTACTTTTTAAACCAAGTTTAAAAAGTAGTCCTTAAACGTAACAACTAAACAAATACATATTCTTCAGAATTGAATTCATGAACGTCGCAATTTATAAGAATTATTTTTAAAGTACAGATATATGCTATGGCATCTATCGCATAAATATTTTCGAATTTAACAACACAATTCTCTATGAACATTGTAAGCTATTTTAAATCACAAACAAACAAAAATAAAGCAAGTATAACCACAGAACATACCTTATTTATTTCTTTATATGACCACTTAGAACTATTACTATATTATAAATAACTTATATAATAATAAATTAAATACTCACATTCTTACACTGTTGTTTCTTTTTATTTAATATAGAGCGCAGTCGCTCTCGCGTCTCGTTGAAGTTTCGTGGTACGGGCGTTGTTAGTGGTGGCTGAAATATTATTGTTTGAACTTGATATACCTTATAATGTTATACGACATAACTAACGCTAAGGGATAAACGTATTTAATTACCAAGGTCGTGTTTGTCGAGGGTATACTTTTTTGGAAAACATTCACGCAATAAAGAATGTAATGCTTGAGTCGCAGGGTTTTACTAACTTTCAAAATGCATGCACAAAGAAAACACAGACTTGAAACAAGCATTTGTATAAACGTGCCACCGCTAGGCACAGGCCTCTTCCCATATAGAGAAGGCACGAGCATTGATCACCACGCTTGCTTTCTGCGGGCGATTTCAGATCCAATTTTGGTATTAAGGTTTCCTCACAATGTTTTCCTTCAACTTTTGTTACGAGTCATATATTCTAAAAAACTATTAAGAAAGTAAATATAACTTTAAAAGTCTAATTGATATTATACATAATATAATCTATATATATAAAAATGAATCCCTATTTCCCTTGGTCACGGCATCACGCGTGAACGGCTGGACCGATTTCGCTAATTCTTTTTTTGTTGTGTTTGTTGTTATCAGAAGAAGGTTCTGGGTGGTTATGTAAGAAAAAATGTGAAAATTGCGTGGGGAAAATTAGTAAATTTAAGAATTAAACCACTATATAAAATTATTTCTAATCCAACCTGAACTTTTTTAATGTAACCTATAATAATGACGTTTGACATAGAATTGACAGAATTAAATTAGAAACAGAATTAATAGTTAAGACAGGACAGCGTCTGTCGGGTCAGCTAGTTATATATATATATATAGCGTTCGTTTATAGACCGCTAGGCCACTAGACTAAATAAGGTAATTTATTTTAGACAGTGTTAATAATATAGTATACTCACGGCGTGTCCGAACACGGTGCAGTAGCAGCAGGTGCAGGGCTGGTCCGCGCCCTCGCCCGCGCACGCCGCGCCCCCGTGACCCACTGTCACATACACATCATTGTGATAATAATATAACTAATATAGCGTTTCATCACCGAGTTTCTATAACTTTATGAAAATCACCTTGCGATTGTGTGACAAAAGATAAATAATCTGCTATAAATAAATTCTAATTTCTACATAAGTTAAAAGTATATTATTATTCTAAGGGTGCGTCCACATCTGACGAACGAGCACTACACGAGCAGCTCGCGAGCCGTTCGCGAACCACCCGTGGCGTGCTCGCGAGCGGTTTGCGAACGGCTCGCGAGCGGTTCGCGAACGGCTCGCGAGCTGCTCGTGTAGTGCTCGTTCGTCAGATGTGGACGCACCCTAAGAGTAGCCATGGTAAAACATTTTTTAAACTCAAATAAAGCAGAAGTTAATGAAGCACAATTTTCTTTTGTTTATTAGAAGAGATAAAAGATTTATAAAACAAAATATCTAAAATACTGTTGTTTCATCTTCTAATATATAAAATTCTCGTGTCACAATGTTAGTTACCACACTCCTCCGAAACGGCTTGACCGATTTTTATGAAATTTTATATGCATATTCAGTAGGTCTGAGAACAGTACAGCTAGTAATCTATATTATTACCTGTCCCTTAATTGTAACTTTAAATTACAAAAAATATATTTATATACATTGATAATAAATACATATCATTTTTATTACTTTTTCTATTATATTACAACATATTACAGCAATAATAATTCGCAAGAAAATAAAAAACATCTTAATTTCACTTCAATCATATTGTGCATCAAAAACACGAGACCAGGGGCCCGAGTCTGCGAGATTTTACGATAATTAGCATTCTACCAAGTTAGTAGAATGCCAATTATCGTAAAATCGTGCCACTATGAGCCAACTATGAGCACACTGACACGGAGTGTAAATAGCAGACTCGGGCCCCAGAACATTACCATTTCTATTTTAACAGTAAAATAATGTATAAAATAAGTAAAACCTTACCTTTACAAACATGCTGCTGATGGCTAGTATTCTCGCACGCCTTAACCACCGGCTTCGGCTTCGCCACCGCCTTCTTCTCCACCTTCTTCCTGCCTTTCTCATCGTAACACTTCGACATATCACTGACACACGCAGCACTATCATTGTCCTTACACGACAAACACACACAATCGTTCGTCCATTTGCAATCCGTTTTAGGCGTATCACATAAGTCACTCTCACTTTTACTGTGACCATTCCTACTAATATTCCTAAAAGCAACTGCGTTTAACGTTTGCTTAGCGTTACGCAGCGCTAGAGCGGAATACTTGGCTAAATCTTCGTGATTCTGAGACGTAATTTTCTCGTCTTGATTCTCGTCTTTATCAGATTTCAGTTCTTCTACGTCTTCGTCTAGTAGTTTTGCGTCGATTGATGAGCATATCGATATGACGTGCTTTTTGTATGTCTCTGGGACTGGTAGACCTTGTGTTATATAAGATTTGATAGTGTAAAAACTATCTAGCAGGGACTTTTCACCTTTAGATGTGAGTATAGCTTCACATTTAGCTAACAACGCGTCATTTTTACACTTCTTCTCATCATCTTTTTTCTCTTTCACCGGCTCTTCTTTCTTCTTCGGTGGTTCTGTTTTTTTGACTACTCTTATTGAAGCCTTTCCTATTATTTTGCTTAGTCCTTTAGCGGCTAGGATTTCCGCTTCGCTAGCGTTCTGTGTTTTCGTATTCGTCGGCGGTGGAGGCGGCGGGGTCGCCTTATTAAATGCTTCTTTTAATTTTTCTTCGTATTGTTCCAGTTTATATAACATCACTAGCCACTCATCACCCGATAAGGTTTTCTTAGGTAACGTCTCCATATATTGCTTATTCACATCCCTTAACCTATCGATAAAGTAATCCCTTTTCTTATCATTGGTCATATTATTGAATTCCGGTACATTCTCCGGCCTTTTAACTTGGAAATCCATTAACTCCTGTATCACATTAACTGATAGCTCTGGGTCGGTTAAGATCCAGTTAACTAGAGGTTGCGACTCACAGCATCGGCGTAAAACATTCATATATTTAAACTTAAGACCTTTAACCATTTGTTTTTTATCTTGTGTTAGTTTAGGGAACTTCATTATTAAGATATCTAGTGTATTTCCGACTGAGGTAGTCAATAAAATCTGTCTGACTGTCTCTCTTGAATCAGAGTCCGAATCTCTCGAATTCTCGTGATGTTTCTTCAATTCTTCCAGTTTCGAAGCCATTCTGTCCCAATCGGGGACATAATTCTTCCCCGCTAAGTCTTGGATGTAACTGTAAAACTTGTCAAGCATCGTCTCAATTTCATTTTCTAACAATTCGACGGGTATACTCTTAAATTTCGTGGCTACATAGTGTTTCCACGAATTAAATCTAGATTTAACTAGGTCCCGTAACTCTTCCATACTTAAGGCGTCTTTCACTGAGTTCTCGAATAGAGTTGATGCTTTTGAGTACATCTCAGAATTGATGCTGTTTTTAGGTAGATTAAATAAATCTTTATCCTCTTCCAAACATTTCGCTAAAACAGGACTCTTATTTTGTTTTAAATACTCAAACACCTTGTTTATAACTACTTGAGCGGAGATTGAGAATAAGAGGTCCTTGAAGTCTTCTTTATTTTTATTCTTCATTAGTACCTGAAGGTCTTTCTCGTCTTTTAGTAATTCCATTATATCCTTATTGTCTAGTTCAAAAGTCATTGTGCCTATAATATCATTAGTTTCCAAGTTATTTCTTATTCTACGGTTTGTTTTGCGTTTAGTAGTATTTTTCGTCACTTTAACACTATCCCTGGCTTTACTGAGTTTTAGCTCTCTTATTTGTTTCAACGTTTCCGGTGTCAACTGAGCCTCGTTGTTCACGTCTGGCAAACTATTCATTATGGACGCGAACTCTGGCAATTCGAAGGACGCGTTGGCAAATTCCGATAGCTTAGACGCTATCTCCGGCATGTTGGCTAGAATCTGTGGCATGTTCTCGACTAATTCTGCCAGTTTCGTGTTAGCCGTACTAACGTCTATGGGGTCTTCAGTGTCTATTTTGTCTAGGAATTCGGCTGAGTTTTTGTCTAACGTCATCATGACCTCACAGATTTGTTCTAGAGATAACTGTCCATCGTCTTCTTTCGTGCCGTCCTTTATACTGTTGTAAGAATTAATAATATTCTGACACTCCTCCATAGCTTTTTTAATTTCGAGTCCGAACGACACATACTTGTAAATATTTGGATCTTTTTCGTTATCTAGTGGCTCTGTGATAGTTTCCTTTTCGTCTTTCACGAGTAGGGGAGTTCGACGCGCGTTAATTGGTATATTTATTGGACTTATCTGCTGGTTGAACTCGCCGTCATCTTTTAGAAATTTATTTACTGATAATAACCTTTGATTAGGTTTAGAACTATACACTGGCATTGGTTCAGGAATCGTCGGCGACATTTCTTGTAATGGCGGACTAACTGATTCCGGATACTTCGTTTCCTCGTCATTATTGAGAGCGAAATTACTGAATTTCGCGAGACACTCCTTCATTTCCTTACACATGTCTATCTCTTTCTCTCCTACTATCGTTTCTGTGTCGCTGATATTGTCTTCTCTTTCTAAAGGGAAGGCTTCGGGCGGTTCTGCCTCAGATTTAGTTAGTTCCTCATCATTTTTGAGATCGTCGGTTAACAGCTGTGTGGTTTGTGCGGGGGCCTTGTGTTTCAACATTTGTAATATTTTGTGTGGCTTGCTGATTGACGGCGAGACCGGCTTTAGTTTCCGTTTAGACGCAGTTGTTAGACGGGGCACTTTAGGGCTTGAGGTCCTACGTTTGCGGCGGGGTAAGTCTTCGATTAGTGTGACGTTGCTTTCTGGTAAGCTGTGAAGAAAATATTTTTTATTATTATTATATTATTATGATTATAAAAAAAAACGGAATACAGCTGAAACCGGTAAGACTGGAAGCCGACCTCAAAATAATTTTGGAAAAGGGCAGATGATGATTATGCTTGTTTATATCAAAATTCTTTTTTATAAAGAACAAATATTCTCTTTCAATTTCTTGCTCAATACCTAATTACCTAAGCCAGTATTTTTTGTCTACCTCTCAGTCTGGCACCCCGAAAAATCTTAAAAACGTTTGGCAAACTGGCAAGGTAGACTAAAGCTAATTTCTCTATCCGACAACAATTCTATTCAGCTAGAAGTTATGTCATGGGACAAAAATAGGAGTATAGTTACCTCTCTCGTTCCTGCCTGAGCTGGTCCTCGAGCCACATGCGCAGGCGGTGGTAGTACAGCTGCTGGTCGCGCATGTGCATCACCTTGCGCCGCACCTGCAACCGCAATACGGTACGTGTGACACTCCATAGCACACACTCTACCCTCGTAGCAAACCTGCCCTCGTAGCACACCGTCTACAAGACCTACACTCGTAGCACACCATCTACACTCGTAGTACTAGACCTACACTCGTAGCACACCCAACACTCGTAGAACTTGCTCTACCCTCGTAGCACATTGCCTACACTCGTAGCCTTCCTCTTCCGTTGTTGCACTCAACCCATCTCCGTAGTTCACCACCTAAACTCGTCCTACCCTGGTAACACGTCTTACTCTCATGGCACACCTACCCTTGTAGCACTCTCTCTACCAACGTAGCAGAAAACCTACTCTTGTAGCACATCCCTACAGTCGTAGCAGCTCCTACCCTCGTACCACATGCAATCCCTCTAGTTCACCTACACTCGCAGCACCTCTCGTAGCACTCTCTCTAAACTCGTAGCACACTCCTATCCTCGTAGCACACTCCTATCCTCGTAGCACATTCCTATCCTCGTAGCACACTCCTAGCTTCGTAGCACATTCCTATCCTCGTAGCACACTCCTATCCTCGTAGCACGTTCCTATCCTCGTAGCACATTCCTATTCTCGTAGTCATTCCTATCCTCGTAGCACACTCCTACATTCGTACCCTCTACCCTAAGTAGCACACCGCTTACACTCGTAGCAAACCTAACCTCGTAGAGCTTTGACTACATTTGTAGCACACAGCTTGCATTAGTAGCACACACCGCTACCATCGCAGTACTTACTACACTCGTAGCACAGGGCCTACCCTAGTAACACAAGTCCCTAGCAGTCTGGCACACTCTCTACCCTGTACGGAGTCGACCCACCTCCTTGAACCTCTGCAGATGGTACTCGGGGCAGAGCGCGCGGCAGGGCTGGCGCGGGGCTCCGGGCGGCGGCGAGCCGGGCGGCGGCGGGGCCGGGGCCCGCCCGCCTACCAGCTGCATGCACACCTACAATATATACATACATACACTATTTAATTATAATGTTCTAGTGACCAGACAAACTTATATCAACACTAAAAGAGTGCTTAAGCTTGAATTTTTCAAGAAGAGTTGGGTTAAATTATTATTTATTTTTGATGCCTTTCCTACTATCTTAGTCATGAAGTTCGAGCAAGTTATTTTTCTGTTCTGGTGCTTACACCATAAACGCTAGTTTTCGTAATGATCAGCGTGTGAGAAACCGGGGAGTAACCGTGGTAAGAGCGGTCGGTAGATCTCTCGATACTCTTACATCTACAGTCTCATCTATACAGGATGTTACCGAAAGGGTTTTTTTTTATTATTAGTATTTATTATTATTTATTTATTTATTATCTTGTAGTGTGTGTACTCGCCTCCTCCCTATATAAGTAAATTTAGCTGGTAAGATTGGTCATAATTAAACATTTATTACAACTTAACACTCGTCTCATTGATACTCCCGGCGCCCCACATTGCAATCTATCCAAAAGATCTAACTAGTACTCCTGGTATAGAGTCAGTTAAATAAATTTCATCTCAAAATGAGTTCACCAAATAATTTTTCTCACAGGACGACCAGAAACATGGGGTGCCTGGTCTACAGAGCACTGAGCATTAAGCGATGTCGTTAGAAAGGATTCTTTTATCACCCACGACCAGCAGTATAGTATAGCAGTCAGGGTCACATACCGTGGAGAGCTTCTTCTGCTTGCGGTAGACCTGCAGCTGCCTGCGATGCACCTCAGGCAGGCGGCGGTACATTGCCATCAGCTTCCGGTCCACCTCAGAAAGACCCATGTCTACGCGTTTCCTAAACAAACAATATAATATTATTAGTTTAATTATTGATATACAGACATACAGGGGCGCGATTCCGCTATTATAAAGTCAGTGTGTGGCAGTTTAATGAACGTTCCAGAGTGCTTGTCATTGTGCCTAATTTTCGTATTCAGATAAGACTACAATGAACAGTCAGTGGCAATCCTACAATGGCAACAGTGGCAAGTGGATGTACACTGTACATTTGTCATTAAACTAAAATTATCTGAATACGAAAATTAGGCACAATGACAAGAACACTGGAAAGTTTATTAACCTGCCACCCATAGATTTAAAAAAAGCGGAATCGCGCCCCAGGTGACTGGATAGAGAGCTGATGATGACACACACACACACATAGTAAAATTTAATAGATGTACAAAGATGTTGCTTCTTTCTTAAGAAATCTCTGCCAGTAGACCCGTAATAGAAGTGGTCATTAAGGGCCGTATCCGTACCGTCGGGGTCCCACAGATTTCGTTAAAGGTCCAACCGATGACTTCCATTGGTTGCTAAGGCGCGTGCGTGGCGAAATTTTTTGCAATTAGCACGGTGTGGGCGCATAATTGTTTTTGTTTAAAATTAAATAACTACAACACACTACATACCTGGCCTCATGATCATTCCTGGCGGGCGGGGCGGGCCAGTCATCACAGTGCTTCAGCACGCGGTCCATGAGCCTCTCTATGGAGGCTATGGAGCGCATGAGGTGTCGCACCGTGCGGCAGAGCTCGCCCTCAGCCTATATGACTACAGCACACTACATACCTGGCCTCATGATCATTCCTGGCGGGCGGGGCGGGCCAGTCATCACAGTGCTTCAGCACGCGGTCCATGAGCCTCTCTATGGAGGCTATGGAGCGCATGAGGTGTCGCACCGTGCGGCAGAGCTCGCCCTCAGCCTATATGACTACAGCACACTACATACCTGGCCTCATGATCATTCCTGGCGGGCGGGGCGGGCCAGTCATCACAGTGCTTCAGCACGCGGTCCATGAGCCTCTCTATGGAGGCTATGGAGCGCATGAGGTGTCGCACCGTGCGGCAGAGCTCGCCCTCAGCCTATATGACTACAGCACACTACATACCTGGCCTCATGATCATTCCTGGCGGGCGGGGCGGGCCAGTCATCACAGTGCTTCAGCACGCGGTCCATGAGCCTCTCTATGGAGGCTATGGAGCGCATGAGGTGTCGCACCGTGCGGCAGAGCTCGCCCTCAGCCTATATGACTACAGCACACTACATACCTGGCCTCATGATCATTCCTGGCGGGCGGGGCGGGCCAGTCATCACAGTGCTTCAGCACGCGGTCCATGAGCCTCTCTATGGAGGCTATGGAGCGCATGAGGTGTCGCACCGTGCGGCAGAGCTCGCCGGGAGCGGCCTCGCCCTCGGAGCCCGCGGACTCCACGGCGGCGGCCGCGGCCAGCAGCAGCTCGGAGGCAGAGTCCAGGGACGACGAGGTCGAGAGACCGAGCGAGGCTGTGCCGGATTGCGCGTCAGAGTCTGACACTAAGAAGAAAAAATGTACGTAAGTACCTGAACCTAAGAGTATAAATAAGTAACCTATAGAGTGCGCCTAACAGAGAATGAACGGTGAGAATTATGAATGAACGTCGTCCTCAAATTTGTGACAAAATATGCAATAAACAAGAGCGCGTATTTCTAAAAGCTCACTGTTGCGAGCGAGAAAATGTTTACTTTATATAGTACATTCGTTTACTGATTGATTCAAGGTATTTTCCGTGCAACGGCAGACGTTTGAACAATATCGCTAGGTCCGATACTATTAAAGTAATATTAGGGTGCGCGAACTCATTTTGAGCTAAAATTTTGTAAACTGACTCTATACCAGATGTACTCTTCACCCCTTTTGTATAGATATACCCTTTTCATAACACTCTTTGAATAGATTTAGATTAAGTACATACCTACCATTGTTCTTCCTCTCTCCTAAATTTTGCGTGCCCAACAGGGTCCACGATGTACTATATATTCTTTACTTACCACCTATTAATACCATTGTGGAAAGCAAATAAAAGTTTTGAGTTTGAGTTTGAGATTATGTTATCCCGACATTTCTATCCACCCAATTTTACAGAACATAAAAGTTTATATTTCTTCATATTCATACACTTAAATATTAATATTTTACAGTACCAACATCTTAATATTTATATAAATCTTCTGTACGTGTGTACCCTTAGTAGTTAGGTTAAACCGCTGGACCGATTTAGTTTAAATTTGTTCCTGAATGGGTTGTAAACACAATTGGCCCGGGTAGATGGCGCTACTGTCGGAAGGCACTATTTTCCTGGTTGGACGACGTCTGACAGAGCAGCTATTAATATTATTTATTCATTTATTGACCAACATAACACCTTTACAGTTTGCACCAAAGTGATGTCATGAATATTAATCTTATAAACTATACTGTTAACCGAAATCGGAATCGAATAATACGTCGCGTCACTATTACCGGAATGTCGAACCACACTAGAGAGAGCGATATGTCATGGCGGCGTGTACGATTCTCTTTGTCTTGCATTATTTAATTAATTGAATAATTGTCATTATGGCGTCGCTAGCCTTTAAAATTATTGTAAATGTAATTTTGAATCCATTCTAATGACAATAGGTATAGTTAAAAGCAGTTAGGGTATAGTATAGTTAAAAGCATCAGGCGCGCGATTCCGCTATATTAAAGTCAGCCTACAATGAGCAGTCAGTGGCAATCCTACAATGGCAACAGTGGCAAGTGGGTGTACATTTGTCATTAAACGAAAATTATCTGAATACGAAAATTAGGCACAATGACAAGTACACTGGAACGTTCATTAGCCTGCCACCCACTGACTTTAAAATAGCGGCATCGCGCCCCAGTGGGTTTCCTTTTATGCTGCCCGCCCACGTCGTACTCTTTGTAGGACAGATAATCGGGCCGATTTTTTCAACGGATTCTTAGGACCGATTTTGTGGTCGACTCAACGCCTACGTCCGTCACTTTGTCTGCGGCTATCAAGAGAGCAGCACGTCATGGACAGAGAGAATTTCTTGAATATGTATGTGATCAAATTGGACTATTGTAACACCCTTTATACCATGTTTTTGTGCAAATAAATATTCTTATTTTTCTTATTCTTATAAGAAGTAAGGTGGGTTTAAAGAGGAGGGTTTGTCTTTGGCTTTTAAGGAACAGAAGAGAGAAAAGATCGGTCGGGATGCGCCGGCTTATTTCTGACCGACTTATTGTAGGACGTCTGCGTGTCTATTGCTTTCAGTGTGTTCTATTTTTCTCCTACAAAAAATCAGTCACCGATTATCGGACGTGGGCGGGCAGCCTAATTAACACCTAGTAACAACAACATTTTATTATTATATTATTTATTAATAGGTAAATACTCACAGTCATCCAGATCGCAGGTGGGATTGGAATCGCTGTTGTTGTCAGCGGCTGGCGCGGGTTGGCCTTCGGCTCCCGACCCGCTCTCGCCTAAATAATTACATTAAATTGTAATCTGCTACCTAATTACATAGCTAGCAAGAGCAGAGCGATAGCAAAAAATTTACAATTATTGCTGTCAAATTTTTGCTTCTTCTTTTTCTCGTGTCTATGACACTTACATACTTTTCAACAAAAAATTCGTGATAGGTCAATCGTTGGGTTCTATGAAATTGTAACTTTTTGGTAATACGAATTAGAAATTTGACTAAATTTGGAGTACAAAACTGGGTATAAAAGATGAAAACTATTTAATCCTTAAGCTAGATGATAAAAAATATAAGAAACGTATATCTATAATATAAAAATGAATCGCTAAATGTGTTGGTAAGCGCATAACTCAATGACGCCTGGACCAATTTGGCCAATTTTTTTTTGTTGCGTTTGTTATTGTCAGGAGAAGGTTCTTATTAATAAAAAAGTTTGCAAAATTGCGCAAGGAAATTGAAGAATACTCAACCACCAAATTAAGTAATCCTGACTTTTGTTACGATAGTGATTTGTTGGATTCATCTCCACAACTAATAATACAAAGGCACCGGGAACGGGACCTAGGTATTCACGCGGGTGAAACCGAGGGGCACAGCTAGTTTAAAATAAAAATCATTGAGTATATAAAGCGAAACTAAGTTGAGGGATGGGGGCATAAAATGAGCCAAATTATAACGTCATGCGACAATTCAATTCAAAATATCATCCTGGTAAGAATACATCTATTAGATACTTATAATAAATCTGTAGAAGGGAAAATTCTGTAAATTGAAAATATCAAAAAAAAAAAATGGCGGGGGGTGTTACTAGACCGACACCGAACCCAAGTGTGAAAAAAAAATTTTCGTCTGTCTGTCTGTTTCTTCAGGTATCACGCAAAAACTACCGGTTCGATTACGATGAAACTGGGTATAATTATTCTTTATTATCCTGGGCACCACACTGGGTAGTTTTTATCCCGGAAAAGTATAAACAATAAAAACAAACTTAATTTTGCGGTTAAAAACTCATTGATAAGTTTCGTCATCCATGCGAACGAAGTCGCAGGCACAGCTATGTGTAATATGTATTTAATTATCTACCTAAAAGACATAAAAAATAGTATTCTACCTCATAGTATAACTTTTGCTGTCGCTTTACAAAACACATTACTAAATTGCAATTTACTTTAACCACAAATAACATTAACTCACCACTTTCCCCGCTCTCGCCACTCTCCGCGCTCTCAGCGCTCTCAGCACTCTCGGCACTCTCACCGCTCTCAGCGCTTTCAGTGCCCTCCGGTGGTCTGTGACAAGATATCATACATGTTACTAATCTATTATTTATTTAAAAGCTATTACTTACGGTTTTACTGGCGTAAGGAGCCTTTTCCCAAAAGTATGTTGTGGTCGGCTTCCAGTCTCACCGACAGCTGAACACCGTATGTTACAGAGCGACTGTCTATCTGACCTCCATAACACATGTTACTGGGTAACACAGTATCCCATAGTAAGACTGGTTGTCAGAGTTGACTTAACGACTGCCAAAGATCAACAGTATGACAGTCGGAACTAGGCTTAACGCGCTTTCCGAGCCACGGGTGTCGGTATGTTTTTCTATTGTATTGGCATTATCCCTATATAAAAATATTAATGATTTAAATAAATGCGGACAACATCACATACATTGCTCTGAACCCAAAGTAAGCAGCTGTTAAGCACTTGTGTTATGGAATTCAGAAACAAAGAAGGTACCACAAACACCCAGACCCGAGACAATGTAGAAAAGTTGGTTTCTACATTGACCCGTCCGGGGATCGAACCCGGGACCTCAGAGCTAGCGACACCTTGAAACCGGTGCGTACGCCACTCGACCACGGAGGTCGTCGTAGATTAATAATACTACTTACTTAGCGCCCGTCCCGTCGCCCTGCTGCAACTCTCTGCCGGCCGTTTCTTGATCCATTTTATTTGGAGGCTGTTATAATAGAAAACAATATATCAACAACTTCACATACGGCCATCTAATACCAAAATAGGTAACTGTACTATGGTAACCAGACAACTGATCAACCTACTTATATATTTCTAAATACATAAATATTATAGATAAATTACACACAGACAACCAGAACAAATGATCATGCTCATCACACAAACATTTGTCCTGGGTGGGAATCGAACCCACGACCTCCGGTATAGCAGTCAGGGTCTCTAACCACTAGACCAACAGGCCCGTCAATATAGTACAAATATAAATCATTTTTCTTACTTCCGTTACTTTATACTTTATCTACTCCTAGCAGACATGCGAATTTAATTCTTAATTCTAGATATATAGAAAAAAAATTACAAAGACTTACCTTATCAGAATCGGCGGTAGTTTCAAGCTTGTCTGCGTCGAAATCGTTGACACCTTCCATCATGCCGAAGAATGAGATTCTGTACATAAATGTTACTTGTCAAATTAATTGAAATAGTTCAAATTATTTGAAAAATATTAGAAAATCAAAAATTAACTAGTCTATTAAAATTCTTGTGCCAATTGATGTTATTTCCAGTTGAAAAAAACATCAACTTTAGCAAAATGTTAATAAAAACACACACAAAATCAATTAAACATATTTTTAGGCATTTTATTTTGTCGCAATTTCTAGAGAAATGTAATTTTTGCTATTAATTACAGTATACTAGCTGTGCCCCGCGGTTTCACCCGCGTGAATACTCATATCGCTATATTTTGGACAATTCACACACTATCTTTGTAAATTATAGCCTATATGTTATTCCGATGTATAAGCTACATTACTGTAAAGTTTCATTAAAATCCATTCAGTAGTTTTTGCGTGAAAGAGTAACAAACATCCATACATCCAAACAAACTTTCGCATTTATAATATTAGTAAGGATTTAATAAGTAATTTTCATATGTTAATAGTTGCTGACTGATTTCTAATAAATGAATGTACAGCAACGATCAATATATGAAAATTACCTATGAAATATACTAAAATTAATAGCAACAATTATATTGCTCAAGACCCAACTTGCTGTACAATTAATTATTCTACTTCATTCTGAAGGGAGATTCCACGCAACATCAATGAACACACATTTTTTTTTTGTTAATTTTTGTTGCATTGTCTTGAGCAATATAATTGTTGCTATTAATTTTAGTATATTTCATAAGTAATTTTCATATATTGATCGTTGCTGTACATTCATTTATTAGAAATTAATTCTCAGGGCAAAATCCGGCCATGTCATGTGTTTAAAGTTGCAGTGTAAACTAGACCTTATATGCAAGAATGAGGAAGATGTAAATAAAAAAAAACCGCATTTTTATTGGCTTATCAAAAAATTTAGGTGAATAAAAAAATAACTGCGAAAAAATTATGTCGATATCTCCAGTAGTTAATTTTTTATAAATTTTTCAATTTCGTATCCCCCGATAACTTTTTGAGCCGGCCGAGAACCTGTCGTGACGTCACGCCGCAGTACCGCAGGCGACGGGCGCTCGGGCCGGCCGGTGGTTATTTTAAAATTATGATACCTCCTAAGATGTTGATGGAAATCAAGTAATGTCAAAGACAATTTTGTTCACAATTAAATACTTGTGATTAATATCACATTTATTTAGATAAGGATTAGTATAATTTTGACAAAACGCCTTCGCAAATAATTCATAATTTAAAACAAAGTTGATTTCCATAAAAATGCGGTTATAGTATTAAATCTTGAAAGATAGCCATATGTTGTCGCTGACTTTTTTTTAGAACTTTTAAAGAGGAACAATTTCGTCATACATGATTTTTGCCTAACTTCAACCGTTTACGCTGCGCACGCAACGGAAGTTCACAAATTGGGATATTTTTCCGTTTTTGCTACATTTTCTATTATGCTTCGCCCTATTGGGTGCAGCGTAGTGTTATAAAGTCTGAATCAGTAGTTCCTAAGATTAGCAAGTTCAAGCAAACAAACATACTCTTTAGCTTTATAATATCAGTATAGATAGGTAGATTTCTATGTTGAACATTTTACTCATGTTCGAGAACATGAAAAGCAGCGGAATGCTAAATATTCAGTAGTATATGTGCCCCAATGTTTCACAAAATCCCCTTTTAAAATAAATAAAATTTAAACTTCCTATTGTATTATCTATCTGTGACTGAAAGTTCTGTCAAAATCGGTCCAGCCGTTTCAGAGATTTTGTTTCAGAGCCAAACAAAAAAATTAAAACATGTTTTTTTACGTAAGTATGTACCGTATTTGTAGTTAGTGTAATGCTGTTAACCTAAAGTGTGTTTGTAATTTCATATTAAGATATCTATGATAATATAAGAAAGAGGCAAGATTTGATTGATTGTTTCTTTGTTTGCATTTTGAATAGGCTACGAAATTATTAAACCTATTTAAAAAAATCTTTCATTGTTGATTAGCTACACTATCGTTGCGTGAAGTAGCCTATATTATATTAAAATAATAATAGGGATCCTTACTAAAACTCCAATAATGCAACAAGTGTTCTTTCATTAAAAAAAATACAATGACGTCGCTGGAAATGGCGACCTTGTGTTTGACCTTGGTAGTAATCCTTATCAAAATAATTTGCTTTATATTTAAGACTGCTTTAATACCATTATATCATCATCATCATATCAGCCCGGAATCACCTACTGCTGGGTATAGGCCTCCCCTTTTTTCTGCTATTGTTATCTGTCCTGCTCGTATAATATATAATACATTATATTATATATTATTATTATATTAATACATTATATTAATTCAAGTTATATAATACCATTATATAACTTGAATTTTTTAATTTGGACATTACATTCGAAAGATAACACGAGTTCAAAAGTGTAAATACTAGAAAAAAGTCGCTTGGTTAATGGTGGCCGCTCTCTCCGCTCGGCTAACTATGCGATGTAGACGTCACTGGAGTACGGGAGGGGAGTAAACTAAAATAAAATATAAAATGTAATAGAAAGATTCATAAACAATAATAAAAAAAGAAATAACAATCCAATATTCTTTATAATGAAATTTAATGTACCTACTCTTTTTTTGTACCCTATTCAAAAACGTGTTTGTGTGAGTGTTTTTTAAAATTAATATATTTTAAAATGTTTGTTAAATACTCGTGCGAAGCCGGGACGGGCCGCTATGGATAGAAATAAAGTTTTAGCATTATTTTTCACATTGAAACGATCTTTTCAAGAATGACGACTTGTTCTTCCTTTTCATTAATTTACGACAATATAATACACGAGCGCATACTTTTTTTTGTCATTTCGGGCACAAATCAGTTTTCAGTTTCTAATATAAATTAATTTTAAACACAAGCTTCAAAGGACCATGCAAAAAAAAGTATGGGCAGTGTCCCATCCCATCAACAGACATGGGACAAGTTTCAATATCATTATTACGTCCCATGAAAAGTCAGTACCAATTTTTAGTTCGGAATTCGACGGGGTTTTTTTTTTAAAAAGACTTTTGACAAAAATAAAGTATTTTTATTTTAAAATAAAAAATTACATTTTAGACGATAATTACAAAAAGCAATTGTTCAACTAGACATTTTAAGTATTAATAACACAAAAACAATTGTGCAAGTAGACACTTAATAACAACAGAACTATTATCCAGACAAAAATAACGTTATATTATTCATCTATTATAATAGTCGATAACATTGCCGCTGGTAGATTAAAGTTGATATGTCGACCTTTGCCCATATACCATATAATTGATATTATATGGGCACAACTTCCAACCGTACGCGCCCCTGTTAGGCATGTGCAATACCACTGTTCAATAGCACGTCTGCCAGTTTCACTTCGGTTTATTAATATGTAACAATAATAAACGCGCGATCTAACGTGTCGAGATTGTATTCGTCCTCTAATTAAACGTGCCGGGGTCATCGAGTAGCAATCAAAAGGTCCAATAAACAAGCAGAGGTTAGTAATAGTCGCAAACAAGCCGATAACGCACAAATAAACAACGCGAACACAGCAGAACGTACTAGCCACGACTGAGGGAGGTGCGCGGGCGCAGGCGTCGAAAGGGTGCGGTCGGGGTAACGGAGCAAGGAGGGAGGGTAAAGTACGTCTTACGGCTGTTCTCTCTCGAGTTTTTTTTAGTTAAATAGTACATTTTTAATTCAGTTCTTAATACTTAATAAAACTGTATAAGTATAACATATTTTTTTTATTGCACGATAACCCCATATCCTACAGTGATGTCGCCATAGTAAAAAATAATCATAATGTCGAGATGTATTTAATGAGATATGTTTGGCATCTGTTGATGATATGGGACGATTTTTTGCATAGTCCTTTAACTAAGCTCACAGCAATAGTGTAGACTTATCAAACAAGCCCAAACGCGATGCGATTACGTCATTTAGTTAGAGAGTTCCTCGGGCCACCTTCTGGCGCCATCATCAGATCAGCTCGAAAGTACTATAAAATTATATTGTCATCCAAACTTAACAGATATACAAAATTTCAGCTCAATCAGTTAAAGATATCTGTTTCAAAATTAAGTTGCAACATTCCACTCGTAGCTGTAGGTACAAAGTGTACAAACGTATACATTGAATGTTAAATAAAAGCTTGTAAAGATATATTTTTTGGCGTGCTAACTGTTGTATTAGTACAAAGAAGGCTATTCAGTAACTATACGCTACTCTTTTTTCCATATTTAGCAAAATCTAGAAAAATATGCAAGTAACATAAAAATACTGCACGAGATCGTATGTACGGGAGCGGAGGACGGGCGTTGTGACGTCACGCGTTGATCGGGCGAACCAAAACTAAATTTAAGAATGCCCGACTTTAAAAATTCGTAAAAAATAGAGTTTTTGAGATATCGCTAAAATTTTTTCACCATTGTTTTTCTAATTTTTAGTTTGATTTTTCTAGATGATAAAAAAAACATGCTCATCTTCCTCATTACGTTTGTTTTTCCTAAATCTTATGACTGTTTGTTTGGCATATAAATTGAGAACGCAGTGTACACTGGGATTTTTGTTAATTATAATAAAAACTAAAACCTTCTCCTTGATCTAACAAATTATTTTCTGAAAACCGCATCAAAATCGGTTAAGCCAATCACGGGATAACCGCGGACAAACATACATACATACATAAATACATACAGGTCAAACTGAGAACCTCCTTTTTTTTAAGTCGGTTAATTATAATTTGTTTTAAATTGTATACTGCTATTTACTAGTGCATTCATCAAAAACAAAAAGTTATTATTCCTCCCTTTGCTTATCTCATTGCTTTAAAAAAAATGATAAAAAAACTATACATACATAGCAGCCCGGAGATGTTCACTGTTGTACATTGGCCTTTCCCATCGCCCACTACAAAAAAAAAACACTTTTCTTATGCATTTGTTAAGTCCAAATATAATGAAGAAATTAAATAAATATAGTTTAAAAAAACTGAAAAAGCGTGGGGCGCTCTGTGCCATATTTTTCGTCTATCGAGCAACCCACGCTTTTTCACAATAATACTAGTGTTTTTTGTTCATTACCAATTTCAGCTTACATTTGGAATTATTTTTCACTTTTTTAGTTAGAAGTACTTTAAAAGCGTGTTTTATAGTTTTTTAAACTATATTTATTTTTCACTTTTTAGTCCTAGCAGCAATACGTGTTGTCTGAATTCAAACGTATTGCTTTGTGGACCTAATTTTTTTTTATTGTTTGGTGTCGGTTACATACATACATACATACATACAAGTGAAGCTAATAAAAGCGTGTTAAAAATTGCCATTTTTTGGGCTTGCTGTTGTCAACATTTCCTAATTACCCTGAGAAGAAATGACGAAAAAAAACCTCAGGGTCAACCTCTGGGGATAGTTCAGCCCATCTGCTGCTCTGCGCTCTGACTGGACGGACGTGTGAATCATTAGCTATTCGCAAAGTTACGTAAGACAAACGTCTTACGTAACTTTGCGAATAGACAATTTAAAACTAAACAGTTTAGTGATAAAGTGACATTTCGATTTGTGAAATTTAAGAGTTAGCGAACTGTAATTTGTTGATTGTTATCTGAGTAAACTGTAATTACGAAGTAAAAAACTGGCCAAGTGCGAGTCAGACTCGCGCACGAAGGGTTCCGTACCACCGTCGTATGAGAGCCCCCCTTAAATATTCATTTTATGTGGTTTTTAGTATTTGTTGTTATTCTTTATTCTTTATTGCCATTTCTACATTATGTAGTTGTTCAACTGTAGCGTATTTCTCCCGCATTTCCTGTAGTTCACTCTTTATCACAATAATGTCTTTTAGAAGTCTAGTAGTATCGACATGATCAAAAGTGACTGGGGGTAGTTTCTGAATATCTCGCGCCACAAATATAGGCGTTAATTCCGGATCCACACTTTTTATAAACGTGATGATGTCCTCCAAGTCCTTTTGAGTTTTTGCATCTCCTTTACCTCTTCGCTTTGTTTTGGGTATATTAGCAGTCGGCACCGACTGATACAACAGATCCTTAGCTGCCACAATATCTTCTTGTGTAAAAGCAGTTACACACAATCTCACAATACTATCTTCTGTCATAACGTCAACTTTGTTTTGTATGAACGTTAGAGTCTCATTTATAACAATATTGCAACTAATGCATTTCACTAAACTTGACGCCATATTTAATGGTACGCGCACCTGTTACCTATGCGTCCGCGCGTGCCCGAGCGCGACGCGTCACTGGAGTCCGTTGCCGCGTTATAGCGGCAACGGAAATACATCATTTGTGAAAATTTCAGCTTTCTAGCTATCACGGTTTATGAGATACAGCCTGGAGACAGACAGACGGACAGACAGACAGCGGAGTCTTAGTAATAGGGTCCCGTTTTACCCTTTGGGTACGGAACCCTAAAAATGAATTTCCACTTTTGAAGCTTATAATATATTAATAATTAATAATAATATTTACCTTAACAGCTGTTTCCTCTGTTGTCCACATAGCGACCGCGGCGTGAGACAATCGCAGTGGTGTTTGTACGTCGACCATGCTTCAACTATGGATAAATAATTTAAATATTACTATGGAAAAAATATGGGCAATTATTGGTTAGCGAAATATTCTCGATATGGTCCAGAAAATTATTTCGTAAAAATTAAAACAAAAATTAAAAAAATATTTTTTGATAAATGGGATAGTAACAGGATAGTGTTAATTTTTTTGTGTTAAAGCTAAAAGTACCTATACAGAGACTCAAAGAATAGTTTTAAATGTTGTATCTTTGTTGGTCGTTGTATCTCAGTGGGAGAATAGGATAGTTACAGGATACTGTAATAATAATTTGCTTTTATCACCTCCACCGTGGTACCCAACAACTAGTAGCTCAAAATGTGATTACTAATCAGTGGGATAGTAACGGGATAGTGATAAAATTATTGTTTCACCTAAAAGTACCCATCATGGTACTCGAGGGCTTTATCGAAATGTTGTACCTTAGTCGATCATTAGGATAGTAGGATAGTTATAAGATAATGTGATAATATTTGCCAATATCTTCGTATCATTGCACCTAACAACTTGTACCTCTAAACATGTTTGTTGATCAGTGGGATAGTAGTAGGATAGTATCCTAAGTATGATTCTATAGCACCCAACATAGCACCTACAGTTTTCCCGCACATTTTGTCTACATTGTTCAGTGGGATAGTTACAAGTGTGTATACTCACGGTCCCGTGGCTCGGTTCTAGCCGCCATGTCAGCGAGGCGGGCGCCCGTGGAGGCACGCTGGTGCGGGCGCAGGTACTGCTCGAGTCTGGCTCGAGCCCCACACACCCAACCCCAGCCACTCGAGTCCGCGCCCGCGGGGATCAGCTCCACCTGCACGGAGGACCTTGGTTTACTACAGGAGACCCACAATCTCGCCGATACGCCATACGCCAATATGACCGCAGGCTTAAGCAAACACACTCGGAATCACGCTTACACGGTGTCCAACGTGAGTGACGAATACGACGCGACGTAATGCGATGCCATGCTACAGGCTACAAGTGTCCTATGTGGCAATCTGCGACGAGACGCGACGTAACGCGTTCTTGTTTTGATTGCGACCAGACGCGACACCACGAACTACGAAATGGTTGATTCAGAAGAGTTGATCGCAAATGTGTTCCTTTGTAAAAATATTATACATATATGTTTTCATTCTGTGCTTTTAACGACTTTTTGACGATCTTCCAGAATTTATTGATGATCGTTAGCGTGTCAGGTGTGATGGGTTGGGTGTCTCATTGTGTGTTTGTCTATTCTGGATATGAACAGACCCTTAGGGTGCTGTCTTTTTAGTAATATGTATGACATAACACATAACACACCATCACGCCTGTATCCCCGAAGGGTTAGGCAGAGGTGTACCAATGTTGTACACCCACAGTTCGCCGGCATGTTTAGGTCCCATGTAATAGGGGGCGAGCCTATTGCCACTAACCGGGTACAAATCCAAACTCCGACCTGCTAATGAGAATTTCATAGAAAAACCCAATAACACCTTGGTCGACTTGGGAATCGAACCCAAGACCTCTAGCGTAGCAGTCGCGCTTAGCACCACTAGGCCAACGAGGCAGTCAATCAATATGTATGACGATCGATAAATGCTACTGTGCAGCCTATATAGAATCAAGAATTTTGAAAGATCCATCATATTCACTCTGTTATTCTCAAAAACTACAGACATAATAACGAAGATCTACAATATGTTAAGAAAACCCCGTCCGACCTTAAAGGGTGATATAGGTTTCACAACCACATGACAAAATGAAATATGAAAATTTTGATTATTTCTTATAGTATCAATATTAATTAATTTCGAAATAACCGTTTTTAAGTAATATTACATAACGGGAATTAGCTCATGCTTAAATACCTTCAGGGTACCTTCATGTTTCGACCGGGTTACACCGGCCGTGGTCGCAAGCAGACTGACCCGTACCGACTGTAACCCGGTCGAAACGTAAATCTCTAAAGGTATTTAAGTATGTACGCGCTAATTTCCGTTATGTAATCTTATATATAAAATTCTCGTGTCACAATGTTAGTTACCATACTCCTCCGAAACGGCTTGACCGATTTTTATGAAATTTTATATGCATATTCAGTAGGTCCGAGAATCGGCTACTATCTATTTTTCATACCCCTAAATGGTAGTAGGTAGGTAGTAGGCAGGTGCTAGGTAGAAAAAATTGCATTGCAACGCATGCCGGGTACAGCTAGTAATACTATAAACATGCAACGGGATAGATTAAAAGTTATTACTCCAGAATTTGGGAATTTCTCAAATGAAACAACATCATTTTCGTGGGTATTATTGGCAGCATTTTGTTTGATCCGTTGACGGTGGCGTAGACTCTCTTTTCCATTCATTTTTTAAGGTGTATTTTTTTTAAGTTTATCCTCTTTTTTTCCACATTAATAGAATCAGACATCGACACCTAACAATACCTTCACGGATCGGACAGGGTTTCCTAACATATTGTATACAAATAATCATAAAAAATGGAAATAAACCACATTATACCTAGACTAAAAACTGAAAAATTCTAATAAGAGGGACATTTAAATAAAAATAACTTTACAAAGAAATTGACCAAAATACGTACTGTAAGTTGCTTAATCTTATATATATAATTCTCGTGTCACAATGTTAGTTACCATACTCCTCCGAAACTTTATATGCATAAAAATTTTATATGCATATTCAGTAGGTCTGAGAATCGGCTACTATCTATTTTTCATACCCCTAAGTGGTAGTAGGTAGGTAGTAGACAGGTGCTAGGTAGAAAAAATTGCATTGCTGCCGGGTACAGCTAGTCCCTTTATAAAGTTACGAACTAATCTCACTCACTAAACTAAACAACTCATCTTATGTACAATAATAATAATAACTAAAAATTATAAAACACGGAAAAAACTAAAACTCACCTTGAAAGTGATTGTGGACGCCACCTTGAAGTATTCTAAAATCGTGCAGAACCTATCCACCGCGTACCTGGGGAAAATAAATAAATAAATAAATGCGGACAACATCACATACATTGCTCTGAACCCAAAGTAGGTAGCTAAAGCACTTGTATTATGGAATTCAGATACAACGAAGGTACCACAAACACCCAGACCCGGGACAATGTAGAAAAGTTGGTTTCTACATTGACCCGTCCGGGGATCGAACCCGGGACCTCAGAGCTAGCGACACCTTGAAACCGGTGCGTACGCCACTCGACCACGGAGGTCGTCAAAAATAAAATATATTATAACAATTAATTATTTAAAAAGTAAAAAAAAAGTTTTAAACTTAACTTAATAATCCACAGCCACATGTTTCATGAACGCAAGTTGTTAACCAACTTCAAAAAAAGAGGTACTTTATTCAACGGTCTTTTTTTATGTTTGTAACTTTCGACTGGATGAACCGATATTGATGATTGGTTAGAAAACTAGCTTCCCGTGTCATTCCAATTAATTTAATTTGGTCCACTTTTGACACTGGGTTCCATAAGAAAACCATAAGACTTATTTTGAAGTCGGTTTTTTTTTTGTTATTTCTAACAAATTGTATATAAACTCACTCTTCCTCCATAGGCTTGTCGTACTGTCGACAGAGACAGACGGTGTGCACTATCTCCCGCGTCGTCTCGCTCTGTTCGGCCAGCTTGCAGAGTTGCTCGTGGATTAATTAATTTATATTATATATTAAGTATATATACTCACTCTTTCTCCATAGGCTTGTCGTACTGTCGACACAGACAGACGGTGTGCACTATCTCCCGCGTCGTCTCGCTCTGTTCGGCCAGCTTGCAGAGTTGCTCGTGGATTAATTAATTTATATTATATATTAAGTATATATACTCACTCTTTCTCCATAGGCTTGTCGTACTGTCGACACAGACAGACGGTGTGCACTATCTCCCGCGTCGTCTCGCTCTGTTCGGCCAGCTTGCATAGTTGCTCGTGGATTATTGCGGCACCTACGTTTATAAATATATTAGAGAATGTAAATATATATTAATTAATTATATAATCATTAATAGAAATAATTATTATTATTAATTGACTAAAAGAAATTTGATTGTAAGGATAGTTGTAAAATCGATCAAATCTCACTTACTTTAATTTTCACAATGGACAGATCATAAATTACTAAACCTTGCCACTTACAAACATATTAGAAGAATTCAAATATATTTTTGGATATGGTAACCAAAATACACATTTTTTATATATATTACTAACATTTACTTTATTATTAATAAATTAATTAAGAATTTCCAAGCATAAAGCAACCATACATGTGTGCATGTCTATCTCATTTGTGTGTATCCGTTTATTTATGGCCCTTTTGTGTCTGTCTGTCCTACTCCTGCCTGTGTTTTTATGTGCTTCATATTTGTGTGCCTTGACTGCGCAAATATTGTCCATTCATGTGCTAGTGTCCGTGTCTACATGCCCATTTCTTTGTTTGTGTAATCTTATTGCCTCTGTTTGTCAGTGTGTTTATATCAGACTCATAAGTCTGTAGTATAACAGTCTGTCTCTCCTATGTGTGTATACAACTTCATCAGTGTGTGTGAATGTACTTCTATATATCTTATTTAAATGTGTGTATAATGCAGTGCCTTTGGAAGTTTCTTGGTCAGGAGTCTGTCAGGAGTCTGCCCGAGACCTTGACACCTGTGTGTGGTGTCCCTTGTGTGGTGGTCCCACTATATCTATCTCATGCATATCTGTCTGTGTGTAGTAACCTTGTGTGGGGGCGAGCGCTCGTCGCAGCAGCTGCAGGTCCCAGGCGGTCGCGTCGTCCTGCCCGCGAGGTCGCAGTGCTCGCACTACTCGAGCCGCCGCGCCTACTGTGCTACCACCTGTGTAACACACAATATATATAACATACCCTATTTGTGAAATAACACTATTTGGAAACCAAGAGAAACCTTGGAGAAAGGTAGTAAAAAAAAAATGTTTTATGTCCATCCGCTAGAGAAATTTAAAATGAATAAAACAGTGGACATCATATACATTGCTCTGAACCCGTACCCTGGCTAACTCAATAAAGTAATGTATAAAACTATTTTTAACCAACTTCAAAAAAAAAAGGAGGGTCTCAGTTTGACCTGTATGTATGTATGTGTGTTTTTTCGCGATTATCCCGCGTTTAGCTGAAGCGATTTTGATGCGGTTTTAAGAAAATAATTTGTTAGATCAAGGAGAAGGAAACGGACCTTTTATATTTTGACAACTTTAAGTACTCGATGAACCAAGGACCTGGTAAAGGTCGCAGTTGCGCTAGGTTACTTAAAGCACAGGACCGGTCATTGTGGCAACCCTTGAAGAAGGCCGACGTCCAGCAATGGACGACTATAGACTGACACGATGATGATGAGAGAGTACTCACAGTGAGCCAGCGCCCAGACGACGTCCCTGACGAAGGCGTAGACGGCGGCCGCGTTGTTGGCGAGGCACAGGCACACGCGGCAGTGGCACGAGAAGCGGGCTCGGTACAACCACTCCTCTGTCACCATCTCTACACTCCTGCAATACAAAAAATATCAAATATAATACCAGCCTATAAACGTCCCACTGCTGGGCACAGGCATCTTCCCATATAGAGAAGGCACGAGCATTGATCACAACGCTTGCTCAATTGCGGATTGGCGATTTCAGAACACAATTTTGGAATCCATGTTCCCTCAATAGATATTAAAATAGAAAAAATACATTAAAAAATCAAAATATTTTTCTTTCAAGTAGGCGTTTTAACTCTTTTAAAACGTTAAATTACTGACTCTAGTTGCAGGTTCCAAAATGTCATTCCATGCGGCTGACGAGACCCGCCCAGTTATAGATAGATAGATAGATAAAATATTCTTTATTGTACACCATTAAAGTTACATATTTGTTATAAATGAAATATAATATTTATCTTAAGGGTGTGATCGACGAGCGAGCTTTGCCACGGTTTTGTTGGCTTGCTGTAAAGCCGGTCGTCGTTTCTCTTATTCATTTCTAGCAAAGGTGCTAGTGTGTGGTAAGCTTGTGCGTACCAGAAGCGTAAATAAAATATATATAATAAACATAACATAACATACCATCACGCCTGTATCCCCGAAGGGTTAGGCAGAGGTGTACCAATGTACACCCACAGTTCGCCGGTATGTTTAGGTCCCATGTAATAGGGGGCGAGCCTATTGCCACTAACCGGGCACAAATCCATGCTACTGAGAATTTCATAGAAAAACCCAATAACACCTTGGTCGACTTGGGAATCTAACACAAGACCTCTAGCGTAGCAGTCGCGCTTAGAACCTTAGGCCAACGAGGCAGTTTAGGCATAATGGTGTATACATACATGTTGGTCCCGATGAGCGTGAACATGAGCGCGCTGATCTCGCACCACGAGTGGAACACGCCCAGCAGCCACTCCTGCATGGGGCTGAACACGACGCCCGAACACTCCGACAGACGCTCTGATTCTATACAAAATAATACATATATATTAAAGAAAAGTCGCAAAGTGGATCGTGGCTAAGTGTAAGCTGTACGGTTTGACCGATAATACAGGTTAAGCCGCTCTCGCCGCGGTTGGTCCGTGGATGGGTGACCGTTTGTGAACATACCGAGACCCCTCAGATTGCACGTCAAGGGTAGTCCCGTCTGTCATACGTACATCTTTGACAGTCGTTAAGTCAATTCTGACAATCAGTCTTACTATGGGATACTGTGTTTCCCAGTAAAATGGGTTGTGGAGGTGAGCTAGGCAGTCGCTCCATGTAAAATACGGTATTCAGCTGAATCCGGTAAGACTGGTAGCCGACACCAACATAGTTGGGAAAAGGTAGATGATGATGATATATTATGAGCAGTGTAAGGGATTTATCTCGCAAGCGCAACCACAACCACTGCGCAACGCCAACGTTGAGAAGCTCCACAACGCCGGGTTAACGCAGCCCTGCGTAAACCCGGTGTTTAAAAAATAAATAAATAAATGCGGACAACATCACATACATTGCTCTGAACCCAAAGTAAGTAGCTAAAGCACGCGTGTTATGGAAATCAGAAGCAACGAAGGTACCACAAACACCCAGACCCGAGGCAATGTAGAAAAGTGACTTTCTACATTGACCCGACCGGGGATCGAACCCGGGACCTCAGAGCTAGCGGCACCTTGAAACCGGTGCGTACGCCACTCGACCACGGAGGTCGTCAAAAATAAATTAATATTATTATTACAATTAGCCTGAATTATCCCACAGCAAGGCAGTCATCCCTCCACTGTTCCCTCAAACGGTTCCCGTATTTTTTCTTTCTTTTTACCATAGTAAAGGAGAAGAATATAATAATTATAGACGTTATACATACCCATGCCACATACGTAGTGTAACAGAGCGGCCTCTTCCTCGGCTGTGACCGCCGTGTCCTCGTAGTCCAGGAGTTCACTACCCGATAGCCTATACACAAAATAACATACTGTAAAGACCAACCATGCGATCTCAGCCGCATCCGACAACATAAAGGATTATGTTCAAAATTAAATGTTTACATAACATAACATACCATCACGCCTGTATCCCCGAAGGGTTAGGCAGAGGTGTACCAATGTACACCCACAGTTCGCCGGTATGTTTAGGTCCCATGTAATAGGGGGCGAGCATATTGCCACTAACCGGGCACAAATCCAAACTCCGACCTGCTTAAGGCTCGCCCCCTATTACATGGGACCTAAACATACCGGCGAACTGTGGGTGTACATTGGTACACCTCTGCCTAACCCTTCGGGGATACAGGCGTGATGGTATATATGATGGTAAAATATCAAATTGCTATATAAAGTGAAGTTCATATTATTCCATAATATTCGTTTGCCAATTAGCCGGTGTTTTTTGTAACATAAAGCTATACTTACAGGTCAGCGTGTGTGTGGGCGGTCTGGTCGTCTGCAGGCGTCATGCCGTCTCGCACGCTCTCCTCCGCTGACGCCAACAACTGTATACAACACATATATTTGAATAACATCATTTGTAGTATAGTGATGATCTTGTGTTTTAACCGTTTAACCGCTTGTGTCGCAATCATGCGTCAGTGAACATGCTTGAACTTTTTCGTTTTATTTTCGTCCTATTAAATGCGAGGTACAACTAAAACTATTATAAAATAGTAATATTAGATAATAATATAATAATCTAGCCTTTAAACGTCCCACTGCTGGGCACAGGCCTCTTCCCATATAGAGAAGGCACGAGCATTGATCACCACGCTTGCTCTCTGCGGATTGACGATTTCAGATCCTAAATTTTGGAATCTAGGTTTCCTCCCGATGTTTTCCTTCACCGTTTGTCAGAAGTGTCTTAGAATAATTAAGAAAGTACATGTAACTTTGAAAAAGCCACATTGGTACTTGCCTGGGTTCGAACCTGCAACCTTGTGCATACAAATCCGTTCATTGAACCGCTAGGCCACCACGACATTAGATATTATTTTAAAACTTTTTTGTATCGATACAACAGTTGCTCCTTATTTATTACAGGTATTAGGAATTATATCGATTTGTAGCTTATTTAGTGGGATTATTATTGAGCAATTAAAAGATTAAATTAAATGTCAAAAAAATGGACACAAGCAAAGCGGAGTTGTTGGTGGAGTCCGGGCCTTAATGTTGTGTCTAATACATGTACATGTGTATTGTTAGCACGTGCATACCTGTAGTATGTCCTCGTGTCGTATGAGGAAGTGGTCGGGGTCGGGGGCGGGCCCCTCCGCGCTCAGCAGCGGCAGCAGGAACTGACCCATGGCCGGGGCCTCCGCCTACACAACGGATAATAATCCTTAGCATTACATTTTCATTGAAAATAAAACTACATTTTACGGATTTTGTCACAGTTTATTTAAAACTAGCTGTGCCTGTGAAACTTATCCTGTGTGAAACTTATCAATGAGTTTTTAACCGCAAAATTAAGTTTGTTTTTTATTGTTTATACTTTTCCGGGATAAAAACTACCCAGTGTGGTGCCCAGGATAATACAGAATAATTATACTAAGTTTCATCGTAATCGAACCGGTAGTTTTTGCGTGATACCTGAACAAACAGACAGACAAAAAAAATTTTTTTCACACTTTTGGGTTCGGTGTCGGTCTAGTAATACCCCCCACCGTTTTTTTTTTTTATATTTTCAATGTACAGAATTTTCACTTTTACAGATTTATTATAAGTACCTATAGATTTTAGGTCCCGAGTCCCGACGTATCGACACCTTAGCAGGTATCAGGTTCACAGGCAGACTGACCCGTTAAATAAATAAAATCCGTAAAAAGTAGTTTTATTTCAATGTTCTAACATTCGTGTAAACATAAGAAAACAATATTAAAGTTTCAATTATAGTTTTTTCAGAATATATAAATAAATAAATGCGGACAACAACACAGTAAGTAGCTAAAGCACTTGTGTTATGGAATTCAGAGACAACGAAGGTACCACAAACACCCAGACCCGAGGCAATGTAGAAAAGTTTGGTTCTACATTGACTCGTCCGGGGATCGAACCCGGGACCTCATAACTAGCGACACCTTGAAACCGGTGCGTACGCCACTCGACCACGGAGATCGTCAAAGGTATTGCCTTTATTCTTTTACACCCTGTATAAACATAAATGTCAAACATACCGTAGCCTTGTGCTGGTAGCCGTTGCAGTCGACATCGACGGCCGCCGCCTCCTTCATGGACGAGCTGTCCGATGAGCCGGCTGTAATAACACAATATAATCATTATACTACATTGCCTAATTTACTCCTTACAAATTTAGGTATCTGCGGGCAAAAGTCCCGTCAAAACCGGTCAAGCCGTTTCAAAGGTGCAAAAATAACAAAAAAAAAAATGATTTTTGATTTAAGAGCTGAATGGATTGTGTATTTGTGTGAAAGATTATATTATTATGAGAAAGAAAGGAATGAATGCTGAGATGACGAGCAGTAGAGATGAATGGAAGCTGAATACGCATTGCGACGACAAGTATTAACTGGGAACAGGGCAGGGAGATGATGATGATAAAATACCGTATATACTTTTATACAGGGTGTTAAGAAACCCCTGTCCGATCCGTTAAGGTGTTGTTAGGTATCGATATCTGATTACAAAAATGTGGAAAAAAAAATATTTCATAAATGGTTATATAATCCATTATTATTGTTTCTGTCATGAATTTTCCAAATATGATATTTTATTTGGGCATGTGATTGTGAACCCTCTATGAGCCTTTCGGGTCGGACAGGGGTTTCTTAACACCCTGTATGCATATGAAAACAGCTGTAAAAAATTAAAATTACAAAGAGACATTTTAATTTAATTTAGTTGTGTATAGTTATAGTGTAATACAGACTAGCATCGTCGAGCTCCGTCCACTGGTCGTCGGAGTCGGAGTCGGCGCCCACGTCCGAGGCGTCCGAGCCCGCCTCCGCCCGCCGCACGCGCACGCTCGCCGCGCGCCGGGCGAGGGCGCTGCGGCGGCGGGACATCTGACGGAACACAATAATAAATAAATAAATAATAATAATAAATAAATGCGGACAACATCACATACATTGCTCTGAACCCAAAGTAAGTAGCTAAAGCACGCGTGTTATGGAATTCAGAAGCAACGAAGGTACCACAAACACCCAGACCCGGGTCAATGTAGAATTTTTTTTTTTTTTTGTTTTCTACATTGACCCGTCCGGGGATCGAACCCGGGACCTCAGAGCTAGCGACACCTTGAAACCGGTGCGTACGCCACTCGACCACGGAGGTCGTCAAAATACTCACTTACATTCAAAGTAGAAACTATAATAATAATATACTGAATTATCTTAATATATATAAATCTCGTGTCACAATGTTTGTCCTCAATGGACTCCTAAACCACTTAACCGATTATAATAAAATTCGCACACCATGTGCAGTTCGATCCAACTTGAGAGATAGGATAGTTTAAATCTCAAATTATAGTCGCAATTTTAATTTATTGCTAATTATTTGTCTGTTATTATATACAAAGGCACCGGGAACGGGACCTAGGTATTCACGCGGGTGAAACCGCGGGACAAAGCTAGTCTATATATATAAATGAATTGCTGTTCGTTAGTCTCGCTAAAACTCAAGAACGATGAACCGATTTGCCTAATTTTGGTATTGTATAATTTGTGGAAGTCCAGAGAAGGTTTAAAAGGTGAGTAAATATGAAAAAAAACTAATACAAAAGTTTAGGCTTTTATTTATCGATTGAGGCAGTACGAAGTCTGCCGGGTCAGTTAGTTCGTTATATAATAATAAGAGCCTGTGGTGTACGGTAAAATACGGTATTCAGCTAAATCCGGTAAGACCTAAAGCCGACAACAACAAAGTTTGGGAAAAAAGCTAGGCAGATGATGAAGAGCCTGTGGTGTCCCACTGCAGGGCAAAGGCCTCCCTTCCCTCTTTCGACCTATCCCTGTCGTTTGGGTAGTTCCGCGCGAAAGAGTCGAGTTCGTCTCGCTATCTCCTAAATCTGCCACGGGGTCCCTTTTTGTTTTGTGTGGTACCTTTCGCCCACAACTCGTCTGGTATGCGGCAGACGTGACAAACCCATGGACCATTTATAACACATAAATGTAAGAACACTGTGTCCATGTATTATGATATAACATCTACCATAGACACGAAAAGAAGCAGAATATAAGAGAGAAACGACGTCAAATGATTTTATAGGGAACCTCATCTGAGGAATCACATCTGCGGAATTTACGATACATGTTAGATATCGCGTAACAAACATACAGACGAATTGAGAACCAACTCGTTTTGAAGTTAAAGATGGTTAACAATCTAATAAATGAATACAGAGGTTACAAAACTTATAGATTAAATGATACATATAAAAGAAAGATTTTTTTTACTGATTGGTAAATTATAAATAAATAAATAAATGCGGACAACATCACATACATTGCTCTGAACCCAAAGTAAGAAGCTAAAGCACGCGTGTTATGGAATTCAGAAACAACGAAGGTACCACAAACACCCAGACCCGAGGCAATGTAGAAAAGTTGGTTTCTACATTGTCCCGTCCGGGGATCGAACCCGGGACCTGAGCTAGCGACACCTTGAAACCGGTGCGTACGCCACTCGACCACGGAGGTCGTCAAAATTTTAAATAATACTAATTTATTTGATGAACCCAAACTTATTAACGGATTGAAATATTTATATATTTAATAACTTAATTATTCCAATCAATAACAATTAATGTGAACTCTTTTTAAACCTCAACAAACAACATTTAAAAGTTTAATCTATTTGTAGCTTATCCTAAAACACTGCAAGACAGTTTCACAGGTGACTGTACATATACATAGACAATTTCACCCAATTTCTGTGTGAATAGTCTGACCCTTCTTATTTATAGATTGGGTCGCCGCAAATCAATAGCTCGGATATACTAGCTGAAATAGGAGATTTTGTCTGCCTGACAACTAGATTTAGGTAATAGTGAAATGCAAATATCTTGTGAGAAAAATATGATTGTTATACTAGGCCTACCCCATCGTAAAGATAATAAATAAGCTGTACTTTATACAAAGATAAAAAAACCCTCAGCTAATTTTATTTCTGCATTTCTCAATTATAACATAACATACCATCACGCCTGTATCCCCGAAGGTTAGGCAGAGGTGTACCAATGTACACCCACAGTTCGCCGGTATGTTTAGGTCCCATGTAGGCGAGCCTATTGTTACTAAGCGGGCACAAATCCAAACTCCGACCTGCTACTGAGAATTTCATAAAAAAACCCAATAACACCTTGGTCGACTTGGGAATCGAACTCAAAACCTCTAGCGTAGCAGTCGCGCTTAGCGCCACTAGGCCAACGAGGCAGTTTTGATTTCGAAATCACAATTACATTTAAACAAATAAATTACACATATATTTGTAAGCTATTTATAACTGTTTATTTTAATAGCTCACTCAGGTAACTTTTCTCGACAAAGAGTTTGAGCATTATGCATAGCGCCAAAAATCGGCCTTCTGTTTATTTATTATTAATATACCCAGTGCTGTGGTGGCCTAGTGGTTCAATGAACGGATTTGTATGCACAAGGTTGCAGGTTCTAACCCAGGCAAGTACCAATGTGGCTTTTTCAAAGTTATATGTACTTTCTTAATTATTCTAAGACACTTCTGACAAACGGTGAAGGAAAACATCGTGAGGAAACCTGGATTCCAAAATTGGGATCTGAAATCGCCAATCAGCAGAGAGCAAGCGTGGTGATCAATGCTCGTGCCTTCTCTATATGGGAAGAGGCCTGTGCCCAGCAGTGGGACGTTTATAGGCTGGATTATTATTATATCCAGTGTCACTATCACAATAAAATTGAGACTAATCTAGCAGGTGTGCCCAAGCTTAAATCTATCTAGCCGTTCAGGCTTATGTCGAAAGCAAGTGCTCATTTATTTATTTTACTTATTATGTTTACACGATTTGTAGACCAATTACATCAACACACACAGTACACTCAAAATAAGCATAAAAAGTAAAAAAACAACAACAAAAGACACAACTTCTTCTCCTTAGCGTGTCGATATGTTGCGTGGCCTTCTGTGTGGTTTGTTTTAGCCTTGAGAAAGGCTTGTTTGATCCCGTAGGGGATCGATGGGTTGGCCCTTTACGTTGGTAGGTTGCCATTGATCGTGGCGAAAGGATCAGCCAATCTGCGTTACCGACTGAGCTGTCCACGCAGATTGCCCAGGGTGCGCCGGGCGTATAGAGTATTAAGATACGCCGCTCGGGGAGGCTCCTTTCATGCACCCCCAAGACACAACAAATATATAATAAACAATAGCACTGACTTCTACTAGTGTTTAGAACTGGTCTTCAATTTCGTGTAGCACAGTACAGGGGCCCGAGTCCGCTATTTTAAGTCAGTGAGTGGCGGGTTAATAAACGTTCCAGTGTACTTATTTTTGTGCCTAATTTTGGTATTTAGATAATTTTAGTTTAATGACAAATTTACACCTACTTGCCACTGTTGTCATTGTAGGATGGCAAGGGACTGTTCTTATCTGAATACGAAAATTAGGCACAATAACAAGTACACTGGAACGTTTATTAACCCGCAACTCACTGACCTAAAATAGCGGACCCGGGCCCCTGGTTCTATTCACAGTCCTCAGCGTACCACACATAGTTTAAACTTGCTGTCTATATAGACCTCACCTCTTTCCCTTTAGCGATAGGCCTTCGCCTCGGCGCCCGCTGCGGCCGCGAGTGCCTCCTGGGCCGCCCGCCGCGGCCGCCAGACCACGACGACGATGATGACCCGCTGCCGGAGCCGCGGTGACCCATCTGGAAATTAATCAATAACAGTAAATTATAGCCCAGGTCAAGAGTAGCCTAAACCAAAGAGCATGTATGAAGAATGTCTTGTACAATTATTCAATTGTACCCATTATATTATTATAGGTGTGTTTGTGCCTTGAGCCCATATTTTTCCTTATCAAATAACATAATTTAGAGATTGTTTAAACTATAAAATAGAACATAGTGATTATTGACAGAAGTGAGTCGAAGAGGAAGGCCTTTGCCCTGCAGAGGGACAAGAAGGGCTCAATAGAATAGAATCTTTAGTCTAAACTCTCTGAGACTGAACAGTAGTCACTATAGTAAATGAGAATCACTTGTTGTGACAAACATAAAATGTTTACAAACAGAATAAAACAAACACTCATCGTATGTTTAGACTACCTCTATCTGGCTAGATTATTCTTTATTTTTGTAGGATAAGTATTGTAATCTGCTGCTTTACTAAACCCGGGTCTCTGAGAGCCTGGTCAATGAAATTTATTGTCGACAACATAATTAAAGTCTCAGGTCGAGTCTGGATGAGGCTGGCACAGTATCGTAGAAAATGGCACGAAAAAGGGGAGGCCTATGCCCAGCAGTGGGAGGACAAGGGCTGTGGATGATGATGATGATGAATGGTCACAACTGTGATTTGTTGACCAAAAGACTAAAGAATAATCACTGATCGCTTGACATGAGGTTTGTCAGGTTTTTTTTAATGTTTTGTTTTGTTTTTGGTTTTCAGAAACTGGGGATAAATGTAAAATTCTTTTTTTACTGTGTTTGTTTTTGTCAGGAAAAAAAAAAAGAAAATTGCATGGAAAATTAGAAATTTTAAGAATATATACTTAACCACCAAAGAAAATTCTATCTAATCTAACCTATTTTTTATTTAACCTTATGACGTTTGACATATAATTTACAGAATTCAATATTCATAGTTAAGACAGGACAACATCTGTCGGGTCAGCTAGTAACAATCCTGATAATTATTATCAGGATCTTCTGTCTTAAGCTACATCTGATAGGATATTGACAGCTTTTCAATCTCGTACAAGATGTGTATAAACTTGCAATTTAACAGTTTTTTTTCCTAAACCTAATATTTTATAAACAAACAACAAGTCTGGCTAATCTGTGTTGTTATTGTAGAAACTGATGACCACTGAAAAATTATACTATTTTATATTATTTTACTAACAAAAACAAAGCAAGTCAGTGTAAATAAATGCTAATCATTTAAAAGCATTGTCTTTGTGTAACAAACTGTGATTTGGCACAATCCCGAAGTCATATATTATACTAACTATACTTTGTAAAATAAGATATAGATGCAGCAAATTAACCCATGAAGGGATCAAACTCACAACACATTTTAGACCCATGCTAAATAATACCGATAATACAGGTTAATCCGCGCTCTCCGCGGTTGGTCCATGGATGGGTGACCATTTATAACATACCGAGACCCCTCGGTGTTTCGGAAAGCACGTTAAACAGTAGGTCCTGGCTGTCATACATAGATCTTTGGCAGTCGTTAAGTCAATTCTGACAACCAGTCTTACTATGGGATACTGTGTTTCCCAGTAAAATGGGTTGTGGAGGTCAGATAGGCAGTCGCTCCATGTAAAATACGGTATTCAGCTGAATCCGGTAAGACTGGTAGCCGACCCCAACATAGTTGGGAAAAGGCTCAGGAGATGATGGTAACTAATATTTTTGTACCTATGTTGATTTAACTACTTAGTACAATTTGTTGGTTTATTTTCATATGAGATACTAGCTACAAATTATATGGCAACAGAAAATTTGCAGGTATATGCACATGACACAGCTATGTCTTTATACATTTATTTTATACTATCATGAATGTAATTTTTGGAGATAGTATTGTTTATTTGGATGTATATAAGTTCTAGTAAACACATTTGTAGGTGCATATAATAATGAATATGTATATATATGCAGTTTAGGTAATGTATGATAGAAATATGGTCTTATCTAAAAATATGTATGTAATTTGTTAGATTACAACCAAAACATATTTCATGCTAGATTAGTTTAATGTTTGTAGTAACTTGTACATTGTTATGTTGATATATAATATAATATTTCAAACTACCCTTTAGTTTAAGATCATCCTAATAAGAAAAATATGGAAAAATCATTTATTTCCATCTATTTAAATGTAACCAAAATATATTATCAATCAGATTAAGTTCAGTTTTGATAAAACTAATTAATGAATTGTAACTGAAAACGAGTTTAAAGTTCATTAATGAATGACATGTGAAAATAATCAATAATGCAACATGAGCTCTTTGATGTACTAGGCAAACAGGTTTTATAGGAGCTGTGTGAACAATCAATACCACATTGGAACTTATATACATGTACTTATCACTAATGTACACAAAACATGATGAATAAAAACTTATTAGTCAACTGGAGTTCATTGACACCTGTACTCCCAAGGATCTTAGGACGAGACTTGCACTGTCAAGCTATACCTACAAACGAGAGATAGACGTCAGCCATATTGGCACTCACCGCTATTTCGAAGAGTGATGGGAAGTCCTGCTGCGGCTCGCCATCAGCCAAACCAGCCAACAATCCAAGTTCCGCGCTCAAATCAGCGAGTTCAGCGCCGATGCGATCCGCCCGATCCGCGTCACCCAGCTCATCTTTCAGGATGTCTCCGATCTCGTCGGACACAGCGGCCACGGCTGAAGCCACCTCGTCGGAAGGCACTACCTCCGTCCCCAGCCCTTCGCCGCCGCCGGCGAAAAGCTGAGTCTCTTCAGCAGTTCCATTCCCACTACGGCCCAAACATTTCTCCATGGAAAACATCATTTAAGAACCGAATAACACAACTCATACGATAAACGTAACATCTAAAGTCACCGCTGGTCCTTTTAGATCACTCGAAAACAGATAACTCGGTAATTAAAAGACTTGAAACCATTTTTTCATCGGCACCGATATATCCCGAAGTTTTTGACAATACCAATATGGCGACGGTATTTTTAGGTATTTTGTGACCAGTTGCAAGCGGATAACGTGACAATATTCAATAGGGCAATACCTGGGCAGGGCCAATTTTAAAAATAATGTAGCCAAAACAACCAAGACTTTATGATTTATGGATGTTTGATTCGATCACGGATATCTCATATAGGAATCATGTTAATTCATGTTGCACATTAGAGTTTCTAAGTCCGGTAAAGCAATCAAAGCCTGCGATTAAGCTAACTGCAAAGATCTCTTCCAAAACATTAGTTTGATAATACTTATACTGTAATAGCTAATAGTAAGTACATTACAAATGTATTCAGAATAAACTGTGTTATTGTTTTAGATCAATTTAGTTCTATAAACTTAACTTTGTGCATTGTGTTACCCATTCAAGCTACTAAGCATATATTTGTGTAGTGGAAAAACTTTTAGCTAAGCGTAACAATTACAAAGTGAGGACAGAATCTTGTTTAAACGATATTTTCAGTTTTTGTTCAAAGCATTATCAGTTCTTACCCTTATCAAGCAAGTAACGTAAAATATCCTGTTTTATTATATGATTCGTATATTATAATATGTACCTACGTAACGGTACGTACCTAAGTTTGATAAAGAAATACAGACTCTTTTTCTAGTATCTTACTTTGTTAAACAAAATATAAAGGAAGTCGAAGAACTGCAGCACCTGCAGAAAATACATGTACTTTGTGATTGTTTAACTTTACTATCAGATAAATTTTACATTGCAGTAAATATTTGAAGTCTAAATATCCTAGGGTTCAATCACTTTTTATTTCAAATATATATATTTGATTTGGCAAGATTAATGAGTTTAATTTAATGTCAAACTTCAGACAGCGTCCGTCAATCTGCGCTGCTTTGCTTGTCTGTCAGTCTGTCATGTCAATTGTCAGGTCAATGACAGAAGCCGATTCTGCGCGAAACATCGGTGTACTTATTTTAAATATATTTATAAATTGTATATGAAAAACCATAATGCAGGTAAAATGCCGCATTGCGATGCACGCTGTAACAAACACGCGATGTTTCTAATACAAACACAACGCTAATTAATTAAATCAAACACATGTTCAATCGATAAACAAACAATTACTTTTTAATACGTTTTTTTTAATCTAAAATTAGTGCTTCCGTATTTAGGTTAAAGTGTCTAGACCGGGAATATTCTGTACTCGTGGTTTCGTGTACTTGTATATTTTTAATATAAGCGATGGCGGTACAGAATAAAGTTTTATACGCTTTTCGAGGCTGGATAGCATTTGTGGCATTTATGGATCTAGGTACCGCAGGCCGGTCCTATATAGAAAGGAGGTCGTTTCTAAGCAACAACGGCGAAGACCATTTAGATGGTAAGTGGTCTAAATTACATTAGAAAGTCTGGGTGATTGGCTGTATGATATAAACCTTTGCCTACCTGTACTATACTCTTGAGTTATATGTTTATTATTCTGCCTGTATGAGAAGTGTTCTTTGCCTGAGGTTGAGGCAGTGTTAATAAAAACTATTTTTTCCTGCCTTTTTCTGCAATGCTAGCATTTATTAACATTTTTGTGATTTAAACATAAATCTTAAATAGTTGAACATGTAATTTCATGTGTACCTATTCTAGATTCTAATTTTGTTATATTGCTCTACAAGGCTCAACATAACATAATCTAATTAGATTAAATGCAATTACAACATGGGGTTGAATGAACTACAACATAAACTATTTAGAAATATAAACTTTATTGTTTTACTATGCTTGGCTTATTGGATTTGTAACTATTATAAATTTTAATACTTTGTTGTAGTTTATGCTCATTTATGGGACAGTTTTTATCAATGATGGAAATGTAATATTAATTATAACTTTAAAAATATACTCATCTTTAGACTAATGCACAAATAAACAATGATTCTGTTTACTTAAAATGATAAACTTGTATACAGCTTACTACCTACTGAGTTACCTACTTAACATAATATGTTGTAATATGATGTACTTTTTACATAATTTCAATCAAAATTAGAGTACAAAACAAATCATAGCAGATAGGTCTCTATGGTCTATATAGTTATTTTTTAATTTGCCTAGCAAAGGAATTTAGTGAAAGCCACTAATGCATCTGTAGTATTTCGCTATTTACTCAAAGTCCGTGCTTGCCCTTTTATAAATTCAAGCAATATTAAATATATTTATGATTGTATGTTTCAGGAGACTTCACAACATCCCGGATGCTGGGCATGTACTCAGTTCTTAAAGCTTTGGCCCTTATACATTGTACACTCTACATACACTACAGACCGTGAGTACTATACCATTCATATTCTATTACTTAATACTAATATAATATCTTATGTTGATCTATTTATTAACCGACTTTATTCTGTAAAAATACTTAAAATACAATAATTCACCTCTGTTATTCTTCAGAAAGGAACTAAAAATGTTCATTTTTTAGAAGTAACATGTTAATCACAACTGCTTCCAAACAGTAAAATTCCTATCATTATTGGACCACTTGTTTTGGGGGATATATTTTCCACAGACACACATTAACATGAAAATAAATTATTAATTATTATTAACAGGTTAACTGTACCGCTAGTAGACACAATAGTTAAACAATGGAAATGTTCATATGTGACTCACGGGACAGGGAAAGGGTTAATTTTATAGTAACCCTCATTGTGAGTGTAAGATAAATAGGATAATGTGTGTCTGTTAAAACTAGCTATTACCCCTGGCTCCACCTGTGTGGAGTAGTATCCTGTCACTTCTAAACTCACTCCTACCCATGTTTTACTAAAATACGTTCAGTGTTTTAGCTGTAAAATCGGCGCAAAATGTATTAAGTTTTCCACTTATCTATACTACTTGTTATCTCAGCATCCACTCCTCTCTTTCTCACATAACCTTTCAGACAATCTATCCATCTCTTTTCTAATATTAGTATGTAATAGTATGTATTATCTGATTCCAGAGTGGTGTCAATGGGCTACTGGTCTCTTACATTGACTATTATATTATATTTCTCCGAAGCATTTTACTATCACTCCACTGATCTCAACTTCTATGTGGTTTTTCCTTGTGTTTTAAATAGTAAGTATTACATATATTTATTACTTAAAGAACCATAAATCAGGAATTAATGTTGTGCTACTTTTGGCTAAACTATCTTAGGATGCGTCCAGATCTGGCGAACGCGCACTGAATGCGCAGCAAGCGAACAGTTCGCGAGCCGTTCACGAGCAGTTCCCGCGCACTGTGCGAGCGTTACATTAGTTGCGCTAAATAGGCGCACTATTACCCATTACAGTAAATGTGCGCGAGCGCGAGCTTGCGAGCTGCGCATTCGGTGCTCGTTCGACAGATCTGGACGCACCCTTGGGTTATATGGAAGCCTATGTCCAAATTGACTGCGGGTTCGATCCCCGCATGGGACAAGCATTCGTGTGATCCACAAATTCCAAGTCTGGGTGTTCTTAGTGCATGCAATTTGAATCTTTACAAACCCCCGCATGACACAAGGATAAAATCCTTTAGCGCGGGAGTCGTTTTTCGAAAAGTGACAAATCAGTTAGCTAGATGGATTCAGAATTTCATTCATTCAGAATATTGTTAAAATACTTTATTGAAAAACGCAGAAAAATTAGATTCACTTCACTAGAGCGATGGTAAGTAATCTTTATTAACATTCAGCTAATAGTCCTATATTTTCTTTTCCAGTAATAACACTCCTAGGCCTTATATACTTACCAACAAAACTAAAATTATTTGGCCAAATACCCGGCACGTCTGGCATGGATCGAGAAGTAGACGATGAAAACACACAAATTTTACGACAAATGGGCAACTTCAGAAGACGGAAGGCTGGCAACCATGTTAAGAACAAACATGTCTGATGTATGTGGCTGTATGATGTGTTGCCTGTGCTGTTTTTGAGGTTAAGTTAGCTTTGACTATGGTTTTTTGTTTATGGTCTGGCCGCTGACATTTCGTTCCTGACATGTCAACAGGAAGATATGACTTAAATGTGGCTAAGAATTTACCAAACATAAATTACTGTCACTTATTTGTCCTATATACATATAATATCATTTAAAACTGCCTCATTGGCCTAGTGGTTCTAAGCTCGACTGCTACGCTGGAGGTCTTGGGTTCGATAGCCAAGTCGACTAAAGTGTTATTGGGTTTTTCTATGAAATTCTCAGTAGCAGGTCGGAGTTTGGATTTGTGCCCGGTTAGTGGCAATAGGCTCGCCCCCTATTACTTGGGACCTAAACATACCGGCGAACTGTGGGTGTACATTGGTACACCTCTGCCTAAGCCTTCGGGGATACAGGCGTGATGGTATGTTTATGTTATGTTTTATCATTTAAAAGTAATCATAATGCCAGGTTACAATGAATAATATAACACGGTTTTTTATTTCCCCATACAAATCAAGACCAACTGACATGTGTCAGGACCGCATTCCCTCAGCGGCTGGACCATAAGACATTATAATGATGAACTAAGCAGTAAAGTATTGTTTGGTGTACACTTTTTTACACATAGAAGAAAAATTAATTATCATCACACTTTAAAAATCTTAACAAACTTTGACTAATGTTTCTCCTAATCTTTTCGTACACGACGCGATGAAAGTCTCCGATACCCGACGACTTTAGTATCCAAGCGACTATCGCCATACAAAGCCATAGAGGTTCGTACAAACACGCGTTGAGACTATACATCAGCCACTTTAAAGAAATAATGAACGTGCTTTGGGATTATGAACCTTAATTCAATGACTAACAGTTCAGTTTCCATCACATTCAAATTACTTTTAGGCCCTTTTCGGTAATATTTGTCGTTCTAAAATGAACTTAAACACATGTTGTCAAAGTTGATAATTGCGTAATTAGTAATAACGTTTAATTCTCTTTCCATATTGGCTTTAGTATAAAGTCGTGTATTGGAGACTTGCATCGCATCGTGTGCGAAAGACCTTAACCTTTGACAATTTAAGTGACTTCAGTTATATTTGAAACTTGTATTTCAATTGGACTGTTAATTTTTAACTTTACATTATATCAAAACACTTGTTTTGTTTTAAAACGGAGTGTTAAAGTTTTCAATGAATTTCTTATTTTAATTTTAATATGTTCGATAAGTTTGGTCTTCTATTTTGACGTTAACTGTCACATTTGACATGTCATATCGATTGTCTTAACAAGGATGGCACCTGGGTACACCACATGCACTAAATTAACACTCAGAGAGACTACTTAGGGATGTTGACTGTATAAAAAGTAATAATCTATTTATTCCGTAAGTTAGATAAAAGCAAAATATAAGACACGTATTTTTTGCTTTTTCAAAATAAGTTAGATCTTAGGAGTTACTCTAAGGAATCAAAGTTTAGGTTTGTGTGACGTCACGAATTGGTTCAAAAAGTAAATTGTGACGTTAAGCGTTATGCAATAGTTCAAATTATTTCAAATGTATCGTCGTGAGTTCTTGTTACATAATATTTACATTGTTACATAACACTTGTCTAATATTTTTTATTTATCTAACTGGCGGACATTAAAGGAAGTTTTTGTCAACATCCCAACACCTTTTTGTACAAATCTATCCTTAATCTTCACTATTAGTATAAATATAATATTTTCCTATCCTTACACGTCTTTATATTCTCGCACGATCGCTTTTTTATTAGTTTTGATATTACTTGTAAGTTGTAAGGACTCATACAGAGAACGAGCATTGATCACTCTTGTGGGCCCCACGGTGGGCGACATTACCGAAGTTAATAACACCAGCCAGGGCCTCGATTCAGTTTTTTTTATAGTTGCTTGAATTGACCGAATGACCTGCTTCATTTGGTAATTTTTACGATAATTTTCATTCTGCTAACTGTCATTACGATCATTCTCTTCGAGAGTTCAATGAGATTTTATTGTAGGCTTATCTGAATACGAAAATTAGGCACAACACTACACTGAATGACCACTGACATGCATTTAAAATAGCTGAATCGAGTCCTTGTAACTGTCCCACTGCAGGCCTTATACAAGTAATATCAAAATTAATCCAGTTTTCAGATCCTGCTTTAAAACAAATCAATTAAATATAGTGCCAATAATGATAATGAGAATATATAATTTTATACATATTACATTTACTGACAATAGTTTATAGAAAACCAGTAGGTGTGTAAACTAAGCTTATGTGCTGCATCTCTTTTTAACAGTATAAGGTAGAAAAGGACAGATATATAAAAAAATTATAAAAATATATGAAACTTAAAACTACTGATGTTACTTATTTTGTTTATCAGAAAAACATATATTAAGTTGGTCTATTTATGTGACCTTATTCAAATTATTTAATACTTTTAAAAAGAGATGTAGCATTATAAGCTTAGAATACATAAAAGGCAGATCTTATAATGTTTACAAAGAACAATTTAACATCAATTGTATTTATTTGACTAATTCACTCCCACAAGGGTGTGTTCCAAAAATTGCTAAAACAAAATCCTAAATGTACCTACATAACGCCATTTTCCATTTTTGGGATGCGAGGGTGAATTAATGCAAAACATGAATGCCCAACGCATTTTTTTTTATAAGTTGACGTGACTGTCTGAGGCATCTAAACAAATGCACCAATCACGATGCGATTTTTTGGACGTGGTAGAGATGGTTCTTAGCTATTTATAAACATCTGTTTAATGTTCTGATAGTTTTCAGCAAGTTTCTAAATATATTGTTTTGCTCGTCTGCCTCGTTGGCCTAGTGGTTCTAAGCGCGACTTGAAATTCTCAGTAGCAGGTCGAAGTTTGGATATGTGCCTGGTTAGTGGCACCTAAACATACCGGCGAACTGTGGGTATACATTGGTACACCTCTGCCTAACCCTTCGGGGATACAGGCGTGATGGTATGTTATGTTGTTTTGAATTACTAATATAATTTCTTCTGTTTATGTAAACATTGTAAGTCTGCTCCCAATAGTGTTGCGTTCAAGTTTGTCTGCTATAGAAAACTAGTCATTACGTTTAAGGAGTTTATAGTTAATTGTGAAGGACGTTATATTGTGTGTTAATCCTATATTAACCCTTTCCCTGTCCAGTGAGTCACATATGACCATTTCCATTGTTTAACTATTGTGTCTACTGGCGGGACAGTTAACCTGTTAAAAAATTATCCTTAATTACAGTATATTTGAGATCATCTCAGAATCTAAACATGAAACAAAGCCGGGCTAGTGACACAATTTGAAACTTAAGAACGGGTGGGCGGGCCGATTTTCATGGCCATGATTTGTCACCCCAAATACCAGTATTATAAATTATATACCTACATAAAATCAATGGAAAATACCGGGTTCTTTTTTGCGGGAAAGTGGTACTTACACGAGTGAAACCGCGGGCACAGCTATTACAAAATTAAATTATAAATTAAAAAATAAACCCCGACACAAAAATATAAGTTCCCTTTAAAAAGTAAAAAATAATGAAAAAAACTCAATCTTTTAAAGTACCTAAGTATGTATAAATAATTCTTAAAAAAAATACGTCGCGTTGGGGACCGCTCCAAACTTAACAATTTAATTACAAATAGTCTATTCCATAACTAAGCATCATAGTTGAATTTAAAAACAAAATTCAGAAAAGAAAACTTTTATAAAATTGCTTCAAAATATTGGCCCCCAACGCTACGTATTTTTTTTACCCACACATCCCTCTCTTTGCGTCGGGGGTTAAAAATAAACTATCCATTGATGTTGTTTATATATTTCATTGACAAACACGACACATTTACTGAGTTAAACTTACGGTAGCCCGTAGTAAGATTGGTTCTCATAAAACAAAGGTTTAATACATAATAATCCAGCCTATAAACGTCCCACTGCTGGGCACAGGCCTCTTCCCATATAGAGAAGGCACGAGCATTGATCACCACGCTTGCTCTCTGCGGATTGGCGATTTCAGATCCCAATTTTGGAATCGAGGTTTCCTCACGATGTTTTCCTTCACCGATTGTCAGAAGTGTCTTAGAATAATTAAGAAAGTACATATAACTTTCAAAAAGCCACATTGTTACTTGCCCGGGTGCGAACCTGCAACCTTGTGCATACAAATCCGTTCATTGAACCGCTAGGCCACCACGACATTCCGTTCGTATTTCGTTATATTAATACATAATATAACGTTCTTAAATAAGTTTTAAAAGAGTTTTAATCGAGCTCAAGACATGTGCTTTGTAGATTTAGCTAAATAAGTAATAATTATGCTATGGAAATGTATTTATATTGTAATAGCAGATAACAATGCTATGGAATTAACATACAAAACTAACAATAATAAAAATAACTAACATTAATTAAAACGTAAATAAAATAAAGCGTGTGATCGATGGGCGAGCCACGAGCTCACGGTAAAGCTCGCGGCGGTTTACTCGCGGCTCGTCGTGCCTGATACACGGGCGAGCCAAACTTCCGTTTGTGCCGCGCTAAAATTTCGAATATTTCATCATATAAAACCGCGGATTGGAGGTGATCGACGATCGAGCTTTAGGGGCGACCCAACAAACCTGCGGTAAAGCTCGCTCGTAGATCACACCCTTAAGACATTCTGATATATGTGTTTCCGTCGCTACTTTACTCCTTAAAATGACAAAGACATGATTATTAACGACGACTTAAAATTGAGTGACGTTTTAGTATTTGGTCATGAATATGTTTTTGTGTAAAGACAATTATTGATTGTAAGGGTACCACTGTTGTTTTAAGCCCGATTTAGCCATATCAAAGGATAATGTTCAAAAATATAACCCTGTGTAATTAGCGTTAGAGTTTAATTTACAAGTTATTATTCAAAAATTGGTTTGTAACTGAAATAAGTGAGAAGAAAATTTACGTTGTTTTTCTTTAAGTTTAATCAATAAAGCAATAATGGTATGATTAATAACAATAAGTATTAGTTTTTATTAGGTATGTAATGCGGAGAATGGTTAAATCTGTTATTATTACTGTTGACACAAAACATGTTCTAACCGAACGTTAGATAGTTTCTAAATCAATTGCTGGCTCTTTTCAATATACGTTTGTATGATCATGCAAAAATACTGAACGCTTTTTAGTGGATTTTGGCACGCAGATAGTCCTTTATCATATAAAAGATGACAGACAAACACAAAGACAAAAGATTTAAAATCTATTTAATTTTAATCAGTTTTCTGTTAAAATTAATGTTTGTTGACAATTATTTATAACCTACTGTGGATGGTTTTCTGTACTTGAGATAGGAATTTGACATATAAGTGAATAAAAAACTCCGCTAGGGTCGCTAGTGTCGCATCAGGTGTATCTGTCATTCTCCACCAATGAGAGACAAGCTACTGGCCTGTGATTGGCGGAAATTGGCAGATAGACCTGATGCGAAGATAAGACTTTTAGATCTAAAAGCGTTAAGGATGATAAAAATCGCTTAAATGATATTAAATGTATGGAGATGACTTATAAGTTTATAAGTCACCTGACTTCGACTTGTCACTTCCATACATTTGAGCGATTCGATCAGCGTTAACGCTTGTAGAAATGTCTCTCTATTATCTTTTTTTATTCCCATTGTCCGCCATTTTTATATTGGTTACGTCAAATTGCTATCTCCAGTTATGAAATCTATCTACGGATATGTTATGAGAACCGGTATAATATATTTCCATACTGTAATAGTTTAAGTTAGAAGGACCACACCCAGTGCCATATCAATATAGTACTTGTTACATTTATATTATAATAATAAAACACAGTTTGCAAAAAATCGTACTTTTTTTTTTAATCCTGTTAAGTTTTGTGGATGCAGTATGTGTATGACGCATATAATTACTGCGAGAGGCTTAAAACTATGGTCCGGCCGCTGAGAGAATGCGTCCCTGACAGGAAGTACTCAACAGGAAGATATAACTTTAATGTGGCGAAGAGTTTACAAAAAAAATAAAAATGATGACTTATTTTTATTTTTTTGTCCATCTTTTCGATAATATAAAAATATTTTTTTGTTTGTCCCGCAAACAAAAAAATATGAAGATACAGTGAGTACAAATCTCGCGTGACGTCAGGTCTAAGCAAAAATTGTACTAACCCGTGACGTCACAAGCCTTTAAAGCGGTTTATCTTCGTATTTTGTAATTGATTTGATAAAAGAAAAAATACGTGGTATATTATATTTTGATTATCTAAATGGCGGACTTAATTAATTTTGACTTTTCATACCTAGTCATCTACCCTATTGAATTATAGATATAGATGAAATTAAAATAATTGACAGGAATTTAATGACGCTTATGCCTGGTTTTCGTATGTACATAATTGAATTTGTATATGTATATGTGAATAAGAAAACATATTATAATATATTAAAATATATTTTATATAACACACAATATAAAGAATAATGGGTTTAATAAATAAATGCTAAATAGGAATGTTTACAATAAATACGTCTTACATTGGACGGACACAAATCACAATTATAGTAAGTACCTACCAGGTTGTACAAAAATATATTAGGACATTTTGACTCTATATTTTTAATTTATTTTACTGTCATACGTTGATCTTTGGCAGTCGTTAAGTCAATTCTGACAGCCAGTCTTACTGTGGGATACTGTGTTTCCCAGTAAAATGGGTTGTGGAGGTCAGATAGGCAGTCGCTCCATGTAAAAACCGGTATTCAGCTGAATCCGGTAAGACTGGTAGCCGACCCCAACATAGTTGGGAAAAGGCTCGGGAGATGATGATGATTTTTAATTTAATGGAATATCAGATTATTTTAAGTTTTTTTTTTAAATAGCAGTTTTACCTTATGTTGTCTAACAAAGGAATGATTTCAATAATTACATACATATAATAAAGTATATTTGTATAGTTCTTGCAATAGTTTTAAAAAATAATATTAGTAGTAGTCTGGAACCGGCGCGCACGCAATCTTAACGAAGTCTTCGTAACGTACTGTACCAGAGTTCGTCACATTCGCTTCACGGAAGATGTTATCTACCTGTGAACAGGAAATAAGTAACCTAAATATGTATTCTTAACAGTCACCTATAATAATAATTCCAGCCTATAAACGTCCCACTGCTGGGCACAGGCCTCTTTCCATATAGAGAAGGCACGAGCATTGATCACCACGCCTATAGTAACGATCACGATCAACTTGTATAGATAGTTACTTATACCAGTTGATATTTTTTTTATTTATCCATCATATGTATGTATTTAGAAATATATAAGTAAGTTAATTAATTAATTAATTTTATACAATTCAAACTATACTAATGTTTTAAGATGTAGGTAAAAAATGTAAAACTAAAGAATGGTGCATGTGGTGTTAGCCTTTAAGTAATTGTTACACTTATAAATGTATTATTCTTGTGTAAACTCAACGCAAAAGTTTTGTGTAAACAATTGTTGGTTAACCTGAACTAAATAAATAAATAAATAAAAGTTTATCAGTTGTCTGGTTACCACAAGCTTAGGAGGTCTACTCTTATTCAACGAAAAACGAAGTTTCGAACGAAATTTCGCGTCTTTCCTACCACGGTTCCATTTCGTTCCGAAATTTCGGACGAACGAACATTTTTTATCGTTAAGATTCTCTAAACCTACTCTAATTCGAAATCTTCCGAACGTATATTTGAATTTGACAGACGATTGTTCGTAATTTTAACCTCAAATTTGACGAAACCAAAAGTGTTACCTTTTGATTTTCGTTTTACGTTTAGTTTTGTAAATATTGTGAGAAAATTGTTGGCAATGGCTTCAAGAATGCTTTTAATCGAAGCTGCTTTACGTGAAGAACGTTTAGAGCGTAGAAGGAACCGGCGCCGCCTGCGCAATCAACTAAATATTAGCGAAATTCTCGACTTCGAGTTTGTAGGAAATTACAGACTCAGTCGGAAATTATTCGAGGAGTTGGGCGAGGAATATAAATATGAATAAAATTTACACTTATAATAAAGTTTTATTTACTTTAACCCTATCTAAACACAAATATAATAAAAAAACACAACAAACAAAACAGTAACAAAAACTTAATTCCTATCTAAATATTGTCTACCAAGACCACACAGCTGCAACAGGGCAGCAGTGATGCCTGCCAGCTCAGTCCTCATGCCTGCCAGGTCGTCCTGAGACCTGCGAGCTCGGTCCTGAGGCCACTTTAGAAAACTTTTCAAAGTATTCAATGTTTCAAACAAAAAATCGTAAGTTGAAGTTGACATGTTATGATTAGATTGTGAATATACAGACATTTTTGGTTGTCATTCGTGACATACCCATTGTTGGCATGAAACAGTACTCTTCAAATTAGTCGGTTAACAATGACAGTGAAAGGGTCTTTTATTGTGTCGCGGTGAATGTCGTCGAAAATAATGTTTTTATCTATATATTTATAATTTCTGCATGAATATTTCAAGAAATATTTAATAAATCACATTTTTAATGTAAAATGTAAAAATAAAGCAAAAGAGTTTATTAATTTTAAGTTTAAGTTAAAACCGTAATTTACTTAAGATGACATCATAAAAGACCCACACGATATTATCAGATATTATCGTTCACGAAAATTGTCTATGGTTACGAACTTTTTGTGCGCGGCCGAAATTGAAATAGAGTAGGGTCACTGACGAAACTTCGTTTAAATTTCGTTCGTTTACGAAGTTTCGTTTCGGAGAAAGAGAGTAGACCTCCTGCTTAGCTTGGGATCAGATAACCGTGTGTGAGATGTCCCGGAATATTATTATTATTATGGACGAAAGACTCGAAAATGAAAACTAGTTATTTTCTGTATTAAAGCATATAAAACTCAATTTCTTGGACATAGGGAAACATCCCGCGAAACCTTAATATAGCAGTTTAGCCATTGTTAAGCTAAAAAACTTCTATAACCTGCTAGGCAAAGGCTATCCTTTGGTTATACCACAATATCATATCAAAATCTAATTATATCCTAACTGACAATTTTAATAACATATCTAAAGATGGTATTTGCGATATGAGTTTGGAATTTAACATAATTTGTATGAAGCGTAAGCCAATATTCTAATTCTGGAGGGAACAGCTATCAACGGATATGAGATTGAAATTGGCCGTTAGTCTTGTACAATAATTAAATAGCACAACTACATACCTCTCTGGCAGACAGGCCTTCGCCCCAGTTCTGCAGCAGATTCCGGAGCTGCCTGGCCGGTATTATGCCGTTCTTCTCAACATCACCAGCCTTAAATGCATTGACCACCTGAAGAAGTAATAATTTCATCGTGTACTAATAGTTATTTGAGGGTCTCGTGGCTAAGTGTAAGCCGTGCGGTTTGACCGATAATACAGGTTAAGCCGCGCTCGCCGCGGTTGCTCCGTGGATGGGTGACCATTTATAAACATACCGAGACCCCTCCGTGCCTCGGATAGCACGTTAAGCCGTAGGTCCCGACTGTCATACGTTGATCTATGGCAGTCGTTAAGTCAATTCTGACAACCAATGTTACCATGGGATACTGTGTTCCTCAGTAAAATGGGTTGTGGAGGTCAGATAGGCAGTCGCTCCATGTAAAATACGGTATTCAGCTGAATCCGGTAAGACTGGTAGCTGACCTACAGTGTCCATTTAGAAAGTTTGTTAAAATCAGAATAATACTGTATAAACATTGTCATGAATAGTATGTATAGATAGTTATTGAAAGAAATAAAAAAAGGAGGGCTTTTCCTCTGGTCTCATTATTTCGTTTAATCAGCACAGAGTACTCTACAGATAGACAATTTACCTTAATGCAATGGAATGGGATACTTATATTTTGCTGTGCCCTATCCGGGTCCATTATGTACGTCCAACCCTAAATTTAAGATCTTTCTGTAAACAACATTGTGGAAATGCGATAAAGAATATACCACCATTTTTATTAAATGTGAGGTTTCTAATATATTTTGTTTTAAGTAGTAAGCCCTGGTGTATTGTTTTTAAAAAGGGTCTGAACTATTTTATATTATAAACTATTAGTTTCTACTGTAAATGATGGGTTAAGGTTGACTTACCTCATTGGGCAGATTTTCAGCTCTGGAGTGTATGTGCATGACTTCCAGAAAGTCAGCAAAGGACATCTTACCACCTTTTCCTTTTAAATATCCTGGAAATTATAATAGTTATGTAGTTTAGATTAAAGCAGGTAAGCTTATGCAGTTCAATAACTAAGCTAGATTGGCAGGTTGGGTAGGGTAGGTAGTCCGTTACAACTATCTAAGTTGTGTGTAATGGACTATCTGCCAGTCAATATTTGAATATTAAACTGGCATATGTAGGTATTCACTCTACATTGAGAGAATTATAAAGACGGCAAAAACTTTAAATCTTCTCTCATTGTTGTTTAAAATAATCTACTATCCATTAACTCTTTTCTGATTATATATTTCTAGATCTAGATTTACTTTCAGTTCAGCTCACTAGTTATAGGCTATACATGTAAAAAAAAGGATCATTTAAATATTTACCTGCCAACTCCTGTATAGTAGGGCTCATGCCCAGTGACCTCATCACCACGGTCAGCTCATCCAAGGAAGTTATTTGTCCAGAGCGAGCGAAAAGGTAAAAACATTCACGGAATTCTGAAATAAAGAACAATTTATTATTGGTCTACTCATTATGTACATAAATGTTCTTTTTTAGTTAATTTGTGGGTTACCTAATATCTTTGAGGATGCGTGTATGTAATGTATATGATAAACACAATGGTTTGATAAATATTTACTGATATTTACATCGATAACTTTCGAAAGGCCTTTTTTGGAACAAGGTACTGTTATTCTATCAAATTAGCATATTGTTGGTTTTAACTACTTTAAAGTTGAATAGCTTATATATAGTATTTTTTCCAAGTATATTAGAGGAAGTTTGAAAGATAAATCATAAAGATAATCATTAAAAATAATGTTTTATCTTATCTTAATTGAAACAAACCATCTATGTCCTGTTCCTTGAAATACCGCGCCTGAAACAAACAAAATTAGATTGAACAAAGAGTTAATTATAGTAGACACACAGTAGAGACAAATACATACCATTTTTATCAAGTTCTAAGAAGATAATGAAGATATAACAGTTAACAAAGAAATAATAAACTTGTCGAGGATACTTAGCAACAAACTTTTGCCTTTTTTTTTTAATGCTCTGACATTGACATCTGAAATTGTCAAAAATCAATGCTGCCAACAGATCGACATTTTAGGTGCGGTTCGCTGCGTTAAAAAGTTTAAACCAGTGTTGCCAAGGACTATAAAATCTATACTTCTATACTAATATTATAAAGCTGAAGAGTTTGTTTGTTTGTTTGGTTGAACGCGCTAATCTCAGGAACTACTGGTTAGAATTGAAAAAATCTTTTTGTGTTAGATAGTCCATTTATCGAGGAAGGCTTTAGGATATATAACATTATGCTGCGACCAATAGGAGCTAAGCAGCAGTGAAAAATGTCACAAAAACGGGGAAAAATATACATACTTAAAAGCTTCCGTTGCGTGCGCTGCGTAAACGGTTCGAGTTTCCCAAAATATATGTAGGAAAGAATTGTTCCTCTTTAAATGATCTAAAAAAATGTCTGTTACAGTATATGTCTATCTTTTAAGATTGACTCACTATAACCTTTTTTAAGGTAATCATTTGGTCGAAATTAATGCATTATTGCCAGTTATTTGCTACAGAGTTTTATCAACATAATATTAACTAAAATTATCATTTACGCAGAAATACTTTTTTTTTAAACTTCTTAATCGCGGTCATAATAACAGAAATTGACGCGGACGAAGTCGCGGGGATCAGCTAGTAGTCAATAATTACCTACCTTCTAATTAACGTAGTTAGATTTACCAGTATATCACGTAAATGAATGAAAAGTGGCAGTTAAATGTTCATGTATATTCTTTTAAATAAAAATGTCCTTTGACGCTTTTTTTCAAAAGCCTAGTTATCAATATAGAAATATAATAAAAAGACATGAAATCCAACATGGGCGACCAATCAGCTGACACATTCGAAGACATATTTTTCCATGGTGTAATTATCTAAATTGCTTGAATTATTACATAAAACTTGTTATTATAAAGTTTTCAGTGATCAAACTGTTATTAAAGTGATTATTTGACCCACATCTGTTATGGATATCAAGAATAACATCGCGTAAGTAAGACCATGTCTTTCGTAAGAAATTATATTAATTACCATATATATTACCTTTTTACCTTGTACTTGGATAAGATAAGACAACATAGTATGTCCTTAGGTCTTCTACTACGTATATAATTTAATTTAATGAATGAAAAGCATATTAAAATATAATTTTTACTCAAATATTTGTCTCGACACCTTGCTATGTACTTAAGTGTTACGTATTTCATTTATAGGGCTGTTCTTTCGTAACTTTATGAGATTAATTCTAATATACATTATTCTTAACTTTATAATTCTAACGTATTACGATTTATTTGTTCGTGTTGACTTCCTCATCTATTTATAACTTAGTTTCATGGTCATTTTTGTGATTGTATGAAAAAATATTTCAAAGGCCTTGTACACGTGAAATTTGTACATGATAATAAGATTTTTCTTTCATGAAACGTTATTTATTATCCATTGATTTCTGTTATAACCAGTTATATGTTATTTTATTAGCTACTGTCCCACTGCTGGGCAAATACTTCCTCTCAATAATGTTTTATTAAATTGACAACACTATTTTTATACTATATAAACTATATATACTTTCGTTTGTAAAAAATGTCTGTCATATTTATCCCACAGCTGGGCAAAGGGCTTTTTTTAAATAGAAAAAGAATCATAACATAATTTATCATTTATTCTTGAAAGAAGACTACCTTTTACTTATTTAATAATATAAACTACAGTTCTATGAATATCTAATAATATCTTTAAAATTCACATTGTTACTATCCTTCATATCACCTGTGACCTTGAAAATACAATGTCATTGAACTTATTGAGAAAACAATGATGTAATGTATGTTAATTTTAACACTGTTCATACATTTGTTTGTCTTTTACTCTTACATGGCTTTCTCCCTAAGCAAACACTTATCAAATAAGTAAATAATAATATTATCTTGAGACAACTCACACAGCCATCTCATCCCAAACTATACTAAAGCCAATCTGGAAAGAGAATTAAACGTTATTACTAATTACGCAATTATCAACTTTGACAACATGTGTTTAAGTTCATTTTAGAATGACAAATATTACCGAAAAGGGCCTTAAAGTAATTTGAATGTGATGGAAACTGAACTGTTAGTCATTGGATTAAGGTTCATAATCCCAAAGCACGGTCATTATTTCTTTAAAGTGGCTGATATATAGGTAACCTGTACTATGGTAACCAGACAACTGATAAACATACTTAAATACAGGGTATTAAGAAAACCCTGTCCAACCCGAAAGGGTGATATAGGTTTCACAATCACATGCCCAAATAAAATATTAAATTTGGAATATTCATGATAGTATCAATAATAATGAGCTTTCAAATAACGACTTTCTGCCTCAAAATTTCCTAAATTTGAGATTAGAACAATAATTACAACACCATTTTCGTCGGAATTATATGGAGGCCTTTTGTTTGATCATTTGGCGGCACCCAAAATTTTTTTTTTGTTATAATTTTTTTATCAATTTTTTCAAATTTTTTTACACATTACTGGTATCAGTTATCAATACCTAACAACACCTTAACAGATCGGACAGGGTTTCCTTAACACCCTGTATTCATTGGTATTGAGTAACCCTTAATGAGACAGGCTACTTTTAACTACAATAAATAATATCCATACATGCAGAGGCATAAATAAAACCTACTTTTTGTATAAGTTACAAAAACTTTAAGATCATTTTTTATGTGCAATTCAATACTTAAATCTAATATAACAACAAACACAACTATACTAAAATTAAAACTTTATAAATTAAACTAACACGCGTCAAAAAAATTCATCGTCATCCTTGTTAATGGCGGGAAACATGCCCAGAAGGCTGGCAGCATTGCCACGTTGAATGGCTATGCTGATTCTCTGTGCAACCTTAAGTCATATTACTAAACTATTGATATATTACTCATATATGTACATAATTATAAATGATTTATGTGCAATATAACATAGTTCCCTTTATCTTATAAATATGTATTCAACAATAAAGCTTTATGTTAATAACAACTATTAATTACCATAATAATGTTGCTATGTAAACAAATATGCAATGTTTATTAATACTTGATACTGCTGCTTTCATCATTGTTTGTGTAAAGAGACTAACTTTACTTGGATATTTTTCTATTTTTATGTATTTTCACACACTTTTTAACCGACTTCAAAAAAGGAGGAGGTAGTTGATTGTTTTTTTTTTATGTTTGTTACCTCAGAACTATTGACTGGGTGAACCGATTTTGATGATTCTTTTTTTATTTGAAAGCTGGTGCTTCCCGTGTGGTCTCATTTCAATTTGGTCTATTTTTGACTGTAAGGGTGCGTCCACATCTGACGAACGAGCACCGACCGAGCATTACAGTACCAATTCGCGGCATGCTCGCGAGCAGCTCGTGAGCATGCCGCGAACGTACTAGTGTTCGTTCGGTGCTCGTTCGTATAAGAAAACCATAAGTTATCATAGTACCAAGTAAACACAACTGTTTCACATTACTCAAATTCCGTAATAATAATAGTTTATAAAAAAAAAATCTTTATAATGCTTTCCTTACTAAGTATACTAAGTTTTTCATTATGCATACAAGTTATAAGTTAAATAATGATATCGATACCTTAATTGTCAAACCAGCCAACTCCACATTTCGTCAAAATTTTTTTTTTTGTTTTGTTAGTAAGCAACAAAAATACGGCTTTATTTACAAAAACGATCTGACAGTATAAAAAATAAGAATTTAGGTTAATATCTACCAACGGGATTTTAGATTTCTTTATAAGTAGTCTACAAAAATTATTATAGAGTTTTAAGTGTCTCCTGAAAAATTTGCTCATAAGGAGTTAGCTGGTTTGCCAATTAAGGTATCGATATACAAAATAATATATTGCGAGGAGGTTTTGCCCAGCAATCAGACAGTTATGGGGCAATATTATATCAAACATTGATTAATCTTAGTGAAGAAAGGATGCGCTTGCGCGCGCCGCTCGCGAGCGGCTCTTTAATGCTCGTTTGGTGCGCGTTCGCCAGATCTGGACGCACCCTTATAGATACCAAGCCCATATTATAAGCTGCCAAGGCCATAACTAGGGTCTTATTTTTACATACATACATATAATCACGCCTTTTCCCTTGTAGGGGTAGGCAGAGGCCAGAGACCACTTCTTTATACTTGCTACGATCCTTACACACTTGTTTCGCTTCGTCCACTTTAATTATTCCCTTCATACCTGCTCTTCGGTTTAGGGTATTCTCGACATGGCCATTTTTAATCTTCATTTTTAACCATTATTTTAATGTTGTTGTATTAATTTCTAATGAAAACTATTTCTTTTCCAGGATCACTCAATCACCTGCCTACCTCTAAACAAAAAATGGAAGAACCTATATCTAGTATAAATCAACTTTCGGTCATCCATAAAATAACTTAGCCTAAAGGGAGCAATAAAAAAAAAATCGAGAACTAGTCTCTAAAAAAAATAGTGAAATTAATTAATTAAAAATATATAATATTTATTTTTGTTATTAAATCTTATTGACGGTTAATTGATTCCATTTTTAATCTGTATTATTTGATAATACATAGAGTTTTTAAAACTGTTTATGGTTACCAAAGATATGTAATTTAGGTGTAAAATGGTATTGTAGTTTGTTTTTGTCGTTGCTGTGTCTGTTGAGCTGATAATTGAGTATTTAGTTTTGTTATGGCCGCTACGATGGTGGAAACTCCACCGCCACAGTTGATTACTACTATAGAATGGGGGATGATGGATAAAAGCAAGTTTTTCCCGCTGTACACACTCAGTAGTTTTACTGGTAAGTATTTTTTTTACTGGCAACCTTACTAAAAAATGTTTTTTATGCTTGTGATTTTATACACTCCTGAGTAGTTTTATGTCAATATCTTATAAAAAAATACAAACATTCGAAGTGAGAACCTTCTCCTTTTTTAGAAGTCGGTTAAAAATAAATCACTCATACATAGTTATCTTATTATAAAAGGTGATAACAGGCATGAAAATAATCTCGCATCAGGTCTATCTGTCAATATCAACCAATGACAGGCCAGTAGCTTGTCTCTCATTGGTGGAGAATGACAGATACACCTGATATGACACTAGCGCTCTTAGCGGATTTTTTTAGTCCCGGTTTCTAGTAGTAGAGGTTTTATTATGAAAGTCCAAGCTGACAAAATAATGAGGTAAATCTAGATATTTAACCAAAATTAAACAAGTTAGCTATGAAAAACATAATAGCTCCTTGCCCAGCTATGTTAGGGTCGGCTTCCAGTCTCACCGACAGCTGAATACCGTATGTTACAGAGCGACTGTCTATCTGACCTCACACATTTGTCGCACTTAACCCTAATAAATATCGATTCGTCCTATTCTATATCGGATCGGGTCGGACAGGGTGTTAAGAAAACCCTGTCCGACCCGAAACGGTGATATAGGGTTCATAATCACATGCCCAAATATAATATTAAATTTGGAATATTCATGATAGTAACAATAATAATGAACTTTGAAATAACCATTTTTTGCCGCAAAATTCCCTAAATCTGAGGTTTAAACAAAAGTTACACAACCATTTTCGTCGGTATTTTTGGAGGCCTTTTGAATGATCATTTGGCAGCACCTGTGACAACGCCAACTCTCGCTCTTGCCATTAAAGAAAAAATGTTTTTTTTTTCCAATTATTTTGACTTTAATGGAATCGTATATCGATACCTAACAATACCTTAACGGATCGGACAGGGTTTTCTTAACACCCTGTATATATAAATGTATTTATTAAAAGCAGTAGACGTTATCTGTTTTATCTCTATAATGATCCAAAGTTCATGTCTTATCGTAGAATAGAATAATGTTAATAGATTAGGAAAATAATGACGAAATTTATGTCTATGATTTTGTTAGTAATATGCAATCTGAAAAGAAATCTGAAAAGAGAAGGTTTCTAATTCGACTGTATGTTTGTTGCACGATATTTTCGGAAATTCTTATACTAGATCGATTTCCAAATTCTTTCTTTATGTAGTGCATACTTCAGAGTTGGTCCCATATAACATTGTAGTCGGTTCTTTTTTGGGTTCCGTACCCAAATGGTAAAACTTACTACTTAGGCTATAACTAAGACTTCGCTGTCTGTCACCAGGCGTGCATCTCATGTACCGTGATAGTAAGACAATTAATATTTCACAGATCATGTATTCAAATTTCACATAACTGTTGCCGCTACTATAAATAAAAAAAGATCCCCATACAATAGACGAAACCCTTCGTGCGCGAGTTCTACTGTCACATGGCCAAATTTTTTTATTTAAATTTTAACATATATTTTTCTTATTAAGCTAAGCTAAGCGCGACTGCTACGCTAGATGTCTTGGGTTCGATTCCCAAGTCGACCAGGGTGTTATTGGGTTTTTCTATGAAATTCTCAGTAGCAGGCCGGAGTTTGGATTTTTGCCCGGTTAGTGGCAATAGGCTCGCCCCCTATTACATGGGACCTAAACATACCGGCGAACTGTGGGTGTACATTGGTACATCTCTGCCTAACCCTTCGGGGATACAGGCGTGATGGTATGTTATGTGTTAATTTTTCTTATTTATTTCCCAGTTAGATGTGCACTATACCCGCTAACGCTAGTGAAGACACAGATACAAGTGCAGCGCAAGAAGGAGGCTTACAGCGGCGTCACCGATGCCATCTCAAAGATATACCGGAACGAAGGCGTCTCCGGCCTCTATAGGGGGTTCTGGCTTTCCAGTGTGAGTTTATTTTACATATTAAGTGTCAAAACATTAAGAAATCTCGACAATTTTTCTTACAAACAATAATTTAATTCGTCGGTCTCGGTAAGCGTCCGTCTCGGTAAGCGTCGGTCTTGGTAAGTGTTGGTCTTGGTCTCGGTCTTGATAAGCGTCGGTATTGATTAGCGTCGGTCGTCGGTCTCGATGAGCGTCCGTCATGATGAGCGTCGGTCTTGACAAGCGTCGGTCTGGATGAGCGTCGGTCTCGATAAGCGTTGGTCTCGATAAGCGTCGGTCTTGATGATCGTCGGTCTCGATAAGCGTCGGTCTTGCTGAGCGTCAGTCTTGATAAGCGTCGGTCTGGATGAGCGTCGGTCTCGATAAGCGTCGGTCTTGATAAGCGTCGGTCTGGATGAGCGTCGGTCTCGACTAGCGTCAGTCTTGATAAGCGTCGGTCTCGATAAGCGTCGGTCTTGATAAGCGTCGGTCTGGATAAGCGTCGGTCTTGGTGAGCGTCGGTCTGGATGAGCGTCGGTCTCGATAACCGTCGGTCTTGATAAGCGTTGGTCTCGGTAAGCGTGGGTCTTGATAAGCGTCGGTCTGGATGAGCGTCGGTCTCGATAAGCGTCGGTCTCGATAAGCGTCGGTCTCGATAAGCGTCGGTCTTGATAAGCGTCGGTCTCGATAAGCATCGGTCTTGATGAGCGTCGGTCTTGATAAGCGTCGGTCTGGATGAGCGTCGGTCTCGATAAGCGTCGGTCTTGATAAGCGTCGGTCTCGATAAGCATCGGTCTTGATGAGCGTCGGTCTTGGTGAGCGTCGGTCTGGATGAGCGTCGGTCTCGATAAGCGTCGGTCTCGATAACCGTCGGTCTCGACAAGCGTCGGTCTTGACAAGCGTCGGTCTTGATAAGCGTTGGTCTCGGTAAGCGTCGGTCTAGATAAGCGTCGGTCTTGATGAGCGTCGTTCTTAATAAGCGTCGGTCATCATAAGCGTCGGGCTGGATGAGCGTCGCTCTTGATTAGCGTTGGTCTCGGTAAACGTCGGTCTGGATGAGCGTCGGTCTCGACAAGCGTTGGTCTCGATAAGCGTCGGTCTCGATGAGCGTCGGTCTGGATGAGCGTCGGTCTGGATGAGCGTCGGTCTGGATGAGCGTCGGTCTCGATAAGCTTCGGTCTTGATGAGCGTCGGTCTCGACAAGCGGCGGTCTTGATAAGCGTCGGTCTGGATGAGCGTCGGTCTCGATAAGCGTCGGACTTGATGAGCGTCGGTCTTGATAAGCGTCGGTCTGGATGAGCGTCAGTCTTGGTGAGCGACGGTCTCGACAAGCGTCAGTCTCGGCAAGCGTGGGTCTAGATAAGCGGCGGTCTCGATAAGCGTCGATCTTGATATGCTCATAAACGAATGGACCAAGTATGAGGCGGTTTTCATTTGTTCGAAAACTGATTTTAACTAGATAGTTTTCTCTACCTTCTATCTTTCTCTATTTTTGTCGTTTTGTCTTTTTTTTATTAATGTTGGGACTATATTTATTGATATACTAATCATGATGTTTTTGTACAGTTTCAGATAATATCTGGCATATTTTACGTAACGACATACGAAGGGGTTCGACATGAACTCGGAAAATACGATGTCAGTCCAAAAGCAAAGGTATGTTTCTATTTAATATTTCTTGCCCACTGTTGGGCAAAATTCTGCAAAGGCTGACTAACTTTAAAACTAAGCAAAAAGATATATTTTTTTATACTCTGTCTTTTTGGCGCTCTTAATATCGCGAAATTAATATGTAATAATGTAATTGATTTACTGAGTTTATCATAGAACTCTTTTATAAAAAGAAGAATCAGAAATATTTATTTGCTAGAATAAATTGAAAAAAATATTGTCAACAGTCGACTAATCGAAAATGCCTTATGTAAATACGCCTGCATTAGTGTGTAGCTGACAACAATCGTAAAATAATGTTTGTTTAGAAATCTTTTCAAATAAACAGTAGGTATCGGTGGTGGCTGCCGTAAAATTTTCGACGGGCCTGTTGGTCTAGTGGTTAGAGACCCTGACTGCTATACCGGAGGTCGTGGGTTCGATTCCCACCCAGGACAAATGTTTGTGTGATGAGCACGATCATTTGTACTGTGTCTGGGTGTAATTTATCTACAATATGTATGTATTTAGAAATATATAAGTATGTTTATCAGTTATCTGGTTACCATAACACAAGCTCTGCTTAGCTTGGGATCAAATAAGCGTGTGTGAGATTTCCCGGAATATTATATTATTTAAATGGTTTTTTAAATAATTCCTAATTGGTAGCTTACGCTATACAGGGTGTTACCGAAAGGGTATATCTATCCAAAAGATGGGTACCATAGCACAAGCTCTGCTTAGTTTGGGATCAGATGACCGTGTGTAAGTTGTCCTAGAATATTGAGTTCAGTATTTAGGGGAAGATGAAAGCGAATGGCACCGCAGGGCGTAACTAGTGACAGCATAAGACTCTAATAAACGTAATTACAGTCTTTCATAGGTGGTGGGTGTGCGTCGCTCGTCGGCCAGACTATAATTGTGCCGTTCGACGTGTTGAGCCAACATTTAATGGTCTTGGGACTTGTTAAAGGAAGGAACGCGAGGAATTCGGTGAGTTCTTTATTTTGTTAATGATAGATTTTTCTTTAAAATTTGTCGGGTAGATGACCAATCATCTTCTCTTTAAATATATTTCCATATATGTATGGAAATAAATTTTATAAGAACTGTATTTAGTTGGTCATTAGACGAAGTGTAGAATTTTGTTAATTTTTTCGTCAGTTAACCCTTTAACCGCCTGATTCGTATATATGCGACAAACATTTCCGTGCCCCTACCGCCCGTGTCGTATTTATACGACCCAGAATATTCACGATTTTTATTGTTTTCTTTGATTTTATTGCATCTATTCCATATCTCTCTATTTATGTAGATAGACAGATATAATACTTTTTATTTTACACCATGATATTTTACAAATCGGAGCTTAAGAGGAGCAGAAAGAGAGGAGACTTTATTTTACCGATTCGTAGCCGGGCGCTAGGGGCACGGCAATTGACATTTAGCCAAGCGCTTAAAAGGTTAAATAATTTTATGTTGGACATATATTTTTTTCTCAGAATAAGCCAAGCATATAAATCGAATAAAATATCAAAAGTGGTGGTTATTGACGTCATGCTTTCGTACTAAATCATAACGATGTGACATTTCAATAAATGTATTATCGTGTGACATTTCGAGATTTTGGTTATGTAAAAAACAAAAATATGAGACACATATTTGTATGTGTCTCATTTTTTTTTATTATTCTGTCTGACGGAAATTATAGAATAAGTAGTCATCTACTCAATTCACACAATACAACTTTATATGAAATCTGTTTCTTTTTTCTTGTAATTTCCTTTTGATAATTCCCTAAACTTGCGAATTCCGAATAGTTTTTTAGTCCCCTTTTTAACCTTTTGAACGCCACGGTCGTGTATAGACGACAAGAAAACGTTTTTTTTTAAGTACAATATAAATATACAAGATTATTTATTTTGTACTTAAAAAATTTCGTTTTCTTGTAGTCTATACCCGACCGTGGCATGTTTTGGGCACGTTTTCTTTTTTCGTTTATACACGACCGTGGCGTTCAAAAGATTATATGTAACTTTTTATTTTCCAGCATATGAATCCCTTAGGTCTAGATTTAGAGAAGAAGCTATCGAAAGCCGCGTTAGCGAGAGAGGTGGCGGTGCGCGTGTACCGGCTGCACGGCCCGCTCGGCTACTACCGCGGGTACGCCGCCTCGCTCGCCGCCTATGTACCCAACTCCGCGCTCTGGTGGGCGCTCTATACTACCTATCAAGGTGATTATACTAGATAGAACCTAATTAGATCAGAATCGCCTTTAGCTAAGGGGCCACCTACATAAAACGCCTTTAGGCCGGGACTCCACCAAAGCGGAGATGTGTGCGGTGTGCTGTGCGTGAAGAGATGATTTTCAGCTCGGGTGCGAGGCGTTGAGTGCTCAGTACGCATTCTGACACGAAAGGTAGACGATGTCACGGGGCTCTGCTGATTTTTGGTGGGCGAGGGAGGGGAGGGTGACACCGCTCACTGCACGCCGCTCGCATCTCTCGTCTCCACTCAGCTCACCTCTCTGCTTCCATCGCGCCATACAAATATTACAAATCTCCGCACATCGATCTCCACTGAAGCTGAGCGGAGAGATGTGTCAATAACGCAATTCTATTGGTTGTTTAAAAAACATCTCTTCGCTCGTCTCGTCTCCGCTTTGGTGGAGTCCCGGCCTTAACCTAGGGGCCAGGTATCTAAAACGCCCTAGCCAAGGGGCTAGCTGTCTGAAACGTCTTTAACAAAGGGGTAGCTGTCTAGCCAAGTAGGTAGCAGGCTGCGTGAACCTGTATTTTCGCATCTCACTGTTTATCTGCTTATTCCGAGCGTGAATGAGGGCACGTGTATTTTTTTTGTTAAGTGATATATGAAAATAAATGGCCACGACCCATGTGGCAATAATCACCTGCCTAGCCTTTTCCCAAGCTATGTTGGGGTCGGCTACCAGTCTTACCAGATTTAGCTGAATACCGTATTTTACAGGGAGCGACTGCCTATCTGACCTCCACAACCCATTTTACTGGGAAACACATCCAATAGTAAGACTGGTTGTCAGAATTGACTTAACGACTGCCAAAGATGTACGTATGTCAGTCGGGACCTACGGCTTAACGTGCTTTCCGAAACACGGAGGGGTCTTGGTATGTTATAAATGATCACCCATCCACGGACCCACCGCGGCGAGCGCGGCTTAACCTGTATTATCGGTCAAACCGTACGGCTTACACTTAGCCACGAGCCCCTCTCCATGTGGCAATAATAAGGTACTTAACTGAGTGTTTAATTAATTGTAAACATGTTATTTCCAGATGAGCTGCTCAAGATCGCGCCATCATGGATGTCGATCCTACTAATACAGTGCGTGGCGGGCACGCTCGGCGGCTTCACGACTACCTTCCTGACGAACCCGCTAGATATAGTGCGAGCTAGGCTACAGGTATGTACTACCTGACTGTCCCATTGCAGGCCTCTCATGCTAAAAGAATTGATGAGCTTTTGAGCCCCACGGTGGGCGCCATTACCGAAGCTGTTAATAACAACAATATAATAATGTAACAATCCCACTGCAGGCCTAATTTCACCAAACAGGGTTATTTGTATAATATTATTTTTCTTGCAGGGAAATATAACTAAAATGCTTACCAAAAAGCCTTGCCAATTTTTTTACATTCGATGCAAAAAAAGGGTTGTAAGTTTTACCTGGTCGGTTTGTCTGCCTGTGGCATATTTCCTCTATTTTCCTCAACGAATAGACCGCTTATGTTGTGATTTTTTTATTTTCTAAATTACGTTAGTTTAGGTGGTTGTTGGCCATAATTTAGGAAGATCTGATATTTCGGGATTCTTTTCATATGGTTTTAATTATTATGCTTTTTCCAGGTACAAGGCGTAGGAACAATGAACGAGGTATTCCGCGCGCTCTGGGCGGAAGAAGGGCTGGTCGGGCTCTACCTGAAGGGTCTCTCCGCGCGGCTGGTGCAGTCCGCCTGCTTCTCCTTTAGCATCATCCTAGGGTACGAGAGCATCAAGCGAGTAGCGCTCAGTGACGAGTACAGGCCCAGGGTGCGCTGGTGAACAATACACGTGATATACAAAACGAGTGTTTTATTTTTTCCCTAAAAAATAAATAAAAAAATATCGCAACTTGATTGCTAATCGACTGCTAATCTATTGCTACTCGATCGCAAGTCAATTGCTTATCGATCGCAACTCGATTGCTACTCGATTGCAAGGAGCGTAGGTAAGCACTGACAAAGTGTACATGACAGCGAATGGCGGATGATTGTGACTTGTATATAGTGTAGCTGTTGTATCATGTGTCGTCACTCGGGAGTCGGGACAGCGCGTGACGTCAGCATCAAGCGAGTAGCGCTCAGCGACGAGTACAGGCCCAGGGTGCGCTGGTGAACAATACACGGAATATACAATATAAGTGTTTTATTTTTACCCCTAATATACAGCAAAAATTATAAAAGAAACGAAAAAAATCTAGCGCTAACAGATTGCTACTTAATTGCTAATCGATCGCATTTCGATTGCTACTCGATCGCAACTAGATTGCTACTCGATCGCAACTCGATTGCTAATCGATCGCAACTCGATTGCTAATCGATCGCAGTGTTGCTCATCGATCGCAACTCAATTCTAATTTGATTATTTCTACACGTTTGAGTGCGCCAAATGACTAAAAAACTAAAAAGTGCGCTAACCAAGCGTTGAAACGTGTAAGCAAAATGTTTGATACTGTGTTACTCAGAAACATGTGTTATGGACGTCAGATAGGCAGTCGCCCTGTAACATACGGTGTTCAGCTGTCGGTGAGACTGGAAGCCGACACCAACATAGTTGGAAAAGCTCGACCTGTCCGGGATTAAATCCGGAACCTCAGAGCTAGCGATACCTTGAAAACCAGTGTGTACGTCACTCGACCAGGGGCCCGATGCCGCTATTTTAAGTCAGTGAGTGGCGGGTTAATAAACGTTCCAGTGTACTTGTTATTTTGCCTAATTTCCGTATTTAGATAAGAACAGTCACTTGCAATCCTACAATGAGAACAGTGGCAAGCAGGTTTACATTCGTCATTGAACTAAAATTATCTGAATACGAAAATTAGGCACAATAACAAGTACACTGGAACGTTTATTAACCCACCACTCACTGACTTAAAATAGCGGCATCGGGCCCCTGTTTTTCAATCGCTAGTAAATAATTATTAAGCTGTAAGTATACATTATTTGAAATAAAAGAATCTTTATAGATGCGGATTTATTACAAAATACAATCTTTTACGCTAGCTTAGGTATAGGTACTCAATGAATATACATAGATAGCCGTATGACGTTTTAAAACTATGCTAACTATAATATGGATAGGAAACATCTCTACATACCGTAATTGATTGCAAATAAAAGTAAAAGAAAACTACATTAAAAAAAAAGTACTAGTTCGATATGAAGCTAACAAAAAATTAATAATTTAGGCTCTCCGGGGTTCGGACCTCAGTGCGTTGCTAACAATCTTAATAATATCCTGGGACAACACACACAGCCATCCGATCCTAAACTTAAGTGAACCCACGACCTCCGGTATAGCAATCAGGGTCACTAACCACTAGACCAACATGCTACTCAAAGTACATAAGGCAAACATAAAGAGAGGGCTGGGTCTAAGATATTTAGGACGACACCATGTTTTTGGCCTGCCTCGTTGGCCTAGTGGTTCTAAGCGCGACTGCTACGCTAGAGGTCTTGGGTTTGATTCCCAAGTCGACCAAGGTGTTATTGGGTTTTTCTATGGAATTCTCAGTAGCAGGTCGGGGTTTGGATTTGTGCCCGGTTAGTGGCAATAGGCTCCCTATTACATGGGACCTAAACATACCGGCGAACTGTGGGTGAACATTGGTACACCTCTGCCTAACCCTTCGGGGATACAGGCGTGATGGTATGTTATGTTTACCATATTTTTTATCGCTTTACTAATTTATAATACATGATTGTAAAAGAAAGTCTATAACTACATCCTTATGTTAGGTACTGAAATAAGCATAATTTTGAAACGTCTTAACGTTAGTTTAAAAATAATGAGATTCAACACAATTATATTTAAAGAGATTCGTGGAAAAGCTTAAAACATAATAGTTAAATGGGATTACTAAATAATTCTTACAAAAAAAAAACCGACTTCAAAACAAGTTTAATGTTTATTTCTTATGGAACCCGTTGTCAAAACTGGAACAAAATGGGACCAATCGGTTCACCCAGTCAAAAGTTCTGCGGTAACAAACATAAAAAAAACTAATTGAGTACCTCCTCATTTTGAAGTCGGTTAAAAAACAGACGTTTTCTGATACGTTAACCCCCGGTTTCAAACACGTTTATCAGAACAAAAATTTGTTAATCACCTGTCAAAACTCATGTTAAGCCTTAGAGTATAGATAAGAAACTAAAGAGTGAGCTTATCAGTGTATGAACCGTGAGCACTAGTATTAACTAGTTTTATCGTAAATTTTGTATCAAGACGGAGCGCGCCGTTTTAATAAAACTATCTAAAACCCTAATAGTATCCTTACCGAAACCATCGATATTTTCGCATATAAGTCTGTCGTTGCGCGAAAAATAACTTTAAATCAGTAAACGAATGTACTAGATACAGACAAAAAGTGCTCTCGCTTGGCACAAAGGAAAACTAGCGATACTAGCGGTCTATAGTTATCTATAGTCTAAGTGTTTAGCGTTGTGATTGGTTGTTAGTCTTTTGGTCAACCAATCAAAGTCGTGATCAGTTGATTTGACAACAGATTAAGTTGATCAGCCTTTCAGAAACCGGGGGTTAATCAAATGAACATGTAAACGTAAATATTTCTCTATTGAAAAAACAAACTGAAAAATACTGTACTTGAATGTCAATAATAAAAAAAATGCGGACAACATCACATACATTGCTCTGAACCCAAAGTAAGTAGCTTAAGCACTTGTGTTATGGAATTCAGAAACAACGAAGGTACCACAAACACCCAGACCCGAGACAATGGCGGATAATTTGGTTTCTACATTGACCCGTCCGGGGATCGAACCCGGGACCTCAGAGCTAGCGACACCTTGAAACCGGTGCGTACGCCACTCGACCACGGAGGTCGTCAATACCCTCATATAGGATAAATAATAATAAGAATTGTCTTTGAAAAACTAGTTTTTTATCAGTTGATGTGAATTTAAATTCACAGAATACATGTTTATGTTCACCAGGGCCTCGATTCAGCTATTTAAGAGTTGCTTAAATTCACCAAACGACCTGCTTCATTTGGTAATTTTTACGATAATTGGCATTCTCCTAACTGTCATTACGATAAATTATCTTCGAGAGTTCAATGAGATTTTATTGTAGGCTTATCTGAATACGAAAATTAGGCACTTTGACAAGTACACTGACCGACCACTGAAATGCATTTAAAATAGCTGAATGGAGGTCTAGTTTGTTATAAAACTGGGCGTGTAAATATAATTATTTATAAACTTCTGGATGCGATGGATCGAGCCATTGATCTTTTTCGTGTTTAAATATTTTTTTTCCTGATTTCGGATTTTCTTTTCTTTCTTTCTTTCTTCTATTTATAATATACTAGCGACCCGCCCCGGCTTTGCACGGGTGCAATGCTGATACTAAATATACTACATACATATTATGCATGTATTATACATATAAACCTTCCTCTTGAATCACTCTATCTATTAACAAAAACCGCATCAAAATCCGTTGCGTAGTTTTAAAGATCTAAGCATACATAGGGACAGACAGCGGGAAGCGACTTTGCTTTATACTATGTAGTGATGGTGCTGTAGCTTAAGGCACTATTGTATAATATTGCTTGTTTCAAATCTAAAACCGTAATAGGATACTAATATAACAAACATGAGAGGAAGATCAATATAAATATCTAGATTGAAATAAAACTACTTTTACGGATTTTATCGCGGTTTGTATTAAGGTTTTAGTTCCCGACGTTTCGACACCTTTGCAGGTATCATGGTCACGGGCAGACTCTACGACGAGATAAAATCCGTAAAAGTAGTTTGATTTCATTGTCTAACATTCGCGTAAACCTCAGAACTCAATAAACATCTAGATATATTTTTTACGTCTGTAAATAGATAGTCTCTTAGTATTAAATATATTACTATGGGGCAAACAATTAAAAGCACTTTCTAACCTACACAAAGAGCTTACCACACAGTGGTGTGACTTTGACATTGAAATCGATTTTAATTCACAAGCAGAAAGATTCATTTTCCTTTGTAACCACTAAGCGTGGCAGGCTAGGCCAACGCTGAGAGAATGCGTTCCTGACACATGTCAGTGGGTCTTGATCTGTATGCAGAAATAATTAATAATAATAAATAATCCAGCCTATAAACGTCCCACTGCTGGGCACAGGCCTCTTCCCATATGGAGAAGGCGCGAGCATTGATCACCACGCTTGCTCCCTGTGGGTTGGCGATTTCAATCCCAAATTTTTGAATCCAGGTTTCCTCCCGATGTTTTCCTTCATCGTTTGTCAGAAGTGTCTTAGAATAATTAAGAAAGTACATATAACTTTGAAAAAGCCACATTGGTACTTGCCTGGGTTCGAACCTGCAACCTCGTGCATACAAATCCGTTAATTGAACCGCTAGGTCACCACGACATAATAATAAGAAATAATTAACCGTGTTATATTATTCATTGTAACCTGACATAATGATATAGTTTTGAACATTATTCGCTTACGACAGATTAATAATATAATAATATTCCGGGACAACTCACACACGGTTATCTGATCCCAAGCTAAGCAGAGCTTGTGTTATGGTAACCAGACAACTGATAAACATACTTATATATTTCTAAATACATACATATTATAGATAAATTACACCCAGACACAGAACAAATGATCGTGCTCATCACACAAACATTTGTCCTGGGTGGGAATCGAACCCACGACCTCCGGTATAGCAGTCAGGGTCACTAACCACTAGACCAACAGGCCTGTCGATTCGAGATTAGTTCATTTGTAGTAAAATCTTCGCCACATTAAAGTTTATATCTTCCTGTTGACCACCACCTGTCAGGAACGCATTCTCTCAGCGGCCGTACTATAGTCTATGCTCCCCGCACACGGACTACGCGAGCTGTCGACCGCTCGAAGCAGTCGAACCGCTTCAAGCAGTCCGCGTGCGACCATAGACTTTTACAAGTGTTTATATAACTTAAATTCATCAGACTTAATACAGTAGGTAAATACAGGGTGTTAAGAAAACCGCGTGTCCGACCCGAAAGGGTGATATAGGTTTCACAATCACATGCCCAAATAAAATATTAAATTTGGAGTATTCATGATAGTATCAACAATAATGAGCTTTGAAATAACGACAGTCTGCCTCAAAATTTCCTAAATTTGAGATTAGAACAATAATTACAAAACCATTTTCGTCGTTATTATTTGGCGGCCTTTTGTTTGATCATTTGGCGGCACCCGTGACTCTCTCTCACACTTTAGAAGAAATTTCTTTTTTTAGGTTATTTTCTATTTTTTCCAATTTTTTTTTCACTTTACTGGTATCAGTTATTGATACTTAACAACACCTTAACGGATCGGACAGGGTTTTCTTAACACCCTGTATATGATTATCAGTCAAACTTAATATAATAATTACATTTTTAAACTAACTATACTTAATTTTAAAGGGGCCATTTTCTTAGCAGTGGGGCAGTTATAAGCTGGTAATATTATACATAATTATAATTTATAAACATAAATGTACTTCATCTTTTATATCGCTCACTTATTATACATAAGAGAAATCTTTTTTTTTTCTAATTACAATTATTTTCAAAGGAACTTGGATTTTATAACCTAAAGTTACTAACTCACAAGGGCATTTAATGCTCGTTCTCTGTATGAGAGGCCTGCAGTGGGACAGTTACAGGCTGGTGTTATTAACAGCTTCGGTAATGGCACCCACCGTGGGACTTGCAAGTGATCAATGCTCGTTCTCTGTATGAGAGGCCCGCAGCGGGTCATTATTGAGACTCCGGCGACGGTGGTTCCATCTTAATTTCAGCATCAAATGTTTCTTCACACAACTCCATTTTGATCTCATTCGTAGTACTTTCGGGGAGCATGTCATGTAAGGCTCCGAAACCGGAAAAATCCGCTTCCTCCTCACTCATTTGTGTCGTACATAATTCACTTAAAATCATTTTACTCCTAAACGATTCTCCACTTGTCACTTTAAACCTCTGTATCGCAAATTCTAAAGAATTATACGAGCTCAAACAGCTCTCACATTTGAAAACTATAGAGTCTTTAATATGCTTTAACTTCTGAAAAATATTATAATAAAACTCGTCATTAAATTTCTTAATACACTCATCGCAATCAACGATGAAATTTCGACGTTTTGACCCAAAAGTAGCTAACTCATCCACATCAAAATCACCGTGAAACTTTTTTATATGTCGTTTCAATGTTTTGCGCGTACTGAAGTCTTTTATACAAAGAATGCATCTTGGTAGCACTTTATCTTTTACATTAGGGACCAAATTCACATGACAGGTGTCATTGTGACTCTCAAATTTCTCTTGGCCCTTGAAGACTATATTACATTGCTCGCATTTGTAAATTTCGTCTTCAGCTAAGTGTTTTGTTTCAAGATGAATTGTTAAAGCTTCGTTTGAACTGAATGAGACTGAGCATAAGTGGCACGGGTATGTATTCATATTGAACGAGTGAAGTAACTTTAAATGTATCTTACAAGATTTCGCTGATTCGAAGCGTTTGTGGCAAATATGGCACTGTGGAAACGCGGTCGAATCTGGATGCTTTGTCCTCACATGTTTTCTTAAACTCCTTTTTTCTTTGAATAGCGTTTCACATTCAACACATTTATGTCTTTGCATACCCAAATGTGTGTATTCAATATGTCGACGGATATTCCTTTTCGACTTAAATTGCTTGTCGCAGTATTCGCAGCGAGACCACGAATCGTTGTTGTGAACGATTTTTATATGAGACGCTAAGTAGTACTTGTTACTGCAGATTTTTCCACATAATTCACACTCTACTTCCTCGTCGGTTGTATGTTTTAATTTAATATGATGTTTTAAAGATCTCTCGCTGTAATAAACTCGGTCGCAGTGATCACATTTAAATGCCATATCATCGTCGATATTTGTTGATGTGATATTAGAATCTGCTATTTGAGCTTGTGGGTGAAAAATCCTTGTATGAAATTCTAAACTTGAGATATCCGTAAATAGCTTATCACAGTGGCTGCAGGAATTAACGTTTGGGGGAGGTATGCAGACCTCCTTGTGTGCGGAAACAGCCTCTTTGCTAAAAAACTTGTTGAAGCACACATTACAAGTGGAAAGAGAGTATTCAGTGTCATGGTTTATCCTCATATGATCTTTTAGTTCGTAGACCGTAGGAAAAGGATCCCCGCAAAATTCACAGTAGTAGGTCTGTGTCAAATCTGACCCATACTGTTTAAGCAACGATTTCCTACAATACTTGTAAAAAGAGTTGAAAGAATGATCGTTTTTCACATGATTCCGTAACACCCTCTCTTCGTTGAAGCTTTGTTCACAAAATTCGCAAAAGTAAAATGTTTTAATGTCTTCGTCATTTTCGATTTTTACATTTGTTTCTTTATGATTATATTTTATATGACTTTCGAAATTTTCGCGCCCTGTTATCACTTTGTAGCAATAATTGCACGTTAATTGCTCCCGATCGTCGGTGCTGTGTCTCGTTCTCTCGTGACGTCGCAAGCTTTGATTGGACGTATAGACTTTAGGACAAATATCACAACGGTATTCCCCCTTTTCACCGTGAAACATTTCAATATGGCGTTTCAGGTTACTATTATTCGTGTACACTTTATCACACAAAGTGCATTTTATTAAACCTTTCTCGATGACTGTATGCACCGTTTGAATATGTGCTATCAAACCATGTTTGCCCTTATATATCTTGTTGCATTCATTGCAAGTCAGGTATTCCATATTGGGGTTATGCAACAAATGCATATGTCGTTTCAAACTGCGCGGGGACGAGAAATCCTTCTCACAGATCCTACATCTTTTCGAATAGTCTATGAACTTGAGGTGTACAGATAACATATGGGATGTAAGGCTCTGTTTTCTGGCAAAAATTCGACCACAGAGGTCGCATTCGGGGTAAGACTCGCCATAACTGTTATGGCCTTTAGTCAAATGGGCTTGTAAGCCGGCTGGGCTGTTAAATGTCTGGCCACAAATCACGCAGTTACATATCGAGTTTATATGGCAGTTTTCAATGTGAGTTTGTAGATTGTATTTCCTTGTGAATGTTCGTGAACAGTAATCGCAAACAAAGTCGAGGAGGCTTTCGTACATTTTGAGCATTTTTAAGCCATTACTTGAGATTTGAAGTTCAGATGAGATCTGTAATTGAAATGAATAATATTAGGTCAAGACAGTTTTGATAAAAATTGTTATCGGGTGAGATATTTGTCTTAATGTGGGACAGTTGACATATAACATGGTTAATGTCCTGAGCCTCGATTCAGCTATTTAAGAGTTACTTGAATTGAGCGAATGACCAGGGGCCCGATGCCACTATTTTAAGTCAGTGAGTGGCGGGTTAATGAACGTTCCAGTGTACTGTTATTGTGCCTAATTTTCGTATTCAGATAAGAAAAGTCCCTTGCAATCCTACAATGACAACAGTGGCAAGTAGGTGTACATTTGTCATTAAACTAAAATCATCTGAATACGAAAATTTGGCACAATAACAAGTACACCGGAACGTTTATTAACCCGCCACTCACTGACTTAAAATAGCGGCTTCGGGCCCCTGCTTCATTTGGTCATTTTACGATAATTGGCATTCTGCTAACTGTCATTACGATCATTAATTGGTCATTACGATCATTCTCTCAGATTTCAATGAGATTTTTATTGTAGGCTTATATGAATACGAAAATTAGGCACAATGCATTTAAAATAGCGGAATGAGGCCCCTGGTGGTTTAGTAATAAAATTAACAGATTAAATTATTTGGATATTGAGGCAAGTTTTTATAATATGACTTCTTCAGTATATAATGATACTTTATAGTTATTTTAATTTCTAAAGAATTGAATAGAATATTATATCATTTAGTTTTGAGTGCAAAGTTATTACAGACTAGCTGATACCCGCGACTTCGTCCGCGTCAATTTCTGTTATTATGACAGCGATTAAGAAGTTTAAAAAAAAAGTATTTCTGCGTAAATGATAATTTTAGTTAATATTATGTTGATAAAACTCTGTAGCAAATAATTGGCAATAATGCATTAATTTTGACCAAATGATTACCTTAAAAAAGGTTATAGTGAGTCAATCTCAAAAGATAGACATATACTGTCGCAGACATTTTTTTAGATCATTTAAAGAGGAACAATTCTTTCATACATAAATTTTGGGTAACTCGAACCGTTTACGCAGCGCACGCAACGGAAGCTTTCAAGTATGAATATTTTTACCCGTTTTTGTGACATTTTTCACTGCTGCTTCGCTCCTATTGGTCGCAGCTTAATGTTATATATCCTAAAGCCTTCCTCGATAAATGGACTATCTAACACAAAAAGATTTATTCAATTCTAACCAGTAGTTCCTGAGATTAGCGCGTTCAACCAAACAAACAAACAAACTCTTCAGCTTTATAATATTATATAAGTATAGATGTTACAATTACATGTTAAGGAAATTATATTAATAAAGAATCGAACAAGCATTAAATAATTCTGAAATTACTGCTGAAATTCAATTAATGTTCTTTCTCTATGTCGAAAATACGGTATTCAGCTGAATCCGGTAAGACTGGTAGCCGACTCCAACATAGCAGATGATGCCTCTTTCTCTATGTCAAGCATTTACCTACCAGTGGGATGTTTAAAGGCTATAATATTATAGTGGAAAAGAGCTTCAGGATAATGACAGTTAAAACAAAAAAGGTACTTTTTAAGATATTCTGCTTATGTTGTTGCATCAAGTAATGTTGGGATTAGCTTTTCACAATAATAAGTTACTTTTTAAGCTAGATAAATTGCTTAAGAATGTCATAATAAAAACTTATACATAGGTCAAAGAGATTTGTTTACATAGCAGGCAGACAGACAGCATTCTGTGAGTAGGTATGTTATTAGACTATATTAAATAATGGCACCGACAGACAGACATGTCAAACTTATAACACCCCTCTTTTTGTGTTGAAGGTTAAAAATAAGCAGAACAAGTGACACTGATTATATTGTCACTGTAAAAGGCAAGATTTGCACAATACATGACTAAGTGGTGTTTGGGAAGGACTCTTGCCCAGCAGTGGGAAACAATGGCTGTTGATGATGATGAAATAGAGGTAAATGGAAACTATATACCCAGATCAAAGCTCTCAAATAACATGGGAGAAAGACTAGATGAATTCAACATGAGTTGGGGAATCCCTGTTTGTGTTCTTATAAAATACGAATGCAATGAAGAGCAGTTTCCTTCATAAAAGAAGCGAACTATGTTTTATTTTACTATACATACAAATTGAATACTTTTTAGCTGATTATTTAATTGAGCTCATTAAACTAATTCGAGGATTGACAGCTTTTGTGACGATCGATAAAAGACTGTTTCGTCAACATTGACAACAGGTGCCTTTCTATTTAAAAGACATAGCTTTGTATGAAGCAAAGTTACCGATAATTTTGCAAATATTGCAAATTCGTAAACAGGAAACATACAGTTTACTAGTGTTCTATATATCGAGTATAAGTAAGGTACAGGCTAATGTGGCTTTGGAAGTAAATAAACAAAGATTAAACTTACTTTCTCCAATAATTTTTACTCGAAATACACAAAAACGAACAGAGTCAATTCCGACTTGCCTTGCAGTGCTACTACGAGAACGAAGAAATCGATTAAATATCACTTCTTGACACTAAAGTCTCTTGGTCTAAGAAAGTTTAGATTAAAAGTCCACTCAAAATATAAACTTATAACATTTTTGTATCTAATTATAGAATAAAATTGTGCTTTGTGATGTGTGAAGTTAACAAAAATGATTTTAATAAACTAAAAACATATTGAAATCCTCGAGATGTCGAGAAATAAGTGAGATTTTCACTCATAATCAAGTTTCTGAAGTTACACACCAAATGACGTTTTTTTGACAGCGACGCCGAATGCCGGCGAATGCTCAGTAAAACAAAAACCTGCGCTGCGTTCAAAAATTGAGGAGACGTCAGTCAACCGATTTGGTGTTAAATTAATTAAACTTAAATGGTTAGCTTGATAGTACGATAATAAAAGTAAACAACATGGTTACAAATAAGTTATTAACGTGTTTAACTCGCAATAAAATCAGTACACAGTAAGTTTTATAAATAGAACCATTAAGAAAATTGCTGTTTGAGAAATAGGAAAGAATAGGAATAACTAAACGTCATATGAGTTGTCAACAATGTTTGGGTTTTCTTGTCGGAATGTACCTGTGATTTATTTTTGAGCTCAATTTAAATTAATTTAATAAATTAAACGGTCTAATATACGCAATTAAATTGATTGTTTATAATGTAGGGTATAAGTGGCATAAAGTACGCTTAAGTGCGTTGAAATACAGTGTTAAATACAAGCATGTTTTTTTTATAAACAAGTGTTACTTTATAAATTAAAACAAATTTGACTTAAATATAAATAAATACTTGTGTTATTAGGATGAAGTAGTGTAAATTATATAATATAACAGGTCTACTTATCACATATTAGTGTTAAAAAACACAGAACTCAAGAAATACAACATATAATCATGAAATATAATATTACGATAATTTTGCGTTAAAAATGGATAATCCGGCTGTATGTAGGATCTGTTTAGTGCATGATGTGCGCATGCATCCGGTAGTCAGCCGGCAGCTACAGGAAATGTATGAAACACTCGCAAATATACCGGTAAGATATACCTACTTTTATAATATAGGTACTCAATATAAATGTAAAAAAATTAATGAATGTCGCTTTTTAACCGACTTAAAAAAAAGGAGGAGGTTCTCAATTCGGATGTTAGTATGTTTTTTTTTTTTTTAATTATATAAAGTAATCCTATCATTAATAATACAAGCGTAACTTTTGTAATTGTACTGAAAAAAATAAAATCCAGTAATTGATGTATTAAAATTTTTTTGGAACTATTTCTTTACAGATTTGAGATATTTGACTTTTAAATGTGTTTGTAAATATATAATCCATCAATACGCATACCACTTAAATTATTTAAAATCTCAAATCAATAAAATAGCTTTAGTTGGTCTGCTTAAACATACCATCACGCCTGTATCCCGAAGGGTTAGGCAGAGGTGTACCAATGTACACCCACAGTTCGCCGGTATGTTTAGGTGCCAAGTAATTGGGGGCGAGCCTATTGCCACTAACCGGGCACAAATCCAAACTCCGACCTGCTACTGAGAATTTCATAGAAAAACCCAATGACACCTTGGTCGACTTGGGAATCAAACCCAAGACCTCTGGCGTAGCAGTCTCGCTTAGAACCACTAGGCCAATGAGGCAATTTCTGAGCTTGAAGCACTGTAATAACAGACCCAGGCCTTATATTATTCTTCTATTTACTGGGTCACATAATAATCCAGCCTATAAACGTCCCAATGCTGGGCACAGGCCTCTTCCCATATAGAGAAGGCATGAGCCTATTAATACTACTCTTGCTCCCTGCGGATTGGCAATTTCAGATCCCAAATTTTGGAATCCAGGTTTCCTCACGATGTGTTCCTTCGCCGTTTGTCAGAAATGTATAAGAATAATTAAGAAAGTACATATAACTTTCAAAAACCTACATTAGTACTTATCTGGGTTCCAACCTGCAACCTTGTGCACACAAATCCGTTCATTGAACCGCTAGGCCACCACAGCATTTTGCCACATATAAGGCGAAAATACTGTAGACCTGTAACCACGGATCAAATAAAAATACAATATTTGCACCATGCCTGTAACCATAATTACTTACATACATACATATAATCACGCCTCTTTCCCTTGTAAGGGTAGGCAGAGACCACTTCTTTCCACTTGCTACGATCCTTACACACTGGTGTCGCTGTGTTCACTTTCATTATTCCCTTCATACATGCTCTTCGGTTTAGGGTACTCTTCACCGGGCCTTTTTTCATTCACACTCGCCTTGTACTTTTTTCGTCAATCGTTCTTCATTCGTTCTTTCGACATAGCCAGACCATCTCAGCATACCTTTCTTAAATTTTGTCACTACATCAATCATCTGACATACTTCATCCACCTTACCATCCATTCCTCATCTTATATTCGACGTAGCGAAGCGGCTCTCCGTGGGCCACTTTTCGCCCCCGCGAGAAACGAGACGTTATGGGTGGCGAACCACATCGCCGCCATTTTGGATACTTAAATGATTTTTATGATTATCCATTGCGTTCCTGCGGGAACCATAATTACCTATTTATTACTAGTTGTGCCAGCGACTTCGTTCGCGTGGATGACGAAACTTATCAATAAATGACGAACTTATTACTAATGATTGTAGCGTGATGAAAAGTGTACTATAACCTGCCCAGGAGTATGAAGAATAATTGTACCAAGTTTCGTTAAAATCCGTCGAGTAGTTTTTGTTTCTATAAGGAACACACAGACAGACAGACAAAAATTTTACTGATTGCATTTTTGGCATCAGTATCGATCACTAATCACCCCCTGATAGTTATTTTGAAAATATATTTCATGTACAGAATTGACCTTTCTACAGATTTATTATATGTATAGATTGTAAATGTTTTATCTTACAGTTTATAACAGAAAGAAGACCGCTACTAGCTTGTTACGTCTGTTACGCCCATCTGAAAAGATTCTATCAATTTAAACAAATATGTCTGCAATCTGAAGAGATACTATCAAGTAATGTTAATGGGGGATGTGAGGTAAGGAATTATATTAAATAAATAAAAATATTATATACTAGCTGTGCCTGCGACTTCGTTCGCGTGGATGACGAAACTTATCAATGAGTTTTTAACCGCAAAATTATGTTTGTTTTTTATTGTTTATACTTTCCAGGATAAAAACTACCCAGTGTGGTGCCCAGGATAATAAAGAATAATTATACCAAGTTTCATCGTAATCGAACCGGTAGTTTTTGCGTGATACCTGAACAAACAAACAGACAGACAAAAATTTTTTTCTTCACTCTTTTGTGTTCGGTGTCGGTCTAGTAACACCCCGCGCCATTATTTTTTTTGATATTTTCAATGTACAGAATTTTCACTTTTACAGATTTATTATAAGTATATATAGATTAAAGATCACATAGAAAGTCCCACTACAAAACATTTACTTTTATTTAAAATAATAACACCAGCCTAGAAACATCCCACTGCCACACAGGGGTGTGATGCCGCTATTTTAAGTCAGTGTGTGGCAGGTTAATAAACATTCCAGTGTACTTGTTATTGTGTCTAATTTTCGTATTCAGTTATACATAACATACCATCACGCCTGTATCCCCGAAGGGTAAGGCAGAGGTGTACCAATGTACACCCACAGTTCGCCGGTATGTTTAGGTCCCATGTAATAGGGGGCGAGCCTATTGCCACTATTAGTAGCACTATTAGTTAGTATTCAGATAATTTTAGTTTAATGACAAATGTACACCTACTTGCCACTGTTGTCATTGTAGGATTGCCATTGACTGTTCTTATCTGAATACGAAAATTAGGCACAATAACAAGTACACTGGAACGTTTATTAACTTGCCACTCACTGACTTAAAATAGCGGCATTGGGCCCCAGGCCTCTTCCCACATAGACAAGGAAATGCCTTTGATCCACTTTTATTTATTTACAGATAAAAACAGCCAACCAACGGTTACATACATACTGTCAAACACCAGTATTACATATGGATATTGTAGATACATCTACAGAGGCAGAGCAAGGTGTTACAGTAGTTAAGAAGGAGTTACCTATTGAAAATACCGATAATGTTTTGTTTAAAGAGGAGTGTGCGGAAGGTATGTTTAAAGTTATTTATTTAGTACAACACGGTCACATTAACTTGACGCATCTCTGGAATGCGAGGCCCACTTCCCCCCGCATTCCCTTAGCTCGCCCGGCAGGTGTCAGTATGGTCAGCATATTTGTTACCGATACGCGCGTCGATAATTTGGCTAAATTTCTTTTTTAATTGTAAATCTTTTTTGTCACACCGTACCTAAGTGCCAAAATGACGTCACCAAGGCCAAGCGTCAAGTTAATGTGACCGCGTAGTAATTGCAAGAATTACAGAAAATAATGTATTTTTGGAGAATGAGAGCGCCAAAACTAATGGGTTTCGAGCCATCTTAAGCTCACATTATTTAGCTGAACAATAAAGTCATGTACAGCCACTGCTGGGCAAACACACTGGTTTTTAAGGTGACACCAGCTCCATAGTCCTGGGTTCGATCCCCGGGCGGGTCGAAGTAGAGAAGCACTTTTCTACATTGCCTCGTGTCTAGGAGTGTGTGGTTCTTTCGTTGTCTCTGATTCCATAACACGCGTGCTGGAGCTACTTACTTTGGGTTCAGAGCAGTGATAATATAATAATATTCCGGGACAACTCACATGGTCATCGGATCCCAAGCTAAGCAGTGCTTGTGTGTGTTATGGTAACCAGACAACTGATAAACATTTTAATATATTTCTAAATACATACATCATCATCTCCCGAGCCTTTTCCCAACTATGTTGGGGTCGGCTACCAGTCTTACCGGATTCAGCTGAATACCGTATTTTACATGGAGCGACTGCCTATCTGACCTCCACTACCCATTTTACTGGGAAACACCGTATCCCATAGTAAGACTGGTTGTCAGAATTGACTTAACGACTGCCAAAGATCTATGTATGACAGTCGGGACCTATTGTTTAACGTGCTTTCCGAAACACGGAGAGGCCTCGGTATGTTATAAATGGTCACCCATCCACGGAGCAACCGCGGCGAGCGCGGCTTAACCTGTATTATCGGTCAAACCGTATGGCTTACACTTAGCCACGAGCCCCTCATCTACATCTACACTAATATTATAAAGAGGAAAACTTTGTTTGTTTGTAATGAATAGGCTCAAAAACTACTAGACCGATTTTAAAAATTCTTTCACCATTCGAAAGCTACATTATCCACGAGTAACATAGGCTAAATTTTATTTTGGAAAAATCCAAAATAAATCCAATGGTCCACGCGGGCGGAGCCGCGGGCGACCGCTAGTAATATATATTTTAAAATATTTTTATTTGTTTTCATTCTAGAACTAGCCACAGAACCTCACAGTTACTCGGACACGGATGCCAACAGACAGAGTGATTCAGAAGATGACGTGCCTCTCACTAGAATAAAGAACGAAGTAGAACAGACTAAGAAGAAGAGAGTAAGAGGGAGAAAGGAGAAGAAGAGTAAAGACGGTATGTTACTACAATATGTATGTTGTGGAGGGACTCTATTCGAATGTATTTTTTTATGTTTTTAGGGTTCTGTAGTAGTAAAAACGGAACCCTTATAGATTCTTTATGTCTGTCTGTTCGTCCGTATGTCTCAGCCACTTTTTTCCGAAACTATCATCATCTCCCTGCCCTGTTCCCAATTATTTGTGGTCGGCGCAATGCGTATTCAGCTTCCATTCATCTCTACAACTCGTCATCTCAACATTTTTTCCTAAACTAGAAGAACTATATAAGGAGTTGGGCAGGACACCTAGCTAGACGTACAGACAGTCGATGGAGTAGAATTCTAACTGAATGGTGGCCAAGGACAGGGCGAAGAAGTCAGGGAAGACCGAGAGCACGTTGGGTTGACGACATATCCAAGGTAATGGGAACCACCTGGATGAGGGACGCGCGAGACAGACAACAACATCATCATCTCCCGAGCCTTTTTCCCAACTATTACGGAGCGACTGCCTATCTGACCTCCACAACCCATTTTACTGGATAACACAGTATCCCATAGTAAGACTATATGTCAGAATTGACTTAACGACTGCCAAAGATCATAGTATGACAGTCGGGACCTACGGCTTAACGTGCTATCCGAGGCACGGATGGCTCTCGGTATGTTTAGAAATGGTCACCCATCCACGGAGCAACTGCAGCGAGCGCGGCTTAACCTGTATTATTGGTCAAACCGTACGGCTTACACTTAGCCACGAGCCCCTCGAGGCAGACAACAACAATGGAAGAGAAAAGGGGAGGCTATACCCAGCAGAGGGTGATTCCGGGCTGATATGATCATGATAAGAACACTATGTTATTCTTTTCACAGATTACAAGACATCTGCCCACGTTATATTACTGACTAAAGAACAGCAGGTAGAGAATCTTCTAGCAAGAACTAAATCTTCAAATTATACTTCTTCGCCGTTTAAATGTGAACAATGTTTCAAAGGGTTTGTGGATACCAGGGCCTACGCGAACCATAAGGTTAAACATGATATTGTGAGTATAATTACCTGATATAAATACTAGCTGTACCCGGCATGCGTTGCAATGCAATTTTTTCTACCTAGCACCTGCCTACTACCTACCTACTACCACTTAGGGGTATGAAAAATAGATAGTAGCCGATTCTCAGACCTACTGAATATGCTTTTAAATTTCATAAAAATCGGTCAAGCCGTTTCGGAGGAGTATGGTAACTAACATTGTGACACGAGAATTTTATATATAAGATTAGATATGGTAGATATAGGCTAAGCGTATATAAGACATTAGTTTAGATCCGGACAATTTTTGCGAAATTATACGATTAACTAATGCATGGGGTATAGTATGTTCTTTATAAACTACTATGCTTATAAAAAATATATAAAATTCTCGTGTCACAATGTTAGTTACCATACTCCTCCGAAACGGCTTGACCGATTTTTATGAAATTTTATATGCATATTCAGTAGGTCTGAGAATCGGCTACTATCTATTTTTTATACCCCTAAGTGGTAGTAGGTAGGTAGTAGGCAGGTGCTAGGTAGAAAAAATTCAAAACCACTTTTCTACATTGTCTCAGGGGCCCAATTCCGCTATTTTAAAGTCAGTGGGTGGCAGGTTAATGAACGTTCCAGTGTGTACCTAATTTTCGTATTCAGATGATTTTAGTTTAATGACAAATGTACACCCACTTGCCACTGTTGTAATTGTAGGATTGCCACTGACTGTTCGTTGTAGGCTTATCTGAATTGGAAAATTAGGCACAATAACAATAAGTACACTGGAACGTCCATTAACCTGCCACCGACTGACTTTAAAATAGCGTAATCAGGCCCCTGTTCTAGATGTCGGTGGTATTGTTGTCTCTGATCTCATAAAACAGCTTAGTTACTTACTATGAGTTCAGAGCAATGTATGTGATGTTGTCCACATTCATTATTATCATAATATTTTCGTCTGTAGCGTAGCGGCACTCACGTCTGCGAGATATGCTGCATGCGGTATCGCTCGGCGCAACTCCTGCGCACACACACGGTCAACGCTCACGCCAGGATCTTCAAGTGTCACACTTGTGGGCATATCACTCATACTGCGTGAGTATGTGTAATGAAGGCTGTTTGTCCAGTGCTGAGCAAAGGATTCCTCTGATATATGTATAAAATATATGAGAAAAAAAAACAATCATGAAAACGAAAATACTGTATGAAAAAAAAAACCAAAAAAAATATTGTGTAAAGTTCTTGAAGGTTTTATCTACTCTTGCAAAACGGGGGCGGGTCGCTAGTAACATAATAAACTATTTTTTCTGTCTTACAGGAGCCAAGCAAGGGTTCATGAGAAATGGCATAACGGACATACATACGAATGTCAGTTGTGCAGCCATAAGTTTAGGTAAGTGCATATTATTAAGCACTTATATTCATTATTTAAAAAATGATAGATGGAGGGGTAATCATTAAAAAAGGGGATAAAAAATCGATGACCTCCGTGGTCGAGTGGCAGACACACCGGATTTCCAGGTGCTGTCAGCTCTGAGGTCCCTGGTTCGATCCCCGGAAGGGCTGGTACATTGTCCGGGTCTGGATGTTTGTACCTTCGTTGTACCTTTAGGTACTTTGGGTTTAGAGCAATGTATGTGATGTTGTCCACATTCATTTATTATCATTATTATATTTCTCTAGAAAACCAACCTCCTACCTCTCGCATATGCGCAAGCGGCACCCGACTGAGCATGTATGCAACATATGCGGGGAGAGCTTCGTCGGCAAGCATGGCTTACTCATGCACAAGAGCAAGACGCATAGGGATGAGAAAGTAAGTTTATTATATTTGTCTACTTCCTATAGGGCATTGTTTCCCAACTTGTGGTCCGCGGACCCCTAGGGGTCCGCGAGTATATTTATGGGGGTCCGCGGTGTTATTTCTGGACCATACATAAATGCTAATCTGATTTGAGATTACAACTTAGTAGCAATATCAACCCAAATATCACTGATTTAGTTGCAAAAAAGCAACACCAGCCTTCACATTATTTTTTTTTCATATTTTTCATAATGAACAGTTATAAGTACCTACTCTGTATTTGTAATAACTAAAATAACAAACCTAATCCGATTTTTTATGCGATTTATTTTATTAAGGGGGTCCGTGAAAACTGTGCTTGATTTCCTAGGGGTCCGTGGCTGAAAAAGGTTGGGAAACACTGCTATAAGGAAACAAAATAAAAAAAAGAATTAACCTAAAATCCTTCAAGACATTTCGGCTACAGAGTCAAAAAAATATGTACATACATACACTCGAATAATTAATTACACATGCAGGGTAAAAAAGTTCCGACTTCAATGATATTTATAAAGGACCACCTCTGAGGTATACCTAATCGACGACAAAAGTATTTTTTTATATTGCCTGAAACCTCGCGTACTAAACAATAAAAAAACATACACGTGAATTAAGAACTTCCTCTTTTTGAACATGGTTACAAACATGCTTCTTTCGTAGTTGGGGAAAAGTTGTGACAATTAGCTAATTTCATTATAGAGATTATTAGGTACTCTCTCAATTTCTTAATAACTTTTTAAAGGTCTCTATGGATTTATCAAATAAAATGTAATTTTGTACTTCCAGGTAGAAAACTCAAAAGAGCCAAAATCCGAGAGATTTTGCAGCGACTGTAACATACAGTTTTGTTCCCTCGACGCTTGGAAACGACATATATTGAGCTCAATCAACCATACTCTTAAGAATGATAATAAGTAAGTATTACATACATACATATAATCACGCCTCTTTCACGTAGGGGTAGGCAGAGACGGGAGACCACTTCTTTCCACTTGCTACGATCCTTACACACTTGTTCCGCTTTGTGCACTTTCATTATTTATTAGTAAGTAATAAGTGGCAATAGGCTCGCCCCCTATTACATGGGACCTAAACATACCGGCGAACTGTGGGTGTACATTGGTACACCTCTGCCTAACCCTTTGGGGATACAGGCGTGATGGTATGTTATGTTAAGTTATAAATACCACTTATTTAAAAATATACAGTGTGTTACGAGAATCTTATCGCCCTTGTGGGACGTTTTCAGAATCGATATCTAATAGTAATTACTAAATTACAAGTAAAAAAAAATTAAATTAAATTGTTAATATTTGCTAACTTCCTTTTTAATATAGGTACAGGGTGTTACCGAAAGGGTATATCTATCCAAAAGGGGTGAAGAGTATATCTGGTATAGAGTCAGTTTACAGAATTTCAACTATTGTATATAACAGTAGGTATTATTAAAAAAAATATTATTTCTTATAAACCAAAAACTGCGGTTCAATGAACGGATTTGTATGCAAAAGGTTGCAGGTTCGAAACCAGGCGTGTCAATGTAGCTTTCCCAAAGAAATATGTACTTCCTTAATTATTGTAAGACACTACTGAAAAACGATGAAGGAAAACATCGTGAGGAAACCCGGATTCCAAAAATTGGGATCTGAAATCGCCAATCCGCAGAGAGCAAGCGTGGTGATCAATGCTCGTGCCTTCTCTATATGGGAAGAGGCCTGTGCCCAGCAATGGGACATTTATAGGCTGCTATTAATATTAGAAAGTTACCTTAATTATTACATACCATATCATAACATACCATCACGCCTGTATCCCCGAAGGGTTAGGCAGAGGTGTACCAATGTACACCTACTACAGTTGGCCGATATGTTTAGGTCCCATGTAATAGGGGGCGAGCCTATTGCCACTAACCGGGCATAAATCCAAACTCCGACCTACTACTGAGAGTTTCATAGGAAACCCCAATAAGACCTTGGTCGACTTGAGAATCGAACCCAGCGTAGCAGTCGCGCTTAGAACCACTAGGCCAACGAGGCAGTCCTTAATTATTAAATTGTAATATTTTCAGATATTTTTAGATATTATTATTGTTTGTTTTAGTTCCCAATGCATGATATGTGGCTGGCGTTTCTCCGGTAACGTGACTCTAGCGACTCATATGTTGGAACACGAGCGGAGTTTGCGGCAGGCGAGGAGGCAGACCCTGGTGGCTGGGGATAGGCATTTGAGGTGTCAGCAGGTAGGCAAAGATATTAAAAATAAGATAATTATATCGGCATGAATATGTCCCAATGCTGGGCAACAGTTAGACTTGCTGCACCGACGTCGCCGTAGCAGCTCATGGTTAAGGACTAGCATTTGGTCTTAATCTAGCCGGGTAGTTTCAAAATATATGCGTAAGTGCAATGCATAATTTAACGACCTCTGTGATCGACTGGCGAACACACCGGTTTTTAAGGTGTCGATAGCTCTGAGGTCCCGGGTTCGATCTCCGGACGGTTTAATCAGAAAATATTTTTTCTACATTGACTCGGGTCTAGGTGTTTGTGGTGTCGTTGTCTCTGGTTCCATAACACGCGTGCTTTAGCTACTTACTTTGGGTTCAGAGCAATGTATGTGATGTTGTCCGCATTTATTTAGATTAATTAGCTACTCAAAAGTTATTTTACATGTATGATATACCTAACCTGAGTTACCGCATATAATGTACAAAAACTGTTATCAATGTTATGTATTTATCTGTAAAGGTTTAATTAAATAAACATACCGAGACCCCCACCGTGCCTCGGATAGCACGTAAAGTCAATTCTGACAACCAGTCTTACTGTGGGATACTGTGTTATCCAGTAACATGTGTTGTGGAGGTCAGATAGGCAGTCGCTCTGTAACATACGGTGTTCAGCTGAATGGCAGCCGACCCCAACTTAGTTGGGAAAAGGTTAGGCAGATGATCTTTACTTAAATCCCCTATTAAAATGAGTAGGCTATAATAATATACAGAAGAACTGTTGCTCATGTCTTAATAATATTAATACATTTATTTTAACAGTGTGGTGCAAACTTCGTGAGTAGATCAAAACTGCAAGCGCACATCAACAGAACGCATCTCGGACTGAAATACAACAAGAATATTGTGTGCGAAGTATGTGGCAAGAAGTGTACGGTGAGTCACTTATTTTGGTCTGCAGTGTATTTTATTTAAGATATAGAACAAATATTTGCAGTCGGACCTGTAATGAATTGTTCCAAGTAACCGACCCCGACTGCAAATATTTGACTTGTTGTTAATTTTTTTTGACATGGCAGGCGTGTTTTTTGTTTTTTTTTTTATTATATTTTTTTATTTAATGCCTTTTAGTAAACAACAAAAAAAACAAGACACAACACAAAAAAAAAAACATAGTTCGGAACCCTTTGCAGGCGATTTCGACTTACACTTGACCATTTTTTAATGTCCACATAGCCTATGTCACTCGGGATAACTCAAAGCTTCTAATGATACCACAAACATTGAAATCGGTCAAGCCTTTTAGAAGTTATGGTGGAATAAAGAAACTCACAAACATACATACATACATATATACATACATACATACATGAACCCTGAAAACATAACACTCCTTTTTGGGCAGTCGTGTAATAAAACAAGAATATTGTGTGCGAAGTATGTGGCAAGAAGTGTACGGTGAGTCACTTATTTCGGGCGGCAGTACAATATAAAATACTTTAAGAAAACCCTGTACGACCAAAGGGAGATTTCACTATCACATGCCCAAATAAATTATGAAACTTAAAATATTCATGATAGTAATAATAATGAATTTTGGAACCATTTTTGCCGCGAACTACACAAAATTTTGGAATTTCCGAAATGTGACAACATCATTTTCATCAGTATTATTGCCTCATTTTGTTTGATCCTTTGGCGGCGACGACTCTCTCTTTTTTTTCATTATCGGAATCAGATATGGATACCTAACAATGCCTTCACGGGTCGGACAGGGTTTCCTTAACACATCGTATTGGACCACCTCTCCAGTGTACCCTAAGTTTAACAAAAATATTTCTTTAAATCGCTCCAAATTTACATGAGATGTCGCGTACCAAAACATGTCCAAACTGACAACCTCCTTCTTTTTTTTAACCGATTATGTGTCCCACTGCTGGGCAAAGGTCTCCCCCAATTTGCTCCAGGCTTTTCTGTCTGGAGCCGCCTCCCACCAACCCGGCAGATATCGATCGATGTCATCGCGCCAGCGTCTTTTCGGCCTACCCCGTTTTCGAGTGCCGGCTCTAGGTACCCACTCAGTTGCGTGTTTCGCCCATCTATCCGGACCCATGCGACTTAATATGACATGACCAGGTCAGCTTCACTTTAACTTAGCTGTTTGAACACCGACATCAGCAATTTGCGTTTTTGAGCGAAGGGTGGTGTTCAACCAAACCTTCATCTTTATTGAATTCAATTAAAAAACGTTTCTAATTACTTTATTTTGTTCACAGTCAAACGCAACTCTCAAATACCATCAACGCACACACACAGGCGAGAAGCCATACTCCTGCGCAACCTGCACCAAACACTTCTCCGACAGCAACCAGCTGAGGATACACACACGCACACACACAGGCGAGAAGCCGTATGTGTGTGCGGCCTGCGGGAAGAGGTTCAGCCAGAAGCCGGCGCTGAACAGACATTATAGGGTGAGTTGCGGTGAGATAGGGTGAGTTGCGGTGAGATGCGGTGAGTTTGGGCTAGTTAGAGTGAGTTAGTGCGATATTTGAAGGGATTTTGTGCCGGGGAGATATGGTAACTAAATGCAAAACTACTTTACTTAGCAAACAGACACGCCAATGGATATTTAATGTGTGTCATTTTCGCCATCGCAACTCCTAAATTAGTAAACCTATCTTGACCGATTCAAATATCGAGATGTCTTTACCTTATCTCAATATTGCCAGTTAGGGTAATGTGCCATATATGGTTATTAAATACAACACTTCATATCAACGGTACCACAAACACCCAGAGCCGGGACAATGTAGAAAAGTGGTTTTCTACATTGACCCGTCCGGGGATCGAACCCGGGACCTCAGAGCTGGCGACACCTTGAAAACCGGTGCGTACGCCACGGAGGTCGTCAGTGATGTTAAAATCCCATATATTGGTGAAACGATTTAATTATGTTATAACTCAATATTAACATTATTATTTCCTTCCAGGTACACACCGGTGCAAAGCCCTACACATGTCAATACTGCTCAAGAACCTTCAGCCAGTCAAACTCTTTGAAACTACACATCAAAACTGTACACTTAAAACAACCGGCCAACAGTAGGAAAAATAAAACGCAAGAGGTTAATAAAAATGTTGATAAAAATACTCAGGAATTGGCTGTGTAGATTTTGTATTATTTAATAAATAAAATAAATAATAAATGCGGACAACATCACACACATTGTTCTGAACCCAAAGTAAGTTGCTAAAGCACTTGTGTTACGGAATTCAGAAACAACGAACGTACCACAATCACCCAGACCCGAGGCAATGTAGAAATGTGATTTTCTACATTGACCCGTCCGGGGATCGAACCCGGGACCTCAGAGCTAGACACCTTGAAACCGGTGCGTACGCCACTCGACCACGGAGGTCGTCGTCTTTATTTGTATAATAAGGGGAGAGTAGCAAGGAAATGTGCTAGAGAAATCTTTAAATATTTTTCTGTTGACGGGCCTGTTGGTCTAGTGGTTAGTGACCCTGACTGCTATACCGGAGCTCGTGGGCTCGATTCCCACCCAGGACAAATGTTTGTGTGATGAGCACGATCATTTGTTCTGGTTGTCTGGGTGTAATTTATCTATAATATGTATGTATTTAGAAATATATAAGTATGTTTATCAGTTGTCTGGTTACCATAACAAAAGCTCTGCTTAGCTTGGCATCAGATAACCGTGTGTGAGTTGTCCCGGAATATTATTATTATTAGGTACCTGTCAAGAACGCGTTATCTTAGCGGCCCGACCATAATTGTGATTAATTAGGCGTAGTAGCTGGTTTTCATTTGGCACCCCACATAAATTTACAAACAGCTTGTTGGTAATTCCAGCTGACTACATGTCATATCAGCCTGTTGCAGTCCACTGCTGGACATAGGCCTCCCCCAAGGAGCGCCACAGCGCACGATCTCCCGCCCTTTGCATCCAGTCACTGTCAGCTGCCTTCTTCAGGTCATCGGTCCATCTAGCCGGGGGGCGTCCTACACTACGTTTGCCTAAACGTGGTCTCCATTCGAGAACCTTCCTGCTCCACCTCTCGTCGGTTCTGCGACAAACATGGCCGACTACATACAAAAATTAATTTATTTCGGTGCAGCTGTGAAAGAGGCAGAAAAACAGTTACTTCGACGTTTATAAAATTTGTAAATATGGATTTTATTCTTATACTAGCGACTCGCCCCAGCATTGCACGGTATCCGGAATTCCTCGGCTTTTTTGTATTATGAAATGCATGTATTATAAATATATCCCTTCCCTTTGAATCGCTCGATCTATTGCTGATTTCTGCATTAAAATCAGTTGTGTAGTTTAAAAGATCTAATACACAAAGGGACAGACAAACTGGAAGCAACTTTGTTTTATAATATGATAAATGAAATTGGTGGTAAATGAGAAACAGACCGCTGACAGACGGTCAGATAATGGAGGCTTGGTAATAGGGTCCCGTTGGCATTCCTTAAACATGGCACCCTGTTTAAAATCGCGTAATGACACGAACATAATTATTTATTGTAATGTGTAAATAGCTCAAATCAAGTTAAGATTAAGTAACTCAATTAGGATGGTAAGAGATGTATTTATAATTTAGATATAAATCATGTATAATTACTATTAATGGAAGATACGAGTTTAATAAAGAAATCATTCGATAAAATATGATATTATTTTAAATATTTTGTTTGATCTTTCAATCAAAGTTTGTTCTTTGTACCAAGTGTACCATTTGATGTATATAAATTAAATATATTTGTACTTTGAAGTTTTGATTTTTATTAAACATATCTATTGTGTTGTGCGAGTAATATAAAAGCTTCTCAAAGCAGCTGGTTTTCAGCTTCAGCTGTTATTAATGTTATTCTAAAGGAAAAATGTGTAGGGATGGATAACATACATCATTGTAATTATTATATAGTTTTAGTCGATTTTTAACCTATCGACGATCACAATGCCTGTCTTAAATGCATATTTAGAGCCTTAGTTTTTTTTAATATGGTAAAACTTGTACAACCTCAAATTCGAACAACAATATATTTAGGTTTTTTTTCAAGGTCTCTGGTCTCATATATTTTCAAGTGGAAAATACATTCAAACATCATAAGTAGGCAAGTTAATGCGCTTTCAAATACAAAATCCAAACCTTTGGAAAACCATTATAAAATAATGCTAACTAAACAGTATTCTCGTATTACAATCATACTGAAAATAATTGAATAATTTATAGTTATTACAAAATCGTTATTAATGGAGTCGTATCGTATGTAAACAAAAATAACTATTTAACCACAACCACCACCTGTCAATCTACATCAATAACATAATTTCAACTAAAATTAAATTAAATCTTATAGGTTATTAATAAATAAATAACATTATTTCATGGTTAAAGCCGTTTTTTTTTTAAACTTAAATAAGCTCCAAATAGTAAGCAAAATCGACTAAACTGAATAGTAATAATTTCCCAACTAAAGCGATAAAGAACTGTCACTCAAATACCAATCAAAGCAATTTAAAAAAAGTGGTGTTAGGTGTAAACGATATTATTATTATTTGTTGTTTTGCTTCAAATTATTTGTTTTATTTCGTAAATTACCGCGAATATGACCGTAAGATAACTTACTATGGCTTTAGCGAACTTCCATTAACATTTTATAACTGTCGAAACGCAATATAATTGTGAAATTGCTGTGATGTTTACAGATTTATATTCGGTGTAATTCGTCAACAAAATTTTAAATCTGCTGAAATGTTACCAATTTTGATGTATAATAATATGGAAGGAGGTTCTAATTCGTTGAATAATAGTTCGGAATACAGTTTTAATCAGTACGATGAGAATAAGATACTGAATTGTGTTAGAAATCGCAAGAAAGTTACGGAATTACCTAATTGTCCGGTGTGTAGTTGTACGATTCGTCAGGGAGAATTGGATTCCCATTTATCTTCGGAAGTCGAGAGATTGCAAAAATTGTCTGGTTGTGGTTCTAAAAGAAAGTTAAGTGTTAATACTAGTGGAAATTTGGCTGTTCCTGGCACCAGTACCAATACTGAAGTACAGGACGAAGAAATTGATGTGACTGGCTGTTTGGGAAGCGATGTTTACCAAGTGAGTTGCGGCTTTTTGTTTATTACTTGATTTTTATACATAAGATTGAAGAGGGCTAAATAATATAAGCTCTAGTATAAAGATTCTACATTTTTGTTAAATTATTTCAAGTAATAACTATCTTTCTCTATGTTTTTAAAGAGAATTTGAGTTTTATAGCCTTATAATAAATTCCTGACCCTTTTCTACGTAAGTTTTAGGCTTTATTCATTAGCTAAGTCTAAACATAAATAAAAAGCTTTGCCAGTCTATTGTTAGAGATTTAATTGTGGTCAAAGTCATCTTCATCTCCCAAGCCTTTTACCAACTATGTTGGGGTCGGCTTCCAGTCTTACCGGAATCAGCTGAATACCGTATTTTACATTGAGCGACTGCCTATCTGACCTCCACAACCCATTTTACTGGGTATTAACACAGTATCCCATGGTAAGACTGGTTGTCAGAATTGACTTAACAACTGCCGAAGATCATAGTATGACAGTCGGGTCCTACGGCTTAACGTGCTATCCATGTGGTCAAAGTGCAATAGAAAAACCATATTTTATGTTACCATTTTGTATTATGCTTGCCTTTAATCTTTATCCATATATTTATCTTATTCAGAAGTTGTCTAGAATATCTCGACTACTTATCTTTGTTGTAAATAGGATAAGAGAGAATCAGGTATCTTTTAGTTTTAAAAACTCTTATAATATAATAAACATCTTGGATGGACCTGTTGGTCTAGTGGTTAGTGACCCTGACTGCTATACCGGAGGTTGTGGGTTCGATTCCCAACCAGGACAAATGTTTGTGTGATGAGCACAATCATTTGTTCTGTGTCTGGGTGTAATTTATCTATAATATGATATGTATGTATTAAGAAATATATAAGTATGTTTATCAGTTGTCTGGTTACCATAACACAGCTCTGCTTAGCTTGAGATCAGATAACCATGTGTGAGATGTCGCAAAATATTATTATTATTTTTAAAACCTTTGTAATTTAGTAAAAGGTTAGTCATTTCTCCTCTACAAATAAAGGCCAGTGCCCAAAAGTGGGGCATTTATAGGCTGGTATTATGGTCATGTCTACTATCAGACAAAGTATATATTTTTCTGTTGAATCATCAAACAATACTCTCATCATCTCCCGAGCCTTTTCGCAACTATGTTGGGGTCAGCTACCAGTCTTACCGGATTCAGCTGAATACCGTATTTTACATGGAGCGACTGCCTATCTGACCTCCACAACCTATTTTACTGGGAAACACAGTCTCCCATAGTTAGACTGGTTTTCAGAATTGACTTAACAACTGCCGAAGATCTGTATAACAGCCGGGACCTACTGTTTAACGTGCTTTCTGAAATACGGGACATCAAACAATACTCTATTAACAAAATGAACTTTATAGTGTTTTTATTTACTTATGCTTAATCATTTATTTACAATTCAATACTTAAATCTAATAGAACAACAAACACTTACAACTATACTATAATTAAGACCTAAATAAATAAATAAAACTAACAGGCATTTTATTTTTGTTATCAATTGATGTTGTAAATGTGTATAAACACTCCTGGTGTGTATTTGCATATAATCTGGCTGTGCAGTTTATTTAATCACAATTGGTTTTATACAGCTCTCATTTACAATAAACCTTTTCTCTAACTTGTTTGCAATAGTAACATCTGTTCTTCTAATGAATACCTATCCAGTAGTGTTATTCATGACTTTCGTGGTTCCCACCTTGTACCTACCCCATCTATATTTTATACCATATTCATGCCAGAATTCATACATTTATCTTTCCTACTGAAATGTTGATAACTATGATGTGTTCTTTAATCTTAAGAAACAACAAGGCTACATTTTGTTATGATAAAAATAGGCAAACTTTTCAGAACTTTTCAGAATGCTTTGTAAATATTGACTCACACTTGAGTTCACAAATTCATGTAAATGTACACCCATTGGGATTGGAAACAGGACAGAGAGATATGTCTGTGAATGTAACATATACCGTTTATATAATTACTAGCGACCCGCCCCGGCTTTGCACGGGTGCATTGCTGATACTAAATATACTACATAATCATAAAGTGTTGTAGGGCGAAGCGCGGCCTTCGACGCACTATTTAGTATAGGCACGTGCTCTTTAAGGTGTAGACCTTTTGTAGACCTTTTTAAGGTGTACAATACTGTAGTACATTACTTTGATCTATCTCGTAGGGTTCAGCCAGCGTTTGCAATGTAAGCGCAAAAAAGTGTGTTTATTTACGACCTTACATAAAAAACTCTAAGATTATCAGTGTTTCTCTACTATATATTATGCATGTATTATACATATAAACCTTCCTCTTGAATCACTCTATCTATTAAAAAAAACCGCATCAAAATCCGTTGCCTAGGTTTAAAGATCTAAGCATACATAGGGACAGACAGCGGGAAGCGACTTTGTTTTATACTATGTAGTGATTTGTTTGGCCATACTGTCCTACTGTGGGGCAAAGGCTTCCCTTCTTCCCAGTTTTCTATTCTATTGTTGGCTTATTGAGGCCTCAACTTGTCAAATGGACCCAGTCTGTCTATATCTACTTAGGTCTTCTATTAGAAAACTATATTGTATTTCTCTCTTGTAGGCCTCTTTCCACTATTTACAATAAAGAATATAATATTAGTTAGTACAACATCAGAGTTTTATCAATCAAATATACAACAAAAGGGTACAATGGCCGCCCTACATCTTCCATTCACTTAACAATGGTATCTTCTTCCAGCGAGTCCACACAAACCGTCTCCGCCGCCTCCGAGCCCGTCGTCGCGGCACCCCACCCCCACAGCATGGAGAGTGTCCTGTCTGCAACACCAGTCTACCTGTGACCAGGCTACAGCGGCACGCCCTCAGGTGTCTGAAGCGGACGGGCGCGGAGATAGATGAGGATGTACCTGACACTAGCTCCGAGGATGGCAGCATTGATGTTGAGGTTTGTTGATGCTGTAGCAGTATGCAACACCAGTCTACCTGTGACCAGGCTACAGGGGCACGCCCTCAGGTGTCTGAAACGGACGGATGCTGTACTCTGCTTTGCCATCTGGTCTCCAGCATAAGGGAAGGGAGAAGCACTCCTATAGTTTTAGCCGGTAAGAGTTCAGCGTACTTCTCCACCTTCCCCATGGCGGAGGAAGTTTATGTATATGAGTATACATATAGTCCATCCAACAAAGACATTGTAGAGTGCGTGAGTTAGGCCCTAAGCAATTACTTCAGAAAATTGTTCAGGGTGCTTAGAGAGTTAACATACTAAAAGTCCCGACATCTAGGGGGTGAGGCGGAGTGGGGGGAGGGGGTTAAAGTTCCCATTTTTCAGTTTTTCGCTAATATCTTTTAAACGGTGCGTCATGGAGATAAGAAGTCTTCTACGCAATGAAAGCTTATAAAATTATGTACAACTTTTACCTTATACACTTTTTCACATTCCTACCTATTTTCGAACTACACGTTCCGGAAAAGTGAAAATTGCAAAAAAAACTACTTGAATTGAACAATACCTCTTGTATACTACTTCCTTCACGTTATTTGGGGATAAAAAGTATCTTATATCTTAAATCAACTCCTACTATATCAATTTACTAAATTTTATCCAAATCTGTACAGCCGTTGGGATATCAAAACTTTTATCTACACTTGTCTTATACACTTTTTCCAAATTTTCACCAGTGTTCGAGTATTAGTGTGATGTGACAACCATTACCGAATGTTAAATATGAGCTAGTATATAAATTAGGTATTTTATTGATAACATAAGCTGGGAGTACCTCCAAGCGGTGAAGGCGGTAACAGTTTGAGATCTCGTTTTCTACCAGTGGTAATGGAGCAGAAGCGGGTCGTAACTTTCATTCCATATTTCCTGTCGTAGAAAACGAGATCTCACTGGCTAAAACTCCCATAATCATCCATCCCTTGGGGTTATGTTATTGTTGTCGTTTATGATTCAACCTCTTTGGCATGGTAGCCTACCCGGTAAAGCAGGGGAGCAGCCAGAACAGTTCTTTGCTTTGTAATCGTCATTAGTTACGCAATTGGATTATCCATCATGAGTGCTAATAATAATAAGTGTCCTGTGTGTGATAAGGACATCGTTAAAGGCATCGTTAAAGAAACAAAAAGGAATACTCGGCCTTATCAAAGCTAGTAAAGATCGGAACGATGATAAGCACCAAATTTTCCGCGCCTTGACATCCGTTTTAATTCACACTAATTGTCGTAAAAACTACACACGAGCTGATACAATTAAAAATATGTAAGTGTTGCATCTACATGTCAAGAAGAGGCAGGCCCGTCTCAGCTCAGGTCTTCAGCTCCCCAATTCGACTTCATGACTAATTGTTTATTATGCGCACATAATGTAAAAGAAAACCAGAACGCTTTTGAGCAGAAGATGAATAGTACATTCAGTTAAAATGGATAATCCAATTGCGTAACTAATGACGATTACAAAGCAAAGAACTGTTCTGGCTGCTCCCCTGCTTTACCGGGTAGGCTACCATGCCAAAGAGGTTGAATCATAAACGACAACAATAACATAACCCCAAGGGATGGATGATTATGGGAGTTTTAGCCAGTGAGATCTCGTTTTCTACGACAGGAAATATGGAATGAAAGTTACGACCCGCTTCTGCTCCATTACCACTGGTAGAAAACGAGATCTCCAACTGTTACCGCCTTCACCGCTTGGAGGTACTCCCAGCTTATGTTATCAATAAAATACCTAATTTATATACTAGCTCATATTTAACATTCGGTAATGGTTGTCACATCACACTAATACTCGAACACTGGTGAAAATTTGGAAAAAGTGTATAAGACAAGTGTAGATAAAAGTTTTGATATCCCAACGGCTGTACAGATTTGGATAAAATTTAGTAAATTGATATAGTAGGAGTTGATTTAAGATATAAGATACTTTTTATCCCCAAATAACGTGAAGGAAGTAGTATACAAGAGGTATTGTTCAATTCAAGTAGTTTTTTTTGCAATTTTCACTTTTCCGGAACGTGTAGTTCGAAAATAGGTAGGAATGTGAAAAAGTGTATAAGGTAAAAGTTGTACATAATTTTATAAGCTTTCATTGCGTAGAAGACTTCTTATCTCCATGACGCACCGTTTAAAAGATATTAGCGAAAAACTGAAAAATGGGAACTTTAACCCCCTCCCCCCACTCCGCCTCACCCCCTAGATGTCGGGACTTTTAGTATGTTAACTCTCTAAGCACCCTGAACAATTTTCTGAAGTAATTGCTTAGGGCCTTGCTCACGCACTCTACAACCCCTTTTGGGTGATTTATTGACTGAACTAATATAGCCGGAAAGAACAAATGTTGACTGCTGTAGCGTTATGAAGGCTAGAAGTATGGTGGAGTACTAGTCAGCTCGCCACTTACCGCTGTACGACATAGGTATATTATAAGGAGGAGACCCTTGATCAAACCGCATCGTTTAGCGTTGAAACGAACTAGACATGGTCGATATCGAGTGTTTTAAAAAGACATACACCACGCGCTCCTTGCGCCGAGCCAGCCGAGCGGTATTCGCTGTTTAGAAATCGCAAGATGAACAAGCCTATATTATCCTATACTAGCTGTGCCCCGCGGTTTCACCCGCGTGAATACCTAGGTCCCGTTCCCGGGGCCTTTGTATTATTAGGGGCGGAGATGAATCCAACAAATCACTATCATAACAAAAGTCAGGATTACTTAATTTGGTGGTTAAGTATTCTTCAATTTCCTAACTTTCAGCGCAATTTTGCAAACTATTTCTTTAATAAGAACCTTCTCCTGACAATAACAAACACAACAAAAAAAGAATTAGCGAAATCGGTCCAGCCGTTCACGCGTGGTGCCGTGACCAAGGAAATAAGAATTCATTTTTATATTATCCTATATTACGCTTACAAATACCTTATTTATTGTTACAGAATGACGAACCCTCAGCCGGTGGCTTCGGGGCGGAGTACCAATGGTGTGGAGAATGGCGGGTCAGAGCCACAGCTCTACAGGAGACGGAGGCTAGGGCCGCCACCTGCGTGCGAAGAGTCTCTAACGATCAGGCGTTGGTGAGTTTTAGTTCAAACATTTACAGGACTGGGTATTAAAAGGCAAAATCTTAATAAATTAAATTTTATTCTCAAACACAAGCTTTTAAGTCAGTTAAACTCACAGTACCAGTAAAGACAAATCAAACAAGCTCAAACACGATGGGTTTGCGTCGTTTCTTTACAGAATTCCCATGTCCACTGTCTGGCTCCATCATTGGATCGGCTCGAAAGTAAATTACATTGGACATAAATATATATAGTGGCACCAAATTCCTATAATTTTGTAAAATGTCATAACAATCTAATATCTAGAAGTGGTTGTAATTTACATACATAAAATGACGTTTCTTTCACGTAGGGGTAGGCAGAGACCACTTCTTTCCACTGGCTACGATCCTTACACACTTGTTTCGCTTCGTCCACTTTCATTATTCTCTTCATACATGCTCTTCGGTTTAGGGTACTCTTGACCTGGCAATTCACATTGCAAGATAAGACCTAAACACATATGGTTCAAGTTAATTTAAAGATGATTAATCTTTGTTTTTTTACTTAATACTATGTTTTTGTTACAGGTAGTAGACGGTGATGAAGATACAGAACTGTATGGACCTCCCCAGTATTCCCCGTCCAGGATTGCGCCTGATGTAAGTGGAAAAAGTTGACAAAGCATATTAAATTTTAAACTATCGCGCTGCATGTTTATAGTAATATAATTCACGGGAATAAGCGCAAACATGCATAAATTCAGTCTGCTTGCGACCACGGCCGGTGTATCCCGGTCGATACGTCAAGCCCAAAAAAGGTATTTATGCATGTACGCGCTTATTCCCGTGAATTATATTACTATAGTTGACAAAGCAGAGAAACATTGTTTTACTGAACATACATTATAAAAAAAAAACTTTATTCAAATTCTGTCATACTCATAAATAGATGCCCAAAAGACTCTTTTTTAAAGGGTCTTTTTTTAGTGTGCCTAAACCTAAAACAGGCTCATACTGTTTCTTCAGACTAAAAGCCGATCTCAGAACTTGACATTAAAATGATGATTAATCTTATTACATTGGACATTGTGTAAGAAAAAAAAAAAAACACGCAAACATCCGAATTGAGAACCTCCTCTTTTTTTTAAAGTCGGTTAAAAATAAAATTAAACAAGATTATTTTAATATTTGTTGCTTTATATATTATCACAAACCTTATGATGTGTGTATGATATTGTTAATACGTATTATTAAACTTATATTATCTTGTTACAGGCGGAAATAACCACAGATACACAGACAGACAGTCAAGCGGACACACAAGGCACTGCCAATGAAGAAAAGACAGTTAAACTAGATAACGGTATTAAAAGTAATGGTTTAGTCGAAGCTAGTGCCGCAGTGAGTATATACGATGATTATCGATACTTACTCATTGTCATCAACTCCCTGCCCTGTTCCCAATTAATTGTGGTCGGCGCAATGCGTATTCAGCTTCCATTCATCTCTACTACTCGTCATATCAGCATTCACTCCTTTCTTTCTCATGTCATGTTTCACACAATCCATCCATCTCTTTTTCGGTTTTCATCTGCATGTATACCCATTCACAGTCATACTCATAACTTGTTATGTGACTTTAATTCGATGTTTACTGAATAAAGTAATATTGTCCTGTAAAGATTTCAATACTCTAATATACTAATTATACTGCCTCGTTGCCTAATGGTTCTAAGCGCGACTGCTACGCTAGAGGTCTTGGGTTCGATTCCCAAGTCGACCAAGGTGTTATTGGGTTTTTCTATGAAATTCTCAGTAGCAGGTCGGAGTTTGGATTTGTTCCCGGTTAGTGGCAATAGGCTCGCCCCCTATTACATGGGACCTAAACATACCGGCGAACTGTGGGTGTACATTGGTACACCTCTGCCTAACCCTTCGGGGATACAGGCGTGATGGTATGTTATGTTAAGATTTCAATAGCTATGTGGCCAAAAACTGAAATATTAATTATTTTACAAGAAATTCCATTATATAATTTTACACAAATACAATTAACATAATTTTTAACATCATTACGTTAAAAATTATGTTAATATAGGTCTAGTGGTTAGTGACCCTGACTGCTATACCAGAGGTCGTGGGTTCGATTCCCACCCAGGACAAATCTTAGTGTGATGAGCACGATCATTTGTTGTGTCTGGGTGTAATTTATCTATAATATGTATGCATTTAGAAATATATAAGTATGTTTATCAGTTGTCTGGTTACCATAACACAAGCTCTGCTTAGCTTGGGATCAGATGACCGTGTGTGAGTTGTCCCGAAATATTATTATTATAATTCATAAACCGCTTAACAAATAGAGATTTTAGTCAAGTATTTATTTATTTCAATATAATTTTGTAATAATATTTATTTCAGACGCGGATCCATGCCTTAAAAGAAAAAATTAAAGAATTGGAAAGAAGAAACAATGGAGCTGGCGAGGTGATTACTTTTCTTTTATTGTCATTAATAATGTTTGACGACCTCCGTGGTCGAGTTGCGTACGCACCGGTTTTCATGGTGTCGCCAGCTCTGAGGTCCCGGGTTCGATCTCCTTATGGGTCAATGTAAAAAACCACTTTTCTACATTATCTTAATATGCGTTTGTGGTTTCGTTGTCTCTGTTTCCATAGCTACTTACTTTGAGTTCAGAGCAATGTATGTGATGTTGTCCACGTTTATTAAAGACTAACTGTGCCCGACGTGTGTGACGGATTTGTATGCACAAGGTTGCAGGTTCGAACCCAGGCAAGTACCAATGTGGCTTTTCAAAGTTATATGTACTTTCTTAATTATTCAAAGACACTTCTGACAAACGGTGAAGGAAAACATCGTGAGGAAACCTGGATTCCAAAATTTGGGATCTGAAATCGCCAATACGCAGAGAGCAAGCGTGGTGATCAATGCTCGTGCCTTCTCTATATGGGAAGAGGCCTGTGCCCAGCAGTGGGACGTTTATAGGCTGGATTACATTACTAGGTACTCACATACTATCTTCACAATTTATATCCTATGTGTTATTCTGATGTATAACCTATATTATTGTAAAGTTTCATTAAAATCCATTCAGTAGTTTTTGCGGGAAAGAGCTACAAACATCCATACATCCAAACAAACTTTCGCATGTATAATAATATTAATAAGGAATAATTAACCGACTTCAAAAAAAAAAGGAGGTTCTCAGTTTGACCTGTATGTATGTTTGTCCGCGATTATCCCGCGTTTGGCTGAAGCGATTTTGATGCGGTTTTCAGAAAATAATTTGTTAGATCAAGAAGGTTTTAGTATTTATTATGAATATTGTTGTTTCAGATGAAATGTCTAATATGTTTAGAGCCCTACGCCTTGCCAGCCGTGTCTATACAGTGTTGGCATGTTTACTGCGAGGTGAGGATATATATTATTATAATTATTACTTATAAAACATATTGTAACCGTCCCACCGCTCTTATGGTCAAAAATAATAGTTAAAATATAATGTTTTGCCGCGTTTCTGCCCGCGAGGATGTCAGTAATTAAGTCAAAATGTAGTCTTATTTTCCTTCTTAAAGTTATCAAGCTATTTTTATACCTCATTTTATCAAAATCGGTTGAGTTGTTTAGTCCCGAAAGTTACTAAGTATTTCTTCCAATATATTAAAAAAAGACAATAAATGAGACGCGGGAGGTCTGTATACACATGATCAGGTACTTACTCGTCTGATTAACTTGTTATTTACAGGGATGCTGGCTCCAATCCTTAAGGGCAAAGAAGATATGTCCCCAATGCAACGCCATCACAACTGCCGAACATCTACGAAGAATTTATATGTGAGGAAAACATTAACACGACTGATTATATTTATATACCTACATATTATGGTTTAAAGATATCACATATTATTATTCAATCTAAAATGAAGTTAATATGGACTCATTTTTATTGGTCGTTAGCCCGCATTCGGGGAGAGGAGGGGACCGCATGTCTTAACCATTTTAACCACCGGGGTTCGGGAGAATTAAGCTAAATAACACTGACCAGTGGCGGTCATTGGTTGTTAGACGTGCGGGGCTCCCCGCATGCGGTATAACGACTGAGTTAACCAATGAAATTGAGTCTTAAATACAGTGTATGTTTTTTGTAAAGTATTGTCAGTGTATACCATTCACTTGATAGTAAATAGGGCTATAGTCATTGCGCTCACCAGTTGGCGACACTGACGCGTCAGCTGTCAAAGCCAGTCTTTGCGGAAAGAGAATATGCTATACTTACAAGTTTTCTTATCTTCACTAGTCGTGAGGGCCAGTATACAGGGCAGCCGGCATGCTGGATAGCGACTAGTACAATTCCGGTCGTTCTCCAGCATGCAGGCTATATACGCGCGTTATCATCTGAGTCGTCAGGTCATAAAGTCAAAAAAGATTGGAATGTGCAGTGCGCCGGACCCTATTAACGATAAACGGCTATCTGCGCACGTGCTAACGATTAGTCGCTAATGATTTGTACGATTCTAATTGGTCGGTTTCCAATGTAATTGCAGTGCGTTCAATTATTGTTAATGCTTTTAATTTTGTGAACAAGATTCTATTTACCTATATATATACCAGATAATAAACGTTACTTATCGATAATATGTCTAAAATGTATACGCCCTTCACTAGACGGCTCCATAAGACCTATAAGTGCAAGAGAGATAGATATAGAGAAATGATTTATGGCCCTAAGACTCGGATGATAACCCGCGTACTATAGCAACGAATGACACGCACGCGGGCTAGCAACCAATGAAAGTCATCGGGTGGTACTTTAACAAAATCTGTAAATTATCCATTTTGTTAGTAATTTGCTCAAAAAATTGCCCCTGTATTAGGCTAAGGCCGCACTACGGTTTATTTTCCGCAAGCGGTAAACCGTGTAACCGCAAAACCGCCTGAGACGCACACACAACAGTTAAAAATCAGTCGCGGAAAATAACCGTCAGTGCGGCCGCTTCCATTAGTTTCCTTTACTCACAAAATCAGGCGGTTACAATCCGCGGCGGGTTAGCCGTAGTGCGGCCTGGCACTTACACCACTGTAAAATAATTCTTATCGGTATCCTTAGTATTAATCTTATGCAGCAGAGTGAAATCGGTTTGAATCCTGGTTTAGGTTATAATTTAGTATTGCCTTCTATGAAGATGTACAATAATAGTATGTAATGAATATTAGAATATATGCACAATTACTATGTAAATAAAATTATTATTTTTTTCTATGAAATTCTGGTGTTTCATTTATTTTCCTACTACCTACTTTTTAGATTTTTTACCTTTTGTCAACAATGGCGGCAAGATATATTTTTATGTTCTGCATTGTATAATGATGTATAATGACGACCTCCGTGTGGCGTACGCACCGGTTTCAAGGTGTCGCTAGCTCTGAGGTCCCGGGTTCGATCCCCGGACGAGTCAATGTAGAAACAAACTTTTTTACATTGCCTCGGGTCTGTGTGTTTGTGGTACCTTCGTTGTTTCTGAATTCCATAACACAAGTGCTTTAGCTACTTACTTTGGGTTCAGAGCAATGTATGTGATGTTGTCCGCATTTATTTATTTATTTATAATGTCATCCTTTTTTCGACTTAATTTTGAGAGCTTTCAACTTATGTAATATATGAGTAGGTAGAATAGGTTTTGTCCTACAAAACATGTGTGTAAAAGTAATGGTGATAGGGAAATTAGGTTTTACACTATCAGTAAACATAATTAACTATGATTACTTAGTGAGAAATAATTTATTAATTACAATATAAGTAGGTAAATAATTGGTGCAAATATTTCTTTTGTAAATAAAATAAATGGTTTTACATTTTAGTGACGACGATCAAAAGTACGCTTGTGAAAGACAAATCAATATCATCAGGATATAGCGCAACATTATTATTTTTAAATCAATAATCTTTTCTTTAATCGTTGGTCTCCGCACTAACTAGCGTTTCTACTCCATCTCCGCCGTCAACCTGTGGAAAAAAAATTGCAAATATATTGTTTGTGAAGAAACTTATATTTAAAGGAAATGCTATAAGAACTTTTCGCACTAAATTATATCATTCCTGAAATTTCAAGGTATCCCTTATGTGTCTACAATAAAAAAACGTAGTCAAAAGATATCCCGCAGCGTTTTGGACAGAGTAATCAAACAAATAAAATAAAAAGCTAGCTGGTGTCAACACGCAATAATTTTGTTAAAAATTTGCCATAGGCCATAGCTTTACATTAGCGAGATACGTAATACCGTAAATAAGTGTACGAGAATGAGAACAACGCATATAAAACCTCCGAGTAGGTACCTCTTATCAATAAATAAGGGTATAGTACATTATCTATTTATGAATAGGTAGTATATGGTATTTACCTTTGATTATATAATGTCGGTATTTACCTGCATATCAGCCACAGTTAATGGCTGATCATCTTCGCGCAACACAGTCTCGCCATCCAACTTCTTGAGGTTAGGGAGTCTTCTGGCTGCTTCTGACCTCCATGTATCTAACTCACAGCCGTCGTAAAGAGGATTGCCCACGAAAAGTAGGTCTTCGAGGTGTGGTAACTCCTGGGTAGACAGGATATAAGCTAGGATTTTTTAGCAACTTTTCATGATCATAATTTATCTAGGTATTATAAACAGTAGAAGGGTAACAAGCGATTACTATGAAATTAACATCTATAAAAGAAACAACATAAATATGATAAATGATAAAATAAAAAAAAATCAGGTTAGGTTATTTTAACATTAGAAAAGTTTAAATTCGCGCCTTTTATTTATTTTCATTACCATTTGGCGCCAATTCTAACGCGCATGCGTCAAATTATTGCTGCGTTCTGAATAATAATTAGTAATAAGTAATGTGATATTAAAAGGGTTAATGATGGGAGCATTAAAATCCGAAAGAAAATATACATAAATAAATATACCTGTAACTTATTAAACTCACTCCATTCTTTGACCAAGTTGTTACTCATGTATAACACTTTCAAACTTCTTAAAACGTGAATCCCTTTTATTTTCTCAATCAAGTTATAGGATATCCACAACTCTTCTAGACAATCTCCGAGACATTCCTAGAAAATAAGAAAAAAAATCACAGATTTTTTAACCAAATAGAGACGGAAAAAATGTTGATTTGATTTTAAAACATCTTTATAACTTACCATGCCGGAAAACGACTTAATATAATTTCGGCCCAATGATAGAACTCGAAGCTTTTTAAACGTATTCAATGCTGTTACCTTTTCTATCATGTTAGTTGATAAACTCAGTTTCCTGTAAATATCCACAGCAATATTAAGATGAATGTAGATGGGTATGCATGCAGAGGACCAAAAAAGACATGCAGACCAAAAAAGAGATGGATGGATTGTGTGAAAGATGATATGAGAAAGAAAGGAGTGAATGCTGAGATGACGAGTTGTAGAGATGAATGGAAGCTGAATACGCATTGCGCCGACCCCAAATAATTGGGAACAGGGCAGGGAGATGATGAATATTAAATATCTCTACAGGGGCGTACACACTCATTAAAATATTATACTACACTTGTTTTTACATAGGGGGTTAAAAAGGATTCTTATATTTTGATATGGGCCACGCAAATAATTCTTCTTTTGATACACATTATATTCTTTAATTGGGTATATTTAACCGCCACTCATATACAATAATATCTAGGTTCCAGCATATAGTAAGAATAGAATCCAAATCGTCGCCAAATAAAGGGAAGTGGCGAAAGAGAAGCGGCTTCTTATAAAAAAAAAGATATATTGGATGTATTTAAGTATGTTTCAAGGAGGTTCAGCTTGAATCCATTATAAATGATTACATAACACAACTTACTCGCAATTTGTAAGGGTCGCTAAAGTATTGTCCATTTTCTCGATAGGTGGCCATTGGAACATAAGACTGACTTCGGTGGCGGTTGCTGATTGGAGACCAGACTTCTCCTCCCATCTTTTTATTGCGTCTTTTATAGTTGAGGCTTTAGCCATTTCTCTATATACTTTATTTTAAACTTTGTATCCTTTGAGACTTTCTTAGCAACTAAGTTATTGATAAAACAAGTGTTTAGGTACACTATATTAGATATTTATCGAAATCAAGGCTGTATATCAATTATGTTTTTATTTATTGCAAAACAACTTTTGATAAATAACATGCACGTAATATAAAATGAATATAAAATTGCGAAAAATATAGGTGCATTTTAATAAAAGACAATGTGTTGCCATATTAAATAAAGCAACTACCAGCCAACTACGTAATCTAAAACATGTCATGAAATGGCGTCGATTATCGTATGTAAAGCCACGCAGTGCTGAAATATAATACAAATCGTGCATATTTCGTGATTTCAGTGTAAAATCGAACGATATTTCCGACAAATCTCTTTTGGTAAGTGTCATTTTATTTGACATCTACCAAATCACCATACTTTTTTTTTAATTTTTCTTTTTTCGGCTTCTTTTTTTTAATTAAAAAAAAACAAACGCCTATCTATACTCAGACTGCAGAAAAATTGTGTTTTCAAAGGTGAATATTTATTTATTTCTCGTAGTTTCTTTAGTATTTGTAGTGATTACAGGTTTACTACGGCTTTATGTATTATTTAATGGACATTCTATGAACACGTTATAGATATCAATAATATCTTGTACCTTTTTACCGTGTTTACGACGCCATAGTCTAAGGTTTTCTTTTTATAAAAAGTTATTTTTGACAATTTTAGGTTCCCGCTTTTTCATTATAATTTGAATTTATTTTGCTAATTTGCTATTTTATGTGTAATTATTGTACGGAGTTGGAGTAATTCTAAGCTTTATCATCTTGTGTGTATGTTTTATGGTAAACATCATAACCTACGGTATATTATGTTCTTATAATGCACTCGCAACGATTTCATACGAAATGCATTATTAATGCATTTATATTACTTAAACATGAGAATATTCTCACATGTACTGCAAGAAATGTGTTCCTACATAAAACTATTTGATCGTTACGTAATTTGATGACAATATTCCCAATATTTCATTAAGAAAACCGAATATCATTCAACATCACTTTTTATGTCCCTTTCAGGAAACATACGTGTTAAAATTGATTATTTCGAGATTGAAAGCTGTGTCTTTGCCCCTACAATGGCTGAACAGCCTGAGAGATATGTGAACGTCGTGCCAAGTGCGAGACTGAGAGTCAAAGTAAAGGTATAGTACAATATTCTAGAACAATAGCTGACACAAATATTTGGATAGCAACATATAGGCCGCAGTATATACTTCTTAATAGAGATAAGCCATCAAAATTTTCATGACACAAGTATGTGAATATAGTTTTAATCCCTTCTCATTGTTCGAGAGAATAGAAAGCAAACTCAAGTAGACAGATTATGAGCAGGAACAATCACTTTATGTAGTTTCTGAGTCATATTTAATTCTATTAAGTTTATGTATATGTTTCAGACTACACTATATTATAATAACAGAATTATAGCATACACTCGCTATACACTTTCTAACTTGTGAACCTGTTCTAAATATATTAGCAATATATTAGTTAATGAGATTTAGTAGTTGTTAGAATTGACTTAACAACTGCTAAACATGAGTCTAACATCCGAGGCATGGAGAGGTTTCACTATGTTTATAAATGGTCACCCATCCACAGGCCAACTGCGGCGAGCAAGCTTCACCTGTATTACCAGTCAACGTACGGCTTACATTCAGCCATGAGCCCCTCTTCTGAGTATAAGTTCCCTAATAAACATGTCCTTCTATTACAGAAAGAGATAATACAAGAAGATGAAGACTCCGTCCACTGCCGTCTCTGCTGGAAAGGGTTTGCCAGTGAGGTGGCGCTCCGCAACCACGCGAGGATGGAGCATATTGATGCCTACGCTTCCGGAGACCCTTCTGTATGGACCCAAGTTAATATAAAGCCCGTAAGTAAGGCATTCAGCTAAAAACATCTCGCTCGAGCTGGGTTACTTGTCTCCCCCCGACGATGCACGGCGGTCGAAACAAACGGGTAGTTTTGAGTGTGCGTTGCGCATGCTGGTCTGGTTTGCCTTTGCCTTTTGTTTTTGTTCTTTTTTTGTCATTAATTTTGTTTTGACTTTCGTCCATCTCATTTTATCATCTTATTATTTTTAGAAACAGTGTAAAATAATATGTATAGTTCCATAGAACAGTTATAAAAATAGTGATTGTAAATGTATCCACGAGAACACTGCCGACAAACTGTTCCGCAGTTTGGCAGACGACTTCTGTTTTTATTTCTGTGTTTTTACTTACTTGAATAAATAATTAAAAAAAAAAAAAAAAACTGGTAAGACTAAAAGCCAACCTGGGGCCCGAGTCCGCTATATTAAGTCAGTGAGTGGCGGGTTAATAAACGTTCCAGTGTACTTTTTGTTGTGCCTAATTTTCGTATTTAAAGAAAATACTCTTAATTACAGGAAAAACAAACCGAAGACAACATAATAAAACTAAAAACGGAACAAATGTTCTCTGAAATGGAGCCCACAAGTGTCATGGCGCTCGCTTCTAAGGATGTCAGCTATATCATCATAAAGGCAGACGACGGTACCGATGTGAAGCGGAGAAGAGTGGAGAGAGTCGTCAAGAAGGAGAGGGAAGAGAAGGAGAAGCAGATTGTTAGGAAGGAGAAGGAGTCGGAGCCTATTACGTGAGTTGAGAACTATACTTTATAAGTTGGGTTGCTGTTTTTATGCTGAATCCTTAATATTTTGAATCATACCGTTCATTTTCACTGAGCAGTGCCTTGTTTAGTAGATAAAATTATTATTTTAAACATTAAACATACCATCACGCCTGTATCCCCGAAGGGTTAGGCAGAGGTGTACCAATGTACACCCACAGTTCGCCGGTATGTTTAGGTCCCATGTAATAGGGAGCGAGCCTATTGCCACTAACCAGGCTCAAATCCAAACTCCGACCTGCTACTGAGAATTTCATAGAAAAACCCCATAACACCTCGGTCGACTTGGGAACCGAACGCAAGACCTCTAGCGTAGCAGTCACGCTTAGAACCACTAGGCCAACGAGGCAGTCAAGCAAAATTATATAAAAAAAATTATTTCAGTTTTAAAATATAATTATAAGTAATTGATTTCCCATAAACGTAAACTGGGACCGACTTCAATTCAATTTATAGGGGACTACCTATGAGGTATACAATTTCAAGGTCCAAAATAATGTACAGACTGAAAAACATACAGAAACATTATTAAATAAGAAATGTACAGAGAAACAGTTCAAGAGAAATCACTGCCATCAATAGAAGTAGTGTTAGATACTTGCAGTCAACTATGTGAAATTAATTAATTAATTAAAATAATCTATATAATATAAAAATGAATCCCTATTTTCCTTGGTCACGGCATCACGCGTGAACGGCTGGACCGATTTCGCTAATTCTTTTTTTTGTTGTGTTTGTTATTGTCAGAATTAGGAAATTGAAGAATACTCAACCACCAAATTAAGTAATCCTGACTTTTGTTACGATAGTGATTTGTTGGATTCATCTCCACCCCTAATAATACAAAGGCACCGGGAACGGGACCTAGGTATTCACGCGGGTGAAACCGTGGGGCACAGCTAGTAAGTAATAAAAATGCATGTAAGAATATTAGTATTATTGAATAAAATAAATTTCTCCCCAGCGGTCCCTTCGAATGCCTTCAACCCTCAACCCTGGTAGCAGACGGGACCTGCCACCAGATCTTCTTCTCCTGCTGCGAGTACTCCATCCACTACCGCGACGAGCACACGCGCAGGAGGAAAGGGTTAAGGTGCCAGGTCTGCGAGAAACCACTCGCTTGCTCACCAGACGAACAACCAGCACCATACTCTTGTGAGGTAAGATATACTATATCCCGTAGGAACGCAATGGATAATCATAATAAGAATAATTTAATTAACCAAAATGGCGGCATTGTGGTTCGCCACCCATCACGTCTCGTGTCTCGCGGGGGCGAAAAGCGGCCCACGGAGAGCCGTTTTGCTACGTTGAATGTAACAGGAGGAATGGATGGTAAGGTGGATGAAGTATGTCAGATGATGGATGTAGTGATGATGTAGTTTTTTTTTTTTTTTTTTTTATTTAGTGACAAAATTTGAGAAAGGTATGCTGAGATGGTTCGGCCATGTCGAGAGAATGAATGAAGAACGATTAAAGATTGTAGCAAGTGGAAAGAAGTGGTCTCTGCCTACCCCTATGGGAAAGAGGCGTGATTATATGTATGTATGTAGCAGCAAGTACCGTCCGTACTCTATACAACACTCGCAGACGGAAAGGCCTGAGATGTAACTCCTCCCTTGCTCACCAGACGAACAACCTGCTCCGTACTCCTGTGAGGTCAGATATAATTAAAACACCAATTTTATTCATTAATTAAGGTCTATAGGTTTCGTAAAAATTTGTAAACTAAAACTTCATAGAATCTAAGGCGCCGTACCCTTCTGGGGTGAAGCATACATTAATAATATACTAAGAAAACTCACACATGGCCAATCCACGGCCATCCCCGGCCATCCCCAACTAAATCACTGTGCTATAAGTTACCAGACTACTGATAAACATACAATGTAACATATTATGTCATTCCGATGTATAAGCTACATTATTGTAAAGTTTCATTAAAATCCATTCAGTCGTTTTTGCGTGAAAGAGTAACAAACATCAAAACAAACTTTCGCATTTATACTATTAGTAAGGATTTAGACTATGACACTATATACGGTACACTCAGTGTAGATATCGAAGTGTCTCTGGATGAACACGAGTTTCTCTGTTTTGCAATCATCATTTGTCATAGTCTAAACTAGCTGTGCCTGCGACTTCGTTCGCGTGGATGACGAAACTTATCAATGAGTTTTTAACAGCAAAATTAAGTTTGTTTTTTATTGTTTATACTTTTCCGGAATAAAAACTACCCTGTGTGGTGCCCAGAATAATAAAGAATAATTATACCAAGTTTCATCGTAATCGAACCGGTAGTTTTTGCGTGATACCTGAACAAACAGACAGACAGACAGACAGACTAAAATTATTTTTTTTCACACTTGGTTTCAGTAACACCCTCGCCATTTTTTTTTTTTTATATTTTCAATGTAGGTACAGAATTTTCACTTCTACAGATTTATTATAAGTATAGATGGACCATGACGGTAGTGATATAGGCCCACAACCCTATTTAAAACACACAACACACATCTTTATCGCAATTTCTTTCATGTTATTCTTTATAAATGATTAATTTTATTCCAGGTATGCGGCGTAGGCTTCATAAGCAACAAGGAGCTATCAGAACACACGGCCATCGCCCACGTGAAGCTCAAGCCGTTTGAATGCAGCGTCTGCCACAAGCGGTTCACACAGCATGTGAGTTTTATAACAGATATATTTAATACTATATAATAATCCAGCCTATAAACGTCCCACTGCTGGGCACAGGCCTCTTCCCATATAGAAAAGGCACGAGCATTGATCACCACGCTTGCTCTCAGCGGATTGACGATTTCAGATACTAAATTTTGTAATCCAAGTTTCCTCACGATGTTTTCCTTCACCGTTTGTCAGAAGTGTCTTAGGATAATTAATAAAGTTACACTTACATATAACTTTAAAAAGTAACATTGGTACTTGCTTGGGTTCAAACCTGCAACCTCGTGCATACAAATCCGTTCATTGAACCGCTAGGCCACCACGACATATATTATGTTTACAGTAATATAATTCAACAGGAATAAGTGCGTACATGCATAAATACCTTTAGTTGTCAGTAATAATAATATATAATAATATTCCGGGACAACTCACACACGGTTATCTGATCCCAAGCTAAGCAGAGCTTGTGTTATGGTAACCAGATAACTGATAAACATACTTATATATTTCTAAATACATACATATTATAGATAAATCACACCCAGACGCAGAACAAATGATCATGCTCATCACACAAACATTTGTCCTGGGCGGGAATCGAACCCACAACCTCCGGTATAGCAGTCAGGGTCACTAACCACTAGACCAACAGGCAACAGGCCCGTCAGTCTGCTTGCAACCACGGCCGGTGTAACCCGATCGAAACGTTAAGCCTAAAAAAAGGTATTAATGCATGTAGGAGCTTATTCCCGTTGAATAAATACTCGTTATGTAATTACATTCATATCATTTGAGCCTCAATTAATCTTACATATTTCTCTCCCACAGGGCGGAGTCTTACAACACATGCGCATGCACACTGGGGACCGTCCCTTCCCCTGCACATTCTGTCCGAAGGCCTTCACACAAAAATCTGGCCTCGACCAACACCTCCGTATCCACACAAAGGTGAAACCATACCGCTGCGTGGTCTGCAACAAGACCTTCTGCCAATCAGTGCATTTAAAACAACATATGCGAACACATACCAACGTAGCCCCATTTCAATGTGGCATCTGTGATAAACGGTTTAAACAAAGCAGCCATCTAAATTATCATTTGAAGAACCATAACCCAGCAGTGATGACAGACCAGCAGAGAGCTAAATATGCTGAGTTGATTGGCATGATGAATGGACAGGTGCTGGATGAGAATCATACGGTGCAGGTGGAGACGGAGGTTGATAAGGAGTGGATTGAGTCTATTAACGAGAGTTAGTCTGGACTAACTTTTAGAGTTTTGGCTGGAAATAAACTAATTTTTAGTGTTGTGATGCGGATTCTGTGTACAGTGTAGAGTGCAGTGTAGAGTCTAGAAAGGCGAGACTGAACTAACTTTAAGTTTTGCGGTTTGAAGTACAGTAAAGAGTGGATTGAGTGTAAAAATTAGAGTTAAGTTGGTTAATTGGAAATGAACTAACATTTAAAGTACGGATTCTGTCAATACTGTGTGTAGGAATCGAGTGAGTCTATTATTAAGAGTTAGTTGAACTGAACTAACTTTTAATTGCGTGGATTCTGTAAGCACAGTGTGTAGAGTCTAAAAAGTTAATAAAGTTAGTTTGTTAAACTGAGCTAACATATTTAAAGTTTAAACTGAACTAACTTTTAGTTGTGCGGTTTAAAGTACAGTAAAGAGTGGATTGAGTCTATTAATGAGAGTTAAGTTGGTTTAAAGTAAACTTTAAGAACAGTGCATGTTCTGTGTAGACAATGTGTAGAAAAAGAGTGAGTCTATTAATGTGAGGTTAGAATACGAAAATTAGGCACAATAACAAGTACACTGGAACGCTTATTAACCCACCACTCACTGATTTAAAATAGCGGCATCGGGCCCATCATGCTCATCACACAAAGATTGTAAGAATGGATTGAGTCGATAATTTATTGAGAGTTAGTTAAACTACTAACTTTTAATGCGCGGTTTCTGTGTATATAGTAAAGAGTGGATAGTTTATTAAATTAATAAAAACAATAATATAAATATCTATGTATAAAAATGAATTGCTGTTCGTTAGTCTCGCTAAAACTCAAGAACGGCTGGACTGATTTGGCTAATTTTGGTATTGAATTATTTGTGAAAGTCCAGAGCAGGTTTAAAAAGTTAATAAATATGAAAATGTTCGGAAATAAATAAGAAAAAATAAAATTGTTTTAAGTTTATTTTATACAAAAGTTTAGACTTTTATTTATCGATTGAGGCAGCACGAAGTCTGCCGGGTCAGCTAGTTTTAGATATAAAAATGAGGCATATATGTTCTTAAGGTTTTAGTGCTAGTAACATACAATTCAGTGCAATTATTATTGTGTATAGGTATTCTAAAACTTACTGATTACTGTAAATTGCAATACTGTTATTTATTTTTTTAAATTGTAAATATTTTTTTGATATATGTATCAATACTTCTTCATATTTAAGGTCATGTTTCTATCTGTATTTAATTAGCGGTTTCTGGTTCGTAATATTATTCTTTAGGTTTTAAAAAATAACTGGGGCTGGCTCCCAGTCTCACCGCCAGCTGAACACCAGTATGTTATAGAGCGACTGTCTGTCTGACACAACACATTTACTGGGTGATACTAAGTTGTAGGTAATTCGCTATTTACCGGTTTATATAAAACTAGCTTTTACTCAAGGCTTTGCCTACCGGCCCGCGTATATCGTGGTAAAAAGTAGGGATGTTATGGATATGAATTATCGGATACGGATTGGATACGGATATATAAATGATTTTTATACCGGTTACGGATACGGATATGAAATTATTTCGGATTATCCGTTAGTTTCGGATAATTTCGGTTACGGATATTAAATTTTTGAGGAATTTCAAAAGTAAAATATAATCTCACAACACAAGTTAGTTACGTTACGAGTATGATAAGACGACAACAGAAGAAAACAAACAATGCGCGCGTGTGTCAGTCGCTGCCCGGCAGATCAACAAAATAACCTGTCATTACTTGTCGCAATTAGGCTCCGCCCCTATCCTATATTATCCGAAACTTTTATTTCGGATTCGGTTACCTACGGTTATGGATATTATTTTATATCGGATATCCGATAGTTTCGGTTACGGTTACGGAGCTCCCTAACATCCCTGGTAAAAAGTACCCTATCTCTGTTTTTATAGTTCAAGCTAAGACTACTAAGCTTTATCTAAATTGGTTCAGCAGTTTTACATTTGGACTAACGGCTCAAAGAAATGAAGAAGTCATCATCATCTCCCGAGCCTTTTCCCAACTATGTTGGGGTCGGCTACCAGTCTTACCGGATTCAGCTGAATATCGTATTTTACATGGAGCGACTGCCTATCTGACCTCTACAACCCATTTAACTGGGAAACACAGTATCCCTTAGTAAGACTAGTTGTCAGAATTGACTTAACGACTGCCAAAGATCTATGTAAGCCAGCCGAAAGAAATGAAGAAGTATTGATACAAAAAGAATGTTGACTAAAAGTGATTTAGTGTTTGTCTAAAAAGATTTTGACTTTTTACCCAGTCAACAGTACTACCTTAGATGAATGAATGGTCTCGCGCGCCCGACTAGATACCGCACTGTCAACAAACAAAATGTCCGTCGCTACGGCAACAATAGGGAATATTCATGTTTTTCTTTTTTGTCTTAAATTTATAGTTTACTATTTTATAACGTAGAAAAACATATTAATGGGCTCCAAAATACTCTAGATATTTTTAAAAATGAAATTTAAAACTTTTAAAAAATTTAAGCAGTTCAAACGCTGCCATTTTGCGCGCGCTTTGCGTGACGTCACATGACACGTCCAGTGGGTGTTTACCTTAGTGTTTACTGTGGACTTTTCAGTTACTTCGTAATATTTACAGTTTTAATAACTTTAAAACCATGGAAGAAGTCAAAAAATTATCTTATAAGTATTGTATAGTACCGCAGTGCACAAATACTACTCGAAAAACACCCGACAAAGTGTTTTTTCGTATTTCAAGTGATGCGAAAATACGAAAACAGTGGTGTAAGGTGATGAGAAGGGATAACATATCTCCTAAATCGTGTTTATATTGTTGTGAAGATCATTTTAACGTAAGTGTACTTTATTTATATACAGCTTATTGTGAATTAGTAAAAAGTAAGTTTTGCATTAGTTATTGAACATTAGAAAATTCGGTTTAAAATTAACTTAAAACCTATAAGAAAAGTTCAGTACTCAGTTATAAAAACTAACTTTCTATAAAAACTATTGTTGTTGTGCTTTTACGAAATTTTAATGGTTATTGTTTTATTCCAGGTTAAGGAAGATACAGAAAATTATATTAAATACAATTTAATGAAAGAGCAAGGAGAAAAATGTACTCTACGGTTGAAGAAAGGAGTTTTGCCGCATATATTTTTGTGTCAAAAACGGAGGATGCCATTACCAAAGGAGAGAATGGCTGTAGTTAAAATGCAAAGATTGAAACTGGTCAATGAAGCCCTTTCATCAGAGATAGCAATCAAAAGTAGTGTTAGCGAACCTTCACAAAGAAGTGATCACGAAGTGAGTCCAAGTACTTCCCACACAAATGTCTGTAATCAACCAGGATGCAGTACTTCCCGTATTGGATGTGATGATCTTCAGGTAGAGCTTTCCACTTCTCATATTGAGAAGAAATTGCATTGTGACAAAGCTGTGCAAGTTAATATTAAACCGAACTATAGAAGTAGAGGTGTCAATGTAAATATACCTACTAAAAAACAAAATGTAGCACTGTCACCATTTCCTTTTGTAACACAAAATATAGGAACTTCACCAGTAAAACTATCTGTTTTAAAAAGAAAATTGTTTACTGAAAACACAGCGGATACTATTTCTATATCATCTCATTTTTCTACGAGCTCTACTGATTATGAACCAAGTTATCAATCTGAGTCGAGCGAAGTTCTAAGTGATTCAGAGAAGAAGAAACAGTTTAAATATGAAATGTGTAGTATCATGCTAACTGCTATTGAAAAAGAGCCAAAAATGTTGTTAGGATTACCTAAACAATCATATCATTTAATAAAACTTTTAAGTGATAATATTCCGCTTCCTAGTAAACACATATTAATAACCCTCAAGAAAATTAAATTAAATGAGTCCTTTAGCATCTTGGCACTACAATTTGGATGTTCACAAAGTACTATTTGTAGAATATTTTCTAGAAGTATTTCTCTTATAGCAGCAAAACTTAAGGACTTGATTGTGTGGCCAGCATCATCAGATATTTACAATAATTTACCCATATCTTTTAGGCGTAGGTATGGGAATGTTGTTTCCATTATTGATTGCCTAGAAATTCAGATTGAAAAACCATCAAATGCCGTTCATCAATCACTTACTTGGTCACAGTATAAAAAATGTAACACCTTAAAGTATTTAATTTCATGTACACCTGATGGCTTGATCAATTTTATCTCTAATGGATATGGTGGTAGGGCTACTGATGTTATGATAGTACAAGATAGTAGTTACTTACAGGCTTTACCTCCTAATAAAGCAGTGATGGCTGACAGAGGTTTTAAAGACTTATCATGTTTGCTAGAAGCTAAAAGATGTACCCTTATACGACCACCTTCTGTATCAAAGTCTACCCCTAGTACTAAAAATGAAGTGAAACTATCAAAACGTATAGCAGCATTAAGAATACATGTTGAACGGGTAATAAATAGGTTAAGAGAGTTTCAAATGTTACTGCCTCATGCTTGTGTAGACTATAATTTAATTCCTATCATAGATGATGTAATAATAGTAGCTTGTGGATTGGTAAATATGCAGGATGTTTTAATAAAAAAATGAATATAATATATTTACATTTGTTTTATTTTCATAGCATAAAAAAACAGATTAACAGAAATCAAATGCAGTACCCCTACAATAAACAAAAAAAAATCTATCTAGTCATACATATTTAGTTTAGGAAAGATGGCTTTATTCCAAAAAATGTTGCATTTTTCTAACAAATTTTCACACAGTTGCTGGTCGTAGTTGACTTCTAAGATTGATATTTTTTTTGTTTTTTCAAAATCTTTATCAGCAACACAAAACAGTGCCTTTGCTTTATTAGAAAAATGCATCTGCAGTTGCACTTGTGCCATATATTTGGCAGTCACTTTATTTCCTGAACTGACATATCGTCCCATTGCTTTTTCTGATGTTGGGCATTTTATTTCTATACTATACACACTATTTTCACCATCTGGAGAAGCACCCATAATAGGATGTGTACTATTTAACTTAAATCCACATTTACTTATTTATTTTTACTTCCTTTAAAACCTGACTTTCCAACAATCTACCCCTTTTCATAGCCTCTGTGTCCCTCAATTTACTTGCTCCCAAAATGGTCTCCGTTAACGTTCCATCAAGAGTATTGCAATGTGCAGCATCATAAGCTTTTGAAGCTGTGATCCTTCCATACCTCAACTCATGCCACAATGGGCAGTCATTTTGTTCCAAAGTAGCTATTGCAGCTTCTTTGCATGCATCTGCAGTCATTATAAGTTTGCAATATTCTATAAAATCAAGAGGGTTGGTAGCTTTGCTTGTAGACAGAAGATGGTGTATTGACAATTTTTCCACAGTGTTTGGCGCTCTATAAAACTTCATCAAATGATTCTTTGTATCACCAACCAATGTGCAATTTTTTTTTACTACTGTGAGAAAGCTTTCAGTATTCAAAGATGTTGGCACAAGCTCATGTTTAGGTGTTTTATACATTTCTTTGGCTTTTATAAACTTCTTACTAGTACCAATTGATGATAATTTAGATTTTTTCCAATAACACTCAATGCTTGTTGTTGATGGATCTTCACTACGCCGATGTAGCCATGCTAAAAAAGCTATAGCATGCTTACATCCACCTAAAACAAAAGAAATGAGAAAACAAAAAAGTTATAGAAAAAATCAAGTTCCTAAGTGCAGGTCACTGAACCTAAACAAGTAAAAAATAATTACCTAAATGTGCAGCACAATCTTCACATTGAACAGAGAGAATAGTTTCTTCTGTTTCATTGCAAGTGCAAATAACAGCATAACATTTTTGTCGCACATTATGTTCAGGTGTAATCCGAGCCTTAACAACACATATGTCGCCATCTCGTTTTACTTGGACATATCCAACTGCTGAATCACCATAAGATTCTCGTGTAGACCTGAAATAGACAAGTACTTATAAACACTCAAACAAAACAGTCCACGTAAAGCAGGGTATCAATTTATAAACATCAAATCATTATATATTTATCTCAGATACACACAAAGTCAAAGTTATTATACTAGGGCGAACTTCAATAATAAAAAAAATATTTATAGACGTAAAATAAGAGTTTCAGAGTAATTTTAATGACAACTGGATATGTATAGGTTATGTTTTGGTGAACCTAATATATGTAAACTGCTGTGTGCATTTATAAATAAAAATTATATTATGGTCTAATATGTATTATGAAACATAATAATTACCTTGCAGCTTTCACTCCTCTGATCTCTGCGCTCGTAAAATCGGGATTTGATGCAAAATATGCTGTCATCATGAAAGCATCTATTTTCGGTAGATTGTCCGATTGTGCTTTGACAAAACCAGCTTCAGTCATCGTCCTAGATTCACTACAAATCTTAACTAAACTTCACTACAATCAGCACAAGAATACAGGTTTAAATTATTATTTTTTTTCACAAAAACTTGTAAAACAGTATGAGTTTCGACGCTGATGAATACAATGTCGTGTCAGATGACGTCACATTTCGTTCGACCAATGGTGGCGCGTTTTGGAAGTTTGAATTTCGCTCCCTTATTTTGCACTTTTTGAATATTATTTTAGGGGTTTAAATAATAAGTAAATAAAAAAAAATCCTTTTCATTATAATATTACGAAAGTAAGTATTCGAGAAAAAAATATTTTAGGCCATTTCAAATTTTATGCATATTCCCTATTATGCTCAGTATGCTAGAATAGTGTTACCAGCTGCTCAACGGTTACCCCCAGTTAATGGGAAAATATTTATATCATTCATCTACTACCTAAGATGAATGAATGGACTCGCGCGCCCGACTAGATACCATAAAAAAATGTTCGGGACGTCCAAGTCAAACAAAGCTGTCAACGTGACTGGCACGGGTACGCCGATTTCGGCGTAGTATTAGTTGCCGCATTTGACGAGTATGACTGCGGTATCTAGTCGAGCGCGCAAGGCCAATCATTCATCTAAGAGAAGAGTACTACATATTTAAATATAATGAAATGTGATTGTATAATAGAAAAGTACATAGGTACATGTATTTTATTTAGCTATAGTATATTATATACATAAGTAACTGAAGTATTTCATTAAATGAATTTTTAGTATTAATTGTTTTCTTTTTAATCTTTGACTCAATTTACTTACCTGTTTTTTAACCCCGCCCCCAACGCTAAAAGAGGGATGCTATAATTTTTTCGTGGCTATGTCATTGTAGCTCGTAAACGAATAGACTGATTATGATGCAGTATTTCATTGCTGTGAAGTAGACGTGATCGAGATCGTTTCTAGAAATAATTTAAGACGATAAAATATAATCTAATAAAATGTTATGTAAACATTGTGTACCTACAGTAAATAATATTAAGAGACGATTTGTTGAACGATTCTATGTCTATCAGGAATTTCTTAAATATTCTTAGCTCGTGCTTTAGTAAATAAAACATCTCTGCTAGATGCGTTTTTGATAATAGCCTGAAGTCTGAAGATTTCTAGAAAAGTTTAAACAACATGTTCAAAGCGATGAACAGTATAGCATAAAAGAGTGCAAGAGATATATTAGTAAAGCTTCGAGAGTAAAGGAGATAACAGATTTAATGTATAAAATGTACATTATTTTCGACATGAAACGCAAACGTCAAATGTTTTCTGAGTTCTGACACTTAATGTCACTTTCATCACAATATCACGTCGTTTTGTTTTCATTTCAGAAAAAAACCAAAAAAATATTGTTTTATTTGAATTTTCTAGAAAAATAACATTATTGTTAGCGTCTGTGTTGTATAAATTCAAAATGTTGACTTCAAAGGTAAGTTTTTATCCTATTTCGTAATATACGTGACAAAAATTTTCTTATGCGAGATTTTAATTTTCATTCCATTACATTATAGAAATATAATCAAGCTATGTCTGCATGACTATGCAACTTAACTATAATTCTGACCTTGGTTTTTATCTACAATCCTTTTTAAGTGCTAGATATATTTATTTACTTTGATTTTACGTTATATATCAATATTTACATAAAAAGTCTTACGCGTATCGGCGTTTTTATATTATAATTTATACATGAGGCAAAGGTCATGGTGCATTCAGCCATTATCAATAGAGTATTTAATGCTAAAAATTTAAATTACATTTATTGTGTTTCAAGTCAAAAATTAAAGCTTTTATTTCCTGAAGGTTAAATATTTAATTAAATATTTAAGTTAGAAGTGTTGGTCGACTTTGGGCCGAAGGTGGATGCTCAGATCTTGGATAAAACTCTTAATGAGTTGAAGTCACATGATGGGGTGAAGGAAGCAGTGTTCAAGGACGGGGCAATCATGGTGGATACCTCTCTCCCGAGCTCACGGGTGTTGGAGCTGGTTACTAATACTTCTGGAAAGAGGGCTGTGCTGCAGGGTTTTGGAGGTACGATTCCTAAAACGTTTAAAGAATTTATTTATTTGTCATAAAAACATACAATGTTCACTTAAAATGAGATAGATACAATAGACAATAATATTTTGCCCCTGGCACATCTTACATTGACTTTACAAATTCTCTTAGTTTATTTTTTAATATGACTGCCTCCTTGGCCTAGTGGCGCTAAGCGCGACTGCTACGCTAGAGGTCTTGGGTTCGAATCCCAAGTCGACCAAGATGTTATTGGGTTTTTCTATGAAATTCTCAGTAGCAGGTCGGAGTTTGGATTTGTGCCCGGTTAGTGGCAATAGGCTCGCCCCCTATTACATGGGACCTAAACATACCGGCGAACTGTGGGTGTACATTGGCACACCTCTGCGTAACCCTTCGGGGATACAGGCGTGATGGTATGTTATGTTATTTTTTAATATGTGCATAGTGTCGCACTCCTTCACTTCCTTTGGTAAGCTATTGTACAACTGTGCTCCCTCAAACAATATCGCTTTCTTTCCATAATTAGTACGGGGGTAATTAATTCAATTTTGTCTCTGTTCATGAAGTTACGTGTAATGTTTTTTTTTATGCAATTGTATATTTGTGTGTATTGAGTGTGTTATAATTTTTCTTACCAATATGCAAGTATAAGCGTGTAGTTGATTAATATTAAGAGCGTTAACGACAAATCCGCGGCACCAAGATTAGGTATTTGCAGCGCTCTTTGCACTCACACAGATGCGCGTGTGTCTGTGTGCGTAGATCCTTATAGTCAAACTAACCCATGTTGATCCGTTGAGTTATGTTTACTGATACTTATTTAATCGTCAGTTAATTTTTATTTACTATTAATATTTTTATTACTACCTTGTGAAATAAAGAGGCAATTTTGGATACTTTATAAGATATAGTACTAATCAGGGGAGAAAAGTTAGAATTGTAATACAAATGTAAAATCGTTATGTAAAAAAGATTATTATAAATACGAAAGTTTGGATGTTTTTAACTCTTTTCCTTAAGGACTACTGAATGGATTTTGACGAAACTATAAATTAATTAATATAGAGTATACATCAAAATAGCATAGAGACCACATTTTCAAGTAATAATTATAAACGTGAAAGATTGAGAGTTTAAACGGATACAAAAACTACTGAACGAATCTTGGTAAAAATTTGGCCATTTGATAAAAAAGTTGTTTAAAAAAAATGATTTGTATCATTGTTCTTTTTATTAGAACGTACTTCCGGGATAAAAATAATCCTATGTCCTGATCTACATCATGGTCTACCCACGTATCATTTCATCCAAATCCGTTCGGCCATTTTAGCGTAAAAGCGTAAAAAACAAGCAAACTCACTTTCGCATTTATAATATTAGTTTATTAGTGAGAATTCTTGTTTAAAAATTTTTAGTACACTTTTATGTAGATTTAAAAAAATGTGTCCCTTTACTGACTTTGAAAAATAACCGACATAATGTGTGTGCCACACATCGACAACCCTCAAAAAATCAGTTAGTTTATAATAGAAAAGAAATCAATAATAGGAATATCCCAAATTCTAAACATGCAATCAATTCACGTTTAAATGCAAAAACAACAAATAAAAACGCTATTTATAGTAACAAGAATCTTTAATAATATGACTAGAAGGTAGTGCTCCGTAGTGATCAAGATCGTTAGGTTGCACGATAAACTCGCTCGACGCCGACTCGACGCCAAGGGTCAGGAGAGGTCACGCGTAGACAACGAGCGATACGTCCACTCGCTAAAAGGCCTCGCGGCGGACTAATTTGAAATAGAGGTGGGTCGTTCCGGACCGTAATAGTTCCCGGAACTATGTCCTTCAGAGGAACGATATCGGTTCAATCCGAAATGTCAACTGAAGTCGGTCCTCGTTCCTCGGTGCGACGCGGTCACGCGGTCTACTCGGAACGAAAGAACTACGAACGTCACGAAGTCGCGTGAATTATTCCAATTTTGAACCTTATTCCAATGTAATAAAAGCTACACCCGAAGCGCGCTATGGACGACTGCGTGTCAGCGAAGACGAGCTATGTGACTCTTATTACATTTGTTTAAGGGTCAAATTGGAATGATTCGTGTACAAAATGAACTGTATCTACTGTTAGGTTAATGTACGTATTGCTTGCCAAAGGTCTTCTCTAAGAAAAACAACGCAACACTTAACAGTTCCGCGATTATGCGAGGAACTATGTAAATTGTGCATGTGCGGAATTACATGAATTTACTAGGTACCCTTCTAGTTCCGAACATGTTTCCTGCACCTAGTTCCGAGAGTGGAAAGAAACGTTCCATGTTCAATCCGCTAGAGGACATGATTAGCGCATCTCTAATTTGAAACGAATGATGCGCGCAGTTTTATAGTAGTTTTAAAAAAAATTTAGTAAATTAAATTAATTTAAATAAGCTGAATGCTGTTTCGTATTTTGTAGTGAAGATATTGTTCTTTTACGATACACCTTTATTTTGTAAAATTAAGTAAGATTTATAGGGGAAAATAATGAATTTAGCAACCGCTTTTTTTTGTTAATTTCACTTTGTTTATTGTTTAATTTATCATAGTTAGGAGCTGAAAATCAAAAAAATCTCTGGCAAAGTTTTGCTCAAGGATATGAACAATTAAATAAGTTTGTTTGTTTGTAAATTTTATGACAGGTTTTGGATATTTCAAGCTTCGAAATGACCACTGTAAAGGAAATTTAGAAAACACTGTTTGTTTATCTGGTTACAATTCACGCATACTTTATTAATGTTAAAATGTTCTCACCTAACTTTTTAGAACAAAATATTTCCTACAATAATTAGTAATTCACACTTTCGTTAAATACGTTTTATGAGGAGATTAAATGGTTTGAAAAGTACGCTTTTTGGGTCAAACAGCCAAAATCGGCGTTAACGCTCTTAATTAATTAGATATGTATCTGTTTTTCTCATTATATTAATATTAAAAGTTGATGCTGAGTTTTTAGTACATATTTTAAGTATAGTTAAAGTACACAATAACATTTCTTCCAGAAACCCAATCAGCAGTCGCCATGATATCAAGCCAGGCGTGCTGCAAGAGCCGCGTCCTCGGCGTGATCCGCTTCCAACAGTCGGCTGAGGGCCCGCTGGTGGCAGACGGCAGCATTGATGGTCTACCATCAGGGTTGCATGGTCTACATGTGCACGATGCTGGGGATCTGAGTGAGGTAAGCAGTCTGAGGGCCCGCTGGTGGCTGACGGCAGCATCGATGGTCTACCATCAGGCCTGCATGGTCTACATGTGCATAATGCAGGGGATCTGAGTGCGGTGAGAATTATTAATACAGGCTTCTCTGTTTAGGATTTTGGGCCAAAAAGGTGTCAAAGTGACCCTTTTAGGTATCAAGCCTTCAGATCAGCGCAAATGTAGCATGAAATGTTATTTTTCCGAATTGATACTATGTAAATTCGGTCAAATGATAGTATACAAATTCGTTCTGGTCTTGATACATTCAGTGCTGAGTCACTCATTCCTGAGTCGTTAAAAATAATAATAATATTCCGGGACAACTCACTCACGGTTATCTGATCCCAAGCTAAGCAGAGCTTGTGTTATGGTAACCAGACAACTGATAAACTTACTTATATATTTCTAAATACATGCATATAGATAAATTACACCCAGAAACAGAACAAATGATCATGCTCATAACACAACGTTTGTCCTGGGTGGGAATCGAACCCACGACCTCCTGTATAGCAGTCAGGGTCACTAACCACTAGACCAACAGGCCAGTCAACTTACTTGATTTTAGTCTTTAACTTTTAATTGTTGTTGCTTCAGGGCTGCGGCTCCATAGGCGACCACTACAACCCCTTCGGGTCCTTGCACGGGGCCCCCTCCGACCCCCCGCTGGCGCGCCACGCTGGGGACCTCGGCAACATCGCGGCGGACGAGGCGGGGAGGGCCACCTTCAGGATTGTGGATAATGTGCTCAAGGTAACTGGAGATAACACTACATTGACGACCTCCGTGGTCAAGTGGCGTACGCACCGGTTTCAAGTTGACGCTAGCTCTGAGGTCCCGGGTTCGATCCCCGGACGGGTCAATGTAGAAACCAACATTTCTATATTGCCTCGGCTCTGGGTGTTTGTGGTACCTTCATTGTCTCTGATTCCATAACCCAAGTGCTTTAGCTACTTACTTTGGGTTCAGAGCAACGTATGTGATGTTGTCCGCATTTATTTATTTATAACATGGAGCACCTTCCAAAACAAACAACTGACATACGTCAGGAACGGATTCTCTCAGCGGCCGGATTATATTACTTTTGTTCCCAGGTGTGGGACATAGTGGGCAGGTCAGTGGCTGTCACCGAGAGGAGAGACGACCTCGGCAGGGGAGGCTCGCCGAATTCCAAAGTCGACGGCGATAGTGGTGCCCCGTAAGTATTGCTATTAATTTACCTACTTTTAATGAGTCTGAATTAGACTGTTTTTTTTTTGAGTTTGGTACGCCATGTCGATGACAATATGGATCGATTACAAAAAATTATTTTTTATTTCGATAGGCCGATGTAAATTTCATAGAAGTCGGGGTATAACCTCTTTGCCATATCGATCAAACCATTGCAAAAAAAACATACAAAAATACCTTTTGAGGTCTTTAGAAATATTCAAATTAAACATTTCCCCATTTTAAGTGAGATTTTGACTAAATTTCTTTATAATAATAATAACAAATAAATAAATAATTACGTCTTTCATATTTATTTCCTCCACAGCATAGCATGTGGCATAATAGCTCGTTCAGCGGGCATCTTCCAAAACCCTAAACGGATATGCGCATGCGACGGCGTCGTAGTATGGGACGAGAAGGATCGGCCATTAGCGGGAAAGGGGAGAAGGATAGACGATAGAGAGGAAAAGAGATGTTGCCAGCCGAAGAACGAGACGGAACACGTGAAGCCGTGCTGTAAAGTTTAGTTCTTGAAAATTTAATGATGTTGTCTCCTTCTAATGTATGGAGTGAGAAAGAGACGGCGATAGAACAACTAGTTTAGAAATTACACCAAAATTTAAGTATTGCCGTCTCTTTCTACCATACAGCGAGAGAAAGGGACGGAGAAAGAAGAAATATCAACATTACAAATTATACCAAAATTTAAGTAAGTATGGCTGTCTTTTTCCAATAAATAGTGTGAGAAAAAGACGGCGATAGACAACTTTTTTTGAAATGTCAAAATTACAAATTATACCAAAATTTGCATTGTTGTCTCTTTCTTATATACAGCGTGAGAAGGGGACGGCATGAAAACTAGTTTAGATTTTAGAAATTTTAAACTATTTGTCCGATATATTTTTATTAGCTAAAGGACTAAGTAGATTTCGTCTTTTAATACCCAGTCTATCTATCCCGCTATATTTGTTTTTCGATTTGTACTTGAAATTTTAAAATATCTCATTTTTACTTGCCTGGGATCGAACCTGCAACCTTCACTACCACAGCCCTTTTACTCACTCAATATTTTTTTGTTCTTAGACAGTCTAAAAGTTAATTAGATATTGTCATTTGATTAAATTGTTTTATTGAAGACAAATTTTTATTGTAAATATTTAAAAACTATTTCAATTTTATTATGTATGGTAAAATGTTTGTTTTATACACTTTTTATTTATTAAATATTTTTAATGAAGCTTTCTTTTTTTCTCTCTTTGGAGGGTCTCGTGGCGAAGTGTAAGCCGTGCGGTTTGACCGATAATACAGGTTAAGCCGCGCTCGCCGCGGTTGCTCCGTGGATGGGTGACCATTTATAACATACCGAGACCCCTCCGTGTTTCGGAAAGCACGTTAAACAGTAGGTCCCGGTTGTCATACATAATTCTTTGGCAGTCGTTAAGTCCAACCAGTCCTACTATGGGATACTGTGTTTCCCAGTTAAGGCGCTCTTGCAGTACGGCCTGTAGGTATTAAAACACGAATCGCGAACAGGGGCGCGGGCGGCCGCCCGGCCGGCGCTGCGCAACGAGCGTATGCTCGCAGGGTTGCGGGGTCGCGGGGTGGGGCGTTTCAATGTGCCACAGTGTAGCATAAATGCGGTAGGTAAACCGTGTTCGATTGTTGCAATACTTGGATTACATTTTCGTGAAATGTTTGTTGATAGGTGCGTTAATTATTATTATCAGGATGGCAGGAAAGAATTATTTTTACGATAAATTCTATCGATTAAAAAATGTAGTTTTACTGTTAGGAATTGAATAGCTTATTATATAAGCTAGTGTCATTATGTTTTGTTTTAAATATGGAAAGTGCACAATGCAATTATATTGGCATGTGCCATGAAAATATCGATTAACGCATATGACTAAAAAAATTTTTGAGAAAGTTTATAAAAATATATACCTAAATATTTTTATAGATTTTTTTCTTCTCATCGAAGCACTGTAAAGAAGTTTACATTTACTAAGCACATGTTCAACTATACTACCTACGAATGACAGTATTGATTCAAGCAAAATCAATCTTTTCATTGAATTAGACTTACTGATTTATTTATACTGTGGCAAAGGCACGTAAATAGTGCAAGTTGGCGTAGAAAGCAAGGTATAGAGCGCGAGTGTCACATCATTCCGTTGCATTGTGGCGATTTTGTTAGCAGATATGTTATAAGTTACAACTTATCTTATTATTATTTATATCTTATTATTATTTATAACTTATTATTATTTATAACTTACTATTATAATGTAACTTAATTATTGTTTTGATTTAAATAAAATATATAAGAACTTTAATATAATATAATGTAGTACAATATTACAGTCAACAATATTTTCCTTTATTTCTACCTACATTCAATGGAAAGGATCAGGCCAAAGCCAAGAACGAGATGTGCATGTTCATACAATTGATACTTTGTGACGCGCGCTCTATTACTTGTCTATTACTCTAAGGTGAACAAAATGTAACACAGTTTATACTTACGCATTTATAGGCAATACTGTACGGTACTTACCACTTTTCAACTAACATTTCTCTATATGCCTTGGGTTTACGTTTTCTAAAAGATCTCTTATTCGTTTTATTACCCATTTCAAAAAAAAAACAATTATAGAGATCTTCTTATAGGTTTTTACGAAGAAATAACAAAATATCGAAATAAAAACTAATTCTAAAACTAAATCTATGTACATTTACGCAGAGGAAATATTGCGGAGCAAACGAACACACGTCCGACCTCGAGGACGCCTGTATCGAGATAATTATCCTAAATCATGTTTTTGTCTTTACGATTTACTAGGGGGTATACTAAACTATTATAAAATGATTTTTTTTATTTAAAATTCCACGTGATATAACTTTTACAGATGTTCAAAATCCTTAAAATTTGCTGCATCCTCGCCTTAAATGGGTTGTGGAGGTCAGATAGGCAGTCGCTCCATGTAAAATACGGTATTCAGCTGAATCCGGTAAGACTGGTAGCCGACCCCAACATAGTTGGGAAAAGGCTCGGGAGATGATGATTTCTTTTTTTCTTAATATATAATAGTATAAGTAGTATATATATAATAGTATAGTAGCATAGTATATACGTAAGTAAGTATACAAGGTGAATTATAAAAATATTTAATCATATTGAGTTCTGAGGTTTACGCGAATGTTGGACATTGGAATAAAACTACTTTTACGGATTTTATCGCGGATTGTATTTAGATTTTAGGTCCCGACGTTTCAGTCAGTCTGTTCGTGACCATGATACCTGCAAAGTTGTCAATTGTCAGTCATGCTTTGTCTATAGAGCGTTTAAATATTAACCTACAAAAAAAATTATGTCGTAAATGAAAATGAATTAATACCAACCAATATACGTCCCACTGCTGGGCACGGAGCCTCGCTTCATTTAGTAATTTTTTCAGTAATTGGCATTCTGCTAACTGTAATTATGATCAGTCTCTTCGAGAGTTCAATGAGATTTTATTGTAGGCTTATCAGGGGCCCAATTCCGCTATTTTAAAGTCAGTGGGTGGCAGTTTAATGAACGTTCCAGTGTGTACCTAATTTACGTATTCAGATGATTTTAGTATAATGACAAATGTACACCCACTTGCCATGCATTGTAGGATTGCCACTGACTGTTCATTGTAGGCTTATCTGAATACGAAAATTAGGCACAATACACTGACCAACCACTGACATGCATTTAAAATAGCTAAATCGAGGCCTTGGCCTCTTCCCATATAGAGAAGGCACGAGCATTGATCACCACGCTTGCTCACTGCAGATTAGCGATGATAATGAAAATTACAATATGTATATCAAATCACATTTATTTATTTTTTTCCACATTTTTATTAATCTTCCTCATCAAGTTAATAACATGGACTTATCAATAGATAGCTCCTTTTCGGAGTACACAGAGATTTTCATTACATACATATTATTAAAATTGACTTTTAAATGTATCAAAAATACAATTTATAAAAAAAACTTATAAAACAAAAAATATACAAAACAACTATGTTGAATAATTTAAGTTTAATTAGGTTACACTAATATCTATTTATAAATGTACTAAGAAGACAATGATTATTTGATTTTTACCTAGTTATCATATATATTTAGGTACAAATAAAATTATTAAACAAAATAACAGTCTCATCATCTATACATTATAAAGTAATATAATAATAAAGAGCTTTTATGTTTCAACGCGCTAATCTCAAAAACGACCCGTCGGATTTGAGAAACTTTTTTGCATTTGATAGATTTAACATCATAACTCCCAAGACACGTGTCTTGGGAGCAAATTAATTAATTAATTTATTTATTTATCATGGAAGACTTACAGCTAAAGTAAACATAATAAAAACAGTGTGTGAGACTGACAGCCAATTAAGTCTTCACTTCTAAAAAACAGATTGATAAAGTGTGTGTGAACAACACAATACAATACAGCCACCAAGAAGAAACAGGATAACAATCAAACTGAACTTAATACATTTCAAGCAAAATCCAAGAATTAAAAATCGATTATACAAAACTTAATTAAAAAAGCTAAGGCCTCCTTCAAATCCATATCGGTAACCGAGCCAATTCCCGAGGGTAGCCAGATTAAACCGGCGATCGTTCCAGCGATCTACATTGATTGATGCCTATCCCGTGAGATTCCAATTTTTTGCACTTTCTGGCCGAGGATACACTTGTCGCGAAAGGATCAAAGTCATATTGTCTGCACATGCTATTAAAATTATTACTTGCACGCACTATAAATGAGTTTTGCCTATAATTCGTAGAGGTAAATGGAACGCGAACTCGTTAAAGCGAGTAAAACTGCGGGCCACAGATAATAATAATAAATAAAAATGGGTCTCATTTAGGGTATATTCCACTTTGTTCACCTGGGTGACATCACCCAGGTGAACAAACGCGACTTTTTTATTAAAGTGGAATTCTATCACCCAAAAACTAAAGTGGAAAATACCACAGTTAGATGGTATGGACAGAAAAAATACATGATCTTAATTATAATCTAACTTACTGACTATTCACAAAGATTAGGTCCTAAATAACTACACAAACTAATAATTATCTGAGTATAATATAAAAATTTTGAGAATTTCGAGGCAAAAATTTTTTATTTCAAACTTTATCATTATTGTTACTATCATGAATATTCCCAATTTGATATTTTATTTGGGCATGTGACTGTGAGCCCTATCACCCTTTCGGGTCGGACAGGGTTTTCTTAACAGCCTGTATAATAATGATACAAGTATTATCTATGTACAATGATTACATATTTTTATCCCTATTGATTACAACGAGTAATAAATTAATATCTTACTTAAAAGTAATTTATGCAACTAGTAACATTTGTATGTCAAAAAAAAAAGGAAAACCATGGAAGCTTTCTAATAACAACAAACTTGATCTTATATTTATTTAATAACCATTATGTACTGTTTCTTTACAAGCCTGGACCTTGATTCAGCTATTTTAAATGCATGTCAGTGGTCGGTCAGTGTACTTACTATGTAGTTGTATTATGTAGTGTAATGACCAATTAATGATCGTAATGACAGTTAGCAGAATCCCAATTATCGTAAAAAATGACCAAATGAAGCAGGTCATTCGGTAAATTCAAGCAACTCTTAAATAGCTGAATCGAGGCTCTGATATACTTTTTCCATACATTTAATATTAATAAATTACTTGTATATTGTGCATTATTTGCAATAGAAATCCTACAACTGACTAAATCAAATTCAAAATGTCGTTACATTTCGAAATATGAAACATTAATAACTTTTTAACTATCGCGCTGCATGTTAAAAGTAATATTATAGAACGGGGATTAGCGCGTACATGCTTAAATACCTTTAGGGCTTGACGTTTCGACCGGGTTACACAGGCCGTGGTCGCAAGCAGACTAGAAACTTTGAACTGCAAGGAGTCTGTACGCGCTAATTCCCGTTCTATATTTCTATATGAAAAATTGTTTGACTTTTTTGTTAATTAAAATTGTATGATTACATTGACGCTAAGTTACAATAGACTTATGTACAATCTATGTCGACCTGGGGCCCGAGTCCGCTATTTTAAGTCAGTGAATGGCGGGTTAATAAACGTTCCAGTGTATTTGTCATTGTGCCTAATTTTCGTATTCAGATAAGAACAGTCCCTCGCAATCCTACAATGACAACAGTGGCAAGTAGGTGTACATTTTGTCATTAAACTAAAATTATCTGAATACGAAAATTAGGCACAATAACAAATACACTGGAACGTTTATTAACCCGCCACTCACTGACTTAAAATAGCGGACTCGGGCCCCTGACTTCACCAAAAACCATAATAAACGTGTCATCGCACTGCAAGGGTCAATATCTTATTACGTCACATGCTAAGTGACCATACAACGCTTCATTTGGCTTGTTATGATTTTTGGTATCAAAGACAAATGCGAGAAATTGGATATTTATTAAATGAACTCATTTTGAGCTGCAATTTTGTAATCTGACTCTATACCAGATGTACTCTTCACCCCTTTTGGATAGCTATACCCTTTCGGTAACACCCTAAATTAGCAATCCAAGTAGAAAACTGCCTTCTAATATATTTTTAGGGTTCCGTACGTCAGAATTAATAACGCAACCCTTATAGAATCACTCATGTGTCCGTCTGTCCGTCGGTCACAGTCAATTATCTCCGAATATACAAAACCGATTGAGATGAAATTAAAAATGAATAGATGAAATTTTTATATGGGAGGTAATTTTTGGTGAGAAGGTGGAAAATTGACGAAAACTTACCATTCCCCCCTCCCTTATCTCCGAAACTACTCAACCTAAAATTTTGAAAAAAGATACAGAAATTAGTTTTCTACTTATAGATTATAGGAACATCTGTAAGAAGTCCATGACATGATACGTAACATCGTACGGAACCCTCTTCACGCGAGTTCAACTAGCACTTGTCCCGTTTTTTAATATATAGGTACCTAGTTAAAATCCTTATAGGTACGTCATAAATTCTGAATCGTCACACGACTGATTCAAGCACGACTGTCACATACTGTCGTTACTAGAATCGTCAAAACAAGTCTGAGTTTCCGCAGAATTGAAACTTAGCAAAACATCGCTTTTAACAGTAAACCGATCAGCTGTTTGTGTCTCCGTAGACGTCAAATTATTTGACAAACTGTCAAATAACCTAAAATTGGGTTTTGGGGTATCATAATGACAGAAACATGTCTGTGTCTCTTTGATACTTAAATCGGGAGACTGAGTCTCGGAGTTCTTAATCTGAGTCTCTTTATTAGATTTACTTAAACCAAATTCCAACGTTTGAGTTTGTATATCAGAAAGGGAAATAATTTCCGGGAAATACATTTGGTCGTCATCATTGTGTACCGACATGGGATCTTCGAAAACCGTTTGCGTTGAATTATCGTCGGTTCGTGTCTCATAGTAATTTTTCGGCCATGACAGTAGTGTGACGTCATTTGTTATGTCTTCCGGGATTTGTGTAGCTAAAGACTTTTTTGGACTCTCTGTTAATTGTAGCTCTATTTCTTGTGTCGAATCTAACTCTGCTTGTCTTAAAGGAAATGATTCTAGAATGATCTGTGTCTGACCTGAATCTGAAGTCTCTGGTCCGCTCAAAGTTTGAAGAATTTTTATGCTGTCTTTTTTTTTCAAATCCAAATTCTGTAAACTAAGTCTCCGTTTTTCGGCTTTTCGTTCGCTCTTATACATTTTATGTACATCAGGATGTTTCCTCATCAAATGTACCATTAACGCTTCATTATTTGAATATTTAACGTTACAAATTTGACATATAAAAACGTAGTTACAAGTTTTTCTGTGTCGTTGATAGTCACAATCTAATACGAAAGTCATTTTACAATCTTTACATATAATACCTTTATCCATATGTACTTTAGCTGTATGTTGGTTTAAGAACTTTCTCCCCGAAAACCACTTCCCCTTTTTGGATTTAAGATTATAATTACAATGAGTTTCGACGCAGTAATATTGGAGTTCGACTGCGAAGTCGTCGGACACATTATGGACCTTCTTCAAATGGTAAGAAAGGTCGTTTTTCTTTGTGTACTTATCTTCGCAATGGAATGGACAAGGAAGATGTATTTTTTCATCGGTTATCGGCGCTTGGATCTTGATAACTAGCTTTTTGTCTTGAAGTTCACATTTGAGCTCGTTTTTGCGGGGTTTCGTTTTACCGTTTTTCTGTAAATGGAAAAAAAAATAAGATCACAATGACGAACCAAAATTTGAAACTAGTTTCTAGATATCTAACAGAAGGTACATTTTGAATATTATTAAATAAAGTAAAAATAATAGCATAAATTTTAAATATCTTGATAAAATTCTACATCATCATTCGCGTCGTGCCTATTGTGAATCAGTGTATAACTCCCGGCAAATAACTTGACAAGAGTCGTTAGATGCGCAGAAATCGTTTTTTAGGTCTATTTGGTGGTCAAGCGGGATGCGGGGTATGCGGTAGCCCCGATCCGAGCGCGCGATTGGTGCGTTAGTCGACCGAGTCGATTAGAGATTGGTGAGTTAGTCGAATATGCGCGGGTTTACCCCCACTACGTCAAAATCTTGCCAAGTTATTTGCCGGGAGTTGTACTTGTGTGTGTCACGCTCCGCCACAATTATATCTTTATTTCAACTAATTTAGGTTGCTGAACTAAGCTACGCTGGCTACCCTGTTGTAATAGAAGAAATTGAAGAAAAAATTAAAAAAAAATGAATTGTATTTTTCTTTACATCAAAAGTAATGATTTTGAACAGCTCTGATTTGGATGGTCATTGAAAATCAACCCTGGGGCCCGATGCCGCTATTTAAAGTCAGTGAGTGGCGGGCTAATAAACGTTCCAGTGCACTTGTTATTGTGCCCAATTTTCGTATTCAGATAATTTTAGTTTAATGACAAATGTACACCTACTTGCCACTGTTGTCATTGTAGGATTGCAAGGGACTGTTCTTATCTGAATACGAAAATTAAGCACAATAACAAGTACACTGGAACGTTTATTAACCCGCCACTCACTGACTTATAATAGCGGCATCAGGCCCCAGTATGCATAGGTGGCTATACAGGGTTAGTTTGGCATAATGACTATACTTGGCTGTGAGTCTGTGACGCTAAGTATACTATAGTCATTGCCAGTTTAATTCACATACCTTTAAAGCACTCTTCAGCTGCCGATCAGACTCCTGGCACTGTTCCCTGAACTGCTTGTAGTTGTTCATGGTCTGCTCGCAGTTGTAACATAGGAGTTCTGATAGGCCCGGCGTTCTTATTGTCTGGAATTATAATAATGCTATGCTAATTCGACGGGCCTGTTGGTCTAGTGGTTAGTGACCCTGACTGCTATACCGGAGGTCGTGAGTTTGTGTGATTCCCACCCAGGACAAACGTTTGTGTGATGAGCACGATCATTTGTTCTGGTTGTCTGGGTGTAATTTATCTATAATATTTATGTATTTAGAAATATATAAGTATGTTTATCAGTTGTCTGGTTACCATAACACAAGCTCTGCTTAGCTTGGGATCAGTTAACCGTGTGTGAGTTGTCCTGGAATATTATTATTATTAATTAATGTCGTGGTGGCCTAGCGGTTCAATGAATGGATTTGTATGCACTAGGTGGCAGGTTCGAACCTGGGCAAGTACCAATGTAACTTTTCAAAGTTATACGTACTTTCTTAACTATTTTAAGACACTTCTGACAAACGGTGAAGGAAAACATCGTGAGGAAACCTGGATTCCAAAATTTGGGATCTGAAATCGCCCGCAGAGAGCAAGCATGGTGATCAATGCTCATGCCTTCTCTATATGGTAAGAGGCCTGTGCCCAGCAGTGGGACGTTTATAGGCTGGATTATTATTATTATTATGCTAATTATAAGTTATTTCCTAGAATTGGTCAAATTTTCACTGAATTGTTATGTTTACATACTATTTTTATATATACACACAACTTTATGAGTTTTTAGAAGTTTCTCCTATTTTAACATTCTTCTAACATAATGAAGTATAGCAATAATAAATAAAGAATAATAAATACGAACAACATCAGGTACAATGATGTGAACCCAAAGTTAGTAGCTAAAGCAATTGTGTTATTGGATTGGGGACAAAAACTGTACCACAAACACCCAGACACAAGAAAATGAAGAAAACTAGTCTTCAAAGACTCGTCCAGGGAGAACACAACTCCTCAAAGCTGGAAAAGTCCAACCAGTATGTACGCGACCAGGCTACTGAGGTCATTACAATCTGTGTCTCTGTGTGCTAAATCTCGTACATTCCATCTATCCAAGTAGTAACTATCAAACATAAATAATAATAAATGCGGACAACACCACATACATTGCTCTGAACCCAAAGTAAGTAGCTAAAGCACTTGTGTTATGGAATTCAGAAACAACGAAGGTACCACAAACACCCAGACCCGAGACAATGTAGAAAAGTTGGTTTCTACATTGACCCGTTCGGGGATCGAACCCGGGACCTCAGAGCTAGCGAAACCTTGAAACCGGTGCATACGCCACTCGACCACGGAGGTCGTCAAACTATCAAACATAAATAACCCTGAGTAATGAACTAATTACTAATAACTTAATACACACTTTGCGCACAAATAAAAGTACACATTAAATTACAAGATTATTACCAACTTGCATTTTAAGATTATTATTGTAAGCAAATGGTTGTTTACAATATCTGGGGGCACGGCAGTGCCCCAGCCAAGTCTCGAGCAAAACGGGCACGGCCGTACCATCCTTTTCTCGAAGCGTTTCGCGGCTATTTCACCCCCCCTGTATCATCGATACGGACAAAGCTAGGGGTTTAGGTTTTCGATGGCCTAGAGTAAGTATTAAAACAAGCTCAGCCTCAAAATTACATGACATTTGAACCAATGGTTTACTAGTTATGAGCGATCAAAGTTACACCATTTTGTCACTCACTGACTCACTCACTGACCGATCATCAAAAATCTAAGGTACTTCTAGCAAACTTAGAACCTTCAAATTTGGCACCAAGATAGGTTTTTAGCTACATGTAAAGGGAAAATTATAAAAACGGTAATAAATTATATACCTTAGTAAATAATAGGAAACAAATTTATATTTGCGGTTTTACAAGAACATGGTATATGAATTTTGACTGCATTGTTAACTTTGTTCTTTGTTTATGTACAAAAAGCAAATATTTTTATAGCAATTTTGTTTATTTATAAAAAGAAAAGAAAGAAACCTACAAAAAATAAATAAGATCCCACCAAAAACATTCAATGTAAAAAAAAGCCAAGTCTCTCTATGCAATTCTTCCATCGTAAAAAGTTTTGAGATCGCATAGGAGCCAAGTCCTGTTCAACTTAATTTGTAATAATAAATCAATATTTTGTTACTATGTTAATAGTTTTGTTTACATTACAATAATAGTGACTTGGCCATGAGCACAATAAGATACAAATATAAAACGGCATATTTGGAGGAGTTGAAAGTAAATAATAAATAATATCAGGACACCTTAACCGACAGTCGGTATCATCCAAGATCAGTGAACACATGCACTATGGCGCATGTTTAGTCCATAGTGATCTCAAATTCCAATCAGTTACAAAACCATGTCCATAATATATATAATAGATAAATTCAACGGTATTTGCACGTAATTACAAGGAGCAAACGACCTTTAACTTATGTGTGCTCATGGCCAAGTCACTGTTATTGTAATGTAAACAAAACTATTGATATAGTCACAAAATATTGATTTATTATTACAAATTAAGTTGAACAGGACTTGGCTCCTATGCGATCTCAAAACTTTTTACGATGGAAGAATTGCATAGAGAGACTTGGCTTTTTTTTACATTGAATGTTTTTGGTGGGATTATTTTTACTAAAATTCAATACATAAATTACACTCTCAGGTGTTGACAAAAAGGTTAGCATATTTATAAGTGTATATCATAAATATATTCTTTTAGTAACGAACCTCGATAATCGCTGTAATTTTAAAGAAATCTTCTGATAAGCCCCATTCATAGATGTTCTTCATTTCTCCTGATTCCGCAAGACAACCGCGGCAGACCACGGCTGAGTGATCTAGAGGAGTCTCCTCGTTGGGAGTCTCTAGCTGAGTAAAAGGTGCTGACATTTTGATGAAACTATAATTTAAAGTAGTATAAACATTTAAGGATTCAATTAAATAATTTCATTCTCGTAAAAGTGATTGATTGATTATTGACAAAATTGCAATCCGTTTCACTTTTACTACTTCATTAAACTTCACTTTAATTTTGGATGGTAGAATAGAACACATTGTATTTTAAGAATAAATATTCCTTACTTGTACAGATAATATATTGAGAAATCGTATATCTCTTAAAGGATATAATATGTTGCAACCATTTATTGTAGGTAGTCACAAAGCTTTATAAATGTGTTAATGAAATAATCACATTTTATCTTTCAGACTTTTTATTGCATAGAACGAAATGGATTACTATGGGTGCGTTCGAATAAAAGAAATACACCTATTTTAAAAAAGTAAACAAGAATCAAAGTAATTATTTAGGATTTGTTGATTTTAGGTTTAAGTCTTATTTAAAAGACCTGACAATAAACTTTGACTTTTATAGAAAAATAAAATATTGACCTTTAAATACTAATGCCATAAAATCTATTACCATAAAAATGTACTAGAAAGCCATTAAATAATTTGAACGAAGAACTCACTCGTCATTTTGACAACTCTTTTGGCTCAGCTAAATTTACAAGAGTATGATTGTCTAGTAGAAAGGTAATAATATTTCTATTTTCACTAATTTCACGCAAATATTTCACAGCAAATTCATAAAAAAACGCCGGTTGGTATTTTATAACGAAGTTGGGCGTAGATAGTTCACGTTGGAGCGCAGAGACTTCACTGCGGTCGCCATTTCCGCCACGAATACTGGCTGGTGATATTGTGTGTGGAATAGTGGTATTGGAGGTTATAGTGCTTATTTTAAAGTTATTTGTGCATCAATTTTGTTGAAAACAAATTTTGAGAACGTTATTCGCGTATCCGTAAAAGTAGGCACTATAAGTGCGTCCAATGAGTGAGTATCTTACATCCAGATTACGTAGCATTTGAAACACGCACGTGCAAGTACTCTTATATTTTCCGAATTAAATTGCATTTACACGGTATCGACGTTAGATATGTAATGGTATTTGTTGACGAATGTGTCGGTAAGTGATTGTGATATAAAACCGATTAAACTGAAAGTCGGTCAATTAATTATTTTAGTTAGTAGGTTGATCTATTTTTGGCCTCTCGTATGCACTATTGTTCCTTGTACTATTTTTTTATTTACATCTGTGCGGAATCATGTGTTGTAAACAGCGTACGTGGAAAGTTCCGCCTAAAGTAGAAAGTTGAATATTTAAATAATCAGGACACCTTTCATTTGTTGACATTTAGTTTCATAATATTATCGTGAGCTTGCCTCTTCTAAATCTTGAATAGTGATACACATAGACATAATACAATATAGACGAAACACACCACACCTACATAATGTTTTTATCTTTTAAATTGCACTGATCAACAAAGGTATTATTTAATTCAGCCAGTTCATGACCTTTTGTGGTTACAAATTATCTTGAGTTTCTTTCTAAAAGATAAAAATGAATACTGTTTACCTTTTTCTGAACTGCAAGATAATGTAACAATATAACAACAAAACTGGCAAACTATTTATTTACATTGCAACTAAATGTGTTTGAACATTGACATCACTTGATGTTTTGAATTTAGAATATGATCAAAGTTAGTTTTAGGCGGGAATTGAAATGTTTTTTTTTTTTATTTTGACATGTTTTCAATTTTTCATTATGAATTTACTTATTGGTTTTTTATTAGTTTGCAAAAATAGAACTCACTTTGCATAAATATGGTGAGTTGGTTGGTAACCATGGAGTTATATATTAGATCTTTAGAAAACTCAAATTCTGTGGTATAAGTATATTGTATAAACACAGCTTTTATAATGAGGTTAAAACAAGGGTGATAAAATTTTAGAAGTATGTTTAGTAAGTAATTAAGTAATTTTTGAGATGAAAAGATCAAAATAACTGTCATTAATGTGATATAAATGTCAAAATTATACTACCTAAGTAAATAATTAGCAATAGATTTAATTATGACCACAAATAATATGCATAAAACACACAAACATATGATGCAATTCTTAATAGAAACGGTTTCTTCATGCTTTCTCTTTCTGTATAATTATTATAGACTAGCTGTGCCTGCGACTTCGTTCGCGTGGATGACGAAACTTATCAATGAGTTTTTAACCGCAAAATTAAGTTTGTTTTTTATTGTTTATACTTTTCCGGGATAAAAACTACCCAGTGTGGTGCCCAGGATAATAAAGAATAATTATACCAAGTTTCATCGTAATCGAACCGGTAGTTTTTGCGTGATACCTGAACAAACAGACAGACAAATTTTTTTTTTTCACACTTTTGGGTTCGGTTTCGGTCTAGTAACACCCCCCGCCATTTATTATTTTGATATTTTCAATGTACAGAATTTTCACTTCTACAGATTTATTATAAGTATAGATGAGATAAATTGCTAATTAAAAGTCTTATAAGCCTGTAAAGTGTAACTTGGACTTTGCACCATTTTTTTTACTTTAGAATGTACCAGAGTTTCAGATCATAACTTTTTGACCTTGAACTTTATGTTAATTTTGACATTAGTAATTCACAGAAAAGCAAAAATAGACTAACTTAACCAAAGAATTTAGGATCATTAAAGAAAATAAAAAGGACTGCTATATAAAAAAAATATATACCTAGGTACCTAAAATTTGTTTAAAAAATATATAGGAAGAATTAAATTCCAATCTTCATCTCATTGCACAACACTTACAAATAAGACCTCTGTGGTCGAGTGGCGTACGCACCGGTTTTCAAGGTGTCGCTAGCTCTTGAGGTCCCAGGTTCCATCCCCGGACGGGTCAATGTAGAAACTCACTTTTCTACATTGCCTCGGGTCTGGGTGTTTGTGGTACCTTCGTTGTTTCTGAATTCCATAAGACAAGTGCTTTAGCTACTTACTTTGGGTTCAGAGCAATGTATGTGATGTTGTCCGCATTTATTTATTTATTTATACCATTTTTTTTCTTAGTTTTTGTCAGTACTTTTCCTTAATGCTTTCTAATAAGATTTTTTTTTTTTTACAATCTACGCCAGAACTTGTATATATATATTATATATATAGCTAGCAGTATTAGTTGGTTTTTGTATTTATTTGTTTATCAAAGCAATCAAAAATCCTTTTAAATAAACCAATTGGGTTCTTAGTAAAATAAAGCATGATTTTAATGTGAAACTCAAGTCCTGACCATTCTCAAGCAATTCTTCTCCATACAAAAAACCTCAAAAACATATTTTATTAAAATCACTCTTGTTCCATAGAAATAAGGTTTATTTTCCCACTGTGAACTATACCAAGATGTTTTTACAAGCCCGTCTAGTCGTATCTATTGAAAAGATCATTTATAATTAATATTATTATATAACAAGGCCCATGTTTAGTAAATTAGGTCTTTCTATCACAAACATTTGTCATAATTATAAAAATACTAGCTGTACCCGGCATGCGTTGCAATGCAATTTTTTCAACCTAGCACCTGCCTACTACCTATCTACTGCCACTTAGGGGTATGAAAAATAGATAGTGGCCGATTCTTAGACCTACTGAATATGCATATAAAATTTCATAAAAATCGGTCAAGCCGTTTCGGAGGAGTATGGTAACTAACATTGTGACACGAGAATTTTATATATAAGATTTAAGGTTTGCAGTATTTTTTCTCTTTCTCATTAATGTTAACAAATTCAAGACTTTATAAATACATTATAATTTATTTCTGATGAAAAATAATGTATACAGTATTGTATATTTAATAGGATTTATGTAAATTGTTTGTTCATGAGGAAAAAAATATTATTTTCATATCATTTTCTTCTACATTGGATTGGTTTTTTTTTTAATTATACCTAGCTTGCCTCCATATACAAGATGGGTTGTGGAGTTCTGGTAGATAGTTTTACCCAATTTTTTCAAAATGATTTTGATACTTAAGGAAGGACCTAAAAATCAACATTCGTATACATTGACGACCTCCGTGGTCGAGTGGCGTACGCACCGGTTTCAAGGTGTCGCTAGCTCCGAGGTCCCGGGTTCGATCCCCGGACGGGTCAATGTAGAAACCAACTTTTCTGCATTGTCCCGGGTCTGGGTGTTTGTGGTACCTTCGTTGTTTCTGAATTCCATAACACAAGTGCTTCAACTTTGGGTTCAGAGCAATTTATGTGATGTTGTCCACATTTATTTATTTATTGGTCTACTTGTACCTACTTGAGTTATAAATGGTCTTAAAAAACTATGCTTTATTTTATTTATTAGGATATAGTAAAGATTATTTTTGTCAGCAAGCAGTGTAATCAATTCTTATCTTTTCTCTATATGGGAGGCCTTTACCCAGCTGTGGGACATTACACTTCGGTAAATATAAATAAATAATACCAGCCTATAAATGTCCCACTGCTGGGCACAGGCCTCTGCCCATATAGAGAATTAATTGGTATTAATCACCACACATTCTTAATGCAGATTGGAAATTTTAGATTCCAATTATTTGTCTAGTTTTCCACATGATAATTTGTCTTCGAATAATTGAGAAAGTACATACAACTTTGAAAAAGTCACATTGGTACTTGCGTAGGTTGAACCTACAACCTAGTCCATGCAAATCTGTTCAATGAACTGCTAGATCATGTAATCTTATGTAGTATATAATGAATTACCTCGTTGGCCTAGTGGTTCTAAGCGCGACTGCTACGCTAGAGGTCTTGGGTTCGATTCCCAAGTTGACCAAGGTGTTATTGGGTTTTTCTATGAAATTCTCAGTAGCAGGTCGGAGTTTGGATTTGTGCCCGTTTAGTGGCAATAGGCTCGCCCCCTATTACATGGGACCTAAACATACCGGCGAACTGTGGGTGTACATTGGTACACCTCTGCCTAACCCTTCGGGGATACAGGCGTGATGGTATGTTATGTTTATATAATAAATATATAATTGTTATATTTATCATGCCCATGTCGCCTAAACTTGAAAAGCTATATCAAATAAATAATTCCATTTATTTTTTGTCCCCAGTTGCCGAGAACACCAGAGATGAAGATAGCAACCATATCACAACCGCAACGATTTGACGCTCTCTCGAAACTACCCTCAATAAACGTTAACTTTTAAAACTACCCACATTAAGACAACACTAATTAAGTATACATAGAAATATAAGATTTGATAGTTTTTTTTTTAGTTTATAAGCTGATAGTAAATTGGTTAGAGAAATTCAAGTGTACACTATGAAAATACCAGAGACAACGTCCAATGTTGGGGCTTACTACGGCAATGAGGAAAATGGACAGTGGCAGGTTGGTTTAACTTCGATTATTTATTTAATTTAATATTTAATGGTTCAAAATAGTAATAATAAAAAAAGTAATTTAAATTTCAGGCAAATCTCCCTCTCTCTCTCCTCCCTCTTATCAAGAAACTTATTCTCATGTTCTCTCTTTCCCTTCAGTCTCCCTTCTTTCTCGCCCTTTCTTTTTTTACGGGGTGAATTACCTTTTATTTTTAATTCAAAAGCTCTGCTTAGCTTGGGATCAGATAACCGTGTGTGAATTGTCCCGGAATATTATTATTATATTATTAATGTCATCCTGAATGGTTACAATAGAATATTCCCACCCAGAACATATCTTTGTGTGAGCATGATCAACTGTTCTGTGTCACATGTGTGTATCTAGAAATATATAAGTATATAAATAATATTTCGGGACATCTCACACACGGTTATCTGATCCCAAGCTAAGCAGAGCTTGTGTTATGGTAACCAGACAACTGATAAACATACTAATGGTGGGAATCGAACCCGGGTCTGGGGTTCGATTTTCACCCAGGAAAAATGTTTGTGTGATGAGCACGATCATTTGTTCTGGTCTGGGTGTAATTTATCTATGTGTATGTATTTAGAAATATATTAGTATGTTTATCAGTTGTCTGGTTACCATAGCACAAGCTCTGCTTAGCTTGGGATCAGATAACCGTGTGTGAGTTGTCCCGGAATATTATTATTATTATTATACATGTGTTGTTGCAGCCCAACGGCGTGATAATCGACAGCGGCGTGGGCGGCGGCGTGGTGGGCAGCGGCGACGCCGGCATCCACCGCCCGCCGCTCTACCCCGTGCACATACCTAGGGGACATCCTGGTACGAAATTATATACTTATCTATACTTATAATAAATCTATAGAAGTGAAAATTCTGTACATGGAAAATATCAAAAAAATAAATGGCGGGGGGTGTTACTAGACCGAAACCGAACCCGAAAGAGAGAGAGAGAAAAGTATAAACGATAATAAACAAACTTAATTTTGCGGTTAAAAACTCATTGATAAGTTTAGTCATCCACGCGAACGAAGTCGCAGGCACAGCTAGTACCTAATAAGGAAATTAATTTAGAAGGTACTATAAATAAAAAAAATAAGGAACCCCCGACATTTTATTTGTAATATGCAATTTGAAATAAAATGTCGGGGGTAACACTCCAATTACTGAAAAAATCTTTACAAAGTATAGGTAAGCAACATCTTGATCACGTCAGCTTCCAAACGAAAAAACCCGCATCTACATCGGTCCATTCGTTATGGAGCTATGCTACCACAGACAAACATACAACCAGACAGACGTCAAACTTTAAAACCACTGGTTTTTCGTCGGGGGTTAAAAAATAAGTTATCAGACGAAGCAAAAACTTCATCCCTTTGAAGTCGGTTGAAAAACCGACTGCGTGTTAACAGTAAAATAAATATTTGAAGTTAAAAAAATGATTAAAAGACAAAAAATCTGCTTACTTAACTTTGGGCCGCGGCTTCGCTTGCGTGCATGTCGGTAATTGCAATAATCTATCAGCCTATATTACTTACTAGCTGTGCCTGCGACTTCGTTCGCGTGGATGACGAAACTTATCAATGAGTTTTTAACCGCAAAATTAAGTTTGTTTTTTATTGTTTATACTTTTCCGGGATAAAAACTACCCAGTGTGGTGCCCAGGATAATAAAGAATAATTATACCAAGTTTCATCGTAATCGAACCGGTAGTTTTTCCGTGATACCTGAACAAACAGACAGACAGACAGACAAAAAAATATTTTTTCACACTTTTGGGTTCGTTTTCAGTCTAGTAACACCCCCCGCCATTTATTTCTTTGATATTTTAAATGTACAGAATTTTCACTTTTACGGATTTATTATAAGTATAGATTATTTTGATGAGAATAAAAATATTCTTAATATTTCGTCCATGCGTTTCTGACACATGTCAGCTGGTCTTGATTTGTAAAGGAAAAAAAAATATGTTATATTATTCATTGTAATCTGGCACACTGTTACGTGGACGTACTCCATTAACCGATTATAATAATTTATTAAATATTTATTTATTTATTGTGTATGTGTAGGTTACGTGATGGCGGGAGCGTACTACCCGGCCGCGTTCCCGGCCGCTCCGCCGCCCGACGACTTCGCCGACTACATGTGGATGGAGAACGAGGAGGAGTTCGATAAACAGGTGTGTGTGCTGTAGGTCTGGGGCCCGAGTCTGCGAGTGTAAATAGCGTCGTTATACCGCATGCGGGGTACCAAATGCAGGGTAGGGGTTATGACTCACTTTTGTTGGTTCTTAGGGCCTGTGAGGAGGTGTGGGAGATTTCTAGAAAGTATGCCAAAGAGACCCCATGCGGTTAACGTTAAGGCACGTATTCTCATTCTCACGGTTGCTAGCCCGCGAGCGTGGCAGTCGTCAGCTAGGGTCATTGCACGTGCTAACGAAAAGTGAAAAGTGAGGCTTAAAATGCGCTGACGAATGACAATACGAATTTTCAGCGTAGCATTTTCCTAACCTATGCGGCTCACCAACAGCTGAAATACCGTATTTTACAGAGTGACTTCCACAACCTTATTGGGTAACAGCATCCCATAGTAAGAGTGGTCTTCTGAAATGACTTACCGACTGCCAAACAGCAACTGCCGACAGTCGGGACCAAAATAACATGTTTGTAATGTCCACTTTTATTGACTATATACTGTTGTTTCCAGGTTATGCAGCAGCTAGAAGAAGAAGCCCTCATGGAGCAATGTATCGAAGCCATGCTGGAGGACGAGCAGCGCGAGCGACAGAGGCCCACAGCCAACGGACATAACCACCAACACTATCCCACGTGAGTTGTAAACTATGGTCCGGCCGCTGAGAGAATGCGTTCCTGACAGGTTGTGGTCAGCAGGAAGATAATAATTGAAAAAAAAAATACAAAAATATATCGTTTATTTTGAAGTTTCATTGGTTCATAGCTTTTTAGTTTTACCAAATTTTCACTTATGCATGTCTGCCTGTCTCTCTTTAATGTGTCTTTGACGACCTCCACGGTCGAGTGGCGTACGCACCGGTTTCAAGGTGTCGCTAGCTCTGAGGTCCCGGGTTCGATCCCCGGACGGGCCAATGTAGAAACCAAAAATTTTCTACATTGCCTCGGGTCTGGGTGTTTGTGGTACCTTCGTTGCTCCTGAATTCCATAACACGCGTGCTTTAGCTACTTACTTTGGGTTCAGAGCAATGTATGTGATGTTGTCCGCATTTATTTATTTTTATTTATAATGAAATAAAAGTACTTTTGACGGGCAGATTCAGTTTTCCCGTGACCATGATACCTGCAAAGGTGTCGAAACGCCGGGACCTAAAATCCCAAAATAAACCGCGACAAAATCCGTAAAACCTAGTTTTATTTCAATGCATCTAGTTTAAAATAAAAATGTGTGAAAGAGATTTTTTATGCTATTTGCAAAATAAATTAATTTTATATATTATCCTATACATTTACAGAACAAGTAACGGAGCATCATCTCTCTCGCTAGAAGAGACAGTCTCCCGCTCCACGCTCAACCCCCTCGCCGCTGAGTTCGTGCCCACGAGAGCCCGCCCGCCCGCTGCCACAGGTTAATAGCTTATTTATAATTTATACAAATATAAAAAAAAAATGCTGTGAGTATATAGCTGAGAATGATATTTACTATGGTGACATCCATAAAGAATATTCTACGTGAGAATTACATCGTTAAAGTAAATGATAAAAGTGAAAGCGTACAATTGCGTAGATAGTTCCTTAAGTATCATTATTAGTCCATAGTGTTCCTACATTTTTTTTCAAATGTTTCTGCGACGTCGGTCCAATAAGAAAGACATGTACATTATATTTGGTCCTGCCACCTTTTAAAATTACGATTTTAAAATCTCCCAACTAAAAAGCAAGTACATAGTTCAGTCTGATGGGTCCTGCCAACCTGCCCTGAAATAACTTAAATATGACAGTCGATTGCCTCGGTCACCATGGCCTGTCCTGCAGCAGGAGCGCAGGACGTATATCCCGTCACGCAAATATTAATGACATTATTCGTCGTGCTCTTGTCATTGCCGGTGTACCAGCTGTTTTGGAACCCAATGGTTTGGGGCGCAGCGATGGTAAGAGACCTGACGGTATGTCATTGTTGCCTTGGAAATTGGGTCGGCCTTTGGTGTGGGACGCAACGTGCGTCGACACCCTTGCGCCATCCCACGTTCTAAGTTCGGCGGCCTCTCCTGGAGCTGCTGCTGGAGCAGCGGAGACCCTTAAACGGCGAAAGTATAATAACCTAATGGGTAATTATATTTTCGAGCCGTTTGGGGTTGAAACGCTCGGGTCATGGGGTCCGAGTGCACGAAATCTTTTTAAAGAACTGTCAAAACGTTTGGTAGACTCTACTCGTGATCAGAGAGCTGGTTTGTTCCTTGCACAGAGAATCGGCATAGCCATTCAACGTGGCAATGCTGCCAGCCTTCTGGGCACGTTTCCCGCCATTGACAAGGATGACGATGAGTATTTTGACGCGTGTTAGTTTTATTTATCTATATAAGATTTAATTTTAGTCTTTGTTTGTTCTTGTATTAGATTTAAGTATTGAATTGTAAATAAAGTTAGAAATATGACACTTATATAATATTTCTCCTTGCAAACCGAATCTACACAAACTATGCCAGCTTAGATAAAATATATGAAATAAACGGTTGTCTTCATTAAAGGCAGGACCATACTAACATAATATTCTCATTATCAAACTCGTCTTAAGCGGACTACTTTTCTCATACAACCAATATAAGTAATAATATATTGTACTATTATTTCCAGAAGACAGATCGTCACCGTCAGAAGCGCCCGCAGAAGACTCGCAGAAGGCGGACGAGCCCGCAACACACACGCCGGTAGAACAACCTGATAACACGGAAGGTAACTAATAGTTATATTATAATAATTATTAACTTACGTAACACACGGAATAAAATTGGATAGCATGTTAAGCCGTAGGTCCCGACTGTCATACTATGATCTTTGGCAGTCGTTAAGTCAATGAGGGCTACCGTTTTTGTGCTCACCAGTTGGCGCCACTGGCGAGTGAGGTCCCGATCTAAAGATCTAAAGTCTGTAAAAAATGAAAAACAGCTGTAAACTCGGTAAAGAAGCTTAATTTCGACAAAATATTTTGTTTGTAAACAGTAAACAAACCTCTGAATTAGCTGTTCTTTCAGTCCGCTTAACTTTGCACCTCTTTTTCTTAGTTCCACTTTTAAAGCATTGACATTCATTGACCCGTAACTCGTATTTGCCATAATAAGGATGTTTTAAATTAAATATTTTGTAATACCTCAAAATTAAACTTAAATGAAATAAATAAAACCGCGCAGCCCACCCATTAAAGTGACAAGTGGCATTTTGGAGACCTCACGCTACACTAGCGCCTCTAGCGGCGAATTCACACGCTTTAGCCCTCATTCTGACAACCAGTCTTACTATGGGGTACTGTGTTAATACCCAGTAAAATGGGTTGTGGAGGTCAGATAGGCAGTCGCCAGGCTACCAGGCTACCAGTCTTACCGGATTCAGCTGAATACCGCATTTTACATTGAGCGACTGCCTATCTGACCTCCACAACCCATTTTACTGGGAAACACGGTTGTCAGAATTGACTTAACGACTGCCAAAGATCTAAGTATGACAGCCGGGACCTACTGTTTAACGTGCTTTCCGAAACACGGAGAGGCTCGGTATGTTATAAATGGTCACCCATCCACGGAGCAACCGCGGCGAGCGCGGCTTAACCTGTATTATCGTTCAAACCGTACGGCTTACACTTAGCCACGAGCTCCTCAAATTATTTCTATGTCAATCAATTTATGACACAATAATATCTAAAAAATTACCCTACTACATCTAAAAGGCGGTACATGTATTTAAACCCCTACTTTATCCTTCCAGAACCAGTACAACCCCAAAAAGACCCACCAGAGGTAAGCGCAGCGGACCTCGATAAAGACAAGCGGAAAGAGCGGAGAGACTCCAAGCCCAAAGTCGACGTCAAGAAGCCGGTCAAAGTCGAAGCGAAGCCGAAACCCAAGCCTCAGGCTGTGAAGTCGGAGACCAAGGTCGTGGCCAAGAAGAAGGAGGTTAAAAGTGTTAAGAGTGACACCAAGGTCGAAGAGGAGGTTGAGGCGAAGGTAAGGTAATTTTGTTGTTATGATTTGAGGTGGAAGATTGAAGTAGTTACTTGTAACAGAAAAAACAACAAAAAGATCCCTCTCTCAGTCTGCCCACGACCATGATACCTGCAATGGTGTCGAAACGTCGGGACCTATAATCTTAATACAAACCGCGATAAAATCCGTAAAAGGAGCTTTATCTATACTTATAATAAATCTGTAGAAGTGAAAATTCTGTACATTGAAAATATCAAAAAAATAAATGTCGGTGTTACTAGACCGACAACGAACCAAAAAGTGTGAAAAAAAAATTTTTTGTCTGTCTGTCTGTCTGTTTGTTCAGGTATCACGCAAAAACTACCGGTTCGATTACGATGAAACTTGGTATAATTATTCTTTATTATCCTGGGCACCACACTGGGTAGTTTTTATCCCGGAAAAAACAAACTTAATTTTGCGGTTAAAAACTCATTGATAAGTTTCGTCATCCACGCGAACGAAGTCGCAGGCACAGCTAGTTTAAAATAAATCCCTTGCAATTTTTGGAATACTGCTGCTAACTTTAAAAATTACACACTAAACCGTATTCGACATAAATTATAGCGTAACCTTAAAGAAAAATCAACTTAATCTCGTCAGATTAAAAAGGAAACCACATCAAAATCTGCCCATTAATATTATATTCCGGGACAACTCAAAAAAGGTGATCTGATCCCAAGCTAAGCAGAGCTAGTGTTATGGTAACCAGACAACTGATAAACATACTTATTCATTTTTAAATACATACATATTATAGAAAAATTACACCCAGACACAGAACAAATGATCGTGCTCATCACACAACATTTGTCCTGAGTGGGAATCGAACACACGACCTCCGGTATAGCAGTCAGGGTCACTAACCACTAGACCAACAGGCCCGTCCTTTCGCTTACGAGCTAATGCCAGAGACAGACACACCGACATGTCAAACTTTGCAGGTGTTGTAATAAACTGCGATATTATCCGCAAAAATGGTTTTATCATGTATAACATTCGCGTAAATCTCAGATAATAAAAATGTTTGTCTACGTTCATTGCAGGGATGTTATGGATATATAATTTCGGATCCGGATATGGATATGGATATTGGTAAAATATAATATCGGTTTCGGTTATGGATATTAAATAATTTCGGATTATCCGATAGTTTCGGTTACGGATATTCATTTTTTAAGGAACTGTAAGTACGAATAGCTGTGCACAGTGTGCACCTCGCGCTGTGACGTCATTAGGTAGCGGGAGAGGTGTCGCATTCCAGCGGAGTGCACAGTTAATTCGTACGAGTGTAGTATTTAGTTAGACTCCGCCCTATCCGAAACTATCCAAAACTTTTATTTCGGATTCGGTTACGGTTACGGATATTTTTTTATTTCGGATATCCGATAGTTTCGGTTACGGATATGCATATCCATAACAACACTAGTTCATTGTTCAGTTCAACATATTTGTTGATAATGGTGACTGTTCAATGTTCTGTTACAAGTAAATGCTCTAGTCTACATCCCCTTTAAGTAAATGTGTGGTAAATGTTGTATTTCAGTTGTAGCTTGTGGCTTTGTTCGTGTGAATACCTGTTTTTGCGGTAAAAAGCAGCTTTCTGATGCTTTTAGTTAATCATTGTTGTTGTGATTTTGTTAATTATAATAATGTTAAAACCAAGTAAACTTGTCTTTGTGTTGTTACGTTGAATATAATGTATTGAGATATTATTCTTCTATTTTTCGACGGACGGGCCTGTTGGTCTAGTGGTTAGTGACCCTGACTGCTATACCGGAGGTCGTGGGTTCGATTCCCACCCAGGACAAATGTTTGTGTGATGAGCACGATCATTTGTTCTGGTTGTCTGGGTGTAATTTATCTATAATATGTATGTATTTAGAAATATATAAGTATGTTTATCAGTTGTCTGGTTACCATAACACAAGCTCTGCTTAGCTTGGGATCAGATAACCGTGTGTGAGTTGTCCCGGAATATTATTATTATTATAGCTTTGTGTTTTACTTGCAATTATGTATGTGTGCTTAGGCTAAATCTTTCAATTTGAATATAAGATAACCTTGTTTTTTCTGCCTTCTGTAAACACAGTATCCCTTAGTAAGGACTGGTTGTCAGAATTTGACTTAACGAATGCCAAAGATCATAGTATGACAGTCGGGACCTACGGCTTAACGTGCTATCCGAGGCACGGAGGGGTCTCGATATGATCGCAAAAAGTTACCCATCCACGGAGCAACCGCGGCGAGCGCGGCTTAACCTGTATTATCGGTCAAACCGTACGGCTTACACTTAGCCAAGAGCCCCATTTATTTTAAATAAATTATAACTATGTTTTTTTTTATTCACAGCCTCAGCCCGCACCCGTAGAAGAGACACAAGCACCGTCTGGATTCAAACCCGTGAACTACGCAGCCGCAGCGAAAGCCAACAAACCCAAAAAACCATCGCCCGTCACAGACAAACCCACCCCGCCGCCCAAAGTAGAAAAAGTTAAAACCATCGACAAAATTGACAAGAAAGAGAAACCTAAAGCAGAAAAAGTCAACGTTCAAAGAAAAAACTCCGCCAAGTAGGTACAATTAGGTGTTTTTGGCTGAATAAAACCTCTATGGTAATTAAAAAATATTGCCCGTGTACAAATTTTATGGCAACACTCAACAGGCGAGTATTTTACATACAGCCTTGTGTAGTTTGAAAGTTAAAATAGTTTGTGATATTTCCATTTTTGAAGTAAATTTGCATTTTTTTTTTGGAAATAAAAAATAAATAAAAAAATATTATAGTGTAAAAATGTATGGTAACCATAATTGTGAATATTAAGGTATAAAAATATTATTTTAGTTGTAAAGGTTTTTTTCAATTTGAGACCGGATTTTTTGGCTGCCATAGACACATGAGGAAAAAAAATCGGCCTTTTTAAAACATTGATTTTTAAACATCTGGAAATCCGGTATTTTTAACACATCTGTACATATTACGGATGTCAACGAATTATTTCGTTCCACGGATCTTCAAATCCGGATTTTTAGATTTATTCTATAAGAGCTGATTGTCTATGGCACCATAAAGTGGACTTTGAGTCATCTGTTTTTTTTAAATCCACAATTTTGTCTCAAATTAAGAAAAAAAAATGAAATAGGCTAAAATAAGGTTGTCCATTTAATTATTCTATAGAAGTTAATTTGTCTGTAAAATTTAAAAATAAAATATGTATATGAAAAAAAAAACACATTGTCTTTGGGTATAGGTTTAGAAAATGTGTAAGTTTATAAAAATTCATGGAATCGCGCGAAAGGAAATAATTTAAAATAGTTAACTTTCTGTTGACAAAAAAATATTACTGTTAGTTTAGAAAACGTTTTTTTAGTTTTACAGTAATGACTGGTTTAGATTATACGAGAAATAACGTGCAAGTTGCTGTCCATTGCCGCCTATAATCGATCATTTATGACAACATAGCCACGCGGTGCCGCAATGTACCGCAATTCGCACGATATTCCTGGCACCGTCTAAACCAGGCCTAATACCAGTTTTAACCTTTCCTTTAAAATTAATTTAGGCCTTTCATTAGACAAAATAATTTTTTTCTTAGGTTTGAAATTTTAAGTAAAAATAAGTTTGCAATTTTTTGTGGGTAGTAAAGAATTTAAAAAATTTTGGACCTTGACTTTCTCAGTTTTAGGTTTATACAAACCATAACATTAATAATTTCTTCCTCTTTTTTTTCGTGTTGGTTAAGACTTTTATTTACACAGCTATTGTGTTCATTATAGATATATTCTAAATAAATTCACTACGGCCCAAAATTTGCTAAATGTATAATAATTATTTCTAAAACCAATTCTGATAATACACTAAATTAATTTAGTTTCTCTTTTACTAAATAAGTTAGTTTTAACAGCTCTTGCAATATATTAAATACTTGTATTCCTATTTTTTTTTAGATTAAAAGAGAAAATTTAATAATTTTTTTGTCAAAATTTTTACGCGGATTTCATGTTTTTTAGCAAAAAAAAACAATATAGAATGTATATCATACAATAATCCTCAAAATGTAATGTATGGGACGTAATTTTGAATTTTAAACCAGTTGTCACGAGTCGAACTCGCAAGTAACGAGAAAAAACCATTTTCTTATTATTTGTTGGTACAGCGGTGATACTTTGAATTATTTTTTCCCTTTTTACGGTACATGAGATACAGTCTTCTGGCAGACAGACAGCGGAGGCTTATTAACAAACGTCGGGTATAGAACCCTATATGGTTCATGAGATGACAGCCATCTGACAGTCAGACAGTAAAGGCTTAGTAATAGGGTTCCATTGTCAAACGTCGGGTACGGAACCTTAAACAAGGGCTAAATATTCGTTTTTTGCCTAAACTTTGTTGGTTAGCAAATGTTCGTACGATAGTTCGGTCTACACAGCTTGTGAGAACACGCGAATGTTTTATATGTACGAATATTCGCGCGGTTGTGACCAGAATGAAGAAAGATGGTCATCATCTCCCGAGCCTTTTCCAAACTATGTTGGGGTCGGCTACCAGTCTTACCGGATTCAGCTGAACACTGTATGTTACAGAGCGATTGTCTATCTGACCTCCACAACACATGTTACTGGGTAACACAGTATCCCATAGTAAGACTGGTTGTCAGAATTGACTTAACGACTGCCGAAGATCAACGTATGACAGTCGGGACCTACGGCTTAACGGTCTCGGTATGTTATAAATGGTCACCCATCCACGGACCAACAGCAGCGAGCGCGGCTTAACCTGTATTATCGGTCAAACCGTACGGCTTACACTTAGCCACGAGCCTTATAAAGAGAGATGGTATAATACAAAAATACGTCCCATACAGTAATTATTAAAAAAGTTCTTTTTTCTTTTATTAGGGAATCTGTTTAGTTATGTAATAATGTTAGATAAAAAAATTATTCGTCTTATATTTTATATTATAGTTTTTAAATTCGTTTAATCTTAAATTTTTCTATGGAAGTTTAAATTTTCGGTTTGGTGATACAGGCAACACTGTGCCTAGATTTAAAATGAGGGTGTATATTTTTCACATATAATTTTTTTCTAATATAGCCATTGAATTTCTTATTATTATTGACTTGTATAAAATTAACAATTATTCTCTTATTTCCTATTCCTAGTTGTCCCACTGCTGGGCAAAATTCTCCAGTCTCTATTAATGTTAATAATCGTTGATTTAAACTTTCATAATATACTCTAGTTCATTACAATTATTATTTTAAAATTAAATTCTTGTATTCGAATGTCCCATATTAGATTTTTATTATTATTTAATTAATAAATGCACATTATGGATTAGTTAATACAAATACATATTATATTATTATTTAAAATATCTTTGCAAGTGCTCAATTTTCATTAAAAATATAATTTGAGACCAATTTTTGTTTCTTATGTTGACAACACCTGTCAACTTTGACGTTTGAATGTCAAGTTTTGACAGCTGTCAAGGTGACAGTACTTTGGGATTGACAAGAGTATCTCGCGGTCATTATGAATCCGATTTAATGATTTCTTTTTGATTATTACCATGTTATGATTAATAATTATTATTTTAATGATTATTAGAATTATGATCATCGTTGATAGTAGGTTTTGAATAGTATTCGTTGCAGATGCATTGCATGCTGCACACAATGTTAGGAGACACAAATATTCAGAGACAAAAATCCTGTTTATGGCACATTTATTTCTACGTTACTAACATTTATAAATAATAATTAATAGTTTTCTATATCCTTATCAAGACCATATTTTCTTTAAACACTGTTATCTCTGAAACTAGCAATCAGATTTGAAAAACCTTTTTGCATTAGATAGCCCAATTTCAATAGGCTATAAGTTATTTAACATAATTATCTTGCCTTAGAAGAAAAGCGAGTGAAACCGCAGGGCACAGTTATCTTTTACATCTTTAGCAAATGTTAGTCTTAATTTAGCTAAAGTTAACTAATTCAAAGATGGCGAGATCTTTGAGTTAAAGTTAAAACATCTAGTTAACTATTCGCGAAATCAGCTAGGCTATGTAATTTGCTTCAGTTATTTTTTGTCCCACTGTTGGGCAAAGGGCTCTCCCTTTTGCTTGCATTTCTGCACTATGCTAAGATGGGCTAAAAACTATAATCTTCATTTTAAATTAAAACTATATTTTTTTTTATAAAACAAAGTGCATAGACAAGGCTTTTGTCTCTGGTATATTTAATAAAAATGGGAGAATGATAAAATTTCGTATAGAAAATAACTAGAACACTGGTTGATGTTTCGACCAATAACTTTCGATTTAATCTTTAAAAATGTCTATGTAAATAGACTTGCCTAAATTAAATTAAAATTGATTTATTTTAGATTAAAATTAAGTCCAATTAAATTCACGAGTCTAGTTTTAAAATCGGTACAAAATTTTCAATAACTACTATGAACGCACAACTACTAATTGAGTATAAATCTAAAGTAAAATTGTAAAAAAATAATATTATAGTAAGTATTTTTGCCTATTTTTGTCCACTGCTGGGCATAGGTCTCACCCAAACTTCATAAAACCGGGTCCTCCGCCTTCTGCATTCAATCCTACCCATTACAATCAACCGGACTAAACAAACATTAATAATTATAATTTTAAAAAGTTACACTAGGGTTTCTTAATCGTTGATCAACACAATAATTTGTTAATCACCCGTCAAATCTCTTTTTAAGCGACGTGATTGGTTAGTTTTGTTCAACCAATCACAGTCGTTGTTGATTTGACAAGAGATTTGTTATAAACCATTACTCAGCACACGACAGATTTATCAGTAGCGTTGTAAACGTCGTTACGTGAAGACGTGTTTGACGCTGGGTAGCAAGTGAGCGATTGTTTAAATATACCACACTCACAAGGCTTGGAACTGGTAGTTTCTTAACACCGGCCGACTTTGGTTAAGATTTGAGTCTTTAAATATGAAATTGACAATTCCCCCCATCAAAACTAATAAAAATACTTCAAAACAAATTTAGTAGGGCTAAATTGCTTTATATTTAAACGTCACTTAACTTTGAGTCGCTCTTACATCTATTTCAATCTCTTTAAGGTCATAAGATCTGTCTCTCACAGTAAGGCTAACGCCGCACTACGGCTGAACCGCCGCGGATTGTAACCGCCTAATTTTGTGAGTAAAGGAAACCAATGGAAGCGGCCGCACTGACGGTTTTTTCCGCGACTGATTTTTAACCGTATTGTGTGCGTCTCGGACGGTTTTGCGGTTTCACGGTTTACCGCTTGCGGAAAAAAGCCGTCAGTGCGGCTTTAGTCTTAGTGATCAATATACACGGACCGCTAGCTTCGCTAGCAGTCGAATTGCTTCAAGTCGTCCGTGTACGCGAGGCCTAAGGTGTAATGTAACGGTAGATCTTAAGAGCGTCTCAATTTTGAGTTTAGTTTGAGTAGCCTCTTAGAACTAAACTGAGTTTTAGCCCTGCTTAATAAAAGCTCAATTTAATGTTTTGTTTTTATGAAAATTACATTTTATAATTTTCTGTTTTAAAAGCTATATTGAAGACATTTTTCATTTTTATTAGCAATATTATTATAATAACCGGTTAACTTGTTAATGTAGTCTATCAAACAAAAATTTTACAGTCGTTATAATAATATACATTTCTCTATGTACCCACAAAATAGTGATTACACATTTTTTTTCATGTAACACTGTTTTGTGGCAACACTTGTTTGTTTCTTTGGGAAAGTAAATGGTTTTGGACGATGCGACAGAAAAATTATAAGTTGTTCTATAGGATATTTGAATCTCTATTAAATTTGAATTTTATTACAATAAACGTCTTCCCAAGCAATAATTATGTCACAAATAATCGCATTGTTTCGCGATTAGTCGCACGGATATGCGATTAGTCGTTGCGATTAATCGCAAAGTCGCTCGTCAAAACTATGTGTCACTGCCGTTTGTTAGGTGGTAGACAGACCGTTTGCTGAAATCCATAAGTGCCTAAATCTGGTTACTGAATGCTCCATTCTTTTAGAAAATATAGCATAATCTATTATAAGTATAGTAATGTTGTTAGGCTGTATCGTAAAGAAATTTCTAGAAAAAAGAGCTACGCGCTACGGCGTAGCGGCTACAAATTTCAATATCTTGCCTCTCTTTCTTACCAACGATGTTAGAAAAGGACGGAAGAAAGTCGCTTAGTTAAGCTATACATAGACTCGTTTTCTATCCTCTTCTTTCTTGTTACATAAGAGTGAGACAGCAAACACTTTATTTTACATTCAAAAGACGGTAGTCGAAAAATTGTCGAGGAAGAATTTTCATCTACCGTCATTTTCTAGGAGTTTTTTTATGATTCAGTAAATTATATTGATAATTGTAAATTTATTGTAAATTTTGACATAGGGTACGCATGTTATAGTGAGCTAGGTATGTTCAAAATAATAAAAATGTTTAGTGACACTAAATATAATGATACTGTAAATCTAGATTGTTGTTTTTATTTCCTTTTACCCGACTGCGAGAGAAGAGGGTTATGTGTTTCACTTGTAGGTATGTCTGGTTTTATGTACACTCGTGACAAGAAAGACCGTTTCTCCTCCGATCCTTATAAATTTACCACATAACGAGTATCAAAATCGGTACAGCGGTTTAGAATTGAAGCTTAAAAACCAGACATACAGAGTTTCACCACATATCATTATAGTATAGAGCAGGTCGGTCGTCCGGGAGCAAGATGGGTCGACGACAAGTCTCGGGTCGAGTTTGGATGAGGCTGGCACAGGACCGTAGAAAATGGCACGAAAAAGGGGAGGCCTATGCCCAGCAGTGGGAGGACAAGGGCTGTGGATGATGATGATAGAGCAGGTTGTCCAGATTACAAGGAAAACATTTTAATACGCAAGCTGAGGAAATGGGATAAGTATACATGTATTATACAGATTATTTTAAGAGTTTTCGAAAATACCGGCTTTTTGGCGATCGCTAGTTTCCATCAAATCAAAAGACATTTTTGCTGGGTAATTAAAAAAATAAATATGCCCTCGGGATTACATTTTATTTGAAGAGACAACTTATGTTGAAAAGGGTGATTCATTATTTTTATGTATTCAACAATAAGAGGCCTTACTACGTTTACAGGGTGCCACAGAAATGGCCAGTCATATTTGAAATTCTTCTTCACCTTTAAAAATGAACATCTTGTTTAAGGAAACAAGTCTTGTTTAACCAAAAAATAGGGTAGATGACTAGGTATGAAAAGTCATAATAATAAATATAATTATTTATTTAGTCCGCCATTTAGATAATGAAAATATAATAGACACGTATTTTTTCTTTTATTAAATCAATAAAAAATACGAAGATAAAGCGCATAGAGAAAAGTAATAAGTAAATAAATAAATAAATAAAATAAAGACATTTATTGCTACTAAACAAAATAAACAAAGTAACAGAGAACAGTTTTACAAAAGAATAAAGTATGTATTAACAGTAGCAAAAGGAGATGGCTCAGCTAATGTTGCTCCGAAAACGTCGCAACGCTGATTTTCAGCCATTCCTACTCCCTGAGCTATTGTGCGGGAGTTAGCGTGCTTATGAGGTAGCAGCCACCAATCGCGGGAAAACATTAATGGAAAGAACGTACAAAAACATAAATCTTTCAAACAAAACAAAGTAGGATAATACATAAGTAGGATAAAGCGCTTTAAAGTTCAGGAGTGTGGGCTTGTGACGTCACGGCTACGTACTATTTGTGCGTGGCCGTGGACGTGACGTCACGCAAGAATTGTACTCGCTGTATCTTCATAATTCCTTGTTTACGGACAAAACAACAAACGTGTTTAATATATTTTTATTATCTAAAAGATGGACATAAATGCGGGCCTGACGGCCATGACGGGCCTGACGGCCATGACGGGCCTGTTGGTCTAGTGGTTAGTGACCCTGACTGCTATACCGGAGGTCGAGGGTTCGATTCCCACCCAGGACAAATCTTTGTGTGATGAGCACCGAGCACGACCATTTGTTCTGTGTCTGGGTGTAATTTATCTATAATATGTATGTATTTAGAAATATATAAGTATGTTTATCAGTTGTCTGGTTACCATAACACAAGCTCTGCTTAGCTTGGGATCAGATAACCGTGTGTGAGTTGTCCCGGAATATTATTATTATATAAATATGTATAAAAATTAGTCATCATCCCTATTGCTTCACCATACCAAATGATCACCAGCTGATTAAAATTTGTATGTGAGGTCCATTTTTTCCCATTTTCTATACTTTCTTGGAGTTAGTTGTTCGTTAATGGGCTGTTGCAGTATTTAAAATATCGGAAATTTCTGGATATAACGACCTGTTCTATGACCTTGTGAATGTCCTTGCTTCCTTCCTTGTTTGCCGTACATAAGTATAGGTTATAAATCTTGACATGACACATTAGGTAGGTATATTTCCATGCTCTGAGGTACATAAAATAAAGAGGGTAGAAAATAAACAAAAAATACATCTTTAACGAAATTATTTAATTCAACTAAAAACATTTATCATTTGGTATTAAAGTAAACAAAACTACGGCAACATTAACTCAATGTTGCCAACCTAGAAGTTTCTCCCAAAATATCGATTGCAGTTCCGCGCAGACTCTGTAGCTCACACATTACTGTCTTAAACTTATAGCAGGAAGCATTTTATACAAAAAAGAAATAAATAATTTAAAAAGACAAGTGCCAAGAGTGTAGTAGCTTCAAAATTTTATATTCAAAAGAAAAAAATGGTGATCACCAAGCCGTGAGGTGTATTAGCAATACTTTAAAAAAATCTCGTGAAATTTTGTATTTAGACGGAAAAAAATAAATTAGTTACAACGGCTCCCTTAATAAGAATAGTTTCTTTCAATCAAATGTATAAGTCGGCATATGCCGTTAAAAAAAGTGCGTTCAAATTAGTGTGTACGGAGTCTGACGACCATTTTCACTGCATATCGCTGCCCCCTGATATCAAAATATGTCTCTACCAAGAGAATTTAACTACAGTCAAGTAAGTACCCTCAATTATTTAAAATATCTAGTTTTAATTGTATTTATTTATTGCAGAAAAAGGTGAGTAAACAAAACTACATTTTAATTTAATAAAAAAAAACTTTCTGTCTGAATGGCTTACAACATTAGGAAAACGTTTTTTTTTTTAAAAATTAAATAAGTGTTGTGCCCGGTTTTGTCGCAATTTTATTATTTTTTCTGCTTAGATTTAGGAAAAATGATTTTTCTGGATTTATTCAATACCATCTACTTTTTTGCTGTTAAACGTTTCAGACATTAATTTTATTTAAAGGAAAGTATTTAAAAAACAAAATGTTACTTTTAAAGTAAGTACATTGATCTAACTACCAATAGAGGACACCTAAAATTTGTATACGACATTTTTCAGATAGCGTAGTGGCACCAGTGATCGACACTTTAAGGAGATAGTGGGCTTCTTTATTAAATTAAAGGTCAATTAGTCGCCTTTAAACCAAAAGTAACAATTGAGTATGGTAAGGTATATTCTTGAGATAAGAATAGAATGTATTATTTTTATTTACTATACACAGACTAGAAAAAAAATCAAAAATAGGAAAAAGTGTACAAATCTCCAGTCTTCGACACCGAATCTCCAGTAATCGACACCCAGTCATCGACAGTTACCAGTTACCGACACCCCAGTTATCGACAGTTACCAGTTACCGACACCCCAGTTATCGACAGTTACCAGTTACCGACACCCCAGTTATCGACTATTATCTATAAAGTGTATCTGCGAAATCATCACCCCATTAGTGGGTCTTTAAAATAAAATTACCTGTTTAATAAGTATGCATTTATTGTCCACTGCACAATAACCATATTTCTCTTTATAATGTGTATAAATTATACAGGGTGTTAAGAAAACCCTGTCCGATCCGTGCAGGTGTTGTTAGGTATCGATATCTGATTACAAAAATGTAAAAAAAATTGAAAAAAAAGAAAAAAAAAATATAACCTCAAAAATATTTTTTTTTTCTCAAAAGTCTAGAGAGAGAGTCGGCGTCGTAAAGTCGTAACAGATGCTACCTACCTATTTACCAAACAAAAGGCTCCCAAAAATACCGACGAAATTGGTTTTATAGTTTTTGTTTTAATTTCAAATTTAGGGAATTTCGGGGTAAAAATAGGCCATTTCGAAATCCATTATTATTATTTTTATCATGAATATTCCAAATTTGATATTTTATTTGGGCTTGTGATTGTGAACCCTTTAACACCCTTTCGGGTCGGACAGGGTTTTCTTGACACCCTGTATAAATACAAGACAGAAGATATTGACAAAATGACTAGCACTCTTTGAGTCTGTTTTGATCAATTATAATTTTTTAAGTGAAAACTGCTTTAGCGGCGTTGTACACTTTTTTTGTTGGGTAAGAAATGTTAAAGTTGCGTCAGGACACGTGACCTGATTGAAAATCTTTTCTCCATTTTTTTACAGCTGCTGCTGCTTTTTCTTACTGGTCGGGAGTATATTTTCTTCTCAGAGCCATCTGTAAAACCAATCATCGACACATATTATTCCCCAATAATCGTCACTTGTCGATTACTGGTAGCTCGACTTTGATTAGTTTACTTCAAATATCTACCGAGAAGCAAAGTTAGAAGAGCTATATTCGCTTGTCAAATAAAAAAAATGTATCAAAAAATTACTATCGACACGTGTCGATTACTGGAAAAGTCAGTTTGTGAGAACCAGTGATCGACACCAACATTTTACTAATATCAAAATAATCTTAAACTTGCGTTATAACAAAATTCCACCCTATAGTTCTTATAAAAACCCGTAAAACTCATAAAATTCAAATCACTTACAATACATTAGCATAATTAACAAAGAAATGTACTCACTTCCTTAACGATTTCAGTAAGAAATGTTGTTTTTTTCACCGGTACTCTAGCCACAATCAGGTGTCACACCGCTACTTTCAAAATAAAACAGTAAATATTTCTCAAATGTCAATGGGAGCCAGTCAAAAGTGTGCTTTCTATGATACAGTGTCGTCATATTAAGAAATCGGTTTCCTACTCTTATTTTATTGAATAAAAAAATAAAGTGTCGATTACTGGTCCTTGTCGGTCACTGGTGCCACTACGCTACCTAAAATTATTTTTATTTCTAAATACAGATTTACCACCTACCGCTATTATAAATTTAAAAAAATATCATAACTAATATGGCCTCAACATATCTTTATTAAAAGAAGACATATCGTTGCACCCAGACATGACCTAGTTTAAAGTACATTGCTCTTTATACACGAAGCGGTAGTTCTAGTGTTTTCTAATACGTCAATGTATGCTGCAGTAACGTTAACTTAAAGGAAGAAGCCATTTTTATTGTGATATTATAAATTTATACTAATATAATGAAGCGGAAGAGATTTTTTTGCTTTGTTACAAGCACGAGAGTTAATTTGAAAGGATAATATATAATGTAGGTATATGATAGCGATTCCTAACGAATGGTTAAAATATATATTTGGCTACATATTTTTTTAATAATAAATAAAAAATAATAAATTTTTATAGTTCAAACTTATAAAAAAAACCATGAAAAAAACATGTGGACGAAATTGCTGAGGAAAGCTACTTATAAATAAAACCAAAGTATGTTTTCCTTGGATATTAAATTCGACTGCATTGTACTCATATAAATTTCATGAAAATCGATTTCACTACGAATGATTCTCAGGAACTTTTGAATTATAAATTAGTTCGTAGTACCGTACCTTCTGAAACACAAAAACAATTAATGTTATACAAAACTAGCAGTGCCCTGCGGTTTAACTCGCTTAAGTAGTTCTTATTCTCGTTAAAAGGCATTTTCGTGTCTTTTCCGGTTTTTATAACTCAGGAACGTGTGTGAAAAGGAAACAAAAGACTTCAGAATCTAGCTAGGACCACGGTACTAGTGACGACAAATCAAACTCGATTCAGCTATTTAAGAGTTGCTCGAATTGCCCGAATGAACTGCTTTATTTGGTCATTTTTACGATAATTGGCATTCTGCTAACTGTCATTACGATCATTAATTGGTCATTACGATCATTCTCTTCGAGAGTTCAATGAGATTTTATTGTAGGCTTATCTTAATACGACTATTAGGCACAATGACAAGTACACTGACCGACCACTGACATGCATTTAAATAGCTGAATCGAGGCCCTGAAATTCTGCTTTACACGACAAAACATCGATCAATGAACCAAGGAGGTGTATATTGTATCTATTCTGTCGGTGTTCATTGTCATAATATTGATTTTATAGGTCTCTAAGCTGTAAGTTCCTATTTAGGAGTCAACCACCTTTCGCCGCGTCTTAGAATAATTTAAAGTTTTGTACTTTAGCTTAAAAGTTAGAAATCAGTTTCCGAATGTGTATGTTAACACTTTTTACATGGTGTTAAGAAAACCCTGTCCGATCAGTGAAGGTATTGATAGGTATCGATATCTGGTTGGATTAATGTAAAAAAAAATGAAAAAAAAATCTCTATAGGCGATAGAGAGATTCGGTGTTGTCACAGATGCTTGCCTAGTGATCAAACAAAAGGCCTCCAATAATACTGGCCAAATTGGTGTTGTAATTTTTGATTTAATATCAAACTTAGGCAATATTGCGTCAAAAAATTGTAATTTCAAAGTTCATTATTATTGTTTCTATCATAAATATTCCAAATTTAATATTTTATTTGGTCATGTGATTGTGTACCCTATATCACCCTTTCAGTTCGGACAGGGTTTTCTTAACACCCTGTATAAGCTTGCTTCTGTCACCTTTTTTAACTGAATATGCTGAAAAGAAGGGTTTTATTGTTATTCAGTACCCATATCAAGTTCATAAATCTAAGTCTTTTTCGACGGTAAGGATATATATTTTTTTTATTTATATGAAGAAAGAGGGCGTGTCTGTCTGTCTGTCGCATCGTGGCTCTAAAACGAATGGATCAATACGAATGCAGTTTTCTTTGTTTTGTAAGCTGACTTGATCAAATGTACTCACGTCTAATTAAAGATCGAACTGTATAGGATTGTATATTTATAATTAGGTAGCTTTATTTGAAGTTATACAAGATTATTTATTAGTTCAAAACACGAGTTAACATACACAGGGCATGCAAGATGTTACAATATATATCTATTACTTATAATAAATCTGTAGAAGTGAAAATTCTGTACATTGAAAATATCAAAATGGCGGGGGGTGTTACTAGACCGACAACGAACCCAAAAGTGTGAAAAAATTTTTTTTGTCTGTCTGTCTGTTTGTTCAGGTATCACGCAAAAACTACCGGTTCGATTACGATGAAACTTGGTATAATTATTCTTTATTATCCTGGGCACCACACTGGGTAGTTTTTATCCCGGAAAACAAACTTAATTTTGCGGTTAAAAACTCATTGATAAGTTTCGTCATCCACGCGAACGAAGTCGCAGGCACAGCTAGTCTATATGTATATATAAAAATGAATTGCTGTTCGTTAGTCTCGCTAAAACTCGGGAACGGCTGGACCGATTTGGCTAATTTTGATATTGATTTATTTGTGGAAGTCCAGAGAAGGTTTAAAAGGTGAATAAATATGAAAATGTTCGGAAGAAAACAATTTGTTTTAAGTTTATTTTATACAAAAGTTTAAGCTTTTATTTATCGATTGAGGCAGTACGAAGTCTGCCGCGTCAGCTAGTAAATAGTAAAATCCGGTCATGTTTTGCCTTTTCGGCGTACAAATACGTTATGGTTAATTTTATAAAATAACTCGGGATTTTCTTACTAGTATACTGTGTTTCCCAGTAAAATGGGTTGTGGAGGTCAGATAGGCAGTCGCTCCAAGTAAAATACGGTATTCAACTGAATCCGGTAAGACTGGTAGCCGACCCCAACATAGCTTGGGAAAAAGGCTCGGCGGATGATGATGAACTCGGGATTTTCTTAAATAATTATTAATGTTGATATTGTAAGTGTTTGTTCTTGTATTAGATTTAAGTATTGAATAATTATTTAATTTACAGTTACGTATCTTATATTTAATAGGTTCTTATGAAGTAAAACCGACTTTGCCATGTACACGCAATAGTGCAAAATTGCAAAACATTACATCATATGCGACAAACAGTCATTTTTATTAAAAAACAAAACTAATTAAATGTATCATGGAACCGCCATGTGAATAGAACCTTGAAAAAAAGTGGGTCAGTATTTAAATTTCAGCGGATTGCAGTGGAATGACCGCATTTTAACTCAGGGTCATAGGTTCATGTACCGAGCCTAACAACCTCTCACTGACCTAACGTAACAATAAGAGTAGTTTTTCTTTATGCTGTAAAACTGCAATGGTCTGTCTTGCCGGAAAATAACTATGGTTCGGCCGCTTAGAGAATGCGTTCCTGACACATGTCAGTTGGTATAAATTTGTATGGGGACATAAAAAAAAGTATTGTATTTATTGTAAACTGGTATAATGAATAGTTTTGAATGACATTATTTGTTTACAAGCTGTACCCGGAATGCGTTGCAATGCAATTTTTTCTACCTAGCACCTGCCTACTAACTACCTGCCTACTACCTACCTATTACCACTTAGGGGTATGAAAAATAGATAGTAGCCGATTCTCAGACCTACTGAATATGCATATGAAATTTCATAAAAATCGGTCAAGCCGTTTCGGAGGAGTATGGTAACTAACATTGTGACACGAGAATTTTATATATAAGATAGGACGAATAAGTGATAGTAATTTATGTTTAGTAAATTCTTTCCTGTTGATCATCAGTTGTCAGGAACGCATTCAGAGGGCATTTCGCAAAAAGGGTAGTTACGAGTATAAGTTTGACGTGTCAGTCTGCTTGTCGGTCTGTAGCTCCTAAAAAAATGGACCGATTTTGATGCGACTTTTTTTTTTTTTTAAAGCTGACGTGATAGAGATGGTTCTCTTGGATAGAAAAATACAATTTAATGTTTTGAAAGGTATCAGCAATTTCCTAATCGGGTTTCAATTAAATTTTTAATTTATACATCTTAACCTGACATATACTTAGACTTAAGTACGACTTAAATTTGAGAGACGTTTTATTTCAGACATAAGCAGTGAAACCACGTATATTACATTACTTATGTTCGGTCCCTGTCTGGGCGCCATTAAGAGGTTATTGGCGCCCAACAGGGACTCTCGACGTCTCACTCTGAAGTTGAATAAACTAGTTTCCGTAGATATTGTCTACATAGTTATAATATAATAATAATTAGTATACATAATTATGAGTGGTTAAATATTAATAATAACAATATAATTTAATATTCCGTGACAACTCACACACGGTCATCTGATCCCAAGCTAAGCAGAGCTTGTGTTATGGTAACCAGACAACTGATAAAAATACTTATATATTTCTAAATAAATACATTACATAACATACCATCACGCCTGTATCACCGAAGGGTTAGGCAGAGGTGTACCAATGTACACCCACAGTTCGCCGGTATGTTTAGGTCCCATGTAATAGGGGGCGAGCCTATTGCCACTAACCGGGCACAAATCCAAACTCTGACCTGCTACTGAGAATTTCATAGAAAAACCCAATAACACCTTGGTCGACTTGGGAATCGAACCCAAGACCTCTAGCGTAGCATTCGCGCTTAGAACCACTAGGCCAACGAGGCAGTTAAAAAAATACATATTATAGATAAATTACACCCAGACAGAACAAATGATCATGCTCATCATTGTATTATTCATTATAATGTTAAGGTACTTGTACGTTATACGGTGGGCGCCATTACTAAAGCTTAATGGCGCCCACCGTGGGACTCGGAATGACTCAACCGAGTTACATTGAAACGCTTTCCGTGTAGTTCTTGGTAAAAAGTTATGTTAACTGTAACCTTAAAAGTTAAATGACGAAGTTTGATTAATGTAGCTACAGTTAATGGTGGTTCAACTTTGTACTGTTAACTTATCTTTAGTTTGCATGCGCTATAGTGATTTAACTAGCGAATTTCTCGGCATTTCTGTACATGCATGTATTTTTACACGACTGCCCAAAAAGGAGTATTTTTTTTTCAGGGTTCATGTATGTATGTATGTATGTATGTGAGTTTCTTTATTCCACCATAACTTCTAAAAGACTTGACCGATTTCAATGTTTGTGGTATCATTAGAAGCTTTGAGTTATCCCGAGTGACATAGGCTATGTGGACATAAAAAAATGGTTAAGAGTGAGCCAAAATCGCCTGCAAAGGATTCAGAACGTTTTTTTATTTTGTTGTGTCATGTTTTTGTGTTGTTCACTAAAAGGTATTAAATAAACAAAATATAATTAAAAAACACGCCTGCCATGTCAAAAAAATATTAAAAAAGTGAACTAAAAATTAAAAACAAGTCAAATATTTATAATTGACATGGCAGGCGTGTTTTTTTTTTTAATTATATTTTGTTTATACATGTAAACATTTCACTTAAATAACTCCATCTATGCATACTGTTTAGAAAACCCTGTACGTCCCGAAAGGGTGATATAGGTTTCTCAATCACATACCCAAATTAAACATTCTTGATAGTAACAATAATGATGAATTTTACAGTGGAAGTGACTTCTCTTTATTCTATGTTTTTATAGTTCAGAGATTATATGAGCTTACATTTTTTTTAACTTATAACAATAAAAATAGAATAGTAATTACCTACAGATATTATAATAGACAAACAGTTTATTATATTTCGCCTACCTAGTTCGGCATGCAAATATATATATATAAAAATGAATCCCTATTTCCCTTGGTCACGGCATCACGCGTGAACGGCTGGATCGATTTCGCTAATTATTTTTTTGTTGTTTTTGTTATTGTCAGGAGAAGGTACTTATGAATGTAAAAAAATTGGAAAATTTCGCGGAATATAAGAAAATTTAAGAATACTGAACCACCGTATACAGTTATTTCTAATCCAACCTAAACTTTTTTAATGTAACCTTATGACGCGTTACATAGAATTGACAGAATTCAATTTTCAAAGTTAAGACAAAACAACGTCTGGCGGGTCAGCTAGTATAGCTAGGTAAAAGCTATGTCCGTGTCTCGGAAAGCACGTTAAGCCATCGGTCCCGACTGTCATACGTTGATCTTTGGCAGTCGTTAAGTCAATTCGGACAACCAGTCTCACTATGGGATACTGTGTTACTCAGTAACATGTGTTGTGGAGGTCAGATAGGCAGTCGCTCTGTAACATACGGTGTTCAGCTGGCGGTGAGACTGGAAGCGGACACCAAAATTAGTTTGGGAAAAGGCTGGACAGAAGTGGAAGTTATCTATGTTGAACATAAAGCATTAAAAGTACATTTTCCCAACAAATTATTACGGTAGACTTATAGGTAAGTAGTTAGTTTTCTGTAGTACAGTCACGAACATAAATAAGTATACACTCTCCAATTTTTCATTGATTTTCTCTTCAATTCTAGATTGGTATTGTAAAACGAGTAATGAAGAAATTATTAAATACAGGGTGTAACAGAATAAAGGCAATACCTTAGACACCCCAATTAGTATATTAAATTATACGTCCGAAACAACATCCGTAATTAAATTAATTTAAAATCACTAGGTTTGGCCTAGTGATTTTATACAAATTAGTTATCCTTACTAAACGTAAAAAAAAACGTAAAAAACGTAAAAACGTTTGGGCGAGCGGCTCGGGCGGCTCAAAAGATATTTCCGTCAAAAATTAACACCTAGTTTTAATGGCAGAAACCTATTCAGAAGCCCATTCTGATCCAACTACTTTCAGGAATTGCGTTTATTCTGTTACACGTTGTATAGTTCCGTAATCATGTACATGTTTTTCTGTTCGAGTTTTAACAAAAAAATCTCGCAAATTTTCGTGACTGTACCTAGGTAATAAATATAATTCCTTTTGACAATAACAGTGAGTCACTGTTCGTGTTCCAAGGAAAACTATTAGTCATAGCTTTACCATTCGTTATGTAACCAATCCGGTGAAAAGAATTGATTCTATGTATTCTGCGATGAAATCTACAAATTAAAATTTGTATTTGTAGTTATTTTTCAGTTGTATGACTAATTTGGGATAATTATAAGTATAAATTAAGAAACTCCGTCAATTTTAGAGAATTACTTTCAACTTTTAAAATACTTAAAAGATTTTCATAAAATATAGCTAATAACCATCTCGATCACTTTGGCTTTCTACCAAACAAAACTGCATCACAATCGGTCCATTCGTTTAGGAGCTAGGATGCCACAGACACACACACTCCACCATTTTTGTGTCGGGGGTTAAAAATACATGCATGGAATAGATCTATGCAGTTAGCCTGAGCGCAGGCTTTGACTGCTACACCGGACTTTCGGCGAGGACCTTAAGGCCTCCAGCCAGAGCAATAGGAAAAACTAACTACGAAGTTACATGCATTTAAACCTTTTTCGCCAAACCTTGTTTCTTTTACAGCGATGTCTCTAGCTAGCATCGATTCAAGTTCACTCTGTTGACGGAAACAAATCAATAAATACCGTTCTAACTTGAAAGCATAGCAAAGCGGGTTTACAGACATTATAATTGAAAGAGAACCAATTAAAATTGGTCATTGTATACATATTTTTGCTCATGACGGTATAAGTATCTGAGTTTATTTAATAAACTCTTTTTGGGCTTAAACTTTTGTAAACTGACTCTATACCAGATGTACTCTTCACCCCTTTTGGATAGATATACCCTTTCGATAACACTCTGCATATAAAAATTTACTTGGCGTAAATGTAATACAAAAAAAAACATTTAGCTAAGGTGTTCATACTTAGTACCAATGTGGCTTTTTCAAAGCATACAGCTATGAAAAAGCCACACACACAGTACTTTCTTCATTATTCTAAGACACTTCTGACAAACGGTGAAGGAAAACATCGTGAGGAAACCAGGATTCCAAAATTGGGATCTGAAATCGCCCGCAGAGCAAGCGTGGTGATCAATGCTCGTGCCTTCTCTATATGGGGAGAGGCCTGTGCCCAGCAGTGGGACGTTTATAGGCTGGTATTATTATATTATAGGTAGCCTTTAAAAGGAGGGGCTCGTGGCTAAGTGTAAGCCTTACGGTTTGACCGATAATACAGGTTAAGCCGCGCTCGCCGCGGTGGATGGAAAACCATTTGTGAACATACCGAGACCCCTCCGTGCCTAGAAAAGCAAGTTAAGCCGTAGATCCCGACTGCCGTATGTTGATCTTTGGCAGTCGTTAAGTCAATTCTGACATCCAGTCTTACTATGGGATACTGTGTTTACCCAGTAAAATGGGTTGTGGAGGTCAGATAGCCAGTCGCTCCATGTATAATACGGTATTCAGCTGAATCCGGTAAGACTGGAAGCCGACCCCAAAATAGTTGGGAAAAAGGCTCGGCAGATGAGGTAGTCTTTAATAACTATATCTAAATAATAGTCTGAAATACATGAATTTCACGGCTTTTTTCGCTTAATACCTCGTTCTATCTACAGCGATGTCTCTACCTTGCATTTATTAAATCCAAGTTTACTTATAAATCAATACTATTTCGTTAAACCTTGTAATCATAGCAATGCGGGTTTACAGACATTAAAACTGATATTCCAAGGCCGCTTTTAATGTTTTAGTTATTGGTTTTGTGCATGTTAAAAATGGAGTTCACGGTAAATCATGGTATTCTAAATTAGTATTGTCAAAAGGATGATATTGCGGCCTTGACTTTATAAGGTTAAGAACTGATTTTATAAGCTTTTCATTAAGTAATGATGTTTGTATGTATGTAGGTACTAAACAAAAAAAAATAATATTTCATCTCGAAATGAGTTAATTTTTTATAATTTTGTATAATCTTTAGTTATAGTCGCCCAACGCGACGTTTTTTTAGAATTATTAAAACATACATAGGTACTTTAAGATTGAGTTTTTTTTTTTTCCTTTTTAAAGGGAACTTAGATTTTGTGTCGGGGGTTTTTTTACTGAGCTATAGATAGCCAGTACACCCACTCTCGATCTAGATACAAATCTCTGGCAGCGTCCGTACGTGGGAGTCTGCGGTAGCAAAAAGGTCACACTCGATATTGAACTGGGGATTCAGCTTTTCCTGAATTTTGGCCTGAAATGTGGGCTAGAATTTAGAGTAGGTATTGTCCCGCTGCAGGTTTTGTCAAGTTTCTTTTATAAGATGATGCAAGTTTTTTTTTGTTATAGCAATTTTTTGTGTAAAATAATATTCCGGGACAACTCACACACGGTTATCTGATCCCAAGCTAAGCAGATTAAGCTTGTGTTATGGTAACCAGACAACTGATAAACATACTTATATATTTCTAAATACATACATATTATAGATAAATTACACCCAGACACAGAACAAATGATCGTGCTCATCACACAAAGATTTGTCCTGATTGGGAATCGAACCCATGACCTTCGGTATAGCAGTCAGGGTCACTAACCACTAGACCAACAAGCCCGTCAAATATAAAGAATCGATCTCAAAATTTAAATTAATATGATGTTTTGAACCTCCATTTTTTCAAATTTACCTTTTGATTGTAGAGCTTGTGTATACTTAATTAAAGAAATAGTCGAAACTTAGAGTAAATTTAAAACCGTTCACAACAAAATTTGCTATAAACGGCGTAAATTATACAAAAAAAAAAAACTGATGGATAAAGATAAAAGAATCATATGGATCAATCTCCAAAACGGGCGTATTCGTGTGATCGCTCTGGTGCTTTTCAGATATTGATATTTAATGGTAATTATGCATTTCATTGAAAATAATGATATTCAAATAGTACATTTTTACTATTGGCCTTCAATTTACACAATCAGTTTTGAAAATATTTAAGTTTCAAAAATTTCGCGACCAGAGCAATCATAATTGATGCCAGAGCGATCATAAATGGTGAAATCAGTGAAACAAAAATAAATATATTGATAAAATATTATTTATTTAGGCGTTTTCAGTCATATTCAGTGAACGTGTAACAAGATTATAATAATAATATATATTATAATTAAAATAATTGCTAAAATAACAAATTAACATAATTATAAAAATGAAATTTTGGCTTAGTTTCACTTATTTGGACTTAAGTAAACCACTTCTAGGTAAATGAGACAAAATTAAAAAGCTTTTGAAAACAATTCTTTAATTCTTTATTGCACACAAATACATTTCATTTAATATACATAAATTAATTATTAAAGTTTATGTACAGAGGTGAGCTTAACTCAAAATTGAGTTTTCTTCCAGCAAACCTTTGAGTTATAGTGAGATTATTATTAAGTGGTGAGGAAGATAGAAGTGTACAACTTTCATATTTTAATATAAATACATACAAATACTACATATAGTACGTATATAATACAATATATATATTAAATATAGACATACATAGACTACACATAACTCAAATAGAAAGGAAATGTTCTTTTATCTTTCTCCTAAAAAAGTTCAACGATAATAGCCCCTATTGCGCAAGGAATGTGGAAGTGAGTTCCAGAGGCGCACAGCACGAATAGCAAACGATTCGTCGTAACGACTAGAGGAATGAAGAGGAGTGCGAAGGAGAAGAGAAGAAGAAGTACGACAAGGCTTGCCCCTGGGGACCAGGAATTCAAAGCGTTCCCGCAGGTAGCCTGGATATTTAGGGTTGTGCAAAACTGAGTAAAGGAGACAGAGAATATGAGAATCTTGACGTTGCCGAATAGGCAACCACTTCAATCTAGCCCGGAATTCCGACACGTGGTCTTACTTCCGAAGACCAAATATGAAGCGGATGCACAAATTCTGCAGACGTTCGAGTTTATTTAAAAGTTCCTCCGTTGCATCTAAATACCATACATCGGCATAATCCAGAAGAGGTGGTAGAAGAGATTGGGCGAGAGTGATTTTAGTCTGAAAGGGCAGGAACTTCTGGAGGCGCTTTAGGGAGTGAAACGAGCAAAAGACCCTCCTACTTAGAGATTGATGATCCAATAGGCTGTAAAAATGTCTGCCACCAATAATGAGAGGTTGAGATTTTGTAGGATTAACTAAAAGACCAAAAGATTTAGCCCACTGATGGATATTACTAAGATCATTATTGGTGGCGGCAATAGCATTGGATATACTGTCAAAGCTACAGTGGCGGTACAACTGCAAGTCGTCTGCGTAGAGGTGGTACTGAGAAGAAAGAACTGAAGTTATAGAATTGATAAATATAGAAAAAAGAAGGGGAAAAAGGACACCACCCTGGGGAACGCCCGTCGCAAGTTTGCACCACTCAGAGGAGACCTCATTGGCACGAACAGACTGCGAGTGACCCCGAAGATAAGACTCAAACCAAGCCGTTGCGGGAGGAGAGACATTGAGGGAAGAGAGGATCCCTAAGAGTATGTCAAAATCGACTTAATTGAAAGCACTGCTAAAATCCAAAAGTACCAGGACTGTTAGGAACTTCCTCTCCATGGCCAGTCGTATGTCGTCGGTAATTTTAACAAGTGCAGTAACAGAACTATGGCCAGGGCGAAATCTGAGACTCAGCAGGCTGTTAGAGGAAAGGTAATTAGACAGCTGATCTTGAACAACGCCCTCAAGGACCTTGGATAGGACAGGGAGAATGGAAATGGGACGATACTGTGATACGGATGTTGGATTGGCGACTTTAGGAAGTGGTAGGATATTGGCCTTTTTCCAGACGGAAGGAAAGGAACTTGTAGTCAGGGAGAAATTAATGATGTGGGTGATAACTGGTACTATATATTCTAAGATGGGAAGGAACATTTGGAGTTGTAGGCCGTCATCACCTACCGCTTTTGTGGAAATGGAAAGAATTGATTTTTCAACATCTCTCTCCACAACGGCTTTAAATGTGAACGAGGTACATAAGGTAGGTAAGGTAAGGTAGGTAAATACGTCAAAATCGGTTTATGGGTTTAGGTTACCTAAAGAAACCCAGGAAAGGTTATAAATTAAAGGTTATATGCATAGTTCATCATTTGTCATTGTTGCAGTCTGCTACTACTACTTAAAATAGATTTATAACGTACAATCAATGCAAAATATCATTGCTCTGGTCTTTTTGGACAGAGCAATCACAGCCATAGCGATCAGAAAAAGTCACAAAATCATAAATTTAGCCGAATTTAAAAGCAGTAGAAAGTTGTCATTACTTCTCATAAAAAACATCATAACGATCACTTAATTCACATAACAAACACTTTTGCAAGCTAACTATTTAATTTAAATAACGTGCCATAGCAATCATAAAATTCGAGAACCAAATCCAGAACAATCATAAACTTACCTTCGTAATGTTGGAGCGCGGGAACGTGGCGCACAGGTATCCTCCTCGGCGGTCAGACTACTACCAGCGTTACCTCGCGGGAGGGGAATAGAGTGTCTATAACGCGTAACTAGGGATGAGCGCGATTTTTTACCTCAGCGCAGAGTGATGAGATAAAATGCTCGGTCACGACTTTAAATTCAAATTGTGGCAAAAGTATTGTTAATATAACTAAAAATATTTTATTACCATGAAGAATAACTATTTGTTATGTAATCTAGATAAGTTGTTTCATATGAACCTTCTCATTAAAAAGTTAAAGAATGTTTTTTTCATTCAATCGGGAGTTGGGTCAACCCAGAGCGATCAGGATTTTAGGCTTTAAGATTTTTTTTTTAATATTTAAAATAAACTTATTCTTAATATTAGCCTTGTATCACGTAGATCAGACACCGAACTGAGTATAAAAAAATATTTTGAAAACGTTTTTCGTTTTTAAAACGGGTTTATCCAGCTCGACATGAAAAAAAATGCCTCTGGAGATCGACCCATATAACTACTCCTTTAAGTTAAATAGGTATACCTTGAGCTTAATATATTATTAAAATCATAATAAGAAATAAAAAGTTGTAGAATAGAATAGAATAGAATTTATTTATTTGTTTGAAATATGGTCTCCACAGGTCTTACAAATTAGTACAGTTCTTCATATTTCGCCTACTTGTGTGTTTATTCTTGAAATATTAGGTAAAAAAATTGTACATAATTAATTAAATTCATCTTGTTATCCTAATTTTATTACAATATATTATTCCCTCAAACTCATCGACGTGTATTTTCGTAGCCTCGAGTCCTTGACCTCATGTTTAAATGCCAAGGACCCTTTGTAAAACTGTCTGGTTCGTTCGGGAATGTTTTTAAATAAATTACTAAGATAATTTCGTGTAATTTTCTTGTTTTTAATTAAAAATCTGGTGGGAAGGCCCTAACATAGCTTGGGAAAAGGGTTGGTAGATTAGCAGAGCATCCAAAAAACCGGCTATAGGGTATATACAGGGTGTTACCGAAATGGTATATCTATCCAAAAGGGGTGAAGAGTACATCTGGTATAGAGTCAGTTCACAAAATCTCAGCTTATAAAATGAGATAATTGATCTACAATTTGTCGCATGAATATTCGACACCAAAAATCATAATAAACGTGTCACCCCACTACAAGGGTCAATATCTTACTTATTAGGTACGTCACTCGCCAAACGTTAACCATACATCGCTTCAGTGGTCTGGTTATGATTTTTGATTGGATATGAAGTACTAAATTAACTCATTTTGAGCTAAAATTTTGTAAACTGACTCTATACCAGATGTACTCTTCACCCCTTTTGGATAGATATACCCTTTTGATAACACTCTGCATACCAACATTTAGGTAGGTACTTGGCGCAAATGTAATACAAAATTACATTTAGGTAGTCATTAAGATAAAAGTTCATTTAATTCACTCTCATATCTAAATCCTAGAGATTGCAACAGAGTGCATACTTATGTAATGCTGCAGTCTGCGACTTTGTCTGTTTTAGAGATTAAAATTGTAGGAATCTTTTTGTAGCTGCCAACGTTGAAACGTTAAGCTGTATCTCATGATTTGCTTAACCAAATCTAATAAAACTAATATTTGTAGTGGAGTAAGTTAGATTACAAATCTTATATATAAAATTCTCGTGTCACAATGTTAGTTACCATACTCCTCCGAAACGGTTTGACCGATTTTTATGAAATTTTATATGCATATTCAGTAGGTCTGAGAATCGGCTACTATCTATTTTTCATACCCCTAAGTGGTAGCAGGTAGGTAGTAGGCAGGTGCTAGGTAGAAAAAATTGCATTGCAACGCATGCCGGGTACAGCTAGTAATTATATAAAATTCGTTTCGCCATTTTATCTAAGTATATCAGATAAAACAACAGACATCAAAAATAAAAAATGGCGGATAAATGGAAAAGGGTTTGTTACATAGATTCAAACTCAAATTATTTATTGCCTTCAAGTGTAGATAGTACAAATATTCATTTTACTATTACGTTTAAAATAGGTTTGATAAGTATATATAGTATTAAATATGGCTAACATTTAAACAATGGAATATCTAAGAAAAAGATCTCCCTCTGTGTTACAATGAATCTAGGCTAAAAAAATCTTCCACAACCGTCATTGTCATTCAATCTCATTTTCCGCCATTTTTCATTCGACCTTTCAACCTTTCGATTTTATAATAGCTTCCATTCAATGCATCGCTCATTAGTGTTGATATCTAGACCGGATCTATTGTTTCATTCGTTCGCTCACTCGTTCGTTATTTAGTTCCGCCCACGTTTTATCGATTATATAATGCTATCTATTCTCGGGTCGGAACTAACAATCTTATATCGATTAAATTTTGCGGTTACTGCAGTGTTTTAAATATTTTATTGTCTGTCGTTAGTCCGTGACTTCGTTGGTACATAAATTATAGCTGATGTATAAGCTACAGTGCTGTAATTTTTTTATGAAAACTTGTTTAGTAGTAATTACATGAATGAGAAACAAAAAATACATAGTTTTATGTTTTCTTTACTTTTAATATTAGACAAGGAGATAGGATAGGAAGACCGCAGGCACAAGGAGATCTTGAAGCAGTCGTTTCTACACTTCAATATAATTTAACTTGAACTTTATAATTTAACTTAAATCAATTACGTTTGTTTTGACTGTTTTTAAAAAGCAAGCAGGACTTAAACTCACATAATTATGACGCGTGAATTTGGTCGACTGTTCGCACAGTCCTAACGCGTTGTTCACTGTCTTAATTTTAAGCTTTATATAGTGACAACTTTTGTATTAAATATGTATGTTAGTCTGTGAGGGGCTCGTGGCTAAGTGTAAGCCGTACGGTTTAACCGAAAATAACAGGTTAAGCCGCTCTCGCCGCGGTTGCTCCGTGGATGGGTAACCATTTATAAAATACCAAGACCCCCTCCGTGTTTCTGAAAGCACGTTAACTGGTACCCGACCCCAACATAGTTTGGGAAAAGGCTCGGCAGATGATGATGATGTATGTTAGTCTGTAAGATATATCATTGGGCCCAAGTAGCCTGAAAATAAATGATTTATTATTATTATTATTACTGTCGAATAGCTCGAGCAGTCAGTGTACAGCTTTTTTTAAACAATCAAAACAAAAGCAGTCGTACTTTATCAAGCAGTCCGTAAGTCGTGACCGCCCGTTGAAGTCAGTTCGCCATGCAGTTGCAGTTTTAAGCATTCGATACTGATTGCTTCAAGCAGTGCTTCGGAGTAGCTAACCGCTAGATAAATAGACACAGCATTAACAACAAACCTTCTTTTTCCAGGAGCTGTCAAAGCTTGACACGCAGATCCTCGGCTCGTCAGCTCCACCGACGTCAACGGCTCTCTCCTGCTCCGTCGACCTGCCCACTGATGTCATCTCTGAGGTAGGCACATAAAGTAAAGATAAGAAACTATAGAGTTCGCTTATAATGTATGAACCGTGACCACTAGTAAGAACTAGTTTCTTTTAAACTATCGCGCTGCATGTTTATAGTAATATTATATAACGGGAATTAGCGCGTACATGCTTAAATACCTGAAGGTACAGTCTGCTTGCGACCACGGCCGGTGTAACCCGGTGGAAACGTCAAGCCCTAAAGGTTTTTAAGCATGTACGCGCTTCCTTTTATATAATATTACTATGAACAGTATGTCTATTCTGTAAATAATTTCGGTATCGAGCTTCACTTGAGTGACAATAAAGCTCACTTTTTTCTGTCTGAGCTGCAGTTGTCCTTTTCGCACGAATTAGAGGGCGGGGGGAATTAGAGCGACAGCAATACTTTCTTCAAAAACCGAATTTTCTAAAGTATGTCCGCTCCCCTTTCCTCTTAAATCAGTAAATAAATGTACTACGCACAGTCAAAATTCAATTACGGCCGGCGCAATGGGCTTTAGCGATCCGCGCACTCTATAGAATTACCTTTTTTACCCAGGTTTCCATTTCCATTTCCAGGTTTTGTCAGCCATTGAATTCTTTACAATTCTAAATGACATGGGTGCTGTTTAAGAATCACGTTGTATGTTCCCTCTGTTGTTATTATGTTTAATATTTTTTTTTGTGGTCCCCAGGCTGTGTTGTCCCCGGAAAAGGCAGGCTCCATGCTGTCGGTGCAGTCGGCCCCTCCGGAGCAGAGGGAACGTCCGGCGAGCCTGCTTCTCGAGTTGCCGCTAGCAACGGTATGTATGTGTTGTCCCCGGACAAGGCAGGCTCCCTGCTGTCGGTGCAGTCGGCCCCTCCGGAGCAGAGGGAACGTCCGGCGAGCCTGCTTCTCGAGTTGCCGCTAGCAACGGTATGTATGTGTTGTCCCGGACAAGGCAGGCTCCATGCTGTCGGTGCAGTCGGCCCCTCCGGAGCAGAGGGACCGTCCGGCGAGCCTGCTTCTCGAGTTGCCGCTAGCACCGGTATGTATGTGTTGTCCCGGACAAGGCAGGCTCCATGCTGTCGGTGCAGTCGGCCCCTCCGGAGCAGAGGGAACGTCCGGCGAGCCTGCTTCTCGAGTTGCCGCTAGCAACGGTATGTATGTGTTGTCCCCGGACAAGGCAGGCTCCCTGCTGTCGGTGCAGTCAGCCCCTCCGGAGCAGAGGGACCGTCCGGCGAGCCTGCTTCTCGAGGTGCCGCTAGCAACGGTATGTATGTGTTGTCCCCGGACAAGGCAGGCTCCTAAAACTCTTTCGTACGTCGCAAATTACGATGAGTTATTAGAGAGTCATACGTGACCAGATCCCCGTTCTCAAACCCCAGCGCAAAGGAAGGCGTTGTAATATAAGATTGACATCTCTGTTGTGTAACTATGTGTCTGTATGGTGCATCGTAGCATCTAAACAAATGGGCCGATATAAGTGCGGTTTGGTGTGAAAGTTGACGAAATCCTGGTGGATTCTTAGTAATACTTATGAGAATCTGTTTTTTTTTAACTTAACGGCAATTTTTTTATTATTTGTCAAGAGTTTCATTTTTGTTTTCTTTGATCAACAGCAAGTAGGTGCGTACCTGTCGGCGATGTCCCCGACGGAGCAGGAGGAGGACTCGCTCCTCACGCTCTCCTCGGTGACGGCGCGTCCGCTACTCGCCGCCTCCAGGAAGCTGAGGCCTCCGCCCGACTCTTCCACCGAGTAAGTTACTGAGCAACTCCTCTGTTGAGCAAGTTAGATAAGCAATTTAAATTAAGGTCTCCTACAAATTCCTCCGAAAATAATTGGAGAGAAAAAGCCCATTCTCCTTTCTTTATTGAGTTAATTACATAAGCACTAAAACTCGGACCTCTAGTAAGCAAGTCGTATTTTGTTAAATGAATGTCTTTACAATATTAAGGTATTTTCGAGCTGGTTTGACAATGGAGCCGAAAGTTGGACCGAGGAACTATGTAAAGAAATTGTGCCATCCTATGGTGGCTGCTTGCTAAATTCATCTTCACTCGTACTTCGAATTGAAAATTTATTATTAATATTGATTTTTTTAAGCTAAGATAAACTTAATCCCAGTCTTCATTTATCCAGGAGCACGGCCCCTCCAGACGGCGGCTACGGCTGGGTGGTGGTCTTCGGGGCCTTCATGGTACAGTTCTGGGTGGCTGGACTCTTCAAGTCGTACGGGGTTCTGTACGTGGAGATCATGGAGACCTTCCCTGACTCCTCGGCTTCATTCGCGTCATGGATACCCGCGGCGCTGTCCACCTTGTGCTTGGCTCTTGGTATGTTAAATAGTTTTTTTTTGTGCGCTAGTTTTTATTACAAACTAGCTGTGCCCCGCAGTTTCACCCGCGTAATTTTTTTTCAGGCAATTTTTATTTAATTTTTCTCTCCATAGGAACCATCCTCGTACTACAAGGAATATTATAAAAAGAATTAGCAAAATCGGTTCAGCTGCTCTCGAGATATGCGCTTAGCAACACATTCAGCGATTAATTTTTGTAGATAAGCAATCTTTCATGAATATCAATTCTGCCAGTTTGCATAAAAAAGGTACAATTCATTACTAAACATTCAACCAAAATAATACATTTTATCATTTACGCTATGAATAAATGTCTACTTACATCCTTACTGTCCCGAAAGACGTGGTTCTTAACTATTATATAATTGTAAAACATCAGAATTTTGAATGTTAAATTGCTAATAAATTTTCTTAAATCTTTCGGAGTTTGTTGTTTTTTTGTATATCACAATAGATCTGTAGCTACCTTCCGTCCATTTCTGTTCTTCTATTGGGCAGGGGTAAATGGCCCTTGGTAGAAGTCCCATCCCGTATTAGATAAAAGTTAAAAAAAAGCCGCTTCGTGTTGGACGTGCCCGCTTTTATAGGACCGGGTTTTTTCTCTTAAAGTTCCACTGATTATTTAAAATGAGATAGTAAAAATATTATTTACATATTTGCTTATACACAATGTACATACATTGTCAGTCCCTTACTTATACAATTTTCTCACTTTTCAGCCCCTCTTTCCTCCGCCCTCTGCGAGAAGTACTCCTGCCGTCTGGTCGTGTTCATCGGCGGCTTGTTCTGCGCCACCGGTCTCGCTCTCTCCTACTTCAGTACCGGACTACTACATCTGCTGCTCAGCTTTGGGGTTATGACTGGTGAGAATAATAATAAATGTGGATAAAATGACATACATTGCTCTGAGACTAAAGCAGGTAAAGCACTTTGTTATGGAAGAAACAACGATGGTACCACAATACAAACCCGAGACAATGTTAAATAGATCTTTCTACATTCACTCGTCTGAGGTTCGAACCCGATAGCTCAAAACACACAACACAACAGTGTCTTTGCCACTAGATCAACGAGGCAATCAATTTAATCGTATTCAGCTTCCATTCATCTCTACTACTCGTCATCTCAGTATTCACTCCTATCTTTCTGTTATCATTTCATTTATCATTCACACAATCCATCCATCTCTTTTTCGGTCTTCTTCTGCGCTTATACCTATCCATTCAGTTAAACTCATAAATTGTTTAGTCAAATGACATTAATCCCGCCACATCTTTTCATTCACAAGCGTTACTTATAAGTTTCTTCTAATATACTCTCTATACTTATATCATTAATTTTATTTATTTATTTAATAACTAGTTGTGCCTGCGACTTCGTTCGCGTGGATGACGAAACTTATCAATGAGTTTTTAACCGCAAAATTAAGTTTATTTTTTATTGTTTATATTTTTCCGGGATAAAAACTACCCGGTGTGGTGCCCAGGATAATAAAGAATAATTATACCAAGTTTCATCGTAATCGAACCGGTAGTTTTTGCGTGATACCTGAACAAACAGACAGACAAAAATTTTTTTTTTCACTTTTGGTTTCGTTTTCGGTCTAGTAACACACCCCGCCATTTATTTTTTTGATATTTTCAATGTACAGAATTTTCACTTCTACAGATTTATTATAAGTATAGATTTATGTACACACTTAATAGTTTAGTAAATTTTACAAAATATATAAATGATGTACAAAGGTACAAAGTATAATTAATTTATATTTTTCCAGGAATCGGAGGCGGGCTTTCAACAACACCTGGCATCGTAATCGTCTCTCAATACTTTGATAAACACAGGTAAATAAAATATTTCAATCAAACCATAAAAAAGTTATAAAAAATGTTCATATGTATTTACATTATCGCTATCTCTTTCCAGGGCATTGGCTAACGGCATATGTGTGAGCGGGACGGCTGCTGGCAGCTTCGTCTTCCCGATGTTAATTGAAAAACTGGTAGATATGTATGGACTGCATGGAACTGTGTTATTATTGGGTGAGAATTTTTTAATAAATATTTACGTATACCAAAATCAATTGCACCATTATGCCATTATTACTTAGTAGTCGTTCTAGATAAAATTATACCTAAAGGTCAATTTATTTGTAGGTTTTTTTTATGAAAAGTAACTAACGATACCCCATACAAGTATGTAACTTTTATAATCCTCTGTACTGGAATAAAAAGTTTAGATGTACTAAAGAAACTCACATGCATACTTAAATAAAAAGAAAAAACAATAACCACTCTTATTTTCAAGCAGTCAAATAATACCTATATCCGTCCACCGATCTAACTGAACCATTCGACACAGGTGGCGGCATGCTCCACGTGTGTGTATCGGCCACGCTTTACCGGCCCGCGCCGCTCAGCTTCAACACGTCCGCGCTCGCCGACCGCACGCCCGCCACTACCACCACTACGGAGCATACCACGCTGCTACATGATATACAGGAAGGTGGGTACCGCAGGGAGGTGGGATAGGCCCGTTACCTTTTGGATAATATGTAATAAAAATGAAGAATGGAAAATAAGCGGTAGGTAACTTTTAAATGAATGATAAGAAGAAGTTATTTGTTACCTAATGTTGTTTTAAGTCTAGTAGTTGAAAAGAGGTTATTTACTAGACTTAAATGTATGAAATATCTCAATTTTATATTATTAAAGGGTTTTAAGTTACTGACTAAGTATTTATCTATAGCTAAAAATTAAATTGCAGTCTTTTTAATAACCTGTTAGATGGTTTCATTAATCTAAACCCATTCATGAGATCGATAGATGAAGATTCATGAAGTTAAGCATAGTTCTCTTTTTAATCACATTGGTTTAAGTATCCGCCACATCAATCAATCAATTTGTAAAACATAATTGAAAACTTTTGTTTTATAGCTTGTAACGTTTATTTTTTGTTGGATACAAGTAAATAGTTAAACAGTACAATATCATTAACTTAAATTCTTCTCATCCGCAGACCAGGGCATAATGTTCAAGTCAGACTCTCTCAAAGACAACCGCCTGCAGAACCTCTTCCAGCCCGAGTCGGAGATGGCCCTCAACCAGAAGAACCTGCTCCTCAATGAGGATAAGAGGAACAACCTTATCACGGAGATCATGCATCCTAGTTTGATTGAGGTGAGTAATTAACATGATTACTATTGAGTTCGTCCCTTAGATGATAAAAAAAAACAAAATCCGTAAGGGTTAATTTCAGGCATTTCAAATCAATATATCGTCGTGATATTTCTAGATTATATATAAGTGACCGATAATACAGGTTAAGCCGCGCTCGCCGCGGTTGGTCCGTGGATGGGTGACCATTTATAACTTACCGAGACCCCTTCGTGCCTCGGAAAGCACGTTAAACAGTAGGTTCCGACTGTCATACGTACATCTTTGGCAGTCGTTAAGTCAATTCTGACAACCAGTCTTACCATGGGATACTGTGTTTACCCAGTAAAACGGTGAGACTGGAAGCACAAACATAGTTGGGAAAAGGCTTGGCAGATGATGATTCAATTTCAATCATTCCAAATCATCAACACAAAATCGTTCCAACAATAACCTTATAAAATACACATGTAAAACATTCACTCGTACGCCTTACATACCTACTCACTACACACTTATACAGACCACACTGAAAACACACATTACTATACATATACACATAAATAGGCTTTTTTCAAAGTTAAATTGTGAATATTGTACAATGTTCACAAAGATTTTTTTTGCAATGTTCTCTCTGTACTAATAGGGGTTGAATCCTGGTAATCTACTGGTTATCCAGATAATATTATTAGATTTTAAATACTTAACCTAATTAAAATTTTGGTTTTTGTATTTGCAGGTCGCCCGTCAACAAATGCAGTCGCAGCATTCTGATTCCGAAGATTCTGAAGGTCTCGATGTGTTAGGTGTTGTGGGTAAGACATTTTTACAAAGCCTTGCAATAATTAAAATTAAAAAAGAAGTTACTATAAAAGCAAATTTTCGTAAATGTGAAATACTTAGCTCAGATCCATCACGATATTGGAGCATGATCCATACACGTCGGCCATATTTATAAGCATATGGACACTACAGAAAGCTCTTACAACAAAATTGTGTCCACAATATTTAACCATTGCTGGCTAACAATTATTTAAATAATAAGTATAATACCTACTGGCCTGTTGGTCTAGTGGTCAACCTGACTTTAAAACTTTAGGTTGTAGCTTCGCTTCCCCAGGGTCATTTGTTCTGTGTCTGTATGTAATTTATCTATAAGATGCATATATTAAGAAATATTTAGTACTAGCTGTGCCTGCGACTTCGTTCGCGTGGATGACGAAACTTATCAATGAGTTTTTAACCGCAAAATTAATTTTGTTTTTTATTGTTTATACTTTTCCGGGATAAAAACTACCCAGTGTGGTGCCCAGGATAATAAAGAATAATTATACCAAGTTTCATCGTAATCGAACCGGTAGTTTTTGCGTGATACCTGAACAAACAGACAGACAGACAAAAAATTTTTTTTTCACTCTTCTGTGTTCGTTGTCGGTCTAGTAACACCCACCGCCATTTATTTTTTGGATATTTTCAATGTACAGAATTTTCACTTCTACAGATTTATTATATGTATATAGATATATGGTACCTACAGGTTACCTAGTTTAGGATCAGATGGACGTATGACTTGTGTCAAGATATTATAATACTATTTCTTTGCTTTCAGGCTTACCTAAAGAAGTGGCTCGTCTCCGTCTGCGTCCGACCCGGTCATCATCCATACTGCACTCTGTTGAGGACCTCTCAACTGACAGCACTTGTGTTTATAAAGCGAGTAGACGACATCTTAGTAGGTAAGTCACATTCGATGCTAATAATAACATAACATAAACATAACATACCATCACGCCTGTATCCCCGAAGGGTTAGGCAGAGGTGTACCAATGTACACCCACAGTTCGCCGGTATGTTTAGGTCCCATGTAATAGGGGGCGAGCCTATTGCCACTAACCGGGCACAAATCCAAACTCCGACCTGCTACTGAGAATTTCATAGAAAAACCCAATAACACCTTGGTCGACTTGGGAATCGAACCCAAGACCTCTAGCGTAGCAGTCGCGCTTAGCGCCACTAGGTCAGCTTCGTTGGCGATGCTAATAATAATCTACCATAATAGTAGATAGAGAATTAGAGACAGTAGATACTCTGCATTTGTTTACATACAACTCTTGAATATAGTTTTGACGCCTTGAGTTAGTTTCGACGTTTCTTCTCAGGGTAGTTACTTAAGCTAACTGCCTCGATGGCCTAGTGGTGCTAAGCGCGACTGCTACGCTAGAGGTCTTGGGTTCGATTCCCAAGTCAAACAAGGTGTTATTGGGTTTTTCTATGAAATTCTCAGTAGCAGGTCGGAGTTTGGATTTGTGCCTGGTTAGTGGCAATAGGCTCGCCCCCTGTTACATGGGACCTAAAACATACCGGCGAACTGTGGGTGTACATTGGTACACCTCTGCCTAACCCTTCGGGGATACAGGCGTGATGGTATGATGGTATGTTGTTCCTTTGGACATATATCTCCACAAGACATGTCCTACTTATCCATTGATAGTTTATCCTACTAAGCTTGGAATTTTGAATTATGTATACAGGGTGTTAAGAAAACCCTGTCCGACCCGAAAGGGTGATATAGGGTCCACAATCACATGCCCAAATAAAATATCAAATTTGGAAAATTCATGATAGAAACAATAATAATGGATTTTGAAATAACCAATTTTTGCCCTGAAATTCCCTAAATTTGAGATTAAATCAAAAACACCAATTTCGTTGGTATTTTTGGGGGCCTTTTGTTTGGTAATTAGGTAGCATCTGTTACGACGCCGATACTCTCTCGAAATTTGAAAAAAAAAAAAACATTTTTTTTCTACATTTTTGTAATCAGATATCGATACCTAACAACACCTTCACGGATCGGACAGGGTTTTCTTAACACCCTGTACACTTTACGAGTTAATTTTATTGGGCTTATAGTAAACTACTGACAATGCAGTTCTTGTAGCAAAATTCTGTAAAATCGACGCACAAATTGTGACTGTAGTAAAAATATCCTGTATTTGTATTTTTTTTAATAATAATTATCATGCGGTCAAGTGTCGTATCTACTTTTTATATGATATGAACATTTGACGACCTCCGTGGTCGAGTGGCGTACGCACCGGTTTTCAAGGTGTCGCTAGCTCTGAGGTCCCGGGTTCGATCCCCGGACGGGTCAATGTAGAAACTTACTTTTCTACATAGCCTCGGGTCTGGGTGTTTGTGGTACCTTCGTTGTTTCTGAATTCCATAACACGCGTGCTTCAGCTGCTTACTTTGGGTTCAGAGCAATGTATGTGATGTTGTCAACATTTATTTATTATTTATTATTCTTATTTCTAAAGGTCACTTTACATCCGTCCGCCGCCCAGTCGCCTCGCGCAGAAGTTATCTGAACCGATAGTGATCAAACAAGAAGAGGTACAGAAGGAAGTGCAAGAAGAGAAGAAGCAAGCGGGATGCGTTGAAAAGATCTCTAGGTATGATAATAACTTCTGTTCTTCTTACTTATATGTATAAATAATAATAAAATTAGCCTACATAATATATGAAAATAAAAGGATTTTTAAAATAGATGGATTGATTTATAAAAAATACGATTGAGGTATTGTACTAGCCCTATTGATCCAAAATGTTATTGATCCAAAATAGCCTGATATTTAATAAAAAAAAACATGCCGACGAATTACGATCTTCCTCTTTTGTAAATCGGTTAAAAATCGGTACGGACAGCCAGATGCCTCGGGTTCGATCCTCGCATGGGACAAACATTTGCATCATCCAAAAATGCTCGTTCCAAGTCTAGATTTTCTCTGTGCATGTGAACCAAGGATTAAATTCCCGTACTTTGAGACGTTACTTGACAAGCAAAGCGTTCAGCTTTACCAGAAAACTTTAAATCAGTTCTTGAACTTGAAATGATCTTAATATTGAAATAAAACTACTTTTTACGTATTGTGAAGCGGTTTATTTTAGATATAAAGTCCCGACGTTTCGACACCTTTGCAGGTATCATGGTCACAGGCCCGTCTATGTTATTTCAATGTATAACATTCGCGTAAACCTAAGAAAATAATAATAATAATAAATCATTTATTCTCAGGCTACTCAGGCCCATAGACATATACCTTACAGACTAACATACATATTTTATACAAAAGTTGTTAGTATAATTGCTTAAAATTAAGTTAGTAATCTTCCTTGCACTACGTCTTAGTGCGTTCTGGTGGTACTTGTCCGCGGAAGCGACGGAACACCACATTCTGAGGCCAGAAGTTACTTGATGCAAGAGGCAATTCGGTACTCGCACCACAAACGCCTTGAAGTTGACGTTGCGGCGCGACTCCAGCTCCTGTACCCTCAGCAAGTAGTTCAACTACTAAATAATATGATCTTACTATGTCCTCAGGTACCTAGACGTATCCCTGCTGAAGTCGTGGCGTTTCGGTCTGCTGTGCGCGTCGGTGGCGCTGATGTCGTGCGGCTCGCCGTACGCGCTCTACTACCTGCCGGCGTATACTGTGGCCATGGGCCATAGCAAGTCTGCTGCTGGTATGTATATACTAATAAAACAGAAGTAATATATAAATAGTAATTATTTCAAACTTCAGTACACTAGCAAACTGGCTTCTTTGGGAAATATTAAAATATTCTATTTCAAAACACGTGTCTTGAAATAGACTTACGAAAAAAACAGACTAGTGCCTACAAAATTGCTGGTATGTATTGCATGTAATGATAAACTTAAAAAGATGCAAAATAAATTAATATAAACTTAACACAACAAGGTGCGAAAGCACTGCTTTTTGGAAAAATATTTTTTGTAATTTGTTGAACCCGAAAACTAAAAGACACAGGATCAGCTCTTTTTTAACAAAACGTAGTTATTATTCGAAATATTCCAACGTTTGTGTACTTCATAATATTAAAATTGAAAATCGTTGGTCTATTTTCCAATGAATTTCAACGTACGATTTCCTTGTATATTTTTGATTACTGATTCATCCAAGACTGTGTGTGTTCTTGTGGTCTTTTGTGGTCTTTTTTCAATAGTAATTAATCTCAAATGCATTTTTTATCTCTCGCATAAAGTTAGTACTGATTTTACTTATAACAACTAGGCCTAATCCTGTACATTTATTATTCAATATTTAAATCTAATACAAGAACAAACACTTACAACTGCACTAAAATTAAATCTTATTTATGCAGTTATTTAGTTAGTACTTGTTTATGCTTTAGCTAGTTTTATTTGTCGCAGGTCACCTGGTCGCCATAAGTGCCGTTCTAGATCTATGTGGAAGACTCGGTCTGGGTTGGCTGTGTGATCTACACCTGTTCTGCAGAAGAAAGGCCTACATTGTGAGGTAAAGTTTATTTTTAAATACCTGTTAACAAAATAAGGATAAAATCTAATATTAGTGGGGTCTTATGAGAGTGTTAAGTAAATCAGAAGAAGCAAGAAGTAAGAAGAAAAAAAATAGTGGGCTCAAAAGACAGTGGTGTTAAATTGGGGGTCTATTGAGCCCAGTCTTTTGACCCCATATTGTTTATGTGTACCCGTTAAGGTGTTGTTAGGTATCGATAACTGATTACATTAAAATTAAAAAAAAAATGGAAAAAAAACAAAAAAATAAATTTTTGCCTAAAAAGTTTTTTTCAAAATTCGAGATTGAGTTTCGGCGTCGTCACAGGTGCTGCCAAATGATCAAATCAAAAGGCCGCCAATAATACCGACGAAAATGGTCTTGTAGTTTATATTTTAATCTCAATTTTAGGGAAATTTGCGGCAAAAATAGTTATTTCAAAATTCATTATTATTGATACTATCAAAAATATTTTATATTTTATTTGGGCATGTGATTATGAGCCCTATATCACCCTTTCGGGTCGGACAGGGTTTTCTTAACACCCTGTATTGAATACTGATGTGTGGTGTCTTACGTAGATAATACAAAATAACTGTAACCCCTAGTCACAGATTGAAACTAGTGATTCTCAAATCGGTTTTTGTGTTTTTTTTTTTTATAATTATGGATAGGTATTTCACACAATAAAAATGCACTTACTTAATTATTTTCGAAAATGTATACCATATAACTTATTTTTATGTGTTCTTTAAAAAAGATTTGAAGGATAAAAGTATAACATTTCTCCTCAGGAACGAAATTAGGTATAACAAACAGGTGTCAAATTTTTATTAATACCTAAGTATTATAATCCTACTAATATTATAAATGTGAAAGTTTGTGAGAATGGATGTGTGGATGTTTGTTACTCTTTCACGGAAAAACTACTGAATGGATTTTATTGAAACTTTCCAATATTGTAGCTTATACATCGGAATAACACATGGGCTATAATTTATAAAGATAGTGTATCAATTGTCATTCATGCGGGTGAAACCGCGGGGCACAGCTAGTAATAAATAATATTATAATAATAATATTCCGAGACAACTCACACACGGTTATCTGATCCCAAGCTAAGCAGAGCTTGTGTTATGGTAACCAGACAACTGATAAACATACTTATATATTTCTAAATACATACATATTATAGATAAATTACACCCAGACAACCAGAACTAATGATCGTGCTTATCACACAAACATTTGTCCTGGGTGGTAATCGAATCCACGACCTCCGGTATAGCAGTCAGGGTCACTAACCACTAGACCAACAGGCCCGCCGAATAATAGACTAAATGTTTCAGTATTCTGGTGGCTGGGATCGCAGTGCTGGCTCTTCCTAGTTTAACATCATGGTGGGCATTAGCTGTTGCTTCAGGTGAGAATCTACTTCCTTTGCAATCTTTTTTCGTGAATCTTATTAATTCCAACTCAATTACTTAAACTAATCTGCCGCATTACGTATTTTGCAAAAGCATTTGTCAGAAATTATAGCTATTGCTGTCAAATTGCTTATTTGTATTGAATTAGTTACTTTGAAAGATACAATTTTGGAAATTTTGACTGCAATAACGTGATGTAAATATTTACGTAGCAAACCTTAGGCACTTGTCCTAATGCAGGCAATGAGCGAGTAACGAGTAGAGCTAGCATCGCTTAGCGAGTATATTTTTGACAGTTCTTGTCGCCGCAACAAACAAATGCTGAGAGAGTTCTCTCCGGCCAGTGTGAACGGTCAGCAAGTAACTATTTATATATGCATCTCCTTCATTTACACGGGATCTACATCTTTGTACGTTTCTTCTATCTTCATCTTTCTATCGATAAAATAATTGATAGTTACTCGTTTTCTCGCCCGCAATGAAACAAGTGCCATAATATTAAAATACATCGCTTCGGCGGTCTAGTCATGATTTTGGTGTCATTTTGAGCTAAAATTTTGTAAACTGACTCTATACCAGATGTGCTCTTCACCCCTTTCGTACAGATATACCCTTTCGGTAACACCCTGTATATCATAGCATTTGTCTACCAGGTGCGTACGGCCTCTGCCTCGGCTGCTGGTTCCTGTTGGTACCTGTTCTCCTCGCCGATGCGTTTGGAACAGCTCGCATCGCTTCATCTTACGGTCTCGTCAGGATGTTTCAGAGTCTCGCTGCCGTGTCTGTACCGCCCACTGCAGGTGAGTGATAAGAATTGTATTATTTTTTTATAAATGTACCTATACACATAATCATACAGAAGCAACGGAGGGTGGTGAATCTCACATATGTGGAGGGGGTCAATCTCACATATGTGGGGGGGGGGGGGAATCTCACATAGGTGGAGGATGTCAGTCTCATATATGTGGAGGATGTCAATCTTACATATGTGGAGGTTGTCTATCTCACATATGTGGAGGGGAGGGGGTAATCACCCACATGTGGGGGGTGAATCTCACATAGGTGGAGGATGTCAGTGTCACATATGTGGAGGATGTCAATCTCACATATGTGGAGGTTGTCTATCTCACATATGTGGAGGGGAGGGGGTAATCACCCACATGTGGGGGGTGAATCTCACATAGGTGGAGGATGTCAATCTCACATATGTGGTGGGGGGTCAGTCACACATATGTGAAGGGGGTCAATCCCACTGTTTTGAGGGGGGGGGTAATCACCCATATGTGGATGGGGGGTAATCACCCATATGTGGAGGGGGGGTGAATCTCACATAGGTGGAGGTTGTCTATTTCACATATGTGGAGGGGGTCAATCCTACTATTTTGAGGGGGGGTAATCACCCATAGGTGGGGGGGTCAATCTCATATATGTGGGGGGGGGAATCTCACATAGGTGGAGGATGTCAATCTCACATATGTGGTGGGGGTCAGTCACACATGTGAAGGGGGGTCAGTCACACATATGTGAAGGGGGTCAATCCCACTGTTTTGAGGGGGGGGGGGTAATCACCCATATGTGGATGGGGGGTAATCACCCATATGTGGAGGGGGGGTGAATCTCACATAGGTGGAGGATGTCAATCTCACATATGTGGAGGTTGTCTATCTCACATATGTGGAGGGGGTCAATCCCACTATTTTGAGGGGGGGTAATCACCCATAGGTTGGGGGGTCAATCTCATATATAAGGTGCTATAAAAATATCTGCCACGGCTTTAATGGGAGGTAGTATTGTGTTTATAGATTACAATAGTGAAGAACTTTCGTACCCCTTAACAGTTAATCAAATTTGAGAACATAAAATAGTTAAATTAACATTGACTCTATTCTGCGTAACGTGGTTCACAAATTACGCGCAATGTGGACGCTTCGTCAATGAAAACAACTGCTATCTCTTTCCATCTTTTATGTGAATGAAAACTGTAATCAGCTGACTAGTTCGTCACTACATAATCTACTAGGTACGCAATAATACGCAGGCATACAAGTGTTTTAAAAGTGCAACTACTTACCAGCTACAGCATTCTTAAAAAAAAACTGACGTAGGTAAATAAGATGATAAACATGTGTGACTGTCAAGTTAGTGTAAGAATCGCATTCTTTTTTCGTATTATTTATAAACAGTAGTTATTGAAATAAAACTACTTTTTACGGATGTTGTCGCGGTTTTATTAAAAGTCCGTAAAAAAGTCGTTTTATTTCAATGTCTAACATTCGCGTAAATCTAAGAAACCAAACAGTAGGTACTTAGATTAATATCGAATAACGATAAATTACAGTAACTTGGCGTGTTTAAAAGTTAATCATTTTATTTACAACGATTGCACCGTATTTACAGTTATTTACTCACTCCCTACCTAGTACCTACTTATCTACACTGCATATGCACACAGATGAAGGCACGCTTGCATACATGTCTCTTCACTTTATTTAATGTGTCCGTTTCACTTTTCACTTGCCTAAATGCGCGTTCGATGCGCCTTTTTAGTTCTACCACACTTCTTTCACCACACCAAGGTCTTTCACACGACCACACAAAAAAAAGTCTAGAGGGGTTAAATCCGGCGAGCGAGGAGGCCACGGCACTTGTTTAGTGGTAAGGATGGAGCCCTTCACGATTTAAAAGTCGCCACACGTAGTTGTCGCTCACGTCGAAGACTCGAGCAGCATCCCTGGTGCTCGCAAGAGGATGACACTGAAGCACTTCCTCTTCGAGTTCGGCCGAGTATGAAGGCCTGCCTGCGTCAACCGGAGGCGGGTCAAAGCGGCCGTGTTACACTGAGTTACACTCGCGGTAGGTAGCACAACACCATTTCAAGATATTCTTGATTGGAATACTGTCGTCTGGGAGGCATTTTTAATGTAAGCGCCGCGATATTCCTGACGCTAACTAGAACTAACTACCGAACGCGCGGCCGGGGGGCGACTGGCGACCGGGCGGTCGGTTGGCCTTGGCGCGTGCGACGAACGTGCTAGTGCGGGTGAGGGTGGGGGCGCGCGGGGCTGTGTTTGACGACCGAGCGGCCGGCGCGCACGGCGGCGGCGGCATCCTTTGATAGGAATGGCAACAGTGTATGAACGGCGGCGGCGCGGCGGCGTTTTGCGAAATGTTTGAATTCGGTGCGGAGCGGCAACAGCTTATGACACGGGATGGTTTTATACTAATACATCAATTCAAATTTATACGTTATTTTTTTTGTATGAAAAAAAGTATGATAAATAATCAATAATTTATCTTTACTATTGTAATCTATAAACACAATACTACCTCCCATTAAAGCCGAGGCAGTTGCTTTAATAGCACCTTATATGTGGGGGGGGGGAATCTCACATAGGTGGAGGATGTCAGTCTCACATATGTGGAGGATGTCAATCTCACATATGTGGAGGGGGTCAATCCCACTATTTTGAGGGGGGTAATCACCAATAGGTGGGGGGGGGGGCAATTTCACATAGGTGGAGGATGTCAATCTCACATATGTGGAGGTTGTCTATCTCACATATGTGGAGGGGGTCAAACCCACTGTTTTGAGGGAGAGGTTATCACCCATTTGCTGTGGAGGGGGTCAATCCCACTGTTTTGAGGGGGGGGAATCACCCATATCACATGGGGGGAGTCAATCTCATTTATGTGGGGGGGGGGGATCTCACATAGGTGGAGGATGTCAGTCTCACATATGTGAAGGATGTCAATCTCACATATGTGGAGGTTGTCAATCTCACTGTTTTGAGGGGGGGGAATCTCACATATGTGGAGGTTGTCAATCTCACTGTTTTGAGGGGGGGTAATCACCCATATGGGGGGGGTCAATCTCATATATGTGGGGGGGGGGAATCTCACATATGTGGAGGTTGTCTATCTCTCATATGTGGAGAGGGTCAATCCCACTGTTTTGAGGGGGGTAATCACCCATAGGTGGGGGGGGGTCAATTTCACATATGTGGGGGGGATCTCACATAGGTGGAGGATGTCAATCTTACATATGTGGAGGTTGTTAATCTCACATATGTGGAGGGGGGTGAATCTCACATATGTGGTTGGGGGTAAATCTCACATATGTGGAGGGGGTTGAATCTCACATTTGTGGAGGGGTCAACCCCACTGTTTGAAGGGGTAATCACCCATGTGGGGGGGTCAATCTCATATATGTGGAGGATGTCAATCTTACGTATGTGGAGGATGTCAATCTCACATAAGTGGAGGTTGTCAATCCCACATAGGTGAAGGATGTCAATCTCACATATGTGGAGGTTCTCAATCTCACATATGTGGAGGAGGGTGAATCTCACATATGTGGTTGGGGGTCAATCTCACATATGTGGAGGATGGCAATCTCACATAAGTGGAGGATGTCAATCTCACATATGTGGAGGTTGTCAATCTCTGTTTTGAGGGGGGGTAATCACCCATATGGGGGGGGTCAATCTCATATATGTGGGGGTTGTCAATCTCTGTTTTGAGGGGGGGTAATCACCCATATGGGGGGGGGGGGCAATCTCATATATGTGGGGGGGGGGGAATCTCACATATGTGGAGGATGTCAATCTCACATAGGTGGAGGTTCTCAATCTCACATATGTGGAGGAGGGTGAATCTCACATATGTGGTTGGGGGTCAATCTCACATATGTGGAGGATGGCAATCTCACATAAGTGGAGGATGTCAATCTCACATATGTGGAGGTTGTCAATCTCTGTTTTGAGGGGGGGGTAATCACCCATATGGGGGGGGTCAATCTCATATATGTGGGGGTTGTCAATCTCTGTTTTGAGGGGGGGTAATCACCCATATGGGGGGGGTCAATCTCATATATGTGGGGGGGAGGAATCTCACATATGTGGAGGATGTCAATCTCACATAGGTGGAGGATGTCAGTCTCATATGTGGAGGATGTCAATCTCACATATGTGGAGGTTGTCAATCTCACTGTTTTGAGGGGGGGGGTAATCACCCATATGGGGGGGGTCAATCTCACATATGTGGTGGGGGGGCAACCCACTGTTTTGAGGGGGGTAATCACCCATATGGGGGGGGTCAATCTCATATATGTGGGGGGGGGGGAATCTCACATATGTGGAGGATGTCAATCTTACATATGTGGGGGGGGTCAATGTCATATATGTGGGGGGGGGTCAATCTCATATATGTGGGGGGGGGTCAATCTCATATATGTGGGGGGGGAATTTCACATAGGTGGAGGATGTCAATCTCACATATGTGGAGGTTGTCAATCTCACATATGTGGTGGGGGGCAACCCACTGGTTTGAGGGGGGGGGTAATCACCCATATGGGGGGGGTCAATCTCATATATATAGGGGGGGGGGAATCTCTTATATGTGGAGGATGTCAATCTCACATATGTGGAGGGGGTTGAATCTCACATTTGTGGAGGGGTCAACGCCACTGTTTGAAGGGGGTAATCACCCATGTGGGGGGGGTCAATCTCATATATGTGGGGGGGTGAATCTCACATAGGTGGAGGATGTCAATCTTACATATGTGGAGGATGTCAATCTCACATAAGTGGAGGATGTCAATCTCACATATGTGGAGGTTGTCAATCTCTGTTTTGAGGGGGGGTAATCACCCATATGGGGGGGTCAATCTCATATATGTGGGGGGGGTGAATCTCACATAGGTGGAGGATGTCAATCTTACATATGTGGAGGATGTCAATCTCACATAAGTGGAGGATGTCAATCTCACATATGTGGAGGTTGTCAATCTCTGTTTTTTCCTGCTTTAAGTAAAATATTTGAGAGAATGGTATTAGACCAATTAATTTTGCACTTTAGTAAACATAACATCTTTCATGAACGCCAGTTTGGATTTACAAAAGGAAGGTCAACGACCGACGCCGGGGCTAAGTTAGTGTCTCACATTTTGGAGGCTTGGGAGGGATCGCAGGATGCCATTGGTATTTTTTGTGATCTCTCCAAGGCTTTTGATTGTGTCGATCATAAGACGCTGATCCTTAAACTAAAACACTACGGATTGCGAGGACAATCCCTTGCACTAATTCAGTCATATTTAACAACTAGACTTCAAAAAATAGGTATAAACGGCGTAACATCATCTGGGTCTACAGTGAGAATGGGGGTACCGCAAGGTTCAATCCTTGGCCCTTTTCTCTTCTTGGCATACATAAATGACCTTCCCTATATGATGACTAATTTAACTAATATTATATTATTCGCGGACGATACCTCGCTCATTTTTAAAATTAATAGAAAATTACCAGATTTATCATCCTTTAATAATGCCCTTGATGTTCTTTCCGATTGGTTTTCTACAAATAACTTGCTTCTCAATGCAAGCAAAACTAAATGTCTAAAGTTTTCGCTTTCTAATGTTCATAAACAATCAGAATTAAATTTGATGCTTGATGGTGACCAGCTTGAATTAATTAATGAAACCGTATTTCTTGGTATAACAATAGACTCTAGGTTGCAGTGGGGGGCACACATCACGGCACTGTCGTCTAGGTTAAGTTCGGCTGCATTCGCGGTTAGGAAAATTCGGCAGCTTACTGATATAAGTACCCACTGCTAGATTAGTTTATTACGCTTACTTTCACAGTTTAATGTCTTACGGTATTCTATTGTGGGGGTCCGCGGCCGATGTAGATTCTATTTTCATTTTGCAGAAACGGGCAATTCGCTCAATATACGGCATGGGCCCTCGAGAGTCACTGAGAGAAAAGTTTAAGGAAATTAACATCCTAACCTTGCCTTCCTTATACATTTTCGAGAATATTATGTATGTACGTAAAAATCTTTCTAGTTTTAGAGTTAAAAGTGATTATCACGATATTAATACCAGGAATAAAAATAAGTTAGTAGTTCCTAAATTTCGGCTCACTAAAACAAATTCAAAATCATTTCTAGGGAATTCAATACGCTTTTATAATAAACTACCAGAGGTCATTACTAACCTACCCGGTAAGAAATTCAAATCTTGTGTCAAATCTATTCTTTTAAAGAAAGCGTATTATAAAATTAAAGACTACGTGGAAGACAAAAGGGCGTGGAGTGTTTAATATCTGCACATGTGGCCTCCCTGGCGGTCCTCAAGATTTGCTTGTTTACTGTAAATGAGTTCTTAAGCCGCCTGTATTTCCTGAAGGCACTGGACATGCCTTGACATTCCTGTTAGGGTATTTCTTTATTTATTTTATTTCTTTTTGTGTGACTACATATATATTGTATGTAAAATTGTTTTCTTTTTTATTTTATATACAATTTTATTTTTTTGTACTTTTTTTATGTGAATGCGTCAACAGCGTGGTTTTTTATTATTCATTATAACGGATTGATTGCTTTAAATTATTATTAGTATTTTTTCTTTATTTTAAATTATTATTAGTATTTTTTCTTTATTTTATTAACGTAGTTTTATTGCGTTGTTGACGCATATATTTAACCAATAATGTACAAATAATTGTAACAATTTATTTTTTAAAAGAGTAACCTATGGAGTTTCTTGCCGGCTCTTCTCCATAGGAAGGACACTTTGGAACCGAGCAACTAGAGTCAGTAGATTTAACGTAACGTTTCTTGAGCGCCTTTTTTATTTGGTTTATAAGAAATAAAAACATTTTGATTTTTTTTTTTGAGGGGGGGTAATCACCCATATGGGGGGGGTCAATCTCATATATGTGGGGGGGGTGAATCTCACATAGGTGGAGGATGTCAATCTTACATATGTGGAGGATGTCAATCTCACATAGGTGGAGGATGTCAGTCTCACATATGTGGAGGATGGCAATCTCACATATGTGGAGGTTGTCAATCTCACTGTTTTGAGGGGGGGGTAATCACCCATATGGGGGGGTAATCACCCATATGGGGGGGGTCAATCTCACATATGTGGGGGGGGGGGAATCTCACATATGTGGAGGATGTCAATCTTACATATGTGGGGGTGGGTCAATCTCATATACAGGGTGTCCCAGAAATCAACGTCAAGCCGGCAATGGGCGATAGGCCAATTGATGGTAGTTATCAGAAAAATAAGAAAAATAATATTTATGAACAATTAAAAAAAATATTGGCTTTTTAAAAAAAATCGAGAAATTGACACCCTGTGACAGTCTTTCAAGCTTTGTGACTAGAAACCTTGACCAAGCTTTGTTTTTTTTTTGTGTAACGGGTCCCTGAATAACCGTTTTATTAATTGTCATCTAAAATTAATACATAAATGCCTCAGTTTTAGAAAAACATCATTTTATTGTGGGGGGGGGAATTTCACATAGGTGGAGGTTGTCAATCTCACATATGTGGTGGGGGGCAACCCACTGTTTTGAGGGGGGGGTAATCACCCATATGGGGGAGTCAATCTCATATATGTGGGGGGGGGGAATCTCACATATGTGGAGGATGTCAATCTCACATAGGTGGAGGATGTCAGTCTCACATATGTGGAGGATGTCAATCTCACATATGTGGAGGTTGTCAATCTCACTGTTTTGAGGGGGGGGTAATCACCCATATGGGGGGGGTAAATCTCACATATGTGGAGGGGGGTAAATCTCACATATGTGGTGAGGGGGCAACCCACTGTTTTGAGGGGGGTAATCACCCATATGGGGGGGGTCAATCTCATATATGTGGGGGGGGGTCAATCTCATATATGTGGGGGGGGTCAATCTCATATATGTGGGGGGGGAATTTCACATAGGTGGAGGATGTCAATCTCACATATGTGGAGGTTGTCAATCTCACATATGTGGTGGGGGGCAACCCACTGGTTTGAGGGGGGGGGGGGAATCATCCATATGGGGGGGGTCAATCTCATATATGTGGGGGGGGGAATCTCTTATATGTGGAGGATGTCAATCTCACATATGTGGAGGGGGTTGAATCTCACATTTGTGGAGGGGTCAACCCCACTGTTTGAAGGGGGTAATCACCCATGTGGGGGGGGGGTCAATCTCATATAGGTGGAGGATGTCAATCTTACATATGTGGAGGATGTCAATCTCACATAAGTGGAGGTTGTCAATCTCTGTTTTGAGGGGGGGGTAATCACCCATGTGGGGGGGGGGTCAATCTCATATATGTGGGGGGGGGTGAATCTCACATAGGTGGAGGATGTCAATCTTACATATGTGGAGGATGTCAATCTCACATAAGTGGAGGTTGTCAATCTCTGTTTTGAGGGGGGGTAATCACCCATGTGGGGGGGGGGTCAATCTCATATATGTGGGGGGGGGGTGAATCTCACATAGGTGGAGGATGTCAATCTTACATATGTGGAGGATGTCAATCTCACATAAGTGGAGGATGTCAATCTCACATAGGTGGAGGATGTCAATCTTACATATGTGGAGGATGTCAATCTCACATATGTGTAGGTTGTCAATCTTACTGTTTTGAGGGGGGGTAATCACCCATATGGGGGGGGGTCAATCTCATATATGTGGGGGGGGGGAATCTCATATATGTGGGGGGGGGGGTCAATCTCATATATGTGGGGGGGGGGGGAATTTCACATAGGTGGAGGATGTCAATCTCACATATGTGGAGGTTGTCAATCCCACTGTTTTGAGGGGGGGGTTATCACCCATTTGTGGGGGGGGGGGTCAATCTCATATATGTGGGGGGGATCTCACATAGGTGGAGGATGTCAATCTCACATATGTGGAGGTTGTCAATCTCACATATGTGGGGGGGGGAATCTCACATAGGTGGAGGATGTCAATCTCACATATGTGGAGGTTGCCAATCTCACATATGTGGAGGTTGTCAATCCCACTGTTTTGAGGGGGGTAATCACCCATATGTGGGGGGGGGGTCAATCTTATGTATGTGGGGGGGGGGAATCTCTCATATGTGGAGGGGGCCAACCCCACTGTTTTGAGGGGGGGTTATCACCCATTTGTTGTGGAGGGGGTCAATCCCACTGTTTTGAGGGGGGTAATTGAGGGGGGTAATCACCCATATGTGGGGGGGGGGTCAATCTCATATATGTGGGGGGGGGGGAATTTCACATAGGTGGAGGATGTCAATCTCACATATGTGGAGGTTGTCAATCTCACATATGTGGAGGATGTCAATCTCACATATGTGGAGGGGGTCAACCCCATTGTTTTAAGGGGGGTAATCACCCATATGTGGGGGGGGGTCAATCTCATATATGTGGGGGGGGGGTGAATCTCACATAGGTGGAGGATGTCAATCTTACATATGTGGAGGATGTCAATCTCACATAAGTGGAGGATGTCAACCTCACATGTGGTGGGGGGTAATCACCCATATGTGGGGGGGGTCAATCTCACATAGGTGGAGAATGTCAATCTCACATATGTGGAGGATGTCAATCTCACATATGTGGAGGGGGTCAACCCCACTGTTTTAAGGGGGGTAATCACCCATATGTGGGGGGGTCAATCTCATATATGTGGGGGGGGTGAATCTCACATAGGTGGAGGATGTCAATCTCACATATGTGGGGGGGGGGTCAATCACATATATGTGGGGGGGGGAATCTCACATGTGGTTGGGGGTCAATCTCACATATGTGGAGGGGGTGAATCTCGCATATGTGGAGGGGGGTCAATTTCACATATGTGGAGGTTGTCTATCTCACATGTGGAGGGGGTCAATCCCACTTTTTTAAGGGGGGAGAGCAAACACCCATATGTGGGGGGGGGGTCAATCGCATATATGTGGTGGGGGGTCAATCTCACATATGTGGAGGATGTTAATCTTGTCAATCTCACATATGTGGAGGGGATCAATCCCACTATTTTGAGGGGGGGAATCAACCATATGTGGGGGGGGTCAATTTCATGTATGTGGGGGGGGTGGTGAATCTCACATATGTGGAGGATGTCAATCTCGTATAAGTGGGGGGGGGGGGGGAATCTCACATATGTGGAGGATGTCAATCTCACATATGTGGAGGATGTCAATCTCACATATGTGGAGGATGTCAATCTCACATATGTGGAGGATGTCAGTGTGTACGCCACTCGACCACGGTGTTCTTCACTTGAGATAGGCTCTTGTCCACCAGTGTAACAATATAGAAACTAATAATATTTTTTTATTTTTCCAGGTTACTTACGCGATGTGACCGGTGGTTACTCTTGGTGCTTCTACGGCATGGGTTCATGTATGGTCCTAGGTTCGATTCCAGTCCTAGCATTCCATTTGAGCACGAAAAACGAAGACTCAGACTCTTCAGTTGATTGAAGTATAAGGTAATAAAAGTTATGTCTTTTGGGGGTATTAAGAATGTATTAAGGGGGTCATTTGATCGCTGGGGTCTAAAGAATTTGTTCTTTGTTGGGTCATTTGTTGGACCGAGTTGGTTGTATTATTATGTATGTATATGTATTGTATATCTTGCAGTGTAATGGGAAACTGATATTTCACTATTTGAGTGGATGTAATATTATTATGGTTTGTTTGATCATGAAATTTAAGTTATTTGAAATCAAATCCTTGCTTAAATTACGAAATAAACCATTAAGAGGAAAGGGGAGCGGCCATTTTTCCATACAAACGCTCTCGTCTGTTTTCTTACTGGTTTCTGAACTTAGGGCTATGATTTTTGCAGTAATATAAATATAAACTAGATCTATGCCCCTATTTTTTCCTTTTTTAAGATAATTTTTATTTAAAGGAACTAGAAACCTTCTAAAAAGTGCTTATTTTGACCGCAGTTTTCAGACGCGTTTGAAAAAAGGAAAAAATAGAGGCACAGATTAATCTTTTCTCATGCAGTATATGAAATATCTTTAAAATTGGTTAAGAATTGGGGGAGAAAATAGACGAGAGCCAAACCTCGATTTTTCGTCAGTTTTTCGGTCTGAGCTGCAGTTGTCCTTATCGCACGAATTAGAGGGCGGGGGGAATTAGAGCGGCAGCAATACTTTCTTCAAAAACAAAAATGTCCGCTCCCCTTTCCTCTTAATTTACTCACAAAAATGTTTGAAATACCTAAAATATTGATCTTTTAGTGTTTTGTTCACGCATTCACTTAGTGGTTTCTATAAACTTTGCGGCGTGATGCACATTTTATGTTTTTTGACCCCCAATCACGTTTTATGTTTAAAATCTGTGTCTATGAACTAAAAGATTAATGTTTCTTTTACATTTAAATGGGGTTACTTTGTGTATATTTAACTGTGCTATGTAGAAATAAATGTTTTACAGAATTAGTTATATAAAATCTATCGTTGTGGCTAAATCTAGTGATACTAAACTTGTGAGAATTACTCTTAATAATTTATAAGTTGACTGTTTACTCAAGCGATTTAAAAATTGCCTTAAAAAGGTGTGTATTTGGACCCCATAGGTAAAAATACGAAAAGAGTGACTTTAGACCCCACTGGTAGGTAACTAAGAGTCCTATTCCGAAACTAGTCAAAAATTAAGCTTGAGTGAACTGTTAACATATAAATATATGTCATACATTTACAAGTCCTATTAAAAAAACCTTATTCTGTAGTGACAAATGTAAGTAAATTGATGAAGAGTAGATTATTTTGGTTCCGTCGATGTCTGATATACAGCCCTATTTGAAACAGTGTGTCGTAAATGAGCAAAAGTGTAGTTGTATCTACAAAATAGGCTGCGCAAAGCCAATTAAATAATTTCTAAAGAAGTTTTTTTTGTTGTTTGCCTAAATTTTATTTGGAAATATTTTGACAGTTTGTGAATAGTTTCAAAATAGGAATTTCTTTCCTAATTTGAGACTAGTCAAACGTTGTTATGGTAATGTTATTTAGTTATCTATAATGTCTGAGCGACACAATTTAGAGAGAGATAAATTCGATTAATTTAATAGATATTTGGTGATGTTCTGAAATTTAATTAAACTTCTGTTTTAACAGTTTTTTTTAGGCGTAAGGAAAGCCATATTGTAATGAATTAAAAGTCTGTGATCTTGTGAAAATCGGTGAGAAATGAGGGAATTAGTCACTTAGTGATTAAGAAAAGTTATAAGTATACAAGACGAGAGAGATATGAATGATTTATTTTTAAATGTTTTTAATAATTTGGAATTTAAAATTGCCTGATACTTAGATTATATTTTGTCTGTGTAATGTGATTACGAAACCTAATTTAAGCGTAGACCAGAAAAATGGACGCGGAGCGTAGGAAACTTTTGTAGAATATCATAATTAAAACGAAAAGATGGAAGAAAAAAAATAATAAACGATAAAAAAAATGGCACATTGTTGGATTTTGGATAATTTCTCGAAAGTGCGACGCTCCTTTTTTTTCTGGTCTTTAAATTTAAGTTAAGTTAATATTATTTTGTATTAGGTTTAACCTAAGTGGCGTATCGTTAGCCAAATAAACATCTTTTTATGCAGAGTGTTACGGAAATGGCTGGCTATATTTCAAATACCACTTCTACTGATATAAAGAATAGAATTATCCGAAAAAAAATTTTTTACCATTCAAAATTATTTTCTGCTTTTTCCCTAAAACTCTGTATATTGAGAACGAGAATAAAAAAAAAAGTATTGTCTAACGAAGAAATCATTTTGCAGCGCCACTGAAAGTATTATAAGTTTATAAAATCAGTGAATATTAACAGTTATAAAGTAACTTAACTAAAATTTAGTAAAAGTTAATAGTTAAACCATTTGACTTAAATATTAAAAGTAGCAACGTAGCTCAAAAACGTAATCTCAAATAAAAAAAAACACAATTGAATAAACGTAGTTTAGTTTATTATCATATTTCTAGCCCTTATTTATAAGAATAATATAAGTTCGGCGGCCTCTCCTGGCGCTGCTGCTGGAGCTGCGGAGACCCTTAAACGGCGAAAGTATAATAACCTAATGGGTAATTATATTTTCGAGCCGTTTGGGGTTGAAACGCTCGGGTCATGGGGTCCGAGTGCACGAAATCTTTTTAAAGAACTGTCAAAACGTTTGGTAGACTCTCTCTCTCTCTCTCTTGTGATCAGAGAGCTGGTTTGTTCCTTGCACAGAGAATCGGCATAGCCATTTAACGTGGCAATGCTGCCAGCCTTCTGGGCACGTTTCCCGCCATTGACAAGGATGACGATGAGTTTTTTGACGCGTGTTAGTTTTATTTATTTATATAAGATTTAATTTTAGTCTTTGTTTGTTCTTGTATTAGATTTAAGTATTGAATTGTAAATAAATAGAATAATATTCAGTTTTAATTAAAAAAGATAGTTTAGTTTTAGATGAGGTTAAAAACAATTTATGGAGATACGAATAGGAGTGCTACAATGTTAAAAGAGAGAGAGAGAGAGAATATGTTTTAAAGTAAGTGGGGGTCATTTGCCAGAAACTACTGTTTTTGGACCCCAAATTTTTGGTGGCATTAAAAAAAAATATATTTTTTATCCAATACATTGGATTGTGCACTTGAGAACTGAGTTATGGAATATAAGCAGTGACATTTAGCTTTTATTCATTTTGAAATAAAAAAATAAATTAAAAATGGTAGCTTCTAATGCCGTGATGACTGTCTGATAATATAATTTTTAAATGCGACGAGCTACAAATTGATATTATTTAATTAGAATATAATTTTAATTATTAAAATTTTATACACAATATTCTCCGTTCTTTTGTACTTTCATAATGACAAATAATAATAATAATATTCCGGGACAACTCACACACGGTCATCTGCGGGCCCTCTCGGGTGCCCTTGGGCCCTCTCGGGTGCCCTTGGGCCGGTTCGGGCGCGACTTGTGCGCGTTCGGGCGGCCCGAAGCGGGTTCGGGCGGCACGAGTCGCGCCCGAAGCGGCCCGAGTGCACCCGAGAGGGCCCGAGCGCCGCCGGACGATGCAACTGTTGTCATAGTGGCACGGAGTGTAAATAGCAGACTCGGGCCCCTGATCCCAAGCTAAGCAGAGCTTGTGTTATGGTAGCCAGAAAACTGATAAACATACTTATATATTTCTAAATACATACATATTATAGATAAATTACACCCAGACACAGAACAAATGATCGTGCTCATCACACAAACATTTGTCCTGGGTGGGAATGACCACGACCACCGGTATAGCAGTCAGGGTCACTAACCACTAGACCAACAGGCCCGTCGAAATAAAGCAATTTAATTATTAATATAAATGAGGGCTAGTTAAATTAGTCGTAAATTTAAAAAAAGTATATATTTTTATTTGAATTAAATACTTTAGATGTAAAGAGGAAAAAAACTTACTATTTTAACCTGCACTTATATCTACAGACTGAAATAAATTAGCAAAATATGGTATAATTTTACAAAAAGCTTGCTTTGTAGAAAATAAAACACACGGATAAATGCCAAAGATTAATTTAGATATGACAACACTGAAAATTCAAATATAATAATCCTACTAATCTAATAAAGGAGAAAATTTGTGAGAGTGAATGCTATGTTAGTTTTTTACTCTTTCACTAAACAAAAAAAGCGGATTCGATGAAATTTATCATACTTACAATTAGTAAGAACCCTAGATTTTGTTAACATAGGATACTTTTTAATTTAAATACGCTGGTAAACTTGTATGCAATAAAACCTAAAAGCTTAATTGATATTTAATTGTGATGTGTGCGTTGATTATATATATTTTTCTGTTCTTTTTTAAACCCTACAGAAAAAAGCATGTATCAAAGTAATAATTCTGTAGTTTTGGTATCAGAAGCACTGTGCTTGTACTATGAATAGATGTTCCTTGCTAACGGAAGCTAAATGTATCTAATATCCTAGAAAAATGTGTCAAAGCACTGCATATAGCTGCAAATCTGTATTTTTAGTGTTTCGGACTTAAATCCTTAAAGGTCATTGGGCATAATCTGACCCGGTTTGTGATAACTTGTGTACATAAACCAAACTAGATTTAAATTGTTAAGTTATACCCCACTTTTAATTACAAGTACTTTTTTTATTTTTATTGCGGTATTAAACATAAATGGGTCAAAGAAAGGAAGAAAAGCCTTCCCCATATCCTTCCAGACACTCTTCTCTTGCGTAACTTCAGACTATACCCGTACTATCGTAAACTAGGGACATTAATCTGTTTGACCTTATTTTGTTTCTGTTCAGCGTAGTATAGTTTCCATACTAAGGTGCCCGTTGACCTTTGTTGTAATATTGTAATTACTGTCCCCAATCCAAGTCCTTTTTGGGGTTATGTGCGCTTAAATAGTGACCCCTTAGTGGCATGTGTAGTGGGGTCATTAGGCATTATTTGAACAAAAACCCACGTTTTTTGGGTTTTAACACGTGAATAACATCTTAAGATTGTGATATCAGTAATTGGAGAATTGTCAGAGATAGCATGAAGTAACTATTTATACTTTAACTACAAATCAGCTTAGTAATATAATTCACGGGAATAAGCGCGTACATGCATAAATACCTTTTTTGGGGCTTGACGTTTCGACCGGGTTACACCGGTCGTGGTCGCAAGCAGACTGGAGATGCGGCGTCCCGGTGTATTCCCGTGAATTATGTTACTATAAACATGCAGCGCGATAGTTTAAAAGTTTATAAATCAGCTTAGTTTTAAAGCTTATTACCAAGATAAGCTATAAAATCTACATAAAAAAATCTATGTAGGTATTGATATCATATCATCATTACCTTCATTTTAACTAAAAAAAAGATGGAAGTTAGGCAGTGGACTGATATATTATTATACTTTCATAGCTTATACAATATTCCAATTATTGTTAAACATCGTGTAGTGTTACATGATAAACAATAATATCATCCTAGTGTTAAGGGGTGATACAGTCGTGTTTTATTTATTTTAAATCAAGACTTGACAGTTCGTTATATTAAGTTGTACAGAATGGGGTGAATAATCATAAATGGGGTCAAAAGTCACCAAATTTTAAAACAGTTTTTTTTATTCGTTTTTGACAAGAATACTTTCAGTTTTTAGTTTTGTCTAAAGACATACCATTAATTCTTAGGAATAAGTTTATTCACCCCATTTAAAATTGAAAAGATGAAATAAAAAAGTATGTTTTGACGAAAACGGTACGGTCGTGTAAGATCTATTACAATCATTTAAGTTTATAAGCTTGCTGTAAAAAAGCGGTGTTTAAAAAAATCTTTTTTTTTTATGCACAGGACTGTATCTAATTTGTGTTTTAAACTAAATTATTGTTTTCATATCAAAAATATAGAACTCGTTGTGATTTTGTAGTGAGATACTAAATAATTGCAATGTAATATTTAAGTAAGTGTATTGTTCTTTTCATGTAACTAAAATGCCTTTTATTTAGTTTTATTTCATATTATTCCTGTGTAAAACCGATCTCTAAATTGAAGGCTTTAATTAAACTGCATTGCAGTGCACCTATTTACTAAATATGTTGTGAAAACACTCTTGTGGCCTATTAAGTTTAATCCGTTTTCTGCTTCCTACCACCAGCGCCATCTCTTATTGAAAAACGTAAACTTTAGTTTCCAGAACCGCCAAGAGATGGCGTTTTTCCACACGTTAGTGGATCAAAAATATACACATGAGTTTTTGATCTATTTTAATAAAAATAAACTAATGTAATCTACTATAATATTGATGTGTTCAGACACTTACAGGTACCATTTTCATGTGTTAAAGGGCAGAGAAGTAGAAATATATGGCTGGCACAAAATGGCTGGTAATTTGACGTCCATTGTCAATACTGTGGGGTTTTTTTTTAAGGTTTGTGTTTTAAAACAGGCAATGGATGGATAATTATTTGCTATTTTGTGTAGTAGTCATTGCTTGGTGTATTCGTAGAGAATAAGCGTGTGGTTATAAAAAAAAAATGAAGTGTCTATGCAGTGTTAGAGTGAAATAGCAATGCACGTTGCTTCTAAATAGAAAGAGATGGAAAATGTAAATAGCTTAAAGAGTAAATGTTGTGGTTTTTACTTCTCTGTTCTTTCTTCTTTTGAATAGATTGTTAATGAAAGCGAATTGATTGATAAAAGAATGTTTCAGATGATTTATATTCTGTGGTTGAATTAATACTTAATTTGTCTTTGTTTCTTGAGTTTTTACACAAATGTTTGTGTTTTCATTCATATTTTTCTGCAGACGTAATCTTGCTTTATATAATTTGAAGATACATAGATAAAAATACATATATAAAGTTAAAAGTCTAGGTTTGTTTTTTGAAGTCAAAGTCGCTGAAGACTTCTGGTTATCCCACATCGGAAGGATACCAACTGTGCATTTCCTATTGTCATATGTTGCAATATTATTTGAATCTCTGTATGTTTGCGCCTTACGTTGAATGAATTTGGTTGGATTAGGTAAACACAAAAGATAACTAAAATTAGGATAGGATATCGCCAACTTAATACAAGCACAAAAGTAGCTTAACAAAATAGCGGTCCTTTAAAACAAAACGTTTGATTTGACCACAGAATAAAAATCAAATAAAAAAGAAAAGTAATGCTTCATATAACTGCTTCTGTAAACTATCGATGTAAAACAAATTTAGACTCTATGACTATGGCAGTAAAGTATATATTCATAGAACATAATTAATTCACAAACTGGAAAAATTATCAGGATTTTTATTCGCACACTGCCATAGTCATCTAGCGGCCATTCCTGGAAATATACGACTGCAGTGTGTATTTTTAAGTATATTTTAACTTGTGGCAACATTATAATAAGATACTGGCAACACTTGACTTTCACACTCGAACTCAGAATACCTTAGTCATTATTTTAAGGGCTCAAGTTGTACGCAGCTGAACACCAGTATGTTATAGAGCGACTGTCTATCTGACAAAGAACACATTTACAGATTTACTGCGAGATACAGTGTCCCTTGGTTAGTCTGGTTTGCCTAAAATTATAGTGTTGCCACAAGCTATAATCCTATGTTATTATACTGACAGTCACTTTGAAAAACATGCCAATGATAGGTACTTTTTTTGTCAGGAATTTCAATGACATAATAATATCTCATGGTTGTTTACGTTTATTTATGTCGTTATATTATATCTCATTTTATATCTTATTTTCTATGGTTTGAATATTGTAATATTACATTACCAGTAAAATGAAACCCATTTAAAACTGAAAATAGTGACATCTATCGTAAAAATATAGAACTATAATATAAAACAGCGACACCTATTGACAGTAAGTTTAAAACTATGTAAATGAGCATTGAATGTTTTTCATTGTGACGCAATAAAAGTATCATTCGAATGGACAAAATAAACTGATAGTAATTAAGTGTAATTATTGTTTCAATTAACACCCACCCTTTTCATAATAATAATAACGCCAGCCTTTAAACGTCCCACTACTGGGCACAGGCCTCTTCCCATATTGGTACGGGAGCTAGCAACGTTTGGAAAGTAAGAATTTCAGGTCAGCTGATTTTGTGATATGTCGTCCTTCTTGCTCTTTCGGTTAGAGTCTGGGCTATCTGGCTGGCGGTAGCGGTTGTGTTCATTAGTGCGCATCCTACTTGTCCAGGTAATAATCCTTTGATTATATAATGTCTAGATGGAGCGTCGCCCTACAATCATAAAAAAAAAACAAGACCACAATTTCAAGTGTGTGTTACCAGCTATTCAAATTCTCCCATAAATCACATTAAATAAAGACTAATTTATAATAATAAAAAATATTTTAGTTTTATGTACATAAGTGGTATTATTCAGTTTAAGTGTATTTTTATTAAGTAGTTACTTTTTTAAATAATTAAAAAAAAATAGATTTGTGTGTTTGAATGGAGTATTAAATCAACTAAGTTAGTACAATATTTTGAGCAGTTAGGATTTTTAAATTTGAAATGAAAGAAAGATCACATCTCGTTAATTAGGAATGAGTTTTAATTACAGGCGATCGTTCGAAGTACATCAATGAAATTTTATAAACGTAATGATAAACCAAAAAATTTACCCTAAAAAATGGGAGAATAACAAACAGAAACTGGCAACACTGATAAAATATGGCGTAATTTGGTAATCATAAAAAAAACAAATCATAAAGAAAATAAATATGAAGTTTCTTGGTGTCTTGTCTACGGTGATAGGTGATGTGTTTGGTATTTTTTAGCCTTCCTTTATAATTCCGGCTCACTTTAAAAGCACATACTGTCATCTTATCGCTGTTATGTGGTTATTCCTTAGAGCGCGTAAAACGTAGTGACACGAAAGCGGCACGATCTGTACTGGTTGGCGGGAATTGCGGGAAAATACTTTACAACCAAATTTGGTTGTAATTTTTTGACGGGTCTGCGCGCACTTGACAGTCCATCTAGACATTATATAATCAAAGGTAATAATCCTACATTTTGAAAACATTTTACGAGGCGTAATTTTTAATTTTTTGTTTTTAAATAAGTCTACCTGACATACTTTTTTTATTGCCAGACATTTTTGACAATGCTCATTATTGCCATACGTAATTTTTTTTTTTTAATATTATTTTTAAAGTATTTTATAATGTCTGTAATTTTAATATTATGTTATTTAAAGATAAGAAAAACTTAAAATTAATTTGCCAGACATTAATTCAATTGTTAAACCTTGAATTAAAATAAGAAAGTCATGAATAGTATTGGATTGGATGCGCACTAATGAACGCAACCGCTACCGCCAGCCAGATAGCCCAGACTCTAACCGAAAGAGCAAGAAGGACGGCATATCACAAAATCAGCTGACCTGAAATTCTTTCTCGAAAACGTTGCTAGCTCCTATACTATATAGAGAAGGCACGAGCATTGATCATCACGCTTGCTCATTGAGTCATTGCGGATTAGCTATTTCGGATCCTTATATTTGGAGAAATGGATTTCTTTCGATTTTATTCCGTTTAAAATAAGACGAAGTTATAAGCGAATTATTTTCTTAAAAATACTCTCAGAGACCCTTTCTTGCCACTAAAAGGACGTAAGCCGGTGGCTTAATGCGGCAAAGACCAAAAAAGGATAGTTGTATTTTTGACAGTCGTACATTATTATGTTTATTTAGTGTGTTGTGGAGGTCAGATAGGCACTCACTTTGTGTAAAATACGGTATTCTAAATTCATTACCAAGTAAAAAGTAACGCTAAGAATAAAAATGCAAATCCAATTGAAACATTATTTTTATTAACAAATCCACACACCATTATTTATCACATTTTTCATGCTGGCAACACTTTCCTTAATGGGCCGTCGTTTGCGCCGCTCTAGCGTTTGATTGGACTGGTACTGTAAAAATAATTATCTAAAAATACACAAAAAAACTAAGTTGCAAAGAAATTGAAATAATTGTAGTAATTTGTGAATTTAGGGGTGACAAGTCTAAATAAAGGAGATTAAGGCCGCGCTTACTTTGGATGCTAATTATATCGTACGTAAACGTATGAACACTGTTCGTACGAATTGAGTGCGCACACTGAATACGTTTTTCTCCGTCTAATACCGTATCGGTGTTAGCGCATACATTATTGATGATGAACGCACGAACGTGTAATAAAATCCCAACAAGTTCGGATTGATTTCGGACGTCGGACTTGCACGTACGTATACATTATACGTACGACTAACTCGCGCGCAGTGTGAGCGCTTTCATACATAGTACTCAGAAGGTCGGGAATGTTCGTGCGTGTTCGTATGTTTCTACACGAATGGAATTCGTACGAAAACGTATCCAAAGTGAGCGTGGCCTAACACTGCAGTTTAACATTATTATAATTATGTTAAACGGTGAAGAATTTCACAAAATATTGAATTGTAATAAAGGTTAATCAAAACTTCTACCTATGGGCAGTGATAAACAAAAAATATAAAAACCTAATAATAATAACAGTACAACACACATGCATTAAAAAGGCTACATATAAAAAAAGACTAAAAAAACAATGTCAAAAAATGAAATAATAATAATAATAATATTCCGGGACAACTCACACACGGTTATCTGATCCCAAGCTAAGCAGAGCTTGTGTTATGGTAACCAGACAACTGATAAACATACTTATATATTTCTAAATACATACATATTATAGATAAATTACACCCAGACAACCAGAACAAATGATCGTGCTCATCACACAAACATTTGTCCTGGGTGGGAATCGAACCCACGACCTCCGGTATAGCAGTCAGGGTCACTAACCACTAGACCAACAGGCCAGTCAATAGCACCATCTATTGTCAAAAATAATCACTAACTAAAAATAAATACCGCCATCTACCGCCAACAACATAAATCACTAACTACAAGCTTGTAACAACGCTACCTATCGTCAAAAGTAACCACTAATTTTATAACAACGCCATCTATACTCACTCGTTGGAACTGGCGCGCTCGGTGTGAGAACCTTAAACGTAGGGGAAGGGCAGAAACTGGGGGAGGTCAGAATACTTTTTCTTGGTTTTATATCAATATGCATTATCTCTGACAAAGACAGTTGTCGTGGATGACGCTTGTCTATGGTTCTGAAGACGAACATAGGTGCTTCTGTTATGGAAGCTGAAAATATTAATTACATATAAATATACAACCTGTAACAGAACAAACGCATTTCCTTTAAAGGGGTCATTGTACTCATCATTATGAACAACTTTCACTATGGGACAACAACGAAATCGCGAAAAAAAAATCAGCTGTTCAGTACATTTTGCCTAGTTATACAAAAATATAACTATAATTGAAAATTGTTCAAAAGTTTTTAAGTAGGTACTTAACAGATTTTCATCATACATTATTAGCTAAGGACAATCTCGATTGCGTTAGCTTTTGATCAAAGCCTCATCATAATCGCTCCATTCGTTTAATAGCTACGATGCAACAAACAGACACATAGACCGACACGTCAAACTTACAACACCTCCCTTTTCACTTTTTAGGGTTTAAAAAAACACAAGCCTCTTTTGCGTCAGGAGTTTAAAAAAAACGAATTATATGTAAGTTATATAGGTACCTACCTTCTGATGACAAAAACATTTTTTGAAATCGATCTACAATTGAAATAGAAGTCACCTAACAAACATACAACACACAGACGAATTGAGAACGTTCTTCTTTTTAACCGACTTCAAAAAAGGAGGAGGTACTCAATTCGACTGTACTTTTCTTTTTCTATGTTTGTTACCACGGAACTTTTGACTGGGTGAACCGATTTTGATGATTCTTTTTTTTTAAAAAAGCTGGTGAAAAGCTGAAAGCTGGTCCTTCCCGTGTGGTCCCATTTTATTTTGGTCCAGTTTTGACAGTGGGATCCATAAGAAATAAATAGAAGACTTATTTTGAAATCGGTTTTTTTTTTGTTAGAATTATTTAAAGTGGTGTTAGAAGTAATTTTATTACAATATAATACCTTTACGCTCTTTTTTCTTTTTATTAATATTTTTATTGGTCGTTTCCTGTGACTGTCTCGCTTGGATCACGTTGTGAGGGTAGTTCCTGTTCGAAGCTGGCTTCAAAGGCTGTGGCTTGGGTAACGCTCTGAAATTGGTGTATAAAGGTAAATAAATACATAATTTTTTTAAAAAATCATACGTATGTTGATATGGGGTAAAAGACCTTGTGAGCATAAATACCACGATAATAAAAAATGTAGAATATTAAAAAAAACTAAAGGAGAACGTCTTTTTGAATTTTTAAATCTTTTGTTAAATTCAAATTCAAATTCAAATCGTTTATTTGTCAATGTAGGTATATAACAATAGATGGTAGAAAAACATAATATATCAGTTCGCCACATTGTATCTATACAGATATACAAATTTGTTTTATTTAATGTAGTTATAAGTACTTATTTAACACTATTGTGTTTATTATTATTTATAATTATATCACAGACCACAAATCTAATTATGTCCATCAATGCATCTATTCTAATATATTAAACATGTAATTATAGAAACATAAAAATAACAGCAGTAGCACAATAATTTGGCTTTAATCTTATATTAACAATGTTATTCTACATAAATTATTCACTTGCAATAAAATTTATTTATTCTACATCTATACATAATTATTCATTTATTATTGGTACTTTAGAGGTTTCAACGATGCAGGGGTTCTTGAATGAAACGCTATGACTGTCTGATCAATAATAATAATATATTTACAAAAGCTCTACTTATATACAATTTTACAACAATAACAAAACCAAATCAACCAATAGCGAGGCGCACTAGCGCGACCCGCGCGCGGGGCGCGGGGCGCTGCTGTGCACCGGTACTATCCGCCGCGAAGGTATAAATATAAGTCACGCGCCACGCGCGATCCTTTTCGCCGCGCGCCGCCGTCGAGTGAAGTCTGCTGAACCCGAAGACTGCCTGCTGCTCCGCGGAATGTGTGTGTCGTCGTGTTGTGTCCACGTGGTCCCGAAGCATGGAATGAAGATGCGGTCGCTTGCTTGCTTGATTGCTTTGCTTGCGCCACAAACAACCGCTTCTTTCGAAGCGAAAGGCTAGCGTGTGCGGCGCGCTGTGTGTTTCTATTGAGATGTCATAAACGTCTTTTTCAAGACGGTTGTTTCGTTGTTTCTTGGGACGCGACGTCAATAACGTAAGGTACTGGTTTTGGTGGTAATGGTATATGGTACGGTATAAGGTAACTGGTTATGTGGTAAAGGTGGTATAAGGTAACTGACTTCGTGGTGATTGTGTGACAGGTACTGTGTCACTACATCACTCCCCCCTAAGCGAAGCGTACGTTGTGTTTCACTGCGCGGCCGGATCGAGTGACGTATGTGTCGCGCTCGCGCAGTGCGCTAGGGGTCGCTGCCCGCGGCTCGCCGCTCGCGGGGGTCGATGCCCGCGTCTCGACGCTCGTGTTTGTTGATGTTTGCGCACGTGTTTCTGTAGCAGTTGTACACTCTTCTTGGTTGAGTAGGTGGGCAGGCTTAAGTCTATCTATTGAGACCACTGAAGTTCGAGTTGCCATTTGTATGGTGAAATACTTGCTATCCCGCTGAATGACCTTGAACGGGCCGTCGTAAGGCGGGGTCAACGGGCTCCGCACGGTGTCATTGCGCACGAAAACATGCGTACACGTTTCTAAATCCTTGTGCACAAATGTGCTTTTGTTATTTACATGTGACTTGCTGCGTGGTGCGAGCGATGCCATTGTTTCGGTCAGCTGGCGGACAAATTCGGCGTCTTCATTTTTCGGCTGTGTAGGCGCGAAGAAATCTGACGGTATTTTTAATGTTGATCCGTAGGTCATCAGGGCCGGGCTGACTTTTGTGTCTTCACGAAGCGCTGTACGTAGTCCAAGCAGCACGGTCGCTAATTCTTTGCTCCAGTGTATGCCGGCGCCTCTCGCCATGAGCGCGGCCTTCAACGTTCGATGCCAGCGTTCGACTAAACCATTTGCTTGCGGGTGATATGCTGTAGTTCGTATCCTGGTGATGCCGAATTTCTTCATCAGTGCGCTGAATAACGATGATTCGAATTGTCTACCTTGATCCGTCGTTACACGTAACGGACATCCAAATCGCGATATCCATCCCTCGTAGATTGCCCTAGCAACAGTGTCGGCGGTGACGTCACGAATAGGTATTGCCTCCGGCCATTTAGTGCAGCGGTCGATCATCGTGACTAGATATCTGTAGTCGTCAGATGGCGGCAGTGGTCCTACTATGTCGACGTGAATGTGTTCGAAACGCGCCGATTTTTGAAACTCGCCGAGCGGACTGATAACGTGTCGTTGCACTTTCCCGCGTTGACAACCGATGCATGTTTTCGCCCACAAACCGACTTCTTTGTTTATATTTGGCCAAAAAAACTTTGTAGTCATTATTTTTCTTGTTGTTCGCACGCCCGGGTGACTTAGTTCGTGTTGCGCTTTGAATGCTGCTAAACGATAAGTCGTCGGTAGGTATGGACGCACGTTGCCAGTTGATGTTTCGCATATGATGGGTCGTTGACCTCCGGGCAATGTTATAGGCGTAAACTTTAAACTTGGATTGGACATGCACATCTTCAACTCCTCATCGTTTTCTTGGTCTTGAGCGAGTTGGTTGTAGTCGATCGCGGAGTGAGACAAGTTGATTTCTTCGATGCGTGATAAGGCGTCCGCCGCTTCGTTCTTATCACCGTGAATGTATTCGATTTTTGAACAGAATTGACTTATGTAGTGTAGCTGGCGTTCTCTTCGAGGTGTATCACTGCTACTCGGCGTTCTTGTTAGAGCGTAAGTTAGCGGTTTGTGGTCGGTGTATATTGTTAGGTCGCTGCCCTCTATCAGCCGTCGTAGGTGTTGCACAGCGGTGTACATTGCTAATAATTCGCGATCGTACACGCTGTAGCGTCGCTGCGTCTCGCTCATAGTTTTTGAGTAGAATGCGAGTGGTCTCCACATGTTGTCCACTTTTTGTTGTAGAACGGCGCCGATGCTAGTATTCGATGCGTCGGTAAATAAACATAGCGGCGCGTTAGGTATCGGGTGAGTCAGTGTTGTCGCCTCGAGCACGCTTTGTCGGCATTTCTCAAAGGCTTGTTCGGCTACTTGCGACCATTGTATCGGAGTTTTGTCGTTTTTCTTGCTGTTGTGTAGGTATTTATTTAATTCATTTTGGTACTCGGCTTGATGAGGTAAACAGCTACGGTAGAAGTTTATCATTCCTAAAAATCTTCTTAGTTCTTGTACTGTTTGTGGTTTCGGATAGTTGATTATAGCTTGTGTTCGTTCTTGGGTGGGTTTGATTCCCTCTGATGACACTTCGTATCCGAGGAACTCGATGTTTTCTTTGTCAAACTCGCACTTGTCGATATTAAGACTGACGCCGTAGGTATTTAGGCGTTCGAGTACTAATTCTAAGTGGCGGCGATGTTCTTCCTTATTTCTTGAGTGCACGAGCAGATCGTCAACGAAACAGAATACGTTGTCATCTAATCCTCGTAAAACCTCGTGCATGAAACGTTGAAAAGTTTGACCGGAGTTTCTTAAGCCGAATGTCATGCAGGTGAACTCGAAGAGTCCGAAAGGTGTTGTTATTGCTGTTTTTTGCGCGTCTTGTTTTTCGATAGGTATCCAGAAATATGCCATTTTCAGATCGAGCTTTGAGAATATTTTCTTGCCGTGGAGTTGGTATGTGAAGTCTTGAATACGTGGAATAGGGTATCGGTCGGGAACGGTGACGGCGTTGAGTCTTCTATAATCGCCACATATTCGAAGTGATCCGTCTTTCTTTTTTACGATGTGAAGTGGACTCGCCCACGGACTATTTGACGGCTTACATATTCCCATCTCGATCATGCGCTCGAATTCGAGTTTAGCCGCCTTATATTTATCGGGCGGTAGAGGGCGCGGCCGAGAGTAGATCGGTGGCCCAGCTGTCTCGATATGATGTGTGACGTCATGCTTGGCTGGATTCTTTAGAGTCATAGGTCGAAGTACATCTGGATATTTCTTCAGCAGGTCGTGATGAGTGTGGTCGCGGTTTATTATGTAGATTGATTCTTCATCGCAGTTTATTTTTACGGCGTTAACGCTAAGCTCGGTTACGCGGTCGATGAGTTTTCTTCGGTGCAAGTCGACTAACAGTTTATGATGTACTAGAAAGTCGGCACCCAGTAATGAAGTCTTCACGTTAGCGACGACGAAAGTCCACTTGAAACTTCTTCGTAGGCCTAGGTTGAGCTCGAGTGTGCGCTCTCCGTAGGTATGAATCTCTGTTCCGTTAGCCGCGAAAAGTTTGTAGCCTGCGTTCTCCGCCGGCGTTGTATATTTTTGGTTTCGAGCGGCTAATACCGATATGTCGGCTCCCGTGTCGACAAGAAATTTTTCTCTGTTGTTGGTGTCGATCACACATAGGCGGCGGCTTGCTTGGTTTACATCGACGCCCGCCACTATCGATGTACGTTCTAGTTTTCCCGCTTATTGAAGGCACACGGCGATTCACATTTTCGTGCCCCGCTTCCGAATCGATAGTGGTAACGGCACATCCAGTCGGGATCGTCGGGCTTGCGGGCGTTATCATTACGCTGCCGCTGTCTTGAATGCGAGCGTGAGCGGCTACGATATGCGGAGTTTTGGCGGGAACGGCGATACGACGAATGTTGGTTATTGCGGAGCTCGGCGACTTCAAGTGATAATTTCTCTATTTGTTTCGTAAGCAGATTAATTTGTAAAGCTGTTATCGCGTTTATCTGGGTCTCGTTGACTGCTGGATTTGCTGACGGTGAGTTTACTGTGGAGACTGCGGCGACTGTAGCGGGTTCAAAATGCTCCATCATTTTGTCTGCCATCGCAGCTAACACTTCAAGCGATGACTCGGTGTTGACAGAGAGCACGGCGCGAACTTGAGCGGGCAGCTGGTTGAGCCACATAATCTTCAGTGCTTCATCTGATAATAGTTTGCCGCTGAGGTCTCGCATTTTACGCAGTAGCTGGCTTGGCTTGTGATCGCCGAGTTCAAGGCCGCTGAGTAGCTTCTGTAACTGCCGGTGGTCTGACTCTTGGTACGTCGAAATGAGTCTGTCTTTGAGTGCGTTGTATTTGCCGGTGATTGGAGGATGAAGGATGATGTCTCCGATTTGGTCTAGGTCGCTGTTGCCAAGCAGTGGAACGACGAGGTTGAATTTCTGCTCTTCACCTAACTTGCTGGCAGCGACGGCGGCTTCAAACTGCGCGAACCACAGGCGTGGATTTTGGCGCCAAAATGGTGGTAGTCGTGCAGGCATTGATATTGCCGCCACGTCGCTCTTCAATGTTGTGATGCCCTGAGCATCGCTGAAATCTTCAGTATCTTTCGACATTCTGCTGGTTCTTCTGATGTTCTAGTAATATTCTATTTTCTTGCAGCTTCGGCTTCGGTTCTTCGTTTTCGGTTCTCGGGGTCACCAATTTAGAGGTTTCAACGATGCAGGGGTTCTTGAATGAAACGCTATGACTGTCTGATCAATAATAATAATATATTTACAAAAGCTCTACTTATATACAATTTTACAACAATAACAAAACCAAATCAACCAATAGCGAGGCGCACTAGCGCGACCCGCGCGCGGGGCGCGGGGCGCTGCTGTGCACCGGTACTATCCGCCGCGAAGGTATAAATATAAGTCACGCGCCACGCGCGATCCTTTTCGCCGCGCGCCGCCGTCGAGTGAAGTCTGCTGAACCCGAAGACTGCCTGCTGCTCCGCGGAATGTGTGTGTCGTCGTGTTGTGTCCACGTGGTCCCGAAGCATGGAATGAAGATGCGGTCGCTTGCTTGCTTGATTGCTTTGCTTGCGCCACAAACAACCGCTTCTTTCGAAGCGAAAGGCTAGCGTGTGCGGCGCGCTGTGTGTTTCTATTGAGATGTCATAAACGTCTTTTTCAAGACGGTTGTTTCGTTGTTTCTTGGGACGCGACGTCAATAACGTAAGGTACCTACTGGTTTTGGTGGTAATGGTATATGGTACGGTATAAGGTAACTGGTTATGTGGTAAAGGTGGTATAAGGTAACTGACTTCGTGGTGATTGTGTGACAGGTACTGTGTCACTACAGTACCTATATTTATATTATTTTTATTGCATAAATCTCCATCAGCCAAAAAAATCAGTCATAGTGTAGTAACACTTATTTATTAAAAATTGTTTTAATTTCTTTTTGAAGAGAGGTAAGTCTAAGGTTCTAATTTCCTGTGGTAATCTATTGTATATATGTGGAGCCATCACAAATATACTTTTACTGAAAAGGGCTGTATTTCCACGTTCTACCTGTAGGGCACCAGTATCCCTTTGCCTCAGCCTGGAATCCCGTGGGGGCTTCAAGACAAATAGATGCATGTTGGTTTTAACGAAAGTGGCCACTTCGTAAATATATAAAGACGGAAAAGTTAGTAATTTTAAATCATAAAAATGCGGCTTACAGCTTTCCCTAGGATGTAGACCACGTATTGCACGAACGCATTTCTTTTGCGCAATAAATACGTCTATTTTATCCGTAGAATTTCCCCAGAAAATAAGCCCAAATCTTAATACCGATTCCACATAGCTGTGATAGGCAGTAAGCACGGTATCCTGGTTAGCTGATCGCGATAGTTTGTAAAGAGCGTAAGCGAAGCTATTTATTTTTGCACATACCGATGCAATATGTGGTTTCCATGTTAGTTTACTATCGATAACTAACCCTAAGAACTTTGTGGTATTTTCTTGTGAAATTGATATATTATTGTAACTAATATTTATCTGTGGTGGTAGTTGACGCTGATGAAAATGCATTAAATGTGTTTTTTCTAAATTTATATGTAAATTATTTAATTCTAACCATACTATTGTTTGTTTAAGAGCATTGTTTACTTCTTGTTCGTAATTGTAAGTTTCATCCGATTTAATAATGATCGTGCTATCATCTGCAAATAACACGGTTGGATGACTAAGATTTTTGGGAAGGTCATTTATGTAAACTAAAAAGAGTAGGGGACCTAAGACGCTTCCTTGTGGAACACCGTACTGGATCATTCTAGGCTGAGAACGGTGTTTCATTTCTTTTTTGGTCTTTATGTTAATGTTTACTATTTCGGTGTATTGTTGCCGGTTATTTAAATAAGATGTTATTAATTCCAATCCCTTACCACGTATACCGTATTTTTCTAATTTATCAATTAATATATTATGATCGACATAATCGAATGCCCTAGTCATATCCTTAAAGAGCGCGCAAATAGGTAATAAACTTGAATTAATGAATTTTAGCTAGTGTAAAATACAACTGGCTCAAAATCATTTAAGATGCTAGTAAAACAATGAAATATAGTATTTTAGACGAAAAAAGTAAGTCTTATCAAAAATAGCTCAGTAGTTTTTGAGTTATAATTATGTTTGTGTGTATAATATATACCTACAAAATTGATGATGATAATAATTATTTATGTCATTACTCAGTCATTATTATTGTTGTACAGGGTGTTAAGAAACCCCTGTCCGATCCGTTAATGTGTTGTTAGCTATCGATATCTGATTACAAAAATGTAATAAAAAAAATCGAAAAAAAGAAAAAAGAAATTTTAACCAAAAATTTTTTTTTTTCTCGAAACTCGATAGAGAGTGTCGGCGTTGTCACAGATGATACCTAATTACCAAACAAAAGGCCCCCAAAAATACCGACGAAATTAGTGTTGTAGTTTTTGTTTTATTCTCAAATTTAGGGAATTTCGGGGCAAAAAATGGTTAATTCAAAATCCATTATTATTGTTTCTGTCATGAATTTTCCATATTTGATATTTTATTTAGGCATGTGATTGTGAACCCTCTATGACCCTTTCGGGTCGGACAGGGGTTTCTTAACACCCTGTATACTTAGTTTTGTATACTATACATACCGCACAGCTAAAATTACGGATCCTTAAATGATGAAACTTGACGTTCCTACAGCTACCTTAGAATCGTTTACAAAGTGAAACGATTTAGTATTTCATCTAGCTAAACAAAGTCACCAGCAAAAACGTATTATTAATTTTATAATAACATACCTACTGTAATTTGAAGAACAAACTTTATGCAAGCTACGCAAATAATTCTAATTTAAATTATTATCTACACTAGCTGTGCCTGCGACTTCGTTCGCGTGGATGATGAAACTTATCAATGAGTTTTTAACCGCAAAATTAAGTTTGTTTTTTATTGTTTATATTTTCCGGGATAAAAACTACCCTGTGTGGTGCCCAGGATAATGAAGAATAATTATACCAAGTTTCATCGTAATCGAACTGGTAGTTTTTGCGTGATACCTGAACAAACAGACAGACAATTTTTTTTTTTCACCCTTTTGGGTTCGGTGTCGGTCTAGTAACACCCCCCGCCATTTATTTCTTTGATATTTTCAATGTATAGAATTTTCACTTCTACAGATTTATTATAAGTATAGATAGATAAGTACAGGCTACATAAAAATGAATTGCTGTTCGTTAGTCTCGCTAAAACTCGAGAACGACTGGACCGATTTGCCTAATTTTGGTATTGAATTATTTGTGGAAGTCCAGAGAAGGTTTAAAAGATGAATAAATATGAAAATGTTCGGAATTAAATAAAAAAAAAACACATCTGTTTTAAGTTTATTTTGTACTAAAGTTTAGGCTTTTATTTATCGATTGAGGCGGTACGAAGTCTGCCGGGTCAGCTAGTTGTATATTATATAAATAGGTATTAATTTAATGACTTCCGCATTGGCACGTGACTTCAACAAATTGCTAATATCGTTCAATCACGACTTTAAAGGCACGTAAAAACTTGTCTGCGTTTGAGTTGAATTGACATAATAAGATGACTGGGTAATAAAAGATGAAATATATAATTTAGTTCATCAGTTAGATAGTCTATATCTATACTTATAATAAATCTGTAAAAGTGAAAATTCTGTACATTGAAAATATCAAAAAATTAACGGGGTGGGGTGTTAGGTACTAGACCGACACCGAACCCAAAAGGGTGAAAAAGAAAATTTTTGTCTGTCTGTCTGTCTGTTTGTTCAGGTATCACGCAAAAACTACCGGTTCGATTACTATGAAACTTGGTATAATTATTCTTTATTATCCTGGGCACAACACTGGGTAGTTTTTATCCCGGAAAAGTATAAACAATAAAAAACAAACTTAATTTTGCGGTTATAAACTCATTGATAAGTTTCGTCATCCACGCGAACGAAGTCGCAGGCACAGCTAGTACATAAAAAGAGTCTGATTAATTATACCATTTATAAGTCACGAACGGCTGGACTGATTTTCATGAGATTTTGAGACGCGTAAGGTTTTTCAAAATTAAAATCTGAGTATAAAATAAATATAATTATACTTCAGGAAATGTATTAAGTAAAATGTAATAGGACGCTAATGACGTCATGCTTTCGCACAAATGTACTAAATTCGAGCTACATTACAAATTCAATGTATTTTGTGCCTATGTATTTTTAACTTCCTCGTTGGCCTAGTGGTGCTAAGCGCGACTGCTACGCTAGAGGTCTTGGGTTCGATTCCCAAGTCGACCAAGGTGTTATTGGGTTTTTCTATGAAATTCTCAGTAGCAGGTCGGAGTTTGGATTTGTGCCCGGTTAGTGGCAATAGGCTCGGCCCCTATTACATGGGACCAGGGGCCCGAGTCTGCTATTTACATTTGCTTGAATCGTCTGAGTGGGTGGGGTTAGTGGGACCATTTTACGATAATTGGCATTCTACTAACTGTCAAAACGTCACAATTGGCCATTGGAACGATTGAGCCGCGAGTTGAGTGAATATGACCGATGGCCGGTACAATTTCGTATTCCGCTATTTTTTGACAGCAGTTGCATCATATCTATGGCTAAACATTTTTTATTTTTCATAGACAATGTGTCAATTTCAACGAAAACTTTCCTTTTTTAAAACATAATTATCCTTATTTACAAGTTTTTAATAGAAATTACATATTGTATGGGCTTTTACAATTAATTAGTATTCAAAAAACAATTAATACAATTTTTTGCAACATAAGAAACGATTATTAATAATTAGTGCCAATCGGTGTTGCCTATTAATAATTACAAAATGTTTGATACTTTTATTTTTAATTTAAATTGACAACACCGCATCCCACTCATGCCAGTATGCCACTGATTGTTGTTGGCTTAACTGAATACGAAAATTAGGCACATATTGGGTTGACACTATCATCCCACTATGATCATAGTAACACGGAGTGTAAATAGCAGACTCGGGCCCCTGAACATACCGGCGAACTGTGGGTGTACATTGGTACACCTCTGCCTAACCCTTCGGGGATACAGGCGTGATGGTATGTTATGTATTTGTATCCGATCCGAAACCAATTATTGATATATTTTTCGCGAATTATTATTTATCTTTTTTTTTATTTATTTGTATAAACAAAACCTTAAAACTATCATTACAGGTACCTACATGTACTACGAGAGCTAGGCATATTATTTACGTTACGATATTTATAACTATAGTAATAATTAAACTTAACCTGGACGAAGTAGACCTCCTGTTAGAAAATACCCCGTATTTAAGATGCGGGGCCGTGGGGTCAGGGCCCCGGACGGTGGAGTACGACTGGCTCCAGGTCTTCTGGGACTCCACCTGCCTTTTGGGGTTGAAGAGGAAGCTGGAAGGAGTTAGGGATGAGATTACATTATATGATGTCCACGCGTACACGCGCAAAAATGCCTAATAAAGTAAAAAAAAGCTATTTCTTTGTTTTAAATCGTAAAGATCAAAAGGCCAAGGAAACGGTCATTCATCTGTTAATTTATAAATAAAAGCAGTTATAAAATTTATTTATAAACACGCTTCGTAGTCTCATAGTCTATTTATGTAGTTTTATTTAAAGAATATGTCAATGTGCTACGGAATTTGTGTATCGTATCGATGCCGCTATTTTAAGTCAGTGAGTGGCGGGTTAATAAACGTTTCAGTGTACTTGTTATTGTGCCTAATTTTCGTATTGATAATTTTAGTTTTATGACAAATGTACGGCAAATTTTATTTTATGTTCGGATGTGTCTTTTTAGATTCTATTTTGATGTGATGACAGTTTCTTTTTATGGAAATTGGTATTGAAGTTATTTTTAATGACCTACTTGCCACTGTTGTCATTGTAGGATTGCAAGTGACTGTTCTTATCTGAATACGAAAATTAGGCACAATAACAAGTACACTGGAACGTTTTTTAACTCGCCACTCACTGACTTAAAATAGCGGCATCGGGCCCCTGTATTGTGTGCCATGTTCAAATGCGTACGTTAATCTTTACTTTTATACTAATGTTACAAATACGTAAGGAGCTGTGTGTCCGTCTGTTTCGCTTTACGTTTAAACCGCTCAACAAATTTTAATGAAATTTGGTATGAAGCTAAACTGGATCTGATAAAATGACATATTTTCTGGTGCAATTAATGATCGATTTCTGCATGAGAGGCCTGCATGTGGGAGTAACAGGCTGTTGTTAACAGCTTCGGTAATGTCACCCACCGTGGGGCTCACAAGCTCATCAATGCTCGTTCTCTGTATGAGAGGCTTGCAGTAGGGCAGTTTAAAATACTTACTTGGATCTCCTTCCAAAATTGTTTTTCACAAGGACTGGTGAAGAACTATTATTTTCTGCGTTCCAAGACTGGGAGTAGGGAGCAGGGTAGGTTATTTGTCTATGGAACAAAAAAAAAGCTTGTACACTTTATTCATAATTATCGAGGACGCATAAAAGAGAGATAGTTATAATTCCCTGTGTTGCACTAATACTCGTCAATGTGATGCAAATTCATAGGTAGGTACTTCATACTTATATAATAATCGTAAAAGTTACATCGTTTTTTGTCTGTTTGTTACATTCAGTTTAACTGCTCAATGGATTTTAATGAAACTTGGTATGAACCCCAAGAAAATACATAATAGGTACATACTATTTTATTCGCGATAAAGGTCTACGCGAGTAGAGCCGCGGGTAATGCTAGTATTGAAATGTAACATTTTCATTTCGATTCCATTTACTAGTACCTAGCTAGTCGAAATAAAAACAACTATTACTCACATAGTCCTCAATTTTTTCATTTTAGGTTTTTCCATATTTTAAATATGTTAATTAACTCATTTCAGTGTTTATTTTGTACAAAAAATTTAGTATTTTATTTTGACAAAACCTACTCTGAAGCCATAAGCCACAGCAAATAAATTTAAAACCTTATTTTGAAATTACCGCGCAAAGGAATTTCTGAACATCTAAAACCGAGAAACAATATTTTTTTTGCAGAATCATTATGTTATATATAAAATGAACATAATTATACTGTCTTTGTAAGCAGTAATACTATTTTAATTAACATTTAACTTAAAATATGTTTTGTTGCAAACGTTGTTCTACATTAGTTTTTGCGTAGTGAGGAACGTTGAATATATAAAGACAGCTAGACAATTTTCCTGGAAATGCCTGCCAGTGTGGCTAGGATTTGGAATCTCCCATTCATATTGGAAGGGAAAAATATTCAAATTTTTAAATTTGAAATATTATTTATTAAGTGACTGTTTTAGTACTTAAATGATTTTTCCAATGTGAAAATTCTTGAATTGACTTATTAATTTAGTTTATTTGACCTATAAAGTTTACATGTATTTTATCTGATTTGATTCTTAAGCAAACTATACAACAGATTTTTATATTATTTCTATTTTGCCTTGTATTAATAAGAGAACGTGTTCAGTAGTGAGTCTCAATATTATTCTTTATAACGTATTCATAATATGTAATTAATAACTTCCCTAAATATCGTAGTACGTGACAAACAGCCATAGTGGGCACATTTTATATGTACCTTGGTATCACTCGAACTGTCAAACAAGCCAGCGCAGGTAGAGGGGGAGGAGTGTTTTTGCACGAGTTTCCTCGAAGTAAATTTTTTTGTCATCAGTTTTTTGTCTCCCTCATTCAGTGACCGGTGTGCAATTTAACACAAAAATAATGTTAATCATCCAATAAAGCTTGTTGTGACGACAATATCATCGCCATAGTGATTTAAAGCGAGATATATTGAAACGGAAAACTTGAGTAAGTACGCGTACTAAAATTAAAATGATCCATGGAAGTGTGCGTTGATTGCGTTGTGTACAGTGTTGTGTGTGTGCGTCAAAATTTCTTGGAAATAGCTCAGGGCGTTCAATACAGGTAAATTGTCGGGTTAAATTCACCCCCGGAGTGCATTGCTGTGAAAAAGTTGTTACAGCTACTGGCATTTGGAAAGGTTGCCTTTGCCTGTTTTTGCGATACGTCTCTAAAAGTGCAAGTTTTACACTATAGTTCGTGTTAGTTTGTTGAAAAAGTTCATTCGATACGTTTGGTGTAGAATATTGTGCTTTTGAGGTAATTTCGCGTAAGTACGACTTCTCTTTGTCTTGGATATCTCGTTATACTAACTCAGGTCTATAATATTCTAATATTCTAGTGCTATAACTTCAATAATATCAAGAAATTCAACCTTGAAGTTTGAATTTTGTCAATTTTTTTATTTTTTACTTATTTAAGTACACTCAATTAAGCAGTTTATTAGTATCTTATAGTATCTTATCTTTGTTGGTTACCTGATTAGTTATTCCATGTGGCTGTATAATTATTATGCGGTGCACATAATGCATAGGAAGCCATATAATGTTTGAAGACTACATCTGGTGATTCTTATTGCCGCTTCAAAAATAAACTGACCATACAGTATATACACAATATTACTGACCTGAAATTGTCCCACTGCTGGGCAAATACTTCTGATATAATAATAATAATAATATTCCGGGACAACTCACACACGGTTATCTGATCCCAAGCTAAGCAGAGCTTGTGTTATGGCAACCAGATAACTGATAAACATACTTATATATTTCTAAATACATACATATTATAGATAAATTACACCCACACAACCAGAACAAATGATCGTGCTCATCACACAAACATTTGTCCTGGGTGGGAATCGAACCCACGACCTCCGGTATAGCAGTCAGGGTCACTAACCACTAGACCAACAGGCCCGTCAATATATAGAGAACTAGCTGTACCCGGCATGCGTTGCAATGCAATTTTTTCTACCTACTACCTACCACCTACCTACCACCTACCTACTACCTACCTACTACCTACTACCTACCTACTACCTACCTACTACCTACCTACTACCTACTACCTACCTACTACCTACCTACCTACTACCTACCTACCTACTACCTACCTACCTACTACCTACCTACCTACCTACCTACTACCTAATTGTTTTTTTTTTTTTTTTAATGTACAAGAGTATCCTATGTCCGTCTCCTGGCTCTAAGCTACCTCCCCACCAATTTTCAGCCATATCGGTCCAACCGTTCTTTAGTTATAAATAGTGTAACTAACACGACTTTCTTTTATATATATAGATATGAGAAAATGATCACTGTACTTATAACTGCGTTTGCATTCTACTTCAGTGGTCAAGTGGCATACCTACTAGTTTCCAAGGTGTCACCAGCTGAGAGGTCCACAGCCTATACAGACAACCACTTTTCTACATTGTCTTAGGTCTGTGTGTGTTTGTGGTGTTGTTGTTTCTGATTCCATAATACAAGTGCGTTAGCTACTTACTTTGGGTTCAGACCAATGTATGTGATGTGGTCCAGTATTTTATGATTTACAATTTGTTGTGTAAACAGTATCCTTACAGTATCATATTGTAGATAAATTGTGTGAAGCCATCAGGCAATTAGTCTTCTTGCCCTGTTACTAATTAGTTATTATGGTTGGCGCAATGTATACTCAGCTTCTATTCATCTCTACTACTCATCATCTCAACATTCACTCCTTTCTTTCTCATATCATCTTTGACGACCTCCGTGTTCGAGTGGCGTACGCACCGGTTTCAAGGTGTCGCTAGCTCTGAGGTCCCGGGTTCGATCCCCGGACGGGTTAATGTAGATACCAAATTTTCTACATTGCCTCGGATCTGGGTGTTTGTGGTACCTTCGTTGCTTCTGAATTCCATAACACAAGTGCTTTATCTACTTACTTTGGGTTCAGAGCAATGTATGTGACGTTGTCCGCATTTATTATTATTATTTGACACATCCATCCATTGCTTAGGCAGGCATCTAGTATAATAATAAATCCATAACTTCTTCTTCGGTCCCTGATTGTTGAGGATCATGACCACATGTCAAGCCCCTCCATAGAGCTTTGTTGTAAACAGTATGGACCGCTCGGTGCATGCTACCGCCCACAGCGTTAATAGCATCCAACCATCCCACAGGCCCCCTACCTTGAGCTCGTCTACCTTTACTTGGCCCAGGATTATGTCCTTTTCCAGGCTATGCTTGGTTGACCGCATAAAAATGCATATTATCGTAAATCTTTGTCAACAATTAAGAGTCATCTATCAGTATAATTTTATTCAAGCTCCCACACTGTGCAGTAATTGTTTATTGAATAACAATTAATTCTGCTTCGTACCGTCAATACGTATTTACATAATTAAAAGATAAATGTCAATTTGAATTATTATTTAATTGGTATAGCATTCTTGGTTCTATTGTCTTAATAAAACAAGCTTAAGTGTATTAATAATAAAATAATAACACCAGCCTATATATATACATCCCACAGCTGGGCTCAGGCCTTTTCCCATATAGAGAAGGCCAAGCATTGATCACCGTCCTAGCTCATTGCGGATTATGTGTATTACTAAAGATTTACTCTCAATATTCCTTCTCTATACAAGAGGTGTTTACTAGTTTAACTACCCAACTGCCGGAAGGAGGGTTATGTTGCTTTACGAATATTTTCGAGTTAGTCATCCCGTCACCTCTTCCTGGGTGGGCCTTGGCGGCACCGTCTATCTGCTAGCTACCATTGTGTATAGTATTGTGTGTTAGTAACTTTGTGAGAAATTCTTGAAATTGAAATTGTTGAAATTGTTCTTCAAAATTACTTTGTATTCATAATATCAGTTTGAATAGGTTTATCTAAGTATAGGTCAATGTGTCCTATCTTACAATTCTAATTCTATTCAATTGACGGGCCTGTTGGTCTAGTGGTTAGTGACCCTGACTGCTATACCGGAGGTCGTGGGTTCGATTCCCACCCAGGACAAATGTTTGTGTGATGAGCACGATCATTTGTTCTGGTTGTCTGGGTGTAATTTATCTATAATGTGTATGTATTTAGAAATATATAAGTATGTTTATCAGTCGTCTGGTTACCATAACACAAGCTCTGCTTAGCTTGGGATCAGATAACCGTGTGTTAGTTGACCCGGAATGAATATTATTTAAAAAAAAAAACAAAAAAAAAAAATTCAATTCTCTGTACTACAACAAATTAGGATAGTTACTTTGTAAGAGTTTCCGTGTTACGGAAAGCACGTTAAACAGTAGGTCCCGGCTGTCATACATAGATCTTTGGCAGTCGTTAAGTCAATTCTGACAACCAGTCTTACTATGGGATACTGTGTTTCCCAGTAAAATAGGTTGTGGAGGTCAGATAGGCAGTCGCTCCATGTAAAATACGGTATTCAGCTGAATCTGGTAAGACTGGTAGCCGACCCCAACATAGTTGGGAAAAGGCTCGGGAGATAGATGGACTTTGTAAGAGTTAAAAATTACTTTGTATTCATAATATTAGTATGAATAGGTTTATTTAAGTATAGGTCAATGTGTTCAAAACTAAATGTTAATAAATAATGCTTACAAAAAAAACCGACTTCAAAATAAGTCTTATATTTGACGACGACCTTCGTGGTCGAGTGGCGTACGCACCGGTTTCAAGGTGTCGCTAGCTCTGAGGTCCCGGGTTCGATCCCCGGACGGGTCAATGTAGAAACCAAAAATTTTCTACATTGCCTCGGGTCTGGGTGTTTGTGGTACCTTCGTTGCTTCTGAATTCCATAACACAAGTGCTTTCAAAACTGGACCAAAAATGGGACCACACTGAAAGCACTAGCTTTAGAATAAAAAAAAGTATGTATATCAAAATCGGTTCACTCAGTCGAAAGTTATGAGGCAAGAAACATAAAAAAAATACAGTCGATTTGAGTACCTCCTCCTTTATTGAAGTTAATGAAAAATAAATTTTATGTTTTTTATTTTTGTTAATTAGCCTTAAAAATAAGTAAAACTCTTATTGAAAGGAGATGAATGGTTTTATGTTTACAATAGCAAATATAATTTCCTCGATTCTTCCTCCTAAGATTTATCAAAATATCATGAAAGTAATAAAAGTTTATTTCACAGGTAGGGAGGTGAAGAATACTGTTTTCGATACTTGGAACATTTTAAAACGTAAGTTGAATTATTATTTATTATTTATACATTCTCGAAACTAACACGGAGGGGCTCGTGGCTCAGTGTAAGCCAAGTTTGACCGATAATACAGGTTAAGCCGCTCTCACCGCGGTTGGTCCGTGGATGGTTGACCATTTATAAACATACCGAGACTCAACCGTGCCTCGGTGCCGTGTCATAGGTACATTGATTTTTGGCAGTCGTTAAGTCAATTCTGACAACCGGTCTTACTATGGGTTACTACTGTATTACCTAGTAAAATGGATTGTGGAGGTCAGATAGGCAGTTGCTCCATGTAAAATACGGTAGTCAGCTAAATCCGGTAAGACTGGTCCGACCGAATAATTCTAACAAAAAAATCCGGCTCCAAAATAAATCTTATATTTATTTCTTATGGATCCCACTGTCAAAACTGGACTCAAATAAAATGGGACCATACGGGAAGCACCAATCGGTTTACGCAGTCAAAAGTTCTGTGGTAACATAAGAAAAAAAAATACAGTCGAATTGAGTACCTCCTCCTTTTTTGAAGTCGGTATAATACTAGTCTTAAATTGCGAAGATATTTACCGAGTCAATGACCTTTGTAGTAGCAACTAGCAGGTGACAGATGGTATGTGATAATGAGATAAATGGATGAGGAGACGAAAAATGTGTTTACAAACAAATTTTTTAATACAAAAATAATAAATAATTAAAAAATGTGGATTTAAAAAAGGCCGGTTCAAGAATACCCTAAACCAAACAGCATGTATGAATTGAAATAAAACTACTTTTACGGATTTTATCGCGGTTTGTATTTAGATTTTAAGTCCCGACGTTTCGACACCTTTGCAGGTATCATGGTCACGGGCAGACTGAGATGGCGTTCGTCTTGACAGTAGATGTTGCTCGTTCTACCTTCATATTTTAACTAATTATTTGAGTTCCGACCTACGCAATATGAGCTCACTGTGTCTTGATGTCTTGCAGCGCTGCTCTTGGGTTTGGCCTTGAGTTTATGTATTATTGGGTCCCAAGTAGGTGATATCTTCCAGCCATCTTCTCTATTGAAATTAGGGTGTTTTTTAATTTAAATAGCCTCGCGAAACATCCTAGGTAGGAATTTGGGTTCTTTAGCGAGGATCTGTGGTTGGTCAAATCTAATATAATGGCTGGAGCCTTCAGCATGTTCGGCGACTGCAGACTTCGTTGAGCGGCGGTGTTTCACGTCAGCTATGTGTTCTTTAACGCGGGTCCCTATGCTTCGTTTTGTTTGACCGATGTAAGAGAGGCCACAGTCACAATCTAGTTTATAAACTCCTGCATCTTGTAGAGGTATGTGACACTTGACGGATGGTAAGGACTGACTAATCTTCTTGGGCGGCTTGAAGTATGTTTTAATTGAAGCTCGCTTCAGGATGTAGCCAATCTTGTCTGTGACACCTCTGACGTATGGTAGTACAGCAGGTAAACGATCAACTGTGGCTGGCTTCACTCGGTTTCTGTGACGGGGCCGTGGAATTTGGAGCTTGTTGTCTCGCAGTACTTGCTTGACATGTTGAAGCTCAGCGGCAAGGTGTCTGTCATCACAGAGTCCGTGTGCTCTCTGAAACAAGGATTTTCCCACGGTAGCTAACTGTTTAGGGTGGTGGTGAGATTCACCGTTTAGGTACCTTTCTGTATGGGTCTTTTTGCGATACACAGTGTGACTTATTGTCTGATCAGGATTACGTTTGACTAAAATGTCTAAGAAGGCAAGAGATTTATTATCCTCCAACTCCATAGTGAATTGAATTTTGTTATTGATGGAGTTAAGATGTTTTAAGAATGCATTTACTTGATTAGATGGTAAAATTGTGAAAGTGTCATCTACGTACCGTTTATAAAACCTGGGAGTGAAAGGAGCTGTTTTTAAGGCTGTCTCCTCGAAATCTTCCATGAATATATCGGCAACTACAGGGGAAACAGGCGAGCCCATCGCTACACCATCTATTTGTACATAGAAATTGTTGTTCCACAGCAGGTAGCCAGATGTGAGGCAGTGTTCAAGGAGTTCTGCATATTCTAAAGGTAAGTTATTCTCTGCTAGCTTCTTGGAAACAATTTCAGTACAATCCTTAACTGGTAGGCATGTAAACAAGGATTGTACATCGAAACTAACCATTACTTCATTGTCATGTAGACGTAGATGTTTAATCTCATTGACAAAGTGGTATGAATCCTTCACAAACGCTGTCGTCTTGCCTCTGAGTGGTGAGAGTATTTTCGCAACGTGTTGAGCCAATCTGTAGGTTGGTGTGTCGATTTGGCTTACAATAGGACGTAGCGGGTCGTCGGACGTCACAGAAACCGAGTGAAGCCAGCCACAGTTGATCGTTTACCTGCTGTACTACCATACGTCAGAGGTGTCACAGACAAGATTGGCTACATCCTGAAGCGAGCTTCAATTAAAACATACTTCAAGCCGCCCAAGAAGATTAGTCAGTCCTTACCATCCGTCAAGTGTCACATACCTCTACAAGATGCAGGAGTTTATAAACTAGATTGTGACTGTGGCCTCTCTTACATCGGTCAAACAAAACGAAGCATAGGGACCCGCGTTAAAGAACACATAGCTGACGTGAAACACCGCCGCTCAACGAAGTCTGCAGTCGCCGAACATGCTGAAGGCTCCAGCCATTATATTAGATTTGACCAACCACAGATCCTCGCTAAAGAACCCAAATTCCTACCTAGGATGTTTCGCGAGGCTATTGAAATTAAAAAACACCCTAATTTCAATAGAGAAGATGGCTGGAAGATATCACCTACTTGGGACCCAATAATACATAAACTCAAGGCCAAACCCAAGAGCAGCGCTGCAAGACATCAAGACACAGTGAGCTCATATTGCGTAGGTCGGAACTCAAATAATTAGTTAAAATATGAAGGTAGAACGAGCAACATCTACTGTCAAGACGAACGCCATCTCAGTCTGCCCGTGACCATGATACCTGCAAAGGTGTCGAAACGTCGGGACTTAAAATCTAAATACAAACCGCGATAAAATCCGTAAAAGTAGTTTTATTTCAATGTCTAACATTCGCGTAAACCTAAGAAACCAATAAGCATGTATGAAGTGAATAATGAAAGTGGACGAAGCGAAAGAAGTGTGTTAGGATCGTAGCAAGTAGAAAGAAGTGGTCTCTGCCTACCCCTACAAGGGAAAGAGGCGTGATTATATGTATGTATGTAATTGAAAAATGCATTAAAAAGTATATTTTTAAATTAAATGTTGTACACTCTTTTCGCGATGTTTTTGTCAAACATGTAAACAAACATGAGTTTGAGGAAAAACAATACGGTAGATGACTAGGTATGAAAAGTTAAAATTTATTTAGTCCGCCATTTAGATAATCTTATATATAAAATTCTCGTGTCACAATGTTAGTTACCATACTCCTCCGAAACGGCTTGACCGATTTTTATGAAATTTTATATGCATATTCAGTAGGTCTGAGAATCGGCTACTATCTATTTTTCATACCCCTAAGTGGTAGTAGGTAGGTAGTAGGCAGGTGCTAGGTAGAAAAAAATTGCATTGCAACGCATGCCGGGTACAGCTAGTCAAAATATAATAGACACGTATTTTTCCTTTTATCAAATCAATAAAAAAAATACGAAGATAAACCGCTTAAGTTCAGGAGTGGGGGCTTGTGACGTCAGGGGTAGGTAAAATTTGTGCTTAGACGTGACGTCACGCAAGAATTGTACTCGCTGTATCTTCATAATTTTTTGTTTACGGGACATAAGAAAAAATACGTGTCTAATATTTTTTTATTATCTAAAAGATGGACATAAAAATAAAAATTAGTCATCATCCCTATTTTGCTTAATACCTGCTTCATTATGTTAGTTTTACGAGGAGATTATGAATCGTCACCATCTCTACGATGTTCCCAATTATGTGTGGTCGGCGCAATGCGTATTCAGCTTCCATTCATCTCTACAACTCGTCATCTCAGCATTCACTCCTTTCTTTCTTATACCATCCTTTACCCAATCCATCCATTTTTAGGGTTCCGTACCCAAAGGGTAAAACGGGACCCTATTACTAAGACTCCGCTGTCTGTCTGTCCGTCTGTCTGTCTCCAGGCTGTATCTCATAAACCGTGATAGCTAGAAAGCTGAAATTTTCACAAATGATGTATTTCCGTTGCCGCTATACTAAAACAAATACTAAAAACCACATAAAATGAATATTTAAGGGGGGCTCTCATACGACGGTGGTACGGAACCCTTTGTGCGCGAGTCCGACTCGCACTTGGCCAGTTTTTTTTGGTGTTATGGATCAATATTAATATTATTTTTGTTTTTAGATCCACCATGTCCCTCTGGGCTAGAGCTCAGCAGTTACCGCCTGAGAGTCTGCAGAAGGTAATGTACTTCTTTATGTAATTGTGGTGTTGTTGTCTTTGATTCCATACAAGTGCGTTAGTTACTTTGTGTTCAGAGTTGACGTTGTCCACATTACTGTATTAGCTTGTACCCGCGGCTTTGCCTGCTTCGATGTAGGTAATAGGGATGATGACTAATTTTTATTTTTATGTCCATCTTTTAGATAAGAAAAAAATATTAGACACGTATTTTTTGTTTAGTCTCGTAAACAAAGAATTACGAAGATACAGCGAGTACAATTCTTGCGTGACGTCACGTTTGAGTACAAATTGTACCTAGCCGTGACGTCACAAGCCCCCACTCCTGAACTTTACAACGGTTTATCTTCGTATTTTGTAATTTATTTGAGAAAAGAAAAAATATGTGTCTATTATATTTTGATTATCCAAATGGCGGACTTAATAAATTTTGACTTTTCATACCTAGTCATCTACCCTATTATGGGGAAAAAACGAGCGTAAAATTAGAGTAAGTTATCTACTTAGTAAAATTTTGGATATATTTGCTATATGCTTAATAAGGGTTATTATTTCAGATTTTTATTTAAACCTCTTTATCGAACGTTAAGCTTATTTCAAATACAATTTCATCAAAATATAATGAAAGATTTTTTATACTTCTAGTATATTACTTATTTGGAAAAATTGTTATTTAACAAGCCTTATAAACTGGTCGTGATATGTTACTATCTTTACTTATTATAAAATAATATAATAATATTCCGGGACAACTCACACACGGTTATCTGATCCCAAGCTAAGCAGAGCTTGTGTTATGGTAACCAGACAACTGATAAACATACTTATATATTTCTAAATACATACATATTATAGATAAATTACACCCTGTCTGGGTGAACCAGAACAAATGATCGTGCTCATCACACAAACATTTGTCCTGGGTGGGAATCGAACCCACGACCTCCGGTATAGCAGTCAGGGTCACTAACCACTAAACCAACAGGCCCGTCATACTAAAATGTAGTCACTTCTGCTAACTGTTCGCTTAGATCTTATAAACTACGAAACGGATTTTGGTACTCAGCAATAGATAGAGTAATTTAAAAAAGAAGGTTTATATGTATAGTATTTTTGTCTTATGTAGTAGTTTTGACGACCTCCGTGGTCGAGTGGCGTACGCACCGGTTTCAAGGTGTCGCTAGCTCTGAGGTCCCGGGTTCGATCCCCGGACGGGTCAATGTAGAAACCAACTTTTCTACATTGTCCCGGGTCTGGGTGTTTGTGGTACCTTCGTTGTTTCTGAATTCCATAACACGCGTGCTTCAGCTACTTACTTTGGGTTCAGAGCAATGTATGTGATGTTGTCCGCATTTATTATTATTATATTTATTTATTATTATAGTACATATTTTTTTTTATCTATCATATGTATGTATTTAGAAATATATTTGTATGTTTATCAGTTGTCTGGTCACCGTAGTACAAGCTCTGCTTAGTTTGGGATCAGATGGCCGTGCGTGGGTTGTCCCAGGATATTATTATATTATATATATAGTACAGCAGAGCTGAGATTTTCCGGGTAGCGTAAAAATCCGGCAGGGTCGCTAGTATAAAATAATTTAATGAGTTTTTTTTCTTGGTTAAGTATTTTTTTTTTATTAATATAAATGTAATCTTTGCGCAGGTACGAACTATCTATGGTGACCATTTCCCCATTGAGGTGCGTCATTGCATCGCACCGTGGATTGAGAGCCGAATCTGGTGAGTTTATTAAATATTGATAGATTTAAACATTAACCATCAACATTATACATGAAGCTATGAAAAAGTTATTTAAAAATATAGGAAATAATAAAGGACGTTTATGTATCCTGGTTTATTAAAAGTTAGCTTTCAATAAGTTAAAGTTTTTATTAATCTATTAAGGCTATTAATCCTAATTTCTTACCCCCGCCACTATAATAGGGCTGTTGTAAGTTACGTGTGTCGGTCGGCCCGTGTGTCTGTCTGTGGCTGGCTGGCTTCTAAACGAATTGGCCGGTTATGATACGGTTTTGACCTTTGAAAGCTGACGCTTTTTTAGGGTTCCGTACCCAAAGGGTAAAACGGGACCTATAAAACCTATTACTAAGACTCCGCTGTCTGTCTGTCCGTCTGTCTGTCTCCGGGCTGTATCTCATAAACCGTGATAGCTAGAAAGCTGAAATTTTCACAAATGATGTATTTCCGTTGCCGCTATAACAACAAATACTAAAAACCACATAAAATGATTATTTAAGGGGGCTCTCATACGACGGTGGTACGGAACCCTTCGTGCGCGAGTCCGACTCGCACTTGGCCAGTTTTTTTCATATACGTTTTGATTTACACAGACTTAGATTTCTATTTTTTTTTTAACTCTTGACTCTAAAGGACAGTTTATAAGTTTAACGTGTCTGGCTTATCTGTTTATCTGTCTACAGCATTAACGAATTCACCTATTTGAAACCTGACGTAGATTGGGATGGCTCTTAGCTATAGTTTATGAAGATCTGTTTAGCATTTTGACAGTTCAATAAGCTACTAGTCAGTGGGGGGTTTTCTTAACCTTTTCTTCATAGTAATTTTCCTGCTCTTATTTATAGTTATGTACTAGCAAGCCTTCCACTTGAACAAATAATGATATCCACCTTCCAACCCCCAGGACTGCAGAACCGGATGACCAGCAGCGTTTCTTCGTAGACGAGCTGGTGCAGGAGATCCAGGCCCACGCTGACCTCATGCTCTCCCCCGACATGTTCGTCACCAAGATGAAGCTGCTGGACGCCGCCAAGAACTTCCACATGCAGTACAGGTGAGGATTCTAGGCAATTTAGTAGGTTGGGCAAAAGTTGGGGAAAAAGTTCCACTGCTCGGCAAAAATGTCGTAATGTTGGGCAATAATGTTCTACAGCTGGACGAAAACGCCCTAGTGCTAAGAAAAAGTGTTCCAGTGTTGGGCAAAAGTGTTCCACTGCTGGGCAAAGGTGCTCTGTTTTTGTAGGGTAAAAAAATCTTAGTGTCGTTAGCTCCGCGCATTTGTAGTGCATGAGATTTAAGTTTACATCTCATTTTAATCGTTACCCCGTATTCGGGCCTCCTCTCAAAAATCAAAATCAAAAAATCAAAATATTTTTATTTCAAGTAGGCCTTTTTAAGCTCTTTTAAAACGTTAAATTACTGACTCTAGTTGCAGGTTCCAAAATGTCATTCCAATGGAGAAGAACCGGCAAGAAACTCCATTGGTTACTCTTTTGAAAAAAAGGTTGACATCAATGTTAAAAATACACTTATTTTAATAAATATACAAATATGCGACAACAACGTAAATAGCAAAATGCTTAGATTAATGTAAACGATGTCATCCAAAATGGAAGAAAAATGAAGTAGCAACTAAATTTACATTGGCGTCACATTAACAAAGGTCGCGTATGCGAAAATAATAATAATAAAAATAAAAGACTAAACTAAGTAAATAAAAAAAAATATCTAGTTAAATAGGTAAATAGCTTTACATACAAAATATATGTTGTTGTTGTTGTTGTGGTCCTAAGGCACCCCGCTGGTGCAGAGGGCCCCAACAAGTTTTCTCCAAGCCGGCCGGTCCCGCGCGATTCTTCGAGCGTCTTCCCATTTGAGTTCTTCCTTCCTGAGCTCCTTGTCCACCGATCACCTCCACGTGTGTACTGGCCGTCCGCGTCTTCACCTACCCTCCGGTTGCCACTCAAAGGCGATTCCAGCAGCATTACCATCTTCCCTCCGGAGAGTGTGGCCAATCCACTTCCATTTCCGCTGGGCAATTTCTTGCAAAATTGGAGTTTGATGGCATACAGACCACAACTCTTTATTCGAGATGGTTTTAGGCCAGAAGATACGAAGGATGGATCGAAGTGACTTATTCACGAAGACCTGTAGCTTACTCGTTAAGCCTTTCGTAACTCTCCAGGTTTCACAGCCATAGAGAAGCACCGACTTTACGATGGACTCGAAAAGGCAGAGTTTAATGCGCCTGGTGAGAACATTGGATTGCCACACTGGTCTAAGTTGGGCATACGCTGCTTTGGCTTTTTTAATACGAGCTTCAATGTCCTCATCTGAGCCTCCTGTGCTTGTCATGATTTGTATGTAGTCCTAACTAAACCCTAACAGGAATGTCAAGGCATGTCAAAAGGTTTCTACGAATAGCTCTCATGCGGTGTACCGACTAAGCTAACGACCAATGAAATAGAGCCCAAAACTTTTGTCTTTGTTATCCTGACATCTTCCCATTATAATACGCCTGCATTATGTGTAATTTACGTATTGATATAAAACTACTTTTTACGGATTCTGTCGCGGTTTATTTTAGATGTTAGTTCCCGAAGTTTCGACACCTTTGCAGGTATCATGGTCGCGGGCAGACCAGTCTTCCGACAAAATCTGTAAAAAATAGTTTTATTTCAATGTCTAACATTCGCGTGAAGAAATTAATTTACGTATATTTGTCAACAGCCACGCCCCGCACGAGCTGTACGCTTACATGCGTCGCTCCCTAGCCATGGAGATGGATGTGATACAGAACGCGATGGGCACCCCGTATGTCGCCCAGCCGCAGACCGAGAGGAAGTATAGTGAGGTATATAATGTAATAATAATAAGTATTATATATAAGAAGTTTTGCTAAGGTACTCGAACTAGTCTCACAAGCCAGTTAGTGCTGCAAACAGGGCTTCGATTCAGCTATTTAAGAGGTGCTTGAATTGACCGAATGACCTGCTTCATTTGGTAATTTTTACGATAATTGGCATTCTGCTAACTGTCATTACGATCATTCTCTTCGAGAGTTCAATGAGATTTTATTGTAGGCACAATGACAAGTACACTGATCGATCACTGATATGCATTTAAAATAGCTCAATCTAGGCCCAGAATGCGCGAGCTGTCGCCATCTCGCGCGTCACGCAAGCTTTTTGTTTTGTCAACCGCTCGAAGCAGTGCTTGTATTTGTCTACATATTATTATGGTTCAATTTTGATGTTGATCTACGGTTCAGAAACCGGGTGTAGATAAGTCTTCAAACATATCTTATATATAAAATGCTCGTGTCACAATGTTAGTTACCATACTCCTCCGAAACGGCTTGACCGATTTTTATGAATTTTTATATGCAGTAGGTCTGAGAATCGGCTACTATCTATTTTTCATACTCCTAAGTGGTAGTAGGTAGGTAGTAGGCAGGTAGGTAGTACGCAGGTAGGTAGTAGGTAGGTAGTAGGCAGGTGCTAGGTAGAAAAAATTGCATTGCTACGCATGTCGGGTACAGCTAGTTCTAATATAGATTTTAATGAAGCAACTCTTTCACAGCTCATCACGGGTCTACAGACCGTCCGCCAGAAGGTCAACATGGTTGGCGAAGAGATTCGTAGCCTTCAAGCCAACATAGAGTCCTTCTCGCTGCAGTACCACGAGTGCTTGAAGAATAAAGGTATGTATTATTGTAATTACTGCATTTTTTTAGGGTTCCGTACCCAAAGGGTAAAACGGGACCCTATTACTAAGACTCCGCTGTCTGTCTGTCCGTCTCCAGGCTGTATCTCATAAACCGTGATAGCTGGAAAGCTGAAATTTTCACAAATGATGTATTTCCGTTGCCGCTATAACAACAAATACTAAAAACCACATAAAATGAATATTTAAGGGGGGCTCTCATACGACGGTGGTACGGAACCCTTCGTGCGCGAGTCCGACTCGCACTTGGCCAGTTTTTTTGTATCCTACATGGGCAACTGCAAAATTAAACAAGAAATAATTCTAACAAAAAAAAAACCGTCTTCAAAATAAGTCTTGAATCTATCTCTTATGGATCCCACTGTCGAAACTGGACCATTTGGAATAGGACCATACGGGAAGCTTCAGCTTTCGAATAAAAACGCAGTCGAAAGCTATGAGATAACATACTCCTCCTTTTTTTAAAGTCGGTTAATAATATCAGTCTATAAACGTCTCACTGCTGGGCACAGGCCTCTTCCCTTATAGAGAAGGCACGAGTATTGATCACCACGATTGCTCACTGCGGATTGGCGATTTCAGATCACAATTTTTGAAAACCAGGTTTCCTCGCTTCACTTTTTTAATCACTAAGAAAGTACCTGTAATTTTAAAGTTATTAAAAAAATAAAGGTTAATAACTGTATAACAACAAAAAAAAGTTTTTTTGCTGCCAGCCAGATATGCGAGATATACCAGAGGGGTCCAATTCCTACCCAGGACAAATCTTTGTGATGAGCATGATCATTCTGTGTCTGGGTGTAATTTATCTATAATATGTATGTATTTAGAAGTAAAATAGGTATGTTTATCAGTTGTCTGGTTACCATAACACTAGCTCTGCTTAGCTTGGGATCAGATGGCCGTGTGTGAGTTGTCCCAGGATATTATTATTATAAATTGTATTTACCTTGTTACCAGGCCACATGAATTATCTTCAACAATCGATGACAAACGACCGTCGCGACCTGGTCGCCTGTCTTCGCGTGCAGATCGAAGAGACGGAGAGGAAACTTAATGCTTTGGTGAGTTTTTATTACAAGAAAAAGAAAAATATACAGGGTGTTAAGAAAACCTGTGTTGGACAGGGTTTCCTTCACCCAAAGGGAGATATTATCAGTTTTACAATCAATTAACCAAATAAAATATAAGACTTTAAATATTCACGATAGTAACAATAGCTATGAATAATGAAATTCGACTGGCCTGTTGGTCTAGTGGTTAGTGACCCTGACTGCTCAGCATACAGGAGGTCGTGGGTTCGATTCCCACCCAGGACAAATCTTCGTGTTATGAGCATGATCATTTAGCTTGTTCTATATGTATGTATTTAGAAATATCTAGGTATGTTTATCAGTTGTATCAGTTGTATGGTTAGTTACCATCGTTTGGGATCAGATGGCCCTGTGTGAGTTTTCCCAGGATTATATATTAATGTTTGATCACAGGTGGCTCAGATCAGCCAATCCCAGATGGAGTTGGTGGACCACATGAAGGAGAACATCGCGAACCTGCGCCAGCTGCAGAGCCAGGTCCTGGATGAGGAACTCATCAAGTTAGTATAGACCTAATGATTATTGTCCGGCCGCTGAGAGAATGCGTTCCTGACACGTGATTGTTATCAAGAAGATACAATTTTAATTCAATTCATTAAGTAAAAAATCAATATCTTAATCGATTCATTAATGACGACCTCCGTGGTCGAGTGGCGTACGCACCGGTTTCAATGTGTCGCTAGCTCTGAGGTCCCGGGTTCGATCCCCGGACGGGTCAATGTAGAAACCAACTTTTCTACATTGCCTCGGGTCTGGGTGTTTGTGGTACCTTCGTTGTTTCTGAATTCCATAACACAAGTGCTTTAGCTACTTACTTTGGGTTCAGAGCAATGTATGTGATGTTGTCCGCATTTATTTATTTATTTAATTCTCTCAGCGCCCGGACCACAGGCCTATTATTTTAGAATCAAATGAGCTTTAGTTAAAGGAGCTAAATGAGCTTGTACAGGGTGTTACCGAAAGGGTATATCTATCCAAAAGGGGTGAAGAGTACATCTGGTATAGAGTCAGTTTACAACATTTCAGCTCAAAATAAGTTCTACCACTCATAACTAATTTGGAACAGGGCAGGGAGATGATGATCATAATAATAATCATTTTATTATTTGTAAAACATGGGTAGGTAACAAAAATACAGATCTTACAAATAGGTGTACAGAGCGCTATGTTTTGTCTATGGTGAGACATACAAATACATATTAAAAAAGTGGAATTATTAAAAAACAAAAATGTTAATACAAAATTATACAATATTCGAAAAATTATAACAAAAATTAAAATTCAACATTAAGAAATTACAATTATTTACAATAGTACTAATACAACTATTTAAATTAAACAATATTTGAGAAGTTATAAGATTAAAAATAGATACGTTTTCTGTTTAGTCATTATAATATTTTTTTTTTATAATAATATTCCGGGACAACTCACACACGGTTATCTGATACCAAGCTAAGCAGAGCTTGTGTTATGGTAACCAGACAACTGATAAACATACTTATATACTTCTAAATACATACATATTATAGATAAATTACACCCAGACAACCAGAACAAATGATCTTGCCCATCACACAAACATTTGTCCTGGGTGGGAATCGAACCCACGACCTCCGGTATAGCAGTCAGGGTCACTAACCACTAGACCAACAGGCCCGTCAATTAAGACACTACATTAATACATATTAATGTAGTGTCTTAATACTACATATAGACATACACAAGACATTAAGGAACTCGTCGACGGTGTAATAACATTTATCAACTAGAATTTTGTGAATAATTTGATTATACCCTGTCCAATCGTTTATTTAACTTTTGACAGCTCTAATACTTAATCAAATAGTGATACACTGACCCGTTACCGATTCGATTTCTTTTTATCGTTCGATTTTATTCATGAAGAAGTTTTAATCGATTTAACACACTCATTATTTTATTTGATATAAAATATATATAGTAAAATATAATATAATAATTTTATTGTATGTTTTATTAATATAATCGATTTATTTCAATACCGTTTTATAGTCTGTAGTCAATAATTACGAATTACACATCTCTAAGTGGGCGGAGCCCGTCCACGAAGTACAGTATTCCCTGTAGTACATTGTATCAAAAATAATTACAAAACTTTATGTGCGTGATCTGTCAAAAGTTAAATAAACGATTGGACAGGGTATTAATATTATTTCTTTCCCAGATGGAAACGCGAACAACAGCTCTCTGGCAACGGAGTCCCAATGCAGTCGAACCTGAACACGATTCAGGAATGGTGCGAACTGCTAGCCGACTTAATATGGACGACACGACAGCAAGTCAACAACGTTGCCCGTATTAATACTAAGACGATTGTGGAGCTGCGACAGCCGCACTTAGCTGAGATGCTCGACGAGATGAGCAAGCAGGTGAGCGCGACCCATCTAAAACCCGCCCTCGGTTAGGGTTGCTTACCCTGTCGTTAATAGACCTACTTGTTGATAATGTCGTTTGCCACCCATCTGATAGCTGGCCTCGGCGAGGGTTGCTTAACCTGATATCGTCTGCCAAACATCCGTAAACCGGTCTAAGGTAAAGTCGCTTTACCTGTCACTACAGCGTAGGTGCTCGCTCTTGTCTTCTGCCAGCCATCTCTTACCCGGCCTCGGCTAGGGCTGCTTACCCTTTCCGACGTGCTTCTGCCACCCATCCGAAAGCCGGCCTCATCGGGGGCTGCTTAACCTAAAGTCGTCTGCCGTACTATAATCGCTTAAACTGTCATTACCACCATCGTGCTCGCTAATTTTTTCTACTTCTAATTTCAACTAGGCCCATCGACCGCCTGTCGCTATTTAACCGACTTCCTAAAGCGAGTGGCGCCCATCCAAAACCAAACCTCTATACAGGGTGTTAAGAAACCCCTGTCCGATCCGTTAAGGTGTTGTTAGGTATCGATATCTGATTACAAAAATGTGGAAAAAAAAAATGTAACCTACAATTTTTTTTTTTCTCCAAATTCGAGAGATTGTCGGCGTTGTCACAGATGATACCTAATTACTAAACAAAAGGCCCCCAAAAATACCGACGAAATTGGTGTTGTAGTTTTTGTTTTATTCTCTTTAGGGAATTTCGGGGCAAAAAATGGTTATTTCAAAATCGATTATTATTGTTTCTGTCATGAATTTTCCAAATTTGATATTTTATATGGGCATGTGTTTGTGAACCCTCTATGACCCTTTCGGGTCGGACAGGGGTTTCTTAACACCCTGTATAATTATGAAGGTCCAGGTTCGGGTCAATTTAGAGAACCACTTTTCCACATTGTCTCGTGTCTGGGTGTTAGTACCTTCGTTGTCTCCGATTCCATAACACGCGTGCTTTACCTACTTTGGGTTCAGAGCAATGTATGTGATGTTGTGCGCATTTATTATTTTATTTATTAATATATTTTGTCACCAGGTTACTGGGTTGCTGTCAACCCTGGTTACTTCAACCTTCGTGATCGAGAAGCAACCGCCTCAAGTTATGAAGACCAACACACGGTCAGTTTACATACTATACAATATGTTATCTTAGACTAGGTAAGCCCCGCGGTTTCACCCGCTTTCATCAAAATCAGAATCAGAAAAAATCATTTGCTTAGAAAGTAGTTTCATTCAAAAAGTTTCATCTATTTAAAGTTATATCCAGTAAAATCTGACTAAGGGTATTTAATAGTAAAAAACCTCACATATTACAACAATTCTTTGTCTATATGCATTATGCAGTGTAGTGCGATGCGCGCTCGAGAACGGTCGCGTTTTCGCTGCTCACTACGAATATTATATTCGCGTTTTGCGCGGCAATAGCCGTCGCCCGTCTTAGTCGCGATGAGTTCTAAACCACTCATCGCCAACGAAGTGTTGGCATTTAGTATCCATGCCATAGATTATATGGACGAGGTCAGCATCGTGCAGATCTGCAGATCCGCCTACAAAGAGGAGGAGGTTTGCAGTGCTAAGCTGATGCTCTTCCAGTCGCTCGGACAACTCGAGCAGATGCCATCCCGCCGAAGGGACGGTGGCGACAAGAGCCTGCAGGATATCATCTCCCTGCTGAAGAGGACTGATCCTGACGACGTGCCTGAATTCGTGGCGAAGGACTTGCACAAGCTGCCTCCCGTCACGTTCGATCACGTCGACGTCACCAGGCTGCTGAAAGACATTACGTGTCTAAAGGCAAGCCTGGAAGATATGAAGTCCAAGATGGAAGCATCACAGGTGACCATTAATGACCTGCGTGGAGAAGTGGCGTTGTTGCGCAACGTTATTTTTGTAAGTGGGTCATCGGACAAAATGAACGTGAATACACGTCGCGGGGCGCAAAATGCGTCCATCATCAGTTTTGAGTCGGCGAATTCGAGTGCGTCACCGGTCGCTGATATCGCTGACGATGCGCCCCGTCACGCCGCCTCCGCTGTGTCAACACGTGCGGCTGAACCTAGCGTAGGTACATCGACCCCTAAACGCGCCTACGCAGCAGTTGCAGCCACCAACAAGCCCGCTGTGACGCAAACAAAGCGGGCCAAAGCAAAAGGGGAGAAACCATCTCGTGGCAAACCACAGCCACCGAGTGGTCCAAAGAAGGACACGTGCGACAAGGATGGCTTCATAAAGGTAGAAAGGAAGAAAAAGAAGCCTCCTTGTAGAAACCAGTGCGGTACCGCACCAACTGGACCCACCATCCTGCTGCGTCCTGCAGTACCAACGACGCAGCTGTACGTGTCCCGTGTACATCACACCACGACGGTGGAGCAGGTCGTGGAGTATGTCCGGTCCAAGAGCAACTGGACCTTGAGGGTGGAGAGGCTGGAGTCGCGCCACAACACAAACTTCAAGTCGTTCATGGTGCGAGTTCCAACTCACCACATCGAGACCTTCCTCAAGGAAGAGTTTTGGCCGAAGGGTGTCGTCTATCGAAAATTCAGAGGAAGGATACGCGACACCACGCAGCGTAACACGATGCCGACACTTCGTGTGCATTAGTTTTTAGTTTTTATTTATAAAATATGTATGTTAGTTTATAAGGTATTTATCTATGGGCCTTAGTCGCCTGACAATAAATGATTTTGATTTTTTTTTTTTTTTTTTTTATTATTAATTCTTGTTTTACTAAATGTTCATTTTCAAATGAAATGAAAATCAATAATATAATTCTAAAAAAAAACCGACTTCAAAATAAGTCTTACATTTATTTCTTATGGATCCCACTGTCAAAACTGGACCAAAACAAAATGGGACCACACGGGATTCACCAGATTTCAAATAAAACAAGAATCATCAAAATCGGTTCTCCCTGTCAAAAGTTCTTTGGAAAAAAATACAGCCGAATTGAGAACCTCCTCCTTTTTTAAAGTCGGTTAAAAATCATTTCAAACAAAATTCTGTCCCCGCCCTATAATATTCTAAAAGAGTGGGGGGATAGAATGAGCATTCGCTCGTTTGATGTAAATCGGCTATAAGATAAAATATGATTACAATCGGATTTTGTTTATAATTTGTAGATTATTGTTATAATGTTAACTTTTCTTTAAACTATCGCTCTGCATGTTTATAGTAATATAATTCCCGGGAATAAGCGCGTACATGCATAAATACCTTTAGCGCTTGACGTTCCGACCGGGTTACACCGGCCGTGGTCGCAAGCAGAAGTCTGCTTGCCGGTGTACGACAAGGTATTTATGCATGGACGCGCTTATTCCCCTGAATTATATTGTTATAATTTAATTTTATTTGTCATAGCTTCACGGCTACTGTCCGTTTGCTGGTCGGGGGTCAGCTCAACGTGTATATGACGCCGCCCAGAGTTAGCGTAAGTATCATACTTCTTATATATAAAATTCTCGTGTCACAATGTTAGTTACCATACTCCTCCGAAACGGCTTGACCGATTTTTATGAAATTTTATATGCATATTCAGTAGGTCTGAGAATCGGCTACTATCTATTTTTCATACCCCTAAGTGGTAGTAGGTAGGTAGTAGGCAGGTGCTAGGTAGAAAAAATTGCATTGCAACGCATGCCGGGTACAGCTAGTATTTATATAAAACTCTCAATATGGACGGGCCTGTTGGTCTAGTGGTTAGTGACCCTGACTGCTATACCGGAGGTCGTGGTCATTCCCACCCAGGACAAATGTTTGTGTGATGAGCACGATCATTTGTTCTGTGTCTGGCACATTGCTTTTTAGTATTTGTTTTGGTCAAATCTTTGAAGCTAAATTAAAAATACTTCTCGACATTCGATTCGGATTAAATGTTGCATACTTATGTAAATTCGGTGCTAATAAAACATTTGGTACTTGCCTGATCTGTTGATGGAGCCAGAAGGTGGCTATAGGAAGTAATAAACTAATGTAATTTCATCAGTGTCATCTTTGACGACCTCCGTGGTCGAGTGGCGTACGCACCGGTTTCAAGGTGTCGCTAGCTCTGAGGTCCCGGGTTCGATCCCCGGACGGGTCAATGTAGAAACCAACTTTTCTACATTGTCCCGGGTTGGCTGTTTGTGGTACCTTCGTTGTTTCTGAATTCCATAACACAATTGCTTTAGCTACTTACTTTGGGTTCAGAGCAATGTATGTGATGTTGTCCGCATTTATTATTTATTAAAGAGAAAAGTACTGTTTTAGGTTTAAAATATATTTTTTCCGTCCCAATACATGGCACATGCCTATACTTTTCTTCAATATATCTGTCTACATTTGTGGTGTCCCATGTAACATATTTAACTTTAATAATATTATTTCTTAGGTCGTAATAATATCTGAGCAGCAAGCCCAACTGCTCTTAAAAAGCGAGACCCAGGCCGGCAAGGGCAAGCAGCCAGTCGAGTGTGGTGACATTCTTAACAACACCGGCACTATGGAGTACCAGCCGACCAGCAGACAGCTCAGCGTCAGCTTCAGGTGAGTGTTCACGCGCCACTATATAGTACCAGCCGAGCAGCAAGCCCAACTGCAGATTAGAGATCATGTGGCACTATATAGTACCAGACGAGCAAATAGGTGAGAGTGGTGATTATCTAACGGACGGACCAAATAGATTTCGTCTTCATACTACCCAGTCATTTAACTTCCAACTCTTATGTGCCCATAGACAACTTTTACTGCAGATTTACATCTGTTGGTATGTACAGAACACATTTTTATTTGTTATGATATGTCTATTTTTATTTTTATTATGTTTGACGGGCCTGTTGGTCTAGTGGTTAGTGACCCTGACTGCTATACCGGAGGTCGTGGTCATTCCCACCCAGGACAAATCTTTGTGTGATGAGCACGATCATTCATTTGTTCTGTGTCTGGGTGTAATTTATCTATAATATGTATGTATTTAGAAATATATAAGTATGTTTATCAGTTGTCTGGTTGCCATAACACAAGCTCCGCTTAGCTTGGGATCAGAAGATAACTGTGTGAGATGTCCCGAAATATATTATATTATTATATTATAATACAATTCTTTTTTTTTCTAATCATCAGGAATATGCAACTCCGCAAGATCAAGCGAGCCGAGAAGAAGGGTACCGAGAGCGTGATGGACGAGAAGTTGACACTACTGTTCCAGTCGCAGTTCAATGTCGGCGGCGGAGAGCTCGTGTTCCAAGTGAGTGCGGTGATTAGTGTTACGTATAGCCGAGAAGGGTACCGAGAGCGTGATTGACGAGAAGTTGACACGAGACACGAGAAGGTAGTAAATACTGGTAGCCTTCAAAGAAGAGTATTGTTTTTCTGCATAAGAGTTTTATGGCAGATTCTTTAAAAGGAAGTCAAAAGCAAGAAAATTAAAGAACGTCTTAAAGATGAAATGCGTGCGTAATGTACTCGTCAAATATGTTTAATATTTATGTTTAAGAAGTTTTATATGTGCGGTTATTTTTTAAGCAAAATGGGTAATTTTTTCATCTTAACAAACTTGTATTTCTGACTTTATTTTCTTTTGATGCATAGATTTGAGAATATTTACCTTATATGTGCGGTTAAATAGTGCGAAAATTTTGATCCTCACGAGCTTTGAAAACTGACGTTATTTCTGTCGATACAGAGTTTTGGAAATCCAAAGCAAAACGTTAACAGTAGTCACGTGATCTTACTCAAATAACCAACCTTAAATGTTTATTATTTGTACGTCTAAACATATTTTCATGCACACCAACTAACTAATCACCACTCCCACTAGGTATGGACCCTATCCCTGCCCGTCGTGGTGATTGTCCACGGCAACCAGGAGCCCCACGGCTGGGCCACCGTCACGTGGGACAACGCCTTCAGCCCACCGGGTAGGGTGCCTTTCGCTGTTCCTGATAAGGTGAGTTCTATGTTAATGTTGTATGTTGGTGTATTATTGTATAATGAAAATTAAAATATGAAAAATCGTTTATTGTTAGAAATTTTACATTATTGGTTATGCCCTAGATCCTACACTAGGATTCCCTGTGTTGTAGGACCTAGGCTCTGCGATCCGTTCACAAAAACTTAATTCTAGAACTTAAAACCTAAACTAGAACAATCAACATAATTTGAGTGTGTTTGTGTGTGCTGTGTGTGTGTTTGTATGTGTGTCTGCATCACCTACTCTAGAATTTTAATAAATTCTTCTGTTTGGTTATAATTCAGCGTAAGGAGCCAGTGAGTCACAATTTTTTTGCATTTATTTGGTTGCTTTTATATCGGAAGTATGATAAACTGCCTCGTTGGCCTAGTGGTGCTAAGCGCGACTGCTACGCTAGAGGTCTTGGGTTCGATTCCCAAGACGACCATGGTGTTATTGGGTTTTTCTATGAAATTCTCAGTAGCAGATCGGAGTTTGGATTTGTGCCCGGTTAGTGGCAATAGGCTCGCCCCCTATTACATGGGACCTAAACATACCGGCGAACTGTGGGTGTACATTGGTACACCTCTGCCTAACCCTTCGGGGATACAGGCGTGATGGTATGTTATGTTGTGCTTTTATGATATTGTGTAGGTTGTTTATTTTCCCATATACGTATGGTCCCATAAAACCAAAAGATTTTTCCTATAGATTTATAACATTTAATTCTGTCCCATCTTACTTTCCGATGAGAGTGACTTTGAGCACAGTGGTTCAGCGAGGTTTTATGAAACCGTAAAGTAATACCAAGTATGTCGGTATAGCTGTCTTACTCTTAGCACCGATACATCGGAGTAAAGTTGATCAGTGGGGTACCGTCGAACGAGCACTACACGAGCAGCTCGCGAGCTGCTCGCGAGCCGTTCGCGAACCGCTCGTGGCGTGCTCGCAATCCGCTCGCGAGCATGCCGCTCGCGCACGCGTGTCAGATGACGTAATTGACATGAGTGTGTTCGCGAGCGGCTCGCGAACGGCTCGCGAGCATGCCACGAGCGGCTCGCGAGCTGCTCGTGTAGTGCTCGTTCGTCAGATGTGGACGCACCCTAACAAAGCACGTTGCGCCCATTCCACATTCTAAAGGTAAGTTTTCCCAGATATGCCCCACGATGGAATACAATATTGGACAACAGACTGACACGGAGAGGTACACCATTTTTACAGTTGAATCATCAGCAGTCTTGCCAAGTCGCTTAAAGATGAACAGTAGTGCTATTCTGTAACATTATTTTCATGTCTCGACAGCGGAATCCGCGGTGAGATGTCAAATATGTATTCTTGAATTTGAATTCTAAGTCAAGGCCAATTGGGTTCACTTTTGAAGTGAGCTTTATTGTCACTCAGGTGAAGCTCGATACCGAAATTTTTTACAGAATAGACATACAGCTTTCTTATTCTACTGCTCAGGTAATTCAGATGTGTCAACAAGTTCAATCTGTTGTCCAAATGAATACCGTGGTATTTAAGGCAATCTGTCGGTTCCAGATAAAAACTACATACTTAGGAGGAACCTTTTTGTTATAAGCTTTAAGCGCAGGCCACACCGCCAGCTAGCGGGCGGGCGGGCTAGGCGGGCGGGCTAGGCGGGCGAACATCGTTTCACCTCTTTACATACTTCGGTTCACACAGCGAGCTACCGACTAACCTAACGAGCTAAGCTAACGAAATATCCGACGATTCCAGCGAAGCTACTCGTTCACCTCGTTCGCCCGCGCTTCGCTAGCTTAGCTCGCCCGCCAGCCCGCTCGCCCGGTTCGTTCGTCCGTCCTCCCCGTTTCGAGTAGACTAGTCGACGCTCGTCTTTCGAATAGCAGTGTAGTGGTTACGTTTGTGAACGATGAATATGTCATATATCGACGAAAGTTCTATAGAACGCTAACCTCTCGCTCTCCCATCCGCTTCGCCCGCTCCGCCCGTCTGTCCGTAGTTTTCGGTGTGAACCCCATAGTTTAGCTCGCCAATATTTCGCGTAGTTTGTATAGTTTCCTTCGTTCGCTTCGCCCAGCCGCCTAGCCCGCCCGCCCGCTAGCTGGCGGTGTGGCCTGCGCTTTATGTGGTCGGGTCTGTGTCCTACATAAAAAAAGCATGACTTGTTAGATTGTCACGTTATTCGATCGTCAACTATTTCTATAGAAAACTTGTGGGTTAAGCTACTTTACTTATACATCATAGGTAACCTGGGGCCAGCTAGCCGAGACTCTTCGCATCAAATTCTGCTCAGCCACCGGCGGCGATCTCTCTGAGGACAACCTAAGATTCCTAGCTGAAAAGATATTCAGGTAAATATCTATATTTTAAATAATGATCTAGATTTAATTTACGCTGCCCGCCTACGTCAGAATTTTTGTAGGTCAGATAATCGGGCCGATTTTTCCGCTGATTCTTAGTACCGAATTCTGACCTACTTTTTGTAGGACTATTGACCTTACACTATTGCTATCAGTGTATTCTATTTGTATTCTCCTACAAAAAATCGGTCACCGATTATCGGACGTGGGCGGGCAGCCTTATGTGTCGACTTTTAATAAGCAAGATGAACTTCTTTATGATGGATAATCTTAAAAACGTCTAATTTGATAGGTTGTTTAACTTATTTAAAAAAAAAGGTTAATTTAATATTGATACTATTTAACAGTGATTTTGTGTCCCTATGAAAATAATAATTTTAACGTGATTTAGGCAGTATTTTAGTAACAAACTCATGCTAATAGCCGCCTCTCGGTGACTCTTGAAAAATAGCCTTTTTTAACACTTTTCTCAAAAAGATAGGTTTTGAAGTTGGGTAGTATTGCCGAGCTTTTCTCAACAGAGGGCGTTGAGCGTTCATTTTAAGAAATTTTATATTATGACTTTCCCAAAATTTCTTATCCCTTAAGACACCTTTTACTTACCTATTAACTTATATTTCAAATTCAAAAGCTGTGTCTTATGTACTATCGAGCCTAGTTGTATCCATCCAACACGATGGGCTAGACATCCTGTATACTATAAGTAACACGCAGCGTCTGCGCCGCGGGCAGGACGAGCCTGCCGCTGAACACGCTCGAGCTGAACGCCACGCCGGTCTCCTGGACCCAGTTCTGCAAGGATGCCCTGCCCGAGAGGAACTTCACCTTCTGGGAGTGGTTCTACATGGTGGTGAAGGTCACGAGGGATTATTTGAGGACGCTGTGGTGTGACCAGTAAGTGGAATTATATATTTTTTGCTTTATTACACTATTTATTACTGAATAAGACTGCCTCGTTGGCCTAGTGGTTCTTAGCGCGACTGCTACGCTAAAGGTCTTGGGTTCGATTGCCAAGTCGACCAAGGTGTTATTGGGTTTATTTCTATGAAATTCTCAGTAGCGGGTCGGAATTTGGATTTGTGCCCGGTTAGTGGCAATAGGCTCGCCCCCTATTACATGGGACCTAAACATACCGGCGAACTGTGGGTGTACATTGGTACACCTCTGCCTAACCCTTCGGGGATACAGGCATGATGGTAGCGTAGCAGTCCCGCTTAGAACCACTAGGCCAACGAGGCACTGTATGTTTAAGCTTTGAAAATAAAAAAAGGTCTTTGCTTAAAAAGGCTACTTAGAAAATAAATTAGGTATTGTTAACAATTAATTATTCCACAAATATTTCGGCCGATGAGAGCATGCTATCCTGACAGGTGATCAACACGAAGTTATAACTTCAATGTGGCGAAGAACTTACAAAAAATTCTCCTATACACGAATAATGTCATTCAAAACTATATCATTATGTCAGACCACAGTGAATTATAAAACACGGTCCCTTATTTCTACATACAAATCAAGACCAACTGACATGTGTCAGGAACGTATTCCCTCAACGTCACGATATTATACAGGGTGTTAAGAAACCCCTGTCCGATCCGTTAAGGTGTTGTTAGGTATCGATATCTGATTACAAAAATGTGAAAAAAAATGGAAAAAAAAAGGAAAAAAAATTATAACCAAATTTTTTTTTTCTCAAATTTCGAGAGGGTTGTTCGGCGTCGTCACAGATGCTACCTTATTACCAAACAAAAGGCCACCAAAAATACCGACGAAATTGATGTTGTAGTTTTTGTTTTATTCTCAAATTTAGGGAATTTCGGGGCAAAAAATGGTTATTTCAAAATCCATTATTTTTGTTTCTGTCCTGAATTTTCCAAGTTTGATATTTTATTTGGGCATGTGATTGTGAACCCTCTGTGACCCTTTGGGTCGGACAGGGGTTTCTTAACACCCTGTATAAATTAAAATTAATTATAACCTTTATGTTAATAAATATGTATTTATTTCTTTAGCCTGATAATGGGATTTATTCAGAAGAAGCAAGCCGAGGAAATGCTGTCTAAATGCCCCCCGGGGACTTTCTTACTGCGGTTCTCCGACTCTGAGTTGGGAGGGATCACTATCGCTTGGGTTGGGGGTAAGTGGGTTTGGTTATTAAGTGTGAGTGGTGATTAAGTGGATGTGGTGATTAAGTGTGAATGGCCTGGACCTTTTATACAATGTAATAAGATTTTTCATAATTTTTTTACATTGTTCCTGCCTCAAATTTCACCATAAATAAATATCATTTATTAGTACATAAGGCGATAAATCTCACCAATAATATTCGTCAAATTAATTCTCCAACTAAGTGTGCCTTCATGTAGTCACTTCAAAAATAAAATCGTCGAGTATCGGAGACTTTCATCGCCTCGTGTACGAACGGCCTAAAGTTTTATGTCGTGAATCAATCTTTAATTTATCACTATGAGAAATACAATGTTATTATATATAATGTTATAGTTATACAACATTTCAAAGTTAAAAGAAGTTTTTAAAATGTCATCATTAATGACTTCTTTATCATTAATCACCCTGCAGTGGGTGATTCCATTCTGATATGATGATGTTGACTCAGTAACATGTGTTGTGGAGGTCAGATAGGCAGTCGGTCTGTAACATACGGTATTCAGCTGGCGGTGAGACTGGAAGCCGACCCCAACATAGCTCGGAAAGGCTAGGCAGAACAGGAGTTGATGATGATGACCTTTCTTTTTGACGTCCTCCGTGGTCGAGTGGCGAACACACCGGTTTTCAAGGTGTCGCTAGCTCTGAGGTCCCGGGCCCGATCCCCGGACGGATCAACTTGGAAATCAAATTTTCTACACTGATTCATGTCTGGGAGTTTGTGGTACCTTCGTTGTCTCTGAATTCCATAACACTAGTACTTTAGCTACTTACTTTGGGTTCAGAGCAATGTATGTGATGTTGTCCGCATTTATTTATTTATCTCATCTCCGACAGAGGGCAACGAAGTCTTCAGCCTACAACCCTTCACGGCACGCGACCTTATGCTGCGCTCCCTCGCCGACAGGGTGTTGGACCTCACGCAGCTGCAGTTCCTCTACCCCAATATAGCCAAGGACGATGTGTTCTCCAAGTACTATACTAAGCCAGGTGAGTTTTATACAGAAAGAAAGGGAGACATTTCATATGTTTCATCTTTTACTAGTTTTTTTTTTCCATGACATATTTAACCCCCTACGTTAAAAGAGGGGGGGGGTCATAAGCTTGACTTGTCAATCTGTGGCTTTGTAGCTCCTAATCTTGACCTGGTTCTGAGTTATAATACACTGATAGAGATAGACAGAGAGAGAGAGAGAGAGGGGATGTTAGATATCGCAGTAAAAATATATTGATAAGAACTTGTCAGTATTTTCGAGTTTAAACTCGTCCTTTGTCATATTTTTAAACCCTGACGCAAAAAGAAGGGTTTTATAATGTTTCTGTTTCTTGTGTGTCTGACTGTGACATTCTAGCTCTTAAAATTGACGTAATTGAGATGGTTCTGAGTTGTAATTTATGAAGATCTGTTAATTTTGAGAATTATCAAGAATTTCCTTAATGTTGGATATATTATAGTTTAAAGTTATAACAGAATTGTTTGAGTAGTCACCATACATGTCTTCTTCACCCGCGTACGCTCACTCGCCCTCACTCCCCCACATAACTATAAGACGTGCTCAAACAAATGTCACAGAGAACGAGATGCTTAAGAACGGCTACGTGAAGCCAGTGCTGGTGACCACTCTGCCGCCATACATGTCTTCTTCGCCCGCGTACGCTCACTCGCCGGACTCGCATCGCAACACGCCGAGTGTGCAAAGCAGGTTAGTAATATTTTAATTATTATATAATAATAAGTTAATTAAAATGGAAGGACATTGACAGGCTTCGGAGAGAAAATATACTCAGAATTAAAAAATATTACATAGTTTTTTAGTAAAATATTGTACCTAATTATGATATCTGGGAGGCTTTGAGACCAAGTGTAGTCCAGAATTAAAAAAAATATTTATTTTCCTGATTACCACCATCAAAATCAATAATTATTTATTTAACTTAGGCTAAAAAGTAGCACTTATCAAACGTCAAAAATTATTACAAAAGAACAGCACCCTAGGGGTCGGTTCATATCCGGCGGAAAAGGAAGCGCGCAACATCGGCCGCGCAACGCCAGAACATATCCAGGAACATATTCCTCAGGAAAAAATAGATGAATCCTAATATCCTCAGGAACATATTCTTTCAGCGGCCGGACTATAATGTAATGCAAAACTGACTTGACTCCTACACTGTCAATGTCCTTTAGAAAAAATAAACTGCAATAGAATTTGTTGTAAATATATTCTCAGACACTTCAATCGAGTCGCCACTATTTAAATAATTTAATTAGTAATTCTTAATAATAGGGTAGATGACTGGGTATGAAAAGTCAAAATAAATTAAGTCCGCCATTTAGATAATCAAAATATAATAGACACGTATTTTTTCTTTTATCAAATCAATTACAAAATACGAAGATAAACCGCTTTAAAGATCGGGAGTGGGGAGTGGCTTATAACGTCACGGGTAGGTAACATTTTTACTTACACGTGACGTCACGCAAGATTTGCACTCGCTGTATCTTCATAATTTTGAGAAAAACGAAACAATACATATCTAATATTTTTATATTATCAAAAAGATGGACAAAAATATAAAAACATAACCCTTCTTGGCAGTTGGGTAATAAGTCATCATCCCTATTATTATGTATGTAAATAAAATGTTTATTGTTTATTTTCAACAGAATGTATACAAAAACAAAAATAAATAAATTAAAATTAATGTAACTGGCTCGATTTAAGTGTCAGGAAGTATTTTTTTTTCTTTTTGTATTATTTTTTTGTTTATTTTTTTTATTTTTCTCCATAGGTACATGATTGATTTTTGAGAGAGAATCATTTTTTTACGCAGAACTGAAAATCAATTTATCATTAGTATTAATAATTTTAGTTTTTTTCTGTTTTATTATTAATAGTCACATCCTTTAGTTTTTATATAATTTTTTTAAGTTTTATTTTAAGATTTTACACTGCAATTTTTTTTAATAATTATTTTTATTGTATTTTAAGGTATTTTTAGTTATTTAGGATTTATTTTTAAGCAGTATTTTTTTTATGAATTTTCAACGACTGCTCAAGCGTCATTTAAATTTAAGACGCGCTTAAATCTATCTGTCACTACTATCCACCTTATACAGAGTGTTAAGAAAACCCTGTCCGACCCGAAAGGGTGATATAGGGCTCTAGTCACATGCTCAAATAAAATATTAAACTTGGAAAATTTTTGGTAGTAGCAATAATAATGAATTTTTGAAATAACCGTTTTGTGCCACAATATTCCCTAAATTTGAGATTAAAACAAAAATTACAACACCATTTTCGTCGGTATTATTGGCGGCCTTTTGTTTTGATCATTTGGCAGCACCTGTGACGACGCCGAATCTCTCACGACTACTGATATTTTTTTTTACTTTTTTCTAATTTTATTTTATTTTAATGTATTCAGATATCGATATATAAGTCGTGGTGGCCTAGCGGTTCAATGAACGGATTTGTATGCACGAGGTTGCAGGTTCGAACCCGGGCAAGTACTAATGTAACTTTTCAAAGTTAAATGTACTTTCTTAATTCTTCTACACTACTGACTAACGGTGAAGGAAAACATCGTGAGGAAACCTGGATTCCAAAATTTGGGATCTGAAATCGCCAATCCGCAGAGAGCAAGCGTGGTGATCAATGCTCGTGCCTTCTCTATATGGGAAGAGGCCTGTGCCCAGCAGTGGGACGTTTATAGGCTTCAATTATTATTATAATCAGATATCGATATCTAACAACACCTTAACGGGTCGGACAGGGTTTTCTTAACACCATGTAGTGACAGTGATAGCATGACATAACGGCGACTTATATTTAACTGGCGTTTGAGTGGCGATGCCTGGCATTTTGAGTGAGAATTTGATAAGTATTGGTGCTAATTATCTTCCATTTTAATTAATTGAGGCTTTTAATCGATTTCTTATACTAAATCATTCTAAATTTTTATAAAATATACAAAAAAAATGTTTTTATTGTTGCTAAATAAGGGTAGATGACTATTTAATGTCCGTCATATAAATAAATTTATAATGTAAGACATTAAAAAACACGATGAGTTAAAGATTTGAGATGTCGCATGACGTCACGATTTTGTACGTTTTGTGCGAAAGCGTGACGTCATCAGCTTGAACTTTGATACGTTGTATATATTTAGTTTTTCTCGTCTCAAAAAGTAAAATCGGTTATAAAATAATCTCACGATAAGTGTAAGATGTAGTAAATATCGATTTGAGATGTCGCATGACGTCACAATTTTGTACATTTTGTGAGAAAACGTGACGTCATTAGTTTGAACTTCGATTCGCTTTATCTAAAGTTTTTTTTTAAGGTTTAAAAGTATAATTTCCTAGCTTATATTTTTTATTATCTAATTGACGGAATAAAATAGGTTATGTTTTTTGAGACCCAGTCATCTACCCTATGGTTGATAGAAGTCCAGGTTTTAATGATAATTTCTAGATATTTTAAGGCTTATTTTCATTGGTCGTTTGCCCCCGCATTCGGGGTGCGGGAGATTGTGTAAAGCACCAACCAATGACTTTCATTGCTTGCTAGCCCGTGCGCGTGTCATTCGTTGCTAGGTTAGGTCGTTATACCGCATGCGAGGAGCCCTTCTCACTGAGATATCGATGACGCCCTTTGTCATTAGTAATTATAGTATAAGTCACTATCCCGTATACGGGAACCCGCATACGGTAACACGACTGACATATCCATAGCGCACTTTCATTATTCGTTTTCCCGTATTCGGGAACCCGCATGCGGTAAAACGACTGACTTAACGACCAATCAAAATGAGTCTTTCTGAAGTTTTTTCTAGATTATTTTTTCATAATGTTTACTATCGTTTTTAGCTGCGGAACTACTATCCTTCAACTGTGAATTGGAAACCTACTAATTAGTTCAATTAGTTTAATTAATTATCCATGACTTTCTTAGAATAAGTGCAATATTGAACATGTTGAAAATATAAAAAAAAATAAGTTTATTGATTTTTGATCTCAGTAATATAATAAAAAAAGGAAAATTCTTTCTTGATATAAAAAACAGGTTTTTTTTTGTAATAATTGAAACGTGTATGATTTTTTTGGCGATAAACAAAAAAATCTTAAAAAAAGCGTTTCATATAATATAATATTAAAAGTTTTAAATTTTTTATAACGAAAATCGCTTTTTATACAACAAAAACACAGTTTTTCTGGAATTCTTTATTATTAAGATCAAAAAGCAATAAATCTAAATATTGGCACAAATAAACAGTATTATACGTTAAAAAATAACTGTTAATGTCGGCATTTATTTTAAAATTATAATTTTAAGAATTTTCTACATTGTCAGTATTTTTTTAGTACATTCTTAGGGACAATCACGAAAAATAAATGTTTTTTTACTAAGTGATACCTTGAAAACCAGTCTCACTATGGGATACTGTGTTACCCAGTAACATGTGTTGTGGAGGTCAGATAGACAGTCGTTCTGTAACATTCGGTGTTCAGGGGCCCGATGCTGCTATTTTAAGTCAGTGAGTGGCGGGTTAATAAACGTTCCAGTGTACTTGTTTTTGTGCCTAATTTTCGTATTCAGATAATTTTAGTTTAATGAAAAATGTACATCTATTTTGTCACTGTTGTCATTGTAGAATTGCAAGGGACAGTCCCTTGCAATTCTACAATTAATGCCTAATTTTCGTATTCTTATCTGAATACGAAAATTAGGCACAGTAACAAGTACACTGGAAAGTTTATTAACCCGCCACTCACTGACTTAAAATAGCGGCATCGGGCCCCTCCTGTCTGTGAGACTGGAAGCCGACCACAACATAGTGTGGCAAAAATGGCTAAAAAATTAATATCTCACTGGCTGACGAGATATATATTTAGGTAAATTAAAAAAAAAAAGCTTGTTTGTCTAAATTAGTATCTAACTTCTGTTTAATATATTGTTGAGGCTAAATTTTGATTATGATATGGTGTTTTCAGTCAAATATTTCATCTACAGACAAGATGGAGGATATTTTTAATTAATTTTGACGATATCTAAGGGTGCGCCACATCAGACGAACAAGCATTACACGAGCAGCTCGCGAGCACTGGTGTCAATAACGCCGTCCGCCAAACGAGCGCCGTTCGCATCATGCTCGCGAGCAGTTCGCGAGCTGCTCGTGTAATGCTTGTTCATCAGATGTGGACGCACCCTTAGACAAACAACTTAGCCTTATTTTCCTTTTTGTATAAAATTAAAGTACATCTTGAGACAAGAATCCTCCTGTTCCAATTTTTAATCATCATATCATCATAGACAATTTTTTTTTGCAAATTTTAATAATATAAAGCATATCAAAATGTTTTTTTCTAAATTATAAATAACTAAAAATATAAAAAGACTCTGGCTTCATCGAATTTACAAGGAACTTACGATTTACGGTATTAATATAACGAGTAGAGAACTAGACCGTTACACAGTAAAATTGTCTCTATTTCTTGAAGAATGAGGTTCAAAATTGTTTATTTATAAACCTGAAGGAATTCTAAAAATTATAACATCCTACCTATCATTTTAAAATACTAGGATATTAGGTACCATTTAATTTTTAGGGTTCCGTACCCAAAGGGTAAAACGGGACCCTATTACTAAGACTCCGCTGTCTGTCCGTCTGTCTGTCTCCAGGCTGTATCTCATAAACCGTGATAGCTAGAAAGCTGAAATTTTCACAAATGATGTATTTCCGTTGCCGCTATAACAACAAATACTAAAAACCACATAAAATGGCTATTTAAAGTGGGCTCTCATACGACGGTGGTACGGAACCCTTCGTGCGCGAGTCCGACACGCACTTGGCCAGTTTTTTTTTTAGACGGCGTGCCGTCAATAGAAGAGAAAAAATAATATTTGTAAAATAAAATATTTTAAACCTTACGGTTGAAAGAATAGAGTACATTTTACAGTGTTAACTATGAAATACTATAAAACTTACAGCCTCATCTTTTATGTAATAATCAGGCAGAAAATAATTATAAATATATCCAATTTGATAACAAAAATATTTATTTATATTAAATTATTAAATTTGGAGTTAAATATTTATAATATCTCTCTATATTTTATGAATATATAAATTTTATTGTAGCTTTATATGAAATTGGCTTTTATTATATTTAAATATAAATATATATTGTTATGGGGTGCAATTTTAAAAAGGGCCAATTTAATGTTTTGTTAAATAATAAAACTTTTTGGGTATAAACCTAAATATTGGGGTAGAAAAACGATCTTTTAATATTAACTACTTGTCAATGGAAAAAGTGTTTAAAACCAAAATATAGACTAAAAAAATATAACTAATTAAGTGTTGTTACACTAAAATCTAATTAATATCTAGAAATTTCTGACAATGTCAATTTAAAAAATAATTCATAATTACGAAAAATTTAGCTAAATCAAATATACATTAAAATCATATTCTGTTATTTTAAGTAAGTTTTATATTTAAAAAATTCCGACCATTTTCTATATAATACCGTCCTTTTTGTTTAAATAATAATATCTTGAATAACGACTGAATACTTTTAACCGACGAAAAAAATGGAGGAGGTTCTCAATTCGACGCGTATATTTTTCTCAATTAACTGTCAGACTGATTAGTTATGCGTTTTAAACAAAATGAGGAATACGAAGGATTATAAATGTTTATTAAAACTGAATTATTTATTTTAAGAATTTTGTCCCACTGTTGGGCAAAGGCTACCATAACATTAATATTTTTGATGTGAGTTCTAATGACTGTAATTTTTATTTTATATTTCTGGTCGATATTTGGGCAGAGTCGTGTTTTTAATTTGTTTTTTTTTTATACCTGGGTAATCTTACTGTATAAAACGAAAATAAAAAACTTTTACAAAAAAAAATAACAAAAACTAGAGGATTTTGTAAAATTGTTTAATTGGATGTCAAAAAGTGTTATAATTAATCTTTTAAGTTTTGACTTACTCAAACTAAGATACATATATATACATTGAAAGTTTAATAAAGGCTTGATAATCCAATAAAACTGAAAAATGTGAAAAGATTACATTTAAAAAATACACATCTATACTTATAATAAATCTGTAGAAGTGAAAATTCTGTACATTGAAAATATCAAAAAAATAAATGGCGGGGGGTGTTACTAGACCGACACCGAATCCAAAAGTGTGAAAAATTTTTTTTTTGTCTCTCTGTTTGTTCAGGTATCACGCAAAAACTACCGGTTCGATTACGATGAAACTTGGTATAATTATTCTTAATTATCCTGGGCACCACACTGGGTAGTTTTTATCCCGGAAAAGTATAAACAATAAAAAATAAACTTAATTTTGCGGTTAAAAACTCATTGATAAGTTTCGTCATCCACGCGAACGAAGTCGCAGGCACAGCTAGTTTAAAAATAAAAATCTATAAATTAAATGACAACTTAAGTTATTCGGTTTTTTTTTACATTTATATTCTTTAGTACCATTTTGTTTAAAGGCGCAAGATTCAAAACTAAATTTTAGCAAAAAAATAGCTAGATAATATTACTATTTAGCAAAAAAATCTAAAGTCTAATAATAATAAAATTAACCATAACAGTAGGTATAAAAATCAACTTTGGGTCCACGAAATTGCATTTTTTTCTTATTACTAATTAATATTTTTCTTTTTACTTTATAATTAAATTAAGTCTGTATAATCTAATTTTATATAGTTTAGTTTTTTTTCAAGCTTTTTTTCGAACTAAACCAATCATACTTATTTTGATTAAATCAAAATACTGATTTTGATGTGGTATGCAAAAAGCGGTAGCACAAATCATGCCCTATCTCTCATGTAAAAACGATTTCAACATAAATGTGGACAACATCACATACATTGCTCTGAACCCAAAGTAAGTTGCTAAAGCACTTGTGTGTGAATCGGAGACAACGATACCACAAACACAGACCCGAGACAATGTACTAAAGAGGCTTTTTACATTGAAACTGGGACCTCAGGACCTCGATTCAGCTATTTAAGAGTCGCTTAAATTGACCGAATGATCTGCTTCATTTGGTAATTTTTACGATAATTGGCATTCTGCTAACTGTCATTACGATCATTCTCTTCGACAGTTCAATGAGATTTTATTGTAGGCTTATCTGAATACGAAAATAAGGCACAATGACAAGTACACTGACCGACTGACATGCATTTAAAATAGTTGAATCGAGGCTCAGAGCTAGCGACCACCTTGAAAACCGGTGTGTACGCCACTCGACCACGGAGGTCGTCAAATTCGTGTAGTAGGCATAGTTTTGTGAAAATACCGTATATTAAGCTAATTATAATTTTCTGAATATTTCTTTTGTATAAATTCGGTGCTAAATAATAAAATTTATTCTTTTATATTAAGTATTTTAAGTACATTATTGATCATGACATTTTATTTTATAAGTTGTGTTTTAATTTTCTTTTGCTTAAATTATAAATAAACTATATCTAACTAATAAACGAAATGTAACGGGGTTTTAAAGCTTAGCTCAAATTATTTACTATAGTATTTAGCGCAAAATATATATTCTATTTGATGTTAATTGTATAAAAAAAAACTCCAAATTACTATAAAAAATATCACTTATAATCAGAAAACAAATATACCTATATCTAATAAATAAAAATAATCTGTTTTATCAAAAATCATCAATTATTCCCACAAGCGTAGTGATCGATGCTCGTTCTCTGTATGAGAGGCCTGCAGTGGGACAGTTACAGGCTGGTGTTATTAACAGCTTCGGTAATGGCGCCCACCGTGGGGCTCACAAGCAGTGATCAATGCTCGTTCTCTGTATGAGAGGCCTGCAGTGGGACAGTTACAGGCTGGTGTTATCAACTTCGGTAATGGCGCCCACCGTGGGGCTCACAAGCTCATCAATGCTCGTTCTCTGTATGAAAGGCCTGCAGTTACAGAGTTACAGGCTGGTGTTATTAACAGCTTCGGTAATGGCACCCACCATGGGGCTCACAAGCTCATCTATGCTCGTTCTCTGCAGTTACAGGCTGATGTTTCAAGCCCTAATTATCTACAGGATGATTTAAAATAACGCACAAATAAAACTGCGTTTACTCGTCTTTGTTATAAAGACGCCATTTTACGCCACTTTATGATCTGTTAAAAACTTTTTCTAACCACAGACCAATATATAATATAACTTTAATTTATTTAAATCTGTTTCTGTCATCCATACTTAATAACGTAAATACCGAAGTACCTAAGTGTCTTTCTGTTACATTTTCACGACGTAACAGCTAAACCGATTTTGATGAAGCTTTTTATAGAAGAAAGGACATACTTTCATGGTTTAAACGCTAAACCTATTTTGAAAAAGCTTGGTACAAGAATATAGGCTACTTTCGCACGATTGCCGGTCGAAGTCGCGTTAAGAGTATTTGCCGCAAATACACGGTCGAAACCGCAGGCAAAAACTAGTACACAAAAAAAAAACAGTTTCAGATTTAAATACTAAAGTTAAAAGTACTTAAACTCAAACGAAAATTCACTTTGAGACGCTGTCAAATCTATCTGTCACTATTTCACACCTTATAGAGAAGGAGACAGGGAGGGGCTCGTGGCTAAGTGTAAGCCGTACGGTTTGACCGATTATACAGGTTAAGCCGCGCTCGCCGCGGTTGCTCCGTTGATGGGTGACCATTTCTAACATACCGAGACCCCTCCGTGCCTCGGAAAGCATGTTAAGTCTAGGCCTGACTGTCATACGTTCATCTTTGGCAGTCGTTAAGTCAATTCTGACAACCAGACTTACTATGGGATATTGGCTTCCCAGTAAAAATGGGTTGTGGAGGTCAGAAAGGCAGTCGCTCTGTAACATACGGTGTTCAGCTGAATCCGGTAAGACTGGTCGACCCCAACATAGCTTGGGAAAAAGGCTCGGGAGATGACGATGGTAATGAAAGAGATAGCATGACTTAACGGGTACTCAAAGTTAAATGACGTTTGAGTAGAACTTTTGTGGTATATTTAATAATAGTTATTAATATATAGATAAGTGTTTATTAATGAATGTCTAATAATAATCGAAATAGTAGTTTTTACTGTTTTTTCATGCATTTGTTTTTAATATTAGATAAAATTTGGGTGACTATAATAAAAACTATAATTTAAAATTATATTTTAAAGTAAAATATCATGAAAAATACATAACCCTTCTTTTGGCTTTGCTGCAGTCGGGGGAAAAAGCAAGCTAAATAATAATATCCAACGTTTTTTAAGTCGGTTAAAGATATAAAATTGTTTTTTTTTAGTCCCGTAATTTTATCTAATGTTTAAAACAAATGTATTATGGTTATAAATAATATAATGTTTCGTTTACAATAAAAATTATCATTAATAATTGTGAAAAAAACTGCCCTTTTTGTTAATATTGTAATTTGATATCTGAACAAAAGTGGGTAGATTGATCTTTAAAATTTTATATAAATTGTAAAAGTGACTCGAAATAGTAATATTACGATTAAATAATGATTTATCGTAATATACTAATTATGATATTTAAACAATGTTTAATATCTACGTTTTTTGCCGACATATCTTCAAAATCACATAATTTGAGATTTCTTCAAAAAAATTGTTTTTAATTTTGTCTTAAACATTGCTTAAATATTTTTGACATTACAGTCGCTTACCAAATGATAAAATAAAATTAGGATAGGTACAATTGAATGTTGTTATCATAAGTATTATAAATCGGTCAATTATTGATAAAAATTGAAAGTATAAGCCGACTCGATTAAAGGACTTTTTGACTAAAATTGACTAAAAATTACTACAATTAGTTGTCTAAAACTTTTTGACTAAAAATGACTACAATTAGTTGTTTAAAACTTTTTGACTAAAAATGACTACAATAATTTGTCTAAAACTTTTTGACTAAAAATGACCACAATTAGTTGTCTAAAACTTTTTGACTAACAATTACCACAATTAGTTGTCTAAAACTTTTTGACTTAAAATGACTACAATTAGCAGTCTAAAACTTTGACTAAAAATGACTACAATTAGCTGTCTAAAACTTTGACTAAAAATGACTACAATTAGTTGTCTAAAACTGACTAAAAATGACTACAATTTGTTGTTTAAAACTTTATGACTAAAATGAATATTTTTATTCGAAAAATCCTTTGAATACTGTTGGCTTGTTGATTTATTATTGGATGGTTAATAGTTTATACAATTAACGAATTTATGTCGAAAATTTAATTATAAATGGATGTGACTATTATAGATAGGTGTTATTTGATAGGAAAAAAAAAGTCGGTAAAGTCAGCTTCACACAATTTGTAACATATCAGGTTATAAAACATATCTTTTGAATGAAATTCCTATTAGGAATATTGAATAGGGATGATGACAATTTTTTTGGCCATCTTTTCGATAATAAAAAAATATTAGACACGTTTTTTTTCATTTGTCGCGTAAACAAAGAATTATGAAGATACAGCGAGTATAATTCTTGCGTGAAATCACGTCTAAGTAAAAATTGTACCTACCCGTGACGTCACAAGCCCCCACTACTGAACTTTAAAGCGGTTTATCTTCGTATTTTGTAATTGATTTGATGAAAGAAAAAATACGTGTCTATTATATTTTGATTATCTAAATGTAAATCAATTTAGTCCACCTAAATTGATTGGCTAAATTGATTTTGACTTTTCATACCATATTATAGATAAAAAAATTGATGCGTTTTTTTTGCATACACAATTTTTTTATAGTATTGATAAAAAAATGACCAATGTCTCCTTTTTTGTAATTTTTGGCCTAATGACGATTTTAAATTATTTTTTTCTTGAATGGTTTTTTTTTGGCTAAGTATATTAACGAAATTTAAATATATTTAACTACAGTTTTGGCATTAAATGTAAATAAATGAATTTTTAATATTTAGGTGTGAAGTCTGAGAAATATTGCTTTGGTTAATCAAAACTTCAGTCATAAAGATAAAATGATTTTTTTTAGGGAATTAGGTAACAAAAGATTTGGAAAAAATATGTTTTTTTCGTATTTTTTTGTGAAGTGATGACGTATTTTTATTAATAGGGGGAATTTTTTTTTTTTTCGATTTTCAATTTTTTTTTGTATTTTCTTATTTAAGAAGTTTTGATGAATCAACGCTTTTTATTACATGACAATGTTACAGTTGAGCAAATATGTATGTTTCGATGTATTTGTATTATTATTATTATATGTGATAAAAATACAATTTCTGTTTTTTTATTTGGCATTGAGAAAAATTGTCTTTTTTTGACGCTTTTTTTTAAAGTAAATTTATCAACACATTCTTATTGGTTATGAAAATTTAAGATTTTTTTTGTGTTTTATAATTCGATTTATATTTATCAAAGACATATTTTTCTCAATGAAAATCCTTCGCGAAAATGCAACACAGACGGTCGTTTTATTTTATTTTTTAATTATTACTTTTTATATAAAATTTTAAATTTAAATCATTTTTGCCATACCATAGACTACAGCTGCGTTTATCTTGTCTGTGCTGCCTTTTTGGCGACGGTTGTAGGCTTTTTTTTTGTTTCCCTCTTTTTTTTTCAACGACCGTCTTATATTTATTAACGTGTTGCATTTTCTCTTTTCCCCATGTCCTGTCAACGATGGAATACACAAAATAAACAACAATACAAAATACATTAACTCTAACACATTAAAAACATGAAAAATTCTATACCACTCAATACTTCTGTCGAAAATAATCTAATCTGAAATATAATTGCATGAAAATGCTGACGTTATCAATCATTACTGAAAATGCCGATGTTTTTAATAAATTACATGGGCGTTATAATAATCACTACAAAAACATTGCGCTATGATTTATCGCCAATCAAATATGGCCTCGATTTTATTTATCTTGGATGACATATGCATACACATTGCCATTATATGAAATCACTACTCAATAATTAACTTAATTTGAATCATTATGGGTATCAAACACATAATATTCCATTAAATCTCAACTCAAAAAATGACACTTAAAATTAATTATAATTATCTAATCTAAATTACAATACAACAACATTGCCAATACATCACTCAAAAAATGGCTCAACACTGGCCACTTACAAATGCCGACTTTCCTCTAACCACCACCAAAAAAATGGGCCAACAATTACCACCACTCAAAAACATATCAAAAACACTGACAAAAATACAAAAATGGCGGATCAACATTCACAAAATGGCGGCATACAGCTACTTCAGCGCGGCGACGCCCGCCCAGACCGACAGCTACATGGACAGCGACCTGTTCGAGCAGATCCGCGCGTTCGAACCGGACGGCCTGGACGACTTCGATATCTACAGTAACATGAGTATGAAGTGAGGGTAAGTTATTATATAACTATCGTCCGGCCGTTGAGAGAATGCGTTCCTGCCTGACACATGTCAGTTTGTGAAACACACTTAGAGTATAGATAAGAAACTAAAGAGTGAGCCTATCAGTGTATGAACCGTGAGCACTAGTATGAACTAGTTTTATCGTAAATTTTGTATCAAGACGGAGCGCGCCGTTTTAATAAAACTATCTAAAACCCTAATATTATCCTAACAATGTCGAAACCATCGATATTTTCGCATATAAGTCTGTCGTTGCGCGAAAAATAACTTTAAATCAGTAAACGAATGTACTAGATACAGACAAAAAGTGCTCTCGTTGGCACGAAGAAAAGCTAGCAATACTAGCGGTCTATAGTCTAAGGGAACACAGCTATGTGTAAATTCTTGGCTACATTAAAGTTACATCTTCGTGTTGACCACGACCTGTCAGGAACGCATTCTCTCAGTGGCTGGACTATACTTTTTATTTTAGACTCAGTCTCTGTTATAGAGTTGGGACATTAAGAGTAAGTATTGGTTAAAAATTCTCAAAAAAGTATTCTGAAGTCCTTCTAAATGGAACTAACAATATGATAACATAGGTAAATATACAAAACCACGCGACTATAGTTTTGACATTTCGCGTTACGTCACGATTTTGTAAATTTTGTGCGAAAATTTGACGCCATTAACCCCACTCCTAAACTTTGATTACCTACTTTCTACTAGTCACTACTATATAGTACACGCGTTATCATCTGAGTCTTAGGGCCATAAATCATTTCTCTATATTATTATCTATCTCACTTATGGGTCTTATGGAGCCGTCTAGTGAAGGGCGTAACAATTATAGACATATTATCGATAAAAAACGTTTATTATCTTGTATATATAAGTGAACAGTATCTTGTCCACAAAATAAAAAAAAAATTAACAATATTTGAACGCACTGCAATTACATTGGAAACCGACCAATCAGAATCGTACAAAACATTACCGACTCATCGTTAGAACGAGCGCAGGTAGCCTGAGGTAGCTGTTTATCGATAACTAGGGTCCGGCGCGCTGCACATTCCTATCTTTTTTTACTGTTATGACCTGGCAAAAAAAAATGTCGTGGTGGCCTAGCGGTTTAATGAACGGATTCGTATGCACAAGGTTGCAGGTTCGAACCCAGGCAAGTACCAATGTGGCTTTTTCGAAGTTATATGTACTTTCTTAATTATTCTAAGACACTTCTGACAAACGGTGAAGGAAAACATCGTGAGGAAACCTGGATTCCAAAATTTGGTATCTGAAATCGCCAATCCGCAGAGAGCAAGCGTGGTGATCAATGCTCGTGCCTTCTCTATATGGGAAGAGGCCTGTGCCCAGCAGTGGGACGTTTATAGGCTGGATTATTATTATATTATATGACCTGACGACTCAGATGATAACGCGCGTACTATATAATAGTAACATAGGTAAATCTACTTACTTTAAATATGCAAAAAACACTTCGCAAATATTGGTATGTAACCCACGGACTAAATAATATTTGTAGTGGAAAGAAGTGGTCTCTGCCTACCCCTACGGGAAAGAGGCGTGACTATATGTATGTATGTATAATTACTATTTTCTTTTTCAGATAACAAAATGTAACCATGAAATTATACCTTAGTACGTAAGTAAGTTTATATTGAGTCAATTGTTTAATTATATTAATTGGTATATTTTAGCTTTTTAATGTGCCATAGGGAATATATGGGAACTATATGTCATATTATTTTAGTGTAGGTAACATTTTTTAGTAATCATTTAACAAATCAATTTGAATAGTGAAACAATTATTATATCAGAAAAAATACTAAATAACTCCCGATCGCTACTCTCCATCATGTCCTGAAGAGTGCAGGTGGTAGTGCAGGACGGGCAGGCCTAACTCTTTTTCTGCAATTTTTTTTCTTTGTTTTTCTTGTGTAGTGTGAAAGAGAAAAAATATTCATTTGCCTTTATAAATATGTTTTTTTTTTTGTAATGAGACGAATTACTAAGAATATTGGTGTTGATTCTGTTACATGAACTAAACTAAATTTAGGCTATTGGCATCTCTTTTATTCGTATGAAATTGGAAAAGGACCAACGTAAAATTTACATAGTAATATTTCATACAAATGCTTCGTCACGAAAATAAGTGTACATTAAACCACACAGTATTCTTCAAGGCGTAAACAATTTTGACATTTGACAAGTCAGTTGTTTTCTATCTCCATCCTTTTCTCACGCTGTATGTTAGTAAAATATAGCAATACTTTAATTTTTGGTTTAGTTTCTGACCACGGAATATTATGTTAATTATGTAGTTATCTATCGCCATCCTTTTCTCACGCTGTGTGTTAGAAAAAGATAGCAATGCTGTAATTTTTGGTTTAGTTTCTGACAACGGCATATGATAATTATGTAGTTATCTATCGCCGTCCTTTTCTCACGCTGTGTGTTAGAAAAAGATAGCAATGCTCTAATTTTTGGTTTAGTTTATAACAACAGAATCAGCGCCATTATCACTTAACGAAATTATTTTCATTTAAATCAAGAGATTTTTATAATATTTTAATCAGTTTGAAGTTTAAGTTATTAAATAATTGAAATAAGTTTATAAACTTTGTTTAAAAAATAATCAATTTTTATTACAAATGTAGGTGATTTTTGAGTATGTGAATTTATTAGAGAAAATACTTTTTTTAGTGCAATCTGCTTAAATAAAGTTGATCATTGATTATTTTTAATTAAAGAATAAATATAAGAGCTATGGTTTAAACGTATACCAATATAATTAAATATTATTTTTAAATTCTGTTTTTATATAAATCATTTATCAATTATACCCAATGTCTTCGAGATTAATTTTTGTTTTTATTTTAATTATAAATCTTAATATTTTAATTTGTATTTTTTACTTATTTAGCCATAATTCACAAGATGTAAGACAATAAGAAAACCCTGTCCGACCCGAAAGGGTGATATAGGGCTAATAATCACATGCCCAAATAAAATATTAATTTTGATTTATTGTCGCAAAATTCCCTAAATTTGAGATTAAAACAAAAATTACAACATCATTTTCGTCGGTATTATTGGCGACCTTTTATTTTGATCATTTGGCAGCACCTGTGACGACGCCAAATCTCTCTCTTAAATTTTGAGATTTCTTTTTTTGTTTTTTAATGTTCTTTTTCTTTTTTTCCATTTTTTTTTAATTTTATTGTAGTCAGATATCGATACCTTACATCACCTTTACGGGTCGTACAGGGTTTTCTTAACACCCTGTATAGTATTATATATAATTCACGGGAATAAGCGCGTACATGCATAATTTCTCGTCATCAATCAGTCTGCTTGCGACCACGGCCGGTGTAACCCGGTCGAAACGTCAAGCCCCAAAAAGGTATTTATGCATGTACGCGCTTATTCCCGTGAATTATATTACTATAAACATGCAGAGCGATTATTTAAAAGTTAATATTGTCATTGTAATTTGAACGTCGGTTTCAATAAAACCCTGTCTTTGGTTTTGCTTACTGGAGAATGTAAATTATATTTGTTATGGTAACAGTAACGGTGGAATAACCGTCAGTAATCTTTTAAATATAGTTTTGATAATGGTCGCAACCGAATTCTCAAGTTCGAGGTACTAATACCATTTTCCAGAATGTCAGTTAGAAAGTATGGCTAATTGTAAAGGGTGTGGTCGACGAGCGAGCTTTACCGCGGTTTTGTTGGCTCACCGGTGGATCACTTTAAGACTGCGGTTTGGTTGGTGGCGGGTCCGGCACGCGGCTTATCATCTCGTGGCTCGCTTATTGATCACAGCTTTTTATATTTTAATCTGAATAGGTCACGCATTGGTTTGAACTCCTCTTCTATCTTTCTTTCTAGTAGGTTCAACTAAAGATAGATTATTGAAATCGAAAGTAATTTGGTGTTCGTTTTTCTGTAAGTTTAAATGTAATTCATATTTGATGTTGTCAATTGTGATATATGAGGCCTTAAATAACAAATTTTAGAATTAAATGCACGCATTTTTTAGACAACACAAACTTTTTAGTTAACCTTCATGTTTTTGACCCAAAATTGAACTGATTGGATACCCTTATGGTAGGTTTGACTGGCCTGCTGGTCTAGTGGTTAGTGACCCTGACTGCTATACCAGAGGTCGTGGTCATTCCCACCCAGGAATAATCTTTGTGTGATGAGCACGATCATTTGTTTTGGGTGTAATTTATCTATAATATGTATGTATTTAGATATATATAAGTATGTTTATCAGTTGTCTGGTTACTGGCACAAGCTCTGCTTACTTTAGGATCGGATGATCGTGTGTGAGTTGTCCCAGGATAGGTTTCGTAGAAACGTAATTTAGAAAAATTATTGTTCAAGTGTGGGACTTAATGTTTTCTTAGTCTGGGTGTTTTTTTAGTGTTGCGAAGAAATACTGTTTTCATTTGAAATAAAAAGTAGTTGCTTGATGTAATTCTGCTGTATAAAATAATGAGATTTCCCGTATTGCATAGCTTTGTATTTACTACACGAATACTTTCTAATTCTTCATTTAATACGACTATACAATTTATCAGTTTTTATACTTTTCATTAAAACTCTCTTTGTCAAAGTGTGATAACAATTTTACTGTATTATTTGTATAATTTTTTATTTATTTAAACTTTCACGTACAATTTGACGGGCCTGTTGGTCTAGTGGTTAGTGACCCTGACTGCTATACCGGAGGTCGTGGTCATTCACACCCAGGACAAATGTTTGTGTGATGAGCATGATCATTTGTTCTCTGGGTGTAATTTATCTATAATATGTATGTATTTAGAAATATATAAGTATGTTTATCAGTTGTCTGGTTACTGGCACAAGCTCTGCTTACTTTGGGATCGAATGGCCGTGTGTGAGTTATCTTAGGACATTTTTCGCAGAAACGTAATTGAGAAAAAATATTGTTCAAGTGTGGAAGACTTAATGTTTTCTTAGTCTGGGTGTTTTTTTAGTGTTGCAAAGAAATACTGTTTTCATTTAAAATAAAAAGTAGTTGCTGGATGTAATTTTGCTGTATGAAATAATGAGATTTCCCGTATTGCATAGCTTTGTATTTACTACACGAATACTTTCTAATTCTTCATTTAATACGACTAATTAATCAGTTATTATCATTTTCATTAAAACTCTGTCAAAGTGTGATAACAATTTTTCTATATTATTTGTATAAATTTTTATTTATTTAAACTTTCACGTACAATTTGACGGGCCTGTTGGTCTAGTGGTTAGTGACCTTGACTGCTATACTGGAGGTCGTGGGTTCGATTCCCACCCAGGACAAATGTTTGTGTGATGAGCACGATCATTTGTTCTGGTTGTCTGGGTGTAATTTATCTATAATATTATGTATGTATTTAGAAATATATAAGTATGTTTATCAGTTGTCTGGTTACCATAACACAAGCTCTGCTTACTTTGGGATCAGATAACAGTGTGTGAGTTGTCCCGGAATATTATATTATTAATTGTGGTACATAAGGCGGACGGACAATATAAATGTTGTCTAATAAATGCGTAGCATTGTGTTTGGGCTTTATTCAATGTAGAATTAATCTTTGAACGTCTGTGTTTATCAAATTTAGATTTCTAACTGACTCTTAAGAATCTGAGTTAAGAAGAAAAATCCTCTTAAACAGATACAGGCCTTTAGTATTTCAATATGATGCAAGTTGTTCTGATATAAAATACCTCTTTATATGGGAATTTTTATTACTAGGGCAATGAACGTGATTTCTGCAAAGTAAAAACTGTCATAAATCGATCTTTGACAGTCGTTAAGTCAATTCTGACAACCAGTCTTACTATGGAATACTGTGTTACCCAGTAACATGTGTTGTGGAGGTCAGATAGGCAGTCGCTCTGTAACATACGGTGTTTAGCTGTCGGTGAGACTGGAAGCCGACCCCAACATAGTTGAGAAAAGGGCTACGCAGAAGAGTGACTTCTTCATAGTTGTGTGCAAGAAGAAATTAAATAATTTGATAAACATAGACAAAAGCATCGTGGTTTTCCTTATTACGTATCAATAGCTTTAGTCCTCAAGATATCAAAACTAGGAACACAAAAACTTGACGCGTCTAAAAAAACCTACAAGATAGAGCGAGACGCAAATATACTTCATCAATGTGTGAGACAGAGATAGCGATATCTTGTGGCTATTTTCTGGCGTGCTTACTAACACATCGAAAAACCCGTCTTTTAAATAAAAAACTTATGTATACTATAAATTAGATATTATTATATCACTGCTGTTAAAATTTAGGATTTTCTAGGTTTCTGTCGTCTACTCAAACAGGACTTAACTTTGAGACCTACTTGAAAGTACCAGTCGCTGCTTAACCCCTTACGCTGCCCGCCCACGTCAGACTTTTTGTAGGTCAGATAATCGGGCCGATTTTTCCGCCGATTCTTAGTACCGAATTAGGAGGGGCTCGTGGCTAAGTGTAAGCCGTACGGTTTGACCGATAATACAGGTTAAGCCGCGCTCGCCGCGGTTGCTCCGTGGATGGGTGACCATTTGTAACATATCGAGACCCCTCCGTGTTTCGGAAAGCACTTTAAGCCGTAGGTCCCGACTGTCATACGCACATCTTTGGCAGTCGTTTAGTCAATTCCGACAACCAGTCTTACTATGGGATACTGTGTTTCCCAGTAAAATGGGTTGTGGAGGTCAGATAGGCAGTCGCTCCATGTTAAATACGGTATTCAGCTGAATCCGGTAAGACTGGTAGCCGACCCCAACATAGCTTGGGAAAAGGCTCGGCAGGTGATCTTAGTATCGAATTCTGACCTACTTTTTGTAGGACGTGTGCGTTGCACTATTGCTATCAGTGTGTTCTATTTTTCTCCTACAAAAAATCGGTCATCGATTATCGGACGTGGCAGGCTTAACCTTTTAAGCGCTTGGCTAAATATCAATTGCCGTGCTACGAATCGGTGAAATAAAATCTCTTCTCTTTCTGCTCCTCTTAAGCTCCGATTTGTAACATATCATGGTGTACAATAAAAAGTATTCTATCTGTCTATCTACATAAATAAATAGATATAGAATATATGCAACAAATTCGAAGAAAACAACAAAAATCGTGAATATTCTCTGTCGCATAAATACGACACGGGCGGTAGGGGCACTGAAATATTTGTCTCATATATACGACACGGGTGGTTAAAGGGTTAAAGAAATAGAGGCAGTATAAAACTAAGGGGGTTTTAAATTTGAGTGATGTCTGAGTTTTCGACCTATGTTTCTACCTAGATTTTAGCCATATTTTTCTATTACCTTGTCGCATTTAAATGTAATCTTTAATGTATGTGGTGCTTGTAAGAATTATGTATTTTTAATATACAGTCGTCCGCAAGGTAACTATTACAAAAATCAATGTGAGTAGCTCCGTTTCTGGTAACATAAACTTAACTAAATAAGGCGTTATTCGCGTAACTAAAATCAGAAAACCCAAAATAAAGCTGTCAAAATAATTTCTAAAAAAATTAATCAGCTCTGACTCTGTTTAAGGAAGCGTCAGGGTAGCCCGCGAAACTCAAATTTTCTTACGTTTTTTGCAATTTTCAGGTCAGTGTCCTCAAAGTTCATGTAACCCCATTAAATGACTTTTTCAGGAAATAGTCATTCAATGGGGTTACATGAAGATTGAGGATTGTGTTGATGGTTGTTGGCGGGCCTGTTGGTCTAGTGGTTAGTGACCCTGACTGCTATACCGGACGTCGTGGGTTCGATTCCCACTCAGGACAAATCTTTGTGTGATGAGCACGATCATTTGTTCTGTGTCTGGGTGTAATTTATCTATAATATGTATGTATTTAGAAATATATAAGTATGTTTATCAGTTGTCTGGTTACCATAACACAAGCTCTGCTTAGCTGGGGATCAGATAACCGTGTGTGAGTTGTCCCGGAATATTATTATTATTTAAATGATTGTTATTCTGTAAACACATACGTGTTGCGGTCGCGAATCATATTTTTATCAATATTCAACCCGCGCTGACCTGAAAATTGCAAAAAACGGAAGAAAATTTGAGTTTCGCGGGCTACCCTGACGCTTCCACCTTAACACGCCAACTTAATGAGGCCATGTTCTCTTGAATAAAATTAGAAATCAAAACGCAAAAAGAGCTGTCAAGTTCCAACAAATAATAAATCAAAGTTTAACGACACGCAGAAAATGTGCACTAAAAAACCGACTTCAAAATAAGTCTTCTATTTATTTCTTATGTCGGTTTACCCAGTTTAAAGTTAAAAAAAAATACAGTCGAATTGAGTACCTCCTCCTTTTTTCGAGTCGGTTAAAAATAGAAATGTTTAAGCTTTAAATCTTAAGTTCACTAAATTAATGTTTAATTTATAGCAACACGCTGTATGTTACTTAAATATAGCACTTTACTTACTTTAATTTTATGGTGCTCCCACATTGCCGTTAGAAAATGTTTAGTAACGTTAGTAAACATTTGTTAGCAAACATTTAATCACGAACATAAAAAAATCTTTTCATGTTAGAAATTGTTTAGTAACGTTAGTTAACAAAATAAAACATGTGTTACCTTTTGATTGTAAATCTTTTAAAAAGGTGACTTAGTAAACATTTTCTATTAGTGTAGGAGCACTTATAACATGTAACAGTTCCTAGCAAAATGTAACAATTGACAACATTTGTTAGTAAATGTTTTTATGTTAGAAAATGTTTACAAACATTTTCTAACGGCAATGTGGGAGCACCTTTAGTTAAATTCGTGAACAACGGAATCAGCTCCCGTTTAAATATAGACGTTGATATTGAATGTGTTACTAAGCGGGCAACTGTATATATAATCGTTCAATTAGGTGTTGTAATGTTATTTAGAGAGCAAAGGTTTATTAAATAAATAAATAGTCTTGTGAAAAAACTTACTCAAACGAAACTCATCTTTAAGGGCTTCTTAGCCTAAGGCTGCACTACAGTTTTTTTCCGCAAGCGGTAAACCGTGAAACCGCAAAACCACCCGAGCCGCACACAATTTGGTTAAAAATCAGTCGCGGAAAATAACCGTCAGTGCGTCCGCTTCCATTAGTTTCCTTTACTCACGAAATCAGGCGGTTACAATCCGCGGCGGTTTAGCCGTAGTGCGGCCTTAGCCTTAAATCTATTAATAAAAAATAAAACTACGAATTCGTTTTTAGGCCCTAAAATACATTGAACTTTTGACGGGCCTGTTGGTCTAGTGGTTAGTGACCCTGACTGCTATACCGGAGGTCTTGGTCATTCCCACCCAGGATAAATCTTTGTGTGATGAGCATGATCATTTGTTGGGTCTGGGTGTTATTTATCTTTAATATGTAAGTATTTAGAAATATGTAAGTATGTTTATCAGTTGTCTGCTTACCATGCCATAAGCTCTGATTAGTTTGGGATCAGAGGACCGTGTGTGAGTTGTATTATATCTGAAAATGACAGTCAGCATGACATTTAACGGCTTCTTAAAGATGAGTGGAGTTTGAGTAACAGCCATAAGTCTGGCGTTAAGACTACTCACGTTATATTTCACTTAGCTTAAATCTTTGCAAATATTTATAAGATCATTCTTAGTTATATCGATTTATACTAATTCTTATACCGATTTTGTTTTGCAAACTAACTATAATTACAATTCAATACTTAAATCTAATACAAGAACAAACACTTACAACTACACTAAAATTAAATCTTATATAAATAAATAAAACTAACACGCGTCAAAAAACTCATCGTCATCCTTGTCAATGGTAGAATCTACTCGTGATCAAAGAGCTGGTTTGTTCCTTGCACAGAGAATCGGCATAGCCATTCAACGTGGCCATGCTGCCAGCCTTCTGGGCACGTTTCCCACTATAATTTAGTTTTTTTTTTCATCTTGCATGATATACACAAACGAATTTCAAATTTTAATTGTAACTTAACTATCATAATTTATGACAGTATTCTAAAAATACTGTTCAACCGTTCAACCAATCAGTTTAAATCTACTGTCATGTGATTGGTTGAACAAGACTAATAACCGGTCAAAACACTTGACATAAAGTTTGACAGGAAATTTACAAATTTTATGTTACATAATCAGGGATCATAACTTAACACATGTTACTGGGTAACACAGTATCCCATTGTTACCCAGTAACATGTGTTGTGGAGGTCAGATAGACAGTCACTCTGTAACATACATGCCGAAAGACTAGAAGCCGACCCCAACATAGCTTGGTTAAAGGCCTTTTTTAGGGTTCCGTACCCAAAGGGTAAAACGGGACCCTATTACTAAGACTCCGCTGTCTGTCTGTCCGTCTGTCTGTCTCCAGGCTGTATCTCATAAACCGTGATAGCTAGAAAGCTGAAATTTTCACAAATGATGTATTTCCGTTGCCGCTATAACAACATACAAAAAATAAAATATTTAGGGGGGACTCTCATACAACGGTGGTGCGGAACCCTTCCTGCGCGAGTCCGACTCGCACTTGGCCGGTTTTTTTAGTTTAGTTTTTCAAAATAGAATTAGTATAAGTAGTCGATATATCAAGGATGCTAGTTACTTAAGCTTTATCGTGTTATTTCACTGTAGATGTATGTTTAAAACAAATATAATGATTGTTGATATTACATTGCTTTTATTTTTTAACCCGTCCGTCGGAAAATAACATAACATACCATCACGCCTGTATCCCCGAAGGGTTAGGCAGAGGTGTACCAATGTACACCCACAGTTCGCCGGTATGTTTAGGTCCCATGTAATAGGGGCCGAGCCTATTGCCACTAACCGGGCACAAATCCAAACTCCGACCTGCTACTGAGAATTTCATAGAAACACCCAATAACACCTTGGTCGACATGGGAATCGAACCCAATACCTCTAGCGTAGCAGTCGCGCTTAGCACCACTAGGCCAACGAGGCAGTTTCCGTCGGAAAAGTATATTTAAATGCTGGTCATTTGATCTTGTACCTACTTTGAAGGAAAAACTTGCATATAGTGGCACTGAATTACATACTATTCGGCCACTGAGAGAATGCGTTCCTGACACCTGTCATTTGACCTTGATTTGAAAGAGACCATGTTAGGTATATTATAATACATTTATACATAATTATAAAGGTAAGGAGTTTCGAGACAACGTCATCAACTACCCTACGGTAGTCTATAGAAGGAGGCTGTCAAGAAGAAACGGCCTTTTTGCTCGCCAGCTCTCGGAGTGTACGGAATTGTTGTGATAATGTGTGTTGGTCGCCAATAAGCATTACACGTAAGCCATTTTTCTAAATTATTGAAGTTTGCAGTATTTGGTTAATTGTTATGTTGTGTCGATTAAAATTCTAAAGGATTCTTGTCGATTGTATTTTTTTGTAATAAAATTCCACTTCTGAAGCTAAAAGTATTGTAACCTGTCATGATATAGTTTTTAACGATATTTATGAGAATATAGTTATAGTCATTGAAGTTAAGTAAATTTTTTGCCACATTTAAGTTATATTTGACATGACAGCCCTGTTGGTCTAGTGATTAGTGACCCTGACTGCTATACCGGAGGTCGTGGGTTCGATTCCCACCCAGGACAAATGTTTGTGTGATGAGCACGATCATTTGTTCTGTGTCTGGGTGTAATTTATCTATAATAATAATATAATATGTTTATCAGTTATCTGGTTACCATAACACAAGCTCTGCTTAGCTTGGGATCAGATAACCGTGTGTGAATTGTCCCGGAATATTATTATTATCTTATATTTTTTTGGTGACCGCGACCTGTCAGGAACGCATTCTCTCAGCGGCCGGACTATACTTAGGAATATACCTAAATAAATAAAACACTGAATATTAATTAAAAACAAACTATATTTATTGATACAAGCTTTATAAGTACAAAAAAGTATATATGAAAGATTTTATGATAGGATGATTCCTTAGACTATAGATAACTATAGACCGCTAGTATCGCTAGTTTTCCTTCGTGCCAAGCGAGAGCACTTTTTGTCTGTATCTAGTACATTCGTTTACTGATTTAAAGTTATTTTTCGCGCAACGACAGACTTATATGCGAAAATATCGATGGTTTCGACATTGTTAGGATAATATTAGGGTTTTAGATAGTTTTATTAAAACGGCGCGCTCCGTCTTGATACAAAATTTACGATAAAACTAGTTCATACTAGTGCTCACGGTTCATACACTGATAGGCTCACTCTTTAGTTTGTTATCTATACTCTAAGGAGGATTCACTCAATTCAACATTTACAACAAATCTAGGCAATGTAACCAGCATTATTTTTATTACATAATTTAATAAAATTGATTGTTTTAACTGGGTAAGGTATGGCAGTTTCTTTTTAGATAAAAAAGGATTTTATACCTACTTGATATATTTTTTAATCATTCATTGCAATTCTTTCATTCAAATGAATTGACGACCTCCGTGGTCGAGTGGCGTACGCACCGGTTTCAAGGTGTCGCTAGCTCTGAGGTCCCGGGTTCGATCCCCGGACGGGTCAATGTAGAAACCAACTTTTCAACATTGTCCCGGGTCTGGGTGTTTGTGGTACCTTCGTTGTTTCTGAATTCCATAACACAAGTGCTTCAGCTACTTACTTTGGGTTCAGAGCAATGTATGTGATGTTGTCCGCATTTATTTAAATGTAATCTTATCCTACTAAATAAATATGAAGTAAGTAAGTACAACTTATCAATATTAATGTTCATGAAGATGTTTTTAATCAATCACTCATAAGTAGTTAAAGGATCTTATAGATTTGGTAGATATTAATAAATTAATACAATGGGGTAAGTTTGATTTCAGTTAACATAACGTACCTAACCATTACATTAGTTCCAGATTTTTCAACTAGATGGCGTTAGAATCTTAACCAAACTCAAACGAAACTTCATACAATTCTTTATAGTCTATCTGTCGCTGCATTCAGCCTTAAAACGACAGAGACAACATGAGACTTAACAGCATCTCAAATTTAATTGACGTTTGAGTGTGCAACCATACTTTAATCGTTTTTTCTTTACTTTTATGATACAAAAATGTTATTTAAAGTGAAATTTTAATGATATATGACTAGAATAAGGAGTATTATGATCTTGTTCATCTCCTGGTATCATTATGGTTAGTAATTAAGGGTGGAACTGCTGTGGGATGTGAAGATGCTTCTTGTCTGCCGCAGGAGTCATAGAGCGACATCTCTGTAAAGAAAAAAAGTAGGTAAGTAAGTATAAATATAGCAAAATATTTATTACAAAAAGCTGTTAGGTATGGGCTTTATCAAGGTGAATCAAAGGACAAAACTTAATATTAAGTCGACAATCGTTCCGTATCTAGTAAGATGATGTCGTCTGCGAGTCAGACTTGTATTAGAATTTAATCAGTGAACAATTACGTATGATATAATTCTATCATTGAAGTTAATTATCCAGATTTTTATGAAACACGAACTAAACTTATTACACTATCTGAATCTTTTTCAATTTAGTACAATAATCCAGCCTATAAACGTCCCACTGCTGGGCACAGGCCTCTTCCCATATAGAGAAGGCACGAGCATTGATCATCACGCTTGCTCTCTGCGGATTGGCGATTTCAGATCCCAAATTTTGGAATCCAGGTTTCCTCACGATGTTTTCCTTCACCTTTTGTCAGAAGTGTCTTACAATAATTAAGAAAGTACATATAAGTTTGATTTTAATTTAGTGCTAAGTCTTAAAATTTGAAATAGCCAAAATTAAATTAAGCCATCAATTTAAAAGCCCAAAATTCAAAATTTGTGCAATAAAACACAGTAGGTATCGTAGAAAACCTGTACTTTAACTAGTTGTAGGAGTTGTAGTATAGTTTGGTATGGCAGTTAAAGATAGTAATTCATTTTCGTTAAGTTCAACCCCACCAGAATACCCACCTCTCTGTAATCAGCTTCGCACATAACAGGGGTCCTCATCTCAACCCTCCGTGGCGGGGCTTGGTCCATATCGTGCACCAGCTTGTACACCTCCGAGTGTTTGAGGTGGTCGAGGGAGACGGGCGGTTTTTCGTATTTCATGAAGTTTATCCTTTAAAGAATGGTGGGTTAGTTGCGTTGTGGTTGTGCTTAGGTCTTAGAATGTACTTTGGTTGGTTGTTCCTGGTTTTCACGATGATAGAAGGTATTATTTTTATTTGGAGATATAATTACAGGAGTAATAAGGAAGCTAAAGTCTAGAAAATATAGAGATAGACGAAAAATCGCTTTCACAGAATGAAGGTAGCTAAAATTGTATAGTTACAATTTACGTTATTTTTTGGTAAAGGAAAATGAAATAGGTACAGGTTCTAAGCAGCTTCGTGTTACAGAATTACATATTTAATTACGACTGTATTATAAAACTACTTTTTTAAGTACGATTGAGCCGATTGAGCTGAAATAACAGGAATAAACGTATTTCAAAGTACATTCTAAGTAATTGTAAATAAAAAATAGCTAAATAAGGGAATAAGAGTTTTGGGAGTTTATCTAAAAGTATAGAACGTATGTACAAATATCAGTAGAAAAGGGTTCAAAAAGCAATAAGGTAAAGGTCGATTTACATCAAACGAGTGAATGCTCATTTTATCCCCACCCAATCAAATTCTTTGACATAAAAAAAAAATGATAGGGGATTAATCCATTAGCATTTGCTGGTTTGATCATAATTGGCTGTCAAGGTAACAAAACAGAATAAATACCTACCTGTTTATTTTGTGTCAAAGGTAAACTGTAAAATGGGGTAAATACGAATAACCGGGGTAAATCAGGCAGTTTCACTGTTGAAAAAAGTATTCTCACTTTTAATATAAGAAATCTGTAATGAACAGACAGGCATAAAACTAAATAATTCTTTAGTAGTTCGGTAGTTAATATTTACCCCTGATTACCTAATTACCCCATTTTAACCAAAGCTTGGAAGAAGTAACGAGGGATGGAAGATGTTATATGACAATTGAAACTCCATAAAGTTGGTAAATAATACTATTTTGACAGCTTATAAAATATGGTGGTCGGTCGAAAATAAAAAAAGATTTATTTTAATGTAATATCGTAGAAGTATGCCTACCTAAATGTAGTTTTGTAAAAGACACCTTAACTAAGCATAATAAACCATAAAATAAGTAAACTAAATGAATAATAATATTTTTTATTTGCAAGAACATGAGGTGAAAGTTAATATTTGTGACTTTATGAATTAGTTCAGTAGTCTGCTTTTAGCATTTTTAGTGTAACAAAACATTCAACAGACTAAATTTAAATGATTTTAGTCTGATTACACAAAACATGACAAAAAAATCATGATACTATTTTTTATTGCTCGAAAAATGCAAACGATTGAAGTTAAAGTTGCAAAAATGTTTCATCAATGGCTTCGTGAATAAAATGACATGATGGATCGCATGTCAATAATTTAAAAAACTTACTTCAATCAATTTATCATAAGTATTGACCATAGTTTCTCGCAGTCTATGAAAATCAACTAGGTGGCAGTTTGACTCTCTGGAATATATTTAGTTAAGAAAAAATAACAAAAAATTTTAGTCAGTCTTTAGGAATTTAGTTGTTTATTTTCATGTACTTTGGGATTTGGTTTTTTTAACCGACTTCAAAAATTAGGAGGTGCTCAACTCGACTGTATTTTTTTATGTTTGTTACCTCAGAACTTTCGACGAACTGATTTTGACGATTCTTTTTTATTTGAAAGGTGGTGCTTCCCATGTGGTCCCATTTTAATTTGGTCCAGATATGACAGTGGGATCCATAAGAAAACCATATAAGACTTATTTTGAAGTCGGTTTTTTTTGTAAGAATTATTTGTTTAATATTTACAGCTATACAACACAACCGATTTTGATAAAATTTGATAGTAGAGTCAAGCTCTTCTTGAAACAGCAAGAATATAGCTTGGCCTAAATCTTTAAAGAAAGAAAGGCGAATATATTTGTAAGTCAAGACAAATTTTGTATGTAAATCTAAACACTTATTATTATTATTTTTTTTTTACAAGTATTAGGTAGGTATGTACAAACCTTTGAATCAACAAAAACACTATACATACATTTAAGTCAAATGTACAAAGTTCTTTACATACCAAATCCCAATTAACGTTTTTTAACACAAAACAATAACTGAATTATCATAAACATACCTATATTGACGGCAGTAAGACTTGGAGTTACCCCACGGCCATATTTGATTCCAAGCGTCAATCTGCCACGACCACAGGACATGCAAAGACAGACAAACATATACTAGCTATGGTGCACAAATGTATATTAACAATGAAAATGATTGTGAATATAATTAAAGGTCATTAGGCATAATCTGACCCGGTTTGTGAAAACTTGTGTACATAAACCAAACTAGACTTAAACCCTCTTATTACAAAAGATGGTCTAAGAAAAACCGAGGTTTTAGAATAGCCCCGTCTCTTTTTGTTATATGACATAAGAAAGTGATGGGTATATTTTAAACCTGGGTTTACCTTAGTCTTGGTTTTTAAAACCATCTTTTGTAATAAGGCCCAAAGTGTTAAGTTATACCCCACTTTTAATTTCATGTACTTTTTTACTTTTATAGCGGTATTAAACATTAGTAGGTCAAAGAACCATGTCACAAAGCTTGGCAAAGGCCTTCCCCATATTCTTCCAGACACTCTTTTCTTGCGTAACTTCAGACTATACTCACAGTAATGCAACCCATACTGTCGTAAACTAGAGACATTCATCTGTTTATTTAATTTTATTTTGTTTCTGAACAGCGTGGGTATAGTTTCGCTACTAAGGTGCCCATTGACCTTTACAACTTATCCCCGGTTTCTGAATCGTTGATCAACACAACAGTTAATCACCTGTCAAACCTCATGTTAAGCGATGTGATTGGTTGTTAGTCTTTTGGTCAACCAATTACAGTCGTGATCAGTTGATTTGACAAGCGATTAAGTTGATCTGCCTTTTAGAAACCGGGGGTAACTCTACTAAATATAAATGCTTATTTAAAGACTCTGATGTCAAATGCTGCTAGTTATTAAAATAATGCTATAAAATATGTCAAAATCTAATCTCAAAGATTCGAAGTACAAAAAACAACCCGTGTATAGAGTAATAATTTAGTCTGAGTTTGGCAGAGCAGGTTTTTTATATTATACAGGGTGTTAAGAAAACCCCTGTCCGATCCGTGAAGGTGTTGTTAGGTATCGATAAGTGATGACAAAAATGTGAAAAAAAATGGAAAAGAAGAAAAAAAATTATAACCTAAATAATATTTTTTTCTCAAAAGTCGAGACAGAGAGTCGGCGTCATTACAGATGCTACCTAATTACCTAACAAAAGGCCCCTAAACATACCAACGAAATTGGTGTTGTAGTTTTTGTTTTAATCTCAATTTACGGAATTTAGGGGCGAAAAATGGTTGTTTCAAAATTTATTATTATATTATGTTTCTATCATGAATTTTCCAAATTTGATATTTTATTTGGGCATGTGACTTTAAACCCTACATCACCCTTTTGGGTCGGACAGGGTTTTCTTAACACCCTGTATCTATAGGTATCTACTCTTATTCAATCAGAAAACATGAATAAGTACACTAAGATTTCAGTATTTTTGTCATAAAGCGTGTTGTTTACTTAAGAATATCATCTATAGTAGGATGAATAAGCCTAGCTTGTAAAAGTTGCTGTGTCTCATACACTAACCGAAATATTTGATGCCTTTTTGTTTGGCTTTACGTAACTAACATGAAATATACATAAACCGAAAAATACAAGTACATACAACACAAGTATACAAGGACAGTACATCACATTATGTATAAAACAACAAATAACAACAATTAAACACAAATTAACATGATACCTTTACTGACAACTTAAATGATACCTACACAAAAAATATAGTTAAAGAAGTGCGATGGATGAATTAGAATAGGAACGTCAATCTTGTACTGTCAACTACTTATAAGTAACTTGTTTTTTTTTATTTATTATGTAGGTACACCAAAAATTTCTTTCGTCACAATATTATTTTTAGTACATAAAAAAATCGTAAGCAAAAATCGAAAACAAAAACGTTTTGATGGCGAAGGAGTCGAGATTCGTTCCTATTATAATCTTAATCGCACTATTAAATCGGTATCTGAAATAATTACGTTTATGTACACATAATACAATAAAACCACAAGGTGATAAAATACACACAATATTTTTACAATCACGAACACAACATTTTCTTACCCAACTCAGGCACTGAACCCGAGAGTTTCTCTCAGTCAGAAAGCCAATGACTTAGACATCTGTTTTCCAATTATTTACATAAATTTAATTTATTACGTTCCTTCTGTTTGAGAGACCTGGGGCCCGAGTCCGCTATTTTTAGTCAGTGAGTGGTGGGCTAATAAACGTTCCAGTGTACTTGTTTTTGTGCCTATTTTTCGTATTCAGATAAGAACAGTCCCTTGCATTCCTAAAATGACAACAGTGGCAAGTAGGTGTACATTTGTCATTAAACTAAAATTATCTGAATACGAAAAATAGGCACAATAACAAGTACACTGGAACTTTTATTAACCCGCCACTCACTGACTTAAAATAGCGGACTCGGGCCCCTGTAGGTAAGTATTACATAAAAATGTAACATACACAAATGAATTGACATACTCGTACATATTATTATATTATAGAACTTACATAACTACCTATAAATAAGATTAACGCTGCCTGCCCTCGTCAGACTTTTTGTAGGTCAGATAATCGGGCCAATTTTTCCGCCGATTCCATTAGTACCGATTACTGACCTACTTTTTGTAGGACGTGAGCGTTGCACGTGAGTATTGCTTTCAGTGTGTTTCTCCTACAAAAAATCGGTCACCGATCATCGGACGTGGGTACCCTTAAACTAGACTAAAAACTTCAAATTCATTCCTTTATAATTAAAATTATTTGTAATTTTATAAAACGTTCGCCTTCGCAGGCTATTGCGCTATTGTCTGAGTTTTATATACCTACCTAAATAATTTGAAGTATAAACTATGGAGATACCTACCCCCAGTCACTGAAAGGCTGATCAACTTAATCTGTTGTCAAATTAACTGATCACGACTGTGATTGGTTGACTAAAAGACTAGCAACCAATCACATCGCTTAAAATTAGATTTGACAGGTGATTAAACTAATTTGTCTGTTGATCAACGTTCCAGAAACTGGGGGTTAATCTACCAAAATTCCAAAGCTTTTTATAACCGACCACCATATCATAAATTATGAAAATAATACTTTAACTAAAAAATGAATAAAAACAAATGAATGAAAGAAGGTATTCTCCATGCGAAACCCGACCATTCACAATGCGACATTATTTAAGACAAGTCTTGCGACATTGCAATGTAAGTTGCGACGTTGCCAGATAGCTGTGAAACGTTGCCAGATCGCCGATAAAGTTACGAAATAAATCGATCAATGCCAAATTGTTTAATTGCGTGACTTATTTAATTATAAATAAGAGACCTTAGTTCCATTTTTTTTTCTGTAAATAGAGGCGTCAATGATATCTAGCTGTCAAATGTTTTTTTTTCCATTGTAATACAATTATTTTTCTCCCAGTTTTTTAACCGAGTTCAAAAAAGGAGGAGGTACTCAATTCGACTGTATTTTTTTATGTATGTTACCGCAGAACTTTTGACTGGGAGAACCGATTTCGATGATTCTTTTTTTATTTGAAAGCTGGCGCTTCCCGTGTGGTCCCATTTGGGTCCAGTTTTGACAACGTGTTCCATAAAAAATTAATACTTATAAGACTTATTTTGAAGTCAGTTTTTTATTTGTAAGAATTATTTAATATAAAAAATCAGTTAATCGTCAATCATGTAGGCACTTAATACCTTCTGTAAAATTTAGGTGCCCACAATCTTTTTTATTTAATAATATAATGTTTCTCACGATATTTTACACACTCTGGATTACGTTATTATGACACCCGATTTACTTTTTTAACCATAATTTTAGCTTAATATACCTGGTTCTAGTTGTTTATAAACTACTGACTACATTTAAAATTTTTGTCGCTAACACTTGCCATAAATAATGCCATTAACATTTTTAAATAAAAACATTAAAATAAAACTACTTTTTAATCTCGGGAAAGGACAGAATCCTTAAAATAAGTAGCATTACTTTGAAATAAAACTACTTTTTACGGATTTTTTCGCGGTTTATATTTAGATTTTAGGTCCCGACGTTTCGACACCTTTGCAGGTATCATGTTCACGGGCAGACTAAATATAAACCGCGAAAAAATCTGTAAAAAGTAGTTTTATTTCAATGTTTAACATTCGCGTAAACCTAAGCAACCAAGTAGTATTACTTCAATGTCTAACATTCGCGTAACTTTCAAAAATATATTTACACAATATTTTTATAAATAAAGGGTACTTATATAATTAAATAAATGCATATGTATGATACTGAACCTGCTGTCATATGGAAGAAGATCGCTTTCAAACCTACAATGATAGAAAACTGTTATAATGTGTTCTATAGAAACTATAGACCATATATTATATATCTAATTCTTGTTGTAATGATAAATATGACGGAGTGAGAGAGAATATTAATAAAAGTAGGTACATTTTGAAGCCAATATTTCAATTTTCTGCTGCTTTATATTTAATCTGCTAGCTACTAATATAATTTAGTCTCAAGTTTTGGTAGCATATATTTTTTTTTTTGTTTGATATTTGGCAACCCTGATGTTTAGTGAAAATTGCAAGGCTATAGCGAACGGAGCTGCCAATAAAATTCTTGCGAAAGCTTCAGCATAAGAATTGTTTATTTTTATTGTTAAAAACTATTACATATTTAGCACATACTCTCTCATTCCAAAAATTTTTAATTTATTTATGTTGTTTTTCTTAATAATTGTAAACTACGGAAATTAATTTTGAAATACGTCTGTGATCATACTGATATCTAAATCACGATCATGACATGATTAAATTCTCTGATTATAATGATAATACCTAAACTATCTAAATGATAAACTTATACGCATTACGCCAATTCCTTCCTACACTAAAATCATCAACTAATTAAACGTCAAAATTACCGCGCTTTTTCTTCAAACTATAAACTTAGGTATCTATGTCTACATTTAAAAAATAATAAAAATTCATTTAAGGAAAAAAACTTTTATGACATTAACAAACTGACACAAAAAAGCGCGGCAAATCTGACAGCTCCACATAATGTCAAAACAAAAAAACAAAAGTACCCGATAGCATTTCCTTTTATCAGCTCTGAATGGGCTTGGAACATCTCCGCTATCTTCTGCTCATCATATACATCATCAGAGTTCCTCCATCTTCTACCGCCGGGGAGTATGACAGCGGCTCTCTCCTCAGGGTCGAGGGGTCCAAACATCCTCTTTGGTTTGGTCGCTCTTGGTGTCGGATGCTGTTTGACTTGACGCGACTCGTGTTCGAGGATAGCTTGTTCCTAATTTTGTTAGGTTATAATTTATTTTTTGTTATTTTAGCAATATTAGGTTAGGTTTTGCGGTATAATTTTTGTTTTAAACAGTAGGTATGGTAGAAAAAATTCTTATTATTATTTAAACCGCATTATGACTAAAGCGTTAACTTAAGGTTGTTTATAAGGAAGCTATTAAATTTTAAGTTAAAGCGCTTAGTTCAAGCTGCTTTATAAACAAGCTAACTCTCAAAGTCTGTCAAAGTTTAGCTAAATTAAGCGATCGATACATAATAGCAATATATAATAACCTTAATAACATTAAAATAGCTATATGTTTGAAAGCAAGTTCAAAGCTCAGATAAATTGAACAAGGCAAACATAAGGCCTGGAAACCAATAGCAAATGATTATAAGAAATAAAAGCGCTGATTCTGTTGCATACGAACTAACCTTATTTAAAACTATCGGTATCTTTTTCATTCGTACAAAATAAGAAAAGGACAAAAGTAAATCAGAACTGTTTTAATTCAACTAAAATTTAATGACACGCCATACGTGACACTTAAACCACGGTTATGATCAATTATTCAAGAAGTTATCTAATTCTACCCCATTTAAGTATTTTTAGGCTAAGGCCACACTACGGTTATTTTCCGCAAGCGGTAAACCGTGAAACCGCAAAACCGCCCAAGACGTGTGCACTACGGTTAAAAATCAGTCGGGGAAAATAACCGTCAGTGCGGCCGCTTCCATTAGTTTCCTTTACTCACAAAATCAGGCGGTTAAAATCCGCGGCGGTTTACCGTAGTGCAGTTAACCTTAATTAGTAACTATCACCGTACTTTTCTTGCATTTCATATTAGTAAAAGACAGCATAATATCTTTAATTTGGTTCAGTTGGTGATCACAGAATCAGCGCCCGTTCTCCACAACAAAACCTTACCTTTCTCTGTTTCTCCATTCTCAACTCTTCTTCCTCTGTAACCACCGGAGTCACTCTCATATTCTCCTCTTGTGCCTGCGCCTGCGGTACGGGCGTCTGCCTCTCTTCTACTTCTTGGATGGTCATCCTCTCTTCTTGCTCCTGTTCGTTCCCTTCTTGGATTGTTTGCATTTCTTGTTGGTTTTCTACTACTGTAAATTTCATATTTTTATCAATTAATTTAATATTTCAAATTTATTGTATTGGTGACATTTTTGTAATAAATTACAGCCGAATCACTACAAGTCAATTAATTTTATCTTGTTTCTGTTACGTAAATGTGGAATACACATAACCTTTTGGGAAAGGCTTAAAGTTCGGTTTTCTGTGGAAATACGGGGTCAGCAAAATTTTTGAAGTATCCTATAGGTACCATTGTTTTTGGATTAATTAATCAAATTTACCACACTTTCTTTCTTTTTAGGGTTCCGTACCCAAAGGGTAAAACGGGACCCTATTACTAAGACTCTGTCTGTCTGTCTGTCCGTCTGTCTGTCTCCAGGCTGTATCTCATAAACCGTGATAGCTAGAAAGCTGAAATTTTCACAAATGATGTATTTCCGTTGCCGCTATAACAACAAATACTAAAAACCACATAAAATGAATATTTAAGGGGGGCTCTCATACGACGGTGGTACGGAACCCTTCGTGCGCGACTCCGACTCGCACTTGGCCAGTTTTTTTTTTTACTTGTATTTATTAATATTAGCTATGTAAAAAAAGGACGTACCCTCCGGTTCGTGATAGTTTTGCACTTCTGGCTGAGGTTCCTGAAAGAATGATTTTCATGTTAAAATGGAAAGTTATTAGTACCTAATTTATCATCATCATCATCTCCCGAGCCTTTTCCCAACTATGTTGGGGTCGGCTACCAGCCTTACCGGATTCAGCTGAATACCGTATTTTACATGGAGCGACTGCCTATCTGACCTCCACAACCCATTTTACTGGGTAATCACTGGATTACCTACTGGGATACTGATCCCATGGTAAGACTGGTTGTCAGAATTGACTTAACGACTGTCAAAGATCAACGTGTGACAGTCGGGACCAGGCTTAACGTGCTATCCGAGGCACTACCTAATGTTACCTAATTATTGTTGTATATTTATTATTCCACTAGCTGTGCCCCGCGGTTTCACCTGCGTGAATGACAATTCATTCACCATCTTTATAAATTATAGCCTATGTGTTATTCCGATGTATAAGCTACATTATTGTAAAGTTTCATTGAAATCTATTCAGTAGTTTTTGCGTGAAAGAGTAACAAACATCCATACATCCAAACATACTTTCGCATTTATAATATACTAGCTGTGCCCCGCGGTTTCACCCGCGTGAATGACAATTCATACAATATCTTTATAAATTATAGCCTATGTGTTATTCCGATGTATAAGCTACATTACTGTAAAGTTTTATTAAAATCCATTCAGGAGTTTTTGCGTGAAAGAGTAACAAACATCCAAACAAACTTTCACATTTATAATATTAGTAAGGAGGTAAGGATAGTTTGTAAAACTAACGATTAAATAGTTTAGTATACCGGATCTCCCATAAATAGGTTATTTTTACTATTGCTATTCAAGTTAAATATGTTTACCTGTTGTCCCATCTTAACCAGCTGCTTGGAGACCAGGTCCAGAGTCTGCTGGATGACCTCCGGCAGCTGAGCGAGCGCCGCTAACTGCGCGCGCATCTGTTGTAGCTGCTGCTCTACTGACGCGTTGGGGTCTACGAAAAATAAAAAAATAATGTGGACAACGTCACATACATTGCTCTGAATCCAAAGTAAGTAGCATTAAGCATGTGTGTTATGGAATTCAGAAACAACGATACCACAAACACACAGACCCGAGACGATTTAGAAAAGTGGATTTCTACATTGCCTCGTCCGGGTATCGAACTCGGGACCTTAGAGCTAGCGACACCTTGATATCCGTTGCGTACGCCACTCGATCACGGAGGTCGTTATGAAAAAAGTTATTTCAATCACTATCTATACTAAACTGAGTGAGTAAATATATAAAAAAGACCTAGATACCTTGTCCAATTTAGAACTTCCTCCTTTCGGAAGAAGTTGGTTAAAAAGACCTTACTTAGAAGTCTACTTACCAACCATCCTCTGCACGCTCCTCACCAGCTGCTCCGCGAGTCTATTCTCCATGTCTTCTGGCTGCTTCTCTTCTACTTCTGTTACTTCTGGAACTTCTGGAACCTCTTCTGGTTGGGGTTGCTCTTCTGGTTCTGGCGGCTGTTCCTCTATGGGTGGCGGGGTCGGTTCTCGCGGTGGGGGGAGGGGGATACCTAGAAAAATGTAAGGATTATTTACTTCAAGTTTTTCTTTTGCCTATTATTTATTTGCCGAAACTCACCTGTATCCTCAAGATCGGGCACCTCACTCTCCTTCAACGGATCAACAGCTTCCAAGAACTCCGGTACTTCAGGTATTAGTATCGGTTCCTCAGGTTCGACTGGTGGCAGTGACGCGTCTAGTTCTGCCCGCTGTTCCCAGGGTAGGGGGCCTGTCTCGAAGTCCTGTGTGGATGGAGATTTACAGATGGTAACGTACACAAGGTTTATATACAGATAGGTGAGTAAAGAATAGTGTACGTAAGATATGTCTTTGAGAAGCTAAATTGCTGGGGATGTGGTTTTTAACCTTTTAAGCGCTTGGCTAAATACCAATTGCCGTGCCCCTAGCGCCCGGCTACGAATCGGTGAAATAAAATCTCCTCTCTTTCTACTCCTCTTAAGCTCCGATTTGTAAAATATCATGGTATACAAGAAAAAGTATTCTATCTGTCTATCTACATAAATAGAGAGATATAGAATAGATGCAATAAAATCGAAGAAAACAACAAAAGTCGAGAACATTCTCTGTCGCATAAATACGACACGGGCGGTAGGGGCACGGAAATATTTGTCGCTTATAGCTATACGACTCGGGCGGTTAAAGGGTTAAATCAACAAACACACACAAATATAAAGAAACGAGACTTTAAAATCAGAACAGAATCAATGAAATACTGAAATAACCTTTATGGTAATATTTTACAGTTAGGTATTTTATTGCATCAAACTATTACAATTATTTTGATAAATGACGATGAATAGAATTATGAAGCTACTTAACGACGTAATGAGTTGGCGTTATCTTTATATATCAGCCACTTTAAAGAAATAATGACCGTGCTTTGGGATTATGAACCTCAATTCAATGACTAACAGTTCAGTTTCCATCACATTCAAATTACTTTTAGGCCCTTTTCGGTAATATTTGTCATTCTAAAATGAACTTAAACGCATGTTGTCAAAGTTGATAATTGCGTAATTAGTAATAACGTTCAATTCTCTTTCCAGATTGGCTTTAGTGTAAGTCTAAAACTAACGAAAAGCGTTCAATGCCACTGATTTCAAAAGAAAAATAACTGCATTTAAAACTACATAAAATATGACTATGTTAAAAAAAAATATACATTCAGTAAATTATTTGGTACAGTGCAACCACGGCATTTTAGCATCTCAGTATAGAAGTTCATAAATATATCGTAACATAGAAAATTCTTCGTCTTTACGTTAAGTTAAATAAACCTACAGTACAAAAAAAAAAAAAAAATGTTATTCTCAAGTTTATTTTTAAAACAACAACGTTAGAAGCAAAAAAATTAATTAAATTACAATAAAGATTGTCAATTACATTTAGGTAGCAGTTATTTTAATAGATAAATTAGGTAGCTAATTAAAACACTTTTCAACTCATAGTCTGAATTTAACTTTAACTTTTTTTCTTAAAAAAAAGGTTATGTCACAAAAATACAATTTAGTGAAGAAACTATTTAACTTTAAAACACCTTTAATTAGATTGTTACAAAATTCAGACTGAAAAAACGCTTTTTTGGTTCCTTGGTAACCTGAAGAAGGGCCTCGACTCAGTTATTTTAAATGCATGTCAGTGGTCGGTCAGAGTACTTGTCATTGTGCCTAATTTTCGTATTTAAATAAGCCTACAATAAAATTTCATTGAACTCTCTAAGAGAATGATCGTAATGACCAATATTAATGATCCTAATAACAGTTAGCAAAATGCCAATTATCGTAAAAATGACCAAATGAAGCAGGTCATTCGGTCAATTCATGCAACTCTTAAATAGCTGAATCGAGGCCCTGGTAAATAACTAATTTATTAGAATCTAAAAGTTAATAACAATTATTAATAGTAACTTAGGTTATAATCATTCTATACCTCTGGTTTATAATCAGGCGCGACCTTCGGTTTTGCTTGTTTTACGATTTTAACTTTATACGGTTCCTGAAAAGAAAAAAATACATAAATAAAAGGGACCAATAACAATTACTTGTATTTATTCTCGAAGCATTTGTACAGATAAGTTATAGAATCAGGCGTTACTTTGCGGAAATCCATGACATTAAATATTATGAAAGATATTTAGCTTTAATTCCGCTACCAAAATCCAAGCTTGGAAGCAGGATGCGAAACACGTGTCGAGTATTGGTTTGGTTGCATGGCATGCTACCCCCCTTTTGTCTCACTTTTCGTGTGTTTTGCATATGCATGAGGGCGGGAGGGTGGGCTTTCCTGCATGCGCATATTGCATGAGGGCGGGACGGTGGGACTGCATCCTGCTTCCAAGCTTGGATTTTGGTAGCGGAATTAAAGCTAAATATCTTTCATAATATTTAACATTTGTACAGAAGTAATAATCAATAATTTAAACAAAAATAACGTTGACGGAGAAATAAAACAACGAAAATATTAAACAGCAACATTACAGATTAAAAAATAAATATTAATTAAATAAAAAAGAAGGAACTCGGGTTACTATAGGCCGACCGTTTAACTCGCGTATCGCCTGCGCGGTAAGAAGGAAGCGGGGGCGGGTAACGCTACACACGGAGTCAATAATCCAAAGATTTATCTCGAGATAGACATTGTTGGTAAAGAATAAAATAATAAGTATCTTTTTTTTTAAGTTTTACAAATATTTTATAATAGCTTAAATACGCGAGTTAAACGGTCGGCCTATAGCTCAAACGTGATTAGAATCGAAAAAAAGCCTTTTCAATGTAATGAGGGTTTCTTATTTTCAATTTATTTTGCCAAAATATAAGCGTTGTTCTCACAGTTTGATTTATTTATTATTAAGCACACTCCCTAAGTTTATAATAACACACTGTTATTGTAATTTGACCACTTTTTCTATCTTTGCCTAGGTATATTAAACTCAAAGGTTATTTTGACTAAAGATTGTAACTAAACTAAACCAGACTAAACTAAAAACTGCATGCATTATCTTTAGACAAACACAACACAATTACTATTCTAATCTTCATAAAATAATTATTATACCCATATATAAAATAAAATAACGCAGATAATACCAATAATAAATAATATGCACATTCTATATAAAAAATTTTTAAATAAAGAACTCACTTCACTATATAAAAAACCGACCGCCTACTTTGATAGCCACGAAAAAACTAAAATAATATTATTACTAGCACTAATCTTACTATATTGATTAAATGCCAAATTCTAATAAAATCAGGAAGCGACATAAATAATGTATCGCAACAAGGAAGCTGTATAAATAGAATTAAATAATTTGGCTGTGTTTTAATTGTCATCGCCAATGAAAAAATCATTTATATTATCGGTGATAATTCTTAATTTGCTTTTAATTTAAGAGCTGTCACTTTGACAGTTCATTTCCGCGGGAAAAATAGTAAAATCGAAGGTCTTGTACTTTTTATACTAGAACCTTACTAGAACCATTGTCGTTTCATCAATAAGATGTATATAAACAAAGAGAGAGTAACATACTCGTACGAAGAAAGAGTATTTTTTCAGTAAGTGACAAACTGCGATCTTTTAAACACTAAAGTAAATAAAGTAAATAGGTACCTAAGTAAGTTCGCCGATGAACATATGAATTTGTCTTTTTAAGGCTATCTTTCTATGTATACAAGACGAATTCCCTAGATTTCCTGTCTTAAAAAAACTACTTTTTACGAATTCCATCGCGGTTAATTTTACTCTTTAGGTCCCGAAATTTCAACACCTTAGCAGATGTAATTTCACTGTCATGTCCCCAGTAGTATCTTAAATAACCATAAAAACAACTCACCGCAACAACCTGTTCATCTTCAGTCCACCCCTGATACCCGAACTTAGCTTTAGGCACCGGCCTTTTAGGCTTCTGCAGAAAAGTAGTCCATCTCTTTTCTTCCTTCTTCTTCTCTTCTTCTCTCTGCCTCTCTAACTCCTCATTTAATGCCTTCAGTACTTCTGAGTCCTTAAGGGAATCAATCATTGGCTTGATCTTCTGGAAGTCGACGCTGGAATCATCGGCGCGATGCATGTGTGATGTTAGGACGCGCGAGAGACTGTTTTCAACCATTTTGGGGAGAAAATTGTGTTGGTTAGATTTGTAAGTTTGTTTTGATAGTTTTGATGTATTTTTTTGAGAAATGAGACACTGTAATGTCATGTTTTATGAAGTGAAAGGAACTCATCGCTAAGAATGAGATAGATTGACTGATTTTAACAATAGGTAAAGCCGCGCTTTACATTTTGGTGCTTGGATGGATTTATATAGTGATTCCGAGACCCTCCTGCATGCCTTGGAAAGCACGTTGGTCCCAACTGACTTATGAGTAATCTTCGAATTATAACAGATATCAGTATAATCAACAGTGAAATCTCATTATAAAAGCCATTCTTATCACTACTTATACCATAATATCACCCAGTAAATGTGTTGCGTGTCAGACAGACAGTCGCTCTATAACATACTGGTGTTCAGCTGGCGGTGAGACTGGGATACGACTACAACATGGTTTGAGAAAAGCTACGATGGCTATAAATTCGTATATTATGATTTTAATGTGGTGATGGTGATAGTAAATGTAATGCAAGTATGGTATATGTAACATACACAAAATGGTTGAAAACAACACAAATGAAATTCAAAAATAATATGTATAAAAGTGAATCGATGTTTGTGAATGTGAATATTGATCACACTATAACTAATAGCAGTGATTTAAATGAAAAACAGTATTATGTCTTGCCACAAATCGTCTAAACGCCAATAATGTATAACAATAATATTGACGGAAGTAATAATAATAATAATCCGGGACAACTCACACACGGTTATCTGATCCCAAGCTAAGCTCTAAGAGAGCTTGTGTTATGGTAACCAGACAACTGATAAACATACTTATATATTTCTCACATATTATAGATAAATGACATCCAGACACAGAACAAATGATCGTGCTCATCACACAAAGATTTGTCCTGGGTGAGAATCGAACCCACGACCGCCGGTTTAGCAGTCAGGGCCACTAACCACTAGACCAACAGGCCAGTCAAAGTAAAAGAGAGATAGTGTTTTCTACCATTTTTCCTAATTGAAAATATTTAAGAATTAAATTAAACAAATAATCGTTCACCCTTTCACATTAATCTAAGGGTGCATCCACATCTGACGAACGAGCAGCTCGTACCTTATACTTTTCGACTTATTAAAAAAAACATAGTTTTCTTTTTTTGGTAAGACAAATACTGTAATGTATAATGTTTGAGTGATAGATGCATGAAGCATAGTAAATGCAGTTATCGCCATATAGCTACTCACCCCATAACGTGAGCTTCGCGTAACATTTCTGCCTCCCCTGATAGCAGTTCAGCTATCTTCTCTTCAGATATCCCGGGTTTGCCGAGTTGTTCTATAAAGATGGAAGGACGTAAATACATACGTTATCGTTTATGAATCTACATAATTAATTTATTCGCAGGAGTGATATTACCCCCCCCCACCCCGCCCCCAAGGCGATGTGACATATTGATTTCTCATAAGAGGTTAAAAGGGAATTTATGTAAAACTTGAAATATCTAATACGTGCCTAATACAAATTGAGTTTTACTCTCGATTAGATACTGATCATATCATGATCTAATCTAAGATTTTCTTGTTAAAAATTATCCTTATTGTACGGCCGCTGAAAGGAGGGGCTCGTGGCTAAGTGTGAGCCGTACGGTTTGACCGATAATACAGGTTAAGCCGCGCTCGCCGCGGTTGGTCCGTGGATGGGTGACCATTTATAACATACCGAGACCCCTCCGTGTTTCGGAAAGCACGTTAAACAGTAGGTCCCGGCTGCCATACATAGATCTTTGGCAGTCGTTAAGTCAATTCTGACAACCAGTCTTACTATGGGATACTGTGTTTCCCAGTAAAGTGGGTTGTGGAGGTCAGATAGGCAGTCGCTACATGTAAAATACGGTATTCAGCTGAATCCGGTAAGACTAGTAGCCGACCCCAACATAGTTGGAAAAAGGCTCGGGAGATGATGATATCATGATCTAATCATATCCTTACAAACTTAAACTAATTATCCAAATAGGTTCAGGACTTTGAGAGTAAATATGGAACACACATAAAACAATAAAAACAAATATTTCGAGGAATAGAAAATCTCGTTCTTCTTCGGAATTCTTTTATAAATGAGTAAACAGAACGACGACTTCAAGACGTTTCTCACACTGCGTAAGTTTGATTTACCAAATTTTAGTTAAGTTCGCACACATCAGAATACGCGCCCATACTTACTGGCAAGTTCTTCATCCATGACTGGTTCTTCCAATCCATCCACAATACCCTGGATGGTGCCGATTGGCTCACCAGTCTCCGTTAAGTAGGGAGATTGGCGAGGGTCTTGGGTGCGAGCTGGTTCCTGTAGACGAAAAGGTGGACTTAAAGATTTAATTGTTATTATGGCTTCAAGAAAATTATTTTTCATGTTTGATATTACTTATGTTTTGCTTTTATTATTCTTGTTATTAAGAAGAAAAAACAAACTTAATGATGTGTTATTATGCCATTAAAGGAAATTGTATCGTATGTAAGTTCTTGTATTACCTTACATAATTAGTACTATAATTATTCTTATTTATTTCGCAATATTGCTTGAGAAGCGATTACTTGTTATTCTATTTATATGTCATTACTACTAATTACTGTTATTAACACGCTTTTATTAGCTTCACTTGTATGTATGTATGTATGTATGTAACCGACTCCTTTGGACTCGATTTTGACCCACTTTAAACGGACAGATTTAATTCAAACTTTGTACACTTATCAAGAATCAGCGACAATATAATAATTTCATAGGTTTATCTCATTATCCTGATTAGGATCACCAGGATTAAATAAATAAATAAAAAAAAATAAAAAAAAATTTTTAGTCCACAATGCAATACATTTGAATTCAGACAACACGTATTGCTGCTAGGACTAAAAAGTGAAAAATAGATATAGTTAAAAAAAAACTAAAAAACGCGCTTTTAAAGTACTTCTAACTAAAAAAGTGAAAAATAATTCCTAATGTAAGCTGAAATTGCTAATGAACAAAAAACACTAGTTATTAGATTATTGTGAAAAAGCGTGGGGCGCTCTGTGCCATATTTTTCGTCTATCAAGCAACCCACGTTTTTTTCACAATAATACTAGTGTTTTTTGTTCATTACCAATTTCAACTTACATTAGGAATTATTTTTCACTTTTTTAGTTAGAAGTACTTTAAAAGTGTGTTTTTTAGTTTTTTTTTAACTATATTTATTTTATTAAGACTCTCTAATGAATTTAAGTCGGTGTTAAATTTTGTGGTTACTTTTTTACCTTAGGTATTTAGAAACTTTAATGGTTACCTTATTCTTAAAGGCTTCCTTAATTTAGATTTAAGTAGTAACGCCATTTAAATACATTTTTTAATGCTTGACATTCAAATTTAAATCTCTACTACTTTTTCTTTTCTTCTACAAACGAGTAATGTAAGGGTGCGTCCACATCTGACGAACGAGCATTACACGAGCCGCTCGCGAGCATGCCGCGAACGCACTAGTGTCAATTACGCCGTCTGACAGACGTGCGCGCGCCGCTCGCGGCATGCTCGCGAGCGGCTCGCGAGCTGCTCGTGTAATGCTCGTTCGTCAGATGTGGACGCACCCTAATAATTTCAACATTTTTATAAACCTCATTTAACTTTACATGGTTAATTAAGCATAATATTATTTGTAAGTATACTCATATTATGCTTTTCTACTTCTTACAGCAAAAGTTACAATAACATACTTACTTGAATCGTAACAAATGGCGCTTGGATTACCGATTCAAATTGTCCCCGTTTCGGTATCGCTTCCGGATCAAATACCACCGGTCTGAACCCAAGCAAAGGATCTGGCTTTTCTTCTTCTTTCTCCACTCTTACTGGCTCTACTCTCGTCATCTCTTCTCTTATCTGCTCTTTCACTACAGGAGTAGGGGCCGGTAGTACTACTGTCTCTCTTACTTCTACTGGCTCTGGTACTCTTGTCATCTCTTCTCTCACCTGCTCTCTAACAGGTGTAGGTTCAGGTACAGCTACTGTCTCTCTTACTTCTTCTTTTATTAGAGGTTCAGGTAATACAATAGTATCAAACGATTCAGCTGGTGTTACAGGTATTTCTTTAACTTCAGTGTCAAATTTAACCGCCTTCTCTTTAATTTTTGTTTCATTTTCAGTAGTCACTATTGGAGTTGGTTCTACTGTCTCTTGTTCCACTGCTACTTCTATGATTTTCTCTTTTACTTCTGTTTTAAGACCATTTGAGGTTTTAGCATCTTCAATAGCTAAAGCGTTTGTATTTTGAATCATTTCTTCTATTTTCGAATCGATTTCTTTGAAGCCGTTGGTATTTGATTCAGTTTTAACCTCCTTACTGTAAGATTCTTGGTAACTCTTACTGATTTTCTCTTCTTTATATTGTTGAGTCTTTACTTCTTTTTTTGTGTCTATACCAACTTCTTCTTTGTATTCTTCTATGCTTTTAATAGTTTCGTCGATCGCTGATGCTAGGAGAGACGATTTTCTCTCGATTTCTCTTATCTCCTCCTAAAGATAAATTAATCGTTAGGTACGGGCATTATTAAGTTCAGGTAATTTTTTTAATACTTCATTTGCTAACGGAGAGACACAGATTAATATAGAATAAAGTGGAGCATCAAAAATGATATATATTTTTTTATTAAAAATGCGATTTGAATGAACTTATCATATTTGAATTGATGTATGCGCCATGTAGCTTATCTCCTATTTGGTATGCGGTTGAAGTATAAAAAAACAATACAAAAATAATTCGAAAATGACTATACTCACTTGTAAAATTGTAATATTTAAAATTCTTATTTTTTTAATCCTTATCTGTATTCTTCATTAGTTATTTATCTCGTACATCAATGCGGAATGCTTATGGCACTTGTCCTATTGCGGGCGAGAAAACGAGTAACTATCGTCTATTTTATCGCTCAAGAAACGAACAACAAGATGTAGCTCCCGTGTAAATGAAGGAGATGCATATATAAATAGTTAATCGCTGACCGTTCACACTGGCCGGAGAGAACTCTCTCATCATTTGTTTGTTGCGACGACAAGAACTTTCAAAAATATACTCGCTGTTCACATACTCGCTCTATTCGTTACTCGCTCAACGCCCGCAGTGGGACAAGTGCTTAATGAATACATACAAAACCAAAATGACCACAACTCAATGCTTTTAACCACCACATACCTTAGAATATTCAGGTCTATCCGCACCACCAAAAAGTCCCGGTTTCCTATACACTGGCCATTTTTTGACCCCACCACCATTTAACCCCGGCTTACTATAAACAGGAGATTGGGGTTTCTCTTCGATGGGAGTAGGTAAAGGGTCATAGACTACTCTTTCAATAGTAGTATCTATATGTGGGATAAGCTTCTTTTTTACGATGTGAGGGTCTTCGTCTTCAGGGGTAGGGGTACAGTCTCGTGGTACAGGGGTCGCACTACGGCTTTTTGGAAGCTGTGTTTTTAGTTTAAATACATATTCGTCGGTTAAAGGTGTCGGTGGGACTGTAGAAGGTGTTGGTGTGTCAATTGTGCTTGGCTGACTTTGGTATGATGTTTGTCGATCCAAATCTGTGCGTAAAGATAGTTTTCTGTCAACCGATTTCGCTGTGAATGAAGATTCTTGTGTTGATTCCGTTCCAGATTGGATTTTTTGTGAAATTTCCAGTGATTTTGAGGCTGTGAATGAAGATTCTGGGATTATTTCGGATTTTTCGGACTTTGATTCTATTGATTGTGAAACTTCCATTGTTTTAGAGATATCTGTTTTTGATGCGCCAATCGATTCTGTTTGTTTCTTAACGCTTAGTTCCTCGATTTCAGATTTAGTTACTTCTAGTTCACCTGTTTTTACTTTACTTATTATTGTAGAAAGTGCTTCGTCAGTAATATCTTCGATTACAATGACTTCAGGAGACAAATTGCCTTCAGTTTCAACCTTTTTGATAATTTTGAGAGCTGCGAATTCATCGATAACTGGTTTCTCTTTCCGTTCCTTGATTTTGACAGTTTCAGTCACTTCCTCGATTTGAACGGGTTTTGGTTCAGTGACTTCGACTTTAGATTCTAATTTCTCTTCTTCTACGACAACGGCAGCTTTTTCTTCAACTATTTCTAGATCTTTCATCTCGCTTTTAGTTTCAAGACTGTTTATTTCTTTAGCTTCAGCGATTGATAGAGACTCATTAATATCTACAGCTACTTTTTCAACTTTCTCAATTTTTGATTCTTTTATTTCTACAACTGGTTCGATTATTTCTTTCGTTTCTTTCATTATAACTTCTTGTACGTCAGCTGCCTTGACAGTTTCTTTCTTAAATTCTTCTTTAGCTATTTCCTTAGTGTCATGTACTTCTTCCAGTTTCTGTACAGTAGCTTCACTTTTAACTATCGCTGTAGATAGTTCATGTGTATCTACAAGTTCAGCTGTCTCCAGCTCTTTGATAGCGCTTTCAAGCGCTACATTTTCTGTAGTCATTGTCTCTATAGTTTCAATCGCTGTATTCACTTCTTCAGCGCTTTGTACTGATGACGTTTCTGAGAAATCTGTTACATGTTCTTCAAATATAGCATCTTTATTCGTATAAACGTGAGATTCAACAATAGCTATGTAAGTTTGTTTAGGTGTTTTAGGCTTCTTATGTTTAATTTCTTCTACGGTCTCAACTTTACTCCTCTTTTCAGTGGACGAGAACTCCTTTTTGGAGACTTCTGTTCTTTCCTGCGAAGCTCTCCTACTATCTACTTTTGACAGCCATTCTAGTGGGTCACTCTCTTTCGAAACTTCTTCTTCTATCTGACTTCTGCTGCTAGATCTCCTGCTGCGCTGCATCATCTGCTTTTTCACGTCTTCTTCTACAGCTATAGTTTGGAATTCAGATATAACAGCGTCCATTTTCTGTGTCATATCCTGAGAAAGCTTCTTTTCTGTGCGTTGAGCCAATTGAGCACCTGTTACTTTCTTTTCAGTTGTTTCAGATTTAGCTTCTTGTTTCATTTCCTTTTTCTCCTCTCTAAGCTCTTCTTGCTTTACTGCTTTAATTGCTACCGGCTTAATTATCTCTTTTCTCTCAACCTGCTTTTGTACAGACTCTACTTTCATGTCTTTCTCAATCTTTTGCGACTTAACTTCTTGTTTTACAACAGGCACTTGTTTTACCACTCGCTCTTGTCTTTCAACTCTCTCTTCTGCACTCTTTCTAGAAGTTTCCATGTACTCTTGTGAACTCTTTCTCGTCGTAGAATCTCTACTCTCATACATTTCTGATTGCGTTTGTTGAGGTACATCACTGAATATTGGCTGGTGCAGCATAAATCTTGATAATGCAACCATAACATCAGTTAGATGCACAAAGAAGGTCCTTAAAAGGAGGTCATAGTGCAACGGCGATGGCACAATACCTCTAATATTAGGTATGGTCTGTAGACCAATAGCGTGCACTCTTTCTTGCGCTCTCTGCTTCTCGCTCGCACCTGTAGTCTCACTCTTACTCATCTTTCTAAATTCACTCGTATTTTCAAAAGAGACAGAAGAGACTTTTCTTTTTGGTCTTTCTTCTTGTTGGTATTCTTCTGAAATTATTGATTTCCTCTTAACTTCGCTTGCTTCTCTTCTGTCATCAGAATATTCCTCTCTAGACTCATATTGTTCTTTCCTTTCCTCTCTAACTCTTTCATCTTGATCAGATCTTTCTTCTTTTTCTACTCTCTCTTGTTTTTCAGATTGTATAGTTTCAGTTTCATCAGTCGTTTCAACAAAATCCTGCTGTTTTTCAGCTTTCAATTTTAATATTTCCTCTTTCTTGCTTTCTGATTTAATTACTTTGGATTCTTCTTTCACTTCTGACGTTACTAATTCCTCATCTATTTCTTTTTTTATTTCCTCTGCTACAGATACAGCTCTCTCTATGCTTTCATCGACCAGAGTTAGCGCAGTTTCTTCTATTTTATCAATATCGATTTCTTGTCTCATTTTCTCTATGTATTGCAATTCTTCTTTAATCGCTTGTTCTTCCACATCTTCTATCACTACTTTCTTTTCATCTTTCTTCTCTTGCCTAATCTCTGATATCTCCGAAATCTTTTCACTAAACGAATCTTGTACATCTTTGACGACACTTTCTAGTAATTTAGTTTCCTTAGTAACATCAACGACTTCCAAATCTTTACTAAGACTCTTAACATGTTTCTCATATTTCAGCAACTTATCAACTACCTCAACATTCTGGACAAATCTAGTGCCATCCGGATCATACTGCTTTGAAATCGGTAGCTTATACTTAGCTTCTGCACCAACACCATTTAAATGAGCACTCAAAAGATAATCTGGATCAGAATCAGGGGTCTTACCAAACTGATCTCTGTAATTAGGGTTCAATATAATAGGTTCCTCTAAAGGCGGGACTTCAACAACGGGTTCCGTAGAAAAAGGACGGTAAGGTTTGGTCGGAGTAACAAAGGGGGAAGCGGTTAAGGACCTAGACTCAGTCAAGGGGGTCCCATAGTCGAGTAGATTGCTGCCAAGGTCTGAAGGGTCTACGAAATTCTGGATTTTAAAAGATACCTCAGTCGGTTCCGATTGCTGGTCTAAACCGTCCGGTTCGTAATCGTATATCGGCTCCTGGTCGTCGAGAACCGGGTCGTAGAGACCGCTGTAACAAGAAGAGAGGGTTAAATTAGGTGAATTAAGTAATTTGGTCAAAAAGACCCCTAGAACAAGAAAAGGTTAAAAATGGTATGGAATAAATTGATGAAAGTGGACTCGAACTAATAACATACTCGATTTATGAATTGACGGGCCTGTTGGTCTAGTGGTTAGTGACCCTGACTGCTATACCGGAGGTCGTGGGTTCGATTCCCACCCAGGACAAATGGTTGTGTGATGAGCACGATCATTTGTTCTGTGTCTGGGTGTAATTCTATAATATGTATTGTATTTGGAAATATATAAGTATGTTTATCAGTTGTCTGGTTACCATAACACAAGCTCTGCTTAGCTTGGGATCAGATAACCGTGTGTGAGATGTCCCGGAATATTATATTATTATATTATATTATATTATATTTATAGGTTATTAACCTCCAACGAAAAACGAGGGGTGTTGTAAGTTTAAAGTGTCTGAATGTGATACCTACGGTTATTTAAAACGTTACTTTAAACTTTGACCGTTTTAACATAAGTCTGTTCTTTTCAAAATTAATACATGTAAAAGAGATACACTTAGTATGTTTTTGTTTAACCCAGGCCCTTGTGTCCTAAAATAACTAAATAGTTGATATGACCTTGAACTTGAAAATTGTTTAAGAAATATGTAGGTACTTTCACTAAAATTCATTTCTTCATGAAAACGCATAACATATATTAAATTAACAGCGTTAAACTAGTAAATTCATATCCGATGTTATAGGTAAAAACTTTTTCAAGGCCACATTATTTTTTTGTTTAGTTTCGTCAAAAGATTATTATCAAACAAAATACTGAAAATATAATAAAAATACTAACATTATTGTCATTTCTATAATATCTCGATATCACAATCGATATAAGTTTAACTTCACTAACACATTCTCCACTCATTTTATTAGAAAATCGACTAACTATATTTTTATAATATTCACAACCCAACTCTTATCACACCAAACTGTATCCACACCGCACACGTCTTTGCCTAACCAAATAAAAAAATACTAACGTCACTTTGACAGCTAAAAAGTTAAATTTAAAAATAGGTTAAACACGAAATAAATGATCAATTAACGAAAAAACTTACTGATTTTTATAGACCAGATAGAACCTCATTTTTGCATTAAAAATAAATATTAAAAGATAAAATTATTCGTTCGTTTTCGCACCGTTATCGACAAGCAAATGACATGAAAAGCCAAATACAGATTTCAAAATGTCTTATATGTCAGCAATGAAAAAGGGCGTTTTAAATCTATTTTTAATTTGACACTATATCTAATTATATTTTAGCTGTCAATAAGTTTAATTAAGATTGGCATCCATATTGATTTATATTTAGTAGTTAAGATTGATCTTCGTCTAAATTTAGTTTGGAACCTTTGTACATAATAGCTACTGGTTGCTTTAAGTTTTTAAATTACAAATTGCTAGGTACCTATACTTAAAAAATATTTTTTATAAGTAACTTTTCCAACAAATTTTATTCTTGGTATTTTTCAATTGGAGCATTACAATCGGATGTCTTATTGTTTTTTCATATTTAGCTTGCAAGACCAAAATAAACACATTGCAAGTCATTTAAAAAAAAAACGGTTTTTTTTTTCAAAATTTTCTGATGTCGACAGTCGTATTGGTCTAGCGATTTAATGAACGGAATTATATGCACAAGGTTGAAACAGGTTCGAACCCAGGCAAGTACCAATGTGGCTTTTTACTGTCTTAATTATTCTAAGACACTTCTGGCAAACGGTGAAGGAAAACATCGTGAGGAAACCTGGATTCCAAAAATTGGTATCTGAAATCGCCAATCCGCAGAGAGCAAGCGTGGTGATCAATGCTCGTGCCTTCTCTATATGGGAAGAGGCCTGTGCCCAGCAGTGGGACGTTTATAGGCTGGATAATTATTGTAAAACGTCGTTTTAGTTTTGAAGTCGCTTAAAAAGCTACGCAGAAGACTGCCGTTTTCATTTGTGTCTTTTTCTAGAATAAAAATATGCGGTATTATCAATATGTACAATCGGGGACACTCACGCCTTATCACCTTACCGTCGAGAAACGGTTCGAGTCGCTTGCGCTCTTTCTAACGTTAGCGACACGAGGCGACGCGACGCCTCCTTATTTCTGATTGTATTTTAATATAGTGCCCAAAAACAGTTAACATATATATTTGCATCTCGTTACTGCAAGGTCCTAATTGGTTAAAGTCACACGGGGGCGGAGCTTCCGCGTTCGTCGCCTGCGTCGCTCACCAAGCTAAAAATTTTAAAAAGTGATAAGGCCTGAGTGTCCCCGATTGTACCTATGGTATATTTAAAAATATCGTCATTTAAACTCAGTATTTCTATCACTTTCCGTCTCACACATTCTATGTCATCTGTTTCATTCACTCACATCACATATTATAACAGATATGTAAAGCGGATCAGTTGACTTGTAAATCAGTTTTTAAACGTCACGCAGTATTGATATGCGTCATCCATTTGACGACCTCCGTGGTCGAGTGGCGTACGCACCGGTTTTCAAGGAGTCGCCAGCTCTGAGGTCCCGGGTTCGATCCCCGGACGGGTCAATGTAGAAAACCACTTTTCTACATTGTCCCGGGTCTGGGTGTTTGTGGTACCTTCGTTGTTTCTGAATTCCATAACACAAGTGCTTTAGCAACTTACTTTGGGTTCAAAGCAATGTATGTGATGTTGTCCGCATTTTATTTATTATTATTTTGACTGGCCTGTAGTGATTAGTGACCCTGACATCTAAATCGGAGGTCGTGGGCCAAATCTTTGTGTGATGAGCATGATCATTTGTTCTGTGTCTGGGTGTAGAGATGAATGGAAGCTGAATACGCATTGCGCCAACCTCTAATTAGGAGCAGATCAGAGCGATGATGATGATATTTAGAAATATATAAGTATGTGTATCAGTTGTCTGGCTGCTATATAGGCTCGGCCTATTTTGGGATCCGATGACCGTGTGTGAGTTGTCCCAGGTTTTTTTAGCTTATGTTAGATCCCACTGCTGGCCAAAGGCCTCGCCTTTTTCTTCCAAACCTCTTTGTTATTTGCCATCTCTGTCCACGTGCGCCCACGCATAACCGCCTAGCTAGATCATCACCTTATATTCCACTAGCTGTGCCCAGCGGTTTCACCCACGTAAATATGCTATAATTTGGACAATTCACACGCTATCTTTATAAATTATAGCCTTTGTGTTATTCTGGTATATAAGCTACATTATTGCAAAGTTTCCTTTAAATCCATTCAGTAATTTTTGCGTGAAAGAGTAACAAACATCCATACATCCAAACAAACTTTCGCATTTATAATATTAGTAAGGATATTAGTAAGAAATTCATCACGCCAACCATGAGACTGTTCCTACATTCGGCCACCCTCCTGCCTCCTTCTTATACATTATGTTGCCTTACCGCATCACTCCAACGATGAGGCTGTCCCCGCATTCGGCCACCCTCCTGCAAGCAGCTTCCAGGGTCATGTCGATGGCTTCCTCCCCGCAGATGGTGAGGACTGTGTCCCCGTTCTGTAAGCCAGCGCGCTTGGCGGGAGAGTTGGGTTGGATCTGGAGAATGTAACAAAATATCAAAGTTTAAAAGTCCCATACAAAAAACCAGCATATAAACGTCCCACTACTGGGCACAGGCCTCTACTCATCCTAAGTATAAACCTTAACGCTTAAAATTTCACCGATATTATCTATAATATAAAAATGAATCGCTGAATGTGTTGCTAAGCAAATCTCGAGAACAGCTGAACCGATTTCGCTAATTCTTTTTTTCTAATAACTATTCCTTGAAGTACGAGGTTGGTTCTTACGGAGAGAAAAAAAAACCGACTGTTAGGCGGTACGAAGTTCTCCGGGTCAGCTAGTTTCATATAAATATAATATAAAAAATTAAGAAACTAACGGCGGTTAGAAAATTGCTGACTACTTTCAAATTACTAAACTAGTGTTTATAAATTATAGCTAAGGGTGCGTCCACATCTGACGAACGAGCACCGAACGAGCACCACAGTAGCAGCTCGCGAGCTGCTCGTGTAATGCTCGTTCGTCAGATGTGGACGCACCCTAAGAACTATCTCGCTCGTGTCAGATTTTAAACAAGAAAACCGCTTCATAATCGGCTTATTATTTAAGGGGTTACTATTTCACAGATACAAACTGTCAAACTGATAACAGCTCTCTTTTATAACCTTTCTTTTAATAATCAAACTATCAATTTTCATGTAAAATATATGTTTCAAGAAAATCTACGTGAAAAACATAATTAAATGGTGCCGTACGCTTGTATAAAGAAAGCTTATCAACTAGTTAGTTGTTCATTTGTTTAGGCAGAAGCAGTTATTCAAATATGACCACGTATTTTCGTAACAATTGAAGTAAGTATAAGTAGGCGCTTCGCTATTTCTAGTGTTAAGAAACGTGAAAAGGAAATGCTGAAACATGACAAGCGGGTTGACGTTTCTTGACACTGACGCAACTCCGGGCTCTTTTGCTCGCGGCCGTCGGATGAAGAGGAATATCTGGTGGCTCCGCATTGAAGCAAAACGTGTTCGGTGGAGTGTCGCTGTTCTTAATTCTCCTCGCCCGCCTACCCACGATAGCTCGGCAATCGCAATGAACGATGATGATAACCAAGTTTCTACATATACATAAATTACCTAAACAATAATTTTGATTGGTCTTTTGGTCTAGTGGTTATTGACCCTGACTGCAAACCCGGAGGTTTCGATTCGATTCCCACCCAAGACAAATCTTTGTGCCATCTATCCATGATCTTATTTTGTTCTGTGTCTGGGTAATTTATCTATAATATGTAGATATGTATTTAGAAATCTATATCCATATTTATCATTTATCTTGTTGCCATACAGGCTCTGTTTAGTTTGGGATCATATGGCCGTGTGTGAGTTGTCCTAAAATATTAACATATACATACCATCACGCCTGTATCCCCGAAGGGTTAGGCAGAGGTGTACCAATGTACACCCACATTTCGCCGGTATGTTTAGGTCCCATGTAATAGGGGGCGAGCCTATTGCCACTAACCGGGCACAAATCCAAACTCCGATCTGCTACTGAGAATTTCATAGAAAAACCCAATAACACCTTGGTCGACTTGGGAATCGAACCCAAGGCCTCTAGCGTAGCAGTCGCGCTTAGCACCACTAGGCCAACGAGGCAGTTAAAATATTACTATTATTATAAGCTTCTTATAAGTTTATTAATGCACAATAGGTACATTTAATTTAGTTTTATTTAGTTTATAATTTTTCTTATATCTAGTGTAGGCTTATTTTTTATAATATTGTAAATATTTTAAGTTTAATTCATAATCATTAGAAAGAAGAAAAAAATCAGTAGGTACATTATATAGTTTCATTATCAAACACCAAGTGCACTTAATGTCAAATTAATGCATTCGTAGTGACATTGGACGTAAATAAATCGATTAGCTGTCAATAGTTGGGTGACAGCCAATGGCCTTGGAGTTACAACACTGATTTAGATCAGACATTTAATTAACGATAATACAATGCATTTATAATTTAAAATGCATTGTAGTTAGTTAGTTTATTTTTAGTTACTTTAGCAATATTTAATTTGGTAATTCAATGTGATTGCACCTATACCAATAATGTACACCCTTTGGGTATGTTACGGAGATCCCTTGTATGTACACTACCACCTGTTATTTATTTTTTTATACCTGTAACAACATTAAATAAATATTCTATTCTATTCTATTTGTTGGGCTTAGATACTGCAACACGAAACAACATCTTCGAAGATTGTTAAATCCTCTGAGTTACTTTTGCGACATATTGAACGAAAAAGCAGCTTAACCGTAGAAACGATTTTGATAACACCTTGAATGAAGTAAGCTTAAATACTTCAACATACATGGAAACTTTTCGCCTTAATTTACCTAAGTCGATATCCAAGCGCGTATCTTGAGTTATAATATGAACCGGCTTGTAACTGTCTCATAGCTGCACACGTCCTGCACTACCACCTGCACTCTCCAGGACGTGATGGAGGCCAGCGACCGAGCCATCCAGGTTGCAACTTTTTGGTCAGGCAGAATTTGAAAGTTGGATCTTTGACTCGATAAGAAGAAGAAGATAGCTGCACAAATACCTCTTCTCATACAGAGAAGTATGTCTATTCTGTAAATAATTTCGGTATCGAGCTTCACCTGAGGGACAATAAAGCTCACTTCAAAAGTGAACCCAATTGGCCTTGATTTAGAATTCAAATTCGCGAATACGTATTTGACATTTCACCGCGGATTCCGCTGTCGAGACATGAAAATAATGTTACAGAATAGCACTAAAGGAATGAGCATTGTAAATTTTGTTGCTCGACGGGTGATTTGATTTATTATTATAATTTTGGAATCCAGGTTTCCTTATGTACATCGTTGACATTATATAATCAAAGATCGTTAGTTAGTGTCTTACAAAAATAAAAGTAGGTACATAGGTAAATACGACTAATAAAATAAAGTCACGTTGGTAATAGCTTGGTCAGGCCTCCGTCACTCCATGTACCTACTTGCGCGCTATAATTACCTACCGCTCGGCCGAGCGGTCTCGGGCCGTTTGCGGACCAAATTCAGTGAGGTTTTCGCAAGCGAAGCGCACGCACGTTGTTAATAAAATTGTAATATATTTATATTTGTTCATAATTATGTAAGAAAACTTGAGCCTATGTTTATACATTATTTTGAAAAAAATATGAAACAAAGGCCGGGTAGTACTCTTTATGAAATTTTAAATGACATGTATACATTTTGATTCTCTCTGCCCTTGTTTTCCAAAACAATATCTCATAAAACTTTTTATAAGATTCAGGATTTTTTCTACACTAAAATTTAATAACCGAGAATTTAGAAAGAAAGAAAAGAAGAAAAATTTTATATAAAAATAAAACACATGTACCTAACTTTTGAAGATTTTTTTATTTTACCTACACAGTGATGCACGGTCAGAACCAATTTATAAAAAAAATATTTTAGAAACGATTCAATTTTATTCTGCCACATACCTATAAGTCAGAACATATTCACATTCTCAAAAACATGACACAAAAAGTTATGTAAATTTAATTTTATCGAAGCGGCAGCCCTGCGATTACTGTGGGATCGCGCGGTGCAAAGCAATCACAACTGTACGCTTGGGCATTTAGGCACATTTTCGCATGCAGCGGTTGCTAACGCGACGGAGTAGGCTCTTATAGCAGTAGGTATTGGAAATTTTCTACTGAGTGAAGTATCTGTTACGTAGTAACTATTTAGTAATCTGTGGCTTGGTTTCGAACTTAGTGCATGATTATGAATTCGTTAATTCGCCGTTTTGACAAACATTAAAACAAGGTACAGCCTTGGTTGCACTTTTTAGGTACTGATTTGTATACTTATATGTAATATCTTAGTATAATGTAAGTGTAATATTGTATATAGGTAGCTACTATGATTTTGTGGGAACACCTCCATTAAACAGACATGGTATATTGTATTAAATACCTTCATCATAGTTATTGGCATTTCTAAGTCAGTTCCTCCGACTAACTCGAATCCCCATTTTTCATTTGGCTCCCTGGTTAAATGCACGTCTAACGCCATCTAGGGAATAAAACAGGAACTATTAAATATAAAAAAAGCCAAGTTATTACAAAACATCCGCTAGGATCGCTAGTGTCGCATCAGGTGTATCTGTTATTTTCTACCAATGAGGGATAAGCTAGCCTGTGATTAGTGGATATTGTCAGTAAGACCTTTTTTTTTATTACAATAATAACAAACAAACAACAAAAAATAATTTACACCCCGTGTTTTTCTACTCTAGGAAAATCTTTCATTCCAAGACAACAATTATTTGAATACATAAGATAGGGACAGGGCAAAGAATCGAGCAAAGATTAACAAATGTAGGTACAATTTAAATTACTGGGATTATGTCCAGAGTTTCTCAATACCTTTTCTAAAATCGTTATTGAGATGTGTCATAGATATAGGTAGGTACGTAGGTACTTACCTGAATTAAAACTATTGTAATATATGTAGGTATATATATTATACTAGCTGTGTCCCGCGGTTTCACCCGCGTGAATACCTAGGTCCCGTTCCCGGTGCCTTTGTATATAATAACAGACAAATAATTAGCAATAAATTAAAATTGCGACTATAATTTGAGATTTAAACTATCCTATCTCTCAAGTTGGATCGAACTGCACATGGTGTGCGAATTTTATTATAATCGGTTAAGTGGTTTAGGAGTCCATTGAGGACAAACATTGTGACACGAGATTTATATATATTAAGACTAGCTGTGTCCCGCGGTTTCACCCGCGTGAATACCTAGGTCCCGTTCCCGGTGCCTTTGTATATAATAACAGACAAATAATTAGCAATAAATTAAAATTGCGACTATAATTTGAGATTTAAACTATCCTATCTCTCAAGTTGGATCGAACTGCACATGGTGTGCGAATTTTATTATAATCGGTTAAGTGGTTTAGGAGTCCATTGAGGACAAACATTGTGACACGAGATTTATATATATTAAGATTATAACATTTTTTAAGTTTTATCATCTATAAATAATATGGCATTGACCCCTAAAACTCATGCAAACTATTGCAATCCTTTTAAACACTTAGTCACTCGAAACATAGTTCGAATGTAACATAGCTCTTTTTTGGCTATAATTTTTTATTCAAATTTCACTTCAACAAGAGAATAAAAAATTACTAAAGAAAACAAAATATCAATATTCCTTTATGTACTTTAGCGCCCAATGTGTAAGTTTTTGTTCAGATAGATACTTACTTGAGTTCAATGTCCTAATTGTGTAATCTTTGACCAGATTCGTATGCATAAAGAAACCGATTCAATCCCAGTTCAAGCACTTATCGTAATTTTTTAAGTATTTTCCGTCTAAAATTGCTACCTAAACGTAATTTTTGCCTATGGAGGGACTAAGTATAAATAAAAAATCTGAGAACACAGGTAGGTATCTACCTACCTATTTCATGATATTTTACTGTCTCTAATATAATTTCGGTTAATTATGTAGGTATATGTTTTGTTGGTTTCCAGTCTCACCGACAGCTGAACACCAGTATGTTATAGAACAACTTGCTATCAGACCTCCACAACTCATTTACAAATGGCCCTTTTAATAAGACTTTCTGAATAAATAATGATTTATTTACCTTTTAATCAGCTCCAAAGTAATGTTCACTGACACACGGTTAAATTTTAACTGACCGTTTCTTTGGCAGGGATTACGATTGACACAATTTTTTCAGTTATCTAGGTCTGAACCTAGATTTAACTAGGGCTCTAGATATTTGTACATATGTTCAAGCTTACAATCGGTAGAGGGTAGACTGTTAAATAGGTACCTACATATGCTTGAATAAATAATGTCATCCCACACATTGCTCTGAACTCAAAGTAGCTAAAGCACGCGTGTTATGGAATCGGAGACAACGATGGTACTACAAACACCTAGAACCGAGACACTATACAAAAGTGGTTTTCTACATTAACTCGTTCGGGGATCGAACCCGGAAGCTTATAGCAGGCGCCATCTTGAAAATCGGTGTGTACTCCACTCTACCACGGAGGTTGACGTCTCTTCTGTCACTTATTTATCTCAAGAGGTGACTATGGTGTAAATAGGAGGATGAATAATCAAGAAATGTGACGCAATTAATATTACTGTGAAGGTATATTCCACTTTGTTCACCTGAGGGATATCACCTGGGTGAACAAATGCGACTTTTTGGATTATGCGAGTAGACTTATATCACCCATAATATATAAGGTGCTATAAAAATATCTGCCACGGCTTTAATGGGAGGTAGTATTGTGTTTATAGATTACAATAGTGAAGAACTTTCGTACCCCGGAACAGTTAATTAAATTTGAGAGACTAAAATAGTTAAATTAACATTGACTCTATTCTGCATAACGTGGTTCACAAATTACGCGCAATGTGACGCTTCGTCAATGAAAACAACTGCTATCTCTTTCCATCTTTTCTGTGAATGAAAACTGTAATCAGCTGACTAGTTCGTCACTACATAATCTAGTAGGTACACAATAATACGCAGGCATACAAGTGTTTTAAAAGTGCAACTACTTACCAGCTACCGCATTCTTCAAAAAACACTGACGTAGGTAAATAAGATGATAAACTTGTGTTATTATTTTATAAACAGTAGTTATTGAAATAAACCTACTTTTTTACGGATGTTGTCGCGGTTTTATTAAAAGTCCGTAAAAAGTAGTTTTATTTCAATGTCTAACATTCGCGTAAATCTAAGAAACCAAACAGTAGGTACTTAGATTAATATCGAATAACGATAAATTACAGTAACTTGGCGTGTTTAAAAGTTAATCATTTTATTTACAACGATTGCACCGTATTTACAGTTATTAACTCACTCCCTACCTAGTACTAGTACCTACTTATCTACAAAACTGTTGCACAAGTCCGCCTTCGCGTTGCACACAGATGAAGGCACGCTTGCATACATGTTTCTTCACTTTATTTAATGTGTCCGTTTCACTTTTCACTTGCCTAAATGCGCGTTTGATGCGCCTTTTTGGTTCTACCACACTTCTAATATCATGTCCGGTTTGGCCGTACACAAGGTCTTTCACACGACCCCACAAAAAAAAGTCTAGAGGGGTTAAATCCGGCGAGCGAGGAGGCCACGGCACTTGTGAAGTGGTAAGGATGGAGCCCTTCACGATTTAAAAGTCGCCACACGTAGTTGTCGCTCACGTCGAAGACTCGAGCAGCATCCCTGGTGCTCGCAAGAGGATGACACTGAAGCACTTCCTCTTCGAGTTCGGCCGAGTATGTAGATATTCTTGATTGGATTACTGTCGTCTGGGAGGCATTTTTAATGAAAGCGCGCGCGATATTGCTGTCGCTGACCGCTAAAACTAACGTCCGAACGCGCGGGCCGGCGGCGACTGACTGGCGAGCCAGGCGAGCCGAGCGGCCGGCGGCCGGCGCGCGCGGCGGCGGCGGCATCCTTTGATAGGAATGGCAACAGTGTATGAACGGCGGCGGCGCGGCGGCGGCGGCGTTTTGCGAAATGTTTGAATTCGGTGCGGAGCGGCAACAGCTTATGACACGGGATGGTTTTATACTAATAAATCAATTCAAATTTATACGTTATTTTTTTTGTATGAAAAAAAATATGATAAATAATCAATAATTTATCTTTACTATTGTAATCTATAAACACAATACTACCTCCCATTAAAGCCGTGGCAGATGTTTTTATAGCACCTTATATATACAAAATTATATAAACATGGAAATAGAAGGAATTTATTACATTTCACGTCTTTTACTTAATATTAAATTACTGTTGTACCAGAATATGGCGCTCTAAACTTAATTGTAATGAAACACCAATGTTATCCATTACCCATGTTCGCAATATATAATGTTTGAAGTTTGAAGTTTGTTTTTACGTAACGTTTGTACCTATGCCTGATTTCTAAAAAAAGGACCTTCTACATATTTCCATGTTTATCATTTTGTATATAGGTGATATAAGTCTACTCGCATAATCCAAAAAGTCGCAATTGTTCACCCAGGTGATATCCCTCAGGTGAACAAAGTGGAATATACCACTGTGAAGACCTAGGCTACATTTATCGGTCTGTAGGTAACTGTCACAAAATCCCACTTCCTAGAAAAGCCACGCTTGCTTGATTTCTATTATAAGTTTTTAGAATTCAGGGTTCCTCGTGTTTACCATTACCGATTTTCAATGGTGACTTAAAATAAGGAGGGAAGTATCTTTGAGTCATATCACTTGAGTTTGAATCTGCAACCTTTTGTACACAAATCCATGAGGTTGTTAAACTGGGTATGAAAATCTCGGGCGTCACGTGCGCCTCCCGCCTACTTGTCGACCGCTCGAAGCAGTCGAATTGCTTCAAGCAGTCTATATATTACTGCTTAAAGCAATTACATTTTGCTACAATTTTTTCACATAAAATTTCTCTATGATGATGGATGTAGGTAAAAAAAATGTTTTCTTAAAGTTAATACATTTATTTACAATTCAATACTTTAATCTAATACAAGAACAAACAAAGACTAAAATTAAATTTATTAACACGCGTCAATAAACTCATCGTCATCCTTGTCAATGGCGGGAAACGTGCCCAGAAGGCTGGCAGCATTGCCACGTTAAATGGCTATACCGATTCTCTGTGCAAGGAACAAACCAGCTCTCTGATCACGAGTAGAGTCTACCAAACGTTTTGACAGTTCTTTTCTTTCTTAAAGGAAGTATGTGAATGGGTTAATAAATAAAAATGGAAACACAAATATCCTTGTAAATATATATTTAAAACTTAGAACTCTTTCTCCGTAACGCTGGCCTACTTAACGGTAACTTTAACTGAGCTACCTTTTTAGTACCAACAGTAACCAACGAAGCACCAGTTAACGCCACCTTAGATGTAACTGTCCTTAAAGTTAATTTTAATTGCTGACAAAGCTCGTCAAAGTTAAACTTATAACCGTTAATAAGTAAAATAAAAACTAAACTATGGCATAACGATTTGTCCTTATATTGCGGTGATCGTCCCCTTTTTCCGTTAATATTTGACAAGAAGTTCCTCATCACGATCTCGTTTAATGTCACGGAGTACTGACACGCTGTAAATGTCTTTTTAATGATGTCTTTCATGAGTGTTGCATATAATTTTAGTAAGGTGTCCGCATAAACGAGGAGTACGGTATGTTTTGGTGATAGTGTTTTCGTTGCTATTGATTTTAAGAACGGATTCAAATGTGTAACGTAATCTGATCCTTCAAGTTCTGAGAAAATCTTCTCATATTGTTCTACGGTCAATATTGAGTCAATATCGTAGACATCTTCAACTTTTTTAGCCTCTCTATTAATCATTGGTATATAGAACTCATCAGAATTAGTATTGTTGTACGCAGAGAGGTCTAACTGGTCTTCTGTAAGGGTATCCGTGACATTTTGCATTTGTTCCGTGACAGTCTGCACGTTTACCTTCAATTTTTCACGATGCTCCATTATTTGTTTATGTTTCTTTGATCCGAACTTTCTACTGAGTTCTAAGTAACTCGTCTCGTTCAATTCTGAAGTGTCTAAGTTAGATTTTAATACAGGTTTTAACTCTATATTTACAACTTCTATTAAACGCACTTTTCCTGTTGTTTTGTTCCGTGCTAGGATTAAAGTTCTTCCTAATTCAGCGTCTGCTTCTTCTCCAGTGTATAACATATCACATAACTCCGTAGTCAGCGTCTTTTTACCAGTATTTTCGTCTTTAAAGAGCGAGCAATCGTTGCTCTTAAAATGTTCGGTTGCGTAGCCATTTTGGAAGTTAACAACCATTGGATATACGTCCTCTTTTGGACACACTTCATCTATTTGAATTTCAGGCATTGTTTCACATATAAATTAATGAAATTCACTTTATCGTGAAAGCTTGATAACAAACCAAAAAAGTTAGGTTAGGATGCATGCGAACATATTGTCAAATGTGATTGACGTATAACGCTTCGTTCAAAAACGTTTTCATTTAGTTAGTTAAATAATTAGTCGATTTTACTAAAAATGATTTTATGTGCAGTGTTTGTTGATGATTTTAATTTATTTATAGTAACTACTTAGTTTATATGTAATACTAAGTTATTATATCAAAAATAAACTAAAAATATAATTACTTTCGTACCTCTAAAATTATTTCTATAATGATTTAAGATATATTAGGGCAGATTTTAGGGTTGCCTATATACCTATCACTGTTATAATTTTACCGTCCAGGGCAAAGGCCATTTTCCTTCTTCCAATTCTCCCTTCCTATACTATTGTTGTCCATAACATTAACTAAATAACAATAAATACAGAGAAAGACCAAAAAAGAGATGGATGGATTGTGTGAAAGATGATATGAGAAAGAAAGGAGTGAATGCTGAGAGGGCGAGTTATAGAGATGAATGGAAGCTGAATACGCATTGCGCCGACCCCGAGTAATTGGGAACAGCCAGGGAGATGATGATGAACTAATAACGAGAAAAAAATAAAGGACACCAAATAAAACACAGTATTTATTTGTGAGCAGTAACAAAGCTGGTTATAACCGGCATGTATTGCTTGCGACTGGCCGACAAGTTCAGTTGTCCGTAGTAACGACACTCGATACCGGCCAGTGTCTCGGGGGACAGCCCTAGCGATGGCGATGTCCAGTCTTCTAGGTATTTACTGAGCTGTAAAAGAGTTAAAAACACTAATTATAAATTTCTTCAGCTCCTACAGACAAATAAATAAGGCTAAGGCCGCACTACGGTTTTTTTTCCGCAAGCGGTAAACCGTGAAACCGCAAAACCGCCCGAAACGCACGCACTACGGTTAAAAATCAGTCGCGGTAAATAACCGTCAGTGCGGCCGCTTCCATTAGTTGGCTTTACTCAGAAAATCAGGCGGTTACAATCCGCGGCGGTTTAGCCATAGTGCGGCCTTAGCCTAATTAATAACACATGAGTGACAAAAAGAACCAAAACGGCGTTAAAATTTAAATGGGACCTATAAGGTATATCAATGAAAAATATTATTAATGAAATCGATTCATAATCGCTGGAAATATCCTACATCGTAACAAACTTAACAAACAAAATTTAATTAAGGTTTAGGACCTCCTTTTTACCTAAACATACAAACTATGATCCGGCCGCTGAGAGAATGCGTTCTTGACACACGTCAGTTGGTCTTTGTATGGGGAAATAAAAAACCGTGTTATTCATTGTAACCTGGCATAATTAATAGTTTTGAATGTCATTTTTCGTTTCGATAGTAAATTATGCTTAGTAAGTACCTCAAACACTTGTTTATTTGGCGCGGTCCCTTAATGATGTTCAGTATAATTGTAAAGACAGCGTGTTGCTGGGGAGTTTGTTGCGCCGTTTCTTCTCCTCAGCCAAAGCACTTAGGAAGCGGTGAAGGGTGGGCGTTTTAGGGTCGGTTCATCTCTGGCGGGGGGCGCGTCGCGTGTTGTCGGTTGCTTGGCGCCGGGGCGGGCGGATGCCTGGTGGGGCGTTCGGCTTTTCACACTCAACTGATGTTGCGTTAGCGGACAGGTGTGGGGGGTTGGATGTCTCATTGCGTGTTTGTTTGTTCTGGCGTTGCGCGGCCGATGGTGCGCGGTGCGTTTCCGCCGGATATGAACCGACCCTTAGGGTGCTGTCTGTATTTTTGTATTTTGTGTTTGACGTTCGATAAGTGCTACTGTGTAGCCTATATTGAATAAAGAATATTTGAATTTGAATTTGAATTTAAGTTCTTCGCCACATTAAAGTCATATCTTCGTGTTGATCACCACCTGTCAGGAACGCATTCTCTCAGAGGCACGACAGTAGTATACTTACCACAGCCGCAGACTCTGGTTTCGTCGCCGAGTACACCGCAGCATCTCTCTTCAGGCCACTCGTCAGGTCCATGCCGAGCAACACCGCGACAGAGCAGGCTCTCTGCGTTAGGGCTTCGGTCACCGCTTGTAGGGCTCCCGGTAGGGCCAGAAAGGTCTAGGAACGAAAAATCTATAATTTTATAAGTAGGCAAGTAGTTTTGTAAAGGCCGGTGAAGCAGTCAAAGTCAGACTAACTGAAAAGATTACTACCAAAAAAAAAATAACCCCGCACGTTGCTGACGTAGTTAGTTTTTCCTATTGCTCTGGCTGGAGGCCTTAAGGTCCTCGCCAAAAGTCCGGTGAAGCAGTCAAAGCCTGCGCTCAGGCTAACTGCAAAGATCTCTACCAAAAAAAAAAATATCAACAAAAAAAAGTAGTTTTGTATGTCGGTCTGTGTGTTACGTTTTTACGGGTAAACGACTAAACCGATTCTGATGAAAGTTGGTATAGAATAAACATCATTCCTAACTATACTTGCACTGCACTTTAATATTTATAAACAATATAATCTATCCATTCAAACGACAGTATCTTGCAAAAGCAAAGCGATAACACGAGCAATTTGACAGCAATAATTGCGCAAATTTTGCTGTCAATCGCTACAATTTTGCAAGATACATAATAAAGCCACGGGCTAATTCGACGTTATAAAGTCATATATACACGAGGCGAGACAATTCTCCTATACCCGACAACTTTAGTCTCCAAGCGACTACCGCCATAAAAACTCATAGAGGTTGGCAACACTCGCGACTTTCGGGCCTCGTGTACTAAGGGCCTTATTGAAGGTTACCTTGACGAGTATAGGAAAGCTGGGCACCAGTACATCGCCCACGGTCTTCACATCCTTCCTCAGGAGCTGTGCCGCTGTCAGCTTGGAGACGTCACTCCTGGCTGCTACCAATGTGTCTAGTATTTGGCTCCTGAATTATAATAATAGAATCATCATCACATACATTGCTCTGAACCCAAAGTAAGTAGCTAAAGCACTTGTGTTATGGAATCAGAGACAAAAATACCACAAATACACAGACCCGAGACTATGTAGAAGTGGTTTTCCACATTGACCAGTCCGGGGGACCTTAGAGACACCTTAAAAACCGGTGTTTACGAGACCTAAGATGTCGTCTATAATATAATATATCCTGGGACAACTCACATAAGGTCATCTGATCCGAAACTAGGTAACTAGTACCTACTATGGTAACCAGACAACTGATTAACATACTTATATATATTATTCCTAAATACATACATATTTAACACCCAGAACAACGCTTAACACAAACATTAAAAGAAAATCCTGTATCCTGGGTGGGAACCGAACCTAAGACCTTCGGTTTAGCAGTCATTGTCACTGGCCACTAGACCACCATGCCAGGCAGATAATACTAATTACGTTATACGCAAAATAAATTTAATTTAAACCATTGCTATTATATAATATATATATAAGCTATATTTTACTTACATACACAGTAAGAAAAAGACAGCAATATACAACAACTACTAAGTGAGAAATGGCAGTTCTGAGGTCCCAGGTTCGATCCCCAGACGGTTCAATGTAAACACTTTTCTACATTGCCTCGGGTCTGTGTGTTTGTGGTGTCGTTGTCTCTGATTCCATAACACGCGTGCTTTAGCTACTTACTTTGGGTTCAGAGCAATGTATGTGATGTTGTCCATATTTACGTATTTATTATTATTTATATGTTACCTTGCAGCCTTATAATCAGCAGGTTTGAGTAAACTTTCAAGAAATAATATTATTTCTTCATCATGCGGGGTCGCCTTGTTCACTTCTTTAGAGAAATTCACTGTGTCTAGAATTATTGTGGCTAAAAGAATGAAAAATAATTATTTTTTTATAGAGTTGGCAGGAATGCAGGCTTTTGCCCAGCTGTGGGACAGGATTACAAAACATAAAAAACACACATTTTTTTTTACGTTTCTAAGTACCTATATCGGTAAAGTAATCCACGCGCAAGTAAATAAATCTAAAAAAACATTACGACACCCTTTGCTTGCTAAGACCCTTCTTAATCAGGTCAGTTTTCAAACAAAAAAAAAACCCGCATGCATCAAAATTAGTCCATTCGTTTCTAAGATGCCACAGATCAACAGACACACACAGATATGTGTCAAACTTTATAACCCCCTATATTTACTGCAACTGTTTAAAAATAAACTGCATCAAAATCGGTCCATCCATTTAGGAGCTACGATTCCACAAACACACTATATCTCACTATGTAGCATCTCACTGCAGACAGGATAGGCATTGTAGAAGTCCACATCTGTAGCCACCAGCCCGCCTAAGTCTCTGACCCTCTGGCCTACTAGGGTGCAGCACGAGCCTACCGTCTCTATTGACTGATACTGGTATATAGGTAAGGTGTCTGTCTGTATGTCTGTCTGTCTGATATGATTAGTTAAGAAAATAACTATAAAAAAAAGATAACTGATTTTTTTTTCAAAATTGGTGATATCTTTCAAAATACTAAACACATTTTCTGAATATAACTAAGAACCAATCTCGATCGCACCACAAAAATAGCATCAAAACCGGTCCATTAGTTTAGGAGCTACGATGATACATACAGACGGACTGACTGACACGTCAATGTTATAAAACCCTTTCTTAACCCCGGACGCAATAATGACGGGGCCCTATAAGTTACACGTGTCTATTTGTGTGTCTATGGCATTGACAGGCCTATTGGTCTAGTGGTTAGTGACCCTGACTGCTATACCGGAGGTCGTGGGTTCGATGCCCCCCAGGACAAATGTTTGTGTGATGAGCACGATCATTTGTTCTGGTTGTCTGGGTGTAATTTATCTATAATATGTATGTATTTAGAAATATATAAGTATGTTTATCAGTTGTCTGGTTACCATAACACAAGCTCTGCTTAGCTTGGGATCAGATAACCGTGTGTGAGTTGTCCCGGAATATTATTATTATTGTAGCTCCTAAACGAGTGGGCCGATTATGATGGTTTAGATACTAATCTCTTACCATGTAGCATCTCGCTGCAGACAGGATAGGCGTTGTAGAAGTCTACATCTGTAGCCACCAGCCCGCCTAGGTCTCTGACCCTCTGACCTACTAGGGTGCAGCAGGAGCCTACCGTCTCTATTGATGAACGGGTGTCGTCCTTGTATACCCAGCCGGTTCTTTCTATTGGCCTGTGAATATATAAAATTAATTAAACATATATACATACATATAACTCCAGGAATAATTATTAATTACAGTGCGGCCGCTGAGAGAATGCTTTCCTGATAGGTTGAGGTCAACAGGAAGATTACTTTCATGTGGCAAAGAATTTACTACAAATAAATAACTCAATAATCTGGGGGCACGGCAGTGCCCCAGCCAAGTCTCGAGCAAAACGGGCACGGCCGTACCATCCTTTTCTCGAAGCGTTTCGCGGCTATTTCACCCCCCCTGTATCATCGATACGGACAAAGCTAGGGGTTTAGGTTTTCGATGACCTAGAGTAAGTATTAAAACAAGCTCAGCCTCAAAATTACATGACATTTGAACCAATAGTTTACGAGTTATGAGCGATCAAAGTTACACCATTTTGTCACTCACTGACTCACTCACTGACCGATCATCAAAAATCTAAGGTACTTCTAGCAAACTGAGAACCTTCAAATTTGGCACCAAGATAGGTTTTTAGCTACATGTAAAGGGAAAATTATAAAAACGGTTATATTTGCGGTTTTACAAGAACATGGTATATGAATTTTGATTGCATTGTTAACTTTGTTCTTTGTTTATGCACAAAAAGCAAATATTTTTTATAGCAATTTTGTTTATTTATAAAAAGAAAAGAAAGAGACCTACAAAAAATAAATGAGATCCCACCAAAAACATTCAATGTAAAAAAAAGCCAAGTCTCTCTATGCAATTCTTCCATCGTAAAAAGTTTTGAGATCGCATAGGAGCCAAGTCCTGTTCAACTTAATTTGTAATAATAAATCAATATTTTGTGACTATATCAATAGTTTTGTTTACATAACAATAATAGTGACTTGGCCACGAGCACAATAAGATACAAATATAAAACGGCACATTTGGAGGATTTGAAAGTAAATAATAAATAATATCAGGACACCTTAACCGACAGTCGGTATCATCCAAGATCAGTGAACTGCACATGCACTATGGCGCATGTTTAGTCCATAGTGATCTCAAATTCCAATCAGTTACAAAATATGTCCATAATATATATAATATATAAATTCAACGGTATTTGCACGTAATTACAAGGAGCAAACGACCTTTAACTTGTGCTCATGGCCAAGTCACTGTTATTGTAATGTAAACAAAACTATTGATATAGTCACAAAATATTGATTTATTATTACAAATTAAGTTGAACAGGACTTGGCTCCTATGCGATCTCAAAACTTTTTACGATGGAAGAATTGCATAGAGAGACTTGGCTTTTTTTTACATTGAATGTTTTTGGTGGGATTTATTTGTCCTATAACAGGGTTTTTTTACTTTCCCCCATATGACGACCAACTGACAGGTGTCAGAAACAGTCATTCTCTCAGCGGTTGAATTATAGATGTGCCCCGTAGTTTTACCGGCGTGACTTTTCGATTTTTTTTAGAGCTATTCTACAATTAATAAAAGCGAATAAACAATAATTATGATAACTTTGTTTTAGTTAGGTACTTATATATTTTTAACACTTTTTATGCAAAGCAAAGTCGGTAAATAAAGCTACAGGGCAGTGCGAGATTACATTGAAATTTAAACTTACCTATGATCAATAATTTCAGACACATACGGAGCTAGGAACTGGTCCTTTTTAGCTAGAACATGATGATCTACTAATGTAACTTTAGTTTTTGACTTGCCAACCAACTGTTTCAAATCATGGTCATCTCTGTAACAAAAATATATGTTAAGGTAATCTCTGAAACGGCTGAACCGATTTTGATAAAACTTTGTAGATAAGAAAAAAGAACATCTCTCGTTTTTCATTTTAAATGCAGGAAATTTTTTGAAATACCACTTTTGTTACATTGGTATCCTCAACTATGAAAAGTAGAAGTACCTTATAATGAATACCATGAAGTCTATGTAATCCTAAAATATATCATAAATGAAAAAGTAACTATGTCTATTAAACTTTACAACACAAACCACTAAACCGATTTTGATAAAAAAATTACAGAGATAGCTTTAACTCCAAGACTCTAAGAACGGTCTCTTTGATGTTTATTACAACCAACATCAAAGCAGAGCTGCCGCAAAAAATAAATATAATAATATATTTATTATACTATTAATAAATAAATAAAGAAAAATATATACCTAAAAACCAACTTATCTTCAGAGATACCCTTCTCCCTCAAATAAAAAGCAACTTCAGTTTTCAATTCAAAATCTTGCCGATCAACATTTAATATCGGTACAAAAATATCATCCTTTATTGGTACACTCTCGTCCCGCTGTAATCTAGTACAAACCTTACATTTGATCTGGTTGTATTGCCAGTTCAAAAAACAAGCATAGACTATAGAGCTGACCGCTGAGTCTAGGTCACAACTTTCATTGCCAATTACCAAGTTGAGTTCTGCGTAGAAGTTTGAGTTCTGAAAAAAAAAATAACACTATAATATTCATCATCATTTTCAAAAAATGTTGTGGTGGCCTAGCGGTTCAATGAACGGATTTAAATGCACAAGGTTGCAGGTTCGAACCCAGGCAAGTACCAATGTGGCTTTTTCAAAGTTATATGTACTTTCTTAATTATTCTAAGACACTTCTGACAAACGGTGAAGAAAAACATCGTGAGGAAACCTGGATTCCAAAATTGGGATCCGAAATGGCCAATCCGCAGAGACCAAGCGTGGTGATCAATGCTTGTGCCTTCTCTATATGGGAAGAGGCCTGTGCCTAGCAGTGGGACAATTATAGGCTGGATTATTTTTATAAAATTCAATAAAAAAATACTGTTGTGTTAAATACTGTCTGAAAATAATTAAAAATACTCATTTACTCATTAAATACAAAAGAGAAAAAAATAAGAAAAGTGAGGTATAAAAATAGTTTTTGTATTTTATACTTTGGGATACGGTGTTACCCAGTAACATGTGTTGTGGAGGTCAGATACGCAGGCGCTCTGTAACATGCTGTGTTCAGCTGTCGAGCGAGACTGGAAGCTGATTTTAACATGGATTGGTTAAATACGCTGAGTTATTTCTTCAATAAGATTTGATTTATATTATTATTTTATTATGGGTAGAGCGTAGACCCACTATAACTTGTATTGTGTTAAACACTAACAGTAAAATAACAGTTTTTTTTTTATATGAATCTTATGTCATGAAAAATAAGAAGCAACATTGCAAAAAATATGTTCTAAAGGAGACTTAACCTGTTACTTCTCTTTATACAATGACTTACTGTGATATAACTATGAAAACAGCATGGTCAATAGCTAATTTAATGAACAATTATTGCAAAAACCTCAATAAGTGTTATTCTATTAAATAAAACTAGTTTAAAAGACTTTTGTTGTTGTTTAATTAACTTTACATACCCTTGCAACACATATAGCTACATTTTAAGTTTTAGAAATGGTACACTGCAAGTACCTGTTTTTTTTTATTTTTTGTATTCAATTTGGGCAACTACACAACTTTATATGCTTTTAATACTATAAGCATAGTATGGAGTCTATACATGTTTAAAACAATAAGTACCTAAGTAGGTTCATATTATAATAATGTTTTTAATAAAAATGGATTTCTACTGAGGAACTACGGCGTATTAACACAGGTCCTTCTTCAAAAAGGTAAGCGGTACACAGTAAAACTATTAGTATTACCAATTTTGTTAAAGTTTCTTTGAAATACTCGTCCATGATTGAATTTTACTTGTTATAACCAAATTACTGAAATATAACCCATATTTTTTGATTTTCAAATTGTTTTGATGTTTTTGAAGGTTTGGGTTGTCAATTTTGAAAATTAATTTCTACCAGTTTGTTCTCATTTACTTCCACACAATAATTTTAATGAAGTACAAGCTTAACTATTTATTTACAATAATAAAGTTATTTACAATAATATAAAAACTTAACTATATATACACAAAAAAGAAAAAGATAAGATTTTTGTTCGTTTCGTTTTTAAAAATTTGTCTTATTTTGGTTGTAATACTTATTGTATAAGCCAAGACAGTGTGCAAATAATTAAAATATTTGGTATTATAAATCATGCGTCTCGTCATCATCTTTTAAATTTAAATTGAATAATAAGCTACTAAATGGTATAAATTTTCATTCCTTGACAACTCTTTTAGGAAAATTCATTTAGACAGTTTTCTCACTATGTTACCATGTTTGAAAAAAGTTAACGTAATATAATTACACATAATATTTATATTTGAAAATTTCTTCATGCAGGATTGGTTTGTTATTATTTCCTTTGAGGGTTCGATTTTCTTATCCACAAATAACTTTTTTATTTCCCTGGACAAATCGAAACTGACATGTGCCAGGAACGCCTTCTCTCAGCGGCCGAATTATAGGTACTGGAAACTCATGACGTTTTATAATTGACGCAAGTTGATTTAATTTCACACATCATTGACTTTCCTAAGACATGGGTAACAATAAAAAAGTAATAAATCATGATGTTATTTCTTTGTTTTACGTAATAATATAGTGATCACTTCAGTTTTTATAATGAAAGTGTGCGTACTTTTGTTATTTGTTGGTATGTACTTAATTTATAATTTTTACGACTGGTAACTCCTGTGGGGTTAAAACCTTTTATTAAACTCGATTAGGTTCATAGGTGTGGATTAGGTGTCCATTAGGTGTGGACCAGAACCGTAGTTTCAAAAGTCATATCACAAGTTGTTAAATTATTTATAAAAGGCTCAATTTACTGAATTAAGAGAATTCCACTCCTGGTCGAAGGAGCCTTCTCATGTAGAGAAGAAACGAGTTATACAATACGCTTGCTCATTTGCGAGTTGGCGATTTCAGATTCCTTTTTTTAAAGCTTATTATAATCCAGCCTATAAACGTCCCACTGCCGGGCACAGTCCTCTTCCCATATAGAGAAGGCAACGAGCATTGATCACCACGCTTGCTCATTGCGGGCGATTTCAAATCCCAAATTTTGGAATCCAGGTTTCCTCACGATGTTTTCCTTCACCGTTTATCAGAAGTGTCTTAGAATTAAGAAAGTGCATATAACTTTGGTACTTGCCTAGGTTCGAACCTGCAACCTTGTGCATACAAATCCGTTCATTGAACCGCTAGGCCACAACGACATATATTTTAAAGCTTAGGTTTCCTTTTTTATTCAAACTGTTTCAAGCTGGGGCCTGAGTCCGCTATTTTAAGTCAGTGAGTGGCGGGTTAATAACCGTTCCAGTGTACTTGTTATTGTGCTTAATTTTCGTATTTAGATAAGAACAGTCCCTTGCAATCCTACAATGACAACAGTGGCAAGTAGATGTACATTTTTCGTTAAACTAAAATTATCTGAATACGAAAATTAGGCACAAAAACAAGTACACTGGAACGTTCATTAACCCGCCACTCACTGACTTAAAATAGCGGACTCGGGCCCCAGTCCGTCTAAATTTTGTGTTTATATAATGATAATGTTTTCCAGTAGTCCACATAACATCATGTGAAAAGGCGACAGGCAAGCTAAAGCGAAAACTAATCGTCCCAAAAATTAGCAATGAATGTCGTAAGATAAAATGTTCTACGGTTGAAGATCCGGAGTGTGTTAAGCTGACTCGTCGGGACCTGAACGGCACCTTCCATATTATTGTCATCAATAAATGTGAACTGGACTACATTAAGTGTCATGATGGTATGTATTTAAAATTATTTTACGTAACACATATCTAGCGTTAGAAAAAAAAAGAAAAAAACAGAGACCAATTTTAGAAAATTGCTTCTAACTTTCAGAATTCTAAACATAGCGTCATAAATTATGTTTAAGAACGATCTCGATCATGCCAGCTTTCAAACAAAAAACACTGCATCAAAATCGGTCCATTCATTTATCAGCTACGATGCTACAGTCAGACACACAGACCAAACTTTTTGCGTCGGTGGTTAAAAAGGAAAAGTGACTAAGTCGTAAACGCTTTTAAGGCTAAAATTGCACACCGGTTTTCCAAGTGCCGCTAGATCTGAGGTCCCAGGTTTGATCCCCAGACGGGTCAACAAAAACATTTTTCTACATTGTCTCGGGTACGTTTGTGGTACCTTCGTTGTCTCTGAATTCTATAACACAAGTGCTTTAGCTACTTACTTTGGGTTCAGAGCAATGTATGTGATGTTGTCCATATTTATTTATTAGTATTTGATTTCAGATGTCGAAGCCAAAATAGTTCCAATGAAATACTGTGGACACTCCAACGGTGAAAAATCTGTTAATAAGAAGAACAAGGCCGGTAAGAAGAGACATAGTAATTAATTTGAAATATATTAACACAAATATATATTGGTGACGTGCTTTTATGTTAGTTTACATGTAAAATATATATAGCTCAATTACAAAGATTCGTTTAGCAATTTACCCGCAAATCTAGAAAATATATTTAATTACGATTTTTTAATTTGATTACGATAAACAACATACTAACGTGGCAATGCTGCCAGCCTTTTGGGCACACTCCCAGTCGACAGCGATGTGGATGAATTTTTTGATGCCTTATTTTAGTTCTTAGTTTTATTTAGTTTATAATTTTTATTATTTATTGTGTAGGCTTAGTTTTTATATTATTGTAAATATTTTAAGGTTAATAATTATAATTTAATAAAAAATAATCTCAACTATTACGATTAATAATAATAATAGAATATTCGCAAGAATTAACTGAAAAGCAAACACACTGCACTTATGCTTAGCTTGTTGGCGCGAGCTGGACTTCGTTTGTGGAAACATACACATGTGATGTGTTGATTCACACATAACCGCCTGGGGCCCGATTTAGCTATTTTAAATGCATGTCAGTGGTCGGTCGATGTACCTACTTGTCATTATGTCTAATTTTCGTATTCAGAAAAGCCTACAAATAAAATCTCATTGAACTCTCGAAGAGAATGATCGTAATGACCAATTAATGATCGTGATGACGGTTAGCAGAATGCCAATCATCGTAAAAATGACCAAATGAAGCAGGTCATTCGGTCAATTCAAGCAACTTTTGAATAGCTGAATCGTGGCCCTGGGTTTTAAACATATTGTATCTTGCCTGCTACCTTCATCTTGTTTTGTCTTCACTTATATGAACTAATAAAAACTTATTTTTATCAGGAGCTGGTAACAAACGTGTAAAAAGACACGTCAGAAGATGTAAGTATTTTTATATACTTTCGTTATAGATACATTGTATAAATATAGTATTGTAGGATGATTTGAGACCTAGTAAAAAAATGGAGGTAACGTTCGAAAAAGAGTTTTGTAAAATGAAGTCACTATAATATATTTATGTGTTTAGCCTATATTCTTATTAGCAATTTAAAAATCCTTGTAACTTGTATAGTTAAGCTCATTTTAAGCTAATATTGAATGTAATAAAATATACATATATATAATTCAACGGGAATAAGCGCGTACATGCATAAATACCTTTTTCGGGCTTGACGTTTCGACCGGGTTACACAGGCCGTGGTCGCAAGCTGACTCAGAAGGTATTTATGCATGTACGCGCTTATTCCCGTTGAATTATATTACTGTAAACATGCAGCGCGATAGTTTAAGAGTTTAATAAATATGTTGTTTTTATTACTTATATTTTTTCTAGTATTTCATATTTTTGTATGAAACACTTAAGAAAATATGGTCAAACCCATTTGAAATACAGTACCAAATCTAAAAAATGGTATTTTAAGATTTAAGCCGATTCTTTAACTTCACCATTACTATTTTTAGATTTCTCCTTTTTGTCTACGACAAAAGGTGAGTGGTTATATAATTTTAATATTATTATTTTATTATAAGAATCAATTTACTTGCAACTGTTATTTTTTCCGTCACAATGAGAACCATATTTTTTATTTCTGGAACATAGGTAGAGTCTGTGCGGGAAGAGAATCGTCGTTGCGTAAAATGGAACTAGCATTTTGATAACATTATAAACATTAACGGCTGGCCTGTTGGTCTAGTGGTTAGTGACCCTGACTGCTATACCGGAGCTCGTGGTCATTCCCACCCAGGACAAATGTTTGTGTGATGAGCATGGTCATTTGTTCTGTGTTGGTGTGTAATTTATCTACAACATGTATGGATTTAGAAATATATCAGTAAATTTTTATAGAACAGGATCTGCGATCAGATGGTCGTGTGAGTCGTCCTAGCTCCTAGGATATAATTATTTCTGATTGTGGAGTTTTATCAAACTTTTATGAAATTACAGCTCCAACTGAAGAATCCGGTAAGTAAGACTATGTTAATTTTATTAAAACACAACGACTGACGACGATTTTAATGATTGCTATTTAGTAACAAAAATTGACTTATCAACTGCTTTGGCAGTCGTTAAGTCAATTCTGACAACCAGTCTCACTATGGGATACTGTGTTACCCAGTAACATGTGTTGTGGAGGTCAGACAGACAGTCGCTCTGTAACATACAGTATTCAGCTGGCGGTGAGACTGGAAGCCGACCACACCATAGTTGGGAAAAGGCCAGACTTACTCATATTAAAAACTTCGCGCTGATTAGGTTCTGTATGACTGAGAAAGTACCTGCTACTTGTAATATCATAGATTTCTTAAAGGTTTATAAATTACTAAAGTAAGTCACATGTCATGTAAACTGTGTGTATGTCTTACGAAGTATCGACACCACTGACAGTAGTTGAGCCGTAAAATGTAGATTTAGAATTCCATACATTTTGATTATAATGAAGACACGTAGTAATCAAAGCTCTCTGTATGAGAGGCCTGCAGTGGAACAGTTACAGGCTGGTGTTATAAACTTCGGTAATGGCACCCACCGTGGGACTCACAAGCTCATCAATGCTCGTTCTCTGTATGAGAGGCCTGTAGTGGGACAGTTTGTTATTTTATCATAATTTGCAGGATCTTCTGAAATAACAACAAAACACGCTTTTGGAGGACATAAAAGGGAATTAAGAAACCCTTGGGGACTGCCCGTAGGACTATGGAATTTTGTACCGACAGAGTTATACTTATATTTAGTAGCTAAAAAATAAAAATATGCAAATAAAATCGTGATGGATTACAAAGTTTATAACAACCTCTTCTTTTTAAGCTGGTGATCAATGCTCGTTCTCTGTATGAGAGGCCTGCAGTGCGACAGTTACAGGCTGGTGTTATTAACAGCTTCGGTAATGGCACCCACCATGGGGCACTCAAGCGTGATCAATGCTCGTTCTCTGTATGAGAGGCCTGCAGTGGGACAGTTACAGGCTGGTGTTATTAACAGCTTCGGTAATGGCGCCCACCGTGGGGCTCACAAGCGTGATCAATGCTCGTTCTCTGTATGAGAGGCCTGCAGTGGGACAGTTACAGGCTGGTGTTATTAACAGCTTCGGTAATGGCGCCCACAGTGGGGCTCACAAGCGTAGTGATAAATTTATACTCTTTCTCTGCAGTGGGACATGTACAGACTGATTTTTATTCCCACTCAGAAAAGTCTGTCAGTCATTATACTATGAGATTAACCACCGACTAACGGGCGTCATATGAAATTTAAGTAATTTCAGAAAATTTATTATTTTTTCGTACGGAAAGATGGCTAATAGGGCAAAATAACTGGAAATTTTCTATTTTACCTCTATCAGGAAACATATACTAAATTGATCAGTATCCAGTCGTTATATGGAGGGCCTGTTGGTCTAGCGGTTAGTGACCCTGACTGCTATACCGGAGGTCGTGTTTTCGATTCCCACCCAGGACAAATCTTTGTGTGATGAGCACGATCATTTGTTCTGTGTCTGGATGTAATTTATCTATAATAGTATGTATTTAGAAATATATAAGTATGTTCATCAGTTGTCTGGTTACCATAACACAAGCTCTGCTTAGCTTGGGATCAGATAACCGAGTGTGAGTTGTCCCGGAATACTATTATGTAGTTATTTTAATGATTTATTAACTTATGTGATTGTAAGTGTACCTAGGTAAGTAAGTAAGTATAAGTGTTACAAATAAACCAAAAATTTCTGGTTGTTTCAGCTGCTACAAAAGGCAAGTATCTCAGTTTTTTATAAAATAAGCCATGTGTCAGAATTGGGTGCAATACTGATTTTTTTATAAGGTACATTGGTATTGATACAGGAATAAAACTATTATTTTTAATATAAACTTTTAACATCATAAACTGCCTCGTTGGCCTAGTGGTTCTAAGCGGGACTGCTACGCTAGAGGTCTTGGGTTCGATTCCCAAGTCGACCAAGGTGTTATTTGAGTTTTTCTATGAAATTCTCAGTAGCAGGTCGGGGTTTGGATTTGTGCCCGGTTAGTGGCAATAGGCTCGCCCCCTATTACATGGGACCTAAACATACCGGCGAACTGTGGGTGTACATTGGTACACCTCTGCCTAACCCTTCGGGGATACAGGCGTGATGGTATGTAACATAAAGTAAGTTGGCAAGGACATAATTATTACTTATTTGTTAATTATCTTAATTATTATTATATTTATAATCTTATATTTAAACTAGCTGTGCCCCGCGGTTTCATCCGCGCGAATGACAATTCATACACTATCTTTATAAATTATAGCCTATGTGTTATTCCGATTGCTTAGAACCGGTTTGAAAAATACCGGTTACTAACCGGTATATATCGGTTTTTTCGTTTTTTCGTTCGGAGTCAAATTGTTAAAAGAGCGTTATTGAATACCCTTATTAACCGGTATATTCCGCGAGCGCTGAGCATGGCCGAGCAGACTGGAAATATTGGTGTAGATTTGTACGATCCACATTACGTCCGTTTCACATGTGTGTTTGTTTACGACTGAATCGCGTTTGACCTTTTCGTTTGACCTTCAGCACGACTGCGCATTGAAGGTAGACGACAAAAACCGGTATAACCGGTTAATTGAACAAAACCTCTTTACAAACCTTTAATTGCGGAAACCGGTTAATTGCGGTTAAGGGTAGAACGAAACCGAAATAAAATGTTCCCTACGTACTTAGGCGTTAACCTGTACGAGATTTATACCGGTTTCCAAGCCTTGAAATCTATATATATAAAAATTAATTTCTTCGTAGCTTATCATAAGCTACGAACAGCAATTAATTTTATATATATAGATTTCGCTATGTGTATAAACTTTCCTAGGTTATAGGTACCTAAAACTTTTAGGTTACCTTCCGACGTCCGATAATCGGTGGCCGATTTTTTGTAGGAGAAAAAATAGAACACACTGATAGCAATAGTGTAACGCGCACGTCCTACAAAAAGTAGGTCAGAATTCGGTACTAAGAATCGGCGGAAAAATCACAAAATGTCTGACGTTGGCGGGCAGCGTTAACCGACTAATGACATTCATTATACTCCATATTTAATTTATAATTATTACATAAGTCTTTCCCACACAGGTAAAAACAAGACAGAAAAACTGTTAACCAAGAAAAAACTCTTAAGGCGACCAAAATTAAGGAACGCAGCTTTAAACTTCATTCACGCTGATAAACACGAGCCAAAAGAATTATTTAAGGCCATTCGAATGAGCAAGAAAATGGAAGACACCTTCAAGAAACAAGCTTCTGATATAAGCTTCCCTTCATCCGCCATTGATACAGAAGAAGAGGAAAGAACTAAACTCGAGAATGGTTAGTCTATTATTTTAAAATTGTTGTGATTATTTTATGTTATTTCCACTAAAATATCAACTTTATGTGAATGCACACAAAGCTGATTTTGGATTGTGTTGAAATCAATTTCATATGGAGAAAATCTATGCTTTTTTGAGATTGTGTTAAATCTAGCTATGCTTTTGGCAACTTAAACAAAAATCAACTTTATGTTTATGCAAGTAAAGTTCATTTTAGACTGACTAGTACTGTCTGAAATCGTACAAAAATTAAGTTATAGCGCAAATTGAACCATTTTACATCCCACTGCTGGGCAAGACCAATATTATTCTACTAGTTTATTAAAATTCAAACCATTTTTTTGTAAATATATTCAAAAATAATTGTTGTTTTAGGTCTTAGAAGTGACCCCAAGCTTGCGTCGCAAAAGAAACCCCAGCAGCTTCGGTTTTCCAACTTAGCAGGTCAGTTCAAAATTGACCTGTCTAAAAAATAATTTAAAACTTTTTGGAAAATTAACTGTGGTATAGTCTGAAGTTACGCAAGAGAAGAGTGTCTGGAAAGATATGGGGAAGGCCTTTACCCAGCAGTGTGACTTTGTTCTTTGACCTACTAATGTTTAATACTGCAATAAAAATAAATTATTCTTACAAAAAAATATTGTTAAGTTATACCCCACTTTTAATTTCATGTACTTTTTTAACCGACTTCAAAAAGGAGATACTCAATTTGACAGATTTTTTTTTATGTTTGCTACCTCAGAACCTTCGACTGAATGAGTTTTTTGAATCTCTTGTATGTTTTTATGTTATTTTTTTCAGGTGATGCCGGGCACCCCATAACTGTGGATTATGAACACCGTGTAACGATTCCCTCATCCAGTGAAGAATTTATCAAGAAACTTTGTAAGTTAATTATCTTCTAATCAATGAATAAATAATAAAAATAATACCAGTCTACAGGGTGTTAAGAAAACCCTGTACGATCCGTTAAGGTATTGTTAGGTATCGATATCTGATTCCATTAATGTAAAAAATAGTTGAAAAAAATAAAAACAAACATTATAAACTAGAATTTTTTTTTCCTCAAAAGTCAAGAGAGAGTGTCGGCTCCGTCACAGGTTTGCTATTTACACTCCGTGTCAGTGTGCTCATAGTGGGACGCTTTTACGATAATTGGCATTCTACTAAGTAAATAGCAGACTCGGGCCCCTGACCAAATGATCATACAAAAGGCTGCCAATAATACCGAAAAAGATGGTGGTGTAACTTTTATTTAAAAAAATAGTCAAATTTAGGGAATTTCGCGGCAAATATGGTTATTCCAAACTTCATTATTATTGTTACTATCATGAAAATTCCAAATTTAATATTTTATTTGGGCATGTGATTGTGAACCCTATAATATCACCCTTTCGGGTCGGACAGGGTTGTCTTAACACCCTGTCGGCCTACAGCTGGGCACAGCCCTTCTTTCTTTTTTGCCGGCTGAAAATCTAATGAGTACAACCCACTTCGAGGGCACGACGTGGGGATATGTCGGACTTGCACCGACCAAAAGCACCCCGGTCCCGTTCTCGCCTTTGCTGGAGCCGCGGGATCGCTAAGCATTCTCAGCGTAGCTCCTGTGCCGATATAGAGAAGGCACGAGCATTGATCACCACGCTTGCTCATTGCGGGCGTTTTCAGATCCCAATTTTGGAATCCAGTTTTCCTCGCGACGTTTTCCTTCACCGTTTGTCAGAATTGTCTTATAATTAATTAATGAATAAATAAAACAACTTCAATATCTTAATAATTCATACATTGCTGTATTATAGATAGTGAATGCTCGTTCTCTGTATGAGAGGCCTGCAGTGGGACAGTTACAGGCTAGTGTTATTAACAGCTTCGGTAATGGCACCCACCGTGGGCTCACAAGAGTGATCAATGCTCGTTCTCTGTATAAGAGGCCTGCAGTGGGACAGTTACAGGCTGGTGTTATTAACAGCTTCGGTAATGGCACCCACCGTGGGGCTCACAAGCTCATCAATGCTCGTTCTCTGTATGGGAGGCCTGCAGTGGGACAGTTACAGGCTGGTGTGATTAACAGCTTCGGTAATGGCACCCACCGTGGGCTCACAAGAGTGATCAATGCTCGTTCTCTGTATGAGAGGCCTGCAGTGGGACAGTTACAGGCTGGTGTTATTAACAGCTTCGGTAATGGCACCCACCGTGGGGCTCACAAGCTCATCAATGCTCGTTCTCTGTATGGGAGGCCTGCAGTGGGACAGTTACAGGCTGGTGTGATTAACAGCTTCGGTAACGGCGCCCACCGTGGGGCTGACAAGAGTGATCAATTCTCATTCTCTGTATGAGAGGCCTGCAGTGGGACAGGGCTGGTGTTATTAACAGCTTCGGTAATGGTGCCCACCGTGGGGCTCACAAGCTCATCAATGCTCGTTCTCTGTATGAGAGGCCTGCAGTTACAGTCTACTTATATTTAGTATTTTTCCAGATGAATTAAACAAACATTCAAAATTTAAAATGCAGGTGAAGAATCTTGATCTAGATTTCGCAAGTTTTCCAATGGTTTCTCAGGAATCTCTTAAAGAGAACAAGTGTAAGTAATAACATACACTTAAATAATATAATGTCTATAATCTAATAATATAATTTAAAAGAAAATACTTCAATATTTGTAAACCGTGGAACCGCCCAAGACGCACACAATACGGTTAAAAATTAGTCGCGGAGAATCCGTCAGTGCGGCCGCTTCCATTAGTTTCCTTTACTCACAAAATCCGGCGGTTACAATCCGCGGCGGTTTAGCCGTAGTTTAGTTAATATAAAATTTAATACCTACTTTTCAGACGACCTCCGTGGTCGAGTGGCGTACGCAAGGTTATCAAGGTGTCGCTAGCTCTGAGGTCCCGGGTTTGATCCCCGGACGGGTCAATGCAGAAACTCACTTTTCTACATTGCCTCGGGTCTGGGTGTATGTGGTATCGTTGTTTCTGAATTTCTTAGCACGCGTGCTTTAGCTACTTACTTTGGGTTCAGAGCAATGTATGAATAGAATAGAATAGAATAGAATTTATTTATTTGCTTGAAATATGGTGTTTACAGGTCTTACAAATTAATACAGAACTTCATATTTCGCCTACTTAGTTCGGCATGCAAAGGACATCATCCATTTTGGTCCAAATTCGAAAATGCCGGCCAACAAAAAAAAATGAGATATTCTGACAGAGCTTGTCCTCCTAAGCATTTCTTACTATGGCACCAAAGCTGTAGCACCGCTGCATGTCATTCAATCCAGGGTTTAAAATGCTGAATTTTAATACATTTTTCGATCACATACCACGATATTATCGATTAAATGAATTTCTAAGAGGACAGAGCTTGACCTCCTTAGCATTTCTTAATATGGGACCAAAGCTGTAGCACCGCTTCACGCGATTTTATCCAGGGTTAAAAATTCTGAATTTTCATACAATTTTTCGATCACATGCCACGATATTATCGATAAAATGAATTACTAGGAAGACAGAGCTTGTCCTCTTAAGCATTTTTTAATATGGCACCAAAGCTGTAGCTCCACTCCATTTGAATTTATCCAGGGTTAAAAATTCTGAATTTTCACACATTTTTCGATCAAATACCATGATATTATCCATTAAATGAATTACTAAACACAAATGAAATGTTCTGTTATGGATGCTAGCTCATAGTTAATGATTGGGGTTAGTAATAAATTCAGGGATTTTTGTTTATAGGTTTTTAATTTATTTTATCGTCAAAAATGTTTTGCGTAAAAATTATATACTCTAATTCTAAAGCTGGACCAGTTTGTAAATGGACGTCATGTTACTAAGCCGCTTTATTTTAGCCGAATTGTAATCCGACTGAGCGACAGTTTGCCCTATTATATTACGGTGAAGTTTTGCAATCTGGCGCACCATTTTGTAAATATATGCGCGTTATACAATATGGCTGCGAATCATATAATGTGGTAGTCCAAACTTTTATCGAAAAGACTAGCTATCGCTCTCTCTTAATGCACTTGCGTGATGCGCCACAGAAAAAAGGCTAATTGGGTGCTGTTCTCATGTAATGTGCATATTATTATGTGAGCTATGCACTACATTTACAAAATATAACCACCAGCTTTAGGATTAGAGTATATGATTTTTACGCAAGACGCTTTCGACGATAAAATAAATTAAAAACCTATAAACAAAAATCCCTGAATTTATTACTACCCCTAATCATTAACTATGAGCTAGCATCCATAACAGAACATTTCATTTGTGTTTAGTAATTCATTTAATGGATAATATCATGGTATTTGATCGAAAAATGTATGAAAATTTAGAATTTTTAACCCTGGATAAATTCAAATGGAGTGGAGCTACAGCTTTGGTGCCATATTAAAAAATGCTTAAGAGAACAAGCTCTGTCTTCCTAGTAATTCATTTTATCGATAATATCGTGGCATGTGATCGAAAAATTGGATGAAAATTCAGAATTTTTAACCCTGGATAAAATCGCGTGAAGCGGAGCTACAGCTTTGGTCCCATATTAAGAAATGCTAAGGAGGTCAAGCTCTGTCCTCTTAGAAATTTATTTAATCGATAATATCGTGGTATGTGATCGAAAAATGTATGAAAATTCAGAATTTTAAACCCTGGATAAAATGACGTGCAGCGGTGCTACAGCTTTGGTGCCATAGTAAGAAATGCTTAGGAGGACAAGCTCTGTCAGAATATCACATTTTTTTTTGTTGGCCGGCACTTTCGAATTTGGACCAAAAATGTATAGAGAGTGGATGATGTCCTTTATAACAACATGTTAAGTTAAGTTAACAAACAAAATCAAATTTATAACAACATTAAATTACAAAACAAAAAACATACACTGCAATTTACTCACGAGTCTACTTAAATTTTTAAATAAAATAGTTTTATTTTTAACATTTATTATTATTTTTTTTTTATTAAATATATTAAATACAATTTCAAATTATTGGAAACTAAAAGAATATGTCTAGGAATCTATTATATAACATTATTAAAATATAATATATAAAAACTAAATCTTTAAACAATTAAATAGTGAATCAATTAAATTCTAACTTTTTACTTATTTTATAATTCAAAAAATCATTTATTGTATAGAAACAATTTTCACTAAGCCATTTTTTTAATTCTTTCTGAAAGTATTTAGTTGGTAGCTCTCTAATGTTTTTAGGTATTGAATTAAAAATCTTTACTGCCATAATGCTACTATTTCTGTGGCAAAAAGTTGTACTGCAAGTTGGAACATCTAATTTTGTAGGATCTCTTGATAGTTTTTTATTTTTATTATCATTAGTTTTTAAAAATAAGTTTAGATTTTTTTTTACAAAACATCCTATTTCCAGGATGTAAATAGCTACTAATGTTAGCAGCTCATGTTTTTTGAACCATGGTTTACATGAGTCTAGAGGTTCTATTCCAAAAACTGATCTGACGCATTTTTTTTGCACAATAAACGCTCTATTGAAGTCAGTTGAATTACCCCAAATAATAATCCCGTATCTTAGAATGGATGATACATAGCCATGGTAAGCCAAAAGGGCGGCATTTACTCCTACTGTTTTCCTAAGGTTTCTTAATGCAAATGCGAATCTGTTTAATTTATTGCATAAATTACTAATATGTTCTTTCCAGTTACAATTTTTGTCAAGTATAATTCCCAAGAACTTAGTAGAATTAACTTCTTCTATTTCACTATCTCGTCCAACAACTTTAAATTCTTCATTAATCATTTTGTAGTTAGAAAATTTTATATATTTAGTTTTTGTTAAATTTACACATAAGTTATTTACTTCAAGCCATAGAAGCACAGATTCTACCGCAATATTTATTTTATTTTCATATAATATATCTTGTTTATCTTTAGTTATTATAAGTGAAATATCATCTGCAAATAATACGCATTTATGTTCTGTTACTGCCGGCAAGTCATTTATATAGAGAAGAAAAAGGAGTGGACCTAAGATACTACCTTGTGGCACCCCAAATTTATTTATTTTATATTTTGATCTGTACTTTGTGACTTCCTTATCTTCGTTAAAACCTAATACTTCTACACATTGCTGTCTATCATTGAGGTAAGTTTTGATCCAATTTAACGCTTTTCCTCTAATCCCATAAATTTCACATTTTTGTAACAAAATATCATGTTTTACAAAGTCAAATGCTTTGCTCATATCAAAAAACAAGGCAGTGACAGCTACTTTATTATCTATATTTTCAATTATTGATTTTGTTAATTGATAGCAAGCTAGTGCAGTTGATTTCCCTTTTTGAAATCCGTTTTGTTCAGTATTAATTATATTATATTTATCAATGAATGAGATTAGTCTATTATACATTGCGCGTTCAAATATTTTGGAAATTGTAGGTATTAAGGTGACAGGACGATAATTGTTTAAATCAAGTTTATTACCTTTTTTGTGTATGGGCTTTACTATTGATAATTTTAATTTTTTTGGGAATTCCTCTGCAAAAAAACTTGTGTTAATTACGTGTGCTATAACAGGAGATAATATATCAGCACATGATTTTATTATATGTGTTGGAATATCATCATATCCAACAGCTTTAGTATTATTAAGAGTTGCAATTATTTTTGTTATTTCATTAGTAGTACAGGCCTCTAAAAATATACTGTTGCTAACTTTTTTAATTTTATCTATGTTATTTTTTTTTTTATTAGAATTTATATCAATGTTTGTAGTATTAATAAAATGATTATTAAAGGCTTCTGCTATTAACTCTGGTTTATTTAATGTAATCTCATTCAAGTTTATTGATTCTATAGACTGTAAATTACTAGACTTAGGTTTATTTTTAATCAAATTCCAAGTTGCTTTACATTTATTTTTTGCTTTTAGTATAAAATCACTTGAGGTTTGTTTTTTAGATATGTTGATACATTTATTTAATATTTTAGCATATTTACTATATTTAACTTTATTTTCCTCTGATTTATTTTTAAAGTATTTTGACTTAAGGTGTCTTTTAGAGAGACATGATTTTCTTATACCTCTAGTGATCCATTTTAAGGGAGACAGCTGGCATTTTACCTTTACTCTTTGAATTGGAAAGTTTAACTTAAAAAATAAACAAAACATATCATAGAAATTATTAAATGCTTCATTTGGGTCTATTTCATTATAAATATTGTGCCATGACATGCTAAGAAGACATTCTCTAAATTTTTCTATATATTCTGAATTATAATTCCTTTTGTATATAAAATAGTATGGTTCATTAGATTTTAGTGGGATTGATTTATTTGCAAACGTTAATAACTGTGCAGTGTTATGGTCTGATAATTGTAATTCACTAGTTTCACCTATTGCTTCAGATATATTACTAATTATATGATCTATGCAAGTATTTTGTCTAGTAGGAGTGTTTATTTTTAGCGTTAGATTATAGTTCAAAATTATTTCTTTTAATGTATTACTATTTTTATTATTAGTGATAGTATTTATATTAATATCACCAACAATAATTACTTTTCTATTTGTTCTATTACATATTTTATTCAATAGTGACTCTAGCTTACTAAAAAATATTGTAATATTGGAATTGGGTGTTCTGTAAATACATATTACAATACAGTTATAAGATGGAATTTCTATACCACAACATTCAAATTTTTTCTCAATTGATATATCTTGGCATAACTTTAATATTTTATATTCTAGAAAGTTTTTAATTAAAATACATACACCACCTCTATTTTCTTTTTTCCTTGAGTATGAGGTAGCAAGTGTAAAGCCATTGATACTTATATTTAATTCATTATTAAATTTAACAAATGTTTCTGAAAAACACAATATATGGACTGCCTTATTATTAGTAGTAAACTCATTTAAGCATATTTCTATTAAAGGAAGTTTATTTAAAAGGCCAGCAATATTCTGATGAAGAAGTCTCACATTATGGTTTTCAGGTTTTTTATTTTTATTAGTAATTAATTTATTTGTACCTACTGTTTGAGAAAAAACTGTTTATTTTTATCATAACTTATCATATTAAAAGAATTAATCCTAGTCCTTTCTTTCACGCACATTACATTTTTATAATAGCAGTAGCAGCCCCGGATCTTCAACTTTTTTTAGGCGGGGCAAAAACTGAAAAATGCCGCCCCTGCCCACTTATATTTATTTTTACCTTTATCATCCATATAATTTCAGCTATCAGATGTCCACTAATTGATTGAAATTTGGACATAGCCTACATAGGCCTTCCGGAAATAATGCATCCATCGCTGTTCTTTTTGTGTTAGCTAAGCCTATTTATTTACAAATATATGACATGAACGTGTAGGATATATATTTTATACACCGCAGGATAGGATTTAAAATAAAAATATGTATAATAAAAATCAAAGATTATTGCATTTGTGAATTGAAATTACAATTTTACTCTTCGAGCTTTTTGTTCAGCAAATAAATCTATGGGCTTGTCATAATTTAACTCGTGTGCAATTCGATTTTCTATCGCTAAGATTGCAAGACTCGATAAGCGTTCCTGGCTCATAGAAGATCGCAAATAATTTTTAATTAGGTTTAGCTTGCTAAATTCACAGCAACATATTTCGCCGACCATCTCGTCTGACTACTTCCTTTTAAATTTGTTTTAACGTATTTTTTCATAATGTCCCACCTAGTAGTGGAGCCAACAAAAAAGCAATATACTTTTTGAATTAGTCCGAATAGGTTAGTAGCTTCCTGGCATGATGAGGCAGAATGAACACCTGGAGTGAGCCTAGCACGGTACGAACTCGGCCAGCTCATTCCTTTCTGCAATCCTGGCTTGTACTCCTTTATGGATGCTGGCCATATTGGACCCATTATTATAAGATTGGCCACGACATTGTCCAATATCTAAATCATCAACTGCCAATTTTTACTATAATGTAAATAGCTACTACTTCTTGAGAAAAATTACTCCATACTCTAGTATGGTTTACCTCCCAGACTTGTATTATTGTTACCACGGAACAGTAGTAGCTTTTACTCCTAGGAATAGTCATCCATATATTGACCAGGCACTGTAGTAGAAGCTACCACGCTAGAAGTAGAATTTACTCCTCATTTTTCTCCGTGCAAGCGGGCGCGTATTTTGAACTATGCCTACGCGCCTCGCGAATAATAAATGTTCGTGGAGCACGTCTCACTCCGCGCTCTGGGTATCGGTCGAGTTGATATGAAATTTCTGTACTTGTACTATTATTTATTCCGTGGTCAAAGTTAAGTAAATGATGAGTTGTCCATTCGTATATAAAGTGTGAATTTGGCCGCCCTCTGAACTTGCCGCCCGGGGCATAGGCCCCGGCTTGCCCCCCCCTAGATCCGGGGCTGAGCAGTAGTAGTATTTTACATTATCAAATATATTTTTCATACCATAGTTATTGAGTATTCCACTTTGCTCATAGAACATGGAATTATCGTATGTAAGATGTAAATTCGAATCATATATTCTAGCATAGTCATGAGTAGCTATGTCGCTGTACAATAAATGACCAAAGGTTTCTATCCTAGAGTTAAACATAGTACTATGACCATTAAATTTATAAGTGGGTAAGCAAATTATTAAATTAGTGTGCTGCATAGTCGTTAATGAATCACGAATGTCAACAATTAAATTATAATAATTCTGAGATTTTCTAAAATCTTTTTCTCCTATTAAGATCAGACAATAGTCATTCTTTGTATAATCGGAAATTTTTTGGTCTATGTTACTAATCAATTTTTTAATTCCACAGTTAGTTGAAATATAGTGACAAATATTATGGTTTGGAAAAGTATTTTTTGCTATAGATAGTATTTTATTTGTGTGATTACTACTTATAATACAAAGTTTTTGTTGTTGCAATTTTGATATTTGCTGGTTTACTGGAAGAGCTTTATTTTTATCCCTATTCCTGTTGTTATATGACAAATTTTCGCAAAACTTTGTATCATTATCATTATCTATTTTATTTAGAATTGATCTCTTCTGGTGAGAAATTTTCACTGGTAGCGCCATCTGTTGACAGTTTGTCATCATTATTGTAGAGTTCAGTATCGAAATTGTTGAAGTTATTGACTATTGTTTCATCATGATGTGAAGAGCTAAGGTTTCTCGAAATTTTCTTTTTTCTTGTTGTGTAGTATGTTTCTTTTTGAGGTTCTGAATGTAGTTGTTCTGTTTTAAGAGGTTTGTTACGTTCTTTTAGGGCATTTTTTAGCGCCGCATTTTCTTCAACCATTTTTTCTATTTCTATTTGTGCATTTTGTAACTCAATTTTAAGCTTCAGTATTTCTTCTTTTAAATCTGTTTTATCATTGTCATAACACGTCGATAGATCAGGCAAACTAAATCTTCTAGCTTCCGAATATGTAGATTCAAAAGAAAGGTCCAGCGAATCATTATGTATTGTTTTATGGCGACGTATTGTCACATTATCCTCCATCATAACAAAAATAAATTAATGTTATGCTGTGTTCAGAAATTTATTAATTTTCTTCTACTAACGCCATCTATTTGTGGAAACAAAGAATCTTTTTGAAGAATCAATGTTACTATCAGATGTGACTATTCGATACTAGATGTCGCTATTTTCAGTGTTATTCTAGGACAGTTGTTGAAATAAATAGACGCCACAATAGACGCCTTATTTGAAATTGCAACCGTCGCTATATTTTGTTTTTAATTCTTAATAGGTTATTTGTTTTTCTTTACATTAGGCTGTTAAATAGTATGTTTGCGGCAAAATTATTTCATATTTTGTGGTTTTTAGCACTGTTTATCACTTTGGCACTTATTCACGGTGGGATTTTTGAAAGCGTCCTTGAGTGTCTCTTAAAGATTTTTGTAACTTTCACACTTAAAAGTTCACTATTTATGCTAAATCTTCTTATATATTTGTAATTAGGATTGTATGGCAAGTTAATTGTTTGCTTTTTATGGATATTACACTATAACAGCACTTGTGTAGATCGCTTCGGCAAATTCTTCAACGGCGGGAATTTTGCAATTAGTATTTTTGTATGAAATACTAAAAATTACTTGATGTCTACACTTTCACTGATGTACTTCTTCTAGATGACTATTTTGAACATTAAGTTATGACTAAATAAGTAAAATTACTATTTTTAATTAATTATTTATCACGGAGCCGATGTTAATATGGCGACAGCGCCATCTCTATCGTATGTGATGTTGTCCGCATTTATTTATTATTATGAACTTCATTTTCTTGTCGTATTTCTGTTTAATTTCCTTGTTACTAAGGAGATTAATTTAATTATTACCCATGTAAAGGTAATACTATATTTAGGTTTATGGATCAATCGAAAAAACAAAAAAAGCTAAAAGAGTTAATGATCTAAAGGCAAAACAGTTGTTTCTTGAAATCTCACTAATAATTAATAATCATAATGTTTCTTTGATTAATAAATTAAATAAATAATTGTATTTTTTATTTGTTTCACAGCTAATATCATAGTATTGGATCCAGGTTTGTATTTTTTTATTCATTCTAATTTATCTAAAAGATTGACCCCCGGTTTTTAAAAGGTCGATCAACTTCTGTTGTCAAATCAACTGATCACGACTGTAATTGGTTGACCAAAAGACTAACAACCAATCACAACGCCTAACATGAGATTTTACAGGTGATTAAGTAATTTTCGTGTTAAAACTGCCTCGTTGGCCTAGTGGTTCTAAGCGCGACTGCTACGCTAGAGGACTTGGGTTCGATTCCCAAGTCGACCAAGGTGTTATTGGGTTTTTCTATGAAATTCTCAGTAGCAAGTCGGAGTTTGGATTTGTGCCCGGTTAGTGGCAATAGGCTCGCCCCCTATTACATGGGACCGAAACATACCGGCGAACTGTGGGTGTACATTGGTACACCTCTGCCTAACCCTTCGGGGATACAGGCGTGATGGTATGTTATGTTATGTTTTTGATTAGCTTTTCAGAGACCGGGGGTAAAACAAAAACCTTTTTTTAGTTTAGTTCAACTATATTATTTTCACCACCATTAAATTGCAATATGTTTTCTTCTATTAAATTATCTTTATATTTTATCTTGACTGGCCTGTTGGTCTAGTGGTTAGTGACCCTGACTGCTATACCGGAGGTCGTGGTCATTCCCACCCAGGACAAATCTTTGTGTGATGAGCACGATCATTTTTTTTGTGTCTGGGTGTAATTTACCTATAATATGTGTGTATTTAGAAATATATAAGTATGTTTATCAGTTGTCTGGTTACCATAGTACAAGCTCTGCTTAGTTTGGGATCAGATGACCGTGTGTGAGTTGTCCTAGGATATAATGTTTCACTATTATATTTCATGCCTTTGGAGTTTCTAGTCGGCTCTTCTCCATAGGAAGGACTCTTTGAAACCGAGCACAGTCAGTAGATTATAACGTAACATTTCTTGAGCGCCTTCTTTGGTTTAATATGAAATAAGAACGTTTTTTTTTCACTTATTTTTTTTGGCAAATATCTTTGCTGTTTACCTGAGCGCAGTAGTGCTATTCCGTAACATTATTTTCATGTCTCGACAGCGGAATCCGCGGTGAGATGTCAAATACGTATTCTCGAATTTGAATTCTAAATCAAGGCCAATTGGGTTCACTTTTGAAGTGAGCTTCATTGTCACTCAGGTGAAGCTCGATACCGAAATTATTTACAGAATAGACAATTAGACATACAGGCTTTGACTGCTTCACCGGACTTTTGGCTAGGACCTTAAGGCCTCCAGCCAGAGCATTATTAAAAACTAACTAAGTACGTCTTAATAATTCGTTTCATTCCAGATAAGAAGGAGACTTACGACAGTTGTCCATCTTCTTGCCCTTCAAGGGATGTGATGGTTTGCGCTAAGTGCCAACACGGAATCTACAAGACATTCGTCAGTATTTGTCACATGAGAATGTTTACTTGTTACCATAGCGACGAAGGTAAATATTTTAAATATATTTTATTTTGTATATCTGTCTCTATTTTACACATTTAAGTGATAGAGAAAGCATGATATTTATAAGCGACTTAAATATTTGTTAACTACTTAATATTTTTTTTATAAAAGTGAATAACACCTAAATAGCCTAAGATTGCTTCAGTTTGAGTTTTACAGAATCAGCTCCCGTGGACAAGTGACATTTATACAAGCATTATACGCTGCCCGCCCACGTCAGACTCTTTGTAGGTCAGATAATCGGGCCGATTTTTCCGCCGATTCTTAATACCGAATTTTGATCTACTTTTTGTAGGACGTGTGCGTTGCGCTACCTATTGCTATCAGTGTGTTTTATTTTTCTCCTACAAAAAATCGATCACCGATTATCGGACGTGGGCGGGCAGTATAAGATTAGTACTGAACTAATCTTAGTCGAGTTTACAGAATTCGCTCCTGCAGAGAAGTGACATTTTTAAAGTTAACCAAAATCAAAATCAAAATCGCTTATTTCTATTTCATGTGAGCTAGACTTGTTATATACATATGTTATTGTAATAACTCGAACACCGGTAAATCTTAAGATTTAAGATTAGGTCTTAGGATTTACCGACATGAGTTGGTAAATGTAAGTATTTCTGAAAATGGGACGATTTTTTCGGGTTCTTACCATGCGAATTCAGTATATGCCAAGTTAGGCTAGTATTGTAAATCCTAAATTTACCAAGTGAATGGTGGAAAAAGTTCCAATCGCAAACCTTTTTGGACATTTACCATATGAATATTATTTATAATAAGAATTGGTAAATCTTAAGTTTTACTGGAAAATTTAGGATTTACCGTAGTTCTAGATTTTACAGTAACACAATATACTTTTAAGTGATTCGATGAATGTTAACTATTGCAGAAAAATCTAGTCTGGAAGGGGCTTTCCATTATATTTTCTTGTACTAATTATTATTATTTTGTTAACAGTTCTGCAGTTAATAGCCCGTTACCCTTGCGTATTATCTGCTCCATATATATCAGAGCCAGAAATGAAACCAGTTGGCAGAGTGATCGAGGCGGCTGATGACGACAAAATACTGAGATATATCATGTGTAGAGACAAAGGACAGCTTGGAAACTCTGAAGGTATTAAACCATTTTTATTAATTAATTTTCTCATAAGTGTGAAATCTTTGGTATGTTAATTAAAAGTATGCAGGCTTTTGAGAACATTAAAATAAATTCGCAAACTAAGTAACTTACTTAAAGACACCGTGTGGTATGAAATGCTTCTTTGATTATATAATGTCTAGATGGACTGTCAAGTGCGCGCAGACGTGTCAAAAAATTGCAACCAAATTTGGTTGCAAAGTACTTTCCCGCCAACCAGTACAGATCGTGCCGCTTTCGTGTGTAATTTATGTGTATATATATTTATGTGTATGTGATTTATGGGAGAATTTGTAATAGCTGGTATCACTATTTACGCACACAGAGACATTGACGTATAGTGTAAAACGACGCCTGCACGCACACATACTTAAAATGGCGGTCTCGTTGTCTTTGTTATGAATGTAGGGCGACGCTCCATCTAAACATTATATAATCAAAGAAAATGCTTATAAACTTCGGGTAATTTGTAATAAGGGTTTTCGCGAATAAATTAATTATCTACTTATATATCTGTCAATTTCTACCAATCGAAAGCCAGTAAGTAGCTTGTCTCTAATTTCTCGCCCATGCTATATTTCATGAGGATTATTCCACGAGCGTTTACCGTATTCGTATGAATGTAATTTCAATGACGGCCACGACTTTTTTTATTATCGTTATAAATCCGGTAACCTAAACACATGTAAAAGGCTAGCAGATTTTTAAAACATCTAGTGTTGCTATGGCGGGTTAGTTTAATTAATTATCACAAGATAAGCCGCTCGTTATTTAACTAGTACTAGAGGTGACAGGAAGCCTATTTTTCCCAATTTCAAATCAAATCGTATTTCATGACACATGAGTTACATACATTATTATACATAGGTAAGTTATACATTACATGCTATAAATAATAGGATATTTTTTTTTAAGAAGTGTTCAACTAAGCTTCAAGTTAAGTTTTTGAACAATACTCATTATCTTATATACGGAACTTCAATATATTTACCACATCACCCAGTAAAGGTGTTGTCTGTCAGACAGTCGCTCTATAACATACTGGTGTTCAGCTGGCGGTGAGACTGGCAGCCGAACACAACATAGTCCGTTAAAAGGCTACGCAGATGATTTCTTTTCTTAAATAAGTTCATCATCTTCAAACAAGCCACATGATGTTCTACCTTAGTAGTTTATACAGGGTGTTAAGAAAACCCTGTCCGACCCGAAAGGGTGATATAAGGCTCACAATCACATGCCCAAATAAAATATGGAAAATTCATGATAGAAACAATAATAATGGATTTTAAAATAACCATTTTTTGCCCCGAAATTACCTAAATTTGAGGTTTAAAAAAAAGTTACACCACCATTTTCGTCGGTATTATTTGAGGCCTTTTGTATGATCATTTGACAGCACCTGTGCCGACGCCGACTGCCTAACTTGACTATTCAGAAAAAAAAAATTTTTAGGTTATAATTTTTTTTTAGTTTTTTTCCAATCATTTTTTACATTAATGGAATTAGATATCGATACTTAACAATACCTTAACAGATCGGACAGGGTTTTCTTAACACTCTGTATACAAATTCACTGTTAAGGCAGTAATAGACAGGTTTTAAAATACCAAAAACATAACAACTTAGAAATTAACTTAAAACTTAAAAAGCATTGAACTACTTTTGACATACCGATCGAAATTAAATAATTATACATAAGTTCGGTGACAACTCAATTTTATGGGTTTCACTGTCGAGCTGGACTGATGATAGAGCCATAAGTTGGCCATAGGAACTCTGTAATGAAAAGACGTTATCCCATTATGTTTGGGCTCATTTGAGTTGTCTTCACTTGTACTTTGAACCTAGCTGAGACTTTATAAATTTACTTAATTTTTATGTTTCTGAATTTAATTATCAGCAATAACATTGATGATTTACTTTTCGCTTAATTTCAACCATATCTTTTACTTGCCGACCGTATTGTTAGCTTCTACAATTAAACATATTTTTTAAAAGAGTAACCTATGGAGTTTCTTGCCGGCTCTTCTCCATAGGAAGGACACATTGGAACCGAGCAACTAGAGTCAGTAGTTTTTAACGTAACGTTTCTTAAGCGCCTTTTTTTTTGGTTTATGAGAAATAAAAACTTTTTGATTTTATTTATTTATTTATTTATTGATAAGGCAAACCAACGACATATTTACAATTAGGATTTGTGACATCATTTCCATAATTTATGTACAGTGTAAATACGTCACTTACAGGTATGTACACCATTTACAGTATACTACATACAATCATGCTACAAAACAGATATTAAATACATAGTTAATACAGGATTTATTAAATAACAATTATATAGAAATATTGAAATAACAAAATTAAGTTAGCTTGATACAGTTAATATATTTTAACATAGAAATTGTTGAAAGAATAAGAAATTATAATAATTATGATTAAAATTGTCATTAATAACTTAAATTAAGTAAAATTAACCAAAATTAAATAAATAACCGAAATTAAAATAAAAAAAATTTGATTTTGAACATCGTAATTATCTGTCACACTAGTTTTCACGGTTTCTAGCTAGGCTAGGTCTGTGGCACCAGGCAGGATATTCATTGAAACTTGCAAGACGTTCATATTTTTGTAAGTCATTTCTGAAATCCTTTTAATACCCCACTCGATAAGTTTGTAACAACAAAAATAATTACGTAGGGCTTTGGAACTATTTTCATTAGTTATAATTTTGATTTAGCCAGCGCCACTCATAATTAAAACAAACCTAACTAAAGTTAAGCTAAAATCCATCAAACCGTTTAGACTTCCACACAAACAAAAAAACATAACCCTCCTACTAAAAGTCGGGTAAAAAAACAATTAAATCTTACCTTCTCCCTCTCTCTTTCTTTTTAGTTAATTCGCGGTGTAACTTCGAAGACGTCATCCGGCCATCTGTGAAAGATGCATCAAAAAACAAATTTTTATACACACATGTTAACCAGATCTCTGGAAAGGCTTCTTATGGCCGCCTTACTAGATTGACTGATAGCTTAGATAACGGGTTATCAAACCACGGATCCTCTGATCACCATCAATCGCACCACTCTAAATCGGATCACTCACATCATGACTCCTCTCATCACTCACATCCTGACTCCTCTCACCACTCACATTCGGGTCACTCACACTCTGAGCCGTCAGTTCACTCACACTCTGCGTCCTCGGGTCACAAAAGCCACAGATCCTCTGATCACTTACGCTCGGATCACTCAGAATCGGGTCGCTCACACTCAGATCACCCACACACAGATCACTCACACTCAGATCACCCACACTCAGATCACCCACACTCAGATCACCCACACTCAGATCACTCAGAATCGGGTCGCTCACACTCAGATCACCCACACTCTGATCACTTACACTCAGAGCACTCACACTCAGATCGCTCACACTCAGATCACACACACTCAGATCACTCACACTCAGAAGACCCACAACCCTCTGCTCACTCACACTCTGATCACTCACACTCAGAACACCCACAATCCTCTGCTCACTCACACTCAGAGCACTCACACTCAGATCGCTCACACTCAGATCACCCACACACAGATCACTCAGAATCGGGTCGCTCACACTCAGATCGCCCACACTCAGATCACTCTCAATCAGATCGCTCACACTCAGACCACTCTCTATCAGATCGCTCACACTCAGGGCACTCTCAATCAGATCGCTCACACTCAGAGCACTCACACTCAGATCGCTCACACTCAGATCACTCACACTCAGAGCACTCTCAATCAGATCGCTCACATTCAGAGCACTCACAATCAGATCGCTCACACTCAGAGCACTCACACTCAGAGCACTCACACTCAGATCGCTCACACTCAGATCACCCACACACAGATCACTCAGAATCGGGTCGCTCACACTCAGATCGCCCACACTCAGATCACTCTCAATCAGATCGCTCACACTCAGAGCACTCACACTCAGATCGCTCACACTCAGATCACTCACACTCAGAGCACTCTCAATCAGATCGCTCACATTCAGAGCACTCACAATCAGATCGCTCACACTCAGAGCACTCACAATCAGATCGCTCACACTCAGATCACTCACAGTCAGAGCACTCTCAATCAGATCGCTCACATTCAGAGCACTCACAATCAGATCGCTCACACTCAGAGCACTCACACTCAGATCGCTCACACTCAGATCACTCACACTCAGAGCACTCTCAATCAGATCGCTCACATTCAGAGCACTCACAATCAGATCGCTCACACTCAGAGCACTCACAATCAGATCGCTCACACTCAGATCGCTCACACTCAGAGCACTCTCAATCAGATCGCTCACACTCAGAGCACTCACACTCAGATCGCTCACACTCAGATCACTCACACTCAGAGCACTCTCAATCAGATCGCTCACATTCAGAGCACTCACAATCAGATCGCTCACACTCAGAGCACTCACAATCAGATCGCTCACACTCAGATCACTCACAGTCAGAGCACTCTCAATCAGATCGCTCACATTCAGAGCACTCACAATCAGATCGCTCACACTCAGAGCACTCACACTCAGATCGCTCACACTCAGATCACTCACACTCAGAGCACTCTCAATCAGATCGCTCACACTCAGAGCACTCACAATCAGATCGCTCACACTCAGAGCACTCACAATCAGATCACTCACAATCAGATCGCTCACACTCAGAGCACTCACACTCAGATCGCTCACACTCAGAGCCCTCACAATCAGATCGCTCACACTCAGAGCACTCTCAATCAGATCGCTCACACTCAGAGCACTCACAATCAGATCGCTCACACTCAGAGCACTCACACTCAGATCGCTCACACTCAGAGCCCTCACAATCAGATCGCTCACACTCAGAGCACTCTCAATCAGATCGCTCACACTCAGAGCACTCACAATCAGAACGCTCACACTCAGAGCACTCACAATCAGATCGCTCACACTCAGAGCACTCACAATCAGATCGCTCACACTCAGAGCACTCACAATCAGATCGCTCACTCTCAGAGCACTCACACTCAGATCGCTCACACTCAGATCACTCACACTCAGAGCACTCACAATCAGATCGCTCACACTCAGAGCACTCACAATCAGATCGCTCACAATCAGATCACCCACAATCCTCTGCTCACTCACACTCAGATCACTCACACTTTTACTCCTCAGGGCACTAACAGTCTGGTTTCTCCAGTCAATCACACTATATCTTCGGGGTTATCACATTCTGGTTCGTCTGGTTTCTCTCATACTGGTTCCTCGAATCACAGGTCCTCTGATTACCCATTTTCTGGATCTGCGGATCACTCACAGGATTCTCAGAACATTCACATACTGAGTTTTCTGGTCTCAAATCAATTACACTCAGAAATCTTAGGTCCCTCACACTCAGAGACCTCTGATTACTCGAATTCCTCTGACCACTCAATTTCTGGTTCATCTGACAAATAAACATTCTTACTGCTCTGTTAAAACTTGTTTAAATGATTACCAAAGTGATAGATTTTTGAAATATATGACTACATATTTTTTTAAGTCCTTCCATCAATAAATAATAATCATAAATAATAATCATAAGTTATTTTATTTGAAACATAAATAATATATGGTTAAACATATTAATGTATGGTTTGACCGATAATACAGGTTAAGCCGCGCTCGCCGCGGTTGGTCCGTGGATGAGTGACCATTTATAACATACCGAGATCCCTCCGTGTTTCGGAAAGCACGTTAAACAGTCCCGGCTGATATACATAGTTCTTTGGCAGTCGTTAAGTAAATTCTGACAACCAGTCTTACTATGGGATACCGTGTTTCCCAGTAAAATGGGTTATGGAGGTAAAATGGGTTATGGAGGTCAGATAGGCAGTCGCTCCATGTAAAATACGGTATTCAGCTGAATCCGGTAAGACTGCTAGCCGACCCCAACATAGTTGGGAAAAGGCTCGGATGATGATACAATGTAAGTCGTGACAATATAAATGCATAAAGTACTGTATGGTACATATTGGTATTCAGCTGTCAGTGAGGCTGGAAGCCGACCTCAAAAAAATATGAGTATAATATATTCCCAGATCGGCTAGTAGCATGGCTAGAATACATTCTTTTGGTAAAGCAGAAATATACCTTGATAAAAATTGATCCGACAACTTTTTGCTGGCTCAAAAATGACTTAGGGAAACACAAGTCACATTCAAAAATTCTGTTCTTAAATATCTTAAAACGAACCACCCAAACAAACCGATTCATTTTCTTCTCCTCTCTCTCTTTCTAGCATTTCCAAGCTGTACCGACTTTGAAGAAACCAATACTGTAGATGGAAATATCTTGCGCGGTCATCATTCAAGTGGACTTGCTTCTTCAGACACCATGGCATTCCTATTCGAATCTACTTCATCAACTTCATCAGAGAATTCAAAGAAATCTCGTTCGTCTGCTATATGGAGTTCCGAAAATTCTTCTTCTGATAGTTCGGATTCGGATAGTTCGAGTTCTGAGACATCTTCGAATTCGAATTCTAGTTCATCTGATTCTTCTTCTTGGTAAATTAAACTGAATCTGTGGTAACAAACATAAAAAAAACGTCGAATTGAGTACCTCCTCCTTTTTTGAAGTCGGTTAAAAATCTGGGTATTAATGGAACATTAGACTTTTCAAATACCGCCTTCATTCTTATTTCGTTCCTTTTTACGCTACGACGGTTGTCTTTCCGCACAGACTCTATCTAAGTCAGGATTGGGGTTTTAAATGTCTTTTTTTAAGGAAAGTTTGTTAAATGATAGATGGTTTAGTTTTCAAATAGTATTTAACCGTTATTCGACTTGCTCGTTGCCTGAACTGCCGCGTTGGCCTAGTGGTTCTAAGCGCGACTACTAGAAAGAGGTCTTGGGTTCGATTCCCAAGTCGACCAAGGTGTTATTGGGTTTTTCTATGAAATTCTCAGTAGCAGGTCGGAGTTTGGATTTGTGCCCGGTTAGTGGCAATAGGCTCGCCCCCTATTACATGGGACCTAAACATACCGGCGAACTGTGGGTGTACATTGGTACACCTCTGCCTAACCCTTCGGGGATACAGGCGTGATAGTATGTTATGTTATTCGACTTTCAAATATGTTGACATCTTGAGAAATGCCGGTTATAAAAATATTTGCCTACCTACTTACTAGTGTGTCCGTCAAGTTCATAATTGCATTTTAAACTATCGCGCTGCATGTTTACTACCGGCCGTGGTCGCAAGCAGACTCTTGCAGACAGTCTGCTTGCGACCACGGCCGGTGTATGTAACCCGGTCGAAACGTCAAGCCCCAAAAAGGTATTTATGCATGTACGCGCTTATTCCCGTGAATTATATTATTATAAGTTCATCATTGATTTTACCTTTCGTAAAAAAAAATCAGTAATGTCTATTCTGTAAATAATTTCGGTATCGAGCTTCACCTGAGTGACAATAAAGCTCACTTCAAAAGTGAACCCAATAGACCTTGATTTAGAATTCAAATTCGAGAATACGTATTTGACATCTCACCGCGGATTCCGCTGTTGAGACATGAAAATAATGTTACAGAATAGCACTACAGAACTTAAACGACCTGTTTTATAGTACTCAGCCTTCTTACCTTTGATCTTTTTATCTCATTAATACATACCTCCATAACTACATAAATACATATTATTCATCGAAATAAGGAAAATAAATCAATTTTACTTACCTACTTAATAGTTTTTTTTTACAAAATGTTGCTGTAATCCTAATTCTTGACCAAGATATTTGAATGAGTTTGATGGAAAGGATAACTGAAGTCTTAAATTAATTGCTCACACAGTTTGTCAGTGATCCCCGTACACGGACTGCGCGAGCTCTCGACCGCTCTCACGCGTCCCTTGCGCCTTCCAACCGCTTTTGTTTTGTCGACCGCTCGAAGTCAAAATCAAATCAAAATTAAATATTTTTATTTCAAATAGGCCTTTCGAAGCTCTTTTAAAACGTTAAATTTACTTACTCTAGTTGCAGTCGGACTGCTCCAAGCAGGCCGTGTGCAGTCCCACTGCTTGACAAAGAACTTAACCTAGCTTTACAGTAGGTACGGCCGCTGAGTGAATGCGTTCGTGACAGGCCGTGGTCAACAAGAAGATAGTACGGCGTCGAATTAATTACAAATATCACATTTATTTGTCTTATAAAATCATTTCTAACGTTTACTATTATTATTAAACCTGGATTCCAAAATTGGGATTTGAAATCGCTAATCCGCAATGAGCAAGCGCGGTGATCAATGCTCGTGCCTTCTCTATATGGGAAGAGGCCTGTGCCCAGCAGTGGGACGTTTATAGGCTGGAATTATTATTATTATTATACAGGGTGTTAAGAAACCCCTGTCCGACCCGAAAGGGTCATAGAGAGTTCACAATCACATGCCCAAATAAAATATCAAATTTGGAAAATTCATGACAGAAACTATAATAATGGATTTTGAAATAACCATTTTTTGCCCCGAAATTCCCTTAATTTGAGAATAAAACAAAAACTACAACACCAATTTCGTCGGTATTTTTGGGGGCCTTTTGTTGGGTAATTAGGTATCATCTGTGACAACGCCGACACTCTCTCTACTCTTTTGAGAAAAAAAAATTTTTTAGGTTATAATATTTTTTTCGTTTTTTTTCATTTTATTTCCACATTTTTGTAATCAGATATTGATACCTAACAACACCTTAACGGATCGGACAGGGGTTTCGTAACATCCTGTATAAGGCTAATGAACAATATAACACGTGTTTATATTTCCCCATACAAATCGAGACCTACTGACATGTGTCAGGAACGCCTTCTCTCAGCGACCGAATTATAAATTTTTCTTAACTGTCTATCTAGCTCTACATTACACGTTATAAAGACAGAGAAGGCATGAGGTCACTTAAAATTGAGTAACTTTTGAGTGCTTCTCAAAATAATCAATTATTTACGTCTTCACGTTACAATTAAAGCATGAGTAATTACAATCAGCAAATAAGCAACACTGTAAGAAACTAATCTAATTGTTTATGGTTTAATTAATATATAGTGGCCATAGATTAAAATCATAGAGACGATAATTCCTTCGTTCTAAAAAATAATAATTTTGATAATGTTATTCAAGACATATCTCGTTGCATTGTTATATATGCTCATTGCAATGTTTGTAACTAAGTTAAAAAGCCGAGCCTATTGCCACTAACCGGGCACAAATCCAAACTCCGACCTGCTACTGAGAATTTCATAGAAAAACCCAATAACACCTTGGTCGACTTGGGAATTGAACCCAAGACCTCTAGCGTAGCAGTCGCGCTTAGCGCCACTAGGCCAACGAGGCAGATTTGATTTTCCATAGTAATGTGCTAAAACATACAGAAAATTTTCTCCACTTTTGATGTCGTTTTAAAATCGCCTAATCGGTCTTGTTTTATCATTTATCTAAAACAACATTGAACTTATGTTTCAGTAAATCCAACCTGTAAATTTCAAGAAAAGAAAGAGCCCTTGAGTAATGCTCTCTACCTTAATTTCCCGCCGTGGTTCCTAATGGATGACTATATGTCGTCATACTGAATGAAATGAGGTCGTTAAAACAAAATATTCTGAAGGTTATTTTTTTTGAGCAGTAAATGGTTCTTTCAAATATTTATTTTTTCATTTTTAATATGGCCCTAGTTTATTCCGTTTTAAGAAAGAAACAAATTTTCATGTGTACTACATTTACTTTTTAATTATATTATACAGGGTGTTAAGAAAATCCTGTCCGATCCGTGAAGGTGTTGTTAGGTATCGATATGTGATTACAAAAATGTGGAAAAAAATTGAAAAAAAAATTATTACTTAAAAATTTATTTTTTCTCAAAAGCGAGAGAGAGTGTCGGTGTCGTCACAGATGCTTCCTAATTACCAAACAAAAGGCCTCCAAAAATACCGACGAAATAGGTGTTATAGTTTTTCTTTTTATCTCAAATTTAGGGAATTTTGAGGCAAAAAATGGTTATTTCAAAATCCATTATTATTATTTCTATCATGAATTTTCCAATTTTGATATTTTATTTGGGCATGTGATTGTGAACCCTATATCACCCTTTCGGGTCGGACAGGGGTTTCTTAACACCCTGTAGAATATCGGTAATAATCTCTTTAAAGGTGTAACAAACAAAACATACATTTTCAGAAAAAGTATGGATGCACTAATTAAATTCTCTAACGAAACTAAAGTTAGTCTTGACTAAACGAAACTTAGTTTAAAGTTACGGATATGGGACTGTCTATTAAAATTGTTAGAAAAGTAAACTATGTATAGCAACTTCCGTCAGATATTATAAATAAAATAGTTGACTTTCCCCGCACTATGTTGTGTTCGGCTCCTAGTCTCACCGCCAGCTGAACACCAGTATGTTATAGAGCGACTGTCTGTCTGACACACAACACATTTACTGCTGTGTGGCTTGGTGAGACTGGCTGTCAGAATTGTAAGTCTTTCAAACATATGAAGCTCCTTACTTATTAATGACGACCCCAAAAGGTGTTAATTTTTTTATGTTCTCTATGAGAATAACTTTCTTTACACTACTAGCAGGGCCTCGATTCAGCTATTTAAGAGTTGCTTGAATTGACCGAATGACCTGCTTCATTTGGTAATTTTTAAGATAATTGGCATTCTGCTAACTGTCATTACAATCATTGATTAGTCATTACGATCATTCTCTTCGAGAGTTCAATGAGATTTTATTGTAGGCCTATCTGAATACGAAAATGAGGCACAATTACAAGTACACTGACATGCATTTCAAATAGCTGAATCGAGGCCCTAGATCTTTGTAAACTGACTCTATACCAGATGTACTCTTCACCCCTTTCGGATAGATATACCCTTTCGGTAACACCTTGTATGTTTTTGGTTAAAACATATTTAAATGTGTTTTATATCTTTTTCAGAGCCTGCCTGCATGTTTGATGATGAATTTAAAGATGAAACGTTAAAAAACCCTCTTTTCGAATTGCTAATAGCAACAAATTACTAAAACATTTCATTTTATAATTTTATCTAAGAGTGGTAAAATAAACTATTAAAACAAAATACTTATTTTTTATTTATTTTTTCTTTTCGTCTTCAATATGAGAACGATACTGGGTATAAATAAAAAAATTAAGAAAGCACAATTTTTATTTAATCAAAATAAAATATAATTAAAAAATCATCTCGGTCACGTCAGCTTTCAAACAAAAACAAACCGCAGCACATTCGGTCCATTAGTTAAGGAGCTATCATGACACAGACCGACACGTGAAACTTATAACACCCCTCTTTATCATCAGGAGTTAAATATTTACGCTTTTTGCCTATCATTAATTGATTTTGACGGGCCTGTTGGTCTAGTCGTTAGTGACCCTGACTGCTACACGAATACGAAAATTAGGCACAATAAAAAGTACACTGGAACGCTTATTAACCCACCACTCACTGACTTAAAATAGCGGCATCGGGCCCCAGGACAAATCTTTGTGTGATGAGCACGATCATTTGTTGTCTGGGTGTAATTTATCTATAATATGTATGTATTTAGTAATATATAAGTATGTTTATCAGTTGTCTGGTTACCATAAAACAAGCTCTGCTTAGCTTGGGATCAGATAACCGTGTGTGAGTTGTCCCGGAATATATTCTTATTATTTGCTATTTTTTAATGTCTTGTTTATATAATATTTTCTTTTCAGATGCTCAATGTATTTTTCAAGAGGATTTTAATGGAGAGAAACTAAATAAAAAAGAATTCGATTTGGCATTCAATGATGATCTAATTAATTCAGACTATTAAATAGTTTCTATTATAAATAATATAATGACAAGGCATCACTATACAAATTTTAAATAATAAAAAAAAATTTTTGTTCGTTTATTTTTTTGGTCTAAATTCCTCCTTGAACTGAATGCATACATACAAGGGCCCGAGTCTGCTATTTACACTCCGTGTCAGTGTGCTAATAGTTGGCTCATAGTGGGACGATTGTACGATAATTGGCATTCTACTAACTTAGTATCTATATAACTTATCGTAAAATCGTCCCACTATGAGCCAACTATGAGCACACTGACACGGAGTGTAAATAGCAGACTCGGGCCCCTGGGTGTCCGGTAAATAGTCCGACAAACTGTGATGGTTGATACCTCCGGTAAGGACCTACCGAATGAACACAACATATGTTCCCCGAAAAGTTATGGGTTTCGAGTTACAATCGATATTCGAAAATTTTAAAAATTGCTACCTTGCATCAGATTTTTGCATATTTCTTGCTGAAAAATAGGTTTTGCAATATTTTTTTTACATCAAATTAATCTTGAATATTTACTCTACGCTTTGGTAAGTCTTATTTTTAATTAAATGAAAAATGTATTGACGAAAAAGCCATCCGTTTAACAGTTTTCACTTTTCTATTTTCTTATTGCTCAACTTTGAACTTCAGTGGCGAAAAATAAATGTATGTGGCAGTTTTGTACAATAATCTTAAAAACTTGCTTGGTGACTTCGGAAAGGTACAATACTTGTGTATTTTCTTTACAAAATTTGACAAAACAAGCTGCTGAAGTTCAAAAGGGCTTATTTGTTGAAATGTAAATAATGTAAATCTAAGGTAAAATGAGACGTAACGTAACGCGGATCATCATTATAAATAAATAAATAAATGCGGACAACATCACATACATTGCTCTGAACCCAAAGTAAGTAGCTGAAGCACTTGTGTTATGGAATTCAGATACAACGAAGGTACCACAAACACCCAGACCCGGGACAATGTAGAAAAGTTGGTTTCTACATTGACCCGTCCGGGGATCGAACCCGGGACCTCAGAGCTAGCGACACCTTGAAACCGGTGCGTACGCCACTCGACCACGGAGGTCGTCAAAAAAACATTGTGCAGTGTAATTAAGTATTTTCTGGAAAAGTGGGGTATAACTTATTGGTTTCTTAGGTTTACGCGAATGATCAGATTACGACAGATAACCTTTGTAGCCATATTTAAAATACAAAATGTAGACTTCAATAACTTGTCGCGTCTGGTACACAATCTTTGCTCTCTTAACTAATTAGGAATTCGAGTGATTATTAGTGAAGTTACATTTGTTTACAACACATTTACCAGTTCAACGTCGACTGCGGAATTGGATACACCATGAGAATCAGTAAGATTGAATTTTAAAAATAGTTTTCTTCATAATTCATTGATTAAACTACTTCTACTTCGACGACCTCCGTGGTCGAGTGGCGTACGCACCGGTTTCAAGGTGTCGCCAGCTCTGAGGTCTCGGGTTCGATCCCCGGACGGGTCAATGTAGAAACCAACTTTTCTACATTGTCCCGGGTCTGGGTGTTTGTGGTACCTTCGTTGTTTCTGAATTCCATAACACAAGTGCTTTAGCAACTTACTTTGGGTTCAGAGCAATGTATGTGATGTTGTCCGCATTTATTATTTATTTTATTTATTATTATATTAGAAATCGATTTATAATTTCTGGAAATATCACATAACAAACATAAAAAAAAACTAATTGTGTGTTCTCCTTTTGATGTAGGTTAATTAAGTTGAAAATAGTAGTTATGCGTTTGAAGCGTACTACATTTTATTTTGACTAAAGTATTTACGTATTAGTACTTATGTTGTATAATTAATTGGAATCATCGCAAAGTTTCCATTCAGCTTTACTACTCTTTATATTCAGATCTAGATAGTGATTATTAGTACTTAAATTTAAAGATTCCAAACAAATAATATATCAAATTGCATCAGTTTTATTATATATAATTCATTGTAATTATGGTTAAATTTTACAGGACGTCCGAATGTTTGTAGGTTAGCCCACTCATATCAATATTATTTTGTATACTCCATCTCCATATCCCGAGCCTTTTCCTAACCATGATGGGGTTGGCTACCAGTCTTACCGGATTCAGCTGAATACCGTATTTTACATAGAGCGACTGCCTATCTGACCTCCACAACCCATTTTACTGGGTATTAACACAGTATCCCATAGTAAGACTGGTAGTCAGAATTGACTTAATGACTGCCAAAGATCATAGTATGACAGTCGGGACCTACGGCTTAACGTGCTATCCGAGGCACGGAGGGGTCTCGATATGTTCGGAAATGGTCACCCATCCACGGAGCAAACGCGGCGAGCGCGGCTTAACCTGTATTATTGGTCAAACCGTACGGCTTACACTTAGCCACGAGCCCCTCATTATTTTGTATACCTACTATGTAGAAAAATACAGAGATTTCATAAAAACTAATACTAAAACATTGCCTTTCAGTAATTCTCCTGATAACAATCCACATTGGATTTATAACAACGAAATCAATTTATCCAAACTCTTGCGACGATTCTCACGAAAATAAACACAAGGGTTTAACAAAACCAGAAATAATCCAACATGGAGGATATGCCGCTCATTTGTATAACATTAACAATTTAAATAATAAATTCGTTGAAGATAATCCAAGTGCATCTAAATTTGTATTAAACCACAACAATCAACACACAGGATTTCCAAGAAATACGTTGTCTGAAACTATTAATATTAATAACAATAATAATTATAAACAATTGGCTTCTCCATACCCTATTTACTACGAAAAAGTTGATCCTAAACTGATTATAACTTCACAACTATATAAACCAAATACTAATAGACGAGTAAATAAAAATGATGATATAAGTAATGAAAATATTGAAGAAACTATATCTATTGATCTCTTGGATCCTAACTTCAATCTATCTAAAATCACTGAAGACAGAAAATCAGAAGTTTCTGTTAAAGTTGACGAAACAAATGATCCAGATTTCTTTAATATAAGGGAGCTAAGAGAACACTTGCTAGACCATCTATTAGATTATTTTCTAAATATAATCAAAGATGAACAAGCGAATGATACTATAAAACGAGATGCGAAAGATCATATGAGAGTTGAAGATAAATTGAGAAATTATTATGATCCCCATCATATTGACTTATTCATTGATGAAGATGCAGAATTGGATTACGAGGAGAGTGTATTAAATTCCCCTGATTATAAAGGAAAGAGTTATAAAGAAAAATCTAATTTAGAACACCAGTTTTATGTGAATTCTGAAAATGATACAGACTATGATAATAAACTTGATGTTATTGAGAATAATACCGAACATAATATGGTAAATAATAACAATTCTCAAGTTAATGATACTGGAAAGTTTTATAATCTTGATTTTGATAGTCCTAATGCCGAATCGTTACATGATTTAGAAGAAGTTGAAACTGCAGTTGAAATAAATAATGATACTGTATCTTTAGATAACACAGAAAAGTATTTAGTTGAAGATGATGATGATGACGATGACGTTTTTCAAATACATACTAATGTAGTTACTACTACAGAATTTACAACTACAGTAAATGATATTACTACAGATGTCACTACAGTTGAAGAAACAACACAAATCCAAGATTTGGAAGAAAAAGATTTAATCAAAGATGATGAAATTGACGAATACATGTACAATGATGAAATAGATGAATATCAACAAAACAACAATGATGAAATAACAGACCAAAATCATCATCAAGAAAATCAAGAAATAAATTCAGATGAAGATCAAGAGATTCCAATTAACAAAAATGATAATATTACTAATATCGAATTTGATAGAATTGATAATGAGACTTTAGCCAATTTGAATGCAAATAATAGTATCCATTTAGTTGTACATTTAGATAATGTCGATAGTTCTGAGATAAATGGAAAAGAACCAGTCAATACAACTCAAATATTAACCTTACTAAAGAAAATCAAAGATGATTTTAAAACAGGTAATGATACTACCCATAAAAAACACAAAAACAGAAGTACGTCAAAAGGGCAACATTGTAAGAAGAGTATTTTGTTAAATTTAAATATAAACGTTGATTAGTAATTGTATATTTATTTTTACCCAAAACTTGTCAATACCTAATAAGGGAGCGTTCAAGTATTTAATTTTTTGACCCCCTCCCTCCCCCCATGTAATGCGCCGTAACGTTTTCCTCTACTGCTTCATCCGTTCGGGAGCTATGATGCCACATACAGACAGACACACTCAGACTTGGGGATTAAAAAATAGCATGTGTAATTTAAACTTTGGCAATCTCAACAAAAACATTTATATGTATTATTAAAATAAGCATTAAGATACGTAAAAACCGAAAACCATAAACGATAAGGATAGCCAACTTGGGGGATTTTAATACCTTAGATTTTTTATTTAAATCAAAATCAATGTTACTTGACGCGATGTTCGAACCCCCCTCCCGCCCCTGTAATGCATCGTAACGTTTTACAAGATCCCCTTTCCCCAAATTGCTTTAAGTAATACTTAAACGCCCCCTAAGTTTCCATTAAAAACAATCTTTTGAATTAGCTAAGTCAAAAGTACTAGTGAAGAGAAATCAAACAAGCCCAAACACGATGGTGTTTCGTATTTTCGTTACAGAGTTAGAGCCACCTTCTGGTTCCATCATTAGGGCCTCGTATCAGCTATTTAAGAGTTGCTTGAATAGACCGAATGACCTGCTTCATTCGGTAATTTTTACTATAACTGGCATCCTGCTAACTGTCATTTAGATCATTAATTGGTCATTACGATAATTCTCTTCGAGAGCTCAATGAGATGATATTGTAGGCTTTATCTGAATACGAAAACTAGGCACCAATACAGGTACACTGTCCGCCCACTGACATGCATTTAAAATAGCTGAATCGAGGCCCTGCTTTAAGAGATCACGGTACGACCTACTGAATAATATACCAGTGGGACAAAAAAAATACTCAAACATGTTTTATCGTTTATTTCATTATTATCAACATCAGTTAAATTAATAGCATCATTTATCATAAACTTAACGTTTTCCCAAGAAATGTCTCCATTTTTAGCTGAGTCATCTTCCGGATGAAAAGGATTGTTGTAAGGCAAGGAATTGGAGAATTTGACGTAGTGTGTCACATCATCTTGTTTCACTGGGTTGGTCGCAGATTGGCTTGCGTAGTTTAACGCGAAAACTGTAAAATATAAAAGAAAAACCATTAATAAATGTCAACAACATCACATACATTGCTCTGAACCCAAAGCAAGTAGCTAAAGCACGCTTGTTATGAAATCAGATATAACGAAGGTACACATATACATAAGATGATATGAGAAAGAAAGGAGTGAATGCTGAGATGACGAGTGGTAGAGATGAATGGAAGCTGAATACGCATTGCGCCGACACCAAATTATTGGGAACAGGGCAGCGAGATGATGATTTACATAAGGACAGAAAAGTCGCTAGTAGGTAATATATAAAATGTGGACAACATCACATACATTGCTCTGAACCCAAAGTAAGTAGCTAAAGCACGCGTGTTATGGTATCAGAGACAACGACACCACAAACGCACATACCCGAGACAATGTAGAACAGTGTTTTTTATCATCCTGCCTTCATCTTCTTTATTTATACAAGATAAAGTCGCTTCCGCTGACTGCACGCTTAGATCTTTTAAACAACTTAACAGATTTCATGCAGTTTTCAGCAACAGATAGGGTGTTTCAAGATGAAGTTTAAAAAGTAGGTATAATACATACATATTATAGTACAGAAAAGCCGAGAAAATCCGGATACCGAGCGAAGTAATAAATAAAATATGTGGACAACATCTCATACTTTGCTCTGAACCCAAAGTAAGTAGGTAAAGCACTTGTTATGGAATCAGAAACAACGAGGATACCACAAACATCCAGAATCTATAATGAAGAAAAGTAGTTTTCAACAGGGTTCTTATTTTTGATTAAAGTTTTTATTACTACTCTCACACTATTTTCTCTTAATAGATACTATTTTTCTAGCGTTGGGAAAGATGGACTAAGGAAAAATAACGATCATAATCAATGCTTGAAAAATGGTTTCAATACACAGAGGGTATTTCATTTTTGTATTTTTTTTTGTTTTAAGTTTTGAATCTCTATACAGGGTGTTAATAAAACCCTGTCCGATCCGTTAAGGTGTTGTTAGGTATCGATAACTGATACCATTAATGTAAAAAAAAGGGGAAAAAATAATATACAACCGCTTTTTTTTTTGCTCAAAAGCCAAGAGAGAGATTCGGCGTCATCACAGGTGCTGCCAAATGATCAAACAAAAGGCCGCCAAATAATACCGACGAAAATGGCGCTGTAATTATTGTTTTAATCTCAAATTTAGGGAATTTCGCGGCCAAAAAACGTTAGTTCAAAGTTCATTATTATTGATACTATCACGAATATTGCAAATTTAATATTTAAATTGGGCATGTGACTGTGGAACCTATATCACCCTTTCGGGTCGGACAGGGCTTTCTTAACACCCTACATGGGAAGAGGCCTGTGCCCAGCAGTGGGACATTTATAGGCGGGATTATTTATATTTATAAAAATATACTTACATTGCAAAATAACGATGTATGTGAACATAATACTGAGAAGGTTTATTTTATTTGTTTCAATATTTTTAATCTACAACTTTCGATAACAGTTTCTACTTTGGTTCTGTACATTTTATGTTATAACAGTACCTACATTTTATAAATATGGACTATATCACATACATAGCTATGAACCCAATATAGCTAGCTAAAGCATTTGTGATATGGAATCAGAGACAACGAAGGTACCAACACCGGGACCCGAAACCATGTAAAAATTAGGTTTGCTAAATTGACAAGTCCGGGGATCGAACCTTGGACTCCGAGATAAAGCACTTGTATACGATGAGTATGTACACCAGTTTCCAAAGATAAAAGAAAATACAAATTATAGCCGAAAATCTTAATGTCTGAATTAGTGTATCATTAATATTTTTACATACAATCAAAGGAAATACAGTATTTAATGTTTCGGCTTAATTAATTAACTTTTTTCAAAACTACTAAGTCACAGACAAATACCTACACTACACACTTTAAACTAATTACCTCTTTTTTGTGTCGGGGTTAAAACATCTACATCAAGGACTCCAATTCTTTATATAAGTATAGTCGTAAAAAACCCCTTCTATAAAATATTTATGTTATGTGCAAAGAACTTAAAAAATCTAAATCATTTTTATATCGCGTCAATTTAACGGCCGACTTTTTATTGCAATAATGTTTAAAAAATATGGAAATTCTCAATGTCTTACATTTACTGAGTAAGTTTTATATTTACAGTATATAAATTATGTTAGGGTGAGCAGAATTATTATCAAGAACCATAAATTTATTAGTTATGTAATAGTCCCTCAGGAATCCCACAGGAACACAACGGATAATCATAAAAATAATTTTATTAGCCAAAATGGCGGCGATGTGGTTCGCCACCCATCACGTCTCGTTCCTCGTGGGGGCGAAAAGCGGCCCACGGAGAGCCGCTTCGCTACGTTGAATGTAAGAGGAGGAATGGATGGTAAGGTGGATGAAGTATGTCAGATGATGGATGTTGAGACAAAAATAATTGAGAAAGGTATGCTAAGATGGTTTGGCTATGTCGAGAGAATGAATGAAAAACGATTGACGAAAAAAGTGTATAAGGCGAGTGTAAATGAAAAAAGGCCAGGTCAAGAGTGCCCTAAACCGAAGAGCATGTATGAAGGGAATAATGAAAGTAGACGAAGCGAAACAAGTGTGTAAGGATCATAGCAAGTGGAATGAAGTGGTCTCTGCCTACCCCTGTGGGAAAGAGGCGTGATTATATGTATGTATGCATAAGTAAAACCTCAACACCACTGCAAAAAAAAATAAGAGTTGCTAAGGCACTTTGTGCCCGGCTGGCGGTACCAAAAAGAAGGGTCATGTTTTTGACCCGTATGTATGTATGTCTGTTTTATGTCCGCTCGTAACTACTTAACGACTCTACCGATTTTGATAAGTGTTTCAACATTTAATTCATACGTTTGTCGTTTATTATAGAAGTATTTTTTATTCATAGTTGTTTTACACATATGCTGTTCCTCGCAATCATCATTATATACATCAGAGCAAGTATCAGATGGTGAAACTGTAGTAAGTATTCAAACTAAATCATTTTTAACATTAACTGGCCTGTTAGTTTACTACACACAAAACAAATAATTATAATCATGCTAATCACACAAAGATTCTCCTGGGTGGGAAAAGAACCCCCGACCTCTGGTTCAGCAGTCAGGGTCACTAACCACTAGACAAGAGAGATTTCTTACTAAAAGCTCGGTATGCATCAGTAAACAAATGAAATATCAAATTATTCAAAAGATTGTTAAAAAATTTGTTTGTTAACAGTACACGGATTATACGAAATCAAAATCAGCAGAATCAAAATATTCATCAAAGGAATATCACAGAAAAGAAAATAGTATACACGATAGAAAGAGCAACAGAGAAAATAGCAAACGAAACAGTGGAGCCAACAGTGAAGCCAAAAGTGATCATCAAAGTGGAGCCAAAAGTTATCATCACAGTAAAGACAATCGTGATCATCGTAGTGAAGACAAAAGTGGTCATCACAGTGAAGGCAATCGTGATCTTCACAGTGGAGACAAAAGTGATCATCGTAGTAAAGCCAAAAGTTATCATCACAGTAAAGCCAATCGTGATCATATCGGTGGAGACAAAAGTGGTCATCACAGTGAAGCCAATCGTGATCTTCACAGTGGAACCAAAAGTTATCATCACAGTAAAGACAATCGTGATCATCATAGTGAAGACAAAAGTGGACATCGCAGTGAAGCCAATAGTGATCATCGCAGTAAATTCAATCGTGATCTTTACAGTGGAGAAAAAAGTGATCATCGTAGTAAAGCCAAAAGTTATCATCACAGTAAAGCCAAACGTGATCATCACGGAGGAGACAAAAGTGGTCATCACAGTGAAGCCAATAGTGATCATAATAATGGAGCCAAAACAGATCACAGCCAAAAAAAAAGTAACCACAAAAAAAGTAAACAAGAAAATAAAGATCGCAGTGGAGAAAAATACGATCGTCACAGTCAGGAAAATTTCATAAACAGCGAATTTGATAGCATAGATAACAGTCCACAATTTAGTAAAGAAAATAGTGCACATAAGACTGATAAAGTCAGCAAAGAAAAAAAAGCTTACAACAGCCAACAAGACAGTAAAGAAAATAGCGGACATAAAAACGATTTTCGCACCAAGCACGAAAGCAAAACTAGCAAAAAAAAGACGAAATCAAAAAAGAAAGTAATTGACGGCACAACTAAAGCTCTACGAGGCAAACATAAAAAGAAAAGTAAATTGAATTATGAAACTGATTTTAGTAGCCAAGAGAGGAGTGAAAATCACCCTAAGAAATATGAATACGAATCTGATTTTGTTAAAAATAAAAAAGATAACCTACTGAAGGATGAAAAAAGTAAAGAAGACAGTGAAAATAGTAAAGGTACCACTCATAAGAAAAAACGTACTACTAATTCTCCAAGCGAACGTAATACAGACGAAATTAAAGACAGCAAGGTATATAAAGGACACCACCATAGAAAAAGTAATCGCTTAAAAAAAGAGTTACCTTTCCATGAACATTTACTTCGCAGCAAATTTAATGGACACCAACAAATGTCCCTAAATACAGAAGCGAGAGACAGTGAACATTTTGAAGAAACTAAACCTGATAAAGAAATTACACCAGACAAAAGCAAGGAAAACAGTCCAAAAAGTGATCATGAAAACCAAGACAAGCCAATCGCTAGAGAATTTAATGAAAAACAAATAAAGAAAATTCTGGATGAAATACCAACAAAGAAATTAAGACAGAAATCAAAAACTATCAAAGTGCTACCGTTTTTAATAAATAAGAAATTTAGAAATATTTTCTCGCTCGCTCCCAATCTTAAAATAGATATAAATCCAAATAATACGTTTGACGAACCTGAAGGAATTCATAGAGCATTCTGGGGTTATAATTCAACGAAAAAGAAGAAAAAAAGTAAAATACAAGCGGAAAAAACAAAAATAAATGCAAGCAATGAAATAGATCCCGAAAAAACAACAACAGCGGATAACAAAGAATTATCTAAAGAAACAGAAAAAGGAGGCCTAAGAACTTTTAAACTTGAGACAAGTATCGAAAATTGTTCAAGCAATAAAAAGAATGAAGAAACAAAACCAGCTATAGATTCTAATTATATCGAAATACCTGTAAAAATGGAATTAGGTAGCAATAAAAATTCACCAAAAACAATTGAAAAAAAAAAAATCGAAACAAGTACAGCGGCACATTATCGAGAAATATTGGTAGAAAGAGACCGTGTCAGCAATAATAATTTGGAACGTAAGAAAATAATTAAAGTTAACCCTAGTATTGAAAAGTATCCCGAAAAATCAACAGTGACAGATTATCCTGAAAAACCTATTGGAAGACAAGGTGTAAGCAATTATAATTATGAACGTGATAAGACAATTAAACTAAATACTAACAAAAAGTTTTTCAAAAAAAGTACAGCATCACATTTTCAAGAAATACCTATAAAAACTGAACCCGTTAGCCATCATTATTCTGAAAGTAAAAAAATTAATAAAGAATATACCAGCCGTGAAAAATATCTCGAAAAATCTACAGTAAATGATCGAGAAATACCGTTTATCAGAGAAGATGCTAGCAACGAAAACACAGACCGTAATAAAATTAAACAAGAAAATATGAGCAGAGAAAAATATTTCGAAAAAGCTACGGTACATATTCAAGAAAAATCTATAGGAAGAGATTTTAGCAAGAATAAATCTGAACGCAATAACATTATTCGCGAAAATACTGGCAGGGAAAAATATTTCGAAAACCCTACAGTAAGTTATCGAGAAAAATCTATAACTAGAGAAGGTGTTACCAATGAAAAATCTAAACGTTATAAAATAATTCGCGAAAATATTAGCAGGGAAAAATATCTCGAGAAACCTACAGTAAATTATCGAGAAACATCGATTGGAAGAGAAGGAAGTCGCAAAGAAAATACTGACCTTAAAAAAATTATCCGAGAAAATGTTTTCAGGGAAATAAATCTCGAAAAACCCACAGCGGGTCAGTACAGTGAAAAATCTATAGTAAGAGAAGGTTTTAGCAATGAAAATAGTGACCTTAAGAAAAGTATCCAAAAAAATGTTTTCAGGGAAAAAAATCTCGAAAAACCCACAGCGGTTCCGTACAGTGAAAAATCTATAGGTAGAGAAGGTGTTAGCAATAAAAATAGTGACCTTAAGAAAAGTATCCGATTAAATGTTTTCAGGGAAAAAAATCTCGAAAAACCCACAGCGGTTCCGTACAGTGAAAAATCTATAGGTAGAGAAGGTGTTAGTAATGAAAATACTGACCTTAAGAAAAGTATCCCAGAAAATATTTTCAGGGAAAAAAATCTCGAAAAACCCGCAGCGGTTCAGTACAGTGAAAAATCTATAGGTAGAGAAGGTCTTAGCAATGAAAATAATGACCTTAAGAAAAGTATCGAAAAAAATATTTTCAGGGAAAAAAATCTCGAAAAACCCACAGCGGTTCAGTACAGTGAAAAATCTATAGCAAGAGAAGGTGTTAGCAATGAAAAATCTGAACGTAATAAAATGAGTCTCGAAAATATTAGCAAGGAAAAGTATCTCGAGAAACCTACAGTAAATTATCGAGAAAAATCGATAGCAAGAAAAGGTTTTAGCGACGAAAACACTGACGTTAAGAAAAATATCCGAGAAAAAATTAGCAGGGAAAAATATTTCGAAAAACCTACAGTAAATTATCGAGAAAAATCTATGGGAAGTGAAGATAGCTGTGTGATAGATGATCGTGAGAAAATAATCAAAACAAAACCTAATGATGAAAAGTATCCACAAAAACCCACATCGGTTCAGCATCGAGATATACCTAAGGAAAGAGACCGTTTTAGAAATCGTCAGAATACAATAAAAAAAAATACTAATGAAAATTATTTCGAAAATTCAGCAGCGGTGGGTAATCTCGAAAAACCTTTACAAAGAGAACGTATTAGCAACAATAAATATGATCGCAAAAAAATAACGAATGCAAATACTAGCAATGAATTAAACATTGAAAAACAAAAAGCAGAAGAGCGAGCAAAACTAAGAGAACCTGAAAGAGATAAATATTCAGAACGTGAAATTAAAGCCAGTTCAAAAACTAACTATGAAAAATATATGGAAAAAACAACAGCGTCGGATTTCCTAAGACACCCTATTGATAGCAAGCGCAGCCAGAAAAGTTTTCGCTATGAGCTCGAAAAATCGCATCTTTTTAAACACACAGAAGTCCCGTTTTTACGGAAACAAAATTATATTAACCCCATATATGCTTCGGAAGAAATAATACAAACACATGCAGTGAAACGAACTCATGAAACTTTGACAAGAACAACAAAATCTCCACCGATACCAAAAACAACTAAACTACCACCTATAACAACTAAATATTTTCCGACGAGAAACAAAGTTTTATCGAAAACAACTAACTTTTTCCCGATTACTACAAAATTTTTACCTCAAACAACGAAATTTTTCCCGAAATCAACCAAATCTTTACCGGAAATGACTCCATATCGAGAAGAATTTGGTCAATTACTTCGTCAAGGTAACAATACAACGCTTCCACATAGATTTAAAAAGATGAACTGGCCTGTTTTAACTAACGAAACGAAAGTAGCAACTAAAGTAGTAGGAAACTTAGGAAAAATCGATTTAAATGCTACTTTAGATCGATTAGCATCATCAAATATAATAGATCTTTTAACTGATAGACTCACTAATAATGTATTAAAGAAAATACATAGGAGAATAAGAGGTAAGTCGAAACAGCGAATGAGGGAATTTGAAACAGAAGAGCCAGTGGAAAAAATCGAGATTCTCTTCCAAAATGATGACTTGGAGATCACAGGGGAAAATTTGCAAAGGCAGATAATAAATGGGAAAGTATATAAATAATATGTGTTTTATTCATTTGTCTGTTAAATAAGATTTTATTACCTTTACAGTTCAGACAACCAGTCATGGTCTATGGGATGGCATGGTATAGTTTGTTACACAGTTACATGTGTTGTGGAGGTCAGATAGGCAGTCGCTCTGTAACATACGGTGTTCAGCTGTCGGTAAGACTGGAAGCCGACCCTAACAAAGCTTGGGAAAAGGCTAGTTAGAAGACATATCACTTATGCTAGGATCTAACCTGGTATTGCCAATTTCGTCGATCGATTTCAAAAATTACGTAGAGTTATACCTCAGAGCTGGTCCCATGTAAATTTTATCAAAGTTGCATCCTAAAAAGTTATGAGTATAACTGTGTATACATGCAGAGGAAAACCGAAAAAGAGATGGATGGATTGTGTGAAAGATAATATGAGAAAGGAAGGAGTGAATGCTTAGATGACGAGTAGTAGAGATGAATGGGAGCTGAATACGCATTGCGCCGACCACTTAAAATTGGGAACAGGGCAGGGAAATGATGATGACAAGTAAGTATTCATTCACCATTCGTTCATAAACGAAGGAACTAAGATTGCGTATTCCGAATTTTAAAATCGAGATGGCCTGAAAATTCCTACAACGAGTTGGTCTGAAAAACTTCTGCTTAAAATATTAACAACAAAATAATTATAAAAAGGTACAAATACAATGCGTTTATTGCTATTATTGATGTTTTTGTCGCTAATTTATATAGTTTCTGGGAAAAATAATGTGAAAACACTTACTGAATCAATGGGTCAAGAAGTGATTGAAATTGGGACACCGATCAAAGGTAAATATGAAATTTTATTAGAACTAAATTTAGTGAAAAAGTTGTTGGATGTGTGCCTCGGTGGCCTAGTGGTTCTAAGCGGGACTGCTACGCTAGAGGTCTTGGGTTCGATTCCCAAGTCGGCCAAGGTGTTATTGGGTTTTTCTATGAAATTCTCAGTAGCAGGTCGGAGTTTGGAATTGTGCCCAGTTAGTGGCAATAGGCTCGCCCCCTATTACATGGGACCTAAACATACCGGCGAACTGTGGGTGTAAATTGGTACACCTCTGCCTAACCCTTCGGGGATACAGATGTGATGGTATAGTTTGTTACCCAGTTATGTTGTGTTATGTTTAGTTGGATGTGATTTTTAACTAGCAGTAGAGCACATAAATTTAAAGGAGCGATATTTAACAATATCTTGCGACAACTCACACACGGCCATCTGATCTCAAACTAGGCAGACCTTGTACTATGGTAACCAGACAACTGATAAACGTACTCATATATTCCTAAGTAATAAAGACAAATCCAACAAATCACAACACAATGGGATTACGTAGTTTCTTTACAGAGTTCGTATCAAATCATGGCTCATACCAGATCTTAATAATATTGTTCAGTCAACTTCTATCTGCAAATTATCTTAATCTGTTCATCAAATAAGTCGTTTTTATTCAGCCAGATTTAATCTAAACTAACATACAAGAGTTTTAAAGATGAGGAGTATCATTGAAAACTCTTGTTTGTAAAATACGGTATTTAGCTAAATCCGGTAAGACCGGAAGCCGACCTCAACATAGTTGGGAAAAAGGCTAGGCAGATTGTCTGTTATGGTACAAGGTCCTAACAACTTCTATACTCCTTCTAGAGCTACCTATGGGTCTGGAGGAGGAGCCGGCAGCAGACAACGATGATGACGTCATGGAGAAGACCAGTAACACCATCATGCCGGCCACCAAGAAGGAAACTAAGAAACCTATGGTTAAAGATAAATATTGATTAGCTTTGAGTATAGGTCAAAATTTTAGCCAGAAATTGATGTAAACAGAACCGACTTCAATTAAATTTTTATGGTACTACCTCTGACAAAAACATTTCTTTGATGTCGATCCACAATTGCCTTATATATCGTGTACTAAATACACAGAAAAATATACAATGCAAGACCATGTTAAACAAGGGTTTTTGTGCTTCAAACAGGAATCATCTTTACTAAGATTTCGCTGAATGTCCGTCTGTCTATCACCACGCTGTATCTTAAGAACCGCGATAGCTGGACAATTGAAATTTTCAAAAATTATGTATTTCTGTTGCCGCTGTCACAACGAATACTAAAAATAAAATAAATATTTTAGGGGGGTTACCATACAACGTTGGTACGGAACCCTTCGTGCGCCAGTTCAACTCACACTTGACCGGTTTTTTATTCATTTTTGTTACGTGATATGGCCGGTAGATGTGGAAAAAAAACATATTTTTGATTGTCATAATAATATCCTGGGACAACTCACACGCGGTTATCTGATCCCAAGCTAAGCAGAGCTTGTGTTATGGTAACCAGACAACTGATAAACATACTTATATATTTATTTACACATATTTATATAAATTTACACCCAGACACAGAACAAATGATCATGCTCATCACACAACATTTGTCCTGGGTGGGAATGACCACGACCTCCGGTATAGCAGTCAGGGTCACTAACCACTAGACCAACAGATAGTGTGATAGATAGGGAATAGTATCCCTCAGAGGTGGTCTTTACATATTTTATTAAGGTCAGTTCTTTTTTACATTTTTTACATTGATGTGTAATCATTTATACACACATATAACATATATATCTATACTTATAATATACTATCAGGGGGTGATTAGTGATCGATACTGATGCCAAAAATGCAATCAGTAAAATTTTTGTCTGTCTGTCTGTCTGTCTGTATGTCTGTATGTTTCTTATAGAAACAAAAACTACTGGACGGATTTTAACAAAACTTGGTACAATTATTCTTCATACTCCTGGGCAGGTTATAGTATACTTTTCATCACGCTACAATCAATAGGAGCAGAGCAGTGAAAGGAAATGTTGGGAAAACGGGAGAAGTTACTAAATTTTTTAAGCTTCCGTCGCGTGTGCAGCCTTAATGGTTAAAGACTCATTGATAAGCTTCGTCATCCACGCGAACGAAGTTGCAGGCACAGCTAGTTTAAAATAATTGTATTCCTTGTTGTATATTAACTTGCTGCATTTCCTTTTGCATACCTAAAAAGACTATAATAAGTTTTTCTTCACAGTTATCCGACAACAGAAAAAAGATGAAGGACGTGGAGAAAATAGACGGTATGACTCAGGATGACGAAGAGGCGCGAATAGAGAAGGAACTAGCTGAAATATACAAGGATACCGCTGGTTAGTATAATAATATGATAATAAAACAATATCCTGGGACAACTCACACACGGCCATCTGATCCCAAACTAGGTAACCTGTACTATGGTAACCAGACAACTGATTACATACATATTATGGATAAACTACATCCAGATACAGGCACAAATTATTATGCTCATCACCCAAAGATTTGTTCTGGGTGGGAATGACCACGAACTCCGCTATAGCAGTCAGGGTCACTAACCACTAGACCAACAGGCCAAACGAAAAATTAAAGAAATGTTTTATTTATATGAGCGACCCACCCCGGCTTGGCTCGGGTGCAATGTGCTGTAATATTCAAGAGGAAAGTTTATGAGTAATACAGGCGTATTACTCATAAACTTTCCTCTTGAATCACCCTATCTATTTTTGAAAACTGCATTAAAAAACGTTAATTAGTTTAAAAGATCTAAACGTATAAACAGCAAGAGCAACTTTGTCCTACACTATACATCATCTCCCGAGCCTTTTTCCCAACTATGTTGGGGTCGGCTACCAGTCTTACCGGATTCAGCTGAATACCGTATTTTACATGGAGCGACTGCCTATCTGACCTCCACAACCCATTTTACTGGGAAACACAGTATCCCATTGTAAGACTAGTTGTCAGAATTGACTTAACGACTGCCAAAGATGTACGTATGACAGTCGTTCCTACGCTATACATACAAAGATATTATAAGACCTCCGTGGTCGAGTGGCGTACTCAATGGTTTTCAAGGTGTCACCAGTTTTGAGGTCCACCACCACACAGCTAGAAAACAACTTTTTTACATTGTCTCGGGTCTGGGCTGCTGTGGTAGTGTAGTTGTCTCTGATTCACACGCGTACGTTATCTACTTTGGGTGCAGAGCAATTTATGTGATGTTAGCCACATTTATTTATTTATTTTGCCTGGGTAAGGCGATGTCCACGGGAACCCCGACCGACTCGGTCGCGCCCTTTTCAAACCGATTTGGAAAAAGCCGGTCCGAGGACAAAGGAACACTTATAGACGTCGCTTCACGACTCCAGGAGGTAGGATCACTTTATATCGCCAACATTTTTGATCTATCTAAGAATACCTTATTACTTCAACCCACGCTGAAGGCAGGGCTTGGGTATATGTAAGACTTTCACCGACTTGAAGCAGTCGCCTGGTCCCGTATCTGCCGGAATCACTGGATCGCTCGCGCACTCACTGCGCGTCAAATGAAAAGCGCTGTGTGTTCTTTTTCGGTATTGCAAGTTGAATACAGTGCTTATATTTTATTTTAATTTGTTTATTCTATTATATTATTATTTTTCTTTGTGCTGTCTTATGTGCTTGGCCAAACATTTATATTACTTTTTTCATTCTTTCCTACAAGAAATGCTTTGAGATTAGATTAACGTCACTTTTTTCTCTTTTTATTCTGAACCATTCTGAACCATTTATTTAACTTAGGCTGCAAAGTACCACTTATTAAACGTCAAAAATACAAAAAAGACAGCACCCTAGGGGTCGCTTCATATCCGGTGGAAGAGGCAGCGCGCAATACCGGCCGCGCAACGCCAGAACGAAAGAACACACGGTAAAACATCCGACCTCCCACACCAGACGCACCCACGCATCAGTTCAGTGTGAAAGGTCGAACGCTCCACCATGCGCCCGCCCGCCCCAGCGCCGCGCGACCGACAACACGCGCCGCTACCTCCGCCAGACATGAACCGACCCCAATTCGCCCTCCCTACACCGCTTCCTAAGTGCTCTGGCTGAGGAGAAGAAACGGCAAAGGCATCTCTACCTTCCTTCCATTTCCGTCTGGTTAGGGCTGTGGTGAACCACTCTTTATCAAAGAAGTCCAGCTGGTGCGCCAAAAGTTGGTTACAGAATTAATACATTGTCATACAGATAAATAATATGTACTTGCTTCAGATTACAAATCAGAGAGTGCAGAGGAGCCAGGACCGGAATTGAAAGAGGAACCTAAGGCAGAAGCTAAGCCTGTTACACCGGAGCCAGCCAACGAGCTGCCGGCTATTGATGACCTCACGTCTTCAGAGGAACTGGACAAACCAATAGGGAGACAGAGGAACAAGTAAGTGAATTAACAATAATAATATCTTGGGAAATATCACACGAAGTGGATTCAGCCGAAAATCGAATTTGATAGTGCCTATTAGATCTAAATTTAATGTTAGACTGGAAGTCGGTCTGTAACTTATTATATTAAGTATTACAATAACTAAAGACACTCCTGAGATGGCGGGACGAACTGGAGTCCTTTGATAAGGAGTGGATGACCACGGCCTTAGCTAGGGAGAGATGGAAGGAGGGTAGAGAGGCCTTTGCCCTGCAGTGGGACAGAAACAGCTAGGAAAAAAAAAAAAAAAAAAGGCACTCAAATTTTTTTTTAATGATTAGTGCAAAGACTGTGCCATGCCTCGTAAAGCACGTTTAATCGTTAGTCATTACTGTCATATACGCACTTAGCCATCATTTGAGCCATTGATATTATTTTTATTTGTGAGTTAGGGTTAGTTCCTTAAGCTTGATGTTAGTTATTTTTAAATTTTTAACCTAAGGAGTTTCTTGCCGGTTCGTCTACATAGGAATGACATTTTGGAACCTGCAACTAGAGTCAGTAAAATTTACGTTTTAAAAGAGCTTGAAAAAGCCTATTTGGAATAAAAAAAATGATGTTGACTTTAATTTTTAATTTTGAGTTAAAAAAAAAGGAAACACAAATTAAAGCATGACAGCATAAAATTAAATATAAATGTCCCCAAATTGCATTTATATACAGCCAATGAGTAAATAACGACAATCTACTGTTGACAGCTTCAAATTCCAACCGGACTCGACGGATAAGGCGGAGGTGGAGAGGTTCCGGACTTCCATCGACGAGATCAGCTGCAATAACCGACAGAAACTCAGTGGCACTGTGAGTATTATTTAAAACTGTTGAAATAAAATAAACAAATTAAATATTAAGTATAACTGTTATTAGATAAAATAAATATTAAGTATAAGTGATATATAGTAGATGTCGTGATGGCCTAGCGGTTTAGTGAACGGATTTGTAAGCACAAGGTTGGAGGTTCGAACCCGGGCAAGTACCAATGTGGCTTTTTCAAAGTTATATGTACTTTCTTAATTATTCTAAGACACTTCTGACAAATGGTGAAGAAAAACATCGTGAGGAAACCTGGATTCCAAAATTTGGGATCTGAAATCGCCAATCCGCAGAGAGCAAGCGTGGTGATCAATGCTCGTGCCTTCTCTATATGCGAAGAGACGTGTGCCCAGCAGTGGGACGTTTAAAGGCTGGATTATATAACTGTTATTATAACATGGTACCGTTCTTTTACTTGTTCGACAACCGTTGCCCGGAAGCGTTGTAAGAAGTGATAATTCTCTGTACCAGTGGCCTGTCGTACCGGTATATTCCACTTTGTTCACCTGGGTGATATCACCCAGGTGAACAAAGTAGACTGTTTTGTCTCCTCATTTCACCTCGGAATCATATCACCCAAGTGATATCACCTGGGTGAAATGAGTCGACTTTTTATGTGTAATTTGTTCACCTTGGAATTGTATCACCCAGGTGAACAAACGCGACTTTTTGAATTATTCTAGTCGACTTATATCACCCGCATACAAAGTGGCAAGAAATTCATTAAATTATATTAAAATATATTTTTATTTTACTGATTGTTCTTATAATAAATACAAGAAAATATTTTAGTACTTAAAAGATTTTCTTGTATTTAGTAAAGGAACAATCAGTAAAATAAAAATATATTTAAATATAATTTAATGAACTATTTGCCACTTTGTATGCGGGTGATATAAGTCGACTAGAATAATTCAAAAAGTCGCGTTTGTTCACCTGGGTGATACAATTCCAAGGTGAACAAATTACACATAAAAAGTCGACTCATTTCACCCAGGTGATATCACCTGGGTGATATGAGTCCGAGGTGAAATGAGGAGACAAAAAAGTCTACTTTGTTCACCTGGGTGATATCACCCAGGTGAACAAAGTGGAATATACCGTCGTACCTACCGTTGTAGGTTGCTATTAACAGCTTCAATAAAAACATCCACTGTGGGGCAACTCACAAGCGTAGCGATCAATGCTTGTTCTCTGTATATGAGGTCTATCCTGCAGTGGGAAAATTGTTTTTGCAGTTGCATAAAAAAATACCACTCCTCTGCTAAAACATAAGTTCCTGTAGAAATAAATTAATTTAAATTTTATTAATTTAAAGCATATCAATTTCTCAACATTGTGAACTTTTTCAGAAAAATAAATAGTAACAAATATATAACCTTAGAGTATAGATAAGAAACTAAAGAGTGAGCCTATCAGTGTATGAACCGTGAGCATTAGTATGAACTAGTTTTATCGTAAATTTTGTATGAAGACGGAGCGCGCCGTTTTAATTAACACTATCTAAAACCCTAATATTATCCTAACAATGTCGAAACCATCGATATTTTCGCATATAAGTCTGTCGTTGCGCGAAAAATAACTTTAAATCAGTAAACGAATGTACTAGATACAGACAAAATGTGCTCTCGCTTGGCACGAAGGAAAACTAGCGACACTATCGGTCTATAGTTATCTATAGTCTAAGTATATAACACTATCAAATACCAAGTCATAGTTATTAATATAAATATTTTTTTCCAGCCAACGCCTACAATGTCATCGAACAAAGCTTACGACACTTTCCGCCACGGCTTAACAGTTATAAGCATGCTATTTTGTTATGTCTTCATGTGCACCTAATTAATAAATAACTAATTATATACATGGTAATGTCAAACAAACTTAACTGTAATAATAAAGTTGATTGTTTTTAGTTTTTATCTATATAAACTTTTAGGAGTTCCTAAGGGAAGTATATTTGGGCCAAGCCAATTTTGTGTCTACATATGCTCAAAACTATTGAAAATAAGACTTTCCAAAAGCTAATTTGATTTACCATGATATGTATTTATAATTGTGTATTCAGTATTTTAAATCAGGAAACTTTGAAATTGCTCAGTTATGTCTATTTATGAATTGATGTGGTTGGAAAACATATGTCTACAAACCAATTATTTGATGTTATTGTATCCAATAATTAATCAGAAAATTATATAATTGTAGTTTAGTCTAATATTTTAAATGTAAAAACCATGTTAAAATGGAGAATAGTGTTTTATATGTTGCCTGTATATTAAATTGATTGTTGTTTAAATAAATATATTGATATTTCAATAAAGTTTTTTTATTTCTAAAATTGTAAGTGTATATTTTTAGTTACTAATGAATCACTTATAAGTATTTAAAATACTTTATATGGTAAAAACTTGGAAGAATTTAAAAATGGTCAAAGCCTAGAACATCATCCAAAACAGAGTCCTTATAAAGACAAATCGAATAATTCCATCGTGCTCGTAAAACGGATAACAAAAAGTTTTATTTAGCTGCCCTGAAAAAGCCGAAATAATCGAGATCGAAACGTTTTTACCTATACTAAAGCCAATATGGAAAGAGAATGAAACGTTATTACTAATTACGCAATTATCAACTTTGACAACATGTGTTTAAGTTCATTTTAGAATGACAAATATTACCGAAAAGGGCCTAAAAGTAATTTGAATGTGATGGAAACTGAACTATTAGTCATTGAATTAAGGTTCATAATCCCAAAGCACGTTCATTCTTTCTTTAAAGTGGCTGATATATAGTATGTACCTACTCTGAAAATCTTTTTTACTTCTATGTTGTGTTCGGCTTCCAGTCTCACCGCCAGCTGGACACCAGTATTTCATAGAGCGACTGTCTATCTGACCTCCTTTATATCTACAATTCCGAAAATAGTTACATTTTATTGATCGAGTTTCGAAGTACACATGTCATCATTTACTATAGATAAGATCTGTGATAAATGATATCATGTTATTTGTGATAACAAGCTCATTTGGATAGCGAGTTTTTATATCCTTTTTGATATTTTTACAAGTACTTAATATGTTCTCTTTTATTAGTCACTGTTGGATCTAAAAGCTATAGTCCGGCCGCTGAGAGAATGCGTTCCTGACAAATGTCAGTTATAATAATAATAATAATATTCCGGGACAAATCACACACGGTTATCTGATCCCAAGCTAAGCAGAGCTTGTGTTATGGTAACCAGGCAACTGATAAACATACTTATATATTTCTAAATACATACATATTATAGATAAATTACACCCAGACAACCAGAACAAATGATCGTGCTCATCACACAAACATTTGTCCTGGGTGGGAATCGAACCCACGACCTCCGGTTTAGCAGTCAGGGTCACTAACCACTAGACCAACAGGCCCGTCAAAGTTGGTCTTGATATGTATGGGGAAATAAAAACCGTGTTATATTATTCATTGTAAACTAGCATGATGATATAGTTCTTGGATGATATTATTCGTTTATGGCAAATAAGTGATAGTTATTTAAATGCAGTAAAACCTTCGCCACACAAAATTAACACAGTTTAAGTTAATATTCAGAATTGAAATAATATTGGTTTCTTAGGTTAAAACTACTTTTTACGGATTTTTTCGCGGTTTATATTTAGATTTTAGGTCCCGACGTTTCGATACCTTTGCAGGTATCATGGTCACGGGCAGACTGAGATCACAGACTGAGATGGCGTTCGTCTTGACAGTAGATGTTGCTAGTTCTACCTTCATATTTTAACTAGTTTAATATTCAGAATCCAAATTTGTCCTCGAAATTAAACATAGGTTTTATTGTAAATGGCCAAATCATACATTATAAATGAATTTCAATAAAACAGCTAAACACTACAAGCAAATTAAATTGATCGAACCGAAAACGTTAAAATTAATGCTCGTTTCTTCTATATAAGAAGTTTTTTATCACTAGGCCTATTCCTCTTACAAAAAACTAATATGACATCACGCCAACTCATGTGATGACGATTTCAGAATACTAAATCTCTCTGCAATACCTTTTCTATGTGTATTCAATGACAAAGAAAACGTCACATGAATTGTGACCTTTGTTAGTCTCCATGCTTAAGGAAAACTTATTTATGTGTTAGTAGGAATTATGATTAGAAAATATATGTTTAAGACACTCACATATTTATTTTTCCTTCTTCTATAATTTCTTTTTCCGTTATATGTTCGTCTCTTGTAAATGTGACGACAATGTAAATTAAGTTGAATGTTAGATTTCTATTTTTTTTTCTTCCATTTTGGATGTCTTAGTTTACATTTATCTAAACATTCAGCTGTTTACGTTGTTGTCGCATATTTTAAAATCAGTGTAATCTTAACATCTATGTTAACCTTTTATTTTAAAGAGTAACCTATCGAGTTTCTTGCCGGCTCTTCTCCATAGGAAGGACACTTTGGAACCGAGCAACTAGAGTCAGTAGATTTAACGTAACATTTCTTAAGCGCCTTTTTTGGTTTATGAGAAATAAAAATATTTTGATTTTGATTTTTTGGCAAAGAAACCAAAAAGACATTTATTAATTTTTACTACGTTTAAAAACGAATAACATTTTTTTATCTACCTTCTTATATTTTAAATAAATAAAACTAACACGCGTCAAAAAATTAATCGCTATCCTTGTCAATGGCGAGAAACTTGCCCAGAAGGCTGGCAGCATTGCCGCGTTGAATGGCTATGCCGATGCTCTGTGCAAGGAACAAACCAGGAGCACAAATCAGGGTGCTGATATTCTTGGTAAGTTTTTCTAGTTAATTTGATTTTGAGACCAAACTATTAAGTCTATTTTGATGTAATTTATGTGACACCTCGTCAGGGGCCTTATTCCGCTATTTTAAATGCATGTCAGTGAGCGGACAGTGTGCTTGTCAAATGTGTCTAATTTTCGTATTCAGATAAGCCTACAATAAAACCTCATTGAACTCTCGAAGATAATGATCGATAACCAATTAATGATCGTAATGACAGTTAGCAGAATGCCAATTATCGTTAAAATGACCAAATGAAGCAGGTCATTCAGTCAATTCAAGCAACCCTTAAATACCTGAATCGCTGCCCAGCCCTCTGATCACGAGTAGAGACGACCTACTTTCTCAAAAACTGTGATGAAAAAAATGGGTGTTAAAAGTGTACCGTGTGTATCTTGTTGTGACAGCTCAAATGTGTGGATCGCCCTTTGTTATATTTTAACCGACTTCAGAAAGAGGTGTATAATACAATTGTTGTTTGTAACGTGTTTTTTAATAACTCTTAAACTATCGCGTGGCATGTTTATAGTACCTAATATTATAGAACGGGGATTAGCGCGTACATGCTTAAATAAATACCTTTAGGGCTTGACGTTTCGAAAGGGTTATGGCTCCTACACACAGTGCCGGCGGCAGGGCCGCCGGGCGAGCCGCCGGCCAAGCCGCCGTGCGCCCGACGGCATTCAAAGCCGCCGGCTTTGCCGCACAAAAGAGCCGCCGGCATGGCCGCCGGGGTGTGCCGGCGGGTTACGCGGCTTGCCGGCGTCATTTCATTCCTACTACTGCGGTTTGTTTGTGTGACGTCTGTGTAAATATGAATGATGCTTGGCGGCTTTGCGCGGCTTGTGTCGGCGGCTCGTATTGCCGGCGGCATAGCCGCTCGGCATAAACGGTAAACCCGGCGGCATTGCCGCCGGCACTGTGTGTAGGAGCCATTACACAGGCCATGGTCGCAAGCAGACAGCCTATATATTTTTTTTTCTTTTTACAATTATGTAACTATTTCCATCAAAAGGGGATTAGATAAAAAATTGTTAACCTATATTTAATTTAAACACTATTTCTGCGAATGTTTAACTTTTCCGATTTAATTTTCAAAATATTTTCCTTCTAAAACTACACCGGGATTTTCAGAACTCAATTCAGCTACAAAAAATGGCGACTCATAGGTAATCTTATCTAATGACTAACACAATCTATTATCACAATATTAGCTAAAGATAATTCAGTGACTAATACACCTTACTGCCGTCAAGACGTGTGTAATTAAAATTTGTATTATTTATTATATTTATATTAATTTAGTGAAGTTACTTAGTTTGTTTGGCGGGAGATGGAGCACCCAGCTTTTGTGGAGGCCGGCGGGAGTCCTGGCATTGAAATTTGGACAATAGACGTAAGCTTATATATTATTATTAATTAATGTAAAGTTTAGATGGATAGATGTGTATACAAGACAGTTTTTTATGTAAAAACGAATCTGTAGAAAGGTCAATTCTGTACATTAAATATATTTGCAAAATAACTATCAGGGGGTGATTAGTGATCGATACTGATGCCAAAATTGCAATCTGCTTTTGGGTTCGGTCTAGTAACACCCCCCGCCATTTATTTTTTTGATATTTTCAATGTACAGAATTTTCACTTCTGCAGATTTATTATAAGTATAGAATAGATAATTGATTATAATGACAAGTGACTTTGATTAAATAAGGCATTCTTTCAGAAATTCGAGCCGGTTCCAGTGGAATCAAAATTATATGGCAAATTCTTTAATGGCGATTCCTATATTGTTTTGAAGGTAAGATATGATATATCTAAGTAAAGATCTAGGTTATTAATCTGTTATTGTAAAGAGAAAAACTATACATAGTGTTTATAGTAGTATTATAGAACGGGGATTAGCGCGTACATGCTTAAATACCTTTAGGGCGTGACTGACTTGGCGAGTCTGCTTGCGACCACGGCCTGTGTAACCCGGTCGAAACGTCAAGAACTAAAGGTATTTAAGCATGTGTGCGCGCTAATCCCCGTTCTATAATATTACATGCAGCGCGAGAGTTTAAAAGACAGTCTTTTTTACAGAGTGTTACCAAAAGGGTATATCTATCCAAAAGGGTGGTGGTGCGAACCCATTATTGAAACACAAAAAGCGTCATTTATTGTGTTAAATTTGTTTATGAGTTACCTAACCAATATTATTATAATAAGTACATTAACCTTATAAAAAAATCAGAAACTATTGACACAATTTAAATGAAATCTTCTAGCTTTCAAGAAACACAAATTATTGCTAAAAACCATCTTGAACCAGTCAGCTTTCAAACTAATAAAACCGCAGCACTATTGGTCCATTCGTTTAGAAGCTACGATGCCACTTACAGACATACAAACCGAGTCAATCTTATAACACCCCTCATTCTTCGTCAGGGGTTAAACGACCATATAGTTTATCTACTTACATATAAATTTGTTTTTTTCAGACATCAGGCAAAGACAACTCGAGTTTAAACCACGACGCTCACTTCTGGCTCGGCAGCAACACGACACAGGACAAGAAGGGGTCGGCGGCCATCTTGACTGTCACTCTGGATGACATGCTTGGCGGGAAAGCGGTGCAGCACAGAGAGGTGCAGGGACACGAGTCTAGCTTGTTTTTGGGCTATTTTAAGCCGGGTGAGTGGGGTTTCTGGTCATTAGAAGATAAATAAATAAATAAATTAGAAGATATTTTTTTAGGGATATGCTTTGAATCTTTGTGTCTTGATAGAAGGATATAGGGATTTGACCAGATTCAAAACTAGAGCTTGGTGGTTTGTTGAATTTATTCCTATGCGCGTGGTGTTAAGTGTATAACCACTTTTTATATTATTGATATACATGGGGTAAATTTAATTTAAGGCTTAATTTCACGATTGAAACTTGATGCACAAGAGTGGCAACTAGTTTGCTTCCAGCATAACCTAAATGTTATATATATCTTTTACATAGTCCGAAGGTTAAATTTCTTAGTTGTTAAGAGACTTTCCCATATAACAAGAACCCACTATATATATTTTAATTCTTTTGCTGTGAAAACAAAACTTAGAAGATGCCTATCCAATAGACATTATTGCTAAGTATCATCAATAATCGAAAAGACGAATATAGGCCTAGTAAATACATACCTATAGGTAATATTTTACTGTTTTATTGTTTTCCAGCCATCAGATACCTGGATGGAGGCAACGAGTCAGGTTTCACTGAGGTGGAAACCAATGCCGGCGCTGAGAAGAGGCTCCTCAAGCTGTCTGGCTGTGATAATATGAGGATCGAAGAGGTAAGGAACCTTCATGATAATTTCTCTCCGTGTTCGAGTGGCGTGCACACCGGTTTTCAAGGTGTCGTCAGCACTGAGGTCCCAGGTTCAATTCAGACGGGTCATGAAGAAAACCACTTTTCTACATTGACATGGTGTCGCTAACTCTGAGGTCCCTGAGCGGGTCAATGTAGAAAACGACTGTTCTATATTGTCTCTGGTCTGGGTGTTTGTGGTAACTTTGTTCTCCCTGATTGGAAATCGCGAATGCTATTTACTTTAGGTACAGCAATTAATGTGGGGTAGGTATGTTGGATGTGTGTGTAGCATAATATCTATACAGGTGTTAAGAAAACCCTGTCCGACCCGAAAAGGTGATACAGGTACCACAATCACATGCCCAAATAAAATATTAAATTTGGAATATTCATGATAGTATCAAAAATAATGAACTTTGAAATAACGATTTTTGGCCGCGAAATTCCCTATATTAGAGATTAAAACAATAATTACAGCACCATTTTCGTCGGAATTATTTGGCGGCCTTTTGTTTAATCATTTGGCAGCACCTGTGACGACGAGGATACTTCATAAGGAAAAAAAGAAAGATTGTTTTTATTATCTTATATCATTGCTTGTAAAAGGTATCGGAGGAAATAACGAAGCGGCTTAGATGACTAATATATTTGCATAAAACAGGCATATCCTCATAATTTGACATGAATACAAACAAAAATAACCCTTAAGTCTATAGAAATAAGGACTATTTGACATCTACTATCATGATATCGAATGTTGATATCATTACATACAAAAATAACTCTTAATGCTACAGGAATTGGGTTGATTTTACATTAACTAACGTGATATCGATTGATATGATGAAAATTATCAATATTTTATTACATCAAAGAAATAAAACAATCTCTGTCAATCAATAATAAAACTATGTGTTGATTACATTAATTTTATCATACTTTTTCTAAAGGCAAGATCGATTAAATTTAAAAGATAGTATGTTTTTATATGTTATACATTCCGAAGAAAAATAAATAAGTAGGCAAAAAAAGCATGTATAGTCCGGGGGCTGAGAGAATGCGTTTCTGATAGGTCGTGATCCACAGGGAGGTACAACTTTAATGTGGTGAAGACTTAGAGTATAGATAAGAAACTAAAGAGTGAGCCTATCAGTGTATGAACCGTGAGCACTAGTATGAACTAGTTTTATCGTAAATTTTGTATCAAGACGGAGCGCGCCGTTTTAATAAAACTATTTAAAACCCTAATATTATTCTAACAATGTCGAAACCATCGATATTTTCGCATATAAGTCCGTCGTTGCGCGAAAAATAACTTAAATCAGTAAACGAATGTACTAGATACAGATAAAAAGTGCTCTCGCTTGGCACGAAGGAAAACTAGCGATACTATCGGTCTATAGTTATCTATAGTCTAAGGGTGAAGAATTTACTACGAATAAAGAACTATCACTTAATTGTCCCGTAAACTAATAATTTATTGAAAACTATTTCAGTATGGCAGATTACAATAAATAATATACCACTGTTTCTTATTTCCTCATACAAATCAAGACCAACTGAAGGGCCTGTTGGTCCAGTGGTTAGTGACCCTGACTGCTATACCGGAGGTCGTGGTCATTCCCACCCAGGACAAATGTTTGTGTGATGAGCACGATCATTTGTTCCGTGTCTGGGTGTAATCTTTAGTATGTATGTATTGAGTGATTGAGTATTATTTATCTATAATATGTGTGTTTTTAGAAAAATATAAGTATGTTTATCAGTTGTCTGGTTATCATAATACAGGTTACCTAGTTTCGAATCAGATGACTGTATGTGAATTGTCCCAGGATATTAAAATTATTCGAGCCATTCTTGTCCTACTGTAGGATAATGGCCTCTTTACCCTACTTCCATTGCTCTCTGGCTAGGGCTGTAGTAGTGAACCACTCCTTATCAAAGGAGTCCAGTTCGTCCGCCATCTTTGTCTGGGCCTACCACGATGTCTCTTGCCATATAATTATTATATTATTAATTAATTGTAATTATTGTCTTTTCAGGTGGCAGCAGAAGCATCTTCTTTGACCAAAGACCACTGCTTCATTTTAGAAGTAGAGCACGACATCTTTGTTCTAATGCCAGAAGGCGCTAAAGCCACGCAGAGAAGGAAAATCATCAGTGTTGCGAACTCCTTGCGCGATGATTATCATAACGGAAGAGCTACCATTGAAATTATTGGTAAAATTACTTATAAAAAAATCATAAAACATTAATTTAAAAATAGAATTCAATATAAACTATTTTGATGTTATTTTCAGTATCTATACATCATACACAGTAAAGATTTGTATTTTTGTATGTCTGTTAAATCTAAGCTCAAAAATACCTTAAGAGTTGGTCCCATACAAGTTTCTTTAAAATCGATCCAGTGATTTTGTTTTTTTTTTTTATTTAAAGTCATTTTTATTTAAAGGATAGATTTAAAAACTTATTTCTCCATCATAATGCTGCTTAATCTGATTCAGCAACAGCAGAATAGAACTGAAAACAACAAGCTATTGTCTGATGGTCTGTTGGTCTAGACTCTAGTGGTTAGTGACCCTGACTGCTATACCGGAGGTCGAATCCTTAGAAGTACACGAACTGAAGTCTTCTCTGTTAAAGAGTGCGATATCGTGCTGGTTTACCATTTATACCAAACCAAATGACATACTACCTCCATCTGCCATTTTTATTTTATTTTTACCTTTCATATCTTTGTTTTTAAAAGGCTTTATTTTGTTTCCATAATGTTTAAAAAATAAATTTCGCCTCGCGCAAAAACGGGACGGGCCGCTAGTTAGTAGAGATACCTAGATAGTTGTAAATAAAGATATAGGTATTTAATTATGATCAAACAAAAAGAAAAAAATATATATATAAGTATAAAAAACTGCTCTATCGATTTCGATATTTATGTGGGACCATCTCTGAGATATTGAATCGATTGAATGTATCACAATAATTGCAGCTGACATCGCATCACCAACCCAAAAAGAACATCGAATTGAGAACCTTCTTAAGTCAATTAATTACATACTATTATCATTTGATGCCTTATTTCAGTTTTAAGGTTTTATTTAGTTTATAGTTTCTTTAGTTTTTCTTATATCAAGAGTAAAGTAAGTTTGGTAGGTACTTAATATTAATTTGTTTTCTAGATGAGTTCTCAACCGATGAAGACTATAATCTGTTCTTCGATGCTCTGGGTTCTGGATCCAGGGACGACCTGGCTAGCGATGATTCTACTTCTGTAAGTATTTAAAAAAGCTTTTTTACTATTTTATTAAGAAAAAGTTAATATAAAAGTATCGACTCAATATCTAGAACATACATACATATAACCACGCCTCTTTCCCTTGTAGGGGTAGGCAGAGACCACTTCTTTCCACTTGCTACCATCATAACACACTTCTTTCGCTTCGTCCACTTTCATTACAACTTATTATTATTTATAAATCATAATAAGTTGTTAAAATTATTCTTATTCGGTTTGGTACAGGTGGGACACACATTTTCCCTTGTTTTATTTTTTAAGTTTTTGTTATTCTTTCTTTTTATCTATATCGTTATTTTTTTTTTTTTTATTGTCTTTTTTGTGTGTCCTGTGTCTGTCCCAAATAAACTTTTTTTCTTTCTTTCTTATGTAAATACTTTTTTTTCCAGACTTACGCTCGCGAGGACATATCCGCAGTCTACCTTTACCGAGTGGTGCCAGGAGACGAAATAGAGTTGATCTCTCTCAACAAACCTTACAAGCAGAGTCAGTTGTCTTCTGATGTGAGTATAGATTAAATTATATTAATTCATTACATAAGTTTATATGCAACAACAAAAACTTAAACTTACTTTTTTAAGTTTTGTGTTAGTTTTATTTATTTAGAAAGATTTAATTTTTGTATAGTTGTAAGTGTTTGTTGTTATATTAGATTTTAGTATTGAAATGATAATACAGCCGTTTAAAACTTGACATATACTAAAAGTAAAATTGTTGGAATTGAAAAACAAAATGCAGTATAGATCAACTTATATGACTTCAAACTGTAGGGCATTCAAACAGTAGGTCCCACGGTGGGCGCCAATAACTGTGATGGAAATAATAGCATATGTTACTGTCCCACTGCCTCCCAGTATCATATAATATATCTGATAAAGGATAGCCTATTCAAAAATATGTGCTTTCAAGGTAGGCTTCATACCTAAATTTCATCGTAATCAAATCAGTTGTTTTGAATTACCGAATACGATCAAACTACCGATTCGATTTTGATAAAATTCTAATTGGATTGGTTATTTAAAGGTACTATTTTTTTTACTAAATGTGTAATTTATTTATTTTATTATAATCCTAAAGTATGGCATCAATATATTCATCCTCATCGCTGTCAAACGGAAGTGAAGTGTGGTTAAAAAATATTTTATTTGAAATACAAATCTAGTTCTCGAAGCCGCCATTTTGTCCTCCATCTTTAATATACTTTTCTTTCCAGAATGTCTACGTCCTGGACACTCCCTGCTCAGGAGTGTACGTATGGGTGGGGGCTGACGTGGACGGCGAGATTCGGAACACCTACCATGAGATCGCCAACCAGTATCTCGATGTTAAGGGTTATCCAGCCTGGGTAAGAGAGTATAAAATAAATAAATAATCCAGCTTATAAACGTCCCACTGCTGGGCACAGACTTCTTCCCATATAGAGAAGGCACGAGCATTGATCACCACGCTTGCTCAATTGCGGATTGGCGATTTCAGATCCCAATTTTGGAATCCAGGTTTCCTCTCGATGTTTTCATTCACCGTTTGTCAGAAGTGTCTTAACAGAGCATATCTTAGGAAAATGAAACACTGTTTCGGTTTGGTCAACTGTAGTGCTATTCTGTAACATAATTTCATGTCTCGACAGCGGAATCCGCGGTGAGATGTCAAATACGTATTCTCGAATTTGAATTCTAAATCAAGGCCAATTGGGTTCACTTTTGAAGTGAGCTTTATTGTCACCCAGGTGAAGTTCGATACCGAAATTATTTACAGAATAGACATACTGGGTTTCAGACTTTATTAGTACTATACTTCTAGCTTATATAAAAACTAGCGTTTAAAGAAAGAATTGAAGAAATCTTAAAAATAATTATGCGCTTTTCCTTAGTTTTTCAAATATGCTTTAATTAAGGTACCTATGGTTTAATCAAATATGTAGTCGGCGCAAATACTTTGTCCTCATTCATCTTTACAACTCGTCATCTCAGAATTCACCCCTTTACAATCCATAATATTATTCATTTTTTCCTTTTCATATTCATAACTTTAATTGCAAATTAAATTAAAAATTAATTAAATTAAAACCCATTGCAAATAGATTTGGCAAATAACTTTATGTAAATAAAAATATAGTTATATTTAAATGTAATAAATACAAATATACGTCAAAACTCAAAAGTAATAATAAATAAGTTATAAAATACATTTTGATAATAAAGTCATGAAAGAGGTTCTGACAAATGTTTTTATTCAGGTGAATGTAACGAAAGTAAGGGAAGGCGCTGAGAGTTCGACCTTCAAGCAATACTTCCACAACTGGGAGACCATTCAGATGTACTCCAAGGGATTGGTCACAGAATCTGGTAAGAGACGTACTTTAATAACATTTTACGTAACAAGATCAGCCCTTGTAACAAAGTGAAATTTCTACACGCTTTATTAACATACCATCACGCCTGTATCCCCGAAGGGTTAGGCAGAGGTGTTGGTTGGCGTTGGCCTAGTGGTTCTAAGCGGGACTGCTACGTTAGAGGTCTTGGGTTCGATTCCCAAGTCGACCAAGGTGTTATTGGGGTTTTCTATGAAATTCTCAGTAGCAGGTCGGAGTATGGATTTGTGCCCGGTTAGTGGCAATAGGCTCGCCCCCTATTACATGGGACCTAAACATACCGGCGAACTGTGGGTGTACAATTGGTACACCTCTGCCTAACCCTTCGGGGATACAGGCGTGATGGTATGTTATGTTATGTTTGTTATTTATCCTCTACGGTACTTGTTACTCCAAATTATTTATTCCCCAAAGAGTTTGAAAATTGATTGAGTTTCCACCGACTGATTTGATAATATATTTAGATAGTAACTTTGAACTGGTTTATCCTATTTTGAGGATTTCTAGATACAGATTCAGAAAAAATATGTTTTGTTACTTCTAGATGCCGGCTACTTCTCTGAGGACGCGGAGAAGTCTGCGTCAGTCGCGAAGCAGATCGGGAAGAGCGCGACCGCTAGAGGATACATGCCAGACCATGGGGAAGGCAGCTATACTGTTACTAGGTACGTAGATATACTATAATATAGAAGAAAATACCTTGTGAGGGGCTCGTGGCTAAGTGTAAGCCGTACGGTTTGACCGATAATACAGGTTAAGCCGCGCTCGCCGCGGTTGGTCCGTGGATGGGTGACCATTTATAACATACCGAGACCCCTCCGTGTTTCGGAAAGCACGTTAATTAAACAGTGGGTCCCGGCTGTCATACATAGATCTTTGGCAGTCGTTAAGTCAATTCTGACAACCAGTCTAACTATGGGATAGTGTGTTTTCCAGTAAAATGGGTTGTGGAGGTCAGATAGGCAGTCGCTCCAATGACTGGTAGCCGACCCCAACATAGTTGGGAAAAGGCTCGGGAGATGAGATGATGTTCTTTTAGTAGGTCCTAACCTTATCAATCACCATTTTTTTACTCCTACCAGGATAACAGGCGAACAAGAGGACATCACCGAGAACTTCGAGTCCGGCGTCGCTCGCTTCTACCAGAGCGAGGTGTACGTTATCAAGTACCAGTACTCGAACGATGGTGATGATGCCTATGTGGTATACTGTTGGATTGTAAGTATACCTTCTGCCTACATAAATATATATTTTTTTGTTAATCTCTGTTAGATCCTACTGCTGGGCAAAGGCCTCCCCTTTCTTCTTCCAAACCTCTCTGTTTTTCGCGATTTCTGTCCACGTGCGTCTCGCGTAACTGACTAGATCATCGCACCGCCTTCGCCGCGGTCAACCTTGACTCAATAATAGTAACTATCAAAAAATAAAAAATAAAACTGTCCTGGGACAATTACACGGATCCCAAATTAAGCAGAGCCTGTACTGTGGTAACCAGACAACTGATAAAAATACATATTTTGGATAAATTAATAAATAAAATAAATAAATAAATGCGGACAACATCACATACATTGCTCTGAACCCAAAGTAAGTAGCTAAAGCACTTGTGTTATGGAATTCAGAAGCAACGAAGGTACCACAAACACCCAGACCCGAGGCAATGTAGAAAAGTGAGTTTCTACATTAACCCGTCCGGGGATCGAACCCGGGTCCTCAGAGCTAGCGACACCTTGAAACCGGTGCGTTCGCCGCTCGACCACGGAGGCCATCAAATGGTCGTCAAATTACATCCAGGCAGAGAAAAAAATAATATGCTGATCACACAAAGAGTTGTTCTGGGTGGGAATGACCACGACCTCTGGTATATGTATTAAGAAATATATAAGTATTTATCAGTTGTCTAGTTACCATTGCACAAGCTCTGCTTACATTGGGAGCAGATGACTGTGTGTGAGTTGTCCCAGGATAATGTTGTTTTTTTTTTTTTTTTATTATTTAATTACAAAGGTAGTATTGTTATGAGCTAACAGTGTCCCACAAAACAGTACTTGACAAACTGTTTGACTGTGAGATCAATTTTATATGATATTATTTCATATTATTTATATATCTTCTTCTTACCCCTTTTCCCAGGGTAAAGACGCGAGCGCTGAGGACAAGCAAGCAGGTCTGGAGCTGGTTAACCAACTGGAAGAGGAGCTGGAAGGAGAAGTCACGTTAGTCAAGGTTCCGCAGGGACAGGAGCCTAAGCACTTCCTTAGTATATTCAAAGGTTAGTCTTAGCCGCTAATAGCCGCTAATAGCAAATTTTAGTACTTTATATTATAAGGACAGACACCGACTCCAAAAATAACAATAATTGTGCTTGAAGTATAATTATACTTATTATCCTAATATTTTGGTTATTTGATAAGCAGTACATTTAAAATTATTTAATACTTTTCAGTGAATCGGATTTTTGAAGGCGGTTCTCTATTTTTTTTAAAGTTTTTTTTTTATAGGACACAAAATAAAACTCTTATTTTTGGGATTTTACCTGTCTTTATATAGATTCGTTATGTTTTATTTTAGGTAACCTCTCCGTGGTGTTCGGTGGATTTGACACTGAGTACAAACCTGTCAATTCTAATGGCACTTATGAAGAGGACAGTGTCCGTTTGTTCCGAGTAAGTTTAAGGTTTATTCGTTTTTAAACAGATGTCCTCCTTCTATTTATCACCGAAGTTATATTGCTCATTGAGTATTCCTTGTAAAAAGTAACATTTCCTAATTTATACGCCAAACATGTAAGCAAACACGAGTTTAAGAAATCAAAAAAATGACGGGCCTGTTGGTCTTGTGGTTAGTGACCCTGACTGCTGTACCGGAGGTCGTGGGTTCGATTCCCACTCAGGACAAATCTTTGTGTGATGAGCACGATCATTTGTACTGTGTCTGCGTGTAATTTATCTATAATATGTATGTATTTAGAAATATATAAGTATGTTTATCAGTTGTCTGGTTACCATAACACAAGCTCTGCTTAGCTTGGGATCAGATAACCGTGTGTGAGTTGTCCCTGAATATTATTATTATTTATAATAACGCTTACGTATAAAGTGCAATTTACATTGCAACTTCATATTTTTATGACATTTTTAACACTACCCAGTAAATTTTTCATTAGTCTAAAATAAACTTTGTTGACACGTGTATAACGTTGATGTTTAAGTGAAAATAACATCAATTTTGACGACCTCCGTGGTCGAGTGGCGTACGCACCGGTTTCAAGGTGTCGCTAGCTCTGAGGTCCCGGGTTCGATCCCCGGACGGGTCAATGTAGAAACCAAAAATTTTCTACGTTGCCTCGGGTCTGGGTGTTTGTGGTACCTTCGTTGCTTCTGAATTCCATAACACAAGTGCTTTAGCTACTTACTTTGGGTACAGAGCAATGTATGTGATGTTGTCCGCATTTATTTATTTATTTATTTAACTGTAAATAACATAACCTATACATGACAGGTGGAAGGCACAGAGCTCGGTGTGGACATGCGAGGACTACAAGTGAAGGAGACGGCAGACAGTCTGGAAGACGATGATGTTTATGTGCTGGAGAGTCCCGAAACTGTGTATATTTGGATCGGGAAGGTTAGTTATTGTTATTTATTTCAAAAAATATATATCTTTCTGTCTATTGAGCCCGTGTTCTCCCACTGTAGGGCAAAGGCCTCCCTCTCCCTCTTCCACTCACTTTTGTCTTGAGCTAGGTCAAAAAGCGCGTGAAAATGGACTTGCCCATGCCAGTCCATTTAAATATAACTTAGGGTTTATTTTTCATAAATATGAATGGTCGCATCAACACCCACAGCAAATTTAGATTCCTCATATCTAGAGATCAATAAAATCCCCATGTATGTTCCGGGATTTTTGATAGTTTAGGAGATAAGTACCTAAGTCTTTTATCAACTTTTGGAAAATTGTTCCTTTTGAGATTTCTTCAAAAAGCACAGTAGGCATAATAATTAAGCGTAGGTATATTAAAAATAAATATAAACCAACTACCATTTTTTTTTAATTGTTATTTACTTTCTATCTGCTAATGGTACTTCGTAAAGTTAAGAACTATCTCGATAAAGTCAGCTTTCAAGCAAAAAACAACTATACAATCGGTCCATTCGTTTAAAAGCTACGATGTCAACTTAGGTATATCACCCCTCTTTTTGTGTCGGGGTTTAAACATAGTAGGTAGTTAGGTACACAAGGTGTCATATGATGTAATATCGACTATCTTCTTACTCCTTCTTTCTCCAGGAGTCTAACGAGACGGAACAGGAGGCTGTCAATGACTTCGTGAAGCTCTTCGTTGAGGAGAAAGAGGTCACGACGGTGCAGCAGGGAGAGGAACCTGACGAGTTCTGGGAACTGCTAGGTATACACATGACAACACCATATTTATACGTAACTTTTTTTCCCCGCGTGGTTGTCAAAAAGTAGCTTATGTCCGGTCTTGGCAACTAGTTCTTACCCCCGGTTCAACCCGCGTTGCTGTCGGTTATCTTGGCAAAAAGTATCGTATATTCGCCCTTGAGATCCAAGCTTACCACAAACCAAATTTCATAAAATCGGTTTCGCGTTTAGGCCTTGAAATCGTACAGACGTAGGTACAGAGTTACATTCGAATTTATTACATAAGTACGGAAAAACTGAATCGACCACTTATGAGATATTTCTGAGATAAATAGATCACCAATTTTAACGATCCAACATCTCGAGCTTATCACCCAACAAACGAACAAAAAAATCCTAACCTAACATAATATACGCGAATTGAGACCTTCCCTAGTTTTTTTTTAAAGACGCTTAATTAAAACAAGTCCGGTTTGACAGGAGGTGCCCCAGAAGAGAAGGAAGATCCTTCTGGCTGGCGTTTAGCAGTTAACAGAAGAGTGACAACTCCCCGCACACTAACAGCTGCTACTGTCACTGTCACTAAGAAGATAAAGTTTGAAGACTTTGATGAAGAGTATAGTCAACAGGTAAGAGGTTCCATACATACTTGTGACTTGCCCAGAAGGAAAGTCATTGCATTCCTTCTAGGCCGGTTAATCACCGTTTATCGCACTTTTGTATCTTTTATCATCGGATATCTTTCTTTCACTTTATTGTGCTGATTTCTAGCCTAAATGGCTAAACCGATTTGGCAAATGGCAGACGTATGGCGCTATTTTCAAAATGTAATAAAATATTTTTGCTTCCTTTTTTAATCATTCTAAAATTACATAAAAATAATTTAAACTTGTTACTGAAGTATCAATTTTTTACATAATCATAAAAATAAAAAAATAAAATTTATTTTATGCAAATGTTAGTCCCTACCTACCTTACTTCACTTACCTAACTTACTTAGGACAATTTACTTATTTACTATAAGCTGTTAGTGTGTGTACAAAATAATCATTAACCTGCATGTCAACTTAATACCTATACCTAAATGATTATCTTAACAGGATCTATCTGACGATGGAGTGTACATCCTGGACACGGGAGAAGAACTGTACTTATGGCAAGGAAAGAACATTCCCGAGCGAGTCAAGGTGGCCAGGCCTGACATTATCAAGGTAAGTCTATTTTAAAATGGCCTTTATAAACTTAGTACTTTGCCATCCATGATTAGCTTCTTCTTCTTTAATTTAAGAGCCTAGCTCTTGTCGGTGCAGCTCCTTCCATTTCCTCTTATCGAGTGCCAATTCCTGATCTTCCTTATACGTCACAACCTTCACCTTCTCTTTAATTTGAACTAAGAGACAACTATTGCATAACATTGAGAACAGGAGAGGGAAAATGATGGGACACCTTGTACGTCACGATGAGTACATTGAAAACATCGTGGAAGGGTATATGATTAGCTTAATCATCTTTATTATTACATTTCAACGATTATAGATTACAGATTTTTGTATATTTTTAAACGAATTTCCGTTCCATTGGTAGGTTTTTAATATATACTTCAAAAGTCCTATACTTAATATAAACTACAAAATCTAATCCGTTTTTTTTTACGACCTCCGTGGTCGAGTGGCGTACGCACCGGTTTCAAGGTGTCGCTAGCTCTGAGGTCCCGGGTTCGATCCCCGGACGGGTCAATGTAGAAACCAACTTTCTACTTTGTCCCGCGTCTGGGTGTTTGTGGTACCTTCGTTGTTTCTGAATTCTATAACACAAGTGCTTTAGCTATACTTACTTTGGGTTCAGAGCAATGTATGTGATGTTGTCTGCATTTATTTATTTATTTTTTGTTTACAAAATCGGTTCTATAGTTAGGTACTTAATCATTTTTTTATGAATTAAAGTTGTTATTTTTATTTCTGTGTAATCAATTATGTTTTTACAGGAATACATAGAAGACGATGGTATGGAACGTACCGTAGACTCAGCGCTCGTCATCTTCGTGAAGCAAGGACAGGAACCAAGCGTGTTCACCAAACTCTTCCCTGAATGGGATAGCGAGATGTGGGATGTAAGTATTACTAATAATAATAATAGTAATCCAGCCTATAAACGTCCCACTGCTGGGCACAGGCCCCTTCCCATATAGAGAAGGCACGAGCATTGTTCACCACGCTTGCTCTGCGGGCGATTTCAGATCCCAATTTTGGAATCCAGGTTTCCTCACGATGTTTTCCTTCACCGTTTGTCAGAAGTGTCTTAGAATAATTAAGAAAGTACATATAACTTTGAAAAAGCCACATTGGTACTTGCCTGGGTTCGAACCTGCAACGGCTGCAACCTTGTGCATACAAAACCGTTCATTGAACCGCTAGGCCACTACGACAAACATAATAAAAAAAGTCGACTTCAAAATAAGTCTTACATGGTTTTCTTATGGATCCTACTGTCATAAAAAATAAATAAATTTAAAAAATAAAAAAACCCGACTGCATAAAAAACACTTTAAATAAAAACTGAAAAGTAAAAAACAAGTTCAATAAGTCTAGAAGTGTAGATAGCAATGTTTGTTACTGTCACAGTCGGGACCCATAATGAATGATTTTAGTCTAGCTTATTTAATGGGTCCCGACTGTTACAGTAACATTGCTATCTACACTTCTAGACTTATTGAACTTGTTTTTTACTTTTCAGATTTTATTTAAAGTGTTTTTTATGCAGTCGGGTTTTTTTATTTTTTAAATTTATTTATTTTTTACCCGACTGCCAAGAAGGGTTATGTTTTTCGCGCGTATCTTGTATGTATGTATGTATGTATGTATGTATGTATGTATGTGTGTAATATTCTTTATTACCTCATATCTTCGAAACGGCCGAATGGATTTCGATAATTAGGGTATCGTTGGATTCGTATCGATTACCCAAGTGTTCTTAGATATGTCACGTCAAACAAAAACCAACATGTCGGCCACGAGGTGCCATAAATTGAGGTAAAAAAAAATAAAAAATATATGTTTGCTACAATATGGGTATCAAATTAAAGGGCTTGTAACGAGGATTCCAAAATGGTATATCATTACGTATAAAAAACAATACTATGTGAAAAAATGTTCTTTATTCAAACTAAATACATACTCGAATGCCGTACGCTAAGTGGATTAGGTATGATTTTAACTAAAAAGTGTTAAATAAAAAATAAATAAATTTTAAAAATGAAAAAACCCGACTGCATACAAAACACTTTAAATAAAAACTGAAAAGTAAAAAACAAGTTCAATAAGTCTAGAAGTGTAGATAGCAATATTACTGTCACAGTCGGGACCCATAATGAATGATTTTAGTCTAGCTTATTATTTAACACTTTTTAGTTAAAATCACAATAAATTCACCTAGCGTACGGCATTCGAGTATGTATTTAGTTTGGATAAAGAACAATTTTTCACATAGTATTTTTTTTTATACGTTAATGATATACCATTTTGGAATCCTCGTTACAAGCCCTTTAATTTGATACCCATATTGTAGCAAACATATATTTTTTATTTTTTTTTACCTCAATCTATGGCACCTCGTGGCCGCCATGTTGGTTTTTGTTTGGCGTGACATATCTAAGAACACTTGGGTAATCGATACGAATCCAACGATACCCTAATCATCGAAATCCATTCGGCCGTTTCGAAGATATGAGGTAATAAAGAATATTACACACATACATACATACATACATACATACATACATACAAGATACGCGCGAAAAACATAACCCTTCTTGGCAGTCGGGTAAAAAGTGGCAAAACAGCTTTCAATTAAAAAAAAATCATCAAAATCGGTTGACTCAGTCAAAAGGTCTGAAATACAGTCGAATTGAGTAGGTACCTCCTCATAATAAATTGTATTTAAGAAATTTCCGATAAAGTTATTTATTTATTTATTTATTTAAGTATTAAATACAATATGGAAGACTAACAGCTATACAAATCTGGATTAGCTATAATTCAGTTTACAGAAAGCCAATTATAAGTCTTCACTTTTAGAAACAACGTGGTTTATATAAATGTGAACACACACGTCTGCAGTAATCTATTTGAAAACACAAAAGTAGGTATATATTTGTATTATTCCAACAGTGATAATTATTTAAAAAAGTTGAGGCTTAGCGCTTAGGCATCTTCTTGCTGAGGACACACTACACGCAAATGGATCGAGATCATGCTGCTTACAGAGTTTGTTAAAATAGTTCATTACTTTTTTTAACTGACACGATCTTCATAAATCTAAGAGCCATCTCGATCACGACAGCTTACAAATGAAAATAAACGTCATCATAATCAGACCACCCGTTTAGTAGCTATGATGCCACAGATAACACAGACTGACCTTTCAAACTTACAACACCTCTTTTTTTACTTCGTTGGTTAAAAAGGCTACCTACCAAATGAACTGTTTATTTATTACATTTTATTAATGTTTTATGTTTATTTTATCTTATTACAGAACCAAGCATCTTATGAAGACATCAAAAATGAAACCATAGCTGCTAATTCTAAGAATGATGAATAAAAACAAATATATTTGTATTTATGCACATTTATTTACATAATATTATACTATAATTATATAATACACTTGGAGAAATAAAATAATTATATAATGATGCCTAGTTTTATTATTACCTATAACTAATCTTGAAATAAAAAGAACTGTCGGAATTTCTGTGACGATCTAAACCACTTTTCTTTTTAAAGATCATGTTTGGTTCCTCGCTATACTTAATTTATAAATCTCAGATATTTTGTAAATGTACAGTAGTCTGTTTTCATTCGGGTGACGTTAATGAGATAATTTTTTAAAATGATATATTAATAAACATTTGTGTGAAAGCTGATATGAGAAAGAAAGGAGTGAATACTGAGATGACGAGTTGTAGAGATGAATGGAAGCTGAATACGCATTGCGCCGACCACAAATAATTGGGAACAGGGAGATGATGATATTACATTATACATTGTATACATCATTTTTCTGTACATTTATCCGTGAATTGCTCCTAAACAGATGCACATTTAATGACTTCTATACAACATTAGATAGTACATACAGACCAATAACTTAAAATATATAATTTCTTTCAAACATTGAAATAAAACTGCTATTGTGTGCATTCTATCACAGACCTAACCAGAAAATAACGGCATGACGAAATAGAGGCCATTGCCCATAAGTAGGACAGAAATGGCTGAGAACAAAAAATAATAGAAAAAAAGTTGCATTCTTAGATCTAGCCAAATATTAGACATAATAAAACTACTTAAACTTAAGGGTGGGCGATTTAGGGACGGTTCATCTCTGGCGGGGGGCGCGTCGCGTGTTGTCGGTTGCTTGGCGCCGGGGCGGGCGGATGCGTGGTGGGGCGTTCGGCCTTTCACACTCAACTGATGTTGCGTTAGCACGTCAGGTGTGAGGCGTTGCGCGGCTGATGGTGCGCGGTGCATCCGCCGGATATGAACCGAGCCTTAGGGTGCTGTCTATTTTTTGTAATTTGTGTTTGACGTTCGATAAGTGCTACTGTGTAGCCTATATTGAACAAAGAATATTTGAAAAACTTTGTATGGATTATTTTAAAATTTTAAGTCCTAACATTTTGAAACCTTTACAGGTATGATGGTCATGGGCAGACTGACATATAACAGAATCCATTTGAAAGTAGTTTTTTTTCAATGTCTAACATTCACGTTAATTCTTATCAAACTTTTACAATACACTGATTAATAATCTGAACGAGATTCTTATTCTCCAATGCCGCAGCTATCCGTTCCTTGTCCGCAAGCTGTTTGTTTACCGCATGCTCTGATACGTGGGTGCCTTCGGAGACTTCGACCGTCACTTTAAAGCGGCTTGGTAAGGCTCGGAGGAGACGGACGCGGATGGATAGACCTGGAATGGTGGATAAGTATTTAATGTTAAATTATTTATTAAGTGTAAGTAACTTAATTATGTTCATTAAGTAATTTTTCATGCATGAGCTCATAGCTTCTAATCAAATAAATGTAAGTCTTCCTTCTAAACAAATAAATCTACAGCTCTTTTAAAAAAACAGTAGATGTGTGACTTTAGCATAGCTTATATATAGGAGCTTGTGGCTAAGTGTAAGCCATATGGTTTGATCGATAATACAGGTTAAGCCGCGCTCGCCGCGTTTGCTCCATGGATGGGTGACCATTTATAACATACCGAGACCCCTCCGTGTTTCGGAAAGCACGTTAAACAGTAGGTCCCGGCTGTCATACATAGTTCTTTGGCAGTCGTTAAGTCAATTCTGACAACCAGTCTTACTATGGGATAATATGTGTTTCCCAGTGAAATGGGTTGTGGAGGTCAGATGAGCAATCGCTAAATGTAAAATACGGTATTCAGCTGTCGGTGAGACTGGTAGCCGACCCCAACATAGTTGGGAAAAGGCTCGGGAGATGATGATTGATATTTGGTAGGTAAATGTTTGTCTTTTTAGAGCCCTATATCAAAATAGTAGCCCAGGTCCCATTCCCTATTATTTAGCCTCCACTCTCCGTCCATCAACCGGATGTATCTTATGTACAGTAATAGGTAGAGTTGACATTTTAAATGAGTATTTCTATACCATATGAACATGTGGCATATTACCAGCCTTTCATTTTGACCTTTAATAGGTATAATATAATGTTAAAGACTTAAATAAGTACTAGATCTTTAGAAAATAACATACCAATAAGCGTAGCCATACTACAATGAGGAATCGTTGGTGTGAAAGTCACATATACCATATTCGTCTTATTATCCACCTTTATATTACTCTCTTCAACAACTCTTAGCTCTTCTAGAGTTAAAGGATGCTCTGGATCATTGATATTGCGTATTAAATCAAATATTTCTCGCTCGTCAAACAAGTCTTCGACATCCTCATCGTAGTCCGTAGGAAGTTTATCCCGCTCCGAATTTTTGTCGTATACGTTGGGGTTTACGTTGTCAGCAGTTTTCGTCATTTTAGAGTGTAATTAATGTTTATTTGGATATAAATGATCTATATTCGCTGAGAAAAACAATTCGTCAGGTGCGTCAGGTGGTACTATTATGACAAGGACGTTTCCGTTTAGTAACATAGACAGAACATTCAAGATTGCAGTAACGATATGAACTGTTTCAGTTAAAAAAATTACAAAAAGAAAAACAATATTTATAAATAGCCAATGTTCACATTCATTTAACATTTTAAACACATGTAAAATAATTTTTCAGTTTGTTGATTGTTTTTTTAGTCAAAATATTATTTAAATACTTATGATTGAAACGACTTTTCCTTACTTTTCTGAACGAAAAGCTTGATAACTTACGTCACTGACGTTCCAGCTGCAGCAGCCATCTATATTAGTATTTTAAGCCTTATGCTTTATTTACCTCTTTCTTACAACGCAGCAATGTATAACGCTGTCTCTTTCACACAAAAACTACTTTTTCCAAACTGATTCGCGCATTATGACAGTACAATCAAGATCAATAATTTACTCGACAAACCTAGATATTTCGTGTTTTTGAAACTAAATAACTTGTGAGGGGCGTTTCATACTGTTCAATACATAAGAAGAACACACGAACTGTAAGTAACAACATTCCATATTAATATCAGACTTAAAATCCCCGTACAATATCAAAGAAACACTTTTTAGAAAGTTTCTAGTATCGAGTAAAATGTATTTGTTTTAGGATTATTACTCACGTTTCACATAAAATATCGGTATTTATACTATATTTTACGGAAATTAGATAAATCTGAGTGGTTAAAATACTAGTTTTCGTTATTAAACCCTTAAAACCAGTTAGGGGTGTATTTTTTAAATGACGTAACTATGATAGGGCTGTTTCCGGTCTCCACCCCTTAACTTATTATTTTTTATACCTTAAGGTACTTTAACAATAAGTATACTTACCTAACAACAAAATACTGTCCCTATAATAGTCAATATAACACCGGAAATCGATAAAATAGGTTTCGAAAAATAATCTTATTGATTTTTTATTTAGTCTTCTAAGGAGAGATTTAGGTAACTATCACGTTCTTATTTTACCATAACACAATCAAGTCTATCTTCATATACTTGTAAAGTAATTTTCAGACATTAAATTATTATTTGTTCTGTAAAATTATGTTTTATATACTTATTAGAGTTTTTTAAGGATGGTTACAAATGCTGTAAGTGCTACACATGTATAATATAATTGTAACTAAAAAATTTGCTATTGGCTTATAAATGTTAATAATTACATAAAAATATTTATTATTTGGCTTTTCAGAGCCAAGCCCATAATTAAATTGGGTGAGCAGTTTTACTAAGTTTAGTTATATTGCATATTATTCCATTAACATAGTAGTCAGTTACAAAACCAAATAAAATTGGCTACAAGTAGAAAAAAGACAAAATATTGGTAAAGATTGACTCATACCTCCCTATAATTATATTCTAATAAGTTTAGATTAAGTTCATCGCAACAAAAAGTAGTCTAAGTCATTTAAGATCCAAACTTACCCCACACTAAAATTCATCAAAATTAGTTCAGCAGTTTAACCTTGAAAGCATAATGGCAGACAGACAGTGTTACTTGAATATATATGTCACTGTTTGCACGATATATTTACAAACATACATCCAACACTCATGACTGTTTGAAAACATGTATGGATTCCACAGTTCCATACATTAAGACATTTTTACTCATTAAGTGTTACATACAACATGTATATTCGTAGACCTATGTATTTTGGGTAAGTTAACATACTTATTCATGTCTAAGAAAAAAAAAGTAAAGGAAAAACTATTTTTTTTTTAAATGTGTACAATACATTTTTTTACAAAAATTTGTTTTTCTATAATTGTTATCTTATAATGTGTCATATTTTTATCACCTGAATGTTGAGTGACATACAAATTGGTATTGCTAGCTAGGTCTCAGGTTTGATCCCCGGACATTGTCTCGGATCTGGGTGTTTATGGTGTCGTTGTTTCTGATTCTTACTTATTACTACTATTGTTACTTATATTCGGTTCAGGGCAATGTATGTGATGTTCTCCACATTTATTTATCTATCTTATAATCCAGCCTATAAACGTCCCACTGCTGGGCACAGACCTCTTCCCATATAGAGAAGGCTCGAGCATTGATCACCACACTTGCTCTCTGCGGATTGGCGATTTCAGATCCCAAATTTTGGAATCCAGGTTTCCTCACGATGTTTTCCTTCACCATTTGTCAGTAGTGTCTTAGAATAATTAAGAAAGTATATATAACTTTGAAAAAGCCACATTGGTACTTGCCTGGGTTCGAACCTGCAACCTTGTGCATACAAATCCGTTCATTGAACGAGAGACGTCGTCGTGAGAAAAATGGAACTAACATTATAATAACATTAAAACCATTCCATATAATAATTATGAAAACGATATCTGAAAATATTACCTATAGTCTAACATCATCATCTCCCGAGCCTTTTTCCCAACTATGTTGGGATCGGCTACCAGTCTTACCGGATTCAGCTGAATACCGGATTTTACATGGAGCGACTGCCTATCTGGCCTCCACAACCCATTTTACTGGGAAACACAGTATCCCATAGTACGACTGGTTGTCAGAATTGACTTAACGACTGCCAAAGATCTATGTACGACAGCCAGGACCTACTGTTTAACGTGCTTTCCGAAACACGGAGGGGTCTCGGTATGTTTTAAATAGTCACCCATTCACGGAGCAACCGCGGCGAGCGCGGCTTAACCTGTATTATCGGTCAAACCGTTAGGCTTACACTTAGCCACGAGCCCCTATATTATAGTCTAACATCATTTTATGAATAACCAGAAGCTACAATCGCACTTTACTAACTCTACAGTGTTTATAACTGCAGCATTCTCAATTCCACGACGGTTCTCTTTCCGCAGACTCGAACATTACTTTTTATATTTTCTTAAATAATAATTTTAAATTTACTCCTCGCCCACAGTATAATGGCGTCGGACCCATGGATGGTGCAGCCGCACGAGCACGCGAAGTTCGCCGAGCACTTCCGTAACCTCGGCCCTGTGAGCGGACATCTGACCGGAGAGCAGGCCAAGCGGTTTATGTTACAGGTATTGTCATATTAACATTAACATTACATATTTTTTTTGACGAGCCTGTTGGTCTAATGGTGAGTGACCCTAACTGCTATACCGGAGGTCGTGGGTCCGATTCCCACCCAGGACAAATCTTTGTGTGATGAGCACGATCATTTGTTCTGTGTCTGGGTGTAATTTATCTATAATATGTATGTACTTAGAAATATATAAGTATGTTTATCAGTTGTCTGGTTACCATAATACAAGCTCTGCTTAGCTTGGAATCAGATAACCGTGTGAGAGTTGTCCCGGAATATAAGAAAAAAAAATAATAATAATAATATCATCTCCCTGTCCTGTTTCCAATTATTAGTGGTCGGAGCAATGCGTATTCAGCTTCCATTCATCTCTACTACTTGTCATATCAGCATTCACACAATCCATTTCGTTTCGTATGCTTTTTTTCCGGTTTTTTACCAACATAGTTTCCTTTGCCGATGATTTATCGAAATAAAAATATATTTCTACGTATTAAGTATGGCTATCAATTATCTATATGCTAAATTTAAGTCGTATTGAAATTTCCCCAGTGCAAGGAAAATCTCACTTTTTCACGCATCTATATTTAAGATGTGCCAATGTTTTTGGTAGGAATCTAAATAGTATCACATTGACTGCCTCGTTGGACTAGTGGTGCTAAGCGCGACTGCTACGCTAGAGGCCTTGGGTTCGATTCCCAAGTCGACCAAGGTGATATTGGGTTTTTTTATGAAATTCTCAGTAGCAGGTCGGAGTTTGGATTTGTGCCCGGTTAGTGGCAATAGGCTCGCCCCCTATTACATGGGACCTAAACATACCCGCGAACTGTGGGACATTGGTACACCTCTGCCTAACCCTTCGGGGATTCAGGCGTGATGGTATGTATGTATCATATTGTAAAGTAATTTAAAGTTGAAATAAAACTACTTTTAACGAATTCTAAAGCGGTTTTTTTTTAATTAGAATTTAGAGTTTGTTTTAATAAATTTATTTATTTTCAGTCTCAACTACCTCCCCCAATCCTGGGTCAAATATGGTCTCTAGCGGACACCGACGCCGACGGAAAGCTGAACCTCAAGGAGTTCTCCATAGCCTGCAAGGTATGTTATATAACACCAACTGACCCACTGCCACCCCTTGTGAGCCCCACGGTGGGTGCCATTACCGAAGCTGTTAATAACACAAGCCTGTAACTGTACCACTGCAGGCCTCTCATACAGAGAACGAGCATTGATCAATCTTGTGAGCCCCACGGTGGGCGCCATTACCGAAACTTAATAATTGTAAAAGAAAATAATTCCAGATTTATTGGTGTTAATTAATTTGCCGAAATCTTTTTCATTATAGCGGCTACACATTAGTTAAAAGTAATAAATAAAGCAATAAAATATGTATACTAAGGCGACATTAGATCCATTTTGCTTGCCTTTGTAATTTAAATTCAAAATTATTGAATTTATGTAAATAGTATATCGTACAATGAAGAATAAGAATAATCCCAATTTTTCTAATTTTTTTACACTATAATAATTATATTTATTATTATTTTCAGATAATAAACTTAAAACTACACGGTATTGAAGTACCGAAGGTCTTGCCGCCATCACTTCTTGCCTCACTCAGTCCTACAGGTATAACATATATTTTTCATATTCTGTATGCTATTTATAAAATCAAAATCAAAATCAAAATGTTTTTATTTCTTATAAACCAAATAAAAAAGGCGCTCAAGAAACGTTACGTTAAATCTACTGACTCTAGTTGCTCGGTTCCAAAGTGTCCTTCCTATGGAGAAGAGCCGGCAAGAAACTCCATAGGTTACTCTTTTAAAAACTAAATTGTTACAATTATTTGTACATTATTGGTTAAATATATGCGTCAACAACGCAATAAAACTACGTTAATAAAATAAAGAAAAAATACAGTTTTTAAAAACCACAGTGATTATCTATACCTTAATAAATCTTTTTTTTTTTAATTAACCCTTTAACCGCCCGAGTCGTAAATATGCGACAGAGAATATTCACGATTTTTGTTGTTTTCTTCGATTTTATTGCATCTATTCTCTATCTCTATTTATGTAGATACCCAGATAGAATACTTTTTCTTGTACACCATGATATTTTACAAATCGGAGCTTAAGAAAGAGAGGAGATTTTATTTCACCGATTCGTTGCCGGGCGCTAGGGGCACGGCAATTGATATTTAGCCAAGCGCTTAAAAGGTTAAAAAATACATGAGATATTTAAACCAACAATAACAGTTTTAAATCAAAAGTCGCAAGTTGCAAGTTTGGTATTTATTTTGGTTTGTCTGTCTCTTAACTTAGCTTTAAATATAATTCAATCCTTTATTTAGCCAGAATCACAAAACATTGTAAAAAAAAACACAAATTAATCTATCTTTTTGTCCACAGGGCCCCAAAAAACCCAATTCGCGCCCCCAGCAAAGCCCCCCGTCCCTCCAATGCCATCCCTCCCCCAGCAACCTTTAATATCGGGTCTCCCATCCATGTCGCAGCCTAGCAACCAGTCCTTACTCTCAGACCTCGTAGGGCCCCCGATCAACCAGCCACCATTAATACAACCAATGATTTCAAAACCGGTACAAAATTCTGTACCGGATCTGATTTCGGGGGTCAAACCGCCGGGGTCTCAAGTTGCCCCGCCTATGGTTGCCCAGCCAATGGCTTCCCAGTCTATGGTTGCCCAGCCAATGGCTTCCCAGCCTATGGTTGCCCAGCCAATGGCTTCCCAGCCTATGGTTGCCCAGCCAATGGCTTCCCAGCCTATGGTTGCCCAGCCAATGGCTTCCCAGTCTATGGTTGCCCAGCCAATGGCTTCCCAGCCTATGGTTGCCCAACCAATGCAATTGAATCAGAGTATGTCAGCGCCTCTCGTCCCTAATCAAATGTCCCAACCATTAATGCAATCCCAGCCTATTTTGAACCAAATAGGCCAAAACCCGCCTCTTATTCCAAACTTGCCTGAACAGTTAGTACAAGCGACCCCGCCTATAATGCAGTCACAGCCTCAAAATAGGCCGTTTGTGACCCCGGATTCGGCGCCTATTCAGCCGCTTGGGGGTCCACTGTCTCAATCCAGTGTGGGGTCTTTGATTTCGAGCCCCCCGTCGACTTTGCCCAGCGCTGGGGTTGTTGCTGGGCAACCTATTACGTCGACACCTTTGGCAGCGGTGAAGAGTGATAGTTTCTCGAAACCTGGTAAGTTATGATATAGTTGAAAAAAAAAATATTTAAAAACTGAAGTACTTATTTTTATCCAAAAATAATTACTATATAAAATTATAAAGTGTATTACGAAATTTTAAGCTGTGATAATTATTTATAGTATAGTTGTTTACTTAAAAAATAACAAAATAAAATAATTACCTATCGTTTATAAACAAGTTATGAAAATAATGAAATATTAATTACTAATCAAATTAATAATTTCGTATCTAATTAAGTAGATTTTGTCTAGTTTATTTTGCTTAATTCATTGTATGAACGCGAACATTCAATAATATTTTCGCCATCGAAACGGCTTTCTTCCAAGGTGATCCTATATATATATTTCATCAAAATCGATTCAGTAGTGTTTTTATTAATAAATAATTGATATTTTTTACGTTGATGTGCAGACAATTATATTAATTAACTTTTAAACTATCGTGCATGTTTACAGTATTATAATTCACGGGAATAAGCGCGTACATGCATAAATACCTTTTTTGGGCTTGACGTTTCGACCACACACCGGCCGTGGTCGCAAGCAGACTGTCCTATACATATTTCATCAAAATGGATTCAGTAGTTTTGTGTTTTTTCTTATTGTTAGTTTTTTTTTACGTTTATGTGCAAATAATTATAGGAATTTGTATTATACCTATGTTTACAAGGATCTGTGGTGACGAGCCCCACTGAGATGCCAATGGGTGTGATGAGCCCACCGGCGGCGGTAGAGTGGGGGATACCACAGCCGCAGAAACTCAAGTAAGTACATATTTATACTTATAACAACCATTTTACTTTACATTAGATCTGTATTTTGTTTAACCGACTTCGGAAAAAGATGGTTCTATGTCCAGCTGTATAGAATTATATCTTTTGTTAATGGATTTTCACCGATTTCTCAGTCAATATAGACTGATTAAAAAAAAATCTTTATTTTTCTATATTGTCTGACCATGGGTATGACTCGTTGGCCTAGTGGTTTTAAGCGCGACTGCTACGCTAGAGGTCTTGGGTTCAATACCCAAGTCGACCAAGGTGTTATTGGGTTTTTCTATGAAATTCTCAGTAGCAGGTCGGAGTTTAGATTTGTGCCCGGTTAGTGGCAATAGGCTCGCCCCCTATTACATGGGACCTAAACATACCGGCAAACTGCGGGTGTACATTGGTACAACTCTGCCTAACCCTTCGGGGATACAGGCGTGATGGTATGTTATGTTGTGTATGGGTCCCTTAAAAGGATGTCTTTGTCTTCCACTTAGTTGTTTTTCATTTTCTGAGTATTTAAAATCAGTTTTTTTATAAATAATAATTATTAATTATATTGTATTTTTAACCTCAAGCTTTTATACCGGCTAGGCTCAAAGTAATAGTAAAGACAAATCAAACAAGCCCATACACGATAGGATTCTTCGGTGACAATAAAATATTATAGTACTTTCGAGCTGGTCTGATGATGGAGCCAGAAGGTCGCTCTAACTCTGTAACGAAACGACTCATTCTAGACGCAATCAATGTGGTGTCAAAAAATTTATAAACAAATTGTACATCAATTATTATATTAACTCACTAGCTGTGCCTGCGACTTCGTTCGCGTGGATGACGAAACTTATCAATGAGTTTTTAACCGCAAAATTAAGTTTGTTTTTTATTGTTTATACTTTTCCGGGATAAAAACTACCCAGTGTGGTGCCCAGGATAATAAAGGATAATTATACCAAGTTTCATCGTAATCGAACCGGTAGTTTTTGCGTGATACCTGAACAAACAGACAGACAGACAGACAAAATTTTTTTTTTCATACTTTTCGGTTCGGTGTCGGTCTAGTAACACGCCCCGCCATTTATTTTTTCGATATTTTCAATGTACAGAATTTTCACTTCTACAGATTTATTATAAGTATAGATTTTGAGCTGAAATGTTGTAAACTGACTCTATACCAGATGTACTCTTCACCCCTTTTGGATAGATATACCCTTTTGGTGACGCCTTGTAATTTTCTTAAGATTTTATATTCCATTAACTTCTTTATGTATAAATACTAGCTGTACCCGGCATGCGTTGCAATGCAATTTTTTTCTACCTAACTCCTGCCTACTACCTACCTACTACCACTTAGGGGTATGAAAAATAGATAGTAGCCGATTCTCAGACCTACTGAATATGCATATAAAATTTCATAAAAATCGGTCAAGCCGTTTCGGAGGAGTATGGTAACTAACATTGTGACACGAGAATTTTATATATAAGATTTCAAATATTTATGTGGATTTCCTTTTTAGCAGGATTTTATTCTACGACATAATTTTTAACCGACTTCAAAAAAGGAGGACGTACTCAGTTCGACTGTGTTATTTATGTTTGTTGCCTCATAACTTTCGACAGGGTTAACCGATTTCGATGATTCCAATTTAATTTGAAGGCTAGTGCTTCCCGTGAGGTCCCATTTTGAATCTTATATTATATCCAGTTTGGTCCAGTTTTGAATGTGTGATCTATACGAAGACCGCCATATAAGACTTATTTTGAAGTCGGTTTTTTTTTTGTAACCTTGTGTGTCCATTTTCTCAGATACACGCAGCTATTCAACGCTACAGACCGCACCAAATCTGGCGCAGTATCCGGGGCTCAAGCTCGCTCTATAATGCTACAGTCGCGGTTACCGCAGCAGGCGTTAGCTCAGATCTGGGCGCTGGCTGACCTGGATTCTGATGGGAAACTTGGTGAGTGGGCCCAGTGTTGGGCGTGGGCATATTAGATAGTCCAGTGCTGGGTTTGGGTATATCTGGTTTGATGCTGGCTACGTTAATTATTGTAGACCAATAAAGAAAATAACTTGGTGATCGATATTGTAAACCCCTATAAATTTTACGGAAATTGGATGAGTCGTATTGTTTTTTTTTCTTTTATTAATTTGTATTTATTTATGTTTGTCAGTTTTTTATTGAATTGTAATTCTATTCAATTAAAGTAGCAGTTAATTAATTAATATATTGTTAATTATTCCGCAGGATGTGAAGAGTTCGTCTTAGCCATGTATCTGTGTGAGAAGGCGACACAAGGGGAGCCGGTACCAGCTAAACTACCGCTAGAAATGATCCCGCCTACTTTTAGGTGAGAATTTATTAGTTTATAATTATTATTTTTTTAAGGTAATATGATCGACTTTCCACAATTACTATCTATGAATTTTAAAAAATAAATTTAGCAAGCGTCAGGCGTTGTGTTTTTTTAGTAATTCTGTTTTCGGGATGGAGACGAATCCAACCAATCAAAGATCATAGAAAGAGGTCCACCCGTTCGCGAGTTTAAATTGGTGTAATTTTTAAAATTGGCTTTGTTTTATCTTATATATAAAATTCTCGTGTCACAATGTTACTTACCATACTCCTCCGAAACGGCTTGACCGATTTTTATGAAATTTTATATGCATATTCAGTAGGTCTGAGAATCGGCTACTATCTATTTTTCATACCCCTCAGTGGTGGTAGGCAGGTGCTAGGTAGAAAAAATTGCATTGCAACGCATGCCGGGTAGGTACAGCTAGTATTTTATAAAAATTACTAATCCATTCTTAATTATACTTATACACCTTGTCTCCTTGATTTACTTGTGTTTTGACCTGTCTTAGTACCTTCGATTCCATAACACCCGTTCTTAAGCTATTAATGTGATGTTATCCACTTTTTTTTTCTTGTAGACGCGACTCCACCTCCTCCAACGCTAGCGCCAAGTCGTACGAAGAGAGAAGGAGAGAGAACATGGCTAGAGGACAAGCAGAACTAGAGAGGAGGAGATCCCAGCTGGCAGACGCACAGCTTAAGGAGAAGGTAGATATGATAATGACGGGCTTGTTGGTCTAGTGGTTAGTGACCCTGACTGCTTTACCGGAGGTCGTGAGCTCGATTCTCACCCAGGACAAATCTTTGTGTGATGAGCACGATCATTTGTTCTGTGTCTGGGTGTAATTTATCTATAATATGTATGTATTTAGAAATATGTAAGTATGTTTATCAGTTGTCTGATTACCATAACACAAGCTCTGCTTAGCTTGGGATCAGATAACCGTGTGGAGTTGTCCCGGAATATTATTATTATAGATTTGCGACTATAGCTCTTATGTGTAAATGCATATGGTATAAATTGTAGCAATATATGTAACTATATTTAATTAAAAAAAATAATATTTTTAAAGGGATTTTCATAAGTAACTTGATGTAAAGAGAAGGCTTTTTTGTATCTTACGGCTAAAGAAATAGGGTCGAATTTGCAATAAAATATGAACAACAGGAGCCATATTACCTATAACTGAAATACAATATTTTTTTTATGATTTATTGTATAGTAAAGTTTTTATATTATTGTAAATAAGATAAATAATCTCATTTAAAATAACAAAAAAAAAATATCGTTTGGTATTTCAATTTCCATAATTTTGATATAATACCTGTTTTTCTTTTTCCCTTTTATGCGGTACAGGAGGCTGAGGTAATTATTAAGAGTATATTATATAAATAATTGTAGAAAACTATTAATATTACATTTAACTAGTTTTCCAACAAAAATGTAAAAACTATATCCTTGATAGATTAAATTTTATAGAAAACTAACTACGCCTTAATACCTATAATAAACCAAATTTCCAACCTTAGTTACACTCTGTAATATCAGCTATCTGCTAGATAAACTACCGTCAAAATCAGTCCATCAGTTTCAGAGATAAGCCGGAACAGACAGACCGACAAAAATTTCAAAGTTACCTTAGTTACTTCGCGTAACATTAGCTATGTTATCAATTTCATCGATTAACCTTAACACTTTTATTATATTATAATATAAGCTATTATAAGTTATATTTCCAGGCGGAAAGAGAAAGAAAGGAGAGAGAAGAAGCAGAGAAAAGAGAGAAGCTACGTCTGGAGGCGCAAAAGAGGGAGCAAGAAGAGTTGATGAGGAAACAGAAGGAGGAACAAGTGAGTTCTACTTAAATTATAATCGGACTTGTAGAAATAATAATATGACGACCTCAGTGGTCGAGTGGCGTACACACCGGTTTTCAAGGCATCGCTAGCTCTGAGGTCCTGGGTTCGAGCCCCGGTCGGGTCAATGTAGAAACCAACTTTTCTACATTGCCTCGGGTCTGGGTGTATGTGGTATCGTTGTTTCTGAATTCCATAACACGCGTGCTTTAGCAACTTACTTTGGGTTCAGAGCAATGTGTGTGATGTAATCTGCATTTATTTATTTACTAGCTGATCCCCGCGACTTCGTCCGCGTCAATTTCTGTTATTATGACCGCGATTAAGAAGTTAAAAAAAAAAGTATTTCTGCGTAAATGATAATTTTAGTTAATATTATGTTGATAAAACTCAGTAGCAAATAATTGGCAATAATGCATTGATTTCGACCAAATGATTACCTTAAAAAAGGCTATAGTGAGTCAATCTTAAAAGATAGACATATACTGTCGCAGACATTTTTTTAGATCATTTAAAGAGGAACAATTCTTTCACACATATATTTTGGGTAACTCGAACCGTTTACGCAGCGCACGCAACGGAAGCTTTCAAGTATGAATATTTTTCCCCGTTTTTGTGACATTTTTCACTGCTGCTTAGCTCCTATTGGTCGCAGCGTAATGTTATATATCCTAAAGCCTTCCTCGATAAATGGACTATCTAACACAAAAAGATTTTTTCAATTCTAACCAGTAGTTCCTGAGATTAGCGCGTTCAACCAAACAAACAAACAAACTCTTCAGCTTTATAATATTAGTATAGATTTATATTGATTTCTGAGGTTTACGCGAATGTAGACATTGAAATTAAACTACTTTCTGCAGGCTGTCATTGAGACAGTCTGCCCGCGACCATGATACCTGCAAAATTGTCGAACCTTCAAGACATTAAACCTAATATAAACCGCGATAAAATCCTTAAAAGTAGTTTATTTCAGAGTATTTTTCACATAATAATGTAATACCTGTTACTGTCCCACTGCTGGGCAAAGACCAACCATTCTGTTGACCGACTTCAAAATGAGGAGCTTATTAGTTTGATATATTGTTTTTTACATCATGTGAGTGTTTTTTACACATGTTTCTGAAACTATCTATTAAATCTTTTCTTTCTAATTCTATACATTAGAAGACCTTATCAAACAGTGAATATTCATCAAAAAAGATAGCTGTTTTTAGGAGAGACTGTTATTGTCTACCAAAACATTAAGTAACACTCCTAGATTTGTTTTGAACTAGTACTTCGCTTGCGAAAATGTTACGTTAATACTGATTTTTAACACGCTTTTATTAGCTTCACTTGTATGTATGTATGTATGCATGTATGTATGTAACCGACTCCTTTGGACTCGATTTTGACCCACTTTAAACGGACAGATTTAATTCAAACTTTGTACACTTATCAAGAATCAGCGACAATGTAATAATTTCATAGGTTTATCTCATTATCCTGACTGAAAAAGCGTGGGGCGCTCTGTGCCATATTTTTCGTCTATCGAGCAACCCACGCTTTTTCACAATAATACTAGTGTTTTTTGTTCATTACCAATTTCAACTTACATTAGGAATTATTTTTCACTTTTTTAGTTAGAAGTACTTTAAAAGCGTGTTTTTTAGTTTTTTTTAAATTATATTTATTTATGTATCAAGTATGTAATTGAAACCTTGAAAACCCATATTTGATTATTAAATATATATTTGTTTATAACAGGAAAAACGTGAAGCTGCCCGTAAAGAAATGGAGAGGCAATGCCAATTGGAATGGGAGAAAAAGAGGTATGTTATTATATGAAAACATTGTAATGTTTGGTGAAGCTTTCTTATGCATGTTAAATAATTCTGAATAAACATACAACTTAGAAAAAAAATTAAAACTATGTTAATCCACTTTGGAATGTAAAACAACTGTTCATAATCTATCGTATGCCAAATTTCGTGCAAATGGGTCGAGCTTTTTCCTTTAAAAGACATAAATGTCACACACATATTTATATATGTAAGTGCCTCGGATAGCACGTTAAGCCGTAGGTTCTGACTGTCATATGCTGTTCTTTAACAGTCGTTAAGTCAATTCTGACAACCAGTCTTACTATGGGATACTGTGTTACCCAGTAACATGTGTTGTGGAGGTCAGATAGGCAGTCGCTCTGTGACATACGGTGTTCAGCTGAATCCGATAAGACTGGTAGCCGATCCCAACATAGTTGGAAAAAGGCTCGGGAGATGATGATGAGTGTCAATATAAATAAATGTGTTTTTTTTCTAGAACACGAGAACTAGAGGCAATGCGAACCGAAGAGCAATCTAAAGTGCTTAGCCTTAAGGCCAAGAGCCAAGCTATGACGGCCGAGCTGAGTTCAGTGACCCTGCGAGCTGGCAACCTCGCGAAAGACATACGAGAGACAAGGACGGCAGTAGCTGCTGCTAAATGTACTATAGATGGCATGAGGTGAGCGAAAATATACCTTAAATGTACACGAATAAGGTTCTTAATGCTTTGTAGCTAGGTGGCGAGCTGGCAACCTCGCGAGAGACATCAGAGAGACACTAAATGTACTACTATAGATGGCATGGATAAGGTACATAATGCGTTGTGTGAGATATTAGTTAGGTAGCGAGCTGGCAACCTCGCGGAAGACATCAGAAATGTAACAAGGTGTCACTGAAAGGGTATATCTATACAAAAGGGGTGAAGAGTACTTCTGGTATCAGTTTACAAAATGTCAGCTCAAAATTAGTTAATAAAATAATAATTAAAATTTTCCCCAAGAAAAAACTAACTGCTCTATCCCTGGTTTCTGAAACGTTGATCAACACAAAAAGTAATCAATCACCTGTCAAGTGCTGTGTGGTGATTAGAAGAAGTAAGTAAGAAGTAAATGGTTGTTAGTCTTTTGGTCAACCAATCACAGTCGTGATGAGTTAATTTGACAAAAGGTTAAGTTGATCAGCCTGTCAGAAACCGGGGTTAGCTTGTCAATATCTTATAACCAAGGCTTGGAACCGGTTTAAAAAATATCGGTTACTAACCGGTATATATCGGTTTTTTAGTTTTTTCGTTCGGAGTCAAACCGTTAAAAGAGCGTTATTGAAAACCCTTATTACCCGGTATAGTCCGCGAGCGCCGAGCATGGCTGAGCGGACGCACAAAACAATATTAAATATTGGTGTAGATTTGCACGATCCACATTACGTCCGTTTCAAATGTGTGTTTGTTTACGACTGAATCGCGTTTGACCTTCACTACGACTGCGCATTGAAGGTAGACGACAAAAACCGGTATTAACCGGTTTATTGAACAAAACCTCTTTACGAACCTTTAAATGCGGAAACCGGTTAATTGCGGTTAAGGGTAGAACGAAACCGAAATAAAATGTTCCCTACGTACTTAGGCGTTAACCGGTACGTGATTTATACCGGTTTCCAAGCCTTGCTTATAACATCACTTGTTAAATATACATACCTTCAGTGGTCTGGTTATACTTTTTTATTTACTCTTTATAAATAATCAAAATCTGACTGGCGTGGTTAGTAACCCTGACTGCTATACCGGAGGACTTGGGTTCGATTTGTGATGAGCACGATCATTTGTTCTGTGTCTGGGTGTAATTTATCTATAATATGTATGTATTTAGAATTATATAAGTATGTTTATCAGTTGTCTGGTTACCATAACACAAGTTTTGCTTACCTTGGGATCAGATGTCCCAGGATGTAAATCATTATTAATATTTTTGTTCTAGGTCCGACCGCGACTCCAGTATGTCTGAAATGCAGCAACTTAAAGCAAGGGTCAAAGAACTGAACGCCAAGCAAATAGCCCTCAATAAGGAGAAGGCCGAAATTGATGCGAAGGTATGTAATTTATAGATCAAATGTAAATAAAAAATAAGGTAGACGACATTTTTAATATACATACATACATACATATAATCACGCCTGTTTCCCGTAGGGGTAGGCAGAGACCACTCCTTTCCACTTGCTACGATCCTTACATACTTGTTTCGCTTTGTCCACTTTTATTATTCCCTTCATACGTGCTGTTCGGTTTAGGGTACTCTTGACCGGGCCTTTTTTTCAAGACGTCTCCGATTTGGTCTCGAAATGATTAAATATTTTTAAAGATATTACAGTATGGCCGCTGAGAGTAAGCATTCCTGACACATGTCAGTTGGTATTGATTTGTATAGGGAAATAAAAAATCGTGTTATATTATTAGTTGTAACCTGGCATAATAATATATATAGGGTGTTAAGAAAACCCTGTCCGACCCGTGAAGGTGTTGTTGGTATCGATATCTGATTACAAAAATGTGGAAAAAAAAAATGTTTCTCAAAAGTCGAGAGAGAGAGTCGGCGTCGTCACAGATGCTACCTAATTACCAAACAAAACGCCCCCAAAAATACCGACGAAATTGGTGTTATAGTTTTTGATTTAATCTCAAATTTAGGGAATTCGGGGCAAAAAATGGTTATTTCAAAATCCATTATTATTGTTTCTATCGTGAATTTTCAAAATTTGATATTTTATTTGGGCATGTGATTGTGAACCCTATATCACCCTTTCGAGTCGGAAGTTCTTAACACCCTGTATAATAAAAAAAAAGTAAACGAATAATAAGCAATTTATTTAACATAAATTTCTATCAGTTACCTATGTTTAATAATCATTCGCCACATTAAGGTTATATCTTCCTTTTGACCACCACCTGTCAGGAACTCATTCTCTCAGTGGCCGGACTAAAGTTATGATATGTTTATGTCCGTCGGTTAGGCCATGTTAATAAACAGAATGTAAGATAGATATTTAATTTAACAAATAATAACAATATTGCTATTATTAACAGGCTAAAGCATCCGAGGGCGCGGGCGAAGACGGGAAGCTTAATATGATGGAAATTACTCTCAAACAGTTGAGGGATAAGGTAAGGTTTACAAATATCTAATTTATTTATTTTCATACACCTTTTTTTTTTGTAGCCTACATCAGATCCCACTGCTGGGCAAAGGCCTCCCCGTCCTCCAAACCTGTCTGTCTTTTGCGATATGTGGCCACGTGCGTCCCGCATAACTGACTAGAACAATACACTTAATTTATAAACTTGCTAAAATTTTTGCCTTCACCGTCATCCAATCATTGTCCTCCCACTTTTGGACATAGGCCTCTTCTTTCTCGTGCCATTCTCTACGGTCTTGTGCGAGTCTCGTCCAGAGTCTTTTGTCTCTATTTTCCTAATTAAAAAAAGAAATTTATTTTATACAAAAAGAATGTGATTTGTCTATAAAAGCAATAGCACTAAAAAAATAAACCAAACAATAATAATTTAGACTATAAATATGACTATGAAGACTTGTATGAAATTTAGATTTTCAACTTTGTCATATCCCACTGCAGGGCAAATGATACACTTAAAGATTATTATACAAAGAAAAAAAAATCTAGAAATTAGTCTTATTTTTTTTTTCCTAGGTCGAAGCCGCAAAAGCCTTAGTCGAGACCAAAAAACATGATCTCGAAACGAACAAGTCTCAGCTCTCCGAACTGACCAACACCGTCACCGAGCTGGGGGAGAAGTGTGCCCGCGTGTGGAAGCTGTACGAGGAGAGGAGACAGGAGTACATCGAGAGGAGCTCAGCCCCCGCCGAGAGCGCGTGGCCCGCTGAAGGTGAGGACGGAGTGGGAATTCGGGGGAGAAATGTGCCCGCGTGTGGAAGCTGGAAAATTAGGGTTACCTACTATGAAAAAATCGGGGTAAGTGTGACACATTCGGGAAGGTGAGAAAACATCAAGGAAACTGGAACCGATCGGAGGAAGTGAGACTCTTTCGGGGACATGGTATACTTTCGGAGAGAAAAAGATAATTTCAGTAAATAGTGGGGAAATTGTGTTTTGTGTTATGAAAAGTCAAAGTAAAGTAGACGACCTCCGTGGTCGAGTGGCGTACGCACCGGTTTCAAGGTGTCCGCTAGCTCTGAGGTCCCGGGTTCGATCCCCGGACGGGTCAATGTAGAAACCAACTTTTCTACATTGCCTCGGGTCTGGGTGTTTGTGGTACCTTCGTTGTTTCTGAATTCCATAACACAAGTGCTTTAGCTACTTACTTTGGGTTCAGAGCAATGTATGTGATGTTGTCCGAATTTATTATTATTATTTATTAAGTGTCTAGGAAAAGAAAATAATCAGGGGAGTGTGGAGGAGCGTTGGGTAAGAGTTTTACTTGTCTAGAAAGTAAGGAAAGGTGGCGAAAATGTGAGAAAATCAAGACAAGCTGGAATAAAAAAATGACTTTATTTTTTCTTGAATCATGTATGTTTATCATCATAGAATCATGTGTGTTTATGCATCTATATTTAGCTTATTACTGCACATTAAGAATGTGTATGCTCGCGAGCTGCTCATGTAATGCTCGTTCGGTGTGCGTCTCGTCTTAGGCTAAGGCCGCACTACGGCTAAACCGCCGCGGATTTTAACCGCCCGATTTTGTGAGTAAAGGAAACTAATGGAAGCGGCCGCACTGACGGTTATTTTCCGCGACTGATTTTTAACCGTATTGTGTGCGTCTTGGGCGATTTTGCTGTTTCACGGTTTACCGCTAGCGGAAAAAATCCGTAGTGCGGCCTTAGCCTTACATTATTTATTTATTTAATCATTTATGTACACACAACACATTAACAAATAATATTACATATTTAAAACTGATGTACAAAGGTGCTGCTTATTTCTTTAGAAATTTCTGCCAGCAGACCCGCGAAAGGAGAAGTCGTCAATATTGGCAGTCAGAGTGTGCGACTCAATTTATAAAACTACAAATTATAAAACATACATATAAATACATACATATACACAAACACTACGTATAACTAAAATACATACATACATTTAAATACCTACACTTTCCTGCAGAAGCAGACTGGGCCACTACCACCAGTAACGAGGCGTGGGGCGAGCCCGCCGCCGCCGACGCCTGGGGCGATGCTCCCGCTACTACTGGTGAGTTGGAAATGATAGGATTACTTTGTTATAGATTTTTCTCTCAAGAACTCGTGTTGTTAAGTTCAATTAAATATTCAAATCCAAAATACTTGATGAAATAAAAATTACCGACTTATTTAAACAGGGTGTCACCGAAAGGGTATATCTATCCAAAAGGGGTGAAGAGTACATCTGGTATAGAGTCAGTTTACAAAATTTCAGCTCAAAATTAGTTCATTAAAAGAGCTATCAAGTTCAAAAACATGTTTTCAAATCTAACTATTACTTTCACAGATTATCGCAAAAACCTAACTCTTAAAATAAGTATATTAGTAAAGGTAACATATTGTAATCTGTATGGATGTATTGTCTGTATAGCTACGGAACCGGTGCCTGCAGCGAGTGCCGCTAGATGGCGTTGCGTGTACGAGTTCTCGGCGCGAACTGCTGACGAACTCAGCTTGCAACCAGGGGATCTGGTAAGTTCAATATTATTATATATATTAATTATTTTTTACTCAATAATAGTATTTTTTAACTGTGTATCTTAACTACGGGCCCTAATTTCCAGTGATATATAGGGTGCTACAGAAATGTGTAGTAATATTTTAAGTACAGTTTTAAACATAAAAATGAACAATTTTCTCACGATAACCATTATTATTATTATTATATTTAGCCTGAATTGTCCCACTGCTAGGCAAATCGATCCTTCCATTCTTACTAGGAACTAAAAAAGAAAAAATAGCTTTATAATACCAAATTATCATCAGCTGGTTAAAATGAGTATGGGAGGTCCAAAATATTTTTGTTATAATAGTCAGAAAAAAGAAACTATATAGTCAGAAGTTGTGTTGAAATACGCTTCTATAAGGGTGCGTACAGATCTGGCAAACGAGCATTACACGAGCAACTCGCGAGCATGCCGCAAACGCACTAGTGTCAATAACGCCGTCCACCAAACGTGCGCGCGCAGCTCGCGAGCTGTTCTTGTAATGCTCGTTCGTCCGATTTGGACGTACCCTGAGAGAAAGTGTTTGGTTTATTTCTTTCTTTATTCACATAGGTAAGCGACGCCCCACCACCGCGTGGCGACGCCGAACCCGGCTGGAGATGGGGCACCGCTAGAGGTGAGCTAAATATAGTAATAGTCTTATAATACCTTGTATCTCTCCCACTGCAGGCCTCTGATACAGAGAACGAGCACTGTGAGCCCCATGGTGGGTGTTATTAGCGAAGCTGCTAATACCATCACCTTGTAACTGTCCCACTACATGCCTCTCATACAGAGAACGAGAATTGATCACCACACTTGTGAGCCCCACGGTGGGCGCCGTTACCATCATCTGCCTAGCCTTTTCCTAACTATGTTGGTGTCGTCTTCCTGTCTCACCGCCAGCTGAATACCGTATGTTACAGAGCGACTGTCTATCTGATCTCCACAACACACGTTACTGGGTAACACAGTCATCGTCTTCCTGCCCTGTTCCCATTTATGTGTGGTCGACGCAATGCGTATTCAGCTTCCATTCATCTCTACTACTCGCCATCTCAGATTTATTTTCTTTCTCATATCATTTTTCACCCGATCCATCCATCTTTTTCATAGTATCTCATAGTAAGACTGGTTGTCAGAATTGGCTTAACGACTGTCAAAGATCAACGTATGACAGTCGGGATTAAGCTTAACCATAGACTTTAGATATACTATATATCTGTCGTGGGCCCGATTCTCACTCAGCACAAATCTTAATGTGATTCTGATTCTGTGTCTGTGTTTACTTAAACTATAAGATGCATGGATTTCGGTATTCCGAAATCCATGCATCTTATAGTTTAAGTATGTTTATACATAAGCATGTTTATTAGTTGTCCGATTACCATAGTATAGGATCCGCCTATCTTGGGATCAGATGACTGTGTGTGAGTTGTCCCAGGATATTATATGGTGATAATTTCGTCCAGGTCAATCCGGCTGGTTCCCTGAGTCCTACGTCGAGGACATCAACGCTCCGGCTGCCTACACCGAGGTCGTGGAACCCATGGAGGTGAAGACACAGCTGGAGGGCATCGCCGAGGTGCCGGAGGCCGAGGTGGCCAGCGACCTGGGGGGGGCCATGCCGCCTGTCGGTGAGTACACAGCCAGGACAAGTAAAGATACAGCTGGAGGCGATCGCCTAGGATGCCGCCTGTCTGCCTGTGATACTTAACACATGTCTCTATACACAGAGGGCGGAGATTTCTACCTGGCGGCATACCCCTACACGTCGGCGGAGCCCGGGGACCTGACCTTCGAGGCTGGCGAGAGGATCGAGGTCGTTCGTAGAGATGGCGACTGGTGGACCGGCAGGATTGGGATCAGGTAGGAAATTAACTACCGTTTATAGCTACTTGAGAAACTCTTATAAATTTAATAATTTCTGATAATTAAAATCATTCAAAAACAAAAATACTACCTCTTAAGTATACCCGGCATTTTATTAGGCATTTGATATTTCTCAAATACTGACGAGCGATAGATCGAAATACATTGCGTTGATCAGGAAACTCGAAGGAAGCTAAAATGCATGTTTTGAGGCCCTTTTTAAGGTATTTTTTGATAATTATTTTGTAATAAAACTTGACCTTTATTATTAGTGGTCTAAAATTGATTTTATTGTTAACAGGACGGGCATTTTCCCATCTAACTACGTGACCAAAGACGCGACAACCTCGCAGGCGAGCATCGCCGCTATCCCCGAAGCTGCCGAGCCCGACACCAGCGAGCCCTCCCCTCCGCCCGTACAGGTATGACACTATACAGCAACCTAGTGACGACGAGACAACCTCACAGTGACTGACACAGAGCTAGCCACGAGCCTTTGTGGGACAGACAACGTCAACCAGCCGAGTGGCACCACAAAGTAACAACTTTGTGGTGCCATTCGGCTGTTTGTTACTTCACAGCAACACCAAGGTTGCCCCTTAGACCAATAGACCGGCAACCTGAAAAAGGTAGCTGGGTTGGACTGGACACATTTATTCAAGTTACTTATTTTCAGCTGAAATATGACTGACTCTATACCAGATGTACTCTTCACCCCTTTTGGATAGATATACCCTTTCGGTGACACTCTGTATATCATGTTAAGTTACATGGTGGTTTAAGGTGACCTTAACCTACTCTGGGCTGTCCATCTCTGGGTCCAATTTAAATTTCATTGAATTCTTTAACATTATGTTTAACAAATGATCATATTATTTAAAAAAAAACCTGTTTGAAAATAATTTTTAATTTTTTGCACTAATTGAAACTCCCGATCAGTTTTAGGAAAATTATACGATGTACTTTCAAGTTAATGAGAAAATGTATAAGAACCATATCGGTCATTCAAACAAAAAGAACTGCACCTCAATCGGTTAATTCTTTTAGGAGCTACGATGTTACATGAATCGACACATCAAAATCAAATTGACGCCCTCCGTGGTCGAGTGGCGTACGCACCGGTTTCAAGGTGTCGCTAGCTCTGAGGTCCCGGGTTCGATCCCCGGACGGGTCATTGCCTCGGGTCTATGTGTTTGTGGTACCTTCGCTGTCTCTGATTCCATAACACGCGTGCTTTAGCTACTTACTTTGGGTTCAGAGCAATGTATGTGATGTTGTCTATATTTATTTATTGGAACAGAGCAACTAGAGTCAGTAGATTAAACGTAACGTTTCTTGAGCGCCTTTTTTATTTGGTTTATAAGAAATAAAAACATTTTGATTTTATTTAAAAAATCATGACACCTTACTTTTTGCATTATTCGTTAAAATGACGGTTTATTTTATTTTTTTTATTTTATTTTATTGGGGAAAACAAACAATTGTACATTGTGTCTTACTGGCTAGATACATAACAAAATAACTTAATGTACAATCCACGGCGTTTCCACATATTACCTTGAGAAGTACAGTTAAACCTAGTTGAAACTTAAAGCTAGTATCTACTTAAATTTAAGTCTGGGTGTTTATACAAATGTTTATACTATTGTAGTTGACAGAGCGTATGTATAATATTGTTTTTAAATTGAATGCGAGTAGGGGCAAAAATATCTATATTAACGAAAAATCTATTGAAATTTTTAACTATTCTATGGAGGGGCGCCCGCTCACCGGCATTCGTACGACTAGTAGTTGTAAAATTTACAAGATTTATACTAATAAAATGACTTATTTATCTTTAGGAACAGAAGTCGTCCACCCCGATATCATCGGAAGTGGCGTCCATAACGGAGCAGGCAGCGTCCGGGGGCGGAGCTCCCCGGCCGGCCTCCGCCGCGCGCCGGGACTCGGGGCGGGACTCCGGCCGCGACTCCGCCACCGGCAGGAGGAAGAACGAGATCGCGCAGGCGATAGCTAGCTATACTGCTACTAGGTAAGTCTGCTGTGCCTCGTTGGCCTAGTGGTGCTAAGCGCGACTGCTACGCTAGAGGTCTTGGGTTCGATTCCCAAGTCGACCAAGGTGTTATTGGGTTTTTCTATGAAATTCTCAGTAGCAGGTCGGAGTTTGGATTTGTGCCCGGTTAGTGGCAATAGGCTCGCCCCCTATTACATGGGACCTAAACATACCGGCGAACTGTGGGTGTACATTGGTTCACCTCTGCCTAACCCTTTGGGGATACAGGCGTGATGGTATGGTAAGTCTGCTGTCTTATAGTGCGGCCGTTGAGAGAATGCCTTCCTGACAGGTACTACGGAATTTTTCTCGGTTTTCATTTAGGTTTTCGTTCCCATCTTTTCAGAACCTTTCGCAGGTGTCATGGTCACAGACAGACTGGTGTTGTTTTATCGGGAACTTATTATTTCAATGTCTAACATTCGCTATAAAGTAGTTTTATTAATGAAATTAAACTTAAAATATTTACAATTTTATAAAAACTAAGCCTACGCAAGAAATAAAAAGAATTATAAACTAAATGAAACTAAGAACTAAAACAAGGCATCAAAAAATTCATCCACATCGCTGTCGACTGGGAGTGTGCCCAAAAGGCTGGCAGCATTGCCACGTTGTATGGCAATGCTTATTCGCTTAAATCTCAGAAATATTTTTTTATCAAACGACGCAAATTGCTGATGCCTTTTAAAATATTGGCAGACGGCAAGGGAGGCCTTTGCCCTTTTGCCGTGAGATGTTATGTAGGCTAGTAATAGAAGCACAAAAACTATAATAAATACATAAAATATTGCTAAATTGCACAATTATTATTTAACTAGGTGTGCCTGCGACTTCGTTTGCGTGGATGACGAAACTTATCAATGAGTTTTTAACCGCAAAATTAAGTTTATTTTTTCCGGGATAAAAACTACCCAGTGTGGTGCCCAGGATAATAAAGAATAATTATACCAAGTTTCATCGTAATCGAACGGGTAGTTTTTGCGTGATACCTGAACAGACAGACAAAAATTTATTTTGCACACTTTTGGGTTCTGTGTCGGTCTAGTAACACCCCCCGCCATTTTTTTTTATATTTTCAATGTACAGAATTTTCACTTCTACAGATTTATTATAAGTATAGATAACTTTATTATATAGCTAGCTAGCTTGAAAAGACGTGTCAAAGTGATTGTGTAGTCCTATTTGCAAAATAATAATTTTCATTTTTTTTTGGCTTTTTCAATACATGGTCATATTTTTTTACCTTGAACACTTGTTCATTTTGCACGATCCCTTATTGATATTATTTTTATTGTAAAGACAGCGTGCTACTGGAGAGTTTGTTGCGCCGTTTCTTCTTCTCAGCCAGAGCACTTAGGAAGCGGTGTAGGGTGGGCGAATTGGGGTCGGTTCATGTCTGGCGGAGGTGGCGGCGCGTGTTGACGGGCGCGCGGCGCTAGGGCGGGCGCGTGGTGGAGCGTTCGACCTTTCACACTGAACTGATGCGTGGGTGCGTCTGGTGTGGGAGGTCGGGTGTTTTATCGTGTGTTCGTTCGTTCTGGCGTTACGCAGCCGGTATTGCGCGCTGCCTCTTCCGCCGGATATGAACCGACCCCTAGGGTGCTGTCTTTTTTGTATTTTGACGTTTAATAAGTGCTACTTTGAAATGATTTAGAATATTTGAATTTTTTGAATTCTCATAGGTAGTCGAAGCGAGAGCAGTCCTCTTTATTTTATAATCTATCTTTCTCTGTCACCAGCACGGAACAGCTATCCCTATCTAAAGGCCAGCTCCTGGTGGTCCGGAAGAAGGCCGACAGCGGCTGGTGGGAGGGCGAGCTGCAGGCCAAGGGCAGGAACCGCCAGGTGGGCTGGTTCCCCGCCAGCTATGTCAAGGTACTAATTTAGAAACTATCGCGCTGCATGTTTACTGTATTATATACCGGGAATAGCTCACACACGGTTATCTGATCCCAAGCTAAGCAGAGCTTGTGTTATGGTAACCAGGCAACTGATAAACATACTTACATATTTCTAAATAAATTATAGATAAATTACAACCAGACACAGAACAAATGATCGTGCTTATCACACAAAGATTTGTCTTGGGTGGGAATCGAACCCACAGCCTCCGGTATAGCAGTCAGGGTCACTAACCACTAGTAGTCACAGTATTATAATTCTACGGAATACGGAGTCTACGGATTCGTGGTCATTCCCACCCAGGACAAATGTTTGTGGGATGAGCATGGTCATTTGTTTTGTGTCTGGGTGTAATTTATCTATAATAATGTTTTTATCTAGAAATATAGAGGGTGTTACCGAAAGAATATATCAAACCCCCTTCGGTTTGATATACCCTTTCGGTAACGGTGAAGAGAATCGATACGAAAAAAAAAATATCGATTATTAAAATAACTCATTTTGAGCTGAAACTTTGTAAACTGACTCTATACCAGATGTACTCTTCACCCCTTTTGGATAGATATACCATTTCGGTAACACCCTGTATAAGTATTTTTATCAGTTGTCTGGCTACCATAACACAAGCTCTGCTTAGTTTGGGATCAGATGACCGTGTGTGAGTTGTCCCAGGATATTCATCATCTCCTTCCTGTTCCCAAGTATCTGTGGTCGGGGCAATGCGTATTCAGCTTCCATTCATCTCTACAACTCGTCATGTCAGCATTCACTCCTTTCCTTCTCACATCATCTTTCACACAATCCATCCATTTTTTTGGTCTTCCTCTGCATGTATTCACAGTCATTCTCATAGTTGTCCCAGGATATTATAATTATTTGTATCTCTTATCTTTCACGGGTTATCCTCAGCAATGAGAATACCCGGTCCTTTGAATGGCTTACGTGGGGACACAGGTCCAACACGCAGCGGCCTCGTTGAGAAATTTACTCTAATATGGGATGGGGCATCTACCGAGGGCCATTCACCCCAGCCCTATTGGAGAACAGACATGAACGGCCCAAGGTAGCTACAGAATTATTATTATTATCATAAATGTATTATAGATACTGCAGTCATCTGGGCGTACTTCCGGTAGGACAACTCCTGTCCTATCCAAGATGGACACGCTTCCCGCCGAAACTGTTATTGATAAGGTACGTAACCATTTACAGAGAAATAAGAATGTTTCGTTCACAAACATTAGCCATTGAAAATAAGTATTTATAGGACATACATATATTATTATTATACTACAGGTATGTTGGTTAATATTAACCCGAGTACTACTGAAAATATAACCTTAAAAAAGTGCTATTTAATAGGTATTTTTTAGTAAAAGATTGTGAATTTATCACACAGTTATGATCTACTTAAACTTCAATCAGGAACTTATGAACTTTACTTTGTTATTTAATATTTATTTACGATATTTAGGGCTGATTTTTCCAACGCCAGATAATTTTATCAGAGGAATCATTTAGAATTTTTGACAGGTCTTCAATACAAAATCTGTCAAACACGAATTTTATCTCTCGAATAAAAATTATCTGGCGTTGGAGAAATCGGCCCTTAAGTCATTAGTCACTGCTCAATAATCTAGTTTATTATTATATCTACTTAATCTTATTATTTAATTTCGCAGGTGATAGCGCTGTATCCTTACACAGCTCAGAACGCGGATGAGCTGAGTTTTGAGAAGGATGATATTATCGCTGTTACCGACCGAAGCCAGGACCCTGCCTGGTGGCAAGGTAAATATGACAATAAATATAGAGAGTTACTACTTGTTAAGAAGAGAATGATAGAGAAGAATTAGGATTTTTTTATTATAACTTGTCCCGAACTATGGAATTTAAATCCTGTATCTCGGAGAATTTCACAAATGTTGGGATTGAACCCGCAACACTTCGTGCACTGTGGAAATTAGTATACCACTCGGCTATCCGTGCTGACAATATCATAATAACAGAAACAAGGGCTATTTTCTTCCATTTTGGATGTTATCGTTTACATTAAACTAAACATTTTGCTATTTACGCTGTTGTCGCATATTTGTATATATATATTTTTTTATAATTTTATTTGTTACATTGATGTTAACCTTTTTTTTAAAAGAGTAACCTATGAAGTTTCTTGCTGGTTCTTCTCCATTGGAATGACATATTGGAACCTGCAACTAGAGTCAGTAATTTAACGTTTTAAAAGGCCTAAAAAGGAGCTTAAAAAGGCCTACTTGAGATAAAAATATTTTGATTATTTGTAAAACGTTCATCACCTCGCAAATGAATAAGTAAACTATAGAGAGCGCCTAACAGAGTATGAACTGCGAGCACCAGTATGAACAAGCGTCGTCTTCAAATTAGTGTCAAAACGGAGCGCTTTTTACTAATACTATCTCAAAACCTAATATTATCGTTATGTTTAGTAATAAAAAACTATTTAAAAAAAAAACAGAACAACAAAAAAATCTCTACAGATCAAAAAAATCATATGATATTTATATAAGTATAAATAAGTCCAAACACCTGGTTGACACTTCGCGTGACCCAAAGGCTGGCTTCTATCTAGGTCAGCGAATAAGCATTGCCATACAACGTGGCAATGCTGCCAGCCTTTTGGGCACACTCCCAGTCGACAGCGATGTGGATGAATTTTTTGATGCCTCATTTTAGTTCTTAGTTTTATTTAGTTTATAATTTTTCTTATTTATTGTGTAGGCTTAGTTTTTATATTATTGTAAATATTTTAAGTTTACTATTACAATTATTATATACAATTCGTTTATTTTTTTTTATTTTTGCGCAGGTCTCATTTTTTTTTTTAAAGTTCTTTAATAATATTACTCCGCGGACATAGGTGTGGGTTATACATTAACTTATATAGATATACTCTAACTTTATAATGTAATGTAATGTATAACTGTTATATGTCCCAACAAATAAATAAATAAATACTAATTATAATTAAATAAAAATTTTTACAAAACAAAAAAAAAGTATAAATAATAATATATTTTGTTTCAGGCGAACTCCGAGGGATGACGGGTCTCTTCCCAAGCAACTACGTCACTAAATTAGTCAACTAAACTCATTTTAGTCAGACTAAATCATTTAATGTACTACTAAATCCAAATATAGCTAAACTATACTGTTAATATTAAACTATGTGATGCACTAGAATTTTAATTTGAAAAAATATTTAATTAATGATTTCAACTGTTGGGATTGAACCAAGAAAAAAAGGAAGACCAATTGACAGTTCTACAATCTCATAACATACATATCTAAAAAATAATTTTATTTATTTTATTTTACTTTATTTGGGAAACAAACAAATATAAATTACAATTATAAGTATGAAAAATAGGTACTACAGTATCCAGAGATAAATAATAAAATAGTAAACTACATAAAATAATACACGGTTTAACATAGGCCCTCTTTTTTTAAGTTGGTTAAAATGAGTCTTGTGGAAGCAAGGTGCATTTTATTAAGCTCTATTTTCACAGAAATTGAGAATAAACTTAATTATTATTGTAAATTGCAGTTCTAGTGTATCACACAGTTTAATAGTATTTAATGAGTAGTTATAACATGCATGTTAGGTCTGTTTCAATAAATGTAATCAGCTATCAAAAATATAACCAATTCTATCATGTTGAAAATATGAAAAAAAATTGTAAGATTAAAAATAATTGTGGTTAATATTTATTCAATTTGAAATATTATCTAAAATGAATTTTAAATAATATAATTCTAACAAAAACAAACCGACTTCAAAATAATACCACATGGGACCATACGGGAATCACCAGCTTTCAAATAAGAAAAAGAATCATCAAAATCGGTTCACCCAGTCAAAAGTTCTGTGGTAATAAATATAAAAAAAATACAGTCGAATTGAACCTCCTTGTACCTCCTTTTTTGAAGTCGGTTAAAAACATCTAACTATTCACTCATTTGTCGTTAGACTCATCAGTAAAAAAAAAACATTGTTTTATTTACATTTAAAAATGTTATTGTGACAAGATAAAAAATAGATGAACATTTTTCAAATTTTAAAAGCCAGAGATGTCGTATAAATAGTTGAAAAGAGTACGCCTCAACATTGCTATTATAAAAAAAACCGACTTCAAAATAAGTCTTATATTTATTTCTTATGGATCCCACTGTCAAAACTGGACCAAATAAATGGGACCACACGGGAAGCACCAGCTTTCAAATAAAAAAGAATCATCAAAATCGGTTCACCCAGTCAAAAGTTCTGTGGTAACAAATATAAAAAAAAAAACAGTCGAATTGAGTACCTTCTTTTTTGAAGTCGGTTAAAAAGACAGAATATCTAAAAGATTAATATCTTTTAAAATCCTTTTTACTTTTCTGATTCAACGTTGACCATCATTTGGCTTTATTTTTAACTATAATTCGTCTATACTTTTTTCTGGACTTAATTCTATAATATTTCACGTGACTTCTTATATAGAGAAATAGCTGTATTACAAGTTATTTAGAATATTGCTAAACGAAGTATTTGCCAGCGAATAGTGTTGCCATTTTGATGATAATGTAATTTTTTTAATTAATTTTAATAATAAAAATAATCGTGTTTAATCATGTAGATGTTTCAAGTAGGAATAAATGTTACAAGCTTAATTATTGTTTTATTTTATATACTTACGTATAATTTTACCTGTGTATCCTATTCCCGCACGAAGTTGTGTTCGGCTCCCAGTCTCACCGCCAGCTGAACACCAGTATGTTATAGAGCGACTGTCTGTCTGACACACAACACATTTATTGCGGGGTACAGTGTGTCTTGGTAAGGCTAGGTGTCAGAGATGTAAGGACTTTACGACTGTAAAAGATCATTATAAGCTTTCAAAGGCCCAGTGAACTCGGTATGCCAGTTTATGTGTGTAATGGCTAAAAGTAACTAATTCCGTATGTCATGTATGTTACAAAGGCGAAAGTAACTCTCTTTGTTACCAGTTCACTGATAAACTGCTGGACTGATTCTGATAAAAATTGGTATGTGATAAGCTAGGATCCCAGGAAAGAACAATGGCTACTTTTTACCACGGTTACTGACACCCTCGCGGGCGGGTCGCGGGTATAAATAAAACAATTTGATCACTTAGTTTTCTCAGTGGTCTGATCCAGACAACTTATGTAGGAAACAGTTTCATTAACCATTTTTTTTGTTTGAATTTTCAAATAATATCCATCGTAAAGGGTGACAAAACAAAGAAAAATAAAACACAAAATTAGTTTTTCAATTTTTTTAAATAATTTTCTATTACTTAATCCAACAGTAGATAAATAGTATTACTATATACTCCACAACTCCAAATCAGAAGGGAATACAACTGTATTGCTTACTCTTAACTTGTAGTTCACAATAACTACCATTCTAGTGGTAGTTTTTGGTAGAAATTTACAGAGAACAAATTTTAGAGGATTTTTTTACTGTAATCGCCAATCGCTCGTGAATTTATGTTTAAAGTACTTAAGTTAGAAACAATAAGATTAAAAAATTTGTTTAAAATTTTGCAAATTTGAAATTCATATTTTTCACGTTTTTTTTTTTTGTATTTTTTGTAATTTAAATGTTTGTAAAACTGGCGCAAGAATCAAATGATAGTAACGCTTTAATTAAAAATAAATAAGCGCCAAAAGATTATCTCTACATTATTATAGCAGACATTACTAGTTTTTAAAAGTTAAAATACCACTAAAATGATAATTATTAAAAAACAGTTTGCATACAGCGCAACAAAGCTGCATTGATAAAATAAAATTTGGAGGTTACAAAAAAACACTATAATTTAGGAAGAAAAAAACAATTTAGTTTTTGAGTTCCACAAACAATAAAATATATATCATATATAGTTTTGGAATATCATGGAAATCTCGACTGTTAATATTAATTAAAATATAATATAATTAAAGTCTATTATATTTTTATTAATATTTTTAATTTATATCCAAACAACTGCTAATATCAGGTAGGTATATTAAAATTATTTCATGCAAACTAAAAATTTTTATTTACTATTTTTTTAATTTAATAAGTATTATATTCTGTAATTGACATAATTGATTAAAAAACGCTGTTGATTTTAAAATGTTATTTCTCTGTATTACGCCCAGCAGTGGGACAACCTCGGTGGCCTAGTGGCGCTAAGCGCGACTGCTACGCTAGAGGTCTTGGGTTCGATTCCCAAGTCGACCAAGGTGTTATTGGGATTTTCTATGAAATTCTCAGTAGCAGGTCGGAGTTTGGATTTGTGCCCGGTTAGTGGCAATAGGCTCGCCCCATATTACATGGGACCTAAACATACCGGCGAACTGTGGGTGTACATTGGTATACCTCTGCCTAACCCTTCGGGGATACAGGCGTGATGGTATGTTATGTTATGCAGTGGGACAATTAAAAATTTGTTGTTCTACCTAGCCTTTTCCCAACTATGTTATGGTCGGCTTTCAGTCTCACCGCCAGCTGAACACCGTATGTTACAGAGCGACTGTCTATCTGACCTCCACAACACATGTTACTGGGTAACAAAGTATCCCATAGTAAGACTGCTTGTCAGAATTGACTTAAAGACTGTCAAAGATATTTTTGTGATGTTTTTATTTATTTTTTTCTGATATTAGTCAGTTGTTTGTTTTATGATTGTAGGTTTTTTTGGCGGGTGTCAGCTAAACTGAAAAATTTGGCTAAATACCATATTGACACTTGTAAAAACTATTTAAGTTGTTTATTATTACATATTTATTGTGATTTATTGATATAAAAGAGAAATTAATATTGTTATGCGATAATTAAGCTTATTTTGAGCAGATTTAAAAACCTCAATGGTTGAGTAGCTTAAACACTGGTTTAAAAGGTGTTGGCAGCTCTAAGGTTCTGGGTTCGATCCCCAAATGGTTCAATGCAGAAAACCAGTTCTACATTGTATCAGGTCTGGGTGTTTGTGGCATTGTAATTAAACGAATAGACCGATTATGATGCAGTTTTGTTTGTTTGAAAGCTTACAAAGTAAAGTTATTTCTTAACTACTTTTAATAAGGATTCATTCATCATTTTGAAAGTTATGAGTTATTTTCTAATATAAATCAGGGTTTTCTTAAATTTTTGAGTTTAAGCTGATTTTTGTTACATTAACACAAATTTTGTCAATAATCCTTAAATTTTCATCTTAAAATTGGATTTTAGTAAATTCTATAGTAATTATTGCTATATAACCGTCTTCATAGTGTCAATATGGTATTTAGCCATAGTATATAGTACCAATCACTACTGATGCTGATTCGAGTGGGAAGCGTGGTCGCGGTGGTCGCGCCAGTGTCTTTCAACAAACTTCTTTATGTAGTTGTACGATTTTGAATCTTTTTCACATAGTACGTTGTCCACCTGTGGGCAGAAATAGTATGTTAGAAAACAGAAAAATATAATATGCAGTAGTAGGACCTACATTTCAAATTTGTTTACACCATTCTGTTCAAAACTCCGGCGCAAAGTCAGGGTGTAATTAGTTTGACGTGTCTGTCTGTCTTGTGTTATTGTAGCTCCAATAGTGATGAACCGATTGTGATGCAGTTTTTATATCGAAAGCTAACAAGATTGATATGACTCTTAGCTATAATTTATGAAAATCTGTTCAGCATTTTGATAGTTATCAGAAATTATGTAAAATTGGTGTGGGGTTTCCTTTATTTTAATTGACAGTTATTTCTGGGTTATATCAGTTTCATATAACAAAATATACCACTTCACCTAATAGTAAATTGTGGTCATTAACTTTATTTGATGTTGTATACCAAAATTTTGATGATTATTTATAAAAATATCTTAAAGTTTTGATATTGGTCCTTCACAGAAAACATCCAACAATTTAAGTCTATAAAACTATTTCTAATAATATTTAAACAAGTCTTACCTTATAAGGGGGTGTAATAATAACATCATTGTAGACGCTGATGTTCTGTCCGTCCCACGAGACGTTGTCGATGACTCTCGCAATGGCCATGAAGAGACGCTGCCCTTCTGGGTCCAAGCACGCTGATAATGCTGTTACCTAGAATATTAAATAATTAAGTTATAGTGGGCTTTCCAAATCATTTATTTTGTATATATTTTTATTTGTACATTTGAGCATAAAACCAGGATGAATAGTATTTGTCGTGAACCTAAGCAAACTTGAGAAGGCTTACATTTAAAAATAATTGTTTTCATGTAATTTATTTGTGTAACTTCAGTAACTTTCAGAATAAATAAATAAGATTAGATGATGAGAGTGCTTTTACAAAAGTTATTCATGCCATCATACACATATTACTATACTTGTGATAAATTAACTTTGTTTTTAAGACAGTAGATACTTATTTTTTAGGCACTTGATGGACTTTTATACAATTAGAACAACAAATGGCCCTAAAATTAAGTTGTAATCAAACTTATAACTTAAAAACACTTGTCTAAGACTTTCATTAGTTAGTAATTTACCATGATGCAATCTTAGTCAAGTTTAACAGAGGAAATAGATATAGACAGTTCATTTAGAAAGTTTCTTACTTTCCCCCAGCGGTTAAGTTATGGCTAATTACAAACAACTTATGACCATAATTCTGTCTGATTTTAAGACAGAATTTTAAACACAAAAAGACAAACTTTTAGAAATTTTGAAAAGAGGTCATTATATAAACATGGAATATTTTAACCACGTTTTCCAAAATACCGCGAAATTTTCTCCAAATAGTTTGTATGGTTAAAAAAGTACTTACTAGTCTTCTTTTATTCTCTATTGAATTTCGAACGCGCGTGTTTAATCTATGAAGATTGAGAGACTGCGGCGGGTCAGGCACCGTGGTTACTTCTTTCTTGATTTGCACATCACTAACCAACGATAGATTCACGATATTCACATCATGGCGCTTAGGATTCCCGCTAGACGACGGACATTTCAATATTAACATTTTAGTCTGGGGATCGAAGGCAAGCACTTCTCCTTCTATATTTTCATTGTAACATGTTCTTGTGGCAACTATGCTACCAATTGTAAAACAGTCCGACACGACAGTGGACATTATACACCGCTTTTGTTGTTCACGCGGTGGAAATGAATCTCATGTAGCGTTCAAATTGTGTTCGATCGGTGAAACTAAAATGTGAAATATGTTTTGTTACGATACGAATACGAGGTCGTCCGCCATTGAATTTGACAGGCACAGATTATATAGCGTTTGACTTTGAAGTTTATGGTTTTGCGTTTTGTAGTTCAAATACGTTTTGTTAATACTCCACTCGGCTTTGACCATTTCTTAAATCGGGAGAAAATCTTGGAATGGAAATATATTTTTCATACGTAATATACAGTTTTGCGCAAGATTTAAATCATCTTATTTTAACACGTCATGATTTAAAACTATTTCTTATTATTGAATGATATTATACTATTTACCGTTCGGTCTGGCAAGACAAGGGGGCTATACACTATTAATAGTAAAGATCATAGCCCACTTACTCGACTCTGCTCCCACCCGGCAAAAAGAATATAATTTAAATATGTACTTTAAATATTGCTCTTAAGATATATATTTTACATTAGCATCATAAATTACCAGACAGCTCGCTGACAGCCAGCTTACCGCCGTCAGACTGCTCGGTAGTTGACGCCTCGCTGGCTGCATCATGCAAGTCATGCATGTTGTAGACGAGCGGTCGGTGCGGTGTCCGCGCTCACTCACTCACTGCTAGCAGTCGCCGCGCGAAAAGCGAGAGCCGTCGGCGGGTGGATAGCTGGCCGTCTGCTAGTTGTCGCCGCGTGGACTGCTGGGTGCCTGCTAGCTGTCACCGCGTGGACTGCGAGCAGTCGTCTTAGTTTAGGGCGGTGTTGGGTGGGAGCGGTGTTGAAGCAGAGTCGTTTAAGTGTGCTATGACTTTAAAGCATATGTGACTCTCGATAACATTTAAAAATAATTTTGTGAAATAAATAATATATTTTTAAGTTTTACCATATTTTTCTATGCTTGTATCATTTGCAATACATTACACAACGCAATATTCTTTTCATTTTAGCAATAGGGTAAACAGCGCATCAGTTTCATTTTTAAAAGAGCCTCTTATTTCAAGTACTTACTTTAAAGCTTAAGTGCATATAACTATAACAAGGAGATAATAAAAACACTTATAACGGTCAAGTAGACCCAAGCTGATAAGGAAAACCCGTGGCCCAATTAATAATGTCGAAAGAACAAATGAGAAATTAGGGCCACACTCATTAACGCGTGCACTGCTTATTTACTTAATTACGCTGTTTTTAACCGACTTCAAAAAAGGAGGAGGTACTCAATTCGACTATTTTTTTTTGTTACCATAGAACTTTTGACTGGGTGAACGGATTTTGATAATTCTTTTTTTATTTGAAAGCTGGTGCTTCCAGTGTGGTCCCATTTTATTTTGGTCCAGTTTTGACAGTGGGATCCATAAGAAATAAATATAAGACTTATTTTGAAGTCGTTTTTTTTGGTTAGAATTAGTCTACTGCCGCTGTATGCCACTTTGAATAAATAAAACATTATAACTGAGAACCTCCTCCTTTTTAGAAGTCGGTTTAATAGAAATTGAGTCAGTTAACTCCCAAATTTCATTATTTCTTTAAGTAAAATATTAAAGAGGTAAAGGAAAAAAGGTGATAAACAAATAAAACAAGATTCTTAATAAAATGCATATCCTTATATTTTAAGCGCCTTACATCTAATGATTAAAATGACAAAACATATATACAGAAGCGATAGTAAACCAAAAATACGGCCATTTTGTTTCACGAATACTTCCGAAAAAAGCCGAAGACAAACGAACATTGATATTGGTTACAAACATTGGCCAAACATAATTCTTTGAAATCCAAGTTTTGGCTCAAACATTGGGCCCAACTTAGTCTTAATAATGAATGACCAATATTGGTGACAATGTTTGGCCAATTTTTAATTTACTATCATATTTATTCGCAGTGTATAAATAGGTAAAGCGTTGAATTCTCTGTTATATTAACTAAACATATTTTGAAGCATAAAAAATACATACATATCTAATAGAAACGCCAATAAATATATGGAATGCAAGATAAATACTGAATCATCTGTAACATAGTTAACTAAAATATTACAAGGAAAACAAAAAGAAAAGCTATAAAAAAACATCTCTTTTATTCTTATTAAAAGAAGTTTCGAGATCAAAAGAGACATAATCAAAAAGAAAAAAATATATATAAGAAAAAAAAAATGAATCTTTCCCACGCTTTATCCATTCAACACTACATTATATTATATAAAATAAAACATATCTAGCCGATTCTTCTAAAAACAAAATGTTAAAACTAAACTTTAGATATTATGTTAAAATCACTACAAGTGTTGCCTTGTAAACTATTAATTACGCGGCAACACTGCCGCATAATAAATAACTTTTTTCTTTCCAATCACAGAGCATGACATGTGATTTTTTAATGGCGAAGGCATTGGCATCTATTCTGACATCCCTAACCAAAAAAGTATTTATTTAATTTCAAATTTATGTAAAAAAAAATCTTTTTTTACAGTAATTCATGGAAAATAAAATACAAAAAAAAAATATTATTATAAACAGTTACACTTACATTAAGCAACGCTTATTAAGGTCAACTAAAAGACGGGTGACCAAAAACTTTAACTTACACATTAAAAAAGTTGTGTCTATCCTTTTCCGATAACATAAGTAAGAAAGAGATAGCATATGAGGGGTATAAAAGCAAAGCCGCTTCAGTCCAATATTTACATTTTTTAAACTAGGCACACCAGATTGTAGAGCTCGAAAGCCACATTTATCTTATTTAATCGTGAAAGTGCAAAGTCGCCTCAATACAACACAAAAAGCACTTCAAAAGTTGCATTCGCGTGCAAAACAGCTTCGATCCAAAATTTGTTCAAAGCAAATCCGCATCGATCACAATCGACCAATCAGAAGCCACTATTTTAAAATTTCTAAGATGGCGAATCTGTTACTTTTCATAGTAAGTTGCGTGTAATTATCGTCTCTTTATAGCAAACCCGCTTAAGTCCGAAGTTAAAATGCAAAGACACCTTAGTCCTAGAATATTTCAGATTTTTTGTGGAACTAGTGTAAATTTGGTTGAGTTTCGTTATATTTATTTTAATTTCAAGTTCTTGTTCATAGAAAAGTAACAGAAACTTAATAAAATAATATCATTTTTAACTCACAGCAGAAAACTTGAAATATCTCAGTTTACATGTTTTGTGACTGAAGCGTTTTTGCTTTTACACCCCTCATATATATTGTGTAGGTTATCAGAATAGCGCCTTTAATAGTATTATGCTTAAACCATAATACATAAAAAAGAAATCATTAATGTATCATACACATTTCTGACGGATCTCATGTTTTTCGAGTTTTTAAGATAGTTAGGGGTCTTTACATAATTCATTTTTTTAAGATAATTAAAGATGATAGTAAGTGTCAAGTACCATAAAAAGTCATGTCAAGGACAAATAAATCAAACCATGTTTTTTTTGTTTTTTTTTTTTAGAGATCTTTGCAGTTAGCCTGAGCGCAGGCTTTGACTGCTTCACCGGACTTTTGGCGAGGACCTTAAGGCCTCCAGCCAGACTCAAAACATGTATTTTCGTTTAGAGAAACTGCATTTTGGTCTAGTCTATACAGATTTTTTTCGAGTCATAAAAAACTGAAAAAAAAAAAAGAAAATTCTGATTATTATTTGTTAAAGAGACCTTTAGTAAAACGGACCACACACGGAGTCTTCTACACAACTTTGGAACCCCAAAGTAATATAAAATATCCCATGAAAACTTCGACCCCTAACTTTTCTAATTATTTATAGCAACTCAGAAATCAGTCAAAATCGTGTAAAAAAACAACTTAAAAACTACCTAACTGTAGTGCTCTTACTTACTAGAAGATATAAAAATATTCATAGTTAAAATTATTTTTTACAATTATTATGCTAAGAGGGTAGTCGGAAAACTTTCGAAAACAAAAAAAAGTATGCATTTATATGAAAAATTGTCTGCTTGCGACCACGGCCGGTGTAACCCGGTCGAAACGTCAAGATAAAAAAAAAAAGGTATTTATGCATGTACGCGCTTATTCCCGTGAATTATATTACTATAAACATGCAGCGCGATAGTTTAGAAGTTAATATATGAAAAATTCATGATTTTTTAACTTCTAAAACTGTTTTTCAAAATTAATTATTATTGCTACTATCATGAATATTTAAAGTTTCTTATTTTATTTTGATTCCAAAATTGGGATCTGAAATCGTCCGCAGAGCAAGCGTGGTGATCAATGCTCGTGCCTTCTCTATATGGGAAGAGGCCTGTGCCCAGCAGTGGGACGATTATAGGCTGGTATTATTTTTATTTTATATTTTATTTGGTCATGTGATTGTGAAACCTATCACACTTTCGGGTCGGACAGGGTTTTCCTAACAAATAGTATATTAAACTAGTAATGTCTCGCGGTTTTAAGTGACCTCCAAATATTGAAACGAAAATTTTAAGACCTTATATAAATAAATAAAACTAACACGCGTCAAAAAACTCATCGTCATCCTTGTCAATGGCGGGAAACGTGCCTAGAAGGCTGGCAGCATGGCCACGTTGAATGTCTATGCCGATTCTCTGTGCAAGGAACAAACCAGCTCTCTGATCACGAGTAGAGTCGACCAAACGTTTTGAGATTTTAAGATGAACTTAAATGTCTGTCTCCACTTTTTATCTTAGAAAGACAGAGAAAGCATGAGAAATATAGGCCTCCTAAAATTGATTGACGTTTAAGTACTCGACTAATAAATTTAATTAGCATTGCTCATTAACGTTGTGTGAAAGATGATATGAGAAAGAAAGGAGTGAATACTGAGATGACGAGTAGTAGAGATGAATGGAAGCTGAACACGCATTGCGCCGACCACACATAATTGGGAACAGTATGTCTATTCTGTAAATAATTTCGGTATCGAGCTTCACCTGAGTGACAATAAAGCTCACTTCAAAAGTGAACCCAATTGGCCTTGATTTAGAATTCAAATTCGAGAATACGTATTTGACATCTCACCTGTTTCCGCTGTCGAGACATGAAAATAATGTTACAGAATAGCACTACAGGGCAGGGTGATGATGATGATGATGATTAATACAGTTTTATATAAACAAAGTATTTTCTTAACCTCTTAGCAAAATAAAAGTAAAAAAAAAATACCGTTACGAAATGTAAGAAAAATACAAAAACTTGTACCTAGACACTACACATTAAATAGTTCTTTTTTTTTTCTTCTTCCCTCTTTCACATACAAAGACAGTCTTCACTCATTATTATTAGATAATTCACACCCACCCATCCGTTTCCAAGACTTATCGATGGTCGCTTAACCTAACTGTTTCGACTTCCGCGTATAAATTAACTAGTATTAACCTTAGCGCACGCCCATCATTTTTTAAGCCTCGACGAGGGTTGCTTAACTTCGTGTAATTATTTAATAGTAATAGTGTTACATTTCTATAACTAACTCACTGTTATTAAACGATGACATTAATAACACAAGAAAAACAACCAAAAAAACTTACCAACATCAATATGTAACAATATACAACTCACATACGGTCATCTGATCCCAAACTAAGCAGAGCTTGTACTATGGTAATCAGATAACTGATAAACATACCTATATATTTCTGAATACATACATATTATACATAAATTACACCTAATGATCGTGCTCATCACACAAACATAAATAAATTACTATCACTTATTTGTCGTATAAACGAATAATATCACTCAAAACTATATCATTGTGCCAGGTTGCAATGAATATTTGTCGGGCCTGTTGGTCTAGTGGTTAGCGACCCTGACTGCTATACCAGAGGTCGTGGTCATTCTCACCCAGGACAAATGTTTGTGTGATGAGCACGATCATTTTTTATGTCTGGGTGTAATTTATCTATAATATGTATTCAGAAATATATGAGTATGTTTATCAGTTGTCTGGTTTCCATAGTACAAGCTCTGCTTAGCTTGGGATCAGATGACCGTCTGTGAGTTGTCCCAGGATATTATTAGACAAATTGGTGATGGTTAGTTTTTGTTGTTATTCTTGTGTTATAAATATCATCGTTTAAATAACTACAGAACGTTTCAGTCTCGACTATTAGTTGAGGATGATCAGTCTAGGGGGCAGCATACCGCGCTTGCTCAGCCACATTCTGTAAAGAAATGACAATATTATAATTAGGTTTTCATTAAAAACTAGGTGGGTGCGGATTTTTCCGCATTTCAGATATAATTACATGAAAATTAGGTTCAATTATTTTTTGATAGAAAATGGGCATAAGTTACTCTCTATATAGAAAGTTATCTACCAGTGAAATCATTATACAAAACAGTGTAGCCTTTTCGGAAAAACAAACTGAAGTCAAATATGCCGTCGACATAAGAACCTTTCTTTTTCTTTATAATCTATACTAATATTATAAAGCTGAAGAGTTTGTTTGTTTGTTTGGTTGAACGCGCTAATCTCAGGAACTACTGGTTAGAATTGAAAAAATCTTTTTGTGTTAGATAGTCCATTTATCGAGGAAGGCTTTAGGATATATAACATTACGCTGCGACCAATAGGAGCTAAGCAGCAGTGAAAAATGTCACAAAAACGGGGAAAAATATTCATACCCAAAATATATGTATGAAAGAATTGTTCCTCTTTAAATGATCTAAAAAAATGTCTGGGACAGTATATGTCTATCTTTTAAGATTGACTCACTATAACCTTTTTTAAGGTAATCATTTGGTCGAAATTAATGCATTATTGCCAATTATTTGCTACAGAGTTTTATCAACATAATAGAAATAGAAATAGAAATTTATTTGCCAGAAACATGGTATTTTACAAGATGTTAATTATAATTTTAAATGTGCTACATGTCTCACCGTTTAACCGGTATGCAAATTTTTATACAAATAATAATTTATTAGTGAAATTATAATAACCTATTACAAATTTACTATTATTAATTATCTCTATTTTATTATTATATAAATCAAATATAAACAGAAATCTCACGTTTACAAATACGTTTCTATATTTATTGTAGTACAAGACATGAACTCTGCTACTGTATAAAAACATTTGTCAATAAGCCATTTTTTAAATTTTATTTTAAATTGTGTAAGTGGCATTTCTCTAAAATATTTGTGTATTTTATTATATATTTGAACAGCCATGCAACTGCAGTTTTTTTTATAAAGCGTTGTTGACATTCCTGGGACTACTAATCTAGTAGGGTCCCTTGATGAATATTTTTTGTTTAGACTAGCTTTTTCAAATAGATGGGTATGTTTTTTAACAAACACTGCAGTTTCATAAATATATAGACCTATAACGGTTTGTATTTTAAGTTTTTTAAATAAGGGCCGGCAGGAATCTAGTGGCTCAGCCCCGCATATTGCCCGTATACATTTTTTCTGTGAAATCAAGACCCTACTTATATCCGTCGAATTTCCCCATAACAAAATCCCATAACATAGAACAGACCCTACATATCCATGGTACGCTAACAGGGCCGTTTTATCACTTGTTAGTTTCTATTATTATAGTAATATTAGTTATTAGTGTAGTAGTATAATATTAACTAAAATTATAATTTACGCAGAAATACTGTTTTTTTAAACTTCTTAATCGCGGTAATAATAACAGAAATTGACGCGGACGAAGTCGCGGGGATCAACTAGTAAATAAATAAATGCGGACGACATCACATACATTGCTCTGAACCCAAAGTAAGTAGCTGAAGCACTTGTGTCATGGAATTCAGAAACAACGAAGGTACCACAAACACCCAGACCCGGGACAATGTAGAAAAGTTGGTTTCTACGTTGACCCGTCCGGGGATCGAACCCGGGACCTCAGAGCTAGCGACACCTTGAAACCGGTGCGTATGCCACTCGACCACGGAGGTCGTCGTTTATGTCGGTTGAGCGTAATTATCGAGAAAATGAATATAACAAATTCTTTCACACCACCATCATTTTTAAATGCCGGCTTGCGTGCACCTCTTCGTCGCCTTGCAAGCAATTTCAACAAGACGTTCCGTTATATGGATTTATTTGCTTTGCCAAAAACAAAATTTAGACACATGCTGCTTAACGAACTTAAGAATGAATGTACCTAATCGATTTCTACCTATATGCGGTGCTACTGGTAAATAACACCTTGGTTAATGGTAAAATAACTAGTGTTTAACTACCTTGTGTTTATGGATTACTTTATTCCTTTACTTTCTTCTTTATTTATTTTCAACGTTAGTCTTAAGAATCTACCAATTTGTCTCATTGTGTATCTGTGGAAAACGTTGTTGATTGCACTTTTGTTTGACCAATTTATGTATATTTTGTATCTTTTTTTGTTAAAGTGTAATTGTTAGCTTTCCCAAATAAATAAAATAAAATAAATACAAGATGTAGAGTTTTGGCTGGTGTGACTATGTGGAAAAAAAAATCCACATAGTCACACCAGTGTGTCTAGCTGGTGTGACTATATGGAAGTCGTCACAATTTTCACTACAGAACTTTGATTTGCTTTATATCCTGTTTTCTTATTTTGAAAAAGAAAAAGCTACATGTATATAATAATTTTCTCATTGTATTCAAAGATATTATTGTCAATCGACGAAAGAAAGCATCGTCAGGAATCCTGGATTCCAAAAAATTGGGATCAAAAATCGCCTGCTACGAGCAAGCGTGGTGATCAATGCTCGTGCCTTCTCTATATGGGAAGAGACCTGTGCCCAGCAGCGGGACGTACTAGCCAGTATTATATAAGTGTAATGCTCACCCGATGCCAGCGCCCAGCAGTAGCGACACGACGTTGGTCAGTAGGACAGCTGCGATGGCGCCGCGACTGAACAGACATGTGCGACGGACGGACAGGCAGTGGCTCTGTAATATATGTGTATATTAGTTGCAGCAATAAATAATATACTTTACATACTAATATTTATATAGATACACCAATATCAATACACTTTATATGCAAAAAATCTTATAAATGCGAAACTATGTCTGTATGTTTGTCTGTTGCGCTTTCACAGCTGAAGAACCGATTTGAATGAAACATGGTGCGCGGTAATCTTGTATTGTACTAAAGAAAGGACATAGGACATATTTTTGCAGCAATACTCAATACTCATGCAAGCAACAGTATGTAGTCGAAATAAAAATCGCCCTATTTTTATTTTTAGTATGGTTTTTCAGACATTGACAAAACGATAATGACTCTTGATGCGCGCGGTTCCGTAAAATACCCAGCAAGAAAAATCCATTTTTGATAATTAGCATGATTTAAATCAGTTGATTCGTTAGATTTACGTTGCCGTGATATGAACCGACCCTAAGGGGAAATCGAAAATTTGTTTTGTAATAACTATAGCCTCAAGTCTTACCTGTTGCATAACAGGCGCGGCGAGCTGCTGCTCCAAGACTTCGATGGAGGAGGTGGCTGAAGGTGGACCGCGAGTGCTCTGCGGGTGCTTAAACCGCCAGTCCCTGTGAAGAAGGAGTATGTTATGAGACTTGACTGGGAATAGGCATATAATAATATCCTGGGACAACTCACCCACGGCCATGTGATCCCGAAGTAGGTAACTGTACTATGGTAACCAGAGAACTGATTAACATAATTATATATTCCTTCATATTATAGATAAATGACACCCAGACACGAAACAAATAAATGAAAATGCTCATCACACAAAGATGTGTCCTGGGTGGGAAGCCACGACCTCCGGTATAGCAGTCAGGGTCACTAACCACTAGACCAACAGGCCTGTCACTCTTAATTATCTTTTCAACTATTTTCGCCGAAAATTTTTATCCCAGTTTCATGACCACGCCTTGCACAGGGCGGTAGGTATCTATAAGAATTGCCCGAGGTAAGAAGACGTCCTAACTTGGGCGGTAACTGACTGGATGGCACTGGGTGGTCCTGGGTGGTACTATGTGGTACCGGGTGGTACTCACTTGGGCGGCAACTGGTCCGGTCGACTGCTCCACTCCCACACCCAGTCGTTGGAGTCGTCTCGCCAGCAGTTGATGTACACGCCCTTCAGCTCGTCCTCCGTCGAGGGTTCAAGGTTCGGACTGTTCGGAGGCGATTTGGGGCTGGAAAAGAAACAATAGTCAAGTTAGTATATTGATACAATATAAATACCCATACAGTAAAAATAAAACCCCAACATATTTGAGAAAAATGCCGATAACTTTCAAAATGCCGAACATCATCATCATCTCCCGAGCCTTTTCCCAACTATGTTGAGGTCAGCTACCAGTCTTACCGGATTCAGCTGAATACCGTATTTTACATGGAGCGACTGCCTATCCGACCTCCACAACCCATTTTACTGAGTAACAGAGTATCCCATAAGACTGGTTGTCAGAATTCACTTAACGACTGCCAACGATCCATGTATGACATCCGGGACCTACTGTTTAACGTGCTTTCCGAAACACGGAGGGGTCTCGGTAAGTTTTTTAAATGGTCACCCATCCACGGACCAACCGCCGCGAGCGCGGCTTAACCTGTATATCAGTATATATATCAGTATACGAGCCCCTCAAAATGCCGAACAGATCATCATGAATAGCTAAGAACCGTCACGATCACGTCAACTTTCAAACAAACAAAAAACATATCACAATTGGTCCATTCGCTTAGGAGCTACGATGGCACAGTTTTTGTCGTGATTTGTGCCTTATATGTTCCTAGCAAGGCTTTAATTATTTAAATAAGTAATGCATGTGTGATCCTCATAATCGACCCTTATGATCAAAAGGATCAAAACGCTCAAGCATGGTATATGAACCACGTAATCTAAACCTTATCTATATACTTATAATAAATCTGTAGAAGTGAAAATTCTGTACATTAAAAATATCAAAAAAATAAATGGTGTTACTAGACCGACACAGAAACCAAAAGTGTGAAAAAAAAAATTTGTCTGTTTGTTCAGGTATCACGCAAAAACTACCGGTTCGATTACGATGAAACTTGGTAAACTTATTCTTTATTATCCTGGGCACCACACTGGGTAGTTTTCATCCCGAAAAAGTATAAACAATAAAAAACAAACTTAATTTTGCGGTTAAAAACTCATTGACAAATTTCGTCATCCACGCGAACGAAGTCGCAGGCACAGCTAGTATAATAAATAAAACACACACGCATAAGAAATTCTAATAATGAACGATGACCTAAAAACAACAACACCTAAACTCAAGTACTTAAGTAGGTATCACACGCCACTCAAGATAAATTAATATAACATGAAGACACAAAATAAAACAATTGTACTAATTAAAGATAACACCAAAAACTCGAGGATTCAAGTGAAACAATAAACGAGGATAAATGGGACACTTGGAAAAAACATCTTGAAAATAATGATTATAGTAATTGGAAGTGAGAATTTAATATTACTTTAAATAATAAATACAATTTTTTTTTATTTATTTATAAGTTTATGTACACACAACGGACATAAAATATATTAAAAACACAATTCAAAAGGTACGAAGGTACTGCTTATTTCTTCAATTCATTCAATTTTCAAATTTCATTGCGACAGGAAAAAATCGAAAAGAGACATAGACACAGTGTATAATACGAAACAAAAAAAATAGAAATAACAATAAGAATTTCCATAAAAATAACAAAATATAAACCAAAAAAAAAATACTAAAATATGTATGTTACATATTTATGGATAAGAATTAGGTAGAAGAGAAAAGAAAGTGTTCTTTTATACGTCGTTTGAAAATAGAAATAGAAGGAGAATCGAACGGCATGAACAGAGAAGGAGAAGGAATAGAAATCAGTGGTATAGGGTTGGATTTTGAAGTGGGATTTGACAATGTATAAAGTAGTGTCTATAGATATGGATAACATCACATACATTGTTCAGAACCCAAAGTAAATAATCTAAGCTAAATTATATAAATTAAACTATTCGAAACGTAGATTACTTGTTAAAAATAATTTCATTCAATAAACTGCGATAAAATCAATTGGATTTAGTTATTATTTCAATGATTACTTTTTGCGTTATTAAATTACATAAAACTCGCTCTATATCATAAAATACTAGAATAACTATATATTTTAGTAAAACATAACATAACATACCATCACGCCTGTATCCCCGAAGGGTTAGGCAGAGGTGTACCAATGTACACCCACAGTTCGCCGGTATGTTTTGGTCCCATGTAAAAGGGGGCGAGCCTATTGCCACTAACCGGGCACAAATCCAAACTCCGACCTGCTACTGAGAATTTCATAGAATAATAACACCTTGGTCGACTTGGGAATCGAACCCAAAACCTCTAGCGTAGCAGTCGCGCTTAGAACCACTAGGCCAACGAGGAAGTCTAAATAATAATAATAAATGTATATTTTAGTTTTTATTGTAAATATTTAAAAATGTATTTTGTATGGATTTTAAAGAATAAAGAAAATAATAATAATAAACCATTTATTTCAGGTATCAAGGCCGATATAAATATATACAATACTATACTACAATACAACTTAAAAATACTATAAACACTTGATTGTAGTATAATAGGGCACAGACTAAAGCCATTGGAATGCGTCTGGCGCCAGGATACAACCGCAGGTAACATGATACGAAAAGTGCATCCTATACGCTATTATACAATATGGCTGATAGAAAACCTAACAGTTTAATGTTCCATGAAATCTTACACGTTCTTTTTACATTACTGTCAAATTAATTAAATAAAAAAGCTAAAATAAAGTAAGCTATTTTTTTACATAAAATGTCGTGGTGGCCTAGCGGTTCAATGAACGGATTTGTATGCACAAGGTTGCAGGTTCGAACCCAGGCAAGTACCAATGTGGCTTTTCAAAGTTACATGTACTTTCTTAATTATTCTAAGACACTTCTGACAAACGGTGAAGGAAAACGTCGTGAGGAAACCGGGATTCCAAAATTTGGGATCTGAAATCGCCAATCCGCAGAGAGCAAGCGTGGTGATCAATGCTCGTGCCTTCTCTGTATGGGAAGAGGCCTGTGCCCAGCAGTGGGACGTTTATAGGCTGGATTATTATTATTATACTTTACCATGCATTGTCATCAAAACCAAACGTGTATCAAAATATCACCTAAATCTGGTTTTTTATCCTAGTAACACACTCAGGTAAAAAGGATAAAATGCGTATTGAAAAAAAGAGACAAGTTTCTAATCAACAACACAATAATATATGTAAAATTCTTTTATTCCGAAAATCCTCTTGTTAATTAAGCCCGTGAATTTGCGACGTGGATTTAGTTGTTCGAGACTGTAATTATAATAAAATAAAGTAGGTCACAGTAATTGGCGAAAAGAAACGGGGCAGAAACACACTTGCCCAGGCGTAAATAAAGCGCATTTCAGACTACGCTTTAATAAAATAATAATATAAATAAAGGACATCTCAAGAAGGTCATATGATCCTAAACTAGGTAGCCAGACAACTGATAAACACACTCATATATTTCTAAATACATACATATTTTAGATAAATTACACCCAGACTAAATTAATGATCATGATAAAACATCAAAAATCAAAATATTTTTATTTCAAGTCGATCTTTTTAAGCTCTTTCAAAACGTTCATAATACTGCTCATCAACATATCACTCGAACCCAACTTGCTCCGGTATAGCAATCAAGTTCACTAACTACCAGACCAGTATATTACAAGCCAGTATGTTACATTATTAGTATTATCTCGCGATCGAATTTTATCCTACAAACTCATATTTATATTTTAGCTTCAGCTGAAATACGCTTTAATAAGAAGAATATTTTAAGAGGAAAGGGGAGCGGCCATTTTTCCATACAAACGCTCTCGTCTGTTTTCTCACTGGTTTCTGAACTTAGGGCTATGATTTTTTGCAGTATTATAAAAATGAACTAGATTTATGCCCCTATTTTTTCCTTTTTTATTTAAAGGAACTAGACCCTTCTAAAAAGTGCTTATTTTGACCGCAATTTTCAGACGCGTTTTTTTTCGAATTTTACAACAATAATCGAAAAAAGGAAAAAATAGAGGCACAGATTATTCTTTTCTCATGCAGTATATGAAATATCTTTAAAATTGGTTAAGAATTGGGGGAGAAAATAGACGAGAGCCAAACCTCGATTTTTCGTCAGTTTTTTGGTCTGAGCTGCAGTTGTCCTTATCGCACGAATTAGAGGGCGGGGGCAATTAGAGCGACAGCAATACTTTCTTCAAAAACAAAAATGTCCGCTCCCCTTTCCTCTTAAGAATCCATCTTATCTAGGGAATCACCTATTACTATGGTATTTCAATCAGCTGATGGGACCTATATCCTGTAGGCAACCAATTGAACTTTAAATTGAAGCCCTCGTTATGACCTACTTGTCAATTCACTCACTCATTCCGATGATACGGCAAACTACTACGAAACTTATCAATGAGTTTTTAACCGCAAAATTAAGTTTGTTTTTTATTGTTTATACTTTTCCGGGATAAAAACTACCTAGTGTGGTGCCCAGGATAGTAAAGAATAATTATACAAAGTTTCATCGTAATCGAACCGGTAGTTTTTGATCCATGATCCAGCCTATAAACGCCCCACTGCTGGGCACAGGCCTCTTCCCATATAGAGAAGGCACGAGCATTGATCACCACGCTTGCTCTCTGCGGATTGGCGATTTCAGATCCCAATTTTGAAATCCAGGTTTCCTCACGATGTCTTCCTTCACCGTTTGTCAGAAGTGTCTTAGAATAATTAAGAAAGTACATATAACTTTGAAAAAGACACGATGGTACTTGCCTGGGTTCGAACCTGCAACCTTGTGCATACAAATCCGTTCATTGAACCGCTAGGCCACTACGACATATACTATTGACTACGTAACTGATTTTAATGTAGGTTACAGCAATAGTGAGTGAATCAAGACTTCAAGAGCAAGGTTTAAATGTATATTTTAGTACATTGCACTCGTGCGAAACCGGGACGGCTTGCTAGTATATTATGTAGAAAGAAATCGACTAATATAGGGTGGATATAGTTATATAGAAAACGTCAGCACTTTCAACGTTCTCATTATGGCTTCCCAATGCACTGTAATTAACTTTACGGTTAAAATCAATACTTCTTAACTATGCTAACTGGGTCTTCAAACTAATTGGTTTCTTAGTTAAGTTAATATATATCAATAAACCCTTTTTTATGAAGTAAATGTAACTAAGAAGTAAGACTTTCGGAAACCAAAGGTTAGCCTGTAGGCGGATGTACTCGTTCTCCACGGAACCATTACCATTCAGATTGGTTTAGGACTATCATACCCGATGGAATTGTGAACCGAATCGAATGGGAACAAAATACCCCCGAAAAATTATAGAAAATTTGTGATAACTTTCAAAATGCTGACCAGATTTTACAGCCTTACAGTAACCGTGGGCAAGCTTCTCAGAACAGGTTAAGACATTCAGAAACGGTAGGTACGTCTTTCAAAATCCGAGGGAAACAGGGGACGCCTCTCAGAAAAGTCCTCTAAGTCTAAGTAAGCAGGTCTTCTGGTGGCGTATGCTAGATCCTCACCTGCCCTTAACGCTGGAAGCTCGCGAGTGCCTCACGGAGGAGTCGCGGCTCTCCCTCTGCGCTTCTCTCAGCAGACGGATGTACTCGTTCTCGACGGCTGCGAGGCCACCGCCGGAGTTCAGCTCTACCCATGATTCTGGAAGGACGAGAAAGAAGATGTTATTAAAAAAAGTTTTTACATCAGATAGGATACAGGTACAAAATTAAATGAAGACAAATCAAACAAGCCTAAACTTGATAGGATTGCGTCGTTTCGTGATGACGTTCCTAAAGCCACCTTCGGGCACCAGACAAGCTCAAAATTATATTGTATTGTCAACAGATGGAGTTTCGAGATTTGACCTAAACAAACATACATACATACATTGCCAGTTTATTAAAAACTTGTAAATTAATTGATCCTACTCATCAGAACGATAAAAATGTATAAACTTAACATTATATTACATTGGTCCGTTTGTACACGTGCGACACAAGTCTCCCATACTCGACGATTTGTAGAGTGATAACAAAGAATTTAAACGTTGACAGAACGAGGAGAATCAGAACGAAAAATGTCATACAGAGGATATTATCCTTATCAAATTATCTTCCTTACGCCGTATTAATATTAGCCGTACGGTTTGACCGTGGATGGGTGACCATTTGTAACATACCGAGGCCCCTCCGTGTTTCGGAAAGCACGTTAAACAGTAGGTCCCGGCTGTCATACTTAGATCTTTGGCAGCCGTTAAGTCAATTCTGACAACCAGTCTTACTATGGGATACTGTGTTCCCCAGTAAAATGGGTTGTGGAGGTCAGATAGGCAGTCGCTCCATGTAAAATACGGTATTCAGCTGAATCCGGTATGACTGGTAGCCGACCCCAACATAGTTGGGAAAAAGGCTCGGGAGATGATGATGACGCCGTATTAATATTACAACCGACTACCACTGCCACTGTTTTTGAGAATTTCTTGTAATTTTTTATATACTAAATGTCAAGAATTATCGCGAAATACAATCAAGCTTGATAACAGAAAAAAAACCTGTATCCATAATCAATATATTACTACTACTTACAAAGAACAGATACACAAGATCAAATTACAACAACCCTATTTTTAACCCTGACGTAAAAAGAGGGGTGTTACTTTTATGGTTGAAGGTTTGTTTGTCTGGCATCGAAGCGCCTTAACGAATGGACCGATTGCGGTTCGGTTGTTTGAAAGCCGAACGTGATCGAAATAATTTTTAGGTATAATTTATAACGATTTGTTAATTATTTTGAAATCAAAAAGTTAGTCTGCTTGCCACCACGGCCTATGTGACCCGGTCGAAACGTCAAGCCCTGAAAGTATTTAAGCATGTACGCGCTAATCCCCGTTCTATAATATTACTATAAACATGCAGCGCGATAGTTTAAAAGTTATTATCAAAAAGCCATTAGTCAAAAAGTAACGGTTTTTAAGTTTTGAAATTCATAGTTATTCGTCGAGTGTTTTAACAAATTTTTGAGGTAATTGTGACGGCTTTAACACCACATAAAACGGGCTCTTAACTACAATAATTAACATAATGATGTAATTAATAATGTAATTAAAAATCGCGTGACCATTGTGTAGCGACCGGACGTTTGTAGTGATTATATTGTATGTTGTTTGTTCATGACAGATTTACATCACAAAAAGTAAAGCAGATGGCTGATATTGAATATCAAGATATTATCGAGTTCTCGTCACGTTAAAAAGGTAGAGGATATTTTAAGACAAGCTCTTCTTTAACTCGCAATGTATATTTGTTTGGGTCAAATCTTACAAGCTAAATTACAACCACTATCCGACATCCGATTGTGTTAATAACATAAGATGGGTGACAATACAATATTTTGGTACTTTCGTTCTAAAGACGGATCCAGAAGGTGAACTCAAGACCGATACGGCGCAATCCTGTCGTGTATATAATTGCAAATGTTTATGCGAAGTTTTTGCAGCATTCGTGCTTTTCCAAGTATTTTCGATCACAAAAAAACCGAGCTTACGCATACGGACTACTTGAAGCAGTTAGAGTTTTCTAGCGGTCGACAAAACAAAGCAAGCAAGAGGCGCGGGAGACGCGAGAGAGGGCGACATCTCGTGCAGTCCACGTGCGGTGATTACTGACTAACTGTGAGAGCAGTTCGTGTACCGAATGTACATTGTGTAAAGTTGATCGGCGAGCGAGCTTTACCGCGGTTTTGTTGGCTCGCCGGTAAATCTAGTTCATCGATCACTTAAAAACCTAGGCTTTATTGGTGACAAGCCGCGGCGTGTTAAACAGTTTGGCTCACCCGTAGATTAGGTACGACGAGCCGCGAGTAAAACCGCCGTGAGCTTGTGGCTCGCCCGTCAATCACACACTTAAGGCTAAGGCCGCGCTACGGCTAAACCGCCTGATTTTGTGAGTGAAGGAACTAATGGAAGCGGCCGCACTGACGGTTATTTTCCGCGACTGATTTTTAACCGTATTGTGTGCGTCTCGGGCGGTTTTGCGGTTTCACGCTTGCGGAAAAATACCGTAGTGCGGCCTTAGCCTCAAAGCGCCAACTTTCGTAATGGAAAATATTTGCCAGTAAATGACCAGTATAAATCTCATATACAGGAAGTAAATTTCTTTCTCAAAACCATAAGGATATGTATCGTGCCAAGATTTTCACAAGAACGTCGGGTCAATGTCGTATGCCAGATAAATATAATTCTCTTTGTGTTCAGTTCAACGGACAGGGCCGTACCATGATCTCTTAAAGATGGACTGATGCGGTTGTGTAGCCGAGACGGCGCACTACACTGCGTAGCGCTGTCCCGCTCACTCAGCCGCGACAGTACTGCTGTAAGAGATCATGGTATGGGTGCGCGAAAAGTGAGTAATGCTCTATTTAGAGTATTAGTTAGCATGTTTTGTGGTACAAGTGTTTATACACATAGTGTTTCCTAACCTTTGTTGTTTGTTAGACAGCTTTAATAAAGGCTACTGTATGACGTAGTTATTGGGTTATGGAATGTAGTTAGTAATTATTCCTTTGTGTAAATATTTTTCTTTATATTTTCTGTGTAGAGTGGGTTCCCTTTTTTTTTTTTTTTTTTTTTTTTTTTTTTTTTTTTTTTTTTTTTTTTTTTTTTTTTTTTTGTCAGGTGAAACTCGTTTATGAGCCAGCCTTGCATCCCCAGGGGGTTGAGGATGCAAGAGTCCGGGCTTCCAGAGCCTTGAGAAAGGCTCCGACTACTCCGGCAAAACACCTGGTGCCATCCTTCGCCTTAGTAGCAGCGTTACGGGTCCAACCGAAGTCTTAGCACCGTAACGCCCCCGGCGACTGCCCGCTTAGTGGCGGGCCCGACATGACCTCCGTCCTATGTAGGAGGGAGGACAGCGGGGGCAGTGCATGGCACTACACCACCCCCGCCCAGCAAGGAAGGAGACGCGTGCAATGAAGGCTGAGGGACCCCCGTCCCCGCCCTCTGCATCCCCCTCTGGGCAGGTCTGGCTACGGAGGTTCTCGTCCGCGCCCTACCCGCCCGCCGTCGGCGGAGCAAAGGAGCAGAAGGGTCAGCCTCCCGCTCGCGCTCCGAGGTCTCTTTCTGCGAAATGACGATCTCGCAGAAATGAGACACTGACAGCCAGACGCGATTGTCCGCGAGCATGGCATTAACCACACCCGCGAACGAAAGGTCCGGGCCAATAACCGCACTTAGAGCACGGCGCTCCACCTCGAAGGCAGTGCAGACCTCGAGGGTGTGCTGCGCCGTGTCTTCCACCGCGCCACAATGGTGGCATGCAGGGGATTCCTCCCGCCCGATTCGGTGCAGGTACGATCCGAAGCACCCGTGCCCAGACAGCACCTGCACCAGACGGAACGTGAGGAACCCGTGGCGTCGCTCTAGCCATGTCTCCAGGAGGGGACCCACAACTTCAGTGACGCGGCGTCCGTAGCGGGCGTTGGCGAGGTCTAACTGCCAACGGAGGACCATTTCGTCGTAGGCCTCGCGCCGCACGGCGCCGCGTTCTTCATGAGACAACCGCTCCCCGAGCGCTTTCCGGGCCGCCGTCTGATGATATACGGCGGCCAGGACCTTTGCCTCTTGCTCCCAGGGGGGAGTCCCGGCGAGGGCGCATGCAGCTGCGTGACCCACCGTACAGTAGGCCCTCGCAATGCGTTGCGCAATTGCCCGTTGGGGCCTTCGCAGGAGGGACACGTTCTCTCTCCTGTAGAGGGCGTCTGCCCATATTGGGGCTCCGTAGAGCGCCATAGAGCGCAAGACCCCGGCGTAGAGGCGGCGGCAGCTGACCCGTGGTCCCCCCAAGTTAGGAAGGAGCCACGAGAAGGCGTTAGCCGCTTTGAGAAGCCGTGTTGCAAGATCACGAAAGTGAGGGCCGAAATCCCACTTGGCGTCCAGGATTAGGCCCAAGTATTTCATCTGGGCCTTAACATTTACCCTGACGCCAGCCACTACAATGTGCGCATCGGGGGGCTTACGCTGACGAGGCCCAGGAAAATACAGGGCCTCTGTCTTTTCCAGGGCAACTCTTAGACCCAGGCGAGCCATTCTGTTGGCGACCAACGTACCGCCGACAGAAGCCAAGCGCGCCGCTTCCCCATATGTCTTCCCCCGGGCAGTAACAAGGGTATCATCTGCATAGCAGAAGATACCCATGCCCGAGAGGAGGGCGCCCCGAAGAACCCAGTTGTAACCTATATTCCACAGGAGTGGCCCAAGGACCGACCCCTGTGGAACTCCCGTGGCTACTCGATGGCGCTTGAGACTGCCGTCTTTACATTTAAACAGGACCTCGCGGTCCTGTAGGTAGTCAGCCAACAGCGCCGCCAGGTATCGCGGTACCCTGTGGTACCTCAGGGCCTCCAAAATGACGGCGTGGGGCAGGGAGTTGAACGCGTTAGCGATATCAAAAGATAGCGCCAGCACTCCCTGCCCTCTCTCCTTCGCCTCCGCGCACAGGTGTTTTAGGCCATGGATGGCGTCGATGGTGGACCGACCCTCTCGGAACCCGAATTGGGCCTCAGACAGGTCCGGGCCGATCCTGGCAAGATGATCCTTCAGGCGGGCCGCAATGATACGCTCGAAGGTCTTCCCCGCCTCATCCAAAAGGACGATTGGCCTATATCCCGACGGGGAGTCGGCTGGGCGCCCATGTTTCCGAAGAAGGACCAGCAAACCTTCCTTCCATGGCTTCGGGAACCTCCCGGTAGAAAAACACCGGTCGAAAAGGTCCCGAAACCGTTCCTCTAAATGGGAGGTGGCGATCGCCATAACTCGAGCGTGTATCCCATCAGGGCCGGGGAGAGTGGGTTCCCTAAACAAGCCAATTATTGCTCAAATGATAGATCCAGGTCATACAAAATTTGCATGTGATAAAATAGATTATTGTTCATGAGGTAAGTTCAGTAGGTTTTCCTGGTGGAATTCCTAAAGCACTTTCTTTGTAGTAAGAAAAGTGGAAGCGGTATGGAATCCTTACTAATATTATAAATGCGAAAGTTTGTTTGGATGGATGGATGTTTGTTACTCTTTCACGCAAAAACTACTGAATGGATCTTAATGAAACTTTACAATAATGTATCTTATACATCGGAATAACACATAGTCTATAATTTTTAAAGATAGTGTAAGAATTGTCATTCACGCGGGTGAAACCGCGGGGCACAGCTAGTGTATAATAAACACACAATCCCAAGGAGGTTTTTCCCTACCGGAGAGAATTTTAACATTGGCTTTTTTGAGCGTTCTGTTAATCTAAAATTTCTTATTTTTGCACAAAGGTTAACTTATCTCTAAAGAGAACTAAGAGGTTAGAAGTTAATCTGTGACAAAGGCAACATATTCTGCAAGTTGAACCTTAAACGATGTGGTAATTATAAACTTACCACATGCACTTACTACTTCATACGTCACAAGTTTATTACCAAGTAACACAATGCCCGACTAGATAAGCCTGACTTTCTGACCTTAGATTATGACTAGACTTTGACAATTAAGCGTCATGAAGAAAATACGTGCGATATACGTGGGTAAAGTCAGACATAGACTTTAGATATACTATAGACCGCTAGTATCGCTAGTTTTTCTTCGTGCCAAGCGAGAGAACTTTTTGTCTGTATCTAGTACATTCGTTTACTGATGTAAAGTAATTTTTCGCGCAACGACAGACTTAAATGCGAAAATATCGATGGTTTCGACATTGTTAGGATAACATTAGGGATTTAGATAGTTTTATTAAACGGCGCGCTCCGTCTTGATACAAAATTTACGATAAAACTAGTTCATACTAGTGCTCACGGTTCATACACTGATAGGCTCACTCTTTAGTTTCTTATCTATACTCTAAGGCCACAGATGATTTGATACACGGGTTGGTCTGGTAAAAATGATTTATGTTTTAAAAGATCGTGCTCATGCCTTCTCTATATGGGAAGAGGCCTGTGCCCAGCAATGGGTCGTTTATAGGCCGGTTTATTATTATCATATTTAAAGATACCAAAATTAATTTAGAATCATTGATAGTGATAGACATAAATGCAAATTCCAACATCGGTAAAAAAAATCGAAACCACTAGATCGATTTTGGTGAAATTCATAGAGACCATCTTTGAGGTACAATTGCAGTAGATGTCGCGTATCATACAGACGAATTGAGAACCTCATTTTTTCTTAAGTCGTTTGATAAAAAGAAGCCTCTGCTAAGAGAACCTAAATTGAAATAACAACCAGTACGCTTACTCTTGATTTTAATTCCAATCGATCGACATTGGAATTTTAATGTTTCGTACTCTTGAGTTCGATGCTAGCGCCACATTGGTTTTAAATTGCGTGTCTATTTTGGGGAACTAAGTGGAATCGGGATCGGGCTTGGCGTGCGCTAAACGGCTATTTATATCATATTTATTTATTAGCCTTGTTTTTTTAAGAATAAAGCAGTTTTAATCATAATATTGTTAAAATTTAAAAATTATGTACCAGTAAACTATTTTTTTTTTAAGCCATATTACCAGTTTTTCGTTATGAGTTGAACAACACTATTGCGGCTCTTAACGTAGCTAACTTCACGTGTAACAAAATAATCGCGGCGCAATCCCAATTTCAATCCAATGTTGACAATATTGTTTTCAAGAGTACCGAATCACGTGACTGCAAAATTAACATTGGCATTGTATTATATTTGTGGCTTTAGATTGGAATTGATATTAGTTTCAAGAGTTAGCCCCCTGGAGTTTTAAGGTTATGGCCACATACATTATGTCATGTCAAACCGACTAACATGATTTTGAAGTCTTAAAAGTAGAATATTTAATTAATTGTAATTAAAAATAACCCTAAGATACAGCCCAGCCAGCCAAAAATCCCAGCAGTGGGACAGAGATTATCACCATCTCCCGAGCCTTTTCCCAACTATGTTGGGGTCGGCTACCAGTCTCACCGGATTCAGCTGAATACCGTATTTTACACGGAGCGACTGCCTATCTGACCTCCACAACCCATTTCACTGGGAAACACAGTATCCCATAGTTAGACTGGTTGTCAGAATTGACTTATCGACTGCCAAAAGTCTATGTAAAACATAATATGGGTACATAAAAATACTATAGTATTAGAACCCCCTTCTTTTGAAGTGGGTAAAAATTTTCAAAGGACGTTTTTACGACCGGTGTCAAATGAAAACTGAATGATGAAGAGTGATTGATTCAAACAAGATGGATTTGACCTTGACTTTGAGGAGTTCAGAGACATTAAATCATCCGTCTACGCTTTGTGTTCCAAAATAGATAAGGAATGTTCTAGATTTATGTATAGTTATCAAGTAAAGACCGTGGGCGAAAGCCTCCACAAATTGGGTTCCTAATAGACGGAGGCCGCATGGAAGACCCAGGCGGAGATGGAGGGATGAACTAGACGCTTACAAAAAGGAGTGGCAACAAATAGCAAACAATAGAGACCTGTGGAAAGAAGGAAGGGAGGCCTTTGCCCTGCAGTGGGATAGTTCAGGCTTTAAATAATAACTAGCTGTGCCCCGCGATTTCACCCGCGTGAATACCTAGGTCCCATTCCCGACGTTTTTATTTTATTCGGGGCGGAGACGAATCCACCAACTAAAAATAGTTCTACCCGTTCTCGATTTAATAAATGGTGTAACTAACCCGATTTTTTTTATGTATTCAATATAGCTAGCGATTCCATACCTAAGTATTTCGAATTATCTTTTTAACCATTCGTCCAAAATATATGTAGTAAAAGGGATAAATCTGTTTTTTTTTTTAAACTTGAGACAAAAACTATCCTATGTCCTTCTCCTGATTCTAAGCTACCTTCCCACCAATTTTCAGCCATATCGGTCCAGCCGTTCTTTAGTTATAAATAGTGTAACTAACACGACTTTCTTTTATATATATAGATTTATTAATAATATTTATATAATAATAATAATCCAGCCTATAAACGTCCCACTGCTGGGCACAGGCCTCTTCCCAGAGAAGGCACGAGCTTTGATCAATAATTAATTATTAATCATAATTAATAAATAAATATCAAGTAAACAAAGAGAATCATTCAATTGTAGTTCTTATTAAAAAATCTGGGTTAAAATGAATTCACTTTCGCTGTCTGTTCGCTTAGATCTTTTAAACTACTCAACCGATTATAATGCAGTTTTCAGCAATATATAGAGCGATTTAAGAAGGTTTGTAGTTATAATACAAACATAGGTACCATAAACACACAGACCCGTTCACTGTATGAGAGGCCAGCAGTGGGACAGTTACAGGCTGTTGTTATTAACAGCTTCGGTAATGGCGCCCACCGCGGAGCTCACAAGCTCATCTATGCTCGTTCTCTGTACGAGAGGCCTGCAGTGGGATAGTTAGAGGCTGGTGTTATTAACAGCTTCGGTAATGGCACCCACCGTGGGGCTTACAAGCGTGGTGATCAATGGTAGTTCTCTGTATGAGAGGCCTGCAGTGGGACAGTTACAGGCTGGTGTTATTAACAGCTTCGGTAATGGCGCCAACCGTGGGGCTTACAAGCGTGGTGATCAATGGTAGTTCTCTGTATGAGAGGCCTGCAGTGGGACAGTTACAGGCTGGTGTTATTAACAGCTTCGGTTATGGCGCCCACCGTGGGGCTTACAAGCGTGGTGATCAATGGTAGTTCTCTGTATGAGAGGCCTGCAGTGGGACAGTTACAGGCTGGTGTTATTAACAGCTTCGGTAATGGCGCCCACCGTGGGGCTTACAAGCGTGGTGATCAATGGTAGTTCTCTGTATGAGAGGCCTGCAGTGGGACAGTTACAGGCTGGTGTTATTAACAGCTTCGGTTATGGCGCCCACCGTGGGGCTTACAAGCGTGGTGATCAATGGTAGTTCTCTGTATGAGAGGCCTGCAGTGGGACAGTTACAGGCTGGTGTTATTAACAGCTTCGGTTATGGCGCCCACCGTGGGGCTTACAAGCGTGGTGATCAATGGTAGTTCTCTGTATGAGAGGCCTGCAGTGGGACAGTTACAGGCTGGTGTTATTAACAGCTTCGGTTATGGCGCCCACCGTGGGGCTTACAAGCGTGGTGATCAATGGTAGTTCTCTGTATGAGAGGCCTGCAGTGGGACAGTTACAGGCTGGTGTTATTAACAGCTTCGGTTATGGCGCCCACCGTGGGGCTTACAAGCGTGGTGATCAATGGTAGTTCTCTGTATGAGAGGCCTGCAGTGGGACAGTTACAGGCTGGTGTTATTAACAGCTTCGGTTATGGCGCCCACCGTGGGGCTTACAAGCGTGGTGATCAATGGTAGTTCTCTGTATGAGAGGCCTGCAGTGCGACAGTTACAGGCTGTTGTTATTAACAGCTTCGGTAATGGCGCCCACCGCGGAGCTCACAAGCTCATCTACGCTCGTTCTCTGTATGAGAGGCCTGGAGTGTTATTAACGTGTTTATTTCGCCAAATGTGCTGTCTAATTAATTATTACCGAGTTCATTACAGGTCCGTATTAATACAGGTTTTGAACACGATTTACATAATTATGAATCACGTGTTATTTCGCATGAGAATTTAATTTACATGTTATATAACTTCGATAACAACGTGGTATTTTTGGTATTCAATGTGTATTTGAATATAAACGAGGTATTATATTGCAATTGTGAAGTTTCATGTTCTGGAGTTAAGTTTTATTAAAATAATATGATGAGAAAACTGTAATTATTTTATATTATAATATGATAATAATATTCCGGGACAACTCACACACGGTTATCTGATCCCAAGCTAAGCAGAGCTTGTGTTATGGTAACCAGACAACTGATAAACATACTTACATATTTCTAAATACATACATATTATAGATAAATTACACCCAGACAAAGAACAAATGATCGTGCTCATCACACAAAGATTTGTCCTGGGTGGGAATCGAACCCACGACCTCCGGTATAGCAGTCGGGATCACTAACCACTAGACCAACAGGCCCGTCAAAATATTACTAGCACACAATTGACGACGAAACCATTTTCTACCAACAAATAAATGTGGACAACTACACATACACTTTTTTATTGATTATTATTTATATATTGCTCTGAACTTAAGTAAGTAGCTAAAGCACTTGTATAATGGCATCAGATACAACGACACCACAAACACCCTGACCCGGGACAATATAAAAAAGTGGCATTCTACATTGACTCATCCTGGGGTCCACAAAGCTAGTGACACCTTGAAAACCGGTGTGTACGCCACTAGGCCACGGAGGTTGTCAGACGTCCTTTTTTTTTGCGAGGTGATAATCTAATGAGTTCGACCCACGTCAAGGGCACGGCGACGTGGGGATATGTCGGACTTGCACCGACCAAAAATACCCCGGTCCCCTTCTCGCCTTTGCTGGAGCCGCGGGATCGCTAAGCATTCTCAGCGCAGCTCCGGCAGGCGACAGTCCTTTAAGGACTCCTTCTAGAGGGGTGGGTGTAAAGTGCCCACCCCAAAGGTTGTCAGACGTCCTACAATCCTATAATTGTTGAATAGGTCAAGACAGAAGTGCGTGGAAGAGGGAGGCCTTTGCCCTGCAGTGGGACAACACAGGCTTATTAGATAGATGGATAAGCTTACAGTTCTATTTACCCCTTGGGTAATACATGCGTAATGAAGGATACCAAACTGTTTACTATTCAAAGCAGGTTATATATCAATCGACGGAAATGGTTGAAACATTGCATGTGGCAGTTGCTACAGTGTACCGTGCAAAAATGTTAATCGGCGCGCCTGTTGGTCTAGTGGTTAGTGACCCTCACTGCTATACCGGAGGTCGTGGGTTCGATTCCCACCCAGGACAAATGTTTGTGTGATGAGCACGATCATCTGTTCTGTGTCTGGGTGTAATTTATCTATAATATGTATGTATTTAGAAATATATAAGTATGTTTATCAGTTGTCTGGTTACCATAACACAAGCTCTGCTTAGCTTGGGATCAGATAACCGTGTGTGAGTTGTCCCGGAATATTATTATTATTATTAAAAATGTTAATCGGTGCGCGTGTTATTTTAATGCTTTAGTTAGGTGGACGATTCTTCTTCACAAGAGAACTTAGGAAGTGGTGAATAGCGAATAAAGGGCGCTGAAGAAAGAATTTGGACTTCAAAAACTGGTATTTGGTAGCCTAATTAGAATGAATGAATAAATTAATGCGGACAACATCACATACATTGCTCTGAACCCAAAGTAAGTAGCTAAAGCACTTGTGTTATGAAATTCAGAAACAACGAAGGTACCACAACCACCCAGACCCGAGACAATGTAGAAAAGTTGGTTGCTACTGACCCGTCCGGGGATCGAACCCGGTACCTCAGAGCCAGCGACACATTGAAACCGGTGCATACGCCACTCGACCATGGAGGTCGTCATCTGTGTGATGAGTATGATCATTTGTTCTGTGTCTGGGTGTAATTTATCTACAATATGTATGTATTATAGAGAGTATAGAATTATGTTTATCAGTTGTCTGGTTACCATAGTACAGGTTACCTAGTTTGGGATCAGATGGCCGTGTATGAGTTGTTTCGGGATATTGTTATCATCATGTGTCTGACATAAAAACCTACAACACAGTTGCATTTGTCATAGCATGCATTAATTAATCAGAAAGTCAATGAACGCGATAAAATTTATCCGTAGACTGATACAATTGCTATTAATTATAGAAGTAGGGATTGTTTTTAATGTTTTAATACTTTGCCTGCTGCCTCGTTGGCCTAGTGGTTCTAAGCGCGACTGCTACGCTAGAGGTCATGGGTTCGATTCCCAAGTCGACCAAGGTGTTATTGGGTTTTTCTATGAAATTTTCAGTAGCAGGTCGGAGTTTGGATTTGTGCCCGTTTAGTGGCAATAGGCTCGCCCCCTATTACATGGGACCTAAACATACCGGCGAACTGTGGGTGTACATTGGTACACCTCTGCCTAACCCTTCGGGGATACAGGCGTGATGGTATGTTATGTTATGTGACCCTTCTGTATAGTTTTTAACACTAGCAGCTCTGAAACAGTGCTGTATTTGCTATGTAACAAAAATAACTAAACCATTTAATTTACTCAAGATTAAAACTGACCTAATGCACCAATATTACATTGCCTAAATAACTAGCTCAAAGCGCTGTCCATATATTTCTGTACTGATCAGAGCCTGGTACTTTTTCCGACTAGTTCCTATACTGGGCCAAGTATTCTGCCTTGAGGGACTACTAAACAAATATAAATTCTTACATTATATTCGTAAGACATATCACTAAAGACATGCCTCTTACATGCTAAGCACTGACTCACATTAGACTTAATTATTTCATTACTTATCACTAATTAGTTAACGGTCATTAACGATAATTGTCGAGAGACTCGTTAGTTAATTGCAGATCAAATTAGTTAGTGTATTTCTATATTTATTTAAAAACAATGCATAAAATAAAATTATTTTCTAGCAAAGAATTATCTCGAAAACGTCAGCTTTCAAACAAAAAAAAGCATCATAATCTTCCTATTCCGGGACGACTCACAGACGGTTATCTGATCCGAGGCTGTTTAATGGTTACCAGACAACTGATAAACATACTTATATATATTTAAATATTATAGACAAATTACACAATATTCATTAAGGAGCTGCAATGCCACAGAGAGTAGAGACCCTCCGATAGACACGTCAAACTTTTTTTTTTTTCGGGGTTAAGAGTTGGTATAATCCAGGAAAACTAAGTAAAATAAACCCAGGACAAATGTTTGTGTGATGAGCACGATCATTTGTTCTAGTTGTCTGGGTGTGATTTATCTATAATATGTATGTATTTAGAAATATATAAGTATGTTTATCAGTTGCCTGGTTACCATAACACAAGCTCTGCTTAGCTTGGGATCAGATAACCGTGTGTGAGTTGTCCCGGAATATTATTATTATTAAAGAGTATAAAAAAAACCCAAAACTAACCTACAACTGTCCCAAAACACAACCAACAAATGGCACATTTAATTCTCACTCTCACCCACGTGTCAAATTAAATCCACGTGTAAAAGAAATAGATCCCAATAATTAATAGATCACTAATGAATTGAGACTTGGATGATAGCCAAATGATGGAAATTAGGTCAATTGGGTGACGGAAAGTGGGATATATTCCGTTGGTTACTTAAATACTATAATAACGACAAGTTTTATTTAATAAGGATCTCATTGTGTCCCAGCTTTTTCTTTGGCTATATTGGGGTGAAGAAAAGCATCGGGAGGAAACCTGAATTCCAAATATTGGGATTTGAAATCGCCCGGCTGCCTCGTTGGCCTAGTGGTTCTAAGGGGAAGGGAACGGGACTGCTACACTAGAGGTCTTGGGTTCGATTCAAAGTCGACCAAGGTGTTAATGGGTTTTTCTATGAAATTCTCAGTAGCAGGTCGGAGTTTGGATTTGTGCCCGGTTAGTGGCAATAGGCTCGCCCCCTATTACATGGGACCTAAAACATACCGGCGAACTGTGGGTGTACATTGGTACACCTCTGCATAACCCTTCGGGGATACAGGCGTGATGTTATGTTATGTTAAATCGCCCGCAATGAGCAAGCGTGGTGATCAATGTTCGTGCCTTCTCTATATGGGAAGAGGCCTGTGCCCAGTGCGACGTTTATAGGCTGCTATTGTTATTACATTAGGCTCGGGTTCCAGTCTCGCCGACAGCTGAGAGGTTTATTTGACCACGTACACATTGCAGATTAACCTTTAAACGTGTAACGTGGTATTTTAAGTATGATTTTTACTAGTAATGACGACATATCGATAGACGGTAAAGACACTATGTATATCCTTACAGAAAGAAATCTGACCTATCTTACTTATATTATAAATGCGAAAGTTTGTTTGGATGTTTGTTACTCTTTCACGCAAAAACTACTGAATGGATTTTAATGAAACTTTACAAAAATGTAGCTTATACATCGGAATAACACATAGGCTATAATTTATAAACATAGTGTATGAATTATCATTGACGCGGGTGAAACCGCGGGGCACAGCTAGTTACTAATAAATAATATCGAATCACAACAAAGTTACCTGTATTTACACCTATAAATTAAATCGTGGTATTTTATAATTTATGGAAGTATATAGTAGAGTTCCTAATGACACTAGGGTATGTAACCTTATCGCTTACAATAAATAAACTGCATATACTTCTATCTAAAAACAGCTTATACCAAAAGGCAAAACAATGAAAAATTACACAAAAGACTCGTAATAGAACTCTTTTGTTTTGTAAATAAACATAAAACAACTGGTCCTTAAAAGAACTAGGTCGAAAAAACCACTGGTCGTTATAATAACCAGGTCGGAAGAAAGCGGAAATACCTCCGCCCTTTAAAGACTTAACGGACAAACAATGACAATAATCTATCATCGTTTAACACAAACAAACAAACACGATTATAACGCGTAGTAAACACAACCATTGCAACGATCTCCGATCAAAACAACACGTCACTTTCAATTTCATAAGTCAATAACACATTAAAAATAAATCATTGAACACGCGTAAATATAAAAAAAAAAAACAATAATATTTATATTATTTTGGGAGCAAATCTGAGGTACATCCTATCGATGACCAACGATCCAAAATTGCCGGAGATATCCCGTAACAAACATTAAAAAAAAACTGTCGAATTGCGAAACTACTCCTCTGAAAGTCGGTTTAAAATAATACTATAACCTACCAAGTTCATCAACGGAAACTGCACTCAACGGTTCCAACATTTTTCACAACACAACACCAGATAAAGGAATCACAAAACAATAACACAACTGCGTAAAAGGAGAGACTGTGCACTGAACGACGCGACCGCTCGCTATGACGGCCGACGTGGTACTGAATACTGATAGAGAATTTCAAATTTAGAACGCATGGACTGGCGAGTAAACAAAGCGTTGGTGCGCCGGCGCACGTCGCGTTATTATAAAGATAGGATAGAAGTTCAATAAGACAATGCACTCAGATTGAATTGTTATCTGAATATTGATGTTTTATTGTGTTTCAGTGGCGTACATCTTTTATATAGGTAAAAATCGAGAAGAATTCTTCTTCATGCAGGACTTGAATTATTTGTCTAAAACAAAAAATGTAGTAAAAAAATCACTTTTTGAGATAATCATGTATTATCGTCTTCCAAAATTAATGTGTATGCAAAATTTCAGCTATATCGGGACCCGGGAATTGAGTCAAATTTCAACTACCAATTTTTATTTTACCTAATTATAGGTTCATCTAATAGAAGCGTTAGAAAATGCCTAAGGCGGATTTCATTATTGCCATAGGCATTTTTAGCAGTTAACCAAGGTGCAGTAGAGCAGCGATAGCAGGTGCTAATAAAGCAGGTGTAAAAACATCAAGTTTGGTAATAATATTAAGTTTGTTCAAAAAGGTTACTTCCCCCGGATACTCAACCGCCAATTAACTTTAAGTCGTCCTTAACAGTCTATCCGTCGCAACTATCATCATAAAGTGACAGAGACAACACGCCTCTTAAGGGCACTTAAAATAACAATTGACTCACATTTGAGTAGTTCCCAATAGACGAAGGTCACGTGGAAGACCCAGGCTGAGATGGAGGGATAAACTGGACGGGTATACAAAGTATTGGCCACAACTTGCTCTGACCAGAAACGTTTGGTAGGTAGAAAGGGAGACCTTTGCTCTGCAGTGGGACAGTTTAGGCTCAAAATACTATACCATGTTTCTCTAATAAAATTTGGTATTTTTTTACAGTGGAAGAGATATCACGCCACTTAACGGAAACTTAAAACTGAGTTCCATTCAGTATTCGGTTATAAGTCGGCCAGTCTTACTATGGCCTACTGTGTTTCCCAGTAAAATGGATTGTGGAGGTCAGATAGGCAGTCGCTCCATGTAAAATACGGTATACAGGTGAATCCGGTAAGACTGGTAGCCGACCCCAACATAGTTGGGAAAAGGCTCGGGAGATGATGAGGAGATGATCTGTATTCGGTTACAAGTCAAATAACATTTGTAAAAGTAGACGAAATAAGGTAAACATATTTTTAATAGATAACAATAATATTTTTGTCATTTGACGGAAAACTACTCGACATTTTTCCATGAGGTTTTATTTACTACATAAGGTATAAATTTAGAGATATTTTAAAGGTAATTAGGCGGTGCAGTTATCTGTTGTAGCTGTTTTAAGTAGAGAGAAATATTATTGATTTTTTGTTTACTAGGAACTAAAAGGAGCAAAAATGTTGTTATGCTGTTTGACCTGTTTGACCGGTATATTTCTACAAGTGAATACTACATAACATACCATCACGCCTGTTTCCCCGAAGGGTTAGGCAGAGGTGTACCAATGTACACCCACAGTTCGCCGGTATGTTTAGGTCCCATGTAATAGGGGGCGAGCCTATTGCCACTAACCGGGCACAAATCCAAACTCCGACCTGCTACTGAGAATTTCATAGAAAAGCCCCATAACACCATGGTCGACATGGGAATCGAACCCAAGACCTCTAGCGTAGCACTTAACATATTATATGAAATTATATAAAAATCGAAAGAGTTAATTAGTTGCTTCAATGCTATACTGATTTCTAGAACCGCTTAACCTATTTTAATGGGGTAATAACTGGTATACAGGTTAGGTTATGGAACATAATACAGGCTACATTTATTTGCAAAAATAATTAGCCTTCCACGCTTACTATAAAAACACGTAAATCTTAAACAAGCTTGGATAATTACACTTATATCCAAAGAACATAATAATAACGAATAATTTTATGAAAATTTCTACGGCATTTAACTTTTCCACAAATTTAAACCTTGTTCACAAAGCGCATGATTCAAATTCCCTTTTCCAAGTAAAATATGTTTGTTTATAGGCCTTCTGGTGTATCCTGCTTTTGTGATTACGTAGGCGACCGTTTTGTACGCACTCAAGAACTAGCAACGACATGTTCTGTAATCTGTTATTAATGTTTAACATACAATACTGGTTATTACTGGTATAATACCGAGACCCCTCCGTGCGTCGGAAAACACGTTAAGCCGTTGGACCCGACTGTCATTTTGATCTTTGGCAGTCGTTAAGTCAATGACGGGCCTGTTGGTCTAGTGGTTAGTGACCCTGACTGCTATACCGGAGGTCGTGGTCGTTCCCAACCAGGACAAATGTTTGTGTGATGAGCACGATCGTTTGTTGTTTCTGGGTGTAATTTACCTTTAATATGTATGTATTTAGAAATATAAAAGTATGTTTATCAGTTGTCTGGTTAACATAACACAAGCTCTGCTTAGCTTGGGTTCAGGTGATCGTGTGTGAGTTGTCCCAGGATACTATACAAGGATTCCAAAACAAAATATGATTAAACACAAGCTTTTAAAGCAGCTATGAGTATAGTTCTAGTGAAGACAAATCAAACAAGCCCAAACACGATGGGGTTGTGTCGTTTCGTTACAGAGTTAGAGCCACCTTCTGGCTCCATCATCAGACCAGCTCAAAAGTATCTACACCGAAGTTTTATAAGTATGAAAAATTACATATCAAAGGAAGACAAAATCTGGTTATTATGTACATGTAGTTTGAAATTTGACCTTCGAACTTTTATAAAAACGCAAGACTTCATGCAATTGGCGAGTTGTCGTTCATTGTAGCGTTCTAGGGGGGAGGCCTTTGTTCAGCAGTGGACGTCTTCCGGCTGATGATGATGATGATGATGATGATGAAGACTTCATATAAGTGGGATGTCAAGTGGGTCTAATTTAGCTTGCAAGCATATCTTCATCAAAACAAACATACATACAAACAATGAAACCTAACCATTTACATAAACATAACTACAGTCACACGTGTGCAACTAATGAATAGTGCACTTACCTATTAAAGTTATACGCATAAACATGCATAACTGCGTCGAGTATATGACATTATGCAATATGCGTCATGGATGTGACGGAGAAAGTAAGGTTTTTGTCATGCTGTGGAATAGTTTAGGGTCTGGGATTTAGAGAGGCGTCTAGAGAATTTTGTCTTTTTGCATATACCGCCTTGGGATCCAAAATTAAATATGTTTTTGATAAAATTTGTTCAGTAAAAACATAAAATAATCCAGCCTATAAACGTCCCCACTGCTGGGCACAGGCCTCTTCCCATATAGAGAATGCACGAGCATTGATCACCACGCTTGCTCTCTGCGGATTGGCGATTTCAGATCCCAAATTTTGTTCCAGGAATTGAAGAAATTTGGAATCCAGGTTTTCTCACGATGTTTTCCTTCACCGTTTGTCAGTAGTGTCTTAGAATAATTAAGAAAGTACATATAACTTTGAAAAAGCCACATTGGTACTTGCCTGGGTTCGAACCTGCAACCTTGTGAATACAAATCCGTTCATTGAACCGCTAGGCCACCACGATACTTCTCACTTAAAAATATACATAGGAATATTTATGTCTTGTGTTAACGACCTGATATGTGCAAAAAGTTACATAGGCTGATCTCAATGTGTCTTTTTTAGAATAAATCTACTTATTTTTTTTAAGACACTACTGTCTGATGAAGGGAAAACGACGTGAAGTGTTAAATTAATGTGTTGATCAATGCGTTCTCTGTGTAAGATGCTTGCATCAATTACAGGCTGGCTCTAATCCGAATATGATTATAACCTGCGCCAATAAAGAAACGAATCTAAAATGGCGTCGCTAACATTCCCTCTCACTCGCAAATTATTCCTGTCTATACTCACACACGTTGGTACAACACGCAAAAAAAATAATCAGTCTAATAATCTAAAAATAAAAAAATTGTTAGTAAGTATTTTGTTAGTTTATTGTAAATTGTATTAAATACGTACAGCAGAGTGGAATAATTATTATTATGCTATTTGTTTTTAAACAACAACAAAGACCTTTTAAATAAATATAATATTATATCACATATCTGGCAATCCTGTTTTGCAGACGGTCCAAACTGTCATTACAAGTACACGCCGCCATTTTAGATTCGTTTCTTTATTGACGCGGGTTATACCAATCATCAGTCATACGTGAAACAAACCTCGTTTATAAACGTGGTCAGTTCCACGTATCTTGATTACGTCTACAAGACGGACATCACGTATGGGATCAACCTACAGACTCTGTGGCGTGATTCGTTACGTCATGATAATTGTTGATACTTGCTACTGTAGACGCCTTATGTCGTACTAATGTCATCAATGTTTTATTTGTATTTACTATAGCTAGTAATTTATCACTGTTATGTCAATGTTAAATAACTACAAAAATTAAACGGTTATGGCCGAAATTTTTCTCACAAATCTATTAAATCATTAAGCTCTATAAAACAGGAAGTTCCGCGTACGTGACTGCGAGCGTCTAGCCGAATACGGTAGTAATCTTATACAAATAAATCGGAATCGACCTACATTCAGTAAACATACTTATTAAGACACTTCATATATTGGAACTGACTTACAATGATCCTTGAGGCAAGGATTAAATGTTATAAAGACGCGTTGATTCAGACTTCGGCAGCATTAAAAAGGAATATCATTTTTCTGAAGTGGTTTGTTTTCGGCTCCCAGTCCCCACCAGCTGATCACAAGTATGTTATAGGGCTCGCACACATAACTGCGAATTCGCATCGCATCGCAAAATTCTGCGTGCTCGCGTTCCATTTTGAACTTTATTTACTAGAAGTTCCTGCGATGCGAATTCGCATCGCATCGCATCGCAGTTTTGTGTGCGAGCCCATAGAGCGACTGTCTGACTGACAAACAAAACACATGTGCCTTGGTGAACTTGATTGTCCGAATTCAAGAAACTTTACATATGGCAGCCGAAGACCAGAACTGCTTTTTTTGCTTTCTGATGTAGAGAATCCTAGGATGATCTAGATAGGATAGTATAACAGTATTTTTTAAAAAGGTAATAATGCCAATTTCGTTTGCTAGCCAATAGGCACTAACACTTTAATTTTTGAAGTGGTATATGCGCAGACTCTGACTGCTTCTTCGGACTTTTTGGCTAAACCAAAAGGACCTCAAGACCCTATACTGTTCTTATATTCATCCCCAAACCAACACTAAGCTAATATGGTCCTTTATTTACTGAACACAACAAAAACGGATGAATAATCTCACACTCACTGCATGCTCTGGCAAATCTAATAATATCCTCACGAATCTTGACGTCAGAACGAAAGTGATTCAATACACGTGTCTCCAACTTTGTACACAATAACACAAACACAGTCTTCTGAAGAGATTGTTTTAACCGACTTCAAAAGAGAAGGTACTTATTTTAGATGGTATGTTTTGTTAAATGATACCTCTGACCATTGTGAATCAATTCCCAAAATGCTTTTGTACCGGGTATACCTTAGAGGAGGTACCATTAAAATTGAAGTCGGTTCCCCTTTTTAGGGTTCCGTACCCAAAGGGTAAATAAAACGGGACCCTATTACTAAGACTCCGCTGTCTGTCTGTCCCTCTGTCTGTCTCCAGGCTGTATCTCATAAACCGTGATAGCTAGAAAGCTGAAATTTTCACAAATGATGTATTTCCGTTGCCGCTATAACAACAAATAATAAAAACCACATAAAATGAATATTTAAGGGGGGCTCTCATACGACGGTGGTACGGAACCCTTCGTGCGCGAGTCCGACTCGCACTTGGCCAGTTTTTATTATATTTATTGTGAATACTAACTTATAACCATCTACTTTGGAAGATCAGACTACTGCCTACAGCCCTCAACGATTAAAGAGGGGTGCTAGTGTGAAAATGCGTTTGAATTTATTAAATTTTCAAGATACGTCGAACTGACCACGTATATGAACTAGATTTGTAGTAGAAAGCTGATTGGCGATCAATTGTAGAAGATTTCTGAAGGCGTCTTATAGAGGGGCTTTTGCCCTGCAGTGGGACAGAAATGACTAAACGAAAAAAAAGATTTTTTTTTCATTTTACTATGTTTTGAAATGTCACATTGATACAGCGCTACTATTGCCACTAATCCGCCAAAATGAACTCAAAATCTAGTTCTCAACTTTCAAGGTAACATTTAAACTTCTAGAACTTTGCAAATAACATCAACAAACAAGGCGCTACTATTGTCACTAATCCGCCAAAATGAATTCAAAATCTAGTTCTCCTCTAAAATCAAAATATTTTTATTTCAAGTAGGCCTTTTTAAGCTCTTTTAAAACGTTAAATTACTGACTCTAGTTGCAGGTTCCAAAATGTAATTCCAATGGAGAAGAACCGGCAAGAAACTCCATTCCTCTCTTTCAAGATATTAAGATAACATTTAAACTTATAAAACTTTGCGAATAACTTCACAACAAACAAGTAATAAAATAGTCTACCCATCCTACATCCTTACATTCTTAAGCCAAAGTATAAAAAGCCGGGTCTGGATGATAATAAAACTGAAGGTCACAAACCGGTTTTGTGTTTACTACACGACTGAGTCACTTAACTTGTGTGGGATTATAGTAAATACTTGTAAACAGTAGTAGGATTACTAAACTATTGGTATAGCTTAAAGTTTTAATTCGTAAAGTAAAGAAATGAATGTGATTTGTAGATATAGTCCGGCCGCTGAAAGTATGTGTTTCTGACGGGTCGTGGACATCAGGAAGATATAACTTTGTTGTGGTGAAGAATTTACTAAACATAAATTACTATCACTTATTTGTCCTATAAACGAATAATATCATTCTGCAAGTTTACAATGAATAATATAACACGGTTGTTTATTTTCCCATACAAATCAAGACTAACTGACATGTGTCAGGAACACAATCTCTCAGCGGCCGGAAGGTAGCTGTGTCGCGGTTCTACCAGCGTAAGTATCTAGTCTCCGTTCCCGATGTTTTTATATTAATTCTGCTATTCAGGGTGAAAAATCAAACAAATTAATGATCACAAAAATCGTCTTCTTCGTTTATGAGTTCTAAATGGTGTAAGTAACCCGAATTTGTTTTGTAAATTTAATCACAGCAGCTTTCAAACAAAAAATAAAACTGGCCAAGTGCGAGTCGGACTCGCGCACGAAGGGTTCCGTACCACCGTCGTATAAGAGCCCCCCTTAAATATTCATTTTATGTGGTTTTTAGTATTTGTTGTTATAGCGGCAACGGAAATACATCATTTGTGAAAATTTCAGCTTTCTAGCTATCACGGTCTATGAGATACAGCCTGGAGACAGACAGACGGACAGACAGACATCGGAGTCTTATTAATAGGGTCCCGTTTTACCCTTTGGGTACGGAACCCTAAAAAACGCTTCAAAATCGTTTAGGACCTACAATGCGACATTTGCATAGAGACAGACACACAAACTGACAAATCGACATATACAGACAGACTGACACGTGACTCTTTTAACACCCCTCTTTAAGAGACCGGATTTAAAAACAGGCTAAAAACATTAACATCCACCGTTGACCTATATAGCCACTCATGCATACAAACACAGCATATTTTTTGTCCGTCTGTCAGCCACAGTCATTCGCTAAACTTATATTACGGAAATGTAATTAAATACGACGTATTATTCTAGTGTCGATTACTGAAGCTTTAAAGACGGATTTAATTTATAAATATATATATAAGTAGGAAAAAGAACACGAGTATTAAACGCTCGTGGTTAATTGTAAAGAAAGGAGTGAATGCTGAGATGACGAGTAGTAGAGATGAATAGAAGCTGAATACGCATTGCGCAGACAACAAATAATTGTGAACCGGGCAGGGAGATGACGATGACGACGTGGCTAAGTGTATAATATTAGTTTAGCCGCGCACGCCGCGATTGATCCAAGGCCATAGCGAGACCCTTCCGTACCTCTGAAAGCACGTTAAGCCGTTGGTCCCGACTGTCATACTTTGACCGTTAACAGTCGTCAAGTCATTACAATTCTGACAACCAGTCTTACTATGGGATGCTGTGTTACCCAGTAACATGTGTTGTGGAGGTCAGATAGGCAGTCGCTCTGTAACATACTGGTGTTCAGCTGTCGGTGAGAATAGCTTGGGGAGAAGCTCGGCAGGAGAAATTACTACTATCTCTTCCGCTGTCTGTTCGCTTAGATCTTTTAAAATATATATCAGCCACTTTAAAGAAATAATGACCGTGCTTTGGGATTATGAACCTTAATTCAATGACTAACAGTTCAGTTTCCATCACATTCAAATTACTTTTAGGCCCTTTTCGGTAATATTTGTCATTCTAAAATGAACTTAAACACATGTTGTCAAAGTTGATAATTGCGTAATTAGTAATAACGTTTAATTCTCTTTCCAGATTGGCTTTAGTATAGTCAACAGATTTTGAGACAGTTCTCAGCTATAGAAAGAGTGGTTTAAGAGGAATGTTTATACATGCATATTATAGTACATTGTGCCCGTCTGAAGCCGGGACGGGTCGCTACTTGAAGTATAAAACTGAGCAACATTGTGTCATAAATGGTGACAATGGTCAAAAATCAATAACAGTCTATACAAATGAATAACCGTTTTATCACTGCGTTATCAACATCGCAACAGAGTATGGTAATGGGGTATTAGGAATTACAGCGATAACGTTGCTATGGGCAGTACACATACTCCATATCACATCACAGTTATGTCACAGTACTTAAGCGCCCTGTTAACGTACAAACTTGCTTGACAAATTTGTTGTTCAAACTTCACGTTTTCATCAAAAAATAGCCTAAACGATCAAACAAAATATCAAACAAATTTGTCACTTGGCGTAGCGTCCAACACAACGAGTGAGATCTTTCTTGACCAACACCGCCGTAAACGTTCAAACTTGTTTGTCAAACTCCACTCCAATCCAGATTTTCATCAAACTTCATCAAACGCGACAAACACGTAGATTGTTTGACAAACGCCTCAAACACAGCTGTACACTATCAAATAATTTGAAAAAACACGTAAAATTTGAAAAACAATTTGAGCGTTTACGGGGCATTTTAGAAATTCCCTCGAGTGGATAGTATTTCCGAATAATAGTGTAGATGACTAGGTATGAAAAGTCAAAATCAATTTAGTCCGCCATTTAGATAATCAAAATATAATGGATAATGGACACGTATTTTTTCTTTTATCAAATCAATTACAAAATAAGAAGATAAACCACTTTAAAGTTCAGGAGTGGGGCTTGTGACGTTACGGGTTGGTACAATTTTTGCTTAGACGTGACGTCTCGCACGATTTGTACTCACTGTATCATCATAATTTTTTGTTTCCGGGAAAAACGAAAAAATACGTGTCTAATATTTTTTTATTATCTAAAAGATGGAAATAAAAATAAAAATTAGTCATCATCCCTATTAAGAGAGTATGGCTGAAGGGAAATTTGAGGGTGGTGAAAACTATGAATATCGTTCATCGTTCCAGAATTTAATAAAGACACTCTGACAATAACTTCAACTGCCTATTAAACAAGGACTTGCAAATTCCTTTAGAAAACCACGTTTCAAATATACTAGGGTGTATAAATTGAACAAAAGGCAAAAATAAATAGATGCCGTTACTATGGGCAGACATACTTTACAGAGTGTTACCGAAAGGGTATATCTATCCAAAAGGGGTGAAGAGTACATCTGGTATAGAGTCAGTTTACGGAAAAACAGCGCCCCATTCCAAAGATCGCAATAACACTCATTTAATTTGATGTGAATTTTAAACTATTCTACATATTAAGCTTCGTCCTTGTATAACTAATACATATAGAAACAGGTCAGAGTTAGCATACAATAGGAATATCATGCGATACGCTAATTACAATTGGAACAAATGTCAAGAGCACTGATATTGACATAGTTTACTAGGATTAGCAAATAAATCCAGTAGTTATTTATTTATTATTTTACGTTCGTTAGTATAACCTTTAAAGTTCGCAGAATTAAAAAAGCCTTCTTATTAACTAACTTAAACCTTTTAAACCAATTTCAAAAAAGGAGGAGGATCTCAATTCGACTGTTTTTTTTTATGTTTGTTACCACAGATCTTTTGACTGGGTGAACCGATTTTGATGATTATTTTTTTATTTGAAAGCTGGTGCTTCCCATGTGGTCCGGTTTGACAGTGGGATCCATAAGAAATAAATATAAGACTTATTTTGAAGTCGGTTCTTTTTTGTAAGAATTATTACATAACGACTGTTTTTATTTTTGCAGTGTTCTTTGCGGTTAGCCTGAGCGCCGGCTTTGACTGCTTCACCGGACTTTTGGCGAGGACCTTAAGGCCTTCACTTTAAGCCAGAGCAATAGCAAAAACTAACTACGTCAGCAACGTCCACTAAGGGCACTGCGGAGTTCGAACCTCGAATCATTGCACTGTGTCATAGGGCTTGTTTATTGTAACAAATATAGATACCAAGCAAGCTCAAATAATTTAACAAATCAAACTAGGTTTTATCTATGAGGACCTATGTCCACAATAGGGGATAGGTATCTTATAAGATGTGACATAACACTAGGTCCTCAGCCTACCGCATCCATTCCAAGAATGTATACGAGTATCACTAAAAGCCTAAAGTACCAAGCGTTACATTCGTTTCTTAATTTCAGTCATTTTTCTTGCAACAACAGACTTTAATGCGAAAATATGGAAAGTTTTGTTATTATTAGGGACCCAGATTCTTCTTCTTCCTTGTCGGGATCACTTTTGACAGAGTTGTCGTGGTCTTAACTTCAGGTGTTGCTGGCAAGCTTCACAACACGCCGCCATTCTTCTCTGATGGCCGCCTTCCTCGTGCACTCATGTAGTGATGATGAGCCATTTAACCATTTTTGGAATCCAGATAGTTTTACTAAAACAGCGCGCTCTATTTTGATACTATTTTTACAACGAATCTAGTTCATACTAGTGCTCACGATTCATACCCTGATACGCACTTTGTACTTTCTTCTCATTCTCTAAGATTTCAACTCATCTTCAGGTAATCCGTCCTACTAATTCGTATATATGAATGTGGACATCAAAGTGATCCTTCCTCGTATTACCGTATATATGTTTACGTTCGCTTCATTAAACATTCAATAGCTACAACATATGGTTGAGTACTCAAGTGACGTGGTTGAAGGAATTTCAAGGTTGTACAGTAGCCAATATAATTAGATCTCTTTGGAGTAAAGCTAAAAGACAAATGCTACATGTTATAGATATAATAATAATAATAATGATTGGGCAACTTAACGTTATGATAATTACATAAAGAATATAAGAGAAGGAAAGACCAAGGAAGGAAATGAAAGGGGCGACCAAAATACGATACGCAAATAAAAGAGAAGGTCTGCAGTTAAGACGCATTTCCACTAAGGAACTATCGAGTGGAACGGATCTGACAACCAGTCTTACTATGGGATACTATGTTACCCAGTATGTGTTGTGGAGGTCAGATAGACAGTCGCTCTGTAACATACAGTATTTTGTTGTCGGTGAGAATGGAAGCCGACCCCAACATAGGTAGTTGGGAACAGGCTAGGCACGTCGAGACTGTTTTCACATTATCCGGCACGACATCGGTATAGTGTAATAACGTCTCTCACATTATTACAAATTATATCCGGCAACTAGATCTATTTCTAAAATTATTTTTGACATTGATAGGATATCTATATCTATACTTATAATAAATCTGTAGAAAGGTCAATTCTGTACATTAAATATATTTTCAAAATAACTATCAGGGTGTGATTAGTGATCGATACTAATGCCAAAAATGCAATCAGTAAAAATTTTGTCTGTCTGTCTGTATGTTCCTTATAGAAACAAAAACTACTCGACGGATTTTAACGAAACTTGGTACAATTATTCTTCATACTCCTGGGCAGGTTATAGTATACTTTTCATCACGCTACAATCAATAGGAGCAGGGCAGTGAAGGGAAATGTTAGGAAAACGGGAGAAGTTACTTAATTTTTTAAGCTTCCGTCGCGTGTGCAGCCTCAATGGTTAAAGACTCGTTGATAAGCTTCGTCATCCACGCGAACGAAGTTGCAGGCACAACTAGTATATTATAAATTTCATTGAACTCTTTTTTTGCATTTATGTGTAATCAGTTATTATTTACTAGCGGTCGCCCGCGGCTCCACCCGCGTGGATGTCGGTTACCGCTGCAAAAAGCCTACCCAGGAAAGACACGGTCCCCTATTTTTTTCCAAAATAAAATTTAGCCTATGTTACTCGTGGATAATGTAGCTTTCGAATGGTGAAAGAATTTTTAAAATCGGTCCAGTAGTTTTTGAGCCTATTCATTACAAACAAACAAAGTTTTCCTCTTTATAATATTAGTGTAGAAGTGTAGATGATGATGAAGTGCGCTTGTAACATTTGACAGATCAAGGGATATTGGTCTAGCAAAAGTAACACACTGGCCTAATGACTATTTCCGTCATTCGTTCAAGTAATTGCGATCTCAATATGGAACAAGATAACACATACGCAGTCTTAAAGAAAAGAAATGTCAACGATGATTACATGCGGGCTTACATATTTGCACGCAAATAGAGAGTAAAATTACACATACATACATACATACATATAATCACGCCTCTTTCCCTGTAGGGGTAGGCAGAGACCACTTCTTTCCACTTGCTACGATCCTTACAGTTGTTTCGCTTTGTCCACTTTCATTATTCCCTTCATAAATGCTGTTCGGTTTATGGTACTCTTGACCTGGCCTATTTCATTCACACTCGCATTATACACATTTTTCGTCAATCGTTCTTCATTCATTCTCTCGGCATAGCCAAAGCATCTCAGCATACCTTTCTTAGTTTTTGTCTCAACATCCATCATCTGACATACTTCATCCACATTACCATCCATTCCTCCTTTTACATTCAACGTAGCGAAGCGGCTGTCCGTGGGAAACTTTTCGCCCTCGCGAGTAAAATTAAATTAAAGAAACGTTTAAAACAGAAGAGTTATGTACAACGAAAAAAAAGTTATTTACAAGAACAAGACGTGTTTACACATGTCATTAAAAAACCCCATAGCTCTGTAATTGGCACATTTTGCCATACGTAAAAGGGCATACAACAAGCTATGGACATAAAAATAGCAAACCAATTTAGTTTCATAGCAAAACGTAGAAAATTATCTGCATACTATAGGATATATCTGAGCTGTATCCATTCGACGACAAAAATAATTTTGCATATCGATCCTTATGTCAGAAATATAACAAACATACAAAAAAACCTTTTTAAGTCGTGGTTAACAACAAAATCCCTCTTTCTCTATCTCTCGTTTATCTCTAAATAAAAATAAATTGCTGTTCGTAAGTCTCGCTAAAACTCGAGAACGGCTGGACCGATTTGGCTAATTTTGATATGGAATTATTTGTGGAATCCCAGGGAAGGTTTAAAAGGTGAATAAATATGAAAATGTTCGGAATTAAACGATTTGTTTTAAGTTTATTTTAAACAAAAGTTTAAACTTTTATTTATCGATTGAGGCAGTACGAAGTCTGCCGGGTCAGCTAGTAAATAAATAAAAAGGCGTTATTTATGTCAACATGTATTGTTTGTAAACGTGACTACCGTGGTAGGTATTGTTTACTATTGTTAATGTTATTGCGTTTTAGTCCATGTACTAACATAACATACCATCACGCCTGTATCCCCGAAGGGTTAGGCCTCGTTGGCCTAGTGGTTCTAAGCGCGACTGCTACGCTAGAGGTCTTGGGTTCGATTCCCAAGTCGACCAAGGTGTTATTGGGTTTTTCTATGAAATTCTCAGTAGCAGGTCGGAGTTTGGATTTGTGCCCGGTTAGTGGCAATAGGCTCGCCCCCTATTACATGGGACCTAAACATACCGGCGAACTGTGGGTGTGCATTGGTACACCTCTGCCTAACCCTTCGGGGATACAGGCGTGATGGTATGTTATGTTATGTTAAAATGTCATCTAGAATTACATCTTTAGCACACGCAAGCAATCGATCACATCTCTACTCCATACAGCGTACAAAATTACAGTACGGGCGCTGAGAGAATGCGTTTCTGACACATGTCAGTTGTCTTAATTTGTGCAGGGATATAAAAAAAACCGTGTTGTATTATTCATTGTAACCTGGCATAATGAAATAATTTTTAGGGTTCCGTACCCAAAGGGTAAAACGGGACCCTATTACTAAGACTCCGCTGTCTGTCTGTCCGTCTGTCTGTCTCCAGGCTATATCTCATAAACCGTGATAGCTAGAAAGCTGAAATTTTCACAAATGATGTATTTCCGTTGCCGCTATAACAACAAATACTAAAAACCACATAAAATGAATATTCAAGGGGGGCTCTCATACGACGGTGGTACGGAACCCTTCGTGCGCGAGTCCGACTCACACTTGGCCAGTTTTAATGATATAATTCGTCTAAAGGACAAATCAATGATAGTAATTTATGTGCAGTAACTTCTTAGCCACGGTAATACTATAATATACTAGCTGTGTCCCGCGGTTTCACCCGCGTGAATACCTAGGTCCCGTTCTCGGTGCCTTTGTATATAATAACAGACAAATAATTAGCAATAAATTAAAATTGCGACTATAATTTGAGATTTAAACTATCCTATCTCTCAAGTTGGATCGAACTGCACATGGTGTGCGAATTTTATTATAATCGGTTAAGTGGTTTAGGAGTCCATTGAGGACAAACATTGTGACACGAGATTTATATATATTAAGATTACCGTGTCTTAGCCGTATAAAAGTTACATCTTCCTGTTGGTCACGACCTGTCAGGAACACATTCTCTCAGCGTTCGTACTGAATCTAGTAATACAAACAAGTGGACAAAATAAACGTCTTTAAATCTATCAACCAAAAAACTACCGTCATCCGAAAGAATTTAAAAAAGGAACTATATCCGCCCACCTAGGGAGGTCAAAGCCCTTCGAAATTCAATTTGAAAACACCATTTTATTTACGACCTTCGCCGAGGTAAGACGTCTCGAACTATCAATAAAGTTTGGTTCGTCTAGCACACGTAGTAAAGACAAAAATATTATTGTTTACTTTTGTACTATCTGAGCTATTTATGTATAAGATAGCGAAGTAAATAGATAAATTTATGAGTTTGCATGGAATATGTTTACGAATTTCTAAACGTTTTGTGTGATATTTTACAAGCGTTTTCCTGACAAGGGTTTTTTAAATTCAGTAGTCGTAACTTGCATGCAACGACTGGTATGAAGTAGATAGTATATATCGAAATTGCACTCGAATAGTAAAATTTTGATTTGAATAAAAGATAGACCTAGATCGAAGTTACACGCAGCTGTTTATGTAAATAGAATGCAATAAAAATATTGAATGCAGGTTTCGATTTTGATATCAATATCAAAATACAGATATTGATTTCTATTCCACTAAAAACGGACGTCCTTTCTTGAAATTCAAGCTACATAACATAACATACCATCACGCCTGTATCCCCGAAGGGTTAGGCAGAGGTGTACTAATGTACACCCACAGTTCGCCGGTATGTTTAGGTCCCATGTAATAGGGGGCGAGCCTATTGCCACTAACCGGGTACAAATCCAAACTCCGACCTGCTACTAAGAATTTCATAGAAAACCCCAATAACACCTTGGTCGAATTGGGAATCGAACCCAAGACCTCTAGCGTAGCAGTCGCGCTTAGCGCCACTAGGCCAACGAGACAGTCTTTAAATTCAAGCTAACTCCATACCAAATTTCATCACAATACAGGCTGCTATTATGGTATATTCCACTTTGTTCACCTGAGGGATATCACCAAGGTGAACAAATGCGACTTTTTGGATTATTCGAGTAGACTTATCACAATTTAATTTTAGTTCTTGTATTAGATTTAAGTATTAAATTATAAATAAAAAATAATTTTGTATATGGGTGATATAAGTCTACTCGAATAATTCTAATAGTCGCATTTGTTCACCCAGGTGATATCCCTCAGGTGAGCAAAGTGGAATATACCGCTAAGTATTACAAAGGGAAACATTACAACGTAAACAAAAAAAAAATCTCTTTCACTTTCAATAATATATTTTTCATCGTTATTCCAAGACACTCACTGAAAGAAGAAAACATTTTAAGAAAATCTGAACTTAATCTGAAATCTCGAGTTTCAGTCAACCTACGTATTAAATATCTAGATATTTGAAGGTCGTTAGAAGGATGGCTTCCAGACGTCTGGCGTCGGGTCAATGACCGGGTATCTGACCTTACACCCTGTGTACTCCGGGACAAAGGAAAATCCGAAAAGTATTGATTTTTCTATAAACCGATAATTTTTTGGTGTTTGCTTACTGTTAAAGGATATTTTTAACGGTTTTTTTTTAATTACTAGTTTTATAAATCAGTAGACGAAGACCGAAAAAGAGATGGATGACTGGTGTGAAAATTGATATGAGAAAGAAAGGAGTGAATGCTGAGATGACGAGCAGTAGAGATGAATGGAAGCTGAATACGCATTGCCGAAAAATAATTGGGAACAGGGCGGGAGATGATGAACGTGAACATTAATTACAATTATTTAATTAAATAATAATTTTAACGTCTTATTTATTACAATTAACTTGTAATCCTCGTAAAATCAGCTGACACAAAAGTCAAAGTCACCCCTTATCATCCACGTTTCAAACTTATCTATTCGGAAGATGACGTATATAGGAGAAAATAGGGGGAAGGGACGAGGGGGGGATATGTATCAGTTAAATATAAGTTATTTACGTCAGAAGATTTCACGTCATTATAATACGCAGAAAACTGTCTAACCCATCTGCCTATCCCCTGATTACAAACTTCAAACAAACACATGAACCATAATATTACACTAATGTATATTATTATCCAAAACGTCACGGAAGTCATTGCCAGTTCATCAGCTTACTATATTAATATACTTCCATAATATATGCGACTTGGCACGCATCCATTTGGGGTGCACTTGCACTACGTGAGTTCATGTTACATGTTGAGACAAGCCCACATATTGGGATACTAATATAAGTTGATTCTTAAAAAATTATAATATGATAATAATAATAATCCAGCCTTTAAACGTCCCACTGCTGGGCACAGGCCTCTTCCCATATAGAGAAGGCACGAGCATTGATCACCACGCTTGCTCTCTGCGGATTGGCGATTTCAGATACCAAATTTTGGAATCCAGGTTTCCTCACGATGTTTTCCTTCACCGTTTGTCAGAAGTGTCTTAGAATAATTAAGAAAGTACATAACGTTCAGACGTTTAAAGGCTGGATTACTATTATTGTATTATATATATAAAATTCTCGTGTCACAATGTTAGTTACCATACTCCTCCGAAACGGCTTGACCGATTTTTATGAAATTCTATAATATGTATATTCAGTAGGTCTGAGAATCGGCTACTATCTATTTTTAATACCCCTAAGTGGTAGTAGGTAGGTAGTAGGCAGGTGCTAGGTAGAAAAAATGTCATTGCAACGCATGCCGGGTACAGCTAGTATTTTATAGGTTAATGAAACTTTCGCTATCTGTGACCGTCCTAATGAATAACACGGTTGATTGCCAAAAGCTTAGTAAATGTATTCTCATTAAGCCAGTCACACACTAATTACATTCATTCATTAGAAGCAAATAAAGATGACTATAAGACAAGGTGGCCCAAAAGTTTAGAGACCGATTTTTAAAGTGTGAGGTCGTGGGTTCAAACTAAAAAATAGTTCCTGCAAAAAAGACTGAATCCGACTGGATTATATATTTCTTATCATACTTCTGTACTCTATATTTACAACAATGCTGAGCCTTTTCCAAAACTTTGTGGGGGTCTGCTATTTGAACTTTTGTATGTTTATAACGAATTAACTCAAAAACTAAAGGACTGTTTAAAAAAAAAAAACTTTCATTATAATATTTAAAATCCTTCATTATCCTTCAGTAACATAGGCTGTTTTGCTGTGCTGCCCATGCAATGCCAGAGAGGGTCGCTAGAATACAAAATATCAAAATTTATCAAAAACAGCTATATATTAGTTTTGGATATAAATCTATACGAAATAGATTCTGCAACATACTCAATACTCAATATCTTTATTGCATTCCAAAATGTACATAAGGAAGTTTACATTAGCTGGTGGGTTGTAATATAATAGACACAATTTTGGACCCTGTCGGGCACAGCATAGCATAATTATGGAAGAGAGGAGGTATTTAAAATTAATACATATTTAAAATTAAGTATGATTTCGGCAAATGTTTGGCACTTGGTATACCTACGTCATTTATATTCAAACATCTGACTAATACCTTATGTAGTGCCACTACTACTATTGTTCAATATTACACATAATTTTCTAGTACTTAATATTCGCTAATATATCACCATTTTTGACGACCTCCGTGGTCGAGTGGCGTACGCACCGATTTCAAGGTGTCGCTAGCTCTGAGGTCCCGGGTTCGATCCCCGGACGGGTCAATGTAGAAACCAACTTTTCTAAATTGCCTCGGGTTTATGTGTTTATGGTACCTTCGTTGTTTCTGAATTACATAACACAAGTGCTTTAGCTACTTAATTTGGGTTCAGAACAATGTATGTGCTATTGTCCGCATTTATTTAATATACATAGTACAATTCTAGAAAAAAAAACAAGGATTCAAAAAACATATAGCATAAACTCCTACCCCAAACCAAAATTAAGGGGAAAAAGGGCAACTGGTTTACCAATTTAACTTATATTCAATCAATATAGAAAAATGATTTTCTAAATCGACCCGTTTGGGGGTCGAACCCGGGACTTCTGAGCTGTCAACACCTTGAAAACTAAAAAAAACGCGCCACTGGAACATGAAAGTCGTCAAAGATAGTGATCCGGTGATATATTAGAGAAATACATATTTTGTACAGTTTGTTTATAACTTAAAATTGAAGTGTCATCTACCACCTAAACAAACATGCGACATACGTATACAAATTCATTAACAACAAAGTTTAAAGTAAATATCATCATAATAATTGATTAAACATAAATGCAAACAAGAACAGGCTACAGTGAAATTTGTATAAGGACCACCTGTAGGTATACTCAAATCGCTGGCAAAAATAATTATTGAATTTCATCTACAATTGAAGGAGATGTTGCCTCAAAATATACAAAAAAAATACCCACGAATTGAGAACCTCCCCCTTTTGTAGCCGGTTAAAAATGACAGTGTCCAGTGTTGTATGTTTGTTACGCAACATCTCAGGCAAATATAGATCGATTTTAACAAATATTCAGCGGTGAATCCATCATCATCTGCCTAGCCTTTTCCCAACTATGCTGGGGTCGGCTGCCAGTCTTACCGTATTCAGCTGAATACCGTATTTTACAGAGCGACTGCCAATCTGACCTCCACAACCCATTTTACTTGGTAACACAGTATCCCATATTAAGACTGGTTGTCAGAATTGACTTAACGACTGTCAAAGATCAACGTATGTCAGAGGTGGATCCATATTAACAAAGGCGATTTTTTTTTACATTTACATATTGTAATGATTAATCCCCTTATTGTTTTCCTCCACGCATTCAAATCAACATTGTTTTGATTGTGTCGTCACATCGTCAGATAAAGAATTAACAACAGCCTAGGTTTAACAGAACCTTGGGGCTTATCTCCTATTAGATTATAGCACACCACGTGTTTTGATAACGATAATACAATAAGATGACATTTATTTTTAATGTATTTTTGATAGGTACTTAAATGAAAAATATAAGACATGTGAGAAAACATCGTAAGGAAACCTGGATTCCAAAAATGGGATCTGAAATCGGCCGCAGTGAGCAAGCGTGGTGAACAATGCTCGTGCCTTCTCTATATGGGAAGAGGCCTGTGCCCAGCAGTGGGACGTTTATAGGCTGGAATTATTATTTATTATTATGTCATCATCATCATCATCTCCCGAGCCTTTTCCCAATTATGTTGGGGTCGGCTACCAGTCTTACCGGATTCAGCTGAATACCGTATTTTACATGGAGCGACTGCCTATCTGACCTCCACAACCCATTTCACTGGGAAACACCGTCTCCCATAGTAAGACTGGTTGTCAGAATTGTTATTATGTATATGTTTTTTTTTTCTTTTTTAAGGGTACAAAACTGCGATGCGATGCGAATTGTCAGTTATGTGGGAGCCCTACTTAACTAAAAACATACGACGATTGGTTTGTGACGTCAAAATTTTGTACCTTTTGTGAGTAACAAAACCATTAGCTCCCACTCCCGAACCTTGAATATCTTTATTTACTTACTTATTTCTAAAACTATTTCATATTTTTTTCAATATCAAACTGACGGACTAAAATGATTTTGGTTTTCAGTAATCTACCCTATTGCATCTGCTATATTATCCATTATCATCATCTCCCTGCCCTGTTCTTAATTATTAGTGGTCGGCGCAATGCGTATTCAGCTTCCATTCATCTCTACAATTCGTCATCTCAGCATTCACTCCTTTCTTTCTCATATCATCTTTTACACAATCCATCCATCACATTTTCGGTCTTTCCCTGCGTGTATACCCGTTATCCTTAAATTCAAACACCATTGCATAATATTTAGGAGCAGGCTGGTACACGTTATCAGTATAACCTTGCAAAATGCTTATCTGAACTCAAAATAACTAACAATGCAACAATACAGTACTCTAGTAACTACTAGTAAACACTCGTGTAGTACTAAAATGTTAAACGGATATATATATTCCGGGACAACTCACACACGGTTATCTGATCCCCAGCAAAGCAGAGCTTGTGTTATGGTAACCAGACAACTGATAAACATACTTATATATTTCTAAATACATACATATTATAGATACATTACACCCAGACACAGAACAAATGATCGTGCTCATCACACAAAGAATTGTTTTGGGTGGGAATCGAACCCACGACCTCCGGTATAGCAGTCAGGGTCGCTAACCACTAGACCAACAAGCCAGTCAAATAAAAAATGCCTTTCCATTTGATTTTTCAAATCCAATGGCAATGCGCAACAAGTCACAGAAAAGATACTAGTGCTATATTTATTAAAGTTTTGATCGTAAAATAAAACTACTTTTACGGTTTTTATTGCGGTTTGTCTAAGGTTTGTAAGGATCGTAGCAAGTGGAAAGAAGTGGTCTCTACCTAACCCTACAGGGAAAGAGGCGTGATTATATGTATGTAGTATGTATGTCTAAGGTTTTAGGTCCCGACGTTTCGAAACCTCTGCAGGTATCATGGTCACGGGCAGACTGAGGTGGGGTTCGGCTTGACGGTTGTTGTTGCTCGTTCTACCGTCATATATTTATTAATTACTAGCTGATCCCCGCGACTTTGTCCGCGTCAATTTCTGTTATTATAACCGCGATTAAGAAGTTTAAAAAAAAAATATTTCTGCGTAAATGATAATTTTAGTTAATATTATGTTGATAAAACTCTGTAGCAAATAATTGGCAATAATGCATTAATTTCGACCAAATGATTACCTTAAAAAAGGTTATAGTGAGTCAATCTTAAAAGATAGACATATACTGTCGCAGACATTTTTTTAGATCATTTAAAGAGGAACAATTCTTTCAGACATATATTTTGGGTAACTCGAACCGTTTACGCAGCGCACGCAACGGAAGCTTTCAAGTATGAATATTTTTCCCCGTTTTTGTGACATTTTTCACTGCTGCTTTGCTCCTATTGGTCGCAGCGTAATGTTATATATCCTAAAGCCTTCCTCGATAAATGGACTATCTAACACAAAAAGATTTTTTCAATTATAACCAGTAGTTCCTGAGATTAGCGCGTTCAACCAAACAAACAAACAAACTCTTCAGCTTTATAATATTAGTATAGATTTGTGTTCCGGCCTACGCAATATGAGCTCACAGTTTTGATCGTGGCTGAAAAGGGCAATATATTTTATTTTCTTTTTTTACATGTCTTTCCTTTAGATCTTTTGAGATGTGACAAATGACTAAATCGTATATTGGAAATTTTCGAAGGTAGCTTTATGTACCGGAAAAACGTTTCTATGTGTAACGGTTCAATATAATAAGGAATAGCACACGAGTAAGTACACGAATTTATCTCACATTCCAAATTTAAAGTCTAAAAAAAATATTACCATTGTTTCAAATCCATCATTCTAACGACACCAAGCACGTCCGCCCTCTACGACCGCCTCTCACAAACTGACCTTGTCTCACATAGCAACAGGATTATCAAACTACCTACACTTTGTCTTGTACCTCAACTGAGCTAAAACAGTCAGCAATTGGTTGATTGAGCTATATATAGCGAGGTCTATGGACTACAATTGTGTTTATTGGAAGATTGGTCAATTTGCAATAGTGATGTCACTTGTGAGGTTAACATGTTGAAGTAAAATGGCGGACTTGGTGAGGTCCAATGGCTTCATTTCTTATGGTAAAGCATAGCTGAAAACGGGTCAGGGAGAAGAGTCAGTGGTTTATCTGTCGGTAAACGAAAACCACTACATAACCAATACATTAAAAATTAAAAACCTGACCTTTTAATGGGATTTACGGAAGTCTGCTTTCCATCGGTATTTTGAGAAAGAGTAGTTTTTCATTGGTAGCCAATTTAGCTCTCACCCACCGTAGCATATAATTGTATAGAACAATCTTATCTATAATATACGTAGATCATCCATTTTATCCTTAAGTTTTTTGCGCAAAAGAGACAACAATCTGGATACCACAAAACACATCGTTGGCAGGTAGAGAAGGTACCGGGACTGACTCCTTTTTTTGATTATGGGTAACCACCGCGCAGGCTCAAAATTGGAATGAGGCGAGTGGCTTTTGTACCAGTGTTAAAAATCCGTAGAAATCTGAACGTGTGGATTACATTCGAAAGTAATTCAAGATTGTGCCAATATGATAAAAGACAGGTCACATACCATCTCAATTGGTAGTTGGGTCCAGTATCATAAATTGTGTTGTTATTTAATAAATCGGCAACACCGGTTTTATTTGTCTAACAAATGGTTTTTTAATAAGATAGCAACACTGCTGTATTGTTTCGACCTTTCTGTCGGTCGTGGAAAATTCTCAATGAAAACTTCTTTAATAATGTTTTTCTTTAATAATAATTTTAAAAAGAATCGACTATAATGAAACTTTTATGGGACCTTTGAAGTCACCCCTACAGATCACGAAAATATTTTTTGAAATCGATCCACAATTACTGTCTTTAATTTTGCGTACCAGACAACCAAAGAAAAGAAAATTGAGAACCGCCTCCTTTTTTTCGCAGTCGGTTAAACAGAGACGCGGCAACCGATATTGAAAACAATATTTTTATGAACGACAAATCTAAAATAAAGTTAGTTACTTCTTGACTGTCTCTCGTTGATCTTTGAGTAGCAAACAATTCTAACCAATTTCATTGAGTATACTTGTAAAATACTTGTGCCTGATTTATCCAATTGGTGTGAATGGCTCAAGTGGAAGACGTAATTTAGATCTAGCAAGAACAAGTCACATGCTACTGCATGTAGGCACAGGTTTGACATGGAAGAACTGGTCAATACTGTACTATGTTGTGGTCGGCTCCCAGTCTCACCGCCAGCTGAACACCAGTATGTTATAGAGCGACTGTCTGTCTGACACACAACACATTTACTTGATACAGTATGTCTTGGTGAGACTGGTAGCCATATTTAGCACCAACGTATTTCTAGCATCCACTGTTTTTCTATTTTTTACTTATATTTATATTTTTTTTGCAATATTATCTTTGATTAAAGTCGAACGATTCTTCCGCTTTCGATATCTTTTCATTAGATTTAGATTACAAAGAATTTAATCCATTTCAAGACCACACGCGTAGTTGTTGTTATCAGTCGGAATTGGTGATAAAACGAGAACAATATGAAACGGAATTACTAAGTTTTAAGAACCATTTCCTTTGAGATAAGATTAAGAGTTTTTTACGCATCGTTTACTAAGCGTAGAATAGCGGTAGTCAGCTGAATCTGGTGAGGTTGGAAGACGAACACAAAATAGCTTGGGAAAAGACTACGCAAAAAGTTTGCTAGGACTTTTTACGTCTTTTCAAAATCGAAATCAAAATATTTTTATTTCTTGTAAACAAAAAAAAAGGCGCTTACGTTAAAAACTACTGACTCTAGTTGCTCGGTTCCAAAGTGTCCTTCCTATGGAGAAGAGCCAGCAAGAAACTCTATAGGTAACTCTTTAAAAAAAAAAAAAAAAATTCACGATATTCAATAAATTGAGGACCTTTTAACAGTAATATGATTACTTACATAAATATGATTACTTACATAAATAAACGTGGGACGTACGTATGCTGGTTTATTTATTTATTTTTATTACACGACTGCCCAAAAAAGGAGTGTTATTTATCATTACATAGGCCCATGAGTCCATGACCCATCCTAGCCCAAGGCAGAAGTGTGTGGAGAAGGGAGAGGGAAGCCTTTGCCCTGCAGTGGGACAATAAGGCTTAATAGGTAGATGATGATTACATAGGATTTGCAAAGGCAAAGTTACGGACGAAAGCTAGCTCAATATTAAATCGTGCGATCGTAATCATAATTTATGATTACGTATTTCAAAATACCCGTGAGTCATTTTCTTGTTATTGTTTTGGTACTGTTTTTTATCGCAAGATAAATATTAGGAAGTACCACGCACTTAGAAAATGTGAAATTAGGTCGCAAAATGTTTGCAGGATACCGATTTTTATTATACTTTTAATTAAAACCTGTGTTAACATATTGAAAATATAATATTATTATTTTCCAAGCTTAGGGTCTGTAGATTAGTCTTGTCAAAAAAGTCTAGGTCTTGAAGAAATATGCTACATTTTGTGTTGATTTCATTCACGCAGACGGAGCGGACAAAATCCTTGTAAGGAGATATAAATAAATATGTTTGTACCTACGCAAATATGTAGGTAGTTGATATAAAGCAAAACAAGTAGGAGATTCCGGTGGCACCAGTCTAAGCTAGTAGAACTTCTTTATAACCTAGACTTATAAAAGAAAATACTAGAAATCTTAGGATTTGTGCGCAGTATTTACCTTAGAGAAATTACTAAAGCATAGAGGGAGCGTCAAATTTAACTATAGTTATACTCTTTTAACCTATGACACATTCATTGTGAAAAAGAAGGATAGATATATAGTTTTAAGGGTTGCTTGCAGCAATACTGTCCACTTTTTTTGCCTCGGTAGTGATGTGCCGTATTTGGTAGAGGTATCGAAATAAATTTAGTTCTTGACAGAAAATGTACTTCTATTGAATGTACGTTATTTTCATGTTACATCTTTATAAAACAACTACACTAAAATTAAATCTTATATAAATAAATAATACTAACACGCGTCAAAAAACTCATCATCATCCTTGTCAATGGCGGGAAACGTGCCTAGAAGGCTGGCAGCATTGCCACGTTGAATGGCTATGCCGATTCTCTGTGCAAGGAACAAACCAGCCCTCTGATCACGAGTAGAATCTACCAAAAGTTCATTAAAAATATTTCGTGCACTATAGCACTAGGACCCCATGACCCGAGCGTTTCAAAGTTTCAAACCCAAACGGCTCGAAAATATAATAACCTATTAGGTTATTATACTTTCGCCGCTTAAGGGTCTCCGGAGCTCCAGCAGCAACGCCAAGAGAGGCCGCCGAACTTAGAACGTGGGATAGCGCAAGGGTGTCGACGCACGTTGCGTCCCACACCAAATGCCTTTTTATAAAACATACATCACCAAGGCAATCAATATAAATTTAGTCCCAAATTTACGAATTATCATTAAAATTAAATCATCGTTTAAAATTAAAACAAATACGTGATAGGTTGACTAAAAGATCTATTGCAACACAACTCCGCCAATCACAGTACTTGATATGAAATATTTGATAAATGAAAGTCGATAGTTTGATAAATGTAATCTTTATGTTGATCGGCCTTTAGAAACTGGGAGTAAAAGTAAAAACATATATAAATTATGTAAATTTTTAATACATAAAAACAGTGAAAATACATTATTTTTTTATCTCTCTGTGCCCCGCGGTTTCACCCGCGTGAATACCTAAGTGTAATTCCTGATGTCTTTGTAGTTATTCTGTTATTCGGGGCGGAGACGAAGTAATTTTTTCGGCTATGCTTAGTCCAACAATTTCTGGCTCTTGAAAGCACTTTACAGTTTACACCAGTTCTTCTATCATTTTGTGAGGCATACTGTAAAATAATACGACATTTGCTACATTATATTGACATAAAGTTAATTCTCGTATCGAATAGTATCGATGAAATATATCTACTTCACTATCATAACATAACCTCACAAATAAACAAATTACTTTTTTTAAGATTAATTCGTTTACACGATATTATTAGTAAAAAAGATAGTCTGAAGGTATCATTATCAATCTAATGTGTATGTTATAAGTGATCGCATACAAAAATTACGCATAATTTTATTAGAAAATTGCAAAAAATCACTTACCGTTGAACGCTTACATATTCATTGATATCTTTCCGTAATGAATATGATTTACACGATAAAACAAAACGAGCCATATTAAACGCTTATTTATCTGTCCTTTGCACCTTTTGTACACAATCGAGTTGCTTATATTACGCAAAAAATAATATTATTTGTAAAATAAACAATGACCAGCAACGACTGACATTCACAACGTATGATACGACTAAATCAAATGCTTTGTACAGTTTACCGTGTAGAAAAGGTTCTACTAAGTAACTATGTGCTCTTTTAATTGGTCGTGTAGTAAGAGACCAAATATGACCATTTGACAATTTCGGAGCGTCCATTTAGCTTTAAGCATATATGAGTCCATATATGTTTGTCTCTTTTATATATATAATCTGCACCATAAGAGAGAGGAGCTTGGATTCATCGTAATTTGTGTCTATTTTGTTCGCTCCCTCTATGCTTTAGTAATTTCTCTAAGGTATTTACAACAAAATTAGGTTAGAACAGCACGTTGTAAGATTTCATAAACAAGCAGCGAAAATATAAACAAAAACAACGACAAAAATAAACAAATCTGAGCGCCCTTGTAAGAAAAGTACCAGGCTATCATGTTACAAAGGAGTTATCGGAACCTACAGGTATAATACGGCTATATACGGAAGTCTTGTCTTCAAAGAACTTTCGTAAAGATAGCGTGCCTATTTAAAATACCGGTTAAACGCTCCTCGTATCACGTACGCGTATTAATTTATGACGCAAATTAAATTTATTGACCTCGAGAGTTCATCTCTGACGCCATATTGAATATTTTGAAACGAATTTTTTATCGTAAACATTGGTCATGGTATCTTAAACTGCGTATTACTTTGTAACCACTCGATTCTACGAAGATTTCTAAGCTTGCATGCGTTATTTCGCAGCTAAAAATGGAATTAGAGCGTTTAAAAACAAGTATATCGAGTTTCATCGTGTACAAAACAAGTTTTGTTGACACAGGTTTTTTATTTATTTATGTGTGGAATGTACTCACCGCTTAGATCTTCGATGGTATTCAGCTTTCGAGCCGTCATTTTCACGTTCAATGAATACACAACACGATAAAACAGTTACCACGTCGATATTACGCACTTCGGAAGATATAAATCGAGTTATTTTCAAGTTTTCACAAAGAGAACGACCTTTCTTGTGTGTCGCCTTTGTTTTCTTTTTATGTTATGTTATGATTTTGTTCCGCTCGTATCGTATGACAGAAGGCGTGCGAATCGCAATGTGCTGATTGGCTGTTCTGTGATAAAGTTGAACCAATCTGCACAGAGAACGTAAGATTCAAATGGTTCGATTGGCCACGAAGTTGTAAACAAACTCCAAAGCTGCCAGTGTAAAAAATATTCAAGGGCATAACTTTCACTGTGCTTTTAAGATTAATTTCTATAATTTCATTTTAGTTTTCATTATAAACTTGTTTTATATTATATTCAAATTCTCGTAATGTGCGTCTGCACGTTTAAAATGAAAGGAGGCTAAAAATATGTTTATTGTCTATGGCTGTTTATTATTTACGTGTATTCGGTCCATATTAAACAGTTTTTAGTAGTTCCGATATATATGTATATATATATAGTATGATACAAGTATCTATTCATATGTTCCAAGGTTCCAAGTTAGGCCAGCCTTCGATATGTAGTTGAATCATTATTTCATGAGAATATTTACGTCACTTCTTGGCCTCTAATGTTGTAAATTATTCTAATAACGCTTTATTTAATAATTTATGAACTCACACAATAGCTTAAAAATATATAATGTTTCATGTTTAAAATAATTTTGCAGCATTTTTTCATAATTATCTTATTGGCAACAATTAAATTGCTCGCCTGTTATAGACAAAATCATCATTCATTTCATTCATTTTTCATTCGACGAATTGTCGAACTTGTACGAATTTTTCTGTGATGTGATGACATAAGTTCAAGAACCGCTTATTAACAGTTAATTTATAAATTAAAATAACAATTATGAATATAAACAAAACAGAAGAAGATAATCTTTCATCTAGGAACATCGATGATACGGAAAGTCCTCGGTAATAACTGAATTTTATCATAATATCAGGGCTAACGCAATGTTAGTGTCTGACAGCTGATTCTGCCGCGGGAAAGTCAAAAGGCGCGAAATGTACACAGTGTAAATCTTCGTTTATTTAAGAAATAATCGGTTGTGTGTGTTTAAATAGTGCATATTTTGCAGGAAAAAGATGCGTCTGGATAACTCGTGTCGTAAAAGCTGGAGTTTGATGGACCGGAAAACGGATCATGAGGTGAGTTGTCGTTAGATTCCCGCTTTTTTTATTGTCTTATTGTCTTTTTTTGGTTATGATTAGCATTTGAAAAGGGTTTTGCATGTTAATTTCTAAAGTTTGGCCGTTATATACTCGTTGTTACCCTTTTTATTACTTATTGAAGTCTCACTACCGCTGAAAAGACGTTAAACACGATATTTAAACATGAATGCAGATTACGATCGTAATAAACGAACAATCTCTGTTATATTAAGTCTACCGGTTATCTTTTACTTATCATTTTATCAAACCTCAATAATTTACCTAAATACTGCCTAAAAAGTATTAATTGTAGTCCAATTCGTCATGGATTATGCCTTCGGTTCATTGACCTGTAGTTTGGCGGTCTCAGCAGTTTTCGCTTGCTCTAGTTAATTACACGTGTAGTAGGCATACCGGCTAAGAGATGAAATACTCAGAATATGACTATTATTGTACTTAAAGTAGGTTAGTGACGAAATAAAGTCTGTGTCACACTTTTGTAGAATGCTGAATGTGTTTGACTTAATATAATATTGTTAATTAGACACTAAATCATTTAGATTGTCTTCACCTTCAGCCCTGTATAACCCACTGCTGGGTATAGGCCTCCCTGTGTTTATGTCACTCTCCTCTGTCTCTTGCCAGTCTCATCCACCTTACTTGGCCATTGCCTCCAAATCATTTACAGCCTATACCATAATTGCATGTATGGCCCATTATCATCACCTTTAGAAGATCAAGAAGGCTTGATAACAAAATTGGGAACTCCTATAGAAGCTAAAGTATGTCTTTACAATATCATATACATAAGGTTTGATTTGTGGGTCTTCTGCATAATATTTTGCTAAGCTGTTGGTTGAACACCTAGTATTTTATGGAAAAATATCTGTGTACATCAAAACACAATTACTAGGTAATTTTACCCTAGATACTACCCTGGGTAGGAATGGTATAAGTATTTAAGAAACTTAATTTTTGTTAAAACAGCTAATTCAAACTAACTTTGGCATGTGGTTTAAAGACATAATAGGCATTTTTTTAGTGTATTTGATATCTTAAATTAGTAAATAATAAATAATTTCAACAGCAGATGTAGCCATTATGATCAATTCTTATTCTATCTGTTTAGCTTTAATTTCCAATGAGACAGTTACAAGCTCTTACTATTACTTTATATAGCAACATCTAGGATCAACATCTAAGGGAGCATCCACATCTGACGAACGAGCATTACACGAGCCACTCGCGAGCATGCCGCGTGCGGCGCGCGCACGTCTGTCAGACGGCGTAATTGACACTAGTGCATTCGCGGCATGCTCGCGAACGGCTCGCGAGCTGCTCGTGTAATGCTCGTTCGTCAGATGTGGACGCACCCTAAGATACAAATTACATAACTATGATAGAAATAATATAGTCAGTATTTTAAAGACTGTTCAATTTGCAGGTGCTTCAAGAAATGGGTGTGAGTTTGCTTGAGCCGGATGATTCTGAAGTCCTATGTGACTCCAGTGCTTCAGGGATGGTGAGAATTTATTTAAATTACGCAGCTATGTAGAAATAAAGGACTGGCCTGTTGGTCTAGTGGTTAGTGACCATGACTGCTATACAGAGGTTGTGGGTTTGCTTGCCACCCAGGACAAATCTTTGTGTGATGAGCATGATCATTTGTACTGTGTCAGGGTGTAATTTATCTATAAATATAAATGTATATATTTAGAAATATATAAGTATGTTTATCAGTTATCTGATTACACAAGCTCTGATCTATATGATATTATAAAGTATTAAGCTGAATCAGACTGGAAGCCAAGCCCAACAAAGTTTGGGAAAAAAGCTAGGCAAAGTAGCTATGTATTATATGTATATCATAGATGAGGTTTCTCCATGAGAAGAGGCCTGTGCCCAGTAGTGAGTTTATAGGCTGGTATAGGCTTGACTACCTAGACATATATTATAGACTAGCTTGGCCTGTTGTTTCCATTGCATGCATGTTGGATTTGAGGATAAAGAGTACCCTATGAGAAGTACCCAAGTTTCATTAAAACTGATATAGCTGTTTAGATGTAAAAGCTTAACAGATAGCCAGTTACTTTTGCACTTATATTATTGGTATATATATATTATGTACTGTGTGAGTTTTGGTTATAATAATAATAATAATAATAATACGGAGCCCTAACCACCGGCAGCTTGGGCCCTGTTCCCGATGTCGGTTGGAAACTACATTTTATATTTTTAAATGTATATTTTTAGTTTTTAATGTATATATTTAAAAATGTATTTTGTATGTATTTAAAGAAATAAAGAGAATAATAATAATAATTCTTTATTGTACACATAAACATTTTAAAGATATACATTAATAAAAGTTGATGTACAGAGGCGTTATCACAATAGACAGTCAATAATGTCCTTAGATTTTTTATAAAAAATATCAAAGTCGTTTTGTATTTTAGCTACCAACTGACATGATAGCACTGACTCTTCTTAAGTTTAAAATCTATGTCTTATTTAACAGTAAACAAAATCAATTATAGTTAAAACTGTGTAAATACAGGTGTACAATATATTGCTTAAACAATGTATAAAAAATAATAATATGTTTAATGCAAATATTTTTCTTTTCTTATACCTAAACGACCTCTGTAGTCGACTGGTGTACACACAGGTTGTCAAGGTGTCGCAGGCAGTGGCGTAACTATACCATCTGGGGCCCGTGGCAAATTCTTTTGATGGGGCCCTGTTAGTTATTTTATTACGTTTTACTTAGTTAAATTTTAATAAACTACTAAAGTAGTTTTCCAACACTAATAACAATTTTGTTTTCAAGAGCATGTTTACCCCTATATCACAGTTCTTTTTAGGGTTCCGTACCCAAAGGGTAAAACGGGACCCTATTACTAAGACTCCGCTGTCTGTCTGTCCGTCTGTCTGTCTCCAGGCAGTATCTCATAAACCGTGATAGCTAGAAAGCTGAAATTTCACAAATGATGTATTTCCGTTGCCGCTATAACAGCAAATACTAAAAACCACATAAAATGAATATTTAAGGGGGGTTCTCATACGACGGTGGTACGGAACCGTTCGTGCGCGAGTCCGACTCGCACTTGGCCAGTTTTTTTAATCCTACCAAGTCATATTTTTGGTCTAGAACACGGGAAGACCAGTTACACTGAAAAAAAAAAAAAACGAATATAATAGCGAAAAATGTTTGGACTATATTGAGGAAATGGTAAAACAAATTTACAAATAAGTACCACTTCTTTGTCCTCATCTTTATTTTGTTTTTTTTTTTTTTTTTTTTTTTGGTAGAGATCTTTGCAGTTAGCCTGAGCGCAGGCTTTGACTGCTTCACCGGACTTTTGGCGAGGACCTTAAGGCCTCCAGCCAGAGCAATAGGAAAAACTAACTACGTCAGCAACGTCCACTAAGGGCACCCCCTGCGGGGTTCGGACCTCGACTTAGTGCGTTGCTAACAATCTTAATAAAGGAAAACAACAAGGGATGGCTGGATCTAAGTTTTTATTATTTAGGGACATATTTTTATTGCTAGTTTGGCCGGCTCGGGCCAGCTTGGTCTAGGGACGGGAGGATAACATTTAAGTTACTATTATTTATAATACGCGACGGGCCTCGCCGGCGAGGACGTAATATACGGCGGTTGTGTTGTGTAATGCTACTGCTAGCTAAATCGAATGCTCCTTGGAGAAGCGTTGTTTTATCGTCAGGGTAGGAGAGAGTATGTCTGGGGCGTTTAATCTTAGAAATTACGGAAGGTACGTATCGCGCGGCCGCTACGATTAGCGGGTTACGGTGGCTTTCGGAGGAGTCGAAGAATCGGATCGCGGCGCGTTTCATGAACTGCTTGATTGTTGGCAGCTTTAAGTCACAGTGCAACTGCAAGTTACGGACGTAACCTGGAGCGCCTGTGGCTCTACGCATGAAACGGTTTTGCAGAGTTTGCATTCGTTTGAGTCGATAATCGGGTACGTGAGAGAATACGACGCTGCCGTAAGTCATGATAGGTCTCACACACGCAGTGTAAATTCTCATCTTACAATTAAGAGAGAGTTTACTGTGCTTGTTCAACATACAATGAAGTCGGCCGAGAGCGAAGGCGGCTCGCGCGCGTGCCGCTTTAATATGAGCTATGAAGGTAAGTTTCCGATCAAGGATTACACCCAGGTATTTGGCTTGCTGCTCCCAAGGGATAGGCTTGCCGAAGAGGGTTATAGGTGGAGGGGGAGCAGGAGGCTGCCGTTTCTTGCTAAAGAGCACGGCTGCGCTCTTGGTAGGGTTGACTTCGATTCTCCATTTCGTGAACCACTTCCCGAGGGTCGTGACCGCGGTCTGGAGAGTTCGACCTATCGCTAAGGGGCTGGTTCCTGAATAATAGATGGCCGTATCGTCGGCGTACATAGCTACTTGGGGTTTGCCACCGCGAGGAATGTCGCTAGCGTATAGCGTGAAGAGGAGTGGAGAGAGTACGGAGCCTTGAGGGACTCCGGCGCGAATCGGGTGAGATCTTTATTTTGTACTATCCCAGGAATAAGTCGAGCAAGTCGACTCTACCCATATGAAACGAAAGAGAAATCTTTCGTTTCTCGCTCCCACTTAAATATTTTCTGGAACTAGACATCTTAATATCTAACTTTCACAATCAACTTTGCTTTAAAAGTACCAAATTTCTTTCTTTAAATCAAATACGAAAAATTAAAGATACAAAATAAATGATCAACATAATTTAGGATGTGTTGAAATGCTTAATGCAATTGCAAATTTGAAAGCTGAACGTTTTCATGTAAAATAAAATCAGGAGCGTAGCTACCGCCGTATCTGCCGTATCAATTATACGGGGCCATGGGCTACGGGGGCCCCCGTTGTGCGTAAGCAAAAATTTATAAAATGTAAATAAAAATAATAAAGACTGATAAGAAATACATAATTTTTTACTTTAATGGGGCATTAACGCCCGACAGACCTTGTCCACAGAGGCAGAAGCTTTAGAAAAACTAAAGTCATCATCAGCTATAAATGATTTAATAAATAAGTTTGACGAGAAACGGCAAGGATGTGTTACATATTTAATTGGAATTGTTTGAAAATTTTGGGATAAGAGACAGATAGAAAATTATAATGAATAAGTATTTCTTTTAACTTTATGCAATTTTTTCTTTCTTTTGTGGGAATTTTTTACCCTTCATAAGGGCCCCCATATGATAAAATACTCAGGTGATAAACTTGAAAAAAAAACTGAGCTGGCGGCCTCTTGGGCCGGGGCCCTCTTGGGTCGGGGGCCCGTGGCATTTCGCCAGCCCTGCCACCCTGTAGTTACGCCACTGGTCGCAGGCTCTCTCTGAGGACTTGGCTTCGATCCCTGGTCAGGTTAATGTGGAAAATCACTTTTCTACATTGTATCTGATCTGGGTGTATGTGGTACATTCGGTCTCCGATTCTCTCTGATTCCATAACACGCGTGCTTTAGCTACTTACTTTGGGTTCAACAAAGCAATGGAAACAAGTGATGTCCTCATGTATTTATTTATGACTCATCTGCCTTTTTTTTTTTTTGCGGGGTGAAAATCTAATGAGTTCGACCCACGTCGAGGGCACGACGTGGGGATATGTCGGACTTGCACCGACCAAAAACACCCCGGTCCCCTTCTCGCCTTTGCTGGAGCCGCGGGATCGCTAAGCATTCTCAGCGCAGCAATGACTCATCTGCCTAGCTCTTTTCCCAAGCTATGTTGGTGTCGGCTACCAGTCTTACCGGATTCAGCTGAACACCGTATTTTATAGAGCGACTGCCTATCTAACCTATAAATTGTATTATTTATTTATAACTAGTAAAGTAGTATTTTTGTACCTTATCATGTTAACCTAATAAAATTAATAATTTTTGTCTGAACACACTCTGAAACATGTTAGATTAGAAAAAACCGTTTTTGCATTTGTTAGTACAATTCTCGAGGTATGTTTTAGGCTATATAACTTCACATTGCTTGCCTTGGAAAAGCAGGGTAAGCAAAACCAATATATACACAAATCCGAACAACAATTTTCCTTTACAGACCCACAAACCACTAAAACGGAAACGCGATATAGAGAATGTGAATCCCAACATCAATCTTATAACCTCGCCGCGGGGTAAATACAGCCCGAAGCGAGGCGGAAGGCCTGCGGGGAGCCCGCATGCGGGGCCCTCTAGGATACGGAGCCCTAGGAGTGCTGACAAACGTGAGTATTGTAGGTATAGGATACTGACAGACAGACAAAAGCTGGTAACTTAGTCCTGTAGTAAATATAGTCCTAAGAGAGGCGGAAGGCCTGCGGGGAGCCCGCATGCGGGGCCGTCTAGGATCCGGTGCTGATAAACGTGAGTGTTGTAGATCGAGGATCCATACAGGCACACAAAGAAGGAAAGAAGATATTGACAGATAGATACAAGCTAGTAACATCGCCGCGGGGTAAATACAGTCCGAAGCGGGTCGGAAGCCCTGCGGGGAGCCCGCATGCGGGGCCGTCTAGGATCCGGAGCCCTAGGAGTGCTGATAAACGTGAGTGTAGTAGTTATAGCATACATACATACACAAGAAAGGTTAGTAGATACTGACGAACAGATGGACAGACAGCAGCTAGTAACATAGTCCTGGTGTAAGTTCAGGCCGATGCGAGGCGTGCGAGGTACGGGGAGCCCGCATGCTGGGCCCTCAAGTATTCGGAGCCCTAGGAGCCCTTGAAACGTGAGTTTTGTAGGTAAAGGATGACAGACGTAAGGGAGGATACTAGATAAATACGTATAGATAGGTATAAGCTAGTAACATCATCCCGGTGTAAATAAAGTCCTAAGGGAGGTGGAATTCCTGCAGGCAGTCCGCATGCGGGGCCCTCTTGGTTAAGAGCTCTAGGAGTGCTGACAAACGTAAGTATCTTCTTACCACATAAAATATAGTTAGTTTAAACCATTTTTAACTCAAGAACGCGTGCATCTCGTACCTCTCGTACCTCAATTTCACATTTATTTGTATAAATGTGTAACTTGAGCACACTTTGCACGGAGTAAACTTTTTATTTTGTATCCACAGACAAACCACTCCAGCCAACAGACCAGCAACTCCTAGAGACTACTCTACTAGACGAATACCTTATCGAGGAAGAGACACCTCTAGCACAGTCGGTGAGCGCGGGCTACCTGCCTGCCGCGGACTACGAGCTGGGCTGCAGCGGGAGTGCCGGGAAACATACCAGGACCTGTGAGTGTATACTGTAGGGTGCTGATAGACAGGTGAAGCCGGAACTAGGGTGCTGGTGTTTTATCATATAGCTAGGTCCTCTAGCCAGTCGGTGAGCAAGCTATGTTTGTGTCGGCTTCCAGTCTCACCGACAGCTGAACGCCGTATGTTACAGAGCGACTGCCTATCTGACCTCCACAACACGTCATGTTACTGGGTAACACAGTATCCCATAGCAAGACTGGTTGTCAGAATTGTCTCAACGGCTACCAAAGATGTACGTATGATATTCGGGACCTACGGCTTAACGTACTTTCCGAGGCACGGAGAGGTCTCGATATGTTTATAAATGGTCACCCATCCACGGACCAACCGCGGCGAGCGCGGTTAACCCTGTATTGTCGGTCAAACCGCACGGCTTACACTTAGCCACGAACCCCTCTTCAGTTTATATTCCTCTTATTATTTAAGTTGTAACATATCTTTAATTAAAGCTTTCTTTTCCAGCTCTCGGCCTAGAAAACAACCTAACTCTGCCCCGCACGCTCCCCTGCACATCTGGGCGGGATTCCTTCAGCATTCTGTCAGATGAAATGCTGCTGAGTGTGTTCCGCTGGCTGCACAAGCGTACCCTAGCTAGTGCTATGCTGGTCTGTAAAAGGTGAGACTTTTGTTAGACAATCAGAGGTGAGAAAAAAACGCATCAAAATCGGTCCAGGACCTACGATGCCACAGACGGATACACATACACACAGACCAACACGTAAAACTTATAACACCCCTCTTTTTAGGTCGAGGTTTAATAAATGATAAAAATAGCCTGAGGCAACTCACACACGGCTATCTGATCTTGGATCATACTAGGCAGAGCATGTACTGTGGTAACCAGACAACTGATAAACATACTTATATATTTATATATACATGCATACTATAGATATATTACACCCAGACACATTTAATGATCATGCTCATCACAAAAAAAGATTTATCTTGGGCTAAAATCGAGCCCACGACCTCCGATATAGCAGTCAGGGTCACATTTATTGCATTGAACCCAAATTAAGTAGCTAAAGCACGCGTGCTATGGAATCAGAGACAACGACACCACAAACACCCAGACCCGAGACAATGTAGGAAAGTGATTTTCTGTGTTAACCTGTCGGTAAAGATATGATTTCATAGCAAAAAAAAACTTACAACTTACCCTCTACTAAATTTCATATAAATCAGTTTAGCCGTGATAGTGTAACAGACAGACGGGAAAGCAGATAAAATTACTTTGCCTTTTTTTATTAATATAACCTTTTTGTTACAGATGGCACAGAGTAGCTTGCGACGAGACGTTATGGCAGCGACTAGATCTAGGCAACAAGAATCTATCCAAAGACGCTCTAGGCAGAATACTAGCTAGGAAACCTGTTATAGTCAGATTGGCTAGTTCTGAGGTAAGATGTACCTTATATACATACATACAGGGTGTCGCCGAAAGAGTATATCTATCCGAAAGGGGTGAAGAGTACATCTGGTATAGAGTCAGTTTACAAAATTTCAGCTCAAAATGAGTTAATTGAATAATTGATATTATAATTTTTTGCATTAACTGTTTGATACCAAAAATAATAAACGACTATACCAGATGTACTCTTCACCCCTTTTGGATAGATATACCCTTTCGGTGACACCTTTCAAACCACCATAATTTATTTTAACAACAAATACTCAAAACAGATACTTATTAATATTAAAATTACATTTTGCTAAAATATTAACTAACTAGCTGTGCCCTCGCGGTTTCACCCGCGAATATTTTGGTCAATTTACACACTATCTTTACAAATTATAGCCTATGTGTTATTCTGATGTATAAGCTATATTATTGTAAAGTTTTATTTAAAATCCATTCATTAGTTTTTGCGTGAAAGAGCAACAAATATCCATACATTCAAACAAACTGTCACGTTTATAATGTTAGTAAAGAAGAACGGATTTAAAATTAACAAAAGACTATGTATACATTCTATTTTATTAGAATTCGTAATAGGCGCATTACGGCCTCACTACGGTTTTTTTCCACAACCGGTAAACCGCAAAACCGCCCGAGACGCACACAATACGGTTAAAAACACTGGCAACACTGTCACACAGTTAACATTGCTCGATATTAGTAAAAATTATATAAAATCATATTCATTCGGTATTGTAACAAAAACCTAAGTAAAACGTCCAGAATAGTCTAATTTGTTGGTGACATTGTTATCTCAGTGAAAAAGAAAGAAGAAATAAGGTGTTTTAGTGAATGAAACGTAAAGTGAAACTGAGTAACTACTGGTTATTAAGCCATATAAACAACACAAAAACGGGACATGTGACATTGTGTGTGTGTTGTTATTACGTTACCCAACTTATTTGATAAAAATATCAGGTAATATAAAAATTGATTCTATTGTTCTATCAAATAATCCATAATTACAGTTGTGAATTTAAATTGCAAGAAAGTAAACAAACAATGAATATGGAATGACCAATCACAACAAGTTATTTAAAATTGACAGAACAACATCGTTCAGAAACTAAAAAAAAAAAACGGCTTGGAACACCGGTCCTTTAAGATATCGACTAAACATAAAAAAATCGACTAAAACTTAAAGGAGCACTATTTGATTTGGAAAAATAAATTATACGGAATTACACTCATATTTTGAAGCATAATAAAAATTATATTTGAAAATAACACCTTATAATGCCGCGCATACAGCGTTCTCCCCCAACCAACGTTATGCAAAATGCCTTGCTAATGTCGGAGCCTGACTTAACACCATCCACATCAGGGGGAAATAACAATAATACTGGTGATGACACGAATGTTTCTGTTAGGTCTAAGAGACCACGGCCAAATGAATCACCCGATAACTCCAATGCGCAGAATGAAATTTTAGATATCTCAGCTGATCCTGTATCGGAGGCGCATTTTGATACAGTCGAAAAAGATATAATTTCAAAACTCCGCAAAGAAATAGAATCTGTGATAACTATTCAGATACAATCCTCGCTGAAATCATACTTCGAAAAACAATTTCTTGAAATAACAAACTTAGTACAAGGATTGAAAGATTCGGTTCAGTTCATGAGCAATGACTTCGACGATATGAAAATCGAACTTGGCAAAAATAAAGACCTTATTAACCAATTAAAAAAAGAGAATGAGGACTTGAAAACGAATATCGCCGACCTATCCGTGAGGCTTAACATTATAGAACAGCAATCCCGTCTGGATAACTTAGAAATAAACGGAGTGCCTGAAAATCAAGCTGAAAATCTCGTGACAACAGTAATCCAGCTAGGAAAAACAATCTCATGCGATATACAAACCGATGACATTTCCTCAATAACTCGGGTCAAGAAACTTGATTCACAAAGCAGCCGCCCCCGTTCAATTATCGTTAAATTGAAAAACCCCAGGAAACGTGACGAAGTATTAGCTTCGGTAACGAAGTTCAACCGTACTAACAAAACTGATAAGCTTAATACTAGTCACCTAGGCTATGCTGGTACCAAATCGCCTGTCTTTGTCTCCGAACATTTGTCACCGCTCAATAAAACAATACACGCACAAACCAGAAAAATCGCACGGGAAAAGGGCTACAAGTATGTTTGGGTCCGCGATGGACGCGTACTAGTCCGCAAGGATGATAGTGCACGCGCTATACACATAAAAAGCTTACAAGCCGCCAACATGTTGTAAGTAGGACCTAGGTCAGGAAACCCGTGAGTTTATTGTTAAAATTCACTGTTTATTACCAGAACCTCCGAGGAATGCGAACAAAATTAAATGACATCAATATGGCAGTAAATGTTAACAAGTATGATCTCATTGTGCTAACAGAGACATGGCTTAATGATCATATAAGCGACGGAGAACTATTTAACGCACGATATAATATCTATCGAAGAGACAGGGCCTCCAGCGCACTGGCGGGCAGAGAAGGAGGGGGAGTCCTTGTTGCGGTCTCTAAGGCATATGACTCCGCCAGGGCGTGCCAATGGGAAACCAACGCGGAAGACCTTTGGGTGCGTCTTAAACTAAATGAGGGAAAGAAAGTAAATATTTGTGCTGTCTACCTACCACCACCCGTAACACAGCAGCATCTAGACGTAGTTCTGAGTTCAATCACTAGTGTGAATGAAACCACTGGTGATGAAATAATAGTAGCCGGAGACTTTAATCTCAGTTTTATCGAATGGAAACGGGACAATAGTAACAATAACGGTACGTCTACAATTCCTTCAAATTACAATAACACGTTGGGATACTCTTTTATTGATTTTATATCTCTTAATAATTTGTACCAATATAATGTCATTCAAAATAGTAACAATAGAACCTTAGATTTAGTGTTGTCAAACATGGGCGGGGCTACAGTAAAAAAGTCTATCTCACCCATATGTAAAGAAGACTGTCACCACCCCCCTTTAGAAATTAACTTTAATATCAATGCACATGTAACATTAAAATCAAAGAAAACACTGTCATTTAACTTCAGGGCAGCCGACTACAAACTAATTAACAATAAATTAAGAAAAATAGATTGGAAGGATGAGTTCAAATCGTGTTTAAATGTTAACTCAATGACAAAAACTCTCTACGAAAACATCAGAGCAATAATTCATGAAAATATCCCTAAGATCAAACGCGTCAGTAATCTTTATCCGCCGTGGTACTCCAAATCCCTGGTTCAAATTCTAAAGGAGAAGGAAAAGCTAAGACAACGTCTAAAGAAATACGGTAATCCACGAGATGAAATTGAGTACAGAATGCTTGACGACAGAGCACGGTCGACTATAAAGAAATGCTATAAAAAATATGTCTGCACTGTAGAAAATAACATTAGGTCGAACCCAAAGGCATTCTGGTCTTTTGTAAAGTCAAAGAAATTGCAACCTAACTCTATGCCATCTGAAATGACATTAAACGATTCAACAGCTACAACAGGCGATGAAATATGCTCACTTTTTGCTACTCAGTTCTCTTCCACGTTCTCTGTCACTAATAGTATACCTAGAGTGGCAACAACTGACCATAAATCTCTCCAACATACACTCAGCAGAATCGTTTTTACTGAGAGAGAAGTTCTTAAAACACTAAAAGGACTCGATGCAGCTAAAGGTGCCGGGCCGGATGGGCTGCCGCCCCTGTTTATAAAAAAATGTGCCATAAACTTAGCTCTCCCGCTTACCCTAATTTTCAACAAGTCTCTCGAAACATGTACATTTCCAACCGAATGGAAAAAAGCATACGTGGTCCCAATTTATAAAAAGGGTGACTGCGCTGAAGCTAAAAACTATCGCCCCATTTCAATATTATCAATATTCTCAAAAGTGTTTGAGTCAATGATTTGTCCCGTGTTAACCTCACATGTAAAATCACAACTCGCTTTCCAACAACATGGCTTCTGCAGTAACAAATCTACTGTCACCAATTTGGTATCGTATGTGGACGAAATCGCAATGAGCATAGACTCAGGACGGCAGATCGATGCCCTTTACACCGACTTTAGCAGTGCTTTCGACAAGGTTGACCACGAAATTTTGCTGATGAAATTACAGGACTTTGGTATACACGGGCCCCTGTTGAGATGGTTTAGGTCGTACTTATGTGAACGAACACAAAGAGTTGTGGTGAATGGGTATCAGTCTGCCGAATATACAGCCACTTCCGGTGTTCCACAGGGATCTCATACAGGGCCAATTCTTTTCGTCATATTCATCGATGATATAGTGCACTGTATTAAGCACAGCCAATGTTCGTTGTTTGCCGATGATCTAAAAATCTATCGACAAATTAACTCCCAGGAAGACACTACCCTATTACAATCAGACCTTAACTCGGTGCAGAATTGGTGTGTGGTAAATGGGATGCTTCTGAATGCCAGTAAATGCTTTCATATAACATTTACGCGAAAAAAACATAAAATAACATCAGTCTACTCTCTCAATGGAACACCTCTGCAACAGGTCAACGATATACGGGACTTAGGTGTTACGCTCAGCAGCGACCTCTCATTTAAAACGCATATCAACAATGTTATAAAAAAGGCAATGAAGATGGTTGGGTTTATCAAAAGAATAGGCGGAGAGTTCAAGAGCACGTCGTCATTAAAAATACTCTATAATGCATTTGTGCGCAGTATCGTGGAATACGCTTCTCCCGTCTGGAACCCCACATACGCTGTGCACATAGTCCGGATAGAGCGCGTCCAAAAAAAATTCACAAGTTTACTGAGGTTTAAAGATCAGAAATGTCCTTATAGAGCGGACTACATACAACGGCTCAGTTACTTTGAATTAGACTCGCTAAAAAAACGAAGAACATTTCATGACCTCTCAGCTCTTTATAAAATTGTAAATGGTATATCATCCACCCCTGACCTCCTCCAGAAAGTTAATGTCAACGTTCCTCGACATCTGCACCGCCGGGCCCGTACCACTAGAACGTTTGCAACAAAATCTAGTCGAACAAATCTAGGTCAACACGCACCCCTAAACAGAATGATGTCCCTGTATAACAGGGCTTGCTCAGACAACAGCGATATCGACATATTTTTCAACACAATGCCGCAATTTAAATCTAAGATCCTGAATTTGAATATTACTTTGTAATTGGCTGCCTTACTCTAAATTTTAAATTGTATGGATTAATTTTTGTTTTTGTTTATTTTAATTTCGGTTATTTATTTAATTTTGGTTAATTTTACTTAATTTAAGTTATTAATGACAATTTTAATCATAATTATTATAATTTCTTATTCTTTCAACAATTTCTATGTTAAAATATATTAACTGTATCAAGCTAACTTAATTTTGTTATTTCAATATTTCTATATAATTGTTATTTAATAAATCCTGTATTAACTATGTATTTAATATCTGTTTTGTAGCATGATTGTATGTAGTATACTGTAAATGGTGTGCATACCTGTAAGTGACGTATTTACACTGTACATAAATTATGGAAATGATGTAACAAATCCTAATTGTAAATATGTCGTTGGTTTGCCTTTTCAATAAATAAATAAATAAATAAATAAATAAAAAACCGCGAAAGTAGCCACGATTTACCCAGTACTACAAATTTTGACGCGGTTTCTCCCCGCTAGCAATCCTGTAACAAAATGCGGTTTTAAAATCAGTCGCGGAGAGCAACCGTCAGTGCGGCCGCTTCCATTAGTTTCCTTTACTCATTAAATCAGGCGGTTACAATTTGCGGCGCTTTAGTAGTGCGGCCTTAGCCATAATCTCTACCTTAATATCAAAATACCACCTTTAAAACTCCAACTAAAACTTATATTCTCTTCCAGATAGGAGAATGGCACCCCACAACCCCACCTTCTCAATCCAGGATCCAGTACCTCGACCTGAGCATGGCCACCATCGATGTCGCCACTCTCAACCACCTGCTGGAACGGTGCTCCGGCCTCAAGAAACTGAGTTTAGAGAGCGTACAGTTGGAAGATAGTAGCTGTCATATGATTGGTGAGTAGTGTATGAATAATAATAATAATCCAGCCTGTGAACGTCCCACTGCTGGGCACAGGCCTCTTCCCATATAGAGAAGGCACGACCATTGATCACCACACTTGCTCAATAATAATATTATCTTGGAACAACTCACACCGTCATCAGAACCCAAAGAAATGAAGATGAGCTATAGAGTGCGCATAACAGGGTATGAATCGCAAGCACCAGTATGAACTAGTTTCCTCGTTAAATAGTATGAAAGAATCCCAGTTGATAGCAGTTGTCATATATCGGTGAGCTTAAAAGGTTAACTGCCTCGTTGGCCTAGTGGTTCTAAGCGCGACTGCTACGCTAGAGGTCTTGGGTTCGATTCCCAAGTCGACCAAGGTGTTATTGGGTTTTTCTATGAAATTCTCAGTGGCAGGTCGGAGTTTGGATTTGTGCCCGGTTAGTGGCAATAGGCTCGCCCCCTATTACATGGGAGCTAAACATACCGGCGAACTGTGGGTGTACATTGGTACATCTCTGCCTATCCCTTCGGGGATACAGGCGTGATGGTATGTTAAAAGGTTAAGTAGAAAAGATCGCGACTTTTTTTTTGTTAGAGATCTTTGCAGTTAGCCTGAGCGCAGGCTTTGACTGCTTCACCGGACTTTAGAATAGAGTGCGACTAACAGGGTATGAATCGTAAGCACTAGTATGAACTGGTTTCGTCGTAAAAATCCGCTCCGAATTAACAGAATAGCTATACAAGGTGTTAAGAAAACCCTGTCCGACTCGAAAGGGTGATATAGGGTTCACAATCACATGCCCAAATAAAATATTAAATTTGAAATATTCATGATAGAAACAATAATAATTAACTTTGAAATGACCACTTTTTTTCCAAAAATATGCGATTAAATGAAAGATTACAACACTATTTTCGTCGGAACTTTTGGAGGCCTTTTCTTTGATCATTTGGCAGCGCCTGCGAAGATGCCGAAACTATCTCTCGCCTTTTTGAGAAAAAAAAATTTTTTAGATTATAATTTATTTTTTCCAATTTTTTTTTTGCTTTTTTGTAATCAGATGTCGATATCGAACAACACCTTCACGGATCGAACAGGGGTTTTTTTAACACCCTGTATAAACATAAAAAAAACTTACGGGAATGGGGACTGCTTAGGCGGGTCTAAACTGCGGGTCACCGCTTTAGTTATTAATAAACTTTTCCTGAACTTATACTTCTCATCAAAAAAATCGAAACACCTCGCAGTTTATGATTTGATAAGGATTATCAGAAAAATGTGTATATTTAGGAATAAATGTAAAATGTCATTTAATAGTGAGTAGTATGAGGTTTTTAAATCCTAATGTTAATGTTCTAAATTCAAATTAAGTCTTCATAGGTTTCGTATTTTGTATAATGAGTAATTTTTACCCTGTATGGAATATGAAGGAAATGGGTAAAACAACACGCGTAAATGAAAAAAAAATGTAAGAAACTTAATAACTTGTATTCCCTCCGCGAGCTCTTATTACTGCTTCCATACGGTTCTTCATCGATCGGATGAGAGTCACGATCACATATTGTGGTATATTATCCCATTTCTCTTGGATTGCATTTTGCAGCTGGCTAAGTGTTTCTGGGGCTGGATCTCTTGCTCGAATTCGTCTCTTTAATTCATCCCATAGATGTTCAATGGGATTCATGTCCAGGCTTCTTGCTGGCCATACCATAATGGAGATACCGACTTCGGTAAGATAATCTCGTACGACGCCCGCGGTGTGAGCTCTAGCATTGTCGTGCATGAATATGAAGTCGTTGCCAATAAAATGTGCATAGGGCATCACATGAGGTTCAAGACACTGTTCGATGTACCGATGAGAGTTTAGTGCAGGCAGCCGTGGCCCAGACACAAAGGCAAGTTCTGTCTTACCGTCGGCGCTGATTCCTCCCCAAACCGTCCACGAACCGCCACCATAGCTGACCTTTTCTTCAATGCAGCATTGTGCAAAGCGTTCTCCATCTCTTCTGTAGACCTTGTTCCTTCCGTCGTTACCATACAGCATAATTTTACACTCATCAGAAAACAGTACTTTGCTCCACCGAAGGTATGACCAAGTTAGGTGCTCGCGTGCAAAGTTAAGGCGCGCTCTTCGATGGTCTGCAGTTAATTTCGGCCCATTCGCTGGCTTATGCGGTGCCAATCCGCGTTCCTTCAACCTTCTTCTTATTGTAGAGTCACTTACAGCTACTCTTCGTACAACGCGAAGCTGCTGCTGCAGTTGAAAAGCGTTAAGGCGTCGATTTCGTAAAGAAGTTGTTACAATAAATCGATCATCTCGCTCAGAAGTGACCCGATTCCTGCCAGATCCTGAATGGCGCGTGAACGAACCAGTCTCCCGATAGCGTTTGTAGACTCTATGAACAGATGATAAGCTTAGATGCAATCTTGCAGCCACAACACGCTGACTAAGTCCAGAATCCAGCAATGCCACCACTTGGGCGGCTTCTGCGGGCGAAGTATCCATATGTTTTAGAAAAAAAAGTTTTTTCAGACGTCCCAAAGTCACAGTAAATGAAATAAGAAACAAAAAGTTTAAAGACAAGCGCCAATTTTTAGTTTTTAAACGAGAAACGTACTCCAACCCTAAATACACATTTGTCTCAAAACAGTGATTAATTTCATTTATAGGATAAACAAATGAAATTCTAATTTCGAATTTTGATTTTTTTCTTCTTACTGTAATGACCAAACTGCCAGCTACACAATAATGTTTTTTTTTTTCATGGAATTAATTCTCTTTTGTAAAAAATTAGGACAAAAACAATAAAAACGAAAGTGTTTCGATTTTTTTGATGAGAAGTGTATATTAATTAACTTAATGTATTTACTTGTTACAGGACGATGCAGTAACTTAGAAACATTAAATTTAACTATGGCGCAGGGGATCACAGCGGAAGGCCTTACTTCTATACTAGAAGGATGTCCTGGGTAAGATGTATACTACTATTTGACGGGCCTGTTGGTCTAGTGGTTAGTGACCCTGACTGCTATACCGGAGGTCGTGGGTTCGATTCCCACCCAGGACACATCTTTGTGTGATGAGCACGATCATTTGTTCTGTGTCTGGGTGTAGTTTATCTATAATATGTATGTATTTAGAAATATATAAGTATGTTTATCAGTTGTCTGGTTACCATAACACAAGCTCTGCTTAGCTAGGGATCAGATAACCGTGTGTGAGTTGTCCCGGTATATTATTATTATATTTTTAATAAATACTTTATTTATCTGTACATATTGAAAAACAAAGTCTCCCTCGCTTCTGTCTGTCTTATTGCATTTGATAGCTCAATTGGGAGAAAAGCAAGGCGAGTGAAACTGCGGGACAAAGCTAGTTTTGTTTGTTTGAACAAACTTATATCTGAAACTACTAGTCGGATTTGAATTTTGCGTTTGATATCAATGTCTTAGAAAGTTATAGGCTATTTAACATTGATTTACTTGCCTCGGAAAAAGAAGCAACTCAAGCCGTATATAATTTAATCTCTTTACATAATAACTAGCTGTACCCGGCATGCGTTGCAATGCAATGTTTTCTACCTAGCACTTGCCTACTACCTACCTACTACCACTTAGCGGTATGAAAAATAGATAGTAGCCGATTCTCAGACCTACAGAATATGCATATAAAATTTCATGAAAATCGGTCAAGCCGTTTCGGAGGAGTATGGTAACTAACATTGTGACACGAGAATTTTATATATAAGATATCTCCATGGCTGTATGGGTAGTTTTATATTTACAAATATCGATTTTTTTTACCATACCATTTGTAATTACAATTATCGATTAAACATTAATATATTATTATTATTAATAATCAATTTTTTTAGCTTATCCGTTATTGCTGCTACAATCACGTAACAAACATCCCGTAAATTAAGAACCTCCTCCTTATGAAGTCTGTTTATAACACGACTAATTCATTAACGAATGTATCTTGTGGGTTTCTTTTTTGCATAATTAAGCTTATTGCAAAATTGATCGTTGTTTTCAAGTCGGTTAAATCCATAGCCTTACTAATATTATAAATGTGAAAGTTTGTTTGGATGTACGGATGTTTGTTACTCTTTCACGCAAAAACTACTCAATGGATTTTAATGAAACTTTACAGCAGGGATGTAACGGAGGTAGTTTTATCGGAACCGAAGGTGGAGTCGGAGTTTTTAAATTTGCTTTATCAGAGTCGGAGGCAGGGTCAGAAGTGGTGGCATGAGAGAGAATTTTTAAGGACAAATAAAACATTATTTAGTCAATTTTTTTTCATTTCATTTTTCAATTATAAAATAAAACAAACTATGAAAAAAAAAATTGGCATAATATTTCCCAATAAACAAGAAGTTAAAATAAATGGTGAATGAACCTGTTCATAACAGTCGACACAGGCCGCCGCTATGTTATGCTTCGACCTCCGATTAAAACCTTCGATTTAAAAGTGTCGGAACCGAAGGTGTAATAATAATCGGAAGTTCCGACTTAACGAAACCGGAGTCGAAGCTCCGTAACATCCTAGTAATGTAGCTTATACATCGGAATAACACATTGGCTATAATTTATAAAGATAGTGTATGAATTGTCATTCACGCGGGTGAAACCGCGGGGCACATAATATATAAATTTATTTTGTTCCAGATTATTATCTTTAAATATATCATGGTGTAACCTAGACGAGGCCGCGTTGGAAGTGCTAGTCACGTTGTTACCGCAGAAGATACAGCGACTGAATATAGGTGGCGCTAGGATTATGACTGATGATAGTAAGTATCTATATAATAAAAATGATAGTAAGGACGGGCCTGTTGGTCTAGTGGTTAGTGACCCTGACTGCTATACCGGAGGTCGTGGTCATTCCCACCCAGGACAAATGTTTGTGTGATGTGCATGATCATTTGTTATGTCTGGGTGTAATTTATCTATATGAAAATATTTAGAAATGTATAAGTATGTTTATCAGTTGTCTGGTTACCATAACACAAGCTCTGCTTAGCTTGGGATCAGATAACCGTGTGTGAGTTGTCCCAGAATATTATTATTATAGATAACAGATTAACATTATACAAAATCCAAATCCAGTTACAACAACTAGAGCCAACATTTAAATTATATAACACTTAATTTTTTACTGAGATTAAGGTTCTATAAGAGTGGTTTAAAGTTAAATCAGTGCTGAAAGTAAAAATAAAAAATAAGAATTTAAGCCAAAAAAAAAAAACTTAACAATTTGGTAGGTCACTAGATTCGATTGTAACGGAACAGAAAATTTTTGAATGCATTCAATGTAAATATGAGACTTATTTTGAAGTCGTTTTTTTTTTGAAGAGTTTCGTACCCAAAGGGTAAAACGGGACCCTATTACTAAGACTCCGCTGTCTGTCCGTCTGTCTGTCTCCAGGCTGTATCTCATAAACTGTGATAGCTAGAAAGCTGAAATTTTCACAAATGATGTATTTCCGTTGCCGCTATAACAACAAATGCTAAAAACCACATAAAATGAATATTTAAGGGGGGCTCTCATACGACGGTGGTACGGAACCCTTCGTGCGCGAGACCGCCTCGCACTTGGCCAGTTTTTTATTTTTGTTATTTACTTATATTGACCATGTACCCCAGTACTAGACCGGCTGGTGGTCCGAGCCCCGCGGCTGCTGGAGCTGGACGTGTCGGACTGCGGGCGGCTGACGCAGCGTGTGGCCGCGTCGCTGGCCTCGCTGCCGCGGCTCGAACATCTCGCGCTCAGCAGGTGCTATTTACTGCCCGCACATGCTCTGACGTGAGTACTCTAGCTATAGAAGACAGCTAAAATATGTTTTATGTCATTTGTAGCGATGTAAGAAGACTAAAAGATCCATTTAGAGTGAATAACATGGTTTTGTGTCATTTGTAGTGGTATCAGACGCCTAAAAGATCAATTTAGAGTGAAAGACACTGCCTCTGTTGAGACTGCGTCGTTTGAAACATGGTTTTATGTCATTTTATAGTGATATATGACGACTAAAAGATCTATTTAGAGTGAAAAATGGTTTTAGGTCATTTGTAGCGATATAAGATGACATACAGATACATTTACAAAATTTTATTAAGGTAGCTTTACATAGTATTTCTAATATCACCAACACACACACACAAAAAGCAACCTACACCTACACACACACACCCCTACATATACTCGGCACTAGTATAATCACTCACATATACACACATCCCTCCGATGTATGTGACGGGCCTGTTGGTCTAGTGGTTAGTGACCCTGACTGCTATACCGGAGGTCGTGGGTTCGATTCCCACTCAAGACAAATCTTTATGTGATGAGAACGATCATTTGTTCTGTGTCTGGGTGTAATTTATCTATAACATGTATGTATTTAAAAATATATAAGTATGTTTATCAGTTACCATAACACAAGCTCTGCTTAGCTTGGGATCAGATAACCGTGTGTGAGTTGTGTTGTCGCGGAATATTATTATATTAAATAAGTAGCGTTTAAGATCGTCGGTTGGGGCCAGGAGACCCAAGACACAAGCTTTGCTTAGTTTGGGCTCCTGTCTCTCTCTGCCATTGTAAATATGTCTTAAGGGAGGAAATAAACGAATTTTGTTAAGTTATCATTATTAATATGTATGTACCTTCCACAGCAAGCTGGGCAGCATGTCGTCTCTACAATATGTAGACGTGTGGGGCATGTTACACGCGCACGCTCTCGCCGCGCTCCGAGCCGCGTTGCCGCACGTGCAGATCAACACCTTCATGTTTAGGTACGTATAAATAATATAAACAAAAAAAACTAATCCACTCAAAATACCTACAGCACAAATTTGTTTTGGCAACATAATTTAATGATAAATGTACACCCACTTGCCTCTCTGTTGCCATTGTAGGATTGACAGAGGCCCGAGTCTGCTATTTTAAGTCAGTGAGTGGCGGGTTAATAAACGTTCCAGTGTACTTGTTTTTGTGCCTAATTTTCGTATTCTGATAATTTTAGTTTAATGACAAATGTACACCAACTTGCCACTGTTGCCATTGTAGGATTGAGAGGCTTATCTGAATACGAAAATTAGGCATAAAAGTACACTGGAACGTTTATTAATGCCACCCACTGACTTTAAAAATAGCGGAATCGCGCCTTGGTCTAGTGGTTAGTGACCCTGACTGCTATACCGGAGCTCGTGGTCAATCCCACCCAGGACACATCTTTGTGTGATAAGCATGATCATAATTTAGAAATATATATATAAGTATGTTTATCAGTCTGGTTACCATAGTACAAGCTCTGCTTAGTTTGGGATCAGATGACCCAAGTTAAACCGCGGGGTACAACTTATCTTTTAATACCATAGTCCATAGATAACCTGCCAACCCAAAAACAAAATGTTCTCATATAATTTTTTCTTTTCAGTGCTATAGCAAGACCAACTGTTGGGACCCGCAGGACATCAATTTGGGGACTACGTACACGAGACTGATTTTAATCTACTATTTAATACAAGAAATATACCACAGTCACTCTGTAACCTACCCAGTAACTGTTCTTTGTCAGACAGACAGTCGCTCTATAACATACTGGTGTTCAGCTGGCGGTGAGACTGGCAGCCGAATGAGACAAAATTCATAGAAAAATTAAGTTAAGCAACTCTAGCTGCGGTTGTTTTAGGATGGGTGACCATGCAGAAAGCATCGCGGCTGTAATACCTGTCTTAAAATTCAACAAGTCTCACCAAGACACACTGTATCCCCGCAGTAAATGTGTTGTGTGTCAGACAGACAGTCGCTCTATAACATACTGGTGTTTTGTGAAAATGTGATGGTTCTAAACGTTTTTTTAACCATGGGTGCCTTGATTTCTATAAATAAGTGACAATAAGTAATCGTCTTAGTAATAACTAATTTAAATTAGTATAGTTATCTACAAAATTATAGTAAGTACCCAGGGGCCCGATGCCGCTATTCTAAGTCAGTGAATGGCGGGTTAATAAACGTTCCAGTTTACTTGTTATTGTGCCTAATTTTCGTATTCATATAAGAACAGTCAATTGCAATCCTACAATGACAACAGTGGCAAGTAGGTGTACATTTGTCATTAGGAAGCGGTGAAGGGTGGGCGTTTTAGGGACGGTTCATCTCTGGCGGGGGGCGCGTCGCGTGTTGTCGGTTGCTTGGCGCCGGGGCGGGCGGATGCCTGGTGGGGCGTTCGGGTTTTCACACTCAACTGATGTTACGTTAGCGCGTCAGGTGTGGGGGGTTGGATGTCTCATTGCGTGTTTGTTTGTTATGGCGTTGCGCGGCCGATGGTGCGCGGTGCGTTTCCGCCGGATATGAACCGACCCTTAGGGTGCTGTCTGTTTTTGTATTTTGTGTTTGACGTTCGATAAGTGCTACTGTGTAGCCTATATTGAATAAAGAATATTTGAATTTGAATTAAACTAAAATTATCTGAATACGAAAATTAGGCACAATAACAAGTACACTGGAACGTTTATTAACCCGGCACTCACTGACTTAAAATAGCGGCATCGGGCCCCAGTAAATGTGTTGCGTGTCAGACAGACAGTCGCTCTACTCGCTATATAACATACTGGTGTACAGCTGGCGGTAAGACTATCCCTAGCCAAAATTTGTCTATGAATTAATAGTTGAATAAACTCAACACCTTCTTTTTTCTATAAATGATTTTACTAGCTTTTACTCTTGGTATTCCCAGCGTAAATATCGGTTGTCAAAATAAATTCTTTAATTATATAGTAAAAATGTTTTCGTATGTCTGTGACTTGGGATGTTGAAAAAAATGTTTAAAACTCATCTCATATCAAGTTATTATCAATTAAAAAGTTATGTGAGATACATACATACATATAATCACGCCTCTTTCCCTTGTAGGGGTAGGCAGAGACCACTTCTTTCCACTTTCTACGATCCTTACACACTTGTTTCTCTTCGTCCACTTTCATTGTGCCCTTCATACTTGCTCTTCGGTTTAGGGTACTCTTGATCTGGCCTTTTTCAAGAAAACCCGTAGGAACGCAATAGATAATCATAAAATTAATTTAATTGACCAAAATGGCTTATGTGGTTCGCCACCCATCACGTCTCTTTTCTCGCGGTGGCGAAAAGCGTCCCACGGAGAGCCGCTTCGCTACGTTGAAATGTTATGTTAACCCAATTAAAGTCCGGTGAAGCAGTCAAAGCCTGCGCTCAGGCTAACTGCAAAGATCTCTACCAAAAAAAAAAAATATGTTAACCCAAGCAAAACTATAAAAAGAAGCTACATACATACATATAATTACGCCTCTTTCCCGTAGGGGTAAGCAGAGACCACTTCTTCCCACTTGCTACGATCCTTACACACTTGTTTCCTTACAAAAGAAGCTAGGGTATAATTTTTTACTTATACTGCCTCGTTGGCCTTTTGGTGCTAAGCGCGACTGCTACGCTAGAGGTCTTGGGTTCGATTCCCAAGTCGACCAAGGTGTTACTGGGTTTTTCTATGAAATTCTCAGTAGCAGGTCGGAGTTTGGATTTGTGCCCGGTTAGTGGCAATAGGCTCGCCCCCTATTACATGGGACCTAAACATACCGGCGAACTGTGGGTGTACATTGGTACACCTCTGCCTAACCCTTCGGGGATACAGGCGTGATGGTATGTTATGTTTATATCAATAATTTTGTAGATGACTCGCTCATTTTGATTTAAATAGTATATGTGGGATCAGGTTCATTAGACAAACAAATAGCGTATTTCGATTTATTTTATTCTATACAATCTGCACGTCTTCTAATTCTACACGTCTTCTTACTTCTTCTACACCATCACGTCATCACGTCGTTCTCCTCTATCGCCTCTATGGTAAACTATGGTTCTCTTCTTTACGTTCCGTCTTCTTATACTCATCCGTGTTCTACATCAACATTCACGTCATCTCAAGCATACATCACTTGTCTCACTCACACTTATGCTTCTGTCTTTATCTCACATCTCATGCATCCGTCACGTTCCATTCCTACAACTCGGCCATTCTGACATCAGACTGTCCCAGTCTGATCTTGCAAAACAACAGCCAAAAATAAACTTATACGTTGACTACAACAATTAACATCAACTTTTAAAGAAATAATAATATAAACTTCTCACATTCTAGCAATCTTACTCTTTACATCTCAAAACAAATAAACACAAACAATAAAAATACAATAGTTTAAACTTGGCATCATAAAAATAAGAAATCATAACACTATTAAACATCTTACTTAGGTACACATTTCCTAATTTGAAAACAATTAAATACTGGATACAAAAATAACATCAGGTCAAGACTACTTGTAAAAATCATCTGTAACATAATCAAGTGCTTACTGACGCTCAATGTAACAAAATAAACTTAAAAAAAAACTACCTATCTACTAATCAGTTACCATCGTTTCCAGGCCATGGCTTCATGAAATCTGCAGAAGCGCTCGTCAATCGCGAACCTTCTGACATAGAATTGAGTTTCTCTACATCATAGCGATCATTCCTCTTTACCTTGGTTACTTTGTATGGGCCTAGATACTGCGGCTTTAACTTTAGGCTTGAACCAAACTGTGTACGTTTTATTGCCACTATATCCCCAACATTATATTTATGGGATTCCTTTCGTCTTTGGTTGTAAGTCTTGCGATTTTCTTCCTGTACTCGAAGAATTTGTTCTTTTGCCTTCATTCTAAGTTCTTCTCTGTTCTGTACGAAATTTACTTGGTGTTCCTGCTGGATCAAATTATATATTTCAATATCCTCCTTTGTTTTCATCTTAGTCCCCATCATCAACTCAAATGGAGTGGTTGCAATACTCCGCTGGTAAGTGCTATTCAGAGAACGCTGTACACTGCTGACATGCTTATACCACTGCGAGGGATCTGCAATACAAAGTTTAGTTAACACTGCTTTTATTGTCCGGTGTATCCTCTCCACCTGTCCATTTCCTCTTGGAACACCTGTTGTGATGGTGATATGTTGAATATTTTCACTTTGACAGTACTCCTTAAAATCATTGCTAGTAAATGCACTTCCTCTATCTGAAATCAAACATACAGGGTTACCAAATGTCTGCTGATGTACCATCAATCTATCAATTGTCTCTTTACTGGTGGTCCCTTTTACTGGAAACAACCACACAAACTTGGTAAAGGCGTCAACCACAGTTAAAATATGATTGTACAGCTTCCTTGTTTCTGAAAGTGGTCCTATATGATCACAATGAATTGTGTGCAAAGGAATGCTCTCCTTATCTATACAATTTAGGAAACCTTCCTGTTTACCTTCCTTCTTAGTAGCTAGTAAACATGGTATGCATGTTAACATAAATTCTTCTATTTTCTTCTGCATATTCTTGATGTAGTAATCTTTCTGTAATATTTCCATCATTTTCTTCTTTCCAAAGTGACCCTTTTCATGTATCCTCTTAAACATTTCAACTTCTAGACTTTTAGGAATTACCAACCTTTTATCTGGTCCTTTGTATAGCAAACCATCACTGTACATGTAGTCATCATATGATTGTAATTTTAAAACTTCAATAATTGCTCTGATACCCTCATCTAATTCTTGTGCTCGCTTGACCTGGTCATGTAGACTTAACTCGACAACAGCAACAATCGGGTTTCTGCTCAGGGCGTCTACATGCTGCATTTTATTACCTGGCCTGTGCTCAACTACATAGTCATACTCTTCTAATAGTAACACCCACCGTGCTACTCTAGTGGCTAGGTCCTTTTTGCTTAAGGTTTTCTGAAAAGCTTGACAGTCTGTTACAATCTTGAAATGTTTACCGTATAGGTAATGCCTAAACTTCTTTATCCCTTCGATTACAGCTAATGCTTCTAATTCATAGCTGCTGTACTTCTTCTCTGCGTCATTAGTCTTGCGACTGAAGTAATACACTGGATGCAACCCACCTGTGTAATCTCTTTGGAGTAGTATAGCACTGTATGCTACTGAAGAGGCATCAGTATGTAGCTCTGTTGGCAACTGAGGATCAAAAATCTTTAACACTGGGCTACTCGCCAATGCATCCTTCAACATATTGAATGAACTTCTTTGTTTGTCATCGAAGACAAAATTTACATCCTTTTTCAACAAATCAGTTAAGGGTTTTGCTACAAGAGCAAAGTCTTTAATATACTTCCTAAAATAGGAGGTTAGTCCTACGAAACTATGGAGTTGCTTTAAAGTCTTAGGTTCTGGATACCTTGTAACAGCTTCAGTTTTCTCGCGAGAAGGTTGAACTTGACCATCCTCGATTATGTGTCCAAGATACTCTACACGTCGGCATAACAATTGTGCTTTTTTCCAGTTCACTTGTAGTCCATATTGCGATGCAACTGCTAACGCCTCCTTAAGACGCTCCAAAGCCTGGAATTCATCGCAGGCGGGGATTAGCAAATCATCAATAAAAATCACCAATATGCCTTTTGCAATTAGCTCCTGAAACACTGTGGTTATGAAACGCATAAAATACTTCGGGCACACTGACAACCCAAATGGCGCCCTTAAAAACTCATACTGCCCGTGATGGGTGACAAAAGCAGTATATTTTATACTATCCTCATTCACCTTTAAATGGAAAAATCCATTCTTTAAATCCAGTACACTAAATACTCGAGCACCCTTAAGTCTATCTATCAGGTCCTCAATGATGGGAAATGGAAACTCATCTTTGACCATCTTTCTATTAATGGGCCGGTAGTCCACACACACCCTCGTACTACCATCCTTTTTCTTTACTAACACCAAAGGACAGGAATACTCTGAAAAACTTACTCTAATTATCCCCTCTTTGAGCCAATCTGAGATCTGTTTTTCTACTGTCACCTGTTCAGCCAACGATATTCTCCTTGGACGCTGGGCCACTGGTATGTCGTCTTTAAGTACTATGCGTAACTCAACTGGAGCATCTTTAGTTTGAACAGGATTATAACTATCCACACAACTTATAACTTGTCGCCTTACGTCTTCATTTTGAATCTCACCTAAAACATAAGAATTATCATGACACACTAAACAACTTAATTTATTGAGCCAGTTTTCAGCACTTGGGGTTATAACTATTGACCCCTTCGACAACACCGTAAACACATCTTTCAGAAAATCTTGTCCCAATATTATACTACAAGGTATGGTGTCCCTAGGTACAACATAAAACTTAACACTATAATAGTGTCCATCTATCTTCACATCAATCGTAAACTTCTCTGTTGCGGTCACTTTGCTGCACCCTAGTCCTGCAAACGTTGTGACCGTTTTCTCAGCCTTTGGGGCACCTATACGGACATAAAGTTCACTCGTCATAAGGTTTACTTCGCTGCCAGAGTCAATCAACGCCTTCGCTTCACACTTATTCACAATTACGGTTTTGCAGGCATTTTCTAGTTGAACTTTCGCATTCGTTTTCATCTCAATCTGAGTTTCATTGTTGTTAACGAAGTTCGTGCAAATATTAGGTTCATATTCCGTCATCTTGACACTGCTGTCATCGCTGTCATGTTGGCCAACATCACCATCGTTTGAAGTGAAGTCAGTCACACACAACGTTCGTTTTTGCTCGTTGGTTTTCGCTTCACCGCCACCATATTGCTTTGATGACAGTTCTGTCTTCTCTTTACATTGCGTGGAAATATGACCCATCTTGTTGCATTTAAAACATTTTACACCATTTTGACATGCACCCGATTCATGCCCGACTCTTCCACACTTATAACAACGCCTTTGGCTACCCGTTGCTGATGATGACTCTGCTTGATTTTTATGTCGCTCACTTTTACTAGAACGCTCCCCAGCTTTAGTTTTCATTTTCTCATAGATCGCTAATTTTTCCTTTAACGCCGAGAAAGTCGTCACGCCGTACAAAATAACTTTATTTGACTCATAATCTTCAATGCCGTCCACGATATATTGAATTGCAATATAATCCGGAAATTTCGCTCGCCGTGCTAATTCCTTCATTATTAACATATACTGGAAATATGTTTCGTTCTTCTGCTTCTTCCTGCTCGCCATCAGCTCATGGATTTCCTTTACGTTTACATGGTCGGGAAATTCCTTGACGACGGCAGCTTTCAAATCTTCGTAAGTCTTGAACGTCTTTTCTGACCTTAACCATAACGCCGCCGTTCCCGTAAGCGTTCTGCGTGCTATGACCAAGGTCTGCTGAGCCGTCCACTGGAAAATTTCCGCGTTGTCGTCAATGTCCTGCGCCCACTTACTGGAGGAATAAGTTTTGTCATCGCCGCTGAATTTTCCAATCCCGGTCATTGCATCTGCGAGCCCGAAACCCATTTCGGTCTGCGTGTCGTCTGCCATCTTTGATCGTCTTTTCTTTTCTTCAGCTGTTTCTTTTCCACGTCGTAATACGCTTTCTGCCGACTTTTGTTGGCCTGATCCCGGACGAGCCCCCAAAAATTGTGGGATCAGGTTCATTAGACAAACAAATAGCGTATTTCGATTTATTTTATTCTATACAATCTGCACGTCTTCTAATTCTACACGTCTTCTTACTTCTTCTACACCATCACGTCATCACGTCGTTCTCCTCTATCGCCTCTATGGTAAACTATGGTTCTCTTCTTTACGTTCCGTCTTCTTATACTCATCCGTGTTCTACATCAACATTCACGTCATCTCAAGCATACATCACTTGTCTCACTCACACTTATGCTTCTGTCTTTATCTCACATCTCATGCATCCGTCACGTTCCATTCCTACATATATAATATTTATTTTTAGTTCAAATAAGTTTTGTTATAATTATAACTAAAAATATAGAAAGATTAAAAAGTTATTTTCGAAAATATTTCATACAGGTAGTATTTTCTCTTTAAATCATTGAGTTGAGGGATTATAGAAATATGTTTTTTTTTTACATTAGATAAGCTAAAGATATTATTGTAAAAATTATCATTTAGTTTTTTAATAAATATTTTTAAATTATGTCGTGTTTTATTGTTTTGTTTGTAATTGTGTTATTGAACAATAAACCTTGTATTAACAAATAAATAAATTATGCTGACATTGTCAGCCTGACAACATCACACACATTGCTCAGAACCCAAAGTAGCTAAAGCACTTGTGTTATGGGAATCGAAGACAACAAAGGAACCACACACACCCAGACCCGAGACAGTGTAGAAAAGTGGATCGAACCCAGGACCTCAGAGCAAGTGGCACCTTGAAAACCGATGTGTACGCCACTCGACCACGGAAGTCTTCGTAGTGCACTAAGCTTGCATATCTTGACGCTAGCTAGCATAAAAAGTACCTTTTGTGTTTAAAACTGCTTAATAAAAGTTAAAATCAACAGACATGACGGCTGGAATACTGTAAAAAACAGAAATAAAAACATCTAGTAAATTCATCTTAACATTTATTTAAATATTAATAGATTCATGAAATTAAACACCATACATAATTCATCATCTCTAATTTATGTTTTACCTATGGAAGTCAATCGTCATAATTTTTAAAGTTACATAAAAATCTATTAGCAATCATTGACTCATAATATTTACTATGTTGGTTATCAATACAGTAGAAACTAAATCATTCAGTCAACAGAAATTATATAACTTGGTGTGTTCAAAGTTAATTCATGATATTGTAAGCATTAATTTTAAAAACATGTAGGTAATAGTTAAAATATGTGTACATGAAAATGTCTTAATCATTAAATAATCATTCAATTTTGTTGTTCACTTAATTTGTTTAGTAGGTATTATAAAATAAACATATTTTGTGAGATACTAAAATTCTTTTAAAACATTTTTTTTTTAATTTAATTACCCAGATTTTCAATACCTTCATTGTAGGGGTGCATCCAGATCTGACGAACGAGCATTACACGCGAGCGGCGCGGCGGCGTGCGCACGTTTGGCAGACCGCGTTATTGACACTAGTGCGTTCGCGGCATGCTCGCGAGCTGCTTGTGTAATGCTTTGTCAGATCTGGATGGACCCTAAGACAAGACTCCAATTATTCATGGCTCTACAGTATATTACCATTGCCTATAAAAGTCAAATCATAAAAAATAAACCTATTTTTTTTTTAAGATTGTAACCTATTTAGTAAAACTTCTTTTAGCTTTCTGCTCAGCGGCATCACTGGCTTGAACAAATGTCCTTTTTAGTTTATTCTTCCTACTTTCTCTGTATTTAGCTGAAACTTTCTCTGCAAGTTTGGCTATTCTTTGCATGGTTGCTGGTGGGTATCTGTAACAAATAAAATGTTATTAACATCAGTTAAGATGATAATGATCAGGCATAAAAAACTTAATTTTAAAACTTGTGTTGTCATTTTTTTTTTTTTACTAATGTTACTAATATTATTAAGTTTTTATTACCATTATTGTATGGGGCAGGTGTCTTTACTATTTATTTGGACCCATATGCTGATTTTTCATAGTAAACAAGTAACATACAATACCAAAACTGTGGAAATCACATTGCAGCAACATAATCTATCTCATCATCTCCCGAGCCTTTTCCGTTGGGAAAAGGCTCTATGTTGGGGTCGGCTACCAGTCTTACCGGATTCAGCTGAATACCGTATTTTACATGGAGCGACTGCCTATCTGACCTCCACAACCCATTTTACTGGGAAACACAGTATCGCATAGTAAGACCGGTTGTCAGAATTGATTTAACGACTGCCAAAGATCTATGTATGACAGCCGGGACCTACTGTTTAACGTGCTTTCCGAAACACGGAGGGGTCTCGGTATGTTATAAATGGTCACCCATCCACGGACGAACCGCGGCGAGCGCGGCTTAACCTGAATTATCGGTTAAACCGTATGCCTTACACTTAGACACGAGCCCCTCAACATAATCTATCTATTATCTTTAAAATTCTGGGATTTAATTGAGTAGAACTGAAAATTTAAATCTTATAGACATGTATACATTATTGTGTTGTTAATAATACATACCGACATCCCAAAAACTCGATGTTAGTAAACAATTGTGCTAACGTAATCAGTTCTCCTTCTTCGAAGTCATTTTTATGTTCCTCCATGAAGTTTTTCCTCACTTCCCATTGCTCATCAGACTCGTGTTCAGAGCGTAGAGAATCTATATCGAGTACGGGCTTCATTTTATTACTTATTTTGTTAAAATTCTAGAAAACGTGTGCTAAATTTGTGTTTTTCTACTAGAATTTATTGTTTGACACTGACATGAGTGACATGTTTTGTTATTGTTTCATAGTACGTAACAGAATGTTGTTGAGTTTGATTCTTTAGTTTATTAACTGTTCCAAAACAATTTGTAAAAGATTTGATTTAAAACATAATTATTATCTTATGGAGTAAGCCAGGAAATATTAATATAACAAAATAAAGGAAACGTAAATCGTTAATTTAATATTTTTTCTATTGAAATTTTGCAAGAGTGTAAAGGAACATAAAATAATGCTACCACAAATGAAAATTTGTCGTAACTTGATAATAAATGGTAATTTAAAATGATTACATTTTTTTGCAATAAATTCGTTCGTTACTGTGTATATCTTATATATTGATATAAAAATTTCGTATCATGAACAAACGCTCGTGAATTTGACAAAAAAAAAATACAAATCGTCGCATTGACATAATAATATATTTACAAATCGATGAATTGCTCAATTGCCACAGAATCGTAGAAATTGCCAAGCCTTAGCGCTAGCAACATAAATATTGACGTATAATCTGACCAAATTCAAGAGGTGGTTACAAAAACGCAAATTCATTGAATCGTTCACATTTTGAATTGGGACTAGCGCCAAAGTATTTTTAGATCGTACGTTTCACAATCGATCCGGTTACAAGCAAAGTAGTTCTAAGCACAATTTGTCAATTAAGTTTTTGTTTTGCTAAAAGTCGTAGTTATAATATAAAATTGAGGGTAATTCTAACTAAAATACATAATAATGATTTACTAAATGACATGACGTTAATAAGATTTATCTACCCGTCGCATAGACGTCTTGGAAGGTAAAATTCTGATTTATTAATTCTGCAATACAATTTCTTTGTTTCAAATTATTTATTTCGCAATAATATTGTTTAACAGATCGTTAGAGCAACTGTGAATCAAAGAAAACGTTAAAATTGGTGTTTGTTACTTAAATACGCTATCAAAATGGCGTTTTCACTGCGAAAAATGTTTTCGAATATATCATATTTTTCGAAATCGGGCGACCAGAGCAGTCCTGAAGAATATGAGCCGAATGAGACTCCACAAAGACGTTACGTTTTAAGAGAGGCGTCGCAAAGCATAGATATCCAACCTACAGAGCCTGATTCAACATCAAAACATTTTGCTACAAGTTTAAAACTACCAGAATCAGTGAAAAAATTCGCAGCGAAAAAAGGATCGCTATCGGATACCGACCTCCTTAACATCAAAGACGAGTCGAAAAGCCGTAGAGGCAAAACCAAGGCCTTAAAACTGGATATTAAAAAAGCTAGTCAGTCTATGTCCGATTGTTTCTCTCAAACGGACCGCAGTTTTGTGGAGAACACACCGAAACATATCCACTTAGATTGCAAAAGCGCAGATTTGTTCAGTCAGAAGTTCAGAGCGTTGAATTTCAGTCATTCATTCGAGTTTGATGTATCCTCGGAGTCAGAACAAGAATTGGATATAGAATCTCTATCCGAATGCTCTGATACCGATATCTCTGGTAAAGAAGAACAAAAGGCTGAAATTAAGATGTGTAGAAAAGTGGAGTCAAGCTGTGAGAGCCAGCTAGTACCGTCAGTTACTCCGGAATCTTTTGGTGACGTTGAGTTAGAACGCAGTGAAGAACAACGCATGGAATTACTCTTCAACTACGAAATGAGATTTGAGAGAATTGAGTTTGTGATCAAGAAATTGCTCTCCGAATTCAAGTTTCATATTGATATCTGCAAGTTATTTAATGAACGGTTCATTGTTAGCCCTCGACCGGATAGCAATGTTTCAAATAAAGCAATGAAGGGACAAGTACAGTACGTGGACAGCAACCGTGGCACTCCAACTGAGTGTTGGAGCGTAGTAATGCAGAAAACCGATAAGTCATCAAAACAGAAGTTCCTGAACATAATTGAATCGATACAAGAACGTTTAGATATGTTCACTGATGATTACCTCATAAGCCCTCCTCCGAAAACGATTAAAAAGCCAGTAAAACGCAGCACGACCTTTGATTTACACAAAGGCAAACGGTTACACAAAACCATGAAAATTAAAATCTCAAACAAGAAGCGTATAAAACATTTTGATTTCCCTGATCACCGTGAGGCATTACTTAACTTGTTCAACATGGAGAGCGATGAAACCAATACAAAAATGAACCAATCAGATGCAGAGAATTCCTGTGTGTGTCAATGCCATAACTCTCTCAACCAATCAGACTCCGGTCTCACATCCAAGACGGATAATTCCAACCAATCAATAACTTCTTCCATCGGTAACTTCAGCTTAGATTCTACAACTTTGTCCGCTTACTCAGAATCTTTAGACATGGTTATAAGTTACAATAGTTTTGATGATTCCAGTCTATTTAATACTCTGCTACAAAAACCAGCTATTGAACGCATAACTTTCTACGTACAAGTTCACAGCATTCAACTTAAACCGGAGACAACAAACAGTTTTGAAGGGAAAAACTCCATATCATTCTTTTGCCCCACTTGTGAAACCACAGAAAACGAGGAAGATGGGTTATTAAAGCATATTTTGAGTCAAAAACATTGTGAGAAAATACATTTTCTGTACAAAACTGCTTATATCAAGAAATGCATGAGCGGTGGGAAGGAAATTCAGCCCAGCACGGTCCTCAACCCAATGACTATGTACCGTGATGATAACAAAATTGTCTGCTTTGGAGATGCAATGTACGCTTGCTCGTTATGCTTTGAAAACTTAATCATTGGAGAGTCCATACTCATGGGTCATTGCGCAGAACCCATACATATTGAAAGGAGGGAGAAAATGTATGAAATCTTCGAGTAAACAACGGACCTACGGTTTCCTTAGATGTTCGGTCAGTGCTATATTATATATCTTATTTCCAATTTCCATTTAAGACTTGCACTTGTACTTATCTTTTGGGGAAGAGCTGTTTAGAGATTTTAAAACTTATTTTTGAATCAATCTCAATTTATAAAAATAATTGGTTGTAAAAATAATTGTCTATGGTTATAAGTGTTAAAATTATGGTGTTAATAATATGAAGTGGCAGTTAGATCTGTTAAACATTTGTAGGGCCTGTTGGTCTAGTGGTTAGTGACCCTGACTGCTATACCGGAGGTCGTGGTCATTCCCACCCAGGACTAATGTTTGTGTGATGAGCATGATCATTTGTTCTGGTTGTCTGGGTGTAATTTATCTATCATATGTATGTAGAAATATATAAGTATGTTTATCAGTTGTCTGGTTACCATAACACAAGCTTTGCTTAGCTTGGGATCAGATAACCGTGTGTGAGTTGTCCCGGAATATATTATATATATCATCCCTTCCAAAATGTAGTTCCTATACAAAACAATTCTCCTTAATACTAGTATTATAATTAATAAAAATCTATTCTATACAAGCCTTTACTCCTGACTCCGTCCGTGTTAGAAATCTCCCTATAACAAACTAACAAAAAAAAAACAATATCAAAATCTCAATTATATGTGCCAAAATTTAATCTGATATTTAAACCCTTTTTTTTCTTCGTCTTTTTTCAACCTCTTTGCAGGGAACCAAACACTTCCATTTTCTTAAAAAAAAATCTATAAACAGCTTTCTCCCGCCAAAACTTGACATTTAATACCATTTTTTTCTCTAAAAAAATCTATATTTTTTTTATAATTGTCTTTTTTGTGTTTACAAAAAATCGACGATTCATTATAATTCTGAATTAGAAGATAGTTGTGAAATATTAAGGTGCTCAGACGCAGCGTAGTTCGTGTTCATGTTAGGTACGGTCCATTTATACCGGTTTAGTGAAATAAAACCATTTTTTGGTGCGTTTTTTCGCTTTTTCGTATTTTTTTTTTTGTTAGACAACAATTTAATTTTAGAGGAACAGTAAAAAAAATCCGATAGTTTGAGGTTTTTTTTTCAAGAAGTCATTAAAAAAAATATATATTATTATTTTTACATAGTCTTCTGTGGATAGTTATTCGTTTCATATAATATAAAATCAATTAAATTTTTGACAGATTTTTTTATTGCTTTTCCAGTTGTTGTTTCTCCTATATCTGAAATACAGTTTGTCTATAAAAAATATAAACATCCGAATTGAGAACTTCCTTCTTTTTTAGAAGTTGGTTAAAAATATTTTTTTCGTTTTTTTTCTATAAGAACCAGTCTATTTAGCCTTTTTTTTAATTGTCGTTGGAAACTTTCATGAATTTTCATATTATATTTTATTTATCGTACGAAAAAGCGAAAACTAGCGTCAACATGTCTAAAAAAAAACAGGGTGTTTCAAAAAGACTTTTTACATCTTTTTTTTAACGTAGCGTAGCTTAGTTCTTCGTATATAATAATATTAAATATTAGTGAAAAGCTGTAGAACCGATTACATCCACACATTAATTATTCCTATATTTATTTAAGGGAACATTGCTAACCATACCGAGGCCCCTCCGTGCCTCGGTTGGCACGTTAAGCCGTAGGTCCCGACTGTCATACGTTGATCTTTGACAGTCGTTAAGTCAATTCTGACAGCCAGTCTTACTATGGGATACTGTGTTTCCCAGTAAAATGGGTTGTGGAGGTCAGATAGGCAGTCGCTGCATGTAAAATACGGTATTCAGCTGAATCCGATAAGACTGGTAGCCGACCCCAACATAGTTGGGAAAAAGGCTCGGGAGATGATGATATTCATTTTAGGGAACATTAACAACTTTTTAGCAGTTTCTTTAGTGAAATTTACATAATGTTGTAAATACAGTTTTTTTTTAATATTTTCTTGGATTTTGGATCTTGTTATTGTTTATTGAGTAAAATATGTTCAATGATTCAGAAAGTAATAGTTTAATTTCTAATTTCGTTTAAAATAGTGCAATATTTTTTTCGAAGTTGCAATGTAACTAAATTCTGGCCTATTTTTTTATTTTTAGATACATTTTAAATCAATGAAATCAATTTTTTTATAGATGTAATCGGTTCCCTTAAGCTATAATTGTAAACCCATATATAACCATATTATAATAAGATTAGGATAACCGCAAAATACAGACTGATTTTATTTTCTTTATTTTTTCTTTTTACAATTTTTTTTTAAGCTTGCGAGTTTTTTTAATGTGTCAAACGAAATCTTTTTTTTTAATATGATTTTATTTTTGTATTCAAATCGTTTTTTCTTTGTTTTTAATGTGTTTTTTTACAATTATTTTAAAGTTTTGGCTACTGATGATTAGAAATCATGCATTGCTCCATAGTTTTATTTTTATACAGTTATTTAAGCATTAATATTTAAGTAACTAACTCAATTCTTCCATTCAATAAACTAGCCTTAAATAAAAGCCGCTTGTCATAGTGTCAAACAATTACTGGCCTGTCGGTCTAGTGGTTAGTGACCCTGACTGCTATACCGGAGGTCGTGGTCATTCCCACCCAGGACAAATGTTTGTGTGATGAGCACGATCATTATTTTCTGTCTGGGTGTAATTAATCTATAATATGGATGTATTTAGAAATATATAAGTATGTTCATCAGTTGTCTGGTTACCATAACACAAGCTCTGCTTAGCTTTGGATCAGATGACCGTGTGTGAGTTGTTCTGGAATATTATTAGATATTATTTTAGCGAAATTATGTATAACACAAGCGAATGTTTATATCTAGAAAACTGTTGGAAAGAAAACTATTTCCATACCTTTTATGAGCCGGAAATTTTCTATCAGAAACTCTCGCGTTTTTGTTGGATGAAGTTATTTCAATAATCCGAAGTAAATAAGTAGTTTCCTTTCCTTGAAATAGGATTATTTTCTGATGAAATAGTACCTTTTTAATATCCGTCAGTTTATTGTTATAAAATATTGAATACGTATTTTTTCTTATTACACATTACCATAAAGAATATTGATTTGAAATGTCTTATGTCGTCACATTTTCGTGTTTTTTGCACAAGTTTAATGTCATTAGTTCTGAACTTTGAATTAACTTTATCTACTTTTTTATTTGTTATTAAGCAATTGAAAAAAAATACGTGTTTTTTTATTTTTTTTACTAACTGACGGAATCAATATATTTCGTATTTTTACTCCATTGTAATATTATTATTTTTTAAACTCAAGTTTTAATCTTAGTCAGTTTGAAATCTAGTTGCCTAAATTAAATGGACTTCAAAAGTCAAGTAAAGCTTCCAATTAGAATAACATAAGTACATTTGTAAAAAAAACCTATAATTTCCTTTTGTTAAACCTATAGTTGATTGTGACAATTTTAAAACAAGGGCTCTCAAAGAAATTTATTTATTTTTGTATTCTGTAAGACAAGCGGCTTCATAACCTTAGTAAAATACATTTGTATAACATAAACATTAATTGTTAATTTTAAGTCAAAATCATTACTGATCTCAAAAAACCTCAAATTAAAAAAGAAATCCCAAAAGACTGATTCCTGATGCCATTACAAATCCAATTAAATGTTATTCAGAAAAAACACAAAAGTTTTAGTAAAAATAAGAAAAAACCCCTTTCTCAAATCCTGTGATAAAAATTCTATATTTTCGCTTAATATTACTTTAAAACCTGCATTATTGAAAAAAACTGTGATAAAATTTGTTATTTTTTTCTCGAAAATATTTATAAAAAAAAAAAATTTCTTATTTTTACTGATTTTTTTTTCGTATTTTTTCCATTTCGCAACCGCCTAAGCTAAGCTAGTTTTTAATGAGTACTTTTAATTATATAATCATTAAATCTAATCTTTTAGTAAAAAAACAATTAGTCGTTGGAAGAAACACTTTTTTATCACTAATCATGTTAAAAATATACTAAACTACAGTTGCATTTGTGCATCACAAATGCAACTGTAACGAGAAAACCGAATAATAATGCAATTACTTAATAACTATTAAAACTGTTTATAAACCCCCGACCAGACCATATGATATAAAATACCTTTATAAGCACTAATCTCGGTCACATCAGCTATCGATCAGAAAAAACCGCATCAAAATCGGTCCTCTAATTTCGGAGCTACAATCCAACAAACATTTGGTCTCTATACGTCGGGGATTAATTACTTAATTATCTCATGTATGCTAACTTAGTTTTAGTATAAACTTAAAAGAATAAAAGAAAATAAAAAAAAGTTAATCTTAAGGTATATCTTACCTAGGTGTTTAGTTAGCCATTATATTACTCAAATTGAATTAATTATTAACTTAAACTAAATTCGCGTAACGTTAAAAAGTAAAAAAAGATGCAACATGAACTTATTTTTTGGTTGGGGAATTATTTTGAATAAATAATATATTTAAGAATATTTTTTTTTATATTTACCGGTTTTCAAAGTGTCGCTAGCTCTGAGGTCCCGGGTTCGATCCCCGGACACGACAATGTTTAAAATCACTTTTCTACAATGCCTCGGATCTGGGTGTTTGTGGTTACTTCGTTGTTTCTGAATTCCATAACACGCGTGCTTTAGCTACTTACTTTGGGTACAGAGCGATGTATGTGATGTTGTCCATATTATTATTTATTTTTTTATCAGAAGATTTCTCCTTTATACGAATAATGAATTAAATTTTTGTTGATTTCTTTTAATATTTTGTCAATAGAGATTAGTCATCTAAACAAATTTTATTAATCTTTGGCTAAATCGTAAAGGAATATAGTACCTATGTAATCAAATTAAAATTATTATATTAATATGGAACCTTTGTCAATTATATTTAATCATATCAAAACAAACACAAAATCAATCGGATAGCATGAAAAGGTCTAACTATTTTATCTACTTAGCTTACTGGAATCCAATTATAATAATTAAGAAATTGTGACGGGCCTGTTGGTCTAGTGGTTAGTGACCCTGACTGCTATACCGGAGGTCGTGGTCATTCCCACCCAGGACTTATGTTTGTGTGCTGAGCATGATCATTTGTTATGTCTGGGTGTAATTTATCTATATATATGTATTTAGAAATATATAAGTATGTTTATCAGTTGTCTGGTTAGTTTACAAGCTCTGCGTAGTTTGGGATCAGATGAGTGTCCCAGGATATTATTATTTATTCAAAATAATTCTCTAACCAATAGGAAAACTCTGGAAAAGCATGTACCCCCAAAAAATGTGTTCCAAAAAATGAGTTTACGCTTTAAACTAATGAAATTCGTAAAACATCTGTGATTGTTTGTTAGAAAAAAACATTGTTGAAAAAAATAGTTGTTGTAATTAAATAATGCGGTGACTTAAAAAAAAAAACTTTTTTTTTTAGATATTTTTTTTGGAAATTTTTGGACTATGGAAGAAGTAAATATGTTTTGTTCTTTATTAAAGATTTTTTTTGCGAATATTAAAAAAAAAAGTATTTTTATTTAAATTTTGCTGGTCAAATGAAGTACAATGATGTCAAGAATATTTTTTTATACACTAAGTCCATTTAAGTATGTAATTTTAACTTAAATATTTACATTTTTATAAGTTATTAAAAACACATTAAAACTTGTAGTAAAAGAATTTTAACTTATTTACTTTATAAAATAACAAAAAAGTATTTTTTTTATATTTTTTCAATAAAAGTTTTTTTTATGCCATCGCATTCTAGGCCTTCTGATTGAAATCTGTGATCCTCTAAAACGTGTTCATATCATTATAAAGCAGTTGTTGATTATAGAAAAAACTAAATTTCTATAAACCCTATTTTCTTTTTACTAAAATTCTTGGCTATTCAATATGGAAATCTATAATTTATATAATTAATAATAATATAATTTATATCTATATTTTCTGTAAAAAATATTCAGACAAATTTTAAGGTATAAATTTTCATTTTCTGTAAAAAATGGTATGTTTTTATGCATTTTGATCTCATATTTGGCATTTGCATGTTTTATATATTACATTATTTAATTGTTGTTGAAAATATTGTTAATTTTTGCTGATTTATCTTGAAACTTAATTATCTTGTTTTTGTAGGGCTAGACAGTTTAACCATTACTAGGTCATTCACATAAAAATTATCATACCAATATACTATTCAAAGTGGAAGTTCTCTTTTTAAATTGTTTTAGTGTTGCCATAAACCAATACCAATTTTACTTGTATTTCAATGTTGCCATACTGAAATTATTTTTTTTTTCTGTATATTTCTTGTCTTGATTTTGTATTGTATAATATTAAATATTGTATATTTGTATAATCAACAACTGCTTTGAAACCTGTTGTGTCATGACTGTTATTATTTCGGGTGTAAAATAAACCATTCTCGACTGATTAAAATATACAGTTTTGGAAATATCTTGTTGTTTTTTTTTAATATCCTTAATTTTATTTTTCTATATGCACTACATAATTTATGGAGAACAAAGCCCTGGGGCCCGAGTCCGCTATTTGTCAGTGAGTGGCGGGTTAATAAACGTTCCAGTGTACTTGTTATTGTGCCTAATTTTCGTATTCTGATAATTTTAGTTTAATGACAAATGTACACCTACTTGCCACTGTTGTCATTGTAGGATTAGATAGGAACTGTTCTTATCTGAATACGAAAATTAGGCACAAAAACAAGTACACCGGAACGTTTATTAACCCGCCACTCACTGACTTAAAATAGCGGACTCGGGCCCCTGGGCAAAAGAAAGAAAGGGAGGCCTTTGCCCTGCAGTGGGACAACTTTGGCTCAAAAAATAGTAAATAAAAATAACTAAGACTTTTGTTCTAAAATGTTTTCTGAAACTATTAATTCCAAAAACTTTTTTATTAGATTATCAATAGCATCCCGAGGGTACTTGCTGAGAAACCAGACTGTCCATTCCTGATGCACTGGTCCCGCAAGCATACCTGCAAGTCTGGTGCTTAGGGAAAATATATGAATTAGGAGGGGGTGATATTTTAAAATTATTTTGCTTCATTCATTCTGTTACTAACATATTATGGATGATTAAATCTGAAATAAAGTTTATTATTATTATAAAAGCAAAAAAAAAAGAAAATAATCACTTAAAATCTTTAATATCATTCAAAAGATTCAAACAAGGTTTCTTAAAAGGAGTTTTATGTATATCTACAAGTTCTTCACAATCATTACCAAATTTATTTCGTTTTAACGACTTTTCATGTTGCAGAAAAGCTAATAATAATTTTCCATACTTTTTATCATTGATACAATAATGACAATGATTTTTCAGACAAGTTAAAATAAAGTTTTGAGTTAATTCTGTTTTGTTACAAGTTTTATAAGCTGTGTGTATACTCAATATGTTATGTTCAAATTCAATAGATGTCAATTCTATGCTAGTTAGCATGTCTAGAAAAACGGACTGGTCAGTCGGATTTAAACTTGAAATGAAGTCAATTACAATATTATTTTCTATGTCTAAATCTTTGAATATAGCTTTTATTGTATATTTTAAGTATTGTGGATACTTTTCATGGGTTGTCCGCAACATGTTTGATGAAAAACGCGAGTTGTCCCGTTTGATATAAGTATGAGCGAATTTCTCAAAAAAAAGTTTTAAAAACTCCGTATTTAGGTTATTAGTACCAAAAACATGTAAAACTAAAGTCTCTACAGTATTTGTTGGTAAAGTTCCCGCTATTTTTATTAACAATGTCGGGTCTTTTAAACACATATTTACAAGTTCGAGAAAGTTTGATTTTAAATCGAATTCGGGGTCTAAAATCTCTTCCATTATTGTAGAATTCTTCTCATTTTGATGTTCTTCAGTTGTAGATATATCGTCGTACGAAGGAGAGTCACCTAAGGCAATAGTTTCTGTAGTTTTAGGCAATAAATCTGTATTGCGAATCCCGAATTTCGAAACCCATTTATTGCAGTCATCTGGAGGTGCTGCTAAGCTTAAACACCGTTTTAATAAGGATTCAGAATCTGGTGAAAATGTCCATATGTGTGACATGATCATTGAAAACCCTGCATCTATGTTTTTTTAACGAATTAACTTTTAAAAGCAACTAGTTTTTGCACCAAAACAAAGCTTTGACATTTGTGAAGTTACTGCCTAGTGCCTGGTGTTGTCAAAATGTGACATTTGTAATGTTGTCCACCATTCAAAATGGCAAATCGATCGATTTCAAATGAGACATGGTGGACGGATATTAATTGTAATGTTTTATGTAAGTATTCTTATTTGAAATTGATTTTAAAAAGAAACAGGACTCTATCAGTGGTATTGATTATTCGGCACAGTAGTCTAAAAAGATTATAACAACACCCTTGAAAAATACAGATCATATGTAAGTAGTTTTACTACTATTGTATATCGTATCGAGTATATCTCAAAACAAAAGGGTCTGGCAATTATGCACTACTGTATAATTCCTCAAAGGCCTAAAATTCAAGAAATAAACTTTATGAGGAGATTAAAATCCTATTGTTTCTAAGACAATAAGTAAAAAAACGGCCAAAATTCATACTATTCTATTTATTCGGTAATCTATTTAAAATCACCGGTCAAGATTAGGGTAGTAATTATTACATGTATTACAATTACTTTTAGTTAAAAGAAACAATTAAAACTAACATAAATTTCAATACACACAAAAAAAAATATCTTATACTAAAAATTTATTACCACATCGTCAAGAAAGGAGCTTATAAGTACATTTTCAAAAGAGCTCACAGTAAAAAATATGATTACATATACGAAAATTCATTTAAGACATTTTTTTATCGACAACGACACAAAAATTAATAATCATTATAATTGTCATAAAATACAGGTCAATTTATTGCACATTATTCTAAACACATTCAATAGCAGAAATCAGAAATATAGCAAATAAACAGACCAGAAAAAAACAAGACTCGATAGTGTTGTAAAATTAATTAAAAAAATACACATTACTGTCACAAAAATCGTTTCACACTTTTTTTTTATTTAGGACAACGATTTTATCCGTGAATCGTCCATTTTCGTCTACTTTTTTTTCTGGTTAATTACATAGATATATTTCAAAATATTAAAAAAAAGTTAATTACAGTTCAAAATGATCAACAGGTCTAGGAATCCTGAATCTTGGTTCTTCGTGAAGATTCATTTGCAATTCCATGATATCTCTTATGATTTTATCCAAAGCGGCGAAACAAGGCCCCTTGAACGGCGTACAATGTTTCTCAACCATTTTCTTCATGCTTTTCATTTGAAAACTGTACCCAGACACATTTTGAATCACGTACAGTAAGAGACGACCAAAATCTTTGTTGTAAGCACAAAAACGGCTGTGTAACTCCAAATTAGCGACAATATAATTAAAAATATCTTCATTTCGCCGACATTTTGTGTATAATAAGTAAATAAATGGTAAGTTATGGTTAAATTCTTCATTTAAGAAGTTAATTTCTGTTATAAACTTCATTAAATTAGTGCAACCATTTTGGTCCAACGTTTCTACGTAGTCTTGTAGAATATTGTTCGGTATTTCAATGTCCTTCAACATTATTTCAATTGTAGTTTTAAATTGTACAGGATAAGCTTTACTAGCTTTTATTAACATGTGTAATGACGACCACGAATAAAATCGTTTTAAATAAATAGTTATGAAGTATTTATAAATGAGCTCAACAAATTCTTCGTTTATATTTCGTTTAGAGAATACTCGATCGCATATAATGTCGATACTCTTTGGTGATAAATGGACAGCCATTCTCGGAACTAATATATTAGATTTTATTGCCTCTGCTTGAAAATAATCAAAGTTTTCAATCGGATTTTCTTCAATAACATCATTAATACTCCGCTCTTGTTCTTTCGACGCGGGAAATATAAGTTTTCCGGCATAATGGCTGTTGTTATTCAGCATTTTTCTGTTCCATACATGTTCATTTTTCAAATAGTTCATGTTTATAAATGTGTGGCCAATCCGAACCAGCCAGTCGTCTCTGGGAGCAATCGTTTCCATGCAATGATGGATTTTAAACCTTGAATCTACGTTTAAGGCAGCCATTGACAAAACGACACTTTTGTTTTGCTTTATTTCACTTAATTTAGCTGTACTTGATATTTTTAGACTGTAACACCGGCAGAGAATACTTCAACCCAGAGTATTAAAACAATAACAGTTTTTACAACCACTCTCATATGATAATTATGAGTTATTTAAACTGACCGCTCAATTTAATCTTTCAAAATGTCACTAGAAATTAAACAAATATTTTTCTAGCACAACGTTTCAATTCGAAAGCTAGAGTACGACTAAATAAGTATACCAGATGCGATTACATTTTATACAGCACAGGTAAACACCTTTTTACCTGCACCCATTGTTTTATCTCATTTGTTATCGCGTGGTAATTTCTGCTAATCTTATTAACTAATTACTCAAAAGTGTAATATTTTGCACCGGATTAGTATTAACTATGACAATATTAAGTAAACAAAAGTCTTTTTAAATAAGGTAGGCAGGTCATTGTTTAATTAAAGTTCTGAGAAGTTATAGAAAGCTTTAGTTTTTTGGTTGATATTATCAAAGGATTACCGCCTTTAATGTAATGAATAGGTATTAATGTTTACTTGTTGAGACAATACACCGAAAACATTTGAATGTAGTGGTTTCTTTAAATTGCACTTTGCAACTTTGTAATTTTCTTTTCAATGGGTACATGACTAGGTTATAGGTATAAAAAACAAACTTTATTTAGTCCGCCTCTTATATTATTAAAATATAGTGGACACGGTCAATAAAAAAAAATACGAAGATAAACCGCTTTAAAGTTCAGGAGTGGGGGCTTGTGACGTCACGGCTAGGTACAGTTTTTGCTTAGACGTGACGTCACGCAAGATTTGTACTCGCTGTATCTTCATAATTCTTTGTTTACGGTACAAAAGAAAAAATAAGTGTGTAATATTTTTTTATTGACTTAAAGACGGACTAAAAATAAAAATTAGTCATCATCCCTATTCTAGTTTGGTAGAACATGTTTTAAGCAGTTCTCAAAATTAATCATGAAAATTTTTTTTGAGTATCAAGTATCAACAAAAACCTCGCGCTAATTTGTTTTACAATTTCGTTATTGTCGTTTCTATATAATAATAATAATAAATGCGGACAACATCACATACATTGCTCTGAACCCAAAGTAAGTAGCTAAAGCACTTGTGTTATAGAATTCAGATACAACGAAGGTACCACAAACACCCAGACCCGAGGCAATGTAGAAAAGTTGGTTTCTACCCAAGTTTGGTTGGTTTGACCCGTCCGGGGATCGAACCCGGGACCTCAGAGCTAGCGACACCTTGAAACCGGTGCGTACGCCACTCGACCACGGAGGTCGTCAATGTGAGGTATCAATTGTAAGGAACTAACTAGAATGAAGATTATTTATTTTTGCATACTTCTATTTATTTAATAGTTTATGTACACACATAATAGTCATTTAATACATTCGATTAGAAACGTGTAATATAAAATATATTTCAATATGCCTATTACTATTTTTATGTACAATAAATTGTATTTCATTCAACTTTTTTTCATTGAATAAATGTCAAACAAAATGCCCCCAAAAATACCGACGAAATTGGTGTTGTAGTTTTTGTTTTATTCTCAAATTTAGGGAATTTCGGGGCAAAAACTGGTTATTTCAAAACCCATTATTGTTTCTGTCATAAATTTTCCAAATTTGATATTTTATTTGGGCATGTGATTGTGAACCCTCTATGACCCTTTTGGGTCGGATAGGGGTTTCTTAACACCCTGTATTGACAATATGTTTCCTTATTTCACATACTTTACATTATTTTAATGCTTGTTTTTTAAATTAATTCAATTCCTACGTGTTACCAACTGACCCCTGACCGTTCATTGTAGTCCTAAGACTTCTCAATACGTGAATATTCTTCTTCTGGATAATTCAACGTCAATCAAGCCGCGCTGGTGTCCCTACCCGACGCGACTTCCGAAGAAGTTAAGAAGAATATTCGTCGATAATAGTAAGTATCTTACCTACGATAGTATTTATATAGTAAATGGTCGTTAATCTCTTAATCCTATTAAAATTATGGAAAGGTTTTAAGAAAGGCTATTTTGTTATGTTTTCTCGACAAAGCGATAGTTCACAGTCTGGATTTATTTACTTCTTATCATAATAATTCGAATAATTCAAACTGGTGCCTGATTCCGCTATTTTAAAGTCTTGATATTATGCCTAATTTTCGTATTCAGATAAGCCTACAATGAACAGTCAGTGGCAATCCTACAATGACAACAATGGCAAGTAGGTGTACATTTTTCATTAAACTAAATTCATCTGAATATGAAAATTAGGTACACACTGGAACGTGTATTAACCTGCCACTCACTGACTTTAAAATAGCGGAATTGGGCCCCTGGTTACAGTTATCAGTTTTCAATGCATTATGTCTCACAATAAAAACTTCACACCTTAAAAACTTTTATAGTACTATTTTACAAATAACTTGTGTAAAAATAGTTAGCAAATTATCAAGAATATGAAACATTACTTTTTAAATAAAACTGTCACTAGTGAGGGACACGACTCTAAAACTTTTTAAATAATCTCGACTACAACCTAGCACAATCGATCGATTAACTTCGGACATGTAATTAGTCAAAAAATAAAATAAATGTCTTCATTATGATTACTAATTACCTTTTATATATATATCGGCTCAGGACAGCCGACATCGGTAATATTCATCGTGGACGTGGTCGAGGTTTCGAGAAGATCTTTATTAAAGAAACATCGAAAGAAATCCATAGTACACTTTTAATCGATCGTTAAAACACTTTACAATAAGGGTCTAATCAAAACTATCAATGATGGCATCGAATTTAGACGATTCGTCGTAAATGTGGTTCGCGGACCGTCATGGGACCGTCCTTTCTTTTTTCAAGTGACGTCCATCTTCCGCCGCGCTGCCAACCACACGACGCTCCGTCAGAGTGACTGTTGTCACTCTAATTCGACCTTCATTGAGCGGCGCCTTCATCACTCTAATTCAACCTTTATTGAGCGGCGCCTTCACGGCCGGACTGACATTCGACCGTCCTCGGGCGTCGAAATTGTAGGTGTCCTGGAAAGAGAAAACCACAACTTCACTAGTAATCTGCTCGTCCACCCTGATAACCATAAGGTCGCGGTGTCTATTACAATACTCTGACTATTTGGATATCAACCCGATGACCACTTACAAGCTTAGTAAGGCAACTTTTCTGTACAACCTGGACCGGACGGGTGTGTCCCTTCGACCAGCCCTAAAAGCGGCATGGACCGGACTACACTGTCCCTTCGACCAGTTGTACACCAAAAACTCACGAACATGGACCGGACGGGTGTGTCCCTTCGACCAGCCCTAAAAGCGGCATGGACCGGACTACACTGTCCCTTCGACCAGTTGTACACCAAAAACTCACAAACATGGACCGAGTGTGTCCCTTCGACCAGCCCTAAATGCGGCATGGACCGGACTACACTGTCCCTTCGACCAGTTTCACAACCACAAGCCACAAACATGGACCGAGTGTGTCCCTTCGACCAGCCCTAAATGCGGCATGGACCGGACTACACTATCCCTTCGACCAGTTTCACAACCACACTACTCTCAACTACTCAAAACAAAAGAAACTGAATCACCGGATGATGTAGTCAAGTTGCTCCTTGATGGATGACGATGAGCTCACGGCGAATCCCGTCGTAACATCTTCAGGCATTTCCATCCGCGGAATGCGCGTTCGATGATGTTCCAAAAGCGCATGGCCGCCTCACTCGCGGTGTCTTTAACACCAACCCTCGATATCGGCGTTTGACAATAGTTTCGTTGCTGGGTCGCTTTTTGATGTTTGCATATCCTCGGCTTGATCTTCGTTCGATCCCACTTCTGATATCGGCTCAGGACAGCCGACATCGGTAATATTCATCGTGGACGTGGTCGAGGTTTCGAGAAGATCTTTATTAAAGAAACATCGAAAGAAATCCATAGTACACTTTTAATCGATCGTTAAAACACTTTACAATAAGGGTCTAATCAAAACTATCAATGATGGCATCGAATTTAGACGATTCGTCGTAAATGTGGTTCGCGGACCGTCATGGGACCGTCCTTTCTTTTTTCAAGTGACGTCCATCTTCCGCCGCGCTGCCAACCACACGACGCTCCGTCAGAGTGACTGTTGTCACTCTAATTCGACCTTCATTGAGCGGCGCCTTCATCACTCTAATTCAACCTTTATTGAGCGGCGCCTTCATATATTATCAATATATTAAAACATTCATAACATTAACAAGTAATTTTCACTTAAAAGACATGGCGTCAAAAACGGTAACCATTAAATAAACAAACCGCTGTCACTTAGCTGTCAGTTTTGTTGACAACACCAGTTCGATTTTATAAGCCGAAGTGAGGAGTTGTGTGAAAACTATAACAAAATCGATGAGAATAATTAAAGTCGCCCGCAATTTTAATTACATGTAGAAAATAGGCGATTGCGGTGAGTTTTTATGACTTTGTTAATTGACAATTACAGTCTGCCATAACTTTATTGACAATATTTTACTTTGAAATAAAAAGACGAGATTTTTTATGATGTATTTAGTTGGTCCATTTAGTCGTACTCATTAATAATAGGTACTAATGTTCCCAATGATGTATAAAACTAAATGTTCCCGTATGTTTTTCCTTAATGATATTTTTTTATCTGTATGAATATAGCTGTTTAATACTTTCTGCTTTGAATACATACTTACTTGGTGGTTATAATAAACGACGTACATTATGTTTTTAATGATACATTGTAATATTATGTTTAAAAAATACAGTCATTTATTAATTATATATGAACGTTCGTATTTTATTCTTATAACAATAAATTATCGTTTTATTAGTTTTAAATTAAAACGAATGAGTACCCGCGATGTTGCGAGTTTTTTCTGAATATATATCGAGACCAAAGATTAGATACTTTGTATCCCTACGTTTGGAAACTCATTGTAGATACCTATATTTATATAATAATATTATACCTATAGAATTATAATATATATTCTTAGAAAGAATAATTCTGACCATGGGCCCGATGCCGCTATTTTTGTCAGTGAGTGGCGGGTTAATAAACGTTCCAGTGTACTTGTTATTTATTGTGCCTAATTTTCGTATTCAGATAATTTTAGTTTAATGACAAATGTACACCTTCTTGCCACTGTTGTCATTGTAGGATTGCAAGTGACTGTTCTTATCTGAATACGAAAATTAGGCTCAATAACAAGTACACTGGAACGTTTATTAACCCGCCACTCACTGACTTGAAATAGCGGCATCGGGGCCCATATCGAGTGCGGCTTGCACCCGCGTGGGTGTCGGTAATCGCGACAAAAAGTAGCTTATATCCTTTCTTGGAATCCAAGCTTATTCTGCACCAAGTTTTATCGAAATCGGCTCAGCTGCTTATTCTGATATACAGAATAAGTTAGTATCGCATCTTTTTACGTAGCATAAAACAAAGTCGCTTACAATGTTTGTATACTTAGATCTTTTTAACTACGCAACGGAGTTTAATGTAGTTTTCAAAAACACATAGGGTTACTCAAGAGCTAAAACTTGCAAATTAACCGTCAAACAAATCGTTTTCTTGTCGTCTATGGCGCCCGAGGCGTGTTTTGGGCACGTTTTCGTTTGTCGTCTATACACGACCGTGGCGTTCAAAAGGTTAAAGGTCAGAAAAGCCGTGAAATTTCATTTTATTAGAGCTAAACTTTCAGTTTCTTTTAAAGTCCGGTGAAGCAGTCAAAGCCTGCGCTCAGGGGCCCGAGTCTGCTATTTACACTCCGTGTCAGTGTGCTCATAGTTGGCTCATAGTGGGACGATTTTACGATAATTGGCATTCTACTAAGTTTAGTATGAATGATTTTATAATACAATCGTCCCACTATGAGCCAACTATGAGCACACTGACACGGAGTGTAAATAGCAGACTCGGGCCCCAGGCTAACTGCAAATATCTCTACCAAAAAAAAAGCTTAACTTTCAGAAAGGTTATATTATTTTGTACGAAAGTACGGAACCCTTTGTATGCGAGATTAACTCACACTTGACTGCTATTTATTAAGTATCGTTAGGTTGTAAATATACCCTGTCAGCAAGTAATTTATTAATTCAATGCATGTATTTTAATGATGGGAAAATCATCACTAACATAGACTGATTAGTAACTCGATAAAAACTGTGGAAGTGTTTTACGAGGTCATGGGTTCGATTCTCCGGTCGCTTTTTAGGTTTCCGTACCCAACGGGTAAAAATGGGACCCTATTACCAAGACTTCGCTCTCTGTCCGTCTGTCTGTCACCAGGCTGTAGCTCAAGAACCGCAATAGCTAGACAGTTGAAATTTCCACTATTATGTATTTCTGTTCCCGCTAAAACAACAAATACTAAAAACAAAATTAAATAAATATTTAGGAGTGCTCTCGTACAACGGTGGTACGGAACCCTTCGTGCGCGAGTCCAACTCGCACTTGGCCGGTTTTTACCTTAGAGGATAGTTGAGAAACTATAGAGTGCGCCTATCAGGGTATGAACCGCGCGCACTAGTGTGAACTAGTTTTGTCGTAAAAATTGTATCAAAACTGAGCGTGTTTTAATAAAACTATCTCAAACCCTAATAATATAGGAACCATCGATATTTTCTGTCGTCTCATCTCCCGAGCGTTTTCCCAACTATGTTGGGGTCTGCTTCCTGTCTTACTTTTATATGGAGCAACTGCCTATCTGACCTCCACAACCCATTTTTACTGGATAACACAGTATCCGATAGATGTCAGAATTAACTTAACGACTGCCAAAGATCATCGTATGACAGTCGGGACCAACGGCTTAACGTGCTATCCGAGGCACGGAGGGGTCTCGGTGTGTTATAGAAATGGTCACCCATCCACGGACCAACCGCTGCAAGCGCCGCTTAACCTGTATTATCGGTCAAACCGTACCGGCTTACTTACTTAGCCACGAGCCCCTCAATCCTTTTATGTTTATTGTAACTTAAAGAACAAGGAGCACTTTTTACTTTTATTGAAAAACTAGCTGTGCCTGCAACTTCGTTCGCGTGGATGACGAAGCTTATCAATGAGTCTTTAACCATTAAGGCTTCGTTCACACGGCATTGTCCTGCACGTTATTTCGCAATCGTTTTTTTAACGTTTAGTCAACCGGGTGTTCATATGGTAAATTTTCATTCGTGTAAAAACGAATAGCCGCAGTTTCCCATATGCCACTGCGAACCGAATACGTCAAAGTTCATTCGATTTGCTTGACAAGTACGTTGAGTATGCGTTTAAACGTATAAGCGGTACACGTTTTTTTGCAGTACAATCGACGTGTGAATGGATCTATGTACGTTGTATGGTCACTATTTATACGTTAAGACGTATACTGCAAAAAAACGTGCAGGACAATGCCGTGTGAACGAAGCCTAAGGCTGCACACGCGACGGAAGCTTAAAAAATTGAGTAACTTCTCCCGTTTTCCCAACATTTCCCTTCACTGCTCTGCTCCTATTGATTGTAGCGTGATGAAAAGTATACTATAACCTGCCCAGGAGTATGAAGAATAATTGTACTAAGTTTCGTTAAAATCCGTAAAGTAGTTTTTGTTTCTTTAAGGAACATACAGACAGACAAAAATTTTACTGATTGCATTTTTGGCATCAGTATCGATCACTAATCACCCCCTGATAGTTATTTTGAAAATATATTTAGTGTACAGAATTGACCTTTCTACAGATTTATTATAAGTATAGATAATAAAAAATATGCTTACTCAGTGTTAGTTATACAATGGGTTTGAAAAGACGCTATTTAGTCCGGCAGTTATGACAGACGCGTAGGTATTTTTTCAAATAAGAAAATACTAAGTAGGTACAGCAAAGATCAGGAGTAATGTATGACGTCATGTTTTCTTAAAAATTTACGCCATCCGACATTTCAAATCCATGTAAGTTAAGGTAAAAAAAAGAAAATATATTTATTTATTATTTTTATATACATATCTGAAAAATACAAACATACCCTCGAAAAACATATCCTTTCTCCTATTATTTATTTAGGCTCAAAAGTCTACATACAGCAATATTTTATTATAAATAAACTAGCTGACCCGGCAGACTTCGTACTGCCTCAATCGATAAATAAAAGCCTAAACTTTTGTATAAAATAAACTTAAAACAATTTTTTTTTTCTTAATTAATTACGAACATTTTCATATTTTTTTACCTTTTAAACCTTCTCTGGGCTTCCACAAATAATTCAATACCAAAATTAGCCAAATCGGTCCAGCCGTTCTCGAGTTTTAGCGAGACTAACAAACAGCAATTCATTTTTATATAAATATATCTATATAGATAGATGGATAGAAAATTACCTAACCTAAACAATACATAATTTATCTAATTACTTACATATAATTTAAAAACTAAAAACTTAAACTGTTCTACCCTTCTGTCGTAGTCAGGTAAAAAACAACCCACACTCGAATGTACTCTACTTTTATCCAAAGTCGGTTAATTACGGTATTTCATCCTAACAGGAAGTGACTTTGTCCCACTAAGGTACCAGGAGCTCAGACAACTGAGCAGGTTTGCGCGACACACATTTTTTTGTCTCATTCCTTCTCGTAATGGGAACGCACTAAGGAACGCATGGTTTGTTTCATGCCATCGTTTTTGTTTTCCGTTTATTAAACTAGATAAAAGTTAGAAGTTAGTGAAGGATTTGCTAGTTTTAAGTTAGTTTAATTGTATTCTTAACCGACATACAAAAAGGGGGTGTTATATGTTAGACATATTGACTGTGGCGTCGTAGCTCGTAAACGAATGGTCCGATTACGGTGCTGTTTTTCTAAAATCTGTTTAGATTTCAAAAGTTATCGGAATTTTATAAAAATATCGCGGATTTTTTAATTTATTTATTTATAGTTATTACATTCATACATACATACCATCACGCGGCACGCCTGTATCCCCGAAGGGTTAAGCAGAGGTGTGCCAATGTACACCCACGTTTCGCCGGTATGTTTAGGTCCCATGTAATAGGGGGCGAGCCTATTGCCACTAACCGGGCACAAATCCAAACTCCGACCTGCTACTGAGAATTTCATAGAAAAACCCAATAACACCTTGGTCGACTTGGGAATCGAACCCAAGACCTCTAGCGTAGCAGTCGCGCTTAGCGCCACTAGGCCAATGAGGCAGTCTAGGCATAGTAATTGCTACCGATATATTATACTATATCTATCTAGTACCTATAAACAGGATAAATGAAATAGTATTTGCGATGTATAATGACTTGCAGGCCCTTCGTACACGAGGCAACGCAAGTCTCCGGTACCCAACGGTTTATGCATACGACAGGGCCGCTATTTAAAAGTTGCTTGAATTGACCGAATGACCTGCTTCATTTGATAATTTTTACGATAATTGGCATTCTGCTAACTGTCACACTCAATACGATCATTTTCTTCTAGAGTTCAATGAGATTTTATTGTAGGCATATCTGAATACGAAAATTAGCCACAATGACAAGTACACTGATCGACCACTGACATGCATTTGAAATAACCGAATCGAGGCCCAGACATTTTATGATGATAGTGCATAAGTGGCATTATCGTAATACATTTTGAATGATTACAATAGTAACTAGGATGACAAACATGCAACTAATTTGTTACATCATTCTACTATGAAGTAATAACACTGTCAATCTATCTAATGTTTTGTTTTAAGATTATAATATGTAGGAGTTTACATCACACATCATCATCATCTCCCGAGCCTTCTTCCCGCACTATGTTGGTGTCGGCTTCCAGTCTTACCGGATTCAGCTGAACACCGTATATTGGTTTCTTAGGTTTACGCGAATGTTAGACATTGAAATAAAACTACTTTTTACGGATTTTTTCGCGGTTTATATTGAGATTTTAGGTCCCGACGTTTCGACACCTTTGCAGGTATCATGGTCACGGGCAGACTGAGATGGCGTTCGTCTTGACAGTAGATGTTGCTCGTTCTACCTTCATATTTTAACTAATTATTTGAGTTCCGACCTACGCAATATGAGCTCACTGTGTCTTGATGTCTTGCAGCGCTGCTCTTGGGTTTGGCCTTGAGTTTATGTATTATTGGGTCCCAAGTAGGTGATATCTTCCAGCCATCTTCTCTATTGAAATTAGGGTGTTTTTTAATCTCAATAGCCTCGCGAAACATCCTAGGTAGGAATTTGGGTTCTTTAGCGAGGATCTGTGGTTGGTCAAATCTAATATAATGGCTGGAGCCTTCAGCATGTTCGGCGACTGCAGACTTCGTTGAGCGGCGGTGTTTCACGTCAGCTATGTGTTCTTTAACGCGGGTCCCTATGCTTCGTTTTGTTTGACCGATGTAAGAGAGGCCGCAGTCACAATCTAGTTTATAAACTCCTGCATCTTGTAGAGGTATGTGACACTTGACAGATGGTAAGGACTGACTAATCTTCTTGGGCGGCTTGAAGTATGTTTTAATTGAAGCTCGCTTCAGGATGTAGCCAATCTTGTCTGTGACACCTCTGACGTATGGTAGTACAGCAGGTAAACGATCAACTGTGGCTGGCTTCACTCGGTTTCTGTGACGGGGCCGTGGAATTTGGAGCTTGTTGTCTCGCAGTACTTGCTTGACATGTTGAAGCTCAGCGGCAAGGTGTCTGTCATCACAGAGTCCGTGTGCTCTCTGAAACAAGGATTTTCCCACGGTAGCTAACTGTTTAGGGTGGTGGTGAGATTCACCGTTTAGGTACCTATCTGTATGGGTCTTTTTGCGATACACAGTGTGACTTATTGTCTGATCAGGATTACGTTTGACTAATATGTCTAAGAAGGCAAGAGATTTGTTATCCTCCAACTCCATAGTGAATTGAATTTTGTTATTGATGGAGTTAAGATGTTTTAAGAATGCATTTACTTGATTAGATGGTAAAATTGTGAAAGTGTCATCTACGTACCGTTTATAAAACCTGGGAGTGAAAGGAGCTGTTTTTAAGGCTGTCAAAAAATATGAAGTCTGTAAAATATGAAGGTAGAACGAGCAACATCTACTGTCAAGACGAACGCCATCTCAGTCTGCCCGTGACCATGATACCTGCAAAGGTGTCGAAACGTCGGGACCTAAAATCTCAATATAAACCGCGAAAAAATCCGTAAAAAGTAGTTTTATTTCAATGAACACCGTATGTTACAGAGCGACAGCCTATCTGAACTCCACAACACATTTTACTGGGTAACACAGTATCCCATAGTAAGACTGGTTGTCAGAATTGACTTATATATACGAGTATATTGACAGTTTAGAATGATATACTTTACTTGAGACAATTTCTTAATCGAGTGGCGTACACACCGGTTATCAGGCCACCAGTCCCGGATTTGATCCCAAACGGGTCAATGTATAACCATTTTTGTACATTGTCTCGGGTCTGGGTGTTTGTGGTGGCGTTGTCTCTGTTTCCATAACACGCGTGCTTTAGCTACTTACTTTGGGTTCTATAATATTGTAATATGCTGTCGCTGACTTTTTTGTAGGCTTTATCAAACGATACAACTTTTTTTAGAACTCAATCTTTCATTGTTTAGGCATTTGATCGTTTTTTCCTCTTACTTTGCAAATTCGACTGCCACGAAAAGTCTTTTAATTTGTTTGGTTTATACAGGGTGTCGCCGAAAGGGCATATCTATCCAAAAGGGGTGAAGAGTACATCTGGTTTAGAGTCAGTTAACAAAATTTCAGTAGTTTTCAAAGTTTAGTAGAGATACAGGGATTACATACAACCTCGCAAAATCACACACTTTACCTCCTCATAATATACTTAATTCATATTAAGTATCAATAAATACTAGATAATTATCTATAAGCCCTTTTAAATGACTACTGATACTACCAAGGTTTACCATTGACCTACCAATATTTATTTATTGTATCGATGTTGCGATTTATATAGGTCAACAAACACTTCATAATAATATAATCTATACTTATAATCTGTAAACTGATTGTTATTGACTGACGGGCCTGTTGGTCTAGTGGTTAGTGACCCTGACTGCTATACCGGAGGTCGTGGTCGTTCCCACCCAGGACAAATGTTCGTGTGATGAGCATGATCATTTGTTCTGTGTCTGGGTGTAATTTATTTAGAATATGTATGTATAAAGAAGTATATATAGATTTGCTCTGCGGTACCCAAGACACCAAAAACAAAATCTTGTTTTATGTTATGAGGAGAGATAAAAAATAACATAATTAAACAAGTTATGAGTATGACTGTAAATGTATATACATGCAGAGGAAGACCGAAAGAGATGGATGGATTGTGTGAAAGATGATATGAGAAAGAAAGGAGTGAATGCTGAGATGACGAGTAGAGATGAATGGAAGCTGAACACGCATTGCGCCGACCACATGTCATGTAATTGGGAACAGGGCAGGGAGACGATGATGATTCTAAAAACATTTCTCGAGAACTTAGTTTAAAAAAAAAAGGAACGCGTCGCAACAAAATGTACTGATAATTTATTTATCTTGAAAATTCTGGGTATGTTAAAAACATTCTAATGTCCGTCATTATTGTAACTATTTAGTTTAACGACAGTTTAACGATAAGTTAAATATTTAAGATAAAGTTTATCTATAGGTTAACTAGTAAAAAGAAATTAGTATTGTTTATTTTGTATGTAATAATGGGGCTCGTGGCTAAGTGTAAGCCGTACGGTTTGACCGATAATACAGGTTAAGCCGCGTTCGCCGCGGTTGGTCCGTGGATGGGTGACCATTTATAACATACCGAGACCCCTCTGTGTTTCGGAAATCACTTTAAGCCGTAGGTCCTCTCCTGTCATACGTACATCTTTGGCAGTCGTTAAGTCAATTCTGACAACCAGTCTTACTATGGGATACTGTTGTTCCCAGTAAAATGTGTTGTGGAGGTCAGATAGGCAGTCGCTACATGTAAAATACGGCATTCAGCTAAATCCGGGAAGACTGGTAGCCGACCGATGATCTATGTTTTGATATTATATAATAAGAAACTCTATCAAATTAAAAAATATGCTGATTACTCCTGAAATGTTAAACTGGCCGTCATAAAATTTTAGTTAAGAACCAGCTCGATCACGTCAGCTTTCAAACACAATATAATACACAACACAACAGTGCTTTCGTTTAGGAGCTACGAAGGCGCAGACAGACAAACAGATTGACACGTCAAACGTATAACATCCCTCTTTTTGCGTGGTGGCATAAAAAATAATAATAATAATATTCCGGGACAACTCACACACGGCTATCTGATCCCAAGCTAAGCAGAGCTTGTGTTATGGTAACCAGACAACTGATAAACATACTTATATATTTCTAAATACATACATGTTATAGATAAATTACACCCAGACAACCAGAACAAATGATCGTGAAGTGGGAATCGAACCCACGACCTCCGGTATAGCAGTCAGGGTCACTAACCACTAGACCAACAGGACCAAATAAATGACAATGCGGGCAAAATTGCAGGGAAAAGCTAGTTATTTATCAAAGCAACTCTTTTATCATAAAGTTACTTAATTATTTTCTTATCGATTATACCTTGTTATTGCAGAACGTAATTATCTAAACATTATACTAATTATGTTATTTACGTTTCGTAATAAAAACCTATTAAAATACTACAAACTTCTGTGTTTATAAATAAACCTAGCTAAGTCGTTTTTTAATTTATTGTTTATTTGTTGGATAGTGATAAAGACGTTACATAAGTTATTTAAATTTTTCTTGTGTTTAAATATTTATTTAGTTAGTGTAGCGACACTTCTGACAAACGGTAAAGGAAAACATCGTGAGGAAACTTGGATTCCAAGATTGGGATCTGAAATCGTCCGCAGAGCAAGCGTGGTGATCAATGCTCGTGCCTTCTCTGTATGGGAAGAGGCCTGTACCCAGCAGTGGGACGTTTATAGGCTGGATTATTATTATGAATATTATAGTGTACCTGGTATCACCCTCGTCTGTGTCGGTTACCGTGTCAAAAAGTAGCCTAGTATATGCTTTCTTGGAATCCAAGCTTACTCCACACCCGTTTTATCAAAATCCGTTTAGCAGATTAACCGTGAAAGCGTAACAGAAACACGGACATTACTAGATAACCGCCATCCCAAAGTTAGTGTTATATACAGTGTGGAGATGACAATACGACTTTAAATGAAAACACTGGCAGTACTGGTTTATAGAAACATTTTTCAACTATCAAATAAATCCGAACATCGAAATTAAAAAAACCATTTTTTTCTAACAAACTAAATAGCTTAAAACTGCAAACAAAATAAAACATCATGTATAAAATTGGTACACTTACGGCACGCTTACGGCGATAAGAACGGCAACGCAGCTTGGTTTCATTCATGTTATAGCTGTGGCCGACGGCGACGCAGCGACGTAATGTTTGGCGCCATTATTCTTATTTTTTCAATTACACAAATCAAATCACAGAATATTAACCAAATAGTCAGGCATCATTCACCCGCGAGTTATTCACTAATCAATTTATTATTCATAATCACTTTTCGATCACATAATTATGTCGCCAGTCATTAATTTTTTTTATTTTCAATATGTCCGCCATTTTCTTGAATACATAAACTACACCGACGTATAATGTTATTTCTCACTCTTGATAATAGGTCACCATTAGCAGCCATTTCTTTCAATTTATTAAAAGATATTATTATTCTAGCTTACTACTAGTAACTAGATGCGGATTCACGCGGCTCCAGTACCGAAGGTTCTGTCGGTTCCATAAACCATTCCTTGTAGATGTATTCTCGAGATGTTTGGTTTCCAACCAGCGACAGAAAGTTTCTCTTATTGGTTTATCTCTCGGTAACAATGCTTGTACTTTCTTGTACTTGTAAGGTCTGCGTTTGTTACGTTTCAAAACTTTTTGAATGGTTTTGTGATTTACATGAAAATGTCGACCTGCATTACGCAGACTGGACGTCGGATTGCGATCATAATAATTAATAACTCTTTCGTCTGAAATCACATTTGCACGTGGAGGAGCACCATCTACGTGCGGGATCAAGGATTGATTTTCCCGTATCCTCTGGACAGCTTGTACAATAGTACGCCCGTGGGTCGGACACATACGCGTGTTCTCATACCTCTCACGGTATGTCCGTACAGCTAAAGCGGCATTACCGTGACACTCCCCATAAATTAAAATCATATCGGTGTATTCCGAAGCGGTATAATTGTAACGAGGCATGATTATTTAATAATAAAACCTTGAAACACCAAGTATTAAGCGTCTAATTTCGCAAAGTTTACTTCACTATTTAACTAAGTACCTATAATACGTTTATGTGTCCTGTCACTATTAAAACAAAGCGTCAAATTTCGCACAACACAACACAACAACAAAGATACGATAACACTCGCGCCGCGACTTCAAACGGGCGCGGGCGCATCCGAAATTCCAGAGGAAAACAAAACACGTCACAGCAGGAAGGTGGTCCGGTGACACACTGACCGCGTAACCTATAACCTAGACATAGACACGTCGACAAAGTGTAAGCAAAGTAGAAACAAGCAATTTACCTATCTCTTTCGCACATACATATTTTGCGATTGACATGAGTGCGTAACAGGATAGTAATAACTTTCGCATGCATTTTTTATTATTTAGCTGTGACGACACGCTTTATGACTCTTTTTTTGAGAAAATAGGTTTTTAAAGTAGCGAGCTGGCAACGTGTGTCGTTAACTTGTAGCGCGCTCAGCTGTTTACAATACATCATGTAGAAAATACTTAAACTGAAAAATAATTTCCTGTGGCTAAACTACTGGATATATTCATTTGATTTTTTGTGTGACGGTTGGGAATATCATGACTTATACGAAGTTTAATTTATGATCATATTGTCCTCCCCACCCTGTATATAAAGCAATTCTCTTTTTTGCGGCCACACAAGTAACTATGTATGTACTTACTTGTGCAAGTTTGCAAAAAGTCTGCAGCAAAATTAAACACTATACAAATAACTAACAATAATATTAATAAATAACTAACACTATACAAATAATCAATTTGAAAGTACAAATATTGCAGTTAAATGCTTTTTAACCGACTTCCAAAGAGGAGGTTCTAGTCTGTTTCGATTGTATCATTTTTAGGGTTCCGTAGTTTGTTACGCGATATCTCCAAAAATTGTGGTCCAAGTTAAAACAAAATTGTCATCGATATGGTATACCTTAGAGGTGGTCCCATATACATTGAAGTCGGTTCCTTTTTACATTGATGTGTAACTAGCTGTGCCCCGCAGTTTCACCCTCATGAATTAGGTTCTGTTCCCAATGTCTTTATAGTTATTTTGTTATTCGGGGCAAAGACGAATGCAACAAATCAAGGATCATGAGAATAGGGGTAGACCTATACCCGTTCTTGGTTTAATAAATGGTGTACCTAACCTGACATATGAGATATGTATTTATATCTCGCTGTTCCGTTCCTATCTCGTATTATCTCTTCAACCATTCGCCCAAATTATATGCAGTTGGAGGTATTTTTTTTTTAACCTGTTAAAGAAAAGTCCGCCTAGTTCTAAGCTACCTTTACACCAATTTTCATTTTCATTCTCTTTCTTTTATATTTCTTTTATAGACTAGCTGTACCCGGCATGCGTTGCAATGAAATTTTTTCTACCTAGCACCTGCCTACTACCACTTAGGGGTATGAATAATAGATAGTAGCCGATTCTCAGATCTACTGAATAAGCATAAAAAATTTCATAAAAATCGGTCAAGCCGTTTCGGAGGAGTATGGTAACTAACATAGTGACACGAGAATTTTATATATAAGAAGATTATGCATAGGTATGTTTGTCGCAATAAAGTATTAAAACCTTTTTCTTTGTTCCAGGTCACGATGAAAGGTATACTACTGCTGGTCGCAGTGGGTAGCGTGTGGTCTATGCCATACCAAGACCAGATCTCACGGGCGAGTCAAACGTGCGGTTATGAGGTAAATAATCTATACTTATAATAAATCTGTAGAAGTGAAAATTCTGTACATTGAAAATATCAAAAAAATAAATGGCGGGGGATGTTACTAGACCGACACCGAAACGAAAAGGGTGAAAAAAATAATTTTTGTCTGTCTGTCTGTCTGTTTGTTCAGGTATCACACAAAAACTACCGGTTCGATTACAATGAAACTTAATATAATTATTCTTTATTCTTTATTATCCTAGGCACCACACTGGGTAGTTTTTATCCCGGAAAAGAATAAACAATAAAAAACAAACTTAATTTTGCGGTTAAAAACTCATTGATAAGTTTCGTCATCCACGCGAACGAAGTCGCAGGCACAGCTAGTAGTAAATATTTTAAAATGTTTCTATAAACAAACATTAAAATGAAACTACTTTTTAAACGGATCACATCGCGGTTTATTTGGATTTATGTAATTAATATGACGTTTCAACGCTTTTGCAGGGCCTCGATTCAGCTATTTAAGATTTGTTCGAATTGACCGAATGACCTGCTTCATTTGGTAATTTTTACGATATTCGGCATTCTGCTAACTGTCATTACGATCATAAATTGGTCATTATGATAATTCTCTTCGAGAGTTTAATGAGATTTTATTGTAAGCTTATCTGAATACGAAAATTAGGCACAATGACAAGTACACTGAATGACCAAGCATTTAAAATAGCTGAATCGAGGCCCTGGTGTTCAGCTGGCGGTGAGACTGGCAGCCGAACACAACATAATTAGAGAAAAGGTTACGTAGACAAAAGTAAGGGTAATGACTTACTTTACATACAACTTATAACATACCATCACGCCTGTATCCCCGAAGGGTTAGACAGAGGTGTACCAATGTACACCCACAGTTCGTCGGTATGTTCAGGTCCCATGTAATAGGGGGCGAACATTTAACTTATGAGTAGGTATTTACTAGTTAGTTGTTATTTATAAGTCAAAGATAACTGGAAGACCTTTGAACTTAGATAGTGCGTTATAGTTTATAGAATGACGTTAAACGAATAGCCTGTTAAGACGTTTTAAAATAACAGTTGTTTTCATGAGAAAGAGGGATGGAGCTATACATTTTAACAGCTCTATCTCTTTTACTCACTCAAACCATGTTAGAATTATCACTTGAATAAATTCCTAGGATTTTATCTTATTTACAAATTATCAAAACGTCTATTACAAAGACTGCCTCGTTGGCCTAGTGGTTCTAAGCGCGACTGTTACGCTGGAGGTCTTGGTTTCGATTCCCAAGTCGACCAAGGTGTTATTGGATTTTTCTATGAAATTCTCAGTAGCAGGTCGGAGTTTGGATTTGTGCCCAGTTAGTGGCAATAGGCTCGCCCCCTATTACATGGGACCTAAACATACCGGCGAACTGTGGGTGTACATTGGTACACCTCTGCCTAACCCTTCGGGGATACAGGCGTGATGGTATGTTATGTATGTTTTTTTTAGGTAGTTGTATCTGTTACGTCTACTGTCTGATATTTATAAATAAAAATTTCAGAAAATCCCTACACGTTTTTGTTAGATGCCTATATCTTTTAATCTATAACAGCTTTTGATAAATTATAATCTAAAAACCATCTAGGTCATGCCAGCTTTCATCAACAAATAAAAACGCATCACTATCGGTTTATTAGTTCAGGAGCTACGATGCAACACGTAAACCGACAGACAGAAAGACGGACACGGCAAACTCACAACACCCCACTTTTTGCGTTGCGGGTTACTTACTTACCTTATCACACAATATTTTAGATGAAAAAACTATGGACAAAGCTAAACAAGTGTGTAAGGATCGTAGCAAGTGGAAAGAAGTGGTCTCTGCCCACCCCTACAAGGGAAAGAGGCGTGGTTATATGTATGTATGTATGTAAAAACGTAGTGTAGGACGCCCCTCGGCTAGATGGACCGATGACCTGAAGAAGGCAGCTGGCAGTGACTGGATGCAAAGGGCGGGAGATCGTGCGCTGTGGCGTTCCTTGGGGGAGGCCTATGTCCAGCAGTGGACTGCAACAGGCTGATATGATGATGTAAAAACTATATAAAATGATGTTGAAGTTTTATTTATTTTATATTGTTTCAGAGCTGCCACAAGACACAGGAAGGGGTACTGAACGTACACATAGTGCCGCACACACACGACGACGTCGGCTGGCTGAAGACGGTCGACCAATATTACTATGGCAGTAAGTATAAGTTATTTATAGCCGAATACAAATAAGAATGTTAATAAATTTTAACATACATAACATAACATGCCATCACGCCTGTATCCCCGAAGGGTTAGGCAGAGGTGTACCAATGTACACCCACAGTTCGCCAGTATGTTTAGGTCCCATGTAATAGGGGGCGAGCCTATTGCCACTAACCGGGCACAAATCCAAACTCCGACCTGCTACTGAGAATTTCATAGAAAAACCCAATAACACCTTGGTCGACTTGGGAATCGAACCCAAGACCTCTAGCGTAGCAGTCGCGCTTAGAACCACTAGGCCAACGAGGCAGTTTTAATAAATTTTAAGTTCTCATTATATCTTTATTCGCTAGACACATGGTGTGAACAAAAAAAAATCTCTTGACACATCTTGCCTTCAGAAGGCATGCGATCTTAAAATATTATGGCACATAACCAATGATATAAAAAGACTACAAATAGCTAATAGAATGACACTAATACAGTTTTACTTCTTGAATTAGAATATAATAATATAGAATTAGTATTTAATTCTTTTAAACTATAGAAACAAAATTTAATAAACCCTTATTTATTGGTTTCTTAGATTTACGCGAATGTTAGACATTGAAATAAAACTACTTTTTACGGATTACATCGCGGTTTGTTTTAGATTTTAGTTCCCGACATTTCGACTCCTTTGCAGGTATCATGGTCACGGGCAGGCTGGTATCGAAACGTCGGGACCTAAAATCAAAATAAACCGCGATAAAATCCGTAAAAAAGTAGTTTTATTTCAACCCTTATTTGAATATGAAAAGAGATCATGCTAAAAGTGTTTTTAACTGATTTAAAAAAGCGTTCAGTTCGTTTTTATTTTATGTATGTTTGTTGATTGTATTATTTACCTACACTAACTGTTTTTTTGCATGCCTAAGTTAAGGTAGAATGTACAAGGATCTCCAACGTAATTTCTTAACATCTGTATTTTTATTGTACCTACATTCTGTGCAAATAAATGATTATTCTATTCTATTTTTTTCTGTTCTATTCTAAGGTTAAATCTTTCAAGCTAAATTATAGCGACTCATTTTACTATCGGACTTTTGAGCTGGCTTGAGAAAAATCCGAGGGGGACCGAATATCGTTTTTAGATAAATAGATAGAATAGATAGAATATTCTTTATTGTACACCATTAAAGTTACATATTTGAATATAAAGTACAGTAAAGCGTACAATGGCGGTCTTATCGCTTATAGCGATATCTTCCAGACAACCTTTGGATGGACAGGAAAGATAAAAACAACTGAGGTAGATGAAAGTAACGTAACGTAAGTGTACTACAACAAAAAAAATAATAATAATACAAATATATTATATATATTAGGGTTCCGTACCTCAAAAGAAACCCTCATAGTATCACTTTTTTGCCTGTTTCTCCATCCAGATTTTTTTTACTGAATTCTATTTTTGTTTTTCAGGTCGAAACATGATCCAGAAAGCTGGCGTTCAGTACATTTTGGATTCTGTAATTAAAGAATTATGGGAAGACCCAAAAAGAAGGTAAGTTCAGAATATCTAAAATAATAACTTACTCACTTAAAATAACAAGTCACACACCATCTGATTCCAAACTAAGCCGAGCCTGTATAGCAACCAGACAACCGACAAGCATACTTATATATTTCTAAATACATACATTTTATAGATAATTATTACACCCAGATAGAAAAAATGATCATCCTCATCACACAAACATTTGTCCTGGGTGGGAATGACCACGACCACCGGTATAGCAGTCAGGGTCACTAACCACTAGACTAACAGGCCTGTCAACTTATAGTCTTGGGCTACTGTTGTCCATAATTTTGAATAAGAGTCAATTTCGTCCATTTTTGGATCGGCCACAAAGTCTCTTAGGGTGCGTCCACATCTGACGAACGAGCACTACACGAGCAGCTCGCGAGCCGCTCGCGAGCATGCCGCGAACGCACTAGTGTCAATTACGCCGTCTGACAGAGGTGCGCACGCCGCTCGCGGCATGCTTGCAAGCGGCTCGCGAGCATGCCGCGAGCGGTTCGCGAACGGCTCGCGAGCAGTTTGCGAGCTGCTCGTGTAGTGCTCGTTCGTCAGATGTGGACGCACCCTTAGGCTAAGGCCGCACTACGGCTAAACCGCCGCGGATTGTAACCGCCTGATTTTGTGAGTAAAGGAAACTAATGGAATCGGCCGCACTGACGGTTATTTTCCGCGACTGATTTTTAACTGTAGTGTGTGCGTCTCTGGCGGTTTTGCGGTTTCACGGTTTACCGCTTGCGGAAAAACACCGCAGTGCGGCCTTAGCAATGTTTTAAAGAATCTACATTGTTATAAAAAACGAAACTTCTGGTTTAATAAATGAATGTTTACACAAAAATTATAAATATTTCATGTTGATATTCGTTTGTATCACTTAAGTATTTTGTATTTGCTTAAGTGTGAACTCATTATAAAGGAAGAAAAATACAAATGTTCTCAGACAGGTGTTTGGGAGAATATCTTATTACTTATTGTTTATTTTACACACATATATGGTACAGAAAAGTGGCACAAGGTTCTTCTTACGATCATCGTCTCCCTGCCCTGTTCCCAATTATTTGCGGTCGACACAATGCGTATTCAGCTTCCATTCATCTCTACTACTCGTCATCTCAGCATTCACTCCTTTCTTTCTCATATCATCTTTCACACAATCTATCCTTGCCAAACACATTTCGATGAATAATTTCTTATTCCCCTTACACTGCCCGCCCTTTTGTAGGCCGACTTTGTGTAGGTCAGATAATCGGGCCGATTTTTCCGCCGATTCTTAGTACCGAATTCTGACCTACTTTTTGTAGGACGTGCGCGTTGCACTGGTGCTATCAGTGTGTTCTATTTTTCTCCTACAAAAACTGCCTTGTTGGCCTAGTGGTTCTAAGCGCGACTGCTACGCTAGAGGTCTTGGGTTCGATTCCCAAGTCGACCAAGGGGTTATTGGGTTTTTCTATGAAATTCTCAGTAGCAGGTCGGAGTTTGGATTTGTGCCCGGTTAGTGGTAATAGGCTCGCCCCCTATTACATGGGACCTAAACATACCGGCGAACTGTGGGTGTACATTGGTACACCTCTGCCTAACCCTTCGGGGATACAGGCGTCATGGTATGTTATGTTTACAAAAAATCGGTCACCGATTATAGGAGGTGGGCGGGCAGCCTTAAAAAAATACTTAACAATTTTTTATTTAGTTTAGTTTTAGTTAACAACTATCTATTAAGCCCGTGTTGTCCCACTGCAGGGCAAAGGTCTCCCTCTCCCTCTCTTTTAATAATACTAAATTATTTATTAGTTTATTTCTAAGTAAAACGAAACTAAAACCTACTTTTTAGTTTAGTCACTAACTGAAACTAAACTAAATCCCATTTTTAGTCTAATTTAGTCTGTTCATTCCCTTCCAGATTCATCTACGTAGAGACCGCGTTCTTCTGGAAGTGGTGGGTCCGCCAGCCGGCGAGAATCCAGGACAAAGTGCATACGTTAGTGCAGGAGGGCCGACTGCAGTTTGTGGGCGGTGCGTGGAGCATGAACGATGAGGCGGCCTCGCATTACCAGAGCACTATCGATCAGTTTACTTTCGGACTTAGGTGAGTGGAGTTATGTTTGGTTTATATTTAACTGATTTTGAAAGAAGAGGTTCTCAAATTGACGGGCTGTTTTGTTTTTTTTTTTATATGTGAGTTATCTTATAATCAACTTTTGACTATACTAAAAATACTCTACTGTCCGAATACTTTTTAGATTTCAATTATTATTAGTGTCTTTATTTTTGTGCTTGTATTTATATTTTTGGCGTGACTTAGTGCGCGATTTTGATATTCAGTAATGTTGTGCGCTAAAAATGCTACAATGTAAATAAATAAATAACTACTTACTTAGTTTTTGTACATATGGCTTAGTTTTAATATTATTGTAAATATTTTAAGTTTAATTCATAATAAATAAAAAAACTAAAATAAAAATATAACAGCTTACACACTTGTCAATTTTAAATTGCTATTTTATCACGCTCTTTTATTCTTCAAGGAGACACGTTATTTTAAACAATTTGTAGTTTTAATATTTGGTGGTATATGCCTCATTTAATAAACAACTGCCGAAAATAAGTGTACCTAATTATTTATTTCACACTAGCTTTTAAATACATGACTTGATTTCTATTTATACTCTCCGTTGTACCTATTACAAAGATTCGTTACATAATCCAAAATTACAAAGTATTATTAAAATAAAATTGCTTCATTTAGTTTTTACTTTCAGGAAAAGAGACGATGCTTATTTTCCTTGGCACAGCAATTATTAAAAAAAAATCCTTTCTTTTAATTTCTAGCAAACTAAACCAAACCTTCGGCTTCTGCGGCCGCCCCCGTGTCGGCTGGCAGATAGACCCGTTCGGACACTCCCGCGAGTTCGCCTCTCTTCTCGCCATGATGGGCTACGACGGCCTCTTTCTCGGCAGGATCGACTACCAGGATAAGGGGAAGAGGCTGAGGGGTAGGAACATGGAGATGGTGTGGCGGGCTGATGATGATTTAGGTAAGATTTAGGACATTATAAAAGTAATACAAGTAAATAAGAAATAAAAAAAAATTGCCTCAAAACAAAAATTGTAGTTTATAAAATATTGTAAAGTAAAATTGAAACAAAAAAATGCCCCAAAAAAAACTGTAGTTTATAAAATATTGAACAAGTGTTAATTAGAAGAATATATTTTTAGCTGACTATTCGAAAAGAAAAGGTCCTTTTTTATGTTTGTTACGCGATGTCTGTGGAAATTGTTAAGTTTCAAAGATATTTTTGCTATAACTTAGAGATATATAACTTAGAGGCTGTCCCATGTAAGTTTCATTAAAGTCGATTATTTTGACATTAATGTATAACCAATTATTTATTACTAGCTGTGCCTGCGACTTCGTTCGCGTGGATGACGAAACTTATCAATGAGTTTTTAACCGCAAAATTAAGTTTGTTTTTTATTGTTTATACTTTTCCGGAATAAAAACAACCAAGTGTGGTGCCCAGAATAATAACGAATAATTATACCAAGTTTCATCGTAATCGAACCGGTAGTTTTTGCGTGATACCTGAACAAACAGACAGACAGACAGACAAAAATTTTTTTTTCACCCGTTTGGGTTCGGTGTCGGTCTAGTATCACCCCCCGCCATTTATGTTTTTGATATTTTCAATGTACAGAATTTTCACTTCTACAGATTTATTATAAGTATAGATTATGTATTATTTAGTCGTGTGAAAAGTAGCTTTGCGTTTACCCTAAAAACAACAATATAATGCACGCTTACCTAATTCTCGATTACATTGATATGTCATCAATTTATAAACAACCTTTTCCAGTCAAAGTCAACCTTACAACACCCCTTTTTGGCGTCGAGGTAAAAAATAACCCACCTTCTAACTCAGTTGAGTAAAGACATTCAAAATCTAACTAACTATATTTTCTAGGTAAAGCTAGCGACATATTCACTGGCATTCTCTACAACACTTACTCCCCGCCTCCCGGGTTCTGTTTCGACGTGTTGTGCGCCGACGAGCCTATCATTGACGACCCGGACTCGCCCATGTTTAATGTGGCTACTAAGGTAAGGATACGGCTAAATGTAGGGTTTGGCTAAATGTTAGGATTTTTTACTAAATGTTAGGATTTTTTACTAAATGGTAGGATGTTTTGACTAAATGTAGGATTTTATGGTTAAACGTAGAAAATTATTTTAAATTTGACGCTGCTATTTAATGACAGAAAAAAATATTCGTTTTCCATTGTTTTCTTTTGCGCTTGTAATTGGTTTAAATAAAATAATATTGACTTTAAGCAATCAAACGACAAAGATACAGTTCTTAGCTTTTATGGTTAAACATCGTATAGATAAACTAAACGATTATAAAGACAAAAAAAAATAAAAAATAAAAAATATTTTTTAAATTATTTTAAATTTAAATCTGGTATCAAACGCTCTTAAAATATATTTGCATATTAAAAAAATATATATCTATCTTGTTTTGTACTCATCCTATGGTTATCCGGGAATACCCGGGCAGGTTACTGTAGAAAATCACTTTTCTACATTGTCTCGGGTCTGTGTGTTTGTGGTGTCGTTGTCTCAGATTCACACACGCGTGCTTTAGCTACTTACTTTGGGTTCAGAGCAATGTATGTGTTGTTGTCCACATTTAGCATAAAAAAGCTACCTTAGTTTCAGAGCAATGTATGTGATGTAAAAATTTATTAGAAAAAAAAATCTTTTATTTTTTTATCTTTTAAAAGGTATCAAAATTCCTGGAGATATGTTCAAACATGTCTAAGGCCTATCGTTCTGACAACATTCTTATCACAATGGGCGAAGACTTTAATTACCAAGACGCTGCGATGTGGTTCTTGAATCTAGACAAACTGATCGAGTGAGTCTGCATGCTTTAATATAGTCCGGCCGCTGAGAGAATGCGTTCCTGACAGGTGGTCAACAGGAAGATATAAATTTAATGTGGCGAATAATTTACTACACAAAATTACTTTAATTTATTTGTCCTATAAACGAATATTATTTAAAACTGTATCATTATGCTAGTTACAATGAATAATTTAACACGGTCTTTTATTTCCCCATACAAATCAAGGCCAACTGATATATTTTATTTTATTTGGGACACAAAACAGTTACATGCTAGAGAAAATACAAGAAAATCCTTAAAACTAAATGAACAAACATATAACCCACTCCAATGTCCACATATTAACATAAGAATAAGAGAAGTGAAGAAGTGTGGTAAAAGTTAACAGAATACAGAATACATTGTCTCCTGCGAAAGCTTTTTGTTTTACAAAATAACATTATTTATTGCATAATCATAATTAATATACATATGTATAATGTCAGGAAAGCAGTCTCTCAACGGCCAAAAAATTACATAGTTTGTTTTAGTCTGCATGTTTTGCATGTTTTAGTCACCTGGTGATAAATGTTGCTATTGTCAAACTAGATATGTAGTCCTGGCAGATGTCAAAAATATATTTTTTTCGTTCATATGTAATCTATTGCCACTGAACTGTAAAAACATCATATTTTTTTTTTATTTGTTTCCCTTTCAATGATTTTCAGTTCTATTTAGTTCAATAATGACCAATTAATTCTTGAATTAATTTTTAAATTTAATATTTACTACCTTATAATAATAATCCAGCCTATAAACGTCCCACTGCTGGGCACAGTCCTCTTCGCATATAGAGAAGGCACGAGCATTGATCACCACGCTTGCTCTCTGCGGATTGGCGATTTCAGATCCCAAATTTTGGAATCCAGGTTTCCTCACGATGTTTTCCTTCACCGTTTGTCAGAAGTGTCTTAGAATAATTAAGAAAGTACATATAACTTTGAAAAAGCCACATTGGTACTTGCCTGGGTTCGAACCTGCAACCTTGTGCACGCAAATCCGTTCATTGAACAGCTATAATTAAAAATAATTAAAAACTATTATTTTTTTAATTAAATAATTAATAAACTAAACTCTTACCTGATAAATATCACCAATTGACTTCTGAAAGTGGTATTTGCACGTATTTGATTAGTACCTGTAATGTGAAAATGCATGACTACAAATTTTTATGTTTTAATTTTTATTTCAAACGTCACTTGTCATAAATAAAGTCATCATAAATAATTCATACAATAGTATTTCTTGTAGTAAATGTGTATGTTTGGTTGTTGTCATTTACTTAGCTTTTGTGAAACTTTTTTTAATGTGTAGTTTTTGCAAGCTTCGTTTAGTGTTTAGCTGTCACATTTAATTAGTTTTAGTTAAGACATGTGTTTGCATGATTATGTTAGTGTTTAGATTATTGTCTAAAATTACATAATTCAAGTTTTGTTTAAATTTTTCGAAGATAATTCATTTCGTGTAGATTGTCTTAACAAAGATGTTAGCGAGGTAGACCATACGTACTTAGGTAGCACTTGGGAAGACTAGACTTAACTTTAGGAAATATAATAATGGGTTTAAACATAGTTAATAACTTATGAAGCTACTAGCTGTGCCTGCGACTTCGTTCGCGTGGATGACGAAACTTATTAATGAGTTTTTACCGCAAAATAAGTTTGTTTTCCGGGATAAAAACTACCCAGTGTGGTGCCCAGGATAATAAAGAATAATTATACCAAGTTTCATCGTAATCGAACCGGTAGTTTTTGCGTGATACCTGAACAAACAGACAGACAAAAAAAATTTTTTTTCACTTTTGGGTTCGGTGTCGGTCTAGTAACACCCCCCGCCATTAATTTTTTTGATATTTTCAATGTACAGAATTTTCTCTTTTACAGATTTATTATAATGAAGCTATATGCAAATAAAGGAAAGTTAAAATAACGTTTTCCGGAATAGTTAAAAATAAAATCATTGATAGTAAATTATTTTATTTAAACCAATTACAATCGTCTAGCGTTTAAGTCAGAATAAATGATACAACTTTTACATAATATTTAGACTGTCATACTATGATCTTTGACAGTCATCATCATCTCCCGAGCCTTTTCCCAACTATGTTGGGGTCGGCTACCAGTCTTACCGGATTCAGCTGAATACCGTATGTTACAGAGCGACTGTCTATCTGACCTCCACAACACATTTTACTGGGTAACACAGTATCCCATAGTAAGACTGCTTGTCAGAATTGACTTAACGACTACATGTCTTTGACAGTTAATTAAGTCGTTTCTAATAACCAGTCTCACCAAGACCCACTGTATCCCGCAGTAAATGTGTTGTGTGTCAGTCAGACAGTCGCTCTATAACATTCTGGTGTTCAGCTAGCGGTGAGACTGGGAGCCGAACACAACATAGTTTAAAAAAACCGTTGAAAAGAGTATCGATATATGTATTTAGTATTATCTAACTTGTCATAAAATTAACTAGTTATCTGAACCGTTATTTAAACGCTTAGCAGCCCTAGACTTAGCAGCAAAATTAACTAGATCTCTGAACCGTTATTTAAACGTTTAGCAGCCCTAAACTTAGCAGTAAAATTAACTAGTTCTCTAAACCGTTTAAACGTTATAAGTAAAATGTTTTAGCAGTAACTCTAAACCGTTTAAGCGTTATAAATGAACTGTTTATTTTCAGACGGGAGTGTTTTTAGATACAGTGCTTAACCAAGCTCGTTATTATAGAACTAATAATGTTATTATAACTATGGGCGGTGACTTTACGTATCAAGATGCTTCCATGTGGTATATTAATCTAGATAAATTAATAAAGTAAGTATTAAATGGTAAAATTATAAATGATATCGTAAAAAAGTTTATTCGATAAATTAGTAGACATTTTTATAAAAATTGTTTAGTAGTCTAAAAAAAAAAAATAGTTTTTAACTGTCTTTGCTCTGCGGTTTCTTCCACCTTTTATTCCCATTTTAAAGATCTTCTTGTAAATATTATGGTATTTGACTAATACGATAAAAATTTACTGTACTTGTTAATTACAGTTTAAAAGACCATTGCGTTAAAAAAATCAGCTTTTATTCATATCATATTAATATATTTTCAATAAAAGCCTTCCCCAGTGCTACCTAACTACGTCAACGTTCATTGCATTTCATTAAATTATTATTTTATACAAAAAAATATTCATTCTGGGTATTTTGCATGTAGTTTTTATCACCTATGCAATGTATGTAGCTCATATTAACTTTAAAACTATCGCGCTGCATGTTTATAGTAATATAATTCACGGGAATAAGCGCGTACATGCATAAATACCTTTTTTGAGTTTGACGATTCGACCGGGTTACACCGGCCGTGGTCGCAAGCAGACTCTGCAGTCACTCTGCTTGCGACCACGGCCGTTGTATTTATTTATACGCGCTTATTCCCGTAAATTATATTTCATGGCTCACTTATTTATTGCACACTACATAAGGTCATTTTTGTCACGCGGTGATTAATATAGAAACTTTTTTAGTCATATGGTGATTATTAGATAATAATAATAATCCAGTCTATAAACGTCCCACTGCTGGGCACAGGCCTCTTCCCATATAGAGAAGGCACATCATTTACTTAGCATAAAAATATTTTAGTCATCTGGTGATTAACATAGAAACTTTTTGTAGTCATATGGTGATTAATATAGAATATTTTGTAGTCATATGGTGATTAATATAGAATATTTTGTAGTCATATGGTGATTAACATTTATTATAATATTTCAGGTATACTAATATAAAGGCAGCTAAAGATGGTCTCAATGTGACATTATTCTATTCCACACCGGATTGTTATTTAAAAGCGATTAAGGATGCCAAGTAAGTATACATACCTTATGTTATGTTGTGTTCTCCCAGTCTCACCGCCAGCTGAACACCAGTATGTTATAGAGCGACTGTCTGTCTGACACACAACACACAAAGATACAAACCCACGCGGATACTAAATACTCTCCTAATTAAATTCTACTTGAAACCAGAATCTTTTTTTAATTGCCTTTTAAAGACACCCTTGTATTCGTCGTTGCTTAGAATTAGAAATAAGCTTGTGAATTATATTTTTATTAGTACTACTACACACAAACATTTGCGCAGTGATATAGATATATAGACACGTACCTAAGCAGTCAGATACCAGTAGACACACTATACACAGACAACCTGAAACACACTCACCTTTTTTGATCGCGGCTAAAACACCTTTACTCATCACTAATTAAATACCCCTCTATTTCTATAGATGTTCAAAAAACCTTTATAACTAAGCTTTACGAGTCCGGCCGCTGAGAGAATGCGTTCCTGACAGTTCATGGTCTACAGGAAGATATAACTTTAATGTGGAAAGAACTTACTAAACACAAATTACTAACTTGTCTTATAAATTAATAATATCATTCAAAACTATTTATTACTAGCTGTGCCTGCGACTTCGTTCGCGTGAATGACTAAACTTATCAATGAGTTTTTAACCGCAAAATTAAGTTTGTTTTTTATTGTTTATACTTTTCCGGGATAAAAACTACCCAGTGTGGTGCCCAGGATAATAAAGAATAATTATAGCAAGTATTCATCGTAATCGAACCGGTAGTTTTTGCGTGATACCTGAACAAACAGACAGAAACAATTTTTTTTTTACACTTTTGGGTTCGGTGTTGGTCTAGTAACACCACCCGCCATTTATTTTTTTGATATTTTCAATGTACAGAATTTTCACTTCTACAGATTTATTATAAGTATAGATGACAGGTCACAATGAATAATGTAACACGGTCTTTTATCTCCCCATACAAATCAAGGCCAACTGACATGTGTCAGGAATGCATTCTCTCAACGGCCGAACCATAGTACAATATATTTATTTTATTATTGTAGCCCCGTCTTACCTACAAAAGAGGATGACTTCTTCCCGTACGCGAGCGATCCGACCGCATACTGGACTGGCTACTTTACTTCGCGACCTACTACGAAGTACTTTGAGAGAGAATCTAATAGCTATTTACAAGTAAGTATTTAACGGTTAGTTTTATTAAAGTTTGTTGTCCCACTTTTGGGCAAAAATCAATCAAGTGATATTATAGTCCTTAAAAAAATGGGGATGTTATTCTTAGAATTTAAATTATTTCTCTTATAGCTGATTGATTGGTTAATAGATCATTTGATCAATGTATTGATTCCTGATCGATTAATTGATTCGTTGATCAAGTGATTGATTGTTTAGCGCCTCATTGATAGGTCAGACATTTCATTTAGTGATTGCTTTACTAATTGATTGATCAATTGAACAGTCAATTGATTGATTGAATATTCGATCTACAGGGTGTTAAGAAACCCCTGTCCGACCCGAAAGGGTGATATAGGGTTCACAATCACATGCCCAAATAAAATATCAAATTTGGAAAATTCATGATAGAAACAATAATAATGGATTTTAAAATAACCATTTTTTGCCCCGAAATTCCCTAAATTTGAGATTAAAACAAAAACTACTACACCAATTTCGTCGGTATTTTTGGGGGTCTTTTGTTTGGTAATTAGGTAGCATCTGTGACGAAGCCGACTCTCAATCTCAACTTTTGAGAAAAAAAATAATTTATGTTATAATTCTTTTTTCTTTTTTTTTCATTTTTTTTCCACATTTTTGTAATCAGATATCGATACCTAATAACACCTTCACGGGTCGGACAGGGGTTTCTTAACACCCTGTATAATGACTAGATTTTCTTGAAGTTTTTTATGAACAGACTTACAATTTGTTTACTTTATAACAATTTGTATATGTTTTGTAGATGGTGAAACAACTACAAGTTTTATCAGATTTAGAGAAGCACAATCAATTTGTATTAAATGAACTTAAAAGTGCAATGGGTGAGTATAACAGCAAAATAATATAAATTTTTATGCCAGAATGTGTAAAATTAAATTATATCTTACAATATTCTTTTTGTCACTCAATTTGTATTTGTGAAAGGTAATTGCCCTTTTTATCATATTTAATTATTACATCTCCCGAGCCTTTTTCCCAACTATGTTGGGGTCGGCTACCAGTCTTACCGGATTCAGCTGAATACCGTATTTTACATGGAGCGACTGCCTATCTGACCTCCACAACCCATTTTACTGGGGAACACAGTATCCCATAGTAAGACTGGTTGTCAGAATTGACTTAACGACTGCCAAAGATCTATGTATGACAGTCGGGACCTACTGTTTAACGTGCTTTCCGAAATACGGAGGGGTCTCGGTATGTTATAAATGGTCACCCATCCACGGAGCAACCGCGGCGAGCGCGGCTTAACCTGTATTATCGGTCAAACCGTACGGCTTACACTTAGCCACGAGCCCCTCTAATCATATTTAATTATTATTAAATACTAATTACTATATTCCAGGTGTAATGCAACATCACGACGCCATCACTGGTACTGAGAAGCAGCACGTCACACACGACTACGAGAGGTTACTGAACCAGGCTGTGGATGACGCTTTGATTATAGCTAAACAGGCCTTCAAGTAAGTTAACCCTATTAAGGTCCATTACCATTGATCGTTACTCCCGCATTCGGGGTGCGGGGGATAGATAATAGTAAATAATAAATTTGAACATCATTCAATGACTTAAATTGGCTTATACGCAGGGTGTGCGGCTCCCCGCATGCGGTGTAACGACTCAGATATCGATGCTGCACTTTCGTTAGTCGTTATACCGTATTACTTGCCTTATATTATCTTATATATAAAACTCTCGTGTCACAATGTTAGTTACCATACTCCTCCGAAACGGCTTGACCGATTTTTATGAAATTTTATATGCATATTCAGTAGGTCTGTGAATCGGCTACTATCTATTTTTCATACCCCTAAGTTGTAGTAGGTAGGTAGTAGGCAGGTGCTAGGTAGAAAAAATTGCATTGCAACGCATGCCGGTTACAGCTAGTTATATATATTTACTAGCTGTGTCCCGCGGTTTCACCCGCGCGAATACCTAGGTCCCGTTCCCGGTGCCTTTGTATATAATAACAGACAAATAATTAGCAATAAATTAAAATTGCGACTATAATTTGAGATTTAAAGTATCCTATCTCTCAAGTTGGATCGAACTGCACATGGTGTGCGAATTTTATTATAATCGGTTAAGTGGTTTATCCATTGAGGACAAACATTGTGACACGAGATTTATATATATTAAGATATAATAAAGACCACCTAAAAATTCTTTTACTTGAATATCATCTACTTTCTGTGAATTTTCCTTTGTACACTTGACTGCGTGTATGTATGTACCTTCCCTAATTATTTAGACTTGTACTCAGTTTTTATTTAAATACCGTATTTTGTTTAACACTTGTATGGAACTCTAAGTCTTTATGCACCTAATGTTCCCTGATTTAAGTTTTTGTATGTGACTGTTTGTTTCCTGAATAAAATAAAAACAAAATAAATCTATACTAATATTATAAAGCTGAAGAGTTTGTTTGTTTGTTTGTTTGGTTGAACGCGCTAATCTCAGGAACTACTGGTTAGAATTGAAAAAATCTTTTTGTGTTAGATAGTCCATTTATCGAGGAAGGCTTTAGGATATATAACATTACGCTGCGACCAATAGGAGCTAAGCAGCAGTGAAAAATGTCACAAAAACGGGGAAAAATATTCATACTTGAAAGCTTCCGTTGCGTGCGCTGCGTAAACGGTTCGAGTTACCCAAAATATATGAATGAAAGAATTGTTCCTCTTTAAATGATCTAAAAAAATGTCTGCGACAGTATATGTCTATCTTTTAAGATTGACTCACTATAACCTTTTTTAAGGTAATTTGGTCGAAATTAATGCATTATTGCCAATTATTTGCTACAGAGTTTTATCAACATAATATTAACTAAAATTATCATTTACGCAGAAATACTTTTTTTTTTAACTTCTTAATCGCGGTCATAATAACAGAAATTGACGCGGACGAAGTCGCGGGGATCAGCTAGTAAAAAAATATATATATTCTCTTTGCCTGCGGTTAACGACTGAGTTAATGATGAATAAGAATGCCATGTTTATTTTAAACAACTTTTCATTTAAATAAGTAACAATTCATTTTATATTTTAGGCTTATAATCTGGTACAACTGAAATAAAATCATACTAAAAAATCATTTTAGCCATACTATAAATATATATTTAGTTTTTTAAATTAAGTATCGATCAAATATATTATAAAAAAAATGTAAGTCAGTTAATAACTTTAGCTTCCTTGAACAATAGGTTTAATTTACTTATTTAGATCCTTCATTGGGTCCCACTGCTGGACCTCTCAAATGTTCCATGCATCTTCCAAAGTTCTCTAAAACCACTATTTTACTTCAATAAAATATATATACTTACATAAATAAAAAATTAAAAATACATAGATAAGTTATAGAATCAGGCGTTACTTTGCGGAAATCCGTAACATTAAATGTTATGAAAGATATTTAGCTTTAATTAATATTACATACTAGCTGTGCCCCGCGGTTTCACCCGCGCGAATGACAATTCACACACTATCTTTATAAATTATAGCCTATGTGTTATTCCGATGTATAAGGTACATTATTGTAAAGTTTCATTAAAATTCATTCAGTAGTTTTTGCGTGAAAGAGTAACAAACATCCAAACAAACTTTCACATTTATAATATAAGTAAGGATTATATAAAAATATTTTTTTTTCTTACTTTTCGTGTATGTTTGCATATGCATGAAGGCGGGGAGGGGGGGGGGGGCTTACCTGCATGTGCATATTGCATGAGGGCGGGAGGGTGGTACTGCATCCTGCTTCCAAGCTTGGATTTTGGTAGCGGAATAAAAGCTAAATATCTTTCATAACATTTAAAATATCGGTTTAAAGAAATTTATTTCTCATAAGAACATACAGTCCACTTAAAATGAGATACATAGTTTAAAGTTATAATAAAGTGCAATATTATCTAGAGTGTTAGAAGTTATAAAGTTAACACATATTTTTTTAACATATTTTTAAACAAGTTAATATTGTCGCATTCTTTAATGTCAGCTGGTAATTTGTTGAATAGCTGTGCTCCTTCAAACAATATGGTTTTTATACCGTAATTAGTTCGTGCGCTAATGATTTCAAGTTTGTTTTTGTTCCTCAAATTATGTGACATTGTTTTTTTTCTTTATAATTATGTATGTTAGTTTGGATTGAGTTAGTGGTTATGTTTTTTATTAGGATACATGTGTAGTATATATATATAAATATACATAATTAAATGTATGTTTTGAAGCATAAAAATTACTCCAGTATTCCCAAAACAATGTCGCCACTGTCCTCCAAATATATGGTTTTAAAAACTTGTATTATAATATTTATTTACAGTAAAGTAACACAGAAGGACGCCACAAAGCCACCGATGTTTGACTTCCAAAGATGTCACCTCAACGAATCTAGATGCGACATCTCTGAGAACAGCGAGAAATTTGTGGTAAGATACCTATTAAATGAATTAAATTAATATTTTTATTTACTGATAATGTTGTATTTAAGATGGAAAAGTATATAAGGTTGAATGCATCAGTCTTACATCTATACTTATGTTTTTAAAGCGTAAATATGTCATGGTTTTACTGCTAATCAGCTGAACCGATTTTGATGATACATGGTACAGAATAAGATTCCATGGGAGTTGGTTTAAAACAAGCCTTTATTATTTCTTGGGATCCAAACTTATCCCATTCCGAGTTTCATCAAAATCGGTTTAGCGCTTATCTGTGGAAGTGTAACAAACAGACAAATCAATAACTATCGCTTATAATGTTGTAGTATACATTACTTAACAATTTTATTTTTATAACATTCTCCATCATATAAAATGCCTAATTTCAAACCCTATTTGCTTTTGGATATTTTTTTCATGATTATCCAAAAGGTTTTTAATTATAAAATCAAAATCAAAATATTTTTATTTCTCATAAACCAAAAAAAAGGCGCTTAAGAAACGTTACGTTAAATCTACTGACTCTAGTTGCTCTATAATTATTTTTGTTTGCTAACAGGTAACAATATACAACCCACTAGGCTGGTCTATTAAGGAGCCTATTAGGATACCAGTAGGCGATGGAAACTATGAAGTATATGCGCCTAATGGTAAGACAATGTTGAAGAAAATAAAATACTTATAAAATGAAATACCATTTTTATTGTTGTTTAATGAATTAATATGATATAGGTACTAATGATCCACAAGAAAGAACCTTATTGAACTAATAACAGTTTATTGGGGTTTAAAAACATAGTCATTATATGTATTTCGCTTCCGACATATTATTGTAAATAATATATTTCATGTACCGCATTGATAACAGTGTTATCGAAATATATATCTTTCAAAAAATAATGTTTTTAGGGATAAATAGTGATGCAAAAATTGGGTATCAATTATTTACCGTGCAATTTTTTAAACAAGCGTGGTGGTCAATGCTCGTGCCTTCTCTATTTGGGAAAAGGCCTGTGCCCAGCAGTGGGACGTTTATAGGCTGGATTATTATTTAACGATCTCATTTCACGCTGCAATTTTGTAAACTGACTCTATATTAGGAGTACTCTTCACCCCTTTTGGATAGATATACCCTTTCGGTGACAACCTGTATAGTTTTATTTTATATATTAAATACTGTTTAAATTGTTATTATTAAACCATCCTTAATTTTCAGGAAACAAAATAAAAACCCAACTAGTAAAACTACCATCCCGAGTAACAACAATACCGACTCGAACATCAAAAGCCACTCAAGAAATAGTCTTCATCATATATTTAAAACCTTTAGCTTACAAATCTTTATATATAAAGAAAATACAACGATCAAAAAGAAATATAAAAAAAGATTATAATTTCTACTCACATGTCAATGATTATTGGAAAAAACTACCAGAAATACAAAATCCAGAGAAAAAACTAGATCAAGTTCCTATAGCGCCTGTATTTTCTCCTGAATTTCATCCTGACTATAACGCTAACTTCGATCTGCTGAAAGACGGTAAGAACGACCAGGAGCTGGTGGCTGTGGAGAGGTTTTTAAGGGAATCCAGGCAGAAATCCAGGAAGGAATGGGATAGGATGAAGGTGGTGTACTCTAGCCTAAGTCAGGATGAGATGAGGATGCTGGCGGATGATCCCAGGACGGTCGAGAAGTATGATGATCAGGTTGTTATGGAGAATCAGGTGAGATTCATAATATTACATAAGTTTTTGGCTAAACACTAAGCTATTTTTCAAGCAAGTAATTTTTTTTATATTTATTTTATATATAAAATTCTCGTGTCACAATGTTAGTTACCATACTCCTCCGAAACGGCTAGACCGAATTTTATGAAATTTTATATGCATATTCAGTAGGTCTGAGAATCGGCTACTATCTATTTTTCATACCCCTAAGTGGTAGTAGGCAGGTGCTAGGTAGAAAAAATTGCATTGCAACGCATGCCGGGTACAGCTAGTTTATTATATAAATAAAATAAAAATAAATACTACAGTATATGGGTTTTGTGAACAGTATTATAGTCTATTTCTGGGGAAGCTAAAATTATTATAAACTGACAAATTAAATAAAGTTTTGTTGGTATTAGTTCTAAAATATACATTGTTTTTAAGTTTTTTTAATAATTTTGAATTCATAATTTTAATAACCTTTATTAGTAAATACATTAATAAATTAAAAAAAAATGCTATTCCACGAAAGTAGTTAACAGTAGAATAATATGAATAGAGGCAATGGTTAATATTTATTAAAACATAATTTTTTAAAAGTTCCCACTTTAGGGAAATTAATATGGGACCACTTATAAGGTATATTCTATCGATGACTATGATATTTTTTTAAATTGATCCATCATTGCCGGATATATTAAGTAACAAACCTACAGTAAAAAAAATACAGCCAAAGAAAGAAGGTGCTCCTTTTGAAGTCGATTAAACAGTGTTGCAAGATTAAATATTTTGATAATAATAGGTAGATATGATGACTGAGTATACCTTTTATGTTACATTGCCTTTAAAACTTAATCCTATAAAACGAGTTTTTAAAAATATAAACTAATAAATAAATAAATAATATTCCGGGACAACTCACACACGGTTATCTGATCCCAAGCTAAGCAGAGTTTGTGTTATGGTAACCAGACAACTGATAAACATACTTATATATTTCTAAATATATACATATTGTAGATAAATTACATCCAGACAACCAGAACAAATGATCGTGCTCATCACACAAACATTTGTCCTGGGTGGGAATCGAACCCACGACCTCCGGTATAGCAGTCAGGGTCACTTACCACTAGACCAACAGGCCCGTCGTAATGATTCTATTTATTTTCTTCCACAGTTCTACAAACTAGACATCAACTCAGCGTCCGGACAAATAAGACAAGTGACATTCCCCGACCACACAACACTAAACCTATCCGTCAACATGTACTACTACACAGGAGCTTGTGGCGACAACCACGACACAGCCCACCGCTCATCCGGAGCCTACATCTTCCGACCAACTAAAAACTCACCAACTAAACTAAATGTCCAACGAACTACACTAATTAATGGGGATTTAGTCAAGGAGTTTAGAGTTAATCTATATCCCAATGGTTATATCAATGTTAAGCTTTATGATGAGTTGAATTTTATTGAAACCGAATGGGTGGTTGGTCCTATACCGGTAGCTGATGAAGTTGGTAAAGAGTATGTTATTAAATATGAAACTAACATTTTAAACAATGGTGAGTTTTATACTGATTCGAATGGAAGACAAATGCTGAAGAGGAAACTAGATTTTAGACCACAGTGGAATGTGACCTTAGCTGAACCGGTAGCAGGAAATTATTACCCAGTAACAAATGAGATTTACATCAAAAATGATGATTTGAGGTTAACAGTCTTAACCGACAGATCTGAAGGTGGTACTTCTTTGATTGAAGGAGAGATTGAGTTGATGTTGCATCGTAGATTGCTGTGTGACGATGCGTTTGGTGTAGGAGAGGCTCTGAACGAAACTGCAATGGATACAGGACTAGTTGTCAGAGGCAAGCATAGATTATTTATTAATAGAGACGAAGAGATTCGACGTGAAGTGTTAGGTATGCATTTACAACCACAGGTCTTATTCTCTGATGCGAATAACATCAAATTCGATGAATGGTTGAAAATGGGTAACTGTCATGGTTGGATGACAGAAGAATTGCCGACTGGATTACATTTACTGACCCTAGAACCATGGGACTCTAAATTATTGATACGAATTGAAAATTACTTAGAAGGACCAAATTCTGAAGTTTCAATAAACCTAAAAGATGTTTTTAAGGGGATCGAAATTAAAGATTTTAAAGAGACTGTTTTGTCAGCAAATATGTGGTTAGAAGAGTATAAAAAATGGGTTTGGAGGAAGGAGAGTGAGACAGAAGAAGTGGAAAAGAGAGAGAAAGATAATGGTTTTAATATAATTCTTAAAGGGAAACAGATCAGGACGTTTATTGCTGAATATGAGGTGAAAGATAGCTAGGATTGTAATCTATGAACAAATATTGGATTTTATATAATTATTTTTAATGTGATGTAAAATGAACCAAATAAATAATCTGTAATTTTTATTTTTTTGTTTAATTACATACAACTATTCAATATTCCCATTTTTTTTCGATCTTAGGTAATTTCCTTTTTAACTACTGCAAAAAAGGAGGATATACTCAATTCGACTGTATTTATTTTTTTGTTTGTTACCGCAGATCTTTTGACTGGGTGTACCGATTTTGATGATTCTTTTTTTATTTGAAAGCTGGTGCTTCCCGTGTGGTCCCATTTTATTTTGGTCCTGTTTTGACAGAGGGGTCCGTAAGAAATAAATATAAGACTTATTTTGAAGTCCATAATCTATGCTTATATCATAAATGTGAAAGTAACATTTTCTGTCAGGTTGGTACACTGCTAGCTGAACCGGTTATGATGAAATTGTTTGAGGTAACTTTGGATCCCAAGAAAGGACATAGATAACCGATCCTAAGGCGGACGAAGCCGCGGGAAAAATCTAGTAAAAAATAAAACAACGGATCACTTAAAAATAAATTTAATTACTTAAACAGGTACATAAGTTACAACAAAGGTCCTAATTTGTTGAGGTTCCAACTCTATCCCTTTATTTACATCAACTTTCTCATAAGGCTTAACAAAATCAAATTCAGGATTCGCCATTTCCACCGTACTCGAATGGTTTCCGTAAAACTCATTAAAGTTCTTAACAAACTTGTCTTTCTGCCATTGCATCGGCGAATAATCCTCCATCCAAATATTTGCACCTAAAGTTGTCTCTTTCACGTCAATTATAATAAAATCCATAAACAATTCTTTAAGAAAAACAACTTTTAATCCACTCCGAACAATATCATGTTTTTCCAAATAATTTTCTAACCTCAAAAGTAATTTGTCGTGCCATTTTTCGATTGTCAAAATATGTACGCCTACGGGTAATTTCATTCTTAAAGCTGTGTACTCATTTTTACTTGAAGACCAATTATCATAATTGAAATTAACATAAGATGGATGTATTGAGCTGAAAACCTTTGGGTGTAACTCCAATTCTTTCGCGAATTTCTTTTCAAAGACTTTGTTGGCTCGATAATTGGCTTTTGAGAGATATAAATAATGTTTTCCAGTGACGATTAGGCCTCGGCCGAACTCAGTCTCATTTAAAAAGGTTTGTATGCCACTGTCATCTGTAAATATGCGTCTATGTAACATTAGGTCGATGTTTCCGTCGATAAGTGACGTCCCGCCTTGCGCTCGGTCGGTAAAAACGGATAGCCGCACGTTTCTTTGTAGGTCTTCGATATAGATTTTTGATGTTACTGGGTAGAAGTTTCCTGAAAATTTTGAAAATTCTTTAAACATTGTGCCTACGAAAAGAATTAAAGTTTTTAGTGGCGGTAGTCATAGCTTCTTTGACAGTTGTTAATTCCCTACAATTCTGAAAGATATATAGTATCCTATCATCCTATCACACAGTAAATGTGTTGTGTGCTTAGAGTATAAATAACAAACAAAAGAGTGAGCCTATCAGTGTATGAACCGTGAGCACTAGTATGAACTAGTTTTATCGTAAATTTTGTATCAAGACGGAGCGCGCCGTTTTAATAAAACTATCTAAAACCCTAATATTATCCTAACAATATCGAAACCATCGATATTTTCGCATATAAGTCTGTCGTTGCGCGAAAAATAACTTTAAATCAGTAAACGAATGTACTAGAAACAGACAAAAAGTGCTCTCGCTTGGCACGAAGGAAAACTAGCGATACTATCGGTCTATAGTTATCTTTAGTCTAAGGTTGTGTGTCAGACAGACAGTCGCTCTATAACATACTGGTGTTCAGCTGGCAGTGAGACTGGGAGCTGAACATAACTTAGTCTGTAATTAGGGTAGGCCTTACATTGAGCGACTGCCTATCTGACCTCCACACCATATTCACCAGAGCACATACATACTATTTTCTTCTCAGGGCATTGGACATTCGTTTCATAACGCTAATAAAAAAACCGACTTCAAAATAAGTCTTATATAGTCTGGGCAACAAACCTCCAATATTAAAAGCAGAAAGTTTCTAAATTTAACTTTTTGGCAATTTGATATATTACAAAAAAAATGCCATCAGCTAGAATTATACCTACCTCAGAGGTGGCCCCCAAATATTAAAGTCAGTTTTTTTCACATTAGCTTGTATCAATCATACAAAAAATAATATTAAGTAAACAGACATAGAACTCTTACCCGGTATATTATCATGATTAGCAGGTCTATAAGCGGCCCTCATATCTCTCATTCTCTTGATAGTCTGTCGTCCATTACTGTCAGTGTAGAACGCGCCTTCGTTGACAATGTCGCTCGCGTATCTTATGAACACGTCTTTACCGTAGCCGTCGTCCATCGGTATTGGGCCTACGAGCCAGTCCACTTCAATGGTTGGTAATCCTGTAGAAAATTATTATTGAATTGTTTTTAGTTTCTTGTTTAATTTGGCTACTAATGATTCAATTTAAGTGACATCAAAAAGGATCATTCTAAGAAATAAACTGTTAAGATTAATACATAGAGAGATGACTGAATGTACGTCCGAATAAAAACTTACAGGATCACTCGTGTGTCCGTCTGACCGTCGGTCACAGTCAATTATCTCCGTAACTACTAGAACGATTGAGTTGAAATTTTGAACACATATCAATTTCCGTGACCCAAACGCAGAGAACATGTGATATGAATGCATGAAATTCGTATATGGGAGGTAATTTTTGGGGGGAAGGAGGAAAATTTAAAAAAAAAAGAAACCTTACCTTTATACAACCTCAACGCCACCCCCGCATACTGTGAATACTTCAAATGCAGTTCCTCCACAATATCAGTGACCAAGGCTTTTGGCTCAAAATACTCCGATATTAATATAGGTTGGGGGTCCATAGGCCTGAAGACATAGGCTCCTGGCTTCTTCTTGTCTAGACCTAGTTTGACGGGGTCGTCGGACACGTAGTAACACATCTCAATGTTGAAACTGATGTTGACTCCGTTCGATAGTTGGATTGTTGTTAGTTGGTATTTGCCGTCGAAGTTTATGGTTATGTACTGGAAATTGAGATAATTATCTAGAATTAATTTAGTAAAATTATTTCTTAATTATTCTAAGACACACACAAAATTTGGGATCTGAAATCACCAATCCGCAGAGAGCCAAGCGTGGTGATCAATGCTCGTGCCTTCTCTATATGAAGAGGACTGTGCCCAGCAGTGGGACGTATAGACGCCGGTTTATTATCAATTATATGTCAATTAAACAGTTTTGCTAACCTCATTCTTAATAAACCTCTCCCTCGACTCAAAGCTATGGTACCCTGCCTTCTCCATTCTCCTATAATACTTGTCATAGTCTACATATTCTGTAGTCGTCTGTGGTTTTTCTGTGACCTCGACGTAGTCATATTCAGGGTATAGAGGTATGGTCGTGGTCGATGGTTCCTCTTCAATTGGTGGTTCGGTTGTGGTTGTTGTTGTTGTTGTTGTTGTTGTTGGTCTTGATGTGCTGTGAGAAGAAAAAATAGGACAACTCACACACGGCCATCAGATCGTAAACTAGGCAATCTGTACTATGGTGACCAGACAACTGATAAACATACTTATATATTTCTAAATAGATACATATTATAGATAAATTATCAAATGACAAATTATCATAATCATCACATCACACAACATTTGTCCTGGGTGGGAATCGAACCCACGACCCTCGTGACCTACGTCACCGATTGGCAAATCAAATGTTTAAATGTTACCTGATTAAAAATTATTGAAAGTTTTCTATTATAAAGCAGATATTTCATTAAAAAAAATCGATTAACAAGCTTTTAAAGAGACAGGGTAAATTTGGACAAAATCACACACATTACTCCGAACCCAAAGTAAGTAGCTAAAGCACGCGTGTTATGGAATCAGAGACACACAAACACACAGACCCGAGACAATACAAGAAATTAGTTTTCTACATTGACCCGGGGTTCGAACCTGGGACTTAGAACTAGTAACACCTCGTACTGTACGCCACTCAACCACGGAGATCATTCGAAACGCTCCTTAAAAAGACGATAAAAAACGTGATACCTAATACATAATCATCATAAAAAGACCTATAGGTACGCGATAGGGGTTTGCCCAACAGTGGGCAAGAATACTCACGACGAAGTAACAGTAGGATGCAGTACTATCGGCACAGTCTTCCTCGTAGGAGTCATGACGTAATCCGAGTCACTCTCCCTATCTTTAGCCACCGAAGCATTCACAAGAACCAACTCAGACTTCTCCGTATTATCTTCAAAATATTCATAATCTTGAATATCATCAAGCAGCGACTTATCATCAATTTTCAAATTATTTGTTTGTCTAGTCAAATACTTCTTCTTCTTATTTTTATTTAGCTTTTTGATTATAGATCTTTTTTGGCGTCCAAATCTTCTTTTTCGGGTTCTCGCGTGTTCTATGTAGTATGATCTGAAGCCCAGCGGTGGGATCTTTTCGGCTATGAATACTAATTCGTTCTCTGTTTTGAAGTCTCCTCTGTCTGGGAGAGATAAATATAAGTCTGGGATTGATATTATTGAGTGGTTTTGTCTTACTCCTGAAAAATATAAAAGTACTTTTTTTTAACTTGAAAAAAATGTATAATAAAAACTGATTTTAACAACATCATCTGCCATCTGCCGAGCCTTGTTCCCAAGCTATGTTGGGGTCGGCTGCCAGTCTTACCGGATTCAGCTGAATACCGTATTTAACATGGAGCGACTGCCTATCTGACCTCCACAACCCATTTAACTAAAGGGGCAATTACACGACACAATTTCCAGTCAAGACTAACTAGCCTGGCTGACAGACTAACTAGCAAGCTCGTTATTACACCGGACTGAATATCGAATGCTACTCAATCGCATCAATATTGCACGATGCGGTGAGCTACCGATCGCACTTCCTCGAGACTAACTAGCGTGCTTGCTGGCTTACTCTTATTAAATTACACTTTGTGTTGTCTTATTAAGACAGACTGAATATCTTCTCGTCTAATAGCTGCTTTAGGAACACAGTATCACATAGTAAGACTGAATAACCAGTCAAGTACAATTAAGGTATTTTTTTAAATTAGGTACTCGTAGGCATGTAGTTTTATTTCAATTTAAAGTTTTAGAATTAGGCTAGTTTAAGATTTTAGTTGTATAGTTAAATCTATACTAATATTATAAAGCTGAAGAGTTTGTTTGTTTGTTTGTTTGTTTGGTTGAACGCGCTAATCTCAGAAACTACTGGTTCGATTTGAAAAAATCTTTTTGTGTTGGATAGTCCATTTATCGAGGAAGGCTTTAGGGTATATAACATCACGCTGCAACTAATAGGAGCAAAGCAGCAGTGAAAAATGTTGCAAAAACTGGGAAAACGATTCATTTTTGAAGGCTTCCGATGCGTGCGCTACGTTAACGGTTAGAGTTACCTAAAAAATATGTAAGAATGAATTGTTCCTCTTTAAATGATCTAAAAAAATGTCCGCGACGGTATATGTCTATCTTTTAAGATTGACTCACTATAAACTTTTTTAAGGTAATCAATTTTGGTCGAAATTAATGCATTATTACCAATTATTGGCTAGAGTTTTATCAACATAATATTAACTAAAATTATAATCTACGCAGAAATCCTTTTTTTTTTGTTTTTAGACTTCTTCATCGCGATCATAATAACAGAAATTAAGGCGGACGAAGTCGCGGGCAACAGCTAGTCATTTATAATTATGTGAAACCCTCTGGAGAAGTTTTTTATTTGAATTTGAAAATATTTATTTTTGTTTTTCTTGGTTCAATTCGTTGTAATTATAAATACTATCTGGTTCATTTAAGTTATAAGCTTTGTTATTATTATTTAAAACTTTTGTGGAACAGTACTGAAACTTTTATTTACCATATATTGTAATAGGTATTAGGGTCAAATGTGTTACCATACCTTTAGGGTCAAAAACATCATATATTCCTCTGGCAACGGGCAGCCTGATTGGTGTGGTCACTTGCCAAGCAAGGGGGTTGTACACCACAATCTGCAATTAATACACAAAGACTGCAATAAATAGAACAATATATTGTCACACAAAAATATTATTGAATGTGTAATAAAATAATTAATGTATATTTTTTCTTGAATAAACACGATCAGATACTGTGTGTTCGGCTGCCAGTCTCACCGCCAGCTGAACACCAGTATGTTATAGAGCGACTGTCTGTCTGACACGCATGTACTGCGGGATACAGTGTGGCTTCCAAGGTCTTAAAAATATTATTAATAATAACAGTATCCTGGGACAATTCACACACGGTTATCTGATCGCAAACTACGCAGAGCTTGTGGTATGGTAATCAGACAACTGATAATTACATACTTATATAATTCTAAATACATACATATTTTAAATAAATTACACCCAGACACTGAACAAATGGTCATACTCATCACACAAAGATTTGTCCTGGGTGGGAATGACCACGACCTCCGGTATAGCAGTCAGGGTCACTAACCACTAGACCAACAGGCCCCGTCATTTCAACTAATTATTTAAATTATAGGAAATTAAACAAATCTTATACACAGGGTGTTAAGAAACCCCTGTCCGACCCGAAAGGGTCATAGAGGGTTCACAATCACATGCCCAAATAAAATATCAAATTTGGAAAATTCATGACAGAAACAATAATAATGGATTTTGAAATAACCATTTTTTGACCCATTTGAGAATAAAACAAAAACTACAACGCCAATTATGTCGGTATTTTTGGGGGCCTTTTGTTTGGTAATTAGGTATCATCTGTGACAACGCCGACACTCTCTCTCGACTTTGGAGAAAAAAAAAAATTTTTAGGTTAATTTTTTTTCTTTTTTTTCCATTTTATTTCCACATTTTTGTAATCAGATATTGATACCTAACAACACCTTAACGGATCGGACAAGGGTTTCGTAACACCCTGTAGAATATACTTACAAAGAAGCGACCTTCAGACATTGTCCAGCACGACGATATATTGAACTGGCATGCGTAATACTGCATAGATTTTGTGGAATTTCGGAGTATGCTAAAACGAGAAAAATATCAAAAATAAAAAAAATAATTCAATCATATTAGATTTAATGGTGCTAATTCTGTTACACGCGAAATACTTAAAGTGACAAAAAAAAACAAAACCGTTTGCATGCCAAGTGGTAAAATATGGCTGAACTTAAATATTTTATAACAACTATTGTATATTACTCATATTTGTAAAAATAAAATTATATTCTATTTCATTCTAAACTTAATTTAAGCATTTCCTAACATAAAGCAAAAGAAAAGGTCTAGAAATGTTTATTTACACGTCTACCCATTGTACTTACTTACCTAATACATAATATTATGTTTATTGCATAAATTAAATTATACTTATTTAATTAACAATTCATTTAATAATTTAAACCATAATCAAGTCACCTATCACATAAAATTAGTTTAGTTCACATTTAACAGAATAACCCCCGGTTTCTGATAGGCTGATTAACTTAGCTGTGTCCCACTTTTTAAAAAACTTAAGATTTTACCTCTCCCGGCTTTATATATTTTTTGAAATTTGTGTCTTTGTTTATAAGTATCCTGAGCTATTTCATAGGCATAATGATGTGGTTTCTAGACCGAGTAGAAGAATACACAAATTGCATATACCACAACAAAGACTACATTTGTATTCCTCCAATGTATTTTGTATGGCTATTCGGATTTACAACAAACTACCTGATTATTTTAAATCTTTGAAATTTACGATGCTTAAAGCAAAGCTTTCTCAACTCCTAAATGAAAAATGTTATTATTCAATAGACGACTACCTAAACGACAAATTTTGACCTTTGTTTTATGTATGTGAGTTAGATTTGACTTGTATTCAGTTTTTCTTTAATTTTTTTTTTGTATTGTAATTAAAACGCTGTTTACAATGTAATAGTCTCCTATTTTGTTGTAGACTATACAATATTTGGACGCTGGAAACAGCAGAATATTATGGACCTTATTTTATGTAACATCTATTGTTACAATATTATTCCAAATAAATTATTATTATTATTAATTTATTGTCAAATAAACTGCGAACGACTGTGATCGAAAGTCTAACAACCAATCACAGCACTTATACTAAAGCCAATCTGGAAAGAGAATTAAACGTTATTACTAATTACGCCATTATCAACTTTGACAACATGTGTTTAAGTTCATTTTAGAATGACAAATATTACCGAAAAGGGCCTAAAAGAAATTTGAATGTGATGGAAACTGAACTGTTAGTCATTGAATTAAGGTTCATAATCCCAAAGCACGGTCATTATTTCTTTAAAGTGGCTGATATATAGAATGAGATTTGACATGACATTAACAAAATTTGTGTTGCTCAATGTTTCAGAAACCGGGGGTTAGCCATTGTTAACCGACTTCAAAAAGGAGGAGGTACTCAATTAGACTGTTTTTTATTTTATTTTATTTGTGTTACCTCAGAACTTTTGACTGGGTAAACTGATTTTGATGATTCTTTTTATATTTGAAAGCTGGTGCTTCCAGTGTGGTCACCTTTTAATTTGATCCAGTTTTGACAGTGGGATCCATAAGAAATAATTTATAAGACTTATTTTGAAGCCGTTTTTTTATGTAAGAATTTGACTTAGTATCTAGTGTTTAAGTTATACAGTATACTTACTTGAAAGCTGGCCTAAACATCTGTATACACAACTGCTTCGCTAGATACACCTTACGCGCATAATACTCGCTCACATAAGGCCTCATGGCACCCGTTATAATTGTGTGGTCTTGTATTACTCCTGAAATAAGGATTTAATTAATTACGATATGTAACAAACACATGAAAATAAACACTTGAGAAAAACTACACATGTTCAAAAAGTCCGGAAAAATACACGTGCCTAAAAACGGCACATGAATAAAAAATCTTGCAGAATAAAAACACAGGCAAAAAGATATGTGCGGGAAAATACACATGATCGAAAATACACGTGCCAAAAAGACACTTGAGCAAAGACACGTACTGAAAGACAATTGAGCAAAAAGACTCTTAGCAAGCTTAATTTTTCTTATTTCTAGTGTAGGCTTTTTTATATTATTGTAAATATTTTAAGTTTAATTCAAAATGAATTTTTTATCCTTGCACAGAGAATCGGCATAGCCATTCAACGTGGCATTCATGCTGCCAGCCTTCTGGGCACGTTTCCCGCCATTGACAAGGATGACGATGAGTTTTTTGACGCGTGTTAGTTTTATTTATTTATATAAGATTTAATTTTAGTCTCTGTTTGTTCTTGTAATAAAAACTGTAAAATATATTTTTATTTAATAATAATACGCGGTAGATTGAAAATCTTGTTCCCCTGTCGCGGTGTAAGAGTCAGATAAACGTATCTACATTTTCTTAATTTTACAGGAAAGCAAAAATACTGTGACAATTCGGCTCTTAAAATTTTACCAGCTTTTTAATACAGATAAAATACTAGTAAGGAAAAACATTTTTTTTTTCTATGTATTGCCATAATCTTAGAGCTTTGAAAAAATTAGAAATTATTTATTTAGATATATGCTTACATAGACGCAATGTGGTCTCAGAAATGGATAATCACGTGATGTGTTTTAAGAGTCTGAGGTCTGACCTCTGACGATATAATATAATAGTATAATAACCTGGGACGACTCACACACGGTCATCTGATCCCAAAGTAAGCGGAGCTTGTACTATGGTAACCAAACAACTGATTAACATACTTATATGTTTCTAAATACATACATATTATAGATAAATTACACCCAGACACAGAACAAATGAACATGTAATGTAAGGTTGTTTATAACTTACCGGCGATCCACATGATGTCTTCAAACCTCCTGTCGTTGTTTCCTAATTTTGCAAATATTTGTAACTGTTTTGCCATCTGTAAAACAATAAACTTTGCCCTTAAATGGCGAAGCACTGACCTATAAAAATCAAAACAAAACCAGGGTGCCGAAATTTTAATAAGGTTGTCGATAGGGTCAAATATGTTTTAAATTATTATCGTTATTTAAACACATGAACTTTGTCATTTAAAAATCTGTGTCACCAAGTGTGTTTGTTTATCATATTCCACTATTCCACCAATAAGAAATAAGTTAAGAAGTTAAAATTTCTGCAAATTGAAAGATGAACCAGAACCTTGGAGTTTTAACTCGCGGTAGCTCGAATTAGAATAATCAATTATGTTAGCAACTTTACGTCAATAGCCGCGTACTGATTGAGCGAGCAGCCTCGCGAGGCTGCCTCATGAGGCAAATCCTCGGTCGGTCAAGACGTGCCTCACCCTAGGCAAAAGCACGCGCTGCCTCGCCCGAACGTGCCGCGGCCCGAGCCGAGCGTTGTCGGTTTTTGTCGATGCTCAAAGGCGCCTCAGTACGTTTGCCGCGCTCACTCAAGACGGTAGTGTTTTGCCTCGCTTATTCGTTGCGTGGTTGGTGGTCTCGGGCAAACTATACGCACGCGAGGTCTCTATTCGACTTCAAGTTAAACTGAGCGTCGTTGCTCACGGTGGCTCGGCCTTGCCGCGCGAGGCAGCCTCGGATTAAAAAACTTACAGACCGAGGCCGCCTCGCGCGGCATGCGTACTGCGGCAAATGACCGAGGCTGCCTCGCGAAGCCGCTCGCTTGGTCAGTACGCGGCTAATTGACTGTTTAGGCTATTTTCCGTAATTTCAAGTAACTACTCGTTTATTAGTTTGAATACCTGTGCATAGTGATGTATCTCTCTAGCCAGATACTTGATGACAGGTCTAGAGGTGAACATGCCGGACGTGTGGGTGTCTTTGTCGTACGTGTAGGGAAGGAAGTCGTCCTGTTTTGTTGATAGTTTTGGTCTGGAATTCATGAGAAAACACTGCTAAAGACATGTATTAGGGTAGATGACTGGGTATGAAAAGTCAAAATCAATAATTTAGTACGTCATTTAGATAATGATATTTTGATTATCTATAATACACACGTATTTTTTCTTTTATCAAATCAATTACAAAATTACGAAGATAAACCGCTTTAAAGTTCAGGAGTGAGGGCTTGTGACGTCACGTCTACAATTTTTGCTTAGACGTGACGTCACGCGAGATTTGTACTCGCCGTATCTTCATAATTCTTTATTTATGGGACAAAACAAAAAAAGTACGTGACTAATATTTTTTATATTATCGAAACGATAGATATAACGACATAGTAAAATTACTAATGAGAGAGTTTGTAGTTTTATTTATTTATTTATTTAAAAAAGGTTGTATGTTTACAGGATATCAATTGGAAAAGTTTGAAGTTTATCAGTTCCTGTAGCCAACGATGGTAGAAATTGCTTAAATACAGGAAAACGACTTGGTAGCTAGTGTCCCATAAGATTCATCTGTCATTTTCAACCAATGAGAGACAAGCTACTGGACGGTGATTGGTGGAAATTGACAGATAGACTTCACTAGACACTAGCGGTTTTTTTTTAACCGATAACCCTGTGCTATTGTCTTCTGAACGCTTATAGTCAGCTCGAAAACATTCAATGGTAGAAACTGGTAGAAAATAAATACTATTTGTATACTTACGCAGCTTCCTGGACCGCTTTCAGATAACACGCTGGTGTCGAGTAGAACAGGAACACTCTTTTACTTATAGCACTTTGTTTTGCGTTGACATTCCTGGAAATAATAATAATAATATTCCGGGACAACTCACACACGGTTATCTGATCCCAAGCTAAGCAGAGCCTGTGTTATGGTAACCAGGCAACTGATAAACATACTTATATATTTCTAAATACATACATATTATAGATAAATTAGACCCAGACAACCAGAACAAATGATCGTGCTCATCACACAAACATTTGTCCTGGGTGGGAATCGAACCCACGACCTCCGGTATAGCAGTCAGGGTCACTAACCACTAGACCAACAGGCCCGAAATAAGTGTCAACAGTTATCAAAATCAAAATCAAAATCAAAATATTTTTATTTCTTATAAACCAAAAAAAGGCGCTTAAGAAACGTTAGGTACGTTAAAAACTACTGACTCTAGTTGCTCGGTTCCAAAGTGTCATTCCTATAGAGAAGAGCCGGCAAGAAACTCTATAGGTTACTCTTTTAAAAAAAAGGTTAACATCGATGTTAAGATTACATTGATTTTAAGATATGCGACAACAACGTAAACAGCAGAATGTTTAGATTAGTGTAAACTAAGACATCCAAAATGGAAGAAAATAGAATCGAACGTTCAGCTAGATTTACATTGTCGTCACATTTACAAGGGACGAACATATAAGGAAAAGACAAATCTAAAGAAATTATAGAAATAAAAAAATATACTTTACATACAATCAATAAGTTATAATACAGAATACTAAACTTGCTCTATGTAACATACGGTATTCAGCTGTCGGTGAGAGTGGAAGCCGACCCCAACATAGTTTGGGTAAAGGCTAGGCAGATGATGAGTAAAATATTTAACTAACAAGTAAAAAGTTAGTTTAAATCTGAACTAAACTTAAATTAGCTAATTCCTAAAGTACGTTCGGGTCGTTCAATAATCAAGTGGTATTTTTTAGCAAACTTTTAAACCCTTTCTTCCCCCAAGTGATACTTGACGAAGGTTTAGGTAAGAAGACTGAGATTTGGCTTACTTTATTCGATACTAAGTTTCTTAAGTACTTAGCAACTAGCGTCCTTAATTACCCAGTTAATGATTGAAATAGCAAAGACTGTTGCTCGCCTATAATTATACTTAAAGCTAGATCATTTATGTGTAGGTACTTTTTGTAATAGGAACTTCACACTTTCACATTTCAGTCGACGGTAATTTTTTGGCAATTTAAGGTTCTGATTAATACCTGGTGACCAGAAATTCCCATTAACCGCAACATTTATCCAATTGAAATGCTAGAGACCCAATCTCAATGATAATACCTCTAAAAGAAGAGTTTATTTATGACTAGCTGTGCCTGCGACTTCGTCCGCGTGGATGACGAAACTTATCAATGAGTTTTTAACCGCAAAATTTAGTTTGTTTTTTATTGTTTATACTTTTCCGGGATAAAAACTACCCAGTGTGGTGCCCAAGATAATAAAGAATAATTATACCAAGTTTCATCGTAATCGAACCGGTAGTTTTTGCGTGATACCTGAACAAACAGATAGACAGACAGACAAAAAATTTTTTTTTCACACTTTTGGGTTCTGTGTCGGTCTAGTAACACCCCCCACCATTCTTTTTTTTATATTTTCAATGTACAGGATTTTCACTTTTACAGATTTATTATAAGTAAAATATAGATTTTGGAATTTGTTATGAATAAATTTATTTTGTTTAGTTAGCAAGTTCCTTTATCAATTTAGGTACCTTTCGATACATTAAGACAATACAAAAAATTGCTGTTTTCTGTTTTTATTTAATTGTTTATATGGTTAAGTTTGTTAATACTAACAAAACATAATTAATACATTATACTCACGCAATAAGCTTATCAATATTCGCGAACCAGACCGGCGCGTCGTGGTACCCGAGCCGCTGCCCCATGATGACGAGGACGTTGCGCGTCGTGTAGTACGGGCCCTGACGCTCGTTCATGTGCTTTATGAACAGGGTTATCTGGGGATAATAGAGTATCGTGAGGAGGTAGTAGACATCAAATATGATGGAAGTGGAAGAAGTTGAGAACCTTTTCGTGTCTGATACGTAATAAAAATAATATAGGCAATTTTGGGCCGATTTTTATCAATATTTCTACGTATACAGGGTGTTAAGAAACCCCTGTCCGACCCGAAAGGGTGATATAGGGTTCACAATCACATACCCAAATAAAATATTAAATTTGGAAAATTCATGATAGAAACAATAATAATGGATTTTGAAATGACCATTTTTTGCCCCGAAATTCCCTAAAATTGAGATTAAAACAAAAACTACAACACCAATGTCGTCGGTATTTTTGGGGGCCTTTTGTTTGGTAATTAGGTAGCATCTGTGACAACGCCGACTCTCTTTCTCAACATTTGAGAAAAAAAAAATTTTTGGTTATAATTTTTTTCTTTTTTTTTCAATTTTTTTTTCCACATTTTTGTAATCAGATATCGATACCTAATAACACCTTCACGGGTCGGACAGGGGTTTCTCAACATCCTGTAGACATAGGTGACAAAAAAAATTATTTATAATTGATTTACAAATGTTAGAGTAATCTATTAACATACATACAAAAAAAGAGGCATGAAATTGTGGATCTTCTCCCTTTGCAGTCAGTTAAAAACTTCGAAAAATAAAACTATGTTAACGTAGTTAGTTTTTGGACTTAATAAATGTTGATACATGAAAAGGTTAACCAACTAAGTAAACTTAACTAAATCAACTAAAATCTAAATCTACAATAAACCGTGATGCAATCCGTAAAAACAGTAGTTTTATTATGCATCAGTTTTTTTTATACATCTAAAACTATTTGACTGCACTACACTCAACATATAAGACTACTTAACAAAAAAACTACATACTTACGTATACAGGGTGTTACGAAACCCCTGTTCGATCCGTTAAGGTGTTGTTAGGTATCAATATCTGATTACAAAAATGTGGAAATAAAATGGGAAAAAAATAAAAAAAATTGTAACCTAAAATTTTTTTTTTTTTCTCAAATGTCGAGATAGAGTGTCGGCGTTGTCACAGATGATACCTAATTACCAAACAAAAGGCCCCCAAAAATACCGACGAAATTGGTGTTGTAGTTTTTGTTTTATTCTCAAATTTAGGGAATTTCGGGGCAAAAAATGGTTATTTCAAAATCCATTATTATTGTTTCTGTCATAGTCATGAATTTTCCAAATTTGATATTTTATTTGGGCATGTGATTGTGAACCCTCTATGACCCTTTCGGGTCGGACAGGGGTTTCTTAACACCCTGTATACAGATTTGGTATGGAACGGTCAATAACCATGAGCTCATTACGAGTCACTCGAAAAGTTTCTAATTCTTTAAAATTTGAATAGTTTTCCAAAGTCTTAAATATCCCTTACCCTCTCCTCCACATTTTTGAAGGAGCTATCGGACGTGATGATGAGGGGATCGTTGCAGAACCCTCCGAAGCAGAACCCTGGAGGGGTCCAGTAGCCGTCGAACAACTTGTGCGTGTAGATATCTGATGCCGCTCCTGTAATATAATTATATAAAGAAAATTCAAAAACGGCCATCTGATCCCAAACTAGGTAACCTGCGCCTCGATTCAGCTATTTTAAATGGATGTCAGTGGTGGGTCAGTGTACTTGTCATTTTCCTCTTCCTCATTTTAAAATCTCATTAAACTCTCGAAGAGAATGATCGTAATCACCAATTAATGTTCGTAATGACAGTTAGCAGAATGCCAATTATCGTAAAAATTACCAAATGAAGCAGGTCATTCGGTCAATTCAAGCATCTCTAAATAGCTGTATCGAGGCCCTGTACTATGGGAACCAGACAGCTGATGAACATACTTATACAGGGGGTGACAGAAAGGGTATATCAATACAAAAGGGCTGAAGAGTTCATCAGGTTTACATAGTTTTAGGTCAAAATGAGTTAATTAAATAAATAATTGATTCCATTATTTTTTTTATTATTTTACACTTAAATTATAAAATATGTGAGATTCACTCATCCTTCACATATGTGAGATTGACATCCTCCCCAAAGTCAGACACTCATGTCAGACCCCCCCAAATCAGACACTCATCTCACCCCCCCCCCCAAATCAGACACTTATGTCGGACCCCCCCCAAAAGTCAGACACTCATGTCATCCCCTCCGAAGTCAGAAACTCATGTAAACCCCTAAGTCAGACACTCATGTCACCCCCCCCCCTAAATCAGACACTCATGTCGGACCCCCCCCCAAAGTCAGACACTCATGTCACCCCCCCCCCACATCAGACACTTCCCCTCCGAAGTCAGAAACTCATGTCACCCCCCCCCCCCACATCAGACACTTCCCCTCCGAAGTCAGAAACTCATGTCAACCCCCAAAGTCAGACACTCATGTCAACCCCCCCCACAGCAGACACTTATGTAGGACCCCCCCCCAAAGTCAGGCACTCATCTTACCCCCCCCCCCAAAGTCAGACTCTCATGTCATCCCCTAAAGTGAGACACTCATGTCACCGGCCACATCAGACACTTATGTCACATCACACACTCATGTCATCCCCCCCAGAGTCAGACACTCACCTCACCCCTCCCCCCAAATCAGACACTTAATCTAACCCCCCCCAAATCAGACACTTATGTCAGAACTCCCAAAGTCAGACACTCATCTCCCCCCCCCCCAAATCAGACACTCATGTCGGACCCCCCCCCCCCCAAAGTTAGACACTCATGTCAACCCCCAAAGTCAGTCACTCATGTCACCCCCCAGAGTAAGACACTCATGTCACCCCCCAGAGTAAGACACTCATCTCACCACCCCCCCCCCCCCCCCAAAATAAGACACTCATATCAGACCACCCCAAATCAGACACTCATGTCACCCCCCCCCCCACATCAGACACTTCCCCTCCGAAGTCAGAAACTCATGTCAACCCCCAAAGTCAGACACTCATGTCACCCCCCAAAATAAGACACTCATGTCAGACCCCCCCCCCAAATCAGACACTCACCTCACCCCCCCCCCCAAAATCAGACACTCATGTCACCCCCCAAACTCAGACGCTCATGTCACCCCCCAAACTCAGACACTTATCAAGACATTGACATCTTCCACATATGAGATTGACATTGTCCTCAAAGTCATACACTCATGTCACCCCCCAGAGTCAGACACTCATCTCACCCCCCACCCCAATCAGACACTCATGTCGGACACCCCCCCCAAAGTCAGACACTCATGTCATCCCCTAAAGTGAGACACTCATGTCACCCCCCCCCCCCACCTCAGACACTTATGTCACATCAGACACTTCCCCTCCGAAGTCAGAAACTCATGTCAACCCCCCAAAGTCAGACACTCATCTCACCCCCCCCCCCCAAATCAGACACTCATGTCGGACACCCCCCCCAAAGTCAGACGCTCATGTCATCCCCTAAAGTGAGACACTCATGTCACCCCCCCCCCCACCTCAGACACTTATGTCACATCAGACACTTCCCCTCCGAAGTCAGAAACTCATGTCAACCCCCCAAAGTCAGACACTCATCTCACCCCCCCCCCCCCCAAATCAGACACTCAATCTAACCCACCCCAAATCAGACACTTATGTCAGAACCCCCAAAGTCAGACACTCATCTCACCCCCCCCCCCCCAAATCAGACACTCAATCAGACACTTATGTCAGAACCCCCAAATCAGACACTCATGTCACCCCCCCCCCCCCACATCAGACACTTCCCCTCCGAAGTCAGAAACTCATGTCAACCCCCAAAGTCAGACACTCATCTCACCCCCCCCCCCCAAATCAGACACTCAATCTAACCCACCCCAAATCAGACACTTATGTCAGAACCCCCAAAGTCAGACACTCATCTCACCCCCCCCCCCCCAAATCAGACACTCAATCAGACACTTATGTCAGAACCCCCAAATCAGACACTCATGTCACCCCCCCCCCCCACATCAGACACTTCCCCTCCGAAGTCAGAAACTCATGTCAACCCCCAAAGTCAGACACTCATGTCACCCCCCAAACTCATGACGACGAAATCAAACGAAATCGACGGGCCTGTTGGTCTAGTGGTTAGTGACCCTGACTGCTATACCGGAGGTCGTGGGTTCGATTCCCACCCAGGACAAATGTTTGTGTGATGAGCACGATCATTTGTTCTGGTTGTCTGGGTGTAATTTATCTATAATATGTATGTATTTAGAAATATATAAGTATGTTTATCAGTTGTCTGGTTACCATAATACAAGCTCTGCTTAGCTTGGGATCAGATAACCGTGTGTGAGTTGTCCCGGAATATTATTATTAATATTATTAAACTCAGACACTCATCAAGACATTGACATCTTCCACATATGAGATTGACATTGTCCTCAAAGTCATACACTCATGTCGGACACCCCCCCCAAAGTCAGACACTCATGTCATCCCCTAAAGTGAGACACTCATGTCACCCCCCAGAGTCAGACACTCATCTCACCCCCCCCCCCCCAAATCAGACACTCATGTCGGACACCCCCCCCCAAAGTCAGACACTCATGTCATCCCCTAAAGTGAGACACTCATGTCACCCCCCCCCCCCACCTCAGACACTTATGTCACATCAGACACTTCCCCTCCGAAGTCAGAAACTTATGTCAGAACCCCCAAAGTCAGACACTCATCTCACAACCCCCCCCCCCAAATCAGACACTCAATCTAACCCCCCCCAAATCAGACACTCATGTCACCCCCCAAACTCAGACACTCATGTCACCCCCCAAACTCAGACACTCATCAAGACATTGACATCTTCCACATATGAGATTGACATTGTCCACAAAGTCAGACACTCACCTCACCCCCCCCCAAATCAGACACTCATGTCGGATCCCCCCCCCAGAGTCAGACACTCATCTCACCCCCCCCCAAATCAGACACTCATGTCGGATCCCCCCCCCCAGAGTCAGACACTTATGTCACCCCCCAGAGTCAGACACTCATGTCAACCCCCCAAAGTCAGACAGTCATGTCACCCTCCAGAGTCAGACACTCATCTCACCCCCCCCCCCCCCGAATCAGACACTTATGTCACATCAGACACTTCCCCTCCGAAGTCAGAAACTCATGTCAACCCCCCAAAGTCAGACACTCATGTCACCCCCCTCCCCAAGACAGTCACTCATGACACACCCCAAAGTTACACACTCATCAAGACATTGACATCTTCCACATATGAGATTGACATTGTCCTCAAAGTCAGACAGTCATGTCCCCCCCCCCCCCCTCTAAACTCAGACACTCATGTCACCCCCCAAACTCAGAGACTCATGTCAACCCCCCAAAGTCAGACACTCATGTCACCCCCCAGAAATCATCTCGCCCCCCCCCCAAATCAGACACTTATGTCAGAACCCCCAAAGTCAGACACTCATGTCACCCCCCCCCCCCAAACTCAGACACTCATGTCACCCCCCAAACACATACACTCATGTCACCCCCAGAGTCAGACACTCATGTTGGACCCCCCAAATCAGACACTCCTATTACCCCTCCCCCCCCCCTTAATCAGACACTCATGTCACACCCCACCCCCAAATCAGACACTCATGTAGGACCCCCCCAAATCAGACACTCATGTTACCCCTCCCCCCCCCTTAATCAGACACTCATGTTACACCCCACCCCCAAATCAGACACTCATATCACCCCCCAGACACTCATCTCACCCCCCCCAAATCAGACACTTATGTCAGAACCCCCAAAGTCAGACACTCATGTCACCCCCCCCCCCCAAACTCAGACACTCATGTCACCCCCCAGACACTCATCTCACGCCCCCCCCAAATCAGACACTTATGTCAGAACCCCCAAAGTCAGACACTCATGACACCCCCCCCCAAACTCAGACACTCATGTCACCCCCCAAACACAGACACTCATGTCACCCCCCAAACTCAGACACTCATCAAGACATTGACATCTTCCACATATGAGATTGACATTGTCCACAAAGTCAGACACTCATGTCACCCCCCCCCAAACTCAGACACTCATGTCACCCCCCAAACACAGACACTCATGTCACCCCCCAAACTCAGACACTCATCAAGACATTGACATCTTCCACATATGAGATTGACATTGTCCACAAAGTCAGACACTCATGTCACCCCCCAGAGTCAGACGCTCATGTAGGACCCCCCCCCAAATCAGACACTCCTATTACCCCTCCCCCCCTTAATCAGACACTCATGTAGGACCCCCCCCCCCCAAATCAGACACTCATGTAGGACCCCACCCCCAAATCAGACACTCATGTAGGACCCCCCCTCAAAACAGACACTAATGTCAGACCCCCCTCCCCAAAACAGACACTTATGCCAGACCCCCCCCCCCCCAAATCAGACACTCATGTAGGACCCCCCCCCCAAATCAGACACTCATGTAGGACACCCCCCAAATCAGACACTCATATCCCCCCTCCCCCCCCCTTAATCAGACACTCGTGTCAGACCCCCCAAAGTCAGACAAACAACTCATGTCAGACCCCCCCCCAAAGTCAGACACTCATCTCAGACCCCCCCCCAATCAGACACTTATGTCAGACCCCTCCACAACGTCAGTCACTCCCCCTCCGAAGTCAGACACACATGTCACTCTCCCCGCCCCCAAGTCAGTCACTCTTGTCAGCCCCACAAAGTCAGACACTCATGTCATGCCCCCAAATTCAACATCCCTTGCAAAGTCAGTCACTCCCCCCCCCCCTACACATGTGAAATTATAATTCTCCACATGTGAGATTGCCATCTTCGACATATATGAGATTGACACCCTGCACGTATGAGAAATTTTCATCCTCAAGTGTTAGATTGAAACCACCCTCCCCATTTGTGAGATTGCCCCGCCCCCCTTCCCTTACATTTGTGAGATCCCACCCTTCCCACACACATTGACACCTCGCTCACACCTCGCGAGACACCGCTGACACCTCCCGACACACCGCCTGACACGTCCCGAGACACTTCTGACACCTCGCGGGACACCGCCTGACACCTCCCGAGACACAGCTGACACCTCGCAAGACACATCTCTCGTCTCGCAAGACACAGCTGACACTTTGCGAGGCACAGCTGACACCTCTCAAGACACAGCTGACACCTCGCAAGACACAGCTCTCGTCTCGCAAGACACAGCTGACACTTTGCGAGGCACAGCTGACACCTCTCGAGACACAGCTGACACCTCGCGGGACACCGCTGACACGTCCCGAGACACCGCTGACACCTCGCGGGACACCGCCTGACACCTCTCGAGACACAGCTGACACCTCGCAAGACACAGCTCTCGTCTCGCAAGACACAGCTGACACTTTGCGAGACACAGCTGACACCTCGCAAGGCACAGCTGACAACTCGCAAGACACATTTCGAACCAAGCTCACACCTCCCGACACACTGCCTGACACCTCCCGAGACACCGCCTGACACCTCGCGGGACACCGCCTGACACTTCTCGAGACACAGCTGACACCTCGCAAGACACAGCTCACGTCTCGCAAGACACAGCTGACACTTTGCGAATCACAGCTGACACCTCTCGAGACACAGCTGACACCTCTCGAGACACCTCGCGAGACACCGCTGACACCTCCCGACACACCGCCTGACACAGCTGACACCTCGCAAGGCACCGCCCCCCCCCCAAAGTCGGACACTCATCTCACCCCCCCCCCCAAATCAGACACTCATGTCAGACCCCACCCCCAAATCAGACACTCATATCCCCTCCCCCCCCCCCCAAATCAGACACTCATATCCCCCTCCCCCCCCCCAAATCAAACACTAATGTCAGACCCCGCCCCAAATCAGACACTCATTTCAAGATCCCCCCTAAACCAGACACTTATGTCAGACCCCCCCCCAAATCAGTCACTCATGTCACCCCCCACAGTCAGACACTCAAGTCACCCCCCAAAGTGAGACACTCATGACACCCCCCGCCATAAATCAGACACTGATGTCACACCCCTCCACAACGTCAGACACTTCCCCTCCGAAATCAGACACTCAGGGCCACCCCACAAGTCAGTCACTCTTGTCAGCCCCACAAAGTCAGACACTCATGGCATGCCCCCAAATTCAACATCCCTTGCAAAGTCAGTCACTCATGCAACATCAGACACTCCTCCTCCGAAGTCTGAAACACATGTCATCCCCCCAAAGTCAGACACTCATGACACCCCAAATCAAACACTTATGTCACCCCCAAAGTCAAAAATCTCATGTCATCCTCTAAAGTCAGTCACTCATGTCAAACGCCCCAACATCAGACACTCCCCCTCCGAAGTCAGACACTAAGGGCTACCCCCCAGTCAGTCACTCATGTTACCCCTCACAGTCAGACACTCATGTCATCCCCCAAAGTCAACATCCTTTGCAAAGTCAGTCACTCATGCCTTCCCCCCCTCCCTAATCAGGCACTCAGGTCAACGGCCATCAAGACGTCTTCCATATATGTGAGATTCTCATCCTCCACATATGCGAGTTTAACTCATCTTCCACATATGTGAGATTCACTCATCCTTCACGTATGTGAGATTGTCATCCTCCACATATGTGACATTCTCATCCTCCACATATGTGAGATTCACTCATCCTCCTCATATGTGAGATTCACTCATCCTCCACATATGTAAGATTCACTCATCCTCCACATATGTTAGATTCACTCATCCTCCACATATGTAAGATTCACTCATCCTCCACATATGTGAGATTCACTCATCCTCCTCATATGTGAGATTTACTCATCCTCCACATATGTGAGATTCACTCATCCTCCACATATGTGAGATTCACTCATCCTCCACATATGTGAGATTCACTAATCCTTCACATATGTGAGATTCACTCATCCTCCACATATGTGAGATTCACTCATCCTCCACATATGTGAGATTCTCATCCTCCACATATGTGAGATTCACTCATCCTCCACATATGTGAGATTCACTCATCCTCCACATATGTGAGATTCACTCATCCTCCACATATGTGAGATTCACTCATCCTCCACATATGTGACATTCTCATCCTCCACATATGTGAGATTCACTCATCCTCCACATATGTGAGATTCACTCATCCTCCTCATATGTGAGATTTACTCATCCTCCACATATGTGAGATTCACTCATCCTCCACATATGTGAGATTCACTCATCCTCCACATATGTGAGATTCACTCATCCTCCACATATGTGAGATTCTCATCCTCCACATATGTGAGGTTCTCATTCTCCACATATGCGAGTTTCACTCATCTCCGGGGTCAAAAAGAATAATCAAAATCGGTTCACCTAGTCAAAAGTTCTGTGGTAACAAACAAAAAAAAAATACAGTCGAATTGAGTACTCCCTCCTTTTTTGAAGTCGGTTAAAAAAAAACAATCTCTTACCCAAATCATCGCTTCCTCGCCAGATGAACTCCAAGGTCTTTGACTTCATCCTCGCCAGCTCGTCTTCATAGCTGATGGGGTTTATAAAATGGCCGTCGAAGCCCATTTGAGCCATGAGAGACGCGAACTCCCGCGAATGGCCGTACACGTCTGCTTGCCATGTTACTAAGGGACGCGCGCAGTCGAGAAAGGTGGCGTTCAGCTTTCTGGAAGGTAAATGGAAATTAAGTCTGGATAGAAATGGATATTTTTTTATAAAGAAAAGTTTCAGATTATGTTACTAAGAAATGGACAGATTGGCAATTTGAGACAGAAATGTGCCGTTGAATTTTCCGTGGATAAATGGAAATTAAAAGTGTTTTAAAAGGATTTTTTAGAGTATGGACCTAGGATGGTGCCGTTGAATGTCGTGAACGATAAATGGACAAGGGTGCTTGATTAAAAATGAAGTTTCAGCGCATCTTATATGGATCATACGATTTACGGCTGAGACACGGGGTAGGTATATACCTATTACTTATATTGTTTAGTAATTCATTTATAAAAATACTATAAACTTCTCCTTGATCTAACAAATTATTATCTGAAAACCGCATCAAAATCGGTTCAGCCAAACGCGGGATAATCGCGGACAAACATACATACATACATACATACAGGTCAAACTGAGAACCTCCTTTTATTTGAAGTCGGTTAGAAACTCAGTTTAGTTAGTTTCAAATTGTAATTGGACTACCTCAAAGGTGGTCCCATATTTAAATTTTGACAAAATCGATCAAGTATATTTTTTTAATTGATGTCGTTTTTTTGTCCCAGGAGAAGGTGGCGAGACGACCTGGACATTTACCATAAGAACTGGTTCAAGGTGGCGCGAGACAAGGACCAATGGAAGGACTTGGGGGAGGCCTTTGCCCAGCAGTGGGACAGTATAGGCTAACAAAAAAAAAAAAAAAATGTGCAATTAATAAATATTTATTTCTGAATGAATAGCTTCTTTATATCCTATATATATAATTAATTCCACATTTTAGGTTTTTTTTTGGTTAGTTAATATCTTTTTGTATTCTATGTCTCTATTGTAAGTTTGTAGATAATTATATTAATATAAATAAAATAAAACCATTGATCTTACGTCATAATTATACTAGCAATGATTTTATGGTTACCCTCACCTCAAGCTATAAGTGAAGTGGTCAATTATAGCGTGGTAGCTGGTGGTGGCCTCGTCGCTCATGCTCCAGCCGCCGCCCGCGATGTACAGCCGACCTTGGCGGAGCAGCTGGTATACCATGCGACGAACTGGAGAAGGTAGAAGGCAGTAAGTCATGTACATCATAGTTAAGAGAGGAAAAGAATATTATACAGGGTGTTAGACGAACTGGACGGAACGATGGAAGTAAGTTACATAACATAACATACCATCACGCCTGTATCCCCGAAGGGTTAGGCAAAGGTGTACCAATGTACACCCACAGTTCGCCGGTATGTTTAGGTCCCATGTAATAGGGGGCGAGCCTATTGCCACTAACCGGGCACAAATCCAAACTCCGACCTGCTACTGAGAATTTCATAGAAAAACCCAATAACTCGACTTGGGAATCGAACCCAAGACTCTAGCGTAGCACTCGCGCTTAGCACCACTAGGCCAACGAGGCTACGAGGAAGTAAGTTACCATCATACTTAAGAGGAAAGAATAATTCAAATATAAATGTAATGTGTTGTTATACACATAAATAATAATCTTTGTCTTTGTATTTATAGAACGATAAAATATTTACTTATACAAAAAATTATCCAATTAGATTTATAGTAGAAAGTTACTTAGTTTAAATATTTAAAATCTAAATAGTAGGGTATGTAGTAAGTTAGCTCTATAAGTAAAAAAAACTAATATTTAAATTGGCAATAATGGTGGTTACCTTGGCACAAAACGCACTAAACTAACCTAATATTAGATTTCGATGATTAAGTTAGTAATAGTACCAACAGTGAGGTATACTTGCAGAGAAAGACCGGAAAAGAGATGGATTGTGTAAAAGATGATATGAGAAAGAAAGGAGTGAATGCTGAGATGACGAGTTGTAGAGATGAATACGATATGACGACTCATAATTGGGAACAAGGCAGGGAGATGGTGATGATGCCTACCAACATTAAAGCATTATTATATTACCTGTCCCATCGCGATTCTTCCACCAATGAAATAGATACGGGATATCGGAAAGGGTGAATCTGTAACAAAAAACTTCATCAATTAAGTTTGGGTAAACATGATTAATCAGGTTTCAAAATGGAGGATGGACTCAATTATTAGGAATGAACTAAAATTAAATCTTATATAAATAAATAAAACTAACACGCGTCAAAAAACTCATCGTCATCCTTGTCAATGGCGGGAAACGTGCCCAGAAGGCTGGCAGCATTGCCACGTTGAATGGCTATGCCGATTCTCTGTGCAAGGAACAAACCAGCTCTCTGATCACGAGTAGAGTCTACCAAACGTTTTGACAGTTCTTTAAAAAGATTTCGTGCACTTACCCTATGACCCGAGCGTTTCAACCCCAAACAGCTCGAAAATATAATTACCCATTAGGTTATTATACTTTCGCCGCTTAAGAATCTCCGCAGTTCCAGCAGCGGTCATAAAATTAAATCATTTATTGCAATATTAATTAGCAGTATTAACTCACTTTCTATTATCATGAGACCAAAGTGAAGTAATGACAGAATCCAAAATATTCTTCATATTAACTTTGCTGTGGTCATAGAAGTCATCATCTGAAACAAATAGGTACAGGGATTTATAATGATATAATGTAATATTATGGAACAAATCACTCACGGCCATCTGATTCCAAACTTGCCAGAGCCTGTATAGCAACCAGACCATCACACAAACATTTGTCCTGGGTGGGAATGACCACAACCTCCGGTATAGCAGTCAGGATCACTAACTACTAGACCAACAGGCCAGTCTACATACTCATTGTAGATAAATGTGCTCCAGCTTTTATTTATCGTGTCAAATAATTGATACAAAAAATTGGATATCAATTAAGTATTAAATTAACTCAATTTGAGCTGAAATTTTGTAAACTGACTCTATACCAGATGTACTCTTCACCCCTTTTGGATAGATATACCCTTTCGGTGACACCTTGTATATACTTACATCCTGTATAGTGTTGGTAGAATGTCCGTGTGTAGCCGAGCTCGCCGTGTGTCGACGGTACTATGTGCACGTTCAATGCAGTTTCATCTAGTCGCGGACAACTCTGAAATTAATTAAAGAAATTAAACTTATATGGGACTTAGCTGAGTATGGAGTATGGATCGTTATCTCTCGTTTTCAACATCAAAATATTTTTTCAAGTAGGCCTTTTTAGGCTCTTTCAAAACTTTAAACGACTAAGTGCAGGATCCAAAATGTCATTCCTATGGAGAAAAACCATCAGGAAATTCCAAGATGTTCTACGGTTATAAAGCACTAAGTATAAGTATAGTACCTACCATAAGTTTACAATCAAAATATCAAAAATATAATTATCGTAACATACACTACAATAGTGTACTTAATATTTTCCATCCACAATACTATCAATAAGAAGAATTTAATAATATGTCAGAAATATGGAAGTCAGATAGGCATTATTTTTTAGAACTGTGCTTTTGAAAACACGGGGGAGGCACTTGTCGTGTCCCATTTCGGGCGATGAGCGAGTATCGCTCCGCGAGTATATTTTCATAGTTCTACTCGCCGCAAAAAACAAATGCTGAGAGAGTTCTCTCCGGCCAATGTGAACAGTCAGCGAGTAACTATTTATATAATGCATCTCTTTTATTTCCATGGGATCTGTATCCTGTGTACGTTTTTTGAGCGATTAAATAGTCGATAGTTACTTGTTTTCTCGCCCGTAATGGGATAAGTGAATAACCGAGACCACGAGCTATAGTATTTCTGAAAACTATTACATACCTTTTTTGTTTTCTTTGTGAAATAATGACAAATGACAATAATTGACTCACTATGAGTAATTACATGGAAAACAATACCCAAAAATAAATTCCATTCTCTCATTATTATAATGCGAGCAAAACCAATTGCTATCACAAGATATTAAGTTATATCTTAGCAACAGAAAAAGCCCAGGTACCTATTATTGACGAATTGGGATTCGAACCCGAGACCTCATACTCGGCTTTCGCTCTTGTGACTAATAGACTAACGACGTATTAGGTACCTACCTATATTATTATGTGTAGTGTTATTAAAACAAATAATAAAAAGAAAAAGTTTAATCCTCAGGCAGGATTCGAACTCACGTCTATAGGCCCACCAGTCGCTTTACCATCTAAGCTACAGAGGTCACTTGACTATATTGTTCAGATTTCTCCTTCTACTAAATTATAACAATGTAGGTATATTCAAAATCAAAATCAAAATCAAAAATTATTTATTTAACTTAGGCTACAAAGTAGCACTTATCAAACGTCAATTATTATTACAATAAGACAGCACCCTAGGGGTCGGTTCATATCCGGCGGAAAAGGCAGCGCGCAACATCGGCCGCGCAACGCCAGAACGAGCAAACACACAACAAAACATCCAACCACTCACACCTGACGCACCAACGCGTCATCAGGTCAGTGTGAAAGGCTGAATGCTCCACCATGCGCCCGCCCGCCCCAGCGCCACGCGACCGACAACACGCGACGCCACCACCGCCAGACATGAACCGACCCCAAATCGCCCACCCTTCACCGCTTCCTAAGTGCTTTGGCTGAGGAGAAGAAACGGCGCAACAAACTCCTCAGTAGCACGCTGTCATTACATTAAAAATAATAAATAATATCAAATAATAACAATAAGGGACCGCGCAAAGTGAACAAGTGGTTAAGGTAGATAGGTATCATACTATTTAAGAGTGAACAGTATTGTCTACGTGGAGACCAAGGTCAGCAGAACGACCAGTCACCGCAAGCGGCACCCGTTCACGAGTATGACGCAAGGATCAGCCATCCCCTCCCTCGCCATATTAGAGGGAAGGAGGAGACCCGACCCAAGACGCCACCGCAGGCAATGACAACTAAGGGAGCATGACGAAACTGCTGCCGGCTTAAAGAAAATAAAACAAAAGGAATTCTATGTTCAAATTAGAAGAAAACCCCAAGCACTGATTCACTGCACAGTCCCTTATCAAAGCGGCATTAAAATAGTAGGTATACCAATATACATGCGTATAACTGCATTAATAATAAAACAAATTAAACAATATATTGTTACATACAGAGTGTATGCCAATCAATTTGGAACAATAATTAGATTTGTATACTAATAAAGTTATAAAATGTCAAAACAGAAAAGTAATAATAATAATAAAAGTTAAATTATACAATAGTATAATTGTATCAAAATATAGTAACATACTATTTGTATGGCAGTCAAAAATAAACAAGAAAAAAAAAAAAAATGGGAAAAAATTATCCCAGTAATTCAATTCAGAACCGTCTTGTGTCTATCAAGGCGACCAACAATTTTTATCGTTTAAATAGTCATTTAATGTATAGGCTTTCTTACAGAGCCTTGTTTTGACTACTGATTTAAATGAATTAAATGGTAATTCTAACATACTAGGAGGCAGCTTGTTGTAGATACGAATGCTAAGTCCTATAAATGAGTTATGCACCTTGTGCAGCCGGTGGGATGTAGTGCATAACTTATGCTTATTTCTAGTATTAATGTTGTGTATGTCACTCTTTTTAGTGTAGAGGTGAATATTTTGTCTAATGTATAATATATTGGCTAGAATAAATTGTGAGGCAACGGTTAGAATCTCAATTTCCTTAAAACGCTCCCTAAGTGAGACCTTAGCGCCTAGCTGGTAAATAGACCTAACAGCTCGTTTTTGCAGAATAAATATTGTTTCAATATCTGCAGCCTTACCCCACAACAGAATGCCATAGGACATAACGCTGTGAAAGTAACTAAAGTACACTAATCGAGCTGTATCCACGTCCGTTAGCTGCCTAACTTTCCTAACTGCATATGCTGCTGAACTCAGTTTGCTTGCAAGGTATGAAATATGAGCTGCCCATTTAAGTCTACTATCTATTGTAATACCTAAAAAGACGGTCGATTCTACAGTCTCCAGCACTTCATTACTAACAATTATATTTGGACCTAGATTTTTAACGTTTGGCATTACAAATTTAATGCACTTCGTTTTCTTAGCATTTAGTACTAAGTTATTAACAGTAAACCAATTTGTTGCCTGTAAAAGTGCACTGTTAATGTGATCAAAACTATCACTATTTCTATTCACTTTAAATATGAGTGACGTGTCGTCAGCGAAAAGTACAGTATTGCAGATACCTTCTAAATAAAACGGCAAGTCATTTATATATACCAGGAATAAAAAAGGACCCAGTATAGAACCCTGGGGCACACCTAATTTAACCGGAAGTGGCCTAGATTTTACGCCATTAACATCTACACATTGAAGGCGCTGCTTTAAATAAGAATCCATTAAGTTAAGGGCTATATCCTGTATACCGTAATATTTAAGTTTAGCGAGTAGTGTGTCGTGATGAACGCAATCAAATGCCTTAGAAAGGTCACAAAAAACGCCTATGGCATTTTGTGAATTCTCCCAGGCGCTATAGACGTGTTTTAATAAAGCTACACCGGCATCAGTTGTTGAGCGACCCTTTGTAAAACCATACTGTTCATTGTGGAGCAGCTTATTTACATTAAAAAAACCTAATAATTGCTGTAATATTAACTTTTCAAAGATTTTACTAAACGCGGGTAATATTGATATGGGTCTAAAATTACTCACTTCACTTTTAACACCGGATTTAAATAATGGTATAACTTTACTGTACTTCATGAGGTCTGGGAATATTCCCAAATCGACACATTTGTTAAAAGTAACAACAAGATAAGGAGCAACATCATCTATGATAATATTTAATAACTTTACAGAAATACCCCAAAAATCGCCAGTATTTTTTAAATTGAGTGATTTGAATGTAGTTATAACATCCCGTGAGGTGACATGTTGAAAGATAAAAATTGAGTGACATTTTGGGGCGCAAGTTATCATTATGTTTTCCGCGGCAACCGTGGATGAGTGTAAGGAGCAAGTTGTGGCTATCGGAATGTTAGCAAAAAAGTCATTAAAAATCTGAGCTACGTCTACTGCTTCGCTAATTAATTTATTGTTATCAACTATCTCTAATTGATTATCGCGTTTGGAACATTTACCCGTTTCGTTATTAATAATTGACCAGGTCGTTTTAATTTTGTTTTTCGATTGCTTTATTTTATCACTAATAAATTTAGCCTTGGCTATGTTACAAACTCGTTTAAAAGTTTTAGAGTAAAGTCTAACATAATTCAAAAATGACTCATCAAATTTATATTTTTTCATTCCATATAACTCATACAGTCTCGCTCTACTTTTATATATACCAGCCGTGGCCCATTGGTTAAATGGAGCTATGGTATTCTGAACACTTATGGTTTTAGTTCTAAAAGATTTTTGAAATTCGTTTTTAACAACGTCAAAGAGAGTTCCATAGATGTCGTTAGGATTCTCAAATTCTAAAATTGATGGTTTTATTTTAGAAACAACCCTCTCTTTAAAACGATTACAACAACTAACAGTATACGGTCTACATTCAATTTTTCGCAACTTCTTTAACACTAAGTGTGGGAAACTAGCTAATTGTCCACAGTGGTCTGATGTTATGTCAGTCAAGATTTGTTTACTATTAGCATCACAATTACTAAATATATTATCAAGACAGGTAGAAGAAGAGGATGTGATTCTAGTGGGCTCGCAAAATAAGTTATTCAAATCGAAAGACCTAAACAGATTAAGTAGCCTAGTAGTGGTAACAGTAACATCTAAAATATTCACATTAAAATCCCCACAGACAATTATATTTTTCCTACTCGACTTAATTTTATTAAGTGAATCCTCCATCACTGTTTCAAATAAATTAAAATCACCTATAGGGGGCCGGTAGACACACACTATAACATATCGCTCTAGCTCAACACAAGACAGCTCAATAGTGCGCTCGATAGAAAGATTTACAATATCTAACCGCTCTTTACACTTAACAATATCTGATACAATAATCAGAGATCCACCACGAATAGTATTCTTTCTTACGAACGCACTTTGTACAGAATTACCAGGAATGTTAAAACAATTTAATTCATGACCATTTAACCAATGTTCTGTCAAACATAACACCTGAACATTGTTGTTTTCTATAAATAAACTTAATTCTAGATCTTTGCCGGAGAGACCCTGCATATTTTGATGTATAACATTCAATTGATGCAGCCCACCCGTTGTCCCACCTTGTAGTTTAAACTACAAGATGTATCTAAAGAGGTATTAGTACTACTACTAACACATTCAATAATCTTAAGTACATTGCTAGTACCAGTGTCACATAGTAAATTATATGCTAAAAGCTTAGCAATTTGTCTCTTACAGCTAATGGACATATACATTGTATATTTGGTTAATTTATACTTTTTTATAAACTTATTGCAATCAAAGTATGATACAATTTCATTATGGTGGTGGCATATTGTATATATAAACATGTTTAAATTAAAGATATACTCATTCTGAGAGCTGGTCAAGTTATTTGAGTATGGCAATGCACAGAAAACGAATTTACAATTATTACTCTTATTGATATCTAATGGCTCCTACACACAGTGCCGGCGGCAGTGCCGCCGGGCGAGCCGCCGCCGGCCAAGCCGTCGCGCGTCGTCACACAAACAAATGCCGGCGGCTCCTTTGTGCGGCTTTGAATGCCGCCGGGCGCCCGGCGGCTTGGCCGGCGGCTCGCCCGGCGGCACTGCCGCCGGCAATGTGTGTAGGAGCCATAACATCAACTGAACACATTGAATAATGTCTTTTTTAGTAACATTTAGGCTATCACCATACAGTAATACAGCAGTGGAATCTTTATTAAATTGAGATTGTGCAATAGATTTTGTCAACTTACTGAAGCTGGCACCTGGAACACAAAAATTTGTAACATGGTGCTGGGAATAGCGGTTAATTAACCTACCAAAGTTTTGGCCTATCTTGTCTGTAAACATGTATGAGGTCTTATTTGATACTAATTTATCAGGATAGTCTATTTTGTGCTCCTCAATTGTTTGTATCAATATATTGTTTATTGTTAAATAACATTAATGTCGTGGTGGCCTAGCGGTTCAATGAACGGATTTGTATGCACAAGGTTGCAGGTTCGAACCCAGGCAAGTCCCAATGTGGCTTTTTCAAAGTTATATGTACTTTCTTAATTATTCTAAGACACTTCTGACAAACGGTGAAGGAAAACATCGTGAGGAACCTGGATGGGAACAGGCCTGTGCCCAGCAGTGGGACGTTTATAGGCTGGATTATTATTATTATAAATGATTTCTTTAAAATCCCTCATTTTTAGAAAATTGCTTCTAACTTTCGAAATACCTAATCGATTTTTATAAATAAAAGCTAAGAAATAACTCAATCAATTCAGCTTTCAAACAAAAAAAAAACTGTATCACAATCGGTCAATTTGTTTAGGAGCTACGACGACCGTCCGATATGATAAACTTATAACACACCTCTTTTTCGATGGTTAAAAAATAAGGTTAAAACTTAACATAACATAACATACCATCACGCCTGTATCCCCGAAGGGTTAGGCAGAGGTTAAAACTTATAACTATTTAAATTTAAACTTACCATATATCCACAAGTTTCTCCAAATTCTGTAAGCGGCGTCAATAAATCTTTTGTCACAGCATCCATAGACAAAACTCCATTTAATAATAATAACTGTAGTAATATCTTAAATAATATTGTTTCTGCTTGCATTTTGAAAACTTATATGCACACTTTTCTTATATTTAAACACTGTATTTTAAGTAGTATGATTAAAGTCAATACACTGTCTATTCACATTGTTATAATGTTTTTCGTAACTGTTAATTTATTGTGATGTAACAGTTCACTGTAAAATACTTCCTTAGAAGTTATTTAATTTTTATTAGCTATACAATTATTATTAACATTTAAATAGTTTTTATATTGACTAATTCTTCATGAGTAAAATTTTAATTTAATATTAATTTTCACCGTTTGTTTACTCTCTATATTTATGTCATTTATATTTATTATTTCAATGTTCACTTTAAACATTAAAAACTTTATTTATTTTTCCTTGCAATAAAACACTAAGATTTTAAATCACTCAATTACTCAATTATTTTTGATTACTCATTAAATTTGACTATTTAAATCTCTTAATTTCACTCTTATTACAATCTTAAGTTGTCTGCTTACAATCAATGTATGAGCAATCATTTACATTATGCAACTTTCTTTAAACCAAAGACAAATATTATTATTAAACAGCCGTATTAAATTTACACGCGTCGTCAATATGGCTGCCAATCGTACACTGATGATTTCATAATATTATTATTTATATAAACAATCAAAATTATTATGATATGATACAAGAATGATCATTCTCCGGACATACCATTGAATGGGAGGAAATTCAGTACAAATAATAATTGAAATACTATTAAACACTATAACAAATATTTGATTTGAGGGTCGAGCTGTTGGAGTCACAAAACGAACTTCAAGTCGTTCGTGGTGCGCGTTCCGACACATCACCTCGAGAAGTTCCTCAAAGAAGAGTTTTGGCCGAAAGGGGTTATGTACCGCCGCGCCGGTTTCGTGGCCAGCTACGTGACACCAGCGAAACACGACGCCGATACTTCGTGTACATTAGTATTACTTAGTTAATTATGTTATATACAGGGTGTTAAGAAACCCCTGTCCGACCCGAAAGGGTCATAGAGGGATCACAATCACATGCCCAAATAAAATATCAAATTTGGAAAATTCATGACAGAAACATAATAAAATTGTTTCTGTCATGAATTTCAATTTCAAAATCCATTATAATTAATGGATTTTGAAATAACCATTTTTTGCCCCGAAATTCCCTAAATTTGAGAATAAAACAAAATATGACACCAATTTCGTCGGTATTTTTGGGGGCGTTTTGTTTGGTAATTAGGTATCATCTGTGACAACGCCGACTATCTCTCTCGACTTTTGAGAAAAAAAAAATTTTTAGGTTATATTTTTTTTCTTTTTTTTCCACATTTTTGTAATCAGATATTGACATATTGATACCTAACAACACCTTAACGGATCGGACAGGGGTTTCGTAACACCCTGTATATTTATAGTATTTTTAAGTTGTATTGTAGTATAGTATTGTATATATTTATATGGGCCTTGATGCCTGAAATAAATGGATTGACTGATTGATTAATCACTGTATATTAATCCTTTTGTATAGCGTTGCCCCGCACTATGTTATGTTATCCCAGTCTCACCGCCAGCTGAACACCAGTATGTTATAGAGCGACTGTCTGTCTGACACACAACACATGTACTGCGGGATACAGTGTGGCTTGGTAAGGTGATTTACGCACTGATTTTAATTCACACTGTTTTAATTGCAGAGTAAAACCATCGTACTTGACGTCTGGTTAAAGTTTAACTGAGTTTTATAAGGGTTCATAGTTATACTTATTGTGAAGAATTGTTTATTTATTGATATGTAATATGTTGTAAATGTTTCAGTAATTTAATATGTTTACAATATTGTAATCTATACTTATAATAAATCTGTAGAGAGGTCAATTCTGTACATGAAATATATTTTCAAAATAACTATCAGGGGGTGATTAGTGATCGATACTAATGCCAAAAATGCAATCAGTAAAATTTTTGTCTGTCTGTCTGTATGTTCCTTATAGAAACAAAAACTCCTCGACGGATTTTAACGAAACTTGGTACAATTATTCTTCATACTCCTGGGCAGGTACTTTTCATCACGCTACAATGAATAGGAACAGAGCAGTGAAGGGAAATGTTGGGAAAACGGGAGAAGTTACTCCATTTTTTAAGCTTCCGTCGCCGTAGCACTTTACACAAAAAACTCATTGATAAGCTTCGTCATCCACGCGAACGAAGTTGCGGGCACAGCTAGTTGAAAATAAAATGTTGTATAATTCGGCCGCAGAGAGAATGCATTTCTGACACATATCAGTTGGTCTTGATTTATATGGGGAAATAAAAAACCGTGTTATATTATTCATTGTATTACCTTCCCTATATGAGAAGACGCCTATGCTCAGCAGAGGGACAATTAAGGCTTGTTATTCCTTTTATAATGACTTCTCTGCCTACCATCCTAGGTATAGGTCTTAATATTAATAACTTACAACACGTTATTGATTGACTACTAAAACAAACAATAAATTGAAGTAATTGTTTATATATCATCGAAATTGATTGTTTATAAACATACCAAACATCGAGATATGGCGTGTTTCATCGATGATTATAGTTAATAACACCAGTCTGTAACTGTCCCACTGCGGGCATCTCATACAGAGAACGAGCATTGATCACTCTTGTGAGCCCCACGATGGGCGCCATTACCGAAGCTGTTAATAACACCAACATTTTTTTAAACAAAGTTAGTAGCTGTTTGTTGTTATTTAATATCCAATTTACTTAGCATCTGTAAGTGTATCTGTTTGTTTGTAGCATTTACGGCTTATCGAATGAACAGATTTGAGACGGCCCCAAGAAATAAACCTAATACTTTTTATAAAACTTGTAATTGATAAAAAAAAAATTAGTGATAGATGCGCCCTTAAAGTTGTAGAGTATTAAAATCAATAAATGCCCTGCTGTTTTACTTGTTTATTTAGAATAACTGGGATAAAAAGTTTACAGAGTGTTAAGCGTCGTAATTTTTATTAATAATATTTGGACAATTCCATTTTTCTGTGCACGGGGGGGGGGGGGGGGGGGGGGTGTTGGTCCCGACACTCATGTACGGAAGTGAAAGTTGGGTATGGCAGAAGAAACATGAAAGCAGAATAAATGCAGTTGAGATGAGAGCGTTAAGAAGTATGATAGGAGTTAAACTGAGTGACAGGATAAGAAATAGTGAGATAAGGAAACGTTGTGGTCTGAAAGAAGATGTAGTGACAAAAATTGGGAAAGGTATGCTGCGATGGTTTGGCCATGTCGAGAGAATGAATGAAGAACGATTGACCAAAAAAGTGTATAAGGCGAGTGTGAATGAAAGTGTTGGAAGGGGTAGACCTAGGTGGACGTTTCGAGACCAAATCGGAGAGGTCTTGAAAAAAGGCCAGGTCAAGAGTACCCTAAACCGAAGAGCATGTATGAAGGGAATAATGAAAGTGGACGAAGCGAAACAAGTGTGTAAGGATCGTAGCAAGTGGAAAGAAGTGGTCTCTGCCTACCCCTACGGGAAACAGGCGTGATTATATGTATGTACAATTCCTTTTTATTGACATTTATCTGTTATTTCTATGTATAAAGTGCTATTGGAAATAAATATCAAAATTTATATTGAAAATTTCACTGTTAGTTTTTAATTAAATTTTTTATTTTTAATTTTAAATAATTATGTTTTATCACCGAGCCGAAGAATTGTAAATGTTATGTACGCCATTATTGTCACGTGCATCAGACCACTTTAATTGTAATTTTTTATGTGAAATGTATGTGATGTGGCTGTACTTTTATTAATAAATAAATAAACTACATACCTTTATAAAACAAATTCATTGCATCAATCACATTACATTTCCAATTTCATCTAATTCTGTTCAGCTGCTTTTGTGTGTCTATTCATTTTATTGAAGACTAGCTGTGCCTGCGACTTCGTTCGCGTGGATGACGAAACTTATCAATGAGTTTTTAACCGCAAAATTAAGTTTGTTTTTTATTGTTTATACTTTTCCGGGATAAAAACTACCCAGTGTGGTGCCCAGGATAATAAAGAATAATTATACCAAGTTTCATCGTAATCGAACCGGTAGTTTTTGCGTGATACCTGAACAAACAGACAGACAGTTTTTTTTTCACACTTTTGGGTTCGGTGTCGGTCTAGTAACACCCCCCGCCATTTTTTTTGATATTTTCAATGTACAGAATTTTCACTTCTACAGATTTATTATAAGTATAGATTAACTTATTCTTGAAGTTGTTGCATTCATCACTCATTTTAAGGTACAAAGGTATTCAAAATAAAACAAAAAGTAACAAAACATAACAAATATATTTATTGAAAGTTGTCCTTAAATCTACACATGATTCACAACTGGACCTAAATTCTATTTTACATAGTGTTAAAACCATCATTATTTTGTTTTCATAGGTCTTGGGTTCGATTCCCAAGTCGACCAAGGTGTTATTGGGTTTTTCTATGAAATTCTCAGTAGCAGGTCGGAGTTTGGATTTGTGCCCGGTTAGTGGCAATAGGCTCGCCCCCTATTACATGGGACCTAAACATACCGGCGAACTGTGGGTGTACATAAGTACACCTCTGCCTAACCCTTCGGGGATACTGGCGTGATGGTATGTTATGTTATGTTGATCAGTTTTCAGAAATCAAGGTCGGAGTTTTAGTTTTGTGTAAGTCTTGACAAGTATATAAGTATCTAATAGTAAGTCTTGATAATATCAAAATAGACATAACAGTTTTCGAGTAAACATCTCACAAACATACATGGAAATAGAAACCTCTATTTTTAGCCAACTTCAATATGAGGACATTATTCAATTCTACTGTTCTTTTTTTTGTTTTCTATCGATTTTAAAAATTCTGTCTTTAATAGGGTATACCTATAAGATGGTCCCATACAAAGTTTATCAAAATCGATATAGTAGTTAAGATATTAAATTAAAGTAACTGGGAAATTCTATCAAGAATGTGAATCGGTAGGAAAATTAAATAATAATTTTATTTTGCTTTTTTGAGCCATATATTTGATCAAGCACTAAAATCATAATTATTATGTTTTAATATAAGACAAATAAAAATATTGTGACTAAATACATCTTTTAAATGCGGACAACATCACATACATTGCTCTGAACCCAAAGTAAGTAGCTAAAGCACTTGTGGTATGGAATTCAGAAACAACGAAGGTACCACAAACACCCAGACCCGGGACAATGTAGAAAAGTTGGTTTCTACATTAACCCGTCCGGGGATCGAACCCGGGACCTCAGAGCTAGCGACACCTTGAAACCGGTGCGTACGCCACTCGACCACGGAGGTCTTAAATTCGTCCAGTCTCACCGCCAGCTGAACATCGTATGTTACAGAGCGACTGTCTATCTGACCTCCACAACCCATTTTTACTAGGAAACACAGTATCCCATAGTAAGACTGGTTGTCAGAATTGACTTAACGACTGCCAAAGATCTATGTATGACAGTCGGGACCTACGGCTTAACGTGCTTTCCGAAACACGGAGGGGTCTCGGTATATTATAAATGGTCACCCATCCACGGACCAACAGCGGTGAGCCCGGCCTAACCTGTATAATCGGTCAAACCGTACGGCTTACACTTAGCCAGGAGCCCCCCTTTATCTTATATTAAAACAAAATACAGAACACATCTATTTCAAAGTCGGTTAAATAACTAAACTTAAAATAAACCCATTTAATAATAATTGAAATAAATAGAAAAAAAATACCCTTAAACCGTAAATAGTGACGTAATAATAATAAAACTAGTTTCCTGTACAGAAATAATAATATTATTTTTAGGAGCACCTTTATACTTTGTTCTTAGCCCTGTGTAGTAATTATGAATAATTAATGGTGAATAAACAAATTAATAAAATAATAGTGATTAAATATGGAAAATTATTACCAGTAGGCTTAAAACATATTTTTCGTCAATTAGTTTTCAAAAGACACATTTTTTTGGTTATTCTAGCCATTAAATTATTTGGGAATTGTAATTCTAATTGGTCATTATACTCATCAAAATCACCACTGTTTAATAAATGAACTATAATGTTAATTATATGTTTTAAATGTTCCTAGTGTATGTGAAGTACTTCGACGTGTCAAGAAATCCCGAGAACTCATGAAAAATATCAAGAGAAGAAAAGTAGCTTATCTGGGACATGTATTGAGACATGAGCGTTATCATCTTCTCCAGACAGTAATGATGGGAAAGATTGAGGGGAAAAGACGCGTCGGTAGAAGGAAAATGTCTTGGCTCCGAAACGTTAGACAATGGACCGGTATCGCCAACGTAGAAGAACTTTTTCGTCTGGCGAGGGACAAGGAGAGATATGCGGAGTTGACGGCCAACCTCCAGTAGTGGAGAGGCACCGCAAGAAGAAGAAGAAGTATGTTCTAAATAGTTTAAATTAAAACCAGTAGTGATTTTGGTGCTCATAATAGTCATAATTGCAGAATTTTAAATCATGTAATAAAAAACATAATTTAAAACATTTCTCAGATTATAGTTTAAAATCTATTCATTAATACAATTCATCAACTAGTCTGACTAAAATCTCCCGCAAAAGGGGTTCTAACGACCAATGAAAATTAACCCTTATTGTATTGTCTAAGATAGTGAAAGATGCTAAAACCCTGGGGCCTCATTCCGCTGTTTAAAAGTTGCTTGAATTGACTGAATGACCTGCTTCATTTGGTCATTTTTACGATAATTGGCATTCAGCTAACTGTCATTACGATCATTCTCTTCGAGAGCTCAATGAGATTTTACTGTAGGCTTATCTGAATACGAAAATTAGGCACAATGACAAGTACACTGACCAACCACTGACATGCATTTAAAATAGCTGAATCGAGGCCCTGGGGATTTGCTTAAAAGGTAAATTATGAATTGTAATGCTGATTGTTTAATCACTTAGTTTATCAAAAACATGTTGTAACTAATAATATTGTTCCTCTGGTGATTATAGTTAAACCAGTGTATTGTTTAAAAGGTGATTATGATTTGTATAAACCCACTTGTGATATTGTACAAAGACAGATTATAGTTAAACCAGTAATTTGCATCTGGTGATTAGTTAATCCAGCAATGTTGTTCAACGGGTGATTATAAATTGCTTAACCTACTGGTGATTATTATACCTGATGACAATTTTAATTAAAGTTCAACTTGTAATTAGCATAAGTGGTGATATTGTTCAACTGGTGATTATCTAATCTCCTGCTATATCAGTAAGATTTTGTAACCTATGACATTATTTAACTTGTGATTTCTTCAACTGGTGATTACAGATAAACCAGTGTATTGTTCAACAGCTGATTATGAATTATTTAACCCACTGGTGAATAGTATAACTGGTGATTTTGTTCCCATGGTGATTAGTATAACTGGTGACATTGTTCAATTGGTGATTATCTAACCACAAGTTTATCTACAGCATCTTCCTGATCATGTAATTAAGGATCCCGCCGTTCTTGTAGTACGTGAGGTCGACTTCCGTATCGAAGCGCGCCTTCACTTGGAATGACTTGCCGTTGCTCACCTGGTGATTAAGAAATATGTTAGTTGTTGTGTAATGTATGCTATAAAAGTAGAAAAATATATAATACTAGCTGTACCCGGCATGCGTCGTAATGCCTACTACCACCTACTACCTACCTGCCTACTACCTACCTACTACCACTTAGGGGTATGAAAAATAGATAGTAGCCGATTCTCAGACCTACTGAATATGCATATAAAATTTCATAAAAATCGGTCAAGCCGTTTCGGAGGAGTATGGTAACTAACATTATGACACGAGAATTTTATACATAAGAAGAAGAAGTGTGATCTTGTGACGCAGAATTTAGGTTACTCAATTAAAATGATAACTTTTTTTTTAGTTTCAGGATCTGGCAGTTATTAAAATACGTGGACCTTATTAAAAGTTGTTTGAAACCCAGCATTAAAGTTGAAATACTATTACTTGTTCCGCTTTGACCTTTCGATTTGGCTTTTCTGTCCCCTTTTTATTTTTTTATCTCCCTGCGTTGTTCCCCATATATGTGTGGTCGGCGCGATGCGTATTCAGCTTCCATTCATCTCTACTACTCGTCATTTCAGCATTCACTACTTTCTTTCTCATATCATCTTTCACACAATCCATCCATCTCTTTTTCGGTCTTCCTCTACATGTATACCCATTCAGTCATACTCAAAACTTTTTTAGTTATGTGACTCATCCATTTTTATATAATAAATTATTGAACCACCAACCTTAACAGTGACCAGCTGCCCTGGCACGACGTCCGCCGGCACATCCACATCAAAGACCTCGCTGCCATCCAACCCGTAGGTGTCAGCACTGTCGCCGGGCAGGAACTGCAGCGGCACGATACCCATACCCACTAGGTTGGAGCGGTGGATGCGCTCGAACGACTCCGCTATTACCGCCTTTATGCCCTGGGTGATAAGGTTCATATTACAATGACCACTTTATGAACCTAGATAAGTTGCTTACGACGACAAATGAAAGGATAACTGTCTTTATACACTGGGTGATAAGGTGCAAATTGCTATGAAGGCTTTGAATAAGTAGGTTGGGATAAAAGATGTGAGTTTGAATGATTAATCGATAAGTGTCTTGATTTGTTTGCTGATTCTGTTGGGAGATTTAGAAAGCATGTAATAACAACGATAGGTTCCTTAAAATCTCTCTAAATGTAAATATCTCAATGTTTTTGTGATGCAGCATTGAACCAATGTTTCTACCTAATTAATTTGTGAAAATGTTTTCTTCTAGTGAATTGTTTTAGTGAATTGCCTCTTTTAATTTTATTTTTACTGATAACTGTATCGTATTAATAGCATGACGTAGTTTTAAGGATTACAATTAACATATTCTGTGAATAACGTAGTTGGATATACAATTGTAAAACTTTGTTATCTATGCTTCATATAATTCCTATACTTATGTACCTAGTACATGTTAATTCTCAATATTGTTACTCCACATACAAAACATAAGTATTGTATATCTGTTTATTGTTCCAATGAAAATAAATAAATAAAAAGTCTTTGTCTGTGTCTTTATGCATTGATGGGTAAGATTGAAATTACTATGAGTGCTTAATGACCCTCAATGTTTAGGACAATAGGTGATCGTGTTGAGCTTGAAGGACTTCGCTGTTACTGCCTTTATGCTCCGGGTGATAAGGTGCCAATTGCTATGACTGTTACAAGACGCTAAAGACTCATTACCACTAAAAATTCTGCTTAGGAGGATACATAAACAAATGTGGACAATACCATATACATTGCTGTGAAACCAAAGTAAATAGTATAGAATCTGAAATAAAATGCTACAAACACAGATCCGAGACGATGTGGAAAAGTGGTTTTGCTATATTGACCCGTCTGGGGAGAGAACCCAGGACCTCAGATCTGGTATATGAATGAGGGTCAAATTAATACGAAAGAATGTGATGAACATAAGTAGAAGAAAAATATCATAGGATAACTCACACACGGCCATCTGATCCCAAAGTAAGCAGAGCTTGTACTTGGTAACCAGACAACTGATAAACATACTTATATATTTCTAAATACATACTTATTATAGATAAGTTACACCCAGACATAACAAATGATCATGTTCATCACACAAACATTTGTCCTGGGTGAAAATGACCGAGTGAGCTCCGGTATAGCAGTTAGGGTCACTAACCACTAGACTTACATTTAAGAGCTACTTATACTTCACTTACTAGTAAGAAGGGTCCTTTAGCGGCCCAGTCGCGGCTCGACCCTGACCCGTAGTCCTTGCCAACGATGGCGATGAGAGGGACGTTCTCTTTGGCGTATCTAAACAGAAATACAAACATGTACTTTATCCCCGAAGGGTTAGGCAGAGGTGTACACTGTATATACACCCACAGTTCGCCGGTATGTTTAGGTCCCATGTAATATGGGGCGAGCCTATTGCCACTAACCGGGCACAAATCCAAACTCCGATCTGCTACTGAGAATTTCATAGAAAAACCCAATAACACCTTGGTCGACCTGGGAATCGAACCCAAGACCTCTAGCGTAGCAGTCGCGCTTAGAACCACTGGGCCAACGAGGCAGTTAAGACATTACCAATTAATTGATACTGATATCTTTTAAAATGGCGGTCAGATCTCCATAAATTAAAGCTAAGAACCATCTCGATTACGTCAGTTTAGCAATCGGTCTATTCGTTTAGGAGCTACAATGTAAGAGAGTTCAAATCAAACTTATAACACCTCTCTTTTTGCGTCGGGTCTGTATAGTTTTACTTTTTTATACCCTACATGTCGTGGTGGCCTAGCGGTTCAATGAACGGATTTGTATGCACAAGGTTGCAGGTTCGATCCCAGGCAAGTACCAATATGGCTTTTTAAAATTTATGTACTTTCTTAATTATTCTAAGACACTTCTGGTAAACGATGAAGGAAAACAACTTGAGGAAACCTGATTTCCAAAAATTGGGATCAGAAGTCGCCCGCAGTGAGCAAGCTGGTGATCACTGCTCGTGCCTTCTCTTTATAGGAAGAGGCCTGTGCCCAGCAGTGGGACGTGTATGGCCTGGTATTATTATTATTTATTATTATACTAGAATGCGAGAATGCATACCTGAAAGATCGTGGTTAACAAGAAGATATAACTTTAATGTGGCGAAGGATTTACTACAAATAAGTAACTTTGTCCATACAAATCAAGACCACCTGACATGTGTCAGGAACGCATTCTCTTAGCGGCCAAATTATATTATTATTATTGTTCTCACCTGTCAGCAGCATCAAATATATCCATGACATCTCCACTGGGATGGTGCGAGGTCTTAGGCCCAGCAGTGGGCAAACTATCACTAGTTCTGGCCCAACAGTGGGCAAACTATCACTACCTCTCACCTGTCAGCTGCATCAAATATATCCATAACATCTCCACTGGGATGGTGAGTGGTCTTCGGCCCAGCGGTGGGCGCCATCTTGTTGACGATGCGAATGTTCGCGAAGGTGCCGCGAGACATAATGGCGTCGTTCCCGCGTCGGGAGCCGTACGAGTTGAACTCGCGGGGGGTTAGACTGGTGGAGAGAAAGGTGAGTTTAAAAGTTGTGAGAAAATGTGGCTAAATAGGTATTTTGTTATAGATAAAGACTGGAGAGGATGTTTTTTGTGTTAGAATTGTGACAAATATCGAAATTATGGTTTAATAAAGTAATGTTTACAATAAAACATACTTTGTTCTGAACCCAAAGTTGGCAAAGCACTTGTGTCTTGGTATCATATTAGATTTTTGGTTTAATAAAAATTGATAACGCAAATTTTCATTCACAGTACATTTTGATACTGCAAAATCAGTATGAAAATAGTATCTATATTATAATCTCTTATTCACCTATTATTTATTGAATTCTTAAAACTAAAGTAATTCATTATTAAACTCATAATTTGCTATGATTTATTTATTAAAAAGGCAATTGAATCCAACAATAAAAAATTATAATTAAAAAAAATAATAAACATGTGCCTGCCATGTCAAAAAAATATTAAAAAGTGAAGTCACCAAACTGCACAGCAATTTATTGGCGTTCTTTGAAAAATCGTTTTTTTAACTCTGGGCCGCCTTTTCCTACGCCAGATATTTTTTTATTCGAGAGATAATATTCACCAATATAATTCGTCCATACAAAATAGACGCCACAATTTGAGGAACTGACAAACATTCAAAAATTTTATTTTTATTCCTCGGATAAAATTATCTGGTTTTAGAAAAATAAGCCTTTAGTCTGTAAGGCATATATCTATGGGTGTATGTAGCATAAAAATAAATGATTGAATTATTATTATTATTTAACTTACCCCTTATCAGCTAAGAAGCGAGCAGCTGGCGAGTTCCTAGCGATAGAGCCGGCGGGTGAGATGTGGTCAGTGGTGACCGAGTCGCCGAGCAGTAGTAAGCACCGAGCGCCCGACACGCCACCGCGGGGAGACAACTCCTATATACAGTAGAGTTAGGGTCTGTTCATATCTGATGGCCTTATCGGCTAGGAAGTGAGTAGCTGGCGAGATCCTAGCGATATAGCCGGCGGGCGAGATGTGGTCGGTGGTGACCGAGTCACCGAGCGCCCGACACACCGCCGCGGGGGGACAACTATATACAGTGGAGTTAGGGTCGGTTCATATCTGACGGAAAATGTGTCGCGTAACGCCAGAACAGACAAATATATAATAAAACATTGAATGCGTTAGTCGACCGTAAAGTGTCTGGTCCGTTTCCGTCAATGTATTTTCGCTCGACATAATTTTTATAATAACCGAATATAAACTCTATTGCAAAAGTCATAAGAGAACAATTTAACTGAATCACGTCAAAATTTCGAACCACTGCACTGGCAGAAACCGATTAGACGCGTAATCTGGCAAAGACTTATTTAACTGAATTGACTCGACAAATGATACACTTGACGCATTTTTCGTTAAATATGAACCGACCCTATATCAACTCTAAGCAGTCTGATAGGCTTGCTTACTAAATAATAAGGACTTCTTTAAGTAACCATTAACGACTCTCGAGGCACTAAGTAATCAATTAATTATTTAATTGTGGAAAGGAAACGACCAACGTTCTATGCTGCGCACGACAGGGTCCAAAATTGTGATTTATTGAACCCACCAACTAATGTAAAACTCATGTACATTTTGGAACGCAATAAAGAAATTGAGTATTAACCTGCTTTAACGACGAATGTCAAAAGGAGATGAAGATTGGAGTAATAGGCATTGCTCATTTTTTAACATACGAGAGGCCTGCAGTGGGTCAGTTACAGGCTGGTGTTATCAACAGCTTCGGTAATGGCACCCACCGTGGGGCTTACAAGAGTGATCAATGCTTGTTCTCTGTATGAGAGGCCTGCAGTGGGTCAGTTACAGGCTGTTGTTATTAACAGCTTCGGTAATGGCACCCACCGTGGGGCTCACAAGAGTGATCAATGCTCGTTCTCTGTATGAGAGGCCTGCAGTGGGACAGTTACAGGCTGGTGTTATCAACAGCTTCGGTAATGGCACCCACCGTGGGGCTTACAAGAGTGATCAATGCTTGTTCTCTGTATGAGAGGCCTGCAGTGGGTCAGTTACAGGCTGTTGTTATTAACAGCTTCGGCAATGGCACCCACCGTGGGGCTTACAAGAGTGATCAATGCTCGTGCTCTGTATGAGAGGCCTGCAGTGGGTGTTACAGGCTGTTGTTATTAACAGCTTCGGTAATGGCACCCACCGTGGGGCTTACAAGACTGATCAATGCTCGTGCTCTGTATGAGAGGCCTGCAGTGGGTCAGTTACAGGCTGTTGTTATTAACAGCTTCGGTAATGGCACCCACCGTGGGGCTTACAAGAGTGATCAATGCTCGTTCTCTGTATGAGAGGCCTGCAGTGGGTCAGTTACAGGCTGTTGTTATTAACAGCTTCGGTAATGGCACCCACCGTGGGGCTTACAAGACTGATCAATGCTCGTTCTCTGTATGAGAGGCCTTCAGTGGGACAGTTACAGGCTGGTGTTATCAACAGCTTCGGTAATGGCACCCACCGTGGGGCTTACAAGACTGATCAATGCTCGTTCTCTGTATGAGAGGCCTTCAGTGGGACAGTTACAGGCTGGTGTTATCAACAGCTTCGGTAGTGGCGCCCACCGTGGGGCTCACAAGCTCATCAATTCTCGTTCTCTGTATGAGAGGCCTGCAGTGGGACAGTTAGCTAGTGTTACTATGGTCACATACCCTGGTCATGCCGTCGAAGAATGGCGGCTTCTTGATGTAGGTAGAGTTGACGTCCCAGCCGTAGAGCTTGCCCTGTGGCACTGTCAGCTGCTGCCAGGACGAAGAGCCTTGCTCGATCTTCTCGTATACCTGGGAAATTAACAAAATAAATAATAAAATTTCAATAGAAGAGGTATTTCCAGAACTGACCAGAAAATGGAAAGAGGGTAGAGAGGCTTTTGCCCCGCAGTGAGACAAAAATGGCTGAGAGAAATAAAAATCCTAGGTGTTAACTATGTAGTATGTAGATTATTGTAGATACATAATCTATACTTATAATAAATCTGTAGAAAGGTCAATTCTGTACATGAAATATATTTTCAAAATAACTATCAGGGGGTGATAAGTGATCGATACTGATGCCAAAAATGCAATCAGTAAAATTTTTGTCTGTCTGTCTGTCTGTCTGTATGTTCCTTATAGAAACAAAAACTACTCGACGGATTTTAACGAAACTTGGTACAATTATTCTTCATACTCCTGGGCAGGTTATAGTATACTTTTCATCACGCTACAATCAATAGTAATAAGTTCGTCATTCATTGATAAGTTTCGTCATCCACGCGCACGAAGTCGCTGGCACAGCTAGTTATGAATAAATAAGTTACATAATTATTATTATAAACTTTTTTCTACAGACGTTGTCCTGTCAATCTATGCAAATTAATATAAAAATATGTATAAATCGTAGTTTTATTTTTATTTTTATTTTTGCCTGACTGAAAATACCAAAAAGGTCTTATGAAACGTCTACGTATACATGTAGAAATAATTTTCCAAAATCATTTTTTTTACAGTTCACAGTACCTTTAAAGATAATTCAAACAAGTAACTACACTGTGACATACTATCTAATTGAGAACCTACTACTTTTGAAGTCGATTATAAAGGTCTACATATGGTAACATACCTCTTTAAACATGCCTGGTATAACATGTTTGTTCTCAACTTCTTGTATTTCAGCTCTTGTCGGCCAAATCTCGCGAAGATACACCGGGCTACCATCAGCCCTTTTACCTGTAGATTAATAATAATAATATAATAAACCAGCGTATAAACGTCCCACTGCTGGGCACAGGCCTCTTCCCATATAGAGAAGGCACGAGCATTGATCATCACGCTTGCTCTTGTAGATAAATAAACAATAAATAAATGCGAATGCATCACATACATTGCTCTGAACAGAAAGTAAGTAGCTAAAGCACGCGTGTGTGAATCAGAGATAACGATACCACAAACACTCAGACCAGAGACAATGTAGATTAGTGGTTTTCTACATTGAAACCGGGACCTCAGAGCTGGCGACATCTTGAAAACCGGTGTGTACGCCACTCTACCACAGAGGTCGTCAAAAAGCACATTTTAAAGTAAATGAAGACTGGATTTGTTACAAGTACATGTGTTTCTTCTACGTAGCCTTTTTCCAAGCCATGTTGTGGTCTGCTTCCATTGTCACCGCCAGCTGAACACCGTATGTTACAGAGCGACTGCCTATCTGACCTCCACAACACATGTTACTGGGTAACACAGTATCCAATAGTAAGACTGCTTGTAATCGCTTAACGACTGCCAAAGATCAACGTATGACAGTCGGGATTAGCCTTAACGTACTTTCTTAATTATTCTAAAACACGGTGAAGGAAAACATCGTGCGGTAACCCGGATTCCAAAATTAGGATGTGAAATCGTCCGCAGAGCAAGCGTGGTGATCAATGCTCGTGCCTTCTCTATACGGGAAGAGGCCTTTGCCCAGCAGTGGGACGTTTATAGGCTGGATTATAATTATAATTCTAAGGTATATTATACAGGGTGTTAAGAAAACCCTGTCCGATCCGTAACGTGTTGTTAGGTACCGATATCTGATAACAAAAAAGTAAAAAAAAAAAAAAAACTAAAGGCGAGAGAGAGCCGGCTTCGTCACAGGTGCTGCCAAATGGTCAAACAGAATGCCTCCAAAAATACCGACGAAAATAGTGTTGTAATATTTGATTTAATCTCAAATTGAAAAAAAGTGGTTATTTCAAAATTCATTATTATTGTCATGAATATTCCAAATTTTATATTTAATTTGGGCATGTGATTATGAAGCCTATATCACCCTTTCGGGTCGGACAGGGTTTTCTTAACACCCTGTGTGTATTTAGTAGTTTACCTAGCGGTTGTGTCTCGAAGTCGATATCGACGGTGCCGGCTAGAGCGTAGGCTATCACCAGTAGAGGTGACGCGAGGTAGTTGGCTCTGGTGTTAGGGTGGATTCGGCCTTCAAAATTCCTGTTGCCAGAGAGGACTCCGCAGCAGACCAGCTCGTTCTGATGAAGAAGATAAGGTTCAGAAGAAGTCAGGATGTAAACAAACAGGTAAGTTAAAGATACAAATGGAATGAGGTGATGTTGATGCCTTGCATGTGTGCGTTCGCAGGGCGCAGCGAGAGACAACGAGCAGCGGAGACGACCCACTGTCGCGAGTGCTGCCATTGCAACTACACGACTATGCGATCCGTGTGTTTCTCATTCATGATTCATCATTAACAATATTGTAAAGCCGAATAAACATATCATTCATTGTGGCGTTTCATTGAAAAGACTCCATAACAACAAATTCACCCCATAGCTGCCAAAACTTGGACAATTCAAAATGGTCACAATATTTAAAGCAAAACTACTAAAACGATTTTCATAAAATTTATATGGGATCATCTGTAAGTTAACCATGTCGAATTGAGAACTCCATTTTTTTGAAGTTTTTCATAAAAATGTAGTTATTTATATTTACTGAAATCTTTTGTAGAAATGGATTTTTGGGCGCAGATTTTTTATCGAGGTTATTCTAGATTTTTTCATTTAATAAACATTAATAGAATTTTTAAAAGGTTGATCTTAATCTTCTCTGAATCGTAAAAGCAAAACAGGTTTTCCGCAATTAGAACACTACTGTAAAACATAATGTCTTTGTTATATAGCTCTAATTACATATTTCAATGCAAATCTTATAATTAAACCGTGGAACACCTTTGCCTAGCATTAGATTTTTAGGCAGAGGTGTACCAATTTACACCCACAGTTCGCCGGTATGTTTACGTCCCATGTAATAGGGGGCGAGCCTATTGCCACTAACCGGGCACAAATCCAAACTCCGACCTACTACTGAGAATACATTGGTGTACATTGGTACACCTCTGCCTAACCTTTCGGGGATACAGGCGTGATGTTATGTTATGTTAGTTATTTAAGAAATAAATACAAGAATATAGTGTGTTTTTATTTACCTTCTCAATAGTGTTGGCGATGTTATCATCAATTGGTCCGGAGTTACCGATGCAGGTCATGCACCCGTAGCCCACGATGTCGAAACCCAGTTTCTCCAGGTAGGGGACTACGCCGGATTCCTGTGGACAATTGTATGATATTATTATACATATTTAAATATAACTATTTAAAGAGAGAGAGTTAATTATTAGTTTTTTTATTTTAATTTGGGCTATCCTTAAAGTAAGCCCAGTGAAACACACATAGCCTTCACTCAGGCTAAACCAAAGACTCTCTCTCTTTAAATAGTTATTTTTCTTCCTTATTTCATACCTTTTAGTGATATAAAGACCAATATTGCGCAAAAAAAAATGGTTCGGAACCCTTTGCAGGCGATTTCAACTCACACTTGACCATTTTTATATGTCCACATAGCCTATGTCACTCGGGATAACTCAAAGCTTCTAATGATACCACAAACATTGAAATCGGTCAAGCCTTTTAGAAGTTATGGTGGAATAAAGAAACTCACAAACATACATACATACATGAACCCTGAAAACATAACACTCCTTTTTGGGCAGTCGTGTAAAAAATGACTGACATACTTGTTCTTATTCACGTTCAATTTATGATTTCAATTTTTTTACTTTGCTTGACATTAAGATGGTATATTATGTCAAAAGCTAGTGTCATAATATGAAAAGTAACTCTGGAACTGTCTTCAACGTAATAAAATTATCTTTTTCAAAGATTTAAATATTCTTTTTTTAATTGTTATGGCTCCCATATTGACAACCGCCATTTTGATTTGTTTAAGTACTTCGTAATTCCTCTATAAAGACACAAATAAATCATTTCTATACTGTCATATACAACGTTTGCCCTTTAGTGGGAAGTTCATGACTGAAAAATAACAGTAAATAAATAAAATAAATGCGGACAACATCACATACATTGTTCTGAACCCAAAGTAAGTAGCTAAAGCACTTGTGTTATGGAATTCAGAGACAACGAAGGTACCACAAACACCCAGACCCGAGACAATGTAGAAAAGTGATTTTCTACATTGACCCGTCCGGGGATCGAACCCGGGACCTCAGAGCTAGCGACACCTTGAAACCGGTGCGTACGCCACTCGACCACGGAGGTCGTCAAATAAATAAAGTAAGTAATATAATCTTTGTAAAACTTACTCTCAAATAGTATGTTACGACACCCGACCCCGGCGAGAGAGACGTCTTGATGTAAGGGAGCACGCTCAGACCATTCTCCACCGCTTTCTTGGCTAGGAGACCTGGGAAACAAAATAATAATAATAATAATAAATACAGTATTAGTAATACAGTATTAGTAAAATACTTTATTAACGAAAACTAACTTTTAAACTATCGCGCTGCATGTTTACTGTAATATTATTTCCCGGTAATTAGCGCGAGACATGCGTACCTTATGAATACCTTTAAGGGCTTGAAGTTTCGACCAGGTTACACCGGCAGTGATCGCAAGCACACTGCTCTGAATTCCCGTGAAATAATATATAATTTATTTGGAAGTGAAAATGTAAGTGGTCCTTGATTACTGCTATTTTGACGACCTCCGTGGTCGAGTAGCGTACGCACCGGTTTCAAGGTGTCGCCAGCTCTGAGGTCCCGGGTTCGATCCCCGGACGGGTCAATGTAGAAACCAACTTTTCTACATTGTCCCGGGTCTGGGTGTTTGTGGTACCTTCGTTGTTTCTGAATTCCATAACACAAGTGCTTTAGCTACTTACTTTGGGTTCAGAGCAATGTATGCGATGTTGTCTGCATTTATTATTACACAAAGAATACAGAAATACTAGTATTGTCTGTCTGTCGCCACATTATACGTGAAAGTGACAAGGACAGCATAAGAGTTAACAGCGACTTAAAATTAAATAGGGTTTGAGTAGTTATCCCTTCGTAGATAGCAGCTAGCGATTTTATTTCTGACCGACTTTTTGTAGGACGTGTGCGTTGCACTATTGCTATCAGTGTGTTCTATTTTTCCCCTTCAAAAAATCGGTCATCGATTATTGGACGTGAGCGGGCAGCATTAAGAGAACTCACCAGCGCCCAACATGACACTAGGGTTGGAAGTGTTAGTGCAGGAGGTGATGGCGGCGATGATGACGGACCCGTGGCCGATGCTGTACGTCTTCCCGTCGGAGAAGCTGAAGCTGGCTGACGTTGTGAGGTTGGCGGGGGATAGACCGTAGCCTTTGAAGCCGACCTGGGGGAGATGGGGATAGTTATTAAGTTTCAATGATAACAACAGAAGATTCTCTGAAAAAAACTGTTTTCATATGTTGTAATAATATTTTTTTTTACGGATATAATGGCGGTATATTTTAGCGGACGTTTCGACACCTTAACAGGTGTCATATATACCGCGATGAAATCCGTTTAAAGTCATTTTAGTTTAATGTTCAGATAACAATCCTCGACAAATAATACAAAATTATTCATAACTTTTATAAAACTCAACACATTGTCATAAATTATAGCTTAATTATATTAATTATAACTACTTAATTATAATAAAACATTTTCCAACCGTCAGCCTTCAAAAAAGAAAAACCGCGTCGTAATTGGATTATTCATTTAGGAGCTACGATGCCACAGACGGTCCGTCGCGTCAAACTTATAACCAATCTCTTTTGTGCGTCGAGAAATTAAAAATAAATAAATGTTAAATCAGCTAGGATCAAGAAAAATCAAACAAGCCCAAACACGATGGGATTGTGTCGTTTCGTTACAGAGTTAGAGCCACCTTCTGGCTCCATCATCAGACCAGCTCGAAAGTACCGTAATATTGTATTGCCACCGAACTCATAAACATAGCATACGAAGTGGATATAATTTACAATCAAGATTTGACCTAAACATGCTTACATTGCAAGTTAAATAAAAGCTAAAAAAAAGCCTAAGTTAATCTATACTTATAATAAATCTGTAGAAGTGAAAATTCTGTACATTGAAAATATAAAAAAAAAAAAATGGCGGGGGATGTTACTAGACCGATACCAAACACAAAAGCGTGAAAAAAAAAATTTTGTCTGTCTGTCTGTCTGTTTGTTCAGGTATCACGCAAAAACTACCGGTTCGATTACGATGAGACTTGGTATAATTATTCTTTATTATCCTGGGCACCACACTGGGTAGTTTTTATCCCGGAAAAGTATAATCAATAAAAAACAAACTTAATTTTGCGGTTAAAAACTCATTGATAAGTTTCGTCATCCACGCGAACGAAGTCGCAGGCACAGCTAGTAATACCTATAGCTTTACTATAAGCAGGAATATGGGTTTACGATGAGTTTCATAGTAAAAGTCTCGGGTCGAGTCTGGATGGGGCTCGCACAGGACCGTAGAGAATAGCACGAGCAAGGAGAGGCCTATGCCCAGCAGTGGGAGGACATTCTGTGAATGATGATGAAATCAAAAATCAAAATCAAAATATTTTTATTTCAAGTAGGCCTTTTTAAGCTCTTTTAAAACGTTAAATTACTGACTCTAGTTGCAGGTTCCAAAATGTCATTCCAATGGAGAAGAACCGGCAAGAAACTCCATTGGTTACTCTTTTAAAAAAAAGGTTAACATCAATGTAAAAAATACAATTATATATAAAAAAATATACAAATATGCGACAACAGCGTAAATAGCAAAATGTTTAGTTTATTGTAAATGATAACATCCAAAATGGAAGAAAAATGAAAAGGGACACGCAACAAATTTACATTGTTGTCACATTTACAAAGGTCGCCTATGCGAAAAGAATGAGAATAATAAAAAAAAGACTAAACTCAATAATTAAAAGAAGAAAAAACAAATATCTAATTAAATAGCTTTACATACAAAAGATATGTAGTACTAACTAAACCCTAACAGGAATGTCAAGGCATGTCAAAAGGTTTCTACGAATAGAGACCGTGGGGAAGCTAATCGAGAAAGATGAAACAACAAGATGAGGCAAATGAACTAACGGACCGCCAGGGAGGCCACATGTGCAGAAGGTCCTAAATCCACGCGCTTTTATCCTCTACATAGTCACTGATTTTATAATAAGATGATGATGATAATTAGGAATCGAAGCTTAGACAATCCGTAATTAGCTACAACTTATATTAATACAAATATATTATAATATTGAGAACACACTTCCGCTAAGTAAGCTAAATACAATTTCTTCGTATGACCTTGATTGGTAAGCAAAATATTGTTTAATATAACACAATGAATATACTACGGTTTTACTTGTGTAATTAATAATTATATTATTAAGAATACAGGGTGTTATCAAAAGGGTATATCTATCCAAAAGGGGTGAAGAGTATTCCTGGTATAGAGTCAGTTTACAACGTTTCAGCTCAAAATAAGTTAGATAAGGTGTCCAATAATTAAGAGGAAATATTGGATATCAATTATTAAATTAACTCATTTTGAGCTAAAACTTTGTAAACTGACTCTATACCAGATGTACTCTTCGCCCCTTTTGGATAGATATACCCTTTCGGTTACAACCCGTGAATTAAAATTTTAAGAAACCCCAACATATAAATAAATGCGGACAACATCACATACATTGCTCTGAACCCAAAGTAAGTAGCTAAAGCACGCGTGTTATGGAATTCAGAAACAACGAAGGTATCACAAACACCCAGACCCGAGGCAATGTAGAAAAGTTGGTGTCTACATTGACCCGTCCGGGGATCGAACCCGGGACCTCCAGAGGCTACGCCACTCGACCACGGAGGTCGTCTAAACATATATTAGAATATACGTCAAAATGCTGAACAGATAAATTATAACTAAGAAACTATTGGGTGATATAATAAAGTTTTTTTCTACACATTAAAGATTTTAGTTATTTTAATTTACTTATGTATATATAAGATTTTTAATTATGATTGTTCCTTTTGCATATAGAACCCTTTACTCTCTACAATAGGGTAGATGACTAGGTATGAAAAGTCAAAATTTATTTAGTCCGCCATTTAGATAATCAAAATATAATAGACACGTATTTTTTCATTTATCAAATCAATAAAAAAAGACGAAGATTAACCGCTTTAAACTTCACGAGTGGGAACTTGTGACGTCACGGGTAGGTACAATTTTTGCTTAGACGTGACGTCACGCAAGAATTGTACCTACTCGCTGTATCTTCATAATTCTTTGTGTTCGGGACACAAGAAAAAATACGTGTCTAATTTTTTTTTATTATCTAAAAGATGGACATAAAAATTTGTCATTATCCCTATTACAGGCTGGTGTTATTAAATCAATAAAAAATAAGTTATTTTCCTCAACCAGTTACTCTTACGCAGATCAATGAACATACAAACAAACAAGTTTAACATACATATACATATTAAATAAGGAAGCGTGTATTTGCTGAATAAGTTGTACTCATACAATATAATAATTTGTATGGCAACTAACGTTTTTAAGTGCATCTTATAGTGCAGTAGATGTGAATGAAGATTGGTTAATTATATTGTTAATTTTGAGTTTGTGATTTAGTGATAGTTTTAATATTATGTGGAGTTTTCATGTAAGTAGTTTAGATATTACTAGCTGTACCCGGCATGCGTTGCAATGCAATTTTTTCTACCTAGCACCTGCCTACTACCTACCTACTACCACTTAGGGGTATGAAAAATAGATAGTAGCCGATTCTCAGACCTACTGAATATGCATATAAAATTTCATAAAAATCGGTCAAGCCGTTTCGGAGGATACAAGATACAAGAGCATTTATTTGTTCAGGAGTATGGTAACTAACATTGTGACACGAGAATTTTATTATTTATTTATTATTATTATTTAAAGCCTGAACTGTCCCACTGCAGGGCAAAGGCCTCCCTTCCTTCCTTCCACAGGTCTCTATTGTTTGCTATTTGTTGCCACTCTTTTTTGTATGCGTCTAGTTCATCCCTCCATCTCCGCCTGAGAATTTTATATATAAGATTATATTTTAAAAACATTTTTATATTAAGCGACGTTTTTTCTTTAAATATATATTTATAATAAATAAAAGTGTACTAGTGTAATACTATTCTGGCAATCTGTGGTATGTGTAAACATTATTTTTTAATTTTCGAATGGATAAAGTTTTCAATTCATCTGTTATTTTATTCTATTAAGCAAGGTGGTCCAATAAAAGGTCATAAAAAATTTATTCGATTAATTTTGAAATAAAAAAAATAACAATAAAATTTAATCTATACTTATAATAAATCTGAAGAAGTGAAAATTCTGTACATTGAAAATATCGAAAAAATAAATGGCGGGGGGTGTTACTAGACCGACACCGAAACGAAAAGTGAGAAAAAAAAAATCTGTCTGTCTGTCTGTTTGTTCAGGTATCACGCCAAAACTACCGGTTCGATTACGATGAAACTTAGTATAATTATTCTTTATTATCCTGGGCACCACACTGGGTTATATATAGTTTTTATCCCAGAAAAGTATAAACAATAAAAAAAAAACTAAATTTTGCGGTTAAAAACTCATTGATAAGTTTCGTCATCCACGCGAACGAAGTCGCAGGCACAGCTAGTCTATAAATAAAATTGCTAACGTTAAAATCGGTTATTAACATTTATGTGTAATCAATTATTTAAGTCACAGTTTAATTTTAAAGTCAACTGCTACTAGTTCGGATTCGAACCTGCAATCTTGTTTACGAACCCGATCATTATACCATTATTTCATACCATATTACCACTATGCCATTACATTACCTTACACCTGAATGTAATGATCATTTAATTAACAAAATATAATTACGTATCATTATGACATATAAGCTTAATGATCTAATTAATTAGAATAATTACTATAATTTACTATTGCATAATGCCGTAAGTAGGAAACTGCAATTTGTTGATGAAGATTAAAGAAATTGTTGCATGGTAATCAATGCTCGTTCTCTGTATGAGAGGCCTGCAGTGGGACAGTTACAGGCTGGTGTTATCAACAGCTTCGGTAATGGCACCCACCGTGGGACTCACAAGAGTGGTGATCAATGCTCGTGCCTTCTCTATATGGGAAGAGGCCTGTGCCCAGCAGTGGGACGTTCATAGGCTGGTATTGTTATTATTTAAGTATCCTATGTGTTACTCCAGGTTATAGTCTACCTGTAGGTATGCAACATTTGAACTAAATCCGTACAGCTATTCATGCGTAAAAGAGTAACACATTCTTTAATTCTTATAATATTATTATAGTTTCTTTTATGATATTTGTAGTATGCTAGGCAACTATACTAAAGCCAAACTGGAAAGAGAATGAAACGTTATTACTAATTACGCAATTATCAACTTTGACAACATGTGTTTAAGTTCATTTTAGAATGACAAATATTACCGAAAAGGGCCTAAAAGTAATTTGAATGTGATGGAAATTGAACTGTTAGTCATTGAATTAAGGTTCATAATCCCAAAGCACGGTCATTATTTCTTGAATGTGGCTGATATATAGTTTATTTGACCACAATGGAAATCATCATATCGTTAAAATATAGTTAAAAGATACCGGTATTTTGTGGTTTATTTATACAGGGTGTAACACAAAGTATTTGACGGGCCTGTTGATCTAGTGGTTAGTGACTGACTGCTATACCGGAGGTCGTGGGTTCGATTCCCACGAAGGATAAATCTTTGTGTGATCAATCATTTGCTATGTCTTGGTGTAATTTATCTTTAATGATGTTTAGAAATATATAAGTATGTTTATCAGTTGTCTGGTTACCATAGCACAGGCTCTGCCTAGTTATCCTAGGATAGATACAATATTCTTTATTGTACACCATTAAAATTACATTATAATAAAGTAAACTGCCTCGGTGGCCTAGTGGCGCTAAGCGCGACTGCTACACTAGGGGTCTTGGGTTCGATTCCCAAGTCGACCAAGATGATATTGGGTTTTTCTATGAAATTCTCAGTAGCAGGTCGGAGTTTGGATTTGTGCCCGGTTAGTGGCAATAGGCTCGCCCCCTATTACATGGGACCTAAACATACGGGCGAACTGTGGGTGTACATTGGTACACCTCTGCCTAACCCTTCGGGGATACAGGCGTGATGGTATGTTATGTTATGTTAATGTGAACCACAGATGAAGTCACAGGCAAAACCTAGTAGTTTAATATAAAACAACAACCTATACATTTGTATAAATGGCATAAAACCACAAAATAGATAATGGTCTGACGAAAACTATATATTTGACGAATACCTACCAATATTAGTAATATAGCATAACTATGTGATAAGGTACGTAAATTATATTATTATTTAATGTATTATTTTTATATATTTAAGATTTTTAAAATATAGAGACAAGAAAATGTGTTGTGTGTCAGACAGACAGTCGCTCTATAACATACTGGTGTTCAGCTGGCGGTGAGACTGGGAGCCGAACACAACATAGTGCGGTACAAGATTTGAGTTTTTTTTATATGGTAGCCTAGCGGTTTAATAAACGAATTTTGTTCTTAAGGTTGCAGGTTCGAATCTATTACAGGCAAGTAGTAATGTGAGTTTTTCAAAGTTGTATGTACTTTTTTAAATAATTGACAATCGGTGAAGGAAAACATCGTGAGGAAACCGGATTCCAGACAATAAAATCACAAATCAAGATCAGAGCAAGCGTGGTGATCAATGCTCGTGCTTTCCCTATATGGGAAGAGGCCTGTGCCCAGCAGTGGGACGCTTATAGACCACTTATTATATTCTTATTTAATACTGGCTGTGTCTCGCGGTTTTACCAAAGTTAGTAGCTAATCCCCTTTTAAAAATATATGAAATTTCCAAAATAAAAATAGCCTACGTTACTCTTTATAACATAAACTATTTCCTAGTGAAGGTCCCGTCAAAATCCGTCCAGCAATTTCAGATATAGGAAGGAACAAACAGACAAAAAACACCAGAGCGAGAGGAGATGCCGTTATAAAGAAGATAATATATACTCAGTCATATTATTTGGTGATCTAGCTTATGAAGTATTATAATTAATCATAAAGCTATCTCACTAAGTAGTATAACTGGGTTTTTCTACGGTAGAACAAGAAATATCAAGACTTCATTGTGTACGAAGCGACAGAAGTGTGTAAGGATCGTAGCAAGTGGAAAGAAGTGGTCTCTGCCTACCCCTACGGGAGAGAGGCGTGATTATATGTATGTATTTGTGAACGAGTGAAAAGTATTTTATGTATGTCTGTTTGTGTATTACTTGTAATAAAAATATTTTGAAACGATCTTATTATTTAAATCATATTAAATTGATCTAATTAATCTTTTTTTTTTAAGTAACCAATAAACAAATTATTGTTTTATGTTTCTTTAGTCCCCAAGATCCTAAACTAATTTAAAAAATATCTAAATACAAAAAATCTTCAAAACTTTAAAATAAGCAAGCAAGTTACACTTGTTTATTTGTTATTTTCTATTAAGTTAAACACCTTACATACAAAAACACTTTACTTAGATAATATTATCCCTAATTACTTACCTTTTAACAATAGAACCTTTCTGAACCCAAAAACAATATGTTTTGGTAAACAAACAAACAAGTTGTTTATTGTAGCCCCTTTACAAATAAGTCAGGTAGTAGATTCATTGACGACCTCCGTGGTCGAGTGGCGTACGCACCGGTTTTCAAGGTGTCGCCAGCTCTGAGGTCCCGGGTTCGATCCCCGGACGGGTCAATGTAGAAAACCACTTTTCTACATTGTCCCGGGTCTGGGTGTTTGTGGTACCTTCGTTGTTTCTGAATTCCATAACAATAGTGCTTTAGCAACTTACTTTGGGTTTAGACCAATGTATGTGATGTTGTCCGCATTTATTTATTTATATATACACTATACAATGAAAGTGTTTACGCAAAGGACATCATCCGTTTTGGTCCAAAATTCGAAAGTTCCCGCTAACCAAAAAGAATGTTATATTCTGCCAGAGCTTGTCCTCCTAAGCACGGGATTTTTAACCCTGGATAAAATCACGTGCAGCGGTGCTACAGCTTTGGTGCCGTATTAAGAAAGCTTAGGAGGACAAGCTCTATTAGAATATAAACATAACATACCATCACGCCTGTATCCCCGAAGGGTTAGGCAGAGGTGGACCAATGTACACCCACAGTTCGCCGGTATGTTTAGGTCCCATGTAATAGGGGGCGAGCCTATTGCCACTAACCGGGCACAACTTCAAACTCCGACATGCTACTGAGAATTTCATAGAAAAACCCAATAACACCTTGGTCGACTTGGGAATCGAACCCAAGACCTCTAGCGTAGCAGTCCCGCTTAGAACCACTAGGCCAACGAGGCAGTTGGTAAGTATTTATACGACGTATTTATATGGGACGACCTCTAAGGTATACACTATCGATAATAAGATGATTAATTCTGTAATCCATCTACAATTGCCGGAGATATCGAATACGAAACATCAAAAAACACATCCAATCCAAACCTAGCACACTCAAAACAAAAGCATGGTTCCCCGCAATTATACATATATTAATTTATATATTAAAAGTACTAAACACAGTATTTCTTCTTTTCTGACATAATCAAAGAACTACAACAAAACATTATTTGAAAATGGCACTGGCCTTACTTCAAAACCGTAATTCACTTTATTTTAGTAGATATTTCTGATTCCGTCAAACCAAAAAATACGCGCCAATATGTTTTGATCATCTTACAGACGGACTAACTATATTTTTCCTTCCAAACCTAGTCAACATCCCTATTACAATAACCTATTTTTTAATCCAAATCACATTAAGACAAAGGTATTAATCTATCACACTAATGCGTAATTAGAAATTAAAATCACTAATGACAGTCAACATATTAACTAATTATTGTTCCCTAATTAAGTACAGGTACATATCATTAGAACATTTAATATAAATACTGAAGAAATTTTGAATAATGCATCAGTTATCAAGTGTCTCTTGTACAAGCAACAAGTACAAAAAAAAATAAAGTAAAAAGAGTGATTTAAGTGACGTGTTTAAATACTATTTTATTGGTAGTAGTTGTCACTCGCTCAGTAGACATGTTTATCATTCTGTCACTGGGTGTGTGATGATTGTTACCGAGTGATGCTACAACCTCATAGTTCCTGCTGTCATCATCATCCTCATCTATCAGTAGTAGTTGTCACTCGCTCAGTAGACATGTTTATCATTCTGTCACTGGGAGCGTGATGATTGTTATCGAGTGATGCTACAACCTCATAGTTCCTGCTGTCATCATCATCATCATCTATCAGTAGTAGTTGTCACTCGCTCAGTAGACATGTTTATCATTCTGTCACTGGGAGTGTGATGATTGTTACCGAGTGATGCTACATCATCAAAGTTCCTGCTGTCATCATCATCCATCAGTAGTAGTTGTCACTCGCTCAGTAGACATGTTTATCATTCTGTCACTGGGAGTGTGATGATTGCTACCGAGTGATGCTACCACCTCATAGTTCCTGCTGTCATCGTCATCATCATCTATCAGTAGTAGTTGTCACTCGCTCAGTAGACATGTTTATCATTCTGTCACTGGGAGTGTGATGATTGTTACCGAGTGATGCTACATCATCAAAGTTCCTGCTGTCATCATCATCCATCAGTAGTAGTTGTCACTCGCTCAGTAGACATGTTTATCATTCTGTCACTGGGAGTGTGATGATTGTTACCGAGTGATGCTACATCATCAAAGTTCCTGCTGTCATCATCATCCATCAGTAGTAGTTGTCACTCGCTCAGTAGACATGTTTATCATTCTGTCACTGGGAGTGTGATGATTGTTACCGAGTGATGCTACCACCTCATAGTTCCTGCTGTCATCGTCATCATCATCTATCAGTAGTAGTTGTCACTCGCTCAGTAGACATGTTTATCATTCTGTCACTGGGTGTGTGATGATTGTTACCGAGTGATGCTACATCATCATAGTTCCTGCTGTCATCGTTAACATCATCTATCAGTAGTAGTTGTCACTCGCTCAGTAGACATGTTTATCATTCTGTCACTGGGAGTGTGATGATTGTTACCGAGTGATGCTACAACCTCATAGTTCCAGCTGTCATCGTCAACATCATCTATCAGTAGTAGTTGTCACTCGCTCAGTAGACATGTTTATCATTCTGTCACTGGGATTGTGATGATTGTTAGCGAGTGATGCTACAACCTCATAGTTCCTGCTGTCATCGTCAACATCATCTATCAGTAGTAGTTGTCACTCGCTCAGTAGACATGTTTATCATTCTATCACTGGGAGTGTGATGATTGTTACCGAGTGATGCTACATCATCATAGTTCCTGCTGTCATCGTCATCATCATCTATCAGTAGTAGTTGTCACTCGCTCAGCAGACATGTTTATCATTCTGTCACTGGGTGTGTGATGATTGTTACCGAGTGATGCTACATCATTATAGATCCTGCTGTCATCATTATCATCTATCAGTAGTAGTTGTCACTCGCTCAGCAGACATGTTTATCATTCTGTCACTGGGAGTGTGATGATTGTTACCGAGTGATGCTACAACCTCATAGTTCCTGCTGTCATCATCATCTATCAGTAGTAGTTGTCACTCGCTCAGTAGACATGTTTATCATTCTGTCACTGGGAGTGTGATGATTGTTACCGAGTGATGCTACATCATCATAGTTCCTGCTGTCATCATCATCTATCAGTAGTAGTTGTCACTCACTCAGTAGACATGTTTATCATTCTGTCACTGGGAGTGTGATGATTGTTACCGAGTGATGATACATCATCATAGTTCCTGCTGTCATCATCATCATCTATCAGTAGTAGTTGTCACTCGCTCAGTAGACATGTTTATCATTCTGTCACTGGGATTGTGATGATTGTTACCGAGTGATGCTACATCATCATAGTTCCTGCTGTCATCATCATCATCATCTATCAGTAGTAGTTGTCACTCGCTCAGCAGACATGTTTATCATTCTGTCACTGGGTGTGTGATGATTGTTACCGAGTGATGCTACATCATCATAGTTCCTGCTGTCATCATCATCATCATCTATCAGTAGTAGTTGTCACTCGCTCAGTAGACATGTTTATCATTCTGTCACTGGGAGTGTTATGATTGTTACCGAGTGATGCTACATCATCATAGTTCCTGCTGTCATCGTCATCTATCAGTAGTAGTTGTCACTCGCTCAGTAGACATGCTTATCATTCTGTCACTGGGAGTGTGATGATTGTTACCGAGTGATGCTACATCATCATAGTTCCTGCTGTCATCATCATCATCATCATCTATCAGTAGTAGTTGTCACTCGCTCAGTAGACATGTTTATCATTCTGTCACTGGGTGTGTGATGATTGTTACCGAGTGATGCTACATCATCATAGTTCCTGCTGTCATCATCATCATCATCTATCAGTAGTAGTTGTCACTCGCTCAGTAGACATGTTTATCATTCTGTCACTGGGAGTGTGATGATTGTTACCGAGTGATGCTACATCATCAAAGTTCCTGCTGTCATCATCATCCATCAGTAGTAGTTGTCACTCGCTCAGTAGACATGTTTATCATTCTGTCACTGGGAGTGTGATGATTGTTACCGAGTGATGCTACCACCTCATAGTTCCTGCTGTCATCGTCATCATCATCTATCAGTAGTAGTTGTCACTCGCTCAGTAGACATGTTTATCATTCTGTCACTGGGAGTGTGATGATTGTTACCGAGTGATGCTACAACCTCATAGTTCCTGCTGTCATCGTCATCATCATCTATCAGTAGTAGTTGTCACTCGCTCAGTAGACATGTTTATCATTCTGTCACTGGGAGTGTGATGATTGTTACCGAGTGATGCTACCACCTCATAGTTCATGCTGTCATCGTCATCATCATCTATCAGTAGTGGTTGTCACTCGCTTAGTAGACATGTTTATCATTCTGTCACTGGGAGTGTGATGATTGTTACTGAGTGATGCTACAACCTCATAGTTCCTGCTGTCATCATCATCATCATCTATCAGTAGTAGTTGTCACTCGCTCAGTAGACATGTTTATCATTCTGTCACTGGGAGTGTGATGATTGTTACCGAGTGATGCTACATCATCATAGTTCCTGCTGTCATCATCATCATCATCTATCAGTAGTAGTTGTCACTCGCTCAGTAGATATGTTTATCATTCTGTCACTGGGAGTGTGATGATTGTTACCGAGTGATGCTACATCATCAAAGTTCCTGCTGTCATCATCATCCATCAGTAGTAGTTGTCACTCGCTCAGTAGACATGTTTATCATTCTGTCACTGGGAGTGTGATGATTGTTACCGAGTGATGCTACAACCTCATAGTTCCTGCTGTCATCGTCATCATCATCTATCAGTAGTAGTTGTCACTCGCTCAGTAGACATGTTTATCATTCTGTCACTGGGTGTGTGATGATTGTTACCGAGTGATGCTACATCATCAAAGTTCCTGCTGTCATCATCATCCATCAGTAGTAGTTGTCACTTGCTCAGTAGACATGTTTATCATTCTGTCACTGGGAGTGTGATGATTGTTTCCGAGTGATGCTACAACCTCATAGTTCCTGCTGTCATCATCATCATCATCTATCAGTAGTAGTTGTCACTCGCTCAGTAGACATGTTTATCATTCTGTCACTGGGAGTGTGATGATTGTTACCGAGTGATGCTACATCATCATAGTTCCTGCTGTCATCATCATCATCATCTATCAGTAGTAGTTGTCACTCGCTCAGTAGACATGTTTATCATTCTGTCACTGGGAGTGTGATGATTGTTACCGAGTGATGCTACAACCTCATAGTTCCTGCTGTCATCATCATCATCATCTATCAGTAGTAGTTGTCACTCGCTCAGTAGACATGTTTGTTATTCTGTCACTGGGAGTGTGATGATTGTTACCGAGTGATGGTACATCATAATAGTTCCTGCTGTCATCATCATCATCATCTATCAGTAGTAGTTGTCACTCGCTCAGCAGACATGTTTATCATTCTGTCACTGGGAGTGTGATGATTGTTACCGAGTGATGCTACATCATCATAGTTCCTGCTGTCATCATCATCATCATCTATCAGTAGTAGTTGTCACTCGCTCAGTAGACATGTTTCATTCTGTCACTGGGAGTGTGATGATTGTTACCGAGTGATGCTACATCATCATAGTTCCTGCTGGCAACGTCATCATCATCTATCAGTAGTAGTTGTCACTCGCTCAGTAGACATGTTTTTCATTCTGTCACTGGGTGTGTGATGATTGTTACCGAGTGATGGTACATCATAATAGTTCCTGCTGTCATCATCATCATCATCTATCAGTAGTAGTTGTCACTCGCTCAGCAGACATGTTTATCATTCTGTCACTGGGAGTGTGATGATTGTTACCGAGTGATGCTACATCATCATAGTTCCTGCTGTCATCATCATCATCATCTATCAGTAGTAGTTGTCACTCGCTCAGTAGACATGTTTGTTATTCTGTCACTGGGAGTGTGATGATTGTTACCGAGTGATGCTACATCATCATAGTTCCTGCTGTCATCATCATCATCATCTATCAGTAGTAGTTATCACTCGCTCAGTAGACATGTTTATCATTCTGTCACTGGGAGTGTGATGATTGTTACCGAGAGATGCTACATCATCATAGTTCCTGCTGTCATCGTCATCATCATCTATCAGTAGCAGTTGTCACTCGCTCAGTAGACATGTTTTTCATTCTGTCACTGGGTGTGTGATGATTGTTACCGAGTGATGGTACATCATAATAGTTCCTGCTGTCATCATCATCATCATCTATCAGTAGTAGTTGTCACTCGCTCAGTAGACATGTTTCATTCTGTCACTGGGAGTGTGATGATTGTTACCGAGTGATGCTACATCATCATAGTTCCTGCTGGCAACGTCATCATCATCTATCAGTAGTAGTTGTCACTCGCTCAGTAGACATGTTTTTCATTCTGTCACTGGGTGTGTGATGATTGTTACCGAGTGATGGTACATCATAATAGTTCCTGCTGTCATCATCATCATCATCTATCAGTAGTAGTTGTCACTCGCTCAGCAGACATGTTTATCATTCTGTCACTGGGAGTGTGATGATTGTTACCGAGTGATGCTACATCATCATAGTTCCTGCTGTCATCATCATCATCATCTATCAGTAGTAGTTGTCACTCGCTCAGCAGACATGTTTATCATTCTGTCACTGGGAGTGTGATGATTGTTACCGAGTGATGCTACATCATCATAGTTCCTGCTGTCATCATCATCATCATCTATCAGTAGTAGTTGTCACTCGCTCAGTAGACATGTTTATCATTCTGTCACTGGGTGTGTGATGATTGTTACCGAGTGATGCTACATCATCATAGTTCCTGCTGTCATCGTTAACATCATCTATCAGTAGTAGTTGTCACTCGCTCAGTAGATATGTTTATCATTCTGTCACTGGGAGTGTGATGATTGTTACCGAGTGATGCTACATCATCAAAGTTCCTGCTGTCATCATCATCCATCAGTAGTAGTTGTCACTCGCTCAGTAGACATGTTTATCATTCTGTCACTGGGAGTGTGATGATTGTTACCGAGTGATGCTACAACCTCATAGTTCCTGCTGTCATCGTCATCATCATCTATCAGTAGTAGTTGTCACTCGCTCAGTAGACATGTTTATCATTCTGTCACTGGGTGTGTGATGATTGTTACCGAGTGATGCTACATCATCAAAGTTCCTGCTGTCATCATCATCCATCAGTAGTAGTTGTCACTTGCTCAGTAGACATGTTTATCATTCTGTCACTGGGAGTGTGATGATTGTTTCCGAGTGATGCTACAACCTCATAGTTCCTGCTGTCATCATCATCATCATCTATCAGTAGTAGTTGTCACTCGCTCAGTAGACATGTTTATCATTCTGTCACTGGGAGTGTGATGATTGTTACCGAGTGATGCTACATCATCATAGTTCCTGCTGTCATCATCATCATCATCTATCAGTAGTAGTTGTCACTCGCTCAGTAGACATGTTTATCATTCTGTCACTGGGAGTGTGATGATTGTTACCGAGTGATGCTACAACCTCATAGTTCCTGCTGTCATCATCATCATCATCTATCAGTAGTAGTTGTCACTCGCTCAGTAGACATGTTTGTTATTCTGTCACTGGGAGTGTGATGATTGTTACCGAGTGATGGTACATCATAATAGTTCCTGCTGTCATCATCATCATCATCTATCAGTAGTAGTTGTCACTCGCTCAGCAGACATGTTTATCATTCTGTCACTGGGAGTGTGATGATTGTTACCGAGTGATGCTACATCATCATAGTTCCTGCTGTCATCATCATCATCATCTATCAGTAGTAGTTGTCACTCGCTCAGTAGACATGTTTATCATTCTGTCACTGGGAGTGTGATGATTGTTACCGAGTGATGCTACATCATCATAGTTCCTGCTGGCAACGTCATCATCATCTATCAGTAGTAGTTGTCACTCGCTCAGTAGACATGTTTTTCATTCTGTCACTGGGTGTGTGATGATTGTTACCGAGTGATGGTACATCATAATAGTTCCTGCTGTCATCATCATCATCATCTATCAGTAGTAGTTGTCACTCGCTCAGCAGACATGTTTATCATTCTGTCACTGGGAGTGTGATGATTGTTACCGAGTGATGCTACATCATCATAGTTCCTGCTGTCATCATCATCATCATCTATCAGTAGTAGTTGTCACTCGCTCAGTAGACATGTTTGTTATTCTGTCACTGGGAGTGTGATGATTGTTACCGAGTGATGCTACATCATCATAGTTCCTGCTGTCATCATCATCATCATCTATCAGTAGTAGTTATCACTCGCTCAGTAGACATGTTTATCATTCTGTCACTGGGAGTGTGATGATTGTTACCGAGAGATGCTACATCATCATAGTTCCTGCTGTCATCGTCATCATCATCTATCAGTAGCAGTTGTCACTCGCTCAGTAGACATGTTTTTCATTCTGTCACTGGGTGTGTGATGATTGTTACCGAGTGATGGTACATCATAATAGTTCCTGCTGTCATCATCATCATCATCTATCAGTAGTAGTTGTCACTCGCTCAGTAGACATGTTTACGTTGCCGTGCCCTACGGGGTCCACAATGTACCAAAATAACCTATGTAACACCTTTATAAAACTTATGGAGTGCAATAAAATTGAATTGAATTGAATTGATTGTTACCGAGTGATGCTACATCATCATAGTTCCTGCTGTCATCATCATCCTCATCTATCAGTAGCAGTTCACTCGCTCAGTAGACATGTTCATCATTCTGTCACTGGGAGTGTGATGATTGTTACCGAGTGATGCTACATCATCATAGTTCCTGCTGTCAACATCATCATCATCTATCAGTAGCAGTTGTCACTCGCTCAGTAGACATGTTTATCATTCTGTCACTGGGAGTGTGATGATTGTTACCGAGTGATGCTACATCATCATAGTTCCTGCTGTCATCATCATCATCATCTATCAGTAGTAGTTGTCACTCGCTCAGTAGACATGTTTATCATTCTGTCACTGGGTGTGTGATGATTGTTACCGAGTGATGCTACATCATCATAGTTCCTGCTGTCATCGTCATCATCATCTATCAGTAGTAGTTGTCACTCGCTCAGTAGACATGTTTATCATTCTGTCACTGGGTGTGTGATGATTGTTACCGAGTGATGCTACATCATCATAGTTCCTGCTGTCATCATCATCATCATCTATCAGTAGTAGTTGTCACTCGCTCAGTAGACATGTTTATCATTCTGTCACTGGGTGTGTGATGATTGTTACCGAGTGATGCTACATCATCATAGTTCCTGCTGTCATCGTCATCATCATCTATCAGTAGCAGTTGTCACTCGCTCAGTAGACATGTTTTTCATTCTGTCACTGGGTGTGTGATGATTCTTACCGAGTGATGGTACATCATAATAGTTCCTGCTGTCATCATCATCATCATCTATCAGTAGTAGTTGTCACTCGCTCAGCAGACATGTTTATCATTCTGTCACTGGGAGTGTGATGATTGTTACCGAGTGATGCTACATCATCATAGTTCCTGCTGTCATCATCATCATCATCTATCAGTAGTAGTTGTCACTCGCTCAGTAGACATGTTTATCATTCTGTCACTGGGTGTGTGATGATTGTTACCGAGTGATGCTACATCATCATAGTTCCTGCTGTCATCGTTAACATCATCTATCAGTAGTAGTTGTCACTCGCTCAGTAGACATGTTTATCATTCTGTCACTGGGAGTGTGATGATTGTTACCGAGTGATGCTACAACCTCATAGTTCCAGCTGTCATCGTCAACATCATCTATCAGTAGTAGTTGTCACTCGCTCAGTAGACATGTTTATCATTCTGTCACTGGGATTGTGATGATTGTTAGCGAGTGATGCTACAACCTCATAGTTCCTGCTGTCATCGTCAACATCATCTATCAGTAGTAGTTGTCACTCGCTCAGTAGACATGTTTATCATTCTATCACTGGGAGTGTGATGATTGTTACCGAGTGATGCTACATCATCATAGTTCCTGCTGTCATCGTCATCATCATCTATCAGTAGTAGTTGTCACTCGCTCAGCAGACATGTTTATCATTCTGTCACTGGGTGTGTGATGATTGTTACCGAGTGATGCTACATCATTATAGATCCTGCTGTCATCATTATCATCTATCAGTAGTAGTTGTCACTCGCTCAGCAGACATGTTTATCATTCTGTCACTGGGAGTGTGATGATTGTTACCGAGTGATGCTACAACCTCATAGTTCCTGCTGTCATCATCATCTATCAGTAGTAGTTGTCACTCGCTCAGTAGACATGTTTATCATTCTGTCACTGGGAGTGTGATGATTGTTACCGAGTGATGCTACATCATCATAGTTACTGCTGTCATCATCATCTATCAGTAGTAGTTGTCACTCGCTCAGTAGACATGTTTATCATTCTGTCACTGGGTGTGTGATGATTGTTACCGAGTGATGCTACATCATCATAGTTACTGCTGTCATCATCATCTATCAGTAGTAGTTGTCACTCGCTCAGTAGACATGTTTATCATTCTGTCACTGGGTGTGTGATGATTGTTACCGAGTGATGCTACAACCTCATAGTTCCTGCTGTCATCATCATCATCATCTATCAGTAGTAGTTGTCACTCGCTCAGTAGACATGTTTATCATTCTGTCACTGGGAGTGTGATGATTGTTACCGAGTGATGCTACATCATCATAGTTCCTGCTGTCATCGTCATCTATCAGTAGTAGTTGTCACTCGCTCAGTAGACATGTTTGTTATTCTGTCACTGGGAGTGTGATGATTGTTACCGAGTGATGCTACATCATCATAGTTCCTGCTGTCATCATCATCATCATCTATCAGTAGTAGTTATCACTCGCTCAGTAGACATGTTTATCATTCTGTCACTGGGAGTGTGATGATTGTTACCGAGAGATGCTACATCATCATAGTTCCTGCTGTCATCGTCATCATCATCTATCAGTAGCAGTTGTCACTCGCTCAGTAGACATGTTTTTCATTCTGTCACTGGGTGTGTGATGATTGTTACCGAGTGATGGTACATCATAATAGTTCCTGCTGTCATCATCATCATCATCTATCAGTAGTAGTTGTCACTCGCTCAGTAGACATGTTTACGTTGCCGTGCCCTACGGGGTCCACAATGTACCAAAATAACCTATGTAACACCTTTATAAAACTTATGGAGTGCAATAAAATTGAATTGAATTGAATTGATTGTTACCGAGTGATGCTACATCATCATAGTTCCTGCTGTCATCATCATCCTCATCTATCAGTAGCAGTTCACTCGCTCAGTAGACATGTTCATCATTCTGTCACTGGGAGTGTGATGATTGTTACCGAGTGATGCTACATCATCATAGTTCCTGCTGTCAACATCATCATCATCTATCAGTAGCAGTTGTCACTCGCTCAGTAGACATGTTTATCATTCTGTCACTGGGAGTGTGATGATTGTTACCGAGTGATGCTACATCATCATAGTTCCTGCTGTCATCATCATCATCATCTATCAGTAGTAGTTGTCACTCGCTCAGTAGACATGTTTATCATTCTGTCACTGGGTGTGTGATGATTGTTACCGAGTGATGCTACATCATCATAGTTCCTGCTGTCATCGTCATCATCATCTATCAGTAGTAGTTGTCACTCGCTCAGTAGACATGTTTATCATTCTGTCACTGGGTGTGTGATGATTGTTACCGAGTGATGCTACATCATCATAGTTCCTGCTGTCATCATCATCATCATCTATCAGTAGTAGTTGTCACTCGCTCAGTAGACATGTTTATCATTCTGTCACTGGGTGTGTGATGATTGTTACCGAGTGATGCTACATCATCATAGTTCCTGCTGTCATCGTCATCATCATCTATCAGTAGCAGTTGTCACTCGCTCAGTAGACATGTTTTTCATTCTGTCACTGGGTGTGTGATGATTCTTACCGAGTGATGGTACATCATAATAGTTCCTGCTGTCATCATCATCATCATCTATCAGTAGTAGTTGTCACTCGCTCAGCAGACATGTTTATCATTCTGTCACTGGGAGTGTGATGATTGTTACCGAGTGATGCTACATCATCATAGTTCCTGCTGTCATCATCATCATCATCTATCAGTAGTAGTTGTCACTCGCTCAGTAGACATGTTTATCATTCTGTCACTGGGTGTGTGATGATTGTTACCGAGTGATGCTACATCATCATAGTTCCTGCTGTCATCGTTAACATCATCTATCAGTAGTAGTTGTCACTCGCTCAGTAGACATGTTTATCATTCTGTCACTGGGAGTGTGATGATTGTTACCGAGTGATGCTACAACCTCATAGTTCCAGCTGTCATCGTCAACATCATCTATCAGTAGTAGTTGTCACTCGCTCAGTAGACATGTTTATCATTCTGTCACTGGGATTGTGATGATTGTTAGCGAGTGATGCTACAACCTCATAGTTCCTGCTGTCATCGTCAACATCATCTATCAGTAGTAGTTGTCACTCGCTCAGTAGACATGTTTATCATTCTATCACTGGGAGTGTGATGATTGTTACCGAGTGATGCTACATCATCATAGTTCCTGCTGTCATCGTCATCATCATCTATCAGTAGTAGTTGTCACTCGCTCAGCAGACATGTTTATCATTCTGTCACTGGGTGTGTGATGATTGTTACCGAGTGATGCTACATCATTATAGATCCTGCTGTCATCATTATCATCTATCAGTAGTAGTTGTCACTCGCTCAGCAGACATGTTTATCATTCTGTCACTGGGAGTGTGATGATTGTTACCGAGTGATGCTACAACCTCATAGTTCCTGCTGTCATCATCATCTATCAGTAGTAGTTGTCACTCGCTCAGTAGACATGTTTATCATTCTGTCACTGGGAGTGTGATGATTGTTACCGAGTGATGCTACATCATCATAGTTACTGCTGTCATCATCATCTATCAGTAGTAGTTGTCACTCGCTCAGTAGACATGTTTATCATTCTGTCACTGGGTGTGTGATGATTGTTACCGAGTGATGCTACATCATCATAGTTACTGCTGTCATCATCATCTATCAGTAGTAGTTGTCACTCGCTCAGTAGACATGTTTATCATTCTGTCACTGGGTGTGTGATGATTGTTACCGAGTGATGCTACAACCTCATAGTTCCTGCTGTCATCATCATCATCATCTATCAGTAGTAGTTGTCACTCGCTCAGTAGACATGTTTATCATTCTGTCACTGGGAGTGTGATGATTGTTACCGAGTGATGCTACATCATCATAGTTCCTGCTGTCATCGTCATCTATCAGTAGTAGTTGTCACTCGCTCAGTAGACATGTTTATCATTCTGTCACTGGGTGTGTGATGATTGTTACTGAGTTAACTATTTTAACTTATATATGTATTATTTATGTTTAAGTCACATTGCAAGCGAAATTTAAACCATTGAAATCCAATTGTGAAGTTTAAAATAATGCTTAGTAATATAAGCTCGATGACAGTACAATATTATGGTACTTTCGAGCTGGTCTGATGATGGAGCCAGAAGGTGGCTCTAACTCTGTAACGCAACGACGCAATCCTATCGTGTTTGGGCTTGTTTGATTCGTCTTCCCTAGTATTTTGAGCCTAGCTTATTATATTAAAGCATGTATTTTAGAAATTATTTTTTTTTACCCTCTGAATCTCGCTTTTTGTGTTTTACGCGCATGTTAAAAGTTACATTGAAAAGCTACTTTGAACGGATTCCATCGCTGTGTAGATAGATAGATAGATTGAATATTCTTTATTGTACACCATTAAAATTAAATAATAATAAAGTACATCAAAAGTAAAGCGTACAAGTGCGGTTTATTTAGATTTTAATTCCTTACGTTTCGACACGTTTACAGGTGTCGGTGGTCATGAGCAGACAGACCAAAATTCGGATCTGAAATCGCCAATCCGCAGAGAGCAAGCGTGGTGATCAATGCTCGTGCCTTCTCTATATGGGAAGAGGCCTGTGCCCAGCAGTGAGACGTATATAGGCTGATATTATTATATGGTCACTTACCTTATTAGTAAGGCACTCTTGGAAGTCTTTCTTCATGACTGACACTGACACTCTGTCTTGCGGTCGTTTCGGTCCGCTCACTGAAGTGACTACCGTTGATAGGTCGAGTTCTACCACCTGTAAAAAGATTATAAATAATAATAAATAATAAATGCGGACAACATCACATACATTGCTCTGAACCCAAAGTAAGTAGCTAAAGTACTTGTGTTATGGATTTCAGAAACAACGAAGGTACCACAAACACCCAAACCCGAGACAATGTAGGAAAGTTGATTTTTAACATTGTACCATCCGGGGATCGAACCCGGGACCTCAGAGCTAGCGACACCTTGAAACCGGTGCGTACGCCACTCGACCACGGAGGTCGTCGTCTGTTAATTATAGTTATTGATGCTGGAAAATGAAGGTATATGTAGACAGGATTTTGGAATGACAGTGTTAATGGCTAATATTGTATTTTGAGTCATATATAAAAGATCTGATAATTTAAAACATGTCACAGTTAATTGGGATACATCCGCAAAAAAATAAGGTTAATTATTTTACAAAAAAGCGTGAATTACTAAGTGAATATATACAGAATATATACATATAACTATATATATCAATGTAACATTATTTAACAGTAAAATCTTTCTTATATATAAAATTCTCGTGTCACAATGTTAGTTACCATACTCCTCCGAAACGGCTTGACCGATTTTTATGAAATTTTATATGCACATTCAGTAGGTCTGAGAATCGGCTACTATCTATTTTTCATACCCCTAAGGGGTAGTAGGTAGGTAGTAGGCAGGTGCTAGGTAGAAAAAATTGCATTGCAACGCATGCCGGGTACAGCTAGTAGACTATAAGATTTAAATAACATTTAACATTTAATTGTGATCCAACAGACAAACTATGTAAATATAGTTTGGTTGGATTTTTTTATGTCTCATAAGATGTACCTTGTACCTTATTAAATAAATAAATAATTAAAATAAGGTCGTTTTATTAAGTTGTAAGGTCTGAAAACAAATAGTTATATCAAAAATCAAAATCTACATATTTTTATTTCAAATAGGCCTTTCCAAGCTCTTTTAAAACGTTTTTACTGACTCTTGTTGCAAGTTCCAAAATGTCATTCCTATGGAGAAGAACCAGAATATGTTTCTAGATTCTCTTTTTTAAGCCAGACAACCGATAACAATGCGTTTGGGATAGTTTATGCCCAGCAGTGAGGTACATAATAATGTTTATTCCTTACCTCAGAGAAAATAGGATCTTCGGCGGAGTTAGTGTAGTCCCGGAACTGTTTGGTCGCGCGCAGGTACGCTTCAATTATGTTGATCTTCTCTTGGGAGCGGTCTGGAAATAAATAAAATTATTTATATATCGTTATAATAATATTCCGGGACAACTCACACACGGTCATCTGATCCCAAGCTAAGCAGAGCTTGTGTTATGGTAACCAGACAACTGATAAACATACTTATATATTTCTAAATACATCATATTATAGATAAATTACACCCAGACACAGTACAAATGATCGTGCTCATCACACGAACATTTGTCCTGGGTGGGAATCGAACCCACGACCTCCGGTATAGCAGTCAGGACCACTAACCACTAGACCAACAGGCCCATCAATATATTTTTCGATTTCCGACCATTACAACTTTTCTGATTAATAAAACTTACTGGTCTGACTAAGATACTGCAGCGACCTCTCGTCAACCGGGAAGTGCGCGACCGTGGCACCGAACTCTGGACACATGTTGGCTACCGTCGCTCTATCCGCTATGCTTAAGGCGGTCACACCGGGGCCGTAGAACTCTACGAATTTACCGACAACGCCTAGTGAACGGAGGTGCTGTGGACAATGTAATAATAAATTAAAATATAATATAAAGGTGTATGCAGGGTATCACCGAAAGGGTATATCTATCCAAAAGGGGTGAAGAGTGCATCTGACATAGATAATAAAAATGTTGGACACATATTATTTATGCTTTTACAAAATAAGAAAATAATGTGAATTAAAGTTCAGGAGTAGGGGCCAATGACGTCATGCTTTCAATAAAAGTCATGCGTTTTTGGTTTAAAAGGAAAATAAGTCATATGTCGTATAAATAATCATAAATGATTATAAAAAGACTAAATAGTTAACTATATCATCTTGGCTGGTTTAAAAACAATTTCGGTAATGGCGCCCACCGTGGGGCTCACAAGCTCATCAATGCTCGTTCTCTGTATGAGAGGCCTGCAGGGGGAATGTTAATTCTCGGCCACTGAGAGAATGCATTCTTGACAAGTGGTGGTCAACAGGAATCATCATCTCCCGAGCCTTTTCCCAACTATGTTGGGGTCGGCTACCAGTCTTACCAGATTCAGCTGAATACCGTATTTTACATGGAGCGACTGCCTATCTGACCTCCACAACCCATTTTACTGGGAAACACAGTATCCCATAGTAAGACGCTAAGGAAAAGAGATGGCGCTGCCGTCATGTAAACATTGAGCTCCGTTATTTTATTAATTAAAAAATAGTAAATATAGTAATTTGATAATAACTTGCATGTTAATACAATCCTTAAAGTGGTATCTATTGGTGAAAGTGGTATCTAAACCTTCTAACAAGAGTGGACAAAGTTATATGGATTGTTATGTTTGGACTACAGATCGTGCTTAAACTTAGTGTTTTCATTGTGGAAAGTGACTCAAAGTGGCTAAAGAACGAAAATAAATGTGTTACCAATAATTTGTGACTAATAAAAACCATTAAACTATCAGCTTATAACAAGATATTAAACAAACAACAAACAAAAACAGACAGTTATTCAAATCTCAAGAAAAAAATAACGTCATTTTTTCGAATACCTACCAACGAAATAGAACGAATTAACTAACTATCCTTTTAAAAAATAAACGCTAAAAGCAAGCCGTAATTTCAACCCATTTCCAAAGGTGTTCCTGGCTAAGCGCTAACTAATAGCGATCGCAGAGACATTGGCTTCAAGTTCGCATCCAGCCTGCTGATACGCTTTTTGCATGTTTTATTCCAAAAAAAATTGTATTCCTGCGAATTATTTGTTGAACTATTCTATTAATTACCAGAAATAACTCAATAATGAATTTCCTCAACCACTCGACACCCACTACATCAGCAAATGAAAATGTTACTCTACGACGCCACAGGACGATTACTAACGATTCACTTGACCTCTCCTTTGAATCGACCACTTCTGGAGTAGAAAGACATAGTTCATTAGATCTGGACCTACAACTGGATATGTCTACGCGCTATCGATGTGATATAGAAGACCTGAAACAACAAATATTACAACTTAAAAATGAACTAACAAATGCCCATGCCGAAATAAAAAAATTGAAAACCAGTATAATACAAAAAAATTATGATGAATCTAATCAACCAAAAAACCTAAATACAAAAAGGAAAACAAAGAAGAAAATATCGCAAAAAGTTATAACGTCGTCGCCTCCGCTTCTTACAAAAGGTAACTCAAACAGTTTGGATGACTCGACGACAGATGACGACACTGTCATTGAACCTAATAAATCTGCGATTGACGACGGGGATACTACATTCTGCACGATGACAACAGAGGGCGCCACAACACCAAAAACAACCCAATTACAAGTAAACCGAAAAGTTCTTCAGGTAAATCCAACAGATGGAGCTTTCCAAAAACCAAAACTACAATATCAAACTACGACAAAAGCTGTACATAAAAGAAAACTATGTATTGTGAGCGCAAATAAAAATAACAAAATTTTGTATATAGCTAAAAATACATTCCAAAACTATGAAATATGTCACTATGTTTCTCCGAATTGTGGCACAGTGCAACTTATTAGCAACTTGGACAAGAAATTGATAGATTACACTATGGCTGATTTCTGTGTTATTTTAATTGGAGAAAAAGACTTTTATAGAACTGACAATTATGTAGATATAATTATAGAACTTAGAGAAACACTGCAGAAAATACAAAACACGAATATTATAATATGTGTCCCTACTTTTAAATTGAGTAATTATTCAACATTGTTTAACTGGCGCATAGAAACCTTTAATAATTTGCTTCATTTAGACTTACAGACATAATAGTTATGCTACGGCATTTGACTCCAACTTAGATTTGTGTTACGATTTTACAATGTTTTCTAAAATGGATAGGAAAATAAACGACCACGGTATGCGAAATATCTTTCATAATCTATCGTTAATTATAGCTGATTATTCATATACTCAACCAGAAATTGTCGTCGATAATCAAACAAACGCATCATCTCCACGGTGCGAGTTTTTTCGTTAACCAGTTAAATATAATGCATCAAAACATAGCCGGACTCTTAAATAAGTCCGATTTATTGGTTATTTACATTCAGGAATTGTTAAATAAACAAACTAAATTAGATATTATATGTATAACTGAACATTTCATTATGTCTGGCCGAGAGAAATTACTATACATACCTAATTATAAACTAGCGGCGTGTTATTCTAGACCAAACATTAAGCGCGGTGGAGCTTGTATTTTAGTTAAAAAGGGCCTTGAATATAAAGAACTGCCTGAAATTATGAAATATTCAGTTACAGGTATTATTGAATGCTGTGCAATTGAATTACCTTCACAAAAACTAACAATTATATGTGTATATAGACCACCAAAATACACTGACCATCTCAACATATTCTATGAAAAGCTAGATATTATACTAAAGAAAATATGTAATAAAGTAAACAAAAAAATTATACTGTGCGGAGATTTTAACATAGATATCTTGAAAAAGAACAGAATTAGTATGGAGTTCCAATATTTTCTGATGAACTATAATCTAAAACTAGAAATAAATAAACCGACCAGGCCGGGTAGTAAAACTTGCTTAGATAATTTTGCACACAATTCAAAACAAACCTGTCACAGTGAAATAATAGACTTCGGATTATCCGATCACACGGCTCAAATATTTACAATTAAAGTTAATAAGTTTAGTCAAATCAAAACCTGGAAAACATTAAGACGTGACATATCTGAAGAAAACTTAATTATCTTTAGAAATCATCTCCAAAGCTTATCGTTTTCAGATGTATATAGCACGGAAGACCCTAATAAGGCCTTTGATAATTTTTTAGAAATATTTCAACTTCTATACAAACTATGCTTGCCCTTAAAAACAGTAATATTAAGTACAGAAAAAAAGATCAAATGGGTGTCTAGAGGTATCAGAATCTGCAGCAAAAAACAACGCCAATTGCTCTGGAAACAAAGACTTCAGCCTACAAGTGATAATAAAATTACTTTTAAAGAATACTCAAGAAGATTTAAAAAAATTATCAAACTTACGCAGAAAGCACAAAACAACTATCTAATTAAGAATTCTAAAAATAAATCTAAAACATCCTGGCAAATTATAAATAGTACAAAATCTACAACTGAACCCATTTCTAGTATAAAAAAACATGATGCAATAGTAACTAACCCTAATGAAATAGCCCAAGCATTTAATGATTTCTTTATCGATCAAATCTCAGATCTATCCCTAAACTCAACTGAGGACGTTGTAAAAATAAATTGTAACCCTCATTCTATTTTCATGGCCCCCGTTATTCCTCAAGACATAACAAGAGTAATAAAATCTTTAAAAAACAAAAAAAGCTTTGGATATGACGGTATTTCAACAAACGTCATTAAATTTGTCTCTACCATTATAGCTGATCCTCTGTGCCATATCATTAATGCAAGCATATCCGCTGGAATTTTCCCTAATAGCCTTAAAACCACAATAGTTAAACCACTTCACAAGAAAAATAATAAAGAAGACATGACAAATTATAGACCAATAGCTTTAATCCCCGTATTATCTAAAGTCTTTGAAAAAGTGATTTATGAATCCTTTTATTCCTTTCTGACAAAATATAATATTCTATGTGGGGAACAAAAAGGGTTCCGTAAAAATAAAAATATAAATATGGCAATATATGATTTAATAAATAAAATATTGATGAATGTAGATAAAAAAATACCGATTTGTGCCATATTTACCGATATGACAAAAGCTTTTGATTCTGTAAACCATGAAACGCTCTTGATCAAACTTGATGCTTACGGTATAAGAGGAAACGCCCTTAGTCTAATAAAATCATATTTAAGCGGACGCCATCAATATACAGAAATATCGAATATATGCGTCAAATCCAAACGTGAGGTCAAATATTTATCTGGTTCTCGAGAAATTAAATATGGCGTGCCGCAAGGCAGCGTACTAGGGCCGTTGCTATTTTTGCTGTATATTAATGATCTTCCCCGCAACATCAACTACCCTTGTGTGTTATTTGCCGACGATAGTACGGTTCTTATAGACTGCATAAACAGAGAACTATATGAAAACGAAATAAATAATTCACTCAAATTAATAATCAATTGGCTCAACAATAATAATCTTAAGATTAATCTCAATAAAACTAATATAATGCATTTTTATCAAAAAATTCATCCTATAAACCTAAACATTATTCATAACGGTCAAACTATTGATAGCACTAACGTAGCGAAATTCTTGGGTATCTTAGTTGACAGCCAATTAACCTGGAAACCACAATCTGATGAAATTTGTAAAAAATTAAGTACCACTGCGTATGTTCTCTACAATCTCTCCAAAAAAGTGAACTTAGATACACTTATGGTAGCCTATCACGGTTTGGTGGTTTCCATCTTAAGGTTTGGTGTAGTGTTTTGGGGCAACTGCACCGAAAGAGAGGCTATATTTAAAGCCCAAAAACGGTGCATAAGAGCCATTTTTAATCTTAAGGTTACAGACAGTTGTATTCCTATCTTTAAGAAACATAATATATTAACTTTTCCTAGTATTTATATTTTAGAAATAGCAATCTTTGTTAAAAGTAACATTCATTTATTTCCTTCATTAAATAACACGCGAACACGAACTACTGCCATGCGGTCAAAGTACAGGAACCTATTATGCACAGGCCATTTTAACACTGCATTGCTTAAAAAAAACATTGTTGGTATGGCACCTATTATATTTAATAAATTACCGAAATGTATAAAAGATCAGCCTTTAAAAAAATTTAAACACCTCCTGTCTTCACTGCTTACTAAGAAGTGTTATTATTCTGTTACAGATTTTTTAAATGATGATTTATAACCCTTTTCTACTCAATTTTTATTATTTAATTGTCTTGATCTCATTTAATGATAAGTTTTTTACCCATTAAGAATAATTATAAGCCTTATCCTTTAATTTTGTATGCCAACAGGCAAAATGTACTGGAGCTATATTTTTTTTAAGTTAAGACCATTATTGTACCTACATTTTATGCAAATAAAGAAATTATTATTATTATTATTAAGACTGGTTGTCAGAATTGACTTAACGACTGCCAAAGATCTATGTATGACAGCCGGGACCTACTGTTTAACAGGAATATATGACTTTAATGTGATGAACCATTTACTAAACTATTTGTCCTATAAACGAATAATATCATTCAAAACTATTAATTATGCCAGGTAACAATGAATAATATAGAGGGGCTCGTAGCTAAGTGTAAGCCGTACGGTTTGACTGTTAATACAGGTTAAGCTGCGCTCGCCGCGGTTCGTCCGTGCATGGGTGACCATTTATAACATACCGAGACCCCTCCGTGTTTCGGAAAACACGTAAAACAGTAGGTCCCGGCTGTCATACATAGATCTTTGGCAGTCGTTAAGTCAATTCTGACAACCAGTCTTACTATGGGATACTGTGTTTCCCAGTAAAATGGGTTGTGGAGGTCAGATAGGCAGTCGCTCCATGTAAAATACGGTATTCAGCTGAATCCGGTAAGACTGGTAGCCGACCCCAACATAGTTGGGAAAAGGCTCGGGAGCTGATGATGACAATGAACAACATAACACGGTTTTTGATTTCCCCATACAAATCAAGCCCAACTGACATGTGTCAGGAAGCCATTCTCTCAGCGGCCGTACTGTAGTTATAGTAACTTACCTTAGTAATAGTGAGTACAAGATCAGTGGATGTGACAAGAGGGTTCAGCTCTCCGACCAGCTTGTAGCCAACCACTTTAGGTATGAGCATGCTAATGGCCTGACCCAACATGACGGCTTCGGCTTCGATTCCTGGCAAGACAATGAGAAAATATGTATTTATGAATACAAAAATAATGTGGAAACAATATTGGATATAAAGGTACAAAGGTATTATATTATTAAAATAACTATAATTTGACTTGCGACATAATTTTATTACTTACTAGCTGTACCCGGCATGCGTTGCAATGCAATTTTTTCTACCTAGCACCTGCCTACTACCACTTAGGGGTATGAAAAATAGATAGTAGCCGATTCTCAGACCTACTGAATATGCATATAAAATTTCATAAAAATCGGTGAAGCCGTTTCGGAGGAGTATGGTAACTAACATTGTGACACGAGAATTTTATATATAAGATTGTAATTTATATTGTAAAAAAACTTCATCCACATAGAAACTTACCTAAGTAGGTATTTTATGTATTAAGCAACAAAACTGCAATGGCGTCATTATGATTTCTAAGATCGATATTATTATTCGAATATGGACAATAAAAGCCTAGAAACAGGAGAATTGGAATAAGGAAAGGGAGGCCTTTGCCCTGTGGGACGATTATGGCTAAAAATGAAATGTAGGGTTGAAATTATTTCGGTGGTACCTATACTTACTATGTCGTGGTGGCCTAGCGGTTCAATGAACGGAATGAGGGCTAAAGCGTGTGAATTCGCCGCTAGAGGCGTTAGTGTAGCGTGAGGTCTCCAAAATGCCACTTGTCACTTTAATGGGTGGGCTGCGCGGTTTTATTTATTTCATTTAAGTTTAATTTTGAGGTATTACAAAATATTTAATTTAAAACATCCTTATTATGGCAAATACGAGTTACGGGTCAATGAATGTCAATGCTTTAAAAGTGGAACTAAGAAAAAGAGGTGCAAAGATAAGCGGACTGAAAGAACAGCTAATTCAGAGGTTTGTTTACTGTTTACAAACAAAATATTTTGTCGATATTAAGCTTCTTTACCGAGTTTACAGCTATGTTTTTCATTTTTTACAGACTTTAGATCGGGACCTCACTCGCCAGTGGCGCCAACTGGTGAGCACAAAAACGGTAGCCCTCATTGTATGCACAAGGTTGCAGTTTCGAACCCAGGCAAGTACCAATGTGGCTTTTTCAAAGTTATATGTACTTTCATAATTATTCTAAGACACTTCTGACGAACGGTGAAGGAAAACATCGTGAGGAAACCTGGATTCCAAAATTTGGGATCTGAAATCGCCAATCCGCAGAGAGCAAGCGTGGTGATCAATGCTCGTGCCTTCTCTATATGGGAAGAGGCCTGTGCCCAGCAGTGGGACGTTTATAGGCTGGATTATTATACTTACATGGTACTGGAATCGTATAAATACCTACACCTAGTCGGTATTGGTAAATAATTAACTACGTGTAGGTTCATCTGTCTGTGTTTAGACCAATTGTGACCCGGTTTTTTTTGGTTTGAATGGTGGTCCGGTAGGCAGTTATTAGTGCAGCTTACCTTACATTTCATAGAGCAATAGATTTAGTTGACTATGACCTATGATACCACAGACACACAGGAGCGAGAGAACGCCACTTTGGCTAGGTACCCTAGGTCCACCTGGGTAGGTTAACAGGCTGTACTCACCACCGACCCCCCAGCCGACCACCCCGAGGCCGTTAATCATGGTGGTGTGGCTGTCAGTGCCCACCACGCTGTCAGGGTGAAGCAGGGAGCCGCTGAACACGACGCGGGCTAGGTACTCTAGGTTTACCTGGACAAAATAAATTAATCAAAATAAAAATCAATTAAAATATTTGTATTTTAAGTTGGACTTCAAAAAAAGGGTTTAACTAATATTAAACTTAGGGACCTCTTAAGGACCTCAAAATACACCTTAACCCAGTAGACATACGGCTCCTTTCTGAACAATCTTATCTGGTGAACTAAATACCATTCTACAAAGCAAATTACACCTTAATTGTGTACAAATAAGGTGCACGATACCCGACCCAGGTGGTGAACCCACTTGATAACTTTTCAAACAAAAATATATCATACCAAAGTATAGTAATATGCATTCGAAGCAAAGTATACCCTAACTTTATACACATAAGGTTTCTCTTTGAACAGACAACTTATCAACTGCAAAATTCCGCGCTTCAACCATCCTACACAGTAATATATACCCTAACCCCATAGACACAAGGTAGCTTTTAGAAAAATTATACTTGTATGCGATCCCAGAGCAGTATCAAATATTCTTCAAAGCAAAATGCACTTTAAACCCGTACACACAAGGTTTCTCCTTGAAGAATCTTACCTGGTGAACAATTCTAGAGCCAGGCGGTACTAAAAGCATGTTGTCAAAAGCTTGGGCCCCCCACTTGAGGAACTGGAACCGCTCCTTGTTGCGGAGGAACTAATCTCTACTATCGTTTAAAGCAAAATATACCCTAACACTGTATGTATAAGACTTCTTCTTGATCAGACGACTAACCAACTGGAAAGCCCCGCCTTTGATAGTTTGATTATAATTTAAAGCAAAATATACGTTAACCCTGTATCCACAAGGTTTCTTTTCGAACAATTTTCTCTGCTAATTTACCCCAGTGAGACTTCAACCATCCTCCATTGTAAAATATACTTTAACCCACTACACACAAGGTAGCTTATCGAACTATCTTACCTGATAATCAATCCTGTAACTACTTCAATTATCCTAAAAACCAAAATATACCTTAACCCACTACACACAAGGTAGCTTTTTGAACAATTTTGCCTGCTTACCGATCCCCAGGGCGACTTCAACAATACTTCAAAGAAAAATGCACTTTAACTCCGTACACACAAGGTTTCCCCTTGAAGAATCTTACCTGGTGAACAATTCCAGAGCCAGGTGGTACAATCAGCATGTTGTCAAAAGCTTGGGCCCCCCACTTGAGGAACTGGAACCGCTCCTTGTTGCGGAGGAACTCCAACTCTTGGTTCTTGTTCAGGGCATCAGGGCTGGAAAGAGAGAAAAGATCATTGTTAGGTAATTATGTGGAAATTGAGTGGGTTGGAAAGAGAGGGAATATAGTTGTAAGTTAAAATGAAAATTTACATGCACAAAATTTATGAAACGGTTGTCTTCCATATTTTATGCAGACAAAATCAGGGAAAAATGGTGCCTACCTATACAAATAAATAAAATAGGATTATCTGTTTGTGATTTATAATTTGCAGCTTATCACTAAATGCATATTTCGTCTCGTATTTGTCAAAAAAACCTTTTATATTGTCTGTGTTTGTTTGTTCCGGCTAGTCTCTGAAACGGCTGGATCGATTTTGACTGGACTTTCACTTGTAGACAGCTAATGTCATAAGGCGTAACTTAAACTACTTTTATTTTTTATTTGAAAAAGAAGACTAGCTTCTAAACCTGTTAAAACCGCGGAGTATAGCTAGTTATAGTTATGGATAAATTACACCCAGATTTAGAACAAATGATACCTCATCGCACAAAGATGTGTCCTGGGTGGGAATGACCACGAGCTCTGGTATAGCAGTCAGGGTCACTAGCCACTAGACCAACAGACCCGTCAAATCTAATACTCACACTCTAGCGAAATCCACTTGCACCGAGTGGTCTATGACCAGGTCAGCTGGACAGATTGGGTTGATCTTCTGAGGATCGCCTCCGAGGTCCTTCACAGCATCGCGCATGGCTGCGAAGTCTACCACTGCGGGCACACCGGTGAGGTCCTGGTGGAAAATGAAATTTATTATGCGTTAGATAAGGTGGAAATTGCAATGACAGTATTTAGAGCAAGCAAAATAAATCTGTGTTGTGTGATATTCATATTAGGGTATATCCAGATCTGGCGAACATGCACCGAGCGAGCAGCTTGCCAACTGTTCGGACCCAGTTTTGGACGCACCCTTATACATACATACCATCACGCCTGTATCCCCGAAGGGTTAGGCAGAGGTGTACTAATGTACACACACAGTTCGCCGGTATGTTGAGGTCCCATGTTATAGGGGGCGAGCCTATTGCCACTAACCGGGCACAAATCCAAACTCCGACCTGCTACTGAGAATTTCATAGAAAAACCCAATAACACCTTAGTCGACTTGGGAATCGAACCCAAGACCTCTAGCGTAGCAGTCGCGCTTAGCACCACTAGGCCAACGAGGCAGTCTTATAATAGCTTAATAACTGCCGCTGTCGCCTGTCTGCGGCTGTCGGCCTGTCAGTTGTTGTTTTACCACTAAAATAATATATATCTTGTCTATTTTTATGTTTTCATCTAAAAATAACCCAAAAAGGGAATTTTATAGGGTATAGTGCTTTTAAAAATAACTTATCATCGAAAAGGAAAACAAACAACTATGTCTTGAAAATCAGTTCACCCGTTTTTGAATTATAAATGATGTGGCTAACTTCTTTTTATATAAAAGATATACTTGTATGATTGTATTCAGAAATATATGAGTCTCTTTATTAACCTTTACATAGTACAAACCTAAGTAACCCCTGCTGTACGCTTAGATCTTTTAATAATAATAATAATAAATCATTTAATTCAGAAAAAAACCATATTAGTACACAATAAAATTGTTAGTAGCACTACTTAAAAACTATGTTAGTAATTACACGATATTTTTGAGTGCATAATAGGAAAATCCAGTTTCTGAGCAATGACACACAAGAGACTGTTAGAACTGGCACGCACTCTGTATAACAATGACGCTGCACGCTTGCGTATAATTGCAGCGAAGCAATCAGTGTGCGCGTCAGCAAACATGCCTGACGCACTACAGAAGCGTGGCAGCCCCAACAGCATCCTCAATGCATTGTTATACTGGACTCGAAGACTTTTAAACTATTCAACAGATTTTAATGCAGTTCCCAGCAATAATGCAATGTGAGATTCAAGAGAAAGGTTTGTTTGTATATTGCATGCATCTTATAGTACATTGCACATTGCGAAGCAGGGGCGGGTCGCTGGTGATAATAATAATATCCTGGGACAACTCACACACGGTCATCTGATCCCAAGCTAAGCAGAGCTTGTGTAATGGTAACCAGACAACTGATAAACTTACTTATATATTTCTAAATACATACAAATTATAGATAAATTACACCCAGACACCAGAACAAATGATCATGCTCATCACACAACATTTGTCCTGGGCGGGAATCGAACCCACGACCTCCGGTATAGCAGTCAGGGTCACTAACCACTAGACCAACAGGCCCGTCAGTGGTGGTTGGCTGGTGATTAATAGATGGCGATATAAAATGTTTCAAAGCACCTTTTTCTAATAATAAGTAAACAGACCTGCAGTATAACTCTGGCCGGCTTAAAAGCGATCTCCACGCCCCCCTCGACGGCCTGGTTTGTCTCCCACTGCAGGACATTCTCGACGTCCTTCTGCAGAACCTGGAAGTTGTCGCAGTTGCGGACGCACGACTCCAGCAGGACACGGACTGAGTAGGGGAGGCGATCTGGTGAGGAAAATGTAGAATTAATACTAAAATAAATAAATATGGACAACATCACATACATTGCTCTGAACCCAAAGTAAGTAGCTAAAGCACGCGTGTTATGGAATTCAGAGACAACGCAGGTACCAAAAACACCCAGACCCGAGACAATGTAGCAAAGTGATTTTAGCATTGTCCCTTCCGGGGATCGAAAACGGGACCTCAGAGCAAGCGACACCTTGAAAACCGGTGCGTACGCCACTCGACCACGGAGGTCGTCAAGCAGTTTAAACGAAAAATTACTACATTTAATATATTTGATAACGTTTTTTTGCACCCTGTACTAAAAGAAAAGAAGGGTATATAAGTTGGATGTGTTGGTCTTTCTGACAGCCTGTGTGTTTGTCTTTAGCATCGTAGGTCATAAACGAATAGACCGGGTATGAAGCGGTTTGTTTTGATTGAAAGGTAACGTGTTCGAGATGGTTCTTAGGCCTCTTACGCACTAGCGGTTGGCCGCCTAGGCGGTTCGTTTGAGCGGCCAGCCGCCTGATGCGGTTGCCATAGCGGTTGACCGCTACGCCAACCCCACGGCGGCCAACCGCTATGAAACCGCGTAAAGCGGTTGGACCGCTTGAAGGCGTGTTTTGTCTAGTAAAGAAATGGACGCCGTCGAGGTAGCTTGTGTTATCTATTTTTACTACCGATATAGGTAGGTAGTTTATAATAGCAACCACCAGAGGCGGCTACTGTAGCACCACTCACACAAAGAAAATAGAATTGCGTATGTGTGTATACTGTGTACGTTAGTTCAGTAATTTAGCTCCCAGAGTTCGCTCGCTTGCTAGGGCGACACGTTTTAGCCACGAGAGGTCTCTCTATACCCTACTTATTACTTTTCTCTATGGGCGGCTCGCCGCAAACTGAACCGCCAGGTGCGTATAAACAAAATGGCGGCCAGCCGCGAAGCGGGCCGCAGCTATCCATTCAACCGCCGCGGTTGAAATTTTGTGGCGGTTAAGTGCGTACAATCACAAGCGGTTGCATATTAAACTGGAAATGCGGCTAACCGCGCGGTTAGCCGCCCCCGCGGTTAACCGCTAGTGCGTAAGAGGGCTTAGTGATAATGTATGAAGATTTGTTCAGTTTTTTAAATGTAGAAGGAATTTTATCAAAAATGGCCGGAGGTTTCTTGAATATTAAGTACTTAGTTGTTTGAAATCTTTAATGGCTATATTCTAGTGGCTTAATGTATACTAGAGATGCACCGACTACTCGTTTATTACTAGTTACTCTGCACACTAGCCTTCTTTTTCAGTAAATTTGTCTATTGCCTACAAAATACCAAGATCCATACAATTTCATTAAATAAATAAATAAATGCGGACAACATCACATACATTGTTCTGAACCCAAAGTAAGTAGCTAAAGCACTGTGTTATGGAATTCGGATACAACGAAGGTACCACAAACACCCAGACCCGAGACAATGTAGAAATGTGATTTTCTACATTGACCCGTCCGGGGATCGAACCCGGGACCTCAGAGCTAGCGACACCTTGAAACCGGTGCGTACGCCACTCGACCACGGAGGTCGTCATTACAAGGAAACGATAAAATTAAGCAATATACAGTTTCGTAATACTATTTAAATTTTCACGTAGTAACTACGAATAGATTAAAATTGTTAATTACGGCCTTCGACCTACCAAAATAATATGTACATACTATTAACTAAACGTAAGTAATACTACTATCTATACAAATAAAAGTGTCAGTGGCAATAGGCTCGCCCCCTATTACATGGGACCTAAACATACCGGCGAACTGTGGGTGTACATTGGTACACCTCTGCCTAACCCGTGATGGTATGTTATGTTATGTAACAGTGTCTGTTTGTTATTCAAAATTAACAGGTCTTCACTAAATGCAGATGAAAGTAAGGTACCAATATCAAAGAACAATTTATTTTTTGTCGGTCTCTATATTTGTTGCGGCTAATCTCGGAAACAGTAGAACCGATTTTGATGGGACTGCTAGTAACTATTGTTAAAAGGAATAACTTAGGGTACTTTTACATTGGATTTTTTTTTTTATTTTAGGTGCTAACCCGGATGAATCCGCGGGGCACAGCTAGTAAAAAAAACAATTTCGACATCACATACATTGCTCTGAACCCAAAGTAAGTAGCTAAAGCACGCGTGTGATGGAATCAGAGACAACGACAACACAAACACACAGAACCGAGACAATTTAGCCTAGTAGTTATCTACCTCGAACCGGGGATCGAACCCGGGACCTCAGAGTGATAACTTAGAAACCGGTGTGTACACCACTCAACCACGGAGGTCGTAACAACGAATTAATGTTATGTATTTACGTATCGTACGGCTAAGGTTTAAACGATAAAAAAGGTTAAGCCGCGCTCGCCGCGGTTGACCCGTCGATAGGTGACCATTTGTAAACATGCCGAGCCCCTCCGTGCCTCGGAAAGCACGTTAAGCGTAGTCCCGACTGTCATACGTTGATCTTTGGCAGTCGTTAAGTCAATTCTGACAACCAGTCTTACTATGGGATACTGTGTTACCCAGTAAAATGTGTTGTGGAGGTCAGATAGACAGTCGCTCTGTAACATACGGTGTTCAGCCGTCGGTGAGACTGGAAGTTTACCTCAACATAGTTAGGTAATAGGTTATTTACTAGATCTAGTTAATATTAACTAGAACGGTTCAAGGTTGAAATACATATTTATGTAATCTTTAATCAATGACATTTCTTATCTTTAAGATATGAGAAATACTTCATACATAGTATTTGTACTCAAAAATCTTTTTACTGTGTCATTACTATAAATAAACGGTGAGAAAATTAAAATATTGACCTATAATAAGTGAAGCTATAAATTTATTTTTTATGATACCCCGATAAATTGTAATAATAGGTAAAAATCATGTCGACCACGTCGCCTTTATATTAAAATAAAAACCCATCATAGTTGTTTAGGAGCTACGAGGCCACACAGAGACAATTACGTTAAACTTTTAACACCCTTTCGTTTTGTCAGGGATTAAAATTTTTATCCAAGATAGGAACAGGCTATCCATAATCCGTCCCGTACTAACTCTATTTTTTTTTTTTACTTGACATAGTTTTATATGCCCATATTATTATGGTTTCCTTTTTATTAAACCTGTCTAAAGGGATCCTCATAATAATATCTTTTATTTATTTATTCACGATAAACGTCAGTCTTTGGGTCACCGTCTTACATTTTTCCCGTTGGCATCTTTTGGTTACCAAAACCCTAAAAAGAAAGAAACTTACCATATTTCTCGCCGAGTGCAGACACATCATAATACTGGTATGTCTTGCCGTCGACCTCAATCGACTTCAGAAGATGGCTGTATGGATTGTTGGTCGCTGAAACAAAAAGTATACCCGTTAGGTACTCTAAGTTGACGGTAATAGTTGTACAAATTTTGCTGTTCATTGCTTTTTAGATACGTAATAAGTACATTAGTAGCAAATTTACCATTATTTGTATGGCCGTCAATAGAAGCTAATTTCACTGGTTTATAAACACGATTTTTATTTATTTAGCAGTTGTAGCTAATCTCGGTTTCTGCTTTGGTCAACTTTGGTCAATGATTCAATGTTAATTTTATAAACTTAAACAGAACGCAGTTAACGCAAAAACAAAAGCCAGAGCACTTAGGAAGCGGTGAAGGGTGGGCGAATTAGGATCGGTTCATTTCTGGCGGAGGCGCGTCGCGTGTTGTCGGTTGTGTGGCGCCGGGGCGGGCGGATGCGTGGTGGGGCATTTAACCTTTCTCACTGAATTGACGATGCGTTTATGCGTCAGGTGTGAGGGGTTGGGTGTCTCATTGCGTGTTTGTGTGTTCTGGCGCTGCGCGGCCGGTGATGCGCGGTGCGTCTTCTGCCGGAAATGAACCGATCCTTAGGGTGCTGTCGTTTTTGTTTTTTTTTTGTGCTGACGTTGATAAGCGCTACTTTGTAGCCTAAGTCAAATAAAGAATTTTTGAATTTTTTTTTTTTAAACTCTACAACATATATAACATAATTTAGATTATAGAATATTTTACTCCTAATTCATTTTCTAATATAAGGCCACCCATACACGGATGAGCAGTTTGTATACCCAAGCAGGGCCTCGATTCAGCTATTTAAGAGTTGCTTGAATTGACCGAATAACCTGCTTCATTTTGTAATTATTACGATAATTGGCATTCTGCTAACTGTTATTACGATCATTAATTGGTCATCACGATCAATCTCCTCGAGAGTTCAATGAGATTTTATTGTACACTGACCGATCACTGACATGCATTTAAAATAGCTGAATCGAGGCCCAGTACGTGTGTTTAATGCCTACTTCTTGCAATAAGTCAAATTAATGAAAATATTAAAATATATTTATCAAAAACCTAGTTACAATTTCGAAAAGTCATTCTTAAAAATGAGCAGTAGTAATCTATTATATAAATAATGATAAGGAAATGATTATCTTTTGGATAGTCACCCCACACAGATTTTTACATTATCAAAGTACATTTTATTAATAGTTGCGTAATACAAAATTTTGACCAAAGTCCATTTTTAGATTAATGCAAGTTAAAAAACTAAATAATAATACCAGCCTATATGCTGGGTACAGGCGTCTTCCCATATAGAGAAGGCACGAGCATTGATCACCAAGCTTGCTTGTTGCCGGCGTATAAAAATGCCAATTTTGAAATCCAGGTTCCTTCACGAATTTAAAGAACTAAGTAAAAAATAGTTATTAATTGCTAAAGATTAAGTAAATAGCGTAAGTAATTGACGTATAGTGAAGGTTAAGCAACGCTCGCTGCGGTTGGTCCGTGGTAGGGTGTTATTTATAAACACGACCTCCGTGTCTCGGAAAGCACGTTAAGCCTGTCGACTGCCGTATAATGTTGATTTTTGACGGTTTTTAAATCATTACTTCACTTAAAGTTTGACCCCTATGTTTGACCTAGTAAATGTGTTGTTTGTCAGATAGACAGTCGCTCTATAACATACTGGGTGTTCAGCTGGCGGTGAGAGTGGGCCTCGATTCAGCTATTTTAAATGCATGTCAGTGGTCGGTTAATGTGCTTGTCATTGTGCCTAATTTTCGTATTCAGAAAAGACTACAATAAAATCTCATTGAACTCTCGAAGAGAATGATCGTACTGACCAATTTTGACGTTCATTAAGAACTTTGCCAGTTAGCAGAATGCCAATTATCGTGAAATAGACCAAATGAAGCAGGTCATTTGGTCAATTCAAGCAACTCTTAATTAGCTGAATCGAGACCCTGGAAGTCAATTTAAATATACCTTAAGGAACTTCAAGCATACTCCATTAAAGTCAAAACAAGAAATAATAACCCACGTGACCAAATACTACATGAAATTGGAAATATAATAAACATTTAATACTCGTTACGACGATACGAGGATATCGCGTGAGATGCAATACATTGCGTGGTCGCGCGACTGTCATGCCATAAGTTTACGCACATAGACATCAATGTACTGCAAATCGCGATATTTCTCGCATTTATACTGTGTAAATAAAATATATCAAAGTACAAACTCAAGTGAAGTACTTAAGTTACATCATAAATGTTTGCTTAGTTATTACAACATACATGTGAAACTACTATACTTAGATCAAAGGTTAAAATGAAAATGATTATGACATTCATTTGCAAAGTTTTTTTTTTTACGATGTTTTGAAAATGGGGATTTGGTGACCTTCTAAATGTGTCACTTATCTATGTATATATAAAAGAATCCCAATTTCCCTTGGTCACGGCATCACGCGTGAATGGCTGGACCGATTTCACTAATTCTTTTTTTGTTTGTTTGTTATTGTCAGGGGAAGGTTCTTATAAATACCACCATACAAAATTATTTCTAATCCAAGCTAAATTTTTTAAATGTAACCTTATAACGTTTATCATAGAATTCAATTAGAAACAGAATTCATAGTTAAGACAGGACAACGTCTGTCAGGTCAGCTAGTATAATATAAGCTTAAATTTTTGACACAGGTATTGATTAGGATAAAGATATTTTTTTTGATATTTAAAATATTGGGTTTGGTGACATTTAATGTGCTTATCTTCAAATCAATCTCAGATATGGGGAGCGGTACATATGGCGCAAAACCGGACCGAGTGGAGAAGATTGACATACAGTCACAATCCTCAGCATTGAGGGAACAACCAGAAAGAAGAATCCTCAAATGAAGTATAGGCTTTAAATTGAAATTTGAAGAAAAAAAAACAATATTCAAGATTTTTTTTTAATAAAAATCATATCAAAGCTATGCGCTGCTGTTTCAATCTCCCTGCTTTTATCATAAGACAAATAATGTAATGTTAAACAGCCTATAATCCTTCGCAAAAAATAGGTCTATATACCAAATGAAAAGAGAGAGTAAAAATATCATATACAAACTAACTCCTTAATTTTATTACATTATAAATATAGATTTGGCAATCTGTTAAATAGCCAAAAAAATCAACCAATCAAGGTAATTTGTTCAGTAGTTAAAAATAATTTTAAGCATTTGTAGTTTATTTATAATCTTTTATTTATTTATCTATTTTATATATCTTAATACTACAATTTTGTACAATGATATTGTTTAATAGCATCACATGTACAGTTTTTTGTATTTAACTTTCAATGGTATATCTATTATTTATTCATAATATTTTACTTAAATCTCCCATTGCAATCTAAGGATAGGTTAGGTAATTATAGTAATATAATTTGAGCTAAACTTTGGAGCTAAAGTTAATCTACATAATCGAAAAAAGTCGAGGAAATATTAACTACATCAATCATTAAAATTCATAGTGAATTAAAACTGTAGTTAGTTGAATTACAGGAAAACCGAAAAAATATGCAAATGAATAGTAAAAATGTAATTTATTATAATCAATTCAATGACGAGAAATTTTTAAACCGCCGCCGCGCCGTTGGCATTGACTTAATATTAATATTTCTTCTGATATTATTGGTATCACATTTTGAGTAAAGTAATCATGATTATTAGTTTTGATTTCTATCAGATTCTTTCCAAACTAGTTCAACGTATAACTTCCGGCTTAAATTGAGCAATAAATGCAGTACAAAGTTTCGAAAAGATCCAGTTATGTACTAGAAGAAAATAATAATAGGCAACTTTATAAGATTATGTTTTCAATTTCTCAGAGTTTATCGCATAAAAATGTATAACGCATGAAAACGTATTATATAAACAATATCACGATAAACTGTTATCAAATCACATTTTTATGGTCATTATAAACTATTATTGAAGTTGTATTTACTCGGAAAAGTAAAGTTTTCGTAAATATGAAATTAAAAAATTCCACAAACCTGCCATAGTGAATTGATGTCAACTTTTTCACACTCCCGAAAGGCACAGGGCACAGGCACACTCCCGAATCCCAAAAGTGTAAAAGGGAAACCGAGAATATAATAAATCTACGTCACGTATTCTATTGACGAAGCACGCGTTTGATAAATTGATAGATCTGAGAAATGTCACAGATTGTGACAGAAATTATCACAGTTGGAAAGATTGACAGTTCCTGTAATACCAGTAAATAAATTCTTGAATCTACTATTTTAGTAATTTTAGTTTATTTTTACTCTGAATTATTTAAAATTAAACTTAAAATATTTACAATAATGTAGAAACTAAGCCTACACTAGAAATAAGAAAAAATATAAAATAAACGAAAAACTAAGAACTAAAATAAGGCATCGAATCGTTTTAAAGTTACTTTGGTTTTTATTTACAACTATAAAATAATTTAAAAAATAACTATAATCTGTTTATGAACAAACTTAACTTATGAACCTATATACATTAAGGTAAAGTTATGTTGTTGTTGTTCCTAAGGCACCCCGATGGTGCAGAGGGCCCCAACAAGTTTTCTCCAAGCCGGCCGGTCCCGCGCGATTCTTCGAGCGTCTTCCCATTTGAGTTCTTTCTTCCTGAGCTCCTTGTCCACCGATCTCCTCCACGTGTGTACTGGCCATCCGCGTCTTCGCCTACCCTCCGGTTGCCACTCAAAGGCGATTTCAGCAGCATTACCATCTTCCCTCCGGAGAGTGTGGCCAATCCACTTCCATTTCCGCTGGGCAATTTCTTGCAAAATTGGAGTTTGATGGCATACAGACCACAACTCTTTATTCGAAATGGTTTTAGGCCAGAAGATACGAAGGATGGATCGAAGTGACTTATTCACGAAGACCTGTAGTTTACTCGTTAAGCCTTTCGTAACGTAAGGTAAAGCTATACTATACTAAATTATTATCTTCTCTTCTGTAATTTTATTATGTTCATCAAGCAACTCTCTTGATTTTATTGATTTTGTGAAGTTATGATGTGACTATTCCTATTCCTAAAGGATCTATACAGCGTAGATATTAATTTTGTATGTGTTATTAAGCTTAATAAGAAATAGACAACACTAAAATAAAGTTTTCTTTCCCCACAGTCTCCAGATTTCTCTTCTAGCTGCACGAAGGTTGATGACCATGACTAAGAAGATTATGAACGCATCCATTAGCCTTCGTTGTGTTCCAGTGACTTATGACTTTATTTTCTAAACATCAGCCATTGTGTCTCTATCTCTTTTTGGCCTCAATATTTAGACAGAGACAGAACATAACGCCTTGACACAAACAAATCAAATTTGGTAACCATGACGTAAAATTTAAAAAAGTTCGTTGAATGTGTGATTGTTTTCATGTTTTATTGATATTTTATAAAAGTGTGTAAAGTGAACTCAAAATGTCGACATTTGATTTTAACTCGTTCAACGCAGCCCTATCTGACTCCGGCAGGCCTATAAGTGGCGTAGACTTTTCTGGAAGATCGTTAAAATTGAACACTGCAGATGATGGTATTTTGACAATTTTCTATTATAATGTTCCTATTTTGTTTAATGTTATCACCTAAAATCCTTGTTTATATAATTCCAAACACGATGCTCGTAAATCAGGTCATCCTAATTTGCATCTAATACTTTACATTACTTTTATACAACATAACCTTTACGTTGTCAAGTAAAGCAATTTACCTGTTTATGCGTAGTAACTATGGATTACAGACCATGTAATGACACATACATATTATTCAAAGAAACAGAATTAAACTTCTGGGATGAAATTTTGGAATTCATTGTCTAAATTGTAATTACATTATGTTACATACTACAAGCTTCATCAATGTAATAAATGCTAGTATTCCTTATTGCTTATGTTATCATTATTAGACGCCTAAAATGTCCCACTGCTGGTTAAAGGCCCCCCATTTGTACAGACAAATGGGGGGAGCAGCTCTTGAGACAGCTCAAGAGCTGCGATTGACCTTTCCTTCCATTTTTTTTCCTTGGTTGTGTTAATCTGTACTAAACTACTTATATCATAATAAATAATGAACTTATCTACAATGTTGATACACAAGTTTATCTGTCTGACTCCTAAATAGTTCTTAAACAGAAAATTACCGATAGAGTTACTTATATTATTTCTGAGCTATAATGCCACATATATACACAAGTTTACTACTGCAGTCATTAATAAAGAATATTATGTGTGAATAGAGACTCACATTGTAAACTGTGTCTATTAAGTCCTCTCCTGGTTATTGAAATCTCTCACATGCACAACACCAGTGCAACCTATTAAGTGTGTGACTGCCTCGTTGGCCTAGTGGTTCTAAGCGCGACTGCTACGCTAGAGGTCTTGGTTTCGATTCCCAAGTCGACCAAGGTGTTTTTGGGTTTTTCTATGAAATTCTCAGTAGCAGGTCTCAGTGTCAGGTCGGAGTTTGGATTTGTGCCCGGTTAGTGGCAATAGGCTCGCCCCCTATTACATGGGACTTAAACATACCGGCAAACTGTGGGTGTACATTGGTACACCTCTGCCTAACCCTTCGGGGATATAGGCGTGATGGTATGTATGTTATTAAGTGTCCCACTGCTGGGCAAAGGTCTCCTCCGTCCTCCGCCACATGATACCAATTACTTAAGAAGCAATCAATGTCATCCCACCACTGGATCCTCATCATTGCCTCGACTGCGAGTTCCGGTATTAGGGACCCACTCCGTAGTTATTTTCGCCCACCTGTCCGGAATTATAAAAAATACCCCCTCCTTCCCTAGATAGACAAGTAAATGTTGACGGGCCTGTTGGTCTAGTGGTTAGTGACCCTGACTGCTATACCGGAGATTGTGGGTTCGATTCCCACCCAGGACAAATGTTTGTGTGATGAGCATGATCATTTGTTCTGGTTGTCTGGGTGTAATTTATCTATAATATGTATGTATTTAGAAATATATAAGTATGTTTATCAGTTGCCTGGTTACCATAACACAAGCTCTGCTTAGCTTGGGATCAGATAACCGTGTGTGAGTTGTCCTGGGATATTAATATTATTGTTAACTATTAGCTATTTTCTCACTCAAGGATCATAGTGGCCAAGGATCAAACTGCCTCGTTGGCCTAGTGGTGCTTAGCGCGACTGCTACGCTAGAGGTCTTGGGTTCGATTCCCAAGTCGGCCAAGGTGTTATTGGGTTTTACTATGAAATTCTCAGTAGCAGGTCGGAGTTTGGATTTGTGCCCGGTTAGTGGCAATAGGCTCGCCCCCTATTACATGGGACCTAAACATACCGGCGAACTGTGGGTGTACATTGGTACACCTCTGCCTAACCCTTCGGGGATACAGGCGTGATGGTATGTTATGTTATGTTATGTTTAGGATCATAGTATAAGCTGTAGATCCCGTGTAAATAAAAGAGATACTTATATAAAAAGTAGATAGCTGGCGGTTGAAATTTCCAGAAAGATTGTTGGGATGCTTCAGGTGTCTTATCGTTGTAGATATTCTTAAAACACAAACATAAATAAAAACTTATGTTATTTTTAAGGTTCCGTAGCCAAATGGCAAAATCGGAACTTACTACTTATAGATTCGTCATGTCTGTCTGTACGTCCGTACGTCTCAGCCACTTTATTTATTTTCCCAGCACAACCAATCGTGGACGCCATCAACGCCTGCCCCGACCTCCAGTACCTGACCCTGACCGGCAACACACTAGGAGTGTCGGCAGCCGAGGCCATCTCTAAAGCTCTGCAGTCGCATCCGGAGCTGAAGGTGGCCCGGTTCTCTGATATGTTCACCGGTAGGATGAAGACGGAGATACCGCCGGCGCTGGTAAGTGTTTTTGTATTACAGTAGTGCGGTAGAAGTATATGGTAGTAGACACACACACACATTTAATCCCTTTTGTAGTGGAGGATGTTATGGATTTTTTTATATTATTTTATTTCTCCCTTTGCCGTTTTACCTACATTGCTTCAATGAAGTTCATTCATTGCTGAAATATATCTTTGACAAAAACAAAACTGAAATATTTTAATACTCAGCACTCATAATAAACACAACAAGTGTAATCTTGTGGCAGTCATCATCATCAAACATACAATGTAAATGCACCACCTATTTTTAAAAGGGAAACCGAGACTTTAATAAATCTACGTCACGTATTCTGTTGACGAAGCACGCGTTTGATGAATTGATGGATCTGAGAAATGTCACCGATTGTGACAGAAACCGATTGTGAAAGACTAGTTAACCCAATGATATTTGTTTTTTTTTTATTGTGATCGACGAGCGAGCTTTACCATGGCTTTGTCTGCTCGTTGGTAAACCTTTCTCATTGATCACCTGAACACTCAGTATTCTTGAGGCGAGCCCGGCTCGCGGCTCGCTCTGCGGTGACAGGCTTTAGAATTTACCAAATTTTGGTGTCATAATTTACTAACTATAGTGTCAACCTTTTCACATCATTTATACTCTTTTACCTAATCTTACCTTTTATATGTCTATCTTACCAATATTACAATGTATTCATCTTTTATTTCCTTCCCAGGCTGCACTCGGTGATGGTATGATAACAGCTGGAGCGAGACTCAGCGTGCTGGACCTCAGTGACAACGCGTTCGGACCTATAGGAGTGGAGGGCCTCGCTAAACTACTGCAGAGCGACGTGTGCAGTGAGCTGGAGGTAAAAAAATCCTTATCCCACCAAAAACATTCAATGTAAAAAAAGCCAAGTCTCTCTATGCAATTCTTCCATCGTAAAAAGTTTTGAGATCGCATAGGAGCCAAGTCCTGTTCAACTTAATTTGTAATAATAAATCAATATTTTGTGACTATATCAATAGTTTTGTTTACATTACAATAACAGTGACTTGGCCATGAGCACAAGTTAAAGGTCGTTTGCTCCTTGTAATTACGTGAAAATACCGTTGAATTTATATATTATATATTATTATGGACATGATTTTGTAACTGATTGGAATTTGAGATCACTATGGACTAAACATGCGCCATAGTGCATGTGCAGTTCACTGATCTTGGATGATACCGACTGTCGGTTAAGGTGTCCTGATTATTTATTATTTACTTGCAACTCCTCCAAATATGCCGTTTTATATTTGTATCTTATTGTGCTCATGGCCAAGTCACTATTATTGTAATGTAAACCAAACTATTGATATAGTCACAAAATATTGATTTATTATTACAAATTAAGTTGAACAGGACTTGGCTCCTATGCGATCTCAAAACTTTTTACGATGGAAGAATTGCATAGAGAGACTTGGCTTTTTTTACATTGAATGTTTTTGGTGGGATCTCATTTATTTTTTGTAGGTCTCTTTCTTTTCTTTTTATAAATAAACAAAATTGCTATAAAATATATTTGCTTTTTGTACATAAACAAAGAACAAAGTTAACAATGCAGTCAAAATTCATATACCATGTTCTTGTAAAACCGCAAATATAAATTTGTTTCATATTATTTACTAAGGTATATAATTTATTACCTTTTTTATAATTTTCCCTTTACATGTAGCTAAAAACCTATCTTGGTGCCAAATTTGAAGGTTCTAAGTTTGCTAGAAGTACCTTAGATTTTTGATGATCGGTCAGTGAGTGAGTCAGTGAGTGACAAAATGGTGTAACTTTGATCGCTCATAACTCGTAAACTATTGGTTCAAATGTCATGTAATTTTGAGGCTGAGCTTGTTTTAATACTTACTCTAGGTCATCGAAAACCTAAACCCCTAGCTTTGTCCGTATCGATGATACAGGGGGGGTGAAATAGCCGCGAAACGCTTCGAGAAAAGAATGGTACGGCCGTGCCCGTTTTGCTCGAGACTTGGCTGGGGCACTGCCGTGCCCCCAGATAGTATTAAAAATATAATAATAAAATAATCCAGCCTATAAACGTCCCACTGCTGGGCACAGGCCTCTTCCCATTTAGAGAAGGCACATGCATTGATCGCCACGCTTGCTCTCTGCGGATTGGCGATTTCAGATACCAAATTTTGGAAGCCAGGTTTCCTCACGATGTTTTCCTTCACCGTTTGTCAGAAGTGTCTTAAATAATGAAGAAAGTACATATAACTTTGAAAAAGTCACATTTGTTCTTGCCTGGGTTCGAACCTGCAACCTTGTGCATACAAATCTGTTCATTGAACCGCTAGGCCACCACGACGTTGCCATAGTATTAAGAATAGAAAAGAATGTAACATTTGCTTATAACCAACTGACTAAAGGAGGGTGGACTCTGTTTAATTGAGGCCCTCAATTCTATACCATTGTTGGTTTTTTTTTGTAATCGATAGGGTATACCTTAAAGATGGTCCCATATAAGTTTCATTTACTTTAGTTCTTTTTTATTTTAATGTGTTTTCATTCTATCGACACGCTAAGTAAGTGCCCGTTCTTCTCCATGTTTCAAAATTGGTAATGAACAAAAAACACTAGTATTATTGTGAAAAAAAGCGTGGGGCGCTCTGTGCCATATTTTTCGTCTATCGAGCAACCCACGCTTTTTCACAATAATACTAGTGTTTTTTGTTAATTACCAATTTCAGCTTACATTAGGAATTATTTTTCACTTTTTTAGTGAGAAGTACTTTAAAAGCGTGTTTTTTAGTTTTTTTTTAAACTATATTTAAAGGTATTTTTGCATGTACGCGCTTATTCCCGTGAATTATATTACTATAGAGCTTAAAAAGTCCTAATGCAATAATATTTTTATTTTGTTATACCATTGAATTGAAAACCTCGTTTTTTTATTTGCTTTATAATAATCATTTATTTTCTTGTCAACAGGAGCTACGTCTAAACAACAACGGTCTAGGCATAACAGGGGGTCGACTCTTAGCCAAAGCCCTGGCTGCCAGACCTCGGAAACTGAAGATATTCATAGCTGGCCGTAATAGGCTGGAGAATGATGGTGCCACTGCCTTAGCTAAAGTGTTTCAGGTAATTATATACTATTATAGTCCGGCCGCTGAGAGAATGCGTCCCTGACACATGTCAGTTGCAGGCTGCAATAGGCTGGAGAACTATGGTGCCACTGCCTTAGTGTTTCAGGTAATTATATGTATATTATATACCAGATAGACTACAAATGTATAAAGGAGAACGCAAGAATCATGAATCTGGAGTTTTAATCTTGACAACCTCTATGGTCAAGTGACGTACACCCCGAGTTCAATCCCCGGATGGGTCAAAATTGAAAAACACTTTTACATTGTATCGGGTCTGGGTGTTTGTGGTACCTTCGTCGTTTCTGATTCCATAATACAAGCGATTTACCTATATGTGTGTAGTGTTGTCCACATTTGTTTCATTATCATCTGCATAGCCTTTTATCTGCCCTACGTTGTGGTCGGTTTCCAGTCTCACCGCCAGCTGAACACCGTATGTTACAGAGCGACTGTATATCTGACCTCCACAATACATCATCATCAACCACAGCCCTTGCCCTCCCATTGCTGGGCATAGGCCTCTCCTTTTTCTTTTCCTCAACACACTTTCCCACAGATACCCAAGATCAACGTATGACAGTCGGGACCAATGGTTTAACTTGCTTTCCGAGGCACGGAGGGGTCTCGGTATTGTTGTTATAATCCTTGTCTAATATAATATACCTTGTTACAGAACATGGGCACTTTAGAAGAGCTAGCCATGCCACAGAATGGTATCTACCACGTCGGCATCTCGGCTCTCTCTCAGGCCTTCAAGCGCAACAGCCAGCTCGCGCGGCTCAACCTCAACGATAACACGGTGGGCGCCAAGGGTGCTGCTGCTATAGCTGACGCTTTGCCTAAGTAAGTTATACAACATACAAGGAAAAATAAAGAAATCGTACCAAAAACGGTTTAGTCGTTTAGGAGCTACGATGCCACAGACAGACCTACACACACGCACAGACAGACCAACATGTCAAACTTATACATCCCTCTTTTTGCGTCGAGCTTAATTACATTAGGTTCTAAATACCAATACAAAACTTCTAAAATTTAAAAATTACTAATTCACTGTTTTTGTTCAGCTAACAATTTAATTAATTAATTTTCGCTCTTGACAGTAAAGTTCTCGAAAATATAACTTAAAAAAAAAAAAAAAAAAAAAAAAATATATAAATAAAAAAATAATAATAAAGAAAAAAAAATAACATTTATACATTTAAAAAAAAAAAAAAAAAAGTTTTTTTTTTTTAATATTATAGAACGGGGATTAGCGCGTACATGCATAAATACCTTTAGGGCTTGACGTTTCGACCGGGTTACACAGGCCGTGGTCGCGAGCAGACTCTGTCTGTTTGCTGTCTATGTATCTAAGCATGTGTACGCGCTAATCCACGTTCTATAATCTTATATATAAAATTCTCGTGTCACAATGTTAGTTACCATACTCCTCCGAAACGGCTTGACCGATTTATATGAAATTTTATATGCATATATTCAGTAGGTCTGAGAATCGGCTACTATCTATTTTTCATACCCCTAAGTGGTAGTAGGTAGGTAGTAGGCAGGTAAGTAGTAGGCAGGTGCTAGGTAGAAAAAATTGCATTGCAACGCATGCCGGGTACAGCTAGTATTACTCTAAACATGCAGCGCGATAGTTTAAAAGTTGTTTTTTTTTTTGTTATAAAAGACCTAATACTATCTTTTTGACGATTGTGTTCTATGTAATTATTATTCTAAATTAAAATTAATAAATGAACACTACGATTTTATTTAATACAATTGAATACTGCTTTATATTTTTCTGTTTGTTTCAGCCTGAAAAACCTGAAAAGCATAAACTTCGGCGACTGTCTCCTAAAGAGTAAAGGCGCTAAAGCATTGGCCAAGGCTTTCAAAGACAACTCTCTGCTTCTAGAGGTAAGATATCCCTTGTATCTGCTAGATATATTTGGTCACCCATCCAGTTACAGACCTCGGTAGACGTTGCTTAACCTTTAGTAATTAAACTTGGTTTGTTTAGCCAAGGTTTTCAAAGACAACTCTCTGCTTCTAGAGGTAAGATATTCCTTCTGTCTGCTGCTAGATATAGGTGGTCACCCATCCAGTTACAAACCTCGGTAGACGTTGCTTAACCTTTAGTAATTAAACTTGGTTTGTTTAGCCAAGGCTTTCATAGACAACTCTCTGCTTCTAGAGGTAAGATATCCCTTGTATCTGCTAGATATATTTGGTCACCCATCCAGTTACAGACCTCGGTAGACGTTGCTTAACCTTTAGTAATTAAACTTGGTTTGTTTAGCCAAGGTTTTCAAAGACAACTCTCTGCTTCTAGAGGTAAGATATTCCTTCTGTCTGCTGCTAGATATAGGTGGTCACCCATCCAGTTACAAACCTCGGTAGACGTTGCTTAACCTTTAGTAATTAAACTTGGTTTGTTTAGCCAAGGCTTTCATAGACAACTCTCTGCTTCTAGAGGTAAGATATCCCTTGTATCTGCTAGATATATTTGGTCACCCATCCAGTTACAGACCTCGGTAGACGTTGCTTAACCTTTAGTAATTAAACTTGGTTTGTTTAGCCAAGGTTTTCAAAGACAACTCTCTGCTTCTAGAGGTAAGATATTCCTTCTGTCTGCTGCTAGATATAGGTGGTCACCCATCCAGTTACAAACCTCGGTAGACGTTGCTTAACCTTTAGTAATTAAACTTGGTTTGTTTAGCCAAGGCTTTCAAAGACAACTCTCTGCTTCTGGAGGTAAGATATCCCTTGCTTGTATCTTCTGCTAGATATAGGTGGTCACCCATCCAGTTACAAACCTTGGTAGATGTTGCTTATTCTTTAGTAATTAAACTTGGTTTGTTTAGCCAAGGTTTTCAAAGACAACTCTGCTTCTAGAGGTAAGATATCCCTTGTATCTGCTAGATATAGGTGGTCACCCATCCAGTTACAAACCTTGGTAGACGTTGCTTACCTTTGACTAAACTTGGTTTGTTTAGCCAATGTTTTCAAAGACAACTCTCTGCTTCTAGAGGTAAGATATCCCTTGTATCTGCTAGATATAGGTGGTCACCCATCCAGTTACAGACCTTGGTAGATGTTGCTTATTCTTTAGTAATTAAACTTGGTTTGTTTAGCCAAGGTTTTCAAAGACAACTCTGCTTCTAGAGGTAAGATATCCCTTGTATCTGCTAGATATAGGTGGTCACCCATCCAGTTACAAACCTTGGTAGACGTTGCTTACCTTTGACTAAACTTGGTTTGTTTAGCCAATGTTTTCAAAGACAACTCTCTGCTTCTAGAGGTAAGATATCCCTTGTATCTGCTAGATATAGGTGGTCACCCATCCAGTTACAGACCTCGTTAGACGTTGCATAACCTTTAAGGTGGTCACCCATCCAGTTACAGACCTCGTTAGACGTTGCATAACCTTTAGTAATTAAACTTGGTTTGTTTAGCCAACGCTTTCAAAGACAACTCTCTGCTTCTAGAGGTAAGATATCCCTTGTATCTGCTACATATAGGTGGTCACCCATCCAGTTACAGACCTCGGTAGAGACGGTAGATGTTGCTCAACTATTGATTATTACTTGGTTTGTTTAGCCAACGCTTTCAAAGACAACTCTCTGTTTCTAGAGGTAAGATATCCCTTGTATCTGCTAGATATAGGTGGTCACCCATCCAGTTACAGACCTTGGTAGACGTTGCTTAACCTTTAGTAATTAAACTTGGTTTGTTTAGCCAAGGTTTTTAAAGACAACTCGCTGCTTCTAGAGGTAAGATATTCCTTCTGTCTGCTGCTAGATAGATATAGGTGGTCACCCATCCAGTTACAGACCTTGGTAGATGTTGCTCAGCTATTGATTATTACTTGGTTTGTTTAGCCAACGCTTTCAAAGACAACTCTCTGCTTCTAGAGGTAAGATATCCCTTGTATCTGCTAGATATAGGTGGTCACCCATCCAGTTACAGACCTTGGTAGATGTTGCTCAGCTATTGATTATTACTTGGTTTGTTTAGCCAACGCTTTCAAAGACAACTCTCTGTTTCTAGAGGTAAGATATCCCTTGTATCTGCTAGATATAGGTGGTCACCCATCCAGTTACAGACCTTGGTAGACGTTGCTTAACCTTTAGTAATTAAACTTGGTTTGTTTAGCCAAGGTTTTTAAAGACAACTCGCTGCTTCTAGAGGTAAGATATTCCTTCTGTCTGCTGCTAGATAGATATAGGTGGTCACCCATCCAGTTACAGACCTTGGTAGATGTTGCTCAGCTATTGATTATTACTTGGTTTGTTTAGCCAACGCTTTCAAAGACAACTCTCTGCTTCTAGAGGTAAGATATCCCTTGTATCTGCTAGATATAGGTGGTCACCCATCCAGTTACAGACCTTGGTAGACGTTGCTTAACTATTGATTATATAACTTAGTCTATGGTCTTAAACGCGTGTATACAATAGTTAGCAGATATGTTTTTTTTTTATTTTGTATTTTTGAACTTAGTAGGCGAAACATGAAGTACTAATTTATGTACAGGGTGTTAAGAAAATCCTGTCCGACCCGAAAGGGTGATGTAGGTTACACAATCACATGCCCAAATAAAATATTAAATTTGGAATATTAATAATAGTTTCAATAATAATGAACTTTGAAATAACGATTTTTTGACACGAAATTTCCTAAATTTCAGATTAAATCAATAATTAAAACACCATTTTCGTCGATATTGTTCGGCGGCCTTTTATTTGATCATTTGGCAGCACCTGTGAATCTCTCACTTGCAAATCGAGAGAAAAAAAAATTTAGGTTATATATTGTGGCTGTTAACGCATAATTAATGTTACTTACTGGTTTTTGTTCCAATAAATGATTTTGATTTGATTTGATTTGATTTTTTCTATTTTCCATTTTTTTTTTACATCAATAGTATCAGTTATCGATACCTAACAATACCCTAACGGATCGGACAGGGTTTTCTTAACACCCTGTAGATAATCTGTAATTACTATGTAAATGATGCTGACCACCCATCCATTTCCCCACATTTCCAACAGTTGCTTAACCTCTATCTTTCAGTCTCTAGATCTGAGCCACAACGAGATCGGTCGGGAGGCTTGCATGGAGGTGGTCGACGCTATCACCTCACCCATCCATTTCCATACCTCACCGACAGTTGCTTAACCTGTATGTCTTTCAGTCTCTAGATCTGAGCCACAACGAGATCGGTCGGGAGGCTTGCATGGAGGTGGTCGACGCTATCACCTCACCCATCCATTTCCATACCTCACCGACAGTTGCTTAACCTCTATCTTTCAGTCTCTAGATCTGAGCCACAACGAGATCGATCGGGAGGCTTGCATGGAGGTGGTCGACGCTATCACCGCACCCATCCATTTCCATACCTCACCGACAGTTGCTTAACCTGTATGTCTTTCAGTCTCTAGATCTGAGCCACAACGAGATCGGTCGGGAGGCTTGCATGGAGGTGGTCGACGCTATCACCGCACCCATCCATTTCCATACCTCACCGACTGTTGCTTAACCTGTATGTCTTTCAGTCTCTAGATCTGAGCCACAACGAGATCGGTCGGGAGGCTTGCATGGAGGTGGTCGACGCTATCACCGCGCTACCCGACAGTAGAGATAGGCTCAGCAGAGTTGTACTAGCTGGTGAGTTGTACCAAATAATATTTCATTTAAAACTAGTTGTGCCCTCCGGTTTTACCCGTGTTAGTACTTTGTCCTCTTTTGAAATAAATAAATTTTCAAAAACAAAGATTGCCTAAATTACACCTTGTAACATGATCTATCCGCGAGTGAAAATACAGACCAACAGATAGTTTGTTTATGTAATATCGTATAATTGAGGGGCTCGTGGCTAAGTGTAAGCCGTACGGTTTGACCGATAATACAGGTTAAGCCGCGCTCGCCGCGGTTGGTCCGTGGATGGGTGACCATTTCCAAACATAGCGAGACCCCTCCGTGCCTCGGATAGCACGTTAAGCCGTTGGTCCCGACTGCCATAAGTACATCTTTGGCAGTCGTTAAGTCAATTCTGACAACCAGTCTTAACACGGGATACTGTGTTAATACCCAGTAAAATGGGTTATGGAGGTCAGATAGGCAGTCGCTCCATGTAAAATACGGTATTCAGCTGAATCCGGTAATACTGGTAGCCGACCCCAACATAGTTGGGAAAAGTCTCGGGAGATGATGATGATCGTATAATAATATACTGTCATATGCATTTAGAGAAAATCAGTTAATTTCAAACTTAAAACGGACAATTAAATTTTATACATTTAGTAGACTAAATGTTAACATGTGAAAATCGATATAAAAATGTGATTTCTAATTTATTTTTCGTTATTTTTTTTTTGTTATGAAATCAAGTGGCACCAAAACTATACTAAACTAGCTGACCCGACAGACGTTGTCCTGTCTTAACTATGAATTCCGTTTCTAATTGAATTCTGTCAATTCTATGTCATTCTATGTCAAATGTCATAAGGTAACATTAAAAAGTTTAGGTTAGATTAGAAATAATTTTATATGGTGGTTAACTATTCTTAAATTTTCTAATTTTCCACACAATTTTCCATATTGTTTGTTTCATAAGAACCTTCCCCTGACAATAATAAAAACAACAAAAAAATAATTAGCGAAATCGGTCCAGCCATTCACGCGTGATGCCGTGACCAAGGGAAATAGGGATTCATTTTTATATTTACAGATTGTTCCTCATTTCTTGAACAAAATGTTTAACACAGAATGTATGGTTTTAGGTAACAGTCTAGGCGGCGTGCCTAATAAAAAGACGATGCGAAACAAATTAGGCGCCTCTGCCGAACTCAGCGACGGAGACGGCAGTGAAGATGAATGTAAGTAAATACATACTAGCCTATAAACGTCCCACTGCTGGGCACAGGCCTCTTCCCATATAGAGAAGGCACGAGCATTGATCACCACGCTTGCTCTGCGGGCGATTTCAGATCCCAATTTTGTAATCCAGGTTTCCTCACGATGTTTTCCTTCACCGTTTGTCAGAAGTGTCTTAGAATAATTATGAAAGTACATAGGCCTTTGAAAAGCTACTTGCTAATTAATATACATAATAGTAAATGTGGACAACAACACATACATTGCTCTGAATATAAAACTAATGTAATTGATTATCTATAAAATTAATAATATACTTAATGTAATTTAATAATAATAATATGTTAAAATAATAATAGCTTGACATATTGATTTGTAAAAGAACAGTATGTTAATTCATTTATATAAAATTGTAAACATTTGCATGCCTAATACAGGCAGAATATGGCTCGAACTGTGCATCATTGTTAAATCTGGTACTACCTGTCTTCTGTGCAAATTAATGATTCTTTCTTTCTTTCGGCCTGTCAATGTAATACTGTCGGACCAAGGCCTCTACCCATGTAAGAAAGAAACAAGTACTAATCTTTATGCTTTTATATTTGTTTTATTATTTAAATTATTTACTACAAGCTCAAAATGTGTTCAAATATTTTTATCTAAGATATCACTCTTTATTTTTTGGTTTTTTATATTTTTAAGCTATTGCATAGCTTCTATCGCGGGCCTTGAGCGTGGAGACTGAATCCAGAAATTCCGTAACGAAAATAACCTAACACCCCCCACTCCGACCGGCACAGCGGTGATACTTTTTAGTTTTGCCATCTATCGATGAATAGCGGAACTTTTAATGACTTTTTGAAATATCACGCTTGTCTCTTTAGTTCTGCAAATCGCCTCTAGGTGGCATTGGTTGTATCGGCGTTACTAATTATAACTTGAATTAATATCAAAGAAAAACAAAGGAAATAAAAGAAAATCTGCATAAATAAAATAAATAAATAATTATAATTACATAAGTTGATAAAAAATGCTATGCAATAGCTTTACCGCGGCAGTCTCCCGAGTGCCACACGTCTTTTATTACTGTAGAGTTTCTTGCACCTTATACACAGATAGAATACTTAGGGCGGGAAGCGGTAGTATTTTAAATAACTTAGGAATTCGTTGCTAAAGCTTGACTCCACAGCGAAATGAGACTAACGAATTACATACATACATATAATCACGCCTCTTTCCCTCGTAGGGGTAGGCAGAGACCACTTATTTCCACTTGCTACGATCCTTACACACTTGTTTCGCTTTGTCCACTTTCATTATTCCCTTCATACATACTGTTCGGTTTATGGTATTCTTGACCTGGCCTTTTTTCATTTACACTCGCCTTATACACTTTTTTCGTCAATCGTTCTTCATTCTCTCGGCATAGCCAAACCACCTCAGCATACCTTTGTTAAATTTTGTCTCAACATCCATCATCTGACATACTTCATCCACCTTACCATCCATTCCTCCTCTTGCATTCAACCTAGCGAAGCGGCTCTCCGTGGGCCACTTTTCGCCCCCGCGAGAAACGAGACGAACCACATCGCCGCCATTTTGAATAATGAAATTATTTTTAACACGCTTTTATTAGCTTCACTTGTATGTATGTATGTATGTAGGTATGTATGTATGTATGTAACCGACTCCTTTGGACTCGATTTTGACCCACTTTAAACGGACAGATTTAATTCAAACTTTGTACAGTTATCAAGAATCAGCGACAATATAATAATTTCATAGGTTTATCTCATTATCCTGATTAGGATCACCAGGATTAAATAAATAAAAAAAAAAACAATAAAAAAAATTATAAGTCCACAAACCAATACGTTTGAATTCAGACAACACGTATTGCTGCTAGGACTAAAAAGTGAAAAATAAATTTAGTTTAAAAAAAACTAAAAAACACGCTTTTAAAGTACTTCTAACTAAAAAAGTCAAAAAAATTACTAATGTAAGCTGAAATTGGTTGAAGTACTTTAAAAGCGTGTTTTTTAGTTTTTTTTAACTATATTTTTGTGATTATCGATTGCGTTCCTGCGGAATAACGAATTGCTATTAATTATTTAAAACACTTCCGCTCTGCTCGCCTCCGCTTTGGTGTAGTCTGACCCTTAGGAAAACGGTGTTTAGTGAGGAAATCAAGGCTAGTGGCAAGGGAATATGTGACCTCATTCTTATATTATTGACAGACGTAACGGACTCTGAAGAAGAGAACTCTGAAGAGGAGGAGGAGCAGAACTCTGAGGACAGCGCCACAGAGGATGCTCAGCATCTCGATACAATCGGAGACGACGTTGAGGATATCACTCTGGACACGACAGGTATGTTAAAGAAATAAACCAGCTTAAAAACGTCCCACTGCTGGGCACAGGCCTCTTCCCATATAGAGAAGGCACGAGCATTGATCGGGGGTACAATAATAATATCCTGGGATAACTCACACGCGGCCATCTGATCCCAAACAACGCAGAGCTTGTGCTATGGTAACTAGACAACTGATAAACATACTTATATGTTCTTAAATACATACATATAATACATAAATTACACCCCGACACGGAATAAATGATCATGACTTGTCCTGGATGGGAATCATACAACGACCACCTATGTCTTATTAGTCTAGCAATCGGGGTCACTAACAAGGCTTCTCTAATTAATAAAAACTTTTTAACAAAAAAATTAAACCGCCGAAAAAACTGAAAAGCAAATAATAACAAACCTTTTTTTTATTGAATCTTAATAACTAAGTTCTTAAACTAATGTAAGTATACCAAAGTAATTTTGAGTCGGCGCCAAACTATCAATGAACAAAGATCACAAAATTACCTTAAATTTAAAGAAACAACCAAATCAAATTCGTCGAATTGAGAACCTCCTCCGTTTTTTTTCGTCGGTTAAAAAATGTTATAAAGAAAAATTTGAGATCATACGTTTGCTAAGGGAGCAGAATCAAGCAAAATGTTGCGAGGACAACATCATCATTTTGTCTCCTAGTATATCTTAAGGTTTATTGGCTAATTTTCATTGGTCGTTATAAAGAAAGTGATAACAATCGATAACCTAGCAATGAATGACACGTACGCGTGCTAGCGATCCATCAAATTCTTCAACAAAATCTCTTGCACCCGAATACAGGCCCTAACGCCTAATGAAAATGAGCCCTTATAGTTTTATACAGGAAATAAAATACATTTTAAATATGACTACATACTTGAGTTACCATGGTATGCCCTTGTCCTCAGGAGTTGAGGAGGTGGAATCAGACGTGGGCCGGTTCCTACTGCAGCCGACAATTGAGAACCTGAACAAGCTCGGCGCTAACGCTCTCGAAGTCATCGATGCACATTTACAGGTAAGATACTGTGTTTATTGTTACTTATATAATGCGGACAACATCACATATTGAGTTCCGAGATCTACGTGAATGTTAGACATTGAAATAAATCAAATTTTACGGATTTTTTAGTTTTTTGTTGTTTCACACCTGTATCCCCGAAGGGTTAGGCAGAGGTGTACCAATGTACACCCACAGTTCGTCGGTATGTTTAGGTCCCATGTAATAGGGGGCGAGCCTATTGCCACTAACCGAGCACAAATCCAAACTCCGACCTGCTACTGAGAATTTCATAGAAAAACCCAATAGCACCTTGGTCGACTTGGGAATCGAACCCAAGACCTCTAGCGTAGTAGTCGCGCTTAGCACCACTAGGCCAACCAGGTAGTTTGTTGTTTCTGTAATTATATTTTGTCTTGCAGTCTATCCAGGACCCGGGCACCCGCATCCAGGCGTACGCGGACGCCACGTTCGGCGTGTGCGGGCTGTCGGAGTGCGACGCGGCGGCGGCGTCGCTCGCGCGCGACATGTTCCCGCTGCTCGTGACGCGCGCGCAGCAGCAGCACGCCGCGTGCTGGCTGCTCGCCAACGCCATGCTCACCGGGCTCGGATTGATTAAGGTAAACATACAGGGTGTTAAGTAACACCCTGTCCGATCCGTGAAGGTGTTGTTAGGTATAGATATCTGATTACAGAAATGTGAAAAAAAAATGGAAAAAAAGAAAAATAAATTATAACCGATTTTTTTTTTTTTCTCAAAAGTCGAGACGAAGATTCGGCGTCATCACAGAGGCTACCTAATTACCTAAAAAATGGCCCTCAAAATTACCGACGGAATTGGTGTTGTAGTTTTTGTTTTAATCTCAATTTTAGGGAAATTCGGGGCAAAAAATGGTTATTTCAAAATTCATTATTATTGTTTCTATAATGAATTTTCCTAATTTGATATTTTATTCGGGCATGTGATTGTGAACCCTATATCACCCTTTCGGGTCGGACAGGGTTTTCTTAACACCCTGTATACAATATAATATCGTCACTCAATTTCTAACATAAACATTTCGATAAAGAAAGACCACGTGTGTTATATCTTCAGTAAGTTGATTTTAAATACTTTTTCTACTTTAAGATAGAGTAAGATAAACAGCCAAATTCGCGGTGTATTCCACATTTGTTAGGACAAATGTGACATTTTGTATTCTTCTAGTAGACTTAATATTGTTAGAAATCATTTAATAGTAAATCGGGCATTCATATTATAAATAAATAATAATTTTAAATAATTAATGTGATTTTGGTAACTCTTAGGCCGCGCTCACTTTGGATACGTTTTCGTACGAATTCCATTCGTGCAGAAACATACGAACACGCACGAACATTCCCGACCTTCTGAGTACTATGAAAGCGCTCACACTGCGCGCGAGTTAGTCGTACGTGCAAGTCCGACGTCCGAAATCAATCCGAACTTGTTGGGTTTTTATTACACGTTCGTGCGTTCATCATCAATAATGTAGGCGCTAACACCGGTACTCTGTCTATTTGACGGAGAAAAACGTATTCAGTGTGCGCACTCAATTCGTACGAACAGTGTTCATGCGTTTACGTACGATATAATTCGCATCCAAAGTGAGCGCGGCCTTACAAGTGTAACCTGATGAAATACTTAAAGGACATCATCCATTTTGCAACAAAAATTCGAAAGTGGCGGCCAACAAAAATAAATGTTCTATTCTGACAGAGCTTGTCCTCCTGAACATTTCTTAATATGGCACCAAACCTGTAACACCGCTGCACGTGATTTTATCCAGGGTTAAAAATTCTGCATTCTGTTCCATAACAAAACATTTAATTTGTGTTTAGTAATTCATTAAATGGATAATATCATAATATTTGATCGAAAAATGTATGAAAATTCTGAATTTTTAACCCTGGATAAAATCAAGTGCAGCGGTGATACAGGTTCGGTGTCATATTAAAAAATGCTTAAGACGACAAGCTCTGGCCTCTTAGTAATTCATTTTATCGATGATATCGTGGTATGTGATCGGCAAATTGTCTGAAAATTCAGAATTTTTAACCCTGGATAAAATCACGTGCAGCGGTGCTACAGGTGTGGTGCCATATTAAGAAATGTTCAGGAGGACAAGCTCTGTCAGAATATAACATTTATTTTTGGTGGCCGCCACTTTCGAATTTGGACCTAAAATGTATAGAGTGGATGTAGTCCTTTCCACGTTTATATCATTTTGTATATGGGTGATATAAGTCTACTAGAATAATCCAAAAAGTCGCATTTGCACACCCAGGTAAATAAAGTGGAATATACCAATTTCGCGATAGGTAATTTTACAGCAATAATTGCAAGATAATTGCTATTATTTTGCTTTTTAAATATACCTAATATCGCCGCGGGTCTGTTTTTTTTTAATACCTCAACTTCTTAGCAAAATGACAACAATATTGCAGAAATATTGCTACGATATTGCTTATTTATGGTAAGTGTTCTCAATACGTAATACCAGATGGACGAATGGATGAAGTTAGACAGCAATTAATTAGCTTAGAAGTTAAAGTATCTAAGAATAGACAGACCAACTACGGCATTATTCATCTTATAAAAGCAAAGCAACAGCAATTTACAACAAAATTTGTACATTTATTGTTGTAAAATTGCTAATTTATATTTTATATCGCGGTACATAATACAAATTAGCAATAAACAGCAATCATTGCTCCATCATTGCTTCATATATCTCTCGCTGTGCTGTAGTAACACACAGTAGCATATAATTTCAATACGCGAGCATATTCCTGTTTTACTGAAGCGAGCGCAGCGTATAAGTTTCATTTACAAATATATATACTACAAAATAACTTTACAGACCTATTTAAATAAATATAATATCTCGCTATGTTACACAATCTTGGATTCCAAAAACAAAACCCAATCCTCTCTTTGCAATCTAAACCCCTCTATACCTATTTCTGCCTCTTACCCACCCATCCATTTCCGCACCTCGCTCCCTCTCCGCAGGAAGAAGACAGCTGGGAGTTCACCCTCAGTCTGCTTCCTGACTCCTATTCTACCGGAGACGCCACCCATCCAACGGCAAGCCGCGCCAGCGACGCTGCACCTAGAAACGTCGGTTATACCCTGTTATTTTATTTAGTTAGATAATCAAAATTGGTGTAGTCGTTTTGGAGATAAGTTGGAACAAATAGACAAGTTTTTTGTTATTGTTACGTTTCCGTAAGACATCGTTTTGCAAAATTGTTCAGCTATTCGGAGACGATACCAAAATTACTATTCAAAGATCTGAGTTATTAATGATGTATCTAACCCAACTTTGATTTACATATAGGTAGATAAATATGCCATAATATGATAGCACAGTTTGGCATTTTACATGTATATTTTAAGCTTTTATATTGATTACTAGCTGTGCCTGCGACTTCGTTCGCGTGGATGACGAAACTTATCAATGAGTTTTTAACCGCAAAATTAAGGTTGTTTTTTATTGTTTATACTTTTCCGGGATAAAAACTACTTAGTGTGGTGCCCAGGATAATAAAGAATAATTATACCAAGTTTCATCGTAATCGAACCGGTAGTTTTTGCGTGATACCTGAACAAACAGACAGACAATTTTTTTTTTTCACACTTTTGCGTACGGTTTCGGTCTAGTAACACCCCCGCCATTTTTTTTTATATTTTCAATGTACAGAACTTTCACTACTACAGATTTATTATAAGTATAGATTACCCGGTCTCTCCGCATCAATCAAAAGTTTAACGTCAAAGATCAACGTATGACAGTCGGGACAAGGTTAGACTTGCTATCCGAGCCACGGTCTTTACAAATGTCCTCCCATCCACTGACAAACCGCGGCGAACACATTTCCACACCTCCTTACGACATATTTCAAGCTTTTTCATTGCATATAATCCAATCTAAACCAATCATCTCTTCTTACACCGACCCCTAGGGTGCTGTCCTTTTTGTATTTTAACATAACATACCATCACGCCTGTATCCCCGAAGGGTTAGGCAGAGGTGTACCAATGTACACCCACAGTTCGCCGGTATGTTTAGGTCCCATGTAATAGGGGGCGAGCCTATTATTGCCACTAACTGGGCACAAATCCAAACTCCGACCTGCTACTGAGAATTTCATAGAAAAACCCAATAACACCTTGATCGACTTGGGAATCGAACCCAAGACCTCTAGCGTAGCAGTCGCGCTTAGCACCACTAGGCCAACGAGGCAGTATATTGCATTTTTGACGTATAATAAGTGGTACTTTGTAGCCTAAGTTAAATAAATGATTTTGAATTTTGATTTTTCCAGTCGGAAGACAAGGCCCGCCGTATCCGCTGGTCGCTGGGTCCGTGCTACGCGGCCCTCTCCCGCTGTATCGACGCGCCCTACTTCCCCAGCTCGCTGCGAGACACGCTCAGGTTCTTTGCTAGCAGCAAGAAGAACACCATACCACACGCCGCGAATCTATGCCGATAGTTACGACTGTTTTAAACTGTGTGTGTTGTTTACACATTTTTTTTTATAGTTCAAATTTTAATCGTTATCTCACTGCTCTTTAAACAATAGGGTTAGATGACTAGGTATGAAAAGTCAAAAATTATTTTGCCCGCCATTTAGATAATCAAAATATAATAAACATGTATTTTTTCTTTTATCAAATCAATAAAAATATACGATGATAAACCGCTTTAAAGTTCAGGAGTGGAGGCTTGTGACGTCACGCAAGAATTGTACTCGCTGTATCTTCATAATTCTTTGTTTACGGGACAAGAGATACGTGTCTAATATTTTTTTATTATCTAAACGATGGACATAAAAATAAAAATTAGTCATCATCCCTATTGTCGATGCAATGCGTATTCAGCTTCCATTCATCTCTACTCGTCATCTCAGCATTCACTCCTCTTCTCATATCTTTCACACAATCAATTCTCTTTTTATCTTCCTCTACATTGTACTCACAACTTGTTTAGTTATGTGACTTTCATCCCTCCTCATAATATCAATTTTATGATTGAGATTACAATCATTATTTATTACGAGTACAATTCTAATACAAAATTAGTTAAAGTTAAGCAGACGCTTAAATATACTGATAATTTTTCGATTGTCCAAGAAACGACACAATATTAAATGTGAGTTCGACAAATATACATACATACATACATATAATCACGCTTCTTTCCCTTGTAGGGGTAGGCAGAGACCACTTTCCACTTGCTACGATCCTTACACACTTGTTTCGCTTTGTCCACTTTCATTATTCCCTTCAAACATACTGTTCGGTTTAGGGTACTCTTGACCTGGCCTTTTTTCATTAACACTCGCCTTATACACTTTTTTCGTCAATCGCTCTCTCGACATTGGCAAACCATCTCAGCATACCTTTCTTAATTTTTGTCTCAACATTCATCATCTGACATACTTCATCCACCTTACCATCCATTCCTCCTCTTACATTCAACGTAGCGTAGCGGCTCTCCTCGCGAAATATGAGCTTGTGTAAACATCTACTCATTAATAATTGTGAATTATTCAACTATATGTATATCATTTAACTTACTATACAAACAATTGTATAATATGCACTATGTTGTGTTCGGCTGCCAGTCTCACCGCCAGCTGAACACCAGTATGCTATAGAGTGACTGTCTGTCTGACACACAACACATTTACTGGCAAGATACAGTACGTGCGTCTTGGACACACTGAAACTGATAATACATTAATACATAAATTACTTTACCAAAGGTGTAGACAAATATCCTTCATTTTTAACCGACTTCAAAAAGGAGGATGTCCTCAATTCGACTGTATTTTTTTTTTACGTTTTTTTCCTAAGAACTTTCTTGGCTGTACTTATTTTGATAATTCTTTTTTTTTATTTGAAAGCTGGTGCTTTCCGTGTGGTCCCATTTTAATTTGGTCCAGTTATGACAGTGGGATCCATAAGAAAACCATGTAAGACTTATTTTGAAGTTGGTTTCTTTTTGTAAGAATTATTTCTATAATATAAAATTTCGGAATTATTCACACAACACACTAATATGTATACACAAGTAGTTATAAACACACACACACACACACACCTACATACATTTCTTTTCGAACCTCCCTGCTTTGTCCATTTTCATTTCATATAATTACACTGTTTGTAAAATTAAGAAAAGGTATTCCATTATAAATTACAAGTCCTTTTAAATAAGTAAATTATTAACACACATAAATATTTATCTGCAAAAATATAGTACATTATTTTAAACCGTAAAATGTATTAAAAAACGAAATTAAAAATAAGCACTGTCTGTGACATTGCAGCTCCTAAAATGTTGAACCATTTTAGATATTCTTTGTTTTAGATACAGTTCTATTCTTGAAGACAATCAGCTCTTATTATAATTATGAATATTTTGTTTACGATTTACAATCCTAAAGATATACACAAACCTATAATAACACCCCTCTTTTTCCATTGCTGGTATAATATAATGCCTTTTCTAATTAACTGTGTGATTATTATTAATTTATCATTGTACATAATTTAATAGGTTGTTTGGTTGTAAAACAAAATTAATTATGAGTTAAATGACTTACTTTTGTGCTGTGCACACTGTTATTAGTTCGTATCAATAAATGTTACGATTTGGACATAATTGTTTTATTTAAATATTTATAATATTACAGGCAATTTTCCTTTATTATTAGCCGAGGTCGTCCGCGGCGAAGGTGGTGTGATGCAGGGATGTTAGGGAGCTCCGTAACTGTAACCGAAACTATCGGATATCCGATATAAAATAATATCCATAACCGTAACCGAAATAAAAGTTTCGGTTAATATAGGATAGGGGCGGAGCCTAATTGCGACAAGTGATGACAGGTTGTTTTGTTGATCGGCCGGGCAGCGACCGACACACGCGCGCATTGTTTGTTTTCTTCTGTTGTCGTCTTACCATACTCGTAACGTAACTAACTTGTGTTGTGAGATTATATTTTACTTCTGAAATTCCTCAAAAATTTAATATCCGTAACCGAAATTATCCGAAACTAACGGATAATCCGAAATAATTTCATATCCGTATCCGGTATAAAAATCATTTCTATATCCGTATCCGATAATTCATATCCATAACATCCCTAGTGTGATGGTCTAGTCAGTTATGCGGGACGCACGTGGACAGATATCGCAAAAGACAGACAGGTTTGGAGGACGGAGGGGGAGGTCTTTGTCCAGCAGAGGGATCTGATGTAGGGAACAAAAAAAAAATTCCTTTATCCTTATATTTTATTCCTTTAATTTTAAGCTATGTTGTTGCTAGCTTCCGATCTTATTGATAAAAAAAGCAGTTTATTAAGTGACTGTTCTCTGACCTTAGTGTCTTTAGGTACTTTTAGAATATATGCAAAAATAAATTAATAAATAAAAGCACAATGCAATGGTTTACATAACATTCTCAATAAAATTAATATGAATAACTTTTGAACTATTGCGCTGCATGTTTGTAGTAATATTATAGAACAGGGATTAGCGCGTAGGTACATGCTTGCGAGTTGCGACTCAGTCTGCTTGCGACCACGGCCTGTGTAACCCGGTCGAAACGTCAAGCCCTAAAGGTATTTTAAGCATGTACGCGCTAATCCACGTTCTATAATATTAAATTATATAAAATTAATATTATCTACTATATTCCCGACTGTTAGCGATGACGATTATTGCAAGGTCTGCGTTTTCTAGGAAAGAAAAGAAAATAGAAATATTAGAAGGACGGTCACGATCTTTAGAAAACCATTAAATAACACTTACCTAAATACCATATAATATGTATACAGGCAATAACACAAAACAATATTATACTCAATGAGAGTATAATAATATATTAAAAATAAATGAAATAACAAAAAACGCGCGATCCCGACTCGCCAAGGTTTAGGACACTTTATGATTCCCGTGCTAAGCGCGGCGCGCTTTTCTTCGAATTGGCTTGAACGAAGTGGACACAACATTATGTATTGAAAAAAAAAAACGTTATTTTTACTTCGACTATTTTCACTTCAATATTTTTAAAAGCCTTATTGAGAAGTGATACTGTTTTACAAGAAACAAATATATTTGTAAATATTTCTTGTAAAAATCTACTAGATATTAAAATAATAATGTCTTTTTAGTCTGCGCACATTGTACAATCTGTGGATATCACATTGACACTTGACATTGACAAAAATAAGCAAAACATAACCTAAAAAGTGTGCAATACCTAAGTTTAAGTTTATTTGTAAATAACAAATCTGAGAAGGCTAGTTTTATATTAAATACTTAATAAATAAGAACCCTAATATTTATAAGGTAATGTTGTGGTTTTCGTGGATATTTAATTCTATTCTATTTGAAATTTTTAATTCTGTTATGTGTTTTAAAAATTGGACGTAGTTATGCAAAATGGATCCAACCACATAAAAATACTTTTGAGAAAATAAGGGTTTTAGTAAAACTTAAATAACAAAATAACAAGATCATAGTTTGTTTAGAAATTAATCGTAATTATAGGGTATCTTTATGTACTTCCTGTATAATGTTATTTCAATGAGTTTCATGTAAAAATAGTGCTTTTTTTTTTAAAAAAACTCGCTGGATCTATTTTACAAAATTAGAAATGTGGGATGGATCTTTTTGTTTTAATATGAGGCAGTGAGTGAAACGCTTCTAAGAATACTAAAGGTATTTGTTTAAAGGTAGGAAATATAAAAAAAAGTTTGAAATGGTCACTAACAATATCATTAGAACTTGAAACGGGACATTTACCATGTTTATTAATTTCTGATCGCCATGATAACGGCGAATGATCTCGGATCAGCGCCGTGATCATGTCGCTTGCAACAGTGCCGCTATCAGTGGCGTAACTACAGGGTGGCAGGCCTGCCAAATGTCACGGGCCCCCGACCTAAGAGGGCCCCGGCCCAAGAGGCCGCGAGCGCAGTTTTTTTTAAGTCAATACCTGAGTATTTTATTCAGTGGCGTAGCGTGACTTGGTGGGGCCGCATTCAAATTTGTTTAGGGGCCCTTATGAAGGGTAAATAATTCTTACAGGAGAAAGAAGACATTGCATATTTATTGAATCATTTATAGCTGATGATGACTTTAGTTTTTCTAAAGCTTCTGCCTCTATGGACAATAGTCACAGGTCTGTCAGGCGTTCATGTCCCATTAAAGTTAAAAATTATAAATACCTACATATTTATCAGTTTTATTTTATTCTTATTTACATTTTATAAAATTTGGTTTACGCACGTCGGGGGCCCCCGTGGCCCATCGGCCCTTATAATTGTTACTGCAGATACGGCGGTAGACTCTGTGCGGAAAGAGAACCGTCGTGGCGTAAAACGGAACTAACATTATGATTTGATGTATGATGAAATTATTCCGTAAATGAATCATGAATGTATTACGACCAAACATAATTTTATAAACATCCAGATTTTACAGCCTCACAATCATCGCAACAGTGTCTATAACTTAATAAATACGGAATTAAACACAGCAGCGCCCTCAATCCTATGACGGTTCTCTTTCCGCACATACTCTAGCTACGCCCCTGATTTTATTTTCCATGAAAACGTGCTACTTAAAATCAGTTAAAGTGAGTCAACTAAGACCATGAATTAAGAGACCACCATAAATTAAGTAGGCACTTTGAAAGTTAAGTTGATTGTGAAAGTTAGATATTAAAATGTCTAGTTCCAGAAAATTGTTTAAGTGGGAGCGGGAAACGAAAGAGAAAGATTCAAAACGTAAGGAGGTTTTGTAAAACAACAAAAGAAATATATTTTCCTCAAATTATACGGAACTACGATCAGCATATGGGTAGAGTCGACTTGCTTGACTCATTCCTGGGATAGTACAAAATAAAGATGAGGACAAAGAAGTGGTATCTGGACTGTTTTACCATTTCCTCGATATAGTCCAAACATTTTTCTCTATTACTATTAGTTTTTTTTTCACTTTACCTATACTTCCCGTGTTTTTGACCAAAAATATGATCTGGTATGATTAAATAAAATAACTGTAAGTAATATACTAATATAGGGACAAACCCATGCTCTTGAAAATAAAATTATTTTCGGCGTTAGAAAAATTGTAGTTTATTAAAATTTAACTAAGTAGTAAAAATCGTAGAAAAAATACTAATAGGGCCCCATAAAAAAAAATTGCCACGGCCCCAGATAGAATAGTAACATCACTAAAACTAACTCATAAAAATTACGTGGTTCTTTTTTGCATTTTTAAATTTTACCATTATACTAATTTGCAAAATAGATTCAAATGGCATGGTTCCTGTTTTATAATAATAAATCGAGTTAACATACAGATCCAAAGTATTTTGGATCTTTTAAAACCAGATATATAGGTTACCACGACACATGGTTCTATTTTAACTCTGCGAAAATGCTTAATATGATGTTGGTATCTTTGATGTCTGTGTTTTTCACTAGAAAAGAGGCACTTTGCGGCTTGGATATTTTTTGCATATGCTAAAGTTGATGTGTAGATGACATTTACGACAGAAACTCAAAAAATCGGGTTTTGTGGGTTGGATCCATTTTGCATAACTACGTCAAAATATATTCGCAATTCTTATATTTTGACAAATTTCTGTTTGTATAAATTACTATTTAAAAGTAGCAAGTTATAATGCAATTTCTATTGAATTTCCTGTTTGAAACGAGAAGTTTAAGACGTAAACATTAACTGAGAACCAGAGGACATAATTATTATATTAATATTATAAAAAGAAATAGTTAAGCTTTGTTCTCTATAAAAGTATATAAAAATTCTTAAGTTAGTTCTTCTTTCTTGGTTAAAATCAACTTCGCATTTATTATTTATTGTTCAATACTTAAATCTAATACAAGAACAAACACTTAGGTACAACTATACTAAAAATAAATCTTACATAAATAAATAAAACTAACACGCGTCAAAAAACTCATCGTCATCCTTGTCAATGGCGGGAAACAGGGGCAGAAGGCTAGCAGCCAGCATTGCCATGTTGAATGGCTAAATGGCTTCTTTCTTAACTATTAAACCATTTTTTAACATACATCTAGCTCTGACCCTCTCCAGTAATATTATAAAACCTAAATTGAATAGCCTTAAGTAAACCAATAATATTTGGAAGTTTAATTAAGTACATATATTATGCTGTTAGTAGACCTAAAGAAATAAATATTTCACCCTTTCAGCTTAAAATGGCAGAAACATTAAAACTAAATATACATTTTGGTGGCGGTGCTGAATTACTGTTTGATAAAATTAAGAAAAGAGAAGTAGAGCTGCCAGCATTGAAAAAATATTTACCAGATTGTGATCATGAAAAATGGACGATCAGAGAACTTTTACAGTGGATTAAGGACAATTTATTGAAGGAAAGACTTGAATTATTTATGCAGGTAATATAGTTTAACATATCTATGAAAACTACAAAGTTTTTTATTCTTTACATACAGTACAGCCACTAAGAGAATGTGTTCCTGACAGGTCAACAAAATCAAGGCCAATTGACATGTGTCAGGAATGCATTCTCTCAGCAACCGAAATATAGCTAGCGAAAGACCTGTCAAAATTGGTACAGCCGTTTTAGAGATTAGCTAGAACAAACAGACAGACAAAAATATTAGTTTTTTTATGTAAGTTACTGTATATTCATTCATATATTTTTAGTGAAAAGCTGTTAATTTATCTGCATTGTAGTTACATATTATCTTTATACATAGAGAGGAGATTTTTAAAAGGGGTTTGTGGCTAAGTGTAAGACAACCAGTCTCACTATGGGATACTGTGTTACCCAGTAACATGTGTTGTGGAGGTCAGATAGACAGTCGCTCTGTAACATACGGTGTTCAGCTGTCGGTGAGACTGGAAGCCGACCCCAACATAGTGCGGGAGAAGGCTTGGCAGATGCTGATGAACCTTAATAGCCGCGTACTGACCAAGCGAGCGGCTTCGCGAGGCAGCCTCGGACATTTGCCGCAGTACGCATGCCGCGCGAGGCGGCCTCGGTCTGTAAGTTTTCTAATCCGAGGCTGCCTCGCGCGGCAAGGCCGAGCCACCGTGAGCATCGCGGCTCAGTTTAACTTGAAGTCGAATAGAGACCGCGCGTGCGTATAGTTTGCCCGAGACCACCAACCACGCAACGAATAAGCGAGGCAAAACACTACCGTCTTGAGTGAGCGCGGCAAACGTACTGAGGCGCCTTTGAGCATCGACAAAAACCGACAACGCTCGGCTCGGGCCGCGGCACGTTTGAGCGAGGCAGCGCGTGCGTTTGCCTCGGGCGAGGCACGTCTTGACCGACCGAGGTTTTGCCTCGTGAGGCAGCCTCGCGAGGCTGCTCGCTCAATCAGTACGCGGCTAATGGTGTACAATAAATAATATTCTATGTATCTATATCTGTACTGCCTTATTAATCTCGTATTTATAATTGTTGGTGTGTGTACGAAGTGTGCGGACAGGTTCGGTCAGGGAGCTCTTCAATTATACGAATTATTTATCTGAATATTAGTTATGTATTTGTTTTTAACACTTTACGTTACAAGAGATATTATAGTGATATATTTATTAATAATTTCGACTTCGATGGTGAACCGACTACCATCTTGGTTTTCGTCGTTAGTTAGTAGTGATGGGCAACTCGAGTTATCTAACTCGAGTAACTCGGGTCAGACCGTAAGCGAGTCAACCCGAGTCAATATATCTGCAACCCGGGTTGGCCCGAAGAGAGCGCGCGGCAAGTGGTGTGCGAGTGCGCCTAGCCCGAGAGACCGGGCGAGACGCGAGTCGCGAGGCCCGAACGATTACGAGCGAGCCCGAATTAGCCCGAACGACCGAACGTGCGGGCCGCGAGTGAAAGAGATAGTTCTCGTTGTTGGTTTCTTGACGGTTATGACAGAACTGATGAGAGAGAGAGAGAGATTAACATAAGACTGGTATTCATTAAAAAATAAGTGCTATTAGTTAGCTGTTGATCATCTTTTTTTTTTATGTGTGTTAGTTGATACATACATGACCAAATACCAAATGGTACGGTGTTTAATTTAAGGAATAAAGTACCATTACATTTATTTTAGTTTCTTATTATTTTTTAGGTAATAATGTTACCATTCTTTTGCGCTACTTATAAAGTAGCGACCGTAGCATTGTAGTATTAGTTTTGTGATTTGAACTTTGTGAACACTTTTAATAATTATAATAAAAGTCTGATTTTTGAAAGGCCTCAATTTTATTTAACTATCATTGACTCGACGCCACGCAGCCCGTCGGACCCGACCCGGTGAACCGTGAACGTAGCAAACTAGTAACCCGCGGAACGATGCACCGAGTTGAGCGTTTATTGACTCGGACGGACGACGCGGCGACGCGACGTACCTTAAGGCAGACCGAGTCGAGTCAACTCGGGTTGCAGCCCGAGTTGGTTACCGGGTCAACTCGAGTTACTCGAGTTATCAAAAAGTCGACTCGGCCCATCGCTATTAGTTAGTGAGCGGACTGAGCGGGAACGACGCGCGCGCCCCCCGCCGCGCCGCCCAGTGCCGTTCGATGGCTTTGCGCAGTGGTGCGCCAGACCCCACTAGATGGCGCCACTATACGTCGTTCGTTCTTGGTAAAATTTAATAGATGGCGTTAACAATAATATTAGTATTAATTATAAAACCTGTAATTCTTCTTCCAGGGCGACTCAGTACGGCCCGGCATTCTAGTTCTCATCAATGACGCGGATTGGGAGCTGTACGGTGAATTGGAGTATGAGCTACAGAGTAATGATACTATACTGTTCATATCTACTTTACACGGAGGATAAATATATAAGGAACTGATGTTGTTGTTTTATTTTTTAGTAAACTTTTTTGTAATGGACAGACTTAAAAGAAGACGGGAGGATGTTGCTTACTAATAGGATCAAATATACCTAAGTTTAAATAAAAATGTGTTTTTATGAAACCTAAATATAAATAAAGGTAGGATAGGCCTTAATCTAAGAAATAAGGACGTTATTCTTTTTTTAAGTTGGTTAAGAATACATTCTACTGATGTTTATAGGATAGATGAGTAAGAAGAATCTTTAGTACTACTTTACTAGTAAGAAAATTCCATTTAGTCTGTCTGTTAGATATTAAAAATTATTACATTATTATATATTGATTTTCAACCAACTTTAAGAGGAGCAGCTTCTCAATTTCTACAAAAAATAATCTGTGGGGGCTACTGACGTCACTATTCTCTACAAACGTTTAGACAATTTTTTTTTTGTAATCAATCTAAAGTCACAGAACATTAACATAGATCCTTGTCATGTCTGATTAACTTTTGCATGCTTATAAAACTTAAAAAAAAAACTACTAATAAACTCGATTAATTAGATATAAAATATCTTCATAAATGCATACATACATCCAAGCTAGATGCATCCTTATCTTGTCAAATATCAACGCATGACAGCTGATACAATTATGGCGGGAAATCAAAATAAAATTCTTTCGGATCAATAAACATTAATAAAGGCACTATACAAAGCTTATAATTAATTATTAATCTGTACTGCAAAACAATGATAACATAATCATACAATCGTTAGTAATTGCCTTACCGAGTGAGTTTGTAGGCAATCACGTCAAAAAACTGACGGAACAGGGATGTATTTGGGTAAACATAAGCCAGGAAAGAAATGTAGACGTAGGTAGTGTAGGTACGCAAATAAAAGCGAAACGACGACGTAAAGGAAAATAGTAGATGGTTATTTAAAAATAATAAAGGCGTATAATATTTGGATAAAAATTAATCATAAATGGAATTATTTACGACGCGATAAGCACTTTCAATTAAATTTGTGGCCTTCCACAAGGTATTGGCTTACTTTTAAGCTCTTTCTTTACTAGGTTTTTTAGTTTTTGGTCTAGTATACGCTTGGCCAACCCTAAGCAAGTATTCTTATAATTAACTGCAGCGTCTTAATCTGTTATGCTTCTAATTTTATTAACTAATTCTAATTAGCACAATAATTAAATTACCGTAGAAGTACATATTATTTACAGGCTTTTACCTATTTCCCTACTTAATTTAAGCCTAAGCTAAAACTCATTCCTAAACGTCAACGACCGAATATTTTTTGAAATACATGTTATAACAGCAAGTCTAATACATACCTGTGCTCTGTCACTCAATTAAAAATAAAGGGGCAACCCCTACTCTTCGCACCCTTGTTTGTAGGGGCGTGAGTACAGACGCTTACACAAGTGTTTTATAAAACAAGTTGCAAGAAAAGTATTTAAATATTTATTTCAAATACCTAATAATATTAGGTTAGGTTATCATGAAAGCTGTCAGTGGCAGTAGTTTTATTATTATCACAATATTAAAGAAACTCCCGACAATTTTTTGGTAACTTCTGATACCTTTTAAAATGCTGCACAGACCTTAATAAACTGTAGCTAAGGAGTATCGAACGACGTTGCTTCCAAACAAAATAAAAAATACTTATCTTAGGTCTCGTACACATTACTGCGAATTCGCAACGCATCGCAAAATTCTGCGAGCTCGCGTTCCATTTTGAACTTTATTTACTAGAAGTTCCTGCGATGTGGCGTCGCAGCGAATCGCATCGCAGTTTTGTTTATGAGCCCTTAATCGGGAGCTAGGATGCTACAAACAGTCACTCACACGTGAAATTTATAATTACATCCCTCTTTTGGCTTCGGTCTTTACATTCAAGCACACAGCATTACATAAAAATACTCATTCGCTGTACAATAAGTCCATGCAATCATTGTCTTGCAAATAATAGAACAAACTTATTGTGTGTTTGTGGTGTGGGTGTATGTGGTACCTTCGTTGTTTCTGAATTCCATTTCAACGCAAGTGCCTCAGCTACTTACTTTGGGTTCAGAGCAATGTATGTGATGTTGTCCGCATTTATTTATTTTATTTATTTAAACTTAAAACAATGCTCTTTCTGCGACCTTTTGTAAACAGCAAAAAAACGGTCTGCCCTTGACCATGATACCTGCAAAGGCGTCGAAACATCGGGAACTAAAAATGAACCGTGAACCGCGAAAAAAGAAGAACGTAAAAACGTATGTAGTTTTATTCGTTTATTTTTATTTTAACCTTTCCGAAAGTAATTTCTCTATGCCAGTACCATAAATACATTTGGTCTATACAAATGAGTCCCGCCAGAGATTGTGTTTTAATCTGTATAATATCATTACGTGACATTAGGGGGCAGGCAGAACATTGAAAAACATGGCGCGATGTAGTGATGTATTATATTTACTGGGATTTGTATAAAAAGGATGGTTTTTAATTGTTTTTTGGATGTTTAATTATTTTTTTACGGAAAATGTTGTTGGGTAGGTATGTTTTTGTGTTTAGTAACTGAGTTATCCGATTTTTCTTTATGGTGTAATTTGATATAACATAATTGTGGAAAGGAATTTAAGCATAGATAACTAACTATAATATTATTTGAAATCGTTTCACAATTCAATTCAAATAAATAACAAATACCTTCGAACAAGGATACCACTCATTTGAATAAATAAAGTTTGGGCATATAAGAATTGAGAACTTCCTCCATTTAAAGTTGATTAAAAATAAATTATTTTACTAAAGTAAGAAAACTATTCGTTCCTGTTTATGACATTTTGGATTTATAGTTATTAGAATCATTTTATAAATATACATTAACTAAATAAAAAAAAAAAATGATTTAACTTCGAAAATTGCTACATTGTATTTTCCTAGAGAATTTAGTTAAATTCTCAACCAAAGTAATTCACAAAAACTTAGTATAATAATATGATAAAATTCAAGGTATATGTCAGGTAACATATATTATAATCTATAATCTGAAGTTGTGTGATATACGCGCGCGTAGTTTGAAATATGGCGCCAAGCGTGACCTACCACAAGGTGGGGACGAACGTTCTGCAGACGGAGAGGTCTTGATACTTTAAATATTTTATATGTAAAAATACTAAGCCACACTTTCACCAGCGTATGCACCTATTCATCTTACGGTTTTAGAAATCAAACAATTCAAAGATCATGAAAATCCACCCGTTCTTTGAAATGGATTTAGGATTTTAGGAACTATATCTATTCCACGATGCCAGCTAGTAATTTGGACCTGTTTTTAGGGTTCCGTACCCGAAGGGTAAAACGGGAGCCTATTACTAAGACTTCTGTCCGTCTGTCTGTCTCCAGGCTGTATCTCATAAACCGTGATAGCTAGAAAGCTGAAATTTTCACAAATGATGTATTTCCGTTGCCGCTATAACAACAAATACTAAAAACCACATAAAATGAATATTTAAGGGGGGCTCTCATACGACGGTGGTACGGAACCCTTCGTGCGCGAGTCCGACTCGCACTTGGCCAGTTTTTATTTTATTTTATTATGTATATTTTTAATGTATTAAATAATATGTATTTTAACTTCGTAAACATTTTGTAAACACAGTGACATTAAGGTAGATTCATAAATGTATAACAGAATGTAACGTTTAAAAAGTCTTCAACCTAAAGTTCTAAAATGTATTATTATAATTTACACAGAATAAAACTAATTGTTAGTTACTGCTTGGTAAGTACACAATTAATTGTAAAAAAAAACTTATTTATTAAATTAATTTATTATTAAAATGTAATCCCAAGTATCAAAACTCTTACATCGTGTTATAAACCGATCGATAAACGAATGAATACGAACTTAGCCGAACACGAAAGTTTCCACGCTTTTTGACTTCCTTATATTTAATTAAGTACCTACCTATAGGTGGAGAACCTGGGTTCGTGTGTAAAAGGTTGCAGGTTCGAACCCTAACACCAACCAAACTAAAGTAGAAAAAAAAAAAACTAAAAACATTAGATTTTAGTTTTTTTTTTTCTACTGTGCTCAATAATTCAATACATGTAATCAATAAAAAAATAAATTAAAAAAATAAGTTAGTAATTGACTCAAAAATTGAAAATTTAAGAAACACCCAGAGGAAAAAAATGGGAAACATACCTTTTGAAATACCGAACCGCTTCATTTCTTTAGGAGCTATGATGCCTCAGACAGACACACACACAGCCAGACACGTCAAACTTACAACGCCCCTCGTTTTAATATTTCTTTCTTAATTATTATTTTTATTATAAACCTGGATTTCAAATACTGAAATCTGGAGTTCCAGGCTAATTTATTATGTGAAGAAGAATTTACCTAGAAATGCGAAAGATAATTTTAATATTACCTAAGTAAATAGTTAAATACCTAAATATATAGAAACAAAAAAAAACAAATTAAAATTCTTTAAATAGAAGCGTCATTCATAAAAGAGCTACGTAGAATGATGTAGCAATATGCTACGAAAGCTACGGTGTAGCACTGTAGCGAATTGTAGCATATTGAGGCTAGCTACGAAGAGTTTATGATACTAATATAATGATAAAAATAAATAAATTTAAGTATCATAAAATTATTTAGGAAGACATATTATACCTACTTAGTTATTATGATTTCATATTATTTTTAAAAATTGAGGGTAGATTTTTTTTAATTGCTTGTCGTTTCCCTTTTATTTTTGTTATAGTTCGCCAGTTTTCATTCAAATACACATTTTAAGAAGATACACTGATAAAACACTACCTGTGCCACGGTTTCACTTGCCTTGGCAAATAACAACGATGATTTTTCAAAAATGAATTTACTTAAATAGCCTTAAACCGCCAATCTTTAAAACGATAACTTAGATTTATGTTATGTTTGAAAGATTTATGTTTTTGTACGTTCTTTCCATGAATGTTTTCCCGCGATTGGTGGCTGCTACCTCATAAGCACGCTAACTCCCGCACAATAGCTCAGGGAGTAGGAATGGCTGAAAATCAGCGTTGCGACGTTCTCGGAGCAACATTAGCTGAGCCATCTCCTTTTGCTACTGTTAATACTTTATTCTTCTGTAGAACTGTTCTCTGTTACTTTGTTTTTTTGTTTAGTAGCAATAAATGTCTTTTTTTTTATTTATATAATTCTAACAAAAAAAACCCGACTTCAAAATAAGTCTTATATTTATTTCTTATAAACTGGACCAAAATGGGACCACACGGAAGCACCAGCTTTCAAATAAAAAAAGAATCATCAAAATCGGTTCACCCAGTCAAAAGTTCTGTGTTAACAAATTTTAATAACAAACATAAAAAAAATACAGTCGAATTGAATACCTCCTCCTTTTCTGAAGTCGGTTATAAATACTTTTGCCCAATTCTCGTGAAAGGCTAAATAACATCACAACACCTAACAGAAAAGCAAGCGAAACCGCGGGCTACAGCTAGTAAAATATAAATACAGAAATAGGAATATGAACTTACAACTACCTTATTCTACCTATGACCATGACTCCTAAAAACCTATAATAATAAAGGTAACAAAAAAAAAAATAACTAAGAAAAACCCTTTTAATAACCAATAATAAATATATACATATAAAAAAGTAGAAAATACTATACATTTTAGTATAACAAGTATAATTAATAATATGTTATAATAATAATAATAAAACAAAAACAACTGAAAAGAGAACCTCGCGCCGGTCGCTCTCGCTCGGACGTCTTGCCTCTCTTTCTAACGGGGTAGTTCTCGTCAATGTTAGAAATTTTGGATGTGGTAATCCATTGAAACTTTAATTGTAGATGGTATGTATGTATTTCATTTATTTTGGTTTTTGTTTAAAGGGTAAATTAGTGTTTGAAGCAAATGGTGTATTGTTTGTTAAAATTAAGATCTGTCAAGAAAAAAAAACATAGGTAGGATAATTGTCAATCAAACTTCAAAGACTCAGTTAGGGACTTTGATTTCTTAAACGACTATAATAATAACGATAACAACTTGTTTTCATACTTTTTAGTGTCTTAGTTTTCATGTTGACAGAAAGGCAAAAAAAAGATAAAAAAATCAAAACCGTTTGGGAAAAATCTACGCAGAAGACGATGGTAACGAAGACTAGCTTCACTTATAATATTAATTAAGACGTTTATTCACTCACAAAAACAATCAACAAACACAAAAACATAAAAAAAAACAATTAACAAACACAAAAACATAAAAATAACTCAAACACATATTCATAAAAGCCTACTAGCCTTAACACACCCTCAAAATACCGTATCCAGAAGTCACCGACATGCATGTCTGAAAATATTGAACAGACCAGACCAGTCAGGTTTCTGCCGCGAAGGGGAGCGGACGCACGCTTTTACCGCGAAAATCCCTGAAAAATACACCCTTAAAATACATTAAATACCTTCTTAAATATATAAAATTAAATTTAGTTAACATTACTGTGAGTGTTTAGCTGTTTTTAATAGTGTATTCAAGTGTTATATTGAAATAACTAACGGTTAAATTCTAGCAAGATGGCTGGCTGAAATTGTGTGAGTCAAACGTTTTTGTTGAAATAAATCGGATTTTGAACTGTTTTTTCCAGTTTATTTACTTGGTAAGTGTTTTTATTATTATATTTAAATGTTTTTTAAGTGATTTCGTAAAGAAATTCGTGTTTAATTATGTGTTTTTGGTTGCTGTGAAACCTAGCCTAGAAATTGGGAATGCATCGTTTTTCTTACATAAGGTTAAGGCAATGGGGTTTCACATTCAGCCTGATTTGGATTGAAATTTGAAATGTTACGAATGAGGTTTTTTTGAGGATATCAACATTGATCACATTATAAATGTTTTTTTCTAAGGTTTTTTTTTTATATAAGTGTTGACATAAAGGTGGAATTGGGCTAGATTTCTTGCTCTATGGAATATATTGTTTTATATATAATTACGTATGTTCATGATACATGTCTTGATACAGCTACTAAACTATATTCATATACTACGCATGTATACATATAAGCTTACATGAAAGATAAAGATTACACATACAATTACCATTAAATATTATTTTTAATCTATTAATAACATAAGTCAACTGTCTTACAGACACATTTAGAAGGCACAGCCATTGATCACCACGCTTTTGAGCTGCCCCACGGTGGGTGCCACTAGCTGCGCTGTTAGCTAAAACTGAGAAAGTACTTACTATCGTAACACAGAAATCATCACAATAGTATTTTTAGTCAATTTCTTATATTCGTTAAGTCATTACAACTCTGACAACCAGTCTTACTATGGGATACTGTGTTACCCAGTAACATGTGTTGTGGAGGTCAGATAGGCAGTCGCTCTGTAACATACGGTATTCAGCTGAATCCGGTAAGACTGGTAGACAACCCCAACATAGTGCGGGAAAAGGCTCGGTTTGTAAGAAGTTTTTATTAGTGATTTTGTTTTAAGAGGTTATCTTCGTAACTACTGATCCGATTTCAATAATTGTTTTACTGTCAGATAGCTAGATTACTGGCAAGTGTCATAGGCTTAGGTTAGGAAGGTTTTGTGTCAATGTGGGTGGAACGTTGCTTAAATACCTAGTCAGAAATGTGGTTTGATCAATGATTTTTTTAAATTTTTGCCTACCTACTTCAACCTCACGGTCACAACTATTTCAGCCCGTGTCGTGTAGTGACCACACATGGGTAATTTAACAGCACTAATAATTATAATTAACTAGCCAGAGGTATGCTCGATAGATAACGTTTTACACAAATAGCACTTTACACAAAAACTTATTGATAAGTTTCGTTATCCACGCGATCGAAGTCGCTGGCACAGCTAGTAATTAATAAAATCGTCAAAAAAAAAAAACAAAAAAAATGTTAATGTTTATTTCTATGATTCTAATATACATATGTCTTAGCTACCCACGTTAACCGATTTTGTAACCTATCCGGCTTTTATAACCTTTAAATGCACATTTATATGTCGATGTGTCACAGTGCCACTGACCGACAATGACACTATCACTGTCGGTCAGTGGCATCGTGAATCCCAAATTATTGTCAAGATTTTTAACCGACTCCAAAAGGTATTTGACGGTAGATTTTTTTCTTCTTGTTTGTTACGCGATATTTTTACAAAAAGATCAGTTTAGCATTAGGTACGGAGAGGTAGAAGCTATAACCTATTCAGTAATTTAAAACTATCAGTCCTTTTCTTATCTCAAATGTTTGTGTGATGAGCAAGATCATTTGTTCTGGTTGTCTGGGTGTAATTTATCTATAATATGTATGTATTTAGAAATATATAAGTATGTTTATCAGTTGTCTGGTTACCATAACACAAGCTCTGCTTAGCTTGGGATCAGATAACCGTGTGTGAGTTGTCCCGGAATATTATTATATTATTATTATTTAGCCCGAACTATGCCACTGCAGGGAAACGGCCTACCTTTTCTAAATAAAGTACTTTTTACTATTTAAGTTCCCGACGTTTCGAAGCCTCTTCAGGTGTCATGGTCACGGGCAGATCTTCGTTTTTCACGCGCCTTGTCTGTTTGGGAACCATACTTTTGTCTATTTTACCCATATTTACGCCTACACTCTTTGGTTATTACATTTTCCGCTCCAAAAAAGAAATAAATGATTTTCGGTACATAGCATGGTATTAGTCGTGGTGGCCTAGCGGTTCAATGAACGGATTTGTATGCACGAGGTTGCAGGTTCGAACCCAGGCAAGTACCAATATAACTTTTCAAAGTTATATGTAGGTACTTTCTTAATTATTCTAAGACTCTTCTGACGGTAACGGTGAAGGAAAACATCGTGAGGAGACCTGGGATCTGAAATCGCCAATCCGTAATTGAGCAAGCGTGGTGATCAATGCTCGTGCCTTCTCTATATGGGAAGAGGCCTGTGCCCAGCAGTGGGACGTTCTTAGGCTGGAATTATTATTATTATAGCATGGTATTGTAAACGAATGTCAAAGGTTACATGACAAAATATGCCTTAAATATCGTTACACCACTTTCGTAAATAAAATCTGGATGATGTTGTAAAAGATTAATGTTATATTATACGTATTATAATTATTTTAAGAGGTTACTGGGCGAAATATCTTTGGATACAAGAAGTCTTATCTTCCTTTTAAGCTAAAATATTGTGTGATTTAATATTTATTACTTACATAACATACCATCACGCCTGTATCCCCGAAGGGGTAGGCAGAGGTGTACCAATATACACCTACAGTTCGCCGGTATGTTTAGGTCCCATGTAATAGGGGGCGGGCCTATTGCCACTAACCGGGCACAAATCCAAACTCCGACCTGCTACTGAGAATTTCATAGAAAAACCCAATAACACCTTGGTCGACTTGGGAATCGAACCCAAGACCTCTAGCGTAGCAGTTGCGCTTAGCACCACTAGGCCAACAAGGCAGTTTTTGTAGTATTTATTACTTACTACAAAAAAATAAGCTATTTTTTTTTGTGACTATAAAAATCACTGGCACTACTTACACACGGCCATCTGTACCCAAACTAGTCAGTGCCTGTACTTCTTCTTTTCGACCTCGCCAATCACGCTGCAGTTAGTGTGGCCAACTACTGGGCGCAGCGTATCTAATTTAAATTTTAATGAACAAGATTACCCACGATTCTAAAAGAAGAAGAGCCTGTACTATGGTAACCAGACATCATAAACGTACTTACATAGCTAGCTGTGCCTGCGACTTCGTTCGCGTGGATGACGAAACTTATCAATGAGTTTTTGTGTAAAGTGCTATTTGTGTAGAACGTTATCTACCGAGCACACCCCTGTCAAGAAAAAAAAAAAAAAACGATAAAAACTACTCAGTGTGATGCCCGGGATTATAAAGAATAATTATACCAAGTTTCATCGTAATCGAACCGGTAGTTTTTGCGTGATACCTGAACAAACAGACAGACAAAAATTTGTTTTTATTAAACATTTAGGTTCGGTGTCGGTCTAGTAACATCCCCCGCCATTTATATTTTTGATATTTTCAATGTACAGAATTTTCACTTCTACAGATTTATTATTAGTATAGATAAATTACACCCAGACAAATGATCGTGCTCATCACACAAACATTTGTCCTGGGTGGGAATGACCACGACCTCCGGTACAGCAGTCAGGGTCACTAACCACTAGACCAACAGGCCAGTCAATACATATATATATATTTATATTTAAAATGATAAAACCATTAATCCCGGCCATTAGCATGTTTCAGGATAAAGGGATCAGTAATGATTATATAATCGCTTTTTAATGATTACGAAATATTTATGAGGATTCTGAAGGGTTCAGCTGTTTTTAACCGACTTTCTCAAAAGGAGATATTCTATGTAACATGGATCCATTGTTACTGTAAAATATGTATCCTGGCATTTTCTAAAAGCTACGTCCGAGGTTTCACTCGCTTGGCCAGTCTCCTAAAGCAAGTTACGTGAATACGCTGATTTTCAATCATCAATCATTCAGCCAATCATAGTCCACTGCTGGACATAGGCCTCTCCCAATTTGCGCCACAACACCCGGTCCTCCGCCCTCCGCATCCGGTCCCCTCCAGCGACCTTTTTCAGGTCGTCAGTCCACCTGGCGGGGGGGCGTCCTACCTTACGCTTGCCGAGTAGCGGTCTCCATTCTAGGACTCGTCTGCTCCAACGGCTATCGGTCCTTCGACAGACATGGCCAGCCCATTGCCACTTCAGCGAGCTAATTTTACGAGCTATGTCGGTTATTTCATATAGCCTATAATCTGCCTCTAGAATTGGGCCATCAAATGCAAAAAGATTTTCGCAAATCCGACTAATGGTTTCAGATATAATTGTGTTCAAACAACACAACTCTTTATTTTTGTTACACTAGATTAAATATTCCAACTAAATTAAAAAATGTTTGTTTGTCTATCCATACCACCAAAATTACAAATCAGATTGTGACCATTCACTGTATTTAAAAAAAATATAATGCAATTTCAACGATGATGCCATACATAGATCGAATCTATACCGTTCTCTTTGTCAAATCGGTTAAGTAACCACAAACAAAAAACTACCTCCTTTCCTCTTAAGACTAAATCTTTGGTCGCACGGATTTAAAACTAATATTTGTATCGTCCTTTCAAAACATGAAAAGGAGATTCAAATATACCTTATATTATAATAACGTATGAGAAAATTGGATGTAAAAAATAGGATACACCGTAGTAAAAGTATATTTAGAAGGGCCTGTTGGTCTAGTGGTTAGTGACCCTGACTGCTATACTGGAGCGCGTGGTCTTTCCCACCCAGGACACATCTTTGTGTGATGAGCACGATCATTTGTTGAGCCTGGGTGTAATTTATCTATAATATGTATGTATTTAGAAATATATAATAATAATAAGTATTAATAATAAGTATTAATATATAAATAAATGCGTACAACATCACATACATTGCTCTGAACCCAAAGTAAGTAGGTAAAGCACTTGTGTTATGGAATTCAGAAACAACGAAGGTACCACAAACACCCAGACCCGAGGCAATGTAGAAAAGTTGGTTTCTACATTGACCCGTCCGGGGATCGAACCAGGGACCTCAGAGCTAGCGACACCTTAAAACCGGTGCGTACGCCACTCGACCACGGAGGTCGTCGTAATAAGTATGTTTATCAGTTGTCTGGTTACCATTTACCATAACACAAGCTCTGCTTAGCTTGGGATCAGATAACCGTGTTTGAGTTGTCCCGGAATATATTTATTATTATAAAACGGCTTCAATGGAAGAGGATTTTTTTGTATGTTTTTTTACGCGATATTTCAGGCAATTATAGATCGATTTTAACAAGTATAAAATATATTGCGCATAAATGCAAAAATAACCGACTACAATGAAATTGATATTATATGGAAAAATTTGAGAGTTCAATAAAATCTCATTGAACTCTCAAAGGGAATGATCGTAATGACCAATTTTGACGTTCATTAAAAACTTTGCAGAATGACAGTTTTCGTAAAATTGACCAAATGAAGCAGGTCATTCGGTCAATTCGAGCAACTTTTAAATAGCTGAATCGAGACCCAGACTCTATCGATGACAAAAAATATTTATTAAAATCGATAAACTCTTGCCGTAGATATCGCGTCACCAACATGAAAAAAGCATACCTCCTGTTTTTGAAGTCGGTTAATAACATTTAAATCTATAAATCTAAAGTGCATAACCTCATTGCAACTAAAAGCCATCTTTTGACAGACAGACACACCCTTTAATATTATTTGATGTGACCCTATGACGTATAGCAAATTATAGCAAAAACCCTTGTTTTATTGAATCACTATAGCACTATTTGTAAATCTTACTAGCAACCCCATAAGATACCAAAATCAATTGACTTTAAACCTTAACTCTACAGCAATAAAGTTGAAATTCTTTTACACCATGATTGTAAAATGTCAAATTGAATTTTTGAAGTGGTGGTATTAGAATTTATAGGTTATCTGTATGTAAATAAGGTTGAAAGTTGATTGTTTGGAAAGTAAATAGTTAAAAGTATGCATTTTTAAGATGATAGATAGAATTATTTATCTTGTCACTTAGTTTGTATGACCATAGAGTTAAAAAAAGTTTAAACTATAGAGAGTATTGGTAAAAGCCCCTTGCACCGAGCGTCAGCACATTTTTAACCGACTTCAAAAAAGGAGGAGGTACTCAATTCGAATGTTTTTTTTTATATTTGTTACCACAGAACTTTTGACTGGGTGAACCGATTTTGATGATTCTTTTTTTATTTGAAAGCTGGTGCTTCCCGTGTGGTCCCATTTTAGTTTTGGTCCAGTTTTGACAGTGGGATCCATAAGAAATAAATATAAGACTTATTTAAAGTCGGTTTTTTTTTAGCTGTATGAAGTACATTGGTTTTCCTACTGATTTCAGTTATTTTCAACAAATCAGACGTTACTGCGAAAATATCGATGGTTCCGAAATTATTAGGGTTTGAGATACATAGTTTCATTAAAACGGCAGGCTCTGTTTTGACACTATTTTACGTCAAAACTAGTTCATACTCGCTCACGGTTCATACTCTGATTTTAGCACTCTATAGTTTTTATGCATACTCTTAAAAGTAAGCTTGCTTGTACACGTGGCGACGCAAGACTCCGATACCCGACAGTTTTAGTCTCATCGGGTGTATGTACGAACCTCTATGAGTTCGTATGGCGGTAGTTGGATACAAAAATCGTTGAGTATCGGAGACTTACGTCGCGTCGTGTACTAACAGGCTTACTATTAAGACGAATCTAATGACGTAACATTTATCAAAATCGGTTGAGTCGTTGAGTTGTTACGAGGGGACATAGAAATAGATACATATCTATACAGGGTGTCACCGAAAGGGTATATCTATCCAAAAGGGGTGAAGAGTACATCTGGTATAGAGTCAGTTTACAAAATTTTAGCTCAAAATAAGTTTATTTCATATCCACTTTTTCAAATATTTTTTTTATTTGACACTAAATTTTAATCTAAAAGTAAAACTTACCTACTACAGACATGTTACAAAAACAAAGAAGTATGTAAACAATGAAAGCTTTTGTTTTCCTACTCCTTTCTTGTCTATGGCTTTTAGGGTTCCGTACCCAAAGGGTAAAAACGGAACCCTATTACTAAGACTTCGCTGTCCGTCTGTCAGCAGGCTGTATCTCAAGAACCGCGATAGCTAGACAGTTGAATTTTTTACAAATTATGTATTTCTGATGCCGCTATAACAACAAATACTAAAAATCAATATGTTATAATAATAATAATAATAAATCGGCCTATATACGTCCCACTGCTGGGGAAAAGGTCTCTTTCCACATAGAGAAGGCACAAGCATTGATCACAACGCTTGCTCACTGCGGATTGGTGATTTCGGATCCCAATTTTGGGATCCTGGTTTCCTCATGATGCATCTTTACCTTCACTGTTTATCAAAATAAAATAAATATTTAAGGGGGGCTCTCATACAACGGTAGTACGGAACCCTTCGTGAACGAGTCCGACTCGCACTTGGCTGGTTTTTCTTGTCTATTTGACAGGGGTTATTCCTAAGGGTTTTGTCTACTACCCAATTAGACTCTATTTGCGTGCATAAGGATTTCCCCCGGCGTCCCTTGGGTGCGTTTGATTGATGTCGACAAAGTTTTTTGGCTAATTTAGCTTCGTTCTTGTTTTTAAGCTAAGCTAATTTAAGTTAGCTGTGCTGATATTGATAAGACTTATTTTTTTAAATAGGACTAACAAAATAGGAAACGTTTTTTTTTTGCGTTTCGGGGGTTTTAAAAACATTCCTATGTATACAAGTAAAATTTAGAGTATGCATTTCTGGATCACACTACAAATATTTGTCCCATGCGGGGATCAAACCCGCAGCTCAAGTAGGTGACAATTATTATTACATATTTTTTTCTTATTTTATGAAGTTCTAGTACAACGGTACTCTTTGACACTCGTTCGACAAAGGTCTGACAACCAGTCACACCAGGACACACTGTATCCCGCAGTAAATGTGTTGTGTGTCAGTCAGACAGTCGCTCTATAACATACTGGTGTTCAACTGGCGGTGAGACTGGGAGACTCACACAACATACTCGTAGCTTGGAAAAGGTTTACGCAAAGACATAGTTTAAAATACATTGTAAAGTCTACTTTACTCCTGATTTCTGACGCTGTAAAATACTCATAAAATTACAGGAACAAGCAATTTCTACTGACATTTAAGTTTTCATTATTTTGACATTTGAACAGTGGCGCCTCTAGCGGCCATATTTCGTATTAATAGTTCATTGACATTTTTGAAGCAAATATGATTTCAAAGGTTAGGTAGTTTAAAATTGTTATTGCTTTCTTTACTAGTATTATTAACCGACTGTTAAATAAAGAGGATTTTGATTTTATTGTTTTTTAATCGATTTTAAAAGAGGAGTTATTTTTGTATGTTTGTTAGGCTATAGTTTTTCTTTATATTTAGTAATATCTATAAAAAACCTACAAATTATCGAAGTGTAAATTAAATCTAAGTTTCCAGTAGTACCGGTAGATGGAGCTTTTCACAATTAGTTTAATTGTAGAACGTAATGAACGACGCAGTAAATATAGGGATGGCATGGAATAGAAAACGAATTTTTGCAGATTTCTTTTGCTTTTATCGACACAATAAGTAAGTGTGTAATAAGTTTAGCAATTAACTGTCCCGTCAGTTGATATATTAGTAAAAAAATTGTAACGATCATATGTGAATCATTGGGCAGGGAAGTGGTTAACCTACGGCAAATATAATAATAATAATATTCCGGGACAACTCACACACGGTCATCTGATCCCAAGCTAAGCAGAGCTTGTGTTAGGGTAACCAGACAACTGATAAACATACTTACATATTTCTAAATACATACATATTATAGATAAATTACACCCAGACACAGAACAAATGATCGTGCTCATCACACAAAGATTTGTCATGGGTGGGAATCGAACCCACGACCTCCGGGTATAGCAGTCAGGGTCACAAACCACTAGACCAACAGGCCCGTCAAAAAATATTGCATTGTTAACTCACAATCTGTTGGATCGATTTCGATGCGGTTTATTTGTAAATAGATGCAAAAGAGATGGTTATTAGCTATTATTATAGGTGATCTGGATTTCTAATTGCTCAAGTTGTAGAGATGCATAATTACATTTGCCAATAGTGGTACATGCTTTATTTTTTCAATGTGTCTGCCTTCTTGGTTTGCTTAGATATATTTTTTTTTTACATTAAGTGTGTGCATAAACTGAAAATGGTTTTTCTTCTTTCCATAAGTAATTAATGAAATCTACTACTACTACTACTACCACTATTTTTTTCGAGGTTTCTGAATCTATCTGTTTTTAGGCATAAAAACTGTGTTACATTAAATAAACCGTATATTATTATAACATCCTTTTTGATCTACCCTATTTCTAAAACCACAATTTCCCCGTTAGTGGCAGCCCTACGCAATAGTCGGGGAGCTCGCGTGACCAATTATAATACATTATGTTACAGAGTTCTGTTTGACAGACGCAGAATGGAAATTAGGCATATTTATTGCCACGTACAGACAGACAAACGTGTTTATACAGTTACCCGATTGGGTGGTAGATTACAGTGAGTGTACGTTCAATTGGAAGGTTTGTTGACCACATGTATGCAAATAATGGAAATTAATGTAATGGATTTTGTTTGTCGATCTATCTATAAACTGGTGTAGTTTTAATTAAGTAAGGTTAAGACAATGGTCCTGGGTAAAACATGTAGAAAATTACAAAACAAAATATACAACCAGAAAACGAATAAAATTAATTTTATAGTGATAGCATTGTTGTTCCTTAACTTCAAGTAAGTAAGTACCTAAATGAAACAGGATGATAATAATACAATAGCTAGCTAAAAAGTGTAGTGTTTTTACAAACGTATAAACACAAAAATTTAAAAAAGAAAGAGATTATTTTAATGTTTTTATAGTTCGTTCAGGGGGTGGATCTACCAGTTATCTGTCCGACAGCTGGCTAGATCCGCTACGGGTACCTACGCGACCCCGGACTGCCCTTGCTGTTGCTGTCACATTCATTGTACCTCAGTGATGGTAGCCCTACCCTACCTTGTTATCCTTTTCAACGTATCCTTTCCCAATTCCTTACCCCACAGGAACGCAATTGATAATCATAAAAATAATTGAATTATCCAAAATTTATGTAAGAACCGTAGCAAGTGGAAATAAGTGGTCTCTGCCTACCCCTACGGGAAAGAGGCGTGATTATATGTATGTATGACAAATATTAACAATCACGCAAAGCTTGCAAAAGCTAGCATTTTACAAACATACAACCTAGCTGAGAAAATCAATATGTTTGTAAAAACCCTGCTTTCGCTGTAACATGCAAAAATAATTGGCTTGTTGACACAATGTACTTACAACATATTGCATGTTCGTAATCATAGTTTTAAACACGTTTTAACTAGTTCCTGAAAAACAACTTAGAAATTAGTTAGGTAATAATCTAGGTATGAAATAAATAAATCTTAGTAATTAAATAAACCGCGATAAAATCCGTAAAAGTAGTTTTATTTCAATGTCACATTCGCGTAAACCTCAGAACTCTATATCTTAGTAATTAGTCTGTCAGTTAAATAATATAATAACGTACTGACACGTATGTTGTGTTTTTTAAATAGGAACATTAAATAGAAAAACTCAATCAAAGTTCAGGAGTGAGGGCTAATGACGTCATGCTTTCGTACAAAATGGTGACGTCGTACGACATTTCAAATCAATTTTTCATTGCGGTTAAGTACAATAATCTATTTAATATGTATCTGTTTATATGTATATGTGTCTGTTTTTTCCTGCTTATTTGAATTTAATAGAAACTCTAGTACGAAAACCATCTATATATGATGTTTTCAGGCGTATGTATGTTTGTGTACACATATCTCGAAAACTACAGATAGTATAATGATTATTATTTTTAGGGAACAGCCTATCTTAGTATATATTTTAATCGAAATCGTTTCAATAGTTTGTTATGATATGGGGTCACATACCACACATGATGCGATTTGCATCGCATCGCAAATATGCGAGCTCGCGTTCCATTTAGAACTTTGTTTAATTTGAAGTTCCTGCGATGCAGCGTCGCATTGCATAGCATCGCAGTTTTGTGTGGGAGCCCATTTATAAGTCTAAAAGTAGATAATTTGGGATCTGAAATCGCCTATCCGCAGAGAGCAAGCGTGGTGATCAATGCTGGTGCCTTCTCTATATGGGAAGAGGCCTGTGCCCAACAGTGGGACGTTTATAGGCTGGTATTATTATTATGCATCTCTTATCTTTTACGGGTTATCCTCAGTGACGAGAATACCCGGTCGTTTGAAAGGCTTACGTGGGGACACAGGTCCAACACGCAGCGGCCTTGTTGAGAACTTTACTCTAATATGGGATGGGGCATCTACTATTATTATTATTAATAGATATAGAGTTAAATAGAGAAATGAATTTGGCTTGTAGAAGAGTTTTTTTCTCATCATCTGTCGAGCCCTTTCCCAAGCTATTTTGGGGTCGGCCAGTCTTATCAGATTCAGCTGAATACCGTATTATACATGGAGCGACTGTCTATCTGACCTATGTTTTATTTTCTAATGCATTGTTTTTTCTGTCATATTTATTTTCGACGGGCCTGTTGGTCTAGTGGTTAGTAAACCTGACTGCTATACCGGAGGTCGTGGGTTCGATTCCCACCCAGGACAAATGTTTGTGTGATGAGCACGATCATTTGTTCTGGTTGTCTGGGTGTAATTTATCTATAATAAGTATGTATTTAGAAATATATAAGTATGTTTATCAGTTGTCTGGTTACCATAACACAAGCTCTGCTTAGCTTGGGATCAGAAAACCGTGTGTGAGTTGTCCCGGAATATTATTATTATTATTATTTAGTAAAATAACTTGCTTTAACGTTTAATTTGAGTGTATCTCCCAAATCATTACTTAACATTAAACGGACAGACAACTCCATTTAATCTAACCTTACTCAGGGTCCAAGAGACCCTAACATCTTGTTTTAAAAAGGGTTGACCGCAAGAATTTTCTAATTTTCTATATGAGTGAGTAGAAAGTTTGGTCCATACGGTTTGACAGGGGATTCCAAGTGTTAGGTTTATAATGTAATGAATATAGCTTATTTATTGCGTTTTTGATTTATAAATAGGCTACTAATTAATAATTGATTACAAAGAAATATAAAAAACCGCCACCCTGAAAATATAGTATTATTTCTGAGGTATAATACTTTACTTATACACCCTAATCGATGACATGGTGAGAGGGGCTCGTGGCTAAGTGTAACCCGTACGGTTTGATCGATAATACAGGTTAAGCCGCGCTCGCCGCGGTTGGTCCGTGGATGGGTGACCAATTCTAAGAATACCGAGACCCCTCTGTGCCTCGGAGAGCACGTTAAGCCGTTGGTCCTGATTGTCATAAGTTGATCTTTGGCAGTCGTTAAGTCAATTCTGACAACCAGTCTTATCATGGAATACTGCGTTTAACAGTAAAATGGGTTGTGGCTTGGCACCACGCTTGCTCTCTGCGGATTGGCGATTTCAGATCCCAAATTTTGGAATCCAGGTTTCGTCACGATGTTTTCCTTCACCGTTTGTCAGAAGTGTCTTAGAATAATTAAGAAAGTACATATAACTTTGAAAAAGTCACATTGGTACTTGCCTGTGTTCGAACCTGCAACCTTGTGCATACAATCCGTTCATTGACCCGCTAGGCCACCACGACATTTTAAAAATAACCATAAAAAAAAACTTTTTTACACTTTGTATATTATGGTTACCGAACTAAAAGTATATTCAAAAATTGATTTCAATCGGATCTCAAGAGTTTTAAATTCAGCTAGAAATAATAAAGCGTCAAAACAAGAATTAAAGTTGTTAATACATACATACATACATACATACATACATATAATCACGCCTCTTTCCCTTGTAGAGGTAGGCAGAGACCACTTCTTTCCACTTGCTACGATCCTTACACACTTGTTTCGCTTTGTTCACTTTCATTATTCCCTTCATACATGCTGTTCGGTTTATGGTACTCTTGACCTGGCCTTTTTTCATTCACACTCGCCTTATACACTTTTTTATTCAATCGTTCTTCATTCATTCTCTCGGCATAGCCAAACCATCTCAGCATACCTTTCTTTATTTTTGTCTCAACATCCATCATCTGACATACTTCATCCACCTTACAATCCATTCCTCCTCTTGCATTCAACGTAGCGAAACGGCTCTCCGTGGGCCACTTTTCGCCCCCGCGTGTTAATCCGAGTACTAATTTAATACTTACATACAAACAGACAACATGTCTCACCAAGCCACACTGTATCCCGCAGTAAATGTGTTGTACGTCAGACAGACAGTCGCTCTATAACATACTGGTGTTCAGCTGGCGGTGACACTGGGAGAACACAACATAGTGCGGGGGAAAGCAAATTAAAATAAAACAAATCAATACACATTTATCATTTATTTATAATCATTCAGTCTTATACACATAATACGACTTAATATTACTTATAACATATATTCCTTAATCATTAATCGTTTAATTATAATTATTTTGTTTTAATACTTCACTGTGTGCAAATAAAAGTTATTTTATACAATTGTGAAATAACAATTTTACAGAATTGAATTAAGTGAGTCCCTGTAGCCAAGTGTCATGTCTACAAACGTTAACGATGACGAAAATCTCTTAATAAAAATGTCAATAAATGTATGGAAATAATTAATTTTGATATGTCTAGTGACTTAACACGTCTTAAACACGTCAATTGGCGTACGCACCGGTTTTCAAGCTCTGAGGTCCCGGGTCCGATCCCCGGACGGGTCAGTGTAGAAACTCACTTTTCTACATTGCCTCGATGTTTGTGGTCTGGGTGTTTGTGGTAGCTTCGTTGTTTCTGATTTCCTTTACACGCGTGCTTCAGCTACTTACTTTGGGTTTAGAGCAATGTATGTGATGTTGTCCACATTTATTTATTTACTTAGACTTGTCACTTCCATACATTTGAGCGATTCGATCAGCTTGTAGAAATGTCACTTGGCTAGAGGCGCTAATTTAAGGTAGATTACATACACATACAGACAAAAACATCAGTGGGGTTTCGGGGGTTTCTGTCAAAAATTAACTAAGGTCGTTAGTGAAACATCAGGTGTATCTGTCATTCTCCACCAATGAGAGACAAGCTTGCCTATTGGTGTAAAATTGACAGATTGACCTCACTTGACACTTACAACCTTAGAAGATTTTTGATTCGTGATAGTATCATTACAATGCTACAGCCATACACAAGAAAAATATAGCTACTTATACTATTTCATACACACTTCATATGAAAACTATTTATTAGAGATGCGCTAATCATGTCCTCTAGCGGATTGAACATGGAATGTTTCTTTCCACTCTCGGAACTAGGTGCAGGAAACATGTTCGCGGAACTAGAAGGGTACCTAGTAAATTCATGTAATTCCGCACATGCACAATTTACATAGTTCCTCGCATAATCGCGGAACTGTTAAGTGTTGCGTTGTTTTTCTTAGAGAAGACCTTTGTCAAGCAATACGTACATTAACCTAACAGTAGATATAGTTAATTTTGTACACGAATCATTCCAATTTGACCCTTAAACAAATGTAATAAGAGTCACATAGCTCGTCTTCGCTGACACGCAGTCGTCCATAGCGCGCTTCGGGTGTAGCTTTTATTACATTGGAATAAGGTTCAAAATTGGAATAATTCGCGCGACTTCGTGACGTCCGTAGTTCTTTCGTTCCGAGTTGACCGCGTGACCGCGTCGCACCGAGGAACGAGGACCGACTTCAGTTGACATTTCGGATTGAACCGATATCGTTCCTCTGAAGGACATAGTTCCGGGAACTATTACGGTCCGGAACGACCCACCTCTACTATTTATGGGTCCATCTAGGTATCCAGGTAATCTATCTAGGTAATCCATCTAGGTAATTCTATGTAAATCTATGTTATTTCTATCACTGGTAGAACAAAACCTATAGATAGATTATAAGCTGTGAATTTTGAAAGTAAGACAGCAATAACATAGAAATTGATTACTTAATTTGATGCCAAAATTGTTAACGTTGTGTAGAATATTTTAGTCAAAATTATCCTTGTCACTACAATTGCAAGACAAAGAGAATAAATCTAAGATTAAATACTATGGTCCGGCCGCTGAGAGAATGCGTTCCTGACAGGTCGTGGTCATCAGAAAGTCTTATATGTTAATTTATTTGTTACTAGCTGTGCCTGCGACTTCGTTCGCGTGGATGACGTAACTTATCAATGAGTTTTTAACCGCAAAATTAAGTTTGTTTTCCGGGATAAAAACTACCCAGTGTGGTGCCCAGGATAATAAAGAATAATTATACCAAGTTTCATCGTAATCGAACCGGTAGTTTTTGCGTGATACCTGAACAAACACACAGACAGACAAAAATGTTTTTTTCACACTTTTGGTTTCGGTGTCCGTCTAGTAACACCCCCTGCCATTTATTTTTTTGATATTTTCAATGTACAGAATTTTCACTTCTACAGATTTATTATAAGTATAGATAAGTCACAAATGTCTGTCACTTATTTGTGCACGAATAATGTCATTGAAAACAGGGTTTTTTATTTCCCTATACAAATCAAGACCAACTGACATGTCAGGAAGCATACTCTCAGCGGCCGGCTGAAAAAATATCGTTTGACATAATCTTAGACTTGATTAAAACTCTTTTCTTTCTCACTACTGTCTTCAAACATTCACACATTTTGTCGGCCAAAGCAAATTATATTTACCATATTTAAGATCCTTATCTATTTCTTTAATTGCATTATATTCATTATTATGGACATATGGTTCATTAACATCAAAATGTTCACCATATTTTTCATTTATCAGCCCTTTTACTATATTCTTAATTTCTTCTATATCATAATCGTCTAAATTATTTACTATTGGCATGAAATTTATTACAGACAGATCTTTGAATTTCAATCTGATTTCTGCTTCTACAACTTTGATATTTGATTTCCATACTTTGAGACCTAAACATGGTTTTTTAGTTGGGATTGTATGTTCACTGCACGGCAAAGGTTTGACTATAGCGAATTTTCTAATAGGCATACTTAATTCTTTAGTATCTGGTCCTATATTCTGATCTGCTTGTTTTAAATAGTTTATTAGATTTGTTTTTATTTCATTTTCTGTGCCAACAGGTAGTTCATTCAAATTTGAACCTTGTTGCCAATGACTTAAGTCTAAATTTGTTGTAGGTGCATTTTGAATTGGAATATTGTAGTCAGCAGTACAAATGGGTTGCAAACTTTTTGGTGTATTTAGTATAGATGGTTCTTGATGTACATTTGGATATAAGTTAGGCATTTGATATGTTTTATAACCAGAATATTTCATGTCGTTTAACTGACAAGGCTTTGCCGGAACATTTGGATAATCTTTATCATCGTCAAGTAAGTTTTCAGATGCCAATGGAGGAAGTTGGAAATTGGTAGTAATGAATGGTTTCAAAATTTGAGGATTCATATTTTTAGAATAATTAGGTAATAATTGTGGATAATATTGATAATGTGTGGTTGGTATTTGAGTTATATCATTGCATATTATCTCTGGAGGTTTTTTGACTGCAGATTCTGTATAACGATATAAATCTATTGGTATGTTTTCATAATTGGTATTTGTAGGTTGATTGTTAAATTCTTCTGGTTTATTAGTTATAAGATTATTACCATAATAATTGCCTTGATTAGGGTATAAATTATATGTAGTTGGTTTCTGTATTTTGTCGTAACTAGTTTCATATTCATTGGGATTTATATAACACGGAGTAGATACATCTACATCAGGTAGTTTAGATAAATCGTTATAGTTATTATTATTGATATTATTTGGCGGGAATATTGAACCAGATTTTCTATTGGCAGCATTTTTTAATTTATATTTAGGAGCATTCCTAAGTATATTATCTATATTTTTATAATAAATGTATGGAGGAAGTCTGACACTTTCCATTTCAGAATTTTCATAGCTATTTACTTCGGTACTAATGTTAGGTAAATTTAACGTTGAAATATAATCTTCAGGGACGCTTTTACCGAACGGAGCTAAAATGTGTTCTTCTTTTAATGTATATTTAGATTCTGGGTTCGGTCCTTGTAAGTAATTTAAGTTTTCGTAAGGATTAAAATCAAAATCTGTATAGTTTTCTTCATTAAAAGCTCTGGTATTGTCAATGAATTTAGTATTGTCAGAAGAAACAAATGAATTATCAATTTCTATTTCTTTTAAACGACCATCTATTTCATTATTATTTGGAGTTTCCTTATATTTATTTACATTAACATCGACAGTATTTTCTTCGGATATATCGTTAGTTCCTATAATTATGTTATCATATCGTGGAGTAGTGATTTCAGAAGGTGTCATTTCATTATTTTCAGATTGAGTGAAAGTATTGAATCTACATGGATTGATAACATTCGGTTTTATGAAAGGAATTCTATTAGGTCCATTTTGATACCACCAATTAGGTTGTAATATCATTGGTGGATATTTTGCTATATTCGGTATTGAAGACCAATTTTGGGTTTGCGATGGTAATGGGTTTAGACAAGGGGATGAAAGAGTTTCAGAATAAGTATTAATTGATGGTGGTTGTGGACTTTCAGATAATTTGCTAGGTGATAGATATGCTGAACTTAGTGACGGCATGTAAGAGCTTGATATAGCATTTAGAGGAATATCATGTTGTTGGGGATTCGACTTCATTTGTGAAGATGGTAAAATTGAATATTCTGGAGATATGATACTTGAAAACTGTGAATTTTGTAAAGTATTTGGTAGAATATTTACTTCAATATCATCCGATGAATAATCCGTATTTGCTGATGAAGAAATTTCAGCTGAAACTGGCAAAGGTCTAGAAATAAATGGTATAGATTCGTAATTATTTTCTTTAGGTTTAAGGTTACCACATGGTATATATTGTGGATATGCTGCCTGTAATGTCAGACGTTTATTTAAAGCTTCCAATAACGGATGAATATTGTTAACTTGTGTCTGAGAAGTGATTTCCGATGATGGAGACTCTTCTAATTCTGAAGACGGTTGTACATAATTTGATTGAGGCACATCAGAAGTTGAAACTTCGTTTTTATATGTTGTAGGAGTTAGATTCGCAACAGGTCTTAATAATTTTTGGATATCCGGTAAAAGGTAAGGTTGTGGATATAACAGAAGGGATTGCAATTGACTTGGAGACGCATTGAAGGATATATTAGGTGTAGTATATGTGTAAGAAGTCTGTGGAAGCATGTTTTGTGAAATTGGAAATGGTGACGGATTTTCAGAAGGATTCTGTTTTAAATTATACAAGTATGGTGATGTTAAGGCTGGTAAAAATTGAAGTGGACTATACTGTTGGTAAATAGGTCTGATATTTTGAGGCTGATCGATTTTGGTTTGAGATGGTCTTATTTCTGAACATGGCTGTAAAGATGGAGATGAAACATCTTCTGATAATGTCAATGATTCAGCCGGTGGCATAGATGGATGAGAATTTATTGGGTAATTAGAAGCTGACAAGAAATTGAGACCGCATGGTTTGAGACCGAAGAATTTATTTTGTGGAATATTTGGTAAAGATTGATATTGATTATCTACTGGAGTGAATGGTGAACTTGATAGTTGATTAAATGTTGGTACAATTTTAGGCTCCGGTGTATATTCTGTATTAGGTAAAGGTGACAAGTTATATTCAATATCACTAGCTACTGATACTTTATTGTTATCTTCAATCTCCGTACTTAATACACTAGGTCCCTGTAACGATGATGGCAATGGCTTGAAAGGATTTATTTGTTTGTTATTCCCCACAAAAGGACGACAAGGTAATGTAAACCATTTAGGTTGGTTGAAGGTTGGTCGAGAAGAATATTGCATGGGATGAGAATGTTCTATAGGTGCAGATTCTTGAAAGAAATTTAAGTCTGTTGGTATATTGGGAGTTGGCTTTCGGAAATATTGTAAAGGTTGTGTTAATTGAGAGGCAAAAGTGTGTATCAATGGTTTGTTTAATTGAGAAGGACATGGATTCACTGGGATTCTTTCAGGCAAGGTATTAACTTGAGATGCCTCTGTATATTCTAAGTCAGGATGATCTGTATTCGTAGATTCGGATATAGAAATACTTGGTTTAGATGAAGTAGAAGGTATTGTAGGTGTATGTAATGAAGAGATTGGAGACCCATAAATTGGTGGTTTTATATACTGAGGTAGAATTGGTTTGTGTATCGCATTAGCTATGGTATTTTTTAAGTTATTTAGATCCATTGCTGAAATGTACTGTGGAGGTGGTTGTGTAATTGAATTGTCTGATGATGAAGGCAGAGCCTGAATATCTGATACATCTAAACTCGACACAGGTGTTTCCAACATTGGTTGTTGTATAGTCTGACCGAAAACATTATTGTATAATGGATATTGATAATTAGCAGTATTAGGTCTTGACATTTTTTGGAGTAAATCTTTTAATTCCTTTGGCAGATCAGCTTGTCGGTATCTAGGAGAACATGGTTTAGTTATTGGTGTAAATTGGAAGCCTTTATCTATAGATTTCGGTGTAGCAGATAAAGTGCTCGATTGGGGCGTTTGAATAGAATCCAAATATTCTTGAGATATTAAGCTTTCAGATACTAGAGGTTCAAAAGATGATGAACTTTCTTGTATATTTTCTTGAACTGATAACGGACATGGTAAAGGTTCTGAAGTTATTGGAACTTCTTGAGCTGGCGCAAAGTTAGGATAACCTGTCATTTGTTTTGTTGTATACACATTTGGTGGTACTATATTATTTAGATATGTTAGTGCTAGTTCTGGGTTTGAAACATCGATATTTGAAAGAGGACTTGTAATACTTGAAGGAACTGCAAATTGTGAACATGGACGTAAAGAAGGTGTAAAAGTATTTATTGGGAATTTTGGGACTGATAATGGAACAGAACATGGCTTTAAATATTGTGGAACTGGCCATTGTTTCTGAAAAGGATAGGAATAGCAAGGTCTTTCATTTAATGGCGTTGATATTAGAGTACTGTATGTATTGTAACTGGCAATTGGAGGTGGTGCAATTGGACTTTGAGAAGGTCTCGGGACCTGTTCAGGGTATATTACTGAAGGAGTAATATAACTAGATGAAGTTGAAGGTAATGTAGGGGATGACGGCACGCTAGGTGGGTAGTTATAGGTAGGTAACGGTGGAAGTTTGGAAGCGGAAGTAAGTGTAAATGGATTGGGCTGTGGTGTTTGAGATACGAAGTTAGGTAAATTGGAAGTCCATGTAGGTAATACGTTAGGTGGAAGAGTATAAGATGGTAAAGATGCAGGAGTTAGTTTAGACGGATTGTATTGAGGTATTTGGGAAGCCAAATTTGGTGTAGAAGATGACGGAGGTTGTCCATTATTAGTTTCTTGGTAATTAGGAACTATAGTTGAAGGTAATGAAGAATAAAACCGATTAGGTTGATTATCTACTAATTTAGGTTTCTGTCTGATATCTATAGGGCCCATATTATAAGGATACTCTAAATAACTTGGTAATGCTTCTGAAGTTAATGTTGGTGAGAAAGGTACTTGTGGGAAAATACATGGAGCAGGTATACTTGACGTGCAAGGAGTACCTATGGCTGATGGTCTTGGTATGTTTTGATAAGAATATGGAGAAGATAACGCTGATGTACTGAATGGCAGTTTGGAATAACAAGGTGATAATAATTGTTGATTGAAATTAGGCACTGAGTTGATGGGAATAGGAGCGGTACTTGCTTGCGTATTTTCGTTTATAATTGAATATATATTCTCTGGTATTTCGATAGGACTTTCTGGCAATTCGATATTAAATTCTTTGCCAGTGTCATAGTTATCTGGATATACATTCTCAGGGCTAAGCATAGGTTCATTAATTACCAAATTAGCAGGTTTTTCAGAATATAATAAAGGTGATAAGTTTATAGATTGTGGTGAATATTTTATGAATTTAGGTCTTGGAATATTTGTAGGATATAATACCTTTTGAGGTACAGTATTTGAAGCTTGGGGTGTAAATTCCAAAGGCTGTATACATGGTTTTAATAACATGGTCGGTTTAGGTTGTGTATTTAATTGATATGGCAGATATGATGGAAGCGGTCTATATTTTTGAGATTTTATAAATGGATTCTTTTGGATAGGCTGATTTTCTATGAATACTGAATTTATGGATTCTGATGGCAGGGAATTTGAGTATTTACATGGAGCAATATTACTCTGAGGTCTAAGAATAGGTGGAATTGGAGTAGCATATGTAGTTGATAGAGGTCTAGCTATGCTGGTTGGCGGTTGAGTATAAGGCACTAATGAATCTGTGATAACAGGTGGAAATTGATAAGTAGAGCCTTGTAGTGGCGAGTGCGAATAAGATTCTGATAATGGACGAATATAATTTAGTGTTGGTTTTGAATAAGGAAGTGATGGTAAGATTTCATATTTAAGAGGGATTACTTTTGGCCCACATGGTTTATTAGGACTAGTAGATAGTGGAATGAATGGTGTAGTACATGGTGTTAATAGCGGAGTAGTTTCTGGTAATATTTTTGCTGATAATGGACTGAATTTGCCTGTAAATTGTACTTTGTTAGAAGATGATATACATGGAATAGAAGGTGGCAATATAGGAGAAGTAGCTGGTAATATTGTTATATAACTTTCTGGTATTGGACGTACTTTGACTGGAAATTGTGAATTAGGAGGAGATGGTGTATATGTTATAGAAGAAGGAGCCAATATGGGCGCAGTAGCCGGTAAAATGGATGTATAACTAGGTGTAATTTGACTGAATTTACATGGAAGTTGTGGGATGGTAAAAGATGGTGTATATGGCATAGAAGGAAGCGGCAATATTGGACTAGGCGCTGGAACTATTGTTCTATGACTTGGTGGTATTGGACTTAATTTACAGGGAAGTTGAGCTGTGGTAAATGATGGTGTACATGGAATAGAATAGGGCGCAAATATGGGCGTAGTTTGTGGTAATTGAGTGGTATAACTTGATGATATTGAACTGTATTCAACTGGAAATTGTCGATTAGTAGAATACGGTGTATATGAAATAGAAGAAGGTGGCAATATTGGAGTAGTGGCTGGTAAAGGTGTGGTATAACTTGATGATATAGGACTTGGTATAACTGGAAATTGTGGATAAGTGTAAGGTGGTGTAAATGGAATAGAACAAGGTGGCAATGTAGGAGGAGAAGTTGGTAATAGTGTGGTATAACTTGATGACATTGGACTTGATATAACAGGAAGTTGTGCTTTGGTAGAAGTTGGCACAAATGCAATAGAAGAGGGTGGCAATATAGGGGCAGTGGCTGGTAATGGTGAGATATAACTTGACAATATTGGACTAGACATAACTGAAAATTGTGGTTTCTTAAATAGTGCAAATCCACATGGAACAGTAGCTGACACTATTGGTTTAGGTGACGGTACAACTGTAGAATAAGCTGGAGGTATTGGACTAGAATAAGATTGAAATTGGGTCATAGTAAATGCTGGTGGTTTAATATAAGCTTGAGATATTGGTCTAAATAGTGCTTGGGGTTTAGTATAACATGGTGGTATTGGAAGGGGAGTAGATGGCAATATTGGTGTTGTATACACTGGTGCAGATGGTCTCAAACTAACTGGTAAAGGCGAGGCAATAGGTGTTATGCACGGTGGCAATGGTCGGGATACTGGTTGAATGCTCATTGGTAAAGATGGTGGTACTGGTCTTAGATTCAGTGGTGTAGATACATATGTTATTGGCTGAGGTCTAGAGCATGGTAAAGATAAAAACTTTTGTTTTTGTAATGGAATTCTACTAGCTTGGGGTATAGGTGATATGATATTATATTGTGGTACAATAGAAATAGGTGGAGAAATAAATCTATTTGCATTTAATGGAGAACTTACACTAATAGGTACCGGTGGAGTATTAGATATTCCCAATGATTTTAAGTCGGGTAGCAATAGTTGAGAATCTTTTACGAAATCATCTGAAATTGTATACTGATTAGTAGGTATATTCTGTATAGGAGATGACAAAGTATCTGGATATGAATAAGTTTCTGATGGTCTACTAAACTGTGGCACAGAATATGATGGTAAATTGAATTGAGGAATAGATTTTTGAGGTGGTAGTATTGGTGGCATATATTCAGGGGAATATAGACTTTCTGGCGAGTTTATTTCAAATGGTGCTGGTGGGTAAATATTACTTGTAGATAACGGTGAGTTTTCTATGGCACAAGGAGATACAGGCAATGCATCTGGTTGATAAGTATGATTAGGTATGGTATATGGAATTTCACTAGCTAGTATGTTATTTAGGTTTTGTTGACAAGGTGAAACTTCTGACAGCTTTTCTGTACCAAATATTGGTGAATATGGATAATAAATAGGTGTGTTTGTTTGTGGATTTGCAAATATAGCTTGGGGGTTATAGTAACTTGGTGGTAAAGGCATATGAGATGTTGTTTGGGGAGTATCAAGTCCACACGGATAAGAATAAAGAGGTTTATATGGAGATAGACTATTCGAAATAACATTGGAATCAGAGTATGGTAGTGTAGCAAGATTTTGAGGAATATTACCTACATTTTTGGGTGATAAAGGTACTTTGCTTAAGTCACTGTTTGAAGGGTAATATTGTTCTGGTTGTGCAGTATAAGGATTAAAAGTATCGATTGTTTCAGGCCTCTGTGGTATCACTGTATATCTTGGTACGTCGCACGGTAAATTAGTATCAACCAATGGTCTAAAATCATTCGAAGACGGCAACAGACTGTAGTCAAGCTGAGAATCTATATTCGGCAAGAAATGGCGATCAAACGGTAAATAAGACGAAGTTGAAGATCCTTGGTAATTGCTAGGAGGTTGACTTGGATACATAGTTCCTGAGAATTCAGATTGTGGACGAATATTATCAATAGAATATTGGTATGTAGGATTTAATTCTTCTTGCATTTGATATGAACGACTGTCTTTTAGATATTCTTGTGTCATTACAGATTTTGGTCGAGAATCGTATGGCATATTTCTATCTATAGAAGAGACTGTATATTTAGATGATTGTGTTGATGGACTTGAAAGAATATTAGTAAGACTTCTACCTTGAAGAGTTGAGTCTAAGAAAGGTGATTCATAATAATTGTCTGGTCTGAATTCTTTTGATATTTCTTTAGAGGTAGATATGCTATATCCAATATCTGATAGGGACGGCTTTTGTAGATCACTTGAAAGTATTTTGTTTGATTTATGTGGAACATTCAAATCATCTAGCGAACTGTAAAATTGAGAATTTCTATCAGATGATGGATTTGTATGATAAGTCTCAATCTTAGTTACATCTTTATTTATTGTTGATATTTCTTGTGTATTAGATAATATCGATGAACCGGCTACTAATGTACTAGGAAGTATATTAATATCATTATCTTTTAAAGAACTCTGTACTGATACATCAGCAGAAACTTCAAGTTTATATTGATTAGAATTATCTTGTTCTTGTTTCGTTTGTGATGGTTTCACTTTATAAGATTCAGTTGATATAGATTTACCAATTAATTCTGATTGGATAAGTGCAACGTTATCTGATTCTATTTGATTGCCGTTATCTGCACTATTATCATCTATTAGTTTGCCAATGTCTTGAGGTGTATTTGTTGGCAATTCTTCTGAGCAAGGATTTTCATCTATAGACAATTCTTTATTTGCTAAGTCATGTATGTTTTCTGTTTTTGGAAGGTTTTTACTATCTGAAACTGATATTTCCATATTTATTGAATCTGATTTGACTGGGATAGATTGTGATTCTAATTTCAGAACATTATTTTTTTGTTCTTGTATGTTAGGAGTATATGGGTATGTATTTGTTTCAGAAACGCTGTCAACTAATAATGAAATATCAGACATTGGAGCACTTGAAGTAACTGATTGTTTAGTATTAGATACTTTTGTGTCTAATATAGTATCAAGACTTGGTTTAGTTAAATGTGAAGAAAGGGAATCTTGAGACTGACTTGATACACCTATGTTTTGCTGAGGAATAGATAAATACTCTTTATTATTTACCTGAGAATTATGTGCTGTAGATTTAATACCGGCCTGTGCTGTGACTTCCACGTTTATATTTTGAGGTGCAATAGGTTGATTTGTTTCAGAAATAAAACATGGAGCATTGTGATAGGAAGTAGGGAGAAATTGATTAGCTGCGAATGAAGATTGTGGAAGATTATTGGACAATGGTAGAGTGCTATATTGTGTCTGACTATCATATAGGGAAGGCAAGTAATTAGATGGGATTAAAGATGAAGGAATAGATTCAGTAAATTGCAAAGTAGGAGAATCCTGTGGTACATAAGGCGTTGTACTTTGACAAGGTAATGGAGAGAAAGTGTATGGGTTAAATATCTGTTGGGGAATAAAAGGTTTGTTTGGGAATAACATCTTAGGGGATAATGGTACATAGTTAAGGTTTGCTATAGAGTCAGGAATATGAGGAGAATAGTCACTTGGAATAGATGACAAACTTAGAGGTGATGATTCTAAGTTATTAAGAATATTAGCTTGCGGTAAATAATTTGATGGTACTAAGTTTGGTGGTAGAAAACTTAAAGGATATTTAATTGGTACGTTTGGCCATAATAATGGCTTTATTGATGGACCAATTAGACTTGATGGTAATTGCACATTTGAGTAAGAAGGTAATGTATAAGAATGCGGTGAAGACGATTCAGTATTTGAATTGAATTCTGGACAAATAATAGGTGAAGATGGAGGTATTAATTGATTGTCAAATTGAGAGTAATCAGGGTTTGTTAATTTAAATCCTGAACTAAACTCTGAAGAAGAATCTTTATTAACACCAGGAGATACTGAATTTAATATCGAAATTCCAGTATTATATTGTAAGTTTTTCGGTGCAAAAATATTTGGAAATGCTGATACCAAAGATGGTATATTATAAAGAGACGGTATTTCAGGTCTAAATGATGATTCCTCACATATTTCTGGAGAAGATATTTGGGCACAAGGAAAGGGACCTCTGTTTATTTCTGGATGTTGTAATTTTATCATTGGATAGTTATTTAGTGTCATTCTATCTGAAGGTGTATTACATATTTCATGATTTACAATGGGTCTCATATCAGAAGTTTGTTGTTTTAGTGGTTGAAGATTTGGATTATAATTTTGTAATTTGTATTGGTTGGTATTTTCAGTTAATCCAGTAGTTTGGCCTCCAGTAAAGTTTTTGGGTATATCTTGTATGGGTGTCAGAGGTTTAGTTTCTGCGTTGAAATACGGTGACAGAATACTAGGGGGTAATAAAGAACTATCTAAATACTCTTGAGAAGGTCCTCTATAATTGGGTATTTTATTTTGCGAATACGGTACTTGCTGTAGACTTAGAGGTGATAATTGCGTGACAAAATTATCATCAGATTGGTATATACTTAGCATATTTGGCAGAGGTGCTAGGGTATCAATTTCAGAGTTATAACACGGTGCTATACTGGGAGGCAAAAGAGAACTATCCAAATGATTTTGTATTGTATGTTGGGCGTTAGTTGGCCTTGAATCTGGTCGTATTTGCTTGTTCATATTATCAGCCATTTCAAAATGGCCATCACTATCGTATTGAGATATACCTTGTTCATTAGGTAGGGTTTCAATTCCATGGTTAAGATAAGGGGAAAATATACTAGGTGGTAATAATGAACTATCTAGATAACTATGAGATGGTGCTTGTATGAAGTTAGGTATTTTAGGAGATGAATACTGCAGTTGTTTTAAATGTGGTATTTGCTTGCTTATATATTCAGATAGCTTTGCAATTTGAGTGTCTCTAGCATACTGGGATAATATATCTTGAATTGTTGGTCGGGTTTTGACTTCGGAGTTAAGACATGGTGATAAAATACTTGGAGGTAATAATGAACTTTCTAAATAATTTTGAGAAGGTGTTTGTGCTAAGGGAGTTTCAGGTGAGGAGATCTCCATAGGTGGCTGTAAATTAAATGACGATGGTTGTTGGTAAATGTTTCCAGATACATCAATATTTCGAGTATCACTACTGTATTGAGGAAAGCCTTGGACATTTGGTTGGGTTTTAAATTCAGGATTAAAATATGGTGATAGAATACTAGGAGGCAATAAAGAGCTTTCTAAATTATTGTGAGAAGGTTGCATATAGGTTGGTGTTTTAGGAGGATAAAACATACTTGGATTTTGATTGGGTGATGGGAGATGATAACTTGATAGTATTTCACCTGTTTCAGGTTTCTCACTACCATATTGGATGGAAGGTTTTGTTTTAATAGCGTTATCAAAACAAGGCGATAGGATACTCGGTGGTAAAAGAGCACTGTCTAAATAATCTTTAGGTGCATGAAATTCTGTAGAAGAAGTAGTTGGATTTACAGGAATGTTTTCCTTAATATTGGAATTTTGAATATGTATATTCAGTTTTGTATTTGCAGTGGAAGATGGAGAATCAATCACATGTTTAGTATCATGTTCATTAGATATTTGATGTGGAAGCAATTGTAAATTTGCTTGAGAAACTTGACCAGTCAATTCAGTAGGTGTTTTAGAAAGTGGAGTCAGTTTTTGGCTAGGTATATTTTCATAATTTAATGGCAAGTTAAAGCAGGGTAAGCCACTACTTTCCGTTAATGGCAATGGTCTATCAGACGGTGAAATTTGATGTTGATTGGCGAAACATGGTGTATAACTTACTGGTTTGTGAAATATTGAACCTGTATTTGTTAATGATGGTTCAAGAAAATCTTGTTGAAGTAAAGATCCACTGAAGTCATGCTCATCAAAATTGTTATTTAATAAGAGAGGTGATGGCATGTATTGATTTTTAAATTGTGGTATTCCGAATGGTAATTGTTGGGTAGGATAACTCGGCAGATTTTGTAATGGATAATTTAATGGATTGCTTGGACAAATATATTGACGCGGATTATTCCAAAATAAATTTTGTAGAGGTTGTAAAATGGGATTTAAGTTATGAGCACCAAGGTTCAGATTCGGATTTATTTCTTCAAATTCTGTTGCACAAGGTAATATTTGTGTTAGGCTAAATTCTTGAGATGGTAAAGGCACAGGATTCTGTAGATACGGGTGGATAAATCTTGGATTTGTAACATAAGGATGTTGTTTTATATTATTTAGTAAGTTTTGTATGTATACATCTTTACTTATTGCGTCTGTTGGTGATTTTATATACTCAAAGTTGGGATTTGCAAATGGTGTTATGGATTCTAATCTGGGCCCACCGATTCCTATATCTGAACTACAAGGAATACTAGTTATAAAATTATCTCTACCTGGACTTGGTTTATCAGAGAAAGTGGCGTGTGTTGCCTCTGGAATTGTTAATTGATGTGGTCTTAAAAGTCCTGATTCTAGTTGCATTAAATTAGCTTCAGTTATTTGTTTATTTGCTAAAGGAGTTTCTTTAATACCAACTGTATAAGATGGTTGTTTAGTATTTGCACTTGAAGACACTGCGCTAGTATCACATATAGATTCTGCATCTACAATGATTTGTTGATCATGAATGCTAGGTATTGAATCAAATTGTTGAGAATTGCGATCAGTAAATAGATTTGTATTAGCTACCTGCCTAAAATTAGGTTGATTTAATTGAGAATATGTTGGTAAACCATTATAACCTACGTTAAATGGTATATTTTTTAAACCTGAGTTTAGTAGCTTTATTCTATCAAGTGGTAATAGAGATGTATCCTGACAAATATTAGGCACTGATGACCTATAATTTAAATTTATATCTGAAGGCGAATGTTCAGTAAAATCTTCTAAATCTTCTTTAAAGTATTTCGAAACGTCTTGTATAGGATAAAATGTTTGTTGAGTTGGTTCCACAGATCTAGATAATTGTCCTAAATCTAGGTTACCTGTTGGTTGTATCCATTTATTTTGCTGCGATAGTTGTTTTGACTGATTAGAGTCAAGATATACTTTATGATTATTTTCAAGCGATGTTTGCGGATTTGAATATACTTTCGGAAGTTTAACAACATAAGGAGCATGCGCATGATCGTTATCTCTAATTAGACCTTGAATTTGAAAAACTGGTTCGTTTAAATGAACATGTTTTTCGTGTTTATCATGAAGAGCAATTTCATGAGTATCTTCGAAATCATGAGGATTGTAAATGTATGGATTTTCTCCATTGATTTGTACTTTCTTTGTAATTTCGTGGTCATGGAATATGTCATGGTTATCGTTAAAGGTATTTTCATTTGGATTGTGATATAATATTTCTGAAATATGACTTTTATCCTCATTAAGCGAATTTAAAACATCAACATTACCCTGGGTACTAAGTGCTCCATTGTTATGTACAGAATTTTGAGGGTTATTTAAATAGTTTTCTTTGCCTTTCATACTTATATGAAGTTTTAAATGATCGACTTGCATAGATCTATCAGTGTTATATTCGTCACTGTCATCGATAATAGAAGTATCTTTAGGATTATTACCTAATGATTCCGTATTAATATTAGGAACATCATTGTTACTGAAATTTATACTTTCACTACTATCATAATTAGGTTGAGAATCGATTACATACTGTTTGTCATCATTTTCGCTATTAACAGTAGTATATGATTGTGGTTTATTTATATTAGTTTCACTTGCGGACTCAGTATTGACGTTGGTTTTCTCACCTTCATTTTGAATATTAATATCTCCATCTTCATTAGACTGAGTCAAGTCAATGTCTCCACCTGTATCTTTATATTGATTTGTAGTATGTGCATTATCAAAGACTTTGTCTTCTGATTTATTGTCATTTTCTTTGACATAAGGATACTCATTTCTTTCAGCAGCAATTTCTACATTAATAGTCCTTTCTTTACCTTCATGTCTATCTTCTGGTAGAAAAACTTCAAAATATTTATTCTTACGGTCGTATTTAGGTTTCAATTTTATATAATTGTCATTTTTATCATTGCTTCCTGCAGTATTTATAGGTATATCACTATTTTCTTGTACTGGTGTCTCTTTTTTATTTTTAGAGACTTGTATATCAAATTCATTACTATTACTTCTAGTATTGCTATAAGAATTCACGTCTGCGTCATTTTCACCTAACTTTATATCATCATGATCATCAGAAACGACAAAACCACCGATATTGTCTCTACTATTAGCTATTTCACTAGCATTTTTACCTTTAGAATGTAACACTTCAAGCAAATGATCAGGTAGATTTACCACCGTGTCTTTTTTATTCAATCCTTCACTAGTAATGAGCCAATGATCGTATTTCATGAGTGTGGTATCGAATAGTTCTTTGTTGACGTCACAGGCGCCTATAAAATAGTATTTTTGGTTAGAATAATAATAGAATTTGACGTGTAAGTCGTTACCGTTGCAGGTTTGTTTTGCTTCGTTGAATATTTCGAAGATATTGATGTCTGCTGATACGCAGGACACTTCTTGTGATTGGGACATGAGCTGATCTGGTATCTGGAAGAGACCAAATTTTCAGTAGTTTTAATACAAAAAATTATAACCTGTGCTGTAGGTCGGTTTCAACGGAATAAGTGGGGTGGGATTGTTGTAAATCTATTTACAGCTTAAGAGGCTGAAGTTTTAACAGTTGGAATATTAAAGGCTGACATCACATTAAAGGTATTTTTATAAAATACTTTATGGTTGACATTACACTCAACTTTGCATATAGCGGAAATAAGTTTTGTGTAATAAAGCAAACAAATTACATTTAAAAATTACATACAATTGAGTGTTTTCTGTGAACATTACTGATTGTAGATATGCCCTTGGCTTATCTAGGTAGGCTGCATAATAATACTAACTAAAAAGCCATGAAGACTGTTTTACCAACTTTAAGATGATAGCGGATAGACCACAAGTTCAAAACAAGTACTTGGAAAGCTTCAGAGAAAAATGTACCTTAATACATCGGAATACGATTAAAATTCATTTACCCGTATAGTAGGTGGCACTGGAGATAGTATTGACCGCGGGTGTCCATGTTCCGGGACGTGGATTCGATGCCCCGGGGAGGCATTTGTGACTGCTAAAATATAACCTGGAATAAAACCAATATAAAATGAACAATTATTTATTTACACACAGATTTAAAACTATTTTTAACACCAAATAAGTACCTTATCCCGACATAAATAAATAAGTTAATTTCGCCTCTATCGTTATAATAATTATTGGATTTAATACACGGCTTTGAAAATCTTTTTTACATGTAACTAATAGAACAAATCGATCCTACTGTTTGTACGTGTATATCTTTAAACTCCGCAATGCATTTTAGTGCATTTTCAGCAATAGATCGTGATTCAAGAGATACGTTTTAATGTATATCTTAGTATATCGCACCCTTGTGAATACGGGCTGGTTGCTAGTAAGAAAAGCTATCAAGAAAAATCTGATATTTGCAACTTATGAGAGAAGTTATACAGGGTGTTAAGAAAACCCTGTCCGATCCGTTAAGGTGTTGTTAGGTATCGATAACTGATACCGGTAATGTAAAAAAAAAATAAAAAATTATTACCTAAAAAAAATTTTTTTCTTACAAGGAGAGAGTCTCAGGTGCCGCTAAATGATGAAACAAAAGGCCGCCAAATAATACCGACGAAAATGGTGTTGTAATTATTGTTTTAATCTCGAATTTAAGGAATTTCGCGACATAAAGTAGTTATTTCAAAGTTCATTATTGTTGATACTATCCAATTTTAATATTTTATTTGGACATGTTATTGTGAAACCTATATCACCCTTTCGGGTCGGATAGGGTTTTCTTAAAACCGTGTATTTAAAAAAATAAAACCATTAACAATACTACAACTTTACTAATATCAAACAAATCGCATTACATGAAAACCAAAAAACATAACCAAATTAAGAACTTTCCTCTTTTTAAATCGGTTAACTCTTTAAAACTCAACCCACGACCATAAAAAACTAGACAATTAAATAAAAAGTCTTATAAAAATACAAAAGAAATATAAAAATTGCTTTGAAAGCCATTTTGAATAATATAAGTGAAGACTCGTGTAGAATACAAAATGAGAATCGTAATTCAAAATGGCGACGAGAGCGGATGCGAAATTGACAGTTCGCATTTGAAAATCGGAGATTTTAATGTTTGTTTTATTTTAAAACATTAATAATCTTGTTGGATATGAATGTTGCTAATTAACATAATTAAATAGAAACTTAATTGTACGACTTTTATAAGAATATATATCATCATCATCATCATCATCATCATCATCATCATCATCATCATCATCATCATCATCATCATCCAGAGCCCTTGTCCTCCCACTGCCGGCCTCCCCTTTTTCGTGCCATTTTCTACGGTCCTGTGCCAGCCTCATCCAGGCTCGACCCGAGACTTTAACTATGTCTTCGACCCATCTTGCTCCCGGCCGACCGAAGCTTTGCAGGAATATAAGTATTTTAATATACAGAATATCACTAAAAGGGTGTATATCTATCCAAAACTGGTGAAGAGAGTACATCTGTTATACAGGGTGTAATAGAATAAAGGCAATACTTTAGACTTTTTAAACTGCCTCGTTGGCCTAGTGGTGCTAAGCGCGACTGCTACGCTAGAGGTCTTGGGTTCGATTCCCAAGTCGACCAAGGTGTTATTGGGTTTTTCTATGAAATTCTCAGTAGCAGGCCGGAGTTTGGATTTGTGCCCGGTTAGTGGCAATAGGCTCGCCCCCTATTACATGGCACCTAAACATACCGGCGAACTGTGGGTGTACATTGGTACATCTGCCTAACCCTTCGGGGATACAGGCGTGATGGTATATAATGTTATGCAATACTTTAGACACCCCAATTAGTATATTAAATTATACATCCGAAAAAACATCCGTAATTAAATTAATTTAAAATCACAAGGTTTGGCCTAGTGATTTTATAGAAATTCGTTATCCTTACTAAAAGTAAAACGTTTGGGCGAGCGGCGTTGGCGGTTCAAAAGATATTTCCGTCAAAAATTAACATCTACTTTTAATGCCAGAAATCGATTCAGAAGCCCATTCTGAACCAACTACTTTCAGGAATTGCGTTTATTCTGTTACACGTTGTAGAGTAAGTTTACAAAATCAAATTAAATAGAAAAATGTAGTAAGCGTCTTATTATAATCTAACAGTTGTTAAGCTTTTCTTATCAAAAGGCTTAATTAACTAACGAATAATTCTCATTAAACAAACTCAGATGGTTTGTTTATAATGATTTGTATTTCATTAAAATATGTTGGTTTAAGATTAAGCTATTTAAACAATAGTAATATGGCTCAATGAAGGGTAAAGATCTTATTATACAGGGTGTTACCGAAAGGGTATATCTATCCAAAAGGGGTGAAGAGTACATCTGGTATAGAGTCAGTTTACAAAGTTTCAGCTCAAAATGAGATAGTATATATAATTAATTGATGTATCTAATTTTTCGCATCAATTATTTGAAACCAAAAATTCTACAAATCATCATCATCTTCCGAGCGTTTTCTCAACATGTTGGGGTCGCTTACCAGTGTTACCGGATTCAGCTGAATACCATATTTTACATGGAGCGACTGCCTATCTGACCTCCACAACCCATTTTACTGGGGAACACAGTATCTCATAGTAAGACTGGTTGTCAGAATTGACTTAACGATTATAATAATAATAATAACTTTATTTCCATAAAAAGATTTATAAGAATTAGCTTACATTTAGTGGCTAATATCTTCCGGTTGACCACGACATGCCAGGAATTTGCATTCTTACTGCGGCCAGACTATAAGTTTTGTGTATTCAAAACCGTCCACTAAACCTCTACGCTACTATGATATTTAATTAATCAAAGCCTTGTTAATGAAAATAGCGTGTTTCAAGCCTATTTCTGTTTGGTTTTTGTTAATTATCTAATAATTAATAATACGAGACTCCACTTAAACTAATAATGGTACTTTATTTTCTTGTACTTCGAACTGTTTACTTATTATTTATAAATAAATAAATACGGACAACATCACATACATTGCTCTGAACCCAAAGTAAGTTGCTAATGCACTTGTGTTATGGAATTCAGAAACAACGAAGGTACAAAAACACCTAGACCCGAGGCAATATAGAAAAGTAGGTATCTACATTGACCCGTCCGGGTATCGAACCCGGGATCTCAGAGCTAGCGACTCGCCACTCGACCACGGAGGTTGTCAATTCATATTAAAATAGATAAATCTAGACGTACTATACATACTTAATTACTTCTTATTATAAATGTAAAAGTAACCCTATCTGTTAAGGTTTCACGGATATACCTCTGCGGTCTCTACCTACCCCTACAAGGGAAAGAGGCGTGACTATTTCTATGTGTGGAGGCTTGTAATTAGCAATTTGATAATATTACACTCATTACATCATTTTTCTGTTAGTCTGTAAGCCTTCTTTAAAATGTAATAAATAAATAAATAAAAATTATAAGTACGTATGTGCCAGGGAACTGATTTTGATATAACTTGGCATAAAGTAGGCTTGGATCCCAAGAAATAACATAGGCTACATTATTCCCCGACATCCACTCGAGCGGAGCCGTAGGCAACAGTTAGTAAACTCATTTTTAACTCTATCACGCTTTAACGGCTACACAGCTGAACCTATTTTGATGATATTTTGTTTGGGAACAACTCGTATTCCAAGAAAGAACCATGCGATCGGAGCTGTTAGTATTGTATATTAAGCTAGTAAATGTAAACGGTTCCCAACACAAATTAGGCGTCAGCGAGGCAGACCCAGGCGGAGGTGGCGGGATGACCTACAAATTCTTACCAAACTGGTCAATCGCGGCTCTTGAGAGAGACAAATGGAGGGAGAGTGGGGAGGCCTTTACTCAGCAGTGGGACATTTCAGCGTAACATAACATAACATACCATCACGCCTGTATCCCCGGAGGGTTAGGCAGAGGTGTACCAATGTACACCCACAGTTCGCCGGTATGTTTAGGTCCCATGTAATAAGGGGCGAGCCTATTGCCACTAACCGGGCACAAATCCAAACTCCGACCTGCTACTGAGAATTTCATAGAAAAACCCAATAACATCTTGGTCGACTTGGGAATCGAACCCAAGACGTCTAGCGTAGCAGTCGCGCTTAGCACCACTAGGCCAACGAGGCAGTTTCAGGCTCCTAATAATAATAATAAATGTGAAAGGTACTTACAATACAATATCCAGGCCCCGGTCGTCTTGATTCTTTTCATATCGTTTTCTGCATTTAAATGACATTTAGATTTTTACCTGAAAAACAAAATAGTATTAATATCAAAAACCTTTTTATATAACCTAGGATTATTCTTCTAGTGAAGATAAGTCAAACAAGCCCAAACACGATGGGGTTGCGTCGTTTCGTTACAGAGTTAGAGCCACCTTCTGGCTCCATCATCAGACCAGCTCGAAAGTACTATAATATTGTATTTTCACCGAACTTACATGTAACTTAGCTATTTTTTTCATTTCAATCGAGAAGTGATTTTAATTTTGCTCGCATTTTTGACCTAAACAAATAAACTTATCTACATTTTAATAAATAAATAATAAATAAATAAATGCGGACAACATTCCTCTGAACCCAAAGTAAGTAGCTAAAGCACTTGTGTTATGGAATTCGGAAACAACGAAGGTACCAAAAACACCCAGACCCGAGGCAATGTAGAAAAGTTAGTTTACACCCGTCCGGGGATCGAACCCGGGACCTCAGAGCTAGCGAAACCTTGAAAACCGGTGCGTACGCCACTCGACCACGGAGGTCCTCAAACCTACATATACTTTAAAGATTAAATAAATGCTTGTAGTAAAACAAACATAAATACATACAAATATACATTCACCTAAAAAAACATAATTTGTAATAAAAAAAATAATAATTGCATGCAAATATTTTGCAGATCCATTAATACTACAAACATTTGATAAGATAACATTATTTTTAACCGACTTCAAAAAAAAGGAGGTTCTTTAAGTTTAAACACAATACCTGAGTTTTTCCAGTCCAAAACTTTTTGAAACATAAAAATTAAGTAAAATATTATAAAAATCACAAAAAAAAAACTGTGTTTTGTAATTAAAAGTCTTCCAATGCGTATAGCATCGTATTGTGTATTAAAAACTTAACGAACCTGTAGCTAATTAACTTTACACTTAATTATAAACTTAACTAGTTTGATCCCGCGACTCTTCTCGCATAAAACTTCAAATGATAAATAATAAATAAATGCGGACAACATCACATACATTGTTCTAAACCCAAAGTAAGTTGCTAAAGCACTTGTGTTATGGAATTCCGACACAACGAAGGTACCACAAACACCCAGACCCGAGACAATGTAGAAAAATGTGAATTTTTTACATTGACCCGTCCGGGGATCGAACCCGGGACCTCAGAGCTAGCGACACCTTGAAACCGGTGCGTACGCCACTCGACCACGGAGGTCGTCGTATAATATAACTTATCCTTATGAAAAGGTTATAACAAACACAAAAATAGTCTATATCATACATAACAGCATCGTCTTTATGATTGCAAAGTTTCATCGAAATCAGTTTACTGGTTTTGGAGGTAAGCACGCACAAATGCTATAAGTAATTTAATTTAGTTATGAGAAAGTTTAAGTTACGCGTTCTTTGCCACTGTTATGGCTAGTATAGATAGAATCCTAGATATTTAAAAGTTATTTATCTAAAATTCAATCCGATAAATAATAATAACAATACCAGCCTATAAACGTCCCACTGCTGGGCACAGGCCTCTTCTCATATAGAGAAGGCACGAGCATTGATCACCACGCTTGCTCTCAATTTCAGATTCCAATTTTAGAATCAAGGTTTCCTCACGATGTTTTCCTTCACCGTTTGTCAGAAGTGTCTTAGAATAACTTGACGGGCCTGTTGGTCTAGTGGTTAGTGACCCTGACTGCTATACCGGAGGTCGTGGGTTCGATTCCCACCCAGGACAAATGTTTGTGTGATGAGCACGATCATTTGTTCTGGTTGTCTGGGTGTAATTTATCTATAATATGTATGTATTTAGAAATATATAATTATGTTTATCAGTTGTCTGGTTACCATAACACAAGCTCTGCTTAGCTTGGGATCAGATAACCGTGTGTGAGTTGTCCCGGAATATTATTATAATATTATTAATTAAGAAAGTACATATACTTTGAAAAGTTACAGTTCAACCTGATAAATCTTTTAAATACTGTTGCTAGTCTTTCCCCGGATATGTTGTGTTATCCCAGTCTCACCGCCAGCTGAACACCAGTATGTTATAGAGCGACTGTCTGTCTGACACAGAACACATTTACTGCGGGATACAGTATCACATAGTAAGGCTATTTATTAGAATATGTTTAGTAAACTACTATCAAAGATAAATGTATAACAGGATTAACGGTTAAACGCCTTTTCATAGTTTTTCCCGAAAACTAGTAACTCACATTCCTCCTCTCTCCTACTTTTGCTGTGCCTGACAGGGTCCATAATGAGCTGAAGTAACTGTATTGACCACCTATGTAACATGATGGTATGCAATAAAGAATTGAATTGAATACAGTACGCTGAGAGAATACGTTCCTAACAGGAGGACATAATAAATAAATTACTATCATTTATTTGTCCTATTATGAAATAATTTCATTCAAAACTAAATCAATATTACAATGAATGAATGATGAAACACATATAACTATTTTTTTTTATTATAGACCAGTATTATTAATATTTAGTTCTAAATTAATTCCTTAATCTAATTAAATATTAAATCACAATACCTTTGCATTGCAATCGAAATTGCCGCCAAAAACAATGTAAGTAAATTTTGACAGATGACACAAAATGGCCGACAACCGCCTTTTATACACAGAAATTGTTCCTATCTTCACGAACTAAGAATAAATACTGTTTTAAATAACCATTTAAATAAAAATGAAGACTTAAATGATTTGTTTTTAACATAAACCTAATATTTTTGTTAAAGTGTTGATAATTTTAACAAAATAAAGATGTTTTTGCGTCATCCATTTTATCGCATGTTTAGAAAAAATTATGATGTTATATGGAAATGAAAGTTTTTTAAAACAATGTTAGTTTGTTTTATATTATTTCGTTTCGGTGTAAGATGAAATGATTTTACTTATGTCATAGATTTGCGGAAAGATCTTTGACGTATGGTAATAAAAAATATCAGCCATCTTGTTTTTTAACGTCAATATCAAGTTGTCGTTGTGGATTAGCAGTTTAATTACGGATTCGTATGCAATGTAAACCTGCATTTTGAATCCAAGTACTAATGTGACTACTAAAGTTATAATGTGCTTTCTTAATTATTCTAAGACACTTTTGACAGTCGGTGAAAGAAAACATCGTAAGGAAATGTGGAGGAAATCGAATCTAAAATCGCCAATCCGTAAAAAAGGCGTTTTCCGTTGATCCCAAACTAAGCAGAGCTTGTACTATGGTGTCCAGACAACTGATAAACATACTTATATGTTTCTAAATACATACATATTATAGATAAATTACACCCAGACACAGAACAAATGATCGTGCTCATCACACAAAGATTTGTCCTGGGTGCAATTCGAACCCAGGACCCCCGTATAGCAGTCAGGGTCACTAACCACTAGACCAACATGCCAGTCAATCAGTAGTATTAGTACACTTCAGACAATGTTATGTGTGGCCATCCAATAAGTATTACATAAGTATCAACCGATATCTCTCCGTAGAAAAAAAAATACGCTAAACTGTAAGTCCCAAGTGTCATCTTTGACAGCTGTTAAGTCATTACAATTCTGACAACCAGTCTCACCAAGCCACACTGTATCCCGCAGTAAATGTGTTGTGTGTCAGACGCTCGCTCTATAACATACTGGTGTTCAGCTGGCGGTGAGACTGGGAGCCGAACATAATATAATTTGGGAAAATGCTACGCTGAAGGATGTAACAGTATTTTATCCCCAAATCCAGAATACTTGATTGGTTTTATGTCAATAGGATTCGTAAATCAGTGAAATAAAAACCAAAGCAATAATGAATGGACAAAAGTTTGGTCATTGAAACTTTTTACGATTTCATCTCTCGATTTTGAAAGTTATTATTAAAAATATCTGATTTTACATATATATAGGCCTATGTATAATTTAAATCAATTTGTAAATTGTAATTAATTTTTATATCGGTTTACAACTTTTTTTTAACGTTTTGTCTCTTAAAATTGTGTATCTATCTAATAAGCGGATTTTGTTAGCAACATAAGTTAGTAAATAAGTAGTTGTTTTCTAATTATAATTACCTATCTATTACAATAATTATTTCTTAATTATTCTAAGACACTTCTGACAAACGGTGAAGGAAAACATCGTGAGGAAACCTGGATTCCAAAAATTGGGGTCTGAAATCGCCCGCAGAGCAAGCGTGGTGATCAATGCTCGTGCCTTCTCTATATGGGAAGAGGCCTGTGCCAAAGAGTATAATAATGTAACGGGTAGCCTGTGCCCAGCAGTGGGACGTTTATAGGCTGTAATTATTATTATTACAAACTACTAAATTACAAATGTGATGCTATACATTTCTATGTATATATTATGACACAAATAGCCTGTCTTATGAAAAGGATATTTTGATTGTGTCTATCAGTAAATTAACGCCAAAAAAAAACTCAGTTTTACGGTTAATATCTTTATTGCTATTTATTTGGTTATTTCAATAATGGTTTTAATATTATAAACTAGGTGAGAATTATATACATAAATTCTGACAACTATTTTTATACCAAAACCTCTTCTGGCCTCAACAAGCGTGTTAAACGTGGGAACCACCTGGATGAGGGACGCGCAAGACAGAGAACAATGGCAGAAAAAAGGGGAGGCCTATACCCAGCAGTGGGTGATTCCGGGCTGATATGATGATGATGATGAAGCGTGTTAAACTATTGATCCCGACTGTCATATTACACTGATCTCATGGAATTATAATTCTGACAACCAGTCTCACCAAGCCACACTGTATCCCGCAGTAAATGTGTTGCGTGTCAGACAGACAGTCGCTCTATAACATACTGGTGTTCAGCTGGCGGTGAGAATGGCAGCTGAACACATCATTACATTTTTGTTATTAATTGATCTTAATGACAAACTACTTAATGCTAAAAATCCGTAGTTTAACCAACTTCAAAAGGTGAAATTTTCATATCTATAACACAGTGGTCAATCAATGTCACAATTTTTTTTTTTTTACGGTATGCGCTTTTACATCTGGAAATTTATAAAATTAGATTAGAGGGAATGCGTTTCTGACCTGTCAGTTGGTCTTGATTAGTATGGGGAAAAAAAAAATTGTTATATTATTTATTGTAACCTGTCATCTATACTTATAATAAATCTGTAAAAGTGAAAATTCTGTACATTGAAAATATCAAAAAAATAAACGGGGGCTGTTACTAGACCGACATCGAACCCAAAAGAGTGATTAACAAAATTTTTGTCTGTCTGTCTGTCTGTTTGTTCAGGTATCACGCAAAAACTACCGGTTCGATTACGATGAAACTTGGTATAATTATTCTTTATTATCCTGGGCTCCACACAGGGTAGTTTTTATCCCGGAAAAGTATAAACAATAAAAAAACAAACTTAATTTTGCGGTTAAAAACTCATTGATAAGTTTCGTCATCCAAGCGAACGAAGTCGCAGGCACAGCTAGTAATAAATAATTTTGAATGATATTATTCGTCTGTCTTTATACTTGTTGGAAATAATGTCATTCATTTACGCCACGACTGTTCTTTTTCGTACAGGTTTTTTACCCTCCGACATAAAAAGAGGTTTGTTATTATAAGTTTGACGTGTCGGTGTGTCTGTCTAACTCCTTAACGAATGGTCCTATCCCGAAGTGGTTTTTTTTATTCAAAAACTGTTTTTACTAATAGTGGTTATTATATACAAAGATCGGTCCAGTAATATAAAATCCTATCAGTATATCAGTATATTGAATAAAATTCCACGGACTATTAGAAATACTCTAGATATAAGAGTATTTAAAAGAGATCTACATAAATTTTTAGTAAACAAATGTTATTATTCTGTTAAAGACTTCTTCGTTGATGAGTCATGATGTGTTTGTGTGTGTGTGTGTGTATGTTTGAGTAATGACATGTTTATTTAACAATATTATCTCTGTAAGTTTCACAATTACCCTGTAATAATTCAATATTGTAAGCCCCAAGGGCGGGACATAGCCGAACATTAATGTGCTTATATTCCATCTGTATTCATGTACCTACCTATGATCCACAATAAAGACTTTGAGTTTGAGTTTTGAAAAGTCATCAGCAATTAGGGTCCTGCCGCTGAGAGAACCTTCCTGACACATGTCAGTTGGTCTAGATTTGTATGAGGAAATACAAACCGTATTGTGATGGTGACGTATCGTGACCTGGCATAATTACTAGTTTTCAATGACATTCGTTTATATTCGTATAGATATTAGTACAAATAAGTGATTAATTTATTAATTTATGTTCAGTAAACTTTTTGTCACAACATTTACAACTTCAGTTATTTCAGGAACGCATTCCCTCTACGGCTGGACCATAGTAATTTGTGGTTTTCAAGGACAAAAAAGTCCTTTAAGATCGGTTCAGTACCTCGAAAGTTATTAACTTCTTCTATAAGCATTCCTTAAATAAAAAGATGTTTGTAGTTTTCAAGGACAATCGCGTAATCGAGATGGTTCTTGGATTTATGTAGATCTGTTCAATCGAATCAATGTTCTTCCGTCGGGATTCCTTAAATTTTAAATAGTTATCTGGTAGGCCGAAAACTCTACAATACGATTTCCCCTCCCAACACAGTGTCGACCACAGCCCCTGGTATTGAGAACAGGCTAGTGAAGAACCTCCTTGTTGGTGGCGTTGGGTTTGGTACCACCTTCTTCCTCTCTTCTTCTGCTTTCGGCTTGGGTTTGGGTTTCGGTGGTGGCGCTGGTGGTTCGTCTGGTATTGATTGACGGGCCCTTATGCTGGCGGGGTCGAATTCGCCTTCATCTGATTCTGGAGATGGAAATGGTCGTTTTATTGATGTTTTTACTGGTTTCATATGTTATCTTTATAAATAAAATAAAACTAGGCTAGTTACACTACTTATAAATCAAGAACGGGAAGGTTTAATGATCATTTGTGCTCTGAATAGAAAAACATTGCAAAAATACACGTGTAGGAACAACTTACGTGAGTTAAACCGCGGGACACAGATATCTATGTATTTATTTTTAAACAAACAGTGTAACACGTGACAAGATTTTGCACAGTTAAAGTTTATAAATAACTAGCTTACCCGGCAGACTTCGTACTGCCTCAATCGATAAATAAAAGCCTAAACTTATGTATAAAATAAACTTAAAACAAATTGTTTTTTTTTTTTTTTAATCCGAACATTTTCATATTTATTCACCTTTTAAACCTTCCCTGGGCTTTCACAAATAATTCAATAACAAAATTAGCCAAATCGGACAAGCCGTTCTCGAGTTATAGCGAGACTACAGCAATTCATACGAGCGAGCGAACAGCAATTCATTTTTCTACCTACTACCTACCTACCTACTACCTACCTACCTACTACCTACCTACCTACTACCTAATTGTTTTTTTTTTTTTTTTTAATGTACAAAAGTATCCTATGTCCGTCTCCTGGCTCTAAGCTACCTTCCCACCAATTTTCAGCCATATCGGTCCAGCCGTTCTTTAGTTATAAATAGTGTAACTAACACGACTTTCTTTTATATATATAGATAAAAATGTAAATATAAAAATTGCAGACAACATAACATACATTGAATTGAAATAATTCTCGCGGACCGGTACTCAGCTACGCGGATAGCATTATCACACGATGGGCAACTTAACAAGTGAGCCATGGTATGGAGAGAGATACCCCACCGGTACATATGGTCTTTACACCGGCCGACTTGGGTCCGGAGTCTATTCATAGACTTCCACGTCGGCCATGGTAAACTGTTACCGGGGGGAAGTTTTTCCGCTGGTGGGATGGGAAGAGCAGTTGGGTACCTCTCCTTCCAGAGGAGAAGCCTGGTTTTTGAAGCATCGTCTCGCAGAGGAAGTACGTCATTTACGAGACTATGCCGACTTTTAAGCCTCTGCGGTACCGGAACGAACTGGTGCATAGGATGTCGTGGGTCTGTCTCCAACTTCCCTCTCTCGATGGAGCTTGCAACTTGGCGGCCCTTGCCTTAGTGGGACAGTTCCGGCTCTAAGTAAATAATTATAATTAATAATTACCAGAGAAAGCCCCTCTCGGGTATATGTTAGGTCGTCCTCCATACCAGGGTGAGGGGGCTGGACACATGAAGGGGCAGGGCAGCGAGCAGTACCCGGTGTACGGATGACTCCATATTGACTGCAGACCTGGTGGAAAGTACTGGTTAGTGGAGACAGGAAGAAACAATCCAGTCTATAAACGTCCCTCGGCAGGGCACAGGTGGGACGTGGATTCCAAAATTGGGATCTGAAATCGCCAATCCGCAGTGAGCAAGCGTGGTGATCAATGCTCGTGCCTTCTCTATATGGAAAGAGGCCTGTGCCCAGCTGTGGGACGTTCAAAGACTGGTGTTATTATTATTTTATTATGTAACTAATTAAAACTGGAAAAATTAAGCAATTTTGTTTAATGAAATATAATTTTGCTTTTGATGAAAATTGTAAGGGACTACCTCTGAGGTATACTGTATTATATATGAATACTAGCTGTACCCGGCGTGCGTTGCAATGCAATTTTTTCTACCTAGTACCTGCCTACTACCTACCTACTACCACTTAGGGGTATGAAAAATAGATAGTAGCCGATTCTCAGACCTACAGAATATGCATATAAAATTTCATAAAAATCGGTCAAGCCGTTTCGGAGTATGGTAATTAACATTGTGACACGAGAATTTTATATATCAGATTTTTTTTTTAAATCGATTGCGGTATTACGTAAATACGTATAAAAAAAGTACAGATGATATGAAAATCCCCTATTTTAAAGTTGTTTATAAGTTAGGGCTTTTTAATTTCACGTAGGTGTTTTTTTTAGCATATTACGCGATAGGTTTGGTATTTAGCTAATTCTGTGAATTTTTCACATAAATGTTGTAGGTATAAAAATTGTGTAACTTTATTAAAATAAATTGATCACTCTTGTGAATGTAGGAAATAGCAACTTTAAAAGTGTTTATAAAAGAAATTCTGCCAATTTTTAAACGGATTTATAATTAATATTGTTATTTTATTTAAATACATACAAACATATAATCACGCCTCTTTCTCTTGTAGGGGTAGGCAGAGACCACTTCTTTCCACTTGCTACGATCCTTACACACTTGTTTCGCTTCGTCCACTTTCATTATTCCCTTCATACATGCTGTTCGGTTTATGGTACTATTGACCTGGCCTTTCTTCATTCACACTCGCCTTATACACTTTTTTCGTCAATCGTTCTTCATTCATTCTTTCGACATAGCCAAACCATCTCAGCATACCTTCCTTAATTTTTGTCTCAACATCCATCATCTGACATACTTCATCCACCTTACCATCCATTCCTCCTCTTACATTCTCTCTCATTCAACGTAGCGAAGCGGCTCTCCGTGAGCCACTTTCGCCCCCGCGAGAAACGAGATGTGATGGGTGGCGAACCACATCGCCGCCATTTTGGATAATTAAATTATTTTTATGATTGTCCATTGCGTTCCTGCGGGTTTATTTTATTTAAAGGTTTATATTATAGACGAAACTCACCAAATATTGACATAAAAATAATAAAAAAATTACTCAAAAAAACCATTTTCACATCTTAACTCTAACTAAAATCGAATAAAACAAATTAATAATTATTTTTTTATCAAATTTATATCGACTTAATTTATATTAACCAAACATTCAAAAATGATACTTATACCTTTGTCTTAAAGTTGAAATTGCAACGAATATGTTATGAATGCTTAATTCAGTGTGTTCCGATTGATTTAAGATTAAAAAATAACTTCGTTGTTTTAGATTTTGAATTAAAATAATATATTAAACTTCATGTATTATAGATTTTTTGTGCGTGTGTGTATCTACAGGGTGTTAAGAAACCCCTGTCCGATCCGTTAAGGTGTTGTTAGGTATCTAGATATCTGATTACAAAAATGTGGAAAAAAATGGAAAAAAAGAAAAAAATTATAACCTAAAATTTTTTTTTTCTCATATGTCGAGAGAGATTCTCGGCATTGTCACAGATGATACCTAATTACCAAACAAAAGGCCCCCAAATATACCGACGAAATTGGTGTTATGCGTTTTGTTTTATTCTCAAATTTAGGGAATTTCGGGGCAGAAAATGGTTATTTCAAAATCCATTATTATTGTTTCTGTCCTGAATTTTCCAAATTTGATATTTTATTTGGGCATGTGATTGTGAACCCTCTATGGCCCTTTCGGGTCGGACAGGGGTTTCTTAACACCCTGTATACATAGTATTATACATCAACATATAACCACAAAAGGCGAATTAAAAAATAAATTTACTTCAACCATGAAGGTAAAGCAATTTTTTTCAAGGTTCTTTCAAGGATGGGTAACCACCTAATAAATTACCGAGACCCCTCCACGACTCGGAAAGCACGTTAAGCCTAGTCCTGACTGTCATACGTTGATCTTTGGCAGTCGTTACGTCAATTCTGACAACCAGTCTTACTATGGGATACTGTGTTACCCAGTAACATGTGTTGGGGAGGTCAGATAGGCAGTCGCTCTGTAACATACGGTATTCAGCTGAATCCGGCTAGACTGCACTATAATATAACTTGGGAAAAAATTAAACAAAAGATTAGTATATATGACTGACTGCTATACCGGAGGTCGTGGTCATTCCCACCCAGGGCAAATCTGTGTGATGAGCACGATCATTTGTTCTGTGTCTGGGTGTAAGTTTTCTATAATAATAATATTAATAATATTCCGGGACAACTCACACACGGTTATCTGATCCCAAGCTAAGCAGAGCTTGTGTTATGGTAACCAGACAACTGATAAACATACTTATATATTTCTAAATACATACATATTATAGAAAAATTACACCCAGACAACCAGAACAAATGATCGTGCTCATCACACAAACATTTGTCCTGGGTGGGAATCGAACCCACGAGCTCCGGTATAGCAGTCAGGGTCACGAACCACTAGACCAACAGGCTCGTCAATATATATGTATTAAGAAATATATATTATAAGCATGTTTATTAGGCTCTGCCAGTTTAAAACAAAAACGACGGGTTGCACTCCGGGAGTGCCGGCAGAAGTGAAAACTTGAATATTAACGTCGTGCATCTTTGATAATTTGGAATGATTAGGGAATAATTTTGCACGAATTGCTTTAATTAACAGTATAAAAGTACCATCATTTATGTGGTAGAATACAATATAAATTTATTTATTGCGCTATCGTACACAAACATGACATCCGTCTTACGAATTTTCGATCAGGTCACGTGTCCTGACGCGAGTTTAACATTTTTTACCCATTACAAAAAAAGTGTACAACGCCGCTAAAGAAGTTTTCACTTAAAAAAACACACATACTAAAAAAAAACAAGTAAAGCTTTAGATTTTTATTAGTATTAAGAGTCATTGTTTAAAAATTCATTAATGGTAGGTTGTGAAATAATTAAACATATCGAGATTATAATATACAATCAATTTCTGACGACCTCCGTGGTGGAGTTTCAAGGTGTCGCCAGCTCTGAGGTCCCGGGTTCGATCCCCGGACGGGTCAATGTAGAAAACCACTTTTCTACATTGTCCCGGGTCTGGGTGTTTGTGGTACCTTCGTTGCTTCTGAATTCCATAACACAAGTGCTCTAGCTACTTACTTTGGGTTCAGAGCAATGTATGTGATGTTGTCCGCATTTATTTATTTATTTAATATACAATCAATTTAATTGTTGAGTCAAAGAAGTCTTTGGTTCGTCGAAATTTAAATTCTAATAATAATTGTTTTCAGCAATATTCACACTTTGCTTTCTGAGATTTAGGCCAATGTGAAACATTGAAATAAAACTACTTTTTGGGGATTATATCGCGGTGAAGATCTCACCTACTTGTACCCAATAATACACAAACTCAGAACCAAACCCCAGAGCAGCGCCGCAAGACCTCAAGACACAATGAGCTCATATTGCGTAGGTCGGAACTCAAATAATTAATTAAAATATGAAGGTAGAACGAGCAACATCTACTGTCAAGACGAAACCACCTCAGTCTGCCCGTGACCATGATACCTGCAAAGGTGTCGAAACGTCGGGACCTAAAATCTATAATATATAAAAATGAATTGCTGTTCGTTAGTCTCGCTAAACCTCGAGAACGGCTGGACCGATTTGGCTAATTTTGATATGGAATTCTTTGTGGAAGCCCAGGGAAGGTTTAAAAGGTGAATAAATATGAAAATGTTCGCAATGATATAAAAATAAAAAAACAATTTGTTTTAAATTTATTTGATACAAAAGTTTAGGCTTTTATTTATCGATTGAGGCAGTACGAAGCCTGCCGGGTCAGCTAGTCTAAAATAGACCGTGATATAATCCGTGAAAAGTACTTTCTTTTTAAATTTACTCAGATTTTATTAATATTTTAATGTAAACACTTTATTATTAATAAAAAAATAAAACTAATTTGAACCTTTGTTTTTTATAAGCTTTTAATTAAATTTTCATTTATATATGTATGTTCATTTGTTTAGGTAAAATTTTGGAAACTAAATTTTTACATCCAATTTATATTACATACTAATATAAGTTCGATGACAATACAATATTACGGTACTTTCGAGCTGGTCTGATGATGGAGCTAGAAGGTGGCTCTAACTCTGTAATGAAACGACGCTATCCAAACTAATATTATAAATGCGAAAGTAACTTTGTCTGTCTGTCTGTCTGTCTTTGCTTCACGCCTAAACTACTGAACCGATTTGTGTGAAATTTTGTACAGACATAGTTTGGAACTTGAGAAAGGACATAGGATAGTTTTTATTACAAAAAATAAAATAAAAAATAAAATTTATTCCGGACATACAGCGCCATCTATTGGTCAAGCGTCGGCATCAATTCAGTACTGAAAATTCATCGGAAAAATGTAAATAAATAGTAAAAAGGTATGAAAATATAATATAATACAACTTTTAGTACAAAGAAAATGCTCTAACGGAGTATAGATAATTCTATCAGTACTATTTTGAAGAGATCCCGCGAGATTGGGAACTATGTGGGTAAAACCAAAAATCTGCCGGAAGTCACTATTCCACGCGAACGAAGTCGCGGGCAAAAGCTAGTTTTTAATAAATGTGTGATGTTGTGTCACATTTAATCTATACTTATAATAAATCTGTAGAGGTCAATTCTGAACATAAAATATATATTCAAAATAACTATCGGGGTGTGATCGATACTGATGCCAAAAATGCAATCAGTAAAATTTGTCTGTCTGTCTGTCTGTCTGTCTGTATGTTTCTTATAGAAACAAAAACTACTCTACGGATTTTAACGAAACTTGGTACAAATATTCTTCATACTCCTGGGCAGGTTATAGTATACTTTTTATCACGCTACAATCAATAGGAACAGAGCAGTGAAGGGAAATGTTGGGAAAACGGGAGAAGTTACTCAATTTTTTAAGCTTCCGTCGCCTGTGCAGTCTTAATGGTTAAAGCTACATAGAAGTCATGTATGACGGAAATGTTCTACTTAAAATTATATAAAAAATATCCCACAACAGCATATGCCTATCGTTTATGGTTGACTCACAATAACACGTGTAACTCCCGATAGCTAAGTGGTTCGGAGCTTTCTGATTATATTTGTTCACTCTTACGTTTATAATACTCTCACTCATCCTTAATTAAAAATAGTTAACATTATTACCTATTCAATAAAAAGAATCATAGAAATCGGTATAGAAACACTATACTTAATCAAGAAATACGCTAATAAGCCATCGCGCGTGAATACTGAATCATGCTGTAAGGATTATTTAAAAAAAACTCATTGATAAGTTTCGTCATCCACGCGAACAAAGTCGCTGGCACAGCTAGTTCTTTAATATAATGATGAATTAAAGTGTATATTTAAGTACTGTGACAATAGTTATTGCACGCGACTATGCTTGGTAATTTAATTGTTTTTTTGTGTCATAATAATTATTTTCAAATATTATTTAGCAGCAAAACATAAAATGAAAATTGAGTTTGTAACACAAATCAGAAACTAAAATTAATTAAATGAAAAGGCTCTTAAAGTATGTATTATTTTAATTGAATGTAATTAATCTATGTATTCCTATATGTTCTTAGATATAAGTATGTTTATCAGTTGTCTGGTTACCATAGCACAAGCTCTGCTTAGTTTGGAATCAGATGACCGTGTGTGAGTTGTCCCGGAATTTTATTATTATGTTAGTTTATTAAATGTGAAGTAATTTTTGTCAAATGTAAAGAAGCTTGATTTAATCATAATCGTCGCATTTTACCTTATTACATTAACCAAACAATAAATAAATGCGGACAACATCACTTACATAGCTCTGAACTCAAAGTAAGAAGCTAAAGCACTTGTGTTATGGAATTTAGAAACAACGAAGGTACCACAATGTCAATGCAGAAAAGTTGGTTTCTACATTGACCCGTCCGGGGATTAAACCCGGGACTTCAGAGCTAGCGACACCTTGAACACCGGTGCGTACGCCACTCGACTACGGAGGTCGTCAAGTATATGATAAGCACGCATTATTGAAGCAGAAGTCTTGGATCCCAGCGCTGGGCAACTGTGTGGGCATCCAGAAGCAGTGTCAGTTCTGAGGAGATCGTTATGTTATGTCATCCCCTCAGAGCTGACACTGGTATTCTGGTGCCCCTTAACTTCGAAGATATCGAGGTTTTAACCAACTGCTGCGAAGCCAAGAGGAAGGGTAATGTTTTTTTTTGTGTTTGTGGAGTATATTATGAACTAGCTGTGCTGTTCCCGATATCTTTATTAAATGTAGCTCGCGAATCCTACCTATCTCGTATTATCTCTTTAACCATTCGTCCAAATTGTATGCAATAAAAGAGAAAAATATATTTTCATTATAAATTGCTGAAAGATGACCTAAAACATGACCTAATTATTTCACTACACACATTATCAGTGTTTGTGACCTAAATATAAAAGTTAGACATATGCTGTCACGAGCTTTTTTTAGGACTATTTAAGATGAACATTTCCATAGATAATACATGTATTAGATTTTTATTTACGACAGCCAATTAAATTAAATATAAAGGTAGAACTAGCACACGAGTCAAGACGAACACCAACTCAGTCTGCCCGTGACCATGATACCTGCAAAGGTGTCGAAACGTCCGCGTCGGGAACTAAATGTGTAGCACCATCTTAATTATTTTATTGTGTTACTAGCTGTGCCTGCGACTTCGTTCGCGTGGATGACGAAACTTATCAATGAGTTTTTAACAGCAAAATTAAGTTTGTTTTTTATTGTTTATACTTTTCCGGGATAAAAACTACCCAGTGTGGTGCCCAGGATAATAAATAATAATTATACCAAGTTTCATCGTAATCAAACCGGTAGTTTTTGCGTGATACCTAAACAAAAAGACAGACAGACAGACAAAAATATTTTTTTTTCACTTTTTTGTGTTCGGTGTCGGTCTAGTAACACCCGCCATTTATTTTTTTGATATTTTCAATGTACAGCATTTTCACTTCTACTGATTTATTATAAGTATAGATTATAATGGAATCGTATTTGACGTGTCAGTATTTTTTTTAATTTAAATACGAGTTATTAATGCTAAATATTTTATTGCGATGTAACAGACAAACTTTGTATTTATTGGTAATTGTTTGAGTTATAACAATAACTAAATAAAATTATGTCTACTAAGAATTGTCTTATTTGGAAAAGAAAAAATTGGGTCATGTTTTAATTATGCAAATGGCGGACAAAAGTAGATTTAATCTTATCATAGCTTGTAATCTATTGTAAAATAAGCATTGTAAGTTTTGTTAACCGAAATTAGAATCAACTAATACGTCGCGTCACTATTACCGGATGAACTGACAACACTAGAGGTCTATTGGGTAATGGCGGCGCGTGCGATTCTCGTTGTAGTACCTAGTCTCTTGCATTGTATAAATTAATAATAAGCATTATGGCGTCGCTGGCCTATAAAAGTATTGTAATTGTAACGTTGTATCCATCCTTGTGATAATATATTGTAAAGTTTAAAGTATCAGTGGTTTTCCTTCTAACAGTTTAAATATTATGCAGGTGCAACTCATTTAATTTATTTTAACTGCTTGGTCTTAGAACATTCGACTGGCTTGTTGGTCTAGTGGTTAGTGACCCTGACTGCTATACCGGAGCTCGTTGTCGTTCCCACCCAGGACAAATCTTTGTGTGATGAGCATGATCATTTGTCGTGTCTGGGTGTAATGTATCTATAATATGTACTGTGTATTTAGAAACATATAGGTATGTTTATCAGTTGTCTGGTTACCATAGTACAAGCTCTGCTTAGTTTGGGATCAGATGGCGGTGTGTGAGTTTTCCCAGGATATTTTTTGCTCCATATATTGTGACGGTGCCTGCCACTGGCGGTAGTGTTGTGTAACGGGATGTGCAGCTACCTCGAAAATGGTTGAGCTGCATGAGCTATTTGAGGCATGCTTGTCGTCTGCTGGCTCAGGCTTGCTCAGACCGATCTGGTTCTTTCTTCAAAAGGCCAGTCCAGTACATACTCTGCATTTGTTTACACAATATTGAAGAACGATTCTGTACTTTAGAATAAGCTGTGAACCCTGAGTTTGTTTCGACATTCATTATCAGAGAACTCAGGTAGGAAACCTCAAAAAAATAATTTTAAGTAGAATGACTTGTAAGAGTGATTTTTCATCCTAGTTACAAAATAGATGATTTTTTTTGATGTTGGATTTCATCATTTGATGTTTTATGGTTTAGTAAGTTATTAGTCTCTTGTATTTGTATGTACGGTTAAATTTGTACCAATACAATATTTTTGGATTACTGAAAATAGCCTAGAATGTCAGTAAAATATGTCTAGTTACAAATTATTTTAATTTATTTATATCGTATAAATATTTGTGCCTCGTTGGCCTAGTGGCGCTAAGCGCAACTGCTACGCTAGAGGTCTTGGGTTCGATTCCCAAGTCGAACAAGATGTTATTGGGTTTTTCTATGAAATTCTCAGTAGCAGGTCGGAGTTTGGATTTGTGCCCTGTTAGTGGCAATAGGCTCGCCCCCATGGGACCTAAACATACCGGCGAACTGTGGGTGTACATTGGTACCCCTCTGCCTAACCCTTCGGGGATACAGCCGTGATGGTATGTTATGTTATGTAAATATTTCTAATTCCCATTCTTTAAGCCAAATCAGGATTATGCGTTGTTTTATTAGAGTTAAAGCTTCAATCTGGCTTCATTATCAGACCACCTCAAAAGTATAATACTCGACGTCCGACGTCCGTCGACGACCTCCGTGGTCGAGTGGCGTACGCACCGGTTTCAAGGTGTCGCTAGCTCTGAGGTCCCGGGTTCGATCCCCGGACGGGTCAATGTAGAAAATCACATTTCTACATTGTCCCGGGTCTGGGTGTTTGTGGTACCTTCGTTGTATCTGAATTCCATAACACAAGTGCTTCAGCTACTTACTTTGGGTTCAGAACAATGTATGTGATGTTGTCCGCATTTATTTATTATTTATTATAATAATATTTAATTATCACAGAAATCAGCACAAATGTTTTTATTTCAACAACTATTAAATTAAATAAATAACAACAAAACATAAAAACATTTATTTCTACTTGTTCAAACTTATTTTAAAATATCTGTATGAGAGGCCTGCAGTGGGACAGTTACGGGCTGGTGGTATTAACAGCTTCGGTAATGGCACCCACCGTGGGGCTCACAAGCTCATCCATGCTCGTTCTCTGTATGAGAGGCCTGCAGTGGGACAGTTATAGGCCATCAATATATAGTTATAGTTGGAAAATCCGTGAAACACGGGATTCTAGGCCAGAAATTGTAACGGAATATAATTTTCCGTTTTTCTGTGTCTATACCGACTCCAAAACCGGGCCTAGATGACACTGGTGTTAGTAAAAGACCTGAAAATAAAATAAAAATAGGTTAAATAATGGTCGTGGTACTTTATTGGTAATTGCTGTAAAATATAATTAAACAATACTTAGTTAAAATACATACATATAAATCACGCCTCTTTCCCTTGTAGGGGTAGGCAGAGACCACTTCTTTCCACTTGCTACGATCCTTACACACTTGTTTCGGTTTGTCCGCTTTCATTATTCCCTTCATACTGTATTCATACATGCTGTTCGGTTTATGGTACTCTTGACCTGGCCTTTTTTCATTCACACTCGCCTTATACACTTTTTTCGTCAATCGTTCTTCATTAATTCTCTTAATTAGTTAAAATCATTACAAGAATTTAGTATAGATAAAATTCCAAAAATAATTTTCATTCCGCTTCTCAAAAATTATTGTTGACCAGATTTGTCCCGAGTAGTTGTCGGTTATCGCGGCAAAAAGTATCTTATACCCTTTTTTGGGATCCAAGTTAACCCTATACCAAATTTCTCTAAAATCGATTCAGCTGTTTAGTCGATAACTGTCACAGGCAGTCAGGCAGAGTTACTTTGACATTTATAATATTCGTATGAATCTAACCAAAATATTATTAAAAGTTTTCAAATAGCACAATGTTATAGTTAAGATATAATTAAAACGGCTGACGTGACCCGCCCAACCCCATTTTAGCCTGGCAGCCTTTTTGCCTACGTCCGTCATACCTGTTCTGGAACGCAGCGTGGTGTTCCGGATTCGGTCTTGTCTCTTAGCACCAAGAATGCTGCGTTCCTTAGCTCTTTGGCAAACTCCAAGGCGGAACTTTTGTGAATCGGTTAGTGACCAGGTCTGTGCACCGTAGGTTAGGATGGATAGGATGCACATGTCGATGAGTTAAAAGATATACAAGATAAAAATTATATGTCTGACAGAAATACTCGTACTTACCAACTAAAATTAATATAACCCCTCTCATTTCGTTCTGAACTAAACTGTTTCAATCAAGCGATCTACATTATATACAGTCAATATTTTAGACACACTTTCATTCTATCATAAGAAATTCAATTCTAATGCTAGAAGTATAAAGTTTAGATTCGTTTGAAGTGGTTGTCTTGTTTAATTTGATATCAAAAGTATGTTAAATTTGATTGATTAAAAACTTTGGAATGTTATATTATTATAACGTGACCTATATTTTTAAAGGGGTAAGCAGAACTATTATATAACTATATAATGGAAATTTAAATAAAACAGTCAAATTTTCCGAAAAATTGTTTGACTTTTTAAATGTTGAACCGGTATTCATAAATTATGGCTAAGAACCAACTCAATTACGTCCGCTTTCGAACAAAAAAATGCATCATTATAATTAGTATAATCACTTAGGAGCAACAATGCGGGCCTGTTGGTCTAGTGGTTAGTGACCCTAACTGCTATACCGGAGGTCGTGGGTTCGATTCCCGCCCAGGACAAATGTTGTGTGATGAGCATGATCATTTGTTCTGGTGTCTGGGTGTAATTTATCTATAACTAGCGACCCGCCCCGGCTTTGCACGGGTGCATTGCTGATACTAAATATACTACATAATCATAAAGTGTTGTAGGGCGAAGCGCGGCTTTCGACGCACTATTTGGTATAGGCACGCGCTCCCCGGCCCCCCGGCCGGTACCGCCGCAACCGCTATGTCCCTGCATTTTTAATCTGTTATATCTTCGAAAATATTCATTTAAATTACATGCTGTAAAGGGCCATATTGATCTTTATTACATGCACAATGTATTTAAGGTACTTAATTGGATAAGGATTAAAGATACTGTTTAACGTGCTTTCCGTGTTTCGGAAAGCACGTTAAACAGTAGGTCCCGGCTGTCATACATAGATCTTTGGCAGTCGTTAAGTCAACTCTGACAACCAGTCTTACTATGGGATACTGTGTTTCCCAGTAAAATGGGTTGTGGAGGTCAGATAGGCAGTCGCTCCATGTAAAATACGGTATTCAGCTGAATCCGGTAAGACTGGTAGCCGACCCCAACATAGTTGGGAACAGGCTCGGGAGATGATGAATTGGATAAGGATTAATGCTGTATTGCTTAAAATCGCTTTTTCGTTAAGGATAAAAATGGTTATTGTGGGTTATCCTCAAGAGATAGACATATACCATCGCGGACTTTTTTGTAGACCTTTTTAAGGTGTACAATACTGTAGTACATTACTTTGATCTATCTCGTAGGGTTCAGCCAGCGTTTGCAATGTAAGCGCAAAAAAGTGTGTTTATTTACGACCTTACATAAAAAACTCTAAGATTATCAGTGTTTCTCTACTATATTATGCATGTATTATACATATAAACCTTCCTCTTGAATCACTCTATCTATTAAAAAAAACCGCATCAAAATCCGTTGCCTAGTTTTAAAGATCTAAGCATACATAGGGACAGACAGCGGGAAGCGACTTTGTTTTATACTATGTAGTGATAGTGATATGTATGTATTTAGAAATATATAAGTATGTTTATCAGTTGTCTCGTTACCATAACACAAGCTCTGCTTAGCTTGGGATCAGATAACCGTGTGTGAGTTGTCCCAGGATATTTATTTATTTATTTAATGCCACACACAGACAGAAAGACACGTTAAAGTTAAAACAACCCGTCGTTTTTGCGTTGGAGTATGAAAAGAACACAACAGTTGTCAAGGTGTCTCTAGCTTTGAGGTCCCTGGTTTGTTCATGACTTGACAATGTAGAAAACCACTTTCCTACATTGTCTCGGGTCTGTGTGTTTGCGGTGTCGTTGTGCCTGATTCCATAACACGCGTGCTTTAGCTACTTACTTTGGGTTCAGAGCAATGTATGTGATGTTGTCCAAATTTATCTAAAGAAACTAGCTGTACCCGGCATGCGTTGCAATGCAATTTTTTCTACCTAGCACCTGCCTACTACCACTTAGAAGTATGAACAATAGATAGTAGATTCTCAGACCTACTGAATATGCATATAAAATTTCATAAAAATCGGTCAAGCCGTTTTGGAGGAGTATGGTAACTAACATTGTGACACGAGAATTTTATATATAAGAAGATAAGAAAATTATTGATTTGCTTAATTAATAGTTTTTTATATATTTTATTTCAGGTACGTCTTTAAGCTGAAATTGATCGGTAAGTGATTTATATATTATCAATATACAATGATGTTTGTGTCATTTCAAAAGGTTTTAACCAATTTAAGGCAAGTGCGTTTGAGGCGGGACGCATAGCTAAACAAAAAGTTGTATATTTTTATTTATGTATGAATACATTACTATACATGCAGAGGAAGACCAAAAAAGAGATGGATGGATTGTGTGAAAGATGATATGAGAAAGAAAAGAGTGAATGCTGAGATGACGAGTTGTAGAGATGAATGGAAGCTGAACACGCATTGCGCCGACCACAAATAACTGAGAACAGGGCAGGGAGATGATGATAGTGACTAATAATATAGTATAAATAAAGAGTTGACTAGTACTATAAGTTTATCATTTCTTCTAACATTAATCCAAAAAAAATACAAGTCAAAAAATCTTTGATTTAATTCAACAAAAATACAACTCCAATAATTTCTTCAATTTCATTGACACAATGTTTTGAAAACCATTTTTAATTAAGATTTTAATTTAAAATCTTTATTGACACATTCGGTGGACCGTGTTAGATATTTCTGATAATATAGTGAATTAGATTTTTTCGTATAAATAGTGGCTTTTACTGAGGTTTTGGTACAGACTGTCAGTAGCTCAACATGGCAACCAAGGCTCTCGTATTAGCTGGTAAGTAAACCTTTTATTTTATATCTTTAGATTTAAAAACAAAACTTTAAATTAAAACTTAAAAAATATATTTCAAAAACCTTAAAAGACAAAAAAAAAATGCCCTAAGCACAATACAGATAATGTTTGTTAAAAATCTGGACTGGCAACCAAACAATTTTGTATTGTATGGTCTTTATTAAGTATGATAAAACTAAATGCAGTTACAAAAATAGGCCCTACAAAACCGTATAAACGGTTTGTCTGTAGGTGCGTATATACATCTTTTAGCAAATGACTTAGTAGGATGCGGACATTATAGGTTTACATGCATCCATACGGATAAGCATACTTATATGTCATAACATAACATAACACACCATCACGCCTGTATCCCCGAAGGGTTAGGCAGAGGTGTACCAATGTACACCCACAGTTCGCCGGTATGTTTAAGTCCCATGTAATAGGGGGCGAGCCTATTGCCACTAACCGGGCACAAATCCAAACTCCGACCTGCTACTGAGAATTTCATAGAAAAACCCAATGACACCTTGGTCGACTTGGGAATCGAACCCAAGACCTCTAGCGTAGCAGTCGCGCTTAGAACCACTAGGCCAACGAGGCAGTTTTAAAACAAAACTTTAAATTAAAACTTAAAAAAATATATTTCAAAATCTTTCAAAGACAAAAAAAAATATTTTGCCGAAAGCACAATACAGATACTATTTGTTAAAAATCTGGACTGGCAACCAAACAATTGATAAACATAAACTTATATGTCACAATTAATAATTAACTTAATTAAAAATGATCATGCTCATCACACAAAGATTTGTCCTGGGTGTCTTGAACCCACGACCTTCGGTATAGCAGTCAGGGTCACTAACCACTAGACCAACAGGCACGTCTAATATAATATACTTTTGTACTTTCTAGCTCTCCTGTGCGTGGCCCGCTGCAACCCATTGGGTCTAGGCCAGGCCACGGTATGCGAGTCCTCCCCCAATTACCTACCGGGCCTGGGTGCGACAGTCTGTGAATCTGGTCTCGGATTGGGTGGCCTAGGCTATCTGGGTGGACTCGGTGGTCTCGGCGGTCTCGGCGGCCTCGGCGGCTATGGACTCGGCGGGCTAGGAGCGACTACTGTCTGCGAATCATCACCGAACTTCGGCTGGGGTGGAATTGGACTGCCTCTCGGCGGGTTAGGTGGCTATGGATTGGGCGGACTAGGAGCGACTACTGTATGCGAATCTTCACCTAACCTAGGTCTGGGTGGATTCGGATTGGGCGGTCTCGGCGGAATCGGCGGTATCGGTTTGGGAGGATTGGGAGGATTGGGCGGTTTAGGCGCAACCACTGTCTGTGAATCTTCACCCAACCTAGGTCTTGGCGGTTTAGGATTAGGTCTCGGTGGTCTCGGCGGTCTGGGTGGTCTCGGCGGTCTCGGTGGTCTAGGATTAGGTCTTGGTGGTCTTGGCGGTCTTGGCGGCCTTGGCGGCCTTGGCGGTCTAGGCGGTCTCGGAGGAACTACCGTTTGCGAATCCTCACCTAATCTAGGTTTGGGTGGTCTTGGGTATGGTTTGGGTGGATTAGGTCTCGGTGGTCTGGGACTGGGTGGACTCGGATTGGGTGGCCTCGGAGGCCTAGGAGGAATCGGACTCGGTGGTTTAGGTGGAGCAACTACTGTCTGCGAGTCAGTACCTTCATTCGGTTACGGCGGTCTTGGTCTACCTCTGGGTGGGCTCGGTGGTCTAGGAGGTCTCAGTCCTTTCGGTCTTGGCTTAGGAGGACTCGGCGGTCTCGGCGGCCTGGGCGGTCTGGGCGGTCTCGGCGGTCTGGGAGGTTTCGGTCTCGGTGGCTTAGGCGGTTCATCAACCGTATGCGAGTCTTCACCGAACCTAGGTCTTGGTCTAGGCTTAGGTGTGCCTGGTCTTGGTCTGGGCCTTTTAGGCCGTCCTTTCTTGTAAGTTCGTGTTTTTAAAATACGCGTTTAGTTAAATCCGTCACTTTAGACTTCAGCATGAATATGGAAAATGATTTAAAAACAGCAAATTAAAAATATTTCAGGCGTATGGAATAGGGAAATTACCAGAATACAGTATTGTCGAATAATTAAAGTTTCTTTAAACACATATTTTCTAAAATGTTATTTTTGTTTTGTATTTCCATTTTTAGTTACAGTTTCTGGTGAATTTATGTTTATTCAAAAATATATGTGTTTGTTTAATTTAAATCTGTAGGTTTATTTTAAATGTATTAGAGATCTCATTTATTTTGTTTTGATGTGATATTGTTTTATGCCTGATTGAAAAAAAAAAAATTATGTTCAAAATTCCCATGTACTATGTATTTATCTAATTGGCTAATAAATTGTGTATGTATTTAAAGTTTTTTGTATTCTTTTTTTGATATTGTAAAAACACCCGCCTATAACTGTCCCACTGCAGGCCTCTCATACAGAGAGCGAGCATTGTGAACTCTTGTGAGCCCCACGGTGGGTGCCATTACGAAGCTGTTAATAACACCAGCCTGTAACTGTCCCCCTGCAGGCCTCTCATACAGAGAACGAGCATTGATCACTCTTGTAAGCCCCACGGTGGGTGCCATTACCGAAGCTGTTAATAACACCAGCCTGTAACTGTCCCCACTGCAGGCCTCTCATACAGAGAACGAGCATTGATCACTCTTGTGAGCCCCACGGTGGGCGCCATTACCGAAGCTGTTAAAAATAGAATAGATCGCAACACGATTAACTAGTGTTACAGTTTCACTATAAGATATAAAACTTTTATTATTAATAATAATAATAATAATAATTTATTGAAATAAAAAAACGTTTACATAAAGTTGTACAATTCAGCTTACAATAATAAGTTTGAAGACAATTATAACTTAACATAAAACTAATACTAAGATAAAAAATTTATTGGTGAAAATAAGCTGGTTAGGGATTACGATGTTCGGCAGCGACCCGACCGAGCTAGGTTAATTTAAACCTGTGTTTCAGGCCATCAAAATAATTATAATTATCATAAAATCATTAATAATCGTAAAAAAAAAATTGCTGCCAACATCAGGTAGCATTTTAATACTAGCCTGTAACTGTCCCATAACAGTTCAAGTTTACTAATTCACAAATGACTAGCATTACTAATTTACTCATCATTTAGCCAATCATAGTCCACTGCTGGACATAGGCCTCTCCCAATTTGCGCCACAACACCCGGTCCTCCGCCCTCCGCATCCAGTCCCCTCCAGCGACCTTTTTCAGGTCGTCAGTCCACCTGGCGGGGGGGCGTCCTACCTTACGCTTGCCGAGTCGCGGTCTCCATTCTAGGACTCGTCTGCTCCAACGGCTATCGGTCCTTCGACAGACATGGCCAGCCCATTGCCACTTCAGCGAGCTAATTTTACGAGCTATGTCGGTTACCTTGGTTCTTTGTCGGATGACCTCATTACGAATTTTATCCTTCAAAGAGACTCCGAGCATAGCTCGCTCCATAGCCCGCTGCGCGACTTTAAATTTGTGGACTAGTACAACCGTTAATGTCCACGTTTCGGCACCGTAAGTCATAACAGGTAGGACGCACTGGTTGTAAACTTTCGTCTTCAGGCATTGCGGTATAGGCGAAGAGAAGACTCGACGTAGTTTGCTAAACGCTGCCCAGCCTAACTGAATTCTCCGATCGACTTCCCGCTCGAAGTTGTTTCTACCAAGCTTGATGACCTGCCCTAGGTAGATATACTCTTGAACAACTTCGAGCATCGATCCTTCGACATATATCGGTCTCGGCATGACATGTTCATTGAACATGATCTTGGTTTTATCCAAGTTCATGCCAAGACCGACCCGTCGTGAAGCTCCATTCAGGCCATGCAGCATCTCGCTTAGTTGGTCCAGCGACTCTGCCACTATGACGATGTCATCGGCAAATCTAAGGTGCGAGATGTGCTCACCGTTCACATTTATACCCCGTCCAGTCCAGTCCAGAGTCTTGAAGACATCCTCGAGCGCATTGGTGAACAGCTTTGGGGATATAACATCCCCCTGTCTCACCCCCCGACGCAGCTCGATCGGATTGGTCTTATGGTCATGGAGCTGGACAGTCATTGTGGCGGTGTCATATAAGCATCTCAGCGCCTCGATGTATCGCCAGTCAATACGACATCGTTGCAGAGCATCCAGAACCGCCCAAGTTTCGATGGAGTCGAAGGCTTTCTCGTAGTCCACAAAGGCCAAACACAGCGGCTGATTGTACTCTTCGGTTTTCTGCACAATCTGCCGAACAGTATGGATGTGGTCTACGGTGCTAAAGCCTTTTCGAAACCCGGCTTGTTCTGGTGGCTGGAACTCGTCGAGTCTTCTAGCGAGGCGGTTAGTGACTACTCTCGAGAACAACTTGTAAATGTGGCTCAGGAGTGAGATAGGTCTGTAATTCTTCAGCAAGGTTTTGTCGCCTTTCTTGAAGAACAGAACCACCGCACTCCCGCTCCACGCTTGTGGTGTTAAGCCTTGATGAATGACGGAATTAAAGAGACTCGCTAGCTCTTTCAGGACTGTGGTCCCACCGGCCTTAAGGAGCTCGGTTGTAATTCCGTCATCACCCGGCGCCTTGTTGTTCTTTAGTTGTCTGAGAGCTGCCTCAACCTCGCCCGGGTCGACATCCGGGATGTCCTCGGTGTAATGGCGCGTGAGTGGGGCTCTGTGGTCATCTTCGCCTTGTCTCGATGGTTTAGTCACCCGTGATGCATATAGGTGTCTATAAAAACTCTCAATTTCCTCGAGAATCTCGAACTTAGAGGTGACGGTCCTGCCATCCCCGGTCCTCAGTTTCGCCAGATGGGGTCTACCTAATTGCTGAGCGAAGACTTTGGTGCCTCTATTTCGCTCAATCGCAGCCTCGATATTACGAGTGCTGCAGCGTCGGAGGTCACGTCGCGTCAGTTTCCTGATTTTCAGGTTTAAGGACCGCCTATCTGACGAAGACATCTGGGCGTCCGGCGTTTCTCGTCTTTCCTTCATAAGTTCGAGAGTCTCGGGTGAGAGCTTGGACTCCCTATTACCGCGTTTTCCGGGGAACAACCTTCGAGACACATTCTGTAGCGTTTTGACCACTGTGTCGGTTTTTTCGTCAACATTGTCCGTGGTTTCCAGCAGTGCGAAACGATTTTGGAGTTCCAACTGGAACTTATCGGAACCTAAAGCTATTTGGGGCAGCGTGGGTCGGAGAGTAGGTCTCATCATCCTAACTCTTTCAGACTTAAGGTTGATATTTAGAGAGCCTCGGACGAGTCTATGATCGCTACCGGTATTAAACCTATTGATCACCGAGACGTCTCTAAATATATGCCGTTTGTCCGTGATGATGAAATCTATCTCGTTCCTCGTCACATTATCGGGGCTTCGCCATGTCCACTTTCTGTGGGGCTTCTTCTTAAAGAAGGAATTCATTAAGAAGAGCCCCTGGGACTCTAAAAAGTTGACCAACATTTGGCCTCTGTGATTTCGGCGCCCCACGCCGTTAGGACCGATTTTCGTTTCGCCGCATTCTTGTACTCCCACCTTGGCATTAAAGTCTCCCATAACAACGTTGTAGTGAGCCTTCCTGGTACCATGTAGTGCCTTCGCTATGTCTTCGTACATGGTTTCGGCTATCTCATCAGAGTATGTCGAGGTCGGCGCATATACCTGCACCACCTTCAGGAACTTCCTGTCGGTGATTTTCAATAAGAGGTACGCTACCCTTGTCGACACACTACTGATTTCCACAACGCTGCTTGTGAGACACTTGTTGACCAAGAAACCGACACCGCCCTGGGAGGGCCTATCACCTTCTCGGTAGTAGAACAGGTCACCTGACTCAAGGGTTATCGTGTCCTCCCCCTGTCTTCGGACTTCAGATAACCCCAAAATGTGCCAGTTTATGCGACCCAATTCTACCTCGAGTTCGGTGAGGTGTTGGTCCAGCCGTAGACTTCGTCCGTTATACGTCGCCAGGGTCAGTTTTTTGAGGTAGTGGTAGCCTCCCGTAGCCCGGAGATTCCTAGCACCCCCTGTCCCGCCGTTACCGCGACCGCTACCTTGGCCGGGAATAGCGGGACTACCGGGAACTGGGGGCCGTTTTGTGTGGTGTGGGCTCATACAGAGGTTTTGGCCTACTAATGCCACGCTGGCCAGACGGGTTGGCATAGGGTTTGGTCTCGAGTTTTCCTTCTCTAAGCAGTGGTTTTCGGCTCTGCTCAATTTTCCCTTAGTCGCCTTCTACGACACCCACGGGATGAGATGGGGTGGTGACCTTTGTATTCTTTAGGTCCGTCACCACACGGACGGACTAATTTACTCAGCTCACTTGAATTTTAATATAGTAATTATATAACATATGCAATCACATATACACAATTATGTAAAATTATGATAATTAAGCTCTGACCTAAACAAACATAATAATAAATAAATAAATAAATAAATGCGGACAACATCACATACATTGCTCTGAACCCAAAGTAAGTAGCTAAAGCACTTGTGTTATGGAATTCAGAAGCAACGAAGGTACCACAAACACCCAGACCCTAGACAATGTAGAACATTTTTGGTTTCTACATTGACCCGTTCGGGGATCGAACCCGGGACCTCAGAGCTAGCGACACTTTGAAACCGGTGCGTACGCCACTCGAACACGGAGGTCGTCAAAGATAGGCAGCCGCTCCATGTAAAATACGGTATTCATTTGAATCCAGTAAGACTGGTAGCCGACCCCAACATAATTGGGAAAAGGCTCGGGAGATGATATGGCACGGGACCACAGAGTACGAGAAAGGAGAGGCATGTGCCCAGCAGTGGGAGGACAAGAGCTGTGGATGATTTTTTCTGTATTAAGATCGAAGTCACAAGAATAGTTGATAGCTACAATTTATGTAGATCTATTTAATCTTTTGAAGATTCTCAAATCTTTGCTATACTCTGCAAGGATAGCTTATAATTTTGTTTTTATATTTTGAGTTGGAGTTGAAGATTTTGTACAAGTTTTTCTGTAGCTTGCAATGTTTATAGCCATGTTGTTGTGTTTGACGACCTCCGTGGTCGAGTGGCGTACGCACCGGTTTCAAAGTGTCGCTAGCTCTGAGGTCCCGGGTTCGATCCCGGGACGGGTCAATGTAGAAAATCACTTTTCTACATTGTCTCGGGTCTGGGTGTTTGTGGTACCTTCGTTGTATCTGAATTCCATAACACAAGTGCTTTATCTACTTACTTTGGGTTCAGAACAATGTATGTGATGTTGTCCGCATTTATTTATTATTATCATTATTATCTGACCTCCACAACCCATTTTACTGGGGAACACAGTATCCCATGGTAAGACTGGTTGTCAGAATTGACTTAACGACGCCAAAGATCTATGTATGACAGCCGGGACCTACTGTTTAACGGTCCCGTGCCATAATTTGGTAAAAATTGTATAGAAAATACTTATTGTAAATTGTTCTCTGTAAAATCTTATCACTTGGTTTTCACAAGTTAAACACCTAATACTGTTGTTACTGTTGTTAATTTTAACGATATCAACCTTCTTTTTTCATCGAAGTTAAAACCAAGGAAATAAAACAAAAAGTAAATTGCTCAAATTACCCGTACTATATTTCGAACGTTCACACATTTACAAATGTATACTATAACATATATACATATACTTAATTATATATTTATATTTAGTTCACGCATAAGCATGGTGGTGGCTGGCATGGACACGGGGGCGGGGGCGGGGGTGGGCACGGGCACGGCGGGGGGGGCAGCTGGCAGGGGCACGGCGGGGGCGGGGGACAGTCGCAGGGCGCGTTCACCCTGCAGACGGTAGCCGCTCCTAAGGTCCTGAAGTTCTGAGGCGGGTTGGGGCGGAAGCAGATGGTCGGGGGCGCTGGTACCACGATCTTAGGGGGCCTTACGACGAGGGCTCCAGGGATTGGGGGCTGTACTGGTGGGGGTTGCACCTGGGGGATACAATCATGTCATTAGTAATTAAAATTTTTGCAGTTGCCTCAAGCACATTTTTGGCTGAAGTCGTATTAAATTGTTCTTATAATCATCATCTGTCAAGCTTTTTTCACAATGGAATATTTTTATAAATGAGATAGTAGGTATTTGTTATCGTCTCTAAATTGTCTCGAATTTCTCAAAAAATAAAGATCATACACACCAAAGATACACACAGAGCACCTAGATTTGGACGAAACATGTGTCTCACACACAAATGTTTGTCCCATGCGGTGATCGAAACCAAACGTCGTGCCATACCATGTGTCAAGCAATGTAATCAATGATCTTTCTCTAAGATATTATAAAATAAGTTTTTAATCATTTTAACCAATACATACCCTCATCGGAGGAGGTCGTGGCACGCAAACTGGTGGTGGTCTGACAATCAGTGGTGGTGGCTGAGGCGGGGTCACAGGGGGCACCCTCACGTAGAACGGCGGGGGGGTCGGGGGCCTTACGGGCGGGGGCCTCACGGTGATGGGGCACGGCGTGGGGGGCTGCACCGGCGCCGGTTTCACCCAGATCGCGGGGGGCTGCGGCAATCTGATCTGACCAGGTCGCACCACTATGGGGGGTGGGTTGGGGAACCTGATCTGACCAGGACGGATGAGGATGGAACCTGCAACAAAAAAAACATTTCGTTATGTAAAGAATAACCGTCTCAGAAGTTTATATGGGGCCACTTCTAAAGTACACCATATGGATGAGAAACATCGATCTACAATTTTCGCAAAACAAAATTACAAAACACAGCGTACAGATGTATTGAGAACCTCTTTTTCGGTTGTTGGTTAAGAATAATTATTGAATTACCCAGGAGACAAAATTGGGTTCATAATTCTTGCACCAAGTCATTACAGTGTGTGAATTATCTTTTGCCTTACATAAACCAGCTGACGATAACCCCGTTCGGGGATCTAACTTGTGGCCTCAGAGCTAGTGACACTGCAAATCAGTACCCGCCACTTGACCACAATGGTCGTCACTCTAATTATAATTAATATCTATATAAAACAAAGTCGGGTTCGTTAAATTACTTATAACTCGAGAACGGGTGTACCGATATTTATGTTTCATTTTTTGGGTTTATTTCCATTTTAGACCTAGTTGCACGAAATTTACTTACGAAAATTACCTACTTGAAATTGCATAGAATCACTAATAATTATAATTCTAACATAAAAAACAAACAACTTCAATTAGGTCTGGTAATGACATTTTGGAACCTGCAACTAGAGTCAGTAATTTAACGTTTTAAAAGAGCTTAAAAAGGCCTACTTGAAATAAAAATATTTTGATTTTGATTTTGTCTTATATGGTTTTCTTATGGATCCCACTGTCAAAACTTTACAAAAATGGGACCACACGGGAAGCACCAGTTTTAAAATAAGAAAATAATCATCAAAATCGGTTCACCCAGTCGCAAGCTCTGAGGTAACCAAATGACGAATTGAGCACCTCCTTTTTTGAAGTCGGTTAAAAATGAAAAAACAACTCACCAGCCGGAGCTTGTCCATACACGTAGTTGACTGGGGGCTCGCAGGGGTTACAGGGCCCTATCTGCAGCGTCCCGTCGCACGGGGGCGGCGGGGGCGGCGGCTGGCATGGGCACGGGAACTGCGGCTCGGGCTGTGGGCACGGCTGTGCCAGTGCCGTCCCCAGGAAAAGAACTAGGGTGCAAAAAGAACCTTGGTAAACAATTTGGTGTGAAATCAACTTGGTTGAGTAATTAGTGCAAAATGAACAGGGGAGAGTAAACGAGTGGGATATAAATAACACCTGATAGTAAGCAAAATTTACACATTGAATTAATTACCAATGCTAAACTCAGCATCTCCCGAGCCTTTTTCCCAACTATGTTGGGGTCGGCTGCCAGTCTTACCAGATTCAGCTAATACCGTATTTTACATGGAGCGACTGCCTATCTGACCTCCACAACCCATTTTACTCTACTGGGAAGTTTCCCAGTTGCTGAGTTTACCAGTTGGTAAACTCAGCATTGGAAACTAATTAATTGTGTAAATAGTAAAATATGGTCTGATTAAATCAGAATGGCACTTTCTGTCTATAGATTTTTTAAGTTTGGATAGAGACAGTTATTTTACTTTAATTAAAGCTTATTTAAATAAAAATAATGCAGTAAACTTAACAAAAACACTATAAATAAGTGTTAAAACGTTTAGAAACACACTATTAATAAGTGTATTTTTTTGCGTATTAACGAAAAACTTATAAAAATTAAGTTTTATGATTTTTTTTTTGTATTTGTAAAGAAACAATGAAGGAAGAAGACAATTAAGTAATATAGATTTACCCGTAAACCATATGACTTTGCCCTTCGCCATGTTTCGATCGTCTGATGGTAAATACACTGAAAACTAGTCTTTATATACCCTCAAAAATAAATGTGAACCTTGAGCAAAAAAACCGTCATTTTCAAAAATCAATCTTAAAACTACTCAACAAAGTTCAATTTTGATTGCATTCAATCTGAAGTGTATTTTTTCTTTGATTATTAAATTATTTGAAAATTGTAGTTAAGCTGTTAAACACCGTTACATTGAAATTTAAACTCTTTTCTCAGTAGATAGAGTTGATTTTTGATTGGATTTCCTTTGATAATTATTTTGTCATCCCTGATTTGTTATTTAGAAATGGTAGTTTAGTATTATTTAGAAAATTAAGGCTGTATTATGATATGGCCATGTTATAAGTTCATAGTTTTGATTCTGTGATTTTAAACGATTTTTGAGTAACAATATTTTTAATTTTTCAATTCGTTCAACTGATTATACTATCGTTTTGGAAATATAATTTAGAAAGCATTGTAAGACGTCAGATTTTTTTATGTCTTCTACTCTTACTTTGACATTTATAGCGCCTTTCATAATTTTCGTTGAGGAAATTAAAAAGGTCTACTAGAAAAAAAGAAATTCTTAAGGTGTTGTTGTGCCTAGCATGTCCTCATAATTTTATGAACTTTGTATTCATATTTTTGTACATAACTCGATACATAATGGCAAAAGAAGTCAATACTTAAATCTAGTATAATAACAAAAAATTACAACTTCTAAAATTAAATCTTATATAAATAAATAAAACTAACACGCGTCAAAAAATTCATCGTCATCCTTGTCAATGGCGGGAAACGTGCCCAGAAGGCTGGCAGCATTGCCACGTTGAATGGCTATGCCGATTCTCTGTGCAAGGAAAAAACCAGCTCTCTGATCGCGAGTAGAATCAACAAACGAAAAAAAAAAGATATAAATTAACATATACAATTATATCAAATAGATAGACAAAACATATATCCAGTGGAACAAATTACACAAAACACTATTTATAAGTATTGAGCAAGCGTGGTGATCAATGCTCGTGCCTTCTCTATATGGGAAGAGGCCTATGCCCAACAGTGGGACGTTTATACGCTATTATTATTATTTTACTATTTATAAAAACACAATAAATAGGCACATATAATATAAAGTTTTTAATCAGTATTAGTAACAGCTGTATTAGGTATCAATTCATACAATTATTTTAAGCATCTAGCATACAAGTATTTTTTTACACACTTTCTGATCCCAATCTAAGCAGAGCTTGTGCTATGGTAACCAGACAACTGATAAACAAACCTATGTATTTCTGAATACATACATATTGTATCATATTCTATTTAAATAAATGTTTTGGATGTAACTATAAATTACAACAAGACACAGAACAAATGATGATGCTCATCACACAAGGATTGTCCCTGGTGAGAATCGAACCAACGTCCTCCGGTATAGAAGTCAGGGTCACTAAAATCTTTCATATGATGCTTACCTACCTAATTGTAGATTTAATATAAACTCTATACAGGGTGTCACCAAAAGGATATATTTATCCAAAAGGGGTGAACAGTATATCTGGTATAGAGTCAGTTCACAAAATGTTTGCTCAAAATGAGTTCATTTAATAAATTATTGGTATCGAGTTTGGTTTTGGAATTGATAGAAAACTTTGTATTCATTATTATTTTGCAATGTCTGATTTTAGAAGTTATTTTAGTTTAATTTTAGTTTAGAAGTTCTACCATAAATAAAAAATATTTATTATTAATCAATCATTCATTGCATTGACGACCTCCGTGGTCGAGTGGCGTACGGTTTCAAGGTGTCGCTAGCTCTGTGGTCCCGGGTTCGATCCCCGGACGGGTCAATGTAGAAAATCACATTTCTACATTGTCTCGGGTCTGGGTGTTTGTGGTACCTTCGTTGTATTTGAATTCCATAACACAAGTGCTTTAGCAACTTACTTTGGGTCCAGAACAATGTATGTGATGTTGTCCGCATTTATATTTTACTAAAGGACATCATCCACTCTCTATACATTTTTGGTCCAAATTCGAAAGTGCCGGCCAACCAAAAAAAATGTTATATTCTGACAGAGCTTGTCCTCCTAAGCATTTCTTAATATGTCACCAAAGCTGTAGCACCGCTGCACGTGATTTTATCCAGGGTTAAAAATTCTGAATTTTCATACATTTTTCGATCACATACCACGATATTATCGATTAAATGAATTTCTAAGAAGGCAGAGCTTGTCCTCCTAAGCATTTCTTAATATGGCACCAAAGCTGTACCACCGCTGCACGTGATTTTATCCAGGGTCAAAAATTCTGAATTCTCATACAATTTTTCGGTCACATACCACGATATTATCGATAAAATGAATTACTAGGAGGACAGGGCTTGGCCTCCTAAGCATTTCTTAATATGGCACCAAAGCTGTAGCACCGCTGCACTTAATTTTATCCAGGGTTAAAAATTCTGAATTTTCATACATTTTTCGATCAAATACCATGATATTATCCATTAAATGAATTACTAAATACAAATGAAATGTTCTGTTATGGATGCTAGCTCATAGTTAATGATTGGGGGTTGTAATAAATTCAGAGATTTTATTTTTAAAGATGTTTAATGTATTTTATCGTCGAAAACGTCTTGCGTAAAAATTATATACTCTAATCCTAAAGCTGGTGGTTATATTTTGTAAATGTAGTCCATAGCTCAGATAAAAATACGCACATTATGTGAGAGAAGCACCCTATTAGCCTTTTTTCTGTGACGCAAGTGCATTAGTAGTGAGCGATAGCTAGTCTTTGAGAATTCAGATTTTTTAACCCTGGATAAAATCAAGTGCAGCGGTGCTACAGCTTTGGTGCCATATTAAGAAATGCTTAGGAGGACAAGCTCTGCCCTCTTAGAAATTCATTTAATCGATATTATCGTGGCATGTGATCGAAAAATGTATGAAAATTCAGAATTTTTAACCCTGGATAAAATCACGTGCAGCGGTGATACAGCTTTGGTGCCATATTAAGAAATGCTTAGGAGGACAAGCTCTGTCAGAATATAACAATTTTTTTGGTTGGCCGGCACTTTCGCATTTTGGACCAAAATGGATGATGTCCTTTAATAAATAATTTTTACCTTTATCTTTTATGAAAATACTTATACTTAAATTTATTTCATGCTCTTTCTCCCACTTTAAGGTACAATGCAGCAACATATTATATACACCTAAGAACTTATTATTGGTAACGTTTAAAAATCTCGTGCATTTAGTCAATACTTACGTTTAATAATTTATTATTAAAGTAAAGAGAACACACTTTATTTGCTATTTCAATTAGAGCCAGACCTGTCCCACTGTAGGGCAAAGGCCTTCCTTTCCTCTTTCCTCAGGTTTTTATTTGTGGCCACTCCTGAAATCATATTAATTACCGACTTAACTATATACCTCATCTATCTTTCCTGTCCATCCACAGGTTGTCTGGAAGATATCGCTATTAGCGATAAGACCGCCATTGTACACGCTCTGTTGATGTATTTTATTATTATGTAATTTTAATAAACATAACATAACATACCATCACGCCTGTATCCCCGAAGGGTTAGGCAGAGGTGTACCAATGTACACCCACAGTTCGCCGGTATGTTTAGGTCCCATGTAATAGGGGGCGAGCCTATTGCCACTAACCGGGTACAAATCCAAACTCCGACCTGCTACTGAGAATTTCATAGAAAAACCCAATAACGCCTTGGTCGACTTGGGAATCGAACCCAAGACCTCTAGCGTAGCAGTCGCACTTAGAACCACTAGGCCAACGAGGCAGTCAGTGTAATTTTAATGGTGTACAATAAAGAATATTCTATCTATCTATCTACCTATACATGAATAAAAAACTAAGAGACTTTCAACTAATTAAAACTGATCCTAAAACCTTAAATATGATATCCACATAGCTGTCGACTTGAAGTGTGCATAGTGTTTTAAATTTGTTCTGAAAGAAAACTGACCTTTTTGTCGGTATAATTGGCGGCACTTTGTTTGAGCCTTTGGCGCCGCCAGTGACGACACTGATTCTCTCTCTCCTTTAGAATAATAATATAATACCAGCCTATAAACGTCTCACTGCTGGGCACATATGACTTAAGCCACATTTGTCTAGCCTGGGTTCGAACCTACAACCTTGTGCATACCAATCCGTTCATTGAACTGCTAGGCCACCACGAAGCCGCTAGGCCACCATTACGCTTTGAGAATTCATTATGTTCTATGTTTAACTATCCTTTTTTTACATTAATAGAATCAGATATCTCTACCTAACAATACCTTCACGGATCAGACAAAGTTTACTTAACAAATTGTTTAATTAAGTAACTAATTCTATGCTCTATTTTTTTTTTCTGTCCAATGATACTTGATGTTACTATTTCGAACGCTGTTTTGCGAGAATATTTCAAGGTGTAGTGTACGAAATCAACACCTATTAACGAAAAAGTAAAAACATTTATTTATTTATTTATTTATCAACTTAACCTATCATTACAGGACAGTTTTTCCTAATGCAACAGATCAGTATTTAAACTAAAAACTAAAATAAACTATATTACACTTTCAACAACTAAATTCGAAAAATACAACTTACAGAATTATTAAATTATGACACAATAAAATAACGTACATTACAACATACAATAACATACAAGCATAGTCTTTTTATTCCGTATATGAAATAATAATAATAATATTCCGGGACAACTCACACACGGTTATCTGATCCCAAGCTAAGCAGAGCTTGTGTTATGGTAATCAGACAACTGATAAACATGCTTATATATTTCTAAATACATACATATTATAGATAAATTACACACAGACCCAACAAATGATCATGCTCATCACGCGCAGATTTGTCCTGGGTGGGAATCAAACCCACGACCTACTATATAGCAGTCAGGGTCGCTAACCACTAGACCAACAGGCCAGTTGAAATAAATGGTATATGCATCGATAAAAGAAAGTTTTTTTTTTAAATGGATCCACTTTTGCCTCAGGCATCGCGTAACATACATGCAAAAAAAATACAAACGAATAGAAAACATCCTCTTTTTGAAGTCGGTGGAAAATATATACAAATGTCAATGTTAGTAAAGCTAAGGTCAAAACATAGTATTTAAAGATTATGTAGGTGTATACTATTTTTAGAAAAGTTTAACCTTTCTACTTTTAAGCGTTTTGAATAATGAGTATGTAAGAGTTTGTGGTCGTTACGGGAAACATGTATATAAGGGTTTTAGTTTCCTTACTCTTGATATTACTATTTTAATTAAACAACATAGCTACATAAGGATACTCTTCGCTAACTAATTTGTTGATAATACAGGTTAAGCCGCGCTCGCCAAAGTTGGTCCGTATATGGGTGAGAATTTATAAACATACCGAGACACCTCCGTGCCTCGGTAATTACGCTAAGCCTAATCCCGACTGTCATACGTTGATCTATGACAGTCGTTAAGTCAATTCTGACAAGCAGTCTTACTATGGGATACTGTGTTACCCAGTAACATGTGTTGTGTGTCAGACAGACAGTCGCTCTGTAACATACGGTGTTCAGCTGAATTCGGTAAGACTGGAGGTCAACCTCAACATTACCATGTTGGAGTTGGCTTCCAATCTAAAAAAGGATAAGGCTAGGCAGATGAACATAACATATCAAACTAAGTATACGGAGCCTGTTGGTCTAGTGGTTAGTGACCCTGACTGCTATACCGGAGTTCGTGGTCATTCCCACCCAGGACAAATCTTTGTCTGAAATAGCATGAAAATTTGCTTTGTCTGTGTGTAAGTAATCTATATTATGTATTTAGAAATGATAGGTGTGTTACCAGTTGTCTGGTTACTGTCGTACAGTACACATGATAAGAGATAGAAAGTGATGATCTTCTGTCTCATATTTATTCTTTGTCTATGGTAACGACCGACACTCTTTTGTAGTATTTTTTTTTTATATTTTTAAGGACATGAATACAATGACATGTCCATAAGTCCATCCAGTAAGCCCATCACTATAATAATATTTTGTGTTACCATTTTTTTTTTAACTTTCTGTTTGCTTGTCTATTTTTTTTTAATTTTATTATTATTTATCTGTATTAATAACCAAATTAGCGTCGATCCTTGTAGAAAAATAAATTTTCTTTCTTTCTTTCTATCTTTCTTTCTACAGGCTCTGCCTAGCTCAGGATCAGGTGACCGTGTGTGAATTGTCCTAAGATATTAAATAATTATTTTGTCAGTTTTCCTGAGGCTGAGCTAGGACTATATTTTTTGGTGTTAAATAATTGATACAAAAAAGGTCATTATAAATTTTTAAATTAAATAATTTTGAGCAGAATTCTTGTAAACTGACTCTATACCAGGAGTACTCTTCACCCCTTTTGGATAGATATACCCTTTCGGTAACACCCTGTATTTCAACCTGTGCATTCATCTGTAGCATAGTAGTAAATGGTATTTTTTTCTGAAAATCTTTTATAGAACTCGCAATATGTAAGTATATTTTTATTCAAATCTTGCCAGCTTAATCAGAAACACTTTTTGTCATCCGAATAAGTATAAATTTTGTAGAAATTTGATGACAATACAATATTACGGTACTTCCGAGCTGGTCTGATGATGGAGCCAGAAGGTGGCTCTAACTCTGTAACGAAACGCCGTAACCCCATCGTGTTTGGGCGCGTTTAATTTGTCTTCACTAGTACTTTAAGATGAGCTGATTTAAAAGCTTGTGTTTGAAAATTATTTGTATTACTATTTATATTCTTTTAATTTTTAATTGTAAAAAAAATTATGTATTACACATAATTTTTGTTTAGTAGATAAGTTTGTCAATTGTGGGAGTTAGAAATAAAACAAATTTCATTGTAAGTTCTTATAATTCAAATAAACTAGTAGGTACCAATTCATGTTTTAAATATAACATATTTCATGAAAATGGAAGGTATTGTTTTTTAAATAGTTTTATAGTAGGCACTTATAAAGAAAATCTTCAAATTCTTTATAAAAGTAGTCAAGTAAAATTGAGTGTATGTGTATAATGTATATGTTTGTATAAATGTGTGTACAATTGGTATATTTCATAAAAATCACCAGATTCTTTAATATTTTTTTGTCAAAGGGTAGGGATAGGAAAAAATAAAATAAAAAACTGTATTAAATACACATACATATGTATAATAACTGAATATCAATATATAAATACTTAAATATACATTTGCAAACGATACACATTCGAAATTCATACGGGCAATTTACAAAGTAGACCTTAATCCAAAATCATGCCGAAGTCATTGAGAAACCCCCAGAAGAGATCTTTAATACATACTAAATAATACAAAAGACTTATTTCCAACACCTATGTTTATACACCCCCAAGAGAAACTGGGGTCCTTAGTCATGCCTTTTCCACCCCATACTCCCAAAGATGGTCGTCTATCATTATTTCTATTTGGGGGTCAAAATTCGTAGCAAAACCTGCCTTAATGCCACTGCGCTTACAACGTGACTATTTACAGATATACTGCTATTAGTTGTTGTTCAAAGCGGTGTCTTTTGACCCCCAATAACTTACAGGGTAGAGGTATTTAACAATCTAAGCGTCAATAAGTGTCAATTAAAAATAAGTCTCGGTTAAGTATTGTTGTTTAGCATGGGGGTAAGGGCTGCTCGCATGGGCACGGGCACTGGCATGGGCATGGGGGTAAAGGTTGCTCACATGGGCATGGAGGAGGGGGGGGAGGCTCACATGGGCATGGGCATGGGCAGGGGCAGGGGCAGGGGCAGGGGCACGGGCACGGTGGTGGTGGTGGAGGGCAAGGCGAGGGGCATGGCGGCGCCTGAGGCTGCAGAGAAGACGTCGACACGCAAATAGTCGGGGGCTGGATGTCCTGAGGCTTGGGGGGCCTCACAACGATCTGGGGGGGATTGATGGGGTTGGGGCGGGGCTGGGTCACACTGATCGGTGGTGGCTGGATAGGCGCTGGCTTCGGCACTCTCACGACAAGAGGAGGAGGCTGAATGCAAGGTAAGGGCGCAGGGCGAGCGAGGACCGGAGGTGGGGTGATCGGGGGCAGAGGAGGAGGCCTGACGCAGATCGGTCGCGGGGTCACTGGAGGCACCGGTGGTGGCTGGACAGTCAAGGCCGGTGGGGTGATGGGGGCCTGCTGTGGTGGCCTCACGAGGATCGGGGGTGGCTGGATGATGACGTCAGGGGAGGAGCTGATGAAGAAGGTTCCTCCAGGGACTGGGATCTCCTGGAAGCCGGCGGCGCGCAGACGCTCGGGCACGCAGTTCTTCTGCAGCAACACCTTGATGGGTCCGTCACCACATTGTGCTGGAAATTAAGACATATTTTAACCTAATGCTCTTAGACTAATATTCCTCACTAAAACGTGCGCAGTTTTTAGCCGAAGAAATATGTATATCAAATCCGGGGCTTCAGAGATGGCGGCACCTTGAAACTTTTGCCATTAACAAGCTGTTCGTGCTTACTTAGTTCTTTACTTAGAATTTATTTGATGGGAAACCAGTAAAAATGACGCCCACATACTTTAAATCACAACAGCCAGTCGGAAAAGCTGGCGTTTGATTTATCTCTCTACTATGTATAATATCTTGCTGAGCTCAAACAAGTTCAAATGACCCCCAAATAATTAAAGATGCTTCTCTACGGGTCACATAAGACAGTTTCCTAAAACCTGTACAAATGACCCCCTAATACTCACAAGGCGGGAGTGCATAAGGCTCACATAAAGGATTTTTCTAAAAAGTTGCTCTACTCCAATCTGTACAAATGACCCCCTAATACTCACAAGGCGGGGGAGCGCAGGGGTCGCAGGGGCACGGCGGGGGCACCGGCGGGGGGCACGGTGGCGGACACCCGCACGGCGGCGGGAGCGGACACCCGCAGAACTGGGGCGCGGGCGCCGCTGCCGCTGAGGCTACCAATGCTGGGGGCAATAACACACAATATGAAAATATACATACATACATATAATCACACCTTATTCACGTTGGGGTAGGCAGAGACCACTTCTTTCCACTTGCTACGATCCTTACACACTTGTTTCGCTTTGTCCACTTTCATTATTCTCTTCATATAAGAAAATATAAATTCAAAATAGACTGCAATGTAGTACTTTTTAAAAGTCTGTATAACAATGGACAGCACCCTGATTTGTCTACCCTTCACCGATTTCCAAGTGGTTTGGCTGTGGAGAAGACCCCAAGAGCTGTCTTTCCTCTTGAAGCTATCAAATGGATACAAGCTTTGAATGTAGAATATAGAATATAATACATACATATTTGTTACGAAATGAAAAAAATAACCAAGCAAAGTCGGGCTTCCTAGTTGTAAACATTATAAATTGTTTTATCATCTTGTAAGACAGTATTATATAGACAAAAAATACCAGGATTAAAATGAATTTCAAGTAATGAGTCAATGTTATAAGATAAAGGCAGAACTGTAAATGATAATATGAAATGGGGTCACAAATCGAAACTTTTGACCCCGGAAGGGGTCTTTTAAAATCAATATTAATTTTGCTTTTGAAATTAAGTTCACATTAAAAAGAGCAAGAGTCAAAAATATTTTTTTTTAGACTTATGTTTTTTTTTTTAAGTTTGGAAGATATTATAATAAAATATAATATTACCTATTATACCCAATGCCGTTAAACGCCCCATGGTTGACAACCTTGTGTATTAACCACCAACTCGGGCCACCTTTTATACTAGTTAACTTTAAACTAAGTTTACAGTACTCGATCCACCGTTAAATAACGCTACGTTGGTTTTCATATAACCGTGACATGTTTAACTTTAGTTAAGTAAACTGTAGTTAAGATATGAACGTGTTTTAAATTGAATAACAACATATTTTTAAGATTATTTTTTTGAGCTACGAAATTTCGTAGACGCTACGGAAAGCGTAGCGTGCTACGAATGTCGTAGCATAGTTCATAGTTGTGTTTCTCATTGTACGTATAAGATAAAACTGAAGTTAATGTTCAATATGAGTATTAATGGATATAAATAATGATTTTATTATTATATTTAGGTCTTTTGAAGGGCTCGTGGCTAAATATAAACCGTACGGTTTGACCGATAATACAGGTTAAGCCGCGCTCGCCGCGGTTGGCCCGTGGATGGGTGACCACTTAAAACATACCGAGGCCCCTCTGTGTTTCGGAAGGCACGTTAAACAGTAGGTCCCGGCTGTCATACATAGAACTTTGGCAGTCGTTAAGTCAACTCTGACAACCAGTCTTACTATGGGATACTGTGTTCCCCAGTAAAATGGGTTGTGGAGGTCAGATAGGCAGTCGCTCCATGTAAAATACGGTATTCAGCTGAATCCGGTAAGACTGGTAGCTGACCCCAACATAGTTGGGAAAAGGCTCAGGAGATGATGATTTAGGTCATTTAGGTAATTTTTAAAGATTCCACGAGTTTAAGACAATTGCTCATAACTTTTAAAATACTAAACAATCAGTATACGAAACTACTTTAATCATTAGCTTATTTTTTATCTTGATAAGGATTGGAATAGTGACAGCTTTCTTCTGCATAGCCTTTTCTCGCACTATGTAGTGTTCGGCTGCCAGTCTCACCGCCAGCTGAACACCAGTATGTTATAGAGCGACTGTCTGTCTGACACACAACATATTTACTGGGAAATACACTAATAATTTACAAGAACAGGGACTTCTTTTTTAGTACTAGCAGGCCCCTGGTTTCACTCGCGTAAGAAATTTCCGTATTGGAAAGTCGTAATGTGTAAATCTATACTTATAATAAATCTGTAGAAGTGAAAATTCTTTACATTGAAAATATCAAAAAAATAAATGGCGGGGGGTGTTACTAGACAGACACCGAACCCAAAAGTGTGAAAAAAAATATTTTTACTGTCTTTTTGTTCAGGTATCACGCAAAAACTACCGGTTCGATTACGATGAAACTTGGTATAATTATTCTTTATTATCCTGGGCACCACACTGGGTAGTTTTTATCCCGGAAAAGTATAAACAATAAAAAACAAACTTAATTTTGCGGAAACTCATTGAAAAGTTTCGTCATCCACGCGAACGAAGTCGCAGGCACAGCTAGTTAAACTAAAATATAATTAAAACTATGTATCTAAACAAAAAGAAGAAGCTCATTAACCATTATCAAGGAATTGTTTAATAATGTCTAACAATATGACTTTCTTCATCAAATCTTTCCAGACATCCATTTTGTGCTCTTTCGTCACTACCCAAACTTTAATATGGCCGAACCTTAACACATTTATTTTTGGTAGTTTGCCAAAACATGACAATAGAGTATTACTGTTACATGATAGTTAATCTGTCTGCAGCATAGACATGCTACATGACATTAAGGACATAATTATGGAGAATGTTATCTGATGTAGTAAATTGTCGCTCATTTTAAATCTAGATAGTTTATTATTAAGTGTTTAGGTATGACTGGTTATCCACATAACATAACATACCATCACGCCTGTATCCACGGAGGGTTAGGCAGAGGTGTACCAATGTACACCCACAGTTCGCCGGTATATTTAGGTCCCATGTAATAGGGGGCGAGCCTATTGCCACTAACCGAGCACAAATCCAAACTCCGACCTGCTACTGAGAATTTCATAGAAAAACCCAATAACACTTTGGTCGACTTGGGAATCGAACCCAAGACCTCTAGCGTAGCAGTACGGCTTAGAACCACTAGGCCAACGAGGCAGTTACTGTTACTAGTTATCCGTAATTATAATAACAATAATACCGGCCTATACTCGTCCCACTGCTGGGCACAGTCCTCTTTCCATATAGAGAAGGCTCGGTTTCATCACCACGCTTATTGTTTTTTGCGGTTTAATGATTAAAGACTCTTCTGTAATTAATAAATAATAATATATGTGGAAAACATCACATACATTGCTCTGAACCCAAAGTAAGTAGCTAAAGCACGCGTGTTTTGGAATCAGAGACAACGACACCACAAACACACGAGACAATGTAGAAATGTGGTTTTCTATATTACCAGTCCGGGGATCGAACCCGGAACCTCAGAGCTGGCGACACCTTGAAAACCGGTGTGTCTATAATTTCTGTCTGAAAAACCTTAACTTAGTTGTAATTAGTAAAAATCTATCATAGTTGTGTTTGTCAGATAGACAGTCGGTCTGTAACATGCGGTGTTCAGCTGGCGGTGAGACTGGGAGCCGACCCCAACATAGCTTGGAGACAAGTCTAAACAAATGAATTTCGATCAAAAGAAATATTTTCCAACTATATCTGACTGGCCTGTTGGTCTAGTGGTTAGTGACCCTGACTGCTATACCGGAGGTCGTGGGTTCGATTACCACCCAGGACAAATCTTTGTGTGATGAGCACGATCATTTGTTCTGTGTCTGGGTGTAATTTATCTATAATATGTATGTATTTAGAAATATATAAGTATGTTTATCAGTTTTCTGGTCACCATAGTACAAGCTCTGTTTAGTTTGGGATCAGATGATCGTGTGTGAGTTGTCGTAGGATATTTATTTAGTTATGTGACTTAACGAATTCCATCATTCGACATATTTTCAGAACTACATCTGACTATGTTTAATATATTCTTCATGGTTACTCAACCGTTGTATATACTATGCGTTACTATATAAAGAGGAGTTCGCTTTCTAGTAGTTACTGAAGGCACAATGGGTTTCCAGGCACTTATGATTCTAGGTAAGTTAATTTATAATTTATTAAAACAGATTTAAAAAAAAAGTGTCTAACAAAAAAAAAAAAAAATTGTGATCATATGTGACATCTCTTGTGTAAAATATCTTTACAAAAGTGTTAAAATGGGGTTAATTAGGAGTATACGAATAAATAAAATCCTTTTTAACAAACATACTGACGACCTCTGTGGTCGAGTGGCGTACGCACCGGTTTTCAAGGTGTCGCCAGCTCTGAGGTCCCGGGTTCGATCCCCGGACGGGTCAATGTAGAAAACCACTTTTCTACATTGTCCCGGGTCTGGGTGTTTGTGGTACCTTCGTTGTTTCTGAATTCCATAACACAAGTGCTTTAGCAACTTACTTTGGGTTCAGAGCAATGTATGTGATGTTGTCCGCATTTATTTATTATTTATTTATTTTTCTTAATTTGTGCGTGTATATAGCCCTGATAATATTACATATAATATATAGAAAAGTGGAAACAGGCCCAAAATCGTGAAAAAAGTAGATTGACCGATTGTCCAATCAATGGGGTTGGTAATAAAAAAATTAAGACCAGTTTTTTTTTGTTTTTCAAAATAAGTACACAATGTTAGTAATATTATAGCGAATCTCATTTTAGAGGTCGCTAAAGGCGTCATTGACGTAATGCACGAAATTGTGACGTCATGTGGCATTTCAAATCAATGTATTGGGAAGTTATGGTTCTGTAAAATAATCAAAACACGACGTCTAAGACTTTGTAGGAATTTTGAACAAAAGCATGAAGTTCTTTTTTTTTAAATTAAGTATTTATTTAGTTATTTTTTTATGGGTAACTCTCTTTTGTATGCATTATTATATTTGCTACCAGAGAAGCAATATATTAAAAAAGCCAGGAAAGTCGATGAAAATCGTGGTGATGAGAATTATCTATTTATCAGCCAGCCCAGGTGCAGTTTATAATTCCAATTTTGTTTAGTTTTTTCAATTAATATTATTTAAAAAACATTGTTTGACTATAGCACTGATCAGCTGCGCAGCAGCCGCCCCCTGGCGCTGCTACAGCACCTGTGACGGCAGCACCGTCTGCTTCGGCGAGCAGGGCCAGCCCTGCATCAACCCGCCATCCATCTGCATTGGAAGACCCTCGCCTCCATGCACGGGGTCCGCGACTGTATACACGCCCTGCCAGTGCCAGTGTCCCTGCCCCCCACCGCCACCCCCACCCCCTTGCCCCTGCCAGCCCCCCTGCCCCGAACCCTGCCCCCCACCGCCCCCATGCCCCTGCTACTAACTCCTCAACCACCAGAAGAAGTGCAGGATAAAATTTGGAAGATAAAAAAATAATTGGAGAATAAAATTTTTGGTTCGATCCGTTTTTGGTGAAAATTTATGTTTTTTTTTGGTTATTAAATTCGATAGTTTGGAATGAAATATAACTAGCTTTTTTTATTTCTTTGGTTTTTGGTTTTTTTTTTGGTTAGATCCTTTTTATCTTTGTGATAAGTCGGGAGGAAAAGACACTTTGCTACAATTTAGGTTTAAAGTTGAAGAAGAGTATATTACAGCACTTTTTGGTGTTAGACAATGAAAAAAAATGAATGAATTTTTATACTTACGAAAATATCTTGGACACCATGAATGTTTTTTATTTATTTATCATTATTAGCCTTATTATACGCTGTATTTGACCGGGATAGTAGTTTAAATTAGGTTTAAGTATATTTTTTCTGAATTTTGCTATTTATAACCTGAACATAAAAATGACTACCTAAAGCATTCCTAAAGTAGCTTTTATTTTGACAAAACAAAAAACGGATACTTACGTTACCGTTTATTCTTCGTTCCTATTTCAAGGGTTTATTTTAAAAAATGATTGTGTATATTATTAACCTTAATTATTTAATAACCCTCATTAATATTTTCCCTTCATTACTGACACAATGTACAAAATACAAAAACAGGATTTAATTATATCATCGGACACTTTTCAAATTAAATTTTGTAGATACATACTCTATCCCTTGTAGGGGTAGGCAGATACCACTTCTTTCCACTTGCTACACACTTGTTTCGCTTCGTCCACTTTCGTTATTCCCTTCATACATGCTGTTCGGTTTATGGTACTCTTGACCTGGCCTTTTTTCATTCACACATACCTTATACACTTTTTTCGTCAATCGTTCTTCATCCATTCTCTCGACATAGCCAAACCATCTCAGCATACCTTTCTTAATTTTTGTCTCAACATCCATCATCTGACATACTTCATCCACCTTACCATCCATTCTTCCTCTTACATGCAACGTAGCGAAGCAGCTCGCCGTGGGCCGCTTTTCGCCCCCGCGAGAAACGAGACGTGATAGGTGGCGAACCACATCGCCGCCATTTTGGATAGTTAAGTTATTTTTTTGAATATCCATTGCGTTCCTGTGGGATTTTGTAGATCCAGAGTATTTTTTTACTACTTACTTAGATTTTCTTTCGTAAGGTTACATTTAGTATCCTAGGTATCCTAAGTAGGTAGAGGAAGACTGAAAGACTGATGGATGGATTGTGTGAAAGATGATATATGAGAAAGAAAGGAGTGAATGCTGAGATGACGAGTAGTAGAGATGAATGGAAGCTGAATACGCATTGCGCCGACCACTAATAATCGGAAACTGGGCAGGGATGATGATAACATACAAAAATGAAATTCAAATAATTAATTTAACGAACTCTATGGTCGATTGTGATGCACACAGGTTTTTAAAGGTGTCGCCAGCTCTACGGTCCCAGGTTTGATCCCCGGATGGTTCTTGTAGGAAACCTCTTTTCTATATTAATAATAATATCCTGAGACAACTCACACACGGATATCTGATCCCAAGCTAAGCAGAGCTTGTGTTATGGTAACCAGACCACTGATAAACATACTTATATTTTTCTAAATACATACATATTATAGATAATTACACCCAGACACAGAACAAATGATCGTGCTCATCACACAAAGATTTGTCCTGGGTGGGAATCGAACTCACGACCCCTGGTATACCCCTGGTATAGTCGGGGTCACTAACCACTAGACCAACAAGCCCGTCAAGTGTTAATTATTGTCCCGGGTCTGGGTGTTTGTGGTACCTTCGATGTCTCTAATTCCATAACAGTGTGTACAAGTGATTTAGCTATTTAAACCTTGGCCGCTGAAACAATGTGTTCCTGACACATGTCAGTTAGTCTTAACAAGTAAATAAATAAATAAATCTGCTGCTATAGGTTCACTGAACTTCATGTTCGGGGAGTTAGATAAGCCCTCTGTGTAATAATATGATATTTTTCACGTTTAATTAATTAATTTTTATTATGGGCTTCTTTGTCTGAAAATAAACGATTTTTCATTTTTTTTTATATACATCTTGTCCACCTAAGGTATTGATTATAATATCGCGTTAGTCATTTTCGTTTATATTTCTGTTTGCTTTGGTGGTCCTATTATGCCATTGTATTTGCACATTCGGTTTTTACGCAGCTTAATGACTTACTTAATTTATTATTTTTAAGTGTTTTACATTATCCCGTCGCACTCGCTCACTCGCTGTTCGTTCGGCGACAAAACTATCGCACTCGCTGCTCGCTGTTCGCCGACTCATTTCGAGTTCATCGTTCGGCTCGCTACTCGCTTCCCGCCCGCAACCGGACCAGTGCTTTAACGCTTGTAGAAATGTCACTTGTATTGTTAGGTTTTTCTCTTAGAACTATGACTTACGCTGCCCGCCCACGTCAGACTTTTTGTAGGTCAGATAATCGGGCCGATTTTTCCGCCGATTCTTAGTACCGATTTCTGACCTACTTTTTGTAGGACGTGTGCGTTGCACTATTGCTATCTGTGTGTTCTATTTATCCTACAAACAATCGGTCTCCTATTATCGGACGTGGGCGGGCAGCCTTAAGCATTTTTAGGCCATACAAAATTGTCATTAGCCAGAAATAAACCGGAAATTTCGCCATAAAAAATACAAAAACGAATTTTATACAAAGCTGTGTTGGAATAGAATTTGAAACCTTATTTAGGGTTGTGTTTCAATCCTTATTACTTTAGAGAATAAGTTTATGAAATTCATAAGCCCGCTTTATTATATTTCAGCTCAGATTTTAGCCTAGATTTTGGTACTAAAAGTGTTTATTAAAATACTAACACAGAGTAGATGCTAGCCTATAATTGTCTCTCTCTCACTGCAGGCCTCTCATACAGAGAACGAGCGTTGATCACACTTGTGAGTCCCACGGTGGGTGCCATTACCGAAGCTGTTAATAACACCAGCCTGTAACTGTCCCACTGCTGGCCTCTCAAAGCAAAGATTTAGATATTTTCACATGGTCAGCAGTGATTTTTTGAATCTAACTAGTTCTTGTCGAATCTTTTATTCTGATAATAAAAAAAATATTAAACACGTATTTTTTTTAACTTTTCAAAGAACATTGACAAAGATAAACCGCTTTAACTTTAAGAGTGGGGGCTAGTGACGTCACACTCGTCTTAATCATTGTTGCATAATATGACGTCATGTGTAATTATCATTCACTGTATTTACGTAACTATTCGTTTACGAGAAAATTTATAAATATATGTCTAATAATTATTTATACTGATGTTCAAAAAGGAGGAAATTCTCAATACAAATGTTACACGGTTTAAAAGGTTACAAGGTTTTTTTAACCTCCGGCGCAAAAACGACGGGGTGTTATAAGTTCGACGTATCTGTCTATGTGTGTGTTTGTGTGTGTCTGTGGCATCGTAACTTCTACACGTGTAGACCGATTATGATGCGGTTACTTTGTTTGAAGGCTGACGTAATCGAGATGGTTCTTAGCTATAATTTATGAAGATAAGGTCAGTATTAAGGAAGTTATAAATCAAACTGTTTTCGAGTCAAAGGAAAACATGCGTATCTAATGATTTTTTCAATGTCCAATTAAAACACACATGTTTAATCAATTTCATTGAAGAATGCTCTTCTTTACATTTATCGATAATTAATCAATTTAAAATAATAATTAATCGATTTTTAAAGATTTATCCAAACGCCTGGTTGACACTTCGCGTGACCCAAAGGCTGGCTTCTACCTAGGTCAGCGAATAAGCATTGCCATACAACGTGGCAATGCTGCCAGCCTTTTGGGCACACTCCCAGTCGACAGCGATGTGGAAAAATTTTTCGATGCCTTATTTTAGTACTTGGTTTTATTTAGTTTATAATTTTTCTTATTTTTTGTGTAAGCTTAGTTTTTATTATAATTGTAAATATTTTAAATCTTATTAAAATCATCAATTGATTTGTTTACGAGACAAAATGAAACACTTATCTTAATTTCATTGTCATTATCTTAAAGACTTTTTTTTTATTTTATCTTTTTTTTTGTGCATTCTTTCTTTCTTTCAGTTATATGAGGGTTCAATAAAACAACAAAATAAGTGATTATCCTTTCATTAAGCTAGACAATAGGTTCATTGGTAGTTGTAGCGGCAGCGTCAGGAGAGATAGCGGGTTCATTGGGTCTGTCCCGTTCGTGCCGGGCAATTGTGGGAACGATGGTAGTTGAGGCATGGCTGTAGATGTCGACAGCAGCACTGGAATATAGAAGGCATGTTAATTAAACAAAAACACTTAAATGTCACTATGTTTTTCTTTGTTAGCGATTTGTTTTGTGATTGTGGGTCGATTTCGAAAACTATTTCTGTGATCGATATAAATCTATGTCCATATATGTGTGGAATGATTTCTTTTTGACGACCTCCGTGGTCGAGTGGCGTACGCACCGGTTTCAAGGTGTCGCTAGCTCTGAGGTCCCGGGTTCGATCCCCGGACGGGTCAATGTAGAAACCAACTTTTCTACATTGTCTCGGGTCTGGGTGTTTATGGTACCTTCGTTGTTTCTATATAATTCCATAACACAAGTGCTTCAGCTACTTACTTTAGGTTCAGAGCAATGTATGTGATGTTGTCCGCATTTATTTACTATTATTATTTATTTATTTGTACCAAATTTTCTGCCTTTCTCATTGTTATCCTTGTTTGAGGGCCTATAGAACCAAAATATGTAGTGATGTTTGACGAACCTTCAAATCGAACCACGTTTTGTGTTTATAATATTAGACAATCTTGACGTATCTAGTGTGCATTCGAATGTGGATATAAAACTTATCGCAAACGCATAAATATTCGTCACATACGTCATACATGTTTGTCACATAACACGCTATATACTACGGCAATCCGTGAATATATACAATGTTATTTTTTTTTTAAGGGTCATCCACAGCACATCGAACATCTGAAATACATTAAAAACTAGTGCTCCAGCTATAAGTCATCATAAGAACAGCCAAAATGTTTGCCAGACAACCACTTGCTATTAAATCCAGCGCAAATTGCACCGTGTTTGTTATAACTACGAATACAAACTAAGATATATATATATACTAGCTGTACCCGGCATGCGTTGCAATGCAATTTTTTCTACCTAGCACCTGCCTACTACCTACCTACTACCACTTAGGGGTATGAAAAATAGATAGTAGCCGATTCTCAGACCTACTGAATATGTATATAAAATTTCATAAAAATCGGTCAAGCCTGTTTGGAGGAGTATGGTAACTAACATTGTGACACGAGAATTTTATATATAAGTAAGAAGAAAATATAAAAGATAATTTCATAAAACCACCTTAAAACCACTACTACTATGATTGATAAATAATTCAAAATAGCTGGGCCTCGATTCAGCTATTTAAGAGCTGCTTGAACTGACTGAATGACCTGCTCCATTTGGTAATTTTTACGATAATTGGCATTCTGCTAACTGTCGTTACGATAATTAATTGGTCATTGCGATCATTTATTTATTTATTTAAACTTTATGCAACAAATGTGTACATAGGCGGACTTAATGCCACAGGCATTCATTCTCTTCCAGAGCCTAATGATATTTTATTGTAGGCTTATCTGAATACGAAAATTAGGCACAATGACAAGTACACTGACCGACCACGGACATGCATTTAAAATAGCTGAATTGAGGCCCTGTGCAAGGATCAAAATGGTTTGAGTCAAACCAAAATCTATAAGTTTGTGTGTGTTTGATTCGTCTCATAGGGCCTTTATAATTAAGTTTCGTTTAACTATAAATTAAACTACAACAACTGCCTCGTTGGCCTAGTGGTTCTAAGCGCGACTGCTACGCTAGAGGTCTTGGGTTCGATTCCCAAGTCGACCAAGGTGTTTTTGGGTTTTACTATGAAATTCTCAGTAGCTGGTCGAAGTTTGGATTTGTGCCCGGTTAGTGGCAATAGGCTCGCCCCCTCTTACATGGGACCTAAACATACCGGCGAACTGTGGGTGTACATTGGTACACCTCTGCCTAAATCCCCTTCGGGGATACAGGCGTGATTGTATGTTATTATAAATTAAGTATTATTACTAGTTCATTGAAATATAATTTAAAATTGGGTAGTGTCACTTACCGAATATTGTTAACAAGAGTAACTGTATGTAAACGTGCATCGTTCCTTATCTCTGCATAACAATTTGTTCAAGAAATCTTAGCTCACCATTTATATATACTCTTATTATTTTAAATTGGCACGGAGTAATCGATTTACTTTATTATGAAGATTTTAACTTAACTAGGTCTGCACCACGGTTTTGGCCGCGTAAATAGCCCCTTTTCTCGATGTTTTCATAGCAATTTTGTATTTTGGGGTGCAGACCAATCCAACATATCAAAGATCATGAAGAATTATAACTATAAATGGTATAACTAACTAACCCGAGTTTGTTTTATATTATTAAGGTTTTGTTTTGTAATTTATTTATTTAAACTTCCATGTACAATTGTGGTACATAAGGCGGACTTAATTTTTTTTTTTTTTTTTTTGTCAGGTTAAGCTCATTTATGAGCTAGCATTGCATCCCCAGGGGGTTGAGGATGCAAGAGTCCGGGCTTCCAGAGCCTTGAGAAAGGCTCCGACTACTCCGGCAAATCACCTGGTGCCATCCTTCGCCTTAGTGGTGGCGTTACGGGTCCAACCGAAGTCTTAGCACCATAACGCCCCCGGCGACTGCCCGCTTAGTGGCGGGCCCGACATGACCTCCGTCCTATGCAGGAGGGAGGACAGCGGGAGCAGTGCATGGCACTACACTACCCCCGCCCGGCAAGGAGGGGGACGCGTGCAAAGAAGGCTGAGGGACCCCCGTCCCCGCCCTCTGCGTCCCCCCCCAGAGCAGGTCTGACTACGGGGTTTCTCGCCCGTGCCCTACCCACCCGCCGTCGGCGGAGCAATGGAGCGGAAGGGTCAGCCTCCCGCTCGCGCTCCGAGGTCTCTTTCTGCGAAATGACAACCTCGCAGAAATGATAACTGCCCGCCATATGTGATCGTCTGCGAGCATGGCAAGGCGGACTTAATGCCGCAAGGCATTATCTACCAGTCAACCTTTGGGTCAAATGGAGAAGCAGCTGGGATAGGTACAACAGTACAATACGAAACAATTAAAAACTACTACATCTAACTATGGCTATGTAATCTTGCATGTAATAAAATATATGCGTAGCAATGCTATGTTTTATAAAAAGTTTTGAGTAGTTTGTGTCAGTTTGTGTCTTGTAAATGATGACACAGACGGACGTACGGACTGCAAATCATTTAAGAACTCTTTTGGTATGAAAACCTAAATAACACATACTTTTCCCGAGGTATCTCTTTACAAAATTTCATTAATATCGCTTCAGTAGATCGCGAGGACCTGTACAATGCTACAGATAATACTATCCGCGTAGCTGAGTACTGGTCCGGGAAAATCTAGTATTGCCATTTATCGACACGCTAAGAAGAAGAAGTAGATCATTTGATATGAGTTAACAAACACACAGACAGACATATAATTAGCAACACCTATTAGTTAAGACCATAACAAAAATATTGTATTGTTATAAATTTCTACGCTTCAGTTGCAGTTTATATATTTTTACAAAATCAATACCTTTCAAGAAAATGCGTTTAATTTTAAAAAGAAACATTGTTTCTTTGACTTACACGTCATAACCGATTCATCTTGTTGACGGGCCTGTTGGTGTAGTGGTTATTGACCCTGACTGCTATACCGTGGGTTCACTTCTGATCCAGGACAAATGATTGTGTGATTAGCATGATCATTTGTTCTGAGTCTGGGTGTAATTTATCTATAATAGTATTTATTTAGAAATATATAAGTATGTTTATCAGTCGTCTGGTTACCATAACACAAGCTCTGCTTAGCTTGGGATCAGATAACCGTGTGTGAGTTGTCCCGGAATATTATTATTATTATCTTAATATTTAATAAATTACGTTATAAGATATTGATGGCAGTGCGGTGACATGTTTGTCATGATTTTGTTAATAATAATTGATAAGAAAAACTGGATATCAATTATTTAATTAAATTTTTTGAGCTGAAAATTTGTAAACTGACTCTATACTAGATGTACTCTTCACCCCTTTTGGATAGATATACCCTTTCGGTAACACCTTGTAAATGTGTAAACACACAGAACATACTTTGTTTTCTCATTAACCGCTCTTTAATGCAAATAGCTGGTTTAAGAAACTTTGTAACGCCATTATATTAAGTTCTGAAAACCAGGAAGATATGAGATTAGAATACTAATTACATAAGGCTGCCTGTACACGAACTGTTTTGACAGTTATAGTCAAGACGCTGAGAGAATATGTTCCTGACAGGTGGTTGTCAACAGGAAGATATGACTTTAATGTGGCGAGGAATATACTACAAATTAATTACTATTACTTATTTGTCCTACAAACGAATAATATCAGTCAAGTCTACTCATTATACCAGGTTACAATAAATAAATAAATGCGGACAACATCACATACATTGTTCTGAACCCAAAGTAAGTAGCTGAAGCACGTGTGTTATGGAATTCAGAAACAACGAAGGTACCACAAACACCCAGACCCGAGACAATGTAGAAAAGTGATTTTCTACATTGACCCGTCCGGGGATCGAACCCGGGACCTCAGAGCTAGCGACACTTTGAAACCGGTGCGTACGCCACTCGACCACGGAGGTCGTCATGAATGATAAACAATTAATAATATCTACGGATTTTATTTCCCCATACAAATCAAGAACAAATGACATGTGTCAGGAACGCTGCCTCTCAGCGGCCGGACCATAGACTGATCAACTGACTGATACATGATCATCTCTCGAGCCTATTCCCAACTATATTGGGGTCGGCTTCCAGTCTTACCGGATTCAGCTGCAAACCGTATTTTACATTTCTAAATACATACATGTTATAGATAAATTACACCCAGACACAGAAAATATGATCATGCTCATCACACAATCATTAGTCCTGGATAGGAATGACCACGAGCTCATAATCGTTAAAGACTGGCTAAAGTAGTCCGTGTGTACGCAGCCTTACTTAACAATTGCAGATTGAAGTTACGGAAGATAAATTCTTTAAATACTGTTTTAACTTAATTAAGATTCGGTTGAAAATTACCTATAAAAAAGGTTAAACTGTTGTTCTCGCGGTTGGTCTGTGGATGGGTCACCATTCATAAGATATCGCATGGTAGGTTTATACAAAGCAAAATGGTTTCTTTATTGGTGATCTTTGACAGTCATTACAATAAAGACAACCAGTCTTGCTATTGGATACTGTGTTAAAGTAAAATGGGTTGTGTGTCAGAGAGACAGTCGCTCTATAGCATACTGGTGTTCAGCTGACGGTGAGACTGGGAGCCGAACACAACATAGCTTGCAAAAAGGCTACTAAAGATTAATTTCTGAAAGAATAAGGTTATATATTTGGTTATATATGTATTTGGTTATATATGTATTCTATTAACACATTTAATATTGTAAAAGCCATAGCCAAAGGCGTTCTCAGTTCATTACAAACTTTTAAAACCAAGCTACAAAAAGTAAAAAAGTCATTCAGCCATTATAAATGTCACATTAAAAAAAAACTAAGTGAACGAACGCCTCTTTCAATGAATGAACTAAGTGAACTAAGCGAATGCAAAATAAATTAAAAAATCTCGAATTATTCAGCGCGAATGAATAGGATCTTCATTTTAATTAAAAAGTTTAGTCAATGGACAAAAATGCGGATTTTTTAAGGGTTGTTTTTTATGTGTTAACTGAGTTTTGTAGTAAATACTGTTATTCTGCTTTAGGTAAAGTCTTGTGCTTTAGGTAAACTCATTGATTATAAAGAGTATGTAGTAGTATAAGATCCAGGGAAAGGTTGAGGGTACCAGACCACGAGGAAGATTGCCTATGAGGTGGACTGACCAAATAAAAGTGGTAGTAAATGGCTCATCATCACTACATGAATGCACGAGGAAGGCGGCCATCAGAGAAGAGTGGCGGCGGGTTGTGAAGCTAGCCACCAACACCTGAAGTGATGACCACGACCTCTCTGTCAAGAGTGACCCCGACTAGGAAGAAGAAGAGTAGTATAAGTAAAATAAATATTTTAGAATTATGGTGAATTGTCGTGGTCTCGCGGTTCACTGAACGGATTTGTAAGCACGACGTTGCAGGTTCGAACCCGGGCAAGTACCAATGTAACTTTTCAAGTTATAATAATAATAATAATAGATTTTTATTTCAGATAATACACACACGGGTTTGTACATGTAAATCCATATAATTGTTAGTAAAAAACTTAAGACTATGTTAGTATATTGGTACTATCTTATATTAAACAGAACCGGTCTGGAGCCCATATGTATGGTGTTCCAGTACCGCACCACAGGACAGTCTACCCTACTTACAATTGTATTTAGAATGCTGCTGGTGCTGTCCCGAATGCGACGCATCAGAGAGGCTACTCTTTTGCGCAAAATAGCTTTAAAGCAATCTGTTTTTGCCTCAGCAAACATGCCTGATGCGCTAAAAAAACGGGGCAAACCCAACAGCATCCTAAAGCCATTATTATACTGGATACGTAGGGCATCAAATGATCTGCGCGTATATCTGACCCATAGGCTGCAGGTATAAAAAGTCTGACAGTAAGCCTTAAATAATGTAATTTTTACGTTATTTGTACATTTAGCAAACCTACGGGCCAGCATATTACATCTCACTGCTAGCACCCTACGCTCCCTCTCTATATCAAGGTCATCCGAGAGATCCTCGGTGATCCAGTGCCCCAGGTACTTAAACTTACTGACTCTTCTCAAGGGTTCACCTCGAAGTTTGACCGGAGGGATGGAGCTCGGTAATTTACTTACTGACTTAAAAACTAGTAACTCACTTTTGTCAGTATTGTACCTGAGGCCATGGGACTCCGCATACCTCTCACAGATCTCTAAAAGTGCCTGCAGCCCCCTGATCGACGGACTCAGCAGAACCATGTCATCTGCATAGCTGATATTATTCACAAATTGACCGTCAATTGAACATCCGACTCCGGCTCTGCTGAGTCCCTCGATCAGTCCGTTAACGTATAGATTAAAGAGTCAAGGTGAGGACAGGCCTCCCTGTCTCACACCGCACTCCAACCTATAATCCTTTGAGCATGAGCCCGCCCATCTTACGGAATTGTCTTGGTTGTCATACCAATATCGTAAAGTTTTGACTATTTCTCTAGGTGTGTCCGTATCTGTCAGAAGCTTATGCCATAAAATGTTGTACGAGACCAGGTCGAATGCCTTCGACAAGTCCAAAAAACACGCATATACTGGCGTTTTTCTAGTGACATAGTACTGGATAGTATGCTTGAGTCTCAAAATAGCAGTCTCCGTAGAAAGTCCAGGCCTGAAGCCAAATTGAGCTTCATGTAAATGTATATGTTTGCTAAGTTGAGTATCAAGCAAACCATCCAGCACCTTCGCTACGACTGTAGCCAGTGAAATTGGTCTGTAGTTAGACTTGTCGGAGACATCACCCGTCTTGTTTTTGACAATCGGTACAACAATGGTCCTCATAAGCTCCTGAGGTAGATACTCATGACTAATACATAAGTTAAAAAGCATAGCCAATACTCGGGGCAGATGTACACCCGCATGCTGCAGATGCTCGATACTCAGGTCATCATGGCCATTTTTTATAACCATTGCCACTTCTTTTGTTGAGAATCTGTGCATCTTGTGACCAATGAAGTTCCCAGTATCAAGCACCTGCAGAGATGAGTCAAGAGAGGATTGGACCTTAAAGTGTTTTCTGAACAATTCTGCAATCTGAGCGGGCTCACACTGCCCATTTACAGAAGACGGCATACATGATCTAGGCTCTAACTTTTTGGTGTGTTTCCAGAAACGCTTAAAGTCCTTTTCCTTATGATGTGTTGCTAGTATGTCCATTTTTATTCTAGTTTCATTGTCCTGACACCATTTAAGCTGAGACTTAAAGCGCTTCCTTGTTTCACGCATCATGTCAAAAGCCTCTCCAGCCATGGGTCTACCTTGAAGGGTCCACAATTGGAACCTAAGTCGCGCCTCTTGATGGTATATTTTAACATGTTTGTTCCAACCAATTATTTGTTTTCTCTTCATACTGACCCTATGACTAGAAGAAACTTCTGCTGCTTCCCTCATAGCACTTACAATTTTATTATATAAATTATCAATTATTATCTTATGTTTAACATTGTGACATATATAATCCGCACATTGCGTAAATTCTATAGGAAAGTCTATATTTCTAAGCCTTATCCTACATTCCTCACTATACGTAAGTATCTGTCCATTGTCTCTTTCACCCCACCTCACTTTATTATAACTAATATTTTTCATTTGTACTTTACATGGTAAATTGCCAATTTTATAATTAATTTCTAATGGAAAATGATCCGACCAAAAAATATCAAAACGTACCTTCACATCCGTGATACACTGCTTCGCTACCTCTGTTGATAAACAGTGATCCAACCACCTCTTGCAACAATCATGACTATCACTTATGTATGTGTAGGTATCCGATGAGATGTTTAAGTGGATCACATCCGTACAGAGCCACTTCCGCTCCTCACAAAAATTGTTTAGTTCCGTGAAGAATAATTCCCCCGGATGCGCATTAAAGTCACCTAAGATTATTGTCGATTCTACGCCACAACTATCCATCACTGCGTTTATTTCACTGAGCACTTCTGTAAATTCAGTTAAATTATCTGCACAGTCCGTAGGCATGTACACCGAAAATAAAAGAGAATTTCTATTATCCACGCTCAGCTTAATAGCTGTCAACCGTACACTATTACACGGAACACTCGTCACACAGGAGAATATGCCTTTGCGCCACATTATTGCGACCCCACCATAGGGCCTCCCACGAAGAAGTCCCGCCGATGTATCAACCGCTGACTTGCTGGTAAACTCAAAATTCCTATCAATTGTTCCAATGTAATCGGTATTATGAGGTAAAAGCCAAGTTTCTTGAAGAGCTATGACGTCAGCTGTTGAACATAGCTCTCTTATCCCCTCCACAGATCTTGTTACCGATTTGCAATTAAAACTAACAAGTTTAATAGTCTGTTTATTAGTCTGATTGGGTTTGTCATCCATAGTTAATTTATTTATTTACATGGTCACACTTATTCATCCCCATTTTTGAAGTATCTTGAATATTTCTAGCTTTAAATTCAACAAAACGCCTGAAAGAGACACCTTCAGGCCATAAGTTTTCATCTAAAAAGATATTTAACTTCTGCTTAGGTACAAACACTTTGTATGCTTTGTAGTCTTTTTGTCGCTTCATTTTAATTTCGACTAAATGCACAATTACATTTGTTTTACTCATTATGTAATCCGTGATATCGCTCACCGAGGTCTCTTTATTTACATAATTAATAAACAATGGAATGCGTAAATCAGCCGCTTTAAATTTGCCAATTGAATCTTTACACTGCCCTTGTATTCCCGTAAATCTATTCCTAAGACGTCTCTTTTGTACCAGTGTCCAATTTTCATCCTCATTTCTAATAAATTCACCTCCCTGCGCGGTTTGTGCAAAACTGTATTTTAACTTGTTTTTATGACTCACTATCTCGGGTTGCGGCACGTCATTAGCTGTTACACGCGCCGGTGAGGCGACCGACGAACAACCATCGAGGACAGTTAGTGCAATCGGTGTCGGAACCACGGTAGTGGCCTCCACGCATTGAGCCCCACCTACTGTAGCGGTTGAATGCGCGACAGGGATAGAACGACCAGCCTGTTGGTGCAACAGAGACAGCTTTTGCACTTGTCCTTGAGGCAATTTATGCGTAAGCGCAGGTAAACCGTGATCAGCTGTCTTTGTTGATACCCTATTTGACTCAATTGTTTCACATTGAGAAAAAATCATTTTTTCTAACGGTTCACAATCTAAGTAATCTTCATCCTCGTTTCTCAAGTTACGTGCTCCTCTGTTGGAGTTCACAAAATTTATTGATTGTGATTTCTCCTCTGATAATTTATGTTTCAATTGAGATAACTCAGATCCTATTTCTTTAACTTGCGTAACCGTTGCATATTGCTCCTTTATGATTTGCATCTGATCCTGTAGAGTAATGATGTCTTTAAGGAGCCTGGTTACATCTACATGGTCAAAAGTAACCGGCGGTAATTTCTGCAGGTTTCGTGCGACAAAAATCGGGAGCTCGCCGGGAGTACTCTTTATTAATGCAACTATATCAACAAGATCACGCTGTACCTTTCCATCTCCTTTTCCTTTCCTCGTTATCTTCTTTTCTGTTGTTTGTATAGATTGATAAAGTAGATCCTTAGCAGACACCACCTCATCAGCAGAAAAAGCAGTTGCACACAATCGAACTATGCTTTCTTCATTCATTACATCAGCTTTGTTCTGAATAAATGCAAGAACTTCACTAATTACAATATTACAATTAATGCATTTCACTACGTTTGCCGTCATTTTACTGCGTTAGCGCACAGCAATTAACGAGCGCGTGCGTCACGGGTCGTTGACCGCGCGAGACTGGTATTAATCATTCTAATACACTTCTGACAAGCGGTGAAGGAAAACATCGTGAAGAAACCTGGATTCCAAAATTGGGGTCTGCAATCGCCAATCCGCAAATGAGCAAGCGTGGTGATCAATGCTCGTGCCTTCTCTATATGGGAAGAGGCCTGTGCCCAACAGTGGGACGTTTATAGGCTGGAATTATTATTATTAATTTTAAAGTTTATTTATTGATTATGTATGTGTAGTCTTGACGGGCCTGTTGGTCTAGTGGTTTGTGACCCTGACTGCTATACCGGAGGTCGTGGGTTCGATTCCCACCCAGGACAAATGTTTGTGTAATGAGCACGATCATTTGTTCTGGTTGTCTGGGTGTAATTTTTCTATAAAATGTATGTATTTAGAAATATATAAGTATGTTTATCAGTTGCCTGGTTACCATAACACAAGCTCTGCTTAGCTTGGGATCAGATAACCGTGTGTGAGTTGTCCCGGAATATTATTATTATTATTATAGTCCTGCCGCTGAGAGAATACGTTTCTGACAGGACGTGGTCATCAGGAAGGTACAACTTTAATGTGGCGATGAATTTACTTAACATTAATAACTATCACTTATTTGACAAATAAACAAATAATATCATTCAAAACTATTTAGGTATTATGCCAGGTTACAAGTACCTCGGTTTTTTATTTACCCATACAAATCAAGACCAACTGACATCTTTTATCAAATCGAATTTTTCCATCAATTATAATTATTTAAGTATCTCATTTTGAGCTGAAATGTTGTAAACTGACTCTATACCAGATGTACTCTTAACCCCTTTTGGATAGATATACCCTTTCGGTAACACCTTGTATACTACAAATTTTTTGGTCGTTCGTTTGGTACAAAAATACGTAAATGTAGGTTTAAAAAAAAACCGACTTCAAAATAAGTCTTATATGGTTTTCTTATGGATCCCACTGCCATAACTGAACCAATGGGACCACACGGGAAGCACCACCTTTCAAATAAAAAAAGAATCATCAAAATCAGTTCACCCAGTCGAAAGTTTTGAGGTAAAAAACATTAAAAAAAACAGTCGAATTAAGTACCTCCTCCTTTTTGAAGTCGGTTAACAAAACTAAGATATTCTCGTCAAAGATTATATAACGCGTAGGCCTACATCAATCATGAATGTCATCATATTGGTATAGGATAAGTTATTAGTTCAATATAAAATGGCCGCACCTGTAATCTGTCAAAAATATGTATGAAAATTTTGAGGTTATTAAAAGTTTGATAACACAATTATGAATGTTTAAACGATTTGTATTTGAATGAAAAGTATTTTAAAATTAAACGGTGTTTTATTTGAGTTATATTTCCTCAGAATAAATTAAATGAATAAATTCTTTCGCAGGGCTGCTGGAAGAAATTTCATTTGAAATAAGCAGTTCCTTTGTACCTATTTGTTCTGTATGTGTTAATAACTTTTGCTTGTCTGTTGTGTGTGTACATTAATTTATAAATAAATAAATAAATGAATTTATTAGAACTCTCAAACATAGGGTATGATACAATTTACGAAACTAATATTTTATTTATTTTGTTTCAGATCATAAAGAAGACTTACAAATAAACAAACTGGGGTCAAAAAAGAGGTAAGTAGATAGTTTATTATTCTGGAATTAAATAATAATCCATGTCTAAATATTTTATTCTCAAGAACTAGTTACATCCTGTGGTTTCATCGAGTAAGAAATAAAGGGATAAAAACACATTTACTGGGTGATGAAGTATGTCTTGGTGAAACTAGTAGTTAAACAGATCACATCATAATATGTTTGCTAAATTGTTTTTAAGTTCTTTATAGAGTGGGTAACAAATATCCATTCTTACAAATTTTAATTTATATCATCATCTCCCGAGCCTTTTCCCAACTATGTTGGGGTCGGCTACCAGTCTTACCGGATTCAGCTGAATACTGTTTTTTACATGGAGCGACTGCCTATCTGACCTCCACAACCCATTTTACTGGGGAACACAGCATCCCATAATAAAACTGGTTATCAGAATTGACTTAACGACTGCCAAAGATCTATGCAGGACAGCCAGGACCTACTGTTTAACGTACTTTCCGAGGCACGGAGGGGTCTCGGTATGTTTATAAATGGTCACCCATCCACGGACTAACAGCGGCGAGCGCGGCTTAACCTGTATTATCGGTCAAAACGCACGGCTTACACTTAGCCACGAGCCCCTAAAACTTTAATTTAAATAAATAAATAAATGCGGACAACATCACATACATTGCTCTGAACCCAAAGTAAGTAGCTAAAGCACTTGTGTTATGGAATTCAGAATCAACGATGGTACCACAAACACCCAGACCCGAGACAATGTAGAAAAGTTGATTTCTACATTGACCCGACCGGGGATCGAACCCGGGACCTCAGAGCTAGCGACACCTTGAAACCGGTGCGTACGCCACTCGACCACGGAGGTCGTCGTCGAATTTATAATATTAGTGTAAAATTAAGTAGCCACAAATCACAATTGTGTAAATGACATGTTTCCGCTATTTCAGAACTTTTACGAAAGAAGGATAACCCTATTAAATAGATTAATAGATATACTCGTAGTTATTGAAAAATACTAAATATTGTTGTTTATGTCGTTTTCATAATTAGCAATTATAATTGCTAATTATGAAAATAAGAATATTCTGTAAATCTTTTTTTTTTCTTTATAAATCGTTTCCCGCACTATAATTTCAGAAAGTCAAAGAACTCCTAGACAAGGATCATACTAGCTGTGTCCTATTATTTTTTATGTATAAAAGAATACTTAACGTTAATCCAAGTTATAAACCACATATACAGAGTTGATATGACAGAAGCGCATTAAATTACACTACGTATACTATACGCGTTTAGTATTAATTCGATACGGTATAAAAATAAAAAGCGTCAATGCTTATACATAATCAGTTGTTAGGAAAGATACATCGTGTTGAAACGGTGCAAAATCTTAAAAAATCATTTCCGACTAAACTACTGCTCCTATTTAATTGATTTTAGGTACACAGCTTGAAAATGGTATCTAGTATAGGGAGTTTAAAGAAAAGCCCCTCTGTCGTATCCACTTTGTATGTATGTAAAATTTCATCCTAATTTGTTCACTAGTTTTTACATGATTAAGCAACAAACATCCATCCATCTAAACACAACACAACAAACACATTTTTTATGACAATAATTTAAAATCATCTATTACATGATCATAATAAACATTACAACTATTTTCATTTATCAAGCTATTATTGAATAGTCCCACAAATAAATATTAAATAAATCCCAAGGGTTAGATTCATATTAAATAAAAAATGTTATCCATCAAAGGAAATGCAACTCCCCTATTTTTGTAAAACGCAATATCTTAACAATTTATTACTTTAAGAACTATTTGAGATTCATTGAAGAAAAATGGTTGCTTGAAAAAGGTTTTCAGTTGTTTGTTCAGCTATTTAAAATAGGCTGTTATTGAATAATTAATTAGAGTTTTGCACATATTAATAAAACAATTTAATGAATTTATCAAATTATTAAAACTGCTGAATGCTTCGATGGATGACTGGAGTAACGAGATTGGATAGGATAAGAAATGAGTATATTAGAGGAAGCTTGAAAGTAGCGCCTGTGAATGAAAAGATGAGAGGTCACCGTTTGTCGTGGTATGGACATGTGATGATGAAGATGAAAGTCACGTAACTAGACGAGTTATGAGTATGAATGTGGATGGGTAGGGTATACATGCAGAGGAAGACCAAAAAAGAGATGGATGGATTGTGTGAAAGATGATATGAGAAAGAAAGGAGTGTATACTGAGATGACAAGTTGTAGAGATGAATGAAAGCTGAATACGCATTGCGCCGACCCCAAATAATTGGGAACAGAGCAGGGAGATGATGATCAAATTATTAAAACATTGCTTCAATTTATCATGTCGAAAAATAGCCTCAGTCTTTCTCTAGGTGCAAATAATGATATTAATATTTTGCAACAACTCAGACGGCCATCCCAAACTAAGCCGAGCCTGTGGAACCAGACATTATAAACATACTTATATATTTCTAAATACATACACATATAGATAAATAACATAACACAGAACAAATGATCATGCTCATCACACAAACATATGTCCTGGATGGGAATGACCACTACCTCCGGTATAGCAGACAGGGCCTCGATTCAGCTACTTAAGAGTTGCTTGAATTGACTGAATTGAAAACCTGCTTCATTTGGTCATTTTTACGATAATTGGCATTCCGCTAATTGTCATTACGATCATTAATTGGTCATTACGATCATTCTCTTCGAGAGATCAATGAGATTTTATTGTAGGCTTATCTGAATACGAAAATTAGACACAATGACAAGTACACTGACCGACCACTGACATGATTTTAAATAGCTGAATCGAGGCCCAGGGTCACTTACCACTAGACCAACAGGCCAGTCAAATCAAAGATGGCGCCCAAATAATGTTGTATTGCGTACTTGAGGGCATGAGGGTAAGTTTAGTGTGTACCAAGCTGTCATGGGGTGTAGACGTTAAATCGGGGATGATTTTTTACAGAATAATACGTAGAAAGTTGTGGAGTAAATTGTGAAGTTTGACAATTGTTTAGTGAAAAATAAAAACTACTTATTTTTTTTTTTTTTTTTAGTGTAGGTATAAAGAAAATTGTGAAGACAGTGCTACTTGTTAAGTAATTTTCAGGATATTTGAAATTTATCCGAAAAGTGAATTACAGTATTAAAAATATAAGTCAAACGAAAGTGCTTTTTCATAACTTCCTTGATAGTAGTGTAATTTAATATAATATAACATAGTGTAAATAATATTGTGGATTGTTTACACAAAAAACGTGGCTAAATAAATATTGATATAAGCTTGGATTTTAAGCGTAAGTATGTATAAAGTTTTTAAATAATTTTATTTACAATAAGTGGTAATTTCGTCTCAATGATAACCTCATAGATAACTATCTAGGTAAATAAATGGTTGACATTATTTACTATCAGTTTATTTGGCTCTTATAATTTAAATAACTTTGGATATTGTTTTTTTGGCGATTTCATATTTTAATGTAGGTATAAATTAATCATCATCATCATCTGCATAGCCTTTTCCCAAACTATGTTGGGGTCGGCTTCCAGGCTTACCGGATTCAGCTGAATACCGTATTTTAGTTGTAACAACTGCCTATCTGATCTGAATAAATTAATCAAACAAATTAAATCGTGCAAATGTACATTCTTTGTTCATAATATTAAAAGATAAAAAAAAAATTGTGTTCAATATTTAATATTTTAAACCATTCAACCATATTTTGTAAATGTAAAAAAAAATTTGAAATATGAACAAAACACAAAAGCAGAAAAGTACAAATTACGCAATTTAGTTAGCTTTCCGGGTTGTCAAAATTGATTCAATGGTCCGGTAGATCCATTGAATCGCAGTTAACACAAAAAAAACAGTCGAATTGACAACCCCCTAAATTCGCTTAAAAACCAAACACCATTTTTAATTACAAACCGATCCCAAAATTTATTTAAAAGTTTATCACCAAACTTTGTGAGTAAGAAACTTTGCGACAATATACATTCTTTAAGCGACTTTAAATTTACGATGTTACACGGACGGACATCGGAATTTCATTATTAGATAGTATCAGTCAAACAAGATGAAGTGGCCGGTTGCCATGGTAACGAGGATAAATAGTTTGGATTCAAAGCATTGTTGGTAAGTTTAATATTTAATTTGAAAATAGATGTGTATGACGGGCCTGTTGGTCTAGTGGTTAGTGACCCTGACTGCTATACCGGAGATCGTGGTCATTCCCACCCAGGACAAATGTTTCTGTGATGAGCACGATCATTTGTTGCGTCTGGGTGTAATTTATCTATAATATGTATTATGTATTTAGAAATACAAAGTATGTTTATCAGTTGTCTGGTCACCATAGTACAAGCTCTGCTTAGTTTGGGATCAGATGACCGTGTATGAGTTGTCCCAGGAATTAGTATTAAAAAATATTAACTCTCTACCCCATAGATACCTACAGCCATGAAGTAACACAACTTAAGCTTCCCTAACCCAGGCCACAAAGCTGCCGCAACCAACACATAATGCGACATCACGAGTTGCGGCAGCAAGCGTATCAAATAGCGTGAGCTGCCGCAACTCACAAATTTTGCAAAAACAAAGTTCAATTAAAAAAAAAAAAAAAAAAAAAAAAAAAAAAACCCAGGCCACAAAGGCGATGGTGGCAGGAATTTCCAATTTTGACCGCAATCGAAGCTTTGACAATAGCTGTCGACTGGCGGATATACGTTGATACACGGTTATCCGGATAAATACGTTAGAAAGAATTGGGTTTGTTCTCTTTGAATTGGTTTAGTAGTTTTTGGATTTAGGTGATTGAAAATAATGTTGTTCTTAGTTGTATCTGAAACTCGAGTCGCCAGTAGATATTAACCGCATAAAAAAGACGTTAATAGGTATCTAATATTTATGAAATACTGAAAAATTACCTTTTGAAATAAACAATAACCCCGCGTATTAACTATGTAATGTTACTGTTATGTTTTTTGTGTAAACTACATAAATATAAAACGAAGTCAGGTTAGCTACACCATCTTAACTCAGAAACAGGTTAACCAATTTTCATGATCTTTAATTTTTTGGATTTTTATCCATTCCGAATAGCAGAATAACTATAAAAACATTGAAAAAGTACAGTAACGCGGACTATAATAATTACGCTGGCTAAACCGCTTGAAATCTAATTATACAAAGATTAATAAAACTAAACTTACACAAAACTTTAAATCGATAATAAAATAAATTTTCGGCCTACCAATTCCCAATAACCTAACCAACAAAATTCTCACAGTAAACACTACAGGGTCAACTATCCCAAAAACATTTGATCCCCTAAACTAACAATGAACGACACTCTTTTACTATTTACGTTAAAAATTAACAAGATCTTCTATAGAATACTGGCAACCCTAAGTATCGATATAATGTAGCACGTGACGAGCACGCGACGGGCACGCGACGGGCACGCGACGGGCACGATACGAGAACGAGACGCGTTTGATACGCTCAATTGTCTGGTGTGACGTTAGAGTATAGATATGTGAGCTATAGAGCGTATAACAGTATGAACTGAATTTTAACAAGTGTAGTTTTTTGGTCAAAACGCGTTTTTTATTAATTTAATACTATTTCAAAACCTAATATTATATAAATTAATGGATGTACTGTTATTTCCTTTATTTACAATTCAAAAGTTGTTTGTTCTTGTAATAGATTTAAGTATTGAATTAATGGATTAGGTTTTAAAGTGTATACTTATAACTTAAATACCTAATCTATAATATTACCCTTATAATATCAGAACCATCGATATTTTCGCATAAACTTCTATCATCTGCATCAGTTAAATTAGAAAATAAGAATATTGCCTACTTACAGCTATTTATATATACCTACTTATATTATTTGCACATAAATGTGAAAAGTAATTGACTACTGTAAAAAGAAATCGACTTCAACAAAACTTATATGGGAACAACTCTGAAGTATTACCTAATTATAACAAAAATATTTTATAAATCTATACCCTATTTCCGACGATATCGCTTAAAAAACATACAATTTAAATAACAACAACATACATCTCCTCTTTTGAAGTCGTTTAAAAATATGTCGAGCTACGCGCGCTCTATACTTACTTATATATACTCTAAGCCACCCTATGCACGTTGCACCCACCATGCACCCGCTATGCACCCGGTAGCACATTGTATGGGAACTAACTGTTGTAACGCTTGAATGATCAGGGTAGTTTGTTAAATTGGGGGAGACGCGGTTAAGAGAAATTAATGGATAGGTTAAGCGACTGTTGTTAAGGTTGGGTAGAAGATGGGTGACCTTTATTTTGTACAAAAGATTTTCTTCAATTGATACTGTTTCCTGCAGTAAAGGTGTTGTGTGTCAGACAGACAGTCGCTCTATAACATACAGAGTCTCGATTCAGCTATTTAAGAGTTGCTTGAATTGACCGAAAGACTCTTCATTTGGTAATTTTTACGATAATTGGCATTCTGCTAACTGTCATTAAGATCATTAATTGGTCAGTACGATCATTCTCTTCGAGAGTTCAATGAGATTTTATTGTAGGCTTATCAGAATACGAAAATTAAGCACAATGATAAATACACTGACCGACCACTGACATGCATTTAAAATAGCTGAATCGAGGCCCAGCCCAGTGAGACTGGAAGCCGACCACAACATTTTTAAACTTCACAAAAGTTCAACAAATAAATAATTTAACTAGTAATACATTACTAGTTCGTACCTATTACTTCTGTCCCTACTGATAATGATTTATGTTCGCCACGCGACTTACCGTAAGGGCTGGTCTGACAATTAGGGGTGGGAATGTCTGTCATGGGAGTGTGAGGTTTTACTGGGAGAATGTTCACGATAATAATATGTTTTCGAAAAGAAATTCACAAATAATTGATAGCATATAAATGTAAAAAAAACGACTTTAAGTAAATAATATTTGCAGAAAAGTACAAAATACGCAATTACGTTTTGAAATTCTTGTTTTTTTTTTGTTCATGTATTTTGTTTAAAAATCAACATACTCGTAACATACCATCACGCCTGTATCCCCGAAGGGTTTGGCAGAGGTGTACCAATGTACACCCACAGTTCGCCGGTATGTTGAGGTCCCATGTAATAGGGGGCGAGCCTATTGCCACTAACCGGGCACAAATCCAAACTCCGACCTGCTACTGAGAATTTCACAGAAAAACCCAATAACACCTTGGTCAACTTGGGAATCGAACCCAAGACCTCTAGCGTAGCAGTCGCGCTTAGAACCACTAGGTCAACGAGGCAGTTAAAAAATCACTATTTAATCAATTTTGTTGTTATATGGAATTACCTTATACCTACGTATATTACAACGATGATAAAATTTCTGGAGATATAGCCTAATGAATGTACAAAAAAAATACAGTCGATTTCAGAACCTCCACTTTTTGAAGTCGGTTTATAACTGAAGACTTTTTTGTCTTCGTAACATCTAAGTTCATTTTTGATTGACTAAAACCACAGATTAAGTAATAATACAAGTACTAGTAGTCACAGATAAAAAAAAACATCAAAAATAAAACTTAGTAACGCAAATTTAACCTTATCCTTTTGTAATACGGTTCTTTTTCCCAAAACTCGTATTATTACATGTTTGCCATATAAATTGCGATCCATATTGGTACTATTTTATACCATTTTGAAATTTATAAACTCCATGACAGTTTTACCACATAGATGTCAAAGTTAATAATAATATATGTTAAATAATTAAGTTTAAATCATTATGTTGCCGCGAAGAAGTTCCTGATATAAAAATACACGGGATTGTATTGTGGAAGGACACGCTGAGAAATGGTCTAACTCTTTTGTGAAATATTTTTATGATATTTTAATATACAGTGCTATATAGGGTTAAAAACTACAGTGTAGTGTGAGCACTAAGCTCCAAAAAATTATCCTAAATAAGGGTGCGCAAATTCGGAGTATGTTTTCAATAAGTATTTTTTGTTTTTTTTTTTTTATATTTTTGTCAGCAGCTTTATTGTGTGTATATTTAATAAGATTACACATATAGATTTTTATGTAAAAAACGGCGTCAAAAAAAATTATTCATTTTCATCATAATAAAAATAATAAAAATAAATAAAATAAAAATTAGTCATCATCCCGATGACTAATTTTTATTTTTATGTCCATCTTTTAGATAAGAAAAAAATATTAGACACGTATTTTTGTTTTGTCCCGTAAACAAAGAATTACGAAGATACAGCGAGTACAATTCTTGCGTGAGGTCACGTTTGAGTACAAATTGTACCTAGCCGTGACGTCACAAGCCCCCACTCCTGAACTTTACAGCGGTTTATCTTCGTATTTTGTAATTTATTTGAGAAAAGAAAAAATACGTGTCTATTATATTTTGATTATCTAAATGGCGGACTAAATAAATTTTGACTTTTCATACCTAGTCATCTACCCTATTTCCCCAATTCTCTTTAATAGCAAACTACTGGAACGATTTCGATTAAAGTTATATAAGGCCACCCCTAAGGTACATGCCTTCTATATTGATCATAATACACTGAAAATCGCCTAATAAACATACTTACAATCAAATAGAGAACCTCCTCTTTTTGAAGTCAGTTGAACAAAGGTAGGTAGTCTATTTCGTTTTATTATTTTTATTTTATTTATTTTTATTTCAATACTTTTTGTACACTATTGCACAAAGGCGGACTTAATGCCATAAGGCATTCTCTGCCAGTCAACCTTAAGGTGATGCAGAAACAAATCGTGGCAGATGCACAAGTACAAAATAAATTTTGTAAAAAAAAGTATTAATTACACGACTGCCCAAAAAGGAGTGTTATGTTTTCAGGGTTCATGTATGTATGTATGTATGTATGTATGTATGTATGTATGTATGTATGTTTGTGAGTTTCTTTATTCCACCATAACTTCTAAAAGGCTTGACCGATTTCAATGTTTGTGGTATCGTTAGAAGCTTTGAGTTATCCCGAGTGACATAGGCTATGTGGACATTAAAAAATGGTCAAGCGTGAGTCGAAATCGCCTGCAAAGGGTTCCGAACGATATTTTTTTTTTGTGTTGTGTCATGTTTTTTTGTTGTTCACTAAAAGGTATTAAATAAAAAATTAATAATTAAAAAAAATAAAAAACACGCCTGCCATGTCAAATAAAAATTAAAAACAAGTCAAATATTTGCAGTCGGGGTCGGTTACTTGGAACAATTCATTACAGGAACCCCGACTGCAAATATTTGACTTGTTTTTAATTTTTATTTGACATGGCAGGCGTGTTTTTTATTTTTTTTAATTATTAATTTTTTTTGGATACTACAATACCACAGAAAGCTACACACTCATACCTCTCTTTTTTGCGCCGAAGGTAAAAACCGCGTCATTCCCTATCAATATCGAATTCTGTATGTTTTAATAAACAATAAACGATAATAATTCAAGTCGTTAGTAACACCTGGCGACTGACAATTACCGAGTTTGGCGCGTGACTTGTTACTGTATAGCTAGTGGAAAATACCTGGGTTTGCTTGATAAATTACTGAATTATTACGTTCTGCAAACCTACAACACGACACTCCCGAATTCAAAAATGATTCTTCTTTTTCCAGTCTTACCAGATTCAGCTTGATTTTTATTTATATTTATTTAATTTTAACATTTTGCTTAGTAAACTTATAAACTAAGCCCCACAAAACCGTAGTAATGGTTTGACTGTGGGGTCACTGAAACTGATACCTTATTTTACATGGCGACTGCCTATCTGACCGCCAAAACCTATTTTACTGGGTAACACAGTATCCCATAGTAAGACTTGCAGTCAGAATTGTAATTAGTTAACGACTGCCAAAGATTCAACGTGTGACAGTCGGGATTGACGACATGCTTTCCGAAGCACGGATTTAAGATAGTATGACTAGTTCTTTAAAACAAACAAAAACTGCCTCGTTGGCCTAGTGGCGCTAAGCGCGACTGCTACGCTAGAGGTCTTGGGTACGATTCCCAAGTCGACTAAGGTGTTATTGGGTTTTTCTATGAAATTCTCAGTAGCAGGTCGGAATTTGGATTTGTGCCCGGTCAGTGGCAATAGGCTCGCCCCCTATTACATGGGACCTAAACATACCGGCGAACAGTGGGTGTACATTGGTACACCTCTGCCTAACCCTTCAGGGGATACAGGCGTGTTGGTATGTTATGTTTATGTTGTTATGTATGACTAGTTCTTTCAAAAGGTGTTAGCAGTTAAACACTTACATTTATATATTTTTTTCTTTACACTATGTAGTGTTCGTCTCCCAGTCTTACCGCCAGCTGAACACCAGTATGTTATAGAGCGACTGTCTGTCTGACACACAACACATTTACTGCGGGATACAGTATCATACACTAATAAGTAAAGATATTTTTTATTGACGACCTCCGTGGTCGAGTGGCGTACGCACCGGTTTCAAGGTGTCGCTAGCTCTGAGGTCCCGGATTCGATCCCCGGACGAGTCAATGTAGAAATAAACTTTTCTACATTGCCTCGGGTCTGGGTGTTTGTGGTACCTTCGTTGTTTCTGAATTCCATAACACAAGTGCTTTAGCTACTTACTTTGGGTTCAGAGCAATGTATGTGATGTTGTCCGCATTTATTTATTTTTGCCATAACTACAATACACAAGACTTTTCATTCATTATATAAATACCTTTTAACTATACCCCAGTGTCACTCCCTTTAAACAATTCACACCCCAAAAATGAATAAATTCTGACTGTGAGTGACAGTTAAGTAATGTTTAAGAGATTTGTCAATGTTAATCTGTGCATAATTAAAAATTTGCTATGGGAAAGTATTAAGGGCTGGTTCCCTGACAAACAAATAAATGATTAGGGGTGGTTTTGCATATGATAAAATAATTCTACTATCTGTGGGGGATGTGGGAAGATTTTTATTGATTTTTGTTTGGAAAGATTTAATTTTTAAACGTTTTTAGTACTTGGGTTTCTTTTTGTATTTTGGACGGATTTGAAAACGTTTGATAGACAAATAAATTCCAAGGAGTTGTCACAAACATTATTTTGTCTTACACATATGTTTTCAACCGAGTCCAAAACGAGGAGGTTCTTAATTCGTCTTTGTCTTGTGTTTTTATTATTATTTTTTATGTTTGTTATGCGATAAATACCTAAATTATAGACAGATTTCAATAAATATTTTGTGATCGATAGGTGGTCTCATATTTTTTATTAAAATCGGTTTATTTACATTATAATTTATGTGTAATAATAACATTATTTAATTAATATAATATTATTTATGGTTCAAAAATGCCCAGTACTTTGTAAATTTTAAAAACAACTTTTCTACTCTCCCGAACTAAAACTCAAAATCACATTTCTACTTAGTATAGGTATCTTTTCATATCTCGTTTTACACAATAAATATCTTTTTTGACGTTCTCTTGGACCCGGACCCCACGGATCAAAGGTCACAAGAGAGGGGTTTCACTAATTTGACATTAAAACCAATATTGACGTGTAGGGGTCCGCCCCGTAGGGATCAGGTTCGGTGCTCGGGGCCGCAATAATTGATATTGTAATTTATGATGTTTTTGTGTTATTGATGGCTGAGTCACGCCTAGTTTTGATATAACTAGCTTCTATTCTGCAATGCATGTTTGTTAGTTTGAGAGGGGCTCGTGGCTAAGTGTAAGCCGTACGGTTTGACCGATAATACAGGTTAAGCCGCGCTCGCCGCGTTTGCTCCGTGGATGGGTGACCATTTCCAAACATACCGAGACCCCGTGCCTCGGATAGCACGTTAAGCCGTTGGTCCCGACTGTCATACTATGATCTTTGGCAGTCGTTAAGTCAATTCTGACAACCAGTCTTACTATGGGATACTGTGTTCCCCAGTAAAATGGGTTGTGGAGGTCAGATAGGCAGTCGCTCCATGTAAAATACGGTATTCAGCTGAATCCGGTAAGACTGGTAGCCGACCCCAACTTAGTTGGGAAAAAGGCTCGGGAGATGCATGTTTGTTAGTTTGTTTAGGTCTATTCTTGCGATGTATTTACAGTTCTTGACATACGATGGAGATGACATTTTGCATACTTATAGAATTACAGTTGCTATACATATTGTATTATGTATTTTGAGCTAGTCTGAGCCCGCAGGTGTTCAGAGGAACTCCGTAAAGAAATGATGCAATCCTGTCTGAAAACGATTTAATCATTACACATGTGCTATATTGTGCGTAATTTTTCTCATAAATAGTAAAATCTATCTATAGTACTTATATAAAAATGAATTGCTGTTCGTTAGTCTCGCTAAAACTCGAGAACGGCTGTACCGATTTGGATTATTTTGATATGAAATTATTTGTGAACCCCAGGGAAGGTTTAAAAGGTGAATAAATATAAAAATGTTCGGAATTAAACAATTTGTTTTAAGTTTATTTTATACAAAAGCTTAGGCTTTTATTTATCGATTGAGGCAGTACGAAGTCTGCCGGGTTAGCTAGTCTAACTAAAATTTTCATGTCAATATGATCGTACTAGTCTCACCAAGCTACATTTTATCCCGCAGTAAATGTGTTGTGTGTCAGACAGACAGTCGCTCTATAACATACAGTATGTCTATTCTGTAAATAATTTCGGTATCGAGCTTCACCTGAGTGACAATAACGCTCACTTCAAAAGTGAACCCAATTGGCCTTGATTCAGAATTCAAATTCGAGAATACGTATTTGACATCTCACCGCGGATTCCGCTGTCGAGACATGAAAATAATGTTACAGAATAGCACTACTGGTGTTCAGCTGGCGGTAAGACTGGGAGCCGGACGCAACATAGCATAAAAAACCACGGTAACGAGGGTATACCCGAGGGTACTAGTACCTACTACATAATCCAAAATGCATTTCAATATCGAGTGCAAATCGATTGTAATTTCTCGGTAGATTACACACACGCCCCTCTATTCGTTGTGGGGTAAGCAGGAATGCCGTATGGTCAAGTGGATTAAATAAATTGGAAATATCGAGTATTTAGACTATTAAGTATTAATAGGATTAGTAAATATGTTATGTTTATAAGAAGCTCCCGAAAAAGATTGTAAAATTGCTGATTATTTTAAAAATCATTTCATAAATTATAGCTAAGCTAAATCATATTGGTTGTGTCAGGTTTCAAATAAAAAATCTCATCATATTCGGTAGATTCGTTTAGGAGCTACGATGCCACAGACAAACTGTGACATACGACGGGCGTTAATAAGAAGCATATGTAATATGATTTTTATCTAGGTACTAACTATAAACTAGTCATACTTACTTTGACAGTCGTTAAGTCATTACAATTCTGACAACCAGTCTTACTATGGGATACTGTGTTACCCAGTAACATGTGTTGTGGAGGTCAGATACAGATCAGATAACTTACGGTGTCGGTGAGACTGGAAACCGACCCCAACATAGGAAAACGCTACGCAAAAAATGATATTATTAAGGTTTCAAGTTAAATATGCAACTTCTTTCCATTTATAAGGCTTATCCAATAAGCCAATATGAGACCACAAAACTATCAATCTAGTAAGAAATTCAACAAAACATATTTTTCTTAGTAATTTATTTCTAAAAACGTTCCCCTAGTTATAAATAAATATGTAAACATAGTCCCCTAGTCGTGTGATTGATTTCAAAACTAGGGGTGGGTTAAGGGGTAGTTATGTCATGTATTTTTTTTTGTACTGACTGCCTCGTTGCCCTAGTGGTGCTAAGCGCGACTGCTACGCTAGAGGTCTTGGGTTCGATTCCCAAGTCGACCAAGGTGTTATTGGGTTTTTCTATGAAATTCTCAGTAGCAGGTCGGAGTTTGGATTTGTGCCCGGTTAGTGGAAATAGGCTCGCCCCCTATTACATGGGACCTAAATATACCGGCGAACTGTGGGTGTACATTGGTACACCTCTGCCTAACCCTTCGGGGATACAGGCGTGATGGTATGTTATGTTATGTTTTTTTTGTAAAACTATTTTTTGTGTGATTTTTTTTCGTAATTAGTTTGGTAAGAATTTGTGTTTTTGAGATGTCTTTAAATTGTAAAAATATTTTATATTTTGATTTGAGTAAATGAAGAAAGGAATCCAGTTGATTTGTACCTGAAAAGAGGCATAAGCCCGGATAATAAGCCCGGTGGATTCCGAACGGAAATTCTAGCCTAGAGGCGGAGGCCTTAAGGTCCTAGCCAAAAGTTCGGTGAAGCAGTCAAAGCCTGCGCTCAGGCTAACTGCAAAGATCTCTACAAAAAAAAACCATTTAAGAAAGAAAATTCATGTCCTTTATGTACATTTGAAGACATTTTTTCTATTTAGTTCGACATTATACCTATTATTTTATTAAATACTAGCTGACCCCAAAAAACATTGTTTGAAGTCTTTTTTAGTTTATTAATTTCTTTATACAAACATCATAAATTCAGCAAAATCGGTCCATGTTATTTTGATATAGTTATATACAAGCCTACATTCTTATTTTTATTACTATTATATTTTAATCTACAATCCTAAACCCAACATTTCCAAATTAAAATCCCTCTCCCCACAAAACACAACTTTTCTATAATCATTGAAAAAACCCCTGCCCTTAAGACCATTAATTCCGAATGATTTCACTCCCTACAAGGGTGGCCACGATTATACTTAAAAAAACATGTAGGTACCTACATACATCGCATTCTTATGGGAAATACAAAGGAAGAAGTTTGGTATAGGTTACCCCTAGCATACCATTAATATGTACATACAATCCTTTATAAGAAACAAAAATAAAACTAACTTTTTTATCATACACAGACTAGCTTTTGATCAAGGTTTCGCTCGCGTGGATATTGGTTTAAAAAAGTAGCGTACCCAAAGGGTAAAACGGGACCCTATTACTAAGACTCCGCTGTCTGTCTGTCCGTCTGTCTGTCCCCAGACTGTATCTCATAAACCGTGATAGCTAGAAAGCTGAAATTTTCACAAATGATGTATTTCCGTTGCCGCTATAACAACAAATACTAAAAACCACATAAAATGAATATTTAAGGGGGGCTCTCATACGACGGTGGCACGGAACCCTTCGTACGCGAGTCCGACTCGCACTTGTTTGGGATTCAAAATTACTCCATACAAAGTTTCATTAAAATCGGTTTAGTGTTTTGGGTGTGAAAGCGTAACAGACAGATAAACAGGAAGAGCTACTTTTGCATTTATATGTGTAGTGTGGTTAGTACCGGACAAACAAATCGAGGCACCTAAACAAAATTACTATTTGAAGAGTATAATAAAGGTATTTTATTAAATTATGGATATCAAATTAAGTCTATGAGGACATAATATTTGTTTCACATGTTTGTAACTCTTTACCGCTAAAACAACTTAACAATGCTTGATGCTACTACTTAATTTATTATCAGGGGCCCGAGTCCGCTATTTTAAGTCAGTGAGTGGTGGGTTAATAAACGTTCCAGTGTACTTGTTTTTGTGCCTAATTTTCGTATTCAGATAATTTTAGTTTAATGACAAATGTTCACCTACTTGCCACTGTTGTCATTGTAGGATTGCAAGGGACTGTTCTTATCTGCATACGAAAATTAGGCACAATAACAAGTACACTGGAACGTTTATTAACCCGCCACTCACTGACTTAAAATAGCGGACTCGGGCCCCTGGATTCATCAACATAAACTTTTTATCTCGATAAGTCGAAAAACACAGGTAAACTTGACAAAATCTATAAGAATATAAGTAAAATTTTTGTTGGAACGCGGTCTTTGATAAATCTGTCGTATTAAAAAAAAAGCTATGTAACACCCCGTAACTTAAGTCGATAAAAAATAAGGCAAGAAAAACCGCGTTCCACAGCTAGTATTATAATAAAATGTTAGCTATACATCAAAGTCTGAGATAACTACAACACTGTTATCGAGAAGATAGATTGTTAGAATATTAATTACAATTAATCATTTTATAGATCGCTTGTTTTATAGCAAGTGGTCTGGCTTGCATTTTAATTTTTAATGATAACTTTGCTGTTTAAAAAAGGGTTTTTTGTGTCACTTTTGTATAAATATTGTAATTGAAAATGGCGCTGATTCTGTTAAATACGAACTCTAATTTTGTCTGTACTTATGAAAAATAGTGAAGGAACAAAAAAAACAGAAGGTAAAAGGTTTTTTTATTAATTTCTTTCTTCAACCGATTTTTGGTCTTACTCATCATTAGCTATGCGACACGGTTTTCGTGTACTTTTATTTAAAATAAAAATAAATAAAAGTCTAAAGGAAAAAAGCCTAAGTTACTCCATAAAACATTAACTTTTTGTTAGTGCAGTCCTGTCACAATCAGTCCAGCCGTTTCACCGATTGTTCAAGATCATACTTATTGTTAAGTTCAAAAAATATTGTTGTTAAAAAGTTGTCTCATGGCTCGATAGATGGCGTTGTTAGTTGACAAGGCAATCCTGAATCGCGCTATGGTTTCGTTACCTATGATACTATAAGTCAAAGTTTTTTGTAAGACCGAATAATAATATACCAGCTTAGATCAGTACACAGAGGCGGTTTTATTGATCTTCACCCCATCTTGTGTATTAGTAGGTCAGCAGATCACCTAGTAGCTCAGCTAGGAAACATTGGTCCGTACGAACCGGATATTTTTTGAGAACAAGTGGCCCCGTTGGGTTCACTCCCCCCGTACTCGCAGTGGATCGCTGCGGCAAAAGTACGGACCCCTTGCAGCAAGGTCATCAGCAGAGAAAAAAGTCGAGCTATCTGGAGAAGCGCAAGGTGACAGTTGACAGCACTCAGAACAACTGACACGCAGCAACTGGCAACACTGGAAGTGACAGCAAGGGCAATTCCGACACTTCGAGTGAGGACAACATTGGCAGTATAGAGGGCGCCACTAGTAGCTTGGGCTAGTGACATCATCAATTCAACCAAGAATCATCGTCGTATGTATAAGTGAAGTGCAACTGTGAGTACTCTTTTAATGTTTACATTTCAAGTGAAGTTTCAAGCAATTTTGAACTCAATTCCAAAGAAATTTCGGACTTAGAATATTTTATCGGATTGTGGTCTATGAAGAAAATACAAACTTAGTTTTATTTTAACTTAATTTTATCTTAGAGTAATTTGTGCATGTTAGACTTAGAATAGTTTTATAAAAAACGAGGGAACGGGGAGTCTATGCCGGATTTCCGTCCCAGTAAATTAAGTTCAAACACTTGTAAAATTTTTAGTAAATTTTTACACTTAGATTAATTCCTTAGTTTGGTCACTTAGAAAAATTCAATCAAGTATTTATAAAATTTATTTTAAATTGTTTTGTATATTATATTGTTGTTGTTAGGTTTTAATGAAGTTTTATTAGAGTTGTTTATTTACATAAGTTAATTGTTTATCTTTTGACAGTTGTTATTTTGGTCAATAAAATGGAAGGGTTAGTTAATCTTTTAAGGGAACTTCAAAATGTTCTTCAGCGAGGCTTGACTAATTTTAAAAAGTCGCCTAAAGATAGATTGTCTGTGGATTATATTCAAACTAGAAGAGAGTTATTAGAACGGGACTGGAATTTGTTTGTAACTAATTACACTAAACTGTATGAACAATATGAAACGCAAGGGAATAAAATGTTATCGGAATTATATGATAGTACAGAAGACACATATGTCACCTACACATGTCTGATTAAGTCCATGCTTGCTAAATATGATGTTCCTAAGGCTACTATTCCTGAACCTGGTACTTCTAGTAACTCAAATAAAACAAGTACAAACTCTTTTGTAAAATTACCAAAAATATCAATTCCAAATTTTAGTGGCAAATACTCCGAGTGGACAACTTTTAGAGACTTATTTGTATCACTCGTGCATAACAATAGTGGTTTGGACAATGTTCAGAAAATGCACTACTTAAAGAGTCATCTTAGCGGTGAGGCTGAACAGCTTGTTAGACAAACACCGGTTTCCGAAGCAAATTACAGTCAGTGTTGGGCACAATTAGAGAAAAGATACAGCAATAAAAAGTATTTAGTTAACTGCATTTTGAAACGTCTTTTCGGGTTAAAACGTATGCATGTTGAGTCAGCGATTTCTTTAAAGGAGTTGTTAGACACAACAAATGACTGTCTTAACGGGTTGAAAAATCTAAAGGTAGATGTGACAACTTGGGACGTCATTATCATCCACATAGTTACTTTTAAGCTCGATTCAGAAACGCGGAAACAATGGGAATTAAGCCTTAGTAATCACGATTCCAATGAATTGCCTACTTATGATGAATTTGCTACGTTTTTAGAGAACCGATTCCGCGCTCTTGAATTTATAGAACCAAAGAGAAATGTTCAAAATCAGAATAATCATTCTCATGTTACTAAATCAATGGTAGTGAGTTCAAGCAACATACGTTGTGAGTATTGTAATGAGTCTCATAAACTTTGCTTTTGTAAAAGATTTGCAAAGGAAGCCTTGGAGGAAAGACGTAATTTTGTAGCAAAACACAACATTTGTTTTAATTGTTTAGGAGGTAATCACACGGTAATAAACTGTAAGAAGCCAACAACTTGCAAACTTTGCCATAAGCGTCATCATTCTTTGCTGCACCCGAATCTGGACGGTACTAACAAACGTGATACTGCATCAAAACCTACTGTCGTTGAAGCTAGTCCTTCGACTAGTTCTGTTCCAGTGGTCTCTTGCATATCGACCAACACAATTCCTGTTCCTGGACAAGTCTTACTGGCCACCGCTCTAGTACAAGCTGAGTCTAAGACGGATAACTATCAGGTAGTAAGAGCTCTGTTGGACCAAGGTTCACAGGCTTGTTTTGTGACCGAGGATACAGTGCAGTTCCTAAGGCTTAAGAAAATTCCCATACATGGAATGGTGTCAGGCTTAGGGCAGAAGTCAACGATAGCGAAATATATGGTGAATGTAACTATTCAATCCAGGGTAGATTCAGGTTTTAAATTAAATTTCAACGCTTACGTCATTAGTAAAATTACTTCACACCTACCGGATCAGGCATTAAATAAAAATACTTTTAACTGGCTCGATATCACCAACTTACAGTTGGCCGACCCACAGTTCAATCAACCTAGTAAAATTGATATTTTACTAGGCGCAGATGTTTATGGTTGCATAATAAAAACAGGCATAATCAAAAGTCCAACTGCTACTTTAATTGCTCAGAACACCACATTAGGATGGATTCTATCTGGTGTAGTACATAGGTCAAATATTAATAATAGTTCAAGCTATACACAACCATGCGTTAGTGTAGCACACGCTCAGTTCAATTTAGATCAAATTCTTAAACAGTTTTGGGAAATTGAAGATCAAACTAGTACAAAAAGGATTCTTTCACCAGAAGAACAACAATGTGAAGACATTTACAAGGCCACAACTAAAAGAAGAGCAGACGGTAGGTATGAAGTCCGGTTACCATTTCGAGTTCAGGATCCACAGTGCACAGCAGGTGATTCTCGCGCTATAGCTGAAAACAGATTAAAATCATTAGAGAAAAGGTTGGCAAAGAACACTGAGCTAAAGGAAAAGTACTCTGATGTAATAGAAGAATACTTACGGTTAGGGCATCTGCGACCTGTAAAACAAGATGACAATAAACAAGAAATAGCTGTGTACTTACCACATCACGCCGTCGTAAGAGAAGACAAAACCACTACTAAGGTCCGAGTTGTGTTCAATGCATCCCAAAAGAACAATAAAGGAGTGTCTTTAAATGATACTTTGATGGTTGGACCAACATTACAAGCGGATTTGAGGCACACAATTATGAGGTGGAGAACTCACTCTATTGGACTAGTAGCAGATATAATCAAGATGTATCGTCAAATCAGAGTAGCTGATGAGGATGCTATGTTTCAAAGGATACTCTGGCGGAGCAGTCCTAACGAGTCGATAAAAGACTATGAACTCGTCACCGTTACTTTTGGAACAGCGTCGGCACCTTACCTGGCGGTTAGAACTCTCCATCAAATTGCTTACGACGAAGGCGACGAATATCCTCTCGTGGCTGAAAAAGTAATAAGATGCTACTATATGGACGATTTAATGACCGGATGCGATGACGTCACTAGCGGAATCGAAATCTATAAGCAAATGAAAGAACTTTTAGCCAAAGGAGGTTTCGAACTTCAAAAGTGGAGCACTAACAATAAAGAGTTATTAGACCAAATTAATACAATAGAACATAAAGTAGAGAACAACGAAGAAAATGAGAATAAAGCTAAAGATAGAGATCAAAAGGAATTAGAAATGAAATCAGATAATACTATGAAGATCTTGGGACTTACCTGGGATCGCAATGAAGACTCCTTCCAGTACACCGTCCAGCTCCCGCCGCTTCAGAATACACCGGCAACAAAAAGAACTGTAATCTCTGATATAGCTAGATTATTCGACCCATTGGGTTGGCTAGCGCCAACAATAGTTGTAGCTAAAATCTTTATACAGAAATTATGGCTCGCGGGTCTCGGTTGGGATGAACCACTTACTAAAGAATTAACTGAAGAATGGCGTACTTACCGGGAAGAGCTAACCTTACTTACCGAAGTCCATATACCTCGTTGGCTGGGGAAAACCGTAGAAACCGACGTAGAGCTCCATGGATATTGTGACGCGTCGAAGGTAGCATATTCCGCTGTAATATATTTGCGACTTACTAATGACGTAGGAGAGGTCAAGGTGTCATTGTTGGCTGCAAAGACTCGTGTGGCACCAATAAAACAAGTTAGCATTCCTCGTCTGGAGTTATGTGGGGCAGTTCTACTGTCACAACTATTGATGGAAACTGCTGAGGTATTAGATATACCCAAAGATAAGATTAAAGCGTGGACGGACTCTACTGTGGTGTTAGCCTGGATCAACAGCCACCCCAGTAAGTGGAAAACCTTTGTCGCCAATAGGACATCCGAAATCTTAACCACAATGACGGCATCGCAGTGGTTCCACGTGTCGACTAAAGATAATCCAGCGGATGTTGCCTCGCGAGGTTTGTCACCAAGTTTGTTTAGGCAAAATACAATGTGGTTTTCAGGACCACAGTTTCTGAAAGAAAAGGGAATTAGTTATATAAGGCCAAAAGATTTAGAGATTAATTTAGAACAGTCGATTAAGACTCATGTAGGAGTTATTATATCAGATGATTTTGACTTACTTGAGAGATTTTCTTCATTGCCAAGGTTATTAAGGGTTGTCGCATATTGTCGTCGATTCCTAAACAGAGACGCCAGAAGCAAACTTTACCTGCAAAAGAAAGAGATACATGAAGCATTAGAATATTGTATAAAGATAGTACAAAAGAAAGAGTTTTCAACAGAATACAAACAATTATATGATAAATCAGACTTACCTTTGAAAAATAGTACACTCAAATCCTTATGTCCTTACCTTGATAATAAAGGCATCATGAGAGTTCAGGGACGAATAGATAAGGCTCCACTGGATGAGCTTATAAAGCATCCCATAATTTTGCCCAAGAAGTCACACTTTACCCTACTCCTAGTTGCGGACGCTCATAGTAAAACTCTTCATGGAGGTCCACAATTAATGATTAATTATTTGCGAACCGCTTATTGGATCATTGGTGTGAGAGAACTTGTGAAGCAATACGTTCGTAAGTGCATCATTTGTGCCAAACAAAGAGCAACTATTCGGAACCAAATGATGGGTTCGCTGCCATCTATTCGATGCTCTCCAGCAAGACCGTTCCTGCACAGTGGCGTTGATTACGCAGGTCCGATAAACATCAGAACCACTAAAGGTAGGGGACACAAATCGTACAAAGGCTACATATGTTTGTTTGTGTGTATGTCTACACGCGCTCTTCATCTCGAAGTAGTCAGTGACATGACCACACAGGCATTCTTAGCTGCCTTTAGACGATTTGTGTCTCGACGAGGTCACTGTTCAAAGTTGTGGAGCGATAATGGTACCACGTTTGTTGGGGCGTCTAGGGAACTGCAGCAAATTTCAACTTTGCAATTATCCATTGCAGAAAATTTAGAAGCAAATGGCACTGAATGGCACTTCATCCCCCCCCATGCACCCAATTTTGGCGGTCTATGGGAAGCAGGGGTAAAGTCCACTAAATACCACATTAAGCGCGTACTAGGCGAGTCTACTCTCACATATGAAGAGCTCAGTACATTCCTTACTCAGGTCGAGGCTTGCTTGAATTCACGGCCTATTAGTGTTATTCATTTAGACGATCCAGGAGAATCAATGCCTTTGACTCCGGGACATTTTTTAATCGGAGAACCGTTTGTTTCCGTACCGGATTATAATTACGAAAATGTCTCAGTAGGTTCTCTAACAAGGTGGCAATTCGTGCAGCGAATGCTGCAATCATTTTGGAAGCGATGGTCCAATGAATATCTTTCGAATCTAATGAACAGATATAAATGGTCTCTCATTGTTCCTGAACCAAACATTGGAGACGTCGTTCTAATTAAGGAGGACGATCTTCCTCCCAGTCGTTGGATGTTAGGACGCGTAGTTGAAAAACATCCGGGGGATGATAAAGTCACTCGCGTTGTCACATTAAAAACCAAAACAAGCATTATCAAGAGGCCAACTAACAAACTGTGTATTTTGCCCGTAGCAGATAAATAGTATTTAAAAAAAGAAAAAAAAAACCTTTTATCATCTCCACTTGTTATGGGTACCTACGTAAGAAGTAGATCAAGTGTGTTCCGTTTACTTAGTTCTAGGCGATTCCTAAAATTATCTAAAATTTCCATTCCAAATTTTGATTAATAGTAATCTGTGGTTTATGCGTTATAAACATTTTTGTTTTTAGTTGTAAGCATTATAAAGTTTTTATTTTATAAGGTTTTTGTTGAAGATTTTACCCACTTTATTTACAAGTTTTGTTAAGTTTACTGTTAAATTTTCAAAGTTTATTTATACTCTTAATTTTAAGAACAACGGTTGTGATTTACCCGTTAATGAATTGTATTTTGTTAAACCTTTGCAAAATTTTTACTATGCCAAAAACCTATTTTTATATTAGTTACTTTTATTATTAGTTTAAGGACAAATGTTAAGAAGGACATTCCGCCACTAAATGTCCTTGGTGGGCGGTATGTTCAAGATCATACTTATTGTTAAGTTCAAAAAATATTGTTGTTAAAAAGTTGTCTCATGGCTCGATAGATGGCGTTGTTAGTTGACAAGGCAATCCTGAATCGCGCTATGGTTTCGTTACCTATGATACTATAAGTCAAAGTTTTTTGTAAGACCGAATAATAATATACCAGCTTAGATCAGTACACAGAGGCGGTTTTATTGATCTTCACCCCATCTTGTGTATTAGTAGGTCAGCAGATCACCTAGTAGCTCAGCTAGGAAACACCGATTAGCCGGAACAAACAGTCAGACAGACGGTCCGACTGACTCATCAACTGCCTAGCCTATTCCCAACTATGTTGGGGTCGGCAGTCTCACCGGTTTCAGCTGAATACTGTACCACATGGAGCGACTGCCTATAATTTAAAATTGTATTAGATTTAAGTATTTACTGTATATCATTTTATATGCATTTCGTTTATAGATTCATCATTCATTATCAACTCTTCCAATCGCAGTCTACTGCTGGACCTAGTCTTACCGATATTGTGTGAATTTTTTTATAGTGTTTAAAATGTATTTTCCTATTGTTCCAGATGAGGCATTCCCCTGGCGGGAGCGGGGGTCGCGCGTGACAAGATGGAGGTGGCGTGGGTGGTGCTAGCCGCCGTCTTCATAGCGGCGCACGCGCAGAACAATAGAAGTAAGTGTACAGGGTGTTAGTGAAAGGGTATAGCTATATAAAAGGAGTGAAGAGTGGATGTGGTATAGAGTCAGTTTAGAAAATTGTGACTTATACAGGGTGTTACCGAAAGGGTATAGCTATATGGAAGGGGTGAAGACTACACCTGGTTTACAAGTCAGTATACTAAGTTTTAGCTCTAAGTAAGTTATACAGGGTGTTACCGAAAGGGTGTAGCTATAGAACAGGGGTGACGAGTATGTGTGGTATAGAGTAAGTTTATAAAGTTTCAGCTCAAAATTAGTTAATTGAATAATGTCATTAACTTAAAATTTGCATCACTTTTTCGACACTGAAAATCATAGAACTTAGATATATTCTTCTGATATTTGTGATGTAGACGAATCCAACTGTAAAAAATATAGACAGCTAGCCTAGCTATATCGGTTTCTTGATTTTGGGACTTGCTTCGCCGTTATCATTTTCTCTTGTGTGCAATATATCATGCATGACGGGCCTGTTGGTCTATTGGTTAGTGACCCTGACTGCTATACCGGAGGTCGTGGGTTCGATTCCCACCCAGGACAAATGTTTGTGTGATGAGCACGATCATTTGTTCTGGTTGTCTGGGTGTAATTTATCTACAATATGTATGTATTTAGAAATATCTATGTATGTTTATCAGTTGTCTGGTTACCATAACACAAGCTCTGCTTAGCTTGGGATCAGATAACCGTGTGTGAGTTGTCCCGGAATATTATATTATTATTATATTATTGTATAAACGTAACACTCAAAACTTGTAAATACAATCTGAAAATATATTGCCACTAGGAATTACCCAAACCTTGCATACATCGCAAATATCAATACGGACAAGGTCACGGGCATACACTAGCCATATAAAAACACAATTCTTACTAAAATAACAATTCTCTCCCCTAAGAAGCTACAAATAACAATAAACAGGATAAAACAATTAAAGAAACTTCTCCCAGCGCCGGATGTGACGTGACGTCAGCACTTCCGGTCGCCACCATATTTATTTCCCGGAAAAAGGACTTTCATTTTAATGGTTTTCGCGCCATAAATACGAAATGGGTTAATATTTTGGGAGAATAAAATTGTTGGTTTTATGGCGGTGAAGAATTTTAGTAATAGGGATTGGAATTTTTTGGGAAAAGGGTGAGAGTAAGCGACGGTGACTGTGTTTTGTAAATGGATGGGTGAGCTGTTTTGATGATAATAGTTATTTTATTGGTCAAAAAGTATTTAAATTACTTGAAGTAAGAAAAAGTAAAGTAAAATGTCAGTAATCGATTTAATCAGCATTTTATTAACTCGAAGATTAGGTAGTTACTAAAGTTAATGTGAATGACACATTTTAAATCATCAAGCTTTTTTGAATGGATTCTACTTCTACCTAACTTCAAATTATGTTACTACAAAAAAATAAACTAAACTACCTGTTTTTTACACCTATTAACTATTTATATAAACTAATCTATCTTTTTATAATATAATGAGTAAAAAGTATTGTATTTTGCATCCTGTCTCCTATGGCAATGTGACATCTAACTATAAGAGTGAGGGAATATAGTGCATTGGTGTCCACACGCGTGTACCTACTAAAATAACAATAATGTGCCTACAATAATATACTTAAAACATTACAATAGTGTAGTTGGATGTTTCTTGACACTGACGCAACTCCGGGCTCTTTTGCTCGCGGCCGTCGGATGAAGTGGAATCTGGTGGCTCCGCATTGAAGCAAGACGTGTTCAGTGTTGAGTGTCGCTGTTCTTAATTCTCCTCGCCTGCCTACCCACGATAGCTCAGAAATCGCAATGAACGATGATGATAACCAAGTGCCTATATATTTATTTAATATAAACAATTCTCAACAGATGTCTTAACTTTTAATAATATGTGACATTTGACAGCAACTGTCATCCTTCAACCTATCATTGAATCAAATAAGGTGGTGTTAGCCTCAAGACGCTTTATTTCTACCAAATAATATGTAAAAGATATTTTGTTAATATGAATTCTATATGTTGGACAATTTATCAATGGTTTTAAATAGTATAGTAATTGTTTAGTCATATGAATCACCACCTGCATAAGTTATTAACAACAGTATTCATATAATAATAATAATTCCAACCTATAAACGTCCCACTGCTGGGCACAGGCCTCTTCCCATATAGAGAAGGCACGAGCATTGATTACCACGCTTGCTCACTTGCGGATTGGCGATTTCAGATCCCAATTTTGGATAATCATAATATACAAAAAATCATAACAAACGTGTTACCGCACTGCAAGAATCAATTTCTTATTAAGTCACTCGCTAAACTTTATCGATACATCGCTTTGGTGGTCTGGTTATGATTTTTAGTGTCAAGTAATTGATACGAAAAATTAGGTTTCAATATTTAACAAACTCATTTTCAGCTGAAATTTTGTAAACTGACTCTATACCAGGAGTACTCTTCACCCCTTTTGGATAGATATACCCTTTCGGTTACACCCTGTTTGCATAAAACAATCTTATTCTGAAACTAGCTGTGCCTGCGACTTCGTTCGCGTGGATGACGAAACTTATAAATGAGTTTTTAACCGCAAAATTAAGTTTTTTTTTTATTGTTTATACTTTTCCGGGATAAAAACTACCCAGTGTGGTGCCCAGGATAATAAAGAATAATTATACCAAGTTTCATCGTAATCGAACCGGTAGTTTTTGCGTGATACCTGAACAAACAGACAGACAGACAGACAGACAAAAATATTTTTTTTCACACTTTTGGGTTCGGTTTCGGTCTAGTAACACCCCCCGCCATTTATTTTTTTGATATTTTCAATGTACAGAATTTTCACTTCTACAGATTTATTAGTATAGATAGTGGACTCCATTCGTCAAATTCTTTACCCAACTAAATTTCCATATATCTTTCGGAATCTGTCAAAACCACATTATATCTTGATAAGTTATTTCAGATCTTAGTTTAAGGAGTTCCCAACTTCGGCCGTATATTATTTCTTATTGAACCAGTCGCAATGGATTTTTAAATGGTCTAGCTTTTGATAAATGGTTCGTTTGTCTATAAGTTCGAATTGAATGGATTGTAGAGAATGGATAAATGAATGTAGACGCTTATTCTGTTCAAAACGAACTTATTTTTATTATTATATTTTAAGATATCGGTATTTTGCAGTTGTATGAAATTAGATAAATGATTAAATATAAAAGTTTTATGAAAATAAAAATAATTATGGGCACCCAAACAACGACATTTTTTTATTAATCGGTTCACAATTGCACGTTTGATATCGCTTTACAAGTGTGCAAAAAACATCTTACCTCTTTTTAAAGTCGGTAAAATAATAATAGTGATGATTAGGCAATTGGGCGTAAACTAGATTTTTTAATTATTATGTTGTTGCTATTGGGATCGAAGTTATTTATCGCAGGATTGTCCTTTTAAATTGTATAAAAGTGGAAAATATATCGATAGATTTTAATAAACTTAACAGGTTAACTGTCCCGCTAGTAGACACAATAGTTAAACAATGGAAATGTTCATATGTGACTCACGGGACAGCGAAAGGGTTAATGCGTGTTTAACAGAATCGGAGCCTTTGTTTCTTTCAACCGACTTCAGAAGAGTAAGTTCTCAATTCGCCTAGGTATATGTCTGTATGTTTTTTCTCGATATGGCTGGCAATTATGGATCGAAATGATTTTAATCATGGATAGGGTTTTACTACGGATGTAGTCCCATATGACAGTGGGTAGATTCTCTTTTACGTTTATTTACAAGTCAATCAATGATTGTTCTTTGTGTTGATATTATTTTCTAATCTCCTCCTCTCTCTTTCAGATGACGGTCCCAGGTTTCTGTCTCGGGGCCACTCGTTCAGGACTGTGGTAGGAGATACTCTGCTGCTGCCGTGTCAAGTACAGAACTTAGGTAAGTTTTATATAATTTTAGTACTTAATGTATGGACTAGCTTTAACTATTGTACTTGCCGCGTTTTTAGCAGCTTGTAATAGTTATAGCGTGTTGTTAAACAGCCGATTAGTTTATTTGAGAATGTGATTGATAAGAAATATTATTGAGATTAATGGTAAAAAATGACTCTCCATCTCGTTTCTTTTCATCTATCAACAGCCTTCAATGACTAGATATGTTACAAATAATTAAATAACTTTAAACATTATAAAGTGCAAATAAATCAACTTTAACAAGTAAATCAGTATTTTTTACAGTTTTCTTACAAAGCAATAAATGAAACACAGTATTACTATAACTATAAATTTACAGCGAAAACTCTCATATCTAATCCATTTGCAATTAATATATGAAGATCATTTACCAATGATGCAGAAATAAGAAGAAATTTTATTTATAAATAAATCACATTGAAAAATTTCTGTCCGACCAACCTATTACTGCAAGTTTCAAGCATTTTTCCCACAAACATTTTCACAAAACTCCTTACAACCAACACTGCCCTATACTTCCAGGCTCCCTCGTCCTGCTATGGCGGCGAGGACCGGCAGTGCTGACAGCCGCCAGCCTCATGGTCACCAGGGACGAGCGGTTCCGGCTGGTGGACGGGTACAACCTGCAGATCACTGATGTTGGGCCACAGGTGAGATTTATACTGTAGAATTAAAATAAAAAATAGAAGACGTAATTTTTGTGACGTTATCTACGTGAGAAGTAAATGTGTTAGTTCATCATCAGAGTAGCCTTTTCAGAAACCATGTCGGGGTTGGCTTCTACTCTCCCCGGATTCAATATACCAATACTATTAATTAAGTTATAATTAACTAAATACCAACATTTTATATAGAGCGACTGCATATCTCACCTCCACAACACCTCATGTTACTGGGTAACACAGTATCCCATAAGGCTGGTTATCAGAATTGACTTAAAGACTACTAAAGATCAACGTATGACAGTCGGAACTAGGCTTAACGTGTTTTCCGAGACAAATATAGGTGTTAGTTAAAATATTAATTGTGCAATTCCGTTTATAAATGAAAGAGTTTTGCGAATAGGGCATAAATACATAAAAAAAACATCTCAATAGATAAGCACTTCCTTTTTGAAGTCGGTTAAAAGAATGTAACGACTGTCCAGGGCCTCGATTCAGCTATTTTAAATGCATGTCAGTGGTCGGTGAGTGTACTTTTCATTATGCCTAATTTTCGTATTTAGATAAGCCTGCAATAAAATCTCATTGAACTCTCGAAGAGAATGATCGTAATGACAGTTAACAGAATGCCAATTATCGTAAAAATTACTAAATGAAGCAGGTCATTTAGTCAATTCAAGCAACTCTTAAATAGCTGAATCGAGGCTCTGATTGTACGTTGATGTTTGACAGTTCCTAAATCCCTATATTATGAAATAGCCTATATTACCAAGACACACTGTATCCCGCAGTAAATGTGTTGTGTGTCAGTCAGACAGTCGCTCTATAACATACTGGTTCAGCTGGCGGTGAGACTGGCAGCCGAACACAACATAGTTGAGAAAAAAGGTTATCTACCATACCCGATGTGATTGATGAAAAAGCTCTTCCGATATTAATACTTCCGATTATACGCCAAAGTCTTCAGTCTTTTTACATTAACTTTTCCGTTTTAATTATCATTAAACCCTCGTTATCTTCTCATTAAATCTTAATGATTTGTGTCAGATTCACTCATCTGTTGAAATGAAGGTTTCAAGTCTGATGAAAGGTATTTTGAGATTTCGTTCAACTTAATTTATGACAAGACTTTTAAATAAATCTTACATAATGTTAGTCCTTTTTTATTAGGTAAGCAGGCTTACATACATACAATCACGCCTCTTTCCCTTGTAGGGGTAGGCAGAGACCACTACTTTCCACTTGCTACGATCCTTACACACTTGTTTCGCTTCGTCCACTTTCATTATTCCCTTCATACATGCTGTTCGGTTTATGGTACTCTTGACCTGGCGTTTTTTCATTCACGTTATACTTTTTTCGTCAATCGTTCTTCATTCATCCTCTCGTAAGCAGTCTTATTGGCCAGATATCGCAAAAGACAGACAGGTTTGGAGGACGGATGGATAGGCCTTTGCCCAGCAGAGGTATATGATGTAGGATACCAAAAAAAAACAGTCTTAATTCTATATTATCTAACATTTTCGATACGTCTGCAAACGTTTTGTCTAATAACAACATGAAAACATATTAGTGGTTACCCAGAGTTATCTTGAAGCAAACATTTGTCATCATCATCATATCCCGAGCATTTTCCCAACTATGTTAGGGTCGGCTTCCAGTCTCACCGCCAGCTGAACACCGTATGTTACAGAGCGACTGCCTATCTGACCTCCACAACCCATTTTACTGGGGAACACAGTATCCCATAGAAAGACTGGTTGTCAGAATTGACTTAACAACTGCCAAAGAAACATTTGTATCACACAAAAATGTTTGGTGCATGCGGCCACACTCGCTCTCACACAGTTTTGAAATTCCTACAGTCTTTTGAGGAGTATTATACTTAATTTAATTACTTTCCTCGTCTTTCCTAACATGAAAATCCTCTACCGTCTAATTAAAAAAATACCCAAAGCAAATCTACATTTTTCCTAATTCAATTTGTTCTAATTTCTTCTCAGAATCAGCAGAATTTCGCGCGTCTTTTTAAATAGTTCGCAAACCGAACTTAAAATTCAAATTCTTCCATTATGGCTGCCAAATTGGTTTTATAATACCAAAAATCGCTCTATATATTTTTTCGCCGTCAAAAATGCTAAATAGCACCCTAAACGGTAATTGGTTAGGGAAAATATGATAATAGCCGTATAAAAACCTTTGTGGTATACACCCTCGTTATTTTTTACGAGTTGCAACACTGAGGTACGATTTCCCGCGCAATTCTCGTCGGCCATGTTGCTTTTATTTTGATGAAGCATTGAATTTGTTTGACATAGAAAAATGGAAATGGGTTCTCTGTTTTTTGATATTTCGGGGTTATTGTAAATGAACGGCTTTTTGTGAAGTTTTGCGTTTTGTTATCAATTTGAATTTTTAAATTTATGATGATGTACTTGTTTTGTTTTCTATTTATTGCCAAATATTGAAACTTTTTTGAATCCATACTCGGATCTTTGGATAAAGTAATCTGAAATCCAAATGCCTAAGTCAATGGGGTTACTTATATTTTATTATGTAACATTATTAACTTATTAAAAGTACCTACGCATTTTTAATTTATTTTTCACTCTCGTATTAGCTTCACCGGTAACAATATGTAAAAAAAAAACGATTTAACAGTTTACTTCTATCAATTTTTTATATACGTTAAACTTGGATGGCTATGCAACATACATTTTTAACTAAAAACACGTGTATTTGGTTGGTCTTTTTAAATATATTTTCAAATCTGTCAGTACTTTCGCGTCCTTTAACTGTGATTTTAGTATTATTTAACAATATTTTTAATTTTGAATCTATAAGTTATGCGTCCTTTTATTTCCAACTACAAATTGATATAAGGACGTCACAAAAATAGATTACAAGTAGGACTAACAACAACTAGACTAACTTCAAGACTTACCGAATCTATTATAACCTTAAACCAAGTCAATCTCTTATTACACAACACCCTTCTCTCGCGCCATTACTTGCATGGCGTTAACTTATGGTACTAAACACGCTCCATATTTTGTTCCCCTCGTATAATAAAGATTTATGATCTGCTAAACATTATAGTTTGATGTTTAGGCATCTTTATCTGTCCACAAAATTTGTGTGAAGATATTAAGGGACTGAGAAAAAACACAAAGTTGGACAGCACATTTAAATAGCTCTTAACATAAATAATATATTTAAATAATAAATGCGGACAACATCACATACATTGCTCTGAACCCAAAGTAAGTAGCTGAAACACTTGTGTTATGGAATTCAGATACAACGAAGGTACCACAAACACCCAGACCCGAGGCAATGTAGAAAAGTCATTTTTCTACATTGAACTAGCGACCTTGAAAACCGGTGCGTATGCCACTCGGTTGTGGTACCTTCTTTGTTTCTGAATTCCATAACACGCGTGCTTTAGCTACTTACTTTGGGGTCAGAGCAATGTATGTGATGTTGTCCGCATTTATTTAAACTAGTGAAGTAAGTTCATTTACTATGTTCCAATATGTACAAATTAGATGGTTGTTTCACTGTTTTTTAACGAACTTCAGAAAGATGATTCGACGATGTTTCTTTTTATGTTCGTGACGCCATATTTCGAAATGCTATGGATGTCAAAAAATCTGTTTGTCAACTATATTGCATACTTCAGAAGTGGTCCCTTATAATTTTCAATGTTTATTTTTTTACATTTGTGTAAAAAACCAGATCATTGACTAAACTTTCTTCCCCAGGACGCCGGCGACTACGTCTGCCAGATATCGGACCGCGTGGCCCGCGACCAAGTACACACAGTTGAGGTGCTTGTCCCGCCGAGCGTGCGCGCATCGCCCGAGTCACGGCATGCGGCGGCGAGACGTGGCGGAGCTGCTGTGCTCGAGTGCAGAGCGGCCGGGAACCCTGTGCCTACTGTTACGTGGCATAAACTTGTGAGTTGTGATTGATTGGTGAAGAGATTGATTGGTAGAGTGATTGCTTTGTTGACGGCGTGATTAGATTGATTGATAGATGGATGCTGGATGTTAGAGTAGCGATAGCGATAGATAGATTGGTTGATGGATAGATTGATTGATAACTAAATAGACAGTAGTTTATTTGAAACATAAATCATTACCATTTCAGCATATAACTGTTTTTCGTTCCAAATAAATAAAATAAAAATAAATGGTTGTGTAATAAATGAGTACGAAATAAAAACACATAATAATTACATAATTCAACTGTGTTGCGTAACTAGCAAAGAGCTATCAATGATTAATAAATTGATTGATAAAGTAGATAAATCGATTGATTGAAGAAAGTGATATTCCTTTTAATAACCTTCTATTCAACGCGTCAATTTTAAATCTTCATAATACCGTGAAACTGGTTCAATACACTAAGGGGCATCTTATATATGAGTAGGTGATTCCCGTGTTTCAGAACGACACGAACACGCGGCTGGGAGAAGGCCCACAGCTGCAGCTATCGCGACTAGAGAGGGGACACAGCGGTCGATACGCGTGCACTGTCGATAACGGAGTCGGCGCACCTCTAGTCGCCGAATTCCAACTACAAGTGCTATGTAAGTAGTTAACACCAACCTGTTACTGTCCCTCTGCCCTCTTGGTAATACCAGTCTGCAACTGTCCTATATAAGCAAGCACTTAAAACAGCAATAGAAAAATCACATTATGAAACCTGGATCTTAGTAAATATAAAATCAGTTACCATTGTAAGCGTGGTGATAAGTGCTTGCTCATTCTTAATGAGCCTAAACCTTAGTTTAGTTTAATATTTTCTAATCTTCATATAGGTACTTTATGCCATATTTTCAGATCCTCCAGAAATTACAGTGGAAAGATCGTGGGTGCATACCGGAGAGGGATTCAGAGCTGAACTTCTATGTACTGTGTTAGCAGACCCACCGGCTGAAGTAAGTTAACACCACTATAACTAAATACAGAATAACTATGGTCTGAATTTCCAAACAAAATCTAAAGGTTCGACATTTCTTCTTAGTTCTCAGTAAATAGCAATAATTGTAGTGGATATACTAGATTCTAGGCATAAAAACAAATATGGGTATGTAGTACAAGAAGAATTTAAAAATAATAGGCTGTGTCACATCTATAGTACTAGGTGCGGCAATAGACAACAGCATAAGCATTGCTCTAAAGTAGCTAAAGCACTTGAGTCAGAGACAACGACACCACAAACACTGACCCGAGACAATGTAGAAAAATAGTTTTCTACTTTTACGTACAAGCCTTCATAGTTGTTACTTTAAAGTAGTTTAATTCGTCTGGATATTTTAAATTTGAGGTCAATGTTTCCGTTTTAAACAGCTTCAAAGGAGCACTATCTCAATATCTATATTATATTGTTCTTTTTTGTATGATTGTTACACGATACCTAACGCAATTTTGTGTCGATGACTTAAATTATTTTTGTTATCGCTAGGGTATACCTCAAAGGTATAACCTAACTAGTAAGGTACATTTCATTGAAATCGGTTTCTTTTTTACATTTGTGTCCAAATTGAGATATTTTTGGTTTTCTTTTAAATTCCGGTTAATTTTATTAATCTTCCTGTTTGAATATTATCAGGTAACGTGGTACCAGAACTCATTCCCGCTGAGCGCGTCAGAACGAGTGACGATGTCGGCGCGCGGCAACAACCACACGCTACTCATAGCCAACGTACAGCCGGAGGACTTTGGGAATTACAGGTAACATTATATAAACATACTAGCTGTGCCCCGCGGTTTCACCCGCGCGAATGACAATTCATACACTATCTTTATAAATGCCTATGTGTTATTCCGATGTATAAGCTACATTATTGTAAAGTTTTATTAAAATCCATTCAGTAGTTTTTGCGTGAAAGAGTAACAAACATCCATACATCCAAACAAACTTTCGCATTTATAATATTAGTAAGGATAGGCACTTGGTTATCATCATCGTTCATTGCGATCGCCGAGCTATCGTGGGTAGGCGGGCGAGGAGAATTAAGAACAGCGACACTACACCGAACACGTCTTGCTCCAATGCGGAGCCAGCGGATTCCTCTTCATCCAACGGCCGCGAGCAAAAGAGCCCGGAGTTGTGTCAGTGTCAAGAAACGTCCACCCGCTTGTCATATTTCAGCTGTTCCTTTTCACGTTCCTTGACACTAAAAATATCGAAGCGCCGAGAAATATAATAATATCATCTTTTTATTAGCCTTTATACATATTAAGAACCAGGTATACATGCAGAAGAAGACTAAAAAGAGATCGAGGGATGGTGTGAAAGATGATATAAGAAAAGAGTGAATGCTGAGATGACGAGTAGTAGAGATGAATGGAAGCTGAATACGCATTGCGCCGAACACAAATAATTGCAAACAGGGAGATGATGATGATACATATTCAGAACAAGTATGCAGGGTGTTACCGAAAGGGTATATCCATCTAAAAGGGGTGAAGAGTACATCTGGTATAGAAAAGGTTTACGAAGTTGCATGATCTTTGATTTGTTGAGTTTTTCTGCGCCCCCATTAGCAGAATAATAATAAAAACTTCGAAATGTTCACGAAAAAGTTTTACGGGAACTACAGGGAATACCTTTGGTGTGAAACCGCAGGACACAACTAGTTTAAAATATAGGCCAACCGCCAATTTAATATGGAAATGCCGTGACACCGTCTTTTCCAAAAAAAGAGGGTGTAGGATGTTTTTTTTGAGCCCAAAAAAAAGAGTTATATTAAATCAGAGGTAGAGCCCTGTAATAATATAAATATTAGTGTTGTGTGTGCCAAACACAAGGTTGGCTTGTGTTAGAATTAAAGTATTATTCAGGTTTAGTGTACAATGACGAGCAAAAACTTAAATTGAGGATCTAGGTATCAAGCCGAAGGCACATTATAAATATTATTGTCGAATATAACAAACTAAAACAATATCATTCACTTGAAAATGTAAAAAAAAAACCCTGAATCATAAACATACGTAACGTAGTACATAAGTTCAACGACCTCGCTCGCATGCGACAGCCTGACGCGTTGTGCCTATTGTGAATCAGTGTACTTGAGAGCGTGCGCGCACCGCCACATTGAGGTGTGTTTATTGCAACCTATTTAGGTTGCTGAGGTGAGCTGCTGTAATATCCACTCGTTCGATTTTCAGTGGACAAAAACGAAGTTTTTTTTTTAATTTTTGTTATTCGCAACTATTATCGATACTGAACCAACTATTAAAATTTGGACGGTCAATAAAAATAACCCTGTATGGCATTTCTATTACACCGTGTATCTTCTGTCTTTCGTTAGCTAAATGTTGCATTGTACATCCCCCAGCTGCGTGGCGGACAACAGCCTGGGTCGCGCGCGGCAGCACGTGGAGGTGTCGGGGCGGCCCGGCCCCGCGCGCTTCACGTCCGCGCCCCTCGCGCGCTCGCACACGCGCTACATGCTCGCCTTCGCCGTGGACAGCTACCCACCGCTGGATGAGCTGCGACTGCTGTACCGGCAGCTGGCGGTAAGTCACACATCATTACACCCACACCTGCGTACCCGATTCGTAGCATTTTCCATCTTTAATTTTCCCAATTCATAGGACTTCCCATCTTCAATTTTCCCAATTCATAGCAACTCCCTTCTTGATGTACCCGATTTGTAGCACTTACCATCTTCGATTTTCCCAATTCGTAGCATTTATCATTTCAATTTTCCTGATTCGTAGCAACTCCCTTCTTGATGCACCCGATTCGTAGCAATAACCATCATCAATTTTCCCAATTCGTAGCATTTACCATCTGAAATTTTCCCAATTCGGAGCAACTCCCTTCTTGATGTACTCGATTCGTAACATTTACCATCTTTAAGTTTCCCAATTCGTAGCAATAACCAACATTCATTTTCCCAATTCATAGCATTTACCATCATCATTTTTCCCAATTCGTAGCATTTACCATCTGAAATTTTCCCAATTCGGAGCAACTCCCTTCTTGATGTACTCGATTCGTAACATTTACCATCTTTAAGTTTCCCAATTCGTAGCAATAACCAACATTCATTTTCCCAATTCATAGCATTTACCATCATCATTTTTCCCAATTCGTAGCATTTATCATCATAAATTTTAATAATTCGTAGCATTTACCATCTTTGTTTCCCATTTCTTAGCAATAACCATCATTAATTTTCCCAATTCGTAGCATTTACCATCTGAAATTTTCCTGATTCGGAGCAACTCCCTTCTTGATGTACTCGATTCGTAGCATTTACCATTTATCATAATCAATTTACCCGATTCGTAGCACTTACCATCATCAATTTTCCCAATTCGTAGCATTTACCATCTGAAATTTTCCCGATTCGTAGCATTTACCATCTCAAATTTTCCCGATTCGTAGCATTTACCATCATCAATTTTCCCGATTCGTAGCAATAACCATCATCAATTTTCCCAATTCATAGCATTTTCCATCTGAAATTTTCCTGATTCGGAGCAACTCCCTTCTTGATGTACTCGATTCGTAACATTTACCATCTTTAAGTTTCCCAATTCGTAGCAATAACCAACATTCATTTTCCCAATTCGTAGCATTTACCATCATCATTTTTCCCAATTCGTAGCATTTATCATCATAAATTTTAATAATTCGTAGCATTTACCATCATCAATTATCCCAATTCGTAGCATTTACCATCTGAAATTTTCCCGATTCGTAGCATTTACCATCTGAAATTTTCCCGATTCGTAGCATTTACCATCATCAATTTTCCCGATTCGTAGCAATAATCATCATCAATTTTCCCAATTCGTAGCATTTACCATCTCAAATTTTCCTGATTCGGAGCAACTCCCTTCTTGATGTACTCGATTCGTAGCATTTACCATTTATCATCATCACTTTTCCCGATTCGTAGCATTTACCATCTCAAATTTTCCCGATTCGTAGCATTTACCATCATCAATTTTCCCGATTCGTAGCAATAATCATCATCAATTTTCCCAATTCGTAGCATTTACCATCTCAAATTTTCCCGATTCGTAGCATTTACCATCTTTAAGTTTCCCATTTCTTAGCAATAACCATCATTAATTTTCCCGATTCGTAGCATTAACCATCTCAAATTTTCCCGATTCGTAGGATTTACCATCTCAAATTTTCCCGATTCGTAGCATTTACCATCTTTAATTTTCCCATTTCTTAGCAATAACCATCATTAATTTTCCCAATTCGTAGCATTTACCATCTGAAATTTTCCCGATTCAGAGCAACTCCCTTCTTGATGTACCTGATTCGTAGCATTTATCATTTATCATAATCAATTTTCCCGATTCGTAGCAATAACCAACATTCATTTTCCCAATTCGTAGCATTTACCATTATAATTTTTCCCAATTCGTAGCATTTATCATCATAAATTTTAATAATTCGTAGCATTTACCATCATCAATTTTCCCGATTCATAGCATTTACCATCATTAATTTTCCCGATTCGTAGCATTTACCATCTCAAATTTTCCCGATTCGTAACATTTACCATCATCAATTTTCCCGATTCGTAGCATTTACCATCTCAAATTTTCCCGATTCGTAGCATTTACCATCATCAATTTTCCCGATTCGTGGCACTTACCATCTTCGATTTTCCCGATTCGTAGCATTTACCATTTTTATTTTTCCCAATTCGTAGCATTTACCATCTCAAATTTTCCCGATTCGTAGAATTTACCATCATCAATTATCCCGATTCGTAGCATTTACCATCATCAATTTTCCCGATTCGTAGCATTTACCATCATCAATTTTCCCGATTCGTAGCAATAACCATCATCAATTTTCCCAATTCGGTTTTAACCATGTGAAATTTTCCCGATTCGGAGCATTTACCATCTCAAATTTTCCCGATACGTAGCATTTACCATCTCAAATTTTCCCGATACGTAGCATTTTTCATCATCAATTTTCCCGATTCGTAGCATTTACCATCATCAATTTTCCCGATTCGTAGCATTTACCATCATCAATTTTCCCGATTCGGAGCATTTACCATGTGAAATTTTCCCGATTCGGAGCAACTCCCCTTCTTGATGTACTCGATACGTAGCATTTACCATTTATCATCATTACTTTTCCCGATTTGTAGCACTCACCATCATCAATTTTCCCAATTCGTAGCTTTTATCATCTCAAATTTTCCCAATTCGAAGCATTTACCATCTCAAATTTTCCCGATTCGTAGCATTTACCATCATCAATTTTCCCGATTCGTGGCACTTACTATTTTCGATTTTCCCAATTCGTAGCATTTACTATCTCAAATTTTCCCAATTCGAAGCATTTACTATCTTTTAGTTTCCCGATTCGTAGCACTTACAATTAATATTTTTCCCAATTCGTAGCATTTATCATAATAAATTTTCCTTATTCGGAGCAACTCCCTTCTAGATGTACCCGATTTGTAGCATTTACTATCATCAATTTTCTTAATTCGTAGCACTTACCATCTTCGATTTTCCCGATTCGTAGCTTTTACCATCATCAATTTTCCCAATTTGTAGCATTTACCATCATAAATTTTCCCGTTTCGGAGCAACTCCCTTCTAGATGTACCCGATTTGTAGCATTTACTATCATAAATTTTTCCAATTCGTAGCACTTACCATCTTCGATTTTCCCAATTCGTAGCATTTACCATCATAAATTTTCCCGTTTCGGAGCAACTCCCTTCTAGATGTACCCGATTTGTAGCATTTACTATCATAATTTTTTCCAATTCGTAGCACTTACCATCTTCGATTTTCCCAATTCGTAGCATTTGCCATCTCAAATTTTCAGCATTTACCATCTTAAATTTTCCCGATTCGTAGCATTTACCATCATCAATTTTCCCAATTCGTAGCATTTACCATCATCAATTTTCCCAATTCGTGGAATTACCATCATAAATTTTCCCGATTCGTTGCATTTACCATCATCAATTTTCCCGATTCGTAGCACTTACCATCTCAAATTTTCCCGATTCGTAGCATATACCATCATCAATTTTCCCAATTCATAGCATTTACTATTATCAATTTTCCCAATTCGTAGTGCTTACCATCTTCGATTTTCCCATTTCGTAGCATTTACCATCTCAAATTTTCAGCATTTACCATCTCAAATTTTCCCGATTCGTAGCATTTACTGTACGGTGCACGTACATGGATTCTTAATATTTTATTTTTGTTAAATAAGTAGTTTGTAGGCTCGCGTATTTGCACGTTGGTCGCGACCCACATTTGGGAGTGCATTGACCAGCGACAGAGCAAAACGTATGCATTTTTGTACATTACATTTTAATTGTAAAGTTACGATTTAAGCAGTGTTTCAATAGACGTGGTTTGAGTCGGACAACTTGCATTTTCATTGAGAGTCATCCCCGTTGAGCACTCACTTACATTCTTTGCATTTACCCTTTCTGCATACATTCCTTATCATTGCACTTACATACATAAATGTTGAGTTAACACACTCTACATTTTTTTTTGGTCCTTCGAAACCGTTGCAAGTATAGTCCGTATTATCGGGTCGTGAAGTGTCATATCGCGCCGCGTGTGTTATCGGGCACGAGCATTCGGGGCAGTAGCAGCGATCCAGGGTCCAGAGCGACACATCGCATACAGGGAGAGTTCCTGAGTTTCAAGTAAGATCGTTCATTTTTTACGTAATACGTTGACAATGGAAGGTTTAATCGCACGGCAAGCTGAGATCCTCGAGGAGGTGAGGAGAATCCATTCTAATTTCAAGAAGGATGCAGCGAGCAGGAAAACCTCTGATTACATTCGTCTAAGGCTTGAGCGATTGGATGGCCTTTGGGTGGAATGTGAAGAGAAGAACCGGGAGCTCATGACAGTAGAAGATAAAAGTCATCAATATTTCGTCGATAACATTTATGAGGTGATCAAGAACTGGTACCAAGGAGCGCGTAAGGAGATTGCAGCGTGCGAGATCAAGCCTCAGGCGGGATCTAGCAACGCCGCCTACGATAAGTTAGACGTCGAGTTCGACAGCACTCTTTTCGAGAAGACCTCAAGAGCAGAGAACAAGTTACCCGAGTTACTGCAGTTGCAGCATGCCAACTTCCGTGCATTTAAGAGGTTGGTAGCGAATAGTTGCATTGATGATATTAACGAAAAATGGGAGATTGAAGATATGTTAAAGACTTTGGAGTCGCGGTGGACTGCAATTGACAAATTACATTTACGAATTGATGGTATTTTAGAAGGAGAACAGGAGGAGTATTACAAGGAAATATATCGCCATGAAAGTGCTTTTGCAAAAGTAAAACGGTCATTGAACACCAAATTAAACGCCTCGTTGCATCAACAACAAACTTTGCCTAAAATTGACATACCGACTTTTAACGGGAATTACACTTTATGGCCAACTTTCATGGATCTATACGTAGAAGCCATTCATAATAATCCTGCTATTGCAAAAACTAAAAAAATGCAGCATTTAAAGGGAAGATTACGAGGTGAGGCGGAAAAGCTGGTTCAACATTTGCACATTGCACCTGAAAATTATGACACGTGCTGGGAAATATTAAACCATAGGTATAATAACAAGTTCTTATTATTTACCAAAAATTTCCAGGTATTTATGCGTCAACCTACTATACAAAAACAATCTGCATTTGACATTAAAAGGTTATATGACACTAGTAATGAAACCATAAACGCTATACATAATCTGGGCGTAGATACAAGCTCATGGGATCCTGTTCTAGTCTATGTTTTATGCGAAAAACTTGACTCCGAAACATATTCTGAATACATGCAATCTAGGTCGGATCCGCGGGAGATACCTACGTTCAATCATTTTATGGATTTTCTTGAAACCAAATTTATGGCCTTAGAACCCTTGCATAGAAAAAAGCCAGAAAACGGTCAGAAATTTGCCCCTAAAACGCAGTTCAACAATACAACATATCAGACGAATAAAAATTCTCGCAATTTTCATGCATACAATGCTGGCCAATTTAATAAAATTATTTGTTCATTGTGCAATACAAATCACGCATTATTCCAATGTTCTAAATTTACTGACATGGCAGGTTCAGAAAAATTGAAATTTATCGCTGACAATAATATATGCAAAAATTGCCTATATGTGCATACTAAAGGTTTCTGTGCGTCACAAAAAAGATGCAGAGAGTGCAACGAACCACATAACACTTTATTGCACAACGATATTGTCACTCCAGTACAAACGCCCTCAACAACACGTGCCGCACCGAAAACTAGAACAACAAAAAGCATACAAAACAATTTCATCTCGAATAATGATGACGACGAAATATTATTGGCAACGGCATTAATACAAGTAGCAACAGCTAGGGGTGATTACATTACGTTAAGGGCTTTAGTTGATCAAGGTTCACAAATAACGTTGATCACGGAAAATGCAGCTCAAAGGCTGGGCATACCGCGTCAGCAGTTGAGCGCGAGTATCAGTGGAATCGGCACTTTATCTAAGAGAAGTAAAGGAAAAGTCCATTTAGTTTGTAAGTCCTTACATAATGATTTCCAGTTTACAACGGAAGCTTTAGTCATGACACGGGTGGTCAATAATCTGCCTAATATTACATTTGCAAAGAAGCCTTGGGCTCACGTGACAGGTATTACATTAGCCGATCCAGAGTACAACATATCTAGGCCCATTGATATACTCCTTGATGCACACGTCTTTTCTGAAATTTTAATGAATGGATTGATCAAAGGAGAAGACCATGAGCCCATGGCTCAACAGACATATTTAGGGTGGATTCTGTCAGGAAATGTCAACAAGACATATAATTGCAACGTCGTTGTAAATCAAGTCGATGATTTGACAAAGTATTGGGAAGTGGAAGACATTAAGGAAGATGCATGCGATTTAATGACAACAGCGGAGAGATTTTGCGAAGAGTTTTTCATTGCGACAACAAAGCGTTTAGAAAATGGCAGGTATGAAGTTAGATTGCCAATGAAGCCCAATTTTGATCAGATGTTAGGAAAATCTAAATCACGTGCAGTAGCACAGTTTATCCAATTAGAAAGAAAATTATGCAGAGATGACAAATTATCGGAAAGTTACATTAAATTCGTGCAAGAGTATTTAGAGTTAGGACATATGAAAGAGTGTAAACATGATCATAAGACTGCATGCTACTTACCTCATCATGGAGTCCTGAAACAAGATTCAATGACAACAAAATTAAGAGTGGTTTTTAATGCCTCACAGAAGACTGACACAGGTTACAGCTTGAATGACTTGATGGAATGTGGTCCTAAGCTACATCAAGATTTATTGACATTACTCATGGGATGGCGATTATACAAGTACGTTTTTACAGCAGACTGCGAGAAAATGTATCGCATGATCCTTGTACATGAAGAAGATCAGCAGTTACAAAAAATAATGTGGAGAGAAAACAAGGAAGATCCTTTAAAAGAATATCAGTTATGCACCGTAACATATGGTACGAAGGCTGCACCATTTTTAGCACTTCGAACATTGAAGCAGCTAGCACATGATGACGCAGAGAATTATCCGTTAGCAGCTGACGTCATTGCCCACGAGATGTATGTTGATGACGTATTAAGTGGTAGCAATTCCATCGAGCGAGCACAAGAAATACAAACCCAACTCATAAACATGTTGAGAGGTGCAGGCTTCACGCTACGCAAGTGGTCAAGTAACACCCCGACCTTGATTGAAAGTTTGACATCCTCAGATCTTAACCAAACTACGATGCACTTTACAAACGATGGTACTACTAAAGCCCTGGGTTTACAGTGGAATCCTACAACTGACACATTTACATTTACAAACAAAATAAAGTCTGATAATAATAACCGATTGACAAAAAGGAAGTTACTATCCGAAATCTCAAAAATCTTTGACCCACTTGGCTGGCTTACTCCTTTGACAATAAAAGCAAAATTGTTGTTTCAAAGTGTTTGGTTATCAGGATGTGACTGGGATGACATTTTACCTGTCAACGTGCAAGAAGAATGGCGGCAATTTACAAGTGATCTGCACATCATCACCCAATTTGAGATACCAAGATGGCTGGGGGATACAACAAAACCCTTCCAGGTTCATGGGTTTTGCGACGCCTCGGAAAAGGCCTACGCTTGCGCTATTTACTTGTTGACATTAAATGACAAAAATGAGACCGAAAGTCGACTTGTAGTTGCAAAATCACGGCTATCGCCAATCAACAAAAAAATGACATTACCACGACTTGAACTATGCGGAGCTTTATTACTTTCACGTTTGATGAAAAAACTTCTAAAATCTTTCAAATGGGAAAAAATTGACAAAAACACATACGCTTGGACGGATTCTATGATTGTATTAGGCTGGCTGCATGGGGACGTGACAAAATGGAAATCTTTCATAAGCAACAGAGTACAGCAAGTGCATGCCGTCATACCCAAACAACATTGGCAGTATGTCAAATCGGAGGACAACGCTGCGGATTGTGCATCACGAGGTGTCAGTTGTTCCCAATTGTTGCATCATCCTTTGTGGTGGCAAGGGCCAGAATGGGCGAGGAACTACAACAATAAAACAGCTGAGAAAACTGCAATCATACCGACTACGTGCGAATCAAAACAAAAGCAACTGAAAGCGTGTGTTGTGAAATTCGAACCTGCGTCAATCGTAATCGAGTTACTAGACGGTCATAGCGATATGACTCACATCACACGGGTCATAGCGTGGATTAGACGCTTTATTTACAATTTATGCAATGTAAACATAAATTCAACCTCCTATTTAACATCAAACGAGTTACAAAGCGCTGAAAAACTCATAGTCAAACAAGTGCAATTACATTCCTTCAAGAGCGAGATTATGAGACTGAAGGAGAATAAAAGCATCAGCACAAAAAGTACCCTTCTTAATTTGAACCCATTGCTTGACAAACACGACATTTTGCGAGTGGGAGGAAGGTTGCATAATTCAAAACTAAACGATGACACCAAACACCCAATGGTGTTACCACATGATCACAAACTGACAGAATTGTTAATTTGGCAAGCACACAAAAGGACATTGCATGGAGGTCCTAAGTTAACATTGACATATTTAAGACAAAGATTGTGGATTATAGGAGGACATCGCGCCGTTAAAAAGGTTCTGCATAAATGTGTAACATGTCGCCGATTTCATGCAAAACAAGCTAGGCAGATTATGGCAGATCTACCAGAGCCTCGAGTGACAGTATCTCGTCCTTTCACACATACAGGAATCGATTTTACTGGTCACGTCGAAATCAAGGCAAGTAAAGGCCGAGGTGTCAAAACATTGCTAGCATACGTGGCCGTATTTGTCTGTTTAGCAACAAAAGCTATTCACCTGGAGCTTGTCACAGAACTGACCAGTACTGCGTTTTTAGCAGCATTCAAGCGCTTCTGTGCTCGTCGAGGCACGCCACGGGAAATGTATAGCGACAACGGCACAAATTTTGTGGGAGCAAATCGAATTCTGTTGCAACAATATAAAAGCATTTTGAAAACTATGGACAATGTTTTCTTGGGCAAGGTCTCAGAAATGGGAGTTAAATGGCACTTTAATGCACCAGTTTGGCCGAGCGCGGGCGGACTATGGGAAGCTGCCGTGAAGAGCATGAAGTATCACCTAAAACGTGTCATTGGCGATCAACGCCTAACGTATGAAGAGTTCTCTACGCTGTTATGTCAGATCGAAGCTTGCTTGAACTCGCGACCATTATGTACTGTGACAGAAAACGCCGAAGAAATTGATTGCTTAACCCCTGGTCATTTTCTCACCGGCACTTCACTCATGACAATTCCAGAACCTGATATTGACACCACGTATCATTTAGGCAAAAGATGGCATATTGTGCAACAACTCAGCAAGGATTTCTGGAAGAAATGGTCGCAAGAATATCTGCAACAATTACAAACTAGACAAAAATGGAAACGACAGAATACCGACCCAAGAGAAAATGACATCGTGTGCATCAAAGACGAAAATTTACCAGCAGGAAAATGGGCACTAGGACGTGTAGCTAAGTTACATCCTGGAAAGGATGGCCACACTAGAGTTGTCACGTTACAGACTGCGAAGGGAGAAACTAAACGACCGATCACAAAACTAGTACCCCTAGTTGAAGCTGAACCAGAAGAATGCCATGACACACCACCGAAAAACAGACGAAATAGATTTAAAAAATTAACCTGGAATAGTTTACTTTGTTATACATTGATGCTAGTTATGACAGTATTTACACCCACTCTCCAACAAGATATGAAGCATACCCCCTTGACAAAAAATCAAACAATTTATTTTGACAAGATTGCAGACTTACAAGAAATTAGAGATGAATGGAAACTAGTATTTTATTACAACATGACAAATTACTGGCGAAATGTTGATGCCTTGCAACAATTTGTGACACATATAAAACAATTCCGGTGCGATGGCTGGATGATGCAGTTCCATATCTTGATTAACCAGCTTGAACAAAACACGAACGAACTAGATTATTACAATCAATTATTGCGATCACAGCGGTTGATCCAACACAGGGTCAAAAGAGGATTAATCGACGGAGTTGGATATGTTGCAAATTCATTGTTTGGAGTATTAGATCAACATTTTGCAGAAAAATATGAAGATGACATTAAAACAATCCAGCACAATGAGAACCATTTGTTACAATTGCTAAAAAACCAGACAAGTATTTTAGAATCTGAACATAACATTGTACAGCGCAACGAAGCTACTATGGTAGAGCAGCTGAACTTGATAAACGAGCATCATTCTAAACACGTTAGAAAATAAAACACAGAAATATAAAATTGATACTTCAAACGCCTTCTACGTAATAACATCGGCAATGGCGGCAGAAACAATGGTTCAGAATCTAAAAGGCATACAACAAACCCTTGTCAACACATTGACAAATATGTACAGAGGACATATCGATATTCATTTATTGTCACCAAATCAAATGCAGAGTGAATTAGATAAAATAGCTCGAAAATTACCTCGCGATTGTACGCTACCCGAAATCCTGAATGACGTAAGAGAAATCTACAAGCTGTTCAGAGTACATGCACGTATAACACAGCACTATTTATTGATGGAAGTAAAAATACCGATTTTAAATGACGCACTATACGAATTAAATAAATTAATCAGCATACCTCAACGTATTGACATCGACCGAGTGATGTACGTTATCCCAAACTCTGAATTCATTGCATTTAACGTTAACCAATACTCGTTTATACCCCTAGAATGGTCTGATATCCAAGAATGTCAAAATGTGCATGACAAAACTCTTATGTGCAAATTAAATCACCCTATATATAGCACTGGCGATCGACGCAAATCTATTTGTGATATACAGCTGATTAGGAACAATGAGGAACATATTGTGTATTGTCATACGGAAATAAAAGTATGTGCTGACAAGTGGGTAAAGTTGCATAAACAAAACACATGGTTTTATTATTGTTGTGGCACGTGTGACGTACAATTAGTGTGCGGGGCACAAATGACATCGGAGACGTTACGTCACACGGGTCTGATAACACTTAAACAAGGATGTGAATTGCAAGGCGACGCATTTATGCTTTATGCAAATAGGGGACATACAAGTAACATTCTAATTAATGAACCAAATGCTATGATTATACCCACGATCTCTCCTATTAACAATATCATCAACACCTCTGTTCGCAACTCATCATTGCATATAGAAACGCACGAAGAGATATTCAAGAAGATTAAAACAGAACTGAGTTCGATTAAAGAACAATCGAAGCTAGAAACCATTTCGTCTCATGATGTCCATCACTATATCATGATTTATGTCGTTATCACTATTAGCATTGCACTGTTTGTAACTTCGGTGTACTATTGGCGAAAATTGACAACAAAAAGGCTGGCGGAGGGTCCGCTAGATGCCAGATGCAGAAGCAGACGAGAAGAGGACATCGAAGAGGTGTACAGCGTTATCAACAAACCGGACACAAAAGTGCATAGTGAAGTGAATACGGTTAAAAGTGTTGAATCCTCCTCAAGTGCAGTGAAATTTGACACTCATAGACATAGTGACGTATGTTAATTAAGGCAGTGGGACATTCCACTTATAGAATTAAGTTTACATTTTTACATTTGATTATTCTACATTTTTATATTGCTTTCCTTTTATTATTATTTTTACTTGGTGTTTACATACTACATTGATTCGTCATTCCTTTGTGCTGGCAATATGTACGGTGCACGTACATGGATTCTTAATATTTTATTTTTGTTAAATAAGTAGTTTGTAGGCTCGCGTATTTGCACGTTGGTCGCGACCCACATTTGGGAGTGCATTGACCAGCGACAGAGCAAAACGTATGCATTTTTGTACATTACATTTTAATTGTAAAGTTACGATTTAAGCAGTGTTTCAATAGACGTGGTTTGAGTCGGACAACTTGCATTTTCATTGAGAGTCATCCCCGTTGAGCACTCACTTACATTCTTTGCATTTACCCTTTCTGCATACATTCCTTATCATTGCACTTACATACATAAATGTTGAGTTAACACACTCTACATTTTTCATCATCAATTTTCCCGATTCGTAGCACTTACCATCATCAATTTTCCCGATTCGTAGCACTTACCATTATTATTTTTCCCGATTCGTAACATTTATCATTTTAAATTTTCCCGATTCGTAGCATTTACCATCTCAAATTTTCCCGATTCGTAGCATTTACCATCATCAATTTTCCCAATTCGTAGCATTAACCATCATAAATTTTCCCGATTCGGAGCAACTCCCTTCTAGATGTACCCGATTTGTAGCATTTACTATCATCAATTTTCCCAATTCGTAGCGCTTACCATCTTCGATTTTCCCATTTCGTAGCATTTTCCATCTCAAATTTTCAGCATTTACCATCTCAAATTTTCCCGATTCGTAGCATTTACCATCATCAATTTTCCCAATTCGTAGCACTCACCATCATCAATTTTCCCAATTCGTAGCATTTACCATCTCAAATTTTCCCAATTCGAAGCATTTACCATCTCAAATTTTCCCGATTCGTAGCATTTACCGTCTTCATTTTGCCAATTCGTAGCATTTACCATCTCAAATTTTCGCCATTCGTAGCGTTTACCATCTCAAATTTTCAGCATTTATCATTATAAATTTTCCCAATTCGAAGCATTTACTATCTTTTAGTTTCCCGATTCATAGCACTTACCATTATTATTTTTCCCAATTCGTTGCATTTATCATCATAAATTTTCCTTATTCGGAGCAACTCCCTTCTAGATGTACCCGATTTGTAGCATTTACTATCATCAATTTTCTTAATTCGTAGCACTTACCATCTTCGATTTTTCCGATTCGTAGCTTTTACCATCATCAATTTTCCCAATTTGTAGCATTTACCATCATAAATTTTCCCGATTCGGAGCAACTCCCTTCTAGATGTACCCGATTTGTAACATTTACTATCATCAATTTTCCCAATTCGTAGCATTTACCATCATCAATTTTCCCAATTCGTAGCATTTACCATCATAAATTTTCCCGTTTCGGAGCAACTCCCTTCTAGATGTACCCGATTTGTAGCATTTACTATCATCAATTTTTCCAATTCGTTGCACTTACCATCTTCGATTTTCCCAATTCGTAGCATTTACCATCTCAAATTTTCAGCATTTACCATCATAAATTTTCCCGTTTCGGAGCAACTCCCTTCTAGATGTACCCGATTTGTAGCATTTACTATCATAAATTTTCCCAATTCGTAGCATTTGCCATCTCAAATTTTCAGCATTTACCATCTTAAATTTTCCCGATTCGTAGCATTTACCATCATCAATTTTCCCAATTCGTAGCATTTACCATCATCAATTTTCCCAATTCGTGGAATTACCATCATAAATTTTCCCGATTCGTTGCATTTACCATCATCAATTTTCCCGATTCGTAGCACTTACCATCATCAATTTTCTCGATTCGTAGCACTTACCATTATTATTTTTCCCAAGTCGTAGCATTTATCATTATAAGTTTTCCCGATTCGTAGCATTTATCATCTCAAATTTTCCCGATTCGTAGCATATACCATCATCAATTTTCCCAATTCGTAGCATTTACTATTATCAATTTTCCCAATTCGTAGTGCTTACCATCTTCGATTTTCCCGATTTGTAGCACTTACCATCATCAATTTTCCCGATTCGTAGCACTTACCATTATTATTTTTCCCAATTCGTAACATTTATCATTTTAAATTTTCCCGATTCGTAGCATTTACCATCTCAAATTTTCCCGATTCGTAGCATATACCATCATCAATTTTCCCAATTCGTAGCATTTACCATCATAAATTTTCCCGATTCGGAGCAACTCCCTTCTAGATGTACCCGATTTGTAGCATTTACTATTATCAATTTTCCCAATTCGTAGCGCTTACCATCTTCGATTTTCCCATTTCGTAGCATTTTCCATCTCAAATTTTCAGCATTTACCATCTCAAATTTTCCCGATTCGTAGCAATAACCATCATCAATTTTCCTACTTCGGTTTTAACCATGTGAAATTTTCCCGATTCGGAGCATTTACCATCTCAAATTTTCCTGATTCGTAGCATTTACCATCTCAAATTTTCCCGATACGTAGCATTTTTCATCATCAATTTTCCCGATTCGTAGCATTTACCATCATCAATTTTCCCGATTCGGAGCATTTACCATCTCAAATTTTCCTGATTCGTAGCATTTACCATCTCAAATTTTCCCGATGCGTAGCATTTTTTATCATCAATTTTCCCGATTCGTAGCATTTTCCATCATCAATTTTCCTGATTCGTAGCAATTACCATCTCAAATTTTCCCAATTCGAAGCATTTACCATCATCAATTTTCCTACTTCGGTTTTAACCATGTGAAATTTTCCCAATTCGTAGCGCTTACCATCTTCGATTTTCCCATTTCGTAGCATTTTCCATCTCAAATTTTCAGCATTTACCATCTCAAATTTTCCCGATTCGTAGCAATAACCATCATCAATTTTCCTACTTCGGTTTTAACCATGTGAAATTTTCCCGATTCGGAGCATTTACCATCTCAAATTTTCCTGATTCGTAGCATTTACCATCTCAAATTTTCCCGATACGTAGCATTTTTCATCATCAATTTTCCCGATTCGTAGCATTTACCATCATCAATTTTCCCGATTCGGAGCATTTACCATCTCAAATTTTCCTGATTCGTAGCATTTACCATCTCAAATTTTCCCGATGCGTAGCATTTTTTATCATCAATTTTCCCGATTCGTAGCATTTTCCATCATCAATTTTCCTGATTCGTAGCAATTCCCATCTCAAATTTTCCCAATTCGAAGCATTTACCATCATCAATTTTCCCGATTCGGAGCATTTACCATGTGAAATTTTCCCGATTCGGAGCAACTCCCCTTCTTGATGTACTCGATACGTAGCATTTACCATTTATCATCATCACTTTTCCCGATTTGTAGCACTCACCATCATCAATTTTCCCAATTCGTAGCATTTATCATCTCAAATTTTCCCAATTCGAAGCATTTACCATCTCAAATTTTCCCGATTCGTAGCATTTACCATCATCAATTTTCCCGGTTCGTGGCACTTACCATTTTCGATTTTCCCAATTCGTAGCATTTACTATCTCAAATTTTCCCAATTCGAAGCATTTACTATCTTTTAGTTTCCCGATTCGTAGCACTTACAATTAATATTTTTCCCAATTCGTAGCATTTATCATAATAAATTTTCCTTATTCGGAGCAACTCCCTTCTAGATGTACCCGATTTGTAGCATTTACTATCATCAATTTTCTTAATTCGTAGCACTTACCATCTTCGATTTTCCCGATTCGTAGCTTTTACCATCATCAATTTTCCCGATTCGGAGCATTTACCATCTCAAATTTTCCTGATTCGTAGCATTTACCATCTCAAATTTTCCCGATGCGTAGCATTTTTTATCATCAATTTTCCCGATTCGTAGCATTTTCCATCATCAATTTTCCTGATTCGTAGCAATTACCATCTCAAATTTTCCCAATTCGAAGCATTTACCATCATCAATTTTCCCGATTCGGAGCATTTACCATGTGAAATTTTCCCGATTCGGAGCAACTCCCCTTCTTGATGTACTCGATACGTAGCATTTACCATTTATCATCATCACTTTTCCCGATTTGTAGCACTCACCATCATCAATTTTCCCAATTCGTAGCATTTATCATCTCAAATTTTCCCAATTCGAAGCATTTACCATCTCAAATTTTCCCGATTCGTAGCATTTACCATCATCAATTTTCCCGGTTCGTGGCACTTACCATTTTCGATTTTCCCAATTCGTAGCATTTACTATCTCAAATTTTCCCAATTCGAAGCATTTACTATCTTTTAGTTTCCCGATTCGTAGCACTTACAATTAATATTTTTCCCAATTCGTAGCATTTATCATAATAAATTTTCCTTATTCGGAGCAACTCCCTTCTAGATGTACCCGATTTGTAGCATTTACTATCATCAATTTTCTTAATTCGTAGCACTTACCATCTTCGATTTTCCCGATTCGTAGCTTTTACCATCATCAATTTTCCCAATTCGTAGCATTTACCATCATCAATTTTCCCAATTCGTAGCATTTACCATCATAAATTTTCCCGTTTCGGAGCAACTCCCTTCTAGATGTACCCGATTTGTAGCATTTACTATCATAAATTTTTCCAATTCGTAGCACTTACCATCTTCGATTTTCCCAATTCGTAGCATTTGCCATCTCAAATTTTCAGCATTTACCATCTTAAATTTTCCCGATTCGTAGCATTTACCATCATCAATTTTTCCAATTCGTAGCATTTACCATCATCAATTTTCCCAATTCGTGGAATTACCATCATAAATTTTCCCGATTCGTTGCATTTACCATCATCAATTTTCCCGATTCGTAGCACTTACCATCATCAATTTTCCCGATTCGTAGCACTTACCATTATTATTTTTCCCAAGTCGTAGCATTTATCATTATAAATTTTCCCAATTCGTAGCATTTATCATCTCAAATTTTCCCAATTCGAAGCATTTACCATCTCAAATTTTCCCGATTCGTAGCATTTACCATCATCAATTTTCCCGATTCGTGGCACTTACTATTTTCGATTTTCCCAATTCGTAGCATTTACTATCTAAAATTTTCCCAATTCGAAGCATTTACTATCTTTTAGTTTCCCGATTCGTAGCACTTACAATTAATATTTTTCCCAATTCGTAGCATTTATCATAATAAATTTTCCTTATTCGGAGCAACTCCCTTCTAGATGTACCCGATTTGTAGCATTTACTATCATCAATTTTCTTAATTCGTAGCACTTACCATCTTCGATTTTCCCGATTCGTAGCTTTTACCATCATCAATTTTACCAATTTGTAGCATTTACCATTATAAATTTTCCCGATTCGGAGCAACTCCCTTCTAGATTTACCCGATTTGTAGCATTTACTATCATCAATTTTCCCAATTCGTAGCATTTACCATCTTCGATTTTCCCAATTCGTAGCATTTGCCATCTCAAATTTTCAGCATTTACCATCTTAAATTTTCCCGATTCGTAGCATTTACCATCATCAATTTTCCCAATTCGTAGCATTTACCATCATCAATTTTCCCAATTCGTGGAATTACCATCATAAATTTTCCCGATTCGTTGCATTTACCATCATCAATTTTCCCGATTCGTAGCACTTACCATCATCAATTTTCCCGATTCGTAGCACTTACCATTATTATTTTTCCCAAGTCGTAGCATTTATCATTATAAATTTTCCCAATTCGTAGCATTTATCATCTCAAATTTTCCCAATTCGAAGCATTTACCATCTCAAATTTTCCCGATTCGTAGCATTTACCATCATCGTAGCATTTATCATCTCAAATTTTCCCAATTCGAAGCATTTACCATCTCAAATTTTCCCGATTCGTAGCATTTACCATCATCAATTTTCCCGATTCGTGGCACTTACTGTTTTCGATTTTCCCAATTCGAAGCATTTACTATCTTTTAGTTTCCCGATTCGTAGCACTTACAATTAATATTTTTCCCAATTCGTAGCATTTATCATAATAAATTTTCCTTATTCGGAGCAACTCCCTTCTAGATGTACCCGATTTGTAGCATTTACTATCATCAATTTTCTTAATTCGTAGCACTTACCATCTTCGATTTTCCCGATTCGTAGCTTTTACCATCATCAATTTTCCCAATTTGTAGCATTTACCATCATAAATTTTCCCGTTTCGGAGCAACTCCCTTCTAGATGTACCCGATTTGTAGCATTTACTATCATAAATTTTTCCAATTCGTAGCACTTACCATCTTCGATTTTCCCAATTCGTAGCATTTACCATCATAAATTTTCCCGTTTCGGAGCAACTCCCTTCTAGATGTACCCGATTTGTAGCATTTACTATCATAAATTTTTCCAATTCGTAGCACTTACCATCTTCGATTTTCCCAATTCGTAGCATTTGCCATCTCAAATTTTCAGCATTTACCATCTTAAATTTTCCCGATTCGTAGCATTTACCATCATCAATTTTCCCAATTCGTAGCATTTACCATCATCAATTTTCCCAATTCGTGGAATTACCATCATAAATTTTCCCGATTCGTTGCATTTACCATCATCAATTTTCCCGATTCGTAGCACTTACCATCATCAATTTTCCCGATTCGTAGCACTTACCATTATTATTTTTCCCAAGTCATAACATTTATCATTATAAATTTTCCCGATTCGTAGCATTTACCATCTCAAATTTTCCCGATTCGTAGCATATACCATCATCAATTTTCCCAATTCATAGCATTTACTATTATCAATTTTCCCAATTCGTAGTGCTTACCATCTTCGATTTTCCCATTTCGTAGCATTTACCATCTCAAATTTTCAGCATTTACCGTCTCAAATTTTCCCGATTCGTAGCATTTACCATCATCAATTTTCCCGATTCGTAGCACTTACCATCATCAATTTTCCCGATTCGTAGCACTTACCATTATTATTTTTCCCGATTCGTAACATTTACCATCATCAATTTTCCCAATTCGTAGCATTTACCATCATAAATTTTCCCGATTCGGAGCAACTCCCTTCTAGATGTACCCGACTCGTAGCATTTACCATCATCAATTTTCCCGATTCGTAGCACTTACCATCATCAATTTTCCCGATTCGTAGCACTTACCATTATTATTTTTCCCAATTCGTAGCATTTATCATTATAAATTTTCCCAATTCGAAGCATTTACTATCTTTTAGTTTCCCGATTCATAGCACTTACCATTATTATTTTTCCCAATTCGTTGCATTTATCATCATAAATTTTCCTTATTCGGAGCAACTCCCTTCTAGATGTACCCGATTTGTAGCATTTACTATCATCAATTTTCTTAATTCGTAGCACTTACCATCTTCGATTTTTCCGATTCGTAGCTTTTACCATCATCAATTTTCCCAATTTGTAGCATTTACCATCATAAATTTTCCCGATTCGGAGCAACTCCCTTCTAGATGTACCCGATTTGTAGCATTTACTATCATCAATTTTCCCAATTCGTAGCATTTACCATCATCAATTTTCCCAATTCGTAGCATTTACCATCATAAATTTTCCCGTTTCGGAGCAACTCCCTTCTAGATGTACCCGATTTGTAGCATTTACTATCATCAATTTTTCCAATTCGTTGCACTTACCATCTTCGATTTTCCCAATTCGTAGCATTTACCATCTCAAATTTTCCCAATTCGAAGCATTTACCATCTCAAATTTTCCCGATTCGTAGCATTTACCATCATCAATTTTCCCGATTCGTAGCACTTACCATCATCAATTTTCCCAATTCGTAGCATTTACGATCTCAAATTTTCCCAATTCGAAGCATTTACCATCTCAAATTTTCCCGATTCGTAGCATTTACCATCATCAATTTTCCCGATTCGTAGCACTTACCATCATCAATTTTTCCGATTCGTAGCACTTACCATTATTATTTTTCCCAATTCGTAGCATTTATCATTTAAAATTTTCCCGATTCGTAGCATTTACCATCTCAAATTTTCCCGATTCGTAGCATATACCATCATCAATTTTCCCAATTCGTAGAATTTACCATCATAAATTTTCCCGATTCGGAGCAACTCCCTTCTAGATGTACCCGATTTGTAGCATTTACTATTATCAATTTTCCCAATTCGTAGCGCTTACCATCTTCGATTTTCCCATTTCGTAGCATTTTCTATCTCAAATTTTCAGCATTTACCATCTCAAATTTTCCCGATTCGTAGCATTTACCATCATCAATTTTCCCAATTCGTAGCACTCGCCATCATCAATTTTCCCAATTCGTAGCATTTACCATCTCAAATTTTCCCAATTCGTAGCATTTACCGTCATCAATTTTCCCGATTCGTGGCACTTACTATTTTCGATTTTCCCAATTCGTAGCATTTACTTTCTTTAATTTTCCCAATTCGAAGCATTTACTATCTTTTAGTTTCCCGATTCGTAGCACTTACCATTATTATTTTTCCCAATTCGTTGCATTTATCATCATAAATTTTCTTGTTTCGGAGCAACTCCCTTCTAGATGTACCCGATTTGTAGCATTTACTATAATCAATTTTTCCAATTCGTAGCACTTACCATCTTCGATTTTCCCAATTCGTAGCATTTACCATCTCAAATTTTCAGCATTTACCATCTGAAATTTTCCCGATTCGTAGCATTTACCATCTTCATTTTGCCAATTCGTAGCATTTACCATCTCAAATTTTCCCAATTCGTAGCATTTACCATCATCAATTTTCCCAATTCGTAGCATTTGCCATCATAAATTTTCCCGTTTCGGAGCAACTCCCTTCTAGATGTACCCGATTTGTAGCATTTACTATCATCAATTTTTCCAATTCGTAGCACTTACCATCTTCTATTTTCCCAATTCGTAGCATTTACCATCTCAAATTTTCAGCATTTACCATCTTAAATTTTCCCGATTCATAGCATTTACCATCATCAATTTTCCCAATTCGTAGCATTTACCATCTCAAATTTTCCCAATTCGTAGCGTTTACCATCATCAATTTTCCCAATTCGTAGAATTACCATCATAAATTTTCCCGATTCGTAGCATTTACCATCATCAATTTTCCCGATTCGTGGCACTTACTATTTTCGATTTTCCCAATTCGTAGCATTTACTATCTCAAATTTTCCCAATTCGAAGCATTTACTATCTTTTAGTTTCCCGATTCGTAGCACTTACCATTATTATTTTTCCCAATTCGTTGCATTTATCATCATAAATTTTCTTGTTTTGGAGCAACTCCCTTCTAGATGTACCCGATTTGTAGCATTTACTATCATCAATTTTTCCAATTCGTGGCACTTACCATCTTCGATTTTCCCAATTCGTAGCATTTACCATCTCAAATTTTCAGCATTTACCATCTTAAATTTTCCCGATTCGTAGCATTTACCATCTTCATTTTGCCAATTCGTAGCATTTACCATCTCAAATTTTCCCAATTCGTAGCGTTTACCATCATCAATTTTCCCAATTCGTAGAATTACCATCATAAATTTTCCCGATTCGTAGCATTTACCATCATCAATTTTCCCGATTCGTGGCACTTACTATTTTCGATTTTCCCAATTCGTAGCATTTACTATCTCAAATTTTCCCAATTCGAAGCATTTACTATCTTTTAGTTTCCCGATTCGTAGCACTTACCATTATTATTTTTCCCAATTCGTTGCATTTATCATCATAAATTTTCTTGTTTTGGAGCAACTCCCTTCTAGATGTACCCGATTTGTAGCATTTACTATCATCAATTTTTCCAATTCGTGGCACTTACCATCTTCGATTTTCCCAATTCGTAGCATTTACCATCTCAAATTTTCAGCATTTACCATCTTAAATTTTCCCGATTCGTAGCATTTACCATCTTCATTTTGCCAATTCGTAGCATTTACCATCTCAAATTTTCCCAATTCGTAGCGTTTACCATCATCAATTTTCCCAATTCGTAGAATTACTATCATAAATTTTCCTGATTCGTAGCATTTACCATCATCAATTTTCCCGATTCGTAGCACTTACCATCATCAATTTTCCCGATTCGTAGCACTTACCATTATTATTTTTCCCAATTCGTAGCATTTATCATTATAAATTTTCCCAATTCGAAGCATTTACTATCTTTTAGTTTCCCGATTCATAGCACTTACCATTATTATTTTTCCCAATTCGTTGCATTTGTCATCATAAATTTTCCTTATTCGGAGCAACTCCCTTCTAGATGTACCCGATTTGTAGCATTTACTATCATCAATTTTCTTAATTCGTAGCACTTACCATCTTCGATTTTTCCGATTCGTAGCTTTTACCATCATCAATTTTCCCAATTTGTAGCATTTACCATCATAAATTTTCCCGATTCGGAGCAACTCCCTTCTAGATGTACCCGATTTGTAGCATTTACTATCATCAATTTTCCCAATTCGTAGCATTTACCATCATCAATTTTCCCAATTCGTAGCATTTACCATCATAAATTTTCCCGTTTCGGAGCAACTCCCTTCTAGATGTACCCGATTTGTAGCATTTACTATCATCAATTTTTCCAATTCGTAGCACTTACCATCTTCGATTTTCCCAATTCGTAGCATTTACCATCTCAAATTTTCAGCATTTACCATCTTAAATTTTCCCGATTCGTAGCATTTACCATCTTCATTTTGCCAATTCGTAGCATTTACCATCTCAAATTTTCCCAATTCGTAGCGTTTACTATCATCAATTTTACCAATTCGTAGAATTACTATCATAAATTTTCCTGATTCGTAGCATTTACCATCATCAATTTTCCCGATTCGTAGCACTTACCATCATCAATTTTCCCGATTCGTAGCACTTACCATTATTATTTTTCCCAATTCGTAGCATTTATCATTATAAATTTTCCCAATTCGAAGCATTTACTATCTTTTAGTTTCCCGATTCATAGCACTTACCATTATTATTTTTCCCAATTCGTTGCATTTGTCATCATAAATTTTCCTTATTCGGAGCAACTCCCTTCTAGATGTACCCGATTTGTAGCATTTACTATCATCAATTTTCTTAATTCGTAGCACTTACCATCTTCGATTTTTCCGATTCGTAGCTTTTACCATCATCAATTTTCCCAATTTGTAGCATTTACCATCATAAATTTTCCCGATTCGGAGCAACTCCCTTCTAGATGTACCCGATTTGTAGCATTAACTATCATCAATTTTCCCAATTCGTAGCATTTACCATCATCAATTTTCCCAATTCGTAGCATTTACCATCATAAATTTTCCCGTTTCGGAGCAACTCCCTTCTAGATGTACCCGATTTGTAGCATTTACTATCATCAATTTTTCCAATTCGTAGCACTTACCATCTTCGATTTTCCCAATTCGTAGCATTTACCATCTCAAATTTTCAGCATTTACCATCTTAAATTTTCCCGATTCGTAGCATTTACCATCTTCATTTTGCCAATTCGTAGCATTTACCATCTCAAATTTTCCCAATTCGTAGCGTTTACTATCATCAATTTTCCCAATTCGTAGAATTACTATCATAAATTTTCCTGATTCGTAGCATTTACCATCATCAATTTTCCCGATTCGTAGCACTTACCATCATCAATTTTCCCGATTCGTAGCACTTACCATTATTATTTTTCCCAATTCTTAGCATTTATCATTATAAATTTTCCCAATTCGAAGCATTTACTATCTTTTAGTTTCCCGATTCATAGCACTTACCATTATTATTTTTCCCAATTCGTTGCATTTGTCATCATAAATTTTCCTTATTCGGAGCAACTCCCTTCTAGATGTACCCGATTTGTAGCATTTACTATCATCAATTTTCTTAATTCGTAGCACTTACCATCTTCGATTTTTCCGATTCGTAGCTTTTACCATCATCAATTTTCCCAATTTGTAGCATTTACCATCATAAATTTTCCCGATTCGGAGCAACTCCCTTCTAGATGTACCCGATTTGTAGCATTTACTATCATCAATTTTCTTAATTCGTAGCACTTACCATCTTCGATTTTTCCGATTCGTAGCTTTTACCATCATCAATTTTCCCAATTCGTAGCATTTACCATCATCAATTTTCCCAATTCGTAGCATTTACCATCATAAATTTTCCCGTTTCGGAGCAACTCCCTTCTAGATGTACCCGATTTGTAGCATTTACTATCATCAATTTTTCCAATTCGTAGCACTTACCATCTTCGATTTTCCCAATTCGTAGCATTTACCATCTCAAATTTTCAGCATTTACCATCTTAAATTTTCCCGATTCGTAGCATTTACCATCATCAATTTTCCCAATTCGTAGCATTTACCATCTCAAATTTTCCCAATTCGTAGCGTTTACCATCATCAATTTTCCCAATTCGTAGAATTACCATCATAAATTTTCCCGATTCGTAGCATTTACCATCATCAATTTTCCCGATTCGTAGCACTTACCATTATTATTTTTCCCAATTCGTAGCATTTATCATTATAAATTTTCCCGATTCGTATCATTTACCATCTCAAATTTTCCCGATTCGTAGCATTTACCATCATCAATTTTCCCAATTCGTAGCATTTACCATCATAAATTTTCCCGATTCGGAGCAACTCCCTTCTAGATGTTCCCGATTTGTAGCATTTACTATCATCAATTTTCCCAATTCGTAGCGCTTACCATCTTCGATTTTCCCATTTCGTAGCATTTACCATCTCAAATTTTCAGCATTTACCATCTCAAATTTTCCCGATTCGTAGCATTTACCATCATCAATTTTCCCAATTCGTAGCATTTACCATCATCAATTTTCCCAATTCGTAGCATTTACCATCATCAATTTTCCTAATTCGTGGCATTTACCATCTTTAAGTTTCCCAATTCGTAGCAATAACCATCATCAATTTTCCCAATTCGTAAAATATACCATCTCCAATTTTCCTAATTCGTAGCAACTCCTTTCAAAGATGTTCCTAATTCGTACATAAATTACAGGGTTTTTTTTATCACACATACCCTTTAACCACATTTGAAAATTATCAGCAATTTTATCAATTTTCATTAAAAAATCCCTTTCGTTTTTTTGTAAATGTAAACATCTTATACATGTACCTATGCTCTACGAATAAATTATTTTGTCTTCGTCTTTTTTGTTGTGCATACGTTTTTGTGCATCTTTATTTGATATTGAAGTTACCAGCAATTTAAACAATGTTCATTTTAATACCCTTATTTTTTTTGTTATGTATACTTTATTGTATATTTTCACATGTTATTTTGTGGTCCACAGATCAACGAGTCATTCCAGCAGCCGGGCCGCTGGCACGACGTGGTGATCCCCGCGCCAGCGCCGGCGGGCGCGCTCACGCACCGCGTCGCGCACGAGCTGCGCGCGCTGCAGCCCGGCGCCGTGTACGAGGCCATCGTGCAGGCCAAAAACAGATACGGGTGGAACGAGGTGGGTTACATGAGGGTATCACATGTATACAGGTGCCATACACCACTGTTCTATAGGAACAAAGCAGAATTGAAGGCCCTGGTAAAGTTCTAAATAAGGCTGCTGTGTTGGACCGGGGATATGGGGCTTTTAAAAGATGCTCGTTACTATAACCAAAGAAAAAGAAGAAATGCATGCAGTAACAAAAAAACTGTCTTTGTTTATGGCACCTGCAAGGGCGTTCAAAACGTCGGAAACTTGAATCTTAATAAACTCTGATAAAATCGATTTTAAATTTAGTTTTATTTTTGTACTAAAAACTCTTTATTATACACCAAGTAACAAGGAACATTAAAGGAGGAAATAGGCGAGAGCCTAACCTCGAATTATGCCATTATACATAGTATTACATAGGTAGTTATTTACTTTTTTAGATTTGCAGTTGTCGTTTTCGCACTTAAATAGATATCCTGGACGCAATACGACAGCGATAGTTTTTAATACCTAATTTTGAAGTCTATCGAACCGCCTTTCTTCTTATGTTCAGTAATCCTAAATTATTATCTTTTCTTTTCAGGTGAGCGACATTTTCCAGTTCCACACACTCGGTGGCTCCCACACGGCACACGCAGACGAACTAACACCAATGTTCTCATCAACAGATAGAATAAAAATCGCTAAATACGCCACTTTATTCGCCTTATATTTCACAATCGCCATCTTCATTTAATTCGACCAATAACCGTTCGGAAATCTTTGTGGAACTTATTTTTTTAATCGTGAAACGATGAGACACCAACACGTTCTAGATTTAAGCTTTTTTAAGAGTTGTGATGGCTGTTTTTTAAATACTGATGCCATTTTTTTTATTGTTTTGTAAAAGTTGTAAGTTTTGGTGGTTTGCGCGCGATTTTATATATTATGTTCACCTTTTTATGGGCGATTATCTAAATTTTTACGCAATAATATTGTGTTAATAAACCTATCACGAAATATACAATTTTATTAAATTAAACTTGTAAATCGTAAAATCCATACCATTGACATAAAAACTGTCAAAAATCGCGCGCAAACTTAACCACAGGTAATAATTTAAAATGGCTTTTAACGACGCTTATAATATTAGTGTTACCATACCTCGAATACATTCTACCATTTTGTAAAAAGCGCATCAATTTAAGGTTCCTTGGATATAATATTTTTAATATTACTTTTGTAAGTTTTTCTTGGCGCACATTAATTTTAAGAATGTAATATTTTGCTATTTCATTTCATGTTAATTTAAACGTTCTTTGACAGATATTTTTTTGGAAAATATAATTGAAAATAAATAATGGTACAAGTTCTTGCCATTTTTTATCTTCGACTGCTACGTAAAAATAATATTTTCAAGTAAGAACAGCAACTTAGTAAATAATTTCTATGAAATATTAATCTAAAGGAACCTCAAAACCTAGTACATAAATACTTTTAATAATTTTGCATAAATCCCGCTTTTGACAGTAATTGAAAAACATAATATTTTTACTATAGCATCCATAATAAAGTGAATTTATTAATATATGTAGGTATAATAATATTGTAAGTATTTCCTGACCGAGAATTGAAAAAGCTAGTAAAGAGGTTTTACATGAGCTTATAATAAACAGGCCGGTAAAAATTCCGTTTTAAAGAAACAAAAAAGATAGTAAGAGCATACTACGCAAGTAATTCGACAAATAACGATAAATAAATGTCAGAATTTAGAAAAACAAGACAGACAAAATGGCGCGTACAGTTTTTAGATTTGGCTTTTTCCAGTTTGATATTAAACTTAACTTTTTGGGGCAGACAAGTAGACCCAATGACAGTTAAGACAGAATGATGATGGCTTGAATAAAGATCATAATTTTACGCTAGTAAATTCATTAAAAACCTGTGTATTATAAGCTCATGTAAACAAATGACAATTGGATTTGGATGTATGCAAGTATAACAATTAACAATGAAGAAGACATTACAAGTGACACCATACACCAAAAATATAGTTTAGTTCTACTGTGATTAATTATACATTATATTAAATTAAAATGAAAAAATACGTTTTAGTCACCGCACAAAGTATTTTTATAATTTTAAAACTGAATTTCTGCCTGTAAAGCTGTTATAGCTTTGTGTTATAGGTAAACTGCTGAATCAATTCTAATAAAATTTAGTTCAGAGAAAGGTTGAACATGAGAAAAAGATATAGTCTACTTTTTGCTGCGATAATCGCTATCTAAACTTTATAAATGCTACTCGTATATTTGTCACAAAAAAAGATTTTTTTTTTCTTTTTTAGTTTTTTGGTATATGGTGTCAAAAATTCCCATTGTGAGTAGAATCATAGTTATTTATGTTAAGTACGCAATAAAGAAGTTAGTGATAATGCTATAGAAGTAAATAATGTGTATTTTTATTTATTTCGAGTCGAGCGTTTCATGTATATTGGTGTCGGCGTGTGGTTGTGAATGGGGATAAAAAGCTGTTATTTAAATTTTTTTACCCAAATTTTTAACCGACTTCAAAAAAGGAGGAGGTACTCAATTCGATAAAAAAAAAATTCAAAAGCTGGTGATTCCAGTATGGTCCCATTTCAATTTGGAAATAAATATAAGATCTAAATGGAAGTAGGTTTTTTTTTCGTAATAATTATTTTTCAATCCTTTACACTAATCATAAGTTATATTGATTTTTTATACTCAAATTAAACGTATCTTTAAGACGTTAACAGTTTACATAATATTATTACACCTTAAATGACGCCTTTTTGAGTAATTGTGGCAAAATATCGTAAAGTATTGCTGGTGAAACGCACAAAAAAAATTGTTATTTGTTGTTTGCTGTGTCTTAAAGCTTATTTATGGATATAATCTGTTAACTTTATGTACATATTTGAAAATGGTTGTGTAATGTAAAGTGCGTATTTGATAAAATTCAAACACTTGAATAAATAAAAAAATGTTCTCAAAATATTGTGACAATTCCAATACTAAAAAGCAAAAAAGGTTTTTTTACTCACTGGGTTTTCTTCGTGCATGTTACAATTACTTCTCAAAATACTTTAGGCCGTATTTTTTTTTTAATGTAAGTGTAATCGTCCATTTTCTATCTTATTCTTCCCCATTCATTACCACATTATAAGGAGGTATATCGATAACTTATATATTAGGTGCAATATTAATTTTAGAGAAAATTCGGAAGCAATACTTAAAACACATCACTAGGTTTTTGTAAGAAAAAAAATGTAGCGAAATTTATGGCTCCTCTACATTTTGTCTCTGGTAAAATATTTTATGTATTTATTTTATATTTAAATAAATAAATAAAAGTTAAAGTTGCAAATTAAATTGAAAAAATATTATTTTATAGCTTCTTGTGTTGACACTTTTAAAAGTTAAGCTTATAAAATGTTTTACGGAAGGATATTATGTAGAGGAGTTTCTAATTATATTTTTATTAAAGTCATTCGCTTAAATGTTCAAAGAAATTTAAAATAATAGTCAAGAGACCAGTTAAGTTACAAAACTAAATACTTATAATTTATTTTTTAAATTTATTTCAGTTATTCTGTTAACAACTTATACTTTCAAACCATTATAAGAAATAAATCATCTCCCGAGCCTTTTCCCAAGCTATGTTGGGGTCGGCTACCAGTCTTACCGGATTCAGCTGAATACCGTATTTTACATGGAGCGACTGCCTATCTGACCTCCACAACCCATTTTACTGGGAAACACAGTATCCCATAGTAAGACTGGTTGTCAGAATTGACTTAACGACTGCCAAAGATGCACGTATGCCAGTCGGGACCTACGGCTTAACGTGCCTTCCGAAACATGGAGGGGTCTCGGTATGTTATAAATGGTCACCCATCCACGGAGTAACAGCAGCGAGCGCGGCTTAACCTGTATTATCGGTCAAACCGTACGGCTTACACTTAGCCACGAGCCCCTCTAGATTCCTAATGAAATAAATATGAAAAATAATTCTTTGAGCATTTAATCTAAAATCATAATTTAATGAGCCATATTTATTTAATAAAATATTCATAAACCACTGCCAATAAATAATTTTACACCCACATTTATATATTATAACTAAGTCTTCATTTCTGTCATTAAAAAATAATTATTGTAATTAATCGGCCATAACTCTATTAATGAGAATTTAGGTGTAAAATTTTTTAGAAAAAAAATCGGTACATAATATAAAAATATCTATATTATTATAGTTCAAGTAAATTGTACATTGATGGGCTGTAGAAAATCGCCTTTTTATTTGTGGAAAATAAAATAAACACTGAACCCTGTATGTAGTAAATAAACATGTAAGTTTATTATAAAATTGTGTTTTAATAATATCTAATCACCTGTAACTGTCCCACTGCAGGCCTCTCATACAGACAACGAGCATCGATCATTACGCATGTTTGCCCCACGGTGGGTGCCATTAGCGAAGCTTCTGATAACAGTAATCTACAACTATCTCACTGTAGGATAATTTACAACAAAATTGTTTACAATTTTTTTTTTTTATGACAAAATGCTATTACCTTTTTTATTGAACATTTAATTAACTAAAGGCCTGTGCAAACCACGTTTTGTTAAACGCGCCGTCGACGCGCGTTTGTAGTGATACCTTTGCACACCTGTATAAATTCAAATACGCGTTTGAATCGATACAAGCGCGCGTGTGTAGAAACACAGACGCGATGCAAACTCGGCGACAGTCGACAGCATTGATTGCATGCGCTTTGTTATTAATTTGAAAAAAAATGTAGAAGATAAATTACCGACGTTTTTGGGTACACCCATTTACAAGCGAGAGAAGATTGTGTGCACATTATACAATAACGTTCAAGAAATTCTTGAGATTCTTAAACCGGCGTTTAAATGGATACAAACGCTATACTAACGCACGTGTATATCGATACAGACGGGCCGTTGCCGCGCGTTTAAATCCGCGCGAAGGATAAAAGCGCGCGGTCAACGCGCTTTTTAAAACGCGCGTTGAGGGCGCGTTTAAAAGACGTGGTTTGCACAGGCCCTAAGGCTTACTAAGACATTAATAAACTTTGGTAGCTTATTTGTCTTACAAGGATGGCAATGCTCAACGACTGTCAAAACCTCGAACTCAAAAGACAAGATTTCAAAATCAACCTACTGTCAATGGCGAGAAAAAAAAGTCAAATAATGACAGTTAGTTGTATTTGTGTTTTTTGTGTTTAATTTAAATAAATAAGTAAATAATCTGAATTAAAATGTCTTCAATATTACTCAAAAATGAAAAAACTGTCGATGTGCTACTATGCATAGCTTGTTTAAGTAAAAACAGGAAGCTATTTAGCATACAACAGACGAAAATTTGTCAAGCTTATAAGAATCTGGTTGGATACGAAGTAAGTATTACTTTAGATTATTAATAAAATAAACTAAATATCCAAACTGTGGCACATTAAGTATATCAGAAAAGGTATCAATCATAAATCATAGAAACTTACGAATAAACAATATTAAATGTGCGTTAAAAGCTACCTATTCGTAATAATTAGATGTTCAAGTTTTTATAAATCAACTTCAGCTATTTATTTAATTACATAGAAAAATTGTATCTTCTTACTTATAAAATCAGAACCATCATACAGTAACATTAAACCAGCGTATTAACATCCCACTGCTGGGCACAGGCCTCTTCCCATATAGAAAAGGCACAGTATTGTTCCCCATGCTTGCTCAATTTTAGAATCCTGGTTTCCTCAGGTAGTCTTCCACCGTTCGTCAGAAGTGTCTTAGAATAATTGAGGCATGGAATTTAAAAATGGGCTAAGTGCTAAAACTTTTGTGGGCACTATGCACCTTTGAAATGGAATGTCTGTACAACATAGCTCCTATGAAAGATAAAATTAAAATTTTGATTTTTTGGCCCATTTGTAAATTCCATGCCTCAATTAAGAAAGTACATATAACTTGAAATGTATGTGTATTTTTTTTTCCAGATGACACCTTATGATGGCTACCCACAATATATGTGTAGTTATTGTACAAACCTTTTAATTAAGTTTAGCACATTTAAAGAGCAGTGCATACAAGCTAGATTATATCTAGACGAGGCTAGAATAAGGAATTGTGCTGTAAGTATACCCATAATGTTCTTATACACTTTAAATAAAATGACATAAATAAATGCGGACAACATCACATACATTGTTCTGAACCCAAAGTAAGTAGCTAAAGCACGCGTATTATGGAATTTAGAAACGACGACGGTACCACAAACACCCAGACCCGGGGCAATGTAGAAAAGACCCTTGTGGTTGAGTGGCGAACGCACCGGTTTTCAAGGTGTCGCTAGCTCTGAGGTCCCGGGTTTGATCCCCGGACAGGTCAATGTAGAAACTAACTTTTCTACATTGCCTCGGGTCTGGGTGTATGTGGTACCTTCGTTGTTTCTGAATTCCATAACACAAGTGCTATATCTACTTTGGATTCAGAACAATGTATGTGATCTTGTCCAAATACATTTTGTTATTATTTATTTACTAGCTGTACCCGCGACGTTGTTCGCTTATATACCTATCATTCATCTTTATGAATAAATATTTGACTGTGATATAGAGGGCCACTAACACGAACTGCCTACTGCCGAGTAAATTTTGTCACAAATGTTGCTGTTTGTATAAATTCTCAAAATAAAAAAGTACCGTCGTCATAATTATATAATTAGCTTACCTCTAAAAATTTTAAGGATTGGTTTTGATGCTACTTTGTTTAAAAATTTTAGATTTATCTTCCAAGTCCAGAACCGTGAGAAAAAATTATCATTTTCATGGTGGCTTTCGATGTCAATGTCCAAAATATGTCTACCTTGGGCAGTTTTGAACTGACTCTTTTATATATGTAGTATGTTTTCTCTTTTGTGCTTTACCCAGTTGGTTACAATAATTGAAGGTCAATGTTTTGGTATTGAGTCTACTGGCAGCGCCAACTCTGAGTTAAAGTGAAAGCAGCTGTCGCTCTAGGCAGTAAATGGCAAAGGGCACCCAAAAACCGAATCCATAAAAACAAATTAGTCCATTTTTTATGCTTTAGTTCTCGTGGGTACCGTAGTCCCTAGTGAGACTACAGGACGCGAGGTTTTGGTGCGAAACCTCGAAATTGAACTACGCCGTTAAATAGAGAGTGGAAATCAGATAGGCAGTGACTGACATGAGACCCATGAAACTGAAAGAGGAGGTAGTTACAAAAAGTTGACGTACGGTTTGAGAGGCGCAGTGGCAGAATTACCAAAACTGTGTTTAAAATTATTTGTTTGGAAAGATTAAGTAATAGCTGTCCAAGGTTGTCCTTGATAATGAGAAGAATGAGATGAATGAGAAGAATGAGATTGTTCTCATTCTACCCTGATTAAAGTCAGAGGCTGTATCCTGTACAATTCGCTTTATTAAGTGTAAGGTGCAGCATAAGGTGATGGGCTTAAATACCGTACGTATATATTTTAAAATGTAGAGAATGCGATAGAAAGTTTATTTTATTTAGGGTTTTGGCCCAACCTTCCGGTAATAGGGTACAAAAACTTTATGAAATTTAAACACATAAATAAAATATCATGTACGCATAAAAACCTACATGAGAAGCAAGCTACCTTTTAAAGAATATTAAAGAGGTAGTACATACTAAAGATTGTGTGATAAAAAGATCATTGGGTTTTTGGGTAAAAGAAAATAAATAACAAATACAAAAAGATCTTGTCCATGGAATATAATAAACATGACCAATAGAAAACATTACACATTATGTTGGAAAAAGTTTTTAACCAACTATAAAGTGATCTATGGGGAAGCTTACGTTTTCAAGTCAGCGAATGCGTAAATTTCCAAGCAAATGGCCAGGACATTTACGCCTGAATCACTTTACGGTACTTGCCATGCACGTTTGTTCCTCCATGATCAGCAATGAGGAACAAACTTACCTACGGAGATTAGTAAATAGAGTAAATACAAACACTAAATAATTGTAAGTTTATAGTTATATCGGTTGAGAAAAAATTCACGACTTAAAGATGTCGTTTATTGCGACTAAAAATACAACAAAATGTTACAAATATTTTTTTACTTAAAAAAGATACGTTAGTAAAACACAAAAAGAGTTATCTCTACTGAGATTTGAACTTGGGTATCAAAAAATTTAAACTTATTTATATAAGAAAATGGACGCATGAAAAAAAATACAAACATTAACAACCGGATTTGAACTTGCAGCGACATCACTCATTTCCAATCGTTCAACCGCCAAGCTGTTTACCTCGATAGCTAGTTCACTAAAATATAGGTTCTAATCAAATTGAAGATTGCTATGGCTACCTCAGTCTGCCATGGTTACCCTCTTGTTTATCTTTTGATCTGTCAATAATGCCAATTTATGTGTGCAGTTGAGAAAATGATTTTGGAAATTTAAAGCTCCTCCCCTTATCAGCTAGATTCAATAGCATGTTTCAACATAGCTAACAACCATCTACTATTTCTTGAAAACCACCTCTCAATTTTTTACACCATTCGATTAAGTAGTTTATGTTTGATAATGTAACATGAAATCTGACCCCCGGCAAAAGAGAGTTGTAATGCAAGTACTGTACTGAATTGCGTGTTGTAATATTTTACTTCTTGAACTCACTAAATTAATTATATCTTTTGATAGAGTGAACCGATTTCGATGAAACAAAAACTAAGTTATACCTCAAGTTGTGTATAATTTTTGTATATAAACATTGTCTGCATTCAATTCGTAGATTTTACGTGATGCGTGCACAAACAAACATATAAACAGACAAACAGACAAAAATTTCAAAAATGATGGAAATGGGTTCTGTTAGTTATCCTTTAACACGCTGGCTATTTTTTTTTTTTCAATTTCTTTAATGTACAAAAATGACTTTTCTACAGATTTATTATATGTATAGATTTTCTATTCACTCAAGTGAGCTCAATAAAATTTTACTCTTTTCAGCTACCAAACTTTGAACAGCCAAAACTAAATATAACACAAACAAATGTAATTAGCTATATAGAATCAGAAACAGATTTATTAGAAACCAACAATTTTGAATATGATGATACTAACTTCAATCTAGATCTACCATCACCTACAGGGAACCTAAAAACATTTTCAGAAAAAAAACTCGAAACAAAACTTAGAAAAACAAAAGACAATTTAATTGAAAAAGATACTAACATTAAAAGATTGAAAGGTTGTTTCGAATTAAAAGACAATTTAATCAAAAAAGATACCCAACGCAAAAGATCTAGTAGTTTTGAACCAAAAAAAGATACCAAACTCAGATCAAAAATTTTCGAATCGAAGGACAATTTAAAAGCCTTCGAGATACAATATGACGTTAATATAACAATATTAAGCGTAGAACAGCAACACAAAGATGTGGTGGATAGGAAGTTGAGCGGGAATTACCTGAGCAGTCCTTATAAATGTGAGCTGTGTTATAAAGGGTTCATGGGGGATGATTTGCTGAAGAAACATGTGTTAATGCAGCATGATCCGGTAAGTGGGAATTTTATGGTTTACTTGCTGACTCGGCAGACTTCGTACTGATACATAATACCTGAACGTACCCCTCAATTGATAAATAAAAGCCTAAACTTTTGTATAAAATAAATTTAAAACAATTTTTTTTTTAATTTATTTCCGATTATTTTCATATTAATTCACCTTTTAAACCTTCCCTGGGCTTTCACAAATAATTCAATACCAAAATTAGCCAAATCGGTCCAGCGGTTCTCGAGTTTTAGCGAGACTAACGAACAGCAATTCATTTATATATACATACTAGCTGATTCCCGCGACTTCGTCCGCGTCAATTTCTTAAAATTGCGACTATAATTTGAGATTTAAACTATCCTATCTCTCAAGTTGGATCGAACTGCACATGGTGTGCGAATTTTATTATAATCGGTTAAGTGGTTTAGGAGTCCATTAAGGACAAACATTGTGACACGAGATTTATATATATTAAGATATAGATATGTTCTACTATTGAGCACAGGGCCTCGATTCAGCTATCTAAGAGTTGCTTGAATTGACAGAACGACCAGCAGGTCGTTCTGTCAAATTACCTACCACATGAAGCATCATTTGGTAATTTTTACGATAATTGGCATTCTTTTAACTGTCATTACGATCATTAATTGGTCATTACGATCATTCTCTTCGAGAGTTCAATGAGATTTTATTGTAGGCTTATCTGAATACGAAAATTAGGTACAATGACAAGTACACTGACCGACAACTGACATGCATTTAAAATAGCTGAATCGGGGCCCAGGCGTCTTCCTTAAAGAAAAAAAAAAAAACATTCACCACCATGTTATACTGACCAAATGCAGTTTAGTAAAAAATGTTAATTTTTTAAATTAAAGTCTTATCATACACTGTAAGTAGTGTAGTTTTCTAGTTTCTACTGGCTATCTATACATAAACATTTATTGTATTATTTAGAATTTTTGAAGACTAATTACTTACACTTCTTTTTTATTCCAATAGGCAATTTTTTAAAGCATTATCGTACATGTATACCACACAAAACTGAGATTAAAATAAAAAATTAGTGGCTAATTAAAGTACCCAATTTTTTTCTTATGCTTTCGCATCTTAGTTACATTATTTTAAGGTTTATTTAAAAGTAATTTATAACATGTCCTTGTTTTCCATCTGACTTTTCTTATAACCTGCACTTTCAGAGATCACCACACCCAAACTAACAAATTCGGGTTTTCTTTTAAAACAGTGTTTTCTTAACACCCTGTATAACATTTACAGAGTCGCGGCACCGTAGTATGTGAGTTCTGTAGCTTCCGTTACAAAGACCGGCGCGGCTTGAACCAGCATCTGAAGAGCCATCGGTTGAAGTTCTCCTGCAGACAATGCTCCTATGTGTCTAGGACTACGTGAGTAGAAACTATATAATAAATAATAATTTAATTAATGGATAAATAAAAAAAAAAAGAAATTTCGGGACATTTTACGAGATTGCTGATTATTTTCAAAATGATATTAGATCTTAAGAAATTATAGTTAGGAAAGGATCGATAATGTCTGCTTTTAGACAAAAGGAAATTGCAACACAATCGGTTCATTCGTTTAGATGCTACGGTGGCACAGACAGACAGACTGACGAAACTTAGAACTCCCCTCTTTTTTCGTCTGGGTTATAAAAATTACTTAATTTTTAGTACAAGTACCTATAATTAATCAATTCAAATAAACGCATTTTCATTTACGGCAATTACATTCTTGGTAAAAAAAATCCAGATATTTTGATGTAATAATAAACTTATTTAGTTATATTGTTACAGATTCAATGCTAAAGAACATTTTAAGATGCATGGTGGACAGTTGCATGAGTGTCGACACTGTGGAAAGTCTTACGAGTAAGTTTATTTATCTACCCTCTTTTCGATGTTTTATATTAGGGCTCGAGTATAGAAAAATCAACGAATGTGATTTTTTCCATATAGAATAATGATGATTTTATGTGAGGCCTGTATTAAGACAGTTAATGGCGCCCACCGTGGGACTTATTTGTAACATAACATACCATCACGCCTGTATCCCCGAAGGGTTAGGCAGAGTACCAATGTGCACCCACAGTTCGCCGGTATGTTTAGGTCCCATGTAATAGGGGGCGAGCCTATTGCCACTAACCGGGCACAAATCCAAACTCCGACCTGCTACTGAGAATTTCATAGAAAAAACCCAATAACACCTTGGTCGACTTGGGAATCGAACCCAAGACCTCTAGCGTAGCAGTCGCTTATTTTTTTAATATCACATTTTAAAATTAAACACATGTTTATTAACCGACTTCAAAATGTATTTAAGATATTATATCCGACCTTTATATGTTTGTCGCCGATGATGGCGCTTCTCATATCTGAGCTTGTCTTTTTATTAGCTTTACCTGTATCTAAATATGAGAAAAATCTTGAAATAAATTCTGAGAAACTAAACTTAAAATATTTACAATATTATAAAAACTAAGCCGAAGAATTATAGACTAAATGAAACTAAGAACTAAAACAAGGCATCAAAAAATTCATCCACATCGCTGTCGACTGGGAGTGTGCCCAAAAGGCTGGCAGCATTGCCACGTTGTATGGCAATGCTTATTCGCTGACCTAGGTAGAAGCCAGCCTTTGGGTCACGCGAAGTGTCAACCAGGCGTTTGGATAAATCTTTAAATAATCTGTGTGCACTCGGACCCCACGGACCAAGGGTCTCAACCCCAAACGGCTCGAATAAATAACTTCCAACTAGGTTGGTATATTTCCGCCGCTTGAGGTTCTCAGCAGCCGTAGCAGCAGCGCCAGCACAGCACGACGTACTAGGAAGATGGGATGGCGCAAGAGTATCGACGCAAGTAGCATCCCACACTAAAGGCCTACCCACCTTCCACGGGAACAAAGACATGCCGTCCGGTCTCTTGCCGTCGTCGCGTGCCAGGCCATTAGGTTCGAGTACAGCCGGAACGCCGACGGCGACAAGAGCTCGTCGAATAATGTCATTTATATTCGCATGCCGCGCCATGCGGCCCGCGCTACGGCTACATGATAGGCCGTGGTGTCCGAGGCTGTTGACAACTTCGCCACAGTGACAGCGATGCGGGGTACAACTTGAAGCCCCTAGGCGTAGAGCAGCAGCGAGGCGGAAAGTAGTGTCGTCGAACAAGGTGCCTATGTTCGACGAAGGCAATGCTTGAAGCCAAAGGCCTGACTCCCACTCTCCCACAGCCAGTAAGCGCGCACGCTCAGCAGTAGTATTGGAAGAAGAGATTAGATTTTCCTTAACTACTCTGCAGAGCGGCTCGTCCCACTGTCTCTGGGAAGATGGGTGGACAGGAGTTGAGAAATAACTAATTAGTTTTTGATACAATTTATATGGGGCCACCTCTATACCCTTGATCACAAATCTAATTAATTAAACTAACACAAAATCGCTAATCGGCAGTGAGCAAGCGTGGTGATCAATGCTCGTGCCTTCTCTATATGGGAAGAGGTCTGTGCCCAACAGTGGGACGTTTATAGGCTGGTATTATTATTTATGTTTTTGATGGCATGTTATTCTCATATAATTAGGAAGCTATCGAGCCACCTCACGCACCTGCGTATCCAGCATCCCTCACAGTTGCTCTGGTGCGACGTCTGCGGCGAGGCCTTCATAGGAGACTTCGGGCTGAACGCGCATAAGAAACGAGCGCATACGACTGTGAGTATAATGATATGTAGATATGGGTTAGTAATTGATCTATGTAGTTCAATTATATTGAGTTCTGAGGTTTGCGCGAATGTTAGACATTGAAATAAAACTTTTTTTACGGATTTTATCGCGGTTTGTATTTAGATTTTAGTTCCCGACGTTTCGACACCTTTGCAGGTATCATGGTCACGGGCAGACTGAGGTGGTGTTCGTCTTGACGGTTGTTGTTGCTCGTTCTACCTTCATGTTTTTATTAATTATTTGTGTTCCGGCCTACGCAATATGATTTAACTATGTGTATATTTTATTTAGATCATTCGGTCTTTCGTTCATTTGGTCGATTTTTTTAGTTCATTCGGTCTTCGTTCTTTTTCGTTCAATAAACTGTTTATTCAGGATTATATCGTATAATCGTAAGTTCTTTTAATTATTTTTATCAAACTTAAAAGATTTTATGCAAATTCTTCAAAAATATATAAACAAATGTAGTGACCTACCCTTATTAATATTTTCTTATTTTTTTTTTTTTTTTTTGTAGCCTATTTTCTTATTTAATGTTGTTTAATTAGTTAACTTAATTTTAGCATTTACATTATTATAATATTGTATACATTTACTTAAAACTAAACATTTAACATTATTTATATAAAATCAAACTTAATAATATTTACAATGGACAAACATATTTTGTTTATTAGTAGTTATTCTCGTTAGCCGCAAGCACGGTCGTACTGGGGCCCGAGTCTGCTATTTACACTCCGTGTCAGTGTGCTCATAGTTGGCTCATAGTGGGACGATAGTGATAGATAGACATAGGCAGTTAGTAGAATGCCAATTATCGTAAAATCGTCCCACTATGAGCCAACTATGAGCACACTGACACGGAGTGTAAATAGCAGACTCGGGCCCCTGGTACGTCATCGGCTGCGCGCGAGCGGGACGGCGATAGCTCGGCTGCGCGCGAGCGGGACGGCGATAGCTCGTCGTCGCGCTCGCGCACGCCGGCCGTGTGACGTAGCATCGTGACAGTTTAGTTTTGCATTCGCTCGCGCTTTGCAACTACCGCCGCGTGTAGGCATACAATATAGTTTTGGTCTAGTTTCCATCGTACGTAAAACCTGTCCTTCAGTATATCTACCTATCTGTGCTGTGTTACTCTCACTCCTTATGTACTTTCTGTGTGTGTTAACTGTGTCGTGTGCAATAAACTTTCTTTTATTATTGTGCACCCTGGACTTTCCTTCCTCGCCTCATACACATACCTACGCACCTACACAAAGTTTATTATTTTATTTACTATTCAATATTTTGATCCAAAACTTTCATTTAAATATTATTTTAGACTTATTTGTGTACTTAAAAAAAACAAACAGCGGTTATTCCCATTATTCATAATTTTTTATTTCGCTAATTTCCAATTACAGTATTTCCCTTTCAAATATATTAAACAGTCATCTCACTGTATTATTACCGTATTTAAAACTACACCTATTTTTCTAGCTCAACCTACCCTCACTCTGCACGTCTTGCGACACCCGCTTCGTCGACACAACCGCGCTAAACCGCCATTTATCTTCCAACTGCCGTGGCGAGCGGTCGTGCGTGCACTGCGGAGAGAACTTCAAGCTAGCGTTAGATCTGAGAGACCATCTGTTGAGTGAACATAGGAGTTTCAAGATTTATGCTTGTGAGAAGGTAAATATATTATATTTTACTAGCTGTACCCGGCATGCGTTGCAATGCATTTTTTTCTACCTAGCACCTGCCTACTACCTACCTACTACCACTTAGGGGTATGAAAAATAGATAGTAGCCGATTCTCAGACCTACTGAATATGCATATAAAATTTCATAAAAATCGGTCAAGCCGTTTCGGAGGAGTATGGTAACTAACATTGTGACACGAGAATTTTGTATATAAGATTAATAAAATAGAATGATTTATTTGACCACGTTTTTACATGTATACTTGGTCCCCGTTCTAGATGTTTTTGTGTGATTCTGTTTTTCGAGGCGGATAGTATCTAAAAAATCAAATATTGTGATAATCCACCCGATTTTTTTAATTATAAATGGTCTAACTTGAATTTGATTTGTAAAGATGTGGACAACATCTCTGAACCCAAAAATTCTGGTTGTTAATGGTACCTTCTGATTCCATAACACAAGTGCTTTAGCTACTTACTTTGGGTTCAGAGCAATGTATGTGATGTTGTCCACATTTATTTATTTATTTAGCTGAAACTTTGTTAACTGACTCTATACCAGATGTACTCTTCACCCCTTTTGGATAGATATACCCTTTCGGTTACACCTTGTATATTTTCAGTGCGACAAGACATTTTCGCGGCAATCCTTATACAGCGCGCATTATAGACGTATTCACGTGACGTCACAGGAGAGAGGGAGACGGAGAGACAAGCCGTGGGTGTGTGAAGTGTGTGGGAAGACATTACCGGTAAGAAAACTAGAGATTAGACGGATTTTTTGTTTGAAAGTGAGTAGTTTGAATGAGATGGAAGGAAAATTTGTGAAATAGCTACTGATGGCTTTGTTTGGTTGTAATTCTATAAGAATTAGTGATATTGGTTTCTTAGATTTACGCGAATGTTAGACATTGAAATAAAACGCCCGGCGTTTGAGTCTGCCCGTGACCATGATACCTGCAAAGGTGTCGAAACGTCGGGACCTAAAATCAAAATAAACCGCGACAACATCCGTAAAAATGTAGTTTTATTTCAATTAGTGATATTTTTTTCTACCATTTTTTCCACTTTGAATGGGGTCGGCGCACTATGATTTTTCCTTCCATTCCACTCTATTAGCTGTCATACTCTCATTCACTGCTTTTTCATTCATATTATCTCTCACGCAATCAAGCCACCTTTTTTTCGGCCTTCCTCTTCCTCTCCAGCCATCCACATCCAAATGCATGACTCTCTTATTCACATGTCTTTCATCCCTCCTCATTACATGCCCATACCAGGCTAGGCGATTCCCTTTCACTTCAGTTACTGGCGCAAGTTTCAAACTTCCTCTTATATACTCATTCCTAACCTTATCCATTCTCGTCACTCCACACACCCATCTCAGCATTCTCATTTCTGCTACATGTAATCGTCTTTCATCCGTCTTCTTTAGGGCCCAACATTACGATCGATACATTACGACAGGTCTAATAACTATTTTTACTTAAACTTCGATTTTTTACTTTGTAATCTAATTTTTTCTGTAAGCATTTCCTGTGTCGTATATGTTTAAATGTTACATTTGCCCCTCCAATGAGAAATTTTCTTATATCCCACTGCTGGGCAAAAAGTGGGTCAATAATCTAATATTTGTGTTTTCCAGAATAAATGCATGTTGCTATACCACCAGAGGAACCACACCGGTGAGAAGCCTTACCACTGTACCCAGTGCGGTAAGAGCTTTACTATGAAGAAACTCTTGCAAGTAGGTACATTATAATATATATAAAATTCTCGTGTCACAATGTTAGTTACCATACTCCTCTGAAACGGCTTGACCCGATTTTTATGAAATTTTATATGCATATTCAGTAGGTCCGAGAATCGGCTACTATCTATTTTTCATACCTCTAAGCGGTAGTAGGTAGGTAGCAGGCAGGTGCTAGGTAGAAAAAAATGCAACGCATGCCGGGAACAGCTAGTAATAATATATAATAATTATTACATTATGCACAATAGGTACAGATAATATAATTTAAATGAAGTAAATAATGGTCCTGATTCTGTTGAACACGACCCCTTAAGCTATCTTTTCTAACCACCTTCAAAACAGGATGTTCTCAATTCGACTGTATGCCTTTTTTTTGTTTCTTTGCCTGAGAAAAGGTGCAAGTTATATACTTGGCGCGATATCCCGTGTATAATTCATAAAGTAATGCTATGAACCATCTTGATCATGTCAGCTTTCAAAATAAAACGCTACAAAATCAGTCCATTCGCTTACGAGCTACGATGCTACAGACAGACACGCCTCATTTTGCGTCGGGGATTTAATATTGTAATCGGCGCCAATAAAACTAGTTTGATAAACCCAAATAAATAAAATAATGAAATCGTCAAATAAATAGCTTTATCTAATCTTCTTATATAGAAAATTCTCGTGTCACAATGTTAGTTACCATACTCCTCCGAAACGGCTTGACCGATTTTTATGGAATTTTATATGCATATTCAGTAGGTCTGAGAATCGGCTACTATCTATTGTTCATACCCCTAAGCGGTAGTAGGTAGGTAGTAGGCAGGTGCTAGGTAGAAAAAATTGCATTGCAACGCATGCCGGGTACAGCTAGTATATAAATAATATTTATACATTTACAGTCTCACCTTCGAGTTCACTCAAGCGACCGGCCGTACGCTTGTAGTTTATGTCCAAAGACATTCAAAGGCTTGTCGGCGTTAAGAGCTCATGAACGAGTAAGTAAAATAATAAATACTATATTACAGAAAATAATGTATTTAAAACAAAGATTTTAACAGACACTCGAGTTTCTCTTGATATTATTCTGGGTACCTAGTTAATAGGATTTTTAATGTTTTAATATTTTTTATTTATTTTACAGATCCATACCGGTGGACAAGACAAAATATCAAGAAATATTACAATTTAGTAATAAAAAAAAACTCAAAATAGAACTAATGTTTTTATTACGTCCACTCCTATTTTTATGACCATAAAAATAGACAGGAACGAAGGAAGAATAATAATAATAAAAAAAAGTAGTGGTGTTTGGGTTAACTTCAAAAATGGCTAAACATATTTCGATAATAATATCAGACATAAATAAGTTTTCAAAAGCTTTTGTTGTATTAGAGGAATTAAACACGAACTCAGAATAATGTAGTTAAAAATAAAACTGAAAATCCTTTAAATTATATTTATTACTACCAACTTAAATTACATAAAACATTTTGTTAAACAGAAATAAGACGGGCTATTAGGGAAGGTTCATGCGCTTGACCGTTCACACTCAACGGACTAACGTATCATCGGTTGAGTGGGAACGGTCAAGTGTTTTTCTATACATTTGTCTGTTCTGGCGTTACGCAACCGATAATACGCGACGCATTTTCCGTCGGATATGAACCTTCCCTTACTTTCCTTTACAATAACGCATTTAAAAGCAAATGTAGTAGATTTAAAGATAAATATCACCAAACTAAGTATACTATACTTAATAATAATATAATAAAGCTAAATAATTGTAACGCGCTCTTTGAAACTTATAGTCCGGCCGCTGAGAGAAGGCGTTCCTGACACATGTCAGTTGGTCTTGACTTGTATGGGGAAGAAACCGTGTTATATTATTGATTGTTAGCATAATGACGGGCCTGTTGGTCTAGTGGTTAGTGACCCTGACTGCTATACCGGAGGTCGTGAGTTCGATTCCCACCCAGGACAAATGTTTGTGTGATGAGCACACGATCATTTGTTCTGGTTGTCTGGGTGTAATTTATCTATAATATGTATTTATTTAGAAATATATAAGTATGTTTATCAGTTGTCTGGTTACCATAACACAAGCTCTGCTTAGCTTGGGATCAGATAACCGTGTGTGAGTTGTCCCGGAATATTATATTATATAATGATATAGTTTTGAATGATATTATTTGTTTATCGGACAAATAAATGATAGTAATTTACGTCGTAAATTCCTCGTCACATTAAAGTTATATCTTCGTGTTGACCACCACCTGTCAGGAACGTAGTCTCTCAGCGGCCGGACTATACAAGACGAATTAAATTTTTTGCATTTGATAGCTCATTTGAAGAAAGTTATAGATTATTAAACATCACGATACTTGCCTTACAAAAATACAAGATGAGTGAAATCGAGGGGCATAGTTAGTGTGGTACAAATCTTGTTAAGACTTAAGATTCTCTTTAAAACTCATGTAACTTGACTCTCATTAAACATTGAAGTAAATATAATACCCATATTTACAGAAATATAGCAAAATTTTAGCCTTTTCATACACTATGATGTGTTCGGCTGCCAGTCTCACCGCCAGCTGAACACCAGTATGTTATAGAGCGACTGTCTGTCTGACACACAACACATTTACTGCAGGATACAGTGTGGCTTGGTGAGACTGGTTTCATAATTTTTTGGAAATTTTGACTAACTTAAAATTTCATTTATTTGATTTTTTTTTCTTTTTTTTTGTAACAATATTATTTTTCATGCTAATAAGTCATCATAATTTTGATTTTTAAACTAAAATTCATTTAAAAGATCAGTAATCACCAAAACAATTAAAGCATATTATAATTAAGGTTATATCAGTAAATATGAATTCTAAGCTATCATTTTACTACGATTTAATGAAAATACGTGCAGCAGTTGAAAACATAATATTTACATTAGAAAACCACGAAATATATGAGTTATACATATAATAACTATATCTAACCAATATTTATCTGACTACTAAACCGGAGGTCTCGGGTTCGATTCCCACCCAGGACAGATCTTTGTGTGATGAGCACGATCATTTGTTGCGTCTGGGTGTAAGTTATCTATAATATGTATGTTTTTATAGAGAGTATAGAAATATGTAAGTATGTTTATCAGTTGTCTGGTGATCATAGTACAAGCTTTGCTTAGTTTGGGATCAGATGACCGTGTGTGAGTTGTTCCAGGATATTATAAGCCCTACGCTATGGTCTCTTAAAGGTGTAAAGCGACCAATAGACATTTCAGAACGTCTAAAGCGCCCTGTTAACGTACAAATTTGCTTGACAAATTTGCGTGTCAAACTTCACGTTTTCATCAAACAATAGCTTAAACGATCAAACCAAATATCAAACAAATTTGTCACTGGGCGTAGCGTCCTCCATGACGCAAACAAAAACAGTGAGATTTTTCTTGTCCAACACCGCCGTTCACGTTCAAACTTGTTTGTCAAACTCCACATCAATCCAGATTTTCATCAAACTTCATCAAACGCGACAAACACGTAGATTGTTTGACAAACGCCTCAAACACAGCTGTACACAATCAATTATTGTGACAAACACGTAAAATTTGACAAACAATTTGAGCGTTTACGGGGCACTTTAGGGCTGATTTTTCCAACGCCAGATGACTTGTCTGAGGAATTATTTTGAATTTTTAATACAAAATCCGTTAGACGTGACTTTTTTTCTATTGAATAAAAAATATCTGTCGATTAACAAGTCGGCCTTAAGGCAAAATTCATTAATACAGAATTCTTTTCACCATTTGCAAAGATCCCATAGACAACAACACTATTTATCATCCAGACATTATTTAAATCTGTTTCTAACCAGTCATCAAGACTAACTGTTTTTCTATTTTCCCCATAAACATAGACTAAATACGATCCACAGACTATTCTTCAAAGACAACTTCGAAGGCAAATTACAGTTTTTTTTTTCCATAAACATAGACTACATAAGATCTATAGAGCACAAACCACAGACTACTCTTCATAGACAACCTCGTAGGTAATTTCTCTGGAGTCAACATCTTCGTACATAACCTCAGATTCCTCTACTTGTTGGAAATCTTCCTGTTTCACGTATTGTAGCTCTCCTTCCTGTTTCACGTATTGAAGCTCTCCTTCCTGTGTGGTCTCTGGTTGATTTATGGTTTCAGCTGTAAAGGAAGGATAACGATTTTATTTATATGCGGACAACATCACATACATTGCTCTGAACCCAAAGTAAGTAGCTAAAGCAAGCGTGTTATGGTATCAGGGACAACGACACCACAAACACCCAGACGCGAAGCAATGTAGAAAAGTTGGTTTCTTGACCCGTCCGGGGATCGAACCCGGGACCTCAGAGCTAGCGACACCTTGAAACCGGTGCGTACGCCACTCGACCACGGAGGTCGTCTATTTATTAACTGATAATATATGTATTACAGAGCTTGTATGTATAATTTGAAGCTCAAACACGATGGGATTGCGTCGTTTCGTTACCGAGTTAGAGCCACCTTCTGGCTCCATCATCAGACCAGCTTTCCGAGCTACCGTGATATTGTATTATAATCAAAATTACACATGAATAATAATAACAATATCCTGGGACAACTCACACACGGTTATCTGATCCCTAGCTAAGCAGAGCTTGTGTTATGGTAACCAGACAACTGATAAACATACTTATATATTTCTAAATACATACATATTATAGATAAATTACAGCCAGACACCAGACCAAATGATCATGCTCATCACACAACATTTGTCCTGGGCGGGAATCGAACCCACGACCTCCGGTATAGCAGTCAGGGTCACTAACCACTAGACCAACAGGCCCGTCGAATGAAAAAACAAACTCTAATGTCAAGATGTGTTTTAATAATTTAGTTTGTGAGATTTTAAGTTATCGATGTGAGATTATAATTACATCGTGGGGTTTTATATATTTGCGGTCGAGTGGTGTACAAACAGGTTGTCAAAATGTCGCCAGCTCTGAGGTCCCGGGTTCGATACCCAGACGTGTTAACATTGAAACCCACTTATTTAAGTATCAGGTATGTGGTACCTATATTATTATAGTACTAGCTGTGCCTGCGACTTCGTTCGCGTGGATGACGAAACTTATCAATGAGTTTTTAACCGCAAAATTAAGTTTGTTTTTTATTGTTTATACTTTTCCGGGATAAAAACTATCCAGTGTGGTGCCCAGGATAATAAAGAATAATTATACCAAGTTTCATCGTAATCGAACCGGTAGTTTTTGCGTGATACCTGAACAAACAGAAAGGCAGACAGACAATTTTTTTTTATTTCACTCTTGGGTTCGGTGTTTGTCTAGTAACATCCCCCGCCATTTATTTTTTTTTATATTTTCAATGTACAGAATTTTCACTTCTACAGATTTATTATAAGTATAGATTACTAAATAAATTAGTATCTAACCTGCAGTGCTGTCCTCGTTGTCAATGACTCTGAGTATCGCCTCTCTCAACATCTGCCGCTCCTTAGCTTTGTTACGTCTCGTCCTACTCTTGTATGGAGCTGGCATCTTCAGGTGTACGGTGTTGACGTGTAGCTTCATAGAGTTGGATTGGGTGAAGAATTTCCCGCATTGGGGACACTCGTAGGGTTTTATGCCGGTGTGGACCTGTAAGAAAAATATGTATGAAAAGTGCTGTAGTGGTGATGGGTGGGCGATTTGGTCGGTTCATGTCTGGCGGTGGTGGCGTCACGTGTTGTCGGTCGCGTGGCGCTGGGGCTGGCGGGCGCATGGTGGAGCATTCAGCCTTTCAAACTGACCTGATGACGCGTTGGTGCGTCAGGTGTGAGAGGTTGGATGTTTTGTGGTGTTTGTTCGTTCTGGCGTTGCGCGGCCGATGTTGCGCGCGGCCTTTTCCGCCGGATATGAACCGACCCCTAGGGTGCTGTCCTTTTGTAATAATTTTTGACGTTTGATAAGTGCTACTTTGTAGCCTAAGTTAAATAAATAATTTTTGATTTTGATTTAATGATTTTGTTCGTGTCTTTACTTAACTGACTTGTTAGCGAACTTAGCAGAGCATCTTTAGCATGATAGTTATGTGCACATAAGAAAAAAAACTGCCGCACCCTTGTAAAAATTTTTTAGAGCTAAAAAACTTAAAAAAGATTGTTGTATCTGTGTGATATTTGTGATTTTTCAAAATTAACTTTGGAACCGAGCAAGAGTCAATAGATTTTAACGTAACGTTTCTTAAGCGCCTTTTTTTTTGGTTTATGAGAAATAAAAACATTTTGATTTGATTTGAATTGCAAAGGGAAGATAGCATCGTTACTTTTGTCAATACGCTCTTTCGATATAAAAACAGCAGAACTATTTATAAAAGTTTCAGAAAGATGTGCATGAGAAAATAGCTCGCCTTTATTTTCGGTTAGCTGGACAATGTTCTGCTAAGTTCACTGATATTGCGACAATTATATGTTATTTCTGCTCGCTATTTGCAATAAGAGAAGCATACCAAGGAAGCATGTATGCCCAGCAGAGGGCTAAATAAACCCCAAACACACTCATACACAGTCAATTATAAGTATGTAACTCACCCGATCATGTCGCAACAAGGCGGCCTTGTTACTGAACGCTTTGGGACACAACGAGCACTCGTACGGACGCTCGCCAGTGTGAGTTCTCAGGTGGATCTGTGGATAAATAGTTATTTAATATAATATTTAACATAATAATGGTGGCTAGTAGGTAATCCAAATAATAATTTCGCCCAATATCCTTTTTAGTTTTAAATATAATTAAAAATTCGCTCGATACTCTAGATTAATTGATAAACATCACGCCTGTATCCCCGAAGGGTTAGGCAGAGGTGTACCAATGTACACCAACAGTTCGCCGGTATGTTTAGGTCCCATGTAATAGGGGGCGAGCCTATTGCCACTAACCGGGCACAAATCCAAACTCCGACCTGCTACTGAGAATTTCATAGAAAAACCCAATAACACCTTGGTCGACTTGGGAATCGAACCCAAGACCTCTAGCGTAGCAGTCGCGCTTAGCGCCACTAGGCCAACGAGGCAGTTATATAGAGTATAAATATAATATTGTATGTTTACCTGCAAGAACAGCGGCATAGTGAAGCTCTTTGTGCACTCCGTACACTTGTAGGGGCGCTCGCCAGTGTGCACGCGCTGGTGGTAGCGGAGAGCTGCGTTGGACTGCGGATAATACACACATACATACATATAATCACGCTTCTTTCCCTTGTAGGGGTAGGCAGAGACCACTTCTTTCCACTTGCTACGATCCTTACACACTTGTTTCGCTTCGTCCACTTTCTTTATGAATAATACATAAATATTATATAGGGGAGTTTTATGTATTAATATTGATTTTAAAGTATGTTTTTTAAAGAGATTTTGGTATAAGAAATACGAATTTAATAATAATTTGTTATAAAAACGTGAGATGATTTTTTTTCAATACGATTAATGTGTGTAGCATGTACATTGACCACCAATGTTTTCTTACAAGTGACTCAATCAATATACCAGAAGTACATTTTTAAATAACTTTTATACTAAATCCAGTGTAAATTATTGCACTATATGTACATGTATATGTTGTGTATATGTACATGTATAGGAAACCTGGCAATCGTGCCCCACCATTCGAAGAATTGAAATAACAAACGGTATCATTTAAAACATGTTTATTAAAGTAATTAGTCTTAACCTCTGACTCAATAGGCATAACAAAAATTAAAAAAATCTTCTTAAAAATAATTAAAACAGCTGAAATCAACGATTTCTTAAAGTCTAGGGTGGGGCACATTTCACGGATACATCAGTCATATGTGCCCCAATAAAGCTTCTCATTTTCTCGTCTTTTTTCCTTTTCCTTTCCCTTTATTTTCTTATTTCCTTTCACTTTTCTTCTTCGTATGGAAGTAAGACTCGAGACATTCTAGTAGACTATATCCTAATTCGTAAGGTTCGTGATGGTATTTCATATGTCCGACTAGACTCATTAACTCCCATTTTCTTGCTTATGACATCTTCTATCGCTTTTTTTATATTTTCTTCTGTCTATTTTCTAGGATCTGTAGCTTTTTCCTTTCCTATTTCCTGAAATATAATAAATGATCAGAAATACTTAAAAATAAAAATATAATAAGAATACACACATGGGGCACATTACCCGAAACAAATCGGGGCGCATTAGCCAATATTCGGGGTAATGCGCCCCACTTGATTTCGACAAAAAAGTTTAGCAAAAACGAAACGCAATTCTAGGCATACAAAAGTTCAAAGAGGTTAGCTTTTGAATAAAACTTTATAAACGAGAAAAAATATGAAGCAAACACTTTTACTTAATGTTATAAAAGATACAAAATAAATTCAGACTATCATACATACCTTGTGATCACTTTTTCTAACTTAAAACGAATAAAAAACAGCACTGAGTGGTTTACATTTCGTTATTCATTTTACAGAAAAAAATAATTAGAATTCTGGTAAACATCAAGGAAACCGATAGTTGTAGACCCCATTTTCAAGAGCTGAAAATATTAACCTTACCTAGCCTTTATATTTTTGAGATATGTAAATTCGTGCGCAAATATCCAGAATTATATACCAAAAGGGAAGATAAACAGATTAGAATGACACTAAGACATAAGACTAGACTAAACTTACCAAGCTCGCGACTAAAAATGCACTCATCCAGTACTTTAGTCACATCTATAAGAATATATAATAAATTACCAGAAATTATCAGAAATATACATGAATATAATATTTTTATTAATAAATTAAAATCCTATCTATTAAAAAAATGCTATTATAACTTAAATGAATATTTTAATGACAAATAAATGACATAATTCAGCGATATTATATTCAAATCCAATTATATTATTAGTAATTCATAAAAATATTATTATCTATTCAATTACATTCAATTAATTTATTAAAATAATAACGTATTACCAAACTCTCAAAAATTAACCTTGTTTAAAATTATGTATAATACCATACCGGACGCAGAATTAGGTACTTAAATATATACCCATCAGATAATAAATCTTATATTTGACAATTATTACTTTAAAACTAAATTCCTAACTATATCTACCTCTCAAATCATATTATATTAACAAAATTTATTTAAAATGGCTTCCTCTCTTCTTTCTTCTTTCTACGTTGCCGTGCCCGACAGGGTCCATATTGTACTAAATATTATCAATAAATATAACATCTGTATTAAACATATGGTGTGCAATAAATGAATTGAGTATTGAGTATGAATTGAGTATTGAAGTACATCGCCGCCATACTTGTGTCACTGACCCGTACGAATCAAATTAGCGCCAAATTCAAAATGCATCTGTCAGTTTTGCGAGTGGGGCACGTTATCGACTGGGGCACGTATGCCTGATTTACCCTATATGTGTATTGACGACCTCCGTGGTCGAGTGGCGCACGCCCCGGTTTCAAGGTGTCGCTAGCTCTGAGGTCCCGGGGTCGATGCCCGGACGGGTCAATGTAGAAACAAACTTTTCTACATTGTCCCAGGTCTGGGTGTTTGTGGTACCTTCGTTGTTTCTGAATTCCATAACACAAGTGCTAAATAGCTAACTTTTTTTTTATATTTGCTAATCGATACCTACGGCAATTATAAATAAATAATAATAAATAAATAATAAATGCGGACAACATCACATACATTGCTCTGAACCCAAAGTAAGTAGCTGAAGCACGCGTGTTATGGAATTCAGAAACAACGAAGGTATCACAAACACCCAGACCCTTGGCAATGTAGAAAAGTTGGTTTCTACATTGACCCGTCCGAGGATCGAACCCGGAATCTCTGAGCTAGCGACACCTTGAAAACCGGTGCGTTCACCACTCAACCACAAGGGTCTTTTCTACATTGCCTCGGGTCTGGGTGTTTGTGGTACCTTCGTTGTCTCTTATTCCATAACACGCGTGCTTCAGCTACTTACTTTGGGTTCAGAGCAATGTATGTGATGTTGTCCGCATTTATTATTTATTTATTATTATTTATTTATAATTGCCGTAGGTATCGATTAGCAAATATAAAAAAAAAGTTAGCTATTTAGCACTTGTGTTATGGAATTCAGAAACAACGAAGGTACCACAAACACCCAGACCCGGAACAATGTAGAAAAGTTGGTTTCTACATTGACCCGTCCGGGGATCGAACCCGGGACCTCAGAGCTAGCGACACCTTGAAACCGGTGCGTACGCCACTCGACCACGGAGGTCGTCAAAATCAATTACAAAACTCATTCAGTCCCATAAAATTTTCACCAAAGTTACTTCGTAGTTGTTTTTTTTTATTGAATCATTTTTTGAAAACAGCATAGGTACTCACAGCATATCTCTTCCCGCAGACCTCGCAGACGATATTCTTGATGTTGTAGAAGGACTTCGGTTTCCTCTCCTTGCGGGGGCGCGAGCGCGGCGGCGGGGGACTCGGCAGCGGCTCTTCTATTACTTGCTCGTAGATCTACGAGAGAAGTAGATACAAATACATGTAAGGTGTGTGCAGTATGTATTGTTTTTGGTTTGTTTAAACAACTCTGGAACTAACAGGGGCCCGATGCCGCTATTTTAAGTCAGTGAGTGGCGGGTTAATAAACGTTCCAGTGTACTTGTTATTGTGCCTAATTTTCGTATTCAGATAATATTAGTTTAATGACAAATGTACACAATACTAGCCACTAATGTCATTTTAAGATTACAAGTGACTGTTCTTATCTGAATACGAAAATTAGGCACAATAACAAGTACACTGGAACGTTTATTAACCTGCCACTCACTGACTTAAAATAGCGGCATCGGGCCCTTGTACGATTTTAATGGGATATTTACTGGCTGGCTGATATTAAGGAGCATATTATCGATGACTCTTTTTCTAGAAGAATAAGGGTTCTACATAAAACCTGAAAACTACCATTAGTGTAAGCATCAGAAAGCATCATAAATCCCCGATTTGCGTGTTTTTTGAATGAATGAAGAAAAACCTAATCTAAGGGTGCGTCCACATCTGACGAACGAGCACTACACGAGCGGTTCGCGAACGGCTCGCGAGCTGCTCTTGTAGTGCTCTTATGTTATGAGTTATAACTTAAATAGCATTTGAAATTTGATTCAAATTGATGATTTGTGCTTATTTCCTATTGTGGATGTACACACAGGACACAACAAAGTTAATTGAGATTATGGTGTGAATCAAGGCTTGGAACCGGTTTAAAAAATACCGGTTACTAACCGGTATATATCGGTTTTTTAGTTTTTTCGTTCGGAGTCAAACCGTTAAAAGAGCGTTATTGAAAACCCTTATTAACCGGTATATTCCGCGAGCGCCGAGCATGGCTGAGCGGACGCACAAAACAATATTAAATATTGGTGTAGTTTTGCACGATCCACATTACGTCCGTTTCACGACTGCGCCATTGAAGGTAGACGACAAAAACCGGTATTAACCGGTTAATTGAACAAAACCTATTTACGAACCTTTAATTGCGGAAACCGGTTTATTGCGGTTAAGGCGCTGTGAATAGCCAGCATTGATGTAATTTAGGAGTGAAGCGGACGGGTGCGGGACGGAGTAGCCCCGCCCCTACTGCTCGAATTTTTCCGAATTTGTCCGATGCGTGACGTTGTTATAATATTAAAGCGTTATTTCACAAATTGTTTTAGATGTAAGTTTAGCCCTGCGTAACAATGTTTACTTTTGAGCTGCGCTCTCGCGGCGAACAGTAGGTTCGAATCCCGATAAGATCATACATTTTTGGATTATTATTTTTAAAGTATTATGCACCTACTACATTATTATCGTGTTTTTACTTTTAAAACATGTATATAATGTTGTTGATTTATTTTTCGAATAATTATTCAAATATTTTTCTGAAAAACAAAATATAAAAATAAAAAAATCTGAACAATATATTTTATGACGATCTATATTTTTCTTCAGTATCAAGAGTAAAATAATAAAAAAAAAACGTACGCCAAGCTTGATGGTTGAGTCTGGAGAAAAATATAGAGATACAGCGTGTTTCAAATGGTAGTAACGAAAAATATTTTTTTTTTTTTAGTGAATAGAGTTTTTTTGTATATAAAGTCAAACGGTCTTTTGTAAAACTTGTATATTTATAGGAATATTTTTTTATGGGTGAACGAAAAGAAAAGATTGATAAACTTAAAAAAAATAAAAAATAATAATTATTATTTTTAACAAACTTAATCTATATGGATGTTTTTTTATGTATAATAATAATAATAATCAAAATTTCTTTATTATTCAGATTTCAATACTGCAATCTAATAAAACAACAAACACTTAACTATACTAAAATTAAAACTTATATATCTAAATAAATAAAACTAACACGCGTTAAAAAAAATCATCGTCACCCTTGTCAATGGCGGGAAACGTGCCTGAAGGCTGGCAGCATTGCCACATTGAATGGCAATGCCGATTCTTTGTGCAAGGAACAAACCAGCCCTCTGATCACGAGCAACCAAAATGTTAAGGTTTATTAGGTTATTTTGACGGGCCTGTTGGTCTAGTGGTTAGTGACCCTGACTGCTATACCGGTGGTCGTGGGTTCGATTCCCACCCAGGACAAATGTTTGTGTGATGAGCACGATCATTTGTTCTGGTTGTCTGGGTGTAATTTATCTATAATATGTATGTATTTAGAAATATATAAGTATGTTTATCAGTTGTCTGGTTACCATAACACAAGCTCTGCTTAGCTTGGGATCAGATAACCGTGTGTGAATTGTCCCAGAATATTATTATTATATTATTATTTTGTAAAAACATGTCATGAGGTTAATAAGGCCCATTATAACGATACTTGGGCCTTATTTATTGTTGTCTATCTTTAATTAAAGTCTGATTTTAAGTTTTAAAAATAAATATAAAAGTAATTACATTGTTTTGTTTAATAAGAAGAGAACAGATTATTTAAGTTTTCAAAGTAACAGAACGTGTTGTGATTGTACTAAGTACCTTAGTTAAGACCACTAGTTCCTTGAAACTAAATTGTATACGATTAATATTTAGAGGACGATTAAATAAATAAAAAAACAACAATTTATTTTTATTTAAACATATTCCTTGGTAAAGGACATCATCCATTTTGGTCCAAATTCGAAAGTGCCGGCCAACAAAAAAAAATGTGATATTCTGACAGAGCTTGTCCTCCTAAGCATTTCTTACTATGGCACTAAAGCTGTAGCACCGCGGCTGCACGTCATTTTATCCAGGATTTTAAATTCTGAATTTTCATACATTTTTCGATCACATACCACGATATTATCGATTAAATGAATTTCTAAGAGGACAGAGCTTGACCTCCTTAGCATATCTTAATATGGGACCAAAGCTGTAGCACCGCTTCACGCGATTTTATCCAGGGTTAAAAATTCTGAATTTTCCTACAATTTTTCGATCACATGCCACGATATTATCGATAAAATGAATTACTAGGAAGACAGAGCTTGTCCTTTTAAGCATTTTTTAATATGGCACCAAAGCTGTAGCTCCACTCCATTTGAATTTATCCAGGGTTTAAAATTCAGAATTTTCATACATTTTTCGATCAAATACCATGATATTATCCATTAAATGAATTACTAAACACAAATGAAATGTTCTGTTATGGATGCTAGCTCATAGTTAATGATTGGGGGTAGTAATAAATTCAGGGATTTTTGTAGGTTTTTAATGTATTTTATCGTCGAAAAGTCTTGCGTAAAAATTATATACTCTAATCCTAAAGTTGGACCAGTTTGTAAATGGACGTCACACCAATAATGAGAAGCGCTTATACAATACGGCGTACTTTATTTTAGCCGAATTGTAATCCGACTGAGCGACAGTTCGCCCTATTATATTACGGCAAAGTTTTGCAATCTGTCGCACCATTTTGTAAATATATGCGCGTTATACAATATGGCTGCGAATCATATATGGTAGTCCAAACTTTTATCGAAAAGACTAGCTATCGCTCTCTCTTAAAGCACTTACGTGATGCGCCACAGAAAAAAAGGCTAATTGTTCGCTGTTCTCATGTAATGTGCATATTATTATGTGAGCTATGCACTACATTTACAAAATATAACCACCAGCTTTAGGATTAGAGTATAGGTACGATTTTTACGCAAGACGCTTTCGACGATAAAATAAATTGAAAACCTATAAACAAAAATCCCTGAATTTATTATTACCCCCAATCATTAACTATGAGCTAGCATCCATATAGTTCAGTCAATAAATCACCCAAAAGGGGTTGTAGAGTGCGTGAGCAAGGCCCTAAGCAATTACTTCAGAAAATTGTTCAGGGTGCTTAGAGAGTTATAACATACTAAAAGTCCCGACATCTAGGGGGTGAGGCGGAGTGGGGGGAGGGGGTTAAAGTTCCCATTTTTCAGTTTTTCGCTAATATCTTTTAAATGGTGCGTCATGGAGATAAGAAGTCTTCTACGCAATGAAAGTTTATAAAATTATGTACAACTTTTATCTAATACACTTTTTCACATTCCTACCTATTTTCGAACTACACGTTCCGGAAAAGTGAAAATTGAAAAAAAAACTACTTGAATTGAACACTACCTCTTGTATACTACTTCCTTCACGTTATTTGGGGATAAAAAGTATCTTATATCTTAAATCAACTCCTACTATATCAATTTACTAAATTTTATCCAAATCTGTACGGCCGTTGGGATATCAAAACTTTTATCTACACTTGTCTTATACACTTTTTCCAAATTTTCACCAGTGTTCGAGTATTAGTGTGATGTGACAAGCATTACCGAATATTAAATATGAGCTAGTATATAAATTAGGTATTTTATTGATAACATAAGCTGGGAGTACCTCCAAGCGGTGAAGGCGGTAACAGTTTGAGATCTCGTTTTCTACCAGTGGTAATGGAGCAGAAGCGGGTCGTCACTTTTCATTCCATATTTCCTGTCGTAGAAAACGAGATCTCACTGGCTAAAACTCCCATAATCATCCATGACTTGGGGTTATGTTATTGTTGTCGTTTATGATTCAACCTCTTTGGCATAGTAGCCTACCCGGTAACGCAGGGGAGCAGCCAGAACAGTTCTTTGCTTTGTAATCGTCATTAGTTACGCAATTGGATTATCCATTTTAACTGAATGTACTATTCTTCTTCTGCTCAAAAGCGTTCTGGTTTCTTCTTTTACATTATGTGCGCATAATAAACAATTAGTCATGAAGTCGAATTGGGGAGCTGAAGACCTGAGCTGAGACGGGCCTGCCTCTTCTTGACATGTAGATGCAACACTTACATATTTTTAATTGTATCGGCTCGTGTGTAGTTTTTACGACAATTAGTGTGAATTAAAACGGATGTCAAGGCGCGGAAAATTTGGTGCTTATCATCGTTCCGATCTTTAATAGCTTTGATAAGGCCGAGTATTCTTTTTTGTTTCTTTAACGATGCCTTTAACGATGTCCTTATCACACACAGGACACTTATTATTATTAGCACTCATGATGGATAATCCAATTGCGTAACTAATGACGATTACAAAGCAAAGAACTTTTCTGGCTGCTCCCCTGCGTTACCGGGTAGGCTACTATGCCAAAGAGGTTGAATCATAAACGACAACAATAACATAACCCCAAGGCATGGATGATTATAGGAGTTTTAGCCAGTGAGATCTCGTTTTCTACGACAGGAAATATGGAATGAAAAGTGACGACCCGCTTCTGCTCCATTACCACTGGTAGAAAACGAGATCTCAAACTGTTACCGCCTTCACCGCTTGGAGGTACTCCCAGCTTATGTTATCAATAAAATACCTAATTTATATACTAGCTCATATTTAATATTCGGTAATGCTTGTCACATCACACTAATACTCGAACACTGGTGAAAATTTGGAAAAAGTGTATAAGACAAGTGTAGATAAAAGTTTTGATATCCCAACGGCTGTACAGATTTGGATAAAATTTAGTAAATTGATATAGTAGGAGTTGATTTAAGATATAAGATACTTTTTATCCCCAAATAACGTGAAGGAAGTAGTATACAAGAGGTAGTGTTCAATTCAAGTAGTTTTTTTTTCAATTTTCACTTTTCCGGAACGTGTAGTTCGAAAATAGGTAGGAATGTGAAAAAGTGTATTAGATAAAAGTTGTACATAATTTTATAAACTTTCATTGCGTAGAAGACTTCTTATCTCCATGACGCACCATTTAAAAGATATTAGCGAAAAACTGAAAAATGGGAACTTTAACCCCCTCCCCCCACTCCGCCTCACCCCCTAGATGTCGGGACTTTTAGTATGTTAACTCTCTAAGCACCCTGAACAATTTTCTGAAGTAATTGCTAAGGGCCTAACTCACGCACTCTACAATGTCTTTGTTGGATGGACTAATAACAGAACATTTCATTTGTGTTTAGTAATTCATTTAATGGATAATATCATGGTATTTGATCGAAAAATGTATGAAAATTCTGAATTTTTAACCCTGGATAAATTCAAATGGAGTGGAGCTACAGCTTTGGTGTCATATTAAAAAATGCTTAAGAGGACAAGTTCTGTCTTCCTAGTAATTCATTTTATCGATAATATCGTGGCATGTGATCGAAAAATTGGATGAAAATTCTGAATTTTTAACCCTGGATAAAATCGCGTGCAGCGGTGCTACAGCTTTGGTGCCATAGTAAGAAATGCTTAGGAGGACAAGTTCTGTCAGAATATCACATTTTTTTTTGTTGGCCGGCACTTTCGAATTTGGACCAAAAATGTATAGAGAGTGGATGATGTCCTTTAGGACGATTTACTATAAAAATAAAGCATATGTTTATATGGGCTTTAATGTACTACCGTAGTATAATAAGATCCCTGAGAAGGGGTTATTTTTAGGGGTTTACTTCATTACTAGACATTACGTTACTGTAATTATTATAACCGTTATTGCGTTCAATACCACCTTTTGGCATTACTAGTTACCTCAATATTGTACACCATGTATAAGCTTAGTACTACTCCTACCTACTCATGAAAAAATTGTCCGATGATTCATTGATTCGTGATCAGTTGACTTGTTCGCCAACCGTTTATTTTTACCATTAAAAGAAAACAATAAAATTTAATTAAAATAATTTTAATAATGAAAAATTTAACGAAAAAAATAAATACAAAAATATATTTCTTATTAGAAATCAATTATTACAAATATAAGAATAATTAATAAAAATAACACATAAAGTAAAAAAAAAACATCAAAGAAAAAAACAACAAAAGCAAAATAGAAACTTGTAGCAAGGTTCGAACCTGCGGTCAGCCATAGCATCGCAACGTTAGATAGGCTCGCGACCGCTAGACCAATCTAGCTTCATTTCACTTTTTCAAATTACGCCTTTATAGATGATCAATACAAAAGAAAAGTATTTAGGTACTTTACAAATTCCATTATGTGTTTTTGTTTGACATTTATTAAATTATTTTTGATTTGTCATGTTTTTACATCTGTCAATCGGAAAAAAAAGGGACACAGGTCCATCTAGCACCGCGCCTCAGCGCACACTGTCCGTCCGCGTACGAATGAAAGAGAAGCGAACAAAACGCCATATTTAGTTTGTCAGGATCGTGTTATTTTTCATTAAATATATGAATATTTGTTAATATATTATCTTAATTGAAAAACTAAAACAAAGGTTATCTTCATTATTAGTTATTACGTAACTGTTAATAATTTTATCAAGATTGGTTCATAAATAACACCGGAAAACTTTTTTGAAAATCCATTTTAGTGGTTTGTTTACGATTTTTTTTTATCGAGAAAAATTACTGAAATCGTGTTTTGAAAACAAAGGTTATCTCACAAATATGATGAAGATTAACATATATTTTTTTAGCTGCTCTGACATCTATACATTTTGCTAAAAAACTGTTTGAAAAAGCCCATTTTTACTATTCACAGCGCCTTAAGGGTAGAACGAAACCGAAATAAAATGTTTCCTACATACTTAGGCGTTGACCGGTGCGAGATTTATACCGGTTTCCAAGCCTTGGTGTGAATATTTTTTTATATTCCCTTATATAATACATTATTGGTTATATTTGTTATCTAATATACATACAATCTCCTCCGTCTCTCCCCCGTCCTCCACCGCCTCCTCTGTCTCCACATATTCATGCTCCTCCTTGATCTCAATGTGGCTGTTCTCGTAGTGCTCTATGCATTCTTCTTCCGTACTGAATATGGTCTCACACTGTGGAAGATAGGATGGATAGACATACATGTTAGCTTTTTGGTTAAAAGTGGGGGTTAAAAGTTTGATGAGATAGTCAGTTTGTCATGTAGTTTCTAAATGAAAGGACTAGGGAACTATAAATAATAATAATAATAAATGATAATAAATGCGGACAACATCACATACATTGTTCTGAACCCAAAGTAAGTTGCTAAAGCACTTGTGTTATGGAATTCAGATACAACGAAGGTACCACAAACACCCAGACCCAAGACAATGTAGAAATGTGCTTTTCTACATTGACCCGTCCGGGGATCGAACCCGGGACCTCAGAGCTAGCGACACCTTGAAACCGGAGCGTACGCCACTCGACCACGGAGGTCGTCAAACATGGTATATTTCAAAATTATCTGAAGAACTATCAGCTTGACATGTCTGTCTTTGATATTTTAACTTCTAGATTATTCATACATATAGTAATTATACTGGTTAATTTTTAAAGGACTGTAGAATAATTTATTATGATGTCTTTTGTTGTTGCTACTAAACGCTTCAAAAACAAAATGTTTAAAATTTTCACTTCCGAACGTTCGATCGCATTTGGATCTAAATCTAATGCTTGATGGTAAACAACTAGAATTAATTAACGAAACGGTATTTCTTGGTGTTACTATAGACTCTAAGTTACAATGGGGCGCTCATATCAAAGCATTGACGAAAAGGTTAAGTTCAGCTGCATTTGCGGTACGGAAAATTAGACAGCTCACGGATATTCCCACGGCAAAATTAGTTTACTACGCGTATTTTCACAGCATTATGTCATACGGCGTTCTGCTATGGGGCTCTGCAGCCGATGTAAATTTTATATTTATCTTGCAAAAACGAGCAATTCGCGCCATTTACTGTATGGGCCCCCGCGAATCACTTAGAGAGAAATTTAAAGAAATAGGTATTCTCATGTTGCCATCGCTTTATATTATGGAAAATATAATGTACGTTCGTAAACATTTAGATAGTTTTAGTGTCAACAGTGATTATCACAACATTAACACCAGAAGTAAAAATAAACTAGTAGTCCCAAGGTTTAGACTAACTAAAACAAATACTAAATCCTTCCTAGGGAATTCTATTCGCTTTTATAATAAATTACCAGATAGTTTAATTCATTTAACTAACAAGAAGTTTAAAACGTGCGTGAAATCCAAACTAATAGGAAAGGCTTATTATAAAATCAGTGACTATGTAGAGGATAAAAGCGCGTGGATTTAGGACCTTCTGCACATGTGGCCTCCCTGGCGGTCCGTTAGTTCATTTGCCTCATCTTGTTGTTTTATCTTTCTCGACTAGCTTCCCCACGGTCTCTATTCGTAGAAACCTTTTGACATGCCTTGACATTCCTGTTAGGGTTTAGTTAGGACTACATATCTTTTGTATGTAAAGCTATTTAATTAGATATTTGTTTTTTCTTTTTTTTAATTATTGAGTTTAGTCTTTTTTTTTATTATTCTCATTCTTTTCGCATAGGCGACCTTTGTAAATGTGACAACAATGTAAATTTGTTGCGTGTCCCTTTTCATTTTCTTCCATTTTGGATGTTATCATTTACAATAAACTAAACATTTTGCTATTTACGCTGTTGTCGCATATTTGTATATTTTTTTATATATAATTGTATTTTGTACATTGATGTTAACCTTTTTTTTTAAAAGAGTAACCTATGGAGTTTCTTGCCGGTTCTTCTCCATTGGAATGACATTTTGGAACCTGCAACTAGAGTCAGTAATTTAACGTTTTAAAAGAGCTTAAAAAGGCCTACTTGAAATAAAAATATTTTGATTTTTTGATTTTGATTTTGGTTGTTTGAAACTTGGCTGACTTGATTGAGTTTGTTCTACTGGCTATGATTTTTGAAGATATGTCAAGGATTTGAGTTATCAGTTTTATAAAATTGGGTAATGGTTTCTCATATTTTTTATTTATTGTTAATGTACTGACCATGACAAGCTTTCTTTAATTTGCAATGTATACTTATGTTTGTAATATACATGGCAAAAATATAAAAAAAAGCGTTTTGGGAGAAAAAATATTGTTTGTGCTACAACTTCATTCATCAATTTAAACAGTAGTAATCAATCGGAAATGAACATTGTTCATACAAACATAAAGTTGTTTGGTTTTTTAGACTACATAAGTACATACACATAAACAAAAATTATACAGACTTTCTTAGATGATATTTAAATTGTAGTTTAGTTGGATTTTAAATGACATTTTAAGTTAGATTTATATTAAGTAAAACTTATAGAGGATTACCATAATTTATTATGCTTTTTTGTTGTGATTTATAAAAACACCAAGTATTTTTTATAACAACAAAAAGGTTATTGTAGAAAAAAATATATAGAGATATACCCGTTTTTTAAACAAAAGACGTAGTATAAACAATAGTGGCAGTATAGGCCTAGGGCTTCAATGCAGTCCTATCGAAAAAATACCATTCCTGTCAAAGAGGCTAAGACAACCCTATGACCCCGACATTGACGGGCGTAAGGGTTTAGATTCATATTAGGTAGGTACCAAGACATACCGATTTTTTCATTTTCATGTGAGTAAAATACCGTCATGATATTTTATCCTATGTACCAAAATCGATCGACGGAGACAATGGGAAGTATTTTGATAGCGAATGAGAGAATACAAACAATGAATATAAACTTACAACTCCGCATTTGTATTCCTTTTTCTCCTTTTTAAGAGCATGATCCCTCTCAAGATGTACTTTTAATTCTTCTTCGGTAGGAAAAGTTTCTCCGCATTCACAGATAATATAATGAATGCTGACGAAAGAGCAATAGAACATATCGTCCGACATCGCGATGTTTTTCAGTCACAGATTAGTAATTTAATGATAAAACTGATATTAATTTTCTATGCCGTAGCCATCTTGTTTTCTATTTTCTGTGAGGCAGGTAGCTGGAGTAGTGATGTGGAAGTGCGTTTAGTTGATTCTTCCAGTTTATGGATAGGCGATTTTAACTCGATGCTTAAATCGCCTATGAATGAATTTTAAAAAATAACATTAATTATTAAATTTTTAAAACGATGTAGTGGCATTGTCTAAAATAAAAATCATATTTGAAATATAAAATTTTAATTTTAAACAATATTTTTATTTATTACTTTACCATATATTAATATTTTACTCTTAAAAAAAATTAGGATTCCACAGAACTTAACACGTTTCATGATAAGTGTTTCTTGTTTGCCGGCATTTTTCTGGAGAACGTTATAAACATTGCGTGGATCAAATCGAATTAAGCGTTTAACAAAATTATCTTACTAAGGTATTTTTAGAACTAACCTATTTCTTTACTGATCAAGTAATTTTATGATTTAAATATACAACAATTTTATTTGATTTAAAAAGAACAGCTATCCATTAAAATATTTATCTGATTATAAGTTTTTGAAAATAACATCCCTAAAAGATTTATTGTCTATGGTCTCTTATGTCAAGTAAAGTTTGTTGTCCATATTTTGGTTTTTAGAGTACTTTTGTTACAAAAATCTCAATTTGTATTACTTTTTGTATGAAATCCTTCGTTTAAATAATGGAGGAGGTACTAGCATGTCGTGTCTGTCTCGCTACGGACGTAAACCTTTATGATATGTACAAATACAAACTAAAAAACATGTATGAAACTATAAGTGGGATATGCGTAAGTTATTTTACTTGTTTATTTACTTATTTTTTATTGGAAACTCTTTTATTTATAAACGAACATTAAGGCTGATATGTGCTTTACAAGATTCGTTCAAATATATGCCGAAAACGTTGTAAATAGTTCTAATAAAGTAGATTAATTATCTACTAAGATTTATTATGAATTGTTCACATAAATTTAATTATATTATACATATTGTTATATTTCTACACTGTATACTTTGTAGAAATATAACAATTAGAATTACTATTATAAAAATAAAATGCAATGTTCATTACTTAGACTTAAACATTAGCCTTAACTGTCCCACTGTTGGGACCATAATGTATGTATAACTCCCGGCATATAAATTGGCAAGATTTTGACGTAGTGGGGGTAAACCCGCGCATATTCGACTTAACTCACCAATCTCTAATCGACTCGGTCGACGAACGCACCAATCGCGCTCAGCTCGGCGACTCGGTCGACTAACGCACCAATCGCGCGCTCGGATCGCCGCTACCGCATACCCCGCGTCCCGCTCGACCACCAAATAGACCTAAAAAACGATTTCTGCGCATCTAACGACTCTTGCCAACTTATTTGCCGGGAGTTATAATATAATTTATTTCACACTTATTGTTTTATTTACAGATATCTGAAACAGACTACCCACAATACCTATGCAGTTTCTGCAGCACATTACTCACAAAGTGTGCTGCATTTAGAGATAGATGTCAAAAGGGCTATGAGCTCTTAAAGTATGCTGAAATAAAGGGACAAACTGTAAGAAAACAATTATTTATAATAAACTATACAGTGTAAGATGATAATTATAAATATAATATAATTATATAATACCATTATTATGAGTTAAAAATACACACACTCACCATCAAACACACACACACAATTGACACATTCACGCATGGCACACCACACACACGTAACACTCCACACACAAATACACACATGAACCACACAATATGCAAATTTAGGATATAATTAAGTTCTTTATTTTTGTTTAATTTTAACTATATTTTAATTACTTTCTAACTTTCTATTAGTACACCACTGTTACCATTTACTTGAATTGGCATAGAAGAGCGGGACCAATCACAAGTATATACTTTACTTAAAAGGAGGTCTTTATGTAAGTTGTACTGTAAAGTTATACAAGCTTATGCAATAAACATTTTTATTTTTTATTTTTATTTTTTATTTTAAGATTAATTTTTAAATGAAATAAAAATCAGGAAAAATAGTTGTCTAAAACTGTATATTACAGTATATAATAATAATAACATAACATATAACATACCATCACGCCTGTATCCCCGAAGGGTTAGGCTGAGGTGTACCAATGTACACCCACAGTTCGCCGGTATGTTTAGGTCCCATGTAATAGGGGGCGAGCCTATTGCCACCATAATAATAATATAAGCCCATTATACTTCCCACTGATGGGCACTGTCCGCTTTCCATATAAAGAAGGAAATCAGAAAGCAGTTACAATCATAAGTTAAATAAAAAAAATATTTTTAAAAATATGCTTTTAATTATTGAACCAGCTCAAAAGTATTAAAACATTGTATTGTCACCTATTTTAATATAATAATAATAATAATCCAGCCTATAAACGTCCCACTGCTGGGCACAGGCCTCTTCCCATATAGAGAAGGCACGAGCATTGATCACCACGCTTGCTCTCTGCGGATTGGCGATTTCAGATCCCAATTTTGGAATCCAGGTTTCCTCCGATGTTTTCCTTCACCATTTGTCAGAAGTGTGTTAGAATAATTAAGAAAGTACATATAACTTTGATAAAGCCACATTGGTACTTGCCTGGGTTCGAACCTGCAACCTTGTGCATACAAATCCATTCATTGAACCGCTAGTCCACCATGGCTTGTTTAACTATAATTAGTATGAAAAATTTCATCTCAATCAAAAGTCAAGAAGAAGCTTTAACTTACAAGAGTTGACCCCAACATACACCCATACATTGCAACTCAACAAAAATTATCATAATAAATAATTAAAAGACCAGCTTATAAACATCCCACTGCTGGGCATAGGCCTCTTCCCATATAGAGAAGGCACGAGCATTGATCACCACGCTTGCTTTGCAGATAGGCAATTTCAGATATAATTTAAAAAAATCCTTTTTCCACAGCTCTTCCAAATACGTACCATCTCAATTACTCACGGTACCACCTACCCATACACAATAACTAGCCCAGAAATCACGGAACTAACGGAACAAATCAAAACGGAACCGGAATTGAAGCAAGAACTAGACTTATCTGATGAAGAACCTCTTTCTAATAAAGTTAAGAAGAAGTATAATTATGATGAAGATATCAATGATTTTGAAGACAGAACGGATTTTGAAGTTACACCGGAGTTGGATACAGAATTGGCTGTCAATGATTTTGAGGTAAATTTCAATAAATAGTATATTAAAGTTAAGGTTGGGGTATAATATACGTGCTAAAGTTGCTAGTATGCACTTTAAATGGGGGCTGCTATACTATTAGGTAGGTATTATACATTTAAGGTGGATTAGTAAACAATTAAAGGGGGAAGGGCGGGGGTAGCATATACTTTAGAGTGGTGGTGGGTTAGTATACGCTTGGGGGGCAGAGTATTACACATTTTAAGGGGGGTAGTAGTATCCATTTAAGGGGGAGGGGGGTTAGTATACATTTAAGGGGGTGGGAGTATTATACACTTTAAGAGGGGGGGAGGAGTATTCACTTAAGGGGGGTGGGGGTGTATTACACACTTTAAGAGGGGGGAGGAGTAAACACTTAAGGGGGTTGGCGGTGTATTACACTCTTTAAGAGGGGGGGTTATACACTTTAGGGGGGTTTATTAGACACTTTAGGGGGGGGGGGGAGTATACACTTTAGGGGGGGGGGTGTTACATACTTTAAAAGGGGGAAGGAGTATACACTTTAGGGGGGGGGGGGTACATACTTTAAGAGGGGGGAGGAGTAGGTATACACTTTAGGGGGATGTATTACACACTGTAAGAGGGGGGATGCATATTCACTTTAGGGGGGTGTATTACACAATTTAAGGGGGGGGGGGGTATACACTTTAGGGGGAGGCGTATTACACACTTTAGGGGGGGGGTGTATTACACACTTTAAGAGGGGGGGGTAGTATACACCTTAGGGGGTTCACTGCTCCTTAAGGGTGTTTTACACTCAGTTGGGCAAAAACATAAACTCATACTTTTTATTTTATTTAAAAGACTGTTGACTTTGTCTTTTACAAAATTTACTTTTTTAAGGTTATAATACTAACGAAGGAGCAGCAACAGCAAGAGGTTTTGGCGCGAAAAGATTCTTACAACTACCTTCACTCTTACTATAAATGCGATCTATGTTACAAAGGGTTCATACAGGACGTGACGTATAGGAATCATATGAGGAGGCACGATCCGGTGAGTTGTTAAGAAATAATAAAACCTATACTTTTTATTTAAAGCTTGCTTAAGAGATAAATGTCGTATAAATTGCGGTACATTGCTGGCTATGATTGATCACTTATACATCTTAGCTGAGCGGCTACGCAATGTACAGGATATTGTGTTAAAAAAATGTCACCAGTTGTGATGCCAGGTGAGGTCAGGTCACGTGAGGTCACATGACATTTAAACCAAATTTGTATATTACCGAGATTTCAAGGTGCTACCAGTTCCAAGGTCCCAGGTTTGATCCCGACAGTTCAATGTAGAAAGTCACTTTTCTAAATAATCCTGGGTCTGGGTGTTTTTTTAAGGTACTTACTATATAATTTTATTTAAAATTGAAGGTACCAAATACACCCGGACTGTCCCGGACCCGAGACAATGTAGAAAAGTCGGTGTCTGACGCGTCCGGGGATCGAACCTTGGACCTCAGAGCTAGCGACACCTTGAAAACCGACTATATACTTGAAATTGTCCACATTAATTTATTACTAATTCACAGGCAAACGGCCCAGAAACATGCGACATATGCCAAACCCGCTGGCCAGACACCCGCTCGTTAAAAGCTCACACAACCGCCTCCCACGAACGAAAATACATCTGTAAGCTCTGCGACCATATATCCAAGAGTTCCTACAGGGCCAAAGAACATTTAAAATGGCACAATGGTTATAAATTTATTTGTAAATTATGTGGGATGTCGTTTTCTAAGTCTACTAGTCATTTGACACATTTGAGGACAAGGCATCCGACCGATTTCTTTTGTGATGTCTGCGGGGACAGCTTTTTAGGAGAAATTGGGTTGAATATGCACAAAAAGAAGGCGCATAGGGGGTTTGAGGTAAGATTTTATTTTTGTAGTAGCTTTGTTCCGCAATTTCACCTGTATTAGTAAAACTTTAGAAAATTTTATTTATTTTAAATGTAGCTTAAGTTAGACCTTGTAATGTTAGCTGTATGTAAACGAATGTCTCGTTAAAATCGGTTTAGTCGTTTCGAAGATTAGCCGAAACAAACAGACAGACAGACATTTTTTTACATAAAATTAGCCTAAGTTTGACCTTGCAAAATTAGCTATAGCTAGTGAAAGTCCTGTCAAAATCAGTCCATCTATTTCGGAGATTAGCAGGCACAAACAGACAGATAGACGAATTTTTTTGTAGATTATTTTTGATTTTTATATTAATGTTAGTACCGTGTAAACTTTCATATACATTTAGTGAAAATCTATTAATTTGAAATTACAAACAGATTACAATTTTATTTATTTTTATAGATAACGATTATAATTAATGTTTTCTTTCAGCAATTGAATTTGAAACAACATTTAAAATGCATAACGTGTGGTATGCAGTTCAAATGTATAGATGCATTAAAAAAACATGCGAGTTGCTTTGAAAACGGCATCTGTGATCGAACTCTAAGGTAATATACATTATTTTGGTTTTTACCGACTGTAAAAAAAAGAGGAGTTCTTTAATGATGCGTTAGTGCGTCAGGTGTGAGAGGTTGGATGTTTTGTTGTGTGTTTGCTCGTTCTGGCGTTGCGCGGCCGATGTTGCGCGCTGCTTTTCCCGCCGGATATGAACCGACCCGTAGGGTGCTGTCCTTTTTTTAAATTTTGACGTTTAATAAGTGCTACTTTGTAGCCTAAGTTAAATAAATAATTTTTGATTTTGATTTTTATTGAATGGTATTTTTCTTGTGACACTATATTTTTGCGCATTTGTAAATCAATCAAATGATTTTCATCTTAATTTATGTTAAGAGTAGGCTTTTACAAAGACATCTAAAAATGTGATGAGTGTTTTATTTGCACTATCTGTAAGCGAAATTTCATCCAAAACTGTTAAGTAGTTTATGTCAGGAGGTGTCTCGTAGTGGACACAATGGAAGTTTGAAATGATAACAAACCTCTGTTACACTTTGATAACTTCATTTATTGGATATAAAAATTACAATATTGATTTAGTTGTTATCTCTAGCGCGTACAATGGCAAGTGTGGTTCGTATTGAGACGAATAGAAAAAGTAAAAATTAATGACGGTGGCGGTGAAAAAACTAATAAGAAAAAATAAAATAGTTAGCAAAGACACAGTTGCGCGTAAGCGTGGTTCTAACATCTAGCAGGCGCATGCGCCTGAACAAGAGGTACCAAATACACAAAAAAAAAACCTTTAATAGTATAAATAACACAGTCCAATATAAGATATGAATTATTTAACAATTTATATATTTTTTTCCCAAAGCTCTTGTTTTCAATGCGGAGAAAATATATCGAATCAAGAATCATTGAAGGAACATATTAAATCTCATGAAGTGGCCGTAAGATGTGAAGAGGTAAGATCTTATTAACTTATAATAAAATAATAATAATATTCCGGGACAACTCACACACGGTTATCTGATCCCAAGCTAAGCAGAGCTTGTGTTATGGTAACCAGACAACTGATAAACATACTTATATATTTCTGAATACATCATCATGTCCCGAGCCATTTCCCAACCATGTTGAGGTCGGCTACCAGTCTTACCGGATTCAGCTGAATACCGTATTTTACATGTAGCGACTGCCTATCTGATCTCTCCATACATTTTACTGGGTAAATATTTCTAAATACATACATGTTATAAATCAATTACACCCAGACATAACAAATGATCGTGCTCATCACAAAGATTTGTCCTGGGTGGGAATGACCACGACCTCCGGTATAGCAGTCAGGGTCAATAACTACTAGACCAACAAGCCCGTATTTTTTCCACAATTTTCAGTTTGCCAGTTTTTTAACTAGTCAGTTGTCTGGTTACCATAGTACAAGTCTGCTTAGTTTGGGATCAGATAACCGTGTGTGAGATGTCTCAGGATATAACACAGGGTGTTAAGAAAACCCTGTACGACCCGAAAGGGTGTTATAGGTATCAAAATCACATGCCCAAATAAAATTTTAAAGGAATATTCACGATGATAACAAAAATAATGAATTGAAAAAAAAAAATCATTTTTTGCCGCAAAATTCCCTAAACGAAAATTACATCACCATTTTCGTCGGTATTATTTGATGACCATTTGTTTGATCATTTGGCAGCACCTGTGACGACGCCGACTCTCTCGCATCTTGTGAAATATTTGTTTTTTTTTAGGTTTTAGTTTTTTTTACTTTTTTCCAAATTTTTTTACATTAATGGAAAAAGAAATCGATACCTAACATACATATATATATATAACATACATAACATACCTTAACTGTCCTTAACGGATCGGACAGGGTTTTCTTAACACCCTGTATTGTATATCATAAGATGTGTGTACTTATAATATTTATTTTAATTTTCAGTGTAACCGCAACTTCGCTCATGAAAGATCTTTCGCGGTACATTACCAGAGAGTGCATTTAGGTAATAATATAAAACCTGAGAATACTAAAAGTAAAGTAATTAAAACTACGTGGGTCTGCGAAATATGCGGGAAGAAATGTTTGGTGAGTAAAATTATTTTTTGATGACTACCAATTCTTTTTTTTATGTCCTACTTGGATTATAAAAAAATTTAGAGACGTATTTTTTCTTTTGTCCTGTAAAAGAACACATAAGATACAGTGATTATATTTTTCACGTCTGATCAAGAATTTTACTAAAAAGTGACGTCTCAAGGCCTATCCTATCTGCGAGCGAAAGTACTATCAAAATAAGTCATATAAAAAAGAAAACTACTTTTGCTGTAATTGCTGTATACATATTATACTGTCGTATGAAAATCTGCTGATTTGAAATTACAAGCAGACACTTATAATTTATTTTTAACCAACTTCAAAAAAGGAGGAGGAACTTTTGATTTTGATTATTTTTTATTCGAAAGCTAATGCTTCCCGTGTGGTCCCATTTTGGTCCAGTTTTGACAGTGGGATCCATAATAATAATATTCCCGGACAACTCACACACGGTCATCTGATCCCAAGCTAAGCAGAGCTTGTGTTATGGTAACCAGACAACTGATAAACATACTTATATATTTCTAAATACATACATATTATAGATACATTACACCCATAAGAAATGAATGTAAGACTTATTTTGAAGTAGGTTTTTCTTTTGTTAAAATTATACTTTGTTATAGATAACTTTCTCAATCATACTAGTCAGTGTACTATAAACCTTATTTACTCATACCTAAAGTTGACATTTCCTTAACTTTATTTAATTTGCTAATTGTTTTCAGTCAAACGCCACACTTATTTACCACCAGCGCGTACACACAGGGGAAAAGCCTTTCCAGTGTAGCGACTGCCCGAAGAAATTCAGCGTCTTTCAGAGATTAAAGGTAAGTTTAATTATTTAATATACTAAACACCTTGGTTTCTGAAACTTCTAGTTAATCTCATTCTAAGCGGTATGATTGGTTGTTAGTCTTTCGGTCGACCAATAAATAAATAATAAATGCGGACAACATCACATACATTGCTCTGAACCCAAAGTAAGTAGCTAAAGCACTTGTGTTATGGAATTCAGAAACAACGAAGGTACCACAAACACCCAGACCCGGGACAATGTAGAAAAGTTTGGTTTCTACATTGACCCGTCCGGGGATCGAACCCGGGACCTCAGAGCTAGCGACACCTTGAATCCGGTGCGTACGCCACTCGACCACGGAGGTCGTCTAACACACGTCAATCACAGTCGTTAGCAGATTATTTGACAATAGTTGAAGTTAATCAGTCTTTAAGACCCCCGGTTTCTTAAAGTACTACGCGGTCACATTAACTTGACGCTTGGCCTTGGTGATGTCATTTTGGCACTTAGGTACGGTGTGACAAAAAAGCATTAACAATTAAAAAAGAAATCTAAAGAAAGTTAAAGGAATCAAAATATGTATTAGATTATAAGACCATTTCTATAAGAATATTTGTATACTGACTAAAGTGAAACACAGTTATACAGGGTGTTACCAAAAGGGTATATCTATCCAAAAGGGGTGAAGAGTACATCTGGTATAGAGTCAGTTTACAAAGTTTCAGCTCAAAATGAGTTCATTTAAAGGTCCAAACCCCATGTTGGGTGACATTAGAGAAATTGTAAAAACAAACTCAAAATGCTCTCTTATAGATTTTTGTCAATTTTCGCAGTAATAGCCAAAAAAGATATTTCTCTTTTAATCTTCTTTCTCTGTATTATACATTTCTGAAACCTTCGTTAATGGCACCCACCGTGGGGCTCAATGCTCGTTCTCTGTATGTGTTTAATAGACGGGCCTGTTGGTCTAGTGGTTAGTGACCCTGACTGCTATACCGGAGGTCGTGGTCATTCCCACCCAGGACAAATCTTTGTGTGATGAGCACGATCATTTGTTCTGTGTCTGGGTGTAATTTATCTATCCCACCAAAAACATTCAATGTAAAAAAAAGCCAAGTCTCTCTATGCAATTCTTCCATCGTAAAAAGTTTTGAGATCGCATAGGAGCCAAGTCCTGTTCAACTTAATTTGTAATAATAAATAAATATTTTGTGACTATATCAATAGTTTTGTTTACATTACAATAACAGTGACTTGGCCATGAGCACAAGTTAAAGGTCGTTTGCTCCTTGTAATTACGTGCAAATACCGTTGAATTTATATATTATATACTAGCTGTGCCTGCAACTTTGTTCGCGTGGATGACGAAGCTTATCAATGAGTCTTTAACCATTAAGGCTGCACACGCGACGGAAGCTTAAAAAATTGAGTAACTTCTCCCGTTTTCCCAACATTTCCCTTCACTGCTCTGCTCCTATTGATTGTAGCGTGATTAAAAGTATACTATAACCTGCCCAGGAGTATGAAGAATAATTGTACCAAGTTTCGTTAAAATCCGTCGAGTAGTTTTTGTTTCTATAAGGAACATACAGACTGACAGACAGACAAAAATTTTACTGATTGCATTTTTGGCATCAGTATCGATCACTAATCACCCCCTATAGTTATTTTGAAAATATATTTAATGTACAGAATTGACCTTTCTACAGATTTATTATAAGTATAGATATTATGGACATGATTTTGTAACTGATTGGAATTTGAGGTCACTATGGACTAAACATGCGCCATAGTGCATGTGCAGTTCACTGATCTTGGATGATACCGACTGTCGGTTAAGGTGTCCTGATATTACTACTGATTTACTTTTAACTCCTCCAAATATTCCGTTTCATATTTGTATCTTATTGTGCTCATGGCCAAGTCACTATTATTGTAATGTAAACAAAACTATTGATATAGTCACAAAATATTTATTTATTATTACAAATTAAGTTGAACAGGACTTGGCTCCCATGCGATCTCAAAACTTTTTACGATGGAAGAATTGCATAGAGAGACTTGGCTTTTTTTTTCATTGAATGTTTTTGGTGGGATCTCATTTATTTTTTGTAGGTCTCTTTCTTTTCTTTTTATAAATAAACAAAATTGCTATAAAAAATATTTGCTTTTTGTACATAAACAGAGAACAAAGTTAACAATGCAGTCAAAATTCATACACCATGTTCTTGTAAAACCGCAAATATAAATTTGTTTCCTATTATTTACTAAGGTATATAATTTATTACCGTTTTTATAATTTTCCCTTTACATGTAGCTAAAAACCTATCTTGGTGCCAAATTTGAAGGTTCTAAGTTTGCTAGAAGTACCTTAGATTTTTGATGATCGGTCAGTGAGTGAGTCAGTGAGTGACAAAATGGTGTAACTTTGATCGCTCATAACTCGTAAACTATTGGTTCAAATGTCATGTAATTTTGAGACTGAGCTTGTTTTAATACTTACTCTAGATCATCGAAAACCTAAACCCCTAGCTTTGTCCGTATCGATGATACAGGGGGAGTGAAATAGCCGCGAAACGCTTCGAGAAAAGGATGGTACGGCCTTGCCCGTTTTGCTCGAGACTTGGCTGGGGCACTGCCGTGCCCCCAGATAATATGTATGTACTTAGAAATATATAAGTATGTATATCAGTTGTCTGGTTACTGGCACAAGCTCTGCTTAGTTTGGGATCAGATGACCGTGTGTGAGTTGTCCCAGGATATATTATTATATTATACGTTTGTCTACAGATACATCTTCGTACACACACCGGTGAGAGGCCATTTAAATGTTCCAGTTGTCCGAAGGCTTTTAAACATAAAGCAGCTCTGAATAGACACGATAGGGTAAGTTGTCTTAATTAACTAATTTCAATAACTACAAGTAAAATTAAAAAAAACACAAAACATCACAACACATTTACTGGCAGGATACAGTACCTCTTAGTGAGACATCTTGTCAGAATTGTAATGACTTAACGACTGCCAAAGATCATAGTATGATAGTCGGGAGCAACGGCTTAACGTGCTATCCGAGGCACGGAGGGGTCTCGGTATGTTTGGAAATGGTCACCCATCCACGGACCAACCGCCGCGAGCGATTACACTTAGCCACGAGCCCCGCTAAAATTTTATCTTTCATAAACTAATGAATTAGGTTGTTACCTGTGATTATAGTTATTCAGGGTGTTAAGAAAACCCTGTCCGACCCATGATGGTGTTGTTAGGTATCGATATCTGATTACAAAAAAGAAGGAAAAAAAATTATAACCTAAAAGAGAGATTCGGCGTCGTCACAGATGCTACCTAATTACCAAACAAAAGGCCCCCAAAAATACCGACGAACTTGGTGTTATAGTTTTTGTTTTAATCTCAAATTTAGGGAATTTTGCGCAAAAAAATCGGTATTTCAAAATTAATTATTGTTTCTATCATGAATTTTCCAAATTTGATATTTTATTTGGGCATGTGATTGTGAACCCTCTATCACCCTTTCTGGTCGGACAGGGTTTTCTTAACACCCTGTATGTGTGTATGTAATAAATAATTAAATCTTTATTTCAGGTACATTCAGGAGTAAAACCATACCAATGTGTGCATTGTTCTAAATCATTTTCTCAGTCGAATTCTATGAAGTTGCATGTAAGGACAGTTCATTTGAAGTTGCCGGCTCCCTATAGGTCTAGAAGAAATAATAAAGTTGATTAACCGACGATGAGGAGGTTGTTAATTCTGAAGTCTGTGTTTATTTTTGGATGTGTGTTGAGCGGTTCAGACTATGTGATGTTATCCATATTTTGAAGAAATATGTTAAAAAAATATATTGATTTCCCTCGATCACATCATAACTTCCAAACGACAGCTCTAAATAGTATTTTTTTTTTTACTTATTGTAAGTGCAAGGTTTTATAATAGTTAATAAAAATTCTTATGGAAATGTTCTAAAAATTATAGATAATGTGAAAAATCTACATCTATACATATAAAAATGAATTGCAGGGGCCCGAGTCTGCTATTTACACTCTGTGTCAGTGTGCTCATAGTTGGCTCATAGTGGGACGATTTTACGATAATTGGCATTCTACTAACTTAGTAGAATGCCAATCACTATGTCTATCTATCACTATCGTCCCACTATGAGCCAACTATGAGCACACTGACACGGAGTGTAAATAGCAGACTCGGGCCCCTGTTCGTTAGTCTCGCTAAAACTCGAGAACGGCTGGACCGATTTGGCTAATTTTAGTATTGAATTATTTGTGGAAGTCCAGGGAAGGTTTAAAAGGTGAATAAATATGAAAACATTCGGAAATTAAAAAAAAAACAATTTGTTTTAAGTTTATTGTAATACAAAAGTTTAGGCTTTTATTTATCGATTGAGGCAGTACGAAGTCTGCCGGGTCAGCTAGTTTTAAATAAAAATCGGTTTTTATAATTAGATATTGATAGACTTACTGTTTATATTATTGTACTAGCTGTGCCTGCGACTTCGTTCGCGTGGATGACGAAACTTATCAATGTGTTTTTAACCGCAAAATTAAGTTTGCTTTTTATTGTTTATACTTTTCCGGGATAAAAACTGCCCAGTGTGGTGCCCAGGATAATAAAGAATAATTATACCAAGTTTCATCGTAATCGACCCGGTAGTTTTTGCGTGATACCTGAACAAACAGACAGACAGACAATAAATTTTTTTTTACACTTTTGGGTTTGGTGTCGGTCTAGTAACACCCCCCGCCAATTATTTTTTTGATATTTTCAATGTACAGAATTATCACTTGTACAGATTTATTATAAGTATAGATATGTATTTTATAATGAATAATCATAATTATGTAAGTTTAAAATAAATGATCTGATTTTAGTTGTTATTTTATTTATTATAATAATACTCGCTATATCTTTAACTATCTTTACCCCTCGACTTCGACCGCATGGATGTCGGTTATCGCTGCAAAAAGCTTGTCCTTTCTCAGAGTTCAGGCTACCTCTACACCAGATTACATCAAAATTAATCGTGTAGTTTAGCCATAAACTACACGATTCACACGAACGACCTCCGTGGTCGAGTGGCGTACGCACCGGTTTCAAGGTGTCGCTAGCTCTGAGGTCCCGGGTTCGATCCCCGGACGGGTCAATGTAGAAACCAACTTTTCTACATTGTCCCGGGTCTGGGTGTTTGTGGTACCTTCGTTGTTTCTGAATTCCATAACACAAGTGCTTCAGCTACTTACTTTGGGTTCAGAGCAATGTATGTGATGTTGTCCGCATTTATTTATTTATTATTAATAAAAGCGTAACAGACAAAAATACAGAGAGTTTTTTCGCAATAAGGTAAGTTCCATCATGGCTCAATACCTCAATACTGAAACGTCAGTTTTTAGCCGACTTCAAAAGGAGGCGGTTGTCAAATCGCCATTTTTTTCGTATACCCGATATCTGTGGGTCCATTTCAAGACATTATTTTTTTTAATCAATAGCATACACTTATTAACTGGTCCCATATAAATTTCTTTAATAGCAATTAAAGATTTTATGTATATGGGAACAGTTAGCTAATTAAAAAAAAATAATGTCTTGAAACCTACATGTCTAATCAATAATAAGTCGCCGTTAACTCTCATGCTCTCTCTATCACTCTAAGGTGTAAACTAGCGACAGATATACACAGTCAAGCCTCTTTAAGATGAGTTGCGTAAGTATACATAGTATAATAACAAATGATCACCCATCAATGGGATGGCCTTGGCGAAAGTTGCTTAACCTTAACCGGTTGGGACACGCTTTTACTTTCATTCAGTATCTAGGCCTATTTATTAACTTTTACAATTAGAAGCAACTACGTATTTGGGATCTTTTTAAATGTAGATATACAGGGTGTTAAGAAACCCCTATCCGACCCGTGAAGGTATTATTAGGTATCGATATCTGATTACAAAAATGTGGAAAAAAGTGGAAAAAAAAGAAAAAAATATTGTAACCTAAAATTATTTTTTTTCCTCAAAAGTTGAGATTGAGAGTCGGCTTCGTCACAGATGCTACCTAATTACCAAACAAAATACCCCCAAAAATACCGACGAAACTGGTGTTGTAGTTTTTGTTTTAATCTCAAATTTAGGGAATTTCGGCAAAAAATGGTTATTTCAAAATCCATTATTATTGTTTCTATCATGAATTTTCCAAATTTGATATTTTATTTGGGCATGTGATTGGGAACCCTCTATCACCCTTTCGGGTCGGACAGGGGTTTTTATAACACCCTGTAGTTAGACAGGTAGATCATTCAAGTAATTACTATTTACATACCTACTTTAATACCTAGTAATAACTATTTTTTTTTTTTTTTTTTTTTTATTAGCCTAAATTAGATCCCACTGCTGGGCAAAGGCCTCCCCTTTCTTCTTCCAAACCTCTCTGTTCTTGGCGATTTCTATCCACGTGCGCCCCGCATAACTGACTAGATCATCACACCACCTTCGCCGCGGACGACCTCGACGGCGATGTCCTTCTGGCGTCCAGTGGGTGACGATCTTTGCCCATCGGTCAGGCTGCATGCGCGCGACGTGGCCAGCCCACTCCCACTTAAGCCTGGCTGTTTTTTCTCCGACATCTGTTACTTGAGTTATGGAGCGCAGCGTAGTGTTTCTTACTCGATCTGACAGTTTAACACCTACTATGCTGCGCTCCATCGCTCGTTGACAAATCTTGAGTTTGGACTTCTGTTGTTCAGTGAGTGACCAACTTTGAGCACCGTAGGTTAGGACGGGCAGGACGCACATGTCGATGAGTTTTCTTTTCAGCGTCATCGGCAAGCTGCCCTTCAAATGTTCTTTTAAGGCCCAGAAACTCTTCCACGCATTCTGTATCCTTCTTTCAACTTCCTTTTCCTGCCGGTTCTTAAAAGAGACAATCTGGCCCAAGTATATGTACTCATCGACATATTGTAATTCCTGTCCGTCTACCACGACCCTACGTTTCGTGCTGTTGGTCATAAGTTGGGTCTTTGACCGGTTCATTGTAAGCCCAACCTCAAGACTCGCCGTGCTCAGATCTTGGAGCATATCTTCAAGTTCTGAATGTGAAGCGGAGAATAAGACGATGTCATCAGCAAAGCGGAGGTTTGTAAGCTGGTGACCACTAATATTTATACCTCGTGACTGCCACGAGTCAGGAAGCTTCTTAAAAACCTCCTGCAATGCGCTTGTAAACAACTTCGGTGAGAGTGGATCGCCTTGCTTAACGCCCCTCTCTATGATAAAGTCTGTGCCAGCAGTGTGTAGTTTTATGTTAGCCGAACTAATTCTATATACTTTGTCAATGAGATCGATATAAGTGTGTGGGACATTTTGGGACTCTAAGGCATTAAAAACCGAGTTATGATGTATGCTGTCAAAGGCTTTGGCGTAATCTACAAATGCCACGTAAAGTGGTTTATTAAACTCATTATATTTCTCTATTACTTGATTAATGGTGTGGAGATGATCAGTTGTGGAGAATTGAGGGCGAAATCCAGCTTGTTCGGGAGGTTGATGGAGATCAAGTATTGGAGCAATCCGGTTCTCTAATATTCTAATAAACAACTTAGATGTGAAATGAGGCTTATGGGGCGGTAGTTTGAGATCTCAGCTTTGTCTCCTTTTTTATGTAGTAAAATTATGTTAGAGTGGCAAAATTCAGAGGGAATCTCACCTGTGTATAAAATGTTATTATAAAAATATGTGATGTTAGGTACAAGAACACTTCTTCCCAGTTTTAAAATTTCGGTCGTTATTTCGTCTGCTCCAGGGCTTTTATTATATTTCATCTTACTTAGTGCCCTTTGAACCTCAAAGTTGCTAATAGGTGGAACAGAATCTGGGCAATAGTAGGTGAAGTGCCTTAACTGCTTCTGTTGATTTTGGTACAATCTATTGTAGAATTGTGTAGCTATTTCGACTATTTTGTGGGAGCTATTTTGTTTAATTCCATGTTCGTCTTTCAATGTGGAGATCCAAGATTTGCTCTGAGTAATACCTTGTTTTGCAAATCTTAAAGAAGTGTTACGTAGTAATGCTAATTTAATCATGTTGGTATTACAATCCCTAATGTCTTTTCTTATGCTTCGTTTAACTAATCTATCAATTTTATTATATTCTGGTCTATTATTTTTTAGTATTTCTCTATTATGTATTAAAGATATTGTTTTACTGCTTAATTTATTATTATTTCTCCGTATACCTGTCATTTTCTTAGTTGCAGTTGAAATATTTTGTATTAGGTTCCTGTACTGAGTCTGGGGGTTCTCGCTGCTATCTACGGGTAATATATCAAATGCATTTTTTAATTCTAAATTAAACTGTTCCATATTACTTATGAGGTAATTTTGAGTTAGCTTTCTTACACGATTTTTGAATAAGGTTTTACGATGTAATTTTACATTAAGGACAATCTTAGCGCGAACGGGTTTGTGATCTGAACTAAATCTAAATTTATTTAAAGTCCCAACATCTTTTATAATATTATTTTGATTGCAAGAAAGCACAAAGTCAATTTCGTTTTTCGTTCTTCCATCAGGCGAAATCCACGTCCATCGGCGTTGTGGCTTTTTTAGGAAGAAAGTATTCATTATTTTTAGCTGTTGTCCAAACGCAAACTGAATGAGAGCATTTCCTTGCTCATTTCTTGTCCCAAGTCCATGCGGCCCGAGAACTGCAGGGTTATCCAGGTCTTGCCTTATCCCTATCTTAGCATTGAAGTCACCTGTAATAACGTTCCATGTACTACGATTTTCATCACATGCTTTGTTTAGAGTATCATAAAAGTCTTCCAGTTCTTCGTTGGAGCATGATGACGTTGGCGCATAAACTTGGACAATGGTTAAGCTATGGTGCTTTGTGATGTTAAGTTTGAGAACAGCGATCCTTTCCGAATACCCTCGAAACTCTACGATGTTATTTTTCAATCTTTTAGTAACTAAGAAACCTACTCCATAAAGGCCTCTTGTGGCTCCATAGTGATAGAAGATATTATCCTCCCTTTCTTCTGTTGCCTCTCCTATCCTTCTTACTTCTGATAGGCCTATCACATCCCATTTTATTTCTTTTAGGGCATTTTCCAACTCCAGTAGTCGCTCATCATGCATTAATGTACGTACATTATAAGATAAAATATTAAGTTTAGTATCGGAGTCCTTTTTTATAGCCGTTTGTAGTTGTTGACGGAAGATCGATCTCACCCGGGGATTCTTAGCACCCCGTGCTCTGGGAACTCTTTGACTACCGTCATTGTCGCGGGGTTCTCCAGAGCTGCCGGGCACTTGGGGCCTGATATTTTGTTGTTCTGTCATGGTTTGGAATGGGGGGGGGGGGGGGTTTGGACTATTACAATCCACCACGCTAGTCCAGTGCGGGTTGGTGGATGCCAGAGCCTCGTTCGTTGGTCGGCAGGACGTACCACGTGCAGGTGAGGTTGGCTTGGATCCTTTAAGATGGTGATCGGATCCCTTACATCCCTCGGATCCCTTACATCCCAATATAATAACTATTATTAAGAAATAAATTGTTTTTCTTGAACATTTTAACCAACTTTAAAAAGAAGGAGTTTATTGCTCACTGGTCGGTATTTTAGTTCTACCTACTATATCCTCGCTAAAAAAACTTCTGAATAGTAAGAATGCGTTTTTTTTGTGGTACCTATGTCTTTTATTAAGCTGAGGGCTAAGTGTAAGCCCGGTAAGCCGTACGGTTTGACCGATCACACAGGTTAAGCCGCGCTCGCTGCGGTTGGTCCGAGACCCCTCCGTGTTTTGGAAAGCACGTTAAACAGTAGGTCCCGGCTGTCATACATCTTTGGCAGTCGTTAAGTCAATTATGACAGCCAGTCTTACCATGGAATACTGTATCTCCCAGTAAAATGGGTTGTGGAGGTCAGATAGGCAGTCGCTCCATGTAAAGTACAGTATTCAGCTGAATCCGGTAAGACTGGTAGCCGACCCCAACATAGTTTGGGAAAAGGGCTGGGCAGATGATGATGATGTATTTTATTAAGCTTTATTTAACTGAACTGTTCACCCCTTCGCGTGTTTTTCCTAGCTTTTACCGTAAGTAAATAAATAAATAAATAAATAAAAGTACTGTTTTGTTCGGCTTCCAGTCTCATCGCCATCTAAATTAGTCCAGCTGTATAAATATATTTAGTTACTGCTAGTAATTTATATCGTATGTGATACAGAGTTGATCGTGACAGTATATTAAGCAATATATAATGTGTAACCTAAATGGCGGACCTCGAGTGTGACCGCCAAGAGAGGTGAACTGGTTGTGTAGGGAGGGGACGAGTGTCGATAGTTTTAATATCGATAGATTGACTTACAAGGTAGTTGTGAATAAAAGTGTATTCAATTGATTGTGTTGTTTATAGTTAGATGAGATAGTAAGTAAATTAGTGTTATTTAGGCACCGAATAAAACTTAACAAAGTTTTAGTACACCTTTTTCTTTATTTTAAACTGTCTTAAAGTGAAAGTCTTATCTAGGTGGTACAATAGGTTTATATACAATAGTCAAATACTACAAATGCTCCTTTTTTGGTAAGTGTTATTTTCGTAATAAAATATTTGCATGACTATTATACTAAGTTTTTTTTTATACAATTAGAAACTACGTTGTAGAAATAGTTTTTGTTAGTTCATTATAATAATAATATTCCGGGACAACTCACACACGGTTATCTGATCCCAAGCTAAGCAGAGCTTGTGTTATGGTAACCAGACAACTGATAAACATACTTATATATTTCTAAATACATACATAATATAGATAAATTACACCCAGACACAGAACAAATGATCGTGCTCATCACACAAACATTTGTCCTGGGTGGGAATCGAACCCACGACCTCCGGTATAGCAGTCAGGGTCAGTAACCACTAGACCAACTGGCCCGTCATTTATTGTCCAATTTTCATTTGAATAATGACTCTTTTCATAATCACATCATCCTTTACACTATTCAATATTTATGTCATTAAACGAACTATTAAATCAAACTGCAACAATTATTAAAAAAACAAAAAAAAAACTCTTAACCTTTACAAAATATCGATACAATTTCCAAGATATGTCCCAACACTACAGCATCTTAATCTCCGATAATCGACAGTTGAAAGTGATCACCTATACACAGCACACGGTAACAAAACAAAAGTGTTTTTAATTTAAATAAATAAAAAAGGTTTTATGTGAAAAATAAGTTATCTGTGTCCTTGGATTTTGCGGATGTAAGTTATTTTTAATTAACATAATATTAGCTTTTTATTTCTTATTAGAACTATCATACTCAAAGACCAATAGATAATGACTACTTAAGGGATTCTTAATTATCGATTTAATTAAGTAAGCAACCTATTTCAATTTTTTGAGTTGTCCTTGTCTTACTGAAAAAGACATTTAGGGATCCATCCCTATTCATAATATATAAAACCTTAAGTAACTATAAACATGGAGTTTCTTGCCGGTTCTTCTCCATTGGAATGACATTTTGGAACCTGCAACTAGAGTCAGTAATTTAACGTTTTAAAAGAGCTTAAAAAGGCCTACTTGAAATAAAAATATTTTGATTTTGATTTTGACGTCTTTGAGTACGGCAGATAGTAAAGTTAAATAAATAATTAAAATATCGGATTAAGAAAACAAATAAAAGATAATTAAAATTAATGACATAGTAGTTAACAACCTTCGATTATAAATAAAAGCTACGTAAGCTTTTCCCCTCACCATGTTGGGCTCAGCTCCCAGTCTCACCGCCAGCTGAACACCAGAGTGACTGTCTGTCTGACACATAGCACAGATAAAAAACTAATTAAGTAGGTACTTACCGATATACCTAAACATACAAAAATAAAACTACTTTTTAGGTGTTAAGAACATTAAAATAATATAATGAAGACTACTCTAAAAAAATTCAACTGTCTAGCTATTGCGGTTCTTGAGATACAGCCTGGCGACAGACGGATGGACGGACAGCGAAGTCTTTGTAATAGGGTCCTGTTTTTACCCTTTGGGTACGGAACCCTAAGGCGCTGGCCAGACAGAAGAGACGTAAGACGCAGACGGGGCGCGGACATAATACGCTTCTATACAAAATGTATAGAACCGTCGCGCCCGCGCCCCGTCTCTTCTGTATGTTTTGCGTCGCGACGCTTCTATACATTTTGTATGAAAGCGTCGCAGTAAAGACAAATGTCCGCGCCCCGTCTGCGTCTTACGTCTCTTCTGTGTGGCCAGCGCCTAAGAAAGAAGTATAAAAATCGATTAAACTGAGTTCCTAGAAACAGCATTTTTTTTCAATACATGTTGGATCTCAAAGATACAACATAGAACATGTTTGATAGAAGCGCAATTATGTTATTTTCCTTGTATAAGTAATTTAATTCAAGTCTATCTATCATTCGATACTAATAATATGTTGTCACTCTAATGCCTATTGTAAATATAATAAGTACTCATTTTTTTATCTCTATTTTGAATTGTCAAAGGTCATGCCTTCTGCATAAATACAACATAGCTATAATAATTATACGGTACCACAATAATGGGGCTGAAATGGAGCTGGGCAGGCCATTTGGCCAGACGAAGTGACGGCAGGTGGACTAAGGCGGTGACAGAATGGTGGCCAAGGCAAGGCAAAAGAAGCGTCGGTCGTCCGGGAGCAAGATGGGTCGACGACATAGTTAAAGTTTCGGGTCGAGTCTGGATGAGGCTGGCACAGGACCGTAGAAAATGGCACGAAAAAGGGGAGGCGTATGCCCAGCAGTGGGAGGACAAGGGTTGTGGATGATGATGATGATGATAATAATTATTAATTACAAAAATGTCATGTCATTGTAATTACATGTATCGTGTTGAGTTTTTGGTTAGCTACGTAAAATAAGAAAAAATAGGGGTCTAATGCTTTAAATAAATCTAGGTTCATATATACTACGACACGAATTAAAAAAATAGGCATATGTAATAACGCCGTTGTCAGCCAAGTGGCATTGATTAACTATATTAAATTGTTTTTCTTTTAATGTCATTTCATCATCATCATCTCCCGAGCCTTTTCCCAACTATGTTGGGGTCGGCTTCCAGTCTTACCGGATTCAGCTGAATACCGTATTTTACATGGAGCGACTGCCTATCTGACCTCCACAACCCATTTTACTGGGAAACACGGTATCCCATAGCAAGACTGGTTGTCAGAATTGACTTAACGATTGCCAAAGATCTATGTATGACAGCCGGGAACTACTGTTTAACGTGCTTTCCGAAACACGGAGGGGTCTCGGTATGTTATAAATCGTCACCCATCCACGGACTAACCGCGGCGAGCGCGGCTTAACCTGTATTATCGGTCAAACCGTACGGCTTACACTTAGCCACGAGCCCCTCGTTTTCTTTTAATGTCATTTATTAAGATTAAAAACTTTAAGACCTTTAGTACCTATAGACACACATTCGCTTTGTTTAATCATTCCCATATTATGTATTTTTTTCATTTGTTTACGTTTTGCTAGATGGATTCTTCTAGAGGAGAGACATCGACAGAAGAACAAGAATATACAGAAGGAGTCAGAGTTACAGTGGTAAGTTTAAATCCATACTCTTCTGCGAAGCATTTCCCCGCACTATGTATTTTTCGGCTCCCAGTCTCACCGCTCATTATGAAGTGTGTTCCAGCGTTGGTGCCATGATTCTACTTCACGTCTTTTTCTTATTAGTACCATTGACATAGTATGTGTATTACCCAAGGATGCATTGAAAGTTACTAATTGGTTTTACCAATTACACAAAATGAGGTGGAATCATGGCACCACCGCTGGATCACCCTATTGGGCAGAAAGAAATGGAATTTATATAAGACCATTAAAGAATTTAACAAGGAACAAAAACATTCGGAATTAATAGTTGAAAAATTAAATTCACAGTCACAAATAACCAAAAGAGCAAAGAAAAAAGAAAACAGGGAAGAAAAAAATATAAATAATTTGGAAAAAAAGGAAACCATGGACTTAACCACATTTTTAGATGGTCTTGCATACTTGTGCTATTTTATACGTTAACAGTTTTTTTTTCAGTTTTTTTAATGTTTGATTTGGTTGATTGACACATAATTCTTCCTTTTTTTTCTCTATTTAGTTCATTGTTATAAGAAAAAAGACTTATTACGATGGTTTTTAGAGGTTTAGTTATTCGAGATCGCATTGCTACGGCGTTAAGTTTTTCGTGGTAGCGTGCATTCGTTGTTAAGTGTTTCGAAAAAGTGAATATTAGAGATTTAGTTATTCGAGATCGCATTGCTTCGGTGTTAAGTTTTTCGTGGTAGCGTGCATTCGTTGTCAAGAGTTTCGTATTCGTAAACTTACGGGAAAGTGTTATTCGGGGTTACACTTTTCTAAGTCACGTATCACACTCGGTTGTCAGAATTGTAGAGTTTTGTCGGTGTTAACAGCTTCGGTAATGGCACCCACCGTGGGGCTCACAAGAGTGATCACTGCTCGTTCTCTGTATGAGAGGCCTGCAGTGGGACAGTTACAGACTGGTGTTATTAACGGGAATTATAATTAACTAGCTATTCCTCGCAACTCTGCCTGCGTGGCTTTCGGTTATTGCGGAAAAAAGGAACCTAGGTAAGTAGTTAGGTTATGTCGTAAGATTCAAACTTATTCCATACCAAGTTTCATTAAAATTGGTTGACCAGTTTACCCGAAAAGCATAACAGATATACAGAGTTTAGTATGATATAATATCAATATGGAAGTATGGGTTTTTACATCCGTTTCCGAGTAGGTACGTATATAAATATGTTTATATTAATAACGGTTAAAGTCAGGGTCATCTCTCAAAGTATAAATGTTGAGGTTAAGCTCAATGCCGTCCGGTCTCTTAACATGAGATATTTTGGTTGCATCCGATTTCTTAAAACTGTATGTAATAAATAATAATAATAATATTCCGGGACAACTCACACACGGTTATCTGATCCCAAGCTAAGCAGAGCTTGTACTATGGTGACCAGACTACTGATAAACATACTTATATATTTCTAAATACATACATATTATAGATAAATTACACCCAGACAACCAGAACAAATGATCGTGCTCATCACACAAACATTTGTCCTGGGTGGGAATCGAACCCACGACCTCCGGTATAGCAGCTAGGGTCACTAACCACTAGACCAACAGGCCCGTCAATGTAATCGAAAGAGTAATGTGTGGGTTTGGAAGTGGATTAATAGCTTGTCGAACAAAACAAAACTTTATAAGTTGAGCTTGCCCAGCCGATGAGACCAATATTATTACTAAAATTATGTGCTCTAGGAAGGTTTTTTACCGCACAACATTGAAAGTATTCCTTATTATCACATAATCATTAAAATACAATACAGAATTTTAAGGAACCCCCGACAGACAATAGAAACTGACAACTACCTACTCAATCACGTCAGCTTTCTTACAAAAGACGCATCATAATCGGCCTATTGGTTAAGAAGCTACGATGCCACAGACGGACCATCACTTCAAACTATATATAACACCGCTCTTTTTGCGCAGGGGATGAAAATATAAAAAAAAAGTCAAGGACAAACCGAAAATTCTTTTGTTTTACGTAAAACAATAAAATTATACCATCGCGGACTTTTTCATCAATATTTTTATTAAAAGGAAACAATTAATGCAAAATAAATATATTTTTTATTTCCAGTTAAATTTACCAGAAGATGAAGGCGAGGGTCTCGGGTTCAGGCTGACCAGGACTCTCTGGGACCCCTATCCTTGGGTAAGCATCTACATTAAAACATATTACTTAGTCCAACTCTGATCAAACTTTGGATACAAAAATGCTTACAACTCCTTGCAGATTTTACCGATATAAAGTAAAATAATTTTGAGTAGAATCACGGTTACAAAAATTTTATTTCAATACCTGCATAACGCAAAGATAATCTACTAGTTATTATTTATTAGTATTATTTTTTTATTATCATATTGTGGTACCTTCGTTGTCTCTGATTTCATAACACGCGTGCTTTAGTTACCGAAAGGGTATATTAACTTAAAAAAGCTTAAAAGTTTATCTCGTAATTAGTAGTTAGTTTTATTAGTTATTTTTTTTAATTGTTAGGTTTATTTTTTTAAAAGATTTAATTTGAGTATAGTTGTGTTTGTTTTTGTATTAGATTTAAGTAATGAAATAATAAGTTTAATTAACGAATACGTTTAAGTTGTACATTTATTATTTGTATAATGGTTTAATTTAAAACGTTTTTGATTCAACTTGGAAACTGCATAATCTTTGTTTTAGGAGACTATGTAAAAAATAATTTAATTAAATAAAACATTGTCGTAATTAGTCAGTAAAAAAAAATTAAGCTCATGAGTTAACTAAATTGATATTCAATTTTCGCATCATTTTTGACAATAACAATCATCCAGTTGCCTTCATTTACTTATTACTTTATTTAAACAACATCAATGCATAATTTAAACCATTTCCCTTCAGGTAAGAGAAGTGACTCCTGGCTCGAGAGCAGATGATGCAGGTCTGAAGAAAGGCGACTGTATACTGCAGGCGGATGGGAAAGACTTGCTGGGTTTACCGGTATGTAGTCAATAGTAGTCATAGAGAAGTATTTATCTGCTGAGGTTCCAAAAAGTCGTGTACCATATTTTAAGCCACTTCAAAAAGAGGAGATTCTGAATTCGGTATTTTTTTTGATGTGAAACATCTATTGCCGCACGTAAAACCGATTTCTGGCGTGGCGACGCATGCATGGTGCGCATACGCGAATGGCGCGAAATCTATGTATCATTATGACATATTTAGTTCCTATCGCAATCTGTTCTTTTCTGCATATTACTTTTACAAAATAATGTCGATGTTTCACATCTGCCAGGCGTCCCGTGACGGCTCACATTTTTTTTTGTGTTAGTGGTATCTGCGGAAATCGTGAAACAATTTCAAAAAATGTTTTTTTATCAATAGGTTATACTTATACCTCGACGAGTAGGTTTGTTTTTTTTTTTTTCAAAGAAATTGTTTTTTTACATTTTTAATTTTTAACTGACGGGCACACTAAATAGATATTTCATATTCTATATTTTGCAAAATGCTAAAAATAAAGAGATTTACTTGTTATGAATTAGTAGTAGCTATATAGTAATCTTAACCATGTGATACAGGAGTGACAGTCTAAGTAGATCTTTGCCAAACAACTGCTTAATAGCGTCCTTTGCCATTTTTTGTAAGAACAGTCATGCTATTTTATAATCTGGAATTATCTGCCTCTTTCGCGATATCGTCAACCCAATTTGCAGCTTGGATTTTGTTCCCTATTATAATGAAATAAACTGTATTTCCTCATCCCCAGGTGGGTCAAGTAGCAGGTCTGATACGTGGCGACGGCGCGGGGCGCGGGCTGTCACTGCTCGTGTGGAACTGTGGGGTCGACCCCAAGGATGACCCTGAGGTTAGTAGCTAAGTATTTATGAAAGAAAGTATGGATACAAGGTGGTCAAAGCTAACTATGCACTTTAATACGGATAATAATTAGAATAAAGACAAATAATTTAATTAAAAAGTTATAAACTACAAAAATAATGTTATCCTTTTTCAGGACGTTTTTTTTTTCGACAATGTCGTACAATCGGGGACACTCAGGCCTTATCACTTTTAAAAATTTTTAGCTTGGGGAGCGACGCAGGCGACGAACGCGGAAGCTCCGCCCCCGTGTGACTTTAACCAATTAGGACCTTGCAGTAACGAGATGCAAATATATATGTTAACTGTTTTTGGGCACTATATTAAAATACAATCAGAAATAAGGAGGCGTCGCCGCGTGTCGCTAACGTTAGAAAGAGCGCAAGCGACTCGAACCGTTTCTCGACGGTAAGGTGATAAGGCGTGAGTGTCCCCGATTGTACATATATTATGTGTTTTATTTAAAAGAACTTACTTTGAATATGAAAGAAATCTCAACCAGACCATCGTCGATGTATCGTTAACTTTAAGCAAGGGACGTAATAAGATATTGACCCTTGCAGTGAGGTGACGCGTTTATTGTGATTCTTGGTGTCAAATACAAAAAAAATGGATGTTAATTATTAAACTAAATCATTTTGAGCTGAAACTTTGTAAATAGACTCTATACCAGGAGTACTCTTTACTCCTTACGTATAGCTATACCCTTTCGGTAATACCTTGCATAGCACTTTTTGCCTTCGTATCACCAGTGTTGCCATACTCCCAAATATTCCTACCATTCCAGTTGCTCTGGAGTTGCGGCGGCGGCGCTCGCGGAGAGAAGTCGCGGCGCGCTCTAGCGAATGTCGTGAGAGCTCTCGCTTGCTCCGTCTGTGCTTCCACAGCTACTAAACCACTGACCTGTGCTAGGTCTCATGTGTATTGTGAAGGTTGGTATTTATAATGGAGAACACAGCAAAATAGAAAGTGTTTGGGAAGCCGTTGGTCTCAAATTTCGTATGGTTGTTATCCAATCTGCTAAAGACGAGATGTGCTAAGAAAGATATTATGTTTTTTTGTTAAATACCTTTAATATACACCATGTCTCTAGCCAATACAAGTATATTCAAATTTTCTATATTCTATCTGTCTGCTAGAGATGAACTATGACCCTTATGTTACACCATTTTTAACTGATTTCAAAAGGAAGAGGTTCTCATTTTGACTGTACTTTCTTTTTCTACTTTTGTTACAACCTATCTCCAGTACCTAAATGATAAATTCGAGAAGCCAAGGATAGAACTAAATACTACAATTGGAGAGGCCTATGTCCAGCAGTGGACTGCTATAGGCTGATGATGATGATGAAATTATTTTATGAATAAATTCTGTCGGTGTATAATAAGTATTTTAATAATAATGTCTTGGTTACAGCATGCTGGACCCGTTTGGAGCGGTGCGCGCTCTGCAGAGAGGCGCTGCCGTCGAAGAACTCTCCTTATGCGAGGAATTTAGTTGCTGAACAGGTACAATTACAAATAATTTTAAAAGAAATTAGTGTCTTTACGGGCAGTTAAGACAAAGATGGGATTCAAAATGCAGGTTAATCTTAACCTGTAGTCCATAAGTAATGTAAAAAAACTTTAATTTTCCCATAAGTTTAAAACTTAGTCATATAGTTATTAAAGATTTTTACCGATATTTTTACATTACTTCTTGAGTTGATAGTTTTAACTTCAAACTATTCCTTTAATAAATAATAACAATCTGTTATGTTTCCACTGCTCTTCTCATGTAGAAAGCATGAATCAACGTTTATAAAGCGTTTATTCATAATTCTGTATACTTATTAAAATTTACAGGTATTCGAAGCAATAGCAACAGAATACGAACTAAAAAGTCCTCGCGCAAAGAAACCAACAAAAACAACCTCAGCGTACACATCACCGAACAGATCACCAAACTTATCACCATCACCGAACAGACGCGGCCAATACCAACACTCAATGATGAACAAAAACAAAAAAACCGTACACTTCACCGAAAAATTCGGTCAAACTTACGCTTCAGATCCAAATATACACCGATCTTTAAATGTCCAAAATCCTACTAATACAGTAGAAAATTCCTTACCTGGCAACTCTGGGAATTGTAGCTGTCAAAATCAAAGTGACATTACAGTGCCTAAGATTAATATTGAGAATGTGGATGGTGGTGGTAGTAAGTGTTCCAGTTGTCAAAGTTTGACGATTCCGCATAGGATTGTGGCGCAGTTGAGACAAGCTTGCTCTTTGGCTGATCTTCAGAATGCTGTGCAGTGTCCCATGACTAGGACGGCGAATAGTTTGGGTGACTGGTAAGTTCAATATTATTCTCTATTTATTTATATGAATAAATCCTTTTTTTAGTATCTTACGACCGTGACTGTTGTGCCCTGAGGTTTCACTCATGTCAGTGCATAGTCTCTGTTCCTGAAGCTTTTGTACTTATTCATGATACACGAACACGATGTTATTAAGAAAATTTCATTTTAGTACCTAAACTTAAATAGAGCATATAAATGCTAGTAATAATAATTACAAACATTACTTTCTGAAAATTCTCTTAATAAGTTATATGTTTTATTTCAGCAAAAACTGTCACCATGGCTCCCTTGACAACTTGAAGAATGTGAGCAATATCTGTGGTACGTATTCATTAATTTATACTCACGTATTATAATTATCTTTCAAATAGTTTTCAACTATGTACACTAATTCAAGATGTATTTATAACGACTATTAATCAATCAATCGTGATGAAACCATATCTTTCAGTTTTTTTCTCATCACTTGATTGAAATGACGGCCTGTTGGTCTAGTGGTTAGTGACCCTGACTGCTATACCGGAGATCGTGGGTTCGATTCCCACCCAGGACAAATGGTTGTGTGATGAGCACGATCATTTGTTCTGTGGCTGGGTGTAATTTATCTATAATATGTATTGTATTTAGAAATATATAAGTATGTTTATCAGTTGTCTGGTTACCATAACACAAGCTCTGCTTAGCTTGGGATCAGATAACCGTGTGTGAGATGTCCCGGAATATTATAAATCAAACTGACGAAATATATTCAAGTAGTGTTGCCAGTACATATCACCCATTCCTACTATTTTGTCTCAAATTTAGTTTAGTATTTAAAGTAAACTTCTTAAGGTTTTAATTTTTCAGATGCGCCCGTATTTCTACTGCCTGCCCCGCCAGTGTATGTAGTAACGTGTGATCATGGCAAGAAAGAATAACACCTATTATATTAAATAAAATTAAGGAATAAAACAATAAAATACTAATTATTATAATACCTATGTTGTTTTTATTAGCACCTGATGGTATGACTAAACACCAATGAAAATTCCAATCATTAGTTTTGGTGTATACAAACTATCCGGTTTATTTACGTCCCACTGCTGGGCACAGGCCTCCTCCCATATAGAGAAGGCGCGAGCATTGATCACCACGCTTGCTCATTAAGGATACGCGACACCACGCAGCGTAACACGATGCCGACACTTCGTGTGCATTAGTTTTTATATTTTGTTTTTGTAATTGCATGTAATTGCATGTATATATATAGATATTGTTATGTTATATAAGTATTGTATTTTCTAAGGGTCCTAGTTGCCTGAATTAAAGGAATAAATAAAAAAAAGAATAAAAAATTAAAGATTGCCGATTTCAGACTCCAATTTTTGGAATCCAGGTTTCTTGAATACCCGGATAAAATACGGATACGGATAATATACTGTACTTATCTGGGTTCTCACCTAAATACCCGGATAAAACCCGGATTATAAATAAAACGAAATATGTTATTGTAAAAAAAACTTTTATTTCAACTTATGCCTATAAAGCGGTAAACCATTTTTAATTTAACCTAATTATTGGTGAAAAAAACAATGTCTCTGATTTCATTTCTTTTGATATAAATAACTTATTTTAATAACTTACGTATTGAATTAGATTTTATAATTGCAATAAATAAATAAAAATAGATAGTTACTACCTAAAATGGGGTAAATTTTTATGCGGGGGTAAAGACGAACAATTTTAATAGGAATTTATATTTTAAGTTACGGGTCGCATAGGCTACTTACTTATTACATGTAAATCGAATTATTTTAGAAGGGAGGTAGCTATATTACAGATGAGAGAGATACCACGTTAAATTTATTACCAGCTAAATCAGGTAAGACTGGAAGCAGACCCCAACATAGCTTGCAAAACAGGTACAGACAGAAAAAAAGCGAAAATCCGAACACAGTTTTTATACAAAAAGAAACATGGATACAATTAAGTACTTTGGCATTGGTCTTTATATCACCATTCTGCGCCTCTAACTCGCCCAGTCAGGTTATTTTCTGGCCTATTCCTTAAATATGTTATTTTTATTGTTCTACTTATTCTACTGGAGGCTACTCCTCCTCAGGATATTCCTCACAGGCTTCTTCGTCTTGCTCATCAAACTCATTGCCATCAACACCGACCTCCTGAAAATAAGATAGACCTTTTAGATAAGATTAAATTCATAAATAATATGTTTAAGAAGGTATATTGAAGAGGATATAAGGTTTTCATAAAATCAATGCCTACATAATTATTATCTTACTATTTTAGTATGATATGTAATAAAGGTTGGTATAAATAAATATCTTTTATTAAAAAACAGATTAATGTCTTTGAAATATTGGAAAATTTAGATAAAACTAGCAAAAGGTAAATCTTCAAGAAAACATTTTTTTTACTACACTTTGAACATCACGATGCCAGAGATTTAAAAAGACACCTTTTTTATTCTGTTGTTAGTATTTACCTTTTCATTTTTCTGCTGCTTTATCTGTTGTGTCAAATAAATGCATTTCTATTCTACACACTTTAATTTATAACACCTCTCTTTTTGCACCGGGGGTGTAATCGATCAGTAATAACTTACCTCATACTGTTGGTATTCAGAGACCAGATCGTTCATGTTGCTCTCAGCTTCCGTGAACTCCAGTTCATCCATACCTTCACCGGTGTACCAGTGGAGGAAAGCCTGGAATTATGTTAATAGTGTTTTATATTTGTTCATAATTACCCCCAGTTTGAAAAGGCTGAGAAGGGAAAAAGTGGAGGTCAGACTTTAGCCACCGTTAAATAATCATAAATAATATTCCATATTGAGTTTGGAAAATATTTTGGACGCCCTTGTGATCGAACGGCGTATACCGGTCACTAGCTCTCAGGTCCCGGGTTCAATCCCCGGACTGGTAAATATCGGAAACGACTTTACATTGGATATGCTTTTGACCCAATGTTAAATGAACTTTTATGTGCTATTGTTTGCTAAAAAATTGTATTTAATAATTGTCTGCATTTTCATAGGGGTAAGGGGTAAATTATTTGCAAATAACCCCTCCATTTTACACCCTTATTAGCAGTAACCCTGTATGTTTGTTGCGTTACCTTTCTCCTAAACATGACAGTGAACTGTTCAGAGATTCGCTTGAATATCTCCTGTATGGCGGTGGTGTTGCCAACAAACGTGGCGGCCATCTTGAGGCCGCGCGGCGGTACGTCGCAGACGGCTACCTTCACGTTGTTGGGGATCCATTCTACGAAGTAACTGTAATATGGAGGATAGATTTATTTGAAATATGAAATATATTTGTGAATGATCAATACGGAGGTTTATATTAAAGAAGTTTTAGGAAGAAGAAAATTTTATGTCAAATGCATTCATAAATGAAAAGTAAATATTTATCACGGCCTAACACTAATACGTCAATCAGTTTTAAGTCGTCGTTAAAAGCAATTCCTTTTTTTATTCACCGATTACTCTCATGTTGTCTGTCAGGCGCAAAAAGCGATTTGGGAGCGTCTTAAAGTTCCTTGGATGTCTAGTTATCTGACATATGGTGCAAAGAGCGACGCATTTAAATTTCTCAAAGTTAAGTATCCTTCAAACCGGAGTCACTTCCAATACACCGTTTAGTTTAGTTTCTCATGCTGTGTCTGCCAGAGCGTCAAGAGCGTTAAGTTGCCATTAAGAGGGTGTGCTCAAAATAAATTGTCATGCTGGCATGTCATAAGGTCTAACATTGCGATTACTTGCTACAAATAGACAGTTAAGAACATCTCAAACATATTGAAATAAAACTAGTTTTACGGATTTTATCGCGGTTTGTATTTAGACTGCCCGCACGTCTGCCCGTGACCATGATACCGGCAAAGGTGTCGAAACGTCGGGACTTAAAATCTAAATACAAACCGCGATAAAATCCGTAAAAGTAGTTTTATTTCAATGTCTAACATTCGCGTAAACATCAGAACTCAATATCTCAAACATAACCTTCACCTGGAGTTCTTATCCTGTACCGACAGCATCTGCTCATCCACCTGCTTCATGGACATCCGTCCGCGGAAGATGGCGGCCACAGTCAGGTAGCGTCCGCGGCGAGGGTCGCACGCGGCCATCATGTTGATCGGACTGAACATCTGCTGTGTGAGCTCTGGGACCGTGAGGGCGCGGTAGCCTTGGCTGTTGCGGGCGGTTAGGGGCGCGAAGCCTGGGGACAGAAAAAAGAAAGCGAGTATAAAAGAGGATATTTAAAAAATTAAAAATAAAAAAACAACTACTATACATACATATTACTAACTAAATTAAAAGGTAATACTTCAAAATAAACAACACCCTACGGGTCGGTTCATATACGGCAGAAAATGAATGCATCACGCACTCGGCCCAACGACGCAGAAACAAGTAAACACACAACAAAACATCCAACCAATACACCTGACGCACTAACGCATCATCAGTTCAGTGTGTAGGAGTTACAATAATTCGCACCAAACTAAAAGTTGGTAGGATTGTAAGCTTGCCGAAGCCGACGCTTATGAACACCGACGCCTACCAAGACTGACGCTTATGAAGACCAACGCTTATGAACACCGACACCTACCAAAACTGACGCTTATGAACACCGACGCCTACCAAGACTGACGCTTATGAACACCGACGCCTACCAAGACTGACGCTTATGAAGACCGACGCTTATGAAGACCGACGCTTATGAAGACCGACGCTTATGAAGACCGACGCTTATGAAGACCGATGCTTATGAACACCGACGCCTACCAAGACTGACGCTTATGAAGACCGACGCTTATGAACACCGACGCCTACCAAGACTGACGCTTATGAACACCGACGCCTACCAAGACTGACGCTTATGAACACCGACGCCTACCAAGACTGACGCTTATGAACACCGACGCCTACCAAGACTGACGCTTATGAAGACCGACGTTTATGAACACCGACGCCTACCAAGACTGACGCTTATGAACACCGACGCCTACCAAGACTGACGCTTATGAAGACCGACGCTTATGAACACCGACGCCTACCAAGACTGACGCTTATGAAGACTGACGCTTATGAACACCGACGCCTACCAAGACTGACGCTTATGAACACCGACGCCTACCGAGACCGACGCTTATCAAGACCGACGCCTATCGAGACTGACGCCTATCAAGGCCGACGCTTATGAAGACCGACGCCTATCGAGACCGACGCCTATCGAGACCGACGCCTATCGAGACCGACGCCTCAAGATCGACGCCTACCGAGACCGACGCTTATCAAGACCGACGACTACCAAAACCGACGCCTACCGAGACCAACGCTTATGAAGAACGACGACTACCAAGACCGACGCCTAGCGAGACCGACGCCTACCGAGACCGACGCTTATCAAGACCGACGCCTACCAAGACTGACGCTTGTCAAGACCGAAGCCTATCAAGACCGACGCTTATGAAGACCAACGCCTATCGAGACCGACGCCTTCCGAGACCGACGCCTCAAGATCGACGCTTACCTAGACCGACGCCCCAAGATCGACCCCTACCGAGAACGACGCTTATCAAGACTGATGTTTATCAAGACCGACGACTACCGAGATCGACGCTTATGAAGAACGACGACTACCAAGACCGACGCTTGTCAGGACCAACGCTTATCAAGACCGACGCCTCAAAATCGACGCCTTCCGAGACCGACGCCTCAAGATCGACGGCTACCGAGACCAACGCTTATCAAGACCGACGCCTCAAGATCGACTCCTACCGGGACCGACCGCGAGGCCTCAAGACCGACGCCTCAAGATCGACTCCTACCGGGACCGACCGCGAGGCCTCAAGATCGACTCCTACCGGGACCGACCGCGAGGCCTCAAGACCGACGCCTCAAGATCGACTCCTACCGAGACCGATGCCTCAAGATCGACGCTTATCAAGACCGACGCCTACCAAGACCAACGCCTCAAGATCGACCCCTACCGAAACCGACGCTTATCAAGACCGACCCTTACCGAGAACGACGCTTATCGAGACCGACGCTTATTCCACCCAGGACAAATCTTTGTGTGATGAGCATGATCATTTGTTGTCCCATGTTTAGGTATAATTTATCTATAGTTTGAATGTTTTTAGAGATAAGTATGTTTATTAGTTGTCTGCTAATACAGGCTCTACCTAGTTTGGACCAATGACCGTGTGTTACTTGACCCAGGTTATTATTATTAGATTAATACCTGGCATGAAGAAATGCAGTCTTGGGAAGGGCACCATGTTGACGGCTAGCTTGCGGAGATCTGCGTTCAGTTGTCCCGGGAACCGTAGGCAGGTGGTCACTCCAGACATCGTCAACTGTAACACGATTAATTAAGGATCCCAATATTTGAGTCTATTTTTTTGTGATGTTTTAAAGAGGAAAGATTTGTAATTTTGTATGTGTCTGTGTTTGTAACGAATGAACACAAAAACTACTGGATGGATTTTATAATTCATTCTTATTTATTACCCATATTATTGCTAACACATTAATGTAAAAAAGAGCCAACTATGTCATTTGGTGGGATTACCTCTGAGGTGACAATATTACTTATTATAAAAATATTTTTTGACATCGATCCACATTTGCCAGAGATATCACATAAAAAAAAACACATGTCTTTGAACTGCGTACCTCTAATTTTGAAGTTTGTTAAAAATATATAGTTATGTAACAGTAACATATTATCTTAAAGAAACTATATATACTGGATTTAATCAACTTCATCATCATCATCTCCCGAGCCTTTTCCCAACTATGTTGGGGTCGGCTACCAGTCTTACCGGATTCAGCTGAAGACCGTATTTTACATGGAGCGACTGCCTATCTGACCTTTACAACCCATTTTACTGGGAAACACAGTATCCCATAGTAAGACTGGTTGTCAGAATTGACTTATCGACTGCCAAAGATGTACGTATAACTGTCAGGACCTACGGCTTAACGAGCTTTCCGAAACACGGAGGGGTCCCGGTATGTTTTAAATGGTCACCCATCCACGGACCAATCGCGACGAGCGCGGCTTAACCTGTATTATCGGTCAAACCATACGGCTTACACTTAGCCACGAGCCTCTCATAGCATTTAATCAACTTACCGACACCAAATGATTCAAATCCCCGTAAGTAGGGGACCCCAACCTGAGAGTTCTAAAACATATATCATATAGAGCCTCGTTATCAATGCAGAAGGTTTCATCCGTATTCTCCACCAGCTGATGAACCGATAGCGTCGCGTTGTAAGGCTCCACCACCGTGTCTGATACCTGCAGACGAGAACACAAAAATAAGAAATTTAATGTTTTGATTAGATAGTCGTATATGCCGTTTTAAGGGGTTTGTTTTGATACCCCACTCGACCTAAATTAATTATTATGTGTTTGACAAAATCCGCCATTTTGCTTGACGCATGTACCTACTATCAAGAGGAATGTAATGACGTATGATCTTATTGTACTATAATAATATGTTTATCAAATAAAGAATTAAGTATTGTTATGATAATATACGCGCACTCGTTTTAAACTAATTTTACGACGACTAGTTCATACTGGTACTCACTGTTCATACTTTGTTGGACGCACTCTATGTACAGTTTTCTTATTTATAATCTAAGGATATAATACCTACTTGAAGAGGCAGATACGAGGTCAACATAATCGCACTATCAAATCCTTATTTCAAATCCTAATGTAATACTGATTCTTGAAGTCATCCATATAAATAAAAATAACTTGTTCTTACCTTCGGTGAAGGCATAACACTAAATGTATTAACGATCCTGTCAGGATACTCCTCACGGAGCTTGCTGAGGAGCAGCGTGCCCAGACCAGACCCAGTTCCACCGCCCAAAGAATGGGTGAGCTGGAAACCTGGAATGGATGGAGGATAGATAGTTGTAATATTATAAATGCAAAAGTATCTCTGTAAAAGCCTGCTATGTTTTTCAGTTTAAATATACAAAAAAGGGGTAATATGGGTTAATTTTGGTCACAATGACCGGCGCGTCATCTACGCGGGTATAGTCGCAAGCAAAATCTAGTAAATTATAAAGTTAGCTGTAGCTTCATAATTATATCTAGAGATTGATAAAATAAGTTTTTAAACATAAAAACCTGCATCAGAATTGGTCCATTCAAAAATAAGTGTCTAATAAGTTGTTTACAAGTGCTTAAATCCTATCTGAAGGACTTAAGATAAATTAGTCATCTACCCCACGTCCCCACAACATTAGTACTATTGTAAGATATAATATATATCTATACCTTGAAGACAGTCACACGGCTCAGCCTCCTTCCTCACGACATCCATGACAGCATCGACCAGTTCCGCGCCCTCAGTGTAATGGCCTTTAGCCCAGTTGTTACCTGAACATAAAACATAAGTATATTTATAACTAGCTGTGCCTGCGACTTCGTTCGCGTGGATGACGAAACTTATCAATGAGTTTTTAAAAGCAAAATTAAGTTTGTTTTTTATATTTTTCCGGGATAAAAACTACCTAGTGTGGTGCCCAGGATAATAAAGAATAATTATACCAAGTTTCATCGTAATCGAACCGGTAGTTTTAGCGTGATACCTGAACAAACAGACAGACAGACAGAACATATTTTTTTTTCACACTTTTGGGTTCGGTGTCGGTCTAGTAACACCATTTTTTTTTTTATATTTTCAATGTATAGAATTTTCACTTTTACAGATTTATTATAAGTATAGATTAACAGTAGAAAATTTCTTCCAAATAATTGTGGTCGGTTTTCAGTCTTAATGTCGTGGTGCAGCGGTTCAGTGGGGGACTTTGTGTGCACAAGGATGCCGGTTCCAACCCAAGCAACTACCAATGTGTGCAACTTTTGTAATTTCTTAATTAATCTAAGACATCTTTAACAATTCATGAGAAAACTTGGAATATAGGAGTGGAATCTGAAATTGACAAATAATAATAATAATAAATGCGGACAACATCGCATACATTGCTCTGAACCCAAAGTAAGTAGCTAAAGCACTTGTGTTATGGAATTCAGAAACAACGAAGGTATGTACCACAAACACCCAGACCCGGGACAATGTAGAAAAGTTGGTTTCTACATTGACCCGACCGGGGATCGAACCCGGGACCTCAGAGCTGGAGACACCTTGAAACTGGTGCGTACGCCACTCGACCACGGAGGTCGTCACAAACCACATTGATCAAGCGGCTGGATCAGTCCTCGTTCTTTCTCTTTGCGAATATGTGATGTGATAAAACGTTTGCCAAACAGTGGCTGAATTATAGGCTGGTACTATTATTTATCCCAGTGTCACCGCCAGCTGAACACCAGTATGTTATAGAGCGACTGTCTGTCTGACACACACAACACTTACTGAAGGATACAGCATAAGACTGGTTATCAGAATTTCGGACTCATTTTCTAATTTCTATTTAGTTGATATTCAAGTTCTCCTCAGCATCTAAGGGTGTAAGATTCTCACCAGCCCCACTCTGGCCGAACACATAGTTATCAGGTCGGAACAGCTGGCCGTAGGTCGAGGATCTGATGGCGTCCATAGTGCCTGGCTCCAGGTCCACCAACACTGCGCGTGGGACGTAGCGGTTACCTGAAAAATATAGGAAGTATTTGTAAGTAAATTGAGGTAAAGGTCTTTAAATGTAGTTTTAATTAGAAAATAATTAAGGGAAGCACTAAATACTCAGTTTCGTTTACAGAATGACGTTTTTGGGGAATTCGTCCCGTTATGCTCATAAAAAAAAACAGAACATGTTACTTATTTTAGAGAACCCCTAAGCACATTACTTATAAAAAAATAAAGTTATTGCTTAGCATTTTTTATTAACTTTTGTAATTAAAATTATTTATTTATTTTATTTATGCAGTATTTTTTTTATTTCCTTTGTTTTTCTTTAATATTAATTCAAGTTATTAAAAGTTATAATTAGTAACGCCGATACAACCAATGCCACCTAGAGGCGATTTGCAGAACTAAAGAGACAAGCGTGATATTTCAAAAAGTCATAAAAAGTTCTGCTATTCATCAATAGATGGCAAAACTAAAAAGTATCACCGCTGTGCCGGTCGGAGTGAGGGGTTTTAGGTTAATTTCGTTACGGAATTTTTGGATTCGGTCTCCACGCTCAAGGCCCGCGATAGAAGCTATGCAATAGCTTAAAAACTTAAAACCGATCTTGAAAGCACACAAAAAAAACTACATCATCATATTCAGAACCTCCTCTTTTTGAAGTTGGTTTAAATTAACTTGACACGAGAAACTGTTCACACACTCATGAGCGTTGTAGACGTCTCTTCTTCGTTAAATTAACAGAATTTAGTAGACAGCACGATTACCTATGTCCACAACGTATTGTGGGTTCGATCTCCGGAAAACATGTCACATGTCATGTCACATGTCCGATGCCGCTATTTTAAGTCACTGAGTGGCGGGTTAATAAACGTTCCAGTGTACTTGTTATTGTGCCTAATTTTCGTATTCAGATAAGAACAGTCACTTGCAATCCTACAATGACAACAGTGGCAAGTAGGTGTACATTTAAAGTCCGGTGAAGCAGTCAAAGCCTGCGCTCAGGCTAACTGCAAAGATCACTAGGTACCAAAAAAAAAAAAGGTGTACATTTGTCATTAAACTAAAATTATCTGAATACGAAAATTAGGCACAATAACAAGTACACTGGAACGTTTATTAACCCGCCACTAACTGACTTAAAATAGCGGCATCGAGTCCCTGGTCATGTGATTTTATTATTTGTAAAACCGACACAAGGATTAAAGACCTTAGTCCGGAAGTAAATACATGGTTATTAAAAAAAAGCAATGGATGGAAATATGACTCACCATCGGCCGCCTCATTGTAGTACACCTGTATCCTCTCGAGCTGAAGGTCGCTGTCTCCGCGGTAGTACCCGGTCGTGTCGATACCGTGCTCGTCTGATATTATCTCCCAGAACTACAAACAATATAGTTATTAATATATAATACCGGACTGTAACGTCCCATTGCTGGGGATATGTCTCTTATTATATGGAAAAGAAGGAAATAAAAGTTTTGTAAAAATTAAGTAGTTTAAAAAACAATGCTACTGGATTGATGGTTATAAAATTTAAATGGGACCACCTCTCAAGTACCTATAGGTACACTATCTTTGAAAGAATTTTTGGTTGGATCCATAATTGACGTAGATACCCCGTAAAAAAAAAAAAAAAAAAAAAAAAAAAAAAAAGCAGACGAATGAGAACCTCAATTTTTTGAGGTCGGTTGATAATGAAGTTTGGGACATAAGTGAATATTTTATTAATGTACTTTTCGAGATACAAGAATTCAATTATGTTGAAGATGTCAAATAGATAAAATAGTTTTTCAGTAAATTTTCAAATAACATAATAAGAATTCTAAATACATAGGTAACCTACTTAGTTCAAATATGAACACATTTTCAAGCAGTTGTTTAAACATGTTTAAGGTAACGCGATGAGGTTAAACACTGTCAATAAGATTTATTTGTTTATACGTATAAAGTACAATATGGGGAGAAATGTACAATTAACATAGGCATAGAATTAATAATGTGGTGAACTAACGTATCTTTAGGATAATAATTAAAGCTTTCATTGGTTTGAACACAAATTACAAAACAATTAAACCCATCAAACTGTGTCAGTTTGTCAAAAAAAAGATGTTTTGATCAACAATTCAGTAAGTGTATATTTTGTAATAAAACTACTTTTTTACGGATTTTGTCGCGGTTTATTTTGATTTTAGGTCCCGACGTTTCGACAACAAGTGTATATTGTCTCTAATTATTGAAAAAATTAAACAAGCACGTTAGTGACACTTCATTATTTTATTCGAAAAGACAAAGAAAAATGTTGACAGCGCCATCTCGTGTTAACCCTTTGAAACTGAAGAGTCAACAACTTTTGTTATGAAAACTACCTACTTAAATTACTTGTCTTTATTATAATGTAATCAATACACGTAATCAATTAGAATATTAACATAGATATAAAATCAATATCAACCCCAATAATGTCAGAAAAATACATAATTAGAATCACGAATAGATTTAACTTTGTAATAAAGTTCAGAATCAAAACTTAATATAATAAAACCAATTTTGTCTACACAATCAAATATGAAGAATAGACAAAGAAATACTTAGTTAATAATTACTGTAAGTAACAAAGATGCAGTTCACACAATAATACTTTCTCTTGCTAGGGTTCCGTGAAGAAGAGACAAAAACGTTTAGTAACAACTAGCCAGTCGTCGCCAGATGTGCCTGTTTACTTATAATGTTGATTTTTATATGTAACTAGCTGTACCGATGCGTATGCGTTGCAATACTTGCAATGCAATTTTTCTACCTAGCACCTGCCTACTACCTACCTACTACCACTTAGGGGTATGAAAAATAGATAGTAGCCGATTCTCAGACCTACTAACTATGCATATAAAATTTTATAAAAATCGGTCAAGCTGTTTCGGAGGAGTATGGTAACTAACATTGTGACACGAGAATTTTATATATAAGATTTAAGTATTTTATAATAAACTAAGTATAAGAGGTATATTCTAATATATTAAGTTAGTATTTTACATGGACGCAAGATTTAGAATCCACTTAATTTTAATATGTTTTTGAAGTTAATCTGCCGCTATTTCACACCTCAAAGTGACAAAGGCAGCAAGCATGATTATAAAAAAAGCTATGGTACATTTAAACGCAAAAAAAATAATAGAGTCTGTACGGAATGAGAACCGTCGTAGGATAGAGGGCGCTGCTGTGCTTAATTTCCGAATTTTTCAAGTTATAAACACTATTGCGTTATTATAGTGCGACTGTAAACTCTGTACATAAGTAAAGCACCTTATGTTAAAATGTAATATTTTTAAATGCCACCTTCGTAATTATTTTATGGAATGATATTAATGTTACATGACGACCTCCGTGGTCGAGTGGCGTACGCACCGGTTTTCAAGGTGTCGCCAGCTCTGAGGTCCCGGGTTCGATCCCCGGACGGGTCAATGTAGAAAACCACTTTTCTACATTGTCCCGTTTCTGGGTGTTTGTGGTACCTTCGTTGTTGATGAATTCCATAACACATGTGCTTTAGCAACTTACTTTGGGTTCAGAGGAATGTATGTGATGTTGTCCGCATAAAATTATTTATTTAATGTTAATTCCATTTTACGCCATGACGGCTCTTTCCGCACAGTTTACGGAACTCGTTATAAGATTTCTTCTCACACTTATCAATCTAGGTTATTGTTAATACCATACAAACACTAATTATGGTTAATTAATGATGTGAAACTAATTATACAGAATCATATTGACGAGTCTTTTAACGCACTGGCTGAATAAATAAATGTCGGTATCTCAGTTCAATTCCTAATGCATAAAAAATATTAGTTGTCTACTAGCTGTGCCCCGCAGTTTTACCTGTCTGAGTACTTAGTCCCTGTTCCCGATATTTTTAGTTATGCTTTTATTGGGCGGTGATGAATCCAGAAAAACAAATATCATGAAAATCGGTTCGTCCGTTCGTAAGTTACAAATGGTGTTACTAACCCAACTTTGTTTAATACATCGATGTATAAATTAATTATGTACCTTCTACAATACAGATATGAAGATTATAATATTCCTCATAACTAATATAAAGATATTTCGATTTGTAGTGATTTTGTTTTCAATATAACTATTACATTAGTAAGGTCATAGACCTGATTATTAAATATAGATGCTGCCCGGTAAATATAAAGAAGAAAGAAGCTGAAAATTCAAATAGAGGAAAGATAGAATGACATTTTTTACCCCTGGGTAATTTTTAATGCATATAGGCAAACGTACGCGCATTTATTTCTTATTATTAAAAAACATTAGTATTTTAAATATTATTTATGTAGATATTTAAAGGACAAAAACTTTAAAAGACTTATATTATCGCATTTTTTTTCTTATTTTTGCATTTAGGGAAGAAAACACTAGCTCATTTAATAATGTTTCAATTAAAAATATAACACAGCTGTTTCGCAATCTCATCAAGCTATAATAATAATTACAAACATTATAATGAGATATTTCCCGATATCTAATTATTACGATTGATTGAACTTTAAAGTCAATCAATAGGAAAGATACTTAGAACGAGTTAGATAAATCTACAGTTATTCTAGACTAACCATATCACGATATAAAAATAGATTCTGTTACTATTATGAGTTTAAATTGTGTTTTCATATAAAAATAATGTTTGTTTACAACCCCACCTTTGAACCAATTTGGTTGCCACACTGTCCAGCCTGCAAATGCACTATTTCACGCATTTTTTCACTTTTAAAACAACAAAATTTCACTAAACGTACCTACGACTGGTCAGACTATTTTCGGATCACACGTATGTTAGCGTAACAGACACGTGGGATGATTTGTGTGTCTCGCTTCGTAATAAATTTATTTTTGATTGGTTTATAACTGTTACAAAGAATACGATATGTTGTTTTTCTTTTGATATTGTTAGAAATCTGTAAAAGAAAATCATGCGGACCGCTAGTGGGGTTGAACATTCAAAGGTTTGTAACAGCGCCATCTGTTGTTTATTTAAGAAACTACGAGCTTCTTATTAGAATTAACATGGTAGGATAGTAAAGCATGTAAAATAGCTTGAAATTAATATTTTAGCTTTTTCAATCATTACTACTGGTAAAAATAATAAGTAGTACTTATTTAACTTTATGAATTCTAGTTTTTTTTTTATGGTTTTTATTTCTAATGAGATTGTTTTTGTAGAAACGAAACGTATTTTAATCAGACCCGCATTGCAAGATAAAATGACGTTTCTTGACGAAGCAAATGTCAAATCCCAACAAATAATTATCGCCGAAACCGTGTAAAATTAATAATCTTTACGTTTATAATCTTAAATATATTCTAGAGTACCAGTTGTAGTGTTTATTAGTGATATATTATCGTGTGTAAATAGTGAAAATATATTAATTCGCCATATTACAAGATATGGGGCCTAAGGCGAAAAGCCATTATATTATGTTAGCATATAATTCTTTGTGCTGACCCAAGACATTGATAAAGTTATGACGTGTTAGTGCAGTACACGGATTACCTTTGCCGTTTCTAATAAAAAAGTAAGTAAAACATGGTTGTTATTTTTTTTTCTTGGTGACATTTTCGCTTACTGCCTCTTACTAAATGACGGCATTGGAAACTGGAAAATAGATAAAAACATTCCGTAGTATATTACAATAACAACAAAAAATGTTTATTGTTTTTTAAATGGCTAATTAATGTATAGAATACATTTCAAGCTATATTATTATAGTATAGTCCTGGCTGTTAGTATTTTCCTTGTGCCTCATGTAGGTAAAATACTAAATGTATAGCAGTTTGATAATAGACAGAAGATAAGGCGGGAAACGGGGAAATTATATAAAAAGTGTGAAGGATTAGATTCTTTTTAAAAACTATTTTAGTTAGGTATATTATAATGAATTAATATAATACATTCTTTAAAATCAATAGGATTTTCCTTATTAAACCAACTGTACCTTATAATACCAATAGGAATTAATTTGTTGGCTAGCACAAGACTATAATAAAACAACAGGTATAAAAGATCTATTTTTTGCTACTTCTCAAAAAAATTGTGTGCCTGACAGAGCAGATTTAACATATAATAAATAAATTAATTTAACTGTAATATCTTTTTCTATGTATTTTGGTTATTTAGCCAAGAAAACTAAGTCGCTGGAAGAAGACCATCAGGATACTTATTATTTTTAACATATTGTTAATACAAACATTTGAAAGAATAGGTCTGGATTTGTATAGGGAAATAAATTATATTATATTATTATTCATATTAACCAGTCATAATGATATAGTTTTGAATGATATTATTAGTTTATAGGACATATAAGTGATAACAATGTACCTATTTGTAGTAAATTTGTTGCCACACTGAAGTTATATCTTTTTGTTGACCACAACCTGTTAAGAGCATTTTCTCAGTGGCCGTACAGCAGTATACTTACATTGTTTATTTAAATTTTTTAGCCAATGTTTTGTCTTTTCTGTTCAAAAAACAACAGGAGTCTCAAAAAGGAATGAAATATGAAAAATATACCTTTAGTCCAACATTCAGTTATATTAAATGGCCAATTACTATCCCACTGCAGGGCACGGGCCTCCTCTCATGTAGAGAAATAATAACAATCAAAAGATAAGACAGTATTTTGCTGTGAAATAAAAATACCACTTTATATGTCCTTAAAGGTTGTAGCTCACTTATAAAACTCTGCTCCTATCCAGCAAATAAAATATTATTGAAATATAGGCTTCAAGTCATGCTTTAGATTTATTTTATATTGGCAACATAAATTAGCAGACAGCTCGCTATCAGCGCCTGCGTGGCGTCCGCCCGTTGACTGCTAGCTTAGTAGTCGCCCCCGCTATTTATACACCCAAAATCTTCTGTTGTTTCTTGAGCTGGGTGCCTGATAGCCTGGAGGCCTTAAGGTCCTCGCCAAAAGTCAGGTGAAGCAATAAAAGCCTAGAATCAGGCAGGATCCCTTAAAAAAAAATGTGTGCTAGCGGTCGTCGTGTGGACCGCGAGTTGTATTAATTTAGGGTGTTGTTGGATGGCACCAGAGATGGAGCGGTCGTGTTAGTGCGCTATGACATTTATGGCTCAATTTCACTGGTCGTTATAGCGGCCCGCACGTGGCCTAACAACCGGTAAGCAAGCAACGAATGAAATGCGTGCGGCCGAGCAACCAAAGAAAGTCATCGGTTGCTGGTTTCCTAAAATCTTCCGCGCCCAGAATACGGGCCCTAACGACCATAAGAACGTCAACTGGTTACTGAGTTCGATATAATCTAGAATTATTCTTTTTTTTTCAGACCAAAATGGAGGAATTAAAGCACGAAGACCCACAGCAGCCAGTCATGAAGTTTATAAGTGTGAACAGCGAAGCTTTGACAGAAGAACAGAGAGAAATGTACGAGTCTGTACTGACGACTTGGAAACCCGTCATGTTCCCCAAACGTATCAAACGATACATCTGTCAAAAATGCAGCAAAGAATTCAAAAACTACCAAAACCTGTACCTTCATACTACGAGAGTACACTCATCCGTAGATTCAGCCGTCATCTGCGATATTTGTGACAAAACGTTTAAGAATAAACACTATTTGTACATGCATAGAATGAATAAACATTATTCTGAGCTCGAAAAGTGTTATTGTCAATTCTGTCTCCAAGAATTTCGGACGAGAAGAGCGTTGCACATGCATGTGAAGAGGATCCACCCTAATACACTGCCAGAAATTAAGTGTAACGAATGCGGTAAGGAATTTTCAGTACCGTACAAGCTAAAATATCATATTGAAGCTTGCCATCGGGATAATAAAGAGAAATACAAGTGTCATATCTGTCACAAGTTGTATAAAAATAGCTTAAATTTGAACCGACACTTGCATTTCCAACACACGCCTGTCGAAAGACATCCTTGCGTATTCTGTAACATGACTTTTAAGTCGCGCCATCACATGAAACGTCACGTCTTAAATATACATCCACCTTTGGAGTCAAAAGTCACTTGTCCCGAATGCTTGAAAGAGTTTAAAAATGACCAGTATCTAAAAGAACACATGCAAGTACATTCGTCTCTCGATTCGAAGGTCAAATGTGATATTTGTGATAAATTCTTTCACTCGGCGATCCGTTTGAAGAAACACAAAAAGATTGTTCATCCCTCGAAACCTAAGCTTCGTTGTGAGAAGTGTGACAAGGAGTTCGCTCACGCACATTATTTAAGGCGGCATAACAACGCAGTGCATTTAGAAATCGATGAAACTAATTATCCCCACGCTTGTGAACAGTGCGGAAAGAAGTTTAAACTAAAGAAATATTTAAATAATCATATACAGAGGCATGAACAACAGCATTTGAAACGTATCTCTCAAATGGTGAAAACTGTCATGGGTGATGAGAAAGACGCTCCTGTCAAAAAGCGCGGGAGGCCGCGGAAGGCGCGCGCTGAAATCGAATTCATTAAGTGCGAACCAGTTTCGAGTTCGGAGTCCGAATCTGGTGAGACCGAAAGCGATTCGGAGTAAAGAAAATAATTTCGAAAAACTGAATTTGGGTTAAATTTTGGGAATTGAATTCGATTGTCAACTTACTACAAGTATAGGTAGGTAGATGACTAGGTATGAAAAGTCAAAATTTATTTAGTCCGCCATTTAGATAATCAAAATATAATAGACACGTATTTTTTCTTTTATCAAATCAATAAAAAATTACGAAGATAAACCGCTTTAAAACTCAGGAGTGGGGGCTTTTGACGTCACGGCTACGTACAATTTGTGCGTGGACGTGACGTCACGCAAGAATTGTACTCGCTGTACTCGTTATTCTTTGTTTACGGGACAAAAGAAAAAATACGAGTCTACAATTTTTTTATTATCTAAAAGATGGACATAAAAATAAAAATTAGTCATCATCCCTATTATGGAAATGGGGTTCGATTGTCAACTTGCTACAAGCATAGTCATAATTAACTGAAATTCTAACAGCTACTCAAATGACACTCATTTTAAGTCGCCGTTAAGTTTATGTAGACCATAGATTTAAGAGCTCATCATCTGCCTAGCCTGTTCCCAAGCTATGTTGGGGTCGGCTACCAGTCTTACCGGATTCAGCTGAAGACCGTATTTTACATGGAGCGACTGCCTATCTGACCTCCACAACCCATTTTACTGGGAAACACAGTATCCCATAGTAAGACTGGTTGTCAGAATTGACTTAACGACTGCCAAAGATCAACGTATGACAGTCGGGAGTAGGCTTAACGTGCTTTCCGAAACACGGAGAGGTCTCGGTATGTTATAAATGGTCACCATAGACTTAAGAGCGTCTTACATATGTTTTGTTTGAGTTTAAAGTTAACTCTTGTGTTTATCGTTAATTAGAATGAGAATTTTAATTATGAAATAAATGGGTTATGTATGAGAGAGTGATAGATTACTGTTTTCAAAGAAATATAAGGTTTATCTATTATATACCTATGTTAATAATTTTTATCTTCTCTAAGATTTTTGTCGTTATTTCATGAGTTAGTATAGATAGTCACACTCGAAAAGACTAAAATTAGTGTTTTTGCTTATCAAAAGTTTGCTAAGTCGTTAGTCTCGCATGAGGTCTATCTTTCATTTTCCACCAATCACAGGCCAGCAGCTTGTCTCTCATTGGTGGAGAATGACAGATACACCTGTTGCGACACTATAGTACGCGCGTTATCATCTGAGTCTTAGGGCCATAAATCATTTCTCTATATCTATCTCGCTTGCACTTATGGGTCTTATGAGGCCGTTTAGTGAAGGGCGTAACAATTATAGACATATTATCGATAAGTAACGTTTATTATCTTGTATAAATATAGGTAAATAGTATCTTGTCCACAAAATAAAAAAAAAAACAATTTTCGAACGCACTGCAATTACATTGGAAATCGACCCATCAGCTGGAATCGTACAAATAATTAGCGACTCATCGTTAGAACGTGCGCAGGTAGCCGTTTATCGATAACTAGGGTCCGGCGCGCTGCACATGCCTATCTTTTTTGACTTTTATGACCTGACGACTCAGATGATAACGCGCGTACTATAGCGATCCTAGCGGGTTCTTTTCTCGTGGTAACCCCTATACATACATAGTTACTGGTTAATTTTGTTATTTGTTTCGACAAAAATCTTAGAACTATCCGTCTTCCGCCATTTTAATTATGTATAATTATATCTTGATTGCGGTATACTAATAAAACTTTAACTTAATTAAATGCAGATAATTAATATTTGTTGGGAGTAAGAGTTTAATGTTTACTTATTTAAATTTTTAAATAGTTTTTTCTATCTAACTGTTTCATTTTCGTAGATTTATAATGAGTATGGCAACACTGGTTAGAAAAGACTGATTTTACCTGAGGGTAGGTGTAATTTGTGAGTTATTGTCCCACTGCAGGCATATCATACTGAAATACTGTGAAATTCGTTAGTTACAGGCTGGTGTTATTAACAGCTTCCTTAATGGCGCCCACCGTGGGGCTCACAAGAGTGATCAATGCTCGTTCTCTGTATGAGAAGCCAGCAGTGGGATAGTTACAGGCTGGTGTTATTAAATAATATTCATTAACCAGTCATCACAAGTACTTCTAGTCACAGGTAAATAACGTAGAATGAAAAGAAAGTGTTGCAAAAATAGATCCGGTGTTGCCATATGAAAAAATGTTATCTATTTGGGGTCAGTAATATTAGTAATAATCTTTTGAAATCGTAAAGTTTTACTAAATAAATAATAGACAGATTTGTTACAAACATTTGTCCCACACACAAATGTTTGTCGCATGCAGCGAGCGCTGTATTTGTTTACGTGTGTATTTTAAAACCTGTTGATTTTAAAAGTAAATCGTATTTTTGTATTTTTAATTCCATGACAGTTCTATAAAGAGTTTTACTATATGTCTGTCTGTGAAGGAAGCTTTCTGAACTATCATGGTTTTAAAATGACAGAATATAGGCCAATTTCAATAACATATCTTTAGATAGTTTTTCCAACCAGAGATGGAATATTGACTTAAGTAAAATAGTGTAGATAGTATGTATTTAGTAGACTAGGGGCTGATTTTTCCAACGCCAGATAATTTTTATTCGAGAGATAAAATTCGTGTTTGACAGATTTTGTATTGAAGACCTGTCAAAAATTCTAAATTATTCCTCTGATAAAATTATCTGGCGTTGGAAAAATCAGCCCTAAGTATGAGAAGTCAAAATCAATTTAGCCCGCCTGTGAGATGATAAAAATATAGTATACACGTATTTTTTTCTTTTATGAAATCAATAAAAAAGTTCAAAGATTAACCGCTTTAAAGTTCAAGGGTGTGGGCTTAGTACAACTTTTGCTTAGACGTGACCTCTCGCAAAAATTGTACTCACAGTATTTCATATTTTTTAAAACTAATATGACACATAATAATAAACGTTTACCATCCAAATTACAACCTCTTTTTTGAAAAAACTATCCGTAGATGTTTTATTGAAATTGACAGTAGTGCAGATAAACTTACGAGAGTACATTATTGTTATAAATATTGTAAATACAAAATAATATTGTTAGTCATTCTGGTGACAGTTTTTCAGCTGAAAAAGTATTTGAATTTGTGCAATATTTGATATACAGTAAAAATATGGTAAAAATGCTATTGGGCGATTTATTTATGGTTAGGTATGTAAAGTTGTACTTACTGTTTAACCTACGACGTAAAAAGTGGGGTATTATAAGCTGTTAGTGTATGTGTGTCTGTGACATAGTAGCTCACCTCTCTTTTTGCGTCGGGGTTTAAAAACTACAGGCCAATGTGTTATTTTTTAAAATGTTTCATTTTTATTTTTGCAGCTGAAAAACTTCACGTGGTTATAACTTAAATAAGTGGGTAAAATAATAAAGTTAATATTATTTTTATTTTTATTAAAAATTATTACTTTTGACTATATTGTAAATACAAAATTTTGATGTGGATATACTTCTTTTTATTTTATTCGTTTTTAGTGAATTATTTTCATTTCCATTTTCAATTAACTTTACCTATTTTAAAATAAGGATATTTCTTTTTGTACAGATTCGTCTAGATTATAGATAGTAAATTCTTCGATAAATAACGCTCTAATAAAATTATGACGCACAAATTTTCAAGAAAGAACGTGTTATCATGATTTCTGAAGTTAAAAATAATATTATATAAGAGGAACCAGCACCAAAAAAAAAAAAGCTTCTCTCTACGCTTCTCCTTACCTATTTTCACTGTTATTGGCTATCCCGATTGATAACTCCAGCTGACCATTGAATAACAATATGGTCAAAAAGCAAAAATCATTTTGGCTAACATTGGTGACCATCTTATTCTACTATATCTAATTATCACTGGTGTAAATGCTTTTAAATCTCCTATAATCCCAGGCTAGGCTATCATGAGCCTAATATTCATTTTAGCGCCATCACCATTTCACATAAACCTATAACAGAATTTAACAGATCAGTTACTCACTGCCGACCATAGACAGGTTCCTAAGAAGCTGCATACTAATTATCTATTAAAGTTTCATTGCAAAATAAACAAAAAATTAAAAAAAAATAGTTTGTCATTGTGCTAGTGGTACCCACTCCATTTTAAAAAATACATCTCGGAATTACCGCCATTTTAGCTGTCAAAAAGTATTTTTATTCTCGCCACTTTTTTTTGTAAATATTTAATTACTTATTTTTTTTATTGAGATAATCAAAGTAGCAGTCGCTGCTATTTAACACGTCTTAAATGAATCGCACACATTTATTTTAATGTAATTTAAATACTAGGTAATAAATAATTTTGTATATTTCATATTTCTAGTTTAAATGTCATTAAATGACTATTTCTAGATAAATGTCTCACGTTAAACGTTGATTTTAAATATATTCTAGTTAATATAATAATAATTATTCTACAATTATTATTCTAAAAATAATAAAGATTCTAAGAACATTTTAGTTGACATAAATAAATATTAACTATTGCAACACCACAGATTAAATAAATCAAAAAGCATTTAACGACGGTCCTGTTGGTCTAGTGGTTAGTGACCCTGACTGCTATACTGGAGATCGTGGGTTCGATTCCTACCTACGAGAAATCTTTTTCTGACAAGAATGATCATTAATTTTTTTTCGGTGTCTGAGTGTAGTTTATCTACAAAATGTATGTGTTTAGGGTGCGTCCACATATGACGAACGAGCACTACACGAGCAGCTCGCGACCTGCTCGCGAGCCGTTCGCGGCATGCTCGCGAGCCGTTCGCGGCATGCTCGCGAGAGCGGCGCGCGCACGTCTGTCAGACAGCGTAATTGACACTAGTGCGTTCGCGGCATGCTCGCGAGCGGCTCGTGTAATGCTCGTTCGTCAGATGTGGACGCACCCTTAGAAATACATAATTGCGTCTATCAGATATCAGTAACACCTAAAATAACTTTTATACGTTCAAAATACATAGTTTAATGTATCGTGTACGAAAACTTAGTTTTTATTGTTTTAAATAAATTTACTTGATGTCTGTCTATTGTAAATATCTTTTAAATCATTTGTGTGAAATAAATGGTTATTTGAATGATTTTCATGTTTTTTTTTTTTCTGTGAATATTGCATGTATCTGTCCCTACAATTAACTGAATTTTGATAGAATTCTGCTGCTTCAGCTACAGCTGAACACCGTATGTTACAGAGCGACTGCCTATCTGACCTCCACAACACATGTTACTGGGTAACAGTATCCCATAGTAAGACTGCTTGTCAGAATTGTAATGACAAAAATAATAAATCATTTTTTTATTGAGATCTTTATTTAACTTAATATCCACGCATTTGTTATTAAACACACTCATTATCATTGTTTTGTTATACACAAATATATCGAAAGGCTCTAATCTCTGGTTTTATTTTAGAAAATTCATTTATTTTGACGACCTCCATGGTCGAGTAGCGTACGCACCGGTTTCAAGTTGTCGCTAGCTCTGAGGTCCCGAGTTCGATCCCCGGACGGGTCAATGTAGAAACCTACTTTTCTACATTGTCTCGGGTCTGGGTGTTTGTGGTACCTTCGTTGTTTCTGAATTCCATAACACGCGTGCTTCAGCTACTTAGTTTGGGTTCAGAGCAATGTATGTGATGTTGTCCGCATTTATTTTAAACCGTGGAGCACAGCTTGTCAATTAATATACAGTACACTATGGCCGCTGATAGAATGCGTTCCTGTCATGTCAACAGGAAGATATAACTTTAATGTGGCGAAGAATTTCCTAAACATACTATCACTTAATTGTCCTATAAACGAATAATATCATTCAAAACATCATAATGCCAGGTTACAATGAATAATCACACGTTTTTAGGGTTCCGTACCCAAAGGGTAAAACGGGACCCTATTACTAAGACTCCGCTGTCTGCCTGTCCGTCTGTCTCCAGGCTGTATCTCATAAACCGTGATAGCTAGAAAGCTGAAAATTTCACAAATGATGTATTTCCGTTGCCGCTATAACAACAAATACTAAAAACCACATAAAATGAATATTTAAGGGTACGGAACCCTTCGTGCGCGAGTGCGACACGCACTTGGCCAGTTTTTTTGTTATTTCCTATAAATCAAGACCAACTGACATGTGTCAGGAACGCATTCTCTCTGCGGCCGGACTATATTAGTGACACTATCACTGGCCGGCTGTCACTTGGAAGAAGACGTCGCAGGGCTGTCGCCACGCTTCTAATATATTGATGTCCGGCTTAAATACTTCTTTAGGAGACTCCGGTAAAGGCACCTCGGGTTTAATCTGGAAATAATTAATAAAATTACATTAATATCTTCTGTGTAGAATTGTCCATAGATATGTTGTGTTCGGCTTCCAGTCTCACCGCCAGCTGAACACCAGTATGTTATAGAGCGACTGTCTGTCTGACACACAACACATTTACTGCGGGATACAGTGTCCCATATTAAAATATTTGGGAAAAATCGAGGCAATCAATGATCGTTGCTTTTATACCAGGACAAATGTTTGTGTGATGAGCACGATCATTTGTTCTGTGTCTGGGTGTAATTTATCTATTTATACTTATAATAAATCTGTAAAAGTGAAAATTCTGTACATTGAAAACATCAAAAAAATAAATGGCGGGGGGTGTTACTAGACGGACACCGAAACCAAAAGTGTGAAAAAAAAATTTTTGTCTGTCTCTCTGTCTGTTTGTTCAGGTATCACGCAAAAACTACCGGTTCGATTACGATGAAACTTGGTATAATTATTCTTTATTATCCTGGGCACCACACTGGGTAGTTTTTATCCCGGAAAAGTATAAACAATAAAAAACAAACTTAATTTTGCGGTTTAAAACTCATTGATAAGTTTCGTCATCCACGCGAACGAAGTCGCAGGCACAGCTAGTCTATAATATGTATGTATTTAGAAATATATAAGTATGTTTATTAGTTGTCTGTTTACCATAACACAAGCTCTGCTTAGCTTGGGATCAGATAATCGTGTGTGAGTTGTCCCGGAATATTATTATTATTATATTATATATGAGATGTCTTTGTCCTGCAAAAGGGACAATACCATGTTTTTTTTTTATAGTAAACTGTTGTTTACTTTGTATTTTTCGTTACTATTATTATCATTCGTATTTATCATTTACTAACCGATTTCCATCTCCATATGGGAAGAGCATCACATCTGCCCATTCCGACACGAGCACATAGCGATCACGACCGCTCTGTCAAGAGCGTACCGGATCAGAAGAAGAAGAAGATGGGAAGAGGCTTTTGCTCATCAGTGAGACATTTATAGGCTGGTATTATTATTATAAACGACTTCAAAAAAGGAGGAGGTACTCAATTCAACTGTATTTTTTTCATGTTTGATACCCCAACTTTCGACTGGGTGAACCGATTTTGATGATTATAATTTTTGTATTTGCAAGCTGGTGCTTCCCGTGTGGTCCCACTTTGGTCCAGTTTTGACAGTGGGGTCCATAAGAAATAAATATAAGACTTATTTTGTAGACGGTTTTTTTTTTATAATCCTTACATATTTTTTATATTATAAATGCGAAAGTTTTATTGGATGTATGGATGTTTGTTACTCTTTCACGCAAAAACTACTGAATGGATTTTAATGAAACTTTGCAATAATCTTAATATATATAAATCTCGTGTCACAATGTTTGTCCTCAATGGACTCCTAAACCACTTAACCGATTATAATAAAATTCGCACACCATGTGCAGTTCGATCCAACTTGAGAGATAGGATAGTTTAAATCTCAAATTATAGTCGCAATTTTAATTTATTGCTAATTATTTGTCTGTTATTATATACAAAGGCACCGGGAACGGGACCTAGGTATTCACGCGGGTGAAACCGCGGGACACAGCTAGTATAGTTTATATAACAGAATAACACATAGGATATAATTTATAAAGATAGTGTATGAAATCATTCACGCGGGTGAAACCGCGGGGCACAGCTAGTAAAAAATATAAAACTAAACATATTGTAGTTTTGTCAAAATATTTTTTTTTTTTATAAATCCTGGCTTCTGATCTTAAAATATAATATAGATTACCTTAGCATTCTTCTTGATGTTAAGATGCACGAGTTTGACGTGCGTGCGCATGGCGGTCCTCTGCGAGAACTTGCGGCCGCACTGCGAGCACTCGAACGGCTTCTCGCCTGTGTGTGTGCGCGTGTGGTTCGTCAACACGCTCTTAGCCTGCAATAGTAACATTGGGTTAATAATCATCATCTCCCGAGCCTTTTTCCCAACTATGTTGGGGTCTGCTACCAGTCTTACCGGATTCAGCTGAATACCGTATTTTACATGGAGCGACTGCCTATCTGACCTCCACAACCCATATTACCGGGTAACACAGTATCCCATAGTAAGACTGGTTGTCAGAATTGACTTAACGACTGCCAAAGATCATAGAATGACAGACGGGACAACACTTAATTTAGAAAATCTTATCTTTTAGCAAAGTTATAAAAATACTAATAAATATAATTACGTGGCCAAGTTTTTCATTTTCATTTTTAAGTTTATTTTATTCCTAAAGTCATTAGTAAAACTAGGTGTGATGTGAGTTACCTTAGGGTGCGACCATATCTGACGAACGAGCATAATAATAATGTATAAGGCGAGTGTGAATGAAAGTGTTGGAAGGGGTAGACCTAGGCGGACGTTTCGAGACCAAATCGGAGACGTCTTGAAAAAAGGCCAGGTCAAGAGTACCCTAAACCGAAGAGCATGTATGAAGGTAATAATGAAAGTGGACGAAGAGAAACAAGTGTGTAAGGATCGTAGCAAGTGGAAAGAAGTGGTCTCTGTCTACCCCTACGGGAAACAGGCGTGATTATATGTATGTATGTACAGTGTGTTAAGAAAACCCTGTCCGATCCGTTAAGGTATTGTTAGGTATCGATATCTGATACCATTAATGTAAAAAAAAATTGAAAAAAAAAATTATAAACATTTTATTTTTTTTCATTGCATGATACAGTATCGGCGTCGTCACAGGTGCTGCCAAGTGATCATACAAGAGGCTGCCCATAATACCGACGAAAATGGTGTTGTAACTTTTGTTTAAACCTCAAATTTAGGGAATTTTGCAGTAAAAAATGGTTATTTTAAACTTCATTATTATTATTACTATCATGAATATTCCAAATTTAATATTTTATTTGGGCATGTGATTGTGAACCCTATATCACCCTTTTGGGTCGGACAGGGTTTTCTTAACAGCCTGTATAATTAGTAATGTTATAATATACTAACCCTAAAAGCCTTCCCGCAAGTATCGCAGACATGCCTGGGCGGCGGGCGGCGGCCCTCGTGCACGGCGGCGGCGTGCTTGGCGAGCGACGCGCGCGAGGCCAGCGCCGCGCCGCACGCCGCGCACGCGTGCGCGCGCTCGCCCTCGTGCTGCACGCGCGAGTGCCGGGAGAGAGCGAGGGCCGACGGGAAGCGGGCCGGGCACGAGCTGCAAGGGTGGCTAGGGGGGCGGAGAAACAAGCTGGTGAACCAGTCATAGATGCGGCGGAAAAAACTATAGAGATTTGATTTAAAGTTACAATTTCCACGACAAGGATGAAGGACCCGTGTGTGTGTATGTGCGTGTAAAATAGTGTGTGTATTTGTGTGGCGATGTATGAATGAAAACAGATCCGGTTCTAAATAAATACAATAAATAACGTCGTACATCGAAAAAGGAGAAATAACCATTGATTGAATGTACTACTCTGTGTAAAAAGTATCGGGAATATGTCAATAAAAAGACCCGCGTAAAAGACACGATTCGCCGTAGGTATTTCGCAACATTTTTAGTGATTCACCACATGTAATATCATTCGAAACACAAAATTTAAGGCACACTCTTTGTTCAACAATATTTTCCATTGTAATAATCGCCGAGAACTCAAAACTATCACCAACAAAAAGTGTAGTTTAAAACAAATTAAATGGCAGATCCCGCTCAAACTTTGCGCGCTAAAACAGTACAGTGCTACCAACATGCAGTAAAAAAATTAGAACGACCTCTTTTACGCGGGTCTTTTTATTGACATATTCCCGATCCTTTTTCACAGCGTAGTATATATAAATCTCATAAAAAACGTAAAAGTAAAATGAGAGCCAAGTTCAATATTACGATATATGCCTTGGTTTTTGACGACAAAAGAATTGAGATCTAATTGGGTGCCAAGTTATTGAACTCTATCCGTCTTATTACAAAAAACTCTTAAGTACTGGAACTAAACCAAGACTTTCATGTCTAGGTTTGTTACGGTACTACCGAAAGTTCCAGTACTAAAATGATATCTTATTACAAAACGACGAACAAGCAAGAATCAGCAAGTACCGAACTTGTTATCGAAATAAATAATGACCACAGATTCAAAACGAAAAATCTCATTGATTCATTCATATTCATTCGTTCAATGCTTAGAATAATGAGGTTTAATGCTATTTTCATTTCTAGAAACGTTCCGTTTCTTAAAACATGAATATTATAGTCACATTTAAAATGCTTTAAAAAAATATTTATCAACACTAGAATGCGTATTATTGATTTTAACTTATTTACAATAGATTAAACCAGCAAAACTTATACTAATTCTTTTCTTTTTTAATATTCATCTTGATAGTTTTCTCTAAAACTTGCGTGTAATAAAACCCATTTCATGGCCCGAGCATGCGTCACTAGCGTCATTTGATATTAGTCCTCCTACACACTAGGCGGGCGCGCGAACGATGCGAACAAAGCATGCGCGGCAGCGCGCCCGCTGAGCTCGAGTCTCATTCTACGGGAGACTGGCTTGCTGATTCGTCGAGCTGGAGGCGTCAGATCTGGCGAACGCGCATCGAATGCGTACCTTGTAAATTGTTCGCGAGTTCGCAAACGGAGCTATAGACGCAAGAGCCACTCGCGCGCACTGTGCGAGCGGTGCATGAGTTGCGCTATGGAAGCGCACTTATTAATTACAGTAACTGAACGCGAGCAGCGCGCGAGCTGCGCATTCGGATACACCCTAAGAGGGTACGCGGCATTTACGCTGTGCACCCTCCGAGCGCTAAGCTAATAGAAAGCAGCGGTTGAGACCGCGCTGCTCGGTTACAAAGTAAGCGCAGTGCTCGCGTTGTCCGCGCGCTCGAAGAACGCGCCCTGTGTAGAGCCAGCCTAAACCAAAAATTTTTTTTGCACTCTCCCTTTAAAATCCCAGTTAGAAATGCCTTTATTTGAAAGTAAGAAAAGCACCAGTACAGATGATTAAAATATAAGCGGGCTTTTAATTTATGAAACACATATATAAATTAGTTAAACGTATAACAGTCATTCAAAGTAATAGATCGAGTCTCCTCATACATTACTCTTTATTTCAATAATATAAAAACAAATTTATGTCCAAAACTATATCTCCATGTTAAGGAATATCCTTAAGTATAAAATGATTGTTTCCAGATAACTGTTCATTAATTTATTCTTATTCTCTTTCGTCAGGAAACAGATCTTCTCGTATTTCAGATCACTGCATTTTTATGCTTCTTGTATAGCGTTCATGGCGAGCCCAGTTACGTAATACGCAAAGCACTTGAAATTTAGGACGCAAAGGGCAACCTCGAGAGACGCGGGCTAAATCCTCACTTAAAATAACCACAATTTTCTTTATTTTCTAAATCTACACTTGCATCTAAAATCGTCATCACTCAATTCGTAACGATTTACACACTGCCAACGTCTCACAGATCGCCGTCTCCATTGTGTGTTCCAAATCCATCATGTTTATTGATTTAAAATATAATTTGGAGAAATCATAAGAAAATAAAATAAATAATGTATTTTACAAATTGACATAATACAGCAACTCAAACGTCAAATGAAGTCGTTGCCATAGTTACCATAGCTAGTCCCATAGTTGAACTAGGGGTCTCGCTGGTTTATCTTTAGTACTATAGTTAGTACCACAACAAGTGATAAACTTTGTTTTGTAATAACGTTTTACTTAGTACCATCGTTGATACCTAGTTTGGTACTAGAACTTTATAAAGTCCGCGTTTTGGAATAAGGGGGTATCAGTCCTGAAATTTATTTATAACAACATAAAATTTCATTTTCAGACTTATACCCACAGTAATGCGACCCATACTATCGTAAACTAGAGACATTAATCTGTCTATTTCACCCTTAGACTATAGATAACTATAGACCGATAGTATCGCTAGTTTTCCTTCGTGCCAAGCGAGAGCACTTTTTGTCTGTATCTAGTACATTCGTTTACTGATTTAAAGTTATTTTTCGCGCAACAACAGACTTATATGCGAAAATATCGATGGTTTCGACATTGTTAGGATAATATTAGGGTTTTAGATGGTTTTATTAAAACGGCGCGCTCCGTCTTGATACAAAATTTACGATAAAACTAGTTCATACTAGTGCTCACGGTTCATACACTGATAGGCTCACACTTTAGTTTCTTATCTATACTCTAAGATTTCACCTTATTTTGTTTCTGTAGAGCGTGGGTATAGTTTCCATACTAAGGTGCCCTTAGGCCATTGATCTTTGACACGTTTATGTGAAATGGTTTTTGAGTTACGAAGGGGTCAAAAGTGGGTCCAAATGGTTCATGTCATATTACACACGGTGCTGCTCGCCAGTTCTGTACTTGAACTTGGCTTTGTCACTCTACCGCGTGCCTAGATAAGTGCATGTAAAGTGTGTGTATGTAAGCCTCCTTGGCCTCGATTCAGCTATTTAAGAGTTGCTTAAATTGATCGAATGACCTCCTTCATTTGGTCATTTTTACGATAATTGGCACTCAGCTAACTGTCATTACGATCATTAATTGGTCATTACGATCATTCTCTTCGAGAGTTCAATGGGTTTTTATTGTAGGCTTATCTGAATACGAAAATTAGGCACAATGACAAGTACACTGACCGACCACTGACACGCATTTAAAATAGCTGAATCGAGGCTCTTGTAGACCTTCATGTGTTTGTGTGTGTGTGAAGAGTGTGTTTAAATAATTATATCTATACTTATAATAAATCTGTAAAAGTGAAAATTCTGTTCATTGAAAATATCAAAAAAATAAATAGCGGGGGGTGTTACTAGACCGACACCAAAACCAAAAGTGAGAAAAAAAAAATTGTCTGTCTGTCTGTTTGTTCAGGTATCACGCAAAAACTACCGGTTCGATTACGATGAAACTTGGTATAATTATTCTTTATTATCCTGGGCACCACACTGGGTAGTTTTTATCCCGGAAAAGTATAAACAATAAAAAACAAACTTAATTTTGCGGTTAAAAACTCATTGATAAGTTTCGTCATCCACGCGAACGAAGTCGCAGGCACAGCTAGTCTTAAATAATGTTTGTACAAGTGTAAACGTCTGTATTTTAATAACAAGTAACTCACACCAGTGTCGCCTTGTCCCTGTGCTTCAAGCTCTTCGTGAGATGCTGCCTGAGACTGTGAGCTGATTTAAATCTGTAATTAAATAGAAAATTAAGAAAATTCCGCGAAGTGAGAGTTAGACATAGACGAAGGGTTCCGTACCTTCGTACAATTAATTCGTATTGAGGGTCAGCCATCCATTTCTAAACCTTGACAAAAGTTGCTTAACCCCTACGTATAAATGTGTAACGTACTACTTTTTACGGATTTTTTCGCGGTTTATATTTAGATTTTAGGTCCCGACGTTTCGCGAGGCTATTGAAATTAAAAAACACCCTAATTTCAATAGAGAAGATGGCTGGAAGATATCACCTACTTGGGACCCAATAATACATAAACTCAAGGCCAAACCCAAGAGCAGCGCTGCAAGACATCAAGACACAGTGAGCTCATATTGCGTAGGTCGGAACTCAACTAATTAGTTAAAATATGAAGGTAGAACGAGCAACATCTACTGTCAAGACGAACGCCATCTCAGTCTGCCCGTGACCATGATACCTGCAAAGGTGTCGAAACGTCGGGACCTAAAATCTAAATATAAACCGCGAAAAAATCCGTAAAAAGTAGTTTTATTTCAATGTCTAACATTCGCGTAAACCTAAGAAACCAATATGTGTAACGTACATCAAATTCTACACAATTTAAAGTAATTTTACAAATATTTCTAATATCTAGATTTTTTTAAAGCAAAATACAGTCACCTATCCATTTCCAAACCTCGACAACAATTGCTTAACCTCACCTTACATCGCCCTCGACGGAGTAGTAATCTTGAACATCGCTATGTTTTAACTGATCATGCTTTATTTACTAGTTTAAGCAAGGTACAGTCACCCATCCATTTCCAAACCTTGACAAACGTTGCTTAACCTTACCTTACATCACACTCCACGCAGTAGTAATCTTTACATATCTGATACATTATTTCTTATATCGAATGAAGTTTTTATGAAAAGGATGGTCAATTGGTCACCCATCTTTTTCCAAGCCTCGACAACAGTTGCTTAACCTCACCTTACATCGCATTCGACGCAGTAGTAGTCTTTTGCGTCACTGTGTTTCAACTGATGATGTTTCATCTGGGTTCTTGTCCGAAACTTCATGCCGCATAAGTCGCATTCATAATTCTTAATACCTAAATGGATTCTGCGAAAACAATAGCAATATTAATAACTTTTAAACTATCGCGCTGCATGTTTATAGTAGTATTATAAAACGGGGATTAGCGCGTACATGCATAAATACAAATCGCAAGCAGACTGACTGACTCAGTCTGCTTGCGACCACGGCCGGTGTAACCCGGTCGAAACGTCAAGCCCTAAAGGTATTTATGCATGTACGCGCTAATCCCCGTTTTATAATACTACTATAAATAGCAATATTATTGTATTATTTCTTAATTTTAATGTTTTTTTTCATGTATGAAACAATAATAATATTCCGGGACATCTTACACATGGTTGTCTGATCCCAAGCTAAGCAGAGCTTGTGTTATGGTAACCAGACAACTGATAAACTTACTTATATATTTCTAAATACATACATATTATAGATAAATTACACCCAGACCAAAACATAATTATGATCGTGCTCATCACACAAACATTTGTCCTGGGTGGGAATCGAACCCACGGCCTCCGGTATAGCAGTCAGGGTCACTAACCACTAGACCAACAGGGCTGTCGAAGGGGTATAAACGTCCCACAGCTGGGCATATAGAGAAGGTATGCATTGAATAATAGTTGGACAAAGAAAAATGTATATTAGGAACTATAGTCCGGCCGCTGAGAGAATGCGTTCCTGACACATGTCAGTTGGTCTTGATTTGTATGGGGAAATTAAAAACAGTGTTTTAATATTCATTGTAACCTGACATAATGATAGTTTTGAATGATATTATTCGGATATAGGACAAATAAGTCATAGTAAATTCCTCGCCTCATTAAAGTTATATCTTCCGGTTGACCACCACCTGTCAGGGACGCATTCTCTCAGCGGCCGGACTATAGTTCTAAATGATAGTCAAATTTTGATAAATCGCTGGTAACTTTTGAAATACTAAACAGATTACTATTAAATATAGCTAAGATAACGCACGAATAAATCACCTTTAAAAAAACAAAAGTTCATGATTTCAGGGGCCCGATGCCGCTATTTTAAGTCAGTGAGTGGTGGGTTAATAAACGTTCCAGACTCCAGTGTACTTGTTATTGTGCCTAATTTTTGTATTCAGATAATTTTAGTTCAATGACAAATGTATACCTGCTTGCCACTGTTGTCATTGTAGGATTGCAAGTAACTGTTCTTATCTGAATACGAAAATTAGGCACAATAACAGGTACACTGCTGGAACGTTTATTAACCCGCCACTCACTGACTTAAAATAGCGGACTCGGGCCCCTGGAGCTACGGTTCCACAGACAGAAATACACACATTGACAGACTCGTTGTTACAGTACGGTGTTAATATACCATTAAATTAAAATTAACCCTCGATACAAAAAAAGAGGTGATATAATAATATGTTCGACGTGTCGGTCTGTCTATAGCATCGTAGCTCCTAAACGAATGGAGCGATTGTGATGCTGTTTTGCTTTTTGTTTAAAACTGATGTGAGCATGTGAGCAAATGGTTCTTTGCTATTGTTTTTAAAAAAAGCTTCAGTAAGTATACTAAAATTTATATTTTACCCCGGCAAGTACCAATGTGACAAGACACTTCTGACAAACGGTGAAGGAAAACATCATGAGGAAACCTGGATTCCAAAATTGGGACCTGAAATAGCCAATCCGCAGAGAGCAAGCGTGGTGATCAATGCTCGTGCCTTCTCTATATGGGAAGAGGCCTGTGCCCAGCAGTGGGACGTTTTAGGCTGATATTATTTTTTACACGACTGCCCAAAAAGGAGTGTTATGTTTTCAGGGTTCATGTATGTATGTAGGTATGTATGTATGTATGTATGTTTGTGAGTTTCTTTATTCCACCATAACTTCTAAAAGGCTTGACCGATTTCAATGTTTGTGGTATCATTAGAAGCTTTGAGTTATCCCGAGTGACATAGGCTATGTGGACATTAAAAAATGGTCAAGTGTGAGTCGAAATCGCCTGCAAAGGGTTCCGAACGAAATTTGTTTTTTGTGTTGTGTCATGCTTTTTTGTTGTTCACTAAAAGGTATTAAATAAAAAAATTATAATTAAAAATTAAAAAACACGCGGGAACACACGGGGACCTGTAATGAATTGTTCCAAGAAACCGACCCGACTGCAAATATTTGACTTGTTTTTATTTTTTTTTACATGGCAGGCGTGTTTTTTAATTTTTAATTATAATTAATAGTTGTAATAATAAACTCACTGCTGATGTTCCTTCAAGGAGTCGTTATTTATAAACGTCTTTCCACACTGGTCACACTTCGGTCTGTCTCCGCTGTGGTGGTTCCTCATATGGCCCCTGTGTGTCTTGTTGTTGCTAGAATATAATTAGTATATTTTGTACGCACCGGTTTTGGGGTGTCGCTAGCTCTGATGTCCCGGGTTCGATCCCCGGACGGGACAATGTAGAAACCAACTTTTCTACATCTATAGCTACTTACTTACTTTGGGTTCAGAGCAATGTATGTGATGTTGTCCGCATTTATTTATTTATTGTTTAAGCCTTATTTTAACTTTTATTAAGTTAATAGTTTCTCTGGTTTTTCTTTTTTCTACTGTACATAGTTATTTTTTTCTATTATTGTAAAAAATGATTAAATACAAAAAAGATGGTTGTTCTACATTCAGGAATAATTCGGGAAGCAATCCGGAAATCGAACCCAGGACCTCAGAGACGATATTTTAAAATCCGGTGTTTACACCACTCAACCCAAAGGTCATCAAAACATACATACAGTATTATTTTAATATACATAATTATCATATTACTTACTTGGACACTTTCCCGCATATTTGACAAGTATATACAGTAAGTAGGCCTTCGTGTTGTGACCTACAAAAAAAGTTTATCATAAAATATATATATTATTTTTTAAATTTTAGTTGAAATGGGGTATACGAAAAATACAGACGTATAGATAAATAAAAAATCTGGTTCTTTGGTATCTTGCTATATACAGGAGTAACAATAATAATGATTTTTTTTAAATTGGGATTTTTATCAACTAAAAACACAATTTTCGTTGGTATTATTTGCGGCATTTGGTTTGATCTCTTGGTACCTGTAACGACGCCGACTGTCTCTCTCTCTCCTTTTGAGAATTTAAGTTTTTTTTAAGTTGTAGTTTTTTAAGTTTATTTTTGTTTTGATATTAATAGAATCATCGATACCTAACAATACCTTCACTTCGGACAGGGCTTTCTGAACAAGTTGAAGATTCAGTTTTATACATATACCTTTATTATACTTACTTATGAATGTCGTGGTGGCCTAGTGGTTAATGAACGGATTTGTATGCACAACGTTGCAGGTTCGAACCCGGGCAAGTACCAATGTGGCTTTTTCAAAGTTATATGTACTTTCTTAATTATTCTAAGACACTTCTGACAAACGGTGAAGGAAAACATCGTGAGGAAACCTGAATTCCAAAAATGGGGATCTGAAATCGCCCGCAGAGCAAGCGTGGTGATCAATGCTCGTGCCTTCTCTATATGGGAAGAGGCCTGTGCCCAGCAGTGGGACGTTTATAGGCTGGAATTATTATACTTACTTATAATGATCAATAATGGACGACCTATCCATCATCCGTCGCTTGCACTCGACGCATTCGAATCTCCGAGTGTGTATGAGGGAGTGCACGCTGAAGCTGTAGTTTGTGGGCAGATACATGTAGCATAACTTGCATTCGTACGAGCCGCGGGACTGGAGGAAAGATTATTAATATTAACTTTAAATATAACTGCCTCGTTGGCCTAGTGGTTCTAAGCGCGACTGCTCGCTAGAGGTCTTGGGTTCGATTCCCAAGTCGACCAAGGTGTTATTGAGTTTTTCTATGAAATTCTCAGTAGCAGGTCGGAGTTTGGATTTGTGCCCGGTTAGTGGCAATAGGCTCGCCCCCTATTACATGGGACCTAAACATACCGGCGAACTGTGGGTGTACATTGGTACACCTCTGCCTAACCCTTCGGGGATACAGGCGTGATGGTATGTTGTGTTATGTTGAAATATGAAAAGGAAAATTGTTTTAACCAACTTTAATATGAGGAGGTTATTAATTCGACTGTATGTTTTAAGCTATTTAACAGTTGTGGGTTAATTTCAAAGTCTACCTACTAAATTATATATCATAGATGACAAAACACATTTTGTTTTTGGAGTCAAAGTTGCCGAATATATCAATAAAATCAAAAATAAGAAATTAATTGGGGGCCTCCTCCTTTTTTAGTCGGTTAAATATCGAAACTGGTGTTACCGAAAGGGTATATCTATCCAAAAGGGGTGAAGAGTACATCTGGTATAGAGTCAGTTTACAAGGTTTCAGCTCAAAATGAGATGATTACTGAATACATACAGGGTGTTAAGAAAACCCTGTCCAACCCGAAAGGGTGATATAGGGTTCACAATCACATGCCCAAATAAAATATCAAATTTGGAAAATTCATGATAGAAACAATAATAATGAATTTTGAAACACCCATTTTTCGCCCCAAAATCCCTAAATTTGAGATTAAAACAAAAACTACAACACCAATTTCGTTGGTATTTTTGGGGGCCTTTTGTTAGGTAATTAGGTAGAATCTGTGATGACGCCAACTCTCTGTCTCGACTTTTGAGAAAAAAAAAAAAATTTTTAGGTTATAATTTTATTTTCTTTTTTTTTTCCATTTCTTTTTCACATTTTTGTAATCAGATATCGATACCTAACAACACCTTTACGAATCGGACAGGGTTTTCTTAACACCCTGTATATTTTAGTTTTCGCATATCATATAATAGTGAAATAATTGATATCCAATTTTTCGTATCAATTATTTATTTGACATCAAAAATCATAATTAACGTGTCCCACTGCTAGAGTCAATATCTTATTACGTCACTTGCTAAATAATAAATAAATAAATAAATGCGGACAACATCACATACATTGATCTGAACCCAAAGTAAGTAGCTAAAGCACTTGTGTTATGGAATTCAGAAACAACGAAGGTACCACAAACACCCAGACCCGGGACAATGTAGAAAAGTTGGTTTCTACATTGACCCGTCCGGGGATCGAACCCGGGACCTCAGAGCTAGCGACACCTTGAAACCGGTGCGTACGCCACTCGACCACGGAGGTCGTCAAATGTTAACGACACATCGCTTTAATCTGTTTATGATATGCGAAAAATAAAATATATGTATTTAGTAATCAACTCATTTTGAGCTGAAACTTTGTAAACTGACTCTATACCAGATGTACTCTTCACCCCTTTTGTATAGATATACCCTTTCGGTGACACCTTGTACATGCATATTTTTTTCTTATACACCATTTCTTTAGCAAATAAAGATATAATTATTATATTATAAAATAAATAAATGCGGACAACATCACATACATTGCTCTGAACCCAAAGTATGTAGCAAAGTACCTAGTAAAGCACTTGTGTTATGGAATTCAGAAACCACGAAGGTACCACAAACACTCAGACCCGAGGCAATGTAGAAAAGTTGGTTTCTACATTGACTCGTCCGGGGATCGAACCCGGGACCTCAGAGCTAGCGACACCTTATAACCGGTGCGTACGCCACTCGACCACGGAGGTCGTCGAATATTATATTGTAGGTCAATAAAAAGCTTATAAAAGTGTATTTATACTTACAGGACTGTGTTTAGACATATGGTTTTGTAGTTTCGATTCAAAATTAAATCCTTTATGACACAAATGGCATTGGTGGGGGAACTTCAAGCCAGCTTTACTTTCTTCCTGGAAATAATAAAAACAATTTACTTATAAACAGATAATTTGAGTAAAAATATATAAACACGACAAAAAATGGAAAGTATCAAGTCGCAATAGGGTTAAAGAAATAAAAAAATTGAAGGTCAGTTTGTTATTTTCAAATTAACAGCTTTTAACTAAATTCATATGAAAGTAAAAACGATTCTAACATCAATAAATCTAATTTAAAAAAATTGCCACTCTGGTTGTTCCGACTAATCTCGGAAACGGCTAAACCAATTTTGTCGGGACCTTCACTCACATACAGCTAATGTTATAAAGAGTATCTAAGGCTACTTTTACTTTATAAATTTTATTTATTTTTAAAAGGGGACTAGGTACTAACGCAGATAAAACCGCGGGGCACAGCTAGTATTATATTATATTATTACAATACATACCTCTCTTTGTTTTATTTGTTCCTCAGGATTAAGCGTTACTATCCTAATTTTATTTGGATCCAATTCTTTAGTTCTTCTAATTGAAGATTTAGTTTTCACTTCATTTTCATCTTCGCTGAAAAATATCATTGTTTTTAAACTTGATATTATGCACAGGGTGTTAAGAAAACCCGGTCCGACCCGAAAGGGTGATACTTGCCCAAATAAAATATTAAATTTGGAATATTTATGATGGTAGCAATAATAATGAATTTTGAGATAACCATTTTTGCCGCGAAAATACCTAACTTTGAGATTAATACAAAGATTACAACACTATTTTTGTCGGTGTTTTTAGAGGCCTTTTGTTTGATCATTTGGCAGCACCTGTGACGAAGACGACACACTCCCTCGACTTTTGAGAAAAAATAAATTGTTTAATATATTCCGGGACAACTCACACACGGTTATCTGATCCCAAGCTAAGCAGAGCTTGTGTTATGGTAACCAGACAACTGATAAACTTACTTATATATTTCTAAATACATACATATTATAGATAAATTATACCCAGACACAGAACAAATGATCGTGCTCATCACACAAAGATTTGTCCTGAGTGGGAATCGAACCCACGACCTCCGGTATAGCAGTCAGGGTCACTAACCACTAGACCAACAGGCCCGTCAATGTAATGTTTAGGTTATATATTTTTTTATTTTTCCATATTTTAATTACTTTTTCGTAATCAGATATTGATACCTAACAACACCTTCACGGATCGAATAGGGTTTTCTTAACACCCTGTATAAGGACTGCTCGAGCAGTTCATTTCCATTTCCATTGGTCGTTAGCCCGCATTCGGGTTGCGGGAGACTGTTTAAAGCACGCAGTAACTTTTTCCATTGGTCGTTAGCTACCGTATTTATCAACCGATGACTTTGGTTGGCTTTTAGTCCGCGTTGGGCTCACCGCATGCGGTATAACGACTGAGATATCAATGGCGCAATATCATTAGTTGTTAGCCTATCTGACCTCCACAACCCATTTTACTGGGTAACACAGTATCCCATAGTAAGACTGGTTGTCAGAATTGACTTAACGACTGCCAAAGATGTACGTATGACAGTCGGGACCTACTGTTTAACGTGCTATCCGAAGCACGGGGGGGTCTCGGTATGTTCACAAATGGTCACCCATCCACGGAACAACCGCGGCGAGCGTGGCTTAACCTGTATTATCGGTCAAACCGTACGGCTTACACTTAGCCACGAGAACTTCTTATTAAGATAGCTAGGACTAAGAACTAGTGTTGTATTTAAAGAAACAGTGATACATACGATTCTTTAATCTTTTTCTCCTGTTTCTTTTTAGTTTTCTTCTTCTTTTTAACTTCTTTTTCCTTCTTGACTTCGACTTGGTCTGTTTCTTGTAGGATAGAGGCTAAATCATCTTCTGTTATTTTATTGGCTTCCAATCTAAAATAAAAATTATTAATAATATCTAGCTAAGCCGACCACACAATCTTGCCCTAATACAAACACAACCAACGAAACACAAAAAATTTTGCTAAAACTATATTTTACGTGACTTTATAAGAGGAGATTATCATATTGGTTTCTTAGGTTTACGCGAATGTTAGACATTGAAATAAAACTACTTTTTACGGATTTTTTCGCGGTTTATATTTAGATTTTAGGTCCCGACGTTTCGACACCTTTGCAGGTATCATGGTCACGGTCTGCCCGTGAAAAAATCCGTAAAAAGTAGTTTTATTTCAAGGAGGTTATCAATAAAAAATCATGGTGTTTTTTTGTATGTTTGTTACGCCTCATATCAATTTAATTCGGTTCCTTTTCACATATATGTATAATCTTTACATATTAAACAAAGTCAGTTGCGATCTGTATACTAAGATCTTCGAAACTACGCAACCGATTTTCATATGGTTTTAACCAAGAGATAGAGTGATTCAAGAGAAAGGTATGTGCGCAGTTGTAACGCGAAATTTTTATACTGTATTAATATAAGAAACTAGCTGTGCCCCGCGGTTTCACCCGCGTGAGTACCTAGGTCCAGTTCCCGGTGCCTTTGTATTATTAGGGGTGGAGATGAATCCAACAAATCACTATCGTAACAAAAGTCAGGATTACTTAATTAGGTGGTTGAGTATTCTTCAATTTCCTAATTTTCAGCGCAATTTTGCAAACTTTTTCTTTAATAAGAACCTTCTCCTGACAATAACAAACACAACAAAAAAAGAATTAGCAAAATCGGTCCAGCCGTTCACGCGTCACGCGTGATGCCGTGACCAAGGGAAATAGGGATTCATGTTTATATATATAGATTGTATACATTTAAAAAGGGCGAAGGTACTAACGGGGGTTTAACTGCGGGTTACTTAATAATAAGTTATTAATTACCTGAATTCTTCCAAAGTGATATTATCTTCATAATCCGAGAACCCCATCTCCTCCTTAATATTCTCTTCCTGTTTACCGAGCTCTGGTATCGCTACGTCGTCCAACTCTGATCTTTGGGCCTTTTTCTGATGCTAAAACAAAAAAAAACACCATTCATACAAAATTTATGAAAAGCCCAGCAAATGTTTTAATATTGCTTATAACTTACGAAATGTAAAAAAAATAAAGCTAAGAAAAAAAACACCGCATCAGAACAGGTCCATCCATTTAGGAGTGATTCGATGCCACAGACGGACCGACATGTCGAACTTGATAACACCATTCTTTATTCACATCTCCACATCACATCTCCAGAGCCTTTTCCAAAATGTGTTGGGGTCGGCCACCACTCTTACCGGATTCAGCTGAATACCGTATTTTACATGGAGCGACTGCCTATCTGACCTCCACAACCCATTATACTGGGTAATATTGTATCCCATAGTAAGAATGGTTGTCAGAATTGACCTAACGACTGTCAAAGATCATAGTATGACAGTACGACAGTACGATCATAGTATGACAGTATCATAGTACAACACCTTTCTTTATTCGTCGAGGTTTAGGGTCAGCGCAGACCGAACTGCAAAATGCTCGCGCATGGTCGACCAAAATTTTTACTGCTCGAGCATGCAGGCGGCATGCTCGACAATGCGCGAGCCATCTCTGTTAAATATGGTCTGGGTTGCCCGGCGGCGGGTGTGCTTGATCAGTTTGATGCCAAACGTTGATGAAGGCAGACGTATTCAACATGACGAATAATATGCCAATAAAATAAGAAGATCAGTATGGGTAGAAGGTTCCGTAGGTTGATAGTCATACGTCCGAACGGTTTCCTCGGCGCGGCAACACTGACTTACTGACGCTCGCGCTCGCGCATGTAGAATGCATACTCGAGCACGCAGTCGGCTTGCTCGAGCATGGTCGAGCATCAAATTTGGGCGTGTATTCAATTTTGCGAAGTATGATAATAATCATAAGATATTTTTTTCAATAATCTCAGTAAATGCTCTGCTCTTGGTGTGCGCTGACCCTTATACGTGGCTAATATTTTCAAAAGCAAGAAAGTTTTCAACACGTTTTGACGTTGTTTTTTACACGATATCTACGGCAATTTTAAATCGATTTAAAATTCCTTATGTCATTTCATGGGTATACCTCAGAGATGGCACCATATAAGTTTCATCAAAGTGGACGAAGTAGTTTAGTTATTTTTTTAAATTTAAGTCACTTTATTTATGTAAACATATACGGAGGGGCTCGTGGCTAAGTGTAAGCCGTACGGTTTGACCGATAATACAGGTTAAGCCGCGCTCGACGCGGTTGCTCCGTGGATGGGTGACCATTTATATAACATACCGAAACCCCTCCGTATTTCGGAAAGCACGTTAAGCCTATTCCCGACTCTCCTACGTTGATCTTTGGCAGTCGTTAAGTCAATGCTGACATCCAGTCTTACTATGGGGTACTGTGTTTCCCAGTAAAATGGGTTGTGGAGGTCAGATAGGCAGTCGCTCCATGTAAAATACGGTATTCAGCTGAATCCGGTTAGACTGGTAGCCGACCCCAACATAGCTTGGGAAAAAGGCTCGAGAGATGATTTATTTATGTATACATGCAATCAAATATGTTATCATCTAACTAACACACTACACACTAATACTAATACATTTCATCTTTTAATAACCAGTCATGTATCTTACGGTACATACCTGTAGAATCTTATACACCCCACTCCGTCCTTTGCCAGTGACATCCAGGTGCAGCGTCTCCGTGGCCACCAGGTGAGGAGTGGAGTACTTGGATAGCTCCTCATCTTGCGCGTCTATAGGAAACTGGAGGAAGACAGGGTTATATAAATATATGTACACTGAGTTTTTGAAGGAAGAGGTGCTCAATTCTAGGTTTGTTTGGGGATATCTTCAACAATCATCTTGTTGTGCACAGTTTTTTTTTAATTAAATATATTATTATTGTGTTAATTTATATGTAAAAGTATTAGTAAATTGTCTATATTATGCCCCATAAGCACAGTTCTCTGCCAGTATAAGCACAGATTACTAAATAGTTACTATGTATAAGTCTCATTAAAATCACATAGTGCCAGAGATATCTTTAAGTGACTATCACTTTATAATGTCTTGTTCTAAATATATTTTTATAAATGAAACACACTCAGCTTAGTTACAATTACAACCAGGGATGTTGATGTGCTCCGTAACCGTAACCGAAACTATCGGATATCCGATATAAAATAATATCCATAACCGTAACCGAATCCGAAATAAAAGTTTCGGATAATATAGGATAGGGGCGGAGCCTAATTGCGACAAGTGATGACAGGTTATTTTGTTGATCGGCGGGGCAGCGACCGACACACGCGCGCATTGTTTGTTTTATTCTGTTGTCGTCTTATCATACTCGTAACGTAACTAACTTGTGTTGTGAGATTATATTTTACTTCTGAAATTCCTCAAAAATTTAATATTCGTAACCGAAATTATCCGAAACTAACGGATAATCCGAAATAATTTCATATCCGTATCCATAACCAGTATAAAAATCATTTCTATATCCGTATCCAATAATTCATAGCCATAACATCCCTAGTTACAACATAACTGATTTTCATGATTTTTATTATGTTGAGTTCATCACCCAAAATAGCAGCATAATTATATATTATCAAAACATGGGAAAAGTCATGAAAACAAGAAAATACGAGAGCTATTACTCACTGGAGCACACCGTGTAAGATACTCGTACAGAACAGAGTGTGCTCTCAATACTTTGTGCTTGAATTTAACCGCCTTCCGCATTAAGGAGGCACACTCGTAACACAACCACTGCGGTAGACCATCGGACTGTAGGACCTGAAACAAATAATATTATTGATGTAACATGGACTGCCGGAAAATTAACCTTAATGTATATACTGTATGGTATATAAGACTCAGTTTGTGGTACAATATACTATATTTAAAATAGAATAAATATTTACAATACATGTATGTATGTAATCACTTTTATTTGCTTTAATACCTTGTTGGTGGCCTTATTTTTATTATTATACACAGATAATATAAAATAGTGATACACATAACATAACAGTGATACTAGCCTAGGTTGGAAGCTGTATATTTAGTCTGTTATTTAGATAATAACCCCAACACATATGCACAATATTATTAAGGCACTCTATAAGCCTGCCTGAACCATCTTAGACTTCTAACGAAGCCGCATTATTTTTTAATTTAATATAGAAAGGACAAGCAAGCGTCGTAAACAATCCCCGTGCTATTTATACGAAAATAGTCATTTTTTGTCACCGTGGGACATTGTAAGGCTGTAATTATTGTTATTAAAGATTACTAAAGTAAAATAAATGTATAATACTCACAGATATGCCCGCTAAATCCTTGAAAAGCAATTCGAAGTTACAAGCGTCGTACATTAGTCGCTCAGTGGTTAAACAACACCGGCATATTGATTTCACTTGCTCCGGATCATATTTAAACTCGTCATCGTTACCTAAACTCATTGTCTCCATTTTCTATTTAATGAATATCTTAGAAATAGTATTGAAGCTAAGAAATACACGATTCTATTCAACCATCCGAAAAACACAATTTGTAAACAATATGGCGATTATGGCAGCTGAGGTTACGTTTAGTTATTGCCTAACGAAACGTTTCTGATGTTTAACCTTATTTCATTAAAAATGTTATAATTGTACAATCTTCATTATTAAAATATTCATTATTATTATTATGTACAAATTACAAAAAAAAAAAAAACAATGCTGTTAATAAATTTGATTTGTTTTATGATTTCGATTTCGATAAATTCGCACCTTTTTGAGTATATTCGTAGCACGGTGACCCTAAAAAAAGGGAATTCCCGTAACACTAACAGGTGTCATGGAAATTTCTGAGATGTTAGGACATTCTTAGCAGAAAGGTCCATTGACTTGAGTATATTCGTAGTCGGGCGATTCTACGGTATTGGGACATTTGTAGGTGTAAACCTAAGGGCATGACATCATTTTAACTGTGATTTCTTCTGAAGCCTTTGTTTCATATATCTAAGATTTTACACTAGACTGGATAATATTAATATATCAAAACACTGATTTATAAAGAACTTTTATTCAAATTAAACTTAATTTTATTAACAGGCTTATAGGGAACAGCTTTTACAATTTCTTGACCAAAATTATTATAATTTAAATTTTCATTGATATTAGTAATAACTTCTTTTTCAACTGAGGTAAAATCTATAACTTCTAAATTACTTGATGATTCAAAAGAAACCGTTTTTGAAGGTTCAACTGTTTTTTCTGGAACTCGTATAGAATTACTGTCTATATCCTCAATATTTCTAGATTTTTTTACCTTCTTAGGTTTCAATTCTTTAAATTTACGTTTTGTTAACTGTATATTATTTACCGTACCCATGTATAATTTACTACTAGTACTTTTGGCCTTTGTATCACTACTATCATGATTTATTTCAGCTGTTTTACTACTACTCCCTACAAAATCACTAATTTCATCATTAATTTTAACTTCAACAGCTTTCTTGATTTCTTTTTCACTCCGTTCTAGATTTCTTAACCGTGATACCACATTTCTTTGACGTTGCGATAATTTTTCTTTTGTTTCATCAACCGTTTCTAGTTCAGGTGCATAACATATATGTAGGATGCCACCGTAGTAATTCTTTGTGTCTAGCATTTTTTTAGCTACTCGTGCTGATTGTATGTCTTCGTACAATGCATGGTACGTCTCTGTGAACTGTTCAGATGGGTACTTGGTTATGTTAAATTGTTTTAATTTACCGAATCTTGAGAATAGGGCTTTTGTTTCTTGACGTAGATTGAGGGATGGTACACCAAACACTAGTAGGTGTTTGGATTCGTTATTTATGGAGTATACCTGTGGATAAAACCACGTTTAATAGAGTAGAATTAAAAAATACATTAAAAATGTAAATTGTTTGGGAAAAAGAATAGTTTAATAAATACTTTAAGTCTGTGTTAAGTCTCATGCTTCCTCTGACATACAGGCAATATGACGACAGATAAGCATTTAAGAGCATATTTAAGTTCAAATGCGTTTAGTTATTCGTTAAGTCGGTTTAAAGCCAATGTGCCTGTGCCAAGAATGAAAAAAACAGCAAAATAGAGGAGTATTCGATAACAACTGTTTGAGATAAAAACTATTTAACCTTCATAAATAGACTTAGGATGACTTAAGACTAGATATTTGGTCGAAATACTTCCCTTTACGTCTACGAGAAGTTAAAAACCAAACTTACTTTTACAGCCGTGAGTTTTCTCCCTTGCCTATACGGCAGACGAGACGTACACAAATCACGTTGTTCATGATGCGGCAGTAGTGTGTACTCAGGTGTAGTTTCTTCACTCATTATATATAAACAATATTAGAATTCTTAACAAATTATGTCCCGTGTAGCGATTTCCTTTGACTATTTACAAACAAACATGAGTGAGCTGTCAATGTCTTATGTCATGCACGATGAGATGAGATGACATGTAGGGATTGCCAGGCTATAATAATATTACAACAATTTTATTAAATTGCTGTTCAACGATTTCTACTAAAATAACGAAGCTTAAAAAATGAAATAACAGACTCGAAGCTCAGCATATATTAGGTTGGCTTTACATAAGTAAAATAATCAATTAAAGCAGGGCACTTTATTATTTTTTTAGATACAGGTGTAGTCTGGCTGGAGTAGGTAGGATAGGAAAGAGACACGTCGTCGTCGCCGCGACCCTGTCGTGGGATAACGGGGGGACACTGGATCTTCTCCATAGGAAGGACCCTTTGGAACCAAGCAACTAGACTCTAGAGTCAGTAGATTTAACGTAACGTTTCGATTTTGCAGCTTTTTGAGATTTACCGTATTTTTGCGCCCATAGTGCGACTGTAATATCGGGATATTTATAAAATTATGTTATAATGTCATCAGATGTCGATGTTAGTTCCGTATGGAAAATATTCGTCGTTTGCGTGTCTCAAGGCATTGAATGAAATATATCACAAATAAATATTCAACGGATTTATATTGACGACTTGGCCACGCAAGAGTAGACTAGTATGAGTAGTATCTTATTATTTTTTATTAAAACTCAGTTTACAGTTAAACACATTTATTAGGTATAAAATAATTACGTAGGTACGCTAGACTTCGACATCATAAACACGGAATTCCGAATTGGAACTCCGGAAAAAATATGTTTTAATACCCCATTTACATTCAACTATTGCCATCATAGATTGCCATAACGCTGGTTATAAAACATACCATCACGCCTGTATCCCCGAAGGGTTAGGCAGAGGTGTACCAATATAAACCCACAGTTCGCCGGTATGTTTAGGTCCCATGTAATAGGGGGCAAGCCTATTGCCACTAACCGGGCACAAATCCAAACTCCGACCTGCTACTGAGAATTTCATAGAAAAACCCAATAACACCTTGGTCGACTTGGGAATCGAACCCAAGACCTCTAGCGTAGCAGTCGCACTTAGCACCACTAGGCCAACGAGGCAGTTATATCATTAGGGGAAATACAATATGGCCGCTGGGAGAAGGCGTTCCTGACAGGTCGTGGTTAACAAGATGGTCACTTGACTAGAGGGGCTGTTAACATTGAAATTGCCCATTTTATTACTTTAAAATTGCCATGGAAATAGGCTGAATGTAAACGGGGTTTAAGATCAAATACCAAGGTGTAGGTATTGTCCATATATATATATATATACATAGAAATATATTATAAAAATACGTCTTTATTAGATAAATCTATCTACTTATGTACTAACTAATGAAAGAATGCTTTCTCTGACTTTTGACTAGAAAAGCAGGTAACTAAACAAAAGCTCGCGAAAATGTATCCGAAAACAGGGGCCCGATGCTGCTATTTTAAGTCAGTTAGTGGCGGGTTAATAAACGTTCCGGTGTACTTGTTATTGTGCCTAATTTTCGTATTTAGATCATTTTAGTTTCATGACAAATGTACACCTACTTGCCACTTTTATCATCGTAGGATTGCAAGTGACTGTTCTTATCTGAATACGAAAATTAGGCACAATAACTAGTACACCGGAACGTTTATTAACCCGCCACTCACTGACTTAAAATAGCGGCATCGGGCCCCAGAAATATTGTTTAACCAACTTCAAAAAGCGGAGGTTCTCTACTCGTATTTTTTTTCCATTTATTTCTTTTCTTATTAATGTAGTACCGAGATCTAAACAAAATGGTTTGTATATCAAAATAACAGAAAAAATGTCAAGATTGTTATTTGAGTCAATGATATTGCGTATTTTGTGCTTTCCTGCATCATTTCTCTTATTATTTTATACAAACTTTGAATTCGGGTTATTTAACATTTAATATGTGTAGGTAATTAATTGTTAATTACTTACTATTTTACATACAAGGTGATTCTACTGAGAAAACTATAACTTCTATATAACGGTTATAAAAACTATAATAATATTAAAAAATCGACGAAAAATCAAAAACACTAATTTCAATACATACCATTGCGGTTACAGTTTTGAAATTAGTTTTCTTTTACATTTAGTTTTTGAATTTCTAATATCAATCATTTGATTTGGAACCAGCGACATGTTTTATGCCGAACGAGTATTCTCAGACGATTTCAAAAGGTTACTTGATTTTTCCAAAAAACACCAACATTTCTAACAAAAATATCAATATGGGTGCAGTCATTTAAGAGCTACGATGTAACAGACAGATCGTATACATGTTATGTGAGTTGTGCCTATTTTTGTATCAAAACAGTGGATCAAAAACAGAAATTAGTTTAATATGAACGATGACAGAGTATGAAAAAACACGTAGTTCGTAAAAATAATAGAAAAATCATTGACACGTATTTTTCCTATTCATAAAACAATGGCGGGTTAGTTACAACATTTATAACTCAAGAACGGTTTGACTGATTTTCATGAATTTATTTTTTTGGGTCCAGCCCTTTACAGAATAATTTTAAAAGCATCGGAAAAAGTTATGGCAATCTACGTACGCGGGTGAAACAGCGAAACACTGGTAGTTTTCAATAAATGTTTCATTATTTTATGTTAGCGAAAGAAAAATACGTGTCCATTATTTTTCACACTACCTGAGGCCCGATGCCGCTATTTTTAGTCAGTGAGTGGCGGGTTAATAAACGTTCCAGTGTACTTGTTATTGTGCCTAATTTTCGTATTCAGATAATTTTATTTTAATGACAAATGTACATCTACTTGCCACTGTTGTCATTGTAGGATTGCAAGTGACTGTTCTTATTTGAATACGAGAATTAGGCACAATAAGAAGTACACTGGAACGTTTATTAACCCGCCAATCACTGACTTAAAATAGCAGCACCGGGCCCCCGGGCATTAAAACTTCTTCGACTACATTCACTGGAACACTGACTAACGTCTATAATAATAATAATAGTCCCTTCTCTGATACAGTCTTTTCATCATTTCATAACATTTCTTCACAAATATTAACATAATTACAGAGAACACGCCATCTAACACAATAAATTTTAATTGACTGCACAGCTGTTCCCGCATAAAATAACCAGATATTAAAAATGGCGTCAAGTACACATAGAAAGCGCGGATTCTCGTCGCGTTTGGTATTTCTTCCATTAAATATAATAGTTCTTCTTCGTCGACATACGCTACATTCTCCATAAGTAAATCAGTTTTTAATCTATGTATTCATTTCTTTATAACTGCTGTTTTGCAATTTGGTTACACTAGAGCCGGCGAAAATGCGAATTTGAGAACTGTATTTTTTATTCTAGTAGCCGGCTTGAATATTTTTACTTTATTTAGTCTTTCTGCTCGATTTTTGGTCTCATTTAGATCACACTCCACAATTTCAGGCTAAAAACAGTTGATGAATACACTAGGCCACTTAACAATCTATCATTTTAGTTATTTTTCTCTTAATTTGGGTTGCAATACACGAGAATGCACCGACCCGGTTTCTAGACGATCAATGAGATTGACAGTTGCGCTGTGGAGGGAAAGCTAAAGCGCATGCGCGGGAATAAGGGTTGGTGCTTAGAGTATGAATAAGTAAATTATAGAGTGTACAACGGAGTGTTTATTGGGAATAAAATCGTATCATAGTATTGCGAAATATTGAATCAAAGTAGGACGTAGGTACCTTCTTATTAAAATCAAGGAGAATTGTAATAAGCATTTTATGGTTACTGTATAAAGTATTTATTTTTAATAAAAAATTATCAAATAGCGTATGTTTACTTACTTACTTTATTAAGCAAACGGTAGGAATTTATATAAAGCTTCATTTCTATGTCATATTTTTTTTAATTCTTAGTATACTCTCCTGCGTAATAAATAAATGCATCATACAAAAATATCATTGTTGATTAATTAGTTTCAACATTTTTGAACCAAAATCATTTTTAACCGAACCTCAAACATCGTACAAAACTTCGCACAAACATTCGCCATCACTTCTTCCCATTCACAATATCATGCTCTCCTATTATCCTAGACCCAAAACCTTCTCAATCTCCTCTATTTCTTCCACCACTCTCTCTCTCCACCTGCCCATACTATCATCTCTTACTACCTCCCTCTCCTTTTTACATTCGTCTTCAGGACAGGTTTCTCTGAAATGCAGTAGTTTCCCGACATTCGTGGGAACGTTTCGGTAACTGCAGCGAATGTGGCAGGCGATTGGCATGTGGTTGTGCGCGGCGATCACTGACGAAGCGTTCATGAAGGATTTTACGAACCAACCTTGGGAAAGAAGTAAATAAGTTTTGATTAAAAAATGTAAAAAAAAGGTTCAACAAGAGAACGTGATTTTGATAAGACGGGCCTGTTGGTCTAGTGGTTAGTGACCCTCACGGCTATACCGGAGGTCGTGGGTTGGATTCCCGCCCAGGGGCCCGAGTCTGCTATTTACACTCCGTGTCAGTGTGATCATAGTGGGATGATAGTGTCAACCCAATATGTGTCTAATTTTCGTATTCAGTTAAGCCAACAACAATCAGTGGCATGAGTGGCATGAGTGGGACGCGGTGTTGTCAATTTAAATTAAAAATAAAAGTATCAAACATTTTGTAATTATTAATAGGCAACACCGATTGGCACTAATTATTAATAATCGTTTCTTATGTTGCAAAAAATTGTATTAATTGTTTTTTGAATACTAATTAATTGTAAAAGCCCATACAATATGTAATTTCTATTAAAAACTTGTAAATAAGGATAATTATGTTTTAAAAAAGGAAAGTTTTCGTTGAAATTGACACATTGTCTATGGAAAATAAAAAATGTTTAGCCATAGATATGATGCAACTGCTGTCAAAAAATAGCGGAATACGAAATTGTACCGGCCATCGGTCATATTCACTCAACTCGCGGCTCAATCGTTCCAATGGCCAATTGTGACGTTTTGACAGTTAGTAGAATGCCAATTATCGTAAAATGGTCCCACTACCACCCACTCAGACGATTCAAGCAACTGTAAATAGCAGACTCGGGCCCCAGGACAAATGTTGTGTGATGAGCATGATCATTTGTTCTGGTGTCTGGGTGTAATTTATCTATAAAATGTACGTATTTAGAAATATATTAGTAAGTTTATCAGTTGTCTGGTTACCATAACACAAGCTCTGCTTAGCTAGGGATCAGATAACCGTGTGTGAGTTGTCCCAGGATATTATTATTATTATATTATAATACATAATTAATGTCACAAAGAAATAAGTAAAAAAATATAGTTTAAAAAAACACGCTTTTAAAGTACTTCTAACTAAAAAAGTGAAACATAATTCCTAATGTAAGCTGAAATTGGTAATGAACAAAAAACACTAGTATTATTGTGAAAAAGCGTGGGGCGCTCGATAGACGAAAAATATGGCACAAAGCGCCCCACGCTTTTTTAGTTTTTTTTAAACTATTCTTATTTTTCACTTTTTTAGTCCTAGCAGCAATACGTGTTGTCTGAATTCAAACGTATTGCTTTGTGGACTAATTTTTCTTTTATTGTTTTTTTTTATTTATTTAATCCTGGTGATCCTAATCAGGATAATGAGATAAACCTATGAAATTATTATATTGTCGCTGATTCTTGATAAGTGTACAAAGTTTGAATTAAATCTGTCCGTTTAAAGTGGGTCAAAATCGAGTCCAAAGGAGTCGGTTACATACATACATACATACAAGTGAAGCTAATAAAAGCGTGTTAAAAAAACATACAGCTTAAAGACCTCCTTTTACACTCTGTTAAAAATTGGTCTATTTAAAGGTTTCTTTTCAAGAGGAGGAGGTTTTCAATTGGGCCGTATGTTTTTACTTCTTTTTTGTTCACTAGCAAAACCGGACACTTTAAAATAGAGTATTATCTAAAACATTGTATACTCGGTGTTTTTTTATTTGTTACACTATAGATCCGGAATTGTGGACAACATTTCTTGTTTTATAACTCCCGGCAAATAAGTTGGCAAGAGTCGTTAGATGCGCAGAAATAGTTTTTTAGGTCTATTTGGTGGTCAAGCGGGACGCGGGGTATGCGGTAGCGCCGATCCGAGCGCGCGATTGGTGCGTTAGTCGACCGAGTCGCCGATCCGAGCGCGCGATTGGTGCGTTAGTCGACCGAGTCGATTAGAGATTTGTGAGTTAGGTCGAATATGCGCAGGTTTACCCCCACTACGTCAAAATCTTGCCAATTTATTTGCCGGGAGTTATATCTTCGACCAAGCGAAATAATTGATAAGAAAAATTGATGGTATCAATTACAACTAATTTTGAACTGAAACTTTGTAAACCAACTCTATACCAGGAGTACTCTTCACCCCTTTTGTATAGATATACCCTTTCGCTAACACCTTACATACCTAACGGGCTAGGCTCCTTATCTCTCCAAGTCCGGGAGACCATTGGCATCCTCGCCGGCGCCACCAGGTCTGTCTGCGAGTCTCCCAGAATGTAGTAGTTGGCGAAGACCAGAGCATCTAGCGGTAGGTCCACTTCTAATGCTGCGGCTGATAACTCTTGCTGGATGAGGGATGGCCAGGTGTCGGTTCTGGGTGAAAGGAACTGTTTTTAACGAGGTTTGTGTTAGGGTGTGTGTGTGTCATATTTATTGTAAATGTGGACAACGTTTCATGCATGGCTCTCAACCTAAAGTAAGTAGCTAAAACACTGACTATTATTTATTTTTAGCCATTCTCGTTCCACTGCAGGGCAAAGACCTCCCTTTCCATCTTGCAATACTCCCGGTCTTGGGCTATTGTTGTCCACTGATTAAATGCTTTATTTATCCATCTATCAATCCACCTTTTTAACCACCGACGCAAGGGAAAGGTGTTGCAAGTTCGTCAAATCGGTCTGTCTGTCTGTGGCATCGCACCTCCTAAATAAATTGACCGACTGTGATGCAGTTTTGTTGGATAGGTGACTTAATCGAGATGATTCTTAGCTACAACTTATGAAGACCTATTAAGGATTACCTAGGAGGTGGGCGCTAACAGTTGCGACACAGTTTTTTTTCTAAACTAATGTAGCTGTTAACGCACAATTAATGTAACTTATCTTGTTTTTTGTTCCAATAAATGATTTGATTTGATTTTGATTTGATTAAGCATTTTAAAAGTTATAAACAACTAGCTTTTGCCCGCGACTTCGTTCGCGTGGAATAGTGACTTCCGGCAGATTTTTGGTTTTACCCACATAGTTCCCGATCTCGCGGGATCTCTTCAAAAATGAAATGTGGAAGATATTCTAGGGAACTCTTAAAAAATCAACATAATGAGCTCTGGGTTTGAATTGAAGATATGTATACTCACTTAGCGCATTAAAGCCGTTATTGCCGATCGAAAAATAGTACTAATAGAATTATCTATACTCCGTTAGAGCATTTTCTTTATACTAAAAGTTGTATAATATTATATTTTCATACCTTTTTACTATTTATTTACATTTTTCCGATGAATTTTCAGTACTGAATTGATGCCGACGCTTGACCAATAGATGGCGCTGTATGTCCGGAATAAATTTTATTTTTTTATTTTATTTTTTGTAATAAAAACTATCCTATGTCCTTTCTCAAGTTCCAAACTATGTCTGTACCAAATTTCACACAAATCGGTTCAGTAGTTTAGGCGTGAAGCAAAGACAGACAGACAGACAGACAGAAAGACAGAAAGACAGACAGACAGACAGACAGAGTTACTTTCGCATTTATAATATTAGTTTGGAAGTTTGGATTTCCTATTGTTCGTCGTTTAACTTACTTTTCAGGCACAATAATCTCATCTAGATCAATGACCGCCAACCAGTCATATCTGCCAACATTCCGGTACAGACAGTCGTTGAGTGATAACACCTCTCTCCGCATGTCGGTAAAGTCCATTATAGTTGGACTCGCCCGCCGGCCAGACATGAGCGGCGCGTGGGAGAGATCGGTTGTTACTGTGAGGTTACCTTCGTAGTAATGGAGGACTTTTTGTATGTTGGGATGGACCTGGAAAGAATTATAATTGATTGAAAACAACTTTATTATAAAAAAACCGAACCATGGAATCGACTTCAATAGAATAATAATAAAACTACTGAATTTTAAATGTTCTACCTCTGAGGAAATCGATGCATAATTGACTGTTGTGGAATTCATACAGATGAATTGAGAACGTCCTCTTTTTGAAGTCGGTTGAAATCAAATAAAAACCTCACATAAATTGCTCTGAACTCAAAGTAAGTAACTAAAGTCCTTGTGTCAAACACTCAAAGTATAAGTAAAGTAATGGAATCGGAGACAACGACACCACAAACACATAGACCCAAGATAATATATCAAATTGGTTTTCTACTTTGTCCCGTCCGGGGATCAAACCCAGACCTCAGGGGCCTGATGCCGCTATTTTAAGTCAGTGAGTGGCGGGTTAATAAACGTTCCAGTGTACTTGTTATTGTGCCTAATTTTCGTATTCAGATAAGAACAGTCACTTGCAATCCTACAATGAAAACAGTGGCAAGTAGGTGTACATTTGTCATTAAACTAAAATTATCTGAATACGAAAATTAGGCACAATAACAAGTACACTGGAACATTTATTAACCCACCACTCACTGACTTAAAATAGCGGCATCGGGCCCTAGAGCTGGCAACACCTTGAAAACGCTGTCGTCGGTTCGATTCCTACCAAGAGTAAAGCTTTTTGTGATGAGCATAATTTTTTCCGTATCTCGGTGTAATTTATCTATGATAAAAAGTACTACCTAAGTATGTTTATTAGTTGTCTGGTCACCATAGTACAGGCTCTGCTTAGTTTGGGATAAGATGGTCGTGCGTGAGTTGTAAACATTATTTTTTCTTTAATTTACGAAGATTGATATATAAAAATAAACTATATAGGTACTTACTTTAATAGTATACAAGAAGACTTTCTCAGCGTCCAAATGCTTCAACAACTGCAACCACTCAATAAGCCTAGTAGACACGTCTTCCCGGAAGTGCAGCCATTTTACACAGACAGCGACCGAGTTGTTGCGACGTGACGTCATTTCCCGTGGCCCCAAATCCAGGGGATTTTCGAAGGGTGCGTTCTGCAAGATTTTATTAGTCTATACTTATAATAAATCTGTAGAAGTGAAAATTCTGTACATTGAAAATATTGGCGGGGGGTGTTACTAGACCTACACCAAACCCAAAAATGGGCTAAAAAAATTTTTGTCTGTCTGTTTTGTTCAGGCATCACGCAAAAACTACCGGTTCGATTACGATGAAACTTGGTATAATTATTCTTTAATATCCTGGGCACCACACTGGGTCGTTTTTATCCCGGAAAAGTATATACAATAAAAAACAAACTTAATTTTTCGGTTCGATCCCTAGACCCGATTACTGTACCAACCGCAAATAATAAGTTTGTCGTAGGTTACGTCACCTTATAGGGTAGAGTTATTTAGGTTTATTTTTATAAGTCGTTGGTATAAATTTTAATTTTAAAGTAAAGGTAGTATATTTGATAGTGTACGTAGTGACCGTAGGTTATTTTATAATACTGTTAGGTAGGATTAGTCATTCGTATAGATATTAGTTTTTAGGGATTTTGCTTATTTATTGGTATATACATATAAGTGTAGGTAGGCGCTAGGTGTTAGGACTCTTCTATAAAAATAATCTTAAAGATTTCTTTATTTTTAATACGGATATACTTATAACACGATGCCTTCCACAAAGAGGCCATCTCTTTCTGCTACATCGAGACACGCTAAACGAATGAGACTAGCCAGAGGTATGCCCGATATATAACGTTCTACACAAATAGCACTTTACGCAAAAAACTCATTGATAAGTTTTGTCATCCACGCGAACGAAGTCGCGGGCACAGCTAGTATATAATAAATAATAAGCTTGTCTTATACGCTTTAATTGACTATTTGACTACTGTGATGCCAATCAAATCCATGATAATCGATGAGGCCTTCAATTTTCCACCTGTTAATACCCATAATCGCAATTAAATTCACCAATCGCAAGGAAATGCACTTTATATGCGACGGGCCTATTGGTCTAGTGGTTAGTGACCCTGACTGCTATACCGGAGCTTGTGGGTTCGATTCCCACCCAGGACAAATGTTTGTGTGATGAGCACGATCATTTGTTCTGGTCTCGGTGTAATTTATCTATAATATGTATGTATTTAGAAATATATAAGTATGTTTATCAGTTGTCTGGTTACCATAACACAAGCTCTGCTTAGCTTGGGATCAGATAACCGTGTGTGAGATGTCCCGAAATATTATTATTAAATACTATTATTATTATATGTCGAAAACTTACACTTACACTAAAAATTTACACTTTTCTGACTTTTTAATATACTTGTGACGAAAGAACGACAAATTCGAGATTCTGAGTCGTCGGGAAGTACCTACCTAAGTTATTTACGAAAGTGTGGGAATATGGAAGTGTATTTTTAAATTGCGTTGAAATAAAAGTCCTATAAAGTAATTCAAATTCAAATATTCAATATAGCACTTATCGAACGTCAAACACAAAGAAAAAACAGACAGCACCCTAAGGGTCGGTTCATATCCGGCGGAAACGCACCGAGCACCGCCGGCCGCGCAACGCCAGAACAAACAAACACGCAATGAGACATCCAACCCCCACCCCACACCCGACGCGCTAACGCAACATCAGTTGAGTGTGGAAGGCCGAACGCCCCACCACGCATCCGTCCGCCCCGGCGCCAAGCAACCGACAACACACGACGCGCCCCCCGCCAGAGATGAACCGACCCTAAATCGCCCACCATTCACCGCTTCCTAAGTGCTTTGGCTGAGGAGAAGAAACGGCGCAACAAACTCCCCAGCAACACACTGCCTTTACAATAATAATCTAATCTTAAAGGGTTCCCTTAAAAGGAACGGATTCCTAAACAATAAGAACAAGCAGTGGAATTGAGAATCTGCTTTTGAAGTCGGTAACTATGGTAGCCGTACTCCTGTAGTGCTATTCTGTAACATTATTTTCATGTCTCGACAGCGGAATCCGCGGTGAGATGTCAAATACGTATTCTCGAATTTGAATTCTACGTAAATCAAGGCCAATTGGGTTCACTTTTGAAGTGAGCTTTATTGTTACTCAGGTGAAGCTCGATACCGAAATTATTTACAGAATAGACATACTGTAGTCCTTAGATACAGACAATACGGGCTAGGAAAAAAAAAGACTATTCGACTTGGTGTGAAGTTATTACCTGTATATTAACAACATTATTCACAACTCCACACGGTGTGGTGGTCACCGCCGCCGCCACGGGGGCCACCTGGGGCTCCGGCGAGTGTCTCCGGGGGCCACACGACAGCACATAAGGCTCGTTGACGCCATTAATAGGGCCCCCCCACTCTTGTCGCCAGCCGTAAGTGGGGGACGCTACTTCTAATTGGGGCTCATTGTCGTTTGGATACCTAGAAATAAATAAATGTGGCTGACGTCACATACATTGCTCTGAACCCAAAGTAAGTAGCTAAAGAACGCGTGTCTCGTGGAATTTTGGACTCTGAGGTGATGATTCTTGGTACGAAAAATGGATGAAAACTAATTAACTCATTTTGAGCTGAAATTTTGTAAACTGACTCTATACCAGATGTACTCTTCACCCCTTTTGGATAGATATACCCTTTCGGTAACACCCTGCATATTTCTTAATGTAGATAACATCACATACATTGCTCTGAACCCAAAGTAGCTTAAGCGCTTGTGTCATATAATCAGACACAACTAAAGTTTCTTACACACTTAGGGATAACATAGAAAAGTGATTTTTCTATATTAACTTGTCTGGGTATTGAACCTGTGACCTCAAAGCTAGGAACACATTAAAAACCGGTGTACACACTGCACTACCACGGAGGTCGTCAAAATTTACTTAATAACAATTTATTTTAATAACTGTCAAATAAAATGAAAACACTAAAAGTTCCACTCACCACAACTGACAATAGAGTTTCGGCAATGGATGCACATCACTGTAAACTAAAACCCTGACAACTGGCTCTTTAAAACGATCATCCCAATACGCGCCGTATACATAGACGTTTCCGTTCTCAACCTCTAACAACTGAAACGATGCCGACGCGTAATGGATATCACCTAAATCGGGGAACTCGACGCACGAGTCGTCTCTATAATTCTCTGGGTACAAGTTCCTGTGGTTCCAATAGTTTAATGGTAGAAGGCGCGAGTTCGACTCGTGAATTGACAGGTTTTGTATGTATTTCCTCGGTGTTGGCGGTATTGATAGCCATAGGATTATAAAGGTTATACAACTGGCTAGTAATGCCACACGATGAATGAGCCCGAATTTCATGAATGCTGAAAGTTAATAAATTAAGTTAATAAAAATATTAATGAAAAAAGCGGTATAGGTACCCTCTATGGTATAGGTAGCTACCTAGTCGATAAAAGATTTTTTTTTTTAATCTATGCATTTTAGTCGAAGATATCGCGTAACAAATTTAGATACAAAACATACATTTTAACAAACAATAATATCCATATGTACATGTACACACATTACGGATACACCCATGAACATTTTATTTTGTCAAAAAGTTACAATCAATTATCACTTGTATGTATAATTATCAAATTTCAATAATATTACTATCATAATATATATTAAATAATAACCTCCTATTAAAAATCCATATAATTAGGTTACCCTGCTGATTAAAATATCCGTAAAAACATTGACTAAATTGCTTAGAGCAGAAGCCTTTTCTACACAAAAAAAATAATAATTAAGTAGGTACTTACCGATATCAACTACACATTCGTTACAACCAAAAACAGACACTAATAAAAAACAATTTTAAACGATATGTCTAACGTGTTTCAACATACTGATTAAACTAGTTCCTGTAAAAATATCGCGATTTAGATAGAGCGACAATATTATGGAAGATTAGATAACTGACTTCTAATCAATAAATGTGTGTATGTATGTTTATTTGTTCAACTAAACGTTTTTATAATTTTAACTGAGTTATAAATATACAAGGTGTTACCGAAAGGGTATATCTATACAAAAAGGGTGAAGAGTGCATCTGGTATAGAGTCGGTTTACAAAAATTACATATATAATACTAGCTGTACCCGGCTTGCTTTGCAATGCAATTTTTTCTACCTAGCACCTGCCTACTACTCGGATCGAATCGAATCGAATCGACTACTATCTATTTTTCATACCCCTAAGTGGGGTATGAAAAATAGATAGTAGCCGATTCTCAGACCTACTGAATATACATATAAAATTTCATAAAAATCGGTCAAGCCGTTTCGGAGGAGTATGGTAACTAACATTGTGACACGAGAATTTTATATATAAGAATAATCAATCACGCCTCTTTTCCTGGGCCCGATGCCGCTATTTTAAGTCAGTGAGTGGTGGGTTAATAAACGTTCCAGTTTACTTGTTTATTGTGCCTAATTTTCGTATTCAGATAAGAACAGTCACTTGCAATCCTACAGTGACAACATTGGCAAACAGGTGTACATTTGTCATTGAACTAAAATTATTTGAATACGAAAATTAGGCACAATAACAAGTACCTAAACTGGAACGTTTATTAACCCACCACTCACTGACTTAAAATAGCGGCATCGGGCCCCTTGTCGGTGTAGGCAGAGACCACTTCTTTAAACTTGCTACGATCCTTACACACTTGTTTCGCACGTTACAAAAATTCATTTCAAAATATGTTAGTTTAATAATTGATCTCTATTATTTCACATCAATTATTTGTTACGAAAAATCATAACCAGGGGCCCGAGTCTGCTATTTACACTCCGTGTCAGTGTGCTCATAGTTGCATCGTCCGGCGGCGCTCGGGCCCTCTAGGGTGCACTCGGGCTGGTTCGGGCGCGACTCGTGCGCGCCCGGGCGGCCCGAACGCGCACGAACCGGCCCGAGTGCACCCGAGAGGGCCCGAGCGCCGCCGGACGATGCAACTATGAGCACACTGACACGGAGTTTAAATAGCAGACTCGGGCCCCTGACCACTGAAGCACTGTATTTTAGCATTTAGCAAGTGACGTCATAAGATATTGACCCTTGATGTGCGGTGACGACCTCCGTGGTCGAGTGGCGTACGCACCGGTTTTCAAGGTGTCGACAGCTCTGAGGTCCCGGGTTCGATCCCCGGACGGGTCAATGTAGAAAACCACTTTTCTACATTGTCCCGGGTCTGGGTGTTTGTGGTACTTTCGTTGTTTCTGAATTCCATAACACAAGTGCTTTAGCTACTTACTTTGGGTTCAGAGCAATGTATGTGATGTTGTCCACATTATTTATTTATTTATTATGATTTTCGGTGTCAATAATTGATAGTATCAATAAAATTAATTTAATGATTGGTATCCATTTGATACCAATCATTAAATTAACTTTTTTTGATCTGAAACTTTGTAAACTGCTTCTATATCAGGAGTACTCTTCACCCCTTTTGGATAGATATACCCTTTCGGTGACACCTTGTATATAAAATGACAAGGAAATAATATAAGAGTGGGTAAGGCCTATCAGGTAAAAAAACAAAAGTATAGTTATATTTCAAATATATTTATTGTATATTATGTACACGATTTCATCATATTACTTAATAACTATACAGGAAGACAGACTGACAAATAAAGGTAACTTATAGTCCGGCCGCTGAGAGAATGCGTTCCTGACAGGTGGTGGTCACCAGGCAGATATAACCTTATTGGAATTTACTACAAATAAATTACTATATATTTTTCGTATAAACGAATCATATCATCATGCCAGGGGCCCGAGTCTGCTATTTACACTCCGTGTCAGTGTGCTCATAGTTGGCTCATAGTGGGACGATTTTACGATAATTGGCATTCTACTAAGTTAGTACTCATCATCAATCAGTAATTTTACTAAGTTAGTAGAATGCCAATTATCGTAAAATCGTCCCACTATGAGCCAACTATGAGCACACTGACACGGAGTGTAAATAGCAGACTCGGGCCCCTGGTTACAAAGAATAATGTAACTCGGGTTTTATCAGCGGCCGAACTGTAGCTATCTCTTAGCTGAAGCTCATAAGCCCCTATAGCCAATTTAAATTACTACAAGCGTTAAAAATGACAGAAATCGATTAAAAGTCATTAAATGTATGGAAATGACATTTCATTTCGATACGTCACGTGACTTAAGACTTGTCATCATACATTTGAGCGATTCGATCTGGGGCCCGAGTCCGCTATTTTAAGTCAGTGAGTGGCGGGTTAATAACCAGTGTACTTGTTTTTGTGCCTAATTTTTGTATTTAGATAATTTTATTTTAATGACAAATGTACACCTACTTGCCACTGTTGTCATTGTAGGATTGCAAGGGACTGTTCTTATCTGAATACGAAAATTAGGCACAGTAACAAGTACACTGGAACGTTTATTAACCCCCCTCTCACTGACTTAAAATAGCGGACTCGGGCCCCAGCGTTAACGCTTGTAGAAATGTTACTTGGCTAGAGGGGTAGCCAAAGTTGCTATGTTATATTAACAAATGCTTTATAATAAGAAGATTCATTTGACAAATTTTATGTTAAACATATATTAATATCAAATTTTTTTTTTATAGATTGACATAATTATGTAAACTTTTAAATCAATAATTAATTTTTGACATAGTTGTATGTTTTTAGTGCCAATTAAGATATCATTTTGCCATAATAATTAAATCAGATTTCTATATTTAAGAAAAACAATTTATAGATAAACGACTCTACTCGTGATCAGAGAGCTGGTTTGTTCCTTGCACAGAGAATCGGCATAGCCATTCAACGTGGCAATGCTGCCAGGGGCCCGAGTCTGCTATTTACATTTGCTTGAATCGTCTGAGTGGGTGGGGTTAGTGGGACCATTTTACGATAATTGGCATTCTACTAACTGTCAAAACGTCACAATTGGCCATTGGAACGATTGAGCCGCGAGTTGAGTGAATATGACCGATGGCCGGTACAATTTCGTATTCCGCTATTTTTTGACAGCAGTTGCATCATATCTATGGCTAAACATTTTTTATTTTTCATAGACAATGTGTCAATTTCAACGAAAACTTTCCTTTTTTAAAACATAATTATCCTTATTTACAAGTTTTTAATAGAAATTACATATTGTATGGGCTCTTACAATTAATTAGTATTCAAAAAACAATTAATACAATTTTTTGCAACATAAGAAACGATTATTAATAATTAGTGCCAATCGGTGTTGCCTATTAATAATTACAAAATGTTTGATACTTTTATTTTTAATTTAAATTGACAACACCGCATCCCACTCATGCCAGTATGCCACTGATTGTTGTTGGCTTAACTGAATACGAAAATTAGGCACATATTGGGTTGACACTATCATACCACTATGATCATAGTAACACGGAGTGTAAATAGCAGACTCGGGCCCCAGTCTTCTGGGCACGTTTCCCGCCATTGACAAGGATGACGATGAGTTTTTTGACGCGTGTTAGTTTTATTTATTTATATAAGATTTATATATTGTTTTAGTGTAGATTATAAGCCAGTAGAAAGACGGATTGTATTGAAACATAATTATTGCAGTTGACTAGAATAATGCAGGTATTATACTTTAATATAAGACTTTAGATAATCTTTTTCACACATAAAGGGATAGACTGGGTGTGAAAAGTAGAATTCCTTTCAGTCGGCCTGGGCCTCGATTCAGCTATTTTAAATGCATGTCAGTGGTCGGTCAGTGTACTTGTCATTGTACCTAATTTTCGTATTCAGATAAGCCTACAATAAAATCTCATTGAACTCTCGAAGAGAATGATCGTAATGACAGTTAGCAGAATGCCAATTATCGTAAAAATTACCAAATGAAGCAGGTCATTCGGTCAATTCAAGCAACTCTTAAATAGTTGAATCGAGGCCCAGTTATATGATATAAAAATATTAGACAAAATACATCTTGTCTTTTCATCCTCTGTGACCTTTTACGTTAAGAGTGTTTTTAGCAACCCAATATGTGTGAAAGATATAGTTAATCGTAATTAGATTTATAATAAATTACATTTAACCAAAGATCAGTTAAACAAAGACAAAATTAAAATAGAATGCCCGACATAGAATTTATTATTTATATTTTTTGTGGATTTACAAAAAACTGATTTTTTCTTAAAAATAATATAAAAGAAGGTTCTAGTATAAATTACATTTATCTTTAGTACAAAAAAATCTGCACCATTGATGAGTAAAAATGTATATTTATTTATGTAAAAAAAATGCTACAAAAATATGTAATTATCAGATCGGTGTTTTATTTCTAATTAAAAATGATTATCATATTATTGCTTTTATGGTCCTTATTTATATCATCTGCTACCAAAATTAATTATAACACATAAATGTAAAAAAAAAAAACTACTAAAATAATATCTATCGACGACAAAAATATATTTTTGAAATCGATCCATAGTTAAAGATATCGAGAAAAGAGAAAATATAAAAAAAAAACATTTAGAAAAATTGAGAACACCCTCCTTTTGAAGTCGGTTAAAAATAAATGAGAAATAAGTCAACGCGTATAGAAATGCCACGTATTATGATCTAAAAAAGATTTTTACAACAGTTATAAGCTAGCACCAATATTTATTATGCACCATTGTACAAACTACAAAAAGGCTGAATATTCAAACTCAACTCAAATTTAAGTCGTCGTCAAGTCTCGTGAACTTAGAGTATGGATAAGAAACGACAGAGTGCTCATATCAGGGTATGAACTGTAAGCACTAGTATGAACTAGTTTAGTAGCAAAAATAGTTCCCAATCGGTACGCGCCGTACGTTTAATAAAACTGTTTTAAACAAAATATTACCCTAATAATATTGGAACCATCGATCTTTTGCATGTTAAATGTCTGGAATAGACTACATACAGGCAAAACCCAAAAAATAATTGACCCCTCTTTGTAATTTAAGGACACCTCAGGGGCCCGATGCCGTTTTTTAAGTCAGTGAGTGGGTTAGTAAACGTTCCAGTGTACTTGTTATTGTGCCTAATTTTTGTATTCAGTTAATTTTAGTTCAATGACAAATGCCACTGTTGACATTGTAGGATTGCAAGTGACTGTTCTTATCTGAATACAAAAATAAGCAACAATAACAAGTACACTGGAAAGTTTTTTAACCCGTCACTCACTGACTTAAAATAGCGGCTTCGGGCCCCAGTAAGTTATAGAGCGACTGTCTGACTGACACACAACACATTTACTGCGGGATACAGTGTGGCTTGGTGAGACTGGTTGTCATTCCTAACAGTCAAAGATGTAATTACTTAAATATTAAAACTTAATTTACGTAAACTAAAGTATATTCGAGTTACAGTATAAAAACAGATTTTAAAATATAAGAAAATGGCTCATAGAATTATAGTAAAGAAAATCGTTTATATTTAATTTCATAACATTAAAATGGGGTACAATTATATTTTTTTTAAACGCTTTCATAATCAACTTGAAATGTCGCATGACGTCACGATTTTGTAGATTTACAGAATCGTGACGTCTTTAAATTAAAAGAGAACATTAATCTTATTCAAAGTTGGTTAAGTTTTTAACTCAATATAAACGATTTCCTCACTTATATTTAAATAGAGATTCAATAACTAGCCGCCTAAGATACATAGCTACAATATTATATTTAAACTTAAAACAAACATAGGTCAACTGGTGGTAAACCCTTAAAGCATAACTTGCATTTTTTTGCAGTCGGTCAAAGAACTGTTAACAGAACTTTAAAACAATAAGATTTATATACATATAGTATCAACGAAAATGTATGATTAAGATGACATATAATGTTAGATAATTTATAAAAAATATAAGACACGCATTTTTTTTCTTTTTTTTTCTCATAATATAAACTCACGACGATACATTAATTTGTAATGTACACCTAACGTCACCAATTCGTACATTTTGCGAAAGTGTGACGTCATTAACTCTTGCTTTGAATTCCTTTACCTACATTCTTTAATCATATGAAAAAAATACGTGTCTTATATTTTTATTATCTAACTGACATACAAAATAATAATAAATAATAATATTCCGGGACAACTCACACACGGTTATCTGATCCCAAGCTAAGCAGAGCTTGTGTTATGGTAACCGGACAACTGATAAACATACTTATATATTTCTAAATACATACATATTATAGATAAATTACACCCAGACACAGAACAAATGATCATGCTCATCACACAAAGATTTGTCCTGAGTGGGAATAGAACCCACGAGCTCCAGTATAGCAGTCAGGGTCACTAACCACTAGACCAACAGGCCCGTCGTAGATTTTAGCTTTACATACCCAATCATCTTATGAAATCAAAAGTTAATTACACATCTTTAACAGCGATATTAACTAATTTATTATCGCTATTCAGATGTACATCTAATCCACTGCTAACAGTTTTAATATCGGCATTATGTTTAAACACATCGGGAAAGACAAATTTCTTTGTCAAACGTCTCGGCAGAGCCTTTTGTAACCTCTCCCAGAATCTAGGATCATCCCAAGTTAAGTATGTGTTAGTAGTCATGTACGCTTTAAGCTCGTCTGATAGCTTCTCATTTTTAGTTACATCTTCTAGTAAAATCAAAATAACTCGAGTCTTACCCTGTTTTAGAGCTAGATTATGAGCTGCCTGAAATTCCATATTAGCATAATGAGATTCAAGAAAATTTCTAGATAGTAAAATTAGAGTTTTTCTAGAACTTTCCACAGATCTTTCGATTTGAGTCGGGATTAAATCTCCGGCGTACCAATCGCGGTAATGTAGGCAAGTTTTTTGACCGAATTCGTTTTCTATTTTCGGTAATAAATCCCTTAGGTACTTCCTATCCTTATGAGCGAAGGAAATGAAGACATCAAATTCTTTATCTGCATCTATAAGATCTTCTTTAAAGCACCATGGGAATAATTCATGGTCGATAATATAGATTAATATTTCATGAGAATATTTGTAAATAGTTAGAGCAATAAAAAATACTAGGAGAACCATAGAGATAAAAGTACCACTGGCAACTGCAGCTGCTCGCCAAGTACTACATAATGCTACCACATCTACTAAAACCAATTTATCCCCATTCAAACAAGTCACTGAATCTAAATCTTGGACTATGGATGAACTTTTCTGTAATTGAGATATTTCGTTTGATTGCCAACAGTCACATTCAAAATTATTGCCAGCTAAAAATAATTTGGAATTGCCCTCAAGAAAATTAACCGGTATCCTTTTTAAATCATTATTAGAGAAATCAAAAACTTTGATATTGTTACTAGGTTCGAAAGGAATCTCTTTTAAACCAATATTAGACACATTTAATAAGTTTAGAGTTAAATTTCCAACATAATTAGGTACTTTATGTATTTTTAAAGAAATATATTCTGCGCCAAATTCAGTAAGGTTTGGAAATAAATTTGGAATATTTAAACAATCAAAATCTATATCATTAAAAGCCGGTCTCTTCACACACTTAGTACAAGGTTCTTTACAATCATTTTCAGGGAGATCACAATTTAATTCTTTTATAGATAATTGGCTAAATAACTTCCCTTCCAAGTGACTTGGTGAAGCACATTTCGCTCCACCTACCACTAATTTAGGTTCCACCGTTTCGGGGCGAGCCCCCTTGAGTCTCAATGCAAGGGGATACAGTAAACAATCGCAGTTTAATGGGTTTCCGTCTAAGAGAATTGAACTTTTTGGTAAATTTGTATTTGTAGTTAAATTTGTTAGAGGTTCTAAGTAAATAGTACTAATATTATTGTTACGTAGGTCCACAGCGATGTTTTGAGCATGGAATTGCACTTCTATACCCTGAAAAAAAAAGAATAATAATATAAATAATTAAACATAACATAACATACCATCACGCCTGTATCCCCGAAGGGTTAGGCAGAGGTGTACCAATGTACACCCACAGTTCGCCGGTATGTTTAGGTCCCATGTAATAGGGGGCGAGCCTATTGCCACTAACCGGGCACAAATCCGAACTTCGACCTGCTACTGAGAATTTCATAGAAAAACCCAATAACACCTTGGTCGACTTGGGAATCGAACCCAAGCCTCTAGCGTAGCAGTCGCGCTTAGCGCCACTAGGCCAACGAGGCAGTCAATAATTAAAACTAAAAATTATTATGGTCCAGCCTCTGAGAGTATGCGTTCCTGGGCCTCGATTCAGCTATTTTAAATGCGGTGGTCGGTCAGTGTACTTGTCATTATGTCTAATTTTCGTATTCAGATAAACCTACAATAAAATCTCATTGAACTCTCCAAGAGAATGATCGCAATGACCAATTAATGATCGTAATGACAGTTAGCAGAATGCCAATTATCGTAAAAATGACCAAATGAAGCAGGTCATTCAGTCAATTCAAGCAACTATCAAGCAACTCTTAAATAGCTGAATCGGGGCCCTGGAAGGTATAACTTTAATGTGGCAAAGAATTTACAAAAAAAACCGACTTCAAAATTAGTCTATTATTTATTTCTTATGGTCCTCACTGTCATAACTAGACCAAATATGGGCCCACAAGGTAAGCACCAGCTTTCAAATAAAAAAGAATCATCAAAATCGGTTCGCCCAGTCAAAATTTATGTGCTAACAAACATAAAAAAAATACAGTCGAATTGAGTACCTTCTCCTTTTTTGAAGTTGCATTCCCTCATCGGCCGAACTATAGCAACTATAATAAAAGCAATACTTACGAGTATCATGAAAAATTTATTCCAAGACAAATCTAACACCTCCAAGTGTAGTAGAATAAATCTCCAGTCGTCGAAAATATTGTCGATTTCATTTCTACTCAAATATAATTTCTTTAAATTTGATAAACCATTAAATGGTGACATTACATCATTGTTTACATAGTGGCCTGGTTTAGGTTTAAAATTAATTTTGTTTGAGTTTAATGATAGAGATTCAAGACCTATTGCTCCTGTGAAGGAATTCTCGTAAATTGTAGTTATATAATTATTGTCCATGGAAACTGATTTCAGTTGAGTAAGTCCGTCGAAGAGACCGCTGAAAGAGAAAAAAATAATATTAATGTAATTTTTTATACAGGGTGTTAAGAAAACCCTGTCCGATCCGTGAAGGTGTTGTTAGGTATTGATATCTGATTGCAAAAACGTCGGAAAACAATGAAAAAAAGAAAAAATAAATAAACTAAAAAAAAATATTCTCAAATGTCGAGAGAGAGAGTCGGCGTCGTCACAGATGCTACCTAAAGACCAAACAAAAGGCCCCCCAAAAATACCAACGGCATTGGTGTTGTAGTTTTTGTTTTAATCTCAAATTTAGGGAATTTCGGGGCAAAAAAATTGTTTTATCAAAATCCATTATTATTGTTTCTATCATGAATTTTCCAAATTTGATATTTTATTTGGGCATGTGATTGTGAACTCTATATCAACCGTTCGGGTCGAACAGGGTTTTCTTAACACCCTGTATACATTGAAAATGAAAGGTAATAATAATACTAATATTTTGGGATAAACGGCCATCTAAAATGACTGATATTTTTCAAAATACATAACATAACATCACGCCTGTATCCCCGAAGGGTTAGGCAGAGGTGTACCAATGTACACCCACAGTTCGCCGGTATGTTTAGGTCCCATGTAATAGGGGGCGAGCCTATTGCCACTAACCGGGCACAAATCCAAACTCTGACCTGCTACTGAGAATTTCATAGAAAAACCCAATAACACCTTGGTCGACTTGGGAATCGAACCCAAGACCTCTAGCGCAGCAGTCGCGCTTAGAACCACTAGGCCAACGAGGCAGTCAAAGTACTGATTAGATATTCACAAATTATAGCTCAGAACCATATCAATCAAGTCGGTTTACGAAGAAAAAACCGCATCACAATCGGTCTATTCGTTTAGGAGATACGATGCCACAGTCACAGACATATCGAACTTAACACCTATTTTTCAAAATACTAAACATATATTCACAAATTATAGCTAAGAACCATTTAATCAAGTCAAAATTAGTATAAGTTAGCTTTCAAACAAAAAAGAAACCCATCACAATCGGTCCAGTCGTTTAGGAGCTACGGTGCCACAGACACAACCAACTTATAACACCTTTTCATAGAAAAAAAACTTTTTAATATAATTAAATATTAATACTCACCCAGTAACTACTTCCAAATGGTTTCGATTCAGATTCAAAGTTTTCAATTTCCTTAACGAACCAAAAACAGTCTTTTTTAACTCTTTTATCTTATTATAACTCAAATCTAAATGTTCCAAGTTCTTCTGGTCCCTGAAGATCTTCTCTGGTAGAGAAGATATCTCATTATTATTCAGTAATAATGTCTTTATGTTATAACTGGCGGATAGTAAGTCTTCTGGGAGACTTCTTATTTGTGATGAAGATAGATTGAGGGTATCCAAAGAGGTCAAGTTTGAAAGAGATTTTGGTTGTAGTTTTAGTTCTACTGCGTTGTATTTTATCGTTACCTAAAAGAAAAAGATAAATACAATTTTTATAATCTATACTAATCTATACTAATATTATAAAGCTGAAGAGTTTGTTTGTTTGTTTGTTTGGTTGAACGCGCTAATCTCAGGAACTACTGGTTAGAATTGAAAAAATCTTTTTGAGTTAAATAGTCCATTTATCGAGGAAGGCTTTAGGATATATAACATTACGCTGCGACCAATAGGAGCTAAGCAGCAGTGAAAAATGTCACAAAAACGGGGAAAAATATTCATACTTGAAAGCTTCCGTTGCGTGCGCTGCGTAAACGGTTCGAGTTACCCAAAATATATGTATGAAAGAATTGTTCCTCTTTAAATGATCTAAAAAAATGTCTGCGACAGTATATGTCTATCTTTTAAGATTGACTCACTATAACCTTTTTTAAGGTAATCATTTGGTCGAAATTAATGCATTATTGCCAATTATTTGCTACAGAGTTTTATCAACATAATATTAACTAAAATTATCATTTACGCAGAAATACTTTTTTTTTTAAACTTCTTAATCGCGGTCTTAATAACAGAAATTGACGCGGACGAAGTCGCGGGGATCAGCTAGTAATAAATAATCTTTACTTATAATAATGAATGAAGTCGATTCAGCAGTCTGTTCGCTTAAATCTTTTAAACTACTCAACAGATTTTAATACAGTTTTTAGCAATAGATACAGTGGTTTAAGAGGGAGCTTTACACTTACGTGTATAATAACATACCATCACGCCTGTACCCCCGAAGGGTTAGGCAGAGGTGTACCAATGTACACCCACAGTTCGCCGGTATGTTTAGGTCCCATGTAATAGGGGGCGAGCCTATTGCCACTAACCGGGCACAAATCCAAACTCCGACCTGCTACTGAGAATTTCATAGAAAAACCCAATAACATCTTGGTCGACTTGGGAATCGAACCCAAGACCTCTAGCGTAGCAGTCGGTGTATAATACATGGTTAATATAATACAGAAAAACCAAGAAATTTCGGATACCATACGATTTATTAAATTATTTAAAAAAGGCATACAAATAATTGGACTGGCCTGTTGGTCTAGTGGTTAGTGACCCTGACTACTATACCGGAGGTCGTGGGTTCGATTCCCGCCCAGGACAAATGTTGTGTGATGAGCACGATCATTTGTTCTGTGTCTGTGTGTAATTTATCTATAATATGTATGTATTTAGAAATATATAAGTAAGTTTATCAGTTGTCTGGTTACCATAACACAAGCTCTACTTAGCTTGGGATCAGATAACCGTGTGTAAGTTGTCCCGGAACATTATTATTATTATTATAAATAATTTGAGAACCTCACAGCTGTAATAGGGTTATTTTCTCTTGGCTATCTTTTTGACTCTTATTTTAAACTGTCAATTTTATAGTGTATGCAAATTTTTGTGAATTATGGTTTGCCCATAACTAGCTAGTGGCCTTATGTAATTTGAAGTAGATAACTTTGTACATACTGTGGAAAGACTCTAAAAACTAAATAAAATTACCACTTTTTGAAGCCAGTTAAAAAAATATAATACTTAATTAATAAATAATAATAATAAATAAATAATAAATGCGGACAACATCACATACATTGCTCTGACTGAACCCAAAGTAAGTAGCTGAAGCACTTGTGTTATGGAATTCAGAAACAACGAAGGCGAAGGTACCACAAACACCCAGACCCGAGGCAATGCAGAAAAGTTGGTTTCTACATTGACCCGTCCGGGGATCGAACCCGGGACCTCAGAGCTAGCGACACCTTGAAACGCCACTCGACCACGGAGGTCGTCAATTATATATAGGTACTCACTTTCTCCAAATCCCGCAAGTTAGGCAGCAAGTCAGTTGGCAGTTCCTCCAGAGCGTTGGCCAGAAGCGACAGTAGTCGTAACCTAGGTGTGTGGGCGAACGCTCCGGCCGCTATCGATGTAATGTGGTTCGTGTTTAATGCTAGTTCCTCTAGGGTGGATAGACCTGCAATAAAAACACTAATTAGTTTTGAGCTTTACGCGAATGTTAGACATTGAAATAAAACTACTTTTACGGATATTATCGCGGTTTGTATTTAGATTTTAAGTCCCGACGTTTCGACACCTTTGCAGGTATCATGGTCACGGGCAGTCTGACAGTCAGCCCGTGACCATGATACCTGCCGTACCTAACCGCGATAAAATCCGTAAAAGTAATTTTATTTCAACACTAATTAGGATTGGTAGTAGAAAGTAAAGAGATTTATAAGCTGGTCTTAAAACTTCGGTAATGGCACCCACTGTGGGACTCACAGAGGGTGATCAATGCTCGTTTCTACAGTAACTTGTCGGTAGTTATAATATGTATGTGTCATTATTTAAAAAAGGCATTATTTGTGGTGACTTTTAATTAAAAGAAAGAATTAAAATTTTAATATTATCAAAAATAAAATAAAATAAAATATTATCAAAAATAATATAGGTAATTAGATAGATAGACGGGCCTGTTGGTCTAGTGGTTAGTGACCCTGACTGCTATACCGGAGGTCGTGGGTTCGATTCCCACCCAGGACAAATGTTTGTGTGATGAGCACGATCATTTGTTCTGGTTGTCTGGGTGTAATTTATCTATAATATGTATGTATTTAGAAATATATAAGTATGTTTATCAGTTGTCTGGTTACCATAACACAAGCTCTGCTTAGCTTGGGATCAGATAACCGTGTGTGAGCTGTCCCGGAATATTATTATTATTATTATTATTATTTTAACATAAGACGCTGTGATAAATTTAATAAGTACTATTTAACTTGTCTAAACACTAAACACACACTAATTAATATCGCGTAACAAACCAACTCGATTCATAACTAACGCACACCGCCATCTATCGAAAACCCAAGGTAAACTATTTTCACTAATTCAATAACAATTTATACAGAAAATCTATTTGAAATGAATTTTATAAATAAATCTTTACTAGTATGTAAGTATAATACGAATGTCAAGTTAATATTTTAGGAAAAACATGCAATTTTTGCAAAAATAAATCTTTATTAAAAACACGATTTAATGCAAAAAGTCTATTAAAAACATATCCAAAAAATATATACTTCCTTAAACGTATTAAAAATAAATTATTAAGCTTATAATCCAAGCAAAAAAACAACTTTTCATACTTCACAAATATATTTTTAGTTACTCGAGTGCTCAACAGATGGCGTTGTATGAATCCTGAATCGCGCTATGGTTTCGTTACACGGATTCATTAATGGCGGACAAAATGTTTTGATAGAATTACCTTTTACGACTTTTCAATCCTACGGGATTATTTATTTTTTGTGAATTCTTACGGCGTAATAACCGTAAGATTGATAAGAATTAATTAATTATGAATACTGTTGTCGTGATAAAATTATTATTTAAAACAAGTCAGGTTGGTCAAATGGTTTATAACACAAGAACGAGTGAACCGATTTTTATGGAGTTTCTTGCCGGCTCTTCTCCATAGGAAGGACAATTTGGAACCGAGCAACTAGAGTCAGTAGATTTAACGTAACGTTTCTTAAGCGCCTTTTTTTTTGTTTATGAGAAATAAAAATATTTTGATTTTGATATGATCTTTGATTTGTTGGATTCGTCTTCACTTCGAATAATACAATAACTATGACAAAAATAGAGTCTTACTATAATTCTTACTAATTATGCGGGGCTTCGCTTACACTGAATGAATATTACTTTTAATATTATAGATTTTCTCTGCAAACCTACAAAATCTTTTATAAATAAGAAAAAGAGCAAAAAAACTCACCTCTAAACGAATTCTCTCCGACATGACTAATATTATTCCCCCATATATTCAAAATGGTTAACTTCAAGCCATTAAACGCATCTTCTGGTAGATTTGTGATTTTATCTGAAGAAAGTTCTAGAAACCGTATCGGTAGTCCATCAATGAATGCATTGCTTATTAAATCTATGTTTGAATAAGTTATTCTCAAATTACGGAGGTTTTTTAAAGAATTCAATACGTCCACTGGAACTGTTTTTTCTGGACCTGAAACGGAAAAAGGGAAAATACAGTACTAATCTTTTTAGAGACTGGGGCCTCATTCAGCTATTAAGGAGTTTCTTGGATTGACCGAATGACCTGTTTTATTTGGACATTTTAACGATAATAGGGTAAATGACTAGGTATGAAAAGTCAAAATTTATTTATTTATTATTAATTAATTTATTTAGTCCGCCATTTAGATAATCAAAATATAATAGACACATATTTTTTCTTTTCTCAAATAAATTACAAAATACGAAGATAAACCGCTGTAAAGTTCAGGAGTGGGGGCTTGTGACGTCACGGCTATGTAAAATTTGTACTCAAACGTGACGTCACGCAAGAATTGTACTCGCTGTATCTTAGTAATTCTTCGTTTACGGGACTAAACAAAAAATACGTGTCTAATATTTTTTTCTTATCTAAAAGATGGACATAAAAATAAAAATTAGTCATCATCCCTATTGGCATTCTGCTAACTGTCATTACGATCATTCGATCATTATTGTAGGCTTATCTGAATACGAAAATTAGGCACAATGACAATGGTGATGGTACACTGACCGACCACTGACATGCATTTAAAATAGCTGAATCGAGGCCCTGGTCCTAAGTTAGGTTTGGATCGATGAGACTTTTTTTTTTTTTTCTAATATTTCGTCTTTTAGATAGAAAGAAAGAAAGAAAACGACTAGTCTACAACTACTCACGACGGTACATTCCGTACAGTTTGTAATTTCGCAAGATGTCACAAAATTTACATAACAATCCTGAAATCAGATTGATTTTGTCTATTTTAATATTTCTTACTATGAAATAGAAAAAAAATACGTGTTATTATAATATTTTATTATTATTTAACTGATAGATGAAATATATTTTGTCTTCACGTACACCGGATAGTAGTTCAACATTTTGAAAGAGCTTGAAAAGGCATGCATTAAAAATTATTTATTTTAGTTTCATCTACCCTTTATTAGGAACCTCACCTGACTTGATCATCAGCGACTCCAGCTCCTGCAGATCCTGTACATCGTCGGCGCCCAGCTGCTCAGACGCGTTGGTGACCACCATGGAGGTCACCGACGCGGCCTGAAGCGCCCCCGTCAGGCAGCGGAGCAGGGTTGGCGCGCAGTCGGTTAAACCCAGCGAGGGGAGGATTAGGTTGTTTGACAGGTTGATGCTGGGGATGTCAGCGCAGGTGATGTTGGAGCCCTGGAAATGAATAAATTGATTATTAATTGGTTAGATATAAATGTAAGTCAAATATGCGGGGCACACGTGGACAGAAATCGCAATAGATAGAGAGGTTTGGAAGAAGGGGAGGCCTTCACCAGTGGAATATAGCAGGCTAAGAAGATATTATTATGTAAATAACAAAAATAGAGGATTTAAATGACAAAACTAGAAGTTCCTGAGACGCGGTTTAGCATCGCATCGCAGTTTTGTGTGAGAGCCATAAGTGTTAAATTAAAAAACCGACTTTAAAATGAGTCTTTTATGGTTTTCATATCGACCCCATTGTCAAAACGGGACCAAAAAGGACCAGCTTTCAAATAAAAAAAGAATCATAAAAATCGGTCCACCCAGTCGAAAGCTCTGCGGACTGCGGTAACAAACATAAAACACCAGTGCCCGAGGGACATACGTAACGGTAGATACTTACAATACACCTAACATTGACATACTCGTTGGTCCTGGACAGCAGCGACACGTGCTCCCCACCAGCTTGGCAGTAGAACTCCAGCTCGTCGCCAGTGACACAGTCGCATGGCGGAGGGCAGTCGAGCGCAAGGGAGTGGGTTGCGGCCAGCAAGACCGCCAGGGTAAAGGTGAGACGCATGGTTAGAGGGACATTGCTGGAAAGAAAAGATATAATATATCTTAATATATATAAATCTCGTGTCACAATGTTTGTCCTCAATGGACTCCTAAACCACTTAACCGATTATAATAAAATTCGCACACCATGTGCAGTTCGATCCAACTTGAGAGATATGATAGTTTAAATTTCAAATTATAGTCGCAATTTTAAGAAATTGACGCGGACGAAGTCGCGGGAATCAGCTAGTTGTAATATATGAACGAAGCGAAACAAGTATGTAAAGATCGTAGCAAGTGGAAAGAAGCGGTCTCTGCCTACCCCTACGGGAAACAGGCGTGATTATATGTATGGATGTATATAATAAGTAAATTAGAATAGTAATGCATAAGAAGTAAGTATAAAGTAAAAAGAACGAACTCCAATGAATATATGGTGTATCTCTGATACGTTATCCACGACAAAAATAATTTCAGAGCTCGCATTGATAATCTACAAATGGCGGAGATGTAGTCTAAGATTAAACGCTCCAGACATACTCTCTCCTACCCCGACGATAAAACAACGCTTCTCCAAGAAGCATTCGATTTAGCTAGCAGTAGCATTACAAAACACAACCGCCGTATATAACGCCCTCGCCGGCGAGGCCCGTCGCGTATTATAAATAATAGTAACGTAAATGTTATCCTCCCGTCCCTAGACCAAGCTGGCCCGAGCCGGCCAAACTAGCAATAAAAATATGTCCCTAAATAATTAAAACTTAATTTATTCAAAAAAAAAAAAAAAAAAAAAAAAAAAAAAAAAAAAAAAAAAAAAAAAAACTTAGATTCAGCCATCCCTTGTTGTTTTGCTTTATTAAGATTGTTAGCAACGCACTAAGTCGAGGTCCGAATCCCGCAGGGGGTGCCCTTAGTGGACGTTGCTGACGTAGTTAGTTTTTCCTATTGCTCTGGCTGGAGGCCTTAAGGTGCGCTTAGGCTAACTGCAAAGATCTCTACCAAAAAAAAAGCGGAGATGTAGCGTAAGAAGAACTAAAAATTTAACTTAAACATTAGACATTTGTTGGTTTATTGCTAATCATTTTTAAAATGCAGAACAAATTTTCACAAAATACAGCTAAGCTTTAAGAAAAACCGTCCACAATAGGTTCATTCGTTTAGGAGCCACTATGCCACAGAGAGACAGAACGTTACGTTATATTTATAACACCTTCTTTCGCGTCGAGACTTAAAAATAAGTGCTGTTTATATATTTAAACTGCAAACTAAAATACTAGCATTTACAGAGAAAAAGATAAGACCCGTTGAAAATCATAATATTTGTTCCGGTAAACGTATTTGTATACCAAGACGTAATACAGTGACTAAACTACAATTGTGCCTAATTCTGATTGTGTCACTTCCTAAGAACTGGGTAACAACTGACAGTATCCCATAGTAAGAGTTGTCAGAATTGTAATGACTTAACGACTGTCAAAGATCAAGATATGACAGTCGGAAATAGGCTTAACCTACTTTCCGAGGTATGGAGGGGTTAATTCCGAACTCATAGAAGAAGAAATAGGATATTATTAATATAACTAGCTGTACCCGCGACGTTGTTCGCTTATATACCTATCATTCATCTTTATGAATAAATATTTGACTGTGATATGGAGGGCCACTAACACGAACTGCCTACTGCCGAGTAAATTTTGTCACAAATGTTGCTGTTTATATAAATTCTCAAAATAAAAAAGTACCATCGTCATAATTATATAATTAGCTTACCTCTAAAAATTTTAAGGATTGTTTTTGATGCTACTTTGTTTAAAAATTTTAGATTTATCTTCCAAGTCCAGAACCGTGAGAAAAAATTATAATTTACATGGTGGCTTTCGATGTCAATGTCCAAAATATGTCTACCTTGGGCAGTTTTGAACTGACTCTTTTATATATGTAGTATGTTTTCTCTTTTGTTCTTTACCCAGTTGGTTACAATAATTGAAGGTCAATGTTTTGGTATTGAGTCTACTGGCAGCGCCAACTCTGAGTTAAAGTGAAAGCAGCTGTCGCTCTAGGCAGTAAATGGCAAAGGGCACCCAAAAACCGAATCCATAAAAACAAATTAGTCCATTTTTTATGCTATAGTTCTCGTTGGTACCGTAGTCTCTAGTGAGACTACAGGCGCGAGGTTTTGGTGCGAAACCTCGAAATTGAACTACGCAGTTAAATTGAGAGTGGATATCAGATAGGCAGTGACTGACATGAGACCCATGAAACTGAAAGAGGAGGTAGTTACAAAAAGTTGACGTACGGTTTGAGAGGCGCAGTGGCAGAATTACCAAAACTGTGTTTAAAATTATTTGTTTGGAAAGATTAAGTAATAGCTGTCCAAGGACAATCTCATTCTACCCTGATTAAAGTCAGAGGCTGTATCCTGCACAATTCGCTTTATTAAGTGTAAGGTGCAGCATAAGGTGATGGGCTTAAATACCGTACGTATATATTTTAAAATGTAGAGAATGCGATAGAAAGTTTATTTTATTTAGGGTTTTGGCCCAACCTTCCGGTAATAGGGTACAAAAACTTAATGAAATTTAAACACATAAATAAAATATCATGTACGCATAAAAACCTACATGAGAAGCAAGCTACCTTTTAAAGAATATTAAAGAGGTAGTACATACTAAAGATTGTGTGATAAAAAGATCATTGGGTTTTTGGGTAAAAGAAAATAAATAACAAATACAAAAAGATCTTGTCCATGGAATATAATATAGATGACCAATAGAAAACATTACACATTATGTTGGAAAAATAGTTTAAAAGTGGATTAAAGTTTTTAACCAACTATAAAGTGATGTATGGGGAAGCTTACGTTTTCAAGTCAGCGAGTGCGTAAATTTCCAAGCAAATGGCCAGGACATTTACGCCTGAATCACTTTACGGTACATGCCATGCACGTTTGTTCCTCCATGATCAGCAATGAGGAACAAACTTACCTACGGAGATTAGTAAATACAAACACTAAATAATTGTAAGTTTATATATCGGTTGAGAAAAAATTCACGACTTAAAGATGTCGTTTATTGCACACAATATTTGTAACAAAATGTTACATTTTTTTACTTAAAAAGATACGTTAGTAAAACACAAAAAGAGTTATCTCTACAAAGATTTGAACTTGGGTATCAAAAAATTCAAACTTATGTAAGAAAATGGACGCATGAAAAAAAATACAAACATAACACAACCGGATTTGAACTTGCAGCAACATCACTCATTTCCAATCGTTCAACCGCCAAGCTGTTTACCTCGATAGCTAGTTCACTAAAATATGGGTTCTAATCAAATTGAAGATTGCTATGGCTACCTCAGTCTGCCATGGTTACCCTCTTGTTTATCTTTTGATCTGTAAATAATGCCAATTTATGTGTGCAGTTGAGAAAATGATTTTGGAAATTTAAAGCTCCTCCCCTTATCAGCTAGATTCAATAGCGTGTTTCAACATAGCTAACAACCATCTACGATTTCTTGAAAACCACCTCTCAATTTTTTACACCATTCGATTAAGTAGTTTATGTCTGATACTGTAACATGAAATCTGACCCCCGGCAAAAGAGAGTTGTAATGCAAGTACTGTACTGAATTGCGTGTTGTAATATTTTACTTCTTGAACTCACTAAATTAATTATATCTTTTGATAGAGTGAACCGATTTCGATGAAACAAAAACTAAGTTATACCTCAAGTTGTGTATAATTTTTGTATATAAACATTGTCTGCATTCAATTCGTAGATTTTACGTGATGCGTGCACAAACAAACATATAAACAGACAAACAGACAAACAGACAAACAGACAAAAATTTCAAAAATGATGTAAATGGGTTCGGTTAGTTATCCTTTAACACGCTGGCTATTTTTTTTTTCAATTTCTTCAATGTACAAAAATTACTTTTCTACAGATTTATTATATGTATAGATAATAATAATATTCCGGGACAACTCACACACGGTCATCTGATCCCAAGCTAAGCAGAGCTTGTGTTATGGTAACCAGACAACTGATAAACATACTTATATTTTTCTAAATACATACATATTATAGATAAATTACACCCAGACACAGAACAAATGATCAAAATCAAAATCAAAAATTATTTATTTAACTTAGGCTACAAAGTAGCACTTATCAAACGTCAATATTATTACGAAAAAGACAGCACCCTAGGGATCGGTTCATATCCGGCGGCAAAGGCAGCGCGCAACATCGGCCGCGCAACGCCAGAACGAACAAACACACAACAAAACATCCAACCTCTCACACCTGACGCACCAACGTGTCATCAGGTCAGTGCGAAAGGCCGAATGCTCCACCATGCGCCCGCCCGCCCCAGCGCCACGCGACCGACAACACGCGACGCCACCACCGCCAGACATGAACCGACCCCAAATCGCCCACCCTTCACTGCTTCCTAAGTGCTCTGGCTGAGGAGAAGAAACGGCGCAACAAACTCCCCAGTAGCACGCTGTCATTACAATAAAATAATAAATAATATCAATAAGGGACCGCGCAGAGTGAACAAGTGGTTAAGGTAGATGATCGTGCTCATCACACAAACATTTGTCCTGGATGGGAATCGAACTCACGACCTCCGGTATAGCAGTCAGGGTCACTAACCACTAGACCAACTGGCCAGTCTAATATTGTAAACCTACTACTTTTTTTAACCGACTTCCATAAAGGAGAATGTTCTCAATTGGACAGAATTGTTTCTTTAGTAAGTTTGTGTGCTACTGAATACCAAGAACAACAAAAGTGTAACGATATAAAAAAAATATATATGTCAACGACAGAGTGGTTTCATATTCATTGAAGTCGGCTCTTTTATACATTGATGTGTGTATTCAATTACAACACGCCATTCCATTGCTCTATAAAAAACATTATTCTATATAGAGTTATTTGGCATGCATGACTCATATCCGTTGAGTGAGAAACTACACAAATAGCTGATTACAACTCCCGTTTCAGCATTTTGATATATTTTTTGGCGGAATATAATATCTACATCACAATCCAGTCAATTTTGACTTGTGCAAGATACATTATGCAATTTTTAAACGATTTTCCAATAAGGAAGAGGTTCTATGTTTGACTATACAAAGTGTTAAGAAAACCCTGTCCGATCGGTTTAGGTGTTGAAAGGTATCGATATCCAATTACAAAAAAGGAAAAAATAAATGGAAAAAATAAAAAAATAAAATTACCTAAATATTTTTTTTCCTCAAAAGACGTGAGAGATTCGGCGTCGTCACAGATGCTGCCAAATGATCCAACAAAAGACCTCCAAAAATACAGACGAAAATAGTGCTTTTGATTGCGACGACCTCCGTGGTCGAGTGGCGTACGCACCGGTTTCAAGGTGTCGCTAGCTCTGAGGTCCCGGGTTCGATCCCCGGACGGGTCAATGTAGAAAATCACTTTTCTACATTGTCTCGGGTCTGGGTGTTTGTGGTACCTTCGTTGTATCTGAATTCCATAACACAAGTGCTTTAGCAACTTACTTTGGGTTCAGAACAATGTATGTGATGTTGTCCGCATTTATTATTTATTATTTATTTTGATTTAATCTCAAATTTATGGAAAAAAATGGCTATTTCAAAATTCATTATTATTGTTACTATCATGAAAATTCAAAATTTAGTATTTTATTTGGTCATGTTATTGTGAAGCCTATATCACACTTTCGGGTCGGACAGAGTTATCTTAACACCCTGTATGTATTTTTTTAATGAAGTTATCTTGGTATTTTTACAAACGGTCAACATATTATGACCCATCCAAGGACCATACTAATATAAAAAATGGGAAAGTAACACTGCCTGTGACCTATTTACTGCTAAACCTTTGAACCGATTTTGATGATACTTAGCATGTGGTAAGCTTGGATCCCAAGAAAGGATATATTTTAAAGATTTTTTAAAGATTTGTCCAAACGCCTGGTTGACACTTCGCGTGACCCAAAGGCTGGCTTTTACCTAGGTCAGCGAATAAGCATTGCCATACAACGTGGCAATGCTGCCAGCCTTTTGGGCACACTCCCAGTCGATAGCGATGTGGATGAATTTTTTCAAAGACAAAGACAAAGACAAAGACATTTATTTTGTAAAACATGAGTGTACAATACAGGATTTATTTTTACAATATCCGCATGTAAGATGTTCAGGTAAAGGCATGGGATCTGCATGTTTTGCCAATACTGGCGTACAAAAATTAATTACTTATAAACTATTAATATCTACTTCAGCTAAGCTAATCAATAACAATATAATACTGTTTAAATAAATGATATATTCATAGCTTCTTAACTTATACATATCTCTCTTTAATAACAGTTGTTATACATTAACATTTAATCATTTAGAAACTCAGTTAGGCTATAATAACATTTGGCAATCAGATACTTTTTAAGTTGTTTTTTAAATTGTATATGGGGTAGTTGAATTAAAGTCCTAGGGAGTTTATTATATATTATGGGTGCCAAGCAAAATACACTTTTATGCATTAATGCAGTTTTTGATCTTATTATACAAAGTTTAGCATTATCACGGCGATTGCGAATTATGACATCTGATAGTTTACTGAATAAATTTGGATTTGTTTTAACAAAATTAGCCACTTCATAAATAAATAATGACGGAAGTGTTAAAATATTGCTTTCAATAAAATAGGGTCTACAACTATCAGTGCTCTTTATTCCAAACATAGCCCTAATGCACCTTTTTTGGGCTTTAAACACGATTTCTTTGTTAGTCGAATTTCCCCAGAATATGATGCCGAATCTTAATATACAATTAACTATGCCATGATATGCTGCGAGGAGGGCATCAGAATTCACAATGGGTGCTAGTCTATAAAGTGCATAGGCAGATGAGCTGATTCTTTTGCATAAATGTTCTGTGTGAGGTTTCCAATTAAGGTTCCTGTCTATTGTTACACCTAAAAATTTTGAGGTATCAACATTAAGCAGTTGTACTCCTTGATATGCAACTTCAATTCTTGGAATTGCTATACGTTGACTAAAGAACATAATTTTAGTTTTTTGTAGATTTATTTTGAGGTTGTTATTATTCATCCAGTCAATTATTGATTTAATAGCGTTATTAATTTCATTTTCAAATAGGTTTTTATTTATTGCATTTATAGTTACTGTGCTGTCATCAGCAAAAAGGGACATCGGATAGTTTGTGATCATAGGTAAATCATTTATGTAAATAATGAAAAGTAACGGGCCTAGTACACTCCCTTGAGGGACACCATATTTAACTGTACGTCTATCTGATACATATATTTCTTCACGCTTAGTTTTGGCGTTGACTCTGCATATTTCTGTGTACTGTTTCCGATTCTTTAGATAATTTTCTATAAGTTGTAGAACGTTACCCCTGATACCATATGCGTTTAACTTAGTGAGTAGAGTGTCATGATTAACATAATCAAAGGCTTGCGTCATATCACAATATATTGCACAAACCGCTGTCTTTTTATCTACATTTGCAATGACATTATTTAAAAAATCAAATATAGCCATATTTATTGTTTTATTTTTACGAAAACCCTTTTGATATTCAGACAGTACGTTTCTTTTTTCTAAATATTTATAAATTTGGTAATAAATGTATTTTTCAAATACTTTAGATTGTATTGGTATGAGTGAAATAGGTCGATAGTAGTCCATTCGAAGTTTGTTCTCTTTTTTGAATACCGGTTTTATTACAGACAATTTCAGTTTTTCTGGGTAAGTTCCTGAACTTATACATAAGTTTATAATGTAGCTTAAATGATCACAAATCTGGTATGAAACATATTTTATAATTTTTGTGGAGACTCCATCATACCCTACACTAGATGTGTTTTTTAGAGAGCGTATTATCATTAAAATATCATATGGAGTACTTGGTGCCATGAACATTGAATCTTTAGATTTCTCAATATTTAGAGTTGCTTGTTTGCCAGAGTTTGGAATAGGGATAATTTTTTCAATGAAAAAATTATTAAAGGCATCTGATATCAGCTGTGGATTAGTTACAATTTGGTCATCAATCTTTATGGCGGTAATTGAGTCCTTGGGTATGTTGAGTTTTGATCTATTTATTATTCCCCAAGTAGCTTTAGACTTATTAATAGATGTTTTGATTTTATAATTATTTTGGGAGAACTGTGTTAATTGTATTATTTTTTTATATATCTTTGAATATTCCTTATATTTGCTTTGATTGAAAGAACTACGATTTAACCTACAGTTCCACATTAACTCTCTTTTTTTCTTACTGCATATTTTAATGCCGCGTGATATCCAACGTGGTTTAGTTTTTGTACTTACAGTCAATCTTTTATATGGAAAAAATAAGTTATATAGCATCATAAAAGTGTCAATGAAGGCATTGTAAGCCGAATTTGCATTACTAGTAATATAAACATCAGAAAAACAGATATTTTGCAAGTAGTTTTTAAATTTATTCATATTTTCACAACAATAATCTCGTCTATTTATGTACCAACGGTCTATTAATGGAACTTTATCTACTGGCAGTTGTAATATTTGCGAAGTGTGGTCTGATAAGCCAAATTCAAGTACTTCTGACTTGCATTTATTTCCTAAATTATGTGCGAAATTATCTATGCAAGTCCCGCTCGTGAGGCGTGTGGGTTGATTTAATTGTAATTTCATATTAAAATTTAATAGTAGGCATTCCAGTTCCATCACAGTATTGTTTCTTTTCAATGAGTCAATATTATAATCACCGGCAATTATGTCATTTTTCTTAATATTTTTATTGTTAATTAAATGCAAAATTTTTTGTAACTGTTCAAAAAATAAATTAATATTATTTGTTTTAGGTATTCTGTACATGCATAATATAATTGTTTTACAATCTATCAATTCGATGGCGCAACATTCAGAAACACCTGAAATAGAAAGGGCAGCTATATCGAGTAGTTCTTTATGATGAAGGCCTCTTTTGACCAGTATGCACGTTCCACCGCGTTTGCTGTTTTTCCTGCTAAAGCATGCACCGACTGTATAGTTAGGAATCATTAGATGTTGTTCATGACTTGCCATCATAAAATGTTCTGATATGCAAATTACATCTATATCTTTTTTACTCTCTGATAGCTCTTCAAGACAAACAGTTAATTCATTGCACTTATTTAATAATCCAGCAATGTTTTGATGGAGGATACGGATTTCTTTATAATAGAAAAAACGGCGTTGTCTTTTCCGGATCTTCCTCTTGAATATCTTGATTTCTTACCTTTGTTTTCTTTTTGTAAATACTTTATCAATTCTGCTATGTCTTTAAAAATGGTATGTAGGCCATTGTTATTTATTTTTCCTGTTTTGTATGTAAAAGATTTATAATCACATGTTAAATTTCTGTTAGAATCGATTAAATATGCATGCTCATAAGATAATATGTCCATAAGCAGTAGATTATTGAAATTTTCTACCCTGCTATTGTATATACTTATATTGTTAGCAAGTCTATATGTCGGTCCGCAGAGAATAATATTTGTATGTTTTATCTTTTGAAGCATTTGCCGTATTGTATATATTAGATTGATATAGTCTTTAGTTACATTGAAATCGGTTTCACCGATAAAAATTATACAAAAATCGTTCATTGTGAATTTTTCTAATTTTGGCTCTAAGTTGCGGATCATGTTAGTTGTACCACAGTTAGGCATTAAATAGTGACACATATCACAGTTTTCAAGAGATCTTTCAGCAATGCTCCGTACTTTATTAACTTTATGATCGCTAATTATACATATTTTCCTAGGCGGCATGGTTTGTATGGTGGTTTTATCTTGTTTTTTTTTATTGGATTGTGTCTTAGCAGTAGTTGTAGAAACAAAGGGCGTATCCTTTTTATATGTCTGGGTGTATTCCTGACATTGTTCAGTTTGTGTTTGTTTGTTTCGCCGTGAGTTTGGCGTACACATAGAATCATTACTGTTTTTATTTATGTTCAGTTCTTTATTTATTTTTTCTGTAGGTTCTTTATTTTGTAGTATTTCTTCATTTAATAATTTTAGTTGTCTATTTTCCAAGGTAAGTAATTCTATTTCTTGATGGGCATTTATTAGTTGAATTGTTAATTTTTCTATTTCTTCTTTTAAGCCTGGAACTTGTACATCAAAATCATCATTACTTAAATAAATAAAATGAATAAATAAATAAATAAATGCGGACAACATCACATACATTGCTCTGAACCCAAAGTAAGTAGCTAAAGCACTTGTGTTATGGAATTTAGAAACAACGAAGGTACCACAAACACCCAGACCCGGGACAATGTAGAAAAGTTGGTTTCTACATTGACCCGTCCGGGGATCGAACCCGGGACCTCAGAGCTAGCGACACCTTGAAACCGGTGCGTACGCCACTCGACCACGGAGGTCGTCATTACTTAAATCTATCTTTAAGATTGTGTCACCAGATATGCTTGCATCTTCTGAACATACAGTCTCATTGTGCATATTTTTGCTGGGTTTACGTCGTAAGGTAACGTTTGCCCCCGGTGAAACAGTAAAGCTGGTATTTAAAAGTTGAGGTCTTGCAGGAGTATTTGTATTGATGTTTTTAGGTTTTTTACATCTACATTCCTGACATTCCCAAATCGATATAGTCTCGCAGTTCATACGTAGAAATTGTTCTTCAAGGACGTTTGAACATTCCAGGTCGTAGCATTTTTTACAGATAGAACATGCTAAATATTTCGAATTAGTCTTGAATTCCGCATTGCAACCTGCACAGAGCGCCATTTCGCTGTCAAACTTTGTGGATGTCATAGAAGTCTCTTCCTGTCTTTCTTATTCACCGCTAGATGTCGCTTCTTTTGAGTTCAATCAATTACAATATACGAAGTGTTATGTTTTTGACATCAATTTTTTTTTTTCGAATTGATATTGACATTGACGTGACATTCAGGTAAAGCTCGTAAACACTCAAAAAGAGTTGCAAGTTGCGGGGATCGAACTTGCGGCCACTGATATGCAAGTCCACTCATTCACAGTGGTATCTAAATTTTGATTTACCAATTAGTTGAAATTTCGGTTCTCTCGCATGCAGCTCTTTATTTTGAAAAAAGGAACGTTGGAACGTACTCTTTTTAGATAATTTTAAATGAAGGTAACTGTTTTTTCACTTTGTTTAAACACAAGTTTTTGTTTACTATGGTAAGAATATTAAAAAACTACTAATTGTAACACTTGTTATTAATAAGTAAAACAGGTAAAACTGAGTAGTTTTTGTTATACACTTGCTGTAGTTTTTGCACTTTTAAATTTAAAATTTGCACTGTTTATTGTTCACTTGAAAAAATAGTAAAAATCTTTGTTTAACTAAGGTTTAGAGTACTGATAACATTGTCACTTATTAATTGAACTATTTTTAACACTGTAATCACACATTAATAGATATTTACATAATTTTAACTATTTAAATTATTTAAAAATACGGAGCTCGATTTTGACGTGACAGCTAGCGCCATCTTTTTTTGATGCCTTATTTTAGTTCTTAGTTTTATTTAGTATATAATTTTTCTTATTTATTGTGTAGGCTTAGTTTTTATCTTAATATATATAAATCTCGTGTCACAATGTTTGTCCTCAATGGACTCCTAAACCACTTAACCGATTATAATAAAATTCGCACACCATGTGCAGTTCGATCCAACTTGAGAGATAGGATAGTTTAAATTTCAAATTATAGTCGCAATTTTAAGAAATTGACGCAGACGAAGTCGCGGGAATCAGCTAGTATTATTGTAAATATTTAAAGTTTAACTTCTGATGTAAAATAAAGAGTTAAATCAGGATATATTAGTTTACTTTTCAATCTCTTACACTAACGCGGACGAAGCCGCAGGCAACAGCTAATTTACTATAGGTCAAAAAGTACGACTTACACTGATCCCTACAAAATTAATTAAACTGATGTAACAAAGAATATAACATTGTGACATATTTCTATAAATATAACATAACATACCATCACGCCTGTATCCCCGAAGGGTTAGGCAGAGGTGTACCAATGTACACCCACAGTTCGCCGGTATGTTTAGGTCCCATGTAATAGGGGGTGAGCCTATTGCCACTAACCGGGCACAAATCTAAACTCCGACCTGCTACTGAGAATTTCATAGAAAAACCCAATAACACCATGGTCGACTTGGGAATCGAACCCAAGACCTCTAGCGTAGCAGTCGCGCTTAGCACCACTAGGCCAACGAGGCAGGCATATTCCTAGCATCATAATAATATGTATAACTATAATTATAGCTAACATTTAATTAATAGAACTAGATTAGCGTTTATTTACGCTGTCATATTACTAACTAGCTTATGTCAAGTGCTTTGTTCGTGCCTTATAAAAACAATGATTCATGGCACGTGTGCATACAACTAGGATAAATATCTAGTACATGCTTCAGCTAACTATGAGTAAAAGTCATGTCAGTCGCATATCAGGGCCTCGATTCAGCTATTTAAGAGTTGCTTGAATTGACCGAATGACCTGCTTCATTTGGTAATTTTTACGATAATTGGCATTCTGCTAACTGTCATTATTATCTTTAATTGGTCATTACGATCATTCTCTTCGAGAGTTCAATGAGATTTTATTGTAGGCTTATCTGAATACGAAAATTAGGCACAATGACAAGTACACTTACCGGCCACTGACATGCATTTAAAATAGCTGAATCGAGGCCCAGATGAGCTGTGAGCCAAAACAACCACAAACTGGGTCCCACAAAATGATAGACTACAACGCGGTAGATCGAGAAGGTGGAGAGACCAACTAGACTCCTTCCGAAAGGACCAGCCCATCCTAGCTCAAGACAGTAATGCGTGGAAGAGGGAGAGTGAGATCTTAGCCCTGCAGTGGGACAAGTCGGGCTAAATAGCTAGATGAGATGTGTAAAATTTATGTGAATCAATGCTCGTTCTCTGTATGAGAGACCTGCAGACCCTGCAGTTGGACAATTAGAGGTTGGTGTTATTAACAGCTTCGATAATGGCGCCCACCGTGGGGCTCACAAGCGTGGTGATCAATGCTCGTTCTCTGTATGAGAAGTCAGCAGTGGGACCGTTACAGGCTGGTGTTATTAACAGCTAAGGTAATGGCGCCCACCGTGGGGCTCACAAGCGTGGTGATCAATGCTCGTTCTCTGTATGAGAGGCCTGCAGTGGGACAGTTACAGGCTGGTGTTATTAACAGCTTCGGTAATGGCGCCCACCGTGGGGCTCGCAAGCGTGATGATCAATAATAAATCTGTATGCGAATCGAATGGATTACTTCGCATTACATATTGATTATACATATCTTCCAATATATTTTATAAACCGGGCCATGTGGGGATCGAAAATAGATTGAACGAGTCATACACAGACAAATGCTGCATATTCGAAAGCATTATAATATCAATACATTCAAGAGATCTTTGCAGTTAGCTTGAGCGCAGGCTTCGACTGCTTCACCGGACTTTTGGCGAGGACCTTAAGGCCTCCAGCCAGAGTCTAACCTCCTAAGGGCACCCACTGCGGGGTTCGGACCTCGACTTCGTGCGTTGCTAACAATCTTAATAGACGACCTCCGTGGTCGAGTGGCGGACGGTTTCAAGGTGTCGCTAGCTCTGAGGTCCCGGGTTCGATCCCCGGACGGGTCAATGTAGAAATCAACTTTCCTGCATTGTCTCGGGTCTGGGTGTTTGTGGTACCTTCGTTGTTTCTGAATTCCATAACACAAGTGCTTCAGCTACTTACTTTGGGTTCAGAGCAATGTATGTGATGTTGTCCGCATTTATTTATTTATTTAATAAGGCAAAACAACAAGGGATGGCTGGATCTAAGTTTTAATTATTTAGGGACATAGACTAGCACACTTATGACCAGCCCATGTCCCACTACTGGGCAAAGCTCCCTTCTTTACTAAGAGATAATTAAGGTTTCGCTAGCTCTGAGGACTAAGGTTCAATCCCCGGATGTCTCAATATAGAAAACTTTTCTTTTTTTTTGGGTCTGTGTGTTTGTGGTGTCGTTGACTCTGATTACGAACACAAGTGCTTTAGCTACTTACTTTAGGTTCAGAGCAATGTATACTGCGTTCTCAATTTATGACAATGATGTCAACGAACACACGTTTGAGGAAAAACAACTGTAATGCTGATACATAAGGTTTAATTTGCGCAAAAACCTCATATGATATTTGACCTTTTTGAATATTACTAGTCAGTTTAAAATGAACTTTGTTTTTAGTGCCATAAAGTTGATATTTGTTTAAGCATCAATTGGAACATAAAATTTAATAGATAGTATAATTGTCAGTTATCACTTATTTATTATAATTTTATACATTTGTCGCAAAACAATATTGATAACTGCAGTCTGCTCACTGATAATAATGCCAGACGCTATTATTATATTATACCTAATTTGTATGTACAATGATTTAATATATATTAATACCAGCATATAAACGTCCCACTGCTGGGCACAGGCCTCTTCCCATATTGAGAAGGCACGAGCATTGATCACCACGCTTGCTTTGCGGATTGAAGATTTCAGATCCTAATTTATAGTTTAGTAAAATGCTTATTATAAATAGACAAAGGTTTTTTTCGTGACGTGGTCCGACCGTGGTTCGTCCGCTGAGAGAATGCGTTCCTGACACATATCAATAGGTATCGATTTGTATGGGGATTTAAAAATCTTGTTAAACTATTCATAGTCACCTGGCATAATGAATTATTAATGATGCATTTGTTTATAGGTCAGATAAGTGATAGTAATCTACGTTCGTAGTAAATGCTTCGCCACATAAGAGTTATATTATTATGTTCCTGTTGACACTACCTGTCAGGAACGCATTCTCTTAGCGGCCGGACAATATTAGTCTTACTCAGAAAGGATTCTCATAATTTATTTCTGTAAATCACTATACTCTTAGCTTTACGCACGCGCAGTAAGCTTGCGAATCAAAGTGTTATTGTTTTCGTCTTAAAACCGGTTCGGGTCTAAAAATAAGTACTTTATGTTATTTTGTTTGGGTTCGTGAGTCGTGAGCTAAAATACGTTTTGTATTGGTAATGTCAGTTTAAATTAATTCCGAGAAGATTTATAAACTTGATCTGCCACCAGTTAAACCAAGTGATATTTCTCAAATGTCGTGGTGGCCTAGCGGTTCAATGAACGGATTTGTATGCACGAGGTTGCAGGTTCGAACCCAAGCAAGTACCAATGTAACTTTTCAAAGTTATATGTACTTAGTTAATTATTCTAAGACACTTCTGACAAACGGTGAAGTAAAACATCGTGAGGAAACCTGGATTCCAAAATTAACATATCATAACATACCATCACGCCTGTATCCCCGAAGGGTTAGGCAGAGGTGTACCAATGTACACCCACAGTTTGCCGGTATGTTTAGGTCCCATGTAATAGGGGGCGAGCCTATTGCCACTAACCGGGCACAAATCCAAACTCCGACCTGCTACTGAGAATTTCATAGAAAAAACCCAATATCATCTTGGTCGACTTGGGAATCGAACCCATGACCCCTAGCGTAGCAGTCGCGCTTAGCGCCACTAGGCCAACGAGGCAGTCCAAAATTTGGGATCTGAAATCGCCAATCCGCAGAGAGCAAGCGTGGTGATCAATGCTCGTGCCTTCTCTATATGGGAAGAGGCCTGTGTCCAACAGTGGGACGTTTATAGGCTGGAATTATTAATAAATGCTAACAGTAAGTCTTATTTGGTAATGATCTTGACACACATTGGGCCCACACGATGCAATCTATTTGTAAATACAAAACTCCAAAACATTTTTATGACTTAAAAAATATCTGACTTTATAATATAACTAGCTGTGTCCCGCGGTTTCACCCGCGTGAATACCTAGGTCCCGTTCCCGGTGCCTTTGTATATAATAACAGACAAATAATTAGCAATAAATTAAAATTGCGACTATAATTTGAGATTTAAACTATCCTATCTCTCAAGTTGGATCGAACTGCAAATCGTGTGCGAATTTTATTATAATCGGTTAAGTGGTTTAGGAGTCCATTGAGGACAAACATTGTGACACGAGATTTATATATATTAAGATAATAATATTCCAGGACAACTCACACACGGTTATCTGATCCCAAGCTAAGCAGAGCTTGTGTTATGGTAACCAGACAACTGATAAACATACTTAAATATATTTCTAAATACATACATATTATAGATAAATTACACCCAGACAACCAAAACAAATGATCGTGCTCATCACACAAACATTTGTCCTGGGTGGGAATTGAACCCACGACCTCCGGTATAGCAGTCAGGGTCACTAACCACTAGACCAACAGGCCCGTCAAAAATACTACTAAAACTACATATGTATACAGAATATGATAGAATTCCAAGACAACCAGTCCAAATGCAGGGTGTTAAGAAAACCCTGTCCGATCCGTGAAGGTATTGACGACTACCGTGGTCGAGTGGCGTACGCACTGGTTTTCAAGGCGTTAGCTCTGAGGTCCCGGGTTCGATCCCCGAACGGGTAAATGTGGAAACTAACTTTTCTACATTGCCTCGGGTCTGGGTGTTTGTGGTACCTTCGTTGTTTTCGAATTCCATAACACAAGTCTTGTGCTTTAGCTACTAACTTTGGGTTCAGAGCAATGTATGTGATGTTGTCCGCGTGACTTTGAGGTGCGGTCACACTTTCATCAAGCGGAGCGAATGCTCGCGCTTTGAGGTGGGGTCCAAGTGTTCTGGACCGCCACATATTTATTTATTGTTAGGTATCGATATCTGATTCCAGTAAGGGAATAAAAAATTAAAAATATGTCAAAAAGCGCGAGAGAGTCGGCGTCGTCACAGGTGCTGCCAAATGATCAAACAGAAGGCCACCTATAATACCGATTGTAATTTTTGTTATCTCGGGAATTTCGTGGCAAAAAAATGTTTATTTCAAAATTCATTATTATTGTTAGTATCGTTAATATTCTAAAAATATTTTATTGAGGCATGTGATTATGACCAAATAAAATATTTTTATTTGGGCATAATCACATTTAGAATGTCGTGGTGGCCTAGCGGTTCAATGAACGGATTTGTGTGCACAAGGTTGCAGGTTCGAACCCAGGCAAGTACCAATGTGGCTTTTCAAAGTTATATCATGTACTTTCTTAATTATTCTAAGACACTACTGACAAACGGCGAAGGAAAACATCGTGAGGAAACCTGGATTCCAAAACTTAGGATCTGAAATCGCCAATCCGCAGAGAGCAAGCGTGGTGACCAATCAAATGCTCGTGCCTTCTCTACATGGGAAGAGGCTTGTGCCCAGCAGTGGGACGTTTATAGGCTGGATTATTATGTGATTATGAAATCTTTTCGAGTCGGACACACCCACAGGTATCTTTTGCAATACTTACATTATAAATCAATACTTACATAAGCTCACTTTATTAAAATCCTATTAAATGTAATTCGATTAGATATAGTATCAAACTAATGGGTTTAGTTTTATTTATAACACTTAATTTATCAGCAAAAGTAACTAATATTTTTTGTAAATTGAAAACAAGTCACTCTTTTCACACTATGTAGAAAATACATGCACAAAAGTTTAATATTAAACCAACTAAGTTTTTTTTAAATAAACACTTTTTTTTTTTATGATCGAAGTTTTTTTTTTAATTTAGTTATTAATTATACACACTGAATAAAATAATTCCAAATTTTATTTCAGTTTTTTTTTATTCCAAGCAGCACATTTTAACGTCTATCCCGTACAAAGTTTCAGTTTAAACTGTACTTAAATAAAAACAGATCAATTTTATCGCATAATATATATAAAACAGTACACCCATACCAACATTTATTATAACGCCTTATTACAAGGGACTTAGGTTGAAAATTGCAATCCACTTTAACACAACTTTGCGGTTGATTGTACAATGTACACGATAACGCCCATACAAAAATGTATTATAACGCCTTATTACAAGGGACTAAGGTCGAAAATTGCAATCCATTTTAACAGTATCTTTGCGGTTGACTGTACAAGGTACACGATAACGCCCATACAAAAATGCATTATAACGCCTTATTACAAGGGACTTAGGTCGAAAATTGCAATCCATTTTAACGTACCTTTGCGGTTGATTGTACACTGTGATATTTTTATGTCTACGATTGGGGTTTTCCAAGAATTTATCTATCTATATTTTTTATGTTCTAGCTAGAAGGGTGGGCTATCAAAACAGAAGCATTTTTATAGTATGATCGTAAAAATCTAGTTAATGTAGGAAAAAACATTTTTTTTTAGTTCGGTTTATTTAGGTTAACCGTTTCTCTCGGAGGTTTGTAAATAGATGGGTGAGCAATGAGCATCTTATTTACTATGGATCAACATTGATGTATTTGTATAATATAGGAACTATCAATTTAAGTTCTCTCTCTGCCAAGGGTCGGATTTCTGTCTTAGCTGAATACCGTATTTTACAATATGCAATCACAGGATACTTAAAACAAATTTTAGTGGAGATCCCAAGAAAAACAAGAAAAAAATATGCTGCAATATTTGTTTTTATATTGTGCTTAATAAAAATAATAGCAATTGTAAAAAAATACTTTATGTTTACACACGAAAAAAAATCTGTTATCTCTACAAATCCGGTCACGTGAACTCATATCGAATTGCGTGTCTGGGTTTTCTAAAATAATATCTACGTAACATAAAAAAAACTGATATCAGAAACATTACATGCTGCAACGACTGCAACTTAACACTTTCAAAATGCTAAACTGCATCACAATCGGTCCATTACTTTAGGAGGTATGATGCTCGTGGCTAAGTGTAAGCCGTACGGATTGACCACTAATACAGGTAAAGCCGCACTCGCCGCGGTTGCTCCGTGGATGGGTGACCGTTTACAAACATACCGAGACCCCCCCGTGCCTCGGATAGGACGTTAAGCCGTAGTTCCCGACTGTCATACTATGATCTTTGGCAGTCGTTAAGTCAATTCTGACAACCAGTCTTACTATGGGATACTGTGTTTCCCAGTAAAATAGGTTGTGGAGGTCAGATAGGCAGTCGCTCCATGTAAAATATGGTATTCAGATGTATCCGGTAAGACTGGTAGCCGACCCCATCATAATTGGGAAAAGGCTAGGCAGATGATGATGATGCCACTACACCGACAAGTCAAACTTATATCACCCCTCTTTTTGCGTCAGTATGTGAAATTTTTATCTCCAGTCGGAAAACCCAATCACAAAACATTAGGTGTTACTTGACCTATCAAATTAATGTCGTTTACAAATTACATAAGATAATTATATGTTTTCCTAATCATAATTTTAATTCTTAGAAGTTCTTGAAGTGCTAATACAATACAGTAATAATAATAATAATAAATAATAATAAATGCGGACAACATCACATACATTGCTCTGAACCCAAAGTAAGTTGCTAAAGCACTTGTGTTATGGAATTTAGAAACAACGAAGGTACCACAAACACCCAGACCCGGGACGATGTAGAAAAGTGGTTTTCTACATTGACCCTTCCGGGGATCGAACCCGGGACCTCAGGACTGGCGACTCCTTGAAAACCGGTGCGTACGCCACTCGACCACGGAGGTCTTCGGTAGTAATATCAATAAACAATTTGTGGATGGTTTTCCCTACGAGAGATATTTGGACATTTATATACAGTCATAGATTAACCAATATTAAGAACTGCAGTCAAGGTTAAGTGCAGTAGAACCTAAACTTTCGTATATGCAGTGCAATGAAATATCTTCAAATACAACAAAAAAAAATGAAACCCCGACCAACGACGTTTGTTGACCTCACCGGTTTTCAAGGTGGCGCAAGCTCTGAGGTCCCAACTTTTCTAAATTGCCTCGGGTCTGGGTGTTTGTGGTACCTTCGTTGTTTCTGAATTCCATTACACGCGTGCTTTAGCTACTTACTTTGGGTTCAGAGCAATGTATGTCATGTTTTCCGCATTTATTTATTTCGTAAGTCGTAACAACATCTCTTTTTATGAAGTCGGTAAACAGTAATCGCGAGACCTTTAGTTCAAAGAGCGTGTATATTGACATATAAACCGACTGTTTACACTGATAATATGGGTTTTCCGCACAAGATAATACCTACATTTTAGTTTAACCCATACCATGTTCGTATTTTTTTGTTCACACTTCACTCATTTATAATCTCCCTGCCCTGACCCGGGACAATGAAGAAAAGTGAGTTACTACATTTACCCGTCCGGGGATCGAACCCGGGACCTCAGAGCTAGCGACACCTTGAAAACCGGTGAGTACGCCACTCGACCACGGAGGTCGTCAATATGATATAATATCGATAAAATATATGGGTTAGCCAATTCAGATGAAAATCTCATTTTAATTTAAATTACTATATAACGAGGGGTGGAGTGTGGGTTTTTTCCAGCAGTGGTAGTAAAAAACAATATCACCCATCTTCAACTAACCTTGGATAGCGTTGCTTAACCTTTTACCTATCGAAAAGTGATAACTATAACCAACTTACGGATACATAAGGATGATTCATATGTACCAATAAAGTTTTGTGGTTTAGCCATTACGAAGCAAATGAACTTATTACTTCATAAAACTTTTAATAACTATGTATTTAATTTCTACACAAGGAAAACCGTTTTTAAGCAACTTCCGCTGTCCACAGATTTTTAGATTATATGATTTCCCCCCCCCCCCCCCCCCCGCCAGGTGGACTGACGACCTGAAAAAGGTCGCTGGAGGGGACTGGATGCGGAGGGCGGAGGACCGGGTGTTGTGGCGCAAATTGGGAGAGGCCTATGTCCAGCAGTGGACTATGATTGGCTGAATGATGATGATGATGATGATTTTTCCCAAACTATGTTGGTAGATAGTCTAACCGGATTCAGCTGAATACCGTATTTTACATGGAGCGACTGCCTATCTGACCTCCACAACCCATTTTACTGGGAAACACAGTATCCCATAGTAAGACTGGTTGTCAGAATTGACTTAACGACTGCCAAAGATCATAGTACAGATCGTACGATACATAGACAGTCGGGACCTACGGCTTAACGTGCTATCCGAGGCACGAAGGTGTAAACACATCAATTAAAATGCATTGGCTCCTTAACCCCAAGAGCTCTTATTATTAAAAGTACCCTTTAAAATGGGTTGTAAAATCACAATTTAAATTAAAGTTTTCTTAATATGTTTTCCTTTATAATCTCTTAAAATAAATAAGTTAAGAACATAAAAAGTCGTATTAGTGCAAGCTCAGATTCGAACCTGCAACCTTGTATACAAATCCGGTTTAAAACCACTACGTAACCTAAAAATAATATAGAAAAAACCCCTTGAAAATCCTTTCGCTGACGTAATCAAGGAAAGAACCGAATCGATTTTAATGACTTTTTCAATTAAATTACGTAGCGACATTAATTATGATAATAGTATAATTCCCTAATTACTATTTAATTGGAAACTATTATATTACATGAAAGTGCATAAGAAACTGCGACCTTGTGAACATAATTGATTAAACATTTTGTTTGACTGGCCTGTTGGTCTAGTGGTTAGTCACCCTGACTGCTACACCAGGGGTGAGTCCTGCATCATGTACCAAGTATACTCCGGCCGCTGAGAGGATGCCTTCCTGACACATGTCAGCTGGTCTTCATTTGTATGGGGAAATAAAAAAACTGGTCAAGTGCGAGTCGGACTCGCGCACTAAGGGTTCCGTACCACCGTCGTATGAGAGCCTCCCTTAAATATTCATTTTATGTGGTTTTTAGTATTTGTTGTTATAGCGGCAACGGAAATACATCATTTGTGAAAATTTCAGCTTTCTAGCTATCACGGTTTATGAGATACAGCCTGGAGACAGACGGACGGACAGACAGACAGCGGAGTCCTCGTAATAGGGTCCCGTTTTACCCTTTGGGTGCGGAACCCTAAAAAACCGTGTCATATTATTTGACGGGCCTATAATTGGTCTAGTGGTTAGGTGGTCATGGGTTCGATTCCCACCCAGGACAAGTGTTTGCGAGATGAGGATGATCATTTATTCTGTGTCTTGGTGTAATTTATCTATAATATGTATGTATTTCGAAATATATTAGTATGTTTATCAGTTGTCTGGTTACCAGAACACAAGCTCTGCTTAGCTTGGGATCAGATAACCGTGTGTGAGTTGTCCCGGAATATTATTATTATTATTTACGTAAATAGGATCAGACTTCGATATTGTTGTGGGACCACCTCTAAAGTATACCCTATCGATAAATAAATATATTTTGGAATCGATCCACATTTGATAGAGATATCGCGTAACAAACACCTCTCTTTGATGTCGATTGAATCTAATAAAGAAAACTCAACAAAAATCAAGTGTTTCAATTTCAAAAAAAGTTAATAATATGTAAAGTTGTAGGGAAAGAAAATCATCATTCCCATATCAATCAGAATTAAATTCAAGGGTCAACAACCCTAACATGAGGCAAGCATTTCCCCGCACTATCTTGTGTTCGGCTCCCAGTCTCACCGCCAGCTGAACACCAGTATGTTATAGAGCGACTGTCTGTCTGACACACAACACGTTTACTGCGGGATACAGTGTGGCTGGTACTCTTGGTGAGACATGTTTCATAATTTCCCCGGTTTTTCCATTTCTTGCAATAGTTCCGTGTTTATCGGGATTTTACTAGTTAAGCAAGTTTATATAGATTTCCAGTTGTGTCACGAAAAACGTGTATTTTCTGATGTCGATGACTTGCCTTAATTAATTAATAGTAATTAAGTGACTAGCAATCAGACTAATGAGTTGTTATTTAACAATTTGCGATAGATTTATTGTTTGTCTAATAGTTGTATTATAATGTAGTTGTGTGCTACGGTACGAGATAATGAATGACGAACGATTGACGAAAACCGTGTATAAGGCGAGTGTGAATGAAAAAAGGCCAGGTCAAGAGTACCCTAAACCGAAGAGCATGTATGAAGGAAATAATGAAAGTGGACGAAGCGAAACAAGTGTGTAAGGATCGTAACTAGTGGAAAGAAGTGGTCTCTGCCTACGCCTACGGGAAAGAGGCTCGATTATATGTATGTGCTACGGTTTCATAAGTATATCTTATAACTAAGGGTCGTAGTGAGGTGTTTTTAGGGTTCCGTACCCAAAGGGTAAAACGGGACCCTATTACTAAGACTCCGCTGTCTGTCTGTCCGTCTGTCTGCCTCCAGGCTGTATCTCATAAACCGTGATAGCTAGAAAGCTGAAATTTTCACAAATGATGTATTTCCGTTGCCGATATAACAACAAATACTAAAAACCACATATAATGAATATTTAAGGGGGGCTCTCATACGACGGTGGTACGGAACTATTCGTGCGCGTGTCCGACTCCCACTTGGCCAGTTTTTTTCTTATACGCTATTTTGAAAGCCGACCCCAACACAGTTTGGGAAAAACCTAGACAGATGTCGACGCTTTTATATGCAAAACAATTCTCTCAAAACTATCACGGTTCTAAATCGGGATACACATACATACACATACCATCACGCCTGTATCCCCGAAGGGTTAGGCAGAGGTGTACCAATGAACACCCACAGTTCGCCGGTATGTTTAGGTCCCATGTAATAGGGGGCGAGCCTATTGCCACTAACCGGGCACAAATCCAAACTCCGACCTGCTACTGAGAATTTCATAGAAAAACCCAATAACACCTTGGTCGACTTGGGAATCGAACCCAAGACCTCTAGCGTAGCAGTCGCGCTTAGCGCCACTAGGCCAACGAGGCAGTTTCTAAATCGGGATAGCACTATAAAAATCAAAGAAGAAATACCTATTTACAGTTTCGAAGAATTACCTATATTACTGTAGCAACAAAATATTTTCATCGCAGTTACGTGTACGTGGCTAAAAAGATAAACGTGGGCGAGGTTATCAAACGATATTTTGACAGCTATGTAAATAACATTGGCTAAGAAATATAGATGCTATTTTATTGCTTTTCTGCAGTGCTGCGGATTCTTGAATCTAAAATTGCTGGGCCTCGATTCAGCTATTTAAGAGTTGCTTGAATTGACCGAATGACCTGCTTCATGTGGTCATTTTTATGATAATTAGCATTCTGCTAACTGTCATTACGATCATTAATCATTCTCTTTGAGAGTTCAATGAGATTTGACTGAGGCTTATCTAAATACGAAAATTAGGCACTGACAAGTATGCTGACCGACTACTAGTCTTACCGGATTCAGCTAAATACCGTATTTTACATGGAGCGAATGCCTATCTGATTTTCAAAACCCATTTTACTGGGTACTCCAGTATCCCATAGCAAGACTACTACTACTGTAAGAATTGACTTAACGACTACCAAAGATCAAAGTATGACAGTCGGGACCAACGGCTTAACGTGCTTTCCGAGGCACGGAGGGGTCTCGGTATATTTAGAAAACGGTCACCCATCCACGGACCAACCGGCGCGGCTTACACTTAGCCACGAGCCCCTCTAGTTAGTACTCATAATATTAGTACCATTTTATGCCACGACGGTATTAGCACAAACTTCTAACAAAAGTATATTAAATAAACATAGTATGGATGCTTATTTCATATTCGCGTGGGTTTAACGCGCCATTGTGACAGCAAATACGGTTAAGAATTTTACAATGGACTCATTTGAATAAGTATTCTTATGTCTTCAATTTGACGGGCCTGTTGATCTTGTGGTTAGTGACCCTGACTGCTATACCAGAGGTCGTGGGTTCGATTCCCACCCAGGACAAATCTGTGTGATGAGCACATTTTTTCTGTGTTTGGGTGTAATTTATCTATAATATATGTGTTTAGAAATATATAAGTATGTTAATCAGTCGTCTGGTTACCCTAATACAAGCTCTGCTTAGTTTGGGATCAGATGACCGTGTGTGAGTTGTCCCAGGATATTATTATAATCTTTCGTAAGTAATAGCTACAATAACCTTTTTATATATCTGTTTTTTAACCACTTAAAAAAGAGTGGGGTTATAAGTTTGATGTTTCTGACTGTGGCATCGTAGCTCCTAAACGAATGGACCGATTATGATGAGTTTGGTTTTGTTGTGAAGCTGACGTGTTAGAGTTCGGTCTTAGCTGTAGGCTTGATCGAGATGGTTAGATTTAATTTATGATCTGATCAGCATTTTGAAAGTTATTAGCAATTTTATACATTTCAGGGTTTTCATGTTTTTTCGATTCGTAGTTATGTATGACATACGCAGACAAACGTCAGGGGCCCGATTCCGCTATTTTAAAGTCAGTGGGTGGCAGGTTAATGAACGTTCCAGTGTACTTGTTATTGTGCCCAATTTTCGTATTCGTAAGAATTAGTATTGAAATAAATACATAATATATGTAGTATTACAATAAGTTAGTGGTAAATAAAGAAACAAATGGTTTCATTGAGAATTTTGGGATTTTATTGATTGATTTACATATTATGTAGAATAGAATAACGATTATTTCTTAGTATATGGTAAATGGAGATGTTACAATAGGGTAGATGACTAGGTATGAAAAGTCAAAATTTATTTAGTCCGCCATTTAGATAATCAAAATATAATAGACACATATTTTTTCTTTTCTCAAATAAATTACAAAATACGAAGATAAACCGCTGTAAAGTTCAGGAGTGGGGGCTTGTGACGTCACGGCTAGGTACAATTTGTACTCAAACGTGACGTCACGCAAGAATTGTACTCGCTGTATCTTCGTAATTCTTTGTTTACGGGACTAAACAAAAAATACGTGTCTAATATTTTTTTATTATCTAAAAGATGGACATAAAAAAAATTAGTCATCATCCCTATTATAACGAGTGGTTTAAATAGGGTGTAGAAATATTACAATGATTCAGAAGATTTTTAGTTTAAAACTTCTGCCGTAGTCGCGAGCATACGCAATTATAAATAAATACTATATTAATAGATTATTCTAAGACACCACTAAGAAAAACATCGTGAGGAAACTTGGGTAACAAAAATTGGCATCTGAAATCGACCGCGGTAAAGAAGCGTAGTTATCAATGCTCGTGCCTTCTCTATATGAGAAGAGGCCTGTGCCCAGAAGTAGAACAATAATCATCTGCCTAGCCTTTTCCCAAACTATGTTGGGGTTACCAGTGGGGGGCTACCAGTCTTACCACAACCCATTTTACTAGGTAGTCCAGTATCCCATGGTAAGACTGGTTGTCAGAATTGACTGAACGACTGCCAAAGATCAACGTATGACAGTCGGGACCTACAGCTTAACGTGCTATCCGAGGCACGTTAACCTGTAGGACAATTATATAATGATACTAGCTGTACCCGGCATGCGTTGCAATGCAATTTTTTCTACCTAGCACCTGCCTACTACCTACCTACCACCACTTAGGGGTATGAAAAATAGATAGTAGCCGATTCTCAGACCTACAGAATATGCATATAAAATTTCATAAAAATCGGTCAAGCCGTTTCGGAGGAGTATGGTAACTAACATTGTGACACGAGAATTTTATATATAAGAGATTATAGGATTGCTGCTGCTGACTGCTACGCTAGAGGTCTTGGGTTCGATCCCCAAGTCGACCAAGGTGTTCTTGGGTTTTTCTATGAAATTCTCAGTAGCAGGTCGGAATTTGGATTTTTGCCCGGTTAGTGGCAACAGGCTCGCCCCCTTTTACATGGGACGTAAACATACCGGCGAACTGTGGTTGTACATTGGTACACCTCTGCCTAACCCTTCGGGGATACAGGCGTAATGGTATGTTATGTTATGTTTTAATACGTATCTTCGAGTTATAAGATTTCTTGACTCATATAGGTAATATTTATATTATAAAATTCTGAGAACAGCTGTATGACTGTAAGTGTAAACATTAAACGTGATTAAACCGTAACGTGATTCTAAACAAGATGGCCGACAAAATGAAGATGGAATAAATCGAATCGATTTGGAATTAATAGATTAAACCACAGATAAAAAAAAATTAAGACTTTTAGAGACTTGTTAATCGTAAAATAGTTTGAAATCTTTTGTTTTTTTTTCAGAACTCGAAAATGGCGGGAGTAACAGTTAGTTGTCTTCCTCTAGAATTGGAAAGAAGTACAGTTAAGCCGAGATTGATGGAAGAAATGGAAGGACGCCTTTGCCCAGCAGTGGGAAAACATAGCCGAGAAATAATATTAGGTATGTAATGGTGTATCTTGCAAACCCGACATCAAATTTCGAGTATTGGGTAGGTAGGTATGTAATCTGCTGTGGCCTTATTAAGTATCTTGTAATACCAAAGCGACGACAACACGCATTCTGATAACGTAAGCTGGTAAGAGCATGACTCCTGTCGTGAGAGGTTTTCCCCTGGTCAAATAAAAACACAGTAGAACACCGATTAACCGAAGCGGTCCTAAGCGTAATTTAAAAAGTTAAAACCAAAGAATTTTTATTTTGTTTTATTGTAACTAGTTGGAGCTCCCTGGAGTCCAGACTCCAGATATATTTTAACTGTAATGGTTTGCAAGCCAGTGTTTTTAGACTTAATAAAATTTGTTCTATGTGTTTCGGAAAGCAGGTTTGGCCTCTTAAGTCCGTGGATGGGTGACCATTTATAACATACCGATACCCCTCCGTGTTTCGAAAAGCACGTTAAACAGTAGGTCCCGGCTGTCATACTATGATCTTTGGCAGCCGTTAAGTCAATTCTGACAACCAGTCTTACTATGGGATACTGTGTTTTCCAGTAAAATGGGTTGTGGAGGTCAGATAGGCAGTCGCTCCATGTAAAATTCGGTATTCAGCTGAATCCGGTATGACTTGTAGCCGACCCAAATATAGTTGGGAAAAAGGCTCGGGAGATGATGATGATGAAAGTTTACTCTATGTGTGACAGTTCGTTTTTCTTATATAAGAGTCTATGTCCGATTATCCGAATTTTCGATTATCCGAATCGATCCCGATCCCAATAATTCGGATAATCGGCGGTCTACTGTAACCATACAAGGGTACAAAGATGATGAGTAAAGAACAAATAATTCGAAAAGACAACGTTTGACGAGGCGTTTTGGACAAACATTTGTGTCTGTGACAAATGTTTGCTCCAAGCCTGTTTGTTCTTTGTGTGATACAGGAATTTCGCCGAGCAATTAAACTCAAATCAATTTTATAATTATTATTTTTTTTTCTGTAATTTGCTATATTGAAGTAATAATAATAATAACTTACAACTACACTAAAATTAAATCTTTTATATAAATAAATAAAAGATTGACAAGGATGACGATGAGTTTTTTGACGCGTGTTAGTTTTATTTTATAATTAAGTCGCCCTTAAATCTCGTGCTCTCTCTCTCTTTCCTTCTATCTATCTCTGTCACTTTTACGTGTATAGTAGTGACAGATAGTCTAAGAATGTTTCTTAGTTTCCTGTTCCTGTTCCTTAGTCCTTTTTTAGGGTTCTGTACCCAAAGGGTAAAACGGGACCCTATTACTAAGACTCCGCTGCTTGTCTGTCCGTCTCCAGGCTGTATCTCATAAATCGTGATAGCTAGAAAGCTGAAATTTTGACAAATGATGTATTTCCGTTGCCGCTATAACAACAAATACTAAACCACATAAAATGAATATTTAAGGGGGGCTCTCATACGACGGTGGTACGGAACCCTTCGTGCGCGAATCCGACTCGCACTTGGCCAGTTTTTTATACAAATTATTGCTAGTTGTCAAAATTATAGGTAAATTGCGTGTGTAACAATATCTCACTGTAAACTGTAAATGCCAATTAAATCAAAGTCAAGCAAAACGTCTTATCGTTAATAATAAATAACAATTGAGCATAATAAACAGAACTGTAGACAAACAAAGATAAAGAAGAAAAATACAGACATTAAAAGCATACCTACTTACTGAGACAGGTCAAACAAGTGCTTAATATTATTTTGAATGCTAGACTCACTTAGTATGTAATTAAAATACATTGTATACCAAAGATTTTCAAAAATATTTATAAAAAAAAATTAAAGAAAAAAAACCTTAAAAATAAAGACCATGATTGTCTTTCTATTAAAATGTTGTATTACTTAATACTTTTCTCAGCGCCATTCTTTACGAAGTTTCCTCTGCTAATATGTATACATCTTTCTATAACTTAAAATAAATAAACAGGTTTTTAACAAAAGTCATTTAGAACCAGTTTTATTCACCTAACTTGTATAGAAATAAATCTTTTTGCCATATGTCGCGAATATAGCTTATATTGATAATAATTAACAGTATAATAAGATAATTATAAAACAAATACATACCATTTAGCCTTGAATTGAACGCATCCGTGTCACGATTTAGCGTAAAAATCACTTTTTAACACAACAAAACTTATTTTTAAACACTTATATATCACACAAACACTTAATATCACATATTTTTATAGCACAAGTTTTTAAAAGTAAATAGAAGTTCGTAATTTGGGAAATATGATTATAAAACAAGTACACCCGACAGCGACGTTAATCTGTCACAGACTAAATAATTTTGTTTGTACAATGTTGCTATATGCAAAGTTAAATTTCCGCTGTCTCCTTATTACAAAGATTTATTGCAAAAAGAGAACCGTCTTTCGTGTAACCACTAAAAATGACTACGTAAACCATTGTGTACTTACATAATATCAAAATAACAAAAATACGTTTTAGTTACATAAAACTACATAGAAAAAGCTTGGTTTACACAGAAAAGCTTTTTTAAATTACAACTGTATCAAAACGTTCATAGATAATGTAGTTTATAATCCAAAGTGCTCCCAAATTAAATTTAATTCACATTTCCTACAATCAGGCAAAACTTATTTACATGGCAACACTCGCGTCTAGTGTCGTTCTCGTGAAATACGTCATACGGATGTAGCACAAGACAAGTAACAATCACAAACCATATACACGTATAAAACAACCTTTAAAGCAATGCCCATAAAGTTGATTTTCCCTTATTAGTGGGTACTAATATAACTTTGTCAAGATTGACGACGCTACCACTTTACAATTACAGTTGTTTTGTACTCTATGCTAGACACATAAAGTTGAAATTCATTTGAAATGTAACGAAATTTAAGATTGTAAAGTCGTCAAGACTTGTTTCTTAGTAAAGTATTGAGGTCTTTCTATGATAATTGGCCTCGCGACGATGGGTTTGCAAAATCACAAATTAAATAGCGTGTAGACGCCATTTTGAATATCAAAAACGTAAATACCAATCATTTATTGATACTCGTAGACGTAGTACTCGCGGGGAAAACGTGCTTGTTTTGTTTTTGTTATTAGGGTTTTACATATATGAATGTGTTTTTATGAGCGCATATTATTTAACTATCGTATTGGTAAATTTTGGTTATAGAAGAAGATATTCCTTAGGTTTTAAAATAATACAATTAAGTAATTCTGAGTTCTATTATTAAATTTGTCTGAACTGTTTATAAAATGTTTGTACGCCATAATATTGCAGAATTTGTTGGAAGAATGTTTGTAAGACCTATTGTAGGTACTATATTCATGCAAACACTAATTATAAATAAATGATTTGTATTGATTTATGTTGATTATGATGTTAAGAGTAACTGCTGTACTCAGAAACGTTAATTTAATGGTTACTTAAGAAATTACTTAGTATTGAATTAAGTACGTCAACTTTATGACGTCTTAGATGTTTTTGTCATTGTCATAGTTATTAAAAAAGACATTATAGATAAAAGATCTGTAAATAATAGTTATTTCTTACTACTAACACACAGTAATCGTCACACAAAACACTTCAAAATGGCTATAACCTTTATGTTCAAGGTAGTAAGGTTTATTATCGTTACTTTTGTAACTACCTACATGCTAAAAGAATGTTCTCCTTTCTAAATTATGCGTAAGAGTGTGAATCGATCTGGCATGCGTGATCAGTAACACTCGTCTGGTATTTTTAACCGACCGCAATAAAGGAGGTACTCAATTTCTCTGTTTTTTCTAAGGCACGACGAAAAAGAGGGATGTTATGACATGTATGAGTTTGACATGTCGTGTCTGTCTTTGTATAATATGTGTAATGTGTCCGTCTTTTTGGGGTATTGTAGCTCCCAAACGACTGAACCGATTTTGATACAGTTTTTTCTGTTTGAAAGATGATATTTTGACGGGCCTGTTGGTCTAGTGGTTAGTGACCCTGACTGCTATACCGGAGGTCGTGGGTTCGATTCCAACCCAGGACAAATGTTTGTGTGATGAGCACGATCATTTGTTCTGGTTGTCTGGGTGTAATTTATCTATAATATGTATGTATTTAGAAGTATATTTATCAGTTGCCTGGTTACCATAACACAAGCTCTGCTTAGCTTGGGATCAGAAAACCGTGTGTGAGTTGTCCCGGAATATTATTATTATTATTATTATACGGTTTTTTTTCTGTTTGAAAGATGATGTGATGATTCTTCTCATTAGCTTAAATATGTAGGGGTCAGTTTCTAGTCTCACCGGATTCAGCTGAATACCGTAAGTTACAGAGCGACTGCCTATCTGACCTCCACAACACATGTTACTGGGTAACACAGTATCCCCTAGTAAGACTGTCAGAATTGACTTAACGACTGTCAAATTTCAATATATAACAGTCGGGACAACTTTGCCACCCATCTACAAACCGACCGCGGTTAACGCAGCTTAACCCTACATTTGTTTTCGTTTATATCTAGGTTACCTACATTGACGCAATAAGCTATTTCATAAGGTTATATAAATAAAATAACTACAATAGTTAAAAGTTCGGCTTTTAACTGTAATATTAGTGACGGTCCGTTGCGCATGAGTTGAATTTAAATTTAAAAGCAGAAGAAAAATGTTCAACGTTAGAAAGAGAGGGAAGATTTCCTTTGTGTAAGAGTGAGCGAGATGGTGATGTTTGATTTGTTTGATGGTACGATCATTGAATTTTTAGTTTTTTGCGTCGCTTTGTGAACAATTTTGTATTGGATAAAAAAAAAATATATTCCGGGACAACTCACACACGGTTATCTGATCCCAAGCTAAGCAGAGCTTGTGTTATGGTAACCAGATAACTGATAAACATACTTATATATTTCTAAATACATACATATTATAGATAAATTACACCCAGACAACCAGAACAAATGATCGTGCTCATCACACAAACATTTGTCCTGGATGGGAATCGAACCCACGACCTCCGGTATAGCAGTCAGGGTCACTAACCATTAGACCAACAGGCCAGACAAAATACGTTTAAAAGAGTGTATTGCTCTCAGTTTGACGCTAAAACATAGGTAACAAATAATTAAAAGCAAGGGCCAATGTTAACCTATGCCTTTTTTTAGGGTTCTGTACCCAAAGGGTAATAACGGGACCCTATTACTAAGACTCCGCTGTCCGTCCGTCTGTCACCAGGCTGTATCTCAAGATCCGCGATAGCTAGACAGTTAATATTACCACTAATTATGTATTTCTGGTGCTGCTATAACATCATCATCTCCCGAGCCTTTTCCCAACTATGTTGGGGTCGGCTACCAGTCTTACCGGATTCAGCTGAATACCGTATTTTACATAGAGCGACTGCCTATCTGTCATCTGACCTCCACAACCCATTTTACTGGGAAACACAGTATCCCATAGTAAGACTGGTTGTCAGAATTGACTTAACGACTGCCATAGATCTATGTATGACAGCCGGGACCTACTGTTTAACGTGCTTTCCGAAACACGGAGGGGTCTCGGTTGGGTGACCATTTATAACATATAAATGGTCACCCATCCACGTACCAACCGCGGCGAGCGTGGCTTAACCTGTATTACGGTCAAACCGTACGGCTTACACTTAGCCACGAGCCCCTCCTCTCCTCCTCCTCTAGCTATAACAACCAATACAAAAAAAAAAACAAAATAAAAAAAAAAACATTTACTCTTATACAACGCTGGTACGGAACCCTTCGTCTTGCACTCGACTCGCACTTGGCCTGCTTTGTCATGTCAGTGGTCAATCAGTGTACTTGTCATTGTGCCTAGTTTTCATATTCAGATTTAAAGCCTACAATAAAATCTCATTGAACTCTCGAAGAGAATTATCGTTATGACCAATTAATGATCGTAATGAAAGTTAGCAGAATGCCAATTATTGTAAAAAATACCAAATGCAGGTCATTTAGTCAATTCAAGCAACTCTTAAATAGCTGAATCGAGGCTCTGTTAAGTGTCACGGGAAAATACGATTAAAACAAAGGATTAAAAATAGTTTTTTTAACAAAAATCACGTTCTTATCTTTGGTTCTTATCAATAAAAAGTATTAAGAAACCCAATTAGTTACATTTGCGGTCAATATGTTAGTATCTTCATATATGAGGAAAAATGTATAATTTAAAACTGCGGTTTTCAATAAAAACCAAATCGTTTAATTATCTGCTAAATTGATATTTGATATTATATCACGGGAAAGCCCGCCAATTTTTCCCGTCATTATTTGACAGGTGTTTTTTTCAAGGCAAAGGTATTCACTATACAGCCTTAAATTGTTTTTATTGAAATTGTTATTACACGACTGCCCAAAAAGGAGTGTTATGTTTTCAGGGTTCATGTATGTATGTATGTTTGTGAGTTTCTTTATTCCACCATAACTTCTAAAAGGCTTGACCGATTTCAATGTTTGTGGTATCATTAGAAGCTTTGAGTTATCCCGAGTGACATAGGCGAAAGGCGAAAAAATGTGAACATTAAAAAATGGTCAAGTGTGAGTCGAAATCGCCTGCAAAGGGTTCCGTACGATTTTTCTTTGTGTTGTAGCGCTCTATAAAATATTATATATTACTAAAAGGTATTAAATAAAAAATTATAATTAAAAAAATTAAAAAAACACGCCTGCCATATCAAAAAAATATTAAAAAGTGAACTAAAAAATTAAAAACAAGTCAAATATTTGCAGTCGGGAGACCTGTAATGAATTGTTCCAAGTAACCGTCCCCCGACTGCAAATATTTGAATTGTTTTTAATTTTTTAGTTCACTTTTTAATAGTTTTTTGATATGGCAGGCGTGTTTTTTTAATTTTTTTAATTATAATTTTTTTTATACAGCCTCGTTGGCCTAGTGGCGCTAAGCGCGACTGCTACGCTAGAGGTCTTGGGTTCGATTCCCAAGTCGACCAAGGTGTTATTGGGTTTTTCTATGAAATTCTCAGTAGCAGGTCGGAGTTTGGATTTGTGCCCGGTTAGTGGCAATAGGCTCGCCCCCTATTACATGGGACCTAAACATACCGGCGAACTGTGGGTGTACATTGGTACACCTCTGCCTAACCCTTCGGGGATACAGGCGTGATGGTATGTTATGTTGTATAGATTCAATTGCTTGGCCCAATTTATTTATAGTAATATTATATAACGGGAATTAGCGTACATGCCTAAATACCTTTAGGGCTTATTTCGGACAAGTTTTCACGAAAAACAAGAGATACAACCTACCAATTCCAGTACACGTACTCTATTCCCTCGCTCTTATAGTCAGATGGCACGACACCTTCAGATAAAGTTCTACGTACTGATCTTAGGAGAAGTTATATATGATCACCCATCCAGTTCTAGACCTTAACAAGAGTTGCTTAACTTATGCAAATTTTGCTTTTATTTACGCAATTTAACTATTTTAACATTAAGTAAAAGAGATTAAACGTAACTGAATGAAATTACATGAGATTTTTTTTTTTCCTAAAAAATATCAATTCAACAAACATTTTCAAAAAAGCTTAGTTATTTAAACATTACGAAGTAAAGGGTTGCGCCCCTTGTCTAAATATTTTATGAAGGGATGGAGGCGTGGCTTAAACACACCCCTATTTGAGGGCGGGGTTTATTTCGACCACGCCTATAAGACCTAAGTTATACGTCAGTCGATAACTAACTGTCTCACTGGGAGTATCAATTTAACTTAACTGCGATTTTTTACTAAGATTTTTTTGTCGCATTGTCGTGAGTGTGTCGGTGGACTTAGTTCGTTAAACGTCTTTAGTGAGAGTTTTAGAGTGTTGTGTAGTTTTTAGTTTCAAGTGGTCTGGAATTCGATTCCCAGGTTTGTAAATTGTCTATTTTCTCTATATTAGGTACCAGAGACTAGGTATTAATTAGCTCTGACCAGAAATCAGAAACTAAGGAATTACAATCAAAGAAATTAAAAAAATAAAAACTATATAAAAACCTCCTACTTTTAGAAAATTGGTGACAAGTTAGTTTCTTTAACAATACCTTTACCTAATCAATAAAATGTAGCTTTACTTAGCTACATTTTATTGACACAAAGGTCATGTTAGCATAAAAATAAAAAAAATATTAAAAAAGGAATTAAATAAAAATGATAACTATTTAATTAGGTACTTAAAAAAAAAGAGAACCGCCTTCAAAAAGCCGATTCACTGAAAAGTATGATATAATTTTAAATGAACTGCTTATCAAATAACCAAAATATTTGGATAATAACTATAATTAGACTCCAAGCACAATTATTGGTATTTTTGGAGTCGGTGTCAGCCGCTAAAAGCAAATTTTAATACTATATTATAAGGATCCTGAGAACCTCCCTTTTTTCAAGTCAGTTAAATAATAAATACTAAAACCTTCTCCTTGATCTAACAAACTCTTTTCTGAAAACCGCAGCAAAATCGGTTCAGCCAAACGCGGGATAATCGCGGACAAACATACATACATACAGGTCAAACTGAGAACCTCCTTGTTTTGTTTGAAGTCGGTTAATAAAAGTGCATAACAATTGCAATTGCAAAAGTGGCCCACGGAGAGCCGCTTCGCTACGTTGAATGTAAGAGGAGGAATGGATGGTAAGGTGGATGAAGTATGTCAGATGATGGATGTTTAGACAAAAATTAAGAAAGCTATGCTGAGATGGTTTGGCTATGTCGAGAGAATGAATGAAGAACGATTGACGAAAAAAGTGCATAAGGCGAGTGTAAATGAAAAAAGGCCAGGTCAAGAGTACCATAAACCGAACAGCATGTATGAAAGGAATAATGAAAGAGGACAAAGCGAAACAAGTGTGTAGGGATCGTAGCAAGTGGAAAAAAGTGGTCTCTGCCTACCCCTACAAGGGAAAGAGGCGTGATTATATGTATGTATGTATAACAATTGCTCCATTCGTTTCTGAGCTACGATGACTTAGACAGACCGAAACTCTAATACACATATAATATCATTTTGCGACGGGAATTAAAAAACCAGCAGAAAAATTATCATCTCCCTGCCCTGTTCCCAATAGTGTGGTCGGCGCAATGCGTATTCAGCTTCCATTCATCTCTACTACTCGTCATCTCAGCATTCACTCCTTTCTCATATCATCTTTCACGCAATAATAATAATAATAATTCCAGCCTATGAACGTCCCACTGTTGGGCACAGGCCTCTTCCCATATAGAGAAGGCACGAGCATTGATCACCACGCTTGCTCAATTGCGGATTGGCGATTTCAGATCCCAATTTTAGAATCCAGGTTTCCTCACGATGTTTTCCTTCACCGTTAGTCAGAAGTGTCTTAGAATAATTAAGAAAGTACATATAACTTTGAAAAGTTACATTGGTACTTGCCTGGGTTCGAACCTGCAACCTCGTGCATACAAATCCGTTCATTGAACCGCTAGGCCACCACGACTATCTACTTTCACGCAATGTATCCGAAAAAAGACTGGCTTTTATTATTTAAATATTAAAAAGACGCATTTGGCACTTCTTAGAATTCCGGAACCCTCTGTTTCTAAGGTCCCGGGTTCGATCTCCAGGCGGATCAAAGTAGAAAACCACTTGTGTACATTGTCTCGGGTCTGTGTGTTTGCGGTGTCGTTGTCTCTGATACCATAACACGCGTGCTTTAGCTACTTACTTTGGGTTCAGAGCAATGTATGTGATGTTGTCCACATTTATTTAAATTACCTGTTTATTTAAAGGGGCTTGTGGCTAAGTGTGAGCCGTAGGGTTTGACCGATAATACAGGTTAAACCGCGCTCGCCGCGGTTGGTCCGTGGATGGGTGACCATTTGTGAACATACCGAGACCCCTCCGTGTCTCGGATAGCACGTTAAGCCGTAGGTCCCGACTGTCATATCGCGAGTCATGTCGCGAGCGCGGCTTAACCTGTATTATCGGTCAAACCGTACGGCTTACACTTAGCCACGAGCCCCTCTACTGTCATCAGAAATCACGATTTTATATTAAAAAAATCATCTCAATCGAGTCTCTAATTTAGGCAGCTTACAAGATTTGACTTAAACAAAATGACAATCTTACGATACGATGAAAGTAAAATCATGTTGGGTTAATTTATGTATTTATTATCAAATGACATGCATGTATGTATGTTTTAATAATTATGACAGTCAGTCGCACCAAGACACACTGTATCCCGCAGTAAATAAGTTGTGTGTCAGACAGACAGTCGCTCTGTAACATACTGGTGTTCAGCTGGCAGACACAACTTATAAACAAGCTCTACTTAACCTCTACTCATGTTATCAACAATATTGCTTTATAATCGTCTCAGTGGGGGGTCGGTCTCCCCCCCTGTGACGTCACGAGATCAAACGTCGTGGATGTCAGGAGCAGGGCGAGGGTGAGTATGTAGTACTACAGGTAAGGGACTGTCTTAGAGATTATGTTACTAATATAAATACAAACACATTTTAATGGAAAATTCCAAAAGACAACCTCAAATCCGTAAAACATATTTCTTTAGGAATACGTAGGTATTTACTTTTTAGTATATTTTTCCTACCTACTCTTAAGTATTTTAGCTCAAAGTGACTTTAAATATTTTTTAGTGCTGTCATAATAATATATACTAGCTGTGCCTGCGACTTCGTTCGCGTGGATGACGAAACTTATCAATGAGTTTTTAACCGCAAAATTAAATTTGTTTTTTATTGTTTATACTTTTCCGGGATAAAAACTACCCAGTGTAGTGCCCAGGATAATAAAGAATAATTGTACCTTTTTTTTGTAAAGAATAATTGAACAAACAGACAGACAGATAGACAAAAATTTTTTTTTCGCCCTTTTCGGTTCGGTGTCGGTCTAGTAACACCCCCCGCCATTTATTTTTTCGATATTTTCAATGTACAGAATTTTCACTTCTACAGATTTATTATAAGTATAGATATACCTACCTAGTAAGTTTTATTGAAAAGCGGGTCTCTTAATATGGTTTCTTATAAATTAAAATCAAATAAAGCAGCTGCCTTTAAATAACACACTGTAAAAGTTGTTTTAGTAACTAAAAAAACCATTTTTAGTATCATTAGAAGACCAGTACACACCTTTTTTCAAAGTGTCTCTAGCTCTGAAGTCCCGAATCCGACGGCTGGTTCAATGTAGGATTGTCCACTTTAATTTTTTTCGATTTAAAATCTCTTACGACACGGTCATCTAATTACATAATACAGAATCTTTATTTAAAACTAATGGCGAACAAAATTGTGAGTATTGCAACGAATAAGTCTTCGATATTTCCAAAACACATCCACCCTACACAAGGTGACATCCCGCTGTGCCAACCAAAAATAAACTGATATCAAAATATCAAAACCAACTTATTTATGACCCACCAAACTGCTTGCCACGCCACATTCAACCTTATATCTATGACCACAAAACCTATTATAATCATTTAAACACTTAGTCAACCGCAAATGATTTACAAACTTAATTTTGTAGTTGTATAAATTATTCTATAAACGAAATTAGACTTTATTTGTAAGGCTATAAGGTGTATTAATGTTGTGAAGTTTGTGTTAGGAACGATAAATAATTTTGGTTTGTTAGATAGGGCTGTCAACAATTTTGAACTGATTATAAGATGAAAAGATTGAATTTGGTAGTCTTCGCGGTTATATTGTGGGGTCTGAGATCTGTAAATATATTGTAATACAGTTACTGGTTTACTAGAGATTGCTGTTATTTAACTTGTAACAGATAATGGTAAGATGTAAGAAGAATAAAAACCGGGAAATGCAAGTCGGACTCGCGCACAAAGGGTTCCGTACCACCGTTGTATGGAAGCCAAATATTCATTGTTATATGTTTTTAACCGACTTCAAAAACGGAGGAGGTACTCAATTTGACTGAATATTTTTTTTATGTTTGTTACCTTTACCTTTACTTTTGACTGGGTAAACCGATTTTGATGATTCTTTTTTTATTTGATAGCTGGTGCGTCCCGCGTGGTCCCATTTTATTTTGGTCCAGTTTTGACTGTAGGGTACAAAAGAAATAAATATAAGATTTATTTTGAAGTCGGTTTTTTTGTTAGAATTATTAGTATTTGTTGTTACAGCGGTGAGAGAAATACATCATCTGTGTAAATATCAGCTGTCTAGCAATCGCGGTTCTTGCGATACAGCCTGGTGACAGACAGACGGACAGCGGAGTCTTAGCAACTGGGTCCCGTTTTACGCTTTGGTCACGGTACCCTAAAAAGTTTTTTTTCGCAAATTGCGACGCATAATATAAGAATATTGATATCAATACTTATACTAGTTCGATTACCCAGGTCAAATCTTATTCTGTACAATTAACTGGTCACTCAGTGAGTGATCAACGTACACTATGAAAGCAGTCCGTGTACGGTTGGCCTTATACCGAGTCGTTTAAGTGGTTAAGAGAAGTCTTGGGAGATGATGATGATTTCTCCTGACCATAATATATAAAAACTAGCTGTGTCCCGCGGTTTCACCCGCGTGAATACCTAGGTCCCGTTCCCGGTGCCTTTGTATATAATAACAGACAAATAATTAGCAATAAATTAAAATTGCGACTATAATTTGAGATTTAAACTATCCTATCTCTCAAGTTGGATCGAACTGCACATGGTGTGCGAATTTTATTATAATCGGTTAAGTGGTTTAGGAGTCCATTGAGGACAAACATTGTGACACGAGATTTATATACATTAAGATACTAAGCATTGTTTTTAAAATAAAAAAGAGCTTCTTTAAAGATCAAATAACTAAAAAAATAAAGTACTGACATAATATAAACCACAGCTTCCCATAGATACTGTAACATTATTTACCCAAGGGTCAGTAAATTGAATATACCACATTATAAGGGCTATCCCTTTCTCACATAATAGCCACCTGTAGAGCCTTCAACCCTTAACTCAATAGTATCTGAGGGACAGTGACTGTAATGATATTAAGTTGTCACCCTGATTTACGGCGCAGTGGGTTGGTAGATGGATTTGTTTGCTTGAGGTTGCAGGTTCTTTGGTGTGTGATGTGTTAATTGTGATAAATATACATGTTTGTTTTCTTAAGATTCTTATGTATTAATGAACAACTATCTTTTACCCGCCTCTATCTCTTCCTCAAGTAAAAACTTGCATAATATTATAAAGTTCTTTGGTCTATCTTAGCCCTGTAAGTAACAGGCACAGAGAGCTACTTTCTAAAAAATTGAAATCGCTTCACCCGTTCGGGTGCTACGATGCCACAGACAGACAGACACACACACCCACACACACACAGACAGACACGTAAAACTTATAACACCCCTCTTTTTGCGGGGGTTAATAATAGGAAATCTCCAAGTAACAAAATTTTATAAATGATGTATATCTTCATAAATTAAAGCCAAGAACTATCTCCATAAAACCCAGACAGACAAGTCAAACTCATTATACCCTTTTTTGAGTCGGGGGTTAAAAATGAGACATCGATATCATTACTTTTATTTAAAATGCAATTTCATTCATAGATACACCGAAAAACAATTATATTATCATATTGAATTAATTAAAGCAATTAATTAAATAACACAATCAACAATTTACTATTATACTCAAGTACATTAACCCTTCTGTAAGCAAACAGGGGTCACTTAGTGTAATGAGTTGGTATCAATAGTGCCAGTTAGTGTCAACCCCTTGTGTAGGTGTTGATTTGATGTAAAGGGTCTGATGGACCCAACTTAAAGTCATTTAAGTGGCCGGTAAGTATCATGTTGTCTCTCTCATTTTAAAGGGTAAAATAATGTCAGATAGATGATTTAAATCGTCTAATTTTATTGTGATTAAGAATTCGGATGTATAGGTATAAGTAAATTCTGATAAGCAGTCTTACTATGGGATGCTGTGTTACACAGTAACATGTGTTGTGGAGGTCAGATAAACATTCGCTCTGTAACATACGCTATTCAGTTGTTGGCGAGACTGGGGAGTTTTTTGCGCCGTTTCTTCTCCTCAGCCAAAGCACTTAGGAAGCGGTGAAGGGTGGGGGATTTGGGGTCGGTTCATGTCTGGCGGTGGTGGCGTCGCGTGGCGCTGGGGCGGGCGGCCGCATGGTGGAGCGTTCAGCCTTTCACACTGACCTGATGACGCATTGGTGCGTCAGGTGTGAGTGGTTGGATGTTTTGTTGTGTGTTTGCTCGTTCTGGCGTTGCGTGGCCGATGTTGCGCGCTGCCTTTGTTCCGGATATGAACCGACCCCTAGGGTGCCGTCCTTTTGTAATAATTTTTGACGTTTGATAAGTGCTACTTTGTAGCCTAAGTTAAATAAATAATTTTTGACTGGAAGCCGAAAACTACGTAGTTGGAAAAATGCTTGGCAGATGATGATAATGTAAATATGTATAGGTATATAATAATGCCAATCTTTTTTATACACTACTAGCTAGGTACTAACTAGGTAGTCACTTGCGTGATTTCCTAGTCCCAATTCCTAATATTTTATAGTTATTTTGTTGTTCAGGGCGGAGATAAATACAACTAATAAAACATTATGAAAATCAGTTCACCCGTTCTTGAGTTATATGGTGTAAGTAAACCAACTATATATTATGTAGGGTGTTACAAAAAGGGTAAATCTATCCAAAAGGGCTGAAGAGTTCTCCTGGTATAGAGTCAGTTAACAAAATTTCTGCTCAAAATGAGTTAGGTTCATAAAATTACTACCCAATTCTTCGTAACAATTATTTTGAGCTGAAACTTTGTAAACTGACTCTATACCAGATGTACTCTTCACCCCTTTTGGATAGATATACCCTTTCGGTAACACCCTGTATATTTTTACTATTAAGTACCTACTAACTACATTTGTTGTGATTCATATTGTTTACAGTAAACAGTTTACCTCCTTATTACCCAGACCTCAGGGAACAGACCCTAGGGTCCGTAGGGATGCTGTGTCGAGGGATACATCGCCATTTAGTTAGACGAAACGCAACAAATAATTCAGGGCCTCTCGATATTATACTGTGGGGCTCTTAAAACAGCGGGAAAAACAGCTTGGAACAATTAGGTATAGGTACTTAGCAGTATTTTCGTCGTCTGCATAGATACATATATTATAACATTTATTGGGTAAATGTCTTCTTCTTTTTTGATAGGTTTTAAGAGTTCATTGTTCGTCTGTTTATCAAGCATTTACAAGATACAAGATACAAGAGCATTTATTTGTTCAAAACATGAGTTAACATACACAGGGCATGCAAGATGTTACAATATAAGCACGATGATTTGATGTTGATTTGATGAAGCACTTTGAAGTTACTTTTTTACATTTATGTTCAATTAATTATCATTATTTATTTTCTTTGATATTTACGTTATTTCATTATGACTACAAAAATGTTATGTTATTAACGAATTATTTAATAATTAACTTATACTTACTGATAAATTCTAAACATACCTACAAGTTATAATAGGTAGTTTTTATTCAACTCGCTAGTTTAACAGCCCAACACGAATACAAAGCTCTTAATGAAAAGAGCAAGCGAGTTAACCCTCTGTGTGCCGACGTGCCTCACCCGGGTACTGTTCCCAGCCGGGTACTACCGGGTACAACCGGGTATCAGTCGCCCGCGGCTATCACGTTATGAGTTTTAATGTTTGTTCGCAGACAATTTTGATTAAAAGTCAAACATGGACAGTATTGTTATTTTTTGTGAAATTTTATCGGTTTTTTTAAACAATTTTTAAACAAGTGCTTGGGATCATAATATTGTACCGACAAGTCAATTGTTGTACCGCGCCTTTATTCAGTTTAAACACTTTTTCTCTGTATTTTTGTCGTATTAATGACGACCCCCGTGGTCGAGTGGTATACGCACCGGTTTTCAAGTTGTCGCTAGCTCTGAGGTCCCGGGTTCTATCCCCGGACGGGACAATGTAGAAACCAACATTTCTTAATTGCCTGGGGTACCTTTGTTGTTTCTGAATTCCATAACACGCGTGCTTTAGCTACTTACTTTGGGTTCAGAGCAATGTATGTGATGATAATAATAATATTCTTTATTGACATAAGTAAACAATTACAATATAGAATTCTCTAACCTCTGCACTAGTAAAAACTGTGTTGCAGGTGTTAGTGTCTTCCCCGGTATAAATGTGGCAATGATGTCCGTATTTATTTATTGATTGGTCCTAAAAATACGCAGATAATCCGAAAAATCTTGCCCTGAAACATTTACCTATACTTTATTTTTAGCTATATATAATAATATCCTGGGACAACTCACACACGGTAATCTGATCCCAAGCTAAGCAGAGCTTGTGTTATGGTAACCAGACAACTGATAAACTTACTTATATATTTCTAAATACATACATATTATAGATAAATAACACCCAGACACCAGAACAAATGATCATGCTCATCACACAACATTTGTCCTGGGCGGGAATCGAACCCACGACCTCCGGTATAGCAGTCAGGGTCACTAACCACTAGACCAACAAGCCCGTCGAATATGATTATTTAATAAACTTACGAATAATTCTTGGTAATGTGTTTTTAATATCCATTTCGCTCTTTCCCCTTTGATTGTTAATGTTATATTAAATACAGGGTTTGAAGGTTTAAATTTTCTTTTTTCTACATCACTCGAGTTACATCATGTAAATGGCAGATTTGAAACACTAAATAATTAACAAAAACAATTAAAAAGTTCAGTGGGCATGATAAGATTAACCCTTTACAAGTCAAGGGGTACAACAGACTGACTCATTATGTGTGAATTATTTACTTTGGCTATTATACCGGGGTCTGATAGACCGGCGGTAAGCGGAGGGTTGGGATAATGTTTCATATTGTTTTACATTTTTTTGGTAATGTTATGGGCTACTTTTCATTTAAGTGGAGAAATGTAGATGGGGTTAAGAATTTATTGCATTATTAATTTAAAAATTGTAGCTGTAGACTAAAAATAATTCATCATCATCTCCCTGCCCTGTTCCCAATTATTTGTGGTCGGCGCAATGCGTGTTCAGCTTCCATTCATCTCTACAACTCGTCATCTCAGTCCTTTTTTTTTCATATCATCTTTCACACAATCAATAATTAGATTAAAAATAATAAACCAAAAGATATCTTTATTTTGTTTTTCCATCCTTAGTTTCTTAAAAATCATTGAAATCGGATCGTTTTAAAACATACAGGGTGTTAAGAAAACCCTGTCCGACCCGAAAGGGTGATATAGGTATCACAATCACATACCCAAATAAAATATTTTTGGAATATTCATGCTTAGTAACAATAACAATGAACTTTTTGAATGACGACCTTTTTCCGCGAACCATATTCCGTCGATTAAAGGACATCCTTGAGTTTTAAAGTTGGTTAAATAAGAAATTAAAATATTGACTTCGTAAAAGATTATTTATATTTTGCTTAGTAAATTAAGCTTATAAAAATCAAATTCAATACAAACTGATTCATAACCTTGGCCTATCCATCCCTAGACCCTACTTCCCCAAACCAAACAAATAACTAACAACATTAACTTCTAACAACAAAGAAATCTTAAGAAACTGACACGAACAGGTGTGACGTCACGCCCATTGTGACGTCACCACAATTAGCTAATCAACTAGGGGAGAGTCCATTGTCACTAAGTTCGGACCATAGACAAAGTAAGAGGGGTCTTGTAAAAAGGTTGTAATCCGTGTGTAGTGTCTATGGGAGTTGTTTATTTGTTAATGTTTTTTTACCTAACTTCAAAAGAAGGAATTTCCTGCCCTGTTGAGAATATTAGTGGTCGGCGAAATACCTACGTATTCAGCTTCCATTCATCTCTACTACTCGATAACTCAGAATTCACTCCTTTCTTTCTCATATCATCTTTCAAAATCCATCCATCTCTTTTTCGGTCTTCCTCTACATATACTTAATAATACTCATACTTAATAATCCAGCCTATAAACGTCCCACTGCTGGGCACAGGCCTCTTCCCATATTGACAAGGCACTGATCACTGATGATTGGCGATTTCAGATGCCAAATTTTGGAATCCAGGTTTTCCTCACGATGTTTACCTTCACCGTTTGTCAGAAGTGTCTTAAATGAATTAAGAAAGTACATATAACTTTGAAAAAGCCACATTGCTACTTGCCTGGGTTCGAACCTGCAACCTTGTGCATACAAATCCGTTCATGGAACCGCTAGGCCACCACGACATAGTCATACTTAGTAGATCTATAAGATATAAAATTATATTTATCATCGACAAGGTATAGAGGTGGTCCCATATAAATGTTATTGAAGTGAAGAATGTTATGTGTTTACCGATTGCAAAAAAGGAGGACACTTATAATGGTTTGAATATCAACCATTTGTGATTTGCATTTGTTTTGCTTTTAGGTTCTTAAAACATACTTCTAAACTTACAGTGTGTCTGTAAGATTATAGTTCTGAAACATTATAGTCATTATTCCTAAAACTTTTTTAGTTTAATTGTTTGGCATATTTTCAAACGAACTACACAGTTAGTTCTTCATAAATTTAAACAGATTATTCATTCATAACTTTAACTTAATGCACCACAATTATCTATAAACACAGAGCTACACAGCCAAATATCTCGACAATCCCCGAGAGGCTTTTGATTACACGTTAAATATTTAAACGCTTAAATGCACCCCAGTCTATACTCTATAGGTATGGCGAGGGAGATAGCAGATGTGTGAGCGAGACAACCTATGTAGAACATACATAATTACTGACAGCCGCTAAAAGAATGCGTTCCTGCCTGGTTGTGGTCAACAAGAAGATGTGACCTAAGTGACGAAGAATTCACTTATTTGTCATTCAAAACTATACCATAATGCCAGATGCAATGAATAATATGAAACGTTTTTTTATTTCCCCATACAAATCAAGATTTGACGACCTCCGCGGTCGAGTGGAGTACGCACCGGTTTCAAGGTGTCGCTAGCTCTGAGGTCCCGGGTTCGATCCCCGGACGGGTCAATGTAGAAACCAACTTTTCTACATTGTCCCGGGTCTGGGTGTTTGTGGTCCTTCGTTGTTTCTGAATTCCATAACACGCGTGCTTCAGCTACTTACTTTGGGTTCAGAGCAATGTATGTGATGTTGTCCGCATTTATTATCATTATCATAGACACTGATATGTGTCAAGAACGCTATCTCTCACCGTCGAATCGGCCGAATTAAGTCTAGCCCCGACTGTGTTACGTTGATCTTTGGCAGTCGTTAAGTCATTATAGTTTTGACAACCAGTCTTACTATGGGATACTGTCTCTGTGGAGGTCAGATCAGGAAGCTGACCCCAACATAGCTTAAGAAAATATTACGCAGAAAAAATGCCGTTTACTTATGCGAATGTAATGGCAACACAGTTGTTCAGTTAAAGGGCAACAAAAGCTAGTTTATGTAACCAATTAATCTACATCAAAACTTTAGAATAAATCTTATATTTTTAAAAACCTTTCATCGGATCTCCATACAAGAAGTCGGATTAATTAGATCCTCCATTTATAACTCAGAAACGGGTGAATTTTCATTATTTGTGATTTCTACAAAAAGACGGAAATGGGATTTAGCGTACTTTCTCGGATGTAACCGTGGAGTCGTCTAAATATAGTTCAAAAATAACTGAACGACCAAAGGATTAAATAGAAAATAACCTCCTCAAAATGGGCCAAATGTGTAGATTCACGCTGCCAGGTTAAATCAACACCCCTCTTTTTTCATCGGCGGTTAAAACATAACAATCAGTAGCTGTAACAAATTTTTCGCATATCATCATGATTTCTTCATTTCTTTATAGACAAGCCGTCAATACATTATATTTAATGGTAATGGATTAAACTTGCTTCTGTTAAAATATTGACTTTATTTGTTACTCTATTCTGAAGTAAAATGTAACGTCATGGTATAGTGATTAGGTGGAGTTTAAATATTGATGTAGTTTTTTTATCTAGTAACTGTGCCTCGTGTTTTCAGCCGCGTAAACAGTCGTTGATTTAGTTTTACGTTAACAGAATACAGGCACTTGGTTATCATCATCGTTCATTGCGATCGCCGAGCTATCGTGGGTAGGCGGGCGAGGAGAATTAAGAACAGCGACACTCCACCGAACACGTCTTGCTTCAATGCGGAGCCACCAGATTCCTTTTCATCCGACGGCCGCGAGCAAAAGAGCCCGGAGTTGTGTCAGTGTCAAGAAACGTCTACTCGCTTGTCATGTTTCAGTTGTTCCTTTTCACGTTTCTTAACACTCAAAATATCGAAGCGCCGATATACTAATTTAACAAACACTGTTTTCGACAAAACAGCTAGTAGACACACTAAAGTATGGCGGCCTGCAGTCGGTTAAAAACTTGAATCAGCTTTTTTTATCTACTAATAGATTATATGTATACCTAAAAATAATTGATATCACTATTTCTACATGCATCGGTATTGGCGCCCAACGTGGGGCATTTTTTGTGTCAGACTTATTTCAAAGACAGCGTAGGTACCTAATATCACTATTTATAGATTTTGGTATGTTCGTCACACGATATTTTAGTCAATTATAGAGATATCCCACTATCCCATAGAAGTCAGTTCCTTGTTACATTTAATCTGCAATCATCTATGTATTGCTTTAAGCCTAACCTACCACTGCAACACTGCACCAACCTATCATCCCTTACTAGCAACACAACAACAAACGCATCAATATTCCACATTCAAATTGAAACACACGTGGGGGGCGCTTCCGTTTCCGGCCACGCCCTCCCCCTCCTCCCCCCCTTTCTCCCCCTGCCGAGAGGTAAGGCGTGCTTATAAATATAGGAGGCTCTTGCATTTAGCTGACTGTACTATTCTAATTGGACGAGTAGGTAGTATTGGAAATGCACTCCATTTTTATACTATAATACTAGTTGTGTCTCGCGGTTTCACACGTAGCTAGTCCCCGTTCTCGTAAGACTATTTTTTTTTCATGACTGCTTATGTTTTTTAGTTATTCTGCTAATCGGGATGGAGAAGAATCTAGCAAATTGAAGATCATGAAACTCATCTATAACTTTTTTACGCGACTTTGATTTTAAAGTATGATATAAAGAAAGATTCTAATTAATATCTGTATAATTGATTACATTACATAAATGTTAGGAAGAACCGACTTCATAACGTGTAATAAATAACTGAATTAAAGGACAATGTCAGATCTCCGTAGTAACTTAGGCCCAATATTTTTTTTTTTCACGGACAGTGAAAATTCTCACGTTTTTTTCAGAAGCTTTTCTGTTTTCCACTTTTCAAATTCAAATTTATTTATTTATTTGTTTGCGAATATGGGTACATAGGGATCTTATAAATATAAATTAACAAATGTGCATTAACCATATCCTACCATAAGGCATGCAAAACTAATACAAACATTATAAAACGTGCAAACAGCAGAAAGTAGTTTTAAAGACACATTATATTAAATCTATATAATATAGTAGATATAAATTGAATTAACATTTATAATTTGTCTTGCATAAATTCACTAACAGTATAATAAGCTTTTGACAATAGCAATGTTTTAATTTTTTTTCTTTTTTATAGAACTTCTTTTGCATAGAACTTAACAAAATGATTAAGTACTTATACAAATTTTTTTTTGGTGGTATTCTAGATTATAACTAAACATTTTTTAAGAAGTTAGAAATGTATACTTAAATTGTTGTAGGTAAAAGTTTTGTGTCCGCGTGAATTTATTGAGTGGGCCGAAATCTGACATTGTCCTTTGCCACCACCACCTCTGAGGTATTACATACACTAGTAGGAAAACAATTTTTAAGTCCAACCTTAATTGTCGGAGTTATTATTGAGTTGAAAGCACACAATCAAATAGTAATCTTCTAATTTTGAAGTCGGTTAAAATTAATAAGTAACTGTTTGTCTACTTATCTGTTCACTTAAAGCCAAACTGCTGTACCAAGTTTATAACACTTACTTAGTAATGCTTAGTATGTGCTAAGAAATTATAAAATATATGAAACTAGCTGTGCCCCGCGGTTTATAAATTAGAAGTTATAAATTTTTAGGCAATTTTTAAAATTTTTCTCCGTAAGAACTATCCTCGCACTTCAAGGAATATTAAAAAAAAAGATTTAGCGAAAGCGGTTCAGCTGCTCTTACATTTGGGCTTAGCAACACATTCATTTTTATATTATAGACTAGCTGACCCGGCAGACTTCATACTGCTTCAATCGATAAATAAAAACCTAAACTTTTGTATAAAATAAACTTAAAACAAATTGTTTTTTTTTTATTTGATTCCGAACATTTTCATATTTATTCACCTTTTAAACCTTCCCTGGGCTTCCACAAATAATTCAATACCAAAATAAGCCAAATCGGTCCAGCCGTTCTCGAGTTTTAGCGAGACTGACGAACAGTAGTGCTATTCTGTAACATTATTTTCATGTCTCGACAGCGGAATCCGCAGTGAGATGTCAAATACGTATTCTCGAAATTGAATTCTAAATCAAGGCCGATTGGGTTCACTTTTGAAGTGAGCTTTATTGTCACTCAGGTGAAGCTCGATACCGAAATTATTTACAGAATAGACATACTGCAATTCATTTATATAATATAGAAGAAGGTAGAAAACAAAATAAAATAATACACAGGCCAGAGCAACATATTCAATTATCATTTAGTGGCATATAAATATGTATCTACGCATGCCTTCAACATTCGACAACTATTTTAAATACGTTTAAAACCACTCATAAAATGTTCTAACCCGTTTAAAACGACTACTTACACCAAACCTATAAAAACTTCACTTGTTTCATAATAACATATCAACAAGATGAGAACTGTCAACATCGCACCCCACAGCCCCGGGCGTTGCTTTATTAAATCACACACAATGAAGCAAAAAATTGGGGAGTTCTTAAATCTTGTGATGAATTTAAATCGATTATGGATTAAGAATGACTTATTTAAAATCGCAAAGTATCTCTTCTGTAGGAAAACATCGTCAGGAAACCTGGATCGAAATTGTGATCTGAAATTGCCAGAGCGAGCGTGGTGATCAATGCTCGTGCCTTCTCTATATGGGAAGAGGCCTGTGCCCAGCAGTGGGACGTTTATAGGCTGAAATTATTATTATTACTATTTATTATAAACTGGATTTACATTGGTTAATTATCTGTATAATTTCAGTAATATTATAAGACAATATACTATGTGCCACCGAAAGGGTATATCTATCCAAAAGGGGTGAAGAGTACATCTGGTATAAAATCAGTTTACAAAATTGTAGCTCATAATGAGTTCGTTAAATAATTGATTATTAAGTTAACTTAGTTTCAGCTGAAATTGTGTAAACTGACTCTATACCAGATGTACTCTTCACCCCTTTTGGATAGATATACCCTTTCGGTAACACCCTGTATTCTAAACATTCTAATTCACATCATTTATTGCGTTCATGTGTGTGTCAAGTTGTTATTGATTGCGTTACCTTCGATTTCCCTGGGATCCCATCATTAGATCCTGATTCCTGACCTGATCACCTTGGGACTATCTGGGTAGCATACTCATGCAAACAAACAAGTTCCTAAATCGATCAAATCATCTTTCAGTAGCTGGGGAACATTTAAAAGCTTTTTTATTAATTTACAGTTTAGCTTGCTTTAGGTGTAAATATACCTTAATTATTAGTATTTAATTATTTTATAGTAAAACTGAATAAATAAGTAGATATCAAGGAAAAAAAGGAAATTGAAATAAAATAAAATTGAGATAAATTTACAACCTTTGTTTAGAAACGGATAAAAAGAAAGACATGTTTAGAAGTAAGAAAAAGGTCCAAAGTACCTATGCCCCTTTATTTCGTCAAAACAAAAATAACTTTTGATTAACAAAAAAAGGAAAAAAAATATATATTCCGACGAATTGAGCACCATATTTGATTGTCAGTAAAAAAAGAATTGTTTTAAAGTAATAAGAAGTTTAAAAAATCAAATCTTATAGAATAACAGTGTTGTCAGCTCAAAAAATCAATAATCGTTCCGCCGGAGTATTGAGGCGTAATCTAAGGCCGGATGTGATGCCACAGTTATTTCCGGATAAGCTGGCTGCGCCCGGGTATAGACACCCGCGAAAGATCGATCGAGGTTAAGCACCCTCGCCGAGGTTTGGAAATGGATGGGTGACCAAGCATTCGTGTTTTCATACCGTATGTAGGTTATTCTTTATGTTTAAAATTATTAGCGTTATAAAGAAGTTTTAGGTGTGATATGATATAATGTATGAGAGTCCTGCAGTGGGACAGTTACAGGCTGGTGTTAATAACAGCTTCGGTAATGGGGCCCACCGTGGGGCTAACTCGCATAATGATCAATGCTCGTTCTCTATACAGGGTGTTAAGAAACCCCTGTCCGACCCGAAAGGGTGATAGAGGGTTCACAAATAAATGTCCAAATAAAATATCAAATTTGGAAAATTCATGATAGAAACAATAATAATGGATTTTGAAATAACCATATTTTGCCCCGAAATTCCCTAAATTTGAGAATAAGACAAATTACTACAACACCAACTACGTCGGTATTTTTGGGGGCCTTTTGTTTGGTAATAAGGTAGCATCTGTGACGACGCCGAATCTCACTCTCGAAGTTGGAGAAAAAAAAAATTTTTTGGGTTATATTTTTTTTTCTTTTTTTTCCATTTATTTCCACATTTTTGTAATCAGATATCGATACCTAACAACACCTTAACGGATCGGACAGGGGTTTCTTAACACCCTGTATACAAGGTTTGCTATACAACATTTGAGCTAGTATAACAAACAATAACAGATATTTTTCCTCGCAGTTACTTAACATTCAAGTCACGCGCCGCGGTTCTTCTTGCCTTTTTGAATACATTTGAAAACAAATTGATGGAATGTCAAGCAATCATAGCGTATTATAGTCAGGTGATTCGATTGTGGTATACATCAGCTCCTTTGAATACAGATGATATCCTACTAACATAGTAAATAAGAAAGTTTGAATGTTTATCTACGTTGTAATAGGTAATATCCTGGGACAACTCACACACGGTCATCTGATCCCAAACTAAGCAGAGCTTGTACTATGGTAACCAGACAACTGATAAAACATACATATTTCTGAATATATACATATTATACATAAACTTGCGGAGGGGCTCGTGGCTAAGTGTAAGCCGTATGGTTTGACCGATAATACAGGTTGGTCCGTGGATAGGTAACCATTTCTAAACATACCGAGACCCCTCCGTGCCTCGGATAGCACGTTAAGCCGTAGGTCCCGACTGTCATATTATGATCTTTGGCAGTTGTTAAGTTAATTCTGACTGGTTGTCTTACTATAGGATACTGTGTTTCCCAGTGAAATGGTTTGTGGAGGTCAGATAGGCATTCGCTCCATAAAAAATAACAAATACGGTATACAGCTGAATCCGGTAAGACTGGTAGCTGACCCCAACATAGTTGGGAAAAGGCTCGGGAGATGATGACATAAATTACTTGAAGACGCAGATCAACATGCATAGATATTTCTAAATACATACAAACTCCAGTTAGAATTACACTATTTACAACTCAAGAACGGGTGTACCGATTTTCATGATCCTTATTTGTGTACCCGTCTCCGAAAGATTCTCATGATATTTGATTGGTTAGATCCGCCACGAGCTAATTAAATTCTGAGGAATATCGGGATAACAATAAAACAACGACTTAGCTACAAGGCGTATATTCGCAGACTGGCTGCCGCATACATACAATAATTAACGTTACAAAAGTACCCACAATTTACCGACATCACACCTCCACCGCTAACCTAGAATTACCTCTAATTAACTAACCTACAAGGGTTGATATGCTTACATAATTATAATTAATTTAATCTGCGACATCCATTTTTTTTTATAACAACAGTTTCACTCGATTGAGGTAAGGTAAATTAATTCGACTATAACTTAACTAAGTATTCTTAGGCTAACTTAACTAGGCATTCTTATGAACTAACTTATTCTACTCTAAATCTATCTACCGGTTCCCGTGTCCGCCTGGAATAACGACTCACCGGTGGCACAGATGGCGATGGTAGTTTAGGTGAGGGGTGTTCAGAAGGAACACCTTTTTGTTCGCCCTGGTTAATTTTTACAGTCTCTGTTTCTGGCAGAGTTACTTCCTCTGAACCCTTGCTTAAAAGCTCGACAACATTCCCTTCACCACGCTGACTCTCATCATCTCCTCCCGGACAGGTAACATCGGAAAATTGGGACCTACGACGCATTTGATCAATGTGTCTTTTATAAAATTGACCGCTATCCGCCACTACTGAATACCTACGTAAACTGTCCACCCCGCGTACAGTGCCTTTCACCCATTTATCTCCAGAGCCGTACTCCCGTGCCCAAACCGAGTCCCCCTCTGTAAATTTACGAAGAGTTCCACTCGCGTATTCTACCTGACGCGTCTGTGCTTCTCGTACTCTGTTTTCGATGACACGATCAGTACGCAACAGATCTAGTCTCGACCGTAACGTCCGTTTCTGTAGAAGCATGGCTGGGGTTTCCCCGGTGGTACCGTGTACCGTATTGCGGTAAACTAAAAGAAAAGTTTGTAAAGCCGTATCAATATCTGTCTGGTCTCTAAACGCTTTCTTGATAGCTCGTTTACATAACTTTACTGCGTTCTCTGCTGCTCCGTTTGAGGATGGGTGGTAAGCCGGTGAAAAATACTGTTTTATACCATTATTCTTAAGGAAAATTTTAAATTCAGTACTGGTAAATGGTGGGCCTTGATCCGAAACTAATTCTTCTGGTAGGCCGAATCTCGCGAACGTGGATCTTAATACCTTTATAACCTTAGATGCGTTAGTACCTTTCATCTCAAAAACTTCTATCCACTTGGAAGTAGAATCAATTAAAACTAAAAACGTTAAACCTTTGTACGGACCCAGAAAATCAATGTGTAGCCTGGTCCAGGGACGCGTGTGGTACGGCCACGGCTGAATTGGAGCCCGGTGGGGAGCGGCCGCCTCTGCCGCACATGTCTCACACTGCTCGCACATCTCCTCCACTGCAGCATCTATGTTAGGCCACCACACGTAGCTACGAGCTAGACTCTTTGTCTTCACTATCCCCATGTGACTACTGTGAAGTTGTTTTAAAACTTTATATTGTAATGAAAATGGTACGACCATACGATAACCCCACATTAAGCACCCGCATTCCGTGTATAGTTCATTACGTCTTCTAAAATAGGGTTGAATCAATTCATCTGAACAAGTTGGAGGCCAACCAGATTGGGTATACGTTAAAATTCTACTTAAGATCTTATCACGAGCTGTTGCTTCTTTAACATCTTTACTGGTAATTGGTAAAAAATCTTCTACAAAATTAACGTAAGTGTTATCGTTCCGTACTCCTAAATTATTAACTTCTGTACATGGCAATCGTGACAACGCATCCGCACAGTTCTTACTTGATGAAACATACTCAATGTCATAGGAGTAACCTGTTAATAGCACCGCCCAGCGTTGTAGTCTGGATGCAGCCATTACCGGGATCCCTGCTTTATTTCCAAAAATGTAAGTTAAAGGCTTATGATCCGTTCGCAATATAAACTTGCGCCCATACAAGTACTGATGAAATTTCCGAATTCCAAAAACAATAGCGAGTGCCTCTCTGTCTATTTGTGAGTAACCGCGCTCGGCTTGCGTCAGCGAGCGCGACGCGTACGCCACCGGCCGCTCGCCGTGCGCGCTCGCGTGCGATATCACCGCGCCTATACCCACGCTGCTCGCGTCTGTCGTCAAAATTACAGGCAGCTCCGGTGTATAGTGCATTAAAACGTCACTGCTTGCTAATAAATTTTTAACCTTGGTGAACGCATCTTGACACTCTTTACTCCAACTGAACTGAACACCCACTCTAAGCAAGTTATATAGTGGTGCTAGAACTGTACTTACATTCTTTACGAACTTGCCGTAGTACATAACCATCCCAATGAATGCTCTGAGCTCGCTGACATTAGTAGGAGCGGGTGTTTTCACAAATTCATGTCTCGTTGTGTCTAAAATATGTTAGGACACGTACTGGAAAACCCAACAAAAAAACCAGCTAAGTGCGACTCTAATACGGTACATGAGACAAAAGATGGTACACGGCCCTACAAGGAAAGCTTAGTACCTAAGGTCCGGCTGCTGAGAGAATGCGTTCCTGACACATGTCAGTTGGTCTTGATTTGTGTGGGGAAATAGAAAACCCTGTTATAATAATAATATTCCGGGACAACTCACACACGGTTATCTGGAGGTCTACTCTCTTTCTCCGAAACGAAACTTCGTAAACGAACGAAATTTAAACGAAATTTCGTCAGTGACCCTACTCTATTTCATTTTCGGCCGCGCACAAAAAGTTCGTAACCATAGACAATTTTCGTGAACGACAGTGAACGATAATATCGTGTGGGTCTTTTATGATGTCATCTTAAGTAAATTACGGTTTTTACTTTAACTTAAAATTAATAAACTCTTTTGCTTTATTTTTACATTTTACATTAAAAATGTGATTTATTAAATATTTCTTGAAATATTCATGCAGAAATTATAAATATATAGATAAAAATTCTATTATCGACGACATTGACCGCGACACAATAAAAGACCCTTTCACTGTCATTGTTAACCGACTAATTTGAAGAGTACTGTTTCATGCCAACAATGGGTATGTCACGAATGACGACCAAAAATGTCTGTATATTCACAATCTAATCATAACATGTCAACTTCAACTTATGATTTTTTGTTTGAATATTTTGAAAAGTTTTCTAAAGTAGCCTCAGGACCGAGTTCGCAGGTCTCTGGCAGGCATGAGGACTGAGCTGGCAGGCATCACTGCTGCCCTGTTGCAGCTGTGTGGTCTTGGTAGACAATATTTAGATAGGAATTAAGATTTTGTTACTGTTTTGTTTGTTGTGTTTCTTTATTATATTTGTGTTTAGATCTTCGATTAAAAGCATTCTTGAAGCCATTGCCAACAATTTTCTCACAATATTCACAAAACTAAACGTAAAACGAAAATCAAAAGGTAACACTTTTGGTTTCGTCAAATTTGAGGTTAAAATTACGAACAATCGTCTGTCAAACTCAAATATTCGTTCGGAACATTTCGAATTAGAGTAGGTTTAGAGAATCATAACGTCAAAAAATGTTCGTTCGTCCGAAATTTCGGAACGAAATGGAACCGTGGTAGGAAAGACGCGAAATTTCGATCGAAACTTCGTTTTTCGTTGAATAAGAGTAGACCTCCTGATCCCAAACTAAGCAGAGCTTGTGTTATGGTAACCAGACAACTGATAAACATACTTATATATTTCTAAATACATACATATTATAGATAAATTACACCCAGACAACCAGAACAAATGATCGTGCTCATCACACAAACATTTGTCCAGGGTGGGAATCGAACCCACGAGCTCCGGTATAGCAGTCAGGGTCACTAACCACTAGACCAACAGGCCAGTCAAATGTTATTCATTGTAACCTGTCATAATGAAGTTTTGACTAATATTATTCGTTTATAGGACAAATAGTGATGGTAATTTATGTTTGGTAATTTTTCGCCCCATTAAAGTTATATTCGTGTTGACCACCACCTGTCAGGCGCTGCGGCTGGAACATAATAGGGTCCCGGCGGCCACTACTGAATCCAAAGAAAATACTAATATAATATATATTAGTATTTTCTAATAAATAAAAAATAATAAATAAAAAAACATATTTAAAGACGTTGCAAAAAAATTACTAGTATAGGTAATAAATATAAAAAAAAAACATTATAATTGTTATAATATGTATATGTAATCGCGTAATATAAACAAAACAATCAGATACATTAAAAAAAACTAAACAGAACCCCTGCGAAAAAGGCAAAAAGTGATTGAAAATTGTCTTAAAGATGAACCCCAAAAAAATCCCAAAAATTATAAGAAAACAAATCGTGAATAGATTTCAAACCTCCCTCAAGATTAGTCGTTAGCAGTCGCGACGCGTTTTGTCGCAAAATCGCGTTAACTCTGATTGATTTGCGACCAATATCCGGGCGACGCGGGGGCGCGAGGCTTGTCTTGTTTGTATTGAATATGGATAGAGCTTTGAGTATAAGATGTACGTTTAACGCCTGTTTGAATCTTTATACTCGTTTATGAAACAAAGTGGGGTTAGTTACACCATATATAAGATTTGGTCAAAAAATTGGTGGCAAGTTAGGAAGACACAACATTGATTTTTATCTAAAGTGTAAAAAAATGACTTTTCCTTTTACTGCATACAATGTGGACGAATGGTTAAAAAGATTATACGAGATAGGTATGGAACAACAAGATATCTATATCTATACTTATAATAAATCTGTAAAGTGAAAATTCTGTACATTGAAAATATCAAAAAAATAAATGGCGGGGGGTGTTACTAGACCGACACCGAACCCAAAAGTGTGAAAAAAATATTTTTTTGTCTGTCTGTTTGTTCAGGTATTACGCAAAAACTACCGGTTCGATTACGATGAAACTTGGTATAATTATTCTTTATTATCCTGGGCACCACACTGGGTAGTTTTTATCCCGGAAAACAAACTTAATTTTGCGGTTAAAAACTCATTAATAAGTTTCGTCATCCACGCGAACGAAGTCGCAGGCACAGCTAGTATTTAATATAACAAAAGATTTTGGGTTAGTTACACCGTTTATTAAATCAAGAACAGACCTATTTTCATGATCTTTGATTTGTTGGATTCGTCTTCGCCCCGAATAATAGAATAAAAACTATAAAGACATCGGGAACGGAACGTAGGTACGCGGGTGAAACCGCGGGGCACAGCTAAGTAGTTAATTGTGTAAGTAAGTAAGTAAGTAAGTAATCATTTATTTGCACAGAATGTAGGTGTTTACAATTGGTGTTACAGATATATAAGGAATCCTTGTACATTCTGCCTATTTAGGCATGCAAACATTTACGAGCGACATTTGCTCACCATAATCTTAAAACTAATACTATGTTAATAACAATAAAGTTTAATTAATGGAAGGATCATTTAAGAATTCTTGAACAGAGTAATAACAATTATTTAACAATAAGGCAGTGAGTTTATTTTTTAAAACTTTTAAAGGTTGATCCTTAATGCAATTAGGAATTTTATTAAAAATAACAGGAGCCATTCCCATAACACATTTTTTGTACAAAGCTGTTTTATAGTTACCTTCATACAATAAGTTTTGGTACTGTGATCTCATTGAGACTGTGCGACATCGAACTTCTTTTAAAGATTTAAAGAATTGAGGATTGGTCTTTACAAATATTGCCATTTCTAAAATATAGATACATGGGAATGTTAATAGTTTATGTTCTTTGAAAACTGAAACACAACTGTCTGTGACTGTACAATTCTAATTCCTCAGTAAATGTGTTGTGTGTCAGACAGACAGTCGCTCTATAACATACTGGCATTTAGCTGGCGGTGAGACTGGCAGCCGAACACTACATAGTGCGGGGAAAGGCTACGCAGACATTGTACGCAGATGAAAAAAATCTAACAATATAACAATAATTAATTTAATGAAAATAATTTGCTTGCCTCCAGTGTAAACGAGATTTCAAACAATTCGAACAAAGATAACAAATCACCGCACGGCACGGCGGCGCGGCGGCGGCCGCATCAGCGCGCCGCACGGCGCGCGGCGGTAGGCAATACAAAACTGTTTTTAAAATCACGTTTTATAATTTCTAAAGCTCTTGCTACTCCTGGACAACAAAAATGTATAATATGTGTAATATTAAAAATTTATTTCTGTACAAGTGATTTGTAATCTTTAGAAATAAATGAATTCAAACCGTATTGTGACGACGTTTTTATTAAATATCGGAGAATAAAAGTCTCAAGCTACTTTAAAAAGAATAGCGTTCTCGTTTCACAATCCAATATGGCTGACTTACTAATTCGAGTCTGAGATTCTAAGCATAAATCTAGACTCTTTCTGTATCGGCTGGAAACCTAATTACAGGGAGCCAAGTCTGCTTGCTTTTATACTAAACTTTATTTCATTTTGCTGTCTTGCTGCAAGATGAAATAAAGTCAGAAATTAGTTTTTCAAACAGAAATAGAAGGAAAAATGATCGCCTTAGTTTTATTTCAGTTTCCAGCCATTTATATTTATAAATAATGTAAAAGAAATTAGACGAATGATAAATTAGTTAAAATGTAGCTTTTCCGAAAGGTTCCCGATGTTTTATAGCTATTTCCTATTAGCAGAAGACAGCAACAAATCAAAGATCATAAAAGTCGGTCCACCGGTGAGTTATAAATGGTGTAACGAACCCTAATTTGTCTTTAACCTCCGATGCAAAACCACGTTTGTTATAATTTTGACGTGTCATTCTGTGTGTCTATCTGTGGAATCGTAGCTCCTAAACCAATAGACCGATTCTACTGGTTTTTTGTTTGAAAGCTGTCATGATTGTAACGGTTCTCAGCTAGAATTTATGAAAATCGGCGTAGTATTTTAAAAGTGAAATGCTGTTTCAATTTTTTTTTGTTTGTTTTTATAGTTACACTTACAAAGCTTCGTGAATTGATGTGTTGATCTAAGGGTATGTCTTCAGCAGGTGGTGAGGATGCCAGCACTGGAGCCGGCGTGGTGACATGGCGCAGCAGCAGCCTTACCCCATACCCTGGGGGCTGCACTACCAGCACAGGTCAGTCAAGAACCAACTTCCTCCAAAGCTAGGTTGTGGTCGGCGTACAGTCTCACCGGATTCAGAAAAAAAACACTATTTTACAGAGCAACTGCCTACCCGACCTCCACCACACATTTTAGTAAATTCGTTAGTACATAATCATAATGTTGATGACCTGCGTGTTCGAGCGGCGTACACCACAGTTTTCAAGGTGTTGCTCTAAGGTCCCGGGTTCGATACCCGTACGAGTAAATGTAGAAAACCACTTGTCTACAATGCTTAGGTATAGGTGTTAGTGTTACCTTCGTTGTATCTGATTCCATAAGTAGACTTTTAGACTTTCAAATAATTTTAAAAAGGTGGAGATAAAATAAGCTTTCGGTCGTTTAATAAAAATCGGCCTTGACACGCTACTTACTTTGGGTTCAGAGTGTATGTGATGTAGTCCACATTTAATATTATTACTTAAGCGATTTTTATCGTCGTAACGCTTTAACGAATGTCATTTGGCTTCCTTTCCTTTCATCATGTCTCCTTTCCTTCCAGAGAGACCCCGACGCCCAGCACAACAGCGCGGCCTTATGAGCAGCCGCACGCACACACGCACGCGCACCTGTACGGACGACACGCGCACATGCACACACACACGCTGCTCGAGCAACATGAGCCGTAAGCATCTTATATACTTCTTCAAGTGTTCGGCTGCCAGTATCACCGCCAGCTGAACACCAGTATGTTATAGAGCGACTGTCTGTCTGACACACAACACATTTACTGCGGGATACAGTGTGGCTTGATATAGCAGGAACTTAAAGGCTTTCAAGGAGTGCTGCATGTAAAATCAAAAGCTTTATTGACTATGCAAAATTGAATGTAATGTAAAATAGGCATTAGCCGAAGTAGGTAGGTATTTGAAATCTAAAAAAAGTAAGTTTGTCACCTTACGAATACGATATAAGGGTGCAAACATGATGCTGAAGAAGAACGGGTCATACATCCACATACTCTCTTCAGCTAGAGCTAGCTTCTCTTAGCCTATAATAATCTCTTGTTATGTATCTCCAGGTGTAAGGGAGACGGCGAGGAAACCAGATCAGACTACAGAGAGCACTACACGGGACAATTGCACAGGTACCAGTCTTTACCATATGAGAGGGATAGAGCTATCTGTGTGCGCAGCTCTATCTCGCTCTTACCGCGAAAATATATTTTTTCTTTATAATATCGCTTTTTTCCGTCCATCTGACGTACTTCATCGGCCGTACAGTCTTCAACGCCATTACATATCAAAAGTTTTTGCAGTAGTTTCCTACGCGATTGATATAAACAGAGTCTATTGTGATATTCATTGTGTTCTCTTCAGATGCAGTTCCTACGGCAAGTGTGACGAGGGCACGGAGGAGCCCCGCGAGCGCGACGAGCCGGTCTCCAGCACCGAGCACCACCAGCATTGGGACGAGAAGCTGGGTGAGTGAGACATATCCTGGGACAACTCACACACGGCCATCTGATCCCGAACTAGGCAGAGCTTGAACTATGGCAACTGATAAACACACTTATACATTCCTAAACACATACATACCTACTTATTATAGATAAATTACACCCAGACACACAGATTTATCCTGGGTGGGAATGACCACGACCGGTATAGCAGTCAGGGTCACTAACCACTAGACCAACAGGTCCGTCATGTATGTTTATGTTTGTCCCCCAGTGAGCAGTTCCCTCTGCCCCACGGCGGTGGCGAGCACGTCGCGGACGGATGCTGCCTCCCCGCACCAGCATGTCAGCACCACACACGCTGGTGAGTCATAAGATCTAGGCAGAAGAAGAAGAAAATGTAGAAGAAGTAAAGGAAAATGTAGATTCCAAAAAAATGGGATCGGTAATCGCAGCTTATCGCAAGTGTCACACAAGGAACGAGGACTTTAGATGAATGCTTGATGCGAAAAACTGGATTTCCATTTATTTAAGTGTCTTTTTTAAGCTGAAATTTCGTAAACCTACTCTGTACCAGATGTACTCTTCACCCCTTTTGTATAGATATACCCTTTTGATAACAGCCTACATAACTATAGCTCTTGACTTGTATCACCAGGAGGCGGCAGACGCGGAGCCCTGCAGCTGTGGCAGTTCCTGGTGTCTCTGCTGGCGGAGGGCGCGCGCTGCGTGGCGTGGACCGGCCGCGGGCTGGAGTTCAAGCTGCACGAGCCTGAGGAGGTAGGCATGATGCACTGGATCTCTCTACAGGCGCCTGCAGTTGTGGCAGTTCCTAACCCTTCAGCACAAACAACAGCTTTAACAAGCACAAGGTTAAAGCTGATCGAATCGCTGAAATGTATGCAATTGATAAGTCTGTCTGTCTGTCTAATGATAAGTCTATCCCCTGGTTTCTGAAAGACTGATCAATATATCACGAAGAGCTTTGTGGCTCCCTGTTCCTGATCTTTAAATAATTCCTGTTATTTTTGTTTCTGCTACTAAATAAATGTGTATCTTCCTATATTCCCAGGTGGCTCGTCGCTGGGGTGCTCAGAAGAACCGTCCGGCGATGAACTACGACAAGCTCTCCCGCTCGCTGCGATATTACTACGAGAAGGGCATCATGCAGAAGGTGGCAGGTAATACACAAGCCTCGTATTATCACCAGATCTTGTTTGAATAACAGCACAAAATTTCAATCATAGATATACCTAATCTCTATATCAAACTATCTTCATTTTAAAATGTAAATTTTAATATAGTTTTAAGTCTGAACTTGCGATATTTAACTGTATGAAAATATCAAATTCTTTTATATCAAAATATCATTTTTTTTTAATATTCCGGGACAACTCACACACGGTTATCTGATCCCAAGCTAAGCAGAGCTTGTGTTATGGTAACCAGACAACTGATAAACATACTTATATATTTCTAAATACATACATATTATTATAGATAAATTACACCCAGACAACCAGAACAAATGATCGTGCTCATCACACAAACATTTGTCCTGGGTGGGAATCGAACCCACAACCTCCGGTATAGCAGTCAGGGTCACTAACCACTAGACCTACAGGCCCGTCAACCAATGTACTTAATGTATAGTTGATGGAGCCAGAAGGTGGCCATAGGAGCTCCTTAAAGAAACGACACAATACCAACGTGTTTGGGCTCATATGATTTGTCTTTACTATTACTTTAAGTCTAACAAACTAAAATGCTTAAATTTTTAATTAACCTTTCAGGTGAACGCTACGTGTACAAATTCGTCTGCGACCCCGAAGCCCTCTTCAGTATGGCGGCCCCCCCGCGCCCGCGCTCTCCCCCCGCGCGGTATGACGTGCTAACATCACTGTACGGCGGCGTCTACCCGCAGTACCTGCCGCAGACAGACTACCAGCGCCGGTATTACCAACATGTCAATCAGAGCGGACATTTTGATTCGTAAAACAAGATGGCCGACAAGATGGACACCTGTCAATGAAAGGAAAATGGCCGAAATTCAAATTCACCTGCTGCCTGCTGACTCAAACGTTACAATGGATTACTCATTCAATAAAAAACTAAATTCTGTTATGTAAAATATAAAGTGAAAATTGCTACTCGGTGCCCCAAAAGGTTCTTTTTGAAGATTTAAACAGCACCTATATTCGAGAAATCATCAATTTAAGGGATTCCGACACCTAGAAATCTCTTAAGTAACAATTAACGTTTTTGTGTGCGGTAGTAAGTACCTAAGTCATTGTTAAATGTCCATCTTAAGCTCGATCGAATGTCAATCAGAGCAGCAACTTAACTTACTTTAACTGCGAAACCAATCGAGTGTGATAAATTTAACCTGTGAATGTGTCCATGTGTCTCACAGCTCCTAAACGTGTAGACCGATTTTGATGCGGTGTTTTTCACATGCTGTGTAGACACTCATCTTTTTTTTAGGTGGAAATTGATCTCATATCATATTAAGGTTTTCCAGACTCACTGGATAAATACCAGTATTTTATATGGTTACCCAACATTCACCCAGTTACTGGGAATTTTGTAAAATATAGTATCGAAACATACTAGTCAATATCTATAAAATTAAGTAGGTACTTACATCTAAGTACCTAAACATTTCCATACCTAGTTAGAAAACAGATTTAATTCTATGTTCATATTCATGTAGCACTCAGTTGTACACTGATACACTCGGTTTATGAGAGGCTGGTCTACTTAATAAGGATGATGTCTAATTTTTTATTTTTATGACCATCTTTTAGATAGTAAAAAAAATATCAGACACGTATTTTTTGTTTTGTCCCGTAAACAAATAATTACGAAGATACAGCGAGTACAATTCTTGCGTGACGTCACGTCCACGCACAAATTGTACCTAGCCGTGACGTCACAAGATAAACCGCTTTAAAGTTCAGGAGTGGAAGAAAAAATACGTGTCTATTATATTTTGATTATCTAACTGAATGACGGACTAAATAAATTTTGACTTTTCATACCAAGTTATCTACCCTATTATCTGATCTGTCAAACCTTATGTCATCCGTTCTGATTGGTTGTTAGTCTTTTGGTCAACCAATCAAGGTAGTGATCAGTTGATTTCACAACACATTCAATTGATCAGCCTTTTCCAAAACCGGGTGTCGGTGTATAGGTAATGAGTGTATACACAAGTGTCTGAGTGTAGTCGCAATAAGTGTCGTCAACGTAGCGATACATTACAAACTTTACAATGATCAATGACTGGTAAAATTATTAAAGAATGTTAGCGTCAATATTTACGGAACCAAAAAAGCTAACCCAGACTTAGGTAGCCGAAAATCCAGTATTTTGGAAATTCCCATCAATGGGAATACATACACGTCCAGGGATTGGGAAAATCCCTATACCTACCTAGGAAAAGTCTTAATATTGTCAGTTTATATAGGTAAAATTAAATGACAACCGATTTAAAAAATCCGCAATAGGGTAGATGACTAGGTATGAAAAGTCAAAATTTATTTAGTCCGCCATTTAGATTATCAAAATATAAAAGACACATATTTTTTCTTTTCTCAAATAAATTACAAAATAAGAAGATAAACCGCTGTAAAGTTCAAGAGTGGGGCTTGTGACGTCACGGCTAGGTACAATTTGTACTCAAACGTGACGTCACGCAAGAATTGTACTCGCTGTATCTTCGTAATTATTTTCTTTGTTTACGGGAACTAAACAAAAAATACGTGTAATATTTTTTTCTTATCTAAAAGATGGACATAAAAATAAAAATTAGTCACCATCCCTATTGTCACTAATGTGGAATGAAGTCAATCTGTCAATTTCACAGGCCAGCTCTTATTGGTGGAGAATGACAGATACACCCGACACTAGCGACCCTAGCGGATAATTAAAATGAATAACCCTCATTGCCATTGATCATTGTAACGAAATCATTTTAAACACACCATTAATAAATTAAAATATAAAAACTTAGATTAATTAAGAATTAAGTCAAAATTGTGCAATATTATTTTTAGTCTCGTAGTTATTATTGAAAACATAAGCAATCTTGTGAATAAACTAGTCTTATTTATACGAAGTTTCATTTTTCACCATTTATTTACCACTGCGTGAATCAGTAAATAGGCTCGTGGCTAAGTGTAAGCCGTACGGTTTGACCGCTTTGATAATACAGGTTAAGCCGCTCTCGCCGCGGTTGGTCCGTGGATGGGTGACCATTCATAACATACCGAGACCCCTCCGTGTTTCGGAAAGCACGTTAAGCCGTAGGTCCCGACTGTCATACGTGTAATCTTTGGCAGTCGTTAAGTCAATTCTGACAACCAGTCTTACTATGGGATACTGTGTTTCCCAGTAAAATGGGTTGTGGAGGTCAGATAGGCAGTCGCTCCATGTAAAATGCGGTAAGACTGGAAGCCGACCCCAACATAGTTGGGAAAAGGCTCGGGAGATGATGATGTAACTATTCAAAAATAAACAACAATTGATTTGTATAAACATTTATTTGGCATTTATTAACAGAAACAGTCGAAGCGTAACAACTATATTACATTTGTGAGGAAAACGACGGAAACTAACCATACTACGAATGTAATAAACCAAAGTATTATAAGTAATTATAATATCTTAGGACAACACACACACGGCCATCTGATCCCAAACTAAGCAGTGCTTGTAGTAACCAGGCAACTGATAAACATATTTATATATTTTTAAATACATAAATACTAAAGATAAATAACACCCATAGACAAGGATATAACAGTTTAAATAGGCATAGAGCTAAACAGATTATAGAGTTTTCATGCACTATGGTTCGTGTCGGTCGTTTTCCCGCTATTAACATTATTTACACGCATAATACTTTCCTTAGAACGAACAATATTTTACAAATATTACAAAATAAAACAAGAATAACATTTACATAAATATTATTGATAATTTACAGACAAAATAAAAGTTAGACTGACCACGCATTCTTAATAAGAGAAATTACAGCAAATCTACGACTTTATTTGGTCTGTGACGAATATTAAATCTATGAAACGATTAGACCACCACAAAATGAGTAATTTGACTAAAATATATAAAGTGCGTCTACTTTGAACGCTAGGACAAATTTAATGAGTTTTGCTTTAATTATCATACAAAATATGCTATCTAATTAAGAAATATATACATACAAATAAGTATACATTTCATCTTTGCTATAAAAATAAGGGTACATAACTGTCCCACTTCTGGGCATAAGCGTCTTCTCATATAGAGAAGGAACGAGCATTGATCACCACGCTTGCTCATTGCGGCCGATTTCAGATTCCATTTTGTATTTAACCTCACAATGTTTTTTCTTCTTTTTTCCATTTTCTTCATCAGTCAGTGTTTTAGAATAATTAAATAAGTATATAAAATGTCGAGACAAAAATTTAAATTATATTTTGTATATTTGATTTATAAATATATAGGTTTATATATCTGTTTAACATGATACATTAAATACCTATTGCACGAACCAGTTATAAACGTATTAATATGATCTTAAAGAGTGCTGTCATACCAAAGTTACATGTAATTGAGACCAACTGTCATCTTTGACAGGCGTTGAATAATAACAATTATGAGACATGTCTCACCAAGACACACTGTATCCCGCAGTAAATGAGTTATGTGTCAGACAGACAGTCGCTCTATAACATACAGGGCTTTGATTCAGCGGTTTAAAAGTTGCTTGAATTGACCGAATGGCCTGCTTCATTTGGTAATTTTTACGATAATTGGCATTCTGCTAACTGTCATTACGATCACTAATTGGTCATTACGATCATTCTCTTCGAGAGTTCAATGAGTTTATTGTAGACTTATCTGAATACGAAAATTAGACACAATGACAAGTACACTGACCGACCACTGACATGCATTTAAAATAGCTAAATCGAGGAACAGTCTCACCAAGACACTCTGTATCCCGCAGTTAATGTGTCGTGTGTCAGACAGACAGTCGCTCTATAACATACTAGTGTTTTGTTTAATTTAATGACATTTATTATTTCCTCCTCCGTTTTCCAATTTCTCACAAAGATCCTTTAACGTTGACAGTTCTTCTTCCTACCTATCTCGTTCCCACAATTTACTATAAACTTAACAATTAACTACATATTATTTACTAAATTAATCTCATATTTTAACATTGAATATTGAATAAAGCCCAAAAAAAAGGTTGACAACTAACGCAAACAAAATCGTTCAACGCAGTCAGTCCCCAAAAAAAATCATAGCAAAATACATTTTATTATTCAAAGAACCACTTATTACCCGCAATTCTGGGTATATCCTAAACCATTTTATAGTTTGGTATCCCACTAATAGAAAAAGCAAAAACGTATTATACTTTTAATTATAATAAGTGCGTTTTTCAAACCAACTTTAGAATTTCTTTTTAATATAATAATAATATTCCGGGACGACTCACACTCGGTTATCTGATCCCAAGCTAAGCAGAGCTTGTGTTATGGTAACCAGACAACTGATAAACATACTTATATATTTCTAAATACATACATATTATAGATAAATTACACCCAGACACAGAACAAATGATCGTGCTCATCACACATAGATTTTTCCTGGGTGGGAATGACCACGAGCTCCGGTATAGCAGTTAGGGTCACTAACCACTAGACCAACAGGCCCGTCAATAACTATACGGCAACGATTTTGTTTGCGTTACACTATTTTTCTAACAGAAAATGAGTTTTTAATCATGATAAAATTATGATTTATGGCTTTGTATATATTCATCTTTAAATCATTCACGCTTATACGAAGTTTATAATACAAACAGAATATAGTCTTAAAATAGTTTTCTGTATTAAAACAATTTGAATAAACTACCTTTTTCTTACAAGCAATTTAATTAACTTGCAATGTATGTATGTTTGTATAATGTATAGGTTAAAACTTGCAAGCTGTATTACAACCACTTCTTGACATCCGATTGATATGAAAGTTTGACAATGCAATCTATACTTATAATAAATCTGTAGAAGTGAAAATTCTGTATATAAAAAATATCAAAAAATAAATGGCGGGGGGTGTTACTAGACCGACACCGAACCCAAAAGAGTGAAAAAAAAAATTTTGTCTGTCTGTCTGTCTGTTTGTTCAGGTATCACGCAAAAACTACCGGTTCGATTACGATGAAACTTGGTATAATTATTCTTTATTATTCTGGGCACCACACTGGGTAGTTTTATCCCGGAAATAATAAACAATAAAAAAAAAAACTTAATTTTGCGGTTAAAAACTCATTGTCATCCACGCGAACGAAGTCGCAGGCACAGCTAGTATGAAATAATTCTTACAAAAAAAAACCGCCTTCAAAATAAGTCTTATATTTATTTCTTATGGATCCCACTGTCAAAACTGGACCACACGGGAAGCACCAGCTTTCAAATAAAAAAAGAATCAACAAAGCGGTTCACCCAGTCAAAAATTCTGTGGCCCAATCATAAAAAAAAATACAGCCTAATTGAGTACCTACCTCCTCCTTTTTTAAAGTCGGTTAATTAAATATTGTTTCATATCATTAAATTATGTCTTGTTGTGCGGATGACTTTTTAAGCCACAAACAACAAATATGTAGCAAGAAAATAGTAAATAATCTTAATATAAGTTAATTAATCAAATTGTTTTAATACATATTGATGAAGTATAATAATATCATTTCATAATATATTATTGTCGAGTTCAGTCACAAGTAAGATTTGAATACATTGAGTTTTATAAAGTGTGCACAGATGGCGTTACTGAGCGAACGGTGCAGTTTGAAGTAAAGTTGTACTATTATCGATAAATTGAGAATAGTGATGTTCGTACTATTGCTATGTTTAAAAAAGTTAACAGCATAATGTTATGTTTTTAATTTATGTTATTACAGAGAAAGAGATGAAAAGTATAAGAGATGAGGTACATCTTCAGTTTTCGAGTGTTTGTTAAACATTTATTAAATAAATAGAATAAAGTTACAATGATTTTGTAACTAACTCTATACATTGCTTATACATACATTTTAATCATCATTAAAAAAGATAATTTCAAACTTAATATCACCAAAAACCTTCACCATTCGCTCAAAAACAACCTCAAAACATTAATATCAATATAATCGTTATAACATCTATCTACAATACAAACATCTATATTGCAATGACCCCTTCACAATTACAACCTCTTCACATAAGACCCCACTTCTCTTATCACTTCTTCAATAGTGCACATCGCTTATAAACTCGCTTCACTTATAATTGTATCTATCATGATCTATCTGAACGCAAAAATCCCCAAGTCACTTATGACCCCATCTCACTTACGATTCCTTTCGAATTTGGGCTCATTTGGCGTAAGACCCCATCTCATTTACGGCATTTTCGATTTTGGGCCAACTTCACATAAGACCCCACTCCACTTATGGAGCTTTTCTAAGACTCCATCTCAATTACGGCCCCATTTCGCTGAAGACCCCACTTCACTACGGTCTATTTGATTTCGGAACCATATCACTTAAGACCCCACCTCTTTCATAGCTCCATTTTATTTTGGGCCCACTTCGCTTACGACCCCCCACCACTGACACGTGTACTACCTGTCGAAGTGCACGGCGACGTCGCGCAGCGTGCTCTTGATGGCGTCGTATGTGGCGAACGAGATCCCCACGGCGATGGGGCCCTTCACCCAGTTCATACTGAGGCCCTTGAAGAAGCCGCGCCAGCCCTCTGATCTGTAACGTAAATGTAAAGTTATTTGTGAAACAAAGTCGCGACAGTGTAAATATTACAAAATATCTTTTCATATTTAGGTAGTGCATACGAAATATATTTATTTAAAATCGTAAGTCAAAGCAATAGTACAAAAAAAAAATACGTGTGGCACTCGGGGACTGCCGCGGTAAAGCTATTGCATAGCATTTTTTATCAACTTAGCTATGTAATTATAATTATTTATTTATTTTATTTATTTATTTATTTAAACTTTATGCAACAAGTGTGTACATAGGCGGACCTAATGCCACAGGCATTCTTTCCAGTCAACCTTAAGGTGATGCAGAGATAACATGGTAGGTGCATTCAGTGAGAAATTAATTATTTTAATATATTATAAACTGAACACTACTTATATTGTATTATTTATGTTGTATTTTTTTTATTTTTTGTTTTCTTTGTTTTTCTTTGATATTAATTCAAGTTATTAAAAGTTATAATTAGTAACGCCGATACAACCAATGCCACCTAGAGGCGATTTGCAGAACTAAAGAGACAAGCGTGCAATATTTCAAAAAGTCATTAAAAGTTCTGCTATTCATCGATAGATGGCAAAACTAAAAAGTTTCACCGCTGTGCCGGTCGGACTTAGGTTATTTTCGTTGCGGAATTTCTGGATTCGGTCTCCACGCTCAAGGCCCGCGATAGAAGCTACGCAATAGCTTAATAATGCAAAAACACTGTAACTATTGTTATTTAGGTTATGAGAAATTCGATGTGGACATACAGACACCATCTTACATTGTTGTCTTAATGTTTCATAGGGATTATTAGGCAGCGTTCTCGATAAAAGCTCCAAGTCGCCGACTTGTTTCTATTTAATATTTAATAAATTACTTTTTTTTTTAATTCTATGATATTTTAATTAACGAGGATACACTGCCAACTATAACAACAAATTAAATAAGTTAACTACAAAAACAAATAGTCAACCTTCTATTCACCACTTACCAACCGCACATGCTGTGGCAACGAAGAAACGGCACAACAAACCAATAAAAACATTAAAAGGAGTCAGTATAAGATTCATAAATTAACCAAATAAGTATCCCAACGCACCTGTAGACAGCTCGCAGCGTGTCCCTGACGCTGGCGTAGGGGTAGGTCCCGTCGGGTCTGCGGCGAGCGGTCTGCATGCGGCGGCGGACGATGTCCAGCGGGTACGACGCCGTCTGCGCCAGCGCACCCGCCATGCCGCCGAACAACACGTTCACCAGGGCGCCTTGCGGGACGCCGAAGTACTCTGCGAGGTAAGCGAAGGTAGGTGAGGACGAGAAATAGATGGGTCTATACAGAGAACGTAATGGAAGCCGACCCCAACATAGTTGGGCAAAGGCTCGGCAGATGATGATACAGAAAACGTAAGGGCAAGCGACAGTAGACGAGGTTTAGAAAGAGATGGGTCTATACAGAAAACGTAAGGGTAAGCGACGGTAGGTGAGGTTGAGAATTGAATGGGTCTCGGGTTAAGCAACTGTTACAAAGGTCGGGATTAGGATGGGTTAAGCAACCGTTACCGAAGTCGAGAAATGGATGGGTCTCAAGTTAAGCAACTGTTACTGTGTAGGGTCCTATATGTACATATAGGTTAGGTTAAGCAACCTCTGCTAAGGTCTGGATTCGGATGGGTGCGCACTTACCTAAGTACTTGTGCTTGAGCGTGTCGTATGTGTAGAAGGAGACGCCGGCGTACGGGATGACGCCCATCACCGTCGCCGGGTACCCTCTGCAACGAGTACACATGACATGTTATTATAAATAGGTACAAAATTAGGGATCTTTTGAATCGAGCAGTTCGAAAAAAATTGAATATCAATTGTTAAATGAACTCATTTGAGGCTGAAATTATGTAAACTCTATACCAGATGTACTCTTCACCCCTTTTGGATAGATATACCCTTTCGGTAACACCCTGTATAAGATGCAAGACTAGCCCCGATCGATCAACCAATTTTGTGATTATCAGTCCACTGCTGGCTCCAGGTCTCTCCCGCGTGCTGCTACACTACCAGGTTTTGCCGACTGTGACGTCACGGCCGCAGCCACCACCAGCTCGTACTCCCGCGCGTTGGTGACGTCACCATCAGCTCGCAGCTCACCTGTAGAGCGTCCGCAGCCCCTCGTCGGCGGCCACCTTGCAGAACACGGCTCGCAGCGTGGCGTACTCCCGCGCGTTGGTGACGTCACCACCAGCTCGCAGCTCACCTGTAGAGCGTCCGCAGCCCCTCGTCGGCGGCCACCTTGCAGAACACGGCTCGCAGCGTGGCGTACTCCCGCGCGTTGGTGACGTCACCACCAGCTCGCAGCTCACCTGTAGAGCGTCCGCAGCCCCTCGTCGGCGGCCACCTTGCAGAACACGGCTCGCAGCGTGGCGTACTCCCGCGCGTTGGTGACGTCACCACCAGCTCGCAGCTCACCTGTAGAGCGTCCGCAGCCCCTCGTCGGCGGCCACCTTGCAGAACACGGCTCGCAGCGTGGCGTACTCCCGCGCGTTGGTGACGTCACCACCAGCTCGCAGCTCACCTGTAGAGCGTCCGCAGCCCCTCGTCGGCGGCCACCTTGCAGAACACGGCTCGCAGCGTGGCGTACTCCCGCGCGTTGGTGACGGCCATGCGGGCGCGGGCCAGGTCCAGCGGGTACGTGGCCGACTGTGACGTCACGCCCGCCAGGGACCCCGCCACCAGGTGCAACAGCGGCGCCGCCCTGCGGACGACAGAGAGTCAGAGAAACTTACAATTTCCTCGGCTCCTGGTCGTCGGAGCGCCACGTAAGTGATCTCTTTAGCTTTGTCTTGACGCTCCCAATCGATTAGCGTTATCAAATTTAGTGGTCCGGAAACAAATTTTCCGGGTAAGACCGCAAAAACCGTGAAAAACTAAGTTAAAAAAATTAAAGTTATGATTTGTTAAAAATTTATAGACACATACTAAGTGTGCTATATGATAAAGAAAGGTCTCTAGTAGACCTAAAAACTGATATGAGTAAATGATATTTTTGAAGTATAGTTTTTGAAGAAAACCAATTTTTGTTAAAAATAAAAATTAAAGGTAAAATATTATTATTTTTTTTTAGACTTTAGTCGTATAGTTATTTAGTAGTGACCACGCCATGACGGGACCTTACTTGGCGGTTGCGGGTGTGTCGACCCCTAGCGCCTTCTTCCACTGCTCGTGCGCGGTGAACTGTATGGCGGCGTAGGGCACGATGCGGGCCATGGTGGCGCTGTTCCCGCGCCACAGCGCCGCCGCGCCCTCCGAGCGAGCGCTCGCCATCAGGAACGCCACCGCCGCGCGCCACGAGTACGCCGTCTGACTGGAGATGCATAGGGTTTATATGGTAGAAGACGGCACAATATAAAGCAGTTCTTGTGGTTGGTCAGTGGAACAACAGCAATATGTGAACATTTCTGCAAACGCTACAGAAATGAAAGTGTACCTGTATTATTAGCATAACGTTTTCAAATCTTCCATTTTTCTTTTATGGACGATAAATGGAAAGACTGCAGCGTGATCTTTTCAGCAACAATGACCATCTTTTTAAAACTATGTTCTATGCTGCATCCCTTGATAAGACTGGTATTCAAAATTTTGGATACCCTTCGTGAGAACGATGGCGAATGGAAGTCGGTATCAAATAGCTATTTGGTTTGCCATCCATGTGTCAGTAGGGACCAAAGTCCTATCTGCTCAATGCTTTAGAGCTTTTTCCCTGTAACGTGGTGTAAAGGTTGAATCATAGATAAGTTTGTATGATGCTTTTAATTTCAACAGATGAGCGCAGGTTTTGCTCGACTTAACATGTAGTGTAGACTGACTTAACATGTAGTAGTCCTGGAACAACTCCCATGTACACTTACGAGATCTGAAAGTTGATCTTGGTCCTGTCGAGCGGCGCGATGGCGGTCTTGGCGAGAGCGCCGGCGGCCGCGCCCGCGACCAGTGACGTCACCACCATCATGCCGCGCCCGAGGCGGGTGTGGTCCGCCGCCGCGCTCGCCGGCAAGCGGTGAGGCGACTCTGAAGACAACATTATATAAAGAAATTAAGTAAAATATTACTATACTTAGGTGTAGGTGATGCTACGCTAGACGGAAGAACATGAAATAGAAATATGAAAGACCTCAGTGGTCGAGTGGCGTACACAATACACATCTGTTTTTAAGGTGTCGCTAGCTCCATGGAATCGAATGGGTCAATGAGAAAAATAGTTTTCTACATTGTCTCGAGTTTGTGGTGTCGCCATGTCGTTGTGTCTGATTCCATAACACAATATGTTTAAGCTATTTACTTTGGTTTCAGAAGCATATTGTGATGATGTCCACATTTTTTTATTATTTTAATCTATGTACAGAAAAATCATAAGTCATGGTGACCGTTATTATAATCATCATCAACATCTCCCGAGCCTTTTCCCAACTATGTTGGGGTCGGCTACCAGTCTTACCAGATTCAGCTGAATACCGTATTTTACATGGAGCGACTGCCTATCTGACCTCCACAACTCCAATCTATTATAATCATGTACTAATTAAATAAAATTTGCTCGCAGGAAATAATTTTTTGATATTACACGCTCTACTGTACAAGGAAAACCTTACACAGTAGTGAGACAATTAGGTGATATATCAAGGTAATTATTCAACTTACATAATGATTACATATTCCTGGTAAATACTACGAAGTATTGCACGTGACTGTATCTATGTATTAATAGTTTTAAGGAAATGACGAGAGATGAATGCTAAGACAAACAGTAGCCGATAGCGGTATCAGCTGGTATTGTTGTTTGAACTTATCTTGAGATGTAGAGGTGGGGTAAGAAAAGATATTTATCCGAAGATTTATAGTTTATCTGCATTATAAATAAATAAATAAATAAATGCGGACAACATCACATACATTGCTCTGAACCCAAAGTAAGTAGCTGAAGCACTTGTGTTATGGAATTCAGAAACAACGAAGGTACCACAAACACCCAGACCCGGGACAATGTAGAAAAGTTGGTTTCTACATTGACCCGTCCGGGGATCGAACCCGGGACCTCAGAGCTAGCGACACCTTAAAACCGGTGCGTACGCCACTCGACCACGGAGGTCGTCAAAAATAATTATGTGTGAAGGATGAGAACGCGCAGGACAGACAACAATGGCAGAAAAAGGGGAGGCCGATACCAAACAGTGGGTGATTCGAGACTGAAATGATGATGATGATGATGAATGTGTAAGAAGCTAGGCATAGTGTTAACCGGTAAATATCTAGGTCCCCTAATTTTGTTTTATAATAGGTACTTAGGGCTGATTTTTCCAACGCCAGATAATTTTATCAGAGGAATAATTTAGAATTTTCGACAGGTCTTCAATACAAAATCTGTCAAACACGAATTTTATCTCTCGAATAAAAATTATCTGGCGTTGGAGAAATCGGCCCTTAATGTTATTTAGTGTAAATAATATAATAAAAATAAAGAAGTATGCATAATTAACCTGTGTATTGTACACTGCGTATTATTGTAACGGATTTTTTGTACTGTGGCTGTGGCATACTCCTTCCACAAAACTTTTTACTGCAATAGATATTTTGACTGGTTGTCATGGTGACGGAAAATAACACGGATGTCAGATATCGGTTGTCTGGTAATCTTAGAGAAATTACTAAAGCATAGAGGGAGCGTCAAATTTCACTATAGTTATACTCTTTTAACCTATGACACATTCATTGTGAAAAAGAAGGATAGATATATAGTTTCAAGGGTTGCTTGCAGCAATACTGTCCACTTTTTTTGCCTCGGTAGTGATGTGCCGTATTTGGTAGAGGTATCGAAATAAATTTAGTTCTTGACAGAAAATGTACTTCTATTGAATGTACGTTATTTTCATGTTACATCTTTATAAAACAACTACACTAAAATTAAATCTTATATAAATAAATAATACTAACACGCGTCAAAAAACTCATCATCATCCTTGTCAATGGCGGGAAACGTGCCTAGAAGGCTGGCAGCATTGCCACGTTGAATGGCTATGCCGATTGCCGATTCTCTGTGCAAGGAACAAACCAGCCCTCTGATCACGAGTAGAATCTACCAAAAGTCCATTAAAAATATTTCGTGCACTAGGACCCCATAACCCGAGCGTTTCAAAGTTTCAAACCCAAACGGCTCGAAAATATAATAACCTATTAGGTTATTATACTTTCGCCGCTTAAGGGTCTCCGCAGCTCCAGCAGCAACGCCAAGAGAGGCCGCCGAACTTAGAACGTGGGATAGCGCAAGGGTGTCGACGCACGTTGCGTCCCACACCAAATGCCTTTTTATAAAACATACATCACCAAGGCAATCAATATAAATTTAGTCCCAAATTTACGAATTATCATTAAAATTAAATCATCGTTTAAAATTAAAACAAATACGTGATAGGTTGACTAAAAGATCTATTGCAACACAACTCCGCCAATCACAGTACTTGATATGAAATATTTGATAAATGAATGTCTAATCTTTATGTTGATCGGCCTTTAGAAACTGGGAGTAAAAGTAAAAACATGTATAAATTATGTAAATTTTTAATACATAAAAACAGTGAAAATACATTAATTTTTTATCTCTCTGTGCCCCGCGGTTTCACCCGCGTAAATACCTAAGTGTAATTCCTGATGTCTTTGTAGTTTTTTCTGTTATTCGGGGCGGAGACGAAGTAATTTTTTCGGCTATGCTTAGTCCAACAATTTCTGGCTCTTGAAAGCACTTTACAGTTTACACCAGTTCTTCTATCATTTTTGAGGCATACTGTAAAATAAAACGACATTTGCTACATTATAATGACATAAAGTTAATTCTCGTATCGAATAGTATCGATGAAAAATATCTACTTCACTATCATAACATAACCTCACAAATAAACAAATTACTTTTTTTAAGATTAATTCGTTTACACGATATTATTAGTAAAAAAGATAGTCTGAAGGTATCATTATCAATCTAATGTGTATGTTATAAGTGATCGCATACAAAAATTACGCATGATTTTATTAGAAAATTGCAAAAAAACACTTACTGTTGAACGCTTACATATTCATTGATATCTTTCCGTAATGAATATGATTTACACGATAAAACAAAACGAGCCATATTAAACGCTTATTTATCTGTCCTTTGCACCTTTTGTACACAATCAAGTTGCTTATATTACGCAAAAAATAATATTATTTGTAAAATAAACAATGACCAGCAACGACTGACATTCACAACGTATGATACGACTAAATCAAATGCTTTGTACAGTTTACCGTGTAGAAAAGGTTCTACTAAGCAACTATGTGCTCTTTTAATTGGTCGTGTAGTAAGAGACCAAATATGACCATTTGACAATTTCGGAGCGTCCATTTAGCTTTAAGCATATATGAGTCCATATATGTTTGTCTCTTTTATATATACAATCTGCACCATAAGAGAGAGGAGCTTGGATTCATCGTAATTTGTGTCTATTTTGTTCGCTCCCTCTATGCTTTAGTAATTTCTCTAAGCTGGTAATATTATTAAACTTATACCTATGACTTGGTTTTTAATATTGCTAAAGTACTAATGCTAAATCTACATTTACGATTAAATTTTTGATAGGTTCTTTTAACTTTAGTCCCCTTCAAATTATAACTCAGCGGGACATTTGAAAAAATATCTGTTTTGATAAAACCGTTTCGGATATTCATATTTATCAGATAAATGTTCCGCGAGTCCCATCCCTACTGAGTTATCATTGAACATGACAGTAATTCAAGAAATATCTGCTATCTGTGTATTTAATCAGCTGTTTACACAACATTATAATATAATGGAGATTGACGCTCCCAGATGATACCTACTAGTTTTATATAAAAATACTGGCTTTAAAACAATTATTTTGTAGATACATACTGTAAGACATGTTTTGTTATATAAATGCCGATTTTCATTGTTTAGAATATCGCAATACCAAACAAATCACTTAAGGAGAGGAGAGTCTAGAATAGAATAGATTTATTAATTTGTAAACATGAGTAGGTAACATACACAGGCATGCAAGGTCTAACAATAATGTATACAAGTAGCAATCATGTTTATATATTCTAGAAATTTGCAAATTTGTCCAAAAATACCCAGAATTTTATAACACCCGCGAAGAAATTCAAAATAAATATAACTTAAGACATAAAAATAGATTAAATTTACCAAAATCAACTCTTAAATTACATTCATCCGGTCCTTTAATAAGCTCCATCAAAGTTTATAACAATCTTCCAAAAAACATAAAAGATGAACCTAAAACTACAATATTTATTAAAAAATTAAAACAATTCCTCAATACTAAATGTTATTACACAGTAAAAGAAAACATGGAAGACAAATCGTTCAAGAAATGAAACAAAACATATAAATATAGCCAAGGAAATTCTTTAAGCTGCGCCCTATCGGGTCCATATTGTGTCTATATAAGAAATTGTACCACCTGTTATGTAACATATGGAATGCCAATAAAGATTTGAGTATTTGAGTATGTTTGGCCTTTCTGGCGTACAAATTTTGGTAATTTTACAATGGTAATTAAGGTATAAAACGTAGTCAATAAAAATAGAAATATGTCACAGTCGAAATTTGTCAGTGAGAAAATCGTTAATGTCATAATAACACTTGTCCGTTAATAAATCCCGCAATTTTATACTAAACTGTTTAATATTTAAATCATTATATGCCTGAGGTATTTTATTGAAAATAATCGGTGCCATACAGAAAATGCTTTTTCTCATAAGAGTAGTTTTTGCTGAGTGAAGGCAAAGTCTGTCCTTATCTCGTCTGTTTCGTACTACGGTATCGGACAATCGTTGAAACAGATCAGGATTTGATTTAACAAAAATGGCGGCTTCAAGAATATAGACACGGTACCGTTAGTATTTTAAATTTTTCTGTGGTTTTTAAGTTAAACATTGCCCGAATACATCGCTTTTGTGCCTTATACGCTACGACCTTATGTGTTGAGTTTCCCCAAAACATGATTCCATAACGCAGTACCGATGCCAATAGCCCATAATAGGCTGTTATTAATGCATCTGAGTTGAGCTATGGAGATAGTTTATATAGTGCATACGCGGAAGAGCTCAGCCTTTTTGAATTTCTCAATGTGTGCATGCCAGTTTAATTTTGAGTCTATTATGATTCCTAGGAACTTTGTTGATGCAGCTTCACAAATAACTGTGTTATCGTATATAACTTTAATGTCAGGTGTAACTTTGGTCCATTGTTGAAAATGTATAATATTAGTCTTATTTAAATTAATGTTTAAATTATTACGATCTAGCCATGATATTATTGATGTTAGAGTTTGATTAATGTCATAATTATAAGTTTCTATACTGTTACATGTAATAGTAACAGTGCTGTCATCAGCAAAGAGTGATTGGGTGGCTAACTGTTCTAGGTAGGTCATTAATATACAAAATTAATAGCAAGGGTCCCAAGACGCTGCCTTGAGGGACACCAAAATATCTATCATAAATATTATTTTTTCTTTACAAATATTTTCAAGTGTGGTGATAAATGCTTACAAGGTGTTACCGAAAGGGTATATCTATACAAAAGGGGTGGAGAGTACTCCTGTTATAGAGTAAATTACAAAGTTTCAAATCAAATTAATTCGTTAAATAATTGATACCTTATTTTTCGCATCAATGGATGAAAAACTGGATATTAATGATAACATTAACTAATTTAGAGCTGATATTTTGTATAGTGACTCTATACCAGGAGTGCTCTTCACCCCTTTTGTATAGATATACCCTTTTGGTTACACCCTGCATATGGGTTTTTCCCAACAGTGGGAGCGTAGGACTCACCATGGCTCGCCGGGCGCTCCCCGTGCAGCAGCGGCACGCGCGCCTCGCCCACCGCCATCTTGTGACGTCACTTTACATCACTCGACGCTCTGAAAACAAAAGACATAGGTAATATATGTGGACAACATCACATACATTGCTTTGAACCCAAAGTAAGTAGCTAAAGCACTTGTGTTATGGAATCAGAGACAACGAAGATACCTTTAAAAGGGGTCTCTCCAGAAATCTTAGAAACTTTTTAACTCTCGAAGCAAAAAGAGGATATTATAAGTTTGACATGTCTGTGAGTCTGTTCGTGGCATCGTAACCCCGTAAACGAATGGAAAGATAATGATGCAGTTCTTTTTAAATATAAAGATAAAAATATATTCATTTTCGTTGTCATATTGACTACATCTTTTATTGAATACCTACTGTTCATATAGTACCTAGTCTACAGCTCTGTACCTATACATTGTTGGTCGCGTTACGGCATTTAGGTCAAATTGATTCTCATCATTCAATTGTACCTTAGATAATAAGGGACGAGTCTTATACCACATAGTAATCAATTAACGAAGTATAAAACATTAAAATAACTCTATTCATATGTTTAGGTTAATTATCAAAAAAAATTGCAATTATTTTTTAGGTTTCCGAGAAATTGCTACTTAGAAAAACAAAAATACCAACGCACCCCAAGTTGGTAATACACTATGCACTGTTTTTATAAGCAGAATAATATTATTTCAATAATACTAAATTCATATAAAAATAATAACCCTATTTCATTAAGTCGGTAAAAAAACTAAAAAGTAAACTACTTGTAATATTTTTATCTTTGAGACTGTAACAATGTAAATCTGTCAAACTACTGAAGGTCATCGCCCACGAAACTACAGAAATAGCTAATTTATTTCCTAGTTACTAGTTGTTGCCCGCGGCTTCGCCCGTGTAGAAGCCGTTTATCGCGGCAAAAAGCTTATCTTGTTCTTGGGATTCCGTTTTCCACATACTATGTTTCATCAAAATCGGTTGAGCGGTTTAGTCGTGAAACCGTAAAATACAGAAATATAGACAGACAATTTCTTTCGCATTCATAATATTTAAACGTTAAGGACAGAACCAGACAAAAGGCGTAAATGCGGTAGTTACGGGTAACACAGTATCCCCATAGTAACTGGTTGTTAGAATTGTAATACCTTAACGACTGTCAAAGATCAACGTATGACAGTCGGGACTCGGCTGTGCTTGCTTTTCGAGGCACAAAATAATAGTCTCACCCCCGGTTTCTAAAAGGCTAATCAACTTAATCTGTTGTCAAATCACTGATCACGATTGTGATTGGTTAACCAAAAGACAAACAGTTAATCACAGCGCTTAACATGAGATTTGACATTGAAATAAAACTACGTTTTACGGATTTTGACGCGGTTTATTTTAAGATTTTAGGTCCCGACGTTTCGTCACCTTTGCAGGTATCATGGTCACGGGCAGACTCGCGAACCATGATACCTTCAAAGGTGTCAAAACGTCGGGACCTAAAATCTAAAAATGAACCGCGATAAAATCCGTAGAAAAGTAGTTTTATTTCAATGTCTAATTGATTAACTAATTTTTGTATTGATCAACGTTTCTGAAACCGGGGGTCAGTATGTGAATACATTGGTAACCCATCTATAGACCAACCGCGTCAGGCGCAGTGTAACCTGGGGCCCGAGTCTGCTATTTACACTCCGTGTCAGTGTCATCATAGTGGGATGATAGTGTCAACCCAATATGTGCCTAATTTTCGTATTCAGTTAAGCCAACAACAATCATTGGCATGAGTGGCATGAGTGGGACGCGGTGTTGTTAATTTAAATTAAAAATAAAAGTATCAAACATTTTGTAATTATTTATAGGCAACACCGATTGGCACTAATTATTAATAATCGTTTCTTATGTTGCAAAAAATTGTATTAATTGTTTTTTGAATACTAATTAATTGTAAAAGCCCATACAATATGTAATATCTATTAAAAACTTGTAAATAAGGATAATTATGTTTTAAAAAAGGAAAGTTTTCGTTGAAATTGACACATTGTCTATGAAAAATAAAAATGTTTAGCCATAGATATGAGAGTCAAAAGCAAATTTAAGTAACATATTACATCCTACTCTATGCAACTCTCTGACTTATTTATAGTTATCTGTGTATGCAACTGCTGTCAAAAAATAGCGGAATACGAAATTGTACCGGCCATCGGTCATATTCACTCAACTCTCGGCTCAATCATTCCAATGGCCAATTGTGACGTTTTGACAGTTAGTAGAATGCCAATTATCGTAAAATGGTCCCACTAGCCCCACCCACTCAGACGATTCAAGCAGATGTAAATAGCAGACTCGGGCCCCTGTATTATCGGTCATCTTGCTCGGCTTTGTCTACAAGGAGGTTATAACACAATGTCATGACTATTAATAATATCCCAACAATTTGTAGGTCACTGCTGTGACGTGCCGGACATTGACCGTGGATTTATATAAACTGCGTTTTAATATTTTATCGCGAAGTTATTATTATTTGGTACGTGACCTTAGATTTAACATGGCACGCAAGTGATTTTGTCTGGGTATTTTTCCTAAAAACTAAACACCTTTCTTAAAAAGAGGAGTAAAATCTATATTATATAAAAATGAATTGCTGTTCGTTAGTCTCGCTAAAACTCGAGAACGGCTGGACTGATTTGGCTAATTTTGGTCTTGAATTATTTGTGGAAGTCCAGAGAAGGTTTAAAAGGTGAATAAATATGAAAATGCTCGGAATTAAACGAAAAAAAAAAAACAAGAGACTAACGAACAGCAATTCATTTTTATATAATATAGATTGAGGCAGTACTAAGTCTGCCGGGTCAGCTAGTTTATTATAATTATAGATATTCCGAACAGTTATCACTTCTAATTTTTTGTTATATTTGTTCACATATTTCCATAACTTTTCATTCTTTAACTTGTCTTCTAACTACTACTAAGTCACTTAAACGTGTAAATTTCATCAAGATATGTTTACTATTTTCGTAGCTCAGGGGCCTGATTAATGAACGTTCCAGTGTAGTTGTTATTGTGCCTAATTTTCGAATCAGATAAGCCTACAGTAAATACTCAGTGGCAATCCTACAATGACAACAGTGGCAAGTAGGTGTACTTTATTTGTCATTAAACTAAAATTATCTGAATACAAAAATTTGGTATACACTGGAACGTTCATTAACCTGCCACCCACTGACTTTAAAATAGCGGAATTGGACCCCAGATAAAGACGTGAGACTTATTACCTCCGACTTATTGCGTCTGAGTTTCAAAATAGTTTCAAATAAAAGCAAAGTCAGTGGAACATACTAGTGCTTAAATAACAATGAATGGAATAGAATTGACCTTTGAGTGACAACACTGCATTTGCATTAGTAATCTATACACACAATTCATTTGTGGGGCTTGGTATTCGCTTTTACAATAAAATTCCTATTAGTTTGTTAGAGTTGCCCTTTAACTCATTCAAATGCACAATAAAAAATAAGCTATGTGAAAAAGCTTACTACACAATTAATGATTATTTAAATGATAAACATAGTTGGTCGCCGTGATAGACACAAGACGGTTCTGTATGGATTATTATTATTATTTTTTTTAAACAACCTGATTTATCTTTGTGTTGATAGGCATACATTTCGTATGTAACATTTGTTACCTATTTTTATTTTATTTTTAGTACGATTATACAAATGTAGGTATAGTGTACCTATGTCCAATGAACGGTATTTGTTCTTGTTTTTTTTTTTTTTTTGCTTTATATTTGTTTGAGCCGGCAACAGTCTCGTCATGCTCCCTTAGTTGTCACTGCCTGCGGTGGCGTTTTGGGTCGGGTCTCCTCCTTCCCTCTAATATGGCGAGGGAGGGGATGGCTGACCCTTGCGTCATACTCGTGAACGGGTGCTGCTTGCGGTGACTGGTCGTTCTGTTGACCTTGGTTAAGATCAGTGAACTTTTAACTTCATAGTACCTCAAACACTTGCTTATTTGGCGCGGTCCCTTAATGATGTTCAGTATAATTGTAAAGACAGCGTGTTGCTGGGGAGTTTGTTGCGCCGTTTCTTCTCCTCAGCCAAAGCACTTAGGAAGCGGTGAAGGGTGGGCGTTTTAGGGTCGGTTCATTTCTGGCGGGGGGCGCGTCGCGTGTTGTCGGTTGCTTGGTGCCGGGGCGGGCGGATGCCTGGTGGGGCGTTCGGCTTTTCACACTCAACTGATGTTGCGTTAGCGCGTCAGGTGTGGGGGGTTGGATGTCTCATTGCGTGTTTGTTTGTTCTGGCGTTGCGCGGCCGATGGTGCGCGGTGCGTTTCCGCCGGATATGAACCGACCCTTAGGGTGCTGTCTGTGTTTTTGTATTTTGTGTTTGACGTTCGATAAGTGCTACTGTGTAGCCTATATTGAATAAAGAATATTTGAATTTGAATTTGAATTATATAACTACTGGCTATACAAGGTGATTAGTATTAATTAGTGATAAAGTTTACTTCGACTACGTCACGTTAACGTTACACGTAGTTACACGCCCATATCTAAGTAAGACAGAATAATGTGTTTGTCTTTATGTTCGTCCACCGCTAACGCATAGTAAATACAACTTATAATCTAACCTTGTTGTCTACTAGAGATAGGAATTTGACGTGACTTACGTCAAAATTCTATCCATAGATAGAAGAAAAACAAATACATAAATATTGACAACAAGCCGTGAATGTCACCGTTTAAAAACATAAGAAGACACTCTGTTCTTAGAAAAGACGTTGGTACCGACTGTCATACGTTGATCTTTGACAGTTTTCTGACAACCAATCTCACCAAGCCACACTGTATCCCGCAGTAAATGTGTTGTGTATCAGACAGACAGTCGCTCTATAACATACTGGTGTTCAGCTGGCGGTGATCCTGGGAGCCGAACACAACATAAATCAATCAAATCTAGCATTTTTATTGAACTTAATCACATCTGTAAATATATATTTTAATGGTCTTTGGCCCGACCTTCAATAGCAGACATTATGGAACAATAAATCCCCAGCATTACACTTAAACTCGTGTATAAATTAAAAGCGTATTATCAACTCTGCTATCACTTAGCTCGTAAACGGAACTATTAAAATACTTAACTAGTCGTAAATGATAGAGATTGTTTATTAACGTAGCAGATAGCATAGCTTTCAATTATAAACAAAATTCTGCTAAAGATAAGAGAAGAATGTATTAAACAATAACTCCAGCAATTGATCCATTTGTAGGTTAACTTAGGGATAGGATTTTGACATAAGCGATGTGGGTATAAATAATGTCACATGCCTATCTCTGGTAAAGAAAAGCCAAGACAAGGGATAGTTTGTGAATTTCCGTGGTTATGTCAAATTAAGTAACTAACTCACATAAAATTAAGTAACTATATCAACATAAAGAGGTAGTTTGTACGTGTCAAACGTCTGTGAATTTTTACTTTTCGTATGTTAATATTGTGTCATGTGGCTCAAGACAGGAATGTCTAGAATCAGACGTGAGAGACTTTTGCCCAGCACTGGGACACTTAATAGGTTATTTAAAACAAAATGTTAATATTGCAGTAATGGACAGAACTTCTAATAGCCAAACATTAAACATGATAACGTCACTCTCTTTTAAGAAGCTGTTAACTTTGTTATTTCTATCAGTTTAAGGTAAAATGTAGCAACAGATAGAATAAGAACGCCTCAGACTTAAGATTCTCCTAAGTATGTGGTGGTTAATATAATGTTTAGTTATTATTTTGCAAATAAAATTTGAGTTTCATAATATGTATGTAATAACTAATATTATGAGTTACGTTACTATATAGGATAGAGTTGTAATATAATTAGGTATTGTTATCACGCGATATCAGATACTTGGCAACCGAAGAGATCGCCGCAATTGGCAAATACCAGGTATTTGGATTGAGTGGTTATAATAATGGCGCCAATTCAATATGGCGGCGATTTCAATTTTAAGCTATTTATAATAACTTTTATTTTATATTAACTTTTAAACTATCGCGCTGCATGTTTATAGTAATATAATTTACTTAGGGGAATAAGCGCGTACATGCTTAAATACTTTTTTTGGGCTGACGTTTCGACCGGTTTTTTTCAGTGCGAATTTACCAATATGGTATGAAGTGATTTAGGATATTGTACAAAAGGATCAATAAAAGTCAAGTAATGTTTACTAAAGGCAGTAGATAAATTAACGGTCAAGATATTTTAAATAGTATTTAACACGCCTCCTCTCCTTGGCGTGTGTAAAGCACTTTAAATTGATCTTCAGCTGCAGTATTTTACCAATAAAACTAATCTCAGTCTGTGTTACTCAGTAATGTGTTGTTTGTCAGACAGACAGTCGCTCTATAAACTGGTGTTCAGCTGGCAGTGAGACTGGCAGCCGAACACTACATAGTAAAACTTAATTAGTCCCACTTGCTTTAGTTTTTAAAACTTTGTACAATCATACATTACACAAATAGTATTTTTATGATGATGTTTTGCCTAGACGAGTTAACGTTTCTAATTTAGATAACGATTGTCAGTCATGTCTCGGAACAACTAAGAAAAAACACATTTAATAACAATCAAAAAGTCAGATCAAAACTACTCTTTATAGAAATCTGCGACCTTCTGAATACAACATGTGAATCCTGCCATTGAACTACTCTACGACCACGACTTTAGATATTATTTACGAGCATATTATAATTATATAATCATTAGATGATTACCTAACTTTACAACACTAGCTGTCTATCAGTGTGGCCGTGAACATGACCAAATTTTATTATGCTCGCACAGATAAATTAATGAATAAATATTTATTTCAGTAAAAGGTTTACTAATAATCTAATTTATTTATTTATTGCGGAAGAAAGAAATTAAACATAACTCAATCCGCGGTAGGCTCTCGCTTTATGTATAATTTTATATCGTCCATTTTTTTTTATTAACTGTTTGCTTGTGCTTGTCTTCTAGAGGTTAGCTTTTGTCATCATTTTTATGGCTGTTATGTCAAATTGCTCCTCAACTGCCTCGTTGGCCTAGTGGCTCTAAGCGCGACTGCTACGCTAGAGGTCTTGGGTTCGATTCCCAAGTCGACCAAGGTGTTATTGGGTTTTTCTATGAAATTCTCAGTAGCAGGTCGGAGTTTGGATTTGTGCCCGGTTCGGTTAATGGCAATAGGCTCGCCCCCTATTACATGGGACCTAAACATACCGGCGAACTGTGGGTGTATGTTTTTTTATGTCAAATTTCTATCTTAAGATAGAAGAAGAAGAAAACCATCTATGCGTAAGGTAGATAATCATTTTATTAACATAAAAAAGCAACATACTTGATACGCCAAACTCAGTATAAATATTTTTCATATAAAAACGAATTGGGTCTGTCTTTTAAAACTTTTAGATATTTTTGTCTATGCTTAATTCCTTTTAAATATACCGCAATATTTAATGTATTCGGGTAAAACAAACCAGATAAAAGGAGGAAAACATAATTATGCAACAATTATTATTAATTGCTTAGAGTAATGTTCTCGTTACGTAAGACCTAACAAGGTTGCATTTAACGTTTATAAATATTGATGACGACGACCTTATTTAAATAGAATGCTATATTAAACGTATTTAATATGCAAATGTATCAACACGTTTAGTGTCAATGGACTATTCATAGATACTACATTATTCCCGCGCATTCATTTTGGCCGCATTTTAGCTTTAATTCCATTGTTCGTAAAAATGCTTTTATGTGAACAGGCTGAGTGCCAAAATCAATAACATACAGTCTTGTGCCTATAGCAATGTAAAGCGTTTGAAAAATGAATTGTCACCACTTTTGCCGTTTTAAAAAGTGTTTTTTTTTTCGCTGAGAGAATGGGTTCCTGACAGGTCGTGATCTACAGGAGAGATAACTTTTATGTGGCGAAGAATTTACTAAACCTTAATTAATTTAGTTTAATTTTTTAAGTTATTCAAGTGGTGATTAGCATATGAAGTCATTGACTTTTCTATCTTATTCTATTCTTGAAATCACTATTACTATGAGGCAGGGAATAAATTTCGGAAAAGACAAGACTTCATAATTTAATCATTAAATCCTAAGTTTCCAAACTTCAAGAAAACATTTTTAATAATATATATTTACTCCTTAAAATCTGTATGACCTGTCAACAAGGACATGGGCATAAAAAAGCATCTAATTTATGTGAAATTTCAGGTAAAGATATGACCGGATAAATGTAGAGGAACTCTTAAAAAAAACTGAAACAACCTCTTCAAGTGAAGGCACCTATGTGTTATTATTAAGCTGCGTACGGATTGCGCGTACCCTGGGTACGCGTAGCTGGGAAACACTGTCCACGCGTACATTGGATACGCGTACAGCTCCTAAACGGACCTAAACGGACCGCCGCGAACCTGTACGCGAGTTCAATCGATCCAGAGCGCTCCGTGAGCCCCAGTCATTCGCCATGACTCCGACAAACTTAGCGGTTGCGTGCACCACCACTGCTGCGGCGTTAGTCATTATTGAACACATTTTAAATAAAAAAAAAGAGAAACAAACGGAATCCTAGATGGTGGATGAAAAAATTGTATAGTGAAAGATTACAGTGTCAGTGTATCCCACAATATTCGTTGAAATTCATAAAGTTGAATCAATCTGATAATATTTTCATTATTGAAACTCGAAGAACACGCGTTCTTATTCATTTTGCCGTCCAATTTTTCAAAATTCAAATCAAATTTGCCGTCAAATTTGCGTCCTCTTTGACGCGCGACGAAAAACCGACTGACCGGTGGCTCGCGCGAGTCGCGCTGCGAGTTGGCTCGCGCGGTACGCGTACCCCAAGAGTGAACGCGTAGCTGCAGGTACGGACTAGGCGTTCCGGATACGCGTATACTGTATACGCGTACCAGGGTACGCGCAATCCGTACGCACCTGGCTCGCGCGAGTCGCGCTGCGAGTTGGCTCGCGCGGTACGCGTACCCCAAGAGTGAACGCGTAGCTGCAGGTACGGACTAGGCGTTCCGGATACGCGTATACTGTATACGCGTACCAGGGTACGCGCAATCCGTACGCAGCTTTTTTTTTTTAATATGACTTTCTGTCTATGGCTAACCTTTGCTTTTTACTAGTTGCATATTTATGACATAATTTTATTGTTCTACTTAGGTAGATACTTCCTATGAATATGACCCATTACAATATTCATTAGATTTCTTTGTCTCACAATGAATGCAGGGTCAAGTACAATGTTAAATAAAAATAAAACAATCAATTTCAATGTGTCAATGACATTTTTCTTTGTATACAAAGCCAATGATTCATTGTTGAAAAGCTGAAAAAAAAAATATGTATTTAAAGCAGGCTAGAGAAATTAAGACCATGCATTATAGTGTAATTCTATAACCTTTTTTAAATTACCTAACTGGATAGGTAATTAGGTATGTTCTTAATTTAACAAAATTAAGTGTGTAATTAATTTAATGGATGTTGGAGTCACTCAATCCATGTTAGCTTATCCAACTTCAGTTGATGCACAAAAATTTTGTCAGCTGATAAACTTTATTAGTTAAGTATTTGTTTAAACTAATTAGTAATTTTGTAGATTTTAACTAGTTATATGGTTTTGTATTAGTATAAGGTATGATGGGGTTGTCATGTCCGTATTATTTTATCCGTAGGATAAAAACCCCAAATAAAATATAGAAAAAAAAGTGTGTGTAATTCTGAAGTAAATGATCAATGATACAAATTCATGATTTCAAAGTTGAATAAAATTAATATAAATATCATCAGTATAGTTTAGATTTAGTAGAGATAAATTATAACCTTTCATCAGATCATAATATAGTGTCTTACACTTTGATTGATCTAGTTATTGTGAAGAAACACTTATAGTAATTTAAAAAAAGAAGTGTATACACATCTTTTTTAAATAACTGTGTTTTGAGAAGAGTTTCTCATAATATTCTTTTATGTGTAGGAGCATTTACATATAACATGTGTCTACACAGACTTAACATTCATATTTAATATGGTTAATAGGTACATAGAAGTTAGTAAAACAGGTGCAAATCAATTTGAATTGTTTAACCTATATTTAAATAATCTAATCAAACTTCACTCTAGGTGGCCATGACTCAGCTAAATTGTAAGACAAGTCATTTATCACATATGTTCTAATAATATTAATATCACCGTGTTAACCAGAAAATAATAATTACGAAAAATGTTATATAATGCGCAATTAAATTAAAAAAAATACCGCCATTGGTACTTTTTTTTCATTGTTTACAAACTTGACATTCGTAAAGGCAACGATATCAGTTACGTTCAGCCAGAAAAAATACTGTTTTGGATATCTCTTTGCTCAGTTTGCTCAGTTCAAAGTCTACGTTTCAACCTTGAAATGATTATTTTAGGGCCAACGAGCGATAAACGACATATTTAACCTATAAATAGATGAACAGGGAAGTGTTTTACGGTTCGACACACATCAACTTACCGAGAATACTCATACGAACGCAGAAACCAACTGGATTCGCGAAAGACGTAACTTTTTCTAAATAATAACACAGACGAACACTTTTGTGAGTATAAGAGTAAAGTGCGGGGTTTTATTTGAAGGGTTAGAACACTTGTGTAAAGAAGTTGTTTATTCAATATTATTAATTATTTTCTTTTTGAATGAAAATAATGAAAACACTTCACGTAACACAACGACACACAACCACACGCAACACAGGCCGTCAGCTGTCAATTACGAAATCGAATGACGTTTGACAGCTAGCTGTAGTTAGGGGTGCTGATATTGCTTTTATATTTCTACTATTTTGGTAGTAAATAATTGTTATCTTCCCGACTTTTAATTATTACTTAACAATAATATTAGCAAACGGCATGAAATATTCATTTTAAGACTTCATAAATAATTACTTGCATTAGTTTGAGATTGATTTACTCGAAAAGTTAAACTGTATAATATGTAAAATAACAATATTTATATTAATGTATTTTTGGTAACATAACACTATCATTGAATCTATTAACCGCAATTGACAGATCAGTTTAAGTCATCAAGGAAACATTTTTAAAACGTAAACGAGTAACAATGAAACAACTGTTTTGTTAAAAAAGTGTTTAATCACAATATAATATGCCATCTTTAATATATAATTTACACACAGAACAATTCATACATAACTAGCGAAACTACCTGACTACCACGAAGGTAACTGGCAGCACTTCATACAAACTTCACAATCAGAAATAAACTTTGTATCATGTACATAAAGTTCATAATTGTTAAGCACCATTCTCACATTCATAGCTAGAATTTTTTACCTGTAGCAGTTAAAAAAGGAATGGACATCATACTATTTTTGACAGCAAGCTTAAAAATGTTATAAAAATAATTCACTGTGTTTCGTTAGTGTAACCAGATGATTAAACACGACGTTTCATATTCGGCGGTTATTCAAACAAAACATCTAGCAACACATCAAAAACTACCAAAATGGTACTAGTCTTCGGCATATGGCAACACTAAGCTCGATACGTCATAATTTAGTGTCATCCGTCAAAAGTGCGTTTAGTTTATACTATAGTGTATATTAGTAGTATGTATGTGTTGTTAGTCGCTGAGATCGAGGTCTGAGTCGGAGTCGGGTCGGCCGCGGATGGTCTTCTTGCTCTGAAGCTGTAGCACGCGCTGCTTGCGGGCCTCCGCCGGCGGGACCAGTAGGTCGCCGTTGTATTCTATGACCTCAGATCTGTGGGAGATATAATAAATGGTTAAGACGTAGGCATGTTATGGAGAGGGATGAAAGTCACGTAGCTAAACCAGTTGACTGGAGTGTTGGTCTATTGGTTAGAGACCATGACTGCTATATCGGGGGTCGTGGGCTCTCTTCCCACCCAGGACAAATCTTTATGTGATGGACAATTTCTTTTGCGTCTGGGTGTAATTTGTTTATAATGAGTATGTATTCAGAAATAAGTGCAGGACGCTCAACCACATAATAAAAGTTTCGGGTCGAGTCTGGATGGGACAGGCACAGGACCATAGAGTAAGGCACGTGCAAGGACAGGCCTATGCCCAGCAGTGGGAACACAAGTGCTGTGGATGATGATGACTTAGAAGTACATAAGTGTGTTTATCAGTTGCCTGTCTATGGGATCAGATGGCCATGTTAAGTACACTAAGTACATAGAGTACCTTTGCACCTATTTGTTCTGTATGTGTTTACCATTGCTTGTCCGTTGTGTGTACATTAATTTATAAATAATAAATACCTGGCTATCCTCCACTCGAGCATCTCCGTAGAGAAGTCGTCTCTGTTGCCGACGTCAGTGAACCCGACGATGAAGTCCTTCGTCTTGTTCTCGCGCACCAGCCCGATAGTCGGGATGACGCGGATCTTCAGCCGAGCTGCGGGAGAGACACGAGCGTTAGTGATACAGCGTGTACACCTGACGACCTCCGTGGTTGAGTGGCGTACACACCGGATACAGTAATATAATTCACGGGAATTAGCGCGTATATGCATAAATACCTTAAGTACCGTATGTACGCGCTTATTCCCGTGAATAAAATTACTGTAAACATGCAGCGCGATAGTTTAAAACTTTGTCGCTTGCTCTGAGGTCCCGGGCTCGATCCCCGGACGGGACAATGTTGAAAATGACTTTTCAACATTGTCTCGGGTCTGTGTGTATGTTCCTTCGTTGTCTCTGAATTCCATCACACGCGTGCTTGAGATACTTTGGGTTCGGAGCAATGTATGTGATCATCATCATCTGCCTAGCCTTTTCCCATTGCCAGTCTTACCGGATTCAGCTGAATACCGTATTTTACTCGGAGCGACTGCCTATCTGACCTCCACAACCCATTTTACTGGGTAATACAGTATCCCATGGCAAGACTGGTTGCCAAAATTGATTTTACGACTGTCAAAGATCGACTTATGGCACAGAGGGGTCTCGGTATGTTTTAAATAGTCACCCATCCACGGACCAACCGCGGCGAGAGCGGGTTAACCTTTATTATCGGTCAAACCGTTCGGCTAACACTTAGCCACGAGCCCCTCAAGAGCAATGTATGTGATGTTGTCCATATTTATGTTACTCACTGGTTAGGAAGGGCGCTCGCTCCACGTCGAGCTTGACGAAGCGTGTCTCGACGTGTTTGCGCGCGAGCAGCTTCAGGTGCATGTCCACGATCTTGCAGCGCGGCGTGTCGCTCTTGTAGAAGTGGCACACCACGTTCTCGCTCTTGTTGCACACGGTGAAGAACTCCTTCTCGCCGTCGATCTCAGTGTAGTCGCCGTGGCCCTGGAGACGAACCACAGTACATTAATTTGCTAACTGCAGGGCGACCACAGTTGTCTTTTAGATAGGACATGCTCGAAAACTTTAATCGAACTAGAATTTAAGAAAGCATGTGACGCTAGTCACTGCCGTAGACTGTAAGCACTCAAGCAACGACGCCGCCGCCGCGCCACATCCGTACCGACGCCGTCATTCGTTTTTTATTTTGTTTACTATCGCGCTGCATGTTTATAGTAATATAATTCACGGGAATAAGCGCGTACATGCATGAATACCTTTTTTGGGCTTGACGTTTCGACCGGGTTACACCGGCCGTGGTCGCAAGCAGACTGTGAAAGTCTTGCGACCACGGCCGGTATTTATGAATGTACGCGCTTATTCCCGTGAATTATTATTATATTATTATAAGTTACTCACGTTGGCCAACCACTCCTGCTTGGACTTGGCCCGCTTCTTCATCTCAGCAATCCTCTGCTGTCTGATGGCCTCAAGGTCATTCGTGTCCATTGTCTCCAATCTACAAGTAACAAGAACATATTGTACACCCTGAGATGGAATAAGAGGGATATCAAATTAATTTCGACGGGCCTGTTGGTCTAGTGGTTAGTGACCCTGACTGCTATACCGGAGGTTGTGGGTTCGATTCCCACCCAGGACAAATGTTTGTGTGATGAGCACGATCATTTGTTCTGTGTCTGGGTGTAATTTATCTATAATATGTATGCATTTAGAAATATATAAGTATGTTTATCAATTGTCTGGTTACCATAACACAAGCTCTGCTTAGCTTGGGATCAGATAACCATGTGTGAATTGTCCCGGAATATTATTATTATAATTGTCCATGATAGTTTGATGAAAACCGTAAATAGGTCAGAATTATTGAGACCTGTTACATAACCATAATATGATTGAAATGATGAAATGTTTTTTTTATGCTGCTGGCAATACACAGAAATTTGTACCATGTGCTGCACTATCTCATTGGCTCATATAACAATTGTGACTTTGACAATGACATTATTTTATTTGTTGAAAGATTGTAGATCTAGAATTCCTTCAGGGTCAATAAATGGCGAGTAACTTGAATATTACTGCCACAATAGAGTGAAGTTCAAATCATTATAAATAATAATATCCCGAGACAACTCACACAAGGTAATCTGATCCCAAACTAAGCAGAGCTAGCACCACAATAACCAGACAACTAATAAACATACTTATATGTACATTTCTATAACATACATATTACAGACAAATGACACCCAGACACAGAACAAATGATCATGCTCATCACACAATGCTTTGTCCTGGGTGGGAATCAAACCCACAAACTCCCATATAGTAGGTCACTAACCACTAGACCAACAGGATAGTTGAATAGATAAATCTATATAGAGCAACAGTGTTTGAAAACAATAGCAATTTTGTTTGATCTTACAATCTAAAGACAGGGTGGGTCGTTAGTACCAATAACAACATGGACGTAGGACCGAATGACACGTACCTCTCAAGCTCGCTGTCCAGCTGCTTCTCCATGTTGGTGGCCACCTGGTGCAGGAGCTGATCCATGGTTGCGGCTGTTTCTGAAATGTATGCCATAAATTATTTACAAGATAATTGTTGAACCGACAGTAATTGTCCTGAATACATACAATTTCATATAAAACAACTATTGAAGATTTTAGATATTATCTGCAGATTTTATGCTAAATTACGTTTATAAAAACCTTGTACCGATAAATGCAAAAACAAGGAAAACTTGAGCACTTTATCTTTTGAAATCTCTATAGTTCAACATCCCTATGGAAATTAATTTATTTGTTTAAGGCCTGGTTTAGACGGTGCCAGGAATATCGTGCGAGTTGCAGTACATTGCGGCACCGCGTGGCTTTGTTGTCATAAATGATCGATTATAGACGGCAATGGACAGCAACTTGCACGATATTTCTCGTATAATCTAAACCAGTCATAAAAGTAATCACTGTTATTGCGTAATTTTCTGAATTTCTGAATTTATACACTTTAGAGGTCACTTTAAAGGTTTTCTGAATTTCTGAATTTTTACTCTTTAGAGGTCTTTCTACTATCATTAGAATAAGGACTTGTCCTTGTGTAAGAAATATAATGCGGAGGCGTAATATGGTCTATCACCAATTACTATGACAACACGATAAAATTGGCTGATACGCAATACATATGAGTAAAAAACTGACATTCGAGTGCTTTTGTTTTTTATTATTGTAGTTTTTAAGCTATTTTTATTTATTTATACAAAAATAACAAGACTGATTCATCGAAGTAGATCGATGACCTCACGATTCCACATGGTTTTTTATTTATCAATAACACACAAACTTACCGTTTTCTTTCAACAAAATATATAGGAATGTGTGGTAAAACAGTGAAATTCACTGATAAAACACTTTTTGTTTGTATTTACTGTTAGTTTGTTATTCTATTGTGTATTTTCCATGCTCAACAAATACACCGCTATTTTAATTACAATGAAGTGACACTGACAGCTGTCATAAGTGTTGCCAAAATTTGAAATTTTAGTGTAGGAACAGTGGCCAGTGCTGCCATACTTTATGGTAAAACACTGGCATGAATTTTAAGTCACAGTTTACTACTTTTCTTTACTAAAACTTCGTTCTATTTTATTTCCACGAATATTTTTAGAGCAAAATTAAGAGTTTTGTTTATTAAATACTTATACCGTTTTGTCTAGTAGGTAAAGCAGTTTTATTCTCAGCAGAATGGACCCAGGGCCCTTACCTTGCATCTATGTATGTACACACATTCATCATGGCACCTTCATCACTTCAAAACCTAAAGGTGCGTATAAATTAAGCGCGGCAAACCATCGAACATTGGCTCGCGCGGCTGCCGCGCTTAATTTATACGCAGCTTTAGAGTACTAACTTGAAGTGACCTCGGTTCCACTTGAATATGGCTGAAAACAATCTTGAGCAACGTAAATAATTCGTTGCACCCACTTGGAAGGTAAAATACTACAAACAAGTAAACAATGAAACAAATGATAAAAACAATCGAAGTATTTAATACAAGATTTTAATTACAATATCATTAACATCAGTCATTTAACTTACAACTTTAATCTAACTACCTTACAGACTAAAGATTATATTTACGGACGCTCAGCACTCTCTCTGCTCTCACCGTCTGACTGTTTTCTCATTATCCGACACGATGTTGGTTTAGGACTTAGACACGATGTAGGGGCAAGTATGAAAATATAGGATCCCATAACAGACCGGATAATGTGAATGAAAGAGAGGTACATTTTTCATACATTTACTAGCCCCCGATATCGTGTCGGATAATGTGAAAACAGTCTTATGGCTCGTGTGAAACCGGTTTCAGAAACAAAAGAAGTCGGCATATCTTGCATATATCTTTTATTATATAGTGTATTATCTATGATATCTTTTCAACCACTCGTACATGGAAGAAACATGGATTAGTTGGTGAAAAGGAGCTTTTATTCTACAGCTGTGAGCCGATGCACACATTACGATGTAACGAACTGGGCTTCAGCTATTTTAAATGCATGTCAGTGGTCGGTCAGTGTACTTGTCATTGAGCCTAATTCTCGTATTTAGATAAGCCTACAATAAAATCTCATTGAACTCTCGAAGAGAATGATCGTAATGACCAATTAATTATCGTAATGACAGCAGAATGCCAATTATCGTAAAAATGACCAAATGAAGCAGGTCATTCGGTCAATTCAAGCAACTCTTAAATAGCTGAATCGAGGCCCTGTTTCAATGTAACGCAGCGTGGTAGCAAGACATCAAAATCTGTGCGTTGTAGCAGCGGTAATTTTAAAGCAACGTTTGCGTACCTACGCTCTTTCTCACATATTATATCTGACCTATTCACACACCCACACTTATTACTATTTCATACAATATAATACAACAGTTTTACATCTATAATGACATTGGCAGTGTTTTTCAGCCTGCCCGGCAGGTCTATGAAGGCGGACTTATGATATCAAAGTTAGCTAAAGTCTCCGACTATGCGGTATAAAATATTATTGCTATGATCCAGCCGCTGAGCGAATGCGTTCCTGGCACATGTCAATTGGTCTTGATTTGTCTTGGAAATAAAAAAAAACGTATTATATTATTTATTGTTACCTGGTATCTATACTTATAATAAATCTGTAAAAGTGAAAATTCTGTACATTGAAAATATCAAAAAAATAAATGGCGGGGGGTAAAAAATAAAGACCGACACCGAAACAAAAAGAGTGAAAAAAAAATTTTTTGTCTGTCTGTCTGTCTGTTTGTTCAGGTATCACGCAAAAACTACCGGTTCGATTACGATGAAACTTGGTATAATTATTCTTTATTATCCTGGGCACCACACTGGGCAGTTTTTATCCCGGAAAAGTATAAACAATAAAAAACAAACTTAATTTTGCGGTTAAAAACTCATTGATAAGTTTCGTCATCCACGCGAACGAAGTCGCAGGCACAGCTAGTAATGAATAGTTTTGACTAATATTATAAGTGATAGTAATTCATCCTTAGTACCTTAGCTGCCTTACAAGTCATATCTTCCTGTTAGGATCGCATTCTCTCAGCGGCCGGATCATAATAATAATGTTAAGCGGTACCTATTAGTGCTTTTCAAAGCGATGTCTGTCGCAAAAGCCGAGTTTGCGAATGTTTGTGAAGTACCCTCGTATGCGCGCGAATTTTCGTACAGTATACGAAACTTTGCGCGCGGAATAAGTTTCCAAAGTATAATTGTTTAATCGTCTTGGTTTATTGCTTGATAAAATAAAGGCACAAGTATTCTGGTAACTTTGTACTGTACTTAGTTTATTACTTACAGTCTAAACATATTTAACAAGAATTATTTTATATAATATCGATTTTGTGAGAGTCCCTGTTTAAAATCTAAAGGTGCTGATTCTTTTGAGCACTAACTTTGTGGAAGCGAGCTTTATTGCAATCGTATATTATAATATGCGATTGCAATAAATATCCCTTCCTTTCGATAATTATCGAAAGTTCGTTATGTCAAGTAGGTTTCATTAAACATTTTTACTGGTGGCATTTCTGCGAGTCAAAATTCGAGGATGTAGGTATAAATTAGTCAGTTTTTATTTACTTTTGAACTTTTTATGTTATTAAGTGAGAAAAAGGAACTAACAGACTAAAATGGAGTCCAGTTTGTGCTTAAAACAATTAGCAACCACATCAACTAGAAACCAGTCATGATTCGAAGCCACTAGCTGTCTAAGACGCAACATAACACACAAATTATCGTCGTAATCAATAACTTATCCCCGGTTTCTGAGAAGACACTCAATTTAATCTATGTATAGTTAAAGTTTAGCTAGGGTTTAGCAGCAGGTCGACTGATTTTTCTGATTGGCTTCTCAAAAACCGGAAATAAATCGACTCACGCGAGGATTTCACATTACACTCTTACATTTCTGTTAGCACTCAAAACTTAAGTTCCTCGTTAATAATTAGTTGGCACTGCCTTATACAACCTCAACCGCGACTCAGAAAGCGCGGCTAACAAAACGTTTCCATTCATCTCCACTGAGCACACATCTAGCACTGGTTCAGCCGCGGGTAGCGACATAGTCCTAGCTCCGTCTAGTCCATGAAGACAGAGACTGGAGTCACTCTCGGAGTAGGCCGCTACCCACGCGGCTCCGGGCGCCTTCACCCATGTAGCCCGCGACATGAGAGAAGACCGAGCAGACCCGCTGAATGTACTCTCCATATCGAATAACACTTCACCACTTGCCACATTACCTTTTAATCTACACATTGTTAATTTCGATCGTTCAAGACCGTTTGCCGACGGCCGGGTAGATACCAATGCTCTATGAGACTCATTGTCGTAGGATAATGACATGAATGATCCGTCAACTGGTAACGACCGAGGCTCCCATTGCCTGTTATTCGCTATCCACAACCAGCTCGTATTCAACTGACAAGATAACAGTCCATACTCAGTAGAACACAAAGATACAACTGGTGACATATCACCAGGTGCAGACAATGTCTGGATGTACGTCGAGGGGTTTCGGAAGTCGTACTGGTGGATCATGCCCCCTACTCCTCCGACGTAAAACTCGTTCGTTCGTAGATAATCCCAGGAGCAAGACCATAGGGGAAAGCCAGCGTTAATTGTGACTGTCGGTGTACCGCGATCGACAATTCTCGCTGTACTATCGAGACCCACACTTAACAGCAAGTCTCGTGGTTGAGAGTAAGTTATATCTCTGATAGGTTTTGGATGCAAATGCATGAACGAACCCAACTTGTTATCCACACAACTGACTTTCCTGATCCCGTATCCAGGAAATAAGTTGTTCACGCTTTTCTGCGAGACGAACAGCTCGTAAGTCCGGCAGTTATACGTCATGACCCGACAGCCGCCGTCTTTACATATTTCTAGGTTTTTCTCCAAAGCGAACCTCCAGGACTTTTTAATGGGCTGTTCTTTAGGAACTTGTGATTTCATTAAGGCACTTCTTAACACTTGTATCTCTAACACACACGCGCGGTGGGCTATCTTCGTCTTCTGTATAATCAACTCCATTCTGTTCTTTTCTGCTTGTAGGTCTTCTATTTGTTTCTGAAGTGTGGTGATTTGTGAGGTGTCGGCAGCTACTAACCTCCTTGCATATATATGTCTGATATCTTTTAGCGTAGCTTTGCTTTTACATGTGGGACATGTCCTATCCTTTACAGCTTGTGCTTTCAACCACCTCTCGACGCACTCAGCGCCAAATAAATGACCACATTTCAAGGCAACCAGCCTGTGATCTCCTGTATTACCCCAAGATTCTAAGCATATAGGACAAGACTCTCCATCCAACTCCTCATTCTTCTCCGGAGAAGGTTTCTTCTTTGGGGAAACCTTCTTCTGAGGAGTACAGACCTTCCTGACTTTAAGAGGTGGTTCACCATCGTGATCACTGTCGTCTAGAGCTACCGTCTCCAATACAGGCTGGTGTAATGGTTCACTTACTTCTTGGACCATGTCTGGCACTACATAAATAGGGTTAGTCTCAAATTCGACGGTCCCAGTATCTTCATCATTGGTATTTGTTGGGTCTCTAAAGAGTATTGACCTATTCGACAGTATAGGAGAGGTAGGTTCATTCTGATGACTTATAGTAGCTAGCGGTAAATCATTCTCATCCTGCTCAAATAGATCCTCATCGGAACCTTCTTCCATGTCTTATTTATAGTCCAGGAGCTCTGGTAGTTGTTGCATTTGATTACCCTGGCTCTGCGTCAATCATGGAGGTTACCTGCAATAAAGAGTTGTAACTAATTAAAAAGATTATTGCTTGTATTATAGTTACTTGCATTGCATAAGTTATATTAATAGTTATTTATTTGTATACATATATTTGGGAGAGTGAGAAAGCACAAAATGTGTTGTAACTTTATGTTAAGATATAAAATTGTGAGTGACATCATAATTGGTTGTTTATTGATATAATTAAATATCAATTCGGTACCAAACTATAACAGGTCAATTAAAATATTTATTTATATTGTTTGATTAAGTCTGAAGACGATTTAGCAAAACTACGTAAACAAAGTAAATGACTAGAATTTTACTTTTTGAAGTCTTTTTTATTATACACACTAATTTTGTTACTTTTTAATTTTAAACATTTCATAAATTTTTGTACTAACACTCTACATGAAAATCACGCTTCCACACACTCTCAAAATTATATTATACACAAAACACTCGCTAAACTACACGATAAAACACAAACACATACATACAAAATAAAACTTATACAAAAAAACACACACACACTTTTTACAAAGTCATACAATACTTACCAGGTTATTACAGTTATAACAAAAGCTTTAATTAATAGTACAATAAATACATTAAACATTACATTCTTGTCCATAAAATTTAAATATGCTAAAACACATAATTTATTTACAATTTTTTTGTACAATTTTATAAATCTATCTTTATATGGACCTAAAATAAAAGACATTTTAAAAATGCAATCTCAAATAAATAACTTTAAAATTCGATAATTTAATAAATAATACTTTAAACATAGACTCAGTGTCCGTGTCAGACTCTTCCACTTGTGATTTAGATAACTGTGTTCCCCCTAATATGTTGCTAAATCAATCACTCAAAATTATTAATCAGAACATAAGAAGTATAACAAAAAATATATTTGGTTTTGAAACAATACTAAGTAGAACAAAAATTGACTGGGACATCATTACTCTGACGGAATGCTGGCTTCCAAATACTTATAATATTCCCCCTCTTTTTGGGTACAATTCTTTTAATACCAACAACAATTTTACGCAAAATGAAGGTGTCGTTGTCTATGTGCACCAAGAACTTAATGTTTCGGTAGAAGAACCACCATTTATAAATGCAAATTGTCTCCAGATAATAATTGACCAAAGCACTGTGCTACTTGCTATATATAGGCCACCGGGCGCTAAAGATATTACCAACTTTCTTCAGTCGTTAAATGCAACCCTAACCAGTATTGCACATTATAATAATATCATAGTCTGTGGAGATATTAATATCAACATCTGCGATGAATGTCGTGATTCAAATAAATATGAGTATCTTAACCTGCTAGCATCACATGGTCTTCTACCTGCCCACACGATTCCCACAAGACAACACACTTGCCTCGACCACTTTATCCTGAAAACTCAGCGCCCTGCTTCTACTCTTGTTGCTCACTCGTCTCTGACAGACCATGAAACAGTTCTACTGTTTCTTGCTAAAAAAATTACAAGAAAAATTGCAAAAAGAACAGTTATACGTATGAACTCAGAACAGTTGGATGAGGACATAAAGCAACTTGATTTTAGCGAAGTATATAACTCTAAAGACCCCCATAAAGCCGCAGACATACTGATTGGACTAGTAAAGCAAGTGATTGATGCAAACTCTAAAACAGTTAAAGTTCCGAATCGTAAAAAAGTTATCAAACCTTGGATGACCCCAGGCCTTCTACGCTGCATAAGACACAGAGACAACCTTCATAAAAAGACTAAAATAACACCAAATAACGATATATTAAAAATAACATTCACTAGGTACAGAAACTTTTGTAACAAACTATTAAAAAAATTAAAAAATGATTATGAGAAAAATGAATTAAATAAAGCCGGAAATAACCCAAAACACCTGTGGACAGCAATCAATCAGATAACTAACAGATCTAAAAAGAAGGAATCCCCTAATAATTTGTTAAAACTGTCTAGTACACCAGAACTGTCGTTAAAATTAGTTAACAATTATTTTGCTGAAATTGGCAAAAACCTAGCTGAAAAAATAGTGTCTTGTAAACACGACAACGCGTTCATAAAGCACTGCTCTCAGTCTATGGCACTCTTGCCGACGGACGAGGCTGAAGTTGCAAGGCTGATAATGTCACTACGAAGCAATTGTGCGATGGGCTGGGATGGAATATCAAGTGATCTTTTAAAGAAACATAAGACAGCTATTGTACCACCACTAACTTACGTTTGCAATCTGGCTCTTGAAACAGGCAAATTTCCAAAACCGTTTAAAAGATCGATTATACATCCAATTTATAAGAATGGGGACAGGAATCGTGTCAACAATTACAGGCCTATAGCTGTGCTATCCGCCATGTCTAAAGTACTCGAGCGGATCCTAAATAATAGACTTGTAGACTACCTGGAAAAGAACAACTTACTTTCTCAATCACAGTATGGTTTTCGGTCTGGTAAATCAACATCTGACGCAATTCATGAATTGACAAATTATATTGTTACAAACATAGACAAAGGACAGAAAGTCCTTGGCATATTCTTAGACCTCGCCAAGGCCTTCGACACGGTTTCTGTCCCCATCCTAATAGATAAAATGGAGAATATGGGCATTAGAGGAACACCACTCCAACTTTTTGAAGACTACCTGAGTGAGCGTGTTCAGTGTGTTAAGATAGATGAGTTCATCAGTGGTGAACGAATCGTTACATACGGCACCCCTCAAGGGAGCGTGCTCGGACCTACCCTCTTTCTCATCTACATTAACGAGCTGGGCATGCTCTCTCTACCTCAAGGCAGAATTATCGGCTTTGCAGATGACACTGCCTTATTATTCAACGCCGACTCTTGGCCTGAAGTTTATTCCTATGCTCAATCGGGATTCAACACTGTCTCAAAATGGCTTCGAAATAATATACTGACCCTTAATGCTGACAAAACGATGTATACCACCTTTTCCTTAAAGAAGAACAATGCTCCGATGTCGAATCAATATTCATTGATAGCTCATTTGTGTTCGAAACCTCAAGATAATACTTGTACATGCATCTACCTAAATAAAACAGACAGTGTAAAGTACTTAGGAGTACAAATCGATAGCACTTTAAGATTTCAGCAACACATAGATACACTCTGTGCTAGATTACGGAAGCTGATATATGTCTTCAAATCCCTAAGAGCAGTAGCTGATGAAAAATGTAAGAGATCAGTCTACTTCGCGCTGGCCCAGTCACTACTCTGCTACTGCGTCACTATCTGGGGCGGGGCTCCAAAAACATCATTAATTGCAGTTGAACGGGCCCAGAGAGCAATTTTAAAAGTTTCAAATTTTCTACCATATCGCTATCCTACTGAAGACCTATATAAACGTTCTAAAGTGTTAACGGTGCGTCAGCTGTTCATAGTTAACACTGTTTTAAAGCAGCACTCGCTCCTCACCTACCAACCCTCTTTGGCTGAAAGTAAAAGGCGATTCAATCCTGTAAATCGGCATGGCATCTATCTCACAACTGCTTTATCTAACCGCTTTTTTTGCCACCTTGGTGGATTTCTATATAATAAAATAAATAATCTTCTAACCATCTATAATCTAAATAATAAACTGTGTAAAAAAAAGTTAAATTCATGGCTTCTACAATTAAACTACGTTGAAACCGAAAAATTGCTTAGCATATTAGTCTAATCCTGTCTATGTACTATGTACAAGTAGTTAATGTAATCAAAACGCACACACACACACACACCCTCACACACACACACACACACACACACGCACACAAACACTCACACGTACAATCGCTCTACACACACACATCCACTAACCAAACTTATTTTAAATACCTATTTTTGTTTTGTTTTTCTTAATTCTAATTATTTGTTTTATTAAGTAAAATTTGTTAATTTACATTACTTACCGCAATAATAGTTATAGCACATAATTTTATAAAACCAATAATGGCTAAAGGGTGGAGACCTGGTGACCTGAAATACAGGCCCATAAAGCCTAGCTTAGGCACCAGTCTCCCACAATATACTGTTTTTTTTTATGAGACGCTGTAATGTTAATAATGTGTATGTATTGTGGTGAGAAAATAAACGTTTTATTATTATTATTATTATTTGTTGGGAGATTGCGTAACTTTATCATAACATACATAACATAACATACCATCACACCTGTATCCCCGAAGGGTTAGGCAGAGGTGTACCAATGTACCTATACACCTACAGTTTGCCGGTATGTTTAGGTCCCATGTAATAGGGGGCGAGCCTATTGCCACTAACCGGGCACAAATCCAAACTCCGACCTGCTACTGAGAATTTCATAGAAAAACCCAATAACAGCTTGGTCGACTTGGGAATCGAACCCAAGACCTCTAGCGTAGCAGTCCCGCTTAGACCCACTAGGCCAACAAGGCAGTAACTTTATCCCTTATATTAATCCCAGTAGAAAGTTTGTGTAATCTTATTTATCTATCAATACTTTATATTATAAATGCGAAAATAACTCAGTATTTTTGCCTATAGCCATTTCTTGAACCACTGAACCAATTTAGATGAAACTTGGTATGGGGTAAATTTAGATCCATGCATAGTGTTTTTATTTTAAGTACCAACTACAAATATGAAAGTCCCATATGATGATGATTGAATATTGCACCTCCACAAAACATTTAATTGAATACTTAAAAAAACATAACTATACATCAGCCACTTTAAAGAAATAATGAACGTGCTTTGGGATTATGAACCTTAATTCAATGACTAACAGTTCAGTTTCCATCACATTCAAATTACTTTTAGGCCCTTTTCGGTAATATTTGTCATTCTAAAATGAACTTAAACACATGTTGTCAAAGTTGATAATTGCGTAATTAGTAATAACGTTTAATTCTCTTTCCATATTGGCTTTAGTATAGTTCCGACATAAATAAGATTTCAATAATGTTCTAATATTTCAAAGTTTGTGTGAATGCATGTTTGTTTATTACTCTTTCATGCCAAATATTTTACGGATATGGATGAAATTTCTCACACACATATTATTTTTTCGGGATTAGGTATTAAGAAGTAAAACCCCCAAGGCATAGCTAGTTAATAATAAATCACAGTTTGCGATAATATTCGCTCAGAATTCAAAGAGCAATAATATTTAAAACATCATATCATTTGTTCTTAGGAACTTAATTTATTTGCTAATTTGTTTGATTAGTAAACAACAACAATACACTGATATGTTTGTTAAAGCAATGATACGATTGTATTCAGAATATTATTACGAAGGCACGATCAGCTGAGCAGATAGAAATGAAAGGTAACTAACCTACGCTTAAGAAAAAAAATTAAAGTTTCTACAATAAAGTGTCAGTAACGTAATTATACTAGTTAAACCAAAGAAAATCACTTACTTTTTAAATTGTTCTCAAAGTAGATACCAGCTCGCGATAATAATAATAGTTTTTTAATTTGTAAAAATTAAGACAAAAACAGGTACACACAAATGATCTTAGATATTAAACTTGCGTAATAGTTTTAGCTATAACTTAAAACAACTTTTAAAATGTTTTAAATAATCCGGTATTTGATAAATAAAGAACAAACAAGCGAAAAAACATGGGCAATGATCAATCTTGTACATTTTGACAGTTGCGTTTTTTAAATGTTCGGATACACCATCGAGTAGATAACTATGAAGATGAAGTGACGTCAACGATGTAGTAAACTGTTATCAAATATTTTTTTTAACACGAAACCCTCATACATGGCTATCTGTTTGTAAAGTTTTGGCTATCTCTGATTGTAATATTCTATCAATGTTGTTCTCTTTTAGACCAACCAAGTTTAATAAACTAAGCTAACAATATCAATATCCTTGGCCACTGTGTGTATGTAACTATTACATTCCTAAGTAATTTACCAATGCTGTGGCATAATTATCTGGGGGCACGGCAGTGCCCCAGCCAAGTCTCGAGCAAACGGGCACGGCCGTACCATTCTTTTCTCGAAGCGTTTCGCGGCTATTTCACCCCCCCTGTATCATCGATACGGATAAAGCTAGGGGTTTAGGTTTTCGATGACCTAGAGTAAGTATTAAAACAAGCTCAGTCTCAAAATTACATGACATTTGAACCAATAGTTTACGAGTTATGAGCGATCAAAGTTACACCATTTTGTCACTCACTGACTCACTCACTGACCGATCATCAAAAATCTAAGGTACTTCTAGCAAACTTAGAACCTTCAAATTTGGCACCAAGATAGGTTTTTAGCTACATGTAAAGGAAAAATTATAAAAACGGTATTAAATTATATACCATAGTAAATAATATGAAACAAATTTATATTTGCGGTTTTACAAGAACATGGTATATGAATTTCGACTGCATTGTTAACTTTGTTCTTTGTTTATGTACAAAAAGCAAATATTTTTTATAGCAATTTTGTTTATTTATAAAAAGAAAAGAAAGAGACCTACAAAAAATAAATGAGATCCCACCAAAAACATTCAATGTAAAAAAAAGCCAAGTCTCTCTATGCAATTCTTCCATCGTAAAAAGTTTTGAGATCGCATAGGAGCCAAGTCCTGTTCAACTTAATTTGTAATAATAAATCAATATTATGTGACTATATCAATAGTTTTGTTTTCATTACAATAATAGTGACTTGGCCATGAGCACAATAAGATACAAATATAAAACGGCATATTTGGAGGAGTTGCAAGTAAATAATAAATAATATCAGGACACCTTAACCGACAGTCGGTATCATCCAAGATCAGTGAACAGCACATGCACTATGGCGCATGTTTAGTCCATAGTGATCTCAAATTCCAATCAGTTACAAAACGATGTCCATAATATATAAATTCAACGGTATTTGCACGTAATTACAAGGAGCAAACGACCTTTAACTTGTGCTCATGGCCAAGTCACTGTTATTGTAATGTTAACAAAACTATTGATATAGTCACATAATATTGATTTATTATTACAAATTAAGTTGAACAGGACTTGGCTCCTATGCGATCTCAAAACTTTTTACGATGGAAGAATTGCATAGAGAGACTTGGCTTTTTTTTACATTGAATGTTTTTGGTGGGATATAATTTAACAACAGTAAACTCGTAAAAATTATAAGAAATTGTACAAATAGCATAACATAACATACCATCACGCCTGTATCCCCGAAGGGTTAGGCAGAATATGATTTTACAGTCACAATATAGAGATAAACCTTAAAGTCACACCAAGAGAATATTAAAATTCTTTTGAATCGTTTTTCTGTTAAAGTAGGTACGTAAAATAAACTAATATTCTATCAACTGTGATTTGTGTCATTTTGTGTGGTACACGACGTATGAGACACAAAAGATAATATCCGATCCGAACTAGGAAGTTTTTATGAAAAGTGCAATCAACTCGAATTCTTTTATTTGATTGGCTAAATAACTACTACGGTAATTTTTTGGACCAATAAGATCCCTTTAAAAAAATCGAGCCAATAGGAACGTGTGAATGTAGTGGCAGAATGATGTATTTATTTATGTTTCTGTCAGTTGGTAGCAGTGACAAAATTGCAGTGGAATGGGGTGGCGTAGCGGATTGCGCCCGATCCCGTTTTTAACATTTTTCGCTAACTACGAGCTTGATCTGTGACTTATTTGTGAAAAATTCTTACAAGTGTATAGTGTTAAGTGTTTCGAGTGTATGAAACAATGCGATGGACGCCGAATGATTTGTGAAATTGTGTATAACAAGTTGTCCGTCGATGTTGTTAATGGCGTCCAGAACTTAATAAAATCAAAATGTTTGTGTGAAAACGTGAAATAATCGAAGAAAGCTGCTGTGATGTATTTAGTTGCTGGTCAGTACATAGTGTGTACGTTTAGAATATCATATGGGAAGTGGAAATGTATCGATTATTGTTTTATTATTCTGTTAGACAAAGTTAGGTCCTGAAAGATAAAAAACAAGGCGTAGGAATGTTTTAGTGTGTGATTGTGTTCTAAAGGATGTAGAATGTAGGTCGTGTAGCGCGTGTGTTAGTCAATATCTGCGGTATTTCGCTCTGGGCGAGCTGTGTTGACATTTTACAGAACCGTGTCGCAAGGCGAGCGCGAATCTGGGTCAGCCAGTTGGGGTCATGTGCGCGCGCAGTGACGTCACGGCCTCCCCTTGCTACCCCTTAGCACATTTCACTTTCTGTGTACACGTAAATATAAAATATAAAGGGTAGCTAGGTCATGAAGGCAGCCAGGCTGAATAGGCAGAGCCCTGTGCCAGGTATTTTTAATCTGTGTTTTGTTTAGACTTGTGTGGTGCCCTAATTATTCTGGGTTTACATCTCTGCCTATCCCTAGTGCATAAGTCTTTATATTATCTATTCTGCTTTATTTTAATTGTGTGAAATTAAATTTATAATAAACTATAAAGGCAGACATTACAAATTATGTACCTAGTTCATATTAAATCCAAAAGGTCAAACTTATTTATTAAATTGTGACTAAGTAGTATCATTAACAAAATATTAATTAAATCCACCAGAATAATATATTTTTTATTATATTATCCTCTGAATTCTAATATAAATAATCTAATGCAGAATGTGAAAAAAATTAGTGATTAACATAAAATTTAAATAGTTTAAATCAGTGATCTTGATCTTGAAATGTTGCATCTAGGATCTAAAAAACAAGTCAAGTGTGGAAAGTTCAAACTCATTTGACATAAACTGGAAACTAGTTATATTAACATAACATACCATCACGCCTGTATCCCCGAAGGGTTAGGCAGAGGTGTACCAATGTACACCCACAGTTCGCCGGTATGTTTAGGTCCCATGTAATAGGGGGCGAGCCTATTGCCACTAACCGGGCACAAATCCAAACTCCGACCTGCTACTGAGAATTTCATAGAAAAACCAAATAACACCCTGGTCAACTTGGGAATCGAACCCAAGACCTCTAGCGTAGCAGTTGCGTTAGCACCACTAGGTCAACAAGGCAGAACTACTAGGCCAACGAGGCAGAACTAATTATTGTAAGTTATAAATTCAAATTCATTTATTGTTTGTCACAGGAGAATAGACAGTTTTTAAAAAGCATTATAGTATCACTGTAACAAACCAACTGGGGTGTACAATATTTGTAATTATGTCGTGGCGACGACCTCCGTGGTCGAGTGGCGTACACACCGGTTTCAAGGTGTCGCTAGCTCTGAGTCAATGTAGAAATCGACTTTCCTACATTGTCCCGGGTCTGGGTGTTTGTGGTACCTTTGTTGTATCTGAATTCCATAACACGCGTGTTTTAGCTACTTACTTTGGGTTCAGAGCAATGTATGTGATGTTGTGCGCATTTATTTATTTATGTCAATTTTATTGGCCATGTTAAAAAAATAGTTAATTATAGTCAAAAGTTTTATCACCATTGCTGCTTCAAATATGTATAGTGAAGGTAATGATAAAATTTTTAGCCTACTGAAAATAGGTCTACATGAATCCATCTGTCCCATACACTTTATTTATATCTAAAATAGCAAACACACTCAAAACATAATTCGAAAAACCTGTACTAACACACAAATAAATATATAAAAATACGCTCTTGTCAGTTTTATCATACACCAAGGTACCTAGTTCCCTAAAACCTAAAAGTTTTTTTTAATACTTAAGCATATATGCTTCTTCCTGCCCTACTCCCAATCATTTGGGGTTAGTATAATATATATAAATTAACATAATATTAGTATGTTTGTAAATAAAGAAAGATTATTGTTACATCTCTTATTTACATGACATAAAAAATAAAAATGTAGGTACATACTTAAAGTACAATGGCTTACTTTATAAAGATTTCTTACTTAAACCTGTGAAAAGTGAAATAATATTTATTTATTAATTAAAAAGTTAAATTCTGTTTGTTTATGGCAATCTCTGAAAGAAATAAACCTTATCTGATAGAAAGCTGTGTTATTGCTCTGTGAGGTATGTTTATGTCAATAATAAATTAATGTTTATCTGCTATAAATGCATAGGAAGGCATGTGCACTGTTATTGAATAATAATAATATTCCGGGACAACTCACATATGGTTATCTAATCCCAAGCTAAGCAGAGCTTGTGTTATGGTAACCAGACAACTGATGAACATACTTATATATTTCTAAATACAAACATATTATATAAATTACACCCAGACACAGAACAAATGATCATTCTCATCACACAAAGATTTGTCCTGGGTGGGAATAGAACCACAACCTCGGGTATAGCAGTCAGGGTCACTAACCACTAGACCAACAGGCCTGTCTTATAATTGCAGTTTATATCACTATTTCCTGTTTCCAGATTAGCTTAGTGAATTCCTTTACAACTACACCATTATAATAATCTATTCTGAAATAATTTAAAATCGTGCTATGCTTCAGTTCTTTTAATTTTCTTTCAGATTTGCTATACTTTTTGTTATTAACATAGTTAAAACTATGTAGGTAGTAGAATTTATATTTAGTTATTATACTTTTTATTATTTATTGGGGAAAACAAGCTGTTTATTTTAATTAGGTAGTTATTATTGACAATAATTAAAACTGATTTAATTAAATATTATTTATATGTTAGGTAATATATAATAACATGCGTCAAAAAAAAACATCCTCATCAATGTCAATGTTTTAGCATATCAATAATAAATTAATTAATTTTGCTATTGATAGAATATACTGCAGAGGGACCACCTCTATAAGAGGCAATCAAATATTACTTAACTCAGTTTATTTTTACACTTATGTTTAGTCAAGCAATTATCAATTATTTAACTATAGCATAGTTAAATAATTGATAATTGCTTGACTAAACATAAGTGTAAAAATGATGTGTGTTTAATATACTTGTCTGTTCTTCATATAACAGTTAACTTATGTTTATAAACTATTCAAGTATAGTTCTGAACTCTGGAGTATGTGTTATTGAGTTTTCCATAATCCATTGAACAAAGACTCTCCATATTTTCTCATGGCTTTGTGAAATTCCATGAGAATCTCTATAAAGGTAAACATTGATTTCAAGCTCTGCTTAGCTTGGGATCAGATAACCGTGTGTGAGTTGTCCCAGGATATTATTGATTATCTGCTACAATTATGATAATTCCACTGCCTAAGTATAATAAACTAGTGCTCCGCCTCAACGTCAGACGGCTAGACAAAACATTAATGTATTATGCTCACAAGCCTTCCATTTGAATTTAAATAAACTAAAATAATTTTAAAAATAATCTATAGCAGTATATATTAACAAATATGCAACTATACATACATATATATACCACAATAGAATTCTATTACAAAAAAATTCTAACATTCATGTAAACCACTTTTTTTTTTTCATTTAGACCCAGAATTGTCCCACTGCAGGGCAAAGGCCTCCCTTCCTTCTTTCCACAGGTCTCTATTGATTGCCTTGAGTCTCAGATAGATTTTAAATAATTTCACTTTAGTCACTGTAATTAACTTATTTTGATACTTGTCATATTTGGAATGAGTTTCCCTGCTGAAAAATAGTTTTTTTTTTCTTGCTATTTAAGAACTGCAAACCTAAAAATTACCTTAAATACTTCTGTATTTTCTGTTCATATTGGTAGCCAAACTAACCTCAGTTAGTTCACACAGCTCTTGATGTAGACTATGGTAAATAATATTCATTCACATTCATTCTGCTGGACACAAGCCTCTTCCAAGTTGTGCCATAACATCCGGTTTTCTGTCTTTGACATGTCATAACTCATAATATATGTTTCACCCAACTATGGTGAGCCCAAATGGAAAGGGTAATGATTTTGGCAGTTTATGTATGTACTAGCTGTGCCCCGCGGTTTCACCCGCGTGAAAAACAATTCATTCAATATCTTTATAAATTACTAGCTGTGGCCCGCGGTTTCACCCGCGTAAATATGCTATATTTTAGAAAATTCACACACTATCTTGACAAATTATAGCCTATGTGTTATTCTGATATATAAACCATATTATTGCAAAGTTTCATTAAAATCCATTCAGTAGTTTTTGCGTGAAAGAGTAACAAACATCCATACATCCAAACAAACTTTCGCATTTATAATATTAGTAAGGATAGTAAGGATGATAGCCTATGTGTTATTCCGATTTATAAGCTACATTATTGTAAAGTTTCATTAAAATCCATTAAGTGGTTTTTGCGTGAAAGAGTAACAAACATCGATACATCCAAACGAACTTTCGCGATTATAATATTAGTAAGGATGTTCCACTATACTTTGAGCCCATATTAGATCCCAGTGCTGGGCAAAGACCTCCCCAATATTAACATGTCCAAAATAATATGACAAACAAAATGTAAGATTATTTATGTAGTTACTGCAAGCTGACCTAGATTGTCAAGGTTTTGTCGTGTTTGATAACACCATTCTTCATTATCTTAGATAAACAATACTTTTGTTTTTATGTTAGGTTGCATACCTACATGTTTTCTTTATCAACTGTTGATTTTTTGAAATCTTATAAACAAATTTAGTGGAAACCGTTTGTATGTTGTTACTAGCGGCGTTTCTTGCGGCTCTACCTGCGTGGTTGTCATTTATAGCCACAAAAGTACCATTATTCTTTCTTGGGATCCAGGCTTACCTCCCCTACCAAGTTTCATCAAATAAAGTGGAGTGGTCTAGACTCCTTATGAACTTTGATAATTATGCTTTATTTACTTAATTATTTTTGTAATCATACCTGTCCAATTTATCTTATTATCTATTGTATATTATTTACTGATTGATTGTAATAAAACTACTTTTGAACGGATTATATCGTGGTTTATTTAGGTTTTAGTTACCGACTTTTCGACGGTTTTACAAGGGTCTGCCCGTCACCAAAGACCAATGTTTAACATTAATAATATAATAATAATAATAATATCCTGGGACAACTCACACACGGTTATCTGATCCCAAGCTAAGCAGAGCTTGTGTTATGGTAACCAGACAACTGATAAACTTACTTATATATTTCTAAATACATACATATTATAGATAAATTACACCCAGACACCAGAACAAATGATCATGCTCATCACACAACATTTGTCCTGGGCGGGAATCGAACCCACGACCTCCGGTATAGCAGTCAGGGTCACTAACCACTAGACCAACAGGCCCGTCAAGACATTACATGAATCTTAGCAAAATCTAACTGATTGACAAAGTAGATTTCGTCTTTTCATTCCCACCGTGTTGGCCCCAAAACCACTCTATCTGTATTGTCAGTCATTCTACCAGTCTACTAATAGGTTACAAATCATTTACTATCGCCGCCCCGCGGTTCACTCGCGGTTTTGCTTCAAATGTAAGTAGCGTGATGTTAAATAGCCTATAACCGTCCTCGAGAATTGGGCTATCTACCTATCAAGTCCCACTACAGGGCAAGGCCTCCCTCTCCCTCTTCCACGCACTTCTCTATTGAGCTAGGATGGACCAGTCCTTTCTATAGGGGTCTAGTTGGTCTCTTCACCTTCTTTTCTCTTAAGAATAGGGGTTAAAAATTACAAAATATTTTTTCAAATCCGATTGATAGTTTTTAGATATTAGCGAGTTCAGCTATACAAATTATTCATAACATAACATACCATCACGCCTGTATCCCGAAGGGTTAGGCAGAGGTGTACCAATGTACACCTACAGTTCGCCGGTATGTTTAGGTCCCATGTAAAAGGGGGGCGAGCCTATTGCCACTAACCGGGCACAAATCCAAACTCCGACCTGCTACTGAGAATTTCATAGAAAAACCCAATAACACCTTGGTCGACTTGGGAATCGAACCCAAGACCTCTAGCGTAGCAGTCGCGCTTAAAACCACTAGACCAACGAGGCAGTCAAACAAATTATTCAGCTTTATAATATTAGTATAGACTATGATGACATCCAGCTTCCCTCCTACCTCTTGAGTACCATAACATCGTCATAAGATGTAACAACAATGGCCGACGCGTGACAGCCGAGCGCCGGGATCCGCGCGGATGTGTTGTGATTGCAATACTTGCGTGTGTCGTGTGGCTCGCGTTAGGTGTTGATGACGTTAGTTACTGTAGACTAGATGTGAAGATGGATGTAATATAAATAAAAGCGTAATGACGTATAGGTCCACCCACTTACATTGTTTTGTGCTACTACCGTACTAGAAACGTGTCAGGCACTGAAAGAAACACTGGTTGATCTATACTTATAATAAATCTGTAGAAGTGAAAATTCTGTACATTAAAAATTAAAAAAAATAAATGGCGGTGGGAGTTACTAGACCGACACAGAACCCGAAAGTGTGAAAAAAAAAATTTTTGTCTGTCTGTCTGTCTGTTTGTTCAGGTATCAAAAACGCAAAAACTACCGGTTCGATTACGATGAAACTTGGTATAATTATTCTTTATTATCCTGGGCACCACACTGGGTAGTTTTTATCCCAGAAAAGAATAAAAAATACAAAACAAACTTAATTTTGCGGTTAAAAACTCATTGATAAGTTTCGTCATCCACGCGAACGAAGTCGCAGGCACAGCTAGTCTTCTGATATGATTGTTGTTACAATTGTGAGAAGTCATTAATTTCGTTGTCCACTTCTTTACATAGAAGCTGCTTTGCCAATATAAAACACTTATATATAAGGTGCTATAAAAATATCTGCCACGGCTTTAATGGGAGGTAGTATTGTGTTTATAGATTACAATAGTGAAGAACTTTCGTATCCCGGAACAGTTAATTAAATTTGAGAGACTAAAATAGTTAAATTAACATTGACTCTATTCTGCGTAACGTGGTTCACAAATTACGCGCAATGTGACGCTTCGTCAATGAAAACAACTGCTATCTCTTTCCATCTTTTCTGTGAACGAAAACTGTAATCAGCTGACTAGTTCGTCACTACATAATCTACTAGGTACGCAATAATACGCAGGCATACAAGTGTTTTAAAAGTGCAACTACTTACCAGCTACCGCATTCTTCAAAAAACACTGACGTAGGTAAATAAGATGATAAACTTGTGTGACTGTCAAGTTAGTGTAAGAATCGCATTTTTTTTTAATTACTTTTTTACGGATGTTGTCGCGGTTTTATTAAAAGTCCGTAAAAAAGTAGTTTTATTTCAATGTCTAACATTCGCGTAAATCTAAGAAACCAAACAGTAGGTACTTAGATTAATAGCGAATAACGATAAATTACAGTAACTTGGCGTGTTTAAAAGTTAATCATTTTATTTACAACGATTGCACCGTATTTACAGTTATTTACTCACTCCCTACCTAGTACCTACTTATCTACAAAACTGTTGCACAAGTCCGCCTTCGCGTTGCACACAGATGAAGGCACGTTTGCATACATGTCTCTTCACTTTATTTAATGTGTCCGTTTCACTTGCCTAAATGCGCGTTTGATGCACCTTTTTAGTTCTACCATACTTTTAATATCATGTCCGGTTTGGCCGTACACAAGGTCTTTCACACGACCCCACAAAAAAACGTCTAGAGGGGTTAAATCCGGCGAGCGAGGAGGCCACGGCACTTGTGAAGTGGTAAGGATGGAGCCCTTCACGATTTAAAAGTCGCCACACGTAGTTGTCGCTCTCGTCGAAGACTCGAGCAGCATCCCTGGTGCTCGCAAGAGGATGACACTGAAGCACTTCCTCTTCGAGTTCGGCCGAGTATGAAGGCCTGCCTGCGTCAACCGCAGGCGGGTCAAAGCGGCCGTGTTACACCGAATTACACTCGCGGTAGCACAATACCATTTCAAGATATTCTTGATTGGAATACTGTCGTCTGGGAGGCATTTTTAATGAAAGCGCGCGATATTGCTGTCGCTAACCTCTAAAACTAACTTCCGAACGCGCGGGCGGGGTGCGACTGACTGGCGAGTGGCGACCCGAGCGGCCGGCGCGCAGCGGCGCCGGCGCGCACGGCGGCGGCGGCATCCTTTGATAGGAATGGCAACAGTGTATGAACGGCGGCGGCGCGGCGCGGCGGCGTTTTGTGAAATGTTTGAATTCGGTGCGGAGCGGCAACAGCTTATGACACGGGATGGTTTTATACTAATAAATCAATTCAAATTTATACGTTATTTTTTTTGTATGGAAAAAAAAAAGATAAATAATCAATAATTTATCTTTACTATTGTAATCCATAAACACAATACTACCTCCCATTAAAGCCGTGGCAGATGTTTTAATAGCACCTTATATATATTCAAGCAATACATAGCCAATATACGATTAGCTAAAGTTCGATGAAGCAGTCAAAGCCTGCGCTCAGGCTAACAACATAGATCACAAAAATATATACGACTAGTTTATGCCATATCCATCTCTCTCATGTAAACTCTTGACAAAGTAACTGCACTGTCTAAATCCAAAAAGTCAGTTAAGGTTTACTGAATAAGATCCTACCAGGTCCGAGGGATCAGAACTTAAGGTCTGAGGGAGAGTAGGCTTATCTTTTCGTCCTGTCCTAGGCGTACTTTAATTAACAGTAGTTAATTTTCTAACTTTTGTGATATTCTGCCTTCATAAATGCTTTTGACGACTTCCGTGGTCGAGTGGCGTACGCACCGGCTTCTAAGGTGTCGCCAGCTCTAAAGTCCCGGGTTCGATCCCCGGACGGGTCAATGTAGAAAACCACTTTTCTACATTGTCCCGGGTCTGGGTGCTTGTGGTACCTTCGTTGTTTCTGAATTCCATAACACAAGTGCTTTAGCAACTTACTTTGGGTTCAGAGAAATGTATGTGATGTTGTCCGCATTTATTTATGAATATGCTATAAAGAATTGAGAATATTGAGGATTCGGGAGAAGTGAAATAGGAAATTTTATGAAGAATAGGCGTCTGTGTTCCTTAGAAGTCTTCAGGTCTCTTATTAAAGCTTCCTTCAGGTTATGAGCATATAATTTGATCTAGTATTGTGTGTATTGTATGCAGGCGGTGCGGGCGCTTGCATAGCGCGGTGATGGCGGCGGCGGGCGCCCCATGAGCCGGCTGCTGTGCTGTCTGCGAGAGCGCCGAGCCGACATGGGCGCCGCGCTATCGCATCCTCAGGTAAGCCAGCGAAAACCTCTTTCATTTGATATCTCACATGATATAGTTTGCAGAACTTTTCATCATCGTCAGCCTTGTATAACTTACTGCTGGGCATTGGCCTTTGTTTATGTCACTCTCTTCTGTCTCTTGCCTGTCGCATTCATCCTAATCTGGCCAAGACTTAAAAAATAATCTAGTTTACCCCAAAAGAAGTCCTGAAGTTTTTTGGTTTGCCCATTTATATATGTGTACCAATTTTTCTCTTGATGGGTCCAGTAGTTTCGGAGCAAATTGCTTGTGACAGAGGGATGGATAGACAAGTGATCCCATAAGCGTTCCTTTTTCCTTTGAGGCAAGGAAACCCTAAAAATGGTAACGTAACTGGACAGTGAAGAATTGATCCTATATTAACATAATTATATGTAACTTGTCTTTATGGCACCTGTGATACAATGATGTTTCATTAGTACAGGTCCAAATGTCTCAATTTTTCTATAATGTTCTTTATTCTGCAAAATAAATACAAGTGTGATACCGTAACATTGCTTAACAGCAGCATGTGTTTGTTGTCAGGAGGGCGAGGCGTGCGACGGCGCCGGCGTGGCGGCCGCGCCTCCCACCATGGCAGATGTTATACGGTGAGTAGAACCAAAAGACTCAGTAGACTGAATAGACGGTATGAAAGGAAGAGGGTGTAGATATATAGTAGATTAAAAATTCCAGGTAGTCCAAGTAGAGTATATGAAACGAAGTGGGAATAGAATGAGTAGACCTATGCTATGATACATGAGATATTCTGCCTTCGTATTCACCGACGTTTACAATCTGATCGCGCTGTATCAAAATGTTGACCGGTTGCAGTAATGAATAGGAGAATGCCTTCTGGAATAAAGAACATGTACAATACAGTACTTAAGGTATTCAATAAATAGAAAAGCAGAAAAGCAAGGGCTAATGTCATATCTTTAATATTCATATATAATCATGTGCTTATTTCTACGAGAGATCTGATCACAAGAGATGCTCATGTCTACTCGAAGAGACCATACTTGCACGGTAAGTACATGTTTCGTATGCATTGCAGAGAGAGGAAGAAGAAGGCGGCGGGCTCGGGGCTCGGCACGCTGCGGCGCCGCATCGCGCTCGTGCGGCGCCCGCGCGACAACCGCCCTGACAGGGGTGAGTACACACCATATACCATGAAGACCTCTATGACTCGTGATAGTTTGATCCATTTACAGTGGTCGAAAGAAGAGTTTAATAAAAGGAATTTTCGATCTGTGTTCCTCGCCCCCGATTACTTTCGGATTGATTTCTACTTTTAGATTATCCTCATTTTTGTCGTGTCTATTTGATTCATGTTTCTATTTGACTGAATATTTGATTATGGGAAGTTGAATGTCTGTTTTAACTTCCCGACTAAATTGCTAATAATTTTTAGAACAGATATTGTAGCGGGTTGCATTGACCGAGGGTGGTCTCGTTACATGTATGTACTTTACTACTACTACCACGTACTATTCATCGCGGCTCGGGAAGGGCGTTAAGTCTTGGTTGTCTGCTGTGATGCGACGGTATTTCACCTTTGTCCCTACAGCTTAGAGTCAGTCTTATAAAGGTGTATGTGTTAAGAAGGTCCTTAACCTAGTCGTGTGTATGTGTGTGTAGGGTGCGAGCACGCGCGCTTCATCCGGTCGGTGGTGAGCTCGTGGCGGCTGGCGGAGGTGTTCCTGCTGTGCGAGGAGCTGGAGGCGGCGGCGGCGCTGCGGGACCTGGTGACGCAGGCCGAGCTGGCGCGCGAGCCCGCCGCCGCGCTGCACGCCGACCTCGCCACCGCCTACAAGGACAGGTGAGAGCGAGCTGCAGGTGGAGGCGGAAGCAGCCAGGCTGCCATGCAGTCAGGTGAGGATACGCGCCAGCAGCGAGGGCAGGTACACAGATAGACAGGGGCGACGCAGATGAGCAAGTGATTTTCTTCATTACCTCTCATGGATAGTAAGGTGGTGTGTTCTAAATGCCTTTTTGACTATGTTGCCATGCCATTATCGCCATGATCTCGGCCAGTGTCCGCCTGCGTTACTAACGCTCCGCCTCCCCGCAGATGGTGGTGCGACGTGGAGCTGGTGGGCGCGGGCTGGTCGCTCCCCGCGCACCGCGCCATCCTCTCCGCTCGCTGCACCTACTTCCGCGACCTGCTGCAGCGATACCCGCCGTGAGTACCCTCCCTACTGCCTGCCACACCTGCACTATACACCAGGGTACAGTGGGACTGCGTGTGTTGCAGGCCCTGCTGCCGAGTGCCGCTGGAGGGCGCGGGCGGAGGCCTGCCCCGCGCGGAGCTGGAGGCCGTGCTGCTGGCCCTGTACGCCGGCACCAGCGTCACCGCCAGGCGCTCGCTGTGCGCCGTGTGTGCGAGTGAGTGCAGATATATAGGTACAGACATACACACACTCACATACTACACAGATACACACACACAACAGAAATACACACATATACTCCCAAGGGAATACACAGACAGATACACACAACGCCGTCGCGTAGCCGTCACGGGCCGCCGACGAGCGTTTTACACGAATGTATTACAGCCACCCGTAAAGTGACGGATAAAAACAAAAGACGACCGCGCGGCAGGGGTTTGCACAACCGGATACAAACGTACACACATGTACACACACACACGAACATGTGTACACACAGATACACAAAACTCTGTTCACACGTTTACACACATGTGAAATGTGTGGGAACGTGTCATAAAAAAGTACATGACAGACGTGTGTTACTCTTTTATTTAAATATTTGTTTATTTTACTTTAAGGCAGTTTATTTTTTGACTCAAAATATTGTGTATTTGTAATAATAAAAGTATGGTTTGCAAAATAATTTATTTGATTCAAAATCTTATCTTTATTTCAGAGTGGGACCGCGGCGTGAACGCGGACGGCGATCTCGACATCATCAACGTTGAGAACAATGGAAGTAAGTTGTACTTTATATTAGATATATTTTTATTTTAATACTTTTGCTATTTTACTTTATTATGTGTTTGTTTAAAAATGATTTTAATGGTTTTTGTGTATCTTTTTTTTTTTGTTTTATATTCAATACCCCTTTTTCTACGTCTGGGTTTTTGGATAGCTACGCCGCATTTTTACTATACGACGCCGAGTTAATTATAAGAGCGTTTTATACATAAGCCGATACGATATTGCTATTGGATGTCGATATGATACCGCGGTGAGAAAAATGAATACGCATTTGATATCTGATCGGATGAAGTGGAAATGTTCTAATGTGGCATTGTGTCTGTTCACTGTTCACTTGTGGCGGCAGTCGCCAGATGGACGTGGCTTGTATGTGTTGTGTGTGTGGCGCGGTGTATGTACGTACTGTAGCGGTGTTGTGGTGTCGGCAGCATGGGGCGGGGCGGGCTCGCTGTGCGGCTGCGGGCGAGCGCGGGTGGGGCTGCCGGCCCTGCAGCGACTGGCCCAGCAGCTGGGCTTCGCGCTGGACTCGCTGGCCGCGGACCTGCGCTGGCTGCTGGAGGCGGGCGAGCTGGCGGACGCGCGGCTGGTGTTCCGGCTGGAGCCGGCGCAGGCGGCGGCGTACGGCTTCCGCGCCGCGCTCGACCTGCCCTGCCACCGCCTCGTGCTGGCCGCCAGGAGCCGCTTCTTCCGGTGAGTGGCTGCTGCTGTGTAGCTACCTGCGCTGGCTGCTGGAGGCGGGCGAGCTGGCGGAGGCTGGAGGGCGTACGGCTTCCGCGCCGCGCTCGACCTGCCCTGCCACCGCCTCGTGCTGGCCGCCAGGAGCCGCTTCTTCCGGTGAGTGGCTGCTGCTGTGTAGCTACCTGCGCTGGCTGCTGGAGGCGGGCGAGCTGGCGGAGGCTGGAGCCGGCGGAGGCTGGAGCCGGTGCAGGGAGGTGGGTCACACTCACGCCGCACCGCTGACACTTGGTGGACGCGCCCGCCTTGTCTCCAACGTCAGCTAGCGCGGCGCCACCCACTACGAAATGGTTGAATCAGCGAAGGTTAAAGTCGGTTGTTTTCGGCCTCCATATAACTTTGTATGTATGTCATTTTAAAAACAAAACTAGTTTCGCCCCGCTGTTAAGCCCCATTACTAGTTATAAAATAAGCAAAATGTCAGCAATCAAAATAACTTGAATTACTCCTTGTAACATTCGCCATCTGCTAATAAAAGTCCCATCAAAATCGCGGGGGCCACACGTACTCTTCGCCTCTTTTGTATAGCTATACACTTTCGGCAACACCCTGCATATGTTATGACACTACTATGTCCCCGCAGGAGCGTGATGTCGCGCCGCAGTGCGCCGGCTGGGGGCGCGGGGGGCGCGGGTGGGGGCGCGGGGGGCGCGGGGGGCGCGGCCGCCTGGTGCGTGGACGAGAAGGTGTTGCCGCGCAGGTTCGCCAGGGCACTGCTGCATGCTGCCTATACTGATACTGTGAGTATTAACTTACATGCTTCATGTTTTAAGCATTTATTTTTTATATTTTGAGCCTGAACTATCCCACTGCATGGCAAAGGCCTCCATTTCCACCTTCCACACGTTTCTGTTGAGAAAAGTCGACACGTTTTAGGCATTAAATAATAATATTTATTTTACTCGACTTTGAAACTACTAACATGTAGGTAGACATTTAAAAAGTTGTAGAACGTTAAATTAAATACTCAGGCTGGACTCGAACCAGCGACTACTGGCAACAGCCGCTGTACCAACTAAGCTACATAACATCTGAGATGCTCAAATTTCTCCTTATATTAAGTCGTCATAAAAGTCTTCGTCCCATAGTGTCTGCTACGAATGTCCCCGATTCGTATAATGTCATGGAACCATCCGTGCTGTTGGTTCATTACATATAAATGAATAAAAGACCTCTATGAGATTATGTGAGCCATACCGTATCATAATCAGTCCATTCATTTCGAAGTAACGTTGCCTCACTCACAGATATATACAAATCAACTCGTCAAAATTCAATTTAGACTGGCCTGTTGGTCTAGTGGTTAGTGACCCTAAATGCTATACCGGAGGTCGTGGTCATTCCCACCCAGGACAAATGTTTGTGTGATGAGCACGATCATTTGTTCTGTGTCTGGGTGTAATTTATTTATTATATTTATTTGAGTTAACTAGTTTTTTCTTATTAAAATGTGTCCCATGTATGTTATACCATCGTGTCTTGTTACAGGTGGACCTAAGTCTGATCGGGCGCAGTTCGTCCTCGCCCTCGTCCACCAGCGGCAGCGGGAACACGGTGAGACACACTTACTTACGATCACCTTGTGATAGTTACTATGTGTAAATGCTTAGAATACTCCAACGAAACTACATGTTGAGACTGTCTTTAGTGGTCTCTTATATCGCTATCTTCTTTTTTGAAACTGGGTATTAGACAGTGCGATGTAGACAACGACTCTTAGTGGTCGTCAGATAGATAAATTATCGACGACCTCCGTGGTCGAGTGGCGTACGCACCGGTTTCAAGGTGTCGCTAGCTCTGAGGTCCCGGGTTCGATCCCCGGACGAGTCAATGTAGAAACCAACTTTTCTACATTGTCCCGGGTCTGGGTGTTTGTGGTACCTTCGTTGTTTCTGAATTCCATAACACAAGTGCATCAGCTACTTACTTTGGGTTCAGAGCAATGTATGTGGGTTAGAGGGTATTTGAGCCGAATTAAACAAGCGATTCTTCAAACAATCTGTAGTTTTTATTTCCACCTTTAAGACTAACGTCCTCGTCTTTCACGCCCTTCTCTGAATCTCCCATTCCAGTCCTTCCTCATCCTTTAATATTTTACATTATACTGCTATCTCGTTCACACTTGATACGTCATCCCTTTCACTCTTACTTTATCATGCTTCACATCTGTCATTCATCATTCAACGTTCCATTACACTTATACTCCTATTACGTTCCTACAACTCGGCCATTCTGCTATCTGACTGCCCTCAGTCAGACCTAAACTGAAATACAGGATTAGTCCTTACACACTTTTGACTCTTTACAATAAAAACAACTTAAACCTTCCACACCTTTCTTATACAATAACAAGAACTTAGCTATCTTATCATTACATGCTTACACTTACTTGTTATTTCAATTACAAACTCTTCACAACACTATAAAACTCTTTAACTTTTCAACAACTTTAAATTACACAGAACTACTCTTAAAATAATAGCAAACATTGAAAGTACACCACACTATGTAGTAACTATACTTAAAATACAAAAAGTAAACTAACAAAACTCTATTCTTACAGAAAATAAACACTGCCTCATGAAACAAAAGTATCACTTAAACACACTTAGTAGGAACTTATTTCTTAATCAACACAGACTTTTCTTACTTACTGACTTACATGGTTACATCAAATGAAATTTACATAAGTAAACTACACAGAGCATACACAGTATACACACCAAGTCTTAGTATCACATTGCATGTTTACAACTTTTATAAACACAACATAATCTACACCTTATAATGACATATTGGGTCAAGGTCGATCATAGGGATACCCTAACCTACACAACAGCTGGAAATCTTACCGAACCTACACCTAAAACAAATAAGACCAATCAACCTACTCACCTAGCTCAACAGTCTCACTAGACAATGGCCATGGCTTCATATTATCAGCAGATGATGATGTCAAACGAGGACCATCTGTCATACGATCTATCTTCTCAAGATCATACCGATCATTCCTTTTGACCTTCGTGACTCTATATGGACCCAAATATTTAGGCTTGAGCTTCAGACAAGGCCCAAATTGCGTCCTCTTAATCGCTACGATATCTCCTACGGCATATTTTGTGCTTTCCTTCCTTTTTCTATTATAAGTCCTGCAATTCTCGTCCTGTACTCTTTGTATTTGTTCTTTCGCCTTAATCTTTAGGTTTTCTCTTTCCTCTATAAAATTATTTCTCTGTTCATTCTGGATCAATTCATAAATCTGTAAATCTTCCTTAGTCTTCATTTTTGTACCAACCATTAACTCAAATGGAGTGGTATCAATGCTTCTCTGATATGTGCTATTCAGCGCTCTTTGCACTCGACTGACCTGCTTATACCACTGAGATGGTTCTTCAATGCACAGTTTTGTCAAGACTGCTGTGATGATTCTATGGATACGCTCCACCTGCCCATTCCCTCTTGGCACACCTGTGGTAATTGTGATATGTTGAATATTCTCCTTATCACAATACTCCTTCAAGTCATTACTGGTAAATGCTGTACCTCGATCTGAAATCAATCTTGTGGGATTACCGAATGTTTGTTGGTGAATCATTAACTTGTCTATTGTCTCCTTACTAGTAGTACTTTTCACTGGAAATAACCACACAAACTTGGTGAATGCGTCTACCACTGTTAAGATGTAATTGTACATTTTCTTTGTCTCTGAAAGAGGTCCAATATGGTCACAATGTATAGTATGCAAAGGAATACTGTCTTTGCCAATACTATTTAAAAACCCTTCCTGTTTACCTTCTTTTTTAGTTGCCAGCAAACATGGTACACATGACAACAAAAGTTCCTCAATTTTCTTGTTAACATTCTTTATGTAATAATCTTGCTCTATTAACTCTCTCATTTTTCTTTTTCCAAAATGTCCCTTCTGATGGATTCTTCTTAATATCTCAAATTCTAAACTTTTAGGTATAACTAACCTTCTTTCTGGTCCTTTGTACAGTAAACCATCACTGTAAGAATAGTCTTCAAATGGCTGTTGTTTTAAAATTTCAATAATCGCCTTCAAACCATCGTCTAACAACTGTGCTTGCTTGACCTGTTCATGTAGACTCAACTCAATAGTACCAATAAATGGATTCCTGCTTAAAGCATCTGCATGTTGCATTTTACTTCCTGGTCGATGCTCTATGACATAATCATACTCTTCTAACAGCATCACCCATCTGGCTACTCTAGTTGATAAGTCCTTCTTATTCAAAGTTTTCTGGAAAGCTTGACAATCTGTCACAATCTTAAAATGGTTACCGAATATATAGTGTCTAAATTTCTTAACTCCCTCAATCACGGCTAATGCTTCCAGTTCATAGCTGCTATACTTCTTCTCGGCATCACTGGTCTTCCTACTGTAGTAATGTACAGGATGTAACCCACCTGAGTGATCTTTCTGGAGCAATATAGCACTATATGCTATTGCAGAGGCGTCTGTATGCAATTCTGTTTGTAACTGAGGATCATAAATTCGTAACACAGGACTACTGGCTAATGCTTTCTTTAGCATGTTGAATGCACTTCTATGAGTATCATTGAATACAAACTGTGAGTCTTTTCTTAATAAATCTGTTAACGGCTTGGCTATTAAAGCATAATCTTTGATGTATTTTCGGAAATATGACGTTAATCCTATAAAACTATGAAGTTGCTTTAGAGTCTTAGGTTCTGGGTACCTGGTTACAGCGTCTGTCTTCTCTGAGGAAGGTTGCACTTTCCCCTCTTCTATAACATGACCTAGGTACTCTATTCTTCGACATAGTAGTTGCGCCTTCTTCCAATTGATCTGTAGACCGTACTCTGATGCCACGGCTAGCACTTGCTTCAGGCGTTGCAATGCCTGGGGTTCGTCAACAGCTGGAATTAGTAAATCGTCAATAAATATAACTAAAATTCCCTTTGCTATCAGTTCCTGAAACACCATAGTCACAAATCGCATAAAATATTTGGGACATACTGACAATCCGAAAGGAGCTCTTAAGAACTCATACTGACCATTGTGTGTTACAAAGGAAGTATACTTTATGCTGTCTTCGCTTACTTTCAAATGAAAAAAACCATTTTTTAAATCTAAAACACTAAAAACCCTTGAATCTTTAAGCTTATCAATTAAGTCGTCAATAATAGGTAAAGGAAACTCATCTTTCACTATTTTCTTATTTATCGGCCTATAATCTACGCAAATCCTAGTACCACCATCTTTTTTCTTGATTAAAACCAGAGGAGAAGAATATTCCGAAAAACTTACGCGTATTATGCCATCTCTCAACCACTCAGATACCTGTCTCTCAACAAGTTGCTGCTCTGCCAACGAAATGCGTCTCGGTCGCTGGGCTATTGGGATGTCATCTTTGAGCACTATGCGTAATTCAATCGGCGCCTCCTTAATTTGCACAGGGTTATAACTCTTGACACATTCAATAACTTCTTGTTGCACTTGCTTATTCACGATACTACCTAGAACATACTCGTTATGACTAACAACACACGAAATCTTTGACAGCCACTTATTCATGTTTGGAACTATCAGGATAGAACCTTTGGACATGATCGTAAACACATCTTTAAGAAAATCCTGCCCCAATATAACACTATAAGGCATAGCATGTCTTGGAACAACATAAAATGTTACCTCGTACTCGTGTCCGTCTAATAATACACTAGCATTTAACTTTTCTGTTGACACAATACTGCCTCCTAAACCTACCAGGTTTGTGGCGGTTTTCGTACATTGCGGAGACCCGAGATGAACATAAAGTTCGGTACACATTAAATTCAATTCACTACCAGAGTCAATTAACGCAGTTACTCCGCACTTATTGACAAATATCTTCTTGCAAGCATTTTCAAAACGAATTTGCGCCGGCGTCTTTTCCTCAACGTAAATATCCTTGAAGTTCGTATCGGTTCCTATCTGGTACGCCATCTTGTTGCGGTCGCTTATGTTGGTACGTCCGATCGGGCTATCCAATGAGCTGTCATGGCTGCCGCATTCGTCAGGTTTACCAACCTCGTAAGCGCACGTAGTGAAGTCAGCCACGCACATCGCTCGGCGATCATCGGAAATGTTCGGTTTTTCATTCCGCCGTTCACGTACTCGGTCACCATTCTTTTCACTCGTTCTTGAACGTACTTTTTCGCCTTGTTGTTTACATTGCGTTGAAATATGCCCAAAATTGTTGCATTTGAAGCATTTCAACCCTTTTTCTTTATTCGGACACTCTGATGACTGATGATTTTTCTCTCCACAGCTATAGCATCGTTTGTTACTCCGACTAGCAGCTTTATCACTATCATCCGGCTTATTGTTTCTGTTAGAACTTGCACCCATCTTTTCCTTCATAATATCGTAAATTTTGATTTTTTCCTTGAGTTCAGAGTACGTTGTAGCACCATACAACACCATTTTGTTCACTTCAGAGTCGACTATGCCGTCAATTATGTATTTTATGGCGACGTAATCAGGCATTTTTCCGCGCTTTCCCATCTCCTTCATGACCAGCATGTAATCCAAGCACTTTTCGTCTTTCTTCTTCTTCCTAGCCGTCATCATTTCGTGAATGGTTTTGCTGTCAATGGAATCAGGAAATTCCTTGAGTAAAGCGGCCTTGAGATCGTCCCAACTTTTGAATGGTTTTTCCGACTTCAACCACAGAGCTGCCGTACCAGTCAACGACTTCCTGGCGACTATCAGCGTCTGCAATGGCGTCCATTGAAATATTTCTGAATTTTCGTCAATGTCCTGCGCCCATCTAGCAGCAGAATGTGTTTTATCTTGGCCACTGAACTTAGAAACTAAGTGGTCTGTTGCAAACGCAGTCCAATCTCTGCTGAACGGGAGTCTGCCCGCGTGGTCATCTTCACTATAATCGGCTTGGCGGCTTTGTCTGCGCTTTTCGTCGCCGTGTCCACCCATTTCGTCGTGTCTTGTCCGTGTAACTAACGTTACCGTCTTCGTTTTACGTCTTTTCGTCGTATTTTGAAGCGAAATCGCCGGTCACCACACGCCTTAGGTACCGGTTTTTTCCACTCCCGTCGTGAGTTATTGTCGTATTTCGGCTCCGAAATAATTCTCTATCCCGGACGAGCCCCCAAAATCTTGTGGGTTAGAGGGTATTTGAGCCGAATTAAACAAGCGATTCTTCAAACAATCTGTAGTTTTTATTTCCACCTTTAAGACTAACGTCCTCGTCTTTCACGCCCTTCTCTGAATCTCCCATTCCAGTCCTTCCTCATCCTTTAATATTTTACATTATACTGCTATCTCGTTCACACTTGATACGTCATCCCTTTCACTCTTACTTTATCATGCTTCACATCTGTCATTCATCATTCAACGTTCCATTACACTTATACTCCTATTACGTTCCTACATGTATGTGATGTTGTCCGCATTTATTTATTCATTTATAAATTAAAAAATGTACCTACGTTCTTTTTTTTAAATGTGTGTAAATTAATTTGTGTTCGTGATGAATCAAACAAACCTTTCATAAAACACATTTACTAGGGCTTTTTATACAAAGGTAATATAATATTTGAATGCACAGCGTGTGTTATAGCAAGATAGAATTTTGAATGAGTGAGTGAGTGAGCGCGTGAATGCATGCAGCAGTAGGTATACAGATTAATTATTGTAGGTAAATGAATGTGTCGTAGACATCCTCGGGGGCCTTGAAAGCTATAGAGGAAGCTTTCAAGATCCTATGCCGTGTAGTCATCTGGTGAAGGCAGCAAACACAATCTGTTGATGGCTCGCCGTACGATGCCTTGTGAGGTGGATACATCAGCGACGCGAGGCACACCGTCAGTGCCGGGAAATAACTTCGAGACTCTTCCAAGGCGCCAGCATAGTGGAGGAGTCCTATCATCCTTGATGAGGACTAGCTCGTCTACCTTCAGTTCTCGACAGCGCACCTTCCACTTTGTGCGTTGCTGGAGCTCCGTGACGTACTCTGTTGACCATCGCTTCCAAAAGTGCTGACGAGCTTGCTCCAATCGCTGAAAACGGTCAAGACGATTTGTGCTATAGTCCAGCAGGTACGGCGATGGCAAAGACGTTAGTGGCCTACCAATTATAAAGTGGCCCGGGGTGAGCGGAGATAGGTCTTGTGGAGAGGGACTTAAAGGACATAAAGGACGGCTGTTAAGTATCGCCTCGATCTGAGCAAATAGGGAACTCAATTCCTCGAAAGTCAAGTGAATATTTTTTAGGACTCTGTATAAGTGGAATTTCGCTGACTTGACTCCGGCTTCCCAGAGACCACCAAAGTGAGGAGCGTATGCTGGTGAGAAGCGGAATTCAATGCCTTCGCGAGATGCAGAGTCTTTAATGGAATCTCTATTAGACTCGAGGAAAGAATTTATTTCCTTGGCTGCTGCAACGAAATTTCTACCATTGTCGCAGTAGATGACCTTTGGTTTACCCCTACGAGCTATAAATCTTTTCAATGTAAGCAAAAACGCCTCCATTGATAAGTCACTGACTAACTCTAAATGAACGCATTTGTAGCGAAAGCAAATGAAGATGCAAAGGTAACTTTTAGTTATTTTACAGCCGCGTCCTTTGCGGTCTGTTATAAGAAATGGACCAGCAAAGTCGGTACCTATAGTGGAGAAGGGGAAGTCAGCTTCAACGCGATCTGCAGGTAAGTTTCCCATAATATTATCCATAGTGCGAGCATTGAAACGACGACAGGTTATGCATTCGCGTGCTGCACGTCTAGCTAGAGCCCTGCCTCCTATAGGCCAATAGCGTTCTCTAATGGATGCCAGGAGATGCTGAGGACCGGCGTGCAACAAGCGTAGGTGCTCCTGTTTAAAAATTAATTTTGTTAAAAAATGACTTGCATGCAACAATATTGGATGACGTTTGTCATACTGATAAGCAGATGACTCGATGCGCCCGCCGACTCTTAAAATTCCATTTTCGTCTAAAAATGGATTAAGAGAAGCGAGCGCGGCTTTAGAATTCAAAGATTTGCCTTTTCCTAGCTGTTCTAGTTCTATAGGAAAGGAATCTTTCTGGGCTAACTTTATAGCGACGCTGTGGGCGTTTTCTAATTCGGAAACTTGAAGTGGACCTCGCAATCTGTTTGATTTTATGTTTGACTTACAATTTTTGACGAACCTTAAAACTCTAGCTAGAACCCGAATAAGAGTAGTTAAATGTGAATATTTTGCTAAATTTACAGACAAGTCTGGCATGGAAGATGCATCCTCCCCCCCTAAAGTGTGATGGGTCTTAAGCTCTGGCAATTCTATAGAGTCCGCAGTGTAGGCGGGCCAGGAATCTTCGGATTCTAAAAGGAACGATGGACCGTTCCACCAAATAGATAGATCTGCCTGGTCTGGATCGACGCCACGCGAGACTAGGTCAGCCGGGTTGACAGAAGTGGGAACATAACGCCAGTCTGAAGGGTTTGTTAGTTCATTTATAGCAGCTACTCTGTGGGCAACAAACGTTTTGGTTTTATTAGAATTGAGCCAACCTAACACAACTTTAGAGTCTGTCCAATATACTTGACGCTCAATAGGGCAACGTAATGCGGCTAAAACTGTAGCAGTTAGTTGGGCTCCTAATAGGGCAGCGCAGAGTTCGAGCCGTGGTATTGTCGTGGGTTTGATAGGTGCAACCCGCGATTTTGCACATGCCAGGCTAACCTGTACAACGCCACTAGCAGAAATAGACCTCAGATAAATACAGCTGCCAAAGGCCCGCTGCGAAGCGTCACAAAAACAATGTATTTGTACAGAAGATGCGTTATCAATTAAAATATACCTAGGAATTTTTAAAAAAGACAAACATGCGGATTTAGTAGAAAACTTTAACCAGGAAGTTCTTACTTCTGGAGGAACAGATTCATCCCAACCAATTTTATGACTCCATAACTCTTGTAGTATTATTTTAGGTTTAATTGTGAAAATAGAAAGAAGACCAAGAGGGTCAAATATTTTAAATGTTGAGGAAAGTATAGTTCTCTTCGTGACATTTTCAGATGCCGAAACATTATGTTGAAAGTGAAATTCATCAGAAGACGGCGTCCAACCTATACCTAGCGTGCTAGTTGCATTACTAATCATGAGATTACCACTTTCCAGGTCAACGGAGTCCGCGAGTAACTCGGGTAAGTTCGACCGATATTTGCGTAGATGAAAACATCCTTTTTCCAACTCAGAAGAGACTGAAAGAAGAATGTGACGTAACTCTTCCTCACTGCTTGCACCGGTAAGTAGATCATCACAATAAAGATCACCTTGAATTATAGTTTTAATCTTCTGATCTGAACATTCTTCGCCTATCTGCCAAAGAGAACGAGTAGTAAGAAATGAAGCACTAGCGAAGCCGTAAGTAACGGTGTTTAGACGGAGTGTCCTTAAAGGCTTATCTTCACTATCACGCCACAGTATAAGCTGAAGATTGCGATCAGACTCTCTGAGAAGCACTGAGCGAAACATTTTCTCTATGTCTCCTGTCAGGACATACTTATGCTGTCTGAAACGAATTAATATATTAAATAATGGATCTTGCACTACTGGTCCCACCATTTGTAAATTGTTTACAGAAACACCAGAAGAAGTGCGAGCCGAGGCGTCAAACACAACGCGTAACTTAGTCGACTCGCTTTGTTCCCGTATCACTGGGTGGTGGGGCAAGAAATAGGCATTTAACGGTCTAGACTCCGGTGATTCGGATAGGTGACCTAACGCTTCATATTCGTCTATGAATTGACAATATTTTTGTTTTAATTCAGGTTGCTTTCGAAAACGAACCTCTAAATTGAAAAACCTCTTTTTAGCTAAATTATAGGAATTGCCTAAACAATCTATGCTATCACGAAGTGGCAACCCTACACAGAATTGACCAATATTAGTGCGAGTAGTGTTGGCGAGATAATGTTGCTCACACAATTTTTCTTCACTACTCGGGGGCCTTTTTTGAGGAAAATTCTCAAGTTCCCAGAACTTAGATAAGTCATCGTGTATGTTACTAGAAGTGTCTTTTGAGACAAAGTTGCACATGACTGACTCATTTTTGTTTTTATTAAAACAAGGCAATGGACCCGTAACGAGCCATCCAAACTTCGAAGCCTGAAGCTTAGGAAAACCATGTCCTAACGAATGCTGCTGGCCACTAATAATATCCCAGAATAAGTCAGCACCGATCAAAATATTGACTGGGGATGGTTCATTTAAAGTGGGGTCTGCTAACTGAAATCCGTGAATATTCAATTGTTTTAAATCAAATTTTGATTTAGGTAAGTTGCCGGTAATCTGCGGCAAAACTAAACATGAAACTGTCACATTAAAGGAACTTGTCTCAGAGTGAATGCGTAGAATACAGCGTTCTGTGTTAATATTTAATTTAGTGTTGCCAATACCTACTATGGTAGTGTCTGATGGCTGAGGAATCAGGTTTAGATGGCGCTTCACGGCCTGTGTAATAATTGTCGACTGACTCCCGCTGTCGAGCAAAGCTCGCACTATCATAGTTTCGTTTGTGGCAGGGTTGGTAACCTTTACTCGAGCAGTACACAAAAGTACTTCAGAAGAACACGTTGAGGACATACTAACAGAATTAACTGAATTAGAGTTTTCCTTTTCTTCTGATTTATGGAGAAGAGTATTATGCCGTAGCTTACAATGACGACATGTAGCTGAGAGGCGACAACGTTTAACGACATGCCCAGGTCTCAAACAATTTTCACATAATTTGTTAGAAGAAACAAAGGCTATCTTCTCCTCTAATGAGATAGACTTGAAAGATCGACACTCATACAAGCGATGGCCATTTTTACAAAATAAACATTCCGGTGTTTTAGGAGAAGAAGTGTTACTTTCGTTTGGTACAGCCACGTCAGCCACTACCAAAGACTTGGAACTGTTATGTTTGTTTTGATAACTAGATAATTGTTTTTGTTTATTATCTTGAGGGTCATGTTTATGGCGATAAACGGTCTCCAATACATCAGCGCGACGTTTAAGGAAACTGAAGAAATCATTAAGCGAAGGTATGTCACTCAAACTATTTATATGCTCTTCCCATTTAAAATATGTACTAGAACTTAATTTGCCAGCAATAAAGTATATAATTAGAACATCCCATTTGTCCGTAGGTAGCCCTAGTGAATTGAGTGCGCGAAGGTTTTTAGTGACGTGGTCAATCACATATCTTAAGGACTTGTCATTTTCTTGAATAGAATTAAAATTAAACAAAGATTTAAGGTGGTTATTTATCAATTGACGCTTGTTGTCGTACCGTTCGCATAAAAGTTTCCATGCTTCGGAATAATTATTATGAGAAACCTCCAAATTAGCAATCACCCGAGCGGCTTCTCCCTCTAAATAAGATTGCAAGTAATGGTATTTATGAATGCTTTCGATCTTATTATTGTTGTGAACTAGAGAAACAAATGTTTCCTTAAATTCTAACCACTTGAAATACGTACCGTCAAAGTTTGGAATTTTAATAACCGGTAATTTAAAACCCAACGCATTACAACTGTGATCGTTATGATGACACGTAGCCACAGACGATTTATTTTGAGATTGATTTTCATTGTCCTCAACTTTAGAATATTTCCTAATTAAGTTTTGGGCCGTCGCAATACAATGGTAGAAATCGTTTTCTATTAAATCCCTAGTAACTAACTCGCTACTTTGGGTTTCTTCGTTACTAATTTCTATAAGATTCTGCACCTCGTCAAATTCAACGAATAACGTCTCAATTTTGGATAACTTCAATGCGAGCTTATCTATTTCTAGTTTTGAAATGGATTCTACTAATGCTAAACTGTCTAGACTTAACTTAAATTTCGTAACGCGCCCTCTAATAGAACCGCGTTTGATTATCAATTCCTTTAACTTTAAAGATTCAGACATTGTAACAAACTCGTAATGAGCTAACGCAAACAGATGTTAATAGATAAAGAAATAGATATAGGTATAGCATACGATACGCTCCTCGCTTTGTTGATCAGCTGGTGCTCGCGGCCCGCGTCGTTGCAATGCAATGGTGAGGTGGGCCGGACGGACGCGCCGGCAGTCAGGTAACAGCGATGCGCAAGCGATGCCGTGTTACAAATAACAACGCACGGTCTCTGAAACAGGTTAACGCGTGTGTCTTAGTACACTGAAAACAATAATTAATAACTCGTATGACGAAGCGATGACGGCTTATAAGTTTATTACTTTGAAAACTCGGGAGATATTTAGTATGTAAGAGATTTAAAGATTTAATTGAGTGATAAATGGGACAAAGAAGTGATAATAGTGGGATGGTTTGATGAAATTTGCTTAGTTTGAATAAATAAGGGAGTTATTAAGTAGTTCAAAGTGCATCAATTAAAAGTTAAAATGGCGGTGAGTATCTGACTAAGTGAAATTAATTAGGCGAATTTGTGTGAAATTTAGACCTCTAGAGATTAATTAGGTAAGGCAAATAGACACAAATCGAAACGTAGGAATTTCACTTGACCTGAGAAACTAAGTCCGCTAAATGCACAGACTAAGGGATAACACAATGGGTTTATTAGTGATATGGAACGAGCTCACTTTGAATAGGCAGCCAAACTGATCCTTTGCCATCCACTGGTAGGCAGCAGCACGTATGTAGCTAGGTGGACTCGTTCTATGGTGGACTTTGCTCGATCGGGCTTCCGCGGTCCCAGCAGTTCTAAGAATGGCTTGGCGAAAGCGACGTTTTTTCGACCCAGGTAGTAGACTAGACCAGGAAGACCAGGTAGCAGGACTTCAGGCACGGTAATCTTAATTCTCAACACGGCCCGTTGCTGGTAGATTAGATCAGATCGTCCGGTGTCGACGACACCATCCACGTGTCCTCTATGCAGAACAACTGAGTAGCTGTTGGGTCCGCTTCGATGCAGGTCCTGTCACGGTCGCCACTTTTGTTCGTGATGAATCAAACAAACCTTTCATAAAACACATTTACTAGGGCTTTTTATACAAAGGTAATATAATATTTGAATGCACAGCGTGTGTTATAGCAAGATAGAATTTTGAATGAGTGAGTGAGTGAGCGCGTGAATGCATGCAGCAGTAGGTATACAGATTAATTATTGTAGGTAAATGAATGTGTCGTAGACAATTTGTAATGTCGCTTATCAATCAAGTCAAATCAAATGTTTATTTCGTAAAATATGGGTACAGACAGATGTATACAGGGTCGCACAGTTTCCACATATTTTGCCATAAGTAGCATACGAAAATTGGTACATAGACATTCTTATTAATTAGCATTAAAGTATCATACATCATACATTTTTACAAGTACAACAATTAATAACAAATATTATAAGAATTGCAATAATAAATAACATCAAAACACCTCTATTGTTCGAAAAATTCTTTCAGGTTGTAAAAAACATTGTTAATTAAGTAGTGCTTAAGAATTCGTTTCATACGCAGCAATGGTAGCTCACGAATACTTTTCGGAATCTTATCGTCATAATTTTGTATATTTTATGCCTAAACTTTTACAAAGTTGTGTACATTATTAATATAATAATGAACATAATTAATAGTATGAATGATTTTCTTGTACATACAGACGTGGGGCGGAGCGCGCGGCATGTCGGCCGCCGTGTTAGATGACGCCTTCCAACTTTATGAGATCGCGAGGTGAGTGCACACACATACACACACATTACACTTATATGTATGCAATATGTTAAGAAAACCCTGTCTGACCGGAATGGGTGATATAGGTTTTACAATCACATGACCAAATAAAATATTAAACTTGAAATATTCATGATAGTAACAATACAAATGTCTCGCACTGTAGCATCTCCCCGCTACGAATGTCTCCCATCGTAGCTCCTCACTTCCAAGAATGTCCTCCATCGTAGAATCTTGCTGTTACGAATGTGTTCTATCGTAGATCTTCTGCTACGAATGTGTCCCATCGTAGCATCTCGTTGCTACGAATGCCCTCCATCGTAGATTCTCGCTGCTAAGAATGTCTTCTATCGTAGAATCTTCTGCTACGAATGTCTCCCATCGTAGCATCTCGCTGCTACGAATGTCCTCCTTGGTAGAATGTCGCTGCTACGAATGTTTTCTATCGTAAAATCTACTGCTACGGATGTCTTAGAATCTTCTGCTACAAATATCCATCGTAGAATGTTGCCGTTACGAATGTCTTCGTAGAAATTTTGCTACGAATGTCCTTCATGGTAGAATGTCGCTGCTACGAATGTCTACTATAGTAGAATACTTTGCTACGAATGTCTCCCAACGTAGCATCTCGCTGCTATGAATGTCCTCAATCGTAGCATCTCGCTGCTACGAATGTCTTCGATCGTAGAATCTTCTGCTACAAATGTCCTCTATCGTAGTATCTTTTCCTACGAATGTCTCCCATCGTAGCATCTCGCTGCTACGAATGTCCTTGGTAGAATGACGCTGCTACGAATGTTTTCTATCGTATAATCTTCTGCTACGGATGTCTACTATCGTAGAATCTTTTGCTACGAATGTCTCCCAACGTAGAATCTCGCTGGAATGTCTTCGATCGTAGAATCTACTGCTACGAATGTCCTCCATCGTAGAATCTCGCCGTTACGAATGTCTCCCAACGAAGTATTTTTTGCTACGGATGTCCTCCATCGTAGAATCTCGCTGTTACGAATGTCTTCGATCGTAGAATCTTCTGCTACAAATGTCCTCCACCGTAGAATCTCACCGCTACGAATGTCTTCTATCGTAGAATCTGTGTTAGGATGTTCCTGCTACGAATGTTCATGCGTGGTTGCGGTGCCTTAGGTTCCTGGAGATGCCCATCGTGGTGCAGGGCTGCGAGGACGCCATCGTGGAGGCGCTGACGCCCGACACGCTGCCGCACGTGCTGCGCTGGGCCGCCGCGCCGCACGCCAGCCACTGGGTGCACAGGTACGTGCAATACTAGCTCAGCAACGACCCTCGATGGAAACTTGAGAATATGTAGCTTCTTTTTAACAGATTGTAAGAGGATGCGGTTCTTTATTCGTCTAAGTTTGTGTCACTTCTTGTATACTACGTGTTACGAGATATCAACGAAAACTGTGGCAACGACCCAGGATGTCAAATTTACAACAGCGCTGAGTTCCGCAGCCTTCTGTCCCCGTGCTTTATATCTCGTACAGTTTATGCTCTATTACAGCAAAGATAACATTTTTGAAATCAATATATCATATCCCCACGCTGAGGGCACAGCGTGGGGATATGTTGGACTTGCACCGACTAAAAACACCCCGGTCCCTTCTTAGCCTTAGTTATATGACGAACTTTGCTCGTACGTTGAAGTCTATATTTTATTAATGTTTGCATCAATCGTCCGAGTTCGGCCGTCAATGTAAGAGCAAAGTTCGTCCGATGACGGATTTGGTGTACGCGAGTCATTAGTCGGAGCCACGAGGTCGCTTACGCAATGACTGCGCGGCTCCGGCAGGAAGGGTGTCAGTGGCCCTCACGCCGGCACTGTGTACTGACGTGTGGCCTATGTTGTGTGGGGTGTAGACAGGCGATGCGCTACCTGCGCGACGAGTTCCCGAGCATCATGTCGGCGGCGGGCGGCGCGCGAGTGCCGGGAGCGGCGCTGGCGGAGGCGCTGGGCTCGCCCTTCCTGCAGGCCAGCGAGGCGCAGGCGCTCAGGGCGCTGCTGCGCTGGGCCGCCGCGGCTGACCAGCCCGCCAGGGGTGAGTACCCACTTAGTGGCGTGTGAGAGAGACCGAGTGGGTTGGCCGATGGTAGAAGAAATATGTTAAAAATTCACATCCACATAAACAATAATCTGGTCGCAAGGCCTTATTAAAATTCTACCCTTACTAAAATTAACCGCGTACACTTAAAAAGGACCTTGCTCGTTTAAAAGGGCCTTGTTCGCTATAACCCTCAACCTCATCCCCATAAACCGGCAAGGCTTTTTTGGACATCGTTATTACATAATTAACCTTGCCCGCTGGAAAGGGCCTTGTTCGCCAAATAGGGCCTTATTCAGCAATTAAGGCTTCGCTCACTAAATTTGGGAATATTGGGTGGGAAGTAGCCACCCTCGCCGATCGGTCGGCGTGTGTGAGAGGGCCGAGTTTGCCCCACTAAACATGTGAATATTGTGTGGGAGCAGAGTCGAGCCTGGTGTGGTCGCGGGCGCAGTCGGTGGGGCGGCGCGGGTGTCGGCGGCGGGACGCGGGGGACGCGGCGCTGCGGGATGCACTCGCGCCGCTCGCGCCGCTGCTGCGACTCGAGCATCTGCCGCCCGACCACGATCTGCTGCAGCAGGTGAGAACAAACACTAACTCAACACACACATACGAAACAAAGTTGTTGCACACACCAAAAATCTCAAATCATGCATGTTTCACTATGTAACACAATCTATTTCGAGCCCTAAGTAACCAATCAATGAACTGACTTACCACTAGACTACACCTCACCCACAGAACACAAAAGTAATGAATGTCTCATCTACATTTCTCTTTAAACAAGGCCCTCACGGGGCCTTGTTCGCTCAATACTCAAGTTTTGCAAACAAGGCTCCCTTGCTCGCTAAACATGTATTCGTAATGACTTTATTGCATGTTTCTTTTGGAAAGGGGAATGCCCACTGCACGTAGTATCTAAGACCCAAGATGGTGTGATGGATGGCATCGAAATATTTAACTACATACACTTTTTTTTATGGCTTACTGAATACATTTTCTTAGTCCAGTGTCCAATGTAGGCCTTAGATGGGCATTCGCTGTTATTTTACTTATTGTGTATATGATATAATTGTAGACAGTTGTTTCATGACAACCCTTCAACAAGGCCTTCTTAGGGCCTCGTTCACTCAGCGGGGCCTTGCGGTCTAAATATAGCTTGTTTTACACAGTAATTATTTTTACTGTGTCAAAAAACTGTAATTGTATGATGAGAACCGGCCTTTGCTCAGCTGTTATATAGTTTCACGTTAATATAATAGTAGATAGTCTTTGACGTTACTCTTTAATCAGGGCCATCTTAGGACATCGTTCGCTCAACTGGACCTTGAGCGCCAAAAATTGCCTGTTTCATACGAAATTATATTTTACTTATTGTACGATGAGTAGAGGGCTTTACCCAGCAGTGGTACCGACATATATATGTGTTTGTGTGTAGGTGGTCCGCCGCGGCATAGTGTCGGGTCCGGGCGGCGAGGGCGCGGGCGGCGCGGCGGCGTGGCTGGCGCGCGGCAGCTACCGCCCGCCGCGCTGCTTCCTGCCCTACCTCGACGAGATCAAGGTACGTCGCATACCTGCAGGGATAGGTGGCCGGGACCTCAGAGCTGGCGACATCGTGGAAACCGCCACGGGGCCGACCGCTGCAGGACACTGACCCGTCCGGAGATCGAAACAGGCTCCTTATAGCTAGCGACAGATTTAAAACCGGTGTGTACGCCACTCGACCACGGAAGGCGTCCAATATTCCCATCTTGCATTAAGAGTTTCTTAGGTCGTTCCGGATTGTCTTTCCAAATGTACATGGTTTTTATCATATGAAGACATCACTTACATTGCTCTGAACCCAAAGTAAGTAGCTAAAGTACACGTGTCATAGAAATCAGAGTAAAACGAAAGTATCGCAAGTACCCAGACCCGGGTAAGGCCGCTATCCCACTGGCGTTTTACGAGCGTTGACGTCGCGTTTGTTGGCAACAGGTACAATCACGCCAGTCAGTGTACAGCGACGTATTTGCTTATAACTACGATTAAAGATATTATTATAATATGATTTCTAAAAGGTCTCCATGACGAAAAAGTAAACCATAAGACGGTGTCTTTGAACAAATCAACCAAGTAGTTAAAAATATACAGAAAAGCGTTTAATTATTATATTATTTTAAACAGCCTGTGTGAGAAATTTATTATTTTTTCTTACATACCTCAAAGTTATAACAAGCCTCTCTTCTGGGGCCCGATTTCGCTATTTTAAGTCAGTGAGTGGCGGGTTAATACACGTTCCAGTGTACTTTTTATTGTGCCTAATTTTTGTATTCAGATAAGAACAGTCTTTTACAATCCTACAATGACAACAGTGGCAAGTAGGTGTACAATTGTCATTAAACTAAAATTATCTTTTTTTTACGTAATTTTCGCCGAAGTAGTAAATCCAGGAGGTCTACTCTCTTTCTCCGAAACGAAACTTCGTAAACGAACGAAATTTAAACGAAGTTTCGTCAGTGACCCTACTCTATTTCATTTTCGGCCGCGCACAAGAAGTTCGTAACCATAGACAATTTTCGTTAACGATAATATCGTGTGGGTCTTTTATGATGTCATCTTGAGTAAATTACGGTTTTTACTTTAACTTAAAATTAATAAACTCTTTTGCTTTATTTTTAAATTTTACAATGAAAATGTGATTTATTAAATATTTCTTGAAATATTCATGCAGAAATTATAAATATATAGATAAAAATTATATTTTCGACGACATTCACCGCGACACAATAAAACACCCTTTCACTGTCATTGTTAACCGACTAATTTAAAGAGTACTGTTTCATGCCAACAATGGGTATGTCACGAATGACAACCAAAAATGTCTGTATATTCACAATCTAATCATAACATGTCAACTTCAACTTATGATTTTTTGTTTGAATACTTTGAAAAGTTTTCTAAAGTAGCCTCAGGACCGAGCTCGCAGGTCTCAGGACTGACCTGGCAGGCATGAGGACTGACCTGGCAGGCATGAGGACTAAGCTGGCAGGCATCACTGCTGCCCTGTTGCAGCTGTGTGGTCTTGGTAGACAATATTTAGATCGGAATTAAGATTTTGTTACTGTTTTGTTTGTTGTGTTTCTTTATTATATTTGTGTTTAGATAGGGTTAAAGTAAATAAAACTTTATTATAAGTATAAGTTTTATTCATATTTATATTCCTCGCCCAACTCCTCGAATAATTTCCGACTGAGTCTGTAATTTCCTACAAACTTGAAGTCGGGAATTTCGCTAATATTTAGTCGATTACGCAGGCGGCGCCGGTTCCTTCTACTCTCTACACGTTCTTCACGTAAAGCAGCTTCGATTAAAAGCATTCTTGAAGCCATTGCCAACAATTTTCTCACAATATTTACAAAACTAAACGTAAAACGAAAATCAAAAGGTAACACTTTTGGTTTCGTCAAATTTGAGGTTAATATTACGAACAATCGTCTGTCAAATTCAAATATTCGTTCGGAAGATTTCAAATTAGAGTAGGTTAAGAGAATCTTAACGTCAAAAATTTTTCGTTCGTTCGAAATTTCGGAACGAAATGGAACCGTGGTAGGAAAGACGCGAAATTTCGTTTGAAACTTCGTTTTTCGTTGAATAAGAGTAGACCTCCTGTAGTAGTGCCTCCTCGTCGGAAACCATTATGTTTCTGATTGTACACCTTGCCACGCGACGACGCGACGTTGACGTCAACGCTCGTAAAACGCCAGTGGGATAGCGGCCTAATGTAGAACAGTTATTCGTGAGAGCCAGGGTTGGCTCAATTATCTTATTAATGTGAGGTTTTTATTGGCAGGCCTTATTAGAAGACCAAGCAGTACCGGAAGCGGAGCTGGCGCGAGCGCGGCGCGAGAGGTATCTGCACAGGATACCCGACACGCTGTACATGGTGAGTCATTAGTTCTTGAGTATAATACTCACATACACGCACACACAGACACGTAGACACGCACGCGCGAGGAAGCCCGTACACAGACACATACACATGTGCATGCAAGTTGGCTCGTAAACGTACACACGCACACAGGCATATACACGCGCACACAAACATATACAAGCACACATGCAAGAAGGTATGGATATGCACACACGTGAACCCTGTTGGTTCTATTGTACTTATTAAACCTTTCAGCTCATATGATTGAGTCCTGAAACCAGTATCATCTCTGATACCGTAGTTACCATAACTCTTTAAAATAAATAATTTTACAATTAATTTGCTCGACCAGTCCACCAACTGGTCGTCAAACCAGGTAGTTGCGGTGTCCCCTCAACAGATGGCGTTGTTCACCGTCCCTGAATCGCGCTATGGTTTGGTTACGCGGTCTTACCAAGGCAACGAGTCTGTCGTGCTCTAACTTGTAGAATGCAAATCGCTTTGGCAAGTCTTAGGGTGCGTCCACATCTGACGAACGAGCACACACGAGCAGCTCGCGAACCACTCGCGAACCACTCGTGGCGTGCTCGCGAGCCGCTCGCGAGCTTGTGGTCATCACTTTAGGTGTTGGTGGCAAGCGTCATAACCCGCCGCCACTGTTCTCTGATGGCCGCCTTCCTCGTGCATTCAGGTCATTGAATACTAGCCGTGTATAAACAGTGCGTGGTGTGTGTAGGTGGCGGCGGCCCGCAACAGTGCGCGGTCGTCGGTGGCTCCGGCGGGCGGCGCGGACGCGAGCGGTGCGCGGCTGTGCGTGTCGCCGCGCGTGCTGGCCGCGCTGCGAGCCCGCGCGAGACATCTGCGAGCCGCGCCGCCCGCCGCCAGGGCGCTCGCACTGCATCATGCTGACAACACTACTGTCTACAAGCAGGTCAGTGGGCTGTCGTAGTAATAATGCTACGACGTGAGAGTATGGCTACGACGTAGCATTAAAGTTATGAGATATGAGATGGCTACGAGATGTGTGTACTGCTACGTGATATGAGATGGCTACGAGATTAATGTATTGCTACGAGATGTGTGTATTGCTACGTGATATGAGATGGCTACGAGATGTATGTATTGCTACGTGATATGAGATGGCTACGAGATTAATGTATTGCTACGAGATGTGTGTATTGCTACGTGATATGAGATGGCTATGAGATGTATGTATTGCTACGAGATGTGTGTATTGCTACGTGATATGAGATGACTACGAGATGCGTGTATTGCTACGAGATGTGTGTATCGCTACTAAATAATATGAGTATTGCTACTACGTAGTAACAATGCTTCGACGTGTGAGTATGGCTACGACGTAGCAACAACGCTATGAGATCTAAGATGGGAACGAGATATGTGTCTTGCTACGAGATTTATGTACTGCTACGAGACTTGTGTATTGCTACGAGATAGAGATAAGTATTGCTACTATGGTCTAGCCGTTGAGAGAATGCGTACCTGACACATGTCTGTTGGTTTTGGTTTGTATGGGGAAATAAAAAAACCGTGCGCTATTATTCATTTTTTTTTTACACTTTTCACGATTATAGGACAAATAAGTTATAGTTATTTATGTTTAGTAAAGTTTACGCAACATGAAAGTTGTATCTTCGAGTTGACCACTACCTGTCTGGAACGCATTCTCTCAGCGGCCGGAACATCGTAGTCATAATGCTACGAAATATGAGTAGTGCTATGACATATGAACATCGCTAAGAAGTGGTAGCAAACTAGGAAAAAATTGTAATGCTACGACATATGAGCATCGCTACGTCGTAGTCCCAATGCTACGAGACATGAGCCTTGCTGCGGCGCAGGACTATGGCTACGACGTAGTAACAATGCTACGAGACATGAGCCTTGCTGCGGCGCAGGACTATGGCTTCGACGTAGTAACAATGCTACGAGACATGAGCCTTACTACGGCGCAGGACTATGGCTACGACGTAGTAACAATGCTACGAGACATGAGCCTTGCTGCGGCGCAGGACTATGGCTTCGACGTAGTAACAATGCTACGAGACATGAGCCTTACTACGGCGCAGGACTATGGCTACGACGTAGTAACAATGCTACGAGACATGAGCCTTGCCCGAGCGTATGAGTATGGATACGGCATATTGTTTGCCCAGCAGTGTTACAGTTACAGACTTGAACTAATGTCACACCTTGTTACAGATCGCGTTGCGCGCGGTGCGGGAGATGTCGCTGCCGGACGCCTGCTCGGAGCTGCTGCTTGCTGACTTGGACAGCGATAGGTCAGTACACATATATATCACATATATTTATTATAAATCTTTTGTACAGACAAACGTTGGTTTATCTTGTGTGTTACCTACACTTCATTTAGAACCTACTTCAAAAAGGAGGAGGTACTCAATTCGCTTGTTTTTTTTTTATATTTGTTACCACAGCACTTTCTACAGGGTGAACCGATTAGATGATTATTTTTTTATTTCAAAGCTGTGTGTTCAATTTAAGTTTGGTCCAGTTTTGACAGTGAGATCCATGAGAAAACCATATAATACTTATTTTGAAGTCTGTTTCTTTTGTTAGAATTATACTACAGGGATGTTTTTATAGGACCTTAAAACCGTTATTACTTTCTACTTTTATCCTTTTTTTGCATGAATCACATATTTAAATTTGGATAGTATTATAATGTGTTATACTGTCGTGTGTCCAGGGAGAGAGAGTGCGAAGACTGGGAGGGGCGCGACGAGCCCGAGCGCTGGCCCGACCACAACACCCTCGACTGCTGCCGGTAACTACTCTATACACTCACTCACTCACTCACTGACGCACTCACTCGCTCGCAATCAAAGTCAGTCAATGTCTGCTCACTGATATAGACACACCTGCATACACATTCAATCACTCACTCACTCTCTCACTCACTCACTCACTCAGTTGGTATTCATGTGACAAGATCTTCTTCACTCAATTAAATCCCAATTATTCCAGCATTGAATTCGTTCATGCATAGACCCATTTAGACTTATTATTTCCAGCCACATTTTTAATTAGATATTTAATACAGTAAGTTTATATCCGTCTGCTATTTTTAACCGACTTCAAAAAAGGAGGAGGTAATCTATTCGATTGTATGTTTTTTTTGTTTGTTACCACATAAATTTTAGTCAAAAGTTCTGAGGTAACAAACAAAAATATTTGATGTTTTTTTTTTATTTGTAAGCGGGTGCTACCCGTGTGTCATTTTGTCCAGTTTTGACAGTGAGATTCATAAAAAACAAATAAGACTATTTTGAAGTCGGTTCTTTTCATCATCATCATCCACAGCCCTTGTCCTCCCACTGCTGGGCATAGGCCTCGCCATTTTCGTGCCATTTTCTACGATCCTGTGCCAGCCTCGTCCAGACTCGACCCGAGACTTTAACTATGTCGTCGACCCATCTTGCTCCCGGACGACCGACGCTTCTTTTGTCTTGCTTTGCCCACCATTCTGCCACCGCCTTAGTCCACCTGCCGTCACTTCGTCTGGCCAAGTGGCCTGCCCAGCTCCATTTCAGCCTCGTTATTGTGGTACCGACGGCGACGTCTCGAACTTTGGTTCGTTTTCGGATATCCACATTACGGACTCGGTCTTGAAGTTTGATCGGTTCTTTTACGTGATACAATATCTTGCACACGGAAATTAGAAGATCGCAATACCTTGCTAAAACCCGAGAAGTGGTACTTTTTCTCACAATAAAGAAGCAACATACATACATACATACATACATATAATCACGCCTCTTTCCCTTGTAGGGGTAGGCAGAGACCACTTCTTTCCACTTGCTACGATCCTTACACACATGTTTCGCTTTGTCCACTTTCATTATTCCCTTCATACATACAAGTGTATTATAGATATATGAATTATAATGCGTTGTATGTGTGTTCAGGTCGCTCGGCGGCAGCGGGTCGCTGCGGTGTGCCTCCGCCGGCAGCTTGCACATACCTTTGGGTGAGTCATACTATAATATACTAACCATCATAGATTTGTTGCTTTTATAATAAATTGACTAGCTTGTTGGTCTAGTGGTTAGTGCCCCTGACTGCTATACCGGAGTTCGTGGGTTCGATCCCACCCAGGATATATCTTTATGTGATGCGCACGATCATTTATTCTGTGTCTGGGTGTTATTTATCTATAATATGTATGTATTTAGAAATATATAAGTATGTTTATCAGTTGTCTGGCTACCATAACACAAGCTCTGCCTAGTTCGGGATCAGATGGCCGTGTGTGAGTTGTCCCGGAATATTATTAATAAGTACACTAAAACTGTGGCTAAGTGTAGCCTTTAGGTTTGACTAACAGGGTTAAGGTCCACTCGCCGCGGTTAGTCCGTGGATGAAAGAGTAACCTATGGAGTTTCTTGCCGGCTCTTCTCCATAGGAAGGACACTTTGGAACCGAGCAACAAGAGTCAGTAGATTTAACGTAACGTTTCTTAAGCGCCTTTTTTTTTGGTTTACAAGATAAAAACTTTTTGATTTTGATGGGTGATCATTTATTGATAAATCAAACATATTTTAGCTGTTGGACTCGACTGTCATACGTTGATCTTTGGCAGTCGTTAAGTCATTACAATTCACCAAGCCACTGTATCCCGCAGTAAATGTGTTGCGTGTCAGACAGACAGTCGCTCTATAACATACTGGTGTTCAGCTGGCGGGGAGACTGGCAGCCGAACACAACATAGTGCGGGAAAGACTTCGCAGACTAATGTAGAAAAACTAATATTACACACTACATGCAATACATTACGTTGTTGTTCGTACAGAGGGCGGGCGGACGGGCACAGCCGGGCGGCGAGAGCTAGCTGCCAGACCCGACGCTCAGCTCAACAGGTAACATACATACATACATTCTTTCGTACATTTGATGACCTCTGTAGTCGAGTGGCATAAGCACCGGTTTCGCTAGCTCAGGTCTCGGGTTCGATCCCCGGACAGGTCAATGTAGAAACCTACTTTTCTACATTGCCTCGGGTCTGGGTGTTTTTATACCTTCGTTGATTCTGAATTCCATAACACAAGTGCTTCAGCTACTTAGGTACTTTGGGTTCAGAGTAATGTATGTGTGTCCCAATTAATTTATTACGTTTATTAATTTTAATTTATTATTTCTTCCATTCGTTCTGGCAGTTTTCTTAAATGCCTTATTTTGTAATTAATTGGTTCTTCATACGTTCTGAGTTGTTTACACCGAGGATTATTAAATACAGGAATCATTAGAACCTAGAAATATGAAACCCGGGAATTTTCAAAACAGACATGTTAAATAAGGAAATTGTTAACACTGAGAATGGAAAAGGATTTCTTAAAACCGACAATTAAAAAATCCGGGAATTGTTAAACCGAGAATGAAAAATAGGGGAGTTGTTAAAAGCGAGAAATATAAACACGGAAATTTTAAAACCGAGAATTATTAAATTGAAAAATGCTTAATTTTGACTGAGGGATTAGCTAAAACTGAGAATTATCCTATCTAAGAGTGCGTCCAGATCTGACAAACATGCATCGAATGCGCAGCTCGCGAGCTGTTCGTGAGCTGCTCGCGTTTAGTTACTGCAATGAGTGAGTGCGTCTCTTTAGCGCAACTCATGCTTGCACAGTGCGTGCGAGTGGCTCTAGTACAATAACGCCGTTCGCGAACCGTTCGCCAGAACTGGATCTTTAGATTTTCTATTCCAGATTTTTTTTATTAATTCAAACTCTCTCATAGACAATCAGTGTCGGAGTGTTCCGGCCGCTCGGGTGCTGCGGGCTCGGCGGGCGCTCGGCTGTCGGCCGCCGTGCCCGACGTGGCGATGGCTCCCAACGCCAACACGCACCTGCTCACTGCCAGGGACTACTTCAGACATGCACCGCCTTGGGGTAAGTCAGACACAACACAACACTATGGCCTATCACGGCAAGGACAGACCGAGACAGGAGGGCAAAGCCCCAGGGCCTCAACAGCTGCCGCCCGATACACATTGAGTCGTCTGATGCGATCACATGTCGATGGCAACCCGCTGCAATGAAAGACGATAGCTATTCGATGCCACGGCATCACTTTGAAGCATATCATTTATGTCGTATGTACTCACGATGTTTGCCTTCATCGTTTGTGGTGTCTTCGAATAATTGAGAAAGAACATAAATATGATTTTAAAAAAGACACATTGGTATTTGCATGGGTTTTCACCTGCAACATTGTGCATCATTTACAACAAAAATTATGAATGAAAATACCATTCTGGTGCATTTGATGCGCTGCATTGACCGTCGGCGCAGTGTCAAACAATGAATTCGTGCATCGATGCATCGGTGCATCGTGTGATCAACATACATATTTTTTTTAGGTAAAACCACGAAAATAATGCGCATTGAAATAATAACATCAGCCTATCTATATACGTCCCGATGCTGGGCCTCCTTCTATGTAGAAAAGGACAAATATAATAGTTCCATTTATGTATTCAGTTGTGGTAAACGTAAGTAGTCCTCAAATGTGAGTGCTTGTTACAGAGTACAGCGGCGGCGGAGTGCTGCAGCTAGACCTCGGCGACGGAGCCACGCACACGCCCAGGCCCGGTGAGACATTGTTCCTTGCTTTATGTTATTAGATAAGATTATAATATTGTGTGATATGTCTCGATTTTTAACCGTCTCTCAAAAAGGAGGAAGCTCTATATTTTGGATATATTTTTTAATAGGTTTAAAATTTATTATATTGAAATTTCCATATATAATTATATAATATATTTTTTGTACGAATATGGTACAGTCAAGAAAATCAATATTTAAGAAATTACTAGCTGTACCCGGCATGCGTTGCAATGCAATTTTTTCTACCTAGCACCTGCCTACTACCTACCTAGTACCACTTAGGGGTATGAAAAATAGATAGTAGCCGATTCTCACTTTCCTATTGAAAATGCATATAAAATTTCATAAAAATCGGTCAAGCCGTTTCGGAGGAGTATGGTAACTAACATTGTGACACGAGAATTTTATATATAAGATTTTCTAGATTAACTACTGTTTATGTGAATTTCATTGAAGGTGTTTTAAGTTTCAATTAATGTTGTCTTTCATTGAATCGTTTATTAATGTATACCCCTGGTCATCATGGTCACTTAAAAGTTTCCACTTAGTAAGCTAAGCTTTATTTTTATATTAACCTGTTGATGTGTTCGTGTTGTGATGTTATGTGTGTGTGTGTCAGGCTCTCGCGCGCAGCGTGCGGGCGCGGCGCAGAGCAGTCGTCACCACCGCGACCACACGCCGGTGAGACTTACTGTAATTATATTATATACACACCTCATGTGTCACACTGTCTTTATACCTTGCATAACTAGCTTTAAATTATTAAAAGTGTATGTTTGTATGTATGTTTAGGCCAAGTCTTGCGAGCTAAATTAAAGCCATTGTTCGACATCCAATCCATCCAATCCAATTGTGACGAAATTTTGCCTACACACTATTTTATAATTAAGCAATATAATTTCATACTTAAAATTATGTGTCGTCATACTAAAAGTGGAAAAAAAATGTTTTTTTGAAGTAAAACATGTATGAAAATAAAATGTTCTGTTTAGATGTAAAAGTTTAAAGATTTAGAGTTATTGTTGCATTAATGAAATAACTATTGTATCATAATAATGTATACAGGGTGTTAAGAAAACCCTGTCCGATCCGTTACAGTATTGTTAGGTATCGATAACTGATACCATTATTATAAAAAGAAATTGGAAAATGGAAAAAAAAATAACCAATTTTTTTTTTTCTCTCAATGTTCGTGTGAGGTAGACTCAGGTGCTGCCAAATGATCAAACAAAAGGCTGCCGATAATACCTACGAAAATGGTGTTGTAATTATTGCTGTAATCTGGAATTTGAACTGCCTCGTTGGCCTAGTGTTGCTAAGCGCGACTGCTACGCGCTGCTAGAGGTCTTGGGTTCGATTCCCAAGTCGACCAAGGTGTTATTGGGTTTTTCTATGAAATTCTCAGTAGCAGGTCGGAGTTTGGATTTGTGCCCGGTTAGTGGCAATAGGCTCGCCCACATATATGGGACCTAAAACATCCCGGCGAACTGTGGGTGTACCTTGGTACACCTCTTCCTAACCCTTCAGGGATACAGGCGTAATGGTATGGATATGGATGGAATCTGAAATTTAGGGAATTTCTTGTCAAAAAATCGTTACTTCAAAATTCAATTTAATGAAACTATTATAAATATTCCAAATTTAATATTTTATTTGGGCATGTGATTGTGAATCGTATATCACCCTTTCGGTTCGGACAGGGGTTTCTTAACACCGTGTATGTGTTGTATAACAGGCGATGTCGTGTCTCCGCTCGCGCGCGGACGAGGACGAGCTGCGAGCCGCCATCGAGCTCTCCGTCAGAAGAGGTAGCTATACATTACATATTAAATAATATAATATGATTAAATATAATTATAATGGGGGTACTTGTTGTTGTTTGTTTATAATGTTATTAAAATTTGACGGCGATTCGTTTATCCGTCAGACTCTCATTGTGTGTAATTTTAAATAAAATGTTGAATATTTCTTTAGTATCTTGTAGAGGTGCACGAGGCTAAGTGTAAGCTGTAGGTTTGACCGATAATACAGGTTAAGCCGCGCTCGCCGCGGTTGGTCCGTGGATGGGTGACCATTTATAACATACCGAGACTCCTCCGTGTTTCGGAAAGCACGTTAAACAGTAGGTCCCGACTGTCATACATAGATCTTTGGCAGTCGTTAAGTCAATTCTGACAACCAGTCTTGCTATGGGATACTGTGTTTCCCAGTAAAATGGGTTGTGGAGGTCAGATAGGCAGTCGGTCCATGTAAAATACGGTATTCAGCTGAATCCGGTAAGACTGGTAGCCGACCCCAACAAAGTTGGGAAAAAGGCTCGGGAGATGATGATGATCTTGTAAAGGTGCACAATTATTGTTTTGAATCGATAATTTGTATTATTAAATAACTTGATACAAATGTACATTGTGTGCTCATGGTGTCGCTTTGATTTTGCTAGATACTGTAACGAATCTGCTGATGGTTTTACTAAAACGTTTCTCTGTTATGTCTACTCCAGCATACTCAGGCGCGGGTCGGTCGGCGGCGGTCCCAGCTGGTCCCGCGCCGGTCCCGGCCGCGGCGGGCCCGGTCCCGGCTCGCCCCCGCACCTCCAGCACGCTGCCGCACTCGCGCACGCTCTCCACGCATCATCAGCATGGTGGGTATACTATACACTCTGCTTGATGTTCATTACATATCTGTGGTGAAATAATGTAATAACCTTTTGCATGTAAGGTGTAATAATAAAGAAAAATGTCGGGTTTATGATATAATGTTTGCTGTGAATTGTTCATTTAATAATACATACAGGGTGTTAAGAAAACCCCGTCCGATCCGTTAAGGTGATGTTAGGTATCGATAACTAATACGATTAATGTAAAAAAAATGGAAAAAAAAAGAAAAAAATATATAACCTTAAAATTTTTTTTCTTTCTCAAAACCTTGAGAGAGATTCGGCGTCGTCACAGGTGCTGCCAAATGGTAAAACAAAAGGACGCCAAATAATACCGACGAATATGGTGCTGTAATTAGTTTTTGAATCTCAATTTCAGGGAACTTCGCGGCCAAAAATCGTTATTTCAAAGTTCATTATTATTGTTACTATCATGGATATTCCAAATGTAATATTTTATTTGGGCATGTGATTGTGGAACCTATATCACCCTTTCGGGTCGAACAGGGTTTTCTTAACACCCTGTATACTGTGTCTCTCTATTTATGTGTTAAAATAATTTAAAATGTTAATAGTCAGTAAGACCAATATAAAGTCACAGAACAACCAAAATAAATGGATAATTATGTGAAAGATGATATAAGAAAGGAGTGAATGCTGAGATGACGAGTAGTTGAGATGCTGAGAATCGTACGCAGTATGGACCGCTCGGTGCATGCCACCGTCCACAGCCTTCTTGATAGCTTCCGACCTCATGGGTGCCTGCCTTAGTAGAGATGAATACAAACTAAAATATCAACCATTAATAAATTGGGTATAGAGCAGGGAGAACATGTTTAACAACTATAACGTGAAGGGTGGGCGTTTTAGGGTCGGTTCATCTTTGGCGGGGGGCGCGTCGCGTGTCGTCGGTTGCTTGGCGCCGGGGCGGGCGGATGCGTGGTGGGGCGCTCGGCTTTTCATACTCAACTGATGTTGCGTTAGCGCGTCAGGTGTGGGGGGTTGGATGTCTCATTGCGTGTTTGTTTGTTCTGGCGTTGCGCGGCCGATGGTGCGCGGTGCGTTTCCACCGGATATGAACCGACCCTTAGGGTGCCGTCTGTTTTTTGTATTTTGTTTGACGTTCGATAAGTGCTACTGTGTAGCCTATATTGAATAAAGAATATTTGAATTTGAATAACTATATAAATGACCATATATCTAACAAACTTACATTTAGTATCGTAAATGTATATATTATATACCAGTTTGACAGCCCTGTTGGTCTAGTGGTTAGTGACCCTGACTGCTATACCGGAGGTCGTGGGTTCGATTCCCACCCAGGACAAATGTTTGTGTGATGAGCACGATCATTTGTTCTGTGTCTGGGTGTAATTTATCTATAATATGTATGTATTTAGAAATATATAAGTATGTTTATCAGTTGTCTGGTTACCATAACACAAGCTCTGCTTAGCTTGGGATCAGATAACCGTGTGTGAATTGTCCCGGAATATTATTATATTATTATTATTATATATTAAGCACTATGCTCCACACAGCGGGCGGTCGCAGTCGCGCGAGTGCCTCTCCGCAGCGAGTGACGGAGCTCGCGCCCGCACCGCTGCCCTGTGAGTACACACTACTTATGTAGTCATAATATGTTACGTTGTAGTGAGCGTCTTAATCCTGGACACAAATATGAAAAGATGAGTGTCTGCAAAGAATAGCCTGATTTTAAAATGCTTTTCAGACGAAAAATAACTTTTTTTTTTGATTTGATGAAATTTCATTTTCTCCTGTCACCAGTTTATGCCAAACAACCCCCCTGCAGCATGTCTCTAAGATTTCAATTTTTTTCTCATAAGTCGCGTTGGCGATTCGTATAACTAATAAGTTACGTATGTGTTGCAGTGAGCCGGCTGTCGGCGGCGGGCCCCAGCCGCAGCCCGAGCCCCGGCCTCCGCCCGCATCCGCCGCCACAGCACCAGCATAGAGACTACAGGTATATACACATATTATCATAGTATACAAACACAGGATAAATATATGAATAGATTTAATGGTGTGAGTCACCAGTCGCTACGATGTGTGCAATGTTTTGGGTGCATGCGAAGACAAATGCTTGTTACAAATCTGTGACCCCCTTTACTATATGGAATTAATTTCATATAAGTAAGTGAATGGGAGGAGTCGTGAAAAAATACAAGTTATCTTATACTACATATATTACTCGACATCAAAAATATCTGGATAATTGGTAGTCGCGGTCAAATTAACGGGTCTGCTTATAGAGATCAAGAAGAAGAAAAATATATATATAAAAATATACGCTTTTTTCCGACCCGGTGAACATAACTTGATGGTCAAACGCGGTTGTTACAGTTATGGCGGACAGATGGTTTGTCGCCGCCGCCTTGAAAAAAATATGTTTTCTAATGTGTGTTGTGTTACAGACTGGAGCCATCGTACTCGGGCTCGAGCTCGAGCAGCCGCCACACGTACGCGTGAGGGCACGCCTCCGCCCGGGCCGAGCACCCGGGCGAGCCGCACCCGGGCGAACCTGCCCGGCTCGAGCGCGGACACACTCTGCCCGGACGAACCCAGCTGACCGACCTGCTGGGGCTCGCACACCCGGGTGAACGACAGCCGGCTGCGAGTCTAACGAGCCGGCCTGAACCAGTTCGCACTCACTCGGGGCGAAGTCATAGGGGCCAAACTGATCCGGATGCTCGCAGCCCGGGCCGGAGCGAGCCGGGGCGGGTATATCCGGGTGACGCGGACCCGGGTACTGCCGAGCGCCCGGCTCGCGCCCGCCGGGGTGGGGAGTACTCCCGCCCGGGTAGGACACACCCGGCTCCCCGCCCGCCTGAACCCTGACCACATACTACGCACACAGAGACTTGACAATAGCTATGATACATGTCTCACCAAGCCACACTGTATCCCGCGTGTTGTGTGTCAGACAGACAGTCGCTCTATAACATACTGGTGTTCAGCTGGCGGTGAGACTGGCAGCCGAACACAACATAGTGCGGGGAAAAGCTTGTCAAGTCTCTCCTGTGTATATGTTACTGAATAAACCTGATTTTAGGGCAAAATATTTTGTCTTAGGCCATATCTGCCTTATTACGTATCTTGACAAAGCAAAACAACTGCAATTGACACCAAAATTATTGTTGTTAAATTGCTAAGTCGTATTACGTATCGTAATACTGTTATAATGCTAGCAATTGAACAACAAAAATTGTGCAAATTTTGCTGTCGATTTTGCAGCATATGTAACATCGCCTCTGACTTGGTATAGAACAAACTAGTTTGTCCTGAAGTCGGGTTCAAACAGTAACATGTTGTATATCCCTCTTTCCCCCCTGATCTCATGAATATATAAGACTATGTCGTGTACGCATGTAATACAGTGTTAGCGGTAAGGACTGTTGTATGACGCCATACATACATATACATTATATATATATATATATAGCTGTAAGTGTATATATTGTAAAGGGAGGCAGACGTCTCGCCCCGAAGTGCTGTGAAAACAGATCATCTATATTTGTAGGTCAAAAATCTAGTATAAAGATGAACCAAGTCAAGAGTGAATGATATATTTAACTAAAATGCATTTAAAAAGTTGTCTGTGATTTGAATTTTTGTATCTACCGCGTGAGATTAATTTGTCTAGTAGGTACATGAAATTGTTTATTGACAGTGAATTGAGAATTTAAAAACCTTATAATTTAGAACTTTCAAACGACTGAACGGGTCTTAATACTTGATGGCTTAAAAAACATCTCCATCACATTGCCTAATCGATTTCAGAGAGAGAGATCAGAGAAAAAAACACATATAATAAGATATTATTTTTTACTTTATGTGGAAATAAAACAAATGTGTTGCTCTTTAGAACAAAGAAACGACATTTAATGTTAAATTTTCCTATTTCTATTAAATATAGCAATATCACATGACATCTTTTTATATCCGTCACCGTAGACCAGCATTCCGCTGTCAAACGCAAAGCGCGGCAAAAAGGTTTAATATGAAGAGAGCCATTCTCTTTACACACATTTAAATCGGTCCATCACTGACTAAATAAATAATTTAAGTTATTGCAAAATTTGACGCTACTATATTGACAATCAAATATTTAAGACTAGCTGTGCCTGCGACTTCGTTCGCGTGGATGACGAAACTTATCAATGAGTTTTTAACCGCAAAATTAAGTTTGTTTTTTATTGTTTATACTTTTCCGGGATAAAAACTAACGTACTACAGTGTGGTGCCCAGGATAATAAAGAATAATTATACCAAGTTTCATCGTAATCGAACCGGTAGTTTTTGCGTGATACCTGAACAAACAGACAGACAGACAATTTTTTTTTTCACACTTTTGGGTTCGGTGTCGGTCTAGTAACACCCCCCGCCATTTATTTTGTTATATTTTCAATGTACAGAATTTTCACTTCTACAGATTTATTATAAGTATAGATTAGACCTTTACACAAGACGAGAGAGATCTAAGTCATTCCTTTCGGGAAGAACTGATATCCACGAGGAGTACCTTAACACCTGTTTATATATAATACTAAGCTATCACAGCTTCACGGCACTACCTGTATATACCCGGGCGAGCGCTGCCGACCATCTGTTGTTATAAACTATTGTCTAAGCACACGCACTGGCGTCGAACCCGCGACCAGGGTGAGTGGGGCACAGTGAAACTATTAAAACAAGCGGAGTTTGAACTACATAGTAAGTTCTATTAAAAAGGTATATCATCATAATAACTAATTATTTATTTATAACAATACAATTTAATAAATAACTACAATATATTTATGACAAGCAAGTAGACTAAAGTTACTAGTGAAGGCAAATCAAACAGGTCCAAACACGATGGGATTGCGTCGTTTCGTTACCGAGTTAGAGTTAACTTCTGGCTCCATCATCAGATCAGCTCGAAAGTACCAAAATAGTCTATTGTTGCCTAACATGGTGTGTAAAAAAGGTTAATGGAATGTCAAGAAGTGGTTATAATTTAACTAGCAAGATTTGAACAAGTTAAATAAAAACTGAACTAAAATAGCTGCTTGATCGCTTGACAAATTAGTGATACCAGCTCAAATATAATATGGTAACACTGTGTCCCACTTTATTCAACTACATAGTTCACTGTGCCATCATCTCTTATGGAGATATGCACTGCACGGGAATCGAACCCGCGACTCGACGCCAGGCCGTGTCCAATACTTGTCAAATACCGGATTTACTCTTTATTGTAATATAGAAATTAAATTGTTTCACGTTGTTTTATTTTTATGTATTACCTACATTCCTTTGCAGTGTGACACCTAAAAAATATACGGTTGGGTGAATAGCAAATTACTCTGAAACTAAACCATTTATTCTGCAAGTATGATCATAACTATAACAGGTTTTTTTTTTAATTTCCTTAAAGGTCTACATTTTATATCCTGAGAAGAATTGTCGACACAAACTGCGTCCCCGGCTTAGACAGAGACTTCACTAAGCTTCTCATAATCCGTAAATGTCTTACATACCTTTGGAGTGGGTAAAAAGGGTCCTATTTATTTATAACAACTAAACTTACAAATACTCGTTATTAAGAAATCGCAGATCAAACTGTGTTAGCTTATTAAAAAGGATCAGAAACAAAATTAATAAAAGACAGCAACATAATCTGTAATCATATTTATTATATTGACTATCGTAGCCTAGTCTAGCACCAGCCTCCCCCCCCCTGTACATACATATTATACACTTACATCTACAATTCCTCGCTTTTCAATAACAACAATATCATAAGAGCTCACGGATTCTAGTACACTTGACGACGACTCAAGTTTAAGACGCCGTTAAGTCTCATGCTGTCTCTATCACTCTAAGGTGTGATGTAGAGTCAAGAGTTTTAAGAACGACTCAAAGTTAAGGGGTCGGTGAGCAGTGAGAACCGCGGGTGTTTCTTTTTTCTAAGTTCATTATTCTATTTTAAAAATTATGTAATTTTGACATCTATTTGTATAGAACATTATGTTTTGTATTACTATATTTTGCAAATTAACTTTCTAGTACTTAATATGACTACATTATATTCTGCAAAATTTTCTATAGATATCATATCATCTTTCTCTGTTCAGAGCCAACTCCTTCAGCTGCCTGTGTGAAAGATGGAAATTGCTACACCGACAAGGGCCTAGCTCTTAAATGAGGGATGGATCATATCATAAGAATGAACTAGATTTATTAAACCTTGAATAAATGCAAACCTTCCCGCGGCAACTCATACAAAAATCTTCATTTTACATTTAAACTAAATGCTTTGTAAAAGTAATAAAATAATAATATTAGTCTCAAATCATTAAGGAAAAACAATCAATTACTTATTACAACATTAGATCATTCAATAATACATTAGATCATTCAATAATATTCAAATGTAAGTTTTGTAATCTAAAGACATGTACGATATACATTGCTCGTTCAAACCTGATTGAAAAAGACTTAAGGCTTGAACAGCGCGCAATGGATAATGTACAAAGCTGTTATCTTTAGCTCACAAAACATTCGGCATTAATCTCACAACAACACACAACTGATTCAATAATCGTTATTTATTTATCATTATATTATGCGTCGCGTAGCCTCCACTCTCCTATCTTACACGAGCTGACGACAAGCTGAGAGAAAAGTTTATATTGATTAAATATTAATGAAAGACTCAGATTTTCAAGTTTAAAACAACGTTTTTTAGGGGTCCGTAAATTCGTAAAACTGCTATTTTTAAACGCTCAAAAATGCTTCATTCACTCTTAACCATTTTCCTGTCCCGTGATCACATGAACATTTCCATTGTTTAACTATTGCGTCTACCGGCGGGACAGTAAAGTTGTTAAATAACTAAATACTGCAACCAAATAAAGGTACCTTTTAAAAAGTCCTCTTTAAACAGAAACCGCTACAACCCGGTATTACTATCAATACTCTGTCTCGCTCAGTGTATCGTCAGCGTATCTCTCCTACTCCTAACAACATAACATTAGGTAAATGCGTGTCGGCGGCGCGGGAGGGGCGTCGCCTCGGAAAGCTCTAACTTATATCATACATAGATCAATACATGTACAGGAACCAGTGTTACTAGACCCCTGTAATGTCATGCCTTCTCTGTTTGAGACAAAGCTTTGAAATGTCTTAACTGCAACTGAAATCTCCAATCCGCAATGAGCAAGCGTGATGATCAATGCTCGTGCCTTCTCAATATGGGAAGAGGCCTGTGCCCAGCAGTGGGATGTTTATAGGTAGTCTGGGTGCTGTATTATAACTTAATCCATCGAGGGAAATCCCTATAAGCTTTTCAACATCACGCTCTATGACTAGTGAGCAAAGCAGAAAGATGTTAAAATCTGTAGGATAAACATATACACTAAGGTGTAGTTTACTTATACTCCTGGCAGAATAAAAGAATCTTTAAAATTATAATAGGTAAGTATTGATATCATCTTTCTACCTCAAACTTGCAGCTGACATCCTAGGGGTCTACTTCCACTGGTCTCTCTGTACAGAGAGCGAGGGCGATCGCCGGCTGTTACACTATGATGATGGTACAAAACTGGAAGATTAGTAGTAGTGTATACGGTGTGTGAAAGAGATAGTGCCATGTAGGAGAAAAGGACGTCTATAGTACTCACAGCTGAAGTCTTTCACGTAAAACTTTTTAAAAGTATATAGCTTATTTCTCTTATTGATAATATTATCTACACACTCCCTACATATAGTATAGCAGTCGGCCCCGCCTCGCTCCAACTCAAGTGTCGTATATTACAAGTGATGGATGATGACGTCACACTATCATTTAAATGACTGGATGATGGTATACAACTGTATGTTACACTAGAATCACATCAACAGACAAATACTCAGGTAATTATACAAACTAGAGATTTGATTCTCTAATTTGTATAATATATCTAAGTGTAGTATTATAATCCTGGTATATAGGTAATCTGTTTTCCTAATTTCACTCAAAATCGTTTAGTAGTTTTTGAGTTAAAATGTAACGTGCAGGTATTCTCCCAAACTTTCACAGATTAGGGTTCTAGTGTAACTTATAGTCATAGACAATATTATATGTGTCCTCTGGACTGTATAAGTTACATTAACTTACGGTTAGTGACAAGCAACGTATATTACAGAAAACTGCGTTACACACATCGATAGTAAGGGCAACCATCACTAATAGCTTAGCCAAGTTAGCTTAATGAGCTAAGCTTAGCTTCACTCAGCTATGAGTCTGGTTTGTAATTAAGTTAGCCATAAGGCTAAGCCACACAATATTATAAAGATATTACATTCAACAGATAATTGACGACTATTATAATGGCATAGTTTATGTGTGCCCATACATAACAGGCAGGTTCCTATTTGAATATAAATAAATGCGGACATCACATACATTGCTCCGAACCCAAAGTAAGTAGCTGAAGCACTTGTGTTATGGAATTCAGAAACAACGAAGGTACCACAAACACCCAGACCCGAGACAATGTAGAAAAGTGAGTTTCTACATTGACCCGTCCGGGGATCGAACCCGGGACCTCAGAGCTAGCGACACCATGAAACCGGTGCGTACCTAAGTATAATTCGTCAAAGCTAGGTAAGTATCTAATATTATATTGCGTGGGTCAGACTTCAAGGTAGTATTATAATAGTTGTATTTAATACATCGATAAGTTTAACGTTTGTACTATTTTATCTAAAGGGAAGGCGGCGCGGGGGGACATTAGTCTTAAGATTTTGTCCAAAATTTATCCTTTATCTCTTAGACTCTTTAAACATCTTTGAATTGTAAGGAATTGTTAGTAAACAAATTGAGTTCAAAGCAATAAAATATAAAAATATATTGAATGAAATTAATAAAGTACACTTGTATGGTTAAGAAAATATTAATAATTTAAATAAAACTCTAGCAAATATTTAATTATGTTTATTTTTTATTTTATATTATTGGCTTTTTGACTCCACTATAGTCTTGGTATCTCGTACACTGTAGATAGTGTGATATTGTTATTATTTAAACTTCCCATTCGAACATATTGGACAGATAGTTAAGACCAGTGTCACACCGCCCTTAGACATAAGGATTCGTCAAATAACATCCATCATCAAAATAATACTTGTCCGTTGATAGAGTCACATCGAATATGGTTTAGTCAATTCATTACTATTATAATACATGTAGTCCATTCTTATACAACATAGTTTTCATTGTAATATTAATATATTTTTTATTATAATATTGTACTTGATATAATTTAGACACATAGGTAATAAATTTGTTTTATCCAGTAAATGTGTTGTGTGTCAGACAGACAGTCGCTCTATAACATACTGGTGTTCAGCTGGCGGTGAGACTGGAGGCCGAACATAGTGAAGTACATTTATTGAGAATACTTTTCAGAATAATAGATCTTTTGTCACATGTTATTTAACAACATTATTTTGTTAGCCTCTTATACGAATATTTAATACAAACTTAACTTTTAAAACATTACAAAAACAATTTAAAACATTATAGTACCGAAAATTAAGAGATTTCTTAAACTCAACATATAATTTAAACTCCAATTTATAACTAACATTTAACAAAATCATATTCAATCTTGGTTTAACTATAATTTTAACCAATTACTATCATTTTCAGTATCGCACCATATTCTATAAACAAAAAGATTCCACATGAGATGATGTCAATTTTAAAATTGTCCGTTTGGTAGTTAGAATCGAGAGCGATTCAATCTAAACTCACATTTATGTACTTTGATATAAGGTTGAGATTCCTAGTGTATAGCAGTTCTCTATTCGTGTGTTATTGACATGTTTCCGAGATATTCCGTATGTATGCATCCTTGCTTGCCTGCATGTCTGCTTGTGTTCAGAGGTCGGTCTCGGAGCCGCGAGCGTCGAGCCAGTGTCGCGGCCGCGAGCGACGACCGCGCCCTGAAGACCCGCGCTGTACGAACACATGTGCTTATAAGTACTAAATCAACAATAATAAATATTCTTAAATAAATAATATCATCATTCCTTTGGTACGGGGATTATAAAAACAACTACAAGTAAAGAATATGAGATAATTACAAAATAGCTAAAATATTTCTTATATCATTGGGTAATGGGTAGTAGTCTCAAGAATAGTGGAGAGACGAATAAAATTGTCACAAAGTGTGCATTTCTTTGACCACTATAACAAGATGCATCCGAGAGTCCAGCTCGTACTTGACAGGAGTTCACCTTTTATTCATAAGTATTAACTAACCTTTTCCTCGATTGTATCTTTCCTCCCGCCGAGCGTGGACGAGCTGCTCCCCGGCGCGGGCTGCGTGCCGTGCACGTGGCTGGCGTGTGCAGCGTGTGCAGCGTGTACGCGCGTGTGCGGGGAGACGAGCGCGTCGTGCTCGGCCACCGCCTCCTCCATCTCCGCGGACGAGCACGGGCCCGACGCGCCCAGCTCCGACTCGTCCACGTCTGAGAACACATGGTTGTAGAAATGTCAATAACGCCACTGTTAATAGTTTTTAAAACAAATAGTTATTCAACTCAGTACTCTAAATAACCGAGACGTCAACAAAAAAAGGATGTCTCGAAATATGGAAGATGTTTTACATAACTGGCTATGTATGACTTCGCTATCTTGATTAAACTAGCATCTACAAACATCGATCTAGATTTAAACCGACGCTTATAAAACCGACGCCTAAAGAGATCAACGCCCATAAAAAAAGACGCATATAGAGACCGACGCCGAAAATTTACGACGCCTATAGCGAATGTCGACCAAATAGTACGACGCCTTTAGAGACCGACGCCCACAAAAACCGAAGCCTATAGAGACCAACGCCCATAAAAAAGGACACCTATAGAGACCGACAACCATGAAAACCGACGTCTATAAAAACGACGCTAATTAAGACAAAAGCCCATTAAAAACGACGCTTATCATGACCGACGCTTATCAAACGACGCCCACAAAAAACGACGCTTATCAAGATCGAAGCCCATAAAAAGCGCCACTTATCAAAACCGACGCCCTTCAAAAAGGACGCCCATGAAAAACGACGCTTATCAAAAACAACGACCTTCAAATACGACGCTTATCAAAACAGACGCCCATAAAAACGACGCTTATCAAAAACGACGCCCATAAATAACGACGCTTATCAAGAACGACGCCCATTACAGACGACGAGCATCAAGACGCCCATAAAAAACGATGCATATCAAGAACGACGCCCATGAAAAACGACGCTTTTCAAGAACGACGCTCATAAAAAACGACGCTTATCAAGAACAACGCCCATGAAAAACGACGCCTATAAAAACGACGCTTATCAAGACCGACGCCTATAAGAACGATGCTTATCAGAAACGACGCTTATCAAGAACGACGCCCATGAAAAACGACGCTTATCAAGAACGACGCCCATAAAAACGACGCCTAAACAAACTACGCTTATCAAGACCGACGCTTATCAAGAACGAGGCTTATAAAAAACGACGCCCATCAAGAACGAAGCCCATAAAAACGACGCTTATCAAAAACGACGCCCATATAAAACGACGCTTATCAAAAACGACGCCCCTGAAAAACGACAAGCATCAAGACGCCCATAAAAAAACGACGCTTATCAAGAACGACGCCCATAAAAATCGACGCCCATAAAAAGCGACGTCTATCAAGACCGACGCGAAGCTTATCAAGAACGACGCCCATGAAAAACGACGCTCATCAAGAACGACGCCCATAAAAACCAACGCTTATCAAGAACGACGCCCATAAAAAACGACGCCCCATAAAAACGACGCCCATAAAAAACGACGCTTATCAAAACCGACGCCCATAAAAACAACGCTTATCAAGAATGACGCCTATAAAAAACGACGCCTATCAAGACCGACGCCCATAAAAAACGACGCTTATCAATACCGACGCCCATAAAAAACGACGCCTATCAATGCCGACGCCCATAAAAAACTACGCTTATCAAGAACGACGCCCATGAAAACGACGCTTATCAAGAACGACGCTCATAAAAAACGACGCTTATCAAGAACGACGCCCATGAAAAACGACGCTTATCAAGAACGACGCCCATGAAAAATGACGCTTATAAAAACGACGCTTATCAAGAACGACGCCCATAAATAACGAAGCCTATCAAGAACGACGCCCATAAAAACGACGCTTATCAAGAATAACGCCCAATAAAAATGACGCCTATAAAAACGACGCTTATCAAGACCGACGCCCATAAGAAAGACGCCTATCAAGACCGACGCGACGCTTATCAAGAACGAGGCTCATAAAAAACGACGCGCATCAAGACGCCCATACAAAAACGACGCTTATCAAGAACGACGCCCATGAAAAACGACGCCTATAAAAAAGACGCTCATCAAAACGACGCCCATAAAAAACGACGCTTATCTAGAACGACGCCCATGAAAAACGACGAGCATCAAGACGCCCATGAAAAACGACGAGCATCAAGACGCCCATAAAAAACGACGCATATTAAGAACGACGCCCATGAAAAACGACGCTTATCAAGAACGACGCTCATAAAAAACGACGCTTATCAAGAACGACGCCCATGAAAAACGACGCTTATCAAGAAACACGCCCATGAAAAACGACGCTTATCAAGAACGACGCCCATAAAAACGACGCCTATAAAAACGACGCTTATCAAGACCGACGCCTATAAGAACGATGCTTATCAAAAACGACGCTTATCAAGAACGACGCCCATGAAAAACGACGCCTATAAAAACGACGCTTATCAAAAACGACGCTTATAAAAAACGACGCTTATCAAAAACGTCGCTTATCAAGACCGACGCACATGAAAAACGACGCCTATAAAAACGACGCTTATCAAAAACGACGCCCATGAAAAACGACAAGCATCAAGACGCCCATGAAAAACGACAAGCATCAAGACGCCCATGAAAAACGACGAGCATCAAGACGCCCATAAAAAAACGACGCTCATCAAGAACGACGCCCATAAAACGACGCCCATAAAAAACGACGCTTATCAAGAACGACGCCCATAAAACGACGCTTATCATGAACGACGCCCATGAAAAACGACGCCCATAAAATACGACGCTTATCAAGACCGACGCCCATAAAAAGCGACGTCTATCAAGACCGACGCGACGCTTATCAAGAACGACGACCATGAAAAACGACGCCCATAAAACCAACGCCTATCAAGAATGACGCCTATAAAAAACGACGCCTATCAAGACCGACGCCCATAAAAAACGACGCCTATCAATACCGACGCCCATAAAAACGACGCTTATCAAGAACGACGCCCATAAATAACGAAGCCTATCAAGAACGACGCCCATGAAAAACGACGCTTATCAAAAACGACAATTATCAAGAACGACGCCCATGAAAAACGACGCCTATAAAAACGACGCTTATCAAGAACGACGCCCATGAAAAACGACGCTTATCAAGAACGACGCCCATGAAAAACGACGCCTATAAAAACGACGCTTATCAAAAACGACGCTTATAAAAAACGACGCTTATCAAAAACGTCGCTTATCAAGAACGACGCCCATGAAAAACGACGCTTATCAAAAACGACGCTTATAAAAAACGACGCTTATCAAAAACGTCGCTTATCAAGAACGACGCCCATGAAAAACGACGCCTATAAAAACGACGCTTTTCAAGACCGACGCCTATAAGAACGATGCTTATCAAAAACGACGCTTATCAAGAACGACGCCCATGAAAAACGACGCCTATAAAAACGACGCTTATCAAAAACGACGCTTATAAAAAACGACGCTTATCAAAAACGTCGCTTATCAAGAACGACGCCCATGAAAAACGACGCCTATAAAAACGACGCTTATCAAAAACGACGCCCATGAAAAACGACAAGCATCAAGACGCCCATGAAAAACGACAAGCATCAAGACGCCCATAAAAAACGACGCTTATCAAGAACGACGCCCATAAAACGACGCTTATCATGAACGACGCCCATGAAAAACGACGCCCATAAAATACGACGCTTATCAAGACCGACGCCCATAAAAAGCGACGTCTATCAAGACCGACGCGACGCTTATCAAGAACGACGACCATGAAAAACGACGCCCATAAAACCAACGCTTATCAAGAATGACGCCTATAAAAAACGACGCCTATCAAGACCGACGCCCATAAAAAACGACGCCTATCATTACCGACGCCCATAAAAAACAACGCTTATCAAGAACGACGCCCATGAAAAACGACGCTTATCAAGAACGACGCCCATGAAAAATGACGCTTATAAAAACGACGCTTATCAAGAACGACGCCCATAAATAACGAAGCCTATCAAGAACGACGCCCATGAAAAACGACGCTTATCAAGAACGACGCCCATGAAAAACGACGCTTATCAAAAACGACAATTATCAAGAACGACGCCCATGAAAAATGACGCCCATGAAAAACGACGCCTATAAAAATGACGCTTATCAAAAACGACGCTTATCAAGAACGACGCCCATGAAAAACGACGCTTATCAAGAACGACGCCCATGAAAAACGACGCTTATCAAGAACGACGCCCATGAAAAATGACGCCCATGAAAAACGACGCCTATAAAAACGACGCTTATCAAGAACGACGCCCATGAAAAACGACGCTTGTCAAGAACGACGCCCATGAAAAACGACGCTTATCAAGAACGACGCCCATGAAAAACGACGCTTATCAAGAACGACGCTCATAAAAAACGAAGCTTATCAAGAACGTCGAACATGATAAACGACGCTTATCATGAACGACGCCCATGAAAAATGACGCTTATAAAAACGACGCTTATCAAGAACGACGCCCATAAATAACGAAGCCCTTTAAGAACGACGCCCATGAAAAACGACGCTTATCAAAAACGACAATTATCAAGAACGACGCCCATGAAAAACGACGAGCATCAAGACGCCCATGAAAAACGACAAGCATCAAGACGCCCATAAAAAACGACGCATATCAAGAACGACGCCCATGAAAAACGACGCTTATCAAGAACGACGCTCATAAAAAACGACGGTTATCAAGAACGACGCCCATGAAAAACGACGCCTATAAAAACGACGCTTATCAAGACCGACGCCTATAAGAACGATGCTTACCAAAAACGACGCTTATCAAGAACGACGCCCATGAAAAACGACGCCTATAAAAACGACGCTTATCAAAAACGACGCTTATCAAGAACGACGCCCATGAAAAATGACGAGCATCAAGACGCCCATGAAAAACGACGAGCATCAAGACGCCCATAAAAAACGACGCATATCAAGAACGACGCCCATGAAAAACGACGCTTATCAAGAACGACGCTCATAAAAAACGACGCTTATCAAGAACGACGCCCATGAAAAACGACGCCTATAAAAACGACGCTTATCAAGACCGACGCCTATAAGAACGATGCTTACCAAAAACGACGCTTATCAAGAACAACGCCCATGAAAAACGACGCCTATAAAAACGACGCTTATCAAAAACGACGCTTATCAAGAACGACGCCCATGAAAAATGACGCCTATAAAAACGACGCTTATCAAGAACGACGGCCATAAAAAACGCCGCTTATCAAGAACGACGCCGATGAAAAACGACGCCTATAAAAACGTCGCTTATCAAGACCGACGCACATGAAAAACGACGCCTATAAAAACGACGCTTATCAAAAACGACGCCCATGAAAAACGACAAGCACCAAGACGCCCATGGAAAACGACGAGAATCAAGACGCCCATAAAAAACTACACATATCAAGAACGACGCCTATGAAAAACGACGCTTCTCAAGACCAACGCCCATAAAAACGACGCTTATCAAGAATAATGCCCAATAAAAATGACGCCTATAAAAACGACGCTTATCAAGACCGAGGCCCATAAGAAAGACGCCTATCAAGACCGACGCGACGCTTATCAAGAACGAGGCTCATAAAAAACGACGCGCATCAAGAACGACGCCCATGAAAAACGACGAGCATCAAGACGCCCATGAAAAACGACGAGCATCAAGACGCCCATAAAAAACGACGCATATCAAGAACGACGCCCATGAAAAACGACGAGCATCAAGACGCCCATGAAAAACGACGAGCATCAAGACGCCCATAAAAAACGACGCATATCAAGAACGACGCCCATGAAAAACGACGCTTATCAAGAACGACGCTCATAAAAAACGACGCTTATCAAGAACGACGCCCATGAAAAACGACGCCTATAAAAACGACGCTCATCAAGAACGACGCCCATAAAAACGACGCTTATCAAAAACGACGCCCATAAAAAACGACGCTTATCAAGAACGACGCCCATAAAACGACGCTTGTCATGAACGACGCCCATAAAAAGCGGCGCCTATCAAGACCGATGCGACGCTTATCAATAACGAGGCTCATAAAAAACGACGCGCATCAAGACGCCCATAGTAAAACGACGCTTATCAAGAACGACGCCCATGAAAAATGACGCCTATAAAAACGACGCTTATCAAGAACGACGGCCATAAAAAACGCCGCTTATCAAGACCGACGCCTATAAGAACGATGCTTACCAAAAACGACGCTTATCAAGAACGACGCCCATGAAAAACGACGCTTATCAAGAACGACGCCCATAAAAACGACGCCTAAACAAACGACGCTTATCAAGACCGACGCTTATCAAGAACGAGGCTTATAAAAAACGACGCCCATCAAGAACGAAGCCCATAAAAACGACGCTTATCAAAAACGACGCCCATAAAAAACGACGCTTATCAAGAACGACGCCCATGAAAAACGACGCCTATAAAAACGACGCTTATCAAAAACGACGCTTATCAAAAACGACGCTTATCAAGAACGACGCCCATAAAAACAACGCTTATCAAGAATGACGCCTATAAAAAACGACGCCTATCAAGACCGACGCCCATAAAAAACGACGCCTATCAATACCGACGCCAATAAAAAACGACGCTTATCAAGAACGACGCCCATGAAAAACGACGCTTATCAAGAACGACGCCCATGAAAAATGACGCTTATCAAGAACGACGCCCATGAAAAATGACGCTTATAAAAACGACGCTTATCAAGAACGACGCCCATAAATAACGACGCCTATAAAAACGACGCTCATCAAAAACGACGCCCATAAAAAACGACGCTTATCAAGAACGACGCCCATGAAAAACGACGAGCATCAAAACGCCCATGACAAACGACGAGCATCAAGACGCCCATAAAAAACGACGCATATCAAGAACGACGCCCATGAAAAACGACGCTTATCAAGAACGACGCTTATCAAGAACGACGCCCATGAAAAACGACGCCTATAAAAACGACGCTTATCAAGACCGACGCCTATAAGAACGATGCTTATCAAGAACGACGCCCATGAAAAACGACGCTTATCAAGAACGACGCCCATGAAAAATGACGCTTATCAAGAACGACGCCCATGAAAAATGACGCTTATAAAAACGACGCTTATCAAGAACGACGCCCATGAAAAACGACGCTTATCAAGAACGACGCCCATGAAAAACGACGCTTATCAAGAACGCTTATCGCTCAATATACGGCATGGGCCCTCGAGAGTCACTGAGAGAAAAGTTTAAGGAAATTAACATCCTAACCTTGCCTTCCTTATACATTTTCGAGAATATTATGTATGTGCGTAAAAATCTTTCTAGTTTTAGAGTTAAAAGTGATTATCACGATATTAATACCAGGAATAAAAATAAGTTAGTAGTTCCTAAATTTCGGCTCACTAAAACAAATTCAAAATCATTTCTAGGGAATTCAATACGCTTTTATAATAAACTACCAGAGGTCTTTACTAACCTGCCCGGTAAGAAATTCAAATCTTGTGTCAAATCTATTCTTTTAAAGAAAGCGTATTATAAAGTTAAAGACTACGTGGAAGACAAAAGGGCGTGGAGTATTTAATATCTGCACATGTGGCCTCCCTGGCGGTCCTCAAGATTTGCTTGTTTACTGTAAATTAGTTCTTAAGCCGCCTGTATTTCCTGAAGGCACTGGACATGCCTTGACATTCCTGTTAGGGTATTTCTTTATTTATTTTGTTTCTTTTTGTGTGACTACATATATATTGTATGTAAAATTGTTTTCTTTTTTATTTTATATACAATTTTATTTTTTTGTACTTTTTTCATGTGAATGCGTCAACAGCGTGGTTTTTTATTATTCATTATAACGGATTGATTGCTTTAAATTATTATTAGTATTTTTTCTTTATCTTAATTTATTATTAGTATTTTTTCTTTATTTTATTAACGTAGTTTTATTGCGTTGTTGACGCATATATTTATCCAATAATGTACAAATAATTGTAACAATTTATTTTTTAAAAGAGTAACCTATGGAGTTTCTTGCCGGCTCTTCTCCATAGGAAGGACACTTTGGAACCGAGCAACTAGAGTCAGTAGATTTAACGTAACGTTTCTTGAGCGCCTTTTTTATTTGGTTTATAAGAAATAAAAACATTTTGATTTTGATTTTGATTTTGAACGACGCCCATGAAAAACGACGCTTATCAAAAACGACAATTATCAAGAACGACGCCCATGAAAAACGACGCCTATAAAAACGACGCTTATCAAAAACGACGCTTATCAAGAACGACGCTCATAAAAAACGACGCTTATCAAGAACGACGAACATGATAAACGACGCTTATCATGAACGACGCCCATGAAAAATGACGCTTATAAAAACGACGCTTATCAAGAACGACGCCCATAAATAACGAAGCCCATCAAGAACGACGCCCATGAAAAACGACGCTTATCAAAAACGACAATTATCAAGAACGACGCCCATGAAAAATGACGCCCATGAAAAACGACGCCTATAAAAACGACGCTTATCAAAAACGACGCTTATCAAAAACGACGCTTATCAAAAACGACGCTTATCAAGAACGACGCCCATGAAAAATGACGCCTATAAAAACGACGCTTATCAAGAACGACGGCCATAAAAAACGCCGCTTATCAAGAACGACGCCCATGAAAAACGACGCCTATAAAAACGTCGCTTATCAAAAACGACGCCCATGAAAAACGACAAGCATCAAGACGCCCATGGAAAACGACGAGCATCAAGACGCCCATAAAAAAACGACGCTTATCAAAAACGACGCCCATCAAAAACGACGCTTATCAAGAACGACGCCCATAAAACGACGCTTATCATGAACGACGCCCATAAAAAGCGACGCCTATCAAGACCGATGCGACGCTTATCAATAACGAGGCTCATAAAAAACGGCGCGCATCAAGAACGACGCCCATGAAAAACGACGAGCATCAAGACGCCCATAAAAAAACGACGCTTATCAAAAACGACGCCCATCAAAAACGACGCTTATCAAGAACGACGCCCATAAAACGACGCTTATCATGAACGACGCCCATAAAAAGCGACGCCTATCAAGACCGATGCGACGCTTATCAATAACGAGGCTCATAAAAAACGGCGCGCATCAAGAACGACGCCCATGAAAAACGACGAGCATCAAGACGCCCATGAAAAACGACGAGCATCAAGACGCCCATAAAAAACGACGCATATCAAGAACGACGCCCATGAAAAACGACACTTATCAAGAACGACGCTCATAAAAAACGACGCTTATCAAGACCGACGCCCATGAAAAACGACGCTTATCAAGAACGACGCCCATAAAAACGACGCCTAAACAAACGACGCTTATCAAGAACGAGGCTTATAAAAATTGACGCCCATCAAGAACGAAGCCCATAAAAACGACGCTCATAAAAAACGACGCTTATCAAGAACGACGAACATGATAAACGACGCTTATCATGAACGACGCCCATGAAAAATGACGCTTATAAAAACGACGCTTATCAAGAACGACGCCCATAAATAACGAAGCCCATCAAGAACGACGCCCATGAAAAACGACGCTTATCAAAAACGACAATTATCAAGAACGACGCCCATGAAAAATGACGCCCATGAAAAACGACGCCTATAAAAACGACGCTTATCAAAAACGACGCTTATCAAAAACGACGCTTATCAAGAACGACGCCCATGAAAAATGACGCCTATAAAAACGACGCTTATCAAGAACGACGGCCATAAAAAACGCCGCTTATCAAGAACGACGCCCATGAAAAACGACGCCTATAAAAACGTCGCTTATCAAAAACGACGCCCATGAAAAACGACAAGCATCAAGACGCCCATGGAAAACGACGAGCATCAAGACGCCCATAAAAAAACGACGCTTATCAAAAACGACGCCCATCAAAAACGACGCTTATCAAGAACGACGCCCATAAAACGACGCTTATCATGAACGACGCCCATAAAAAGCGACGCCTATCAAGACCGATGCGACGCTTATCAATAACGAGGCTCATAAAAAACGGCGCGCATCAAGAACGACGCCCATGAAAAACGACGAGCATCAAGACGCCCATGAAAAACGACGAGCATCAAGACGCCCATAAAAAACGACGCATATCAAGAACGACGCCCATGAAAAACGACACTTATCAAGAACGACGCTCATAAAAAACGACGCTTATCAAGACCGACGCCCATGAAAAACGACGCTTATCAAGAACGACGCCCATAAAAACGACGCCTAAACAAACGACGCTTATCAAGAACGAGGCTTATAAAAATTGACGCCCATCAAGAACGAAGCCCATAAAAACGACGCTTATCAAAAACGACGCCCATAAAAAACGACGCTTATCAAGGACGACACCCATAAAAAACGACGCTTATCAAGAACGACGCCCATAAAAACGACGCTTATCATGAACGACGCCCATAAAAAGCGACGTCTATCAAGACCGACGCGACGCTTATCAAGAACGACGCCCATGAAAAACGACGCTCATCAAGAACGACGCCCATAAAAACCAACGCTTATCAAGAACGACGCCCATAAAAAACGACGCCCCATAAAAACGACGCCCAAAAAAACGACGCTTATCAAGACCGACGCCCATAAAAACAACGCTTATCAAGAATGACGCCTATAAAAAATGACGCCTATCAAGACCGACGCGACGCTTATCAAGAACGAGGCTCATAAAAAACGTCGCTCGTCAAGAACGACGCCCATAAAAAAACGACGCTTATCAAGAACGACGCCTATAAAAACGACGCTTGTCAAGACCGATACCCTTCAAAAACGACGCTTATTAAAAACGACGCCCATAAAAAGACTACGCTTATCGGGCCACATACAGCTGTGTCTTGTGTTGCTACGTACCGTGGTAGGAGAAGAGCTTTGGTTGCGGCTGCGTGTCCCGCAGCGCGACCGTGTCGGCCTTCAGCCGCGCGGCGTGCGCCCGCAGCCGCGACTCGCACTCCGGGCTCCAGCGGGAAGATGGCACCCTGTATACAGCAGGTGGTACAGTTTTAGGCAGGCGATACGTAAGCAACAGCTGTTGTGAGGTATAGAGTGTGGGACTGACTGGCTGTGGTGCTGCAGCCAGGGCCCGGGCGACAGCAGCGGCTCCCCGATGCTGGCGGACGATTGCTCGTCGTCCAGCCGCGCCAGCAGCTGCCGCGCCACCAGCTCCGTCGCCTCGCGCTGCAACACGACACGAACTTAGACGATAGAGAGAAGGCAAGAAACTATAGAGTGCGCGGTGCAAGGTATTAAGTGCAGTAGTGACCTCGTGCGAGTGTTGCGCGGAGGTCTCGGCGAGCGCGAGCAGCACGTCGTAGACCTCGAGCGCGCGGTCGGCGGCCCGCAGCGCGCAGCACAGCGACACGGACGTGGACTCGTGCAGCGCGCATGCGCAGTACAGCCGCCGCGCCGTGTCGGCCGCGCGCGCCAGCGCACAGCGCAGCACGCGTCGCTCGGCGCGCAGCCGGAGCGCTCGCGTGCGCCACGAGCACTCCGAGAATGCTGCTGACACACATACATACACTGCTTTACGCGTGCCTTAACCATGCGACATACTCGCAACCATCCTAATTCGCAAATATACGGTAGATAGTCGCATGCTACGAAAAGTTCATTAATTAGGCAGAAATCCGATAACACATGCTACAAGTAATCGATATATTTAAAGTTCACTTAAAAATATATTGTCAAAATGTAATATGCTAAAGATAGAAAAACACAAACTATAACATATTCTCACCGTCATGGTTCCCATGTTGCTGTGCATCCAGTAAGTCCAGCTCGTCGTGCATGTGATGCAGCGTGCTCTTCGCCGGCTGTTGAATAAAACGCCAGCATAAAATACACAAAATATATATATGTACAATTAATTGAAAATTCATACATATGTAACTATACAGATACACTTTACCTGCTCCCCTGGCGACGTGCTGGCGTCAGTCTCCTCCGTCCTGCGCAGGCGCACGCGAGACGCCACCTTGGCTTGTCGCGCCTCGATGCGGTCTAACACAAAGGATTTTGCTATATTTTTATCGTAGAAAATATTTAGAGACTCTAGTTTATGTTATTGCATCATCAATCAATATTTGATAACTTTTCGAAACTAATCCACATGGTAAAAGTAAACAACGATTTAATTGTTTGGAACATGTATTTATTTACATTCTATATTGTCAAAATCTGATGACCTCATCACTTGGCTGAATAAAACTTAAGTAAAAAAAAAAAATCTTCACTTAATTACTGTAGTTATGTTATGAATTTGTTCCATAAATGAAGTAAATGCTTCCTTATCTACTCACCGGCGGAGGAGTAGAGTCGCGGCGACTCGGGCGAGCCTCTCTCGCGCTCACAGCTGCCGCCGCTCTCCTCGTGGTACCTGCCACAAGTGATCGGCAACACATTACCTTTATCATTGGTGTGAATATAATGTTATCTTGTTTAGTGTTCAATGAAAATGATTATTGTAACTCACGTAACTAAAAAATATCCTTTTGTAAGTCATAATGTTGGTTGAGTTCTGTGGAACTAATTGAGTACACTAGTATTTTTTCTGATTATGAATTCAATGCAACCTATTCCAATAAATTAATAATAATATAATATTTCGGGACAACTCACACACGGTTATCTGATCCCAAGCTAAGCAGAGCTTGTGTTATGGTAACCAGACAACTGATAAACATACTTATATATTTCTAAATACATACATATTATAGATAAATTACACCCAGACAACCAGAACAAATGATCGTGCTCATCACACAAAGATTTGTCCTGGGTGGGAATCGAACCCACGACCTCCGGTTTAGCAGTCAGGGTCACTAACCACTAGACCAACAGGCCCGTCAATTATCGCGTATGGCAAGAATTTTATTATACTATTTTTATAAATGGCATATGTGTACGCGTGAGTGTGTATGTGTGTGTACCTGGTGGTGGCGGGTCCGGCGTCAGACTCGCGCTCGGAGAGGTTGAGGCTGGTGTCGTACCCGTCGCCCGCGGACGGCGTTGTCACCTCCAGCCGCGGACGATCCGCCCTGATAATACATACAAACATACATACGCTGCATCGTCAGTATCGACGCAAGAGGTGTATGAAAACAGAGATGTTAAATGACAAACACATGCACTCTTGAAGCTTGAAAGAAATATATGTGAATTTCACAGATGTTTGTCATGCGGTAGTGTGTATGTTTCTTAACTCACTCAGCCATCTAGACTGAGAAATATAAAGAGAACAGAAATGCAGCTGGTATTTTTTTGAGATCTTGATTGTGTCCAAAATTAAACCAAACAAATCAAAACATTATTATTTTGTACCCGAGAGTATCAAACCACCTTTCTCATAGATACAATCCCCACACAATACAATCTGTAACACCCTACAGAACCAATACACAAATCCAAGTACATATAACATACCTATAGTCCTGAGGCCTGGAATTAATATTAGAAGTCAAATCATTCTGCGCGGACGCCGGTTGAGACGCCTGCGGTGTGGGCAGCTCGGGGCTCAGCACTGAGGGCGTGTCGTTCTCATACGCCCCTAACTTGTACGCCCCTTGCACGAACACCTCTCTCTGCGACCCGAACTTGAGAGCCCCTAGTGGTCGCGCCTCTTGCGAGTACGCCCTGTCGGTGTAGACAGTCTCTCGCTGCGGGATGGTGTCCAGGTCCTGGTCGTAGTGGTCCTGCTGGGGAACTGTGTCGAGGTCTATCTCCGTGTCCTCGTACTCTTGTGGATACATGGCGTCGCTCTCGTAGGGCCTAGAGAATATTTATTTGCTGAGTATATGGTACTTTTGTTACAATTCTATGAGGTTTGTGTCTTGTGCCTTAATTTTATTAACTAATAGAATGACAATACTTTTTTTATATCCTTTCAATTGTAAGATATGTAGGGACTTTCCTTGAGAACTTTAATGTAACTTAGGGGATGGTGCATCTAACAGAGGCCATTGACGTCGTAGTAGTATAATATATTATTTTTATAATTAATGTTTTTATTTAAGAGTCATGTTTAACGTACAAATACACTAAATAGCCAGCCTACTTATGTACAATATTTTGATAATAATCTGTCTGTATTACTTACTTATCGCGTTTATACGACTTATCCTTATACGCCTCTCTGTCGGTAGCTTGTTTATCCGTGCCGTCCTGCCGGTCCGGTTCCTGCCGATAAGGCACGTCTTGCCGATCAGACGGCTCCTGCTGGTTCGATAAGTCTTGTTGCTCGGACGACTCTTGCTGGTACGCCATGTCCACTGACTGTGGGGGTAGAAAGTATTAGTTAAAGGCGTGTTTATATGTAAAATAAATATATGAACATACTTTTCCAGTGCATAATTTACATATATGTAAAAATTTGCGTATTTGTATGCGTCCTGTGTGTATGTATGTTTATCTGTGCCTGTGTGTACCTGTTCTGTCCTCGAGTGATCCGCATCATTTTCCAGGTCTCCGGCCGGCTGCGTGGTCGACTCACATTCATCTGTAAAGGAAACATACATTGATACATAAGTAACAGTGATGACGTTGCACTATTTAAAGATTTGACAATTTTACGTCGCTTTCAGGAAATTGGGAAGCAGGGAACTTGAAGCGAGCCAGAGACTGTTCAGACTGTATAGCTGTGGAGTAGTGTTAGTCACTCACCGGAAACGTCCTCTTCGGGTATAGCCCTGGCCTGCTTGTCGTGCGCGCGGCGGCGCACCAGCTCGGCGATGACGCCGTGCAGCTCGGCGAGCCGCGCGTCGTGTGCGCGAGCCGCCGTCGCCGCGCGCTGACGCTCGGCCGCCAGCGCACGAGCCAGCGCGTCGCGCTCCAAACGGAGAGAGGCCGCGTCTTCGCGCGCCGGGCTGTGCGTTCCCACCTGGAATGCAAGTCAGTAATGTGAGAATAAATAAATTTAAGCAACTTGTTTTTTTCACATCTTAATCTAAAATCTTATCCATTAGTTAGTCTCTAAAACGAGAACTGTAAAATTTGACACAAAATCAAAACTTTAGTCCAACTCTGAAAAAAAAAGTTTCCGGTTATAAGTTCCTACTATATATATATATGTATGGTACACAGTGCCATCGTATTACGTCACTAACGTACCCTCCTATGTCCGTTAGTCCCGGGCAGCGGCGGCGCCGTCACGGGCCGCAGACTGGAGTAGCGCCACGAAGACTCGCGCGACACCTCGTCATCCGCCACGTTGGGACAGCACAGGTACCAGGACCGCGTCCGCCGCACAACCGCGCCCCTACCGGCACCCGCACAAGCTGGCCCTTCAAGCTGCGTTAGGGGCACTCGACCCACTACTGCTAGCTCAGCGAGTAACGGTTCTTTCTCCTTATGTTCGGGCATGGGAAACGTCCCAGCTGTCGAATAAGTCTCCTCGATTTTCCTCGAGTTTTCCGGGGTACTGTATTCGGGGAGACTGTATTGTCTGCCCCTGTCTCTTAGGGGCGGGACCTCGCGTATGGCGCCGTCATCGGCGACGGGGCTGGTGTCGGCGTACTCGCTGTTGTGGTCGCTGTGCGGCTCGGGCTCGGGCCCCGCGCGCCGCTTGTTGCGCTCGAGGTCTGCGTAGTAGTAGGCGGTGGAGCGCGGCGGCTCCCCGGCGGGGGCGCGACTCGCCAGCGTTTGGATTTTCATAGCATCGTCCAATGTTCTGGAAGGGTACGTCCTTATAGATACTGTACTGCAGATGTGGATGAACCACATATTGTAGGTTGGCGGTGATTGGTGTTCGGCGTTGTACTGTTTTGGCGATGAGGTTTTTACTTTCGCAGAGTATATTGATAAATATAATGAACGTATTTGTAAATGTTTAGGTAGCGTTTGGCTTACTTATGTGTTAAGTGAGTTAGCATTACGATATACACTTCAAATCAGTATGCATTTAGTTTATGTTTGTTTTGCTTTGGAAGAGGACAGTAGACAGAAAAATACGGAATTCCATTAAAGTAGGTATTCAAAGTCAGGGAATTGCTACGTTTAAGTACGTCATTTTATTTAATGCTTAGCTGTTTAAATAATCAAACCTAAACTTAGGTAAATAAGCATAATAAACGCAGTCCTTGAGTGAGACCTAACTTGAAGCCTAAAATAACAACCTGTCTCACTTCAGAGCAACTTTCCTAAACTTTGCCCATAATATTAGAACATTATTTCTCCTATCCTATACTTGAACATGTCGCTATCTGCGGATCCATAGTAACAGCTTCCTTGATAGCTAATTACAATCATCAGAGTCTGATAGCTACCCCCCCCCCCACCCCACGTCCCCTAACCTAACCTAACGAAGTTAACCCACTAAGTGACTTTTAATAACATACTTTGCTCGTAAATTAGGTATCTATAACAACACAACAGCAAACTGTACTGGTGGTGAATAAGTTGAGGGTTAGAATTCGTAAGCACAAGGTATTTGGTCCGAAGGGAAGGCACAGAATAATAATAATAAATGCGGACAACATCACATACATTGCTCTGAACCCAAAGTAAGTAGCTGAAGCACTTGTGTTATGGAATTCAGAAACAACGAAGGTACCACAAACACCCAGACCCGAGGCAATGTAGAAAACTTTGTTTCTACATTGCCTCGTCCGGGTATCGAACCCGGGACCTCAGAGCTAGCGACACCTTGAAACCGGTGCGTACGCCACTCGACCACGGAGGTCGTCAGAAAAAAACATGTTTTTAAAAATTTTAAGTATGTTAAGAGATGTGCAGTTTTTTAGTTATTGTCAAACATCGCTGACTGATAAAAGTACACATCATAAAAAAGGAGTCTAAAATCCAAAAGTGCCAACCCTAGTTAACAAACGCAATTAATCACAAGCATGGTGATCAATGCTCTTCCCTATGCATAAGAAGAAAAAGTAAGAGCCTTTTCTAATCCAGTTATAGGCTACTTTTACTTCACCATCTTATCTTGATAATGTTAGTTAGTGTATATCGGAAAGCAAAATATTTTTACTTCAAGTAGGCCTTTTGTTGAGTTGGCTGTTTAAAAAACGTTAAAAGTTGCAGGTTCCAAAATATCATTCCTACAGAGAAGAACCCGCAAGAATCTCCAAAGGTTACACTTTCAATAAAGGTAAACAATGATATAAAGATAAGCAGAATCTTTATATCCTCAATCACTTCCTATGCCTAACATAGATATCCCCTCCCCGCTCCCCGCTAGCTGCAGGACCTCGCTCGGACCTTGACGCTATATTTAAACACAGTTATTGATCACTCTCGGTACAGCCACACATAGTACATATAGTGTAGTACATAGCCCGGTTGCGCCACTGTCGCTACGGAAGTGCACTCGTGTGGATAATGCTTAGATATGATTAGATAGATTATGAGGGTAGGGAGGACATGAAAGAGTTGGGTAATTCGACTAAGGGATAGATTAGAAAGCGTTTAGAAATAAAGGAACGATATGGAACATATTGTGTTGAACAGATGAAAGTCTCATAGACAAAAGTTAGTATAAATAAACGATAACTTTTATATCTTTCGAAATAGAGTTTCTATGCGGAAGCAAGATGGGCGACTTTGAGATTAATAAATGCGGACAACATCACATACATTGCTCTGAACCCAAAGTAAGTAAGTAGCTGAAGCACGCGTGTTATGAAATTCAGAAACAACGAAGGTACCACAAACACCCAGACCCGGGACAATGTAGAAAAGTTAGTTTCTACATTGACCCGTCCGGGGATCGAACCCGGGACCTCAGAGCTAGCGACACCTTGAAACCGGTGCGTACGCCACTCGACCACGGAGGTCGTCATTAAATTTTTAGATTAAATGATTTGATTAAATGCATTAAAAGCAACACCTGTTTGCAGCCATGTATAAATCGCGTGGACGAAATTACAAAAGGCAAAAAATTACGCAATTATAATCTGAATGATATTTAATGCTCGCCTTTGCACTTATACATATTTATTTAAAAAAAAACTTGTCAAAGTACTCTATAAACTATTATTTTACCTATTTGCCTGTAAAAAATATGCATTTTTTTAGGTAATTGATTTGTTTACAAACATACATACTTTACTTCTATATTAAATTAAACATACCAATATCTGTATGATAGATGAACGGCAATAACACAAGCGTGTGTTTATTACACGAGCCATGAGCAAAGTAAACAGATGTAACAGTACCTAGGCTCGGCAAAGCTGGACGATCATGTTACTGCATCAATACTGGGACTGTTGTATTAGTGATTAATATTATAACAGACTACAAAGAGGTAGACGGGGCGTACCGCAATCAAAGGTGGTCCATGATGTTCATTCGATACAATAATACGAGGCTAATTGAACATAAATCAATAAGTATAAGCCCTGCAATAGCTGCTGGGCGCGTAAGTGATTCCTCTTGGAGTAATTGGTATAGCAATAGTTCTACATGAGATCGGAACACTATTTATATTAGCAAGCTCTTATCGAAATTTTAAAGTTTGTTTTTAAGTCTAGGAGACTACTAGTAATTAATCTATGCTGGTAGGCAGTAGGCAGCCATAGTGGCGACTGACGAGTGCATGTTACTGTTTTCTTTCTTATGTATTTTCAAGGAATCTGTATTACAAAATTAAATGGGTTGTGGAGGTCAGTGAAACAGGTAGATAAGACTGGAAGCTATTTATAAAAGGTAACTGTAATACATCGGGAATAAAACCTAGGAACTTGAAATTAACAGCAATATAATCAAGCTACAGCGCCAACGCGGATGTGAAAAAACAAAAGCTATCGGAGTCAACAGAGGCATTAATTAAAGAGACAGAAATACTGCGAACGTACAAAAATAACCCGATTGTGTTCATTACAACGTTCGTTAATTGGCACGACTTCTCAGAAGTGGAGACAATTTATTACGAAAATATACGGTAATCCTAAAAAGTTTGCGTTAACTCAGTTCCTGAAAGGTTATTTATTCTTCCTAGCCTTTTAACAAGCTATAGGATCGGCTTCCAGTGTCACCAGATTGAACGTAAGTATCTAATCGACCTGAGCTGAATGCCGTATATTACGTGGCGACTGCCTATCTGACCTCTTCTCATTTCCCCACAACTCATTTTACTGGGTAACACAGTATTCCATTAAGACTGGATTTCATACATAAAACTTAGTTATCACCTGTCGATGCTCAAGTGTCGTGATTGGTTGCAAGTGTTTTCAGAAATCAACATTGATACAACAGAAGAAATAGGAAATGTTAGAACAAGGATGTTGTAAAATGGAGTAAATATGTTTTAAATATCTGAACACATAATCTTCCAACCACCTGCTGATTACACACAAAATATGTAAAGAGGAACCGTCTCCTATGAAATTTATATGGGAGCACTGGGAACCCTGATGTAGGTATCGATGACAAACAATTTGTAAAATATTTTACTAATTATCGATCTAGCTACCTCATTATTGATGCATTCTTTGTTTTTTGACTCATCAGAGTTTATACCTAAGTAATAACGTCGGTCTATCAAAAGCTCTACCTAACGAGTGTTTGGCTATCTGGTCACGTGTGTGTCGCGCGTCGCCGGCGCATAGTGCATCGTGCACAGACCCCGCGCTGGCTGTGTGCCAGCTGCACGACGTGAGGCGGCCTTGTGCGAGATCACTGGTGTACGTGTAATAATACATGGTGGTGAGGATAGAAGGAAGATTTGTCTTTACCATCAGTTCAAGATTGAGGGTTTTAGTTAGATGCAAAAATAGTCGGACGATCCCGAAGATATGTCTGCATGACATAAGATATACATAGTTTGGTTTTTAGATGTAGAAGAATTGGCAGAAGGTTTTTTGTTTATTTATTTACAATTAAAATTAGTATTACAAAAGGAAATTAGGTTTACAAAAGGAAATCAAAGGGTCCATATTCACTCTTTTGCATTCATACTATGCTGAAGTTAAGTTTGTGTAAGCACACTTTAAAAACAACTTCACCTATTTAAAAAGCTTTATCGTTTAAAGCAAAGTTGTAGTAGGGTTTAATTCTAAAACATATGCCAATGTAGGCATAATCGTGAATCGTGAAAACCTAGTTTATCTAACTCGCAACTCTCTAAGTTCAATTTAAGCGTCGTGTTATACGGTCTCAATAATTAAAGGTCAAAGAAACATTAGGTAACATCAAATATCTAACAGTATATTTTCATCCAACTAGGCATATCTTCTTAACCGTGCCGTAGTTCTAGGTAAACATTACAGTAAGAACAATATTAATCAGACGCTTCTGAGAAAAACTTCGCGACTCGGCAATGAAAGTCCGCGTCAATTTAGTTCGTTCAACAAAAACAGTCATTCAGTCGGCGCCATCTTGGGTAATTGGTGAATGAGTCAGTTGAGCGGGAGTCATACTACCCTCTGTTGGTAAGTGACACTAATCAGGTAGGGCAGAAGGACAACTTTGTGTAATTGGTGTTAAAAAGTGTTTTTTGAAGGTTCTAGTTACTCCATGTTCTGTTTCTTGATTTTATTACATTGTGTCAATTTTAAATTCACTTTTTAAGCGTCATTAAAGAACCAGTCAATAGTCATACCAAGGTCATACCAATCATGTGAATTTTTTCATTTGTAGTGTGTTCTCAAATGTGTTTATTTTTTAGTTAAATGACTTCTCCGGCAATTTTGGATCGATCTTAAAAACTCTTTTTACATTCGATAGAGTATATACCTTCGCTTCTTTACGTAGTCGTAATTTTCTTAGTAATTAAGAACAAATTGTGACATGAACAGCATACCGCATTGAGCATAACGAGAAGTGGCCTTTGCCCTGCAGGGAGACTATAACATCTGTTTTATCATTCTTATTCATACACTAGCTGTGCCTGCGACTTCGTTCGCGTGGATGACGAAACTTATCAATGAGTTTTTAACCGCAAAATTAAGTTTGTTTTTTATTGTTTATACTTTTCCGGGATTAAAACTACCCAGTGTGGTGCCCAGGATAATAAAGAATAATTATACCAAGTTTCACCGTAATCGAACCTGTAGTTTTTGCGTGATACCTAAACAAACAGACAGACAATTTTTTTTTTCACACTTTTGGGTTCGGTCTCGGTCTAGTAACACCCCCCGCCATTTATTTTTTTGATATTTTCAATGTACAGAATTTTCACTTTTTCAGATTTATTATAAGTTTAAGATTATGAAGAAGCTTGTATTTGAGGAACGTCTCCAACTGTATATTCTGAGCGTGTCTGCGTTATGTCCCGGTGCCCCCGATGCGACCGGTGCGCCCCGGGGGAGAACTAAATACAATCAGCACATTTTGCGATACCCCCCGACTGGGGTGCGGCCGCACTTCATAAGCGGAAGCGATTTACATAAATAATGAGTCGTGTATTTAAAAGCTGATCATAAATAAGACCTAAAGTCTAAAGGTGAAGCACTGTAATTGGTTGTCAGTCTTTTGATGAACGAATCAAATTAGTTGACATTAGTGACGGCAAGTACAACTGAACATGGAGCATTGACCACACAACATTACGTTTAGTTATTCCTTACAAGATGACAAACTTATTGAGCACATTAAGTGTTGTCTAGTTAAAACAACACCATTAACGGTGTAGTTATAACACAAAGCCTCACAACTGTGTAGTGATAATGTTAATTGTTATGTTTAACGTGTTTAGTTACTAACACATACATTAAGTACAAAAGGTGGACGTTTGGAGTCAAAAGAGTCTATATTTCTTGTAATTATGATGTTATGAGACTAATTAACGATTCTTTTAAAAATTGTTAAGAACAATGTTTTTAGTCTAATATCTATGTTTAAAGTGCTGTAAATTAAAGTACATGTATACTAGTGTACTTTTTCTTGTAGCAATATCAAGGTAACTTTTCAAAGTTATATGTACTTACTTTCTTAATTATTCTAAGACACTTCTGACAAACGGTGAAGAAATACATCGTGAGGAAACCTGGATTTCAAAATTGGGATCTGAAATCGCCCGCAGAGCAAGCGAGGTGATCAATGCTCGTGCCTTCTGTAACGTGCCCAGCAGTGGGACGTTTATAGGCTGGAATTATTAATATTTATTATTACAGTGTATTTTTTCTTGTTTAATATTGTTTTAAACGCGACAACTCTTCTGTTTACACTTATATATAATATAACGAGCAAGTAAACTTGTTGGTTTGTTCAATCTTTTACACAAGTGGTTCGGTGCTCGGAATAATACACAATCTCCTTATCTGATTGAAAGCTATGTAGTTATAATATCAAAATAATAAACATGGGTGTTGCGTAAATTATACATTGATTTGTTATTCTATAACCTTAGAGCGTGAAAATACAATCGTACCCGTGTGAATAATTTAATATAAATTCTGACTTTAAATGGCTGTGGTTCATAGTTTTTGCATGCTTACTGACTTATCTAAAATAATCAAAATTAAACTTCTTATACTAGAGGAAATAGAGAACTTTATGATTACCAAATATGTGCTGTCATATTGGTTTCAGTTTCCACAAAAACAAAACATTCCATAACACAGCTACCCTCTCTCAGTGCGACCCTACCAAATCATCCAGAGGGGTTTGTCCGGGGCGGGGGGCGCGAGGAGGGGGAGGGTGACCTTGACCGACAGCTGATGCGGAGTACAATGTCAACACTGTGTGTGTGTGTGCTGCGGAACTGTTGCTGGAGCTCGTTATGTCGATATTGATGGTATCGATGTCATTACGTACTGAATTACATTGTAAATGTGTTTGTCAGACAGTCGCTCTATAACATACTGGTGTTCAGCTGGCGGTGAGACTGAACACAACATAGTGCGGGGAGAGGAAGAAGATGAGTCAGATGTTTTATATTGATACATAGAGTTGATAGTGGTATATTATTGGCTAGCATACGGTTTTGAACACAAAATAAATCCTAGCTTCTTCCCACACTATGTTGTGAAAGGCAAATAAAAGGAGTACTTTAATGAGCGACCGTCTATCTGACAAACAGCGCATGAGAATACTGTTGGTATACCATAGTTAGATGTAATGAATCAAGAACTCTCAATTTTAAACGTATAGCAGCCGTGCAAAGACTGCCTCGTTGGCCTAGTGGTTCTAAGCGGGACTGCTACGCTAGAGGTCTTGGGTTCGATTCCCAAGTCGACCAAGGTGTTATTGGGTTTTTTCTATGAAATTCTCAGTAGCAGGTCGGAGTTTGGATTTGTGCCCGGTTAGTGGCAATAGGCTCGCCCTCTATTACATGGGACCTAAACATACCGGCGAACTGTGGGTGTACCTACATTGGTACACCTCTGCCTAACCCTTCGGGGATACAGGCGTGATGGTATGTTATGTTATGTGTGAATGCAGAACTTATAGATGACTGCATCTGCATCTGAACCTAGTTTCAGCGGTCACAGTGGTAGACAACCTTCGTTAATTGAACTTATAGAAGAAGAAAAATTCTGACAAATCATAATCTAATAATGGAGTCAATAAGAACTTGATTCGCCTATCGTCCCGGGACAGTTCCCTACACATGGTTTAGGACGAGCTAGTGACACAGGCTGCGGCGTCACTGCGGGGATCACTATCGACCTAGCAGGGACAAACTACAGCTGTACCTATAATACAAGTACTTCAGATTACAAGTACATGAAGTACGTAGTGAAGTGGATGGAAATGCATCTAGTAACAACTATGATTTTAATTATATTTATCTAAAATAAATTATCTATTCATACCCATGCTTGACCCGAATGTTATAATTATAAGAAATAAAAGAGTTTTAAATACTTTTAGTCTCGTTAGTCTCATAATATTCAATCTACACAAACCTACACACCTCCCCAGACATACTCTCTCCTACCCTGACGATAAAACAACGCTTCTCCAAGGAGCATTCGATTTAGCTAGCAGTAGCATTACACAACACAACCGCCGTATATTACGTCCTCGCCGGCGAGGCCCGTCGCGTATTCTAAATAATAGTAACGTAAATGTTATCCTCCCGTCCCTAGACCAAGCTGGCCCGAGCCGGCCAAACTAGCAATAAAAATATGTCCCTAAATAATAAAAACTTAGATCCAGCCATCCCTTGTTGTTTTCCTTTATTAAGATTGTTAGCAACGCACTAAGTCGAGGTCCGAACCCCGCAGGGGGTGCCCTTAGTGGACGTTGCTGACGTAGTTAGTTTTTCCTATTGCTCTGGCTGGAGGCCTTAAGGTCCTCGCCAAAAGTCCGGTGAAGCAGTCAAAGCCTGCGCTCAGGCTAACTGCAAAGATCTCTACCAAAAAAAAAAAAAAAAAAACCTACACACCCACTTTAAGAAATAAGAAACTGTCATTTATAAAGAAAATGGTATAAAATTCAGTCTCTCAAAATTAGTGTTAATTTTTACAAGGTTCGTTGTAATTACGAAACAATATAAAAGGACAAACATACACATTATGTTTTTGTGTTTTTAATACGATGGATTGATTATGAATTCAAATGACACTCAAATGTATAAATGAACATTATAGTAAACACAGCATTGAGTCTAGACTCAAGATAAAGTATTTCAAGTATTCTATCAAGTGGTACTTCTGCCTCTCATCTGCATAGTGACTTTATATTCTAAATTCACGGTCAAGTTCCCGTACTAAATACTAAACTACAGAACTATCACCCTTATCTCAAACTGTTAAGGTTCAAAATACCGTGCTATTGTTAAAATAGGCACCTTTTGACAATCGATACGCAGTGTCGTCTGCTAAGTCTAGAATAACATGTATGTTATGCGAATTTTAACCTTGTGGTTAAGTACTTAGAGTTGTTATGTAATTGCAGTGGGTACCGACGCAGTTTTTGTTGGTAACTTTTATTGCTATTCTATGTTACTGGTATTGCGTATGACATAATGTCTGCAATAGTTTTATACAGGAGTTATAACGGGAGTGGCCGGCGCAGGAAGTGTTCCAGCCAGTACATATAATTATATAAGGTGCTATAAAAACATCTGCCACGGCTTTAATGGGAGGTAGTATTGTGTTTATAGATTACAATAGTAAAGATAAATTATTGATTAATTATCATATTTTTTTTCATACAAACAAAATAACGTATAAATTTGAATTGATTTATTAGTATAAAACCATCCCGTGTTATAAGCTGTTGCCGCTCTGCACCGAATTCAAACATTTCGCAAAACACCGCCGCCGCGCCGCCGCCGCTTTTCATACACTGTTGCCATTCCTATCAAAGGATGCCGCCGCCGCCGTTCGTCGCACGCGCCAACCGACCGCCGCCGGTCGCCAGTCGCTCCCGCCAACCGACCGCCGCCGGTCGTCAGTCGCCCCCCGCCCGCGCGTTCGGAAGTTAGTTTTAGTGGTTAGCGACAGCTAAGATGCCTCCCAGACGACAGTATTCCAATCAAGAATATCTTGAAATGGTATTGTGCTACCGCGAGTGTAACTCGGTGTAACACGGCCGCTTTGACCCGCCTCTGGTTGACGCAGGCAGGCCTTCATACTCGGCCGAACTCGAAGAGGAAGTGCTTCAGTGTCATCCTCTTGCGAGCACCAGGGATGTTGCTCGAGTCTTCGACGTGAGCGACAACTACGTGTGGCGACTTTTAAATCGTGAAGGGCTCCATCCTTACCACTTCACAAGTGCCGTGGCCTCCTCGCTCGCCGGATTTAACCCCTCTAGACTTTTTTTTGTGTGGTCGTGTGAAAGACCTTGGTGTGGTGAAAGAAGTGTGGTAGAACTAAAAAGGCGCATCAAACGCGCATTTAGGCAAGTGAAAAGTGAAACGGACACATTGAATAAAGTGAAGAGACATGTATGCAAGCGTGCCTTCATCTGTGTGCATATGCAGTGTAGATAAGTAGGTACTAGGTAGGGAGTGAGTAAATAACTGTAAATACGGTGCAATCGTTGTAAATAAAACGATTAACTTTTAAACACGCCAAGTTACTGTAATTTATCGTTATTCGATATTAATCTAAGTACCTACTGTTTGGTTTCTTAGATTTACGCGAATGTTAGACATTGAAATAAAACTACTTTTTTACGGACTTTTAATAAAACCGCGACAACATCCGTAAAAAGTAGTTTTATTTCAATAACTACTGTTTATAAATAATAAGAAAAAAAAATGCGATTCTTACACTAACTTGACAGTCACACAAGTTTATCATCTTATTTACCTACGTCAGTTTGTTTTTGAAGAATGCTGTAGCTGGTAAGTAGTTGCACTTTTAAAACACTTGTATCATGTATGCCTGCGTATTATTGCATACCTAGTACATTATGTAGTGACGAACTAGTCAGCTGATTACAGTTTTCATTCACAGAAAAGATGGAAAGAGATAGCAGTTGTTTTCATTGACGAAGCGTCACATTGCGCGTAATTTGTGAACCACGTTACGCAGAATAGAGTCAATGTTAATTTAACTATTTTATGTTCTCAAATTTAATTAACTGTTCCTGGGTACGAAAGTTCTTCACTATTGTAATCTATAAACACAATACTACCTTCCATTAAAGCCGTGGCAGATATTTTTATAGCACCTTATATGTTAATACTAGGTACTAAAAAATAAAGTCTGGTGAAGCAATCCAAGACGCACACAGGCTAACTAGGGCATGACTCTTGGTGAAAATACAAAAAAAAAAACTATCTTGAGTTAATTATTTTCTAGTAGTGTCAAAGCATCAACTTGTCCCCGGTTCAAAACTTCTTAGCTGACTGTTTTACGATTGTAATGTGTTTGTATTTACGTGTATAAATGTATGAAAGGTGCGGGAGGCACTTCCTCAAATGTGCATATTATATTGCGACGTGAATACTTCATAACCAGCGCGAGACTATACACCATACGACATTAAGCACCATCTCAGCTTAAAGACATCACCATTTATTATCGCCATAAATATGTTGCCAGTCTAAAGCACGTCTAAAGTGTTGGCTAAGTTTTAAAGTTAACTGGAGCACAGATTAGCGCAGTAAAGTGTACGAAGCTGAGTCAATAACTGTAAGCTGAACTAATACCGCTGTATCGCTAGGCGTGTTCTATATGCTCATAAATAGACCGTACTATGTTTATTGAGGGCTTACTAAAACACTATTTAGTAGTATATCTATTCGTTGCACATACAATGTAGGTAAGTTAGATTAAATAAATAATAAATGCGGACAACATCACATACATTGCTCTGAACCCAAAGTAAGTAGCTAAAGCACTTGTGTTATGAAATTCAGAAGCAACGAAGGTACCACAAACACCCAGACCCGAGGCAATGTAGAAAATTTTAGGTTTCTACATTGACCCGTCCGGGGATCGAACCCGGGACCTCAGAGCTAGCGACACCTTGAAACCGGTGCGTACGCCACTCGACCACGGAGGTCGTCAAAGATTTTAAACTATCTTAGAAATTTTCATCAAATTCCCTAGAGATTAATTTTGCGTGGATGTAATAAATACAACCAAACTTCTCCATAATTATATATTATATAACAACGAAAGTTACGTAAACTTTACTTAAATAACTATACATAACTTAAGTTCCATTACATCATCATCTCCCGAGCCTTTTCCCAACTATGTTGGGGTCGGCTGCCAGTTTTACCGGATTCAGCTGAATACCGTATTTTGCATGGAGCGACTGCCTATCTGACCTACACAACCCATTTTACTGGGAAACACAGTATCCCATAGTAATCTAACTGAATATAAGTAATCTTACTTAATCAACAACATTTTTTTTATAAAATAGTTTGTACAAGCTTAGTGTTCGGTTTCAAGTCTAACTAAATATAAATAACACTAAATAGTACCCAACTCTAGAAATTTCCATTCTAAACACCCTGTATCCCTACATAGGGTGTTACGTACGTCAGAGAAGGAAGGGGAGTAGCGGGTTAGGGAGGGGTGTATATCGGTCATACAAGTGCACAATCAGTGCAGGTCGCATCACAATATTGATTCATAACGACAAGTGGGGGCGCTGGGCCGCGGTGACGAGGTGACGTATGGAACTAAGTTAATGGAATAGAGTTGGAAACATGAACGTACACATTATTGTATTTTTTTTAACACCCTGTCCTATTTTGTACATACTCGTGTTATATTTATATACTGATCTTTATGTTTGTCTTTACAGTTTAAAGAGGTTAAAACGATAGAGTATCACTAAAAGCCCATTGCGTAGAGCGTCAGCACATTTTTAGCTGTTATAGTACATTCGTGTACTGATTTAAGTTATTTTCCGTGCAGTAAATAAAATATCGATGGTTCCGAAGTTATTAGGGTAACGTTAGGTTTTGAGATAGTTTTCTTAAAACGGGGCGCTCCAATTTTATTCTTTTTTTGCGATGAAACTAGTTCATACAAGTGCTCGCGGGTCATACCCTGATATGCGCATTCTTAAGTTTCTTATCTATCCTCTATGGTTAATGGGGAAAGTTATAGTTTAATTGTTGTTTTTATAGTTCAAGGTCGAAAAAGGTTATTGTACTTTTATTATCGAGTCCATATCTTTTCCGTAACCAACTGCACGCGATCGTAAAGCGATGACTATTTTTTTGGTTTGACAGGTTTATGTTGGTTTCAATATTTCAATGCAGATATCTCATAATTATTCTGTCCTAGATAAGCAACGACAATAAGTCAGAAAAAATGAATATAGGTACTCATTATCGTGCATAATAATGATTGCAATTATGCAAAATAATGATACAAAGGGCGCCTTTTTTATTCCATTCTTTTGTTAAAAAATACTTGTCTTGTTTACAATAGCTTAATAAATTAAATTAGTAACTACACCTGTCTCCTTAGTTCCTTTTGAGATACTTAATTTGTTTCGATTTACTAAACAATTTTATAAACACGCATCATGTTCCGGGTATGGAACACATCACCCGGCGCATTCTACCCACCGATTCACCGGGCTACCCCCCCCCCCCCTCCTGCAGCTCCCCGCGGCGACCCAATTAGTGCACGCGCCGCGACAGATTACATCACGACGCATCTCCGATAAACTCACATCTTATATGTAGCACGTGTGGTGAAGTATGGGGATAATGGCGTCTTATAAAGGAAATATAAATATTTAGGAAGTATTAGAGTAAATGGAATTAACTTGATCAGCCTTATTTAAATTTTGTATTCTATTGGAGCGATATAACTAAAAAACTATCAATTCAAAAATAACTTCCGAGTATGTACGAGTATTACAATATGCTTCTGAAAATCGCGTAGGAAGCAGTTACAAAGTAGACCGAATGATCAACCGTTCTTCGTGTAATTATTTTAATTTATCCAATACCTAGGTACTGGCTGTGCCCTGCGCTTTCAGTCACTTGGCTTTTCTCCTAAGTTTAAGGCAAGTAACGTGATGTGAAATACCTACATATGCCTACACTTTCCTGGAGAATAAAGTTCTAATGTTTTGAAATTAAACATCTATACTAGCATATACATATATATATTAAGGGGGACTCAAAATGATTAATAATAATAGTTTTACCACCACATAATCTGATCTGGTCACAAAGCACGCGGAAGTTTTTATAATGTAGTCCTAATAGTTATAATAGGATAGTAGATGGCGTGTCCGTCGTGTAAACATTGAGCTCCGTATAATTTATTGTTTAAAAATATAACATTGTGTAATTCCGCTATAATCTAATGAAAAACGATTAATACTTGATATAATCTATCGGTATGAGTGTTATCTAAATGTGAAGTCATCTACAAATAACAATATCCAGTGTTTTGTGAATTCATAATATTTACCGCCAAAAACATTAAAAAGTACTCAAAAACACCTTCAAAATATGTAAAGTGATTAGGAAAAGTGTCGTACGTTCAAAAAAACAGTGATATAAACAATTAAAAAAGCTAAATAATACAATAATATAAAGTGTTAACCAAAACAAAAAAATAACAAACACATTTGAAAAATAACGATTTTATTTTTTCTTCGAAGAACCTGAACTATAATTTTACGCACTCAGTTAACTGTCAAGATAGCACCTATTTAATGTTCTCTGCTTCTCGTGAACGAAGTTGTGCGTTCGTATCCAGGAATCTGCAGTGCTCTTTTTGTATGTTGTTACAATTTGAGTTAATTTAATAAAAATAAATATTACAGAATAAAAATATAAAATTGCTTACAATATGGATTCCATAAATAACATTACGTTTCGAAGGAACCGTACTAAATCGGACTCCAACAAACATGAAATAAGCATTATGAACGAAACTTTGGACGAAACGTCAAGCAGCATGCCGGATATCTCGAGTGATGAGATCGATATCCCAAAACAGGATTTAATTTGTAAACTAAAAGAAGAAATTAGTAATCTGCAACTAGAATTGAATAGTGCCCATAAAGAAATTGAAACTCTATCACTAGAAAAGACAAATCTCATTAAAATAAATGAACAATTAACCAAAAAGAACGATCTGTTTAAAAATATAGCCTGCAGTCCCGCCAAGAAAGCCAAAGTAACTACACAATGTAAACATCCACCCAAAGTAGACAAAATAACACAAACGAAACCACCGATTAGTAAAAAAAAGCATTCCCTATCCGAACATCACAAGAACACCCAGCAAATTGCGGATAAAGACATAACTATATCGTGTGGTCAACAACAGCCGCACCCACCAAATAAGATTTGCATCATAAGCAGTAATTATAGAAATAAATTACTGAACATTGCGGAAGACACACTACCTGTGAAATCTAATTTATGTCATTACTTGTTTCCACGAAATACAACTGAACAGCTGTTACATAACATAGAAGCCAAGTTGCAAAACTTTACAATGAAAGATTTTTGTATAATTTTGATCAGTGAAGAAGACTTTAATACAACTTCTGATTACTTGAACTTATTGTATAATATAAGAAAAACAATTGAAAAAGTACAACACACTAATATTATTTTATGTGTACCAAATTACAAGTACAGTTACAACAAAAACTTTTATAACTGTAGAGTTGAAAATTTTAATAATTTACTTCATTATGATATATTGACGCATGGATACGCATACATTTTGGACTCTAATAAGAATTTAACACTCGATTTCAAGACATTTGACAAACATACAGGCTCTCTTACAAACTATGGCATGCGTACAGTGTTTACAGACCTGAAGAAACTTATTTGCAAGATTATGTTTGAGGTACCAGTAAACGAAACGTCTTTGAATGAACCCCAACAAAATAATGATCACCAAAGCGATAGCGAGTTTTTTCTATGAAAAATGCATACGTGTTATGCACCAAAATATTGCTGGATTACTAAACAAGTCTGATTCATTGCTAATTAATCTACAAGAACTTGAGGACTCAAACGAAAGCATGGATGCTATATGCATAAGCGAACATTTCATGATGCAAGGGCAGGAATCACATCTAAATCTACCTAACTACATTTTAGCCTCATCCTACAGTCGAAGTAATAGCAAAAGAGGAGGAACATGCATTTTATTAAGAAAAGAACATAAGTTTAAGGAACTTACAGAAATTACTAAATTGTCTGTTACAAATGTATTTGAATGTTGCGCGGTTGAATTGATAGACTATAAATTACTAATAGTTTGTGTGTATAGAGTTCCTAAACAAAATAACTTGAATACGTTTTTCAATACGCTGGAAAAAGTGTTGTTACATATGTCTAAGTTAGATTGTAATATTATAATTGCTGGCGATTTTAACATAGATGCTCTTAAACGTTGTAATATTACTCTAGATTTCGAATGCATACTATTGAATTATAATCTTAAGTTAGCCTTACATGAACCAACAAGACTAGCCAGTAATACCTGTATTGATAACTTTGCGCTTAGCTTTAAAAAGGGGTATAAAGCAAAAGTACTTGAATTGGGGCTATCTGATCATACTGCCCAAATTATCAAACTTCCTATTAAAAGAATTCCGAAATTAAATTATTGGCGTAGCATAAAACGCGATTATAGCATTGAAAATATTAATAAATTTAAAGAATGTATTAAAAATTTATCTTTTCCTAGTATTTATAGTACAGACGATCCAAATATTGCCTACAAACATTTTATAGAGGAATTCAAACTTTTTTATGATCTTTGTTTTCCCCAAATAAAGCATACAATTATGATACAATGTAAACCAAAATGGATATCGCACGGTATTAAGATATGCAGTAAAAGGAAAAAGTATTTATTGTGGAACTCTAGGATCCGCCCCTCAAAAGAAAATAAACAGCAGTATATAAATTATTCTAAATTATTGAAGAACATTATCAAACTGACAAAGCGAGCTCAAAATAACTATAAAATAAAAACTTCCCTTAATAAATGTAAAACAGTCTGGCAAATAATAAATAAAAATAGATTAAGTCTACCCAGGGAATCGATCACAAACATAAAAATCTATAAAAATACCTGTACTAGTAACCCTTTAAAAATAGCCAACGCGTTTAATGATCACTTCATTAACAGTGTAAGTCCCATCACTAATGCGGGCAAAAACACTACTAAACTTATTAACCCTCAAGTTAACTCCATGTATCTAACGCCGAGCGCACCTTGCCAGATAAGTAAAATTATAAATAATTTAAAAAACACCATCAGTGTTGGTCATGATGGTATTTCCACAAAAATTATTAAATCAGTAAATATTGAAATTTCCCCACACTTAAGTCACTTATTAAATCTTTGCATAACAACAGGAATATTTCCAACAGATCTTAAGTCAACCATTGTTAAACCTTTGTTCAAGAAAGAAAATAAACAATTAATGGAAAATTACAGGCCCATTGCGCTAGTATCCATAATATCAAAAATATTCGAGAAATATCTTTACATTCAATTAAACAGTTATTTTGAAAAAAATAGTATTTTATGCAATGAGCAAAAAGGATTTCGCCAACATAAAACCATAAACATGGCTATCTTCGAGTTTTTTAAAAATGTTGTATCCCATGTTGATAAGTCAGTACCTATATGTGCTATTTACTGTGATATGTCTAAAGCATTCGATCATGTGGATCACAATATACTAGTGAAGAAATTAGACGCTTACGGAATTCGGGGTAATGTTCTAGAACTAATTCGATCGTATCTAACAAATCGTCAACAGATAACAGAAATTTCACAACTCAATTTTAAAACTAAAAATGAAGAAACATTCACATCATCAAAGCGAACTGTTACCTTTGGTGTACCTCAGGGCAGCGTTTTGGGGCCATTATTATTCATTATATACATAAATGATTTACCACTTGCTGTTACTCAACCAATGACATTATTTGCTGATGATAGCACAATAACAATTGCTTACAAAGATCTAAATACTTATAACTCTGATGTAAATAATTCACTAAAATCAATAATTTCATGGCTTGTTAATAATAATCTAAAAATTAATTTAAAGAAAACAAATATCATGCACTTTAATCAAACTACTCGAAATCCATTAAATATTAATTTAGTACATGATGATTCTTCTATTGATGAAGTAACCTCGGCTCGTTTCCTTGGTCTCACTATTGATAGTAAGCTAAACTGGAAAGACCACGTCGACGCACTTTGTAAAAGAGTTAGTAGCCTATCTTATGCCTTGTATAAACTTGCTCCTACTATAAACAATGATGCTATTCTTTCAGCTTATCACGGACTGGTTGAATCTGTACTCAGATACGGAATAATTTTTTGGGGAAACTCAACATATAAAGATATGGCATTTAAAATACAAAAACGTTGCATTCGAGCAATGTTTGGCATTCAAAGCACTGAAAGCTGTAAACCATTTTTTATCAACCACAAAATTTTAACTTTACCATCACTCTACATACTAGAAATAGCTATTTTTGTAAAAAGTAACCCACAATTCTTTCCACACTTATCTGACATTGTAAAAAGAAATCGCCGCGATGATAAGCTCTGTATTCACCCGGCTAAAACAGCACTATTACACAAAAGTTTAATATGCAGGGCACCCATTATTTTTAATAAAATTCCAAATAATATTAAGAATATGAATATAGTTTTATTTAAGAAAGCTTTAAAGAAGCTATTAATTAATAAATGTTATTATATTGTTGATGATTTTATAAATGATAAAAATGTGTGTTATAACAATAGTGTTAAGTTTAATTGATTTTATGCAATTGTTTACCTATTTTCATTAATTAGATTATTGTTAAATTTCTTTAATATTTGTACACCTAAATGGTAAAAACATGCTGGACTACTTTTAACTTTGTCACCTCCAATATACATATTATGTATTATTGATTTACACGTGTTTTATACAAATAAATTATCTTTATCTTTATCTTTATCTTTATAATGAAAGACATCATCCTTTGATGTGCCTGTTATAGCCAACACTATTGCCACACACACGCACACATACGCCGGTTGAAGATAAAAATGTTCCAAATTGTGTCAAAACATAAATCTTAGGTTTTCTTACGGCACATTCATTTTAACGACCAAAAACAAAGATAAACATATTTGAATAATGTAGGTTAATTTTTATTTATTTGGAAATTAAGATCTAATGGACAGTTTCATATATTGACATTTCTAAAATGAAATTCCCAATTAAAGATTTACCGATTAATTTTAGTTCATTGCTTCCTTATTCATAAATTAAACATACGTCAAACTCATCCGGTTAAAAATCCAAAAACTTATGGACAAGTATTTATTTCCTAGACATCTCTGGTCACACTCAGCGGCTAATAACAGTGCCTCTGTAGGTGAAAACTGTGGAAATCCTCAATTACCCTCCTTCATGCAGCAACGTATCCTATGTATCGGTCAGTAATGAGGTAATAAGAACCTGCTCCTTGTTATATTTTATTTGAACAAAAACACGTTTCTACAATAATACTTCGGTCAAGACATCCAATTTTCTACATCGTCTCTTCTTTCGCCTGGCTTCTGAATACCAGTATGTTATGTGGTGAAATCATCGATATATATCCTAGGTAATACCAATCACGTTTGCTGCCACTTTATCCTTATTATTAAGTATTATAAAAATCAAAAAGACAACAAAATATTAACGGAACTAAATTTAAAAAAATATCTGTCCCTTTTCGCTTGTACCTTTACATAACCCTATACGCAGTAGGCACGTAACCTTGACTCCTCACAATACCTCGCAAAATGCGTCACTACCCCCAGACGGCATAAATAATAAGTTACCCGGTAACAACACGGTACTACCTGCCTACCCCTGCGACAGCTCGTAAACACTGCGAGCACGTGACGTCATAGATAGGCATTATAGTTTTATTGCAAAGAGGGTAGATGTAATAAATATCTTGGTAGGCAAAGTTGATGGTTTATTGTAAAGACAGTTACATTGATTGTCTATCGAAGGGCGGAAATAAAAGAGGTAGGTAGGTAACTATGTAGTCTGTCGCAAATTCTTTTTATATGTCCTTGCTAGGCAACTAGAATAAAACCCTTAAACCGTGACATTTGACCTTTAGCGCTGGTTACTTATTTATTTAAAGTTAACTGTCCCTCTGCACGACAAGGGCCTCCCTTACCTCTGTCAGTTCTTTAACTAACTTTACTTGTTCTTAATTCAGGTGTTTGGGTTTTTGAAGAAATATTAAGATGTTCTGTAAATTTTTAAATGGAGTGCTTATTTATTTATTAGATTTACATTGAATAGAGAAGATATGCAATTAAATACATAATCACAGCTATTTAAGTGCTCCTTTTCACCCCAGTCATTTTTCAAACTGTTTTCGGCTTCCAGTCTCACCGCCAGCTGAACACCAGTATGTTCTAGAGCGACTGTCTGCCTGACATACAGCACATTCCCTATTCAAACCTACGTACTAGGTATGTATTTTGTTCCTATCACTAGTAGGTACCAAAATATATAGCTTTCATCTAACAAACAAACAGCAGCTTATTCCACCATTCAAGTCATTACATTCGCTACCTGCTGCCATTGGCTGAAGTCGTCAGCTCGTAAAGTGTCGTGACGTCACCGTGTCCTGGACTCGCAGTGAAAGTGGATCGATCCAAACGGATAAGGAAACCGAACGTTGTGTCGACCTAAAGCAAGCAGGATGTGGATAGGTGTGCATGTAAATGATAACACCAGATTAAGCGCAAGAAATATTATCATCATTTGGGGGCGCAATCACAAATAAGATACTTAATTAACGTGACATATTACACTCGTGCTAGGAGTGACATAAATTTTGTTGATCTTGACAATAATTTCTGTCACTATAAAAGTACATAAATGCTAAGTTTAGAGAATTGTATTCATGTCGGCCTCGTGTCTTTTGGAACGGATGGAGTTAATGTAGGATAAATTGCAAGTAATAACCCTGAACGAGACTGCTTTGTAATCGTTAGACACTAGACAGTCGTCCAAGTTTCCAAGCTAGATAAATAAGTAAAAAAGATGTGTTTCAATTTATAGAACAAAAGAAAGCCGTCCTAGCTACATTTCGGTACAACACAGCCATTATCAAGATATCCATTTCCCAGATAAACTACAATCTTAAACCTAGTGATTACATCCCCACTCAACTGATGCCAGTTCCCAGTTCTCCACAATCCCTCGGCATCCAATTTACTTTTTACCTCTCCTCAACAAAAACATCCAATTATATTTTTTCGCGCTGCAGCCGGTAACCGCGCCGTTACCATAGTGACGGGATAACATTGTCCTTACTCTCTAAAGTTTTCCAACCATGATAGTTCCGAGAGAGATGGAGCTATATAAACATATACCTCTGTCTCTTTCACTCTAATAGAGTAGCTGGTATTAAGTGCAAGTTTTCTGTACAATTGTTGGTACAATCTTTGTGATGTTTTTCTTTAGGAATGGAGGGTAGAACGATACGGTTTGCAGAGGATTAAGTGATTACATTTGTAAAGTGTACAAAGTTGTTTTGTTAGCTAAATTGGTGGGCTTTTTGCTTCCGTTTTGTTAGAGAAATGTACTAAATAGGTATAGGCGGAAATCATTTTTGTTTTTGTGATTATGTTCACAAATAAACAAATTTCTGTATTAACAGGTATAACATATTTGTAGGACGTATTTTATCTCGTTAGCACAATTAATCAATGAAATAACATTATTTTGTTGAACATTGCCACTTAGAAGAAAGTTGGTCCGTTTAGGAGCTACTATTATCTGTGCTATTCTTGTCGTTGAATCAATCCTTGTTATTGCAGCCTCTGTTTTATTTGTTAACTAACTTTAAAGCATGGACATGGCATTTATAGAAAACAAAGAATCATCCTTAGGGACATACAACTTGGATAAAATCCATAAATGGTAATCCAGACTAAAAACTATGTGAGTGATTGTCACTTTATTTACTCGTTGAATTAAACTGAATTTGAAAACTTCAATTTAAATTTGACTCAAGGAATAAATATAGTATCATGTAATGAAGTATAATTACCGTTTGTCGTAGTATGGACATGTTATGAGGAGGGATGAAAGTCAAGTAACTAGACGAGTTATGAGTATGCATGTGTTAAGGGTATGCATGCAGAGGAAGACCAAAAAAGAGATGGATGGATTGTGTAAAAGATGATATGAGAAAGAAAGGAGTGAACGCTGAGATGACGAGTTGTTGAGATGAATGGAAGCTGAATACGCATTGCGCCGACCACTAATAAATGGGATCAGGGCAGTAAGATGATGTTATGAAGTATAATTATAAAGTCTGACTGACTAGTCATAAAAAAAAAAATTAGAAAAAGGTAACAAAAATAACATATTAATTAAGTACTACTTGTTGGAAAGCTTCTAAGTTCCCTTTTTATATTTATTTCGATTGCTTCCTTCCCGTGCATTGTACAGAGAATATTAATAAAGTAATATCATAATGAAACAATATAATATGTACAAAGGAGGCGGATCCCATTCGAGGTGCTTCAGATGATTATACCTTATTTCTAAGGAAAGTAATTTATTATTGATCCTGGCTTATTCTTAGCGTACCGGTAGAAATAGAGGGTACGGAAAAATCATCTTATACAATTACAGAACAATAACTGGCCTACATTTTCTGAAGGGGTTTTATCAAATATAATTATGTAGATAGAAATGCGAAAACGAATATAAATGGTTGACCAAAAGACAAACTAATCACAGCTTTTGACAAGAGGTTTGAGTGAAAACAAGTTTTTGTTGGGATCAGTCTTCCAAAACTGAGGGAAATGTTTTACTTACCATTTACTTAAGTAGGTAAATAAATATTTGATATATGAAGTCGCTGATAACATTATTAACGGGTATTAACTTGAACATGCATAAAAACCTTTATGGGGCTTGACGTGATAGTTTGAAAGTTAATAATCTCTAATGTAAAACCTATAATTTAATATAATAAAACCTATCTAATAAAATAAAAAGTAATAAAAATAATGTCAAAAAAAAAAACAATCAGTACTAGACTAATGACCCAAAATTACTTAAGGCAGGACAAATGAAACCAAACAACATGACTGGTCCGTCAATCTGATCCTACCGAACCCATTTACAAAATTATCCCAATCCTTCATAACTCAGGCTTAGTACGCAGTATCTGAATGTCATCTGTTAGGTAACACTCAGTACCTGCGCCGAGCACTAGGGCGCCTGCGGGGTAGCGGGGTAGGACTGGGAGAGGAGGGGGGGGTGTGACGTCACAGCTCGCCTGTAGTGCAGGACAAAAGAAAGTGACGCGAGCTATCGAGGGGCACGGAAGTTGGAGTTATGGCATTCTACCGGTGCGGCGATTACTGACAAATGATGAGTTGTCGTAGAATGGCAATCAAACAATACTGTATAGGTTATAATTTTGTACTAGCAGGGCCCGCGGCGCCGCCCGCGCGCGTTTCGAATATCGTGGCAAAAACTAGCTTATGTCCTTTCTCAGGCTTTAGACTATTTCAGTACCAATTTCACTTAATTCCGGTTAGTAGTTTATGCGTGATTGCCGCACACACAGAGCTTCTTTCGCATTTATTATAATAATAATAATAATAATAATAAATTTATTTCAAAAAAGCGGTTACATAGATGCCAAATGCCAATACACAATATTAATGGGGTACAATACAATGGCTGAACAATGCCTTCCAAGCTAGGAAAAACCTGTGTTATGGAAGTCATCCATTCGTCCTTTAGTGTTACATTAAATATATATATTTTTCATTGCATCTATAATGTGTAACTTTTATACAAACAGAAGTGTGTTCGTGCGCGTGCGAAAGAACTTGTGTGTGTATGTGTGTGTGTGTGTGCAAGTTTGTGCGTGTGAAGGGTGTGTGCGTGTGTGTGTGTGTGTGTGTGTGTTTGTAGAGAATATATAAAGAGTGAGTTTATCTGTAAATACTGTTCTTTAGGATCTAGTTAAAATTGGGTTTAATTAATAGTTCCGTTGTGTCATAATCCAGTGTTAGCAGATATTCCTTAGTAAGATGTTTGCAGCTGTGTGTGTTCACAGTATGAATGCCTATTTTGTTATGTAGCTTATTATAAATAAGTGTGCTCAAGTAGGGGTGGTGTCTTGTTGAGAAGGTAGTGTTTGTGTGGGTAATTGGGCAGGGAGGTTTCGGTCTTCTTTTTTATTTATTATATTAAGTAATTAAGGATTGCAAGATTAAACAATTAATATTTTGAATCACATTGTCTTTGATGTCAAGAGCTTATAACAATGCCCAAATTGTAGAGACCTTACTTAGGGACATCGGTAACTAATCCTAAATCGGACCGATTACATCGTCCAATCTCCTAATTAGGGTCTCTAGTTCTTTACATAATGGGTAATGTTGTAAGGTCTTCACTGGCAAGCAGAAACATACTTCAGAATGGTAAAAAGTTGTTACTGACTTGACCAATTTACACGTTGAGAAAGCTACTTCAGCCGTTGGTTTATACTAAACTAACAATGAACCGAGTGTTATTACGTGCAGAGGACTAAGCCCAGTGGAAATCCAATCTAAAATAACATTAGCGACTATAAAACGTTACGTATAAACGGCCGGGAATCGAACTCGGACCTAGCATTGAACCTGGACGTTCAATACAATAGCGTGTGATCGAACTTCACAATACATGCCAACTGGTGTATGCGGCAGTGGTGGCCAAACTATTGCAGTTATTTACAAGGCTAATTTATTTACCGACTTACAAAAGGGAGGAGTTTCTGAATTGGGCTGTATTGTTTTTTATGTTATACGGGATTTCTCACACAGTTAGGGATCGATTTCAAAATGGCGGAGGTAGGTATCACATTAATATTGGAGTGATTTTTTCTTGCAATTATATAATCAATATGAAGTATGACAACGAGGCAGGTAAGGTAACATATAACAACCATGAGTAATGTACGATTCATTTTTGTCTTTATACACACATGTCCATCATTGCAACTTCTGTAACCAAGATCTACAAAGATAACTAATGAATACCTCCGAGACACTGACTTGGTGTGTCCAAAAACAATTGACTGTCCTCGAACACGCAACGAAATTAATCCTTCGAAGTAAATAGGAACCGTAGAGAAAACTTATGTACAGGCTATTTATAAGAACAGACCTACTTCATCAACCAGCAATAACTTCTAATCTGCAAGAAGTTGATCTTAGGTCTAACCAAGTTGGCCACCCCTGAACCTGATATACACAATTACTCCGTGCATACCTGTGTATGGCTATGTATGTAAGCTGCACTCGCACCTTTGCCTCGTAAAGCGGCTATAATGTTCCGAGTCAATTCTAACTCTAATGCATAGACCAGGTATAGAATTACTAGACGTGCTTAGACTATAAAACCTACCGAGTGTACCAACTAGTAAGTTGCCCTAGGTCAAGGATAATTATGTTTGCGGATGTATTTATATCGCTTCTTGGTTTAAGCCGCGTATTTCCACTTTCCAAGGACTTTTCAGGATGCAAAGCATAACTTACCGGATTCCGAAAATGTAGATCAACACAAAAAAATGTTTAATCATCTGTCAAATATCATTAAGCGCTATGATTGGTTGCTAGTCCTGTGGTCAAACTATTGCAGTCGTGATCAGTTGATTTGACAGCAGATTAAGGTGATCTGCTTCTCAGAAACCGGGGGTGAGTGAGTTAGTTCAGGTTATAAACTACCTGAGCACCTCATTGCGTCCTAATTCGTCGTGTTATATTGAGTAATAAATATACTTCCATCGATAATCCTCGCTTGTGTAGGACTTGTTTAAGTGATCGTTTTCTCGTAGTAAACTTAGGTACGCTGGGCAGTGAAGTTTTCATCTTTAGAAGAGATCCATCTTTTGTACATTAATTCCCAACATGAATCAATGGCTATAAGATCGCAACATCTTGACAATAACCCTGTTCGTACTAGAGTATCAGTTACATAAGTATTGCAGAGCCCCCGCGCGGTCGCGGCTGCCCCCGTGCCGAGGACGCGTCGCCCTACATACCCGTCCTATATCCACGGTAGTCGGTAGGACACCACCTAGGTCACCTAATTGCAGATCAAAGTGCCGCTAATATTAGAACAAGGTTATATAGGGACCTCGATAATTATAACTTTTTATATGAAGAGTTATTTTCAAGGTAGTTCCTGCAGTCGGCTAGGCGTGACTGATATGTGTGTGTATGTTTTAAATTATATATTGGCGGTGCAAAATTCACTGGCTCTCAATGATTTACGGAGTGGGTGACGAACAAGCGAGGTGTCAAACGCTGACGAGAGAGCCTTATAGGACATTTTACAACTATGATAGCTCCATATACATTTAGAGTGTTCATAGACTTTAAGACTTTATTAGGTCCGAGAAGGCTGCTTACGACCCGACGGAAAAATGGTACAGAAGGGAAAGAGATTTCAATTTTATTAAATAATGAACAATTGGTTCTATAAATATACGTTTTTAACCTACTGCAAATTCGTCTTTATGTTTTTTTTACCGTTTTGTACACGATATCTATGACGAGGGTGCATAAACATGCATATCATTTAAAGGCAGCAGAGACAACATAGACATTATTTGCAACATGACTATCTATAGCTAGCATAGCAACATCATATTCCATTAATTTAGACAGTAGCCGCTGCAACTACAATGGACCCTCCCATATGGTCAGGACCTATATCTGTCACAATGTGTCGGCGCCTCTGATGACTCGCCGGGCGCCATGTTTAGTCCACAATGGTCACATGTACAGTACTCCACAGAGATTACAACGCTATATTGGAAGCACCTTTATATTGAGTGAGCATAAGGGTGATTATATGGACTATATGTTATTAGTGTTAGGTCGACTTTACTAATACATATTGGGTTGTAGTAAACATACTCTTATTTCAATTTGAATAAGGTTTCATAGGCCTTCTGATGTTAGGTGTAGGTCCATGCTATTATGAATTCTGGTGGTCATTGTTTGAGCTATACCGGTTAGTAAGGTTTGTTTATTTTATGGTGATCAGAAGGTCAAGTAGCAATAACAATAGTCTAAAACTTTACAAAGACAATTTAGATCATAATATGTTAAATTCAAGTTGGGTTCTTGGCTCACCAGATACTGTTGTACCGGTAGTATTGCATAGGTATCACTTCATGTGAAGTACACAACAATTTTAGAAAAACCTTTTTCCAACTGCGGGCAGGAGGTTTAAGTTTTTCCAGTGTATGTGTGTATACTTCTTTGGCACACTAGTCTAAACAAGTTGATGGATTTTAGTTTATATGTGAGAATTATACGAGTATATTTTTTTTTAGATTCCATGCTCTACACACCACTACTACTACATGGTTTGTACACCTATCTGCTCTCTTATCTTCTACATAAAGTTCGTTTTTTTAAGTCATATTCTTTAACAAAGTGAACTTTAGTAATTACATATAATGTCTGTAGGTATCCTAGAGAATTAATTTTAAGCTGCAACAAGGAAAAAATATTTCACCATTATTATTAAATATCTGTACCGTGTTCAATGACTGTTTAGCACATTTTTATGCATATTCTTAGGTTATTAGTGGGTAAAAAAAATTGAATTTTCGATTATTATAAATTATCGTGTGTAGTAAGTACTTAAAAGTCAGTAATAGATTATATTTCTGTAATACTCAATTCCGTTCCAGATTGAGAAATTAGATTGTCTGTGTTTGTTATGTAGATTTTAATTACTTAGTTACTGTAACCACGAATCCTATAAGAAAGTGAAAGCTTATAAAAGCTCTGCTCTACATTTGAACTACGTAGGTCTCGTCCAAACTACGCAGTAACTAATATTTAACATTTCAAACACATTTTTAATGAGTTAAAAACCTCATCGCCATTTAAAAATCAAAATACCGCGCGCTAAAACCACAGATGCATTCAAAAATCGAACGCCGAACACCAATGACGTCACACTGCATTACCGTCAATCAAATGTAGGTCAACGATGCAATCCCACTAATTAACACCTGATGCAGCGGCCTGGCCAGCGCTGGGCCACACCGCACTGGGCAACGTGGGCAAACAGGCCGGAACAACACTAGCCCGCAGGCCAACACAACTTCACAATATTGACATCAATTCGAACATTTTGTATTGCGAAACACTTTCAATAGTTTATCACTCTTTCATTCACTCATTAACTTCACTGAGCGATATTATTTTATCACATCACTTTGTTTAGATAATATTCACCGTATTTTGTTTAGTTTATGTTATTTTCAAGTTTATTATAATGACGTAAAACGCGAGCGGCAAGCGGCTGTCGTGTGACGTAGCGCGCCGCGGAATGGCGCATTTAGGACTGGGTTGCCATGTCGCGATGTTTATTTACCTCTGATTACAACATTAGGGTAATAACACTAATAGCGGAATGAAAGTTGTTTAACATGTAGCTTGTTAAACAACTTTCATTAAGACGATTTGAATTATATTTTCATGTGTGTTAGTTGAAGTATAAGTTTATTATCAGTTAAAATATAGAGCCGTAAATTCTATAATTAAATGTTAGTTCTAAAACTTAAGGAACAAAATAATATATACATCTAGATTCTAGTAGGTTAACTAATATGGAAACTTTTAGCCAAAGTTCCAGTTACCAACTTTCTCGTACAAAGGTAAGTTATTTCACTAAGGCGATCTTATTTACCATATATAGTGTTAAGTTTGAGCACCTGGCAACATTATTTTAAATGTCAATGGTCATCTGCGGTTGTTTAGCGCTTCTACTACGGGTTACATACTCGAACGAATGTCACACTTATATTTTTTGAATTTTTATAACTCAAGGCCCTGATGCACATAATGCCGTAATGAAATCTGTATTTTTATCGTCAAAATTGAAACCTTACATATCTAACAAGCAATTAGATAATGGTGTTTATATAAGTAGGCTGTGCAGGATCCCTGTCAAATTACTTGTAAAAGCTCAGTGAGTTCCCGTAGTAATGACGGACAGGGCCACCGCGGCAAGTTTGCCATTAATTATTAAAATAAATAAATATAGCGTCCGTGTTTGTTTAGTTTAGTTAACCGCAGTGTGTAACTACTGTTAAACAGTAACTAGGTCAGGCTAACGTTGTTAGTGTCATTTGACATAAGAACGTTAACCATTGCATGTTAAAACAGTAAGCTCTTTTGCAAATGCAGGTTATAGCGACCTATGTACGCTATGACAAAAAAATTTAGAATGTGAGCTTAATGTAAGCTTGCTATTAATAACTTAATTACAGATCATTTGAAGATTTTTTGATTATTTCCACTCTTGATCTTTCTATAACATATCTATTAGGTACGGCGTTGAAAGAAAGTGCAATGACGTCACACGGCTGGACCGTAGGGCCTGCGACCCAATAACAGTGACGCGTTGCCATGGTAACACCGGAGCCGCCATAGCTTTCAAACGTCGGTCGGCGCCATGACTCCCACATAAGTGCCACCTACCAGGTATAATCATGATTTACATATTATTACCTATATTTATGGCTAAGAAAAAGTAGATAGTTGACAGATTGAAGTTAAAGGTCAAGCAACTCATGCTGAGTTTAGTAAATCGATGGGTCAGCATTCAAAGATGTTTACACTACATATTAGTTTTATGTGTACTGAGTATCTAGGCAGTCAGCCACAAAACACTTGCATGAAATAAAAGTTCAAGAATATTTTTTAAATGCGCAAAGATACTTGAGCGATAAAGTTTTATCAAATCTAGGTACCTAGTTGAAATGCTACTTACGGAACACATTTTATGTTGTCTCAAGTCTGTCCGTTAGGTATTTACTTTATACATAAATTCCTATAAAAATATATTATTTATTTTGCAAAAAAAACTCTTTTACCTACAAGTGTTGACGGCCCTGTTGGTCTATTGTTTTGATGTTGTTTCTCAGGGTAGTCAGATAGGAAATGTCGACCCCATCTTTTTTTTTAGCCGGCCTTATAAATAATACTAAATACATACATATTATAGATAAATTACACCCAGACACAGAACAAATGATCGTGCTCATCACACAAAGATTTGTCCTGGGTGGGATTCGAACCCACGACCTCCGGTATAGCAGTCAGGGTCACTAACAAGTTGTTAAAACAAACTCAGGGGTCATAGTCTCGTTTAAAGACCAGACAATAATACGAACATTATAAGCCTGAAGTATTTGAGTGTGAAGCAGGAAGTGTATTTTGATTGCCATAGTGTAGTGGACTCGATTCTATTCCTGGCATAACGTCGTTTCCTTTGCGCGACGCGACTCAATTAATGACGCCTAAGAGATTTGAAATCGTATTTTTAACTGTCACTGGTGTAAGGCTGCGCTCACTTTGGATACGAATTATATCGTACGTAAACGTATGAACACTGTTTGTACGAATTGAGTGCGCACACTGAATACGTTTTTCTCCATCAAATAGACACGAGTACCGGTGTTAACGCATACATTTTGATGATGAACGTACGAACGTGTAATAAAATCCCAACAAGTTCGGATTGATTTCGGACGTCGGACTTGCACGTACGTATACGTACGACTAACTCGCGCGCAGTGTGAGCGCTTTCATATTACTCAGAAGGTCGGGAATGTTCGTGCGTGTTCGTACGTTTTCGTACGAATGGAATTCGTACGAAAACGTATCCAAAGTGAGCGCGGCCTAAAGCACATGAGTAGATAAACGGAACAGAGGCAAAGCTTCGAACAACCGCTCGAATCGGTTGCACGCACACAAGCGCGCGGGGCATGTGTGCGTGACCACTGGCCGCTTGTCACATACGCGGCGAGACTGGAAAAAACCAGTTTACGCTGGCACAGCCAGTGTACAATCTAAGGGTCAGTCCGACGCACGCTGTTTGTTTTGTTAGTTGCAAGTTTAAGTTTTTATAAGTTTAGTTGTAAAAACGTGGTATTATATTAATAATAATGGTTGTTTATTGTACCGTGTGTATGAATAATAATAGAGAAAACAAAAATATATCATACTTTAACTATCCCAAGGAGTACAATTAGGTAAGTAAATATTTGGTTATTACTTTTTCAACCAAGTACCTTTATTTTATTGTATGATCCTTTTTATAATAAGAAGAGAGTAATTTGTACAACACGGTAGGTATTTTTTATTTAAAAAAAAACAAAAATTATAAAAAGTAAATTCTTAGAGTAAGTAATTTGTAAACTATTCTATCATACTATTATATATTCTATTATACTGACTATTAAAACTATTTAAAAAACGTTTTGTTTGATTTGTCTTCACCTATTGTGACAACCCTAACAAAATAGGTAACAATTTTGCACGTTCTTAAGAAGCTTTGCCTCTGTTCCGTTTATCTACTCATGTGGCCTAAAGTCTGTAACGGTTTTCTCTCAATATGTATAATATTACATTTTCAGCTGAGTTTTAAATATTGGGCATTCGTATTTCGCTAATAATTAGTTTATTGCTAAGGAAATATGTGAAACAGCGTATGAAAATAAATGACTGTTAATGAATGTATGTCTGTCTATCTATACAAATACCTATTGCAAATTGTTGTACATGCCACAAATGTTGGAAAGGTAGCTAAGGAAGTATATCGATTACGTTAGCTTTCAAACAAAAATGAATGCATCATAATCGGTGCATTCGTTTAGCAGACACGATGGCAGTTGGCACAGACAGACACGTGAAACTTCCAACACTCCTCTTTTTACACGACTGCCCAAAAAGGAGTGTTATGTTTTCAGGGTTCATGTATGTATGTATGTATACAGGGTGTCCGGTAAATAGTCCGACAAACTGTGGTGGCTGATACCTTAGGTCAGTACCTATCCAATGAACACAACATATGTTCCCCGAAAAGTTACAGGTTTCGAGTTACAATCGATTTTCGGAAATTTTAGAATTTTCTACCTTGCATCAGACTTTTCCATTTTTCTTGCTGATTAATAGCTTTCGTAATACTTTTTGTACATTAAATTAATCTTGAATAGTTACTCTACGCTTTAGTAAGTCTTATATTTATTTAAAATAAGAATGTATTGACAAAAAAGTCATTCGCTTAACAATTTTCACTTTTCGTTTTTCTTACTGCTCAACTTTGAACTGCAGTGGTGAAAAATAAATGTATGTAGGAATTTTGTACAACAATCTTAAAAACTTGCTTGAATATTGGTGATTTTGGGAAGGTACAATACTTGCGTATTTTCCTTACAAAATTTTACAAAACAAGCTGCTGAAGTACACACATGGGCTTATTTGTTGAAATATTACTAATGTAAATCTGAGGAAAAATGAGACGTAACTTAACGCGGATCGTCATTGTAAAATGAAATTAGGTATTTTCTTCTAGCGACTAACTAGGTACACCAAATAATTGTGGCCAATTTCAATTTGGAAAATATGGAATGAAAAAAAAAAATGCTCTGTTAAATTTTTTGCAAAGTTACGGAACCCTTCGTTAGCATGTCCATCTCCAACTTGACCGGTTTCTTAGAAGACCAACTCTTCGTAAATACATTCTAGGCAAGTTGAACGATACAATATGGTTTGGGAAAATGGGTGCTAAGCAAGGCTTGGAACCGGTTTGAAAAATACCGGTTACTAACCGGTATATATCGGTTTTTTCGTTTTTTCGTTCGGAGTCAAACCGTTAAAAGAGCGTTATTGAAAACCCTTATTAACCGGTATATTCCGCGACCGCCGAGCATGGCCGAGCGGACTGGAAATATTGGTGTAGATTTGTACGATCCACATTACGTCCGTTTCACATGTGTGTTTTTTCACGACGTCAGGGAAACAAGGTGGACGATGTCGATATCGATATATTTAGTAATGCGCTAGTAAGTTATTATTTTTTAATAAATTTAGGTTAACCAACATTTTTACACATACTTAACGTATAGACAAAGATTTAATTTAAGTAATGTTATGTTGTATTCGCATTATGAAAAATATAAGTATTTGTTTTATAAACATAAATATATAAAATTAAGTACAGAAAATACAATCAAATAAAAGGTACACGAATAATAGATGTCTAGTCTAAAATCTACTGAATAGTTACAATGTTTTTCAATAGTGGAGATGAATTGACAAGTTAAAAAAAAATAACCATTAGAATAATTATAAAAATAATTAGTTTCGATGGTGCAATCAACGCAAAATCCTAAATAGTGGTTATTATATTTCATCCTATTTTTCCATGTGAATTATTTTAGCGGTTTTGAAACTGCACATGTCTTCTTACGTAAAGATTGCAACCGTCGGGTGGTTAGTAGAGTTCAAATCGCATGATTACAAAATCAAAAAGTGCGGCAGCGTGCTTGCTCGTCGCGAGAAAGTCTAGTCGAGACTTTCTGCGTGCTAGCTGCGTGGCGTAGGGTTGCCACCTACAATTTATTATATAGCATCGTACTACGTTCATCATAATACAGTAAATTGTAATAGTAATAGGAAAATTATATGGTACGAAAAATTGGTACTACATTTTCAACGGTAAATCAACTGTAGCACTTTTTATTTTCAAATATTAAAAAATATACTAGAATCTTTGCACTAAGGTAATATATAACACATTCATGGCAATATTTAGTTTCAATAAATTTCATTAATTACTTTTAGTTAACAGAATCATATGAAAGGTAAGCAAATAATAGGTATTTTAGTCTCAAATAATAGAACAACTGCCTTGCTATTCTGTAACATTATTTTCATGTCTCGACAGCGGAATCCGCAGTGAGATGTCAAATACGTATTCTCGAATTTGAATTCTAAATCAAAGCCAATTGGGTTCACTTTTGAAGTGAGCTTTATTGTCACTTCACTCTCACCTGTCACCTAAATTATTTCTCGAATTTGAATTCTAAATCAAGGCCAATTGGGTTCACTTTTGAAGTGAGCTTTATTGTCACTTTACTTTCACCTGTCACCGAAATTATTAACAGAATAGACATACTGAGTAGTGCTAAATGCTTTTCAATAGTAGAGATCAATCGAAAATTTAAAACGAATAACTATTAGTACTATAAAAATAATAAGTTTCAAAAGTCTCATCGAAAATCCAAAATATGAAATAGAAAAGTAATAAAGATGTCATAATCATCATCATCATCATCAGCCGGAAGACGTCCACTGCTGAACAAAGGCCTCCCCCCTAGGACGCCAATATGAACGACAACTCGCCAATTGCATCCACCGGGTGCCCGCAACTTTGACGATATCGTCGGTCCACCTGGTGGGAGGCCTGCCAACGCTGCGTCTTCCGGTTCGTGGTCGCCACTCGAGAACCTTTCTTCCCCAGCGGTTATCGGTTCTTCGAGCGATATGGCCTGCCCATTGCCACTTCAACTTGCATATTCTTCGAGCTATGTCGGTAACTCTAGTTCTTTGGCGAATTTCCGTATTCCGGATCCTGAAAAATCCCGCAAAGAAACCCCGAGCATAGCTCTCTCCATAGCTCGTTGAGTGACTCTGAGCCTCTCCAAAAGGCCAACCGTTAGCGACCACTTCTCAGAGCCATATGTCATCACTGGCAACACACACTAGTCAAAGACCTGCGTCTTCAGACACTGCGGAATTTTGGACGAAAAGATGTCGCGTAGTTTCCCGAACGCTGCCCATCCGAGTTGGATTCTTCGGGCGACCTCTTTGTTGAAGTTGGACCGGCCTAATTGAACTATTTGTCCAAGATAGACGTAGTGGTCGACAACTTCGAGAGTATCATTCCCAACAACAACCGGTACAGGTGCGACATGGATATTGGACATGATCTTCGTCTTGTCCATGTTCATTTTGAGACCCACCTGTTGGGAAACGATACTGAGGTCGCTGAGCATAGTATTGAGCCCCTCCAGCGACTCCGCCATGATCACTATATCATCGGCAAAACGAAGGTGAGTGAACCATATGTATTCGCCATTGACATTGATGCCGAACCCGTTCCAGTCCAAGAGCTCGAAGACGTCCTCCAACGCATTTGTGAACAGTTTCGGAGAAATAACGTCTCCCTGTCTCGCTGCAGTTGGATTGGTTTCGTGCTCTCGTCCCGTAACCGGATCGACATGGTGGCGTTACTATACAAACACTTCAACACCTCGATATACCTATAGTCGATATGACATCGCTGGAGGGACTGCAATACAGCCCAGGTTTCGGTTGAATCGAAGGCTTTTTCATAGTCCACAAACGCTAGACACAGTGGCCGATTATACTCCTCGGTCTTCTGTATAATCTGGCGGAGCGTGTGAATGTGGTCTATGGTGCTAAAGCCTTTTCGGAAGCCAGCTTGTTCGGGAGGCTGGAAGTCATCAAGCCTGCGTTCGAGACGGTTCGTAATGACCCTCGAAAACAACTTATACACATGGCTCAGGAGCGAGATGGGTCTATAATTCTTCAACAAGGTATTGTTGCCTTTTTTGAAGAAGATCACCACCACACTCCTCATCACCCGGGCGCCTTGTTGTTTTTAAGCTGTTTCAGAGCCACTCTAATCTCGTACAGGCTGATGTCTGGGATGTCCTCAGTATAGTGCCGGGTCAGTTTGGCTCTAGAGTCCTGAGCCACACTGACAACGGGTTTCCGTGTCGAAGTGTACAGCTGTATTAAATCTTATATTTAAACTAGCTGATCCCCGCGACTTCGTCCGCGTCAATTTCTGTTATTATGACCACGATTAAGAAGTTAAAAAAAAAAAGTATTTCTGCGTAAATGATAATTATATATAATAGCTGATCCCCGCGACTTCGTCCGCGTCAATTTCTGTTATTATGACCACGATTAAGAAGTTAAAAAAAAAAGTATTTCTGCGTAAATGATAATTATATATAATTAGTATAGATTATGTTGATAAAACTCTGTAGCAAATAATTGGCAATAATGCATTAATTTCGACCAAATGATTACCTTAAAAAAGGTTATAGTGAGTCAATTTTAAAAGATAGACATATACTGTCGCAGACATTTTTTTAGATCATTCAAAGAGGAACAATTCTTTCATACATATATTTTGGGTAACTCGAACCGTTTACGCAGCGCACGCAACGGAAGCTTTCAAGTATGAATATTTTCCCCCGTTTTGGTGACATTTTTCACTGCTGCTTCGCTCCTATTGGTCGCAGCGTGATGTTATATATCCTAAAGCCTTCCTCGATAAATGGACTATCTAACACAAAAAGATTTTTTCAATTCTAACCAGTACTTCCTGAGATTAGCGCGTTCAACCAAACAAACAAACAAACAAACTCTTCAGCTTTATAATATTAGTATAGATAATGCATTAATTTCGACCAAATGATTACCTTAAAAAAGGTTATAGTGAGTCAATTTTAAAAGATAGACATATACTGTCGCAGACATTTTTTTAGATCATTCAAAGAGGAACAATTCTTTCATACATATATTTTGGGTAACTCGAACCGTTTACGCAGCGCACGCAACGGAAGCTTTCAAGTATGAATATTTTCCCCCGTTTTTGTGACATTTTTCACTGCTGCTTCGCTCCTATTGGTCGCAGCGTGATGTTATATATCCTAAAGCCTTCCTCGATAAATGGACTATCTAACACAAAAAGATTTTTTCAATTCTAACCAGTACTTCCTGAGATTAGCGCGTTCAACCAAACAAACAAACAAACAAATAAACAAACTCTTCAGCTTTATAATATTAGTATAGATAATGCATTAATTTCGACCAAATGATTACCTTAAAAAAGGTTATAGTGAGTCAATTTTAAAAGATAGACATATACTGTCGCAGACATTTTTTTAGATCATTCAAAGAGGAACAATTCTTTCATACATATATTTTGGGTAACTCGAACCGTTTACGCAGCGCACGCAACGGAAGCTTTCAAGTATGAATATTTTCCCCCGTTTTGGTGACATTTTTCACTGCTGCTTCGCTCCTATTGGTCGCAGCGTGATGTTATATATCCTAAAGCCTTCCTCGATAAATGGACTATCTAACACAAAAAGATTTTTTCAATTCTAACCAGTACTTCCTGAGATTAGCGCGTTCAACCAAACAAACAAACAAACAAACTCTTCAGCTTTATAATATTAGTATAGATAAACAGTTTCGTTATAATGAGTATTTATGAAGCAGTGAAATAGTGTTTAGTTCTTTGAATTAGGATATCATCACTATCACTACATAGTATAAAGAAAAGTCGCTTCCCGCTGTCTGTCTGTCCCTATTAGGGAATGCAAATCTCGCGAGATTGGGGCTCAAGCGAGATCCCACGAGTTTATGAATAACAATACTGCGAGATCTCGCCAATTCGAGATCTCGCGAGATTAGCAGTTTGGTGTGTTTTTTTTGCAAATAATCACAATATTTGAATAAATTAGGAAAAAAATAATAAATATTATAAGTATTGTAGGATAAACATTTATTGTTACGAATTTTTTCAATAGACTTTTATGCATCAAACATTGTTTGATGTATCTGCCTATAATTTTCTAATAAACAAATGCGCGCTGATGACGTTGCACGTCGGCTCAATTTTCGACCAATCGGACGCACGAACGAATCTGAGAAACATCTCGTCCGCGACCGAAACCGACAGATCGCAACTCCGTCCGTGTCAGTCCGCGCTTCGAATAAGACGTTTTTGTGCTCGAGTGCAATCTCGTTAAACAAGCGAGATCTCGCCTTTATTTCGTCCGAGATCAATCTCGCTAAAAAAGGCCGAGATCTCGCGAGAACGAGATTGCATTCCCTAGTCCCTATATACGCGCTTACATTGCAAACGCTGGCTGAAACCGACGAGATAGATCAAAAAATGTACTACAGTATTGTGCACCTTAAAAAGGTCTGCAAAAAAGTCCGCGATGGTATATATATATCTATCTCTTGGGGATAACCCACAATAACCATTTTTTATCCTTTATTTATTACTTATTTACGAAAAATATTGCGATTTTAAGCAATACAGCATTAATTCTTATGCAATTAAGTACATTGTGCATGTAATATAGATCAATATGGCCCTTTACAGCATGTAATTTAAATGAATATTTTCGAAGATATTACAGATTTAAAATGCAGGGAAATAGCGGTTGCGGCGGTACCGGCCGGGGGGGAGCCGGGGGGCGCGTGCCTATACCAAATAGTTCGTCGAAGGCCGCGCTTTGCCCTACAGCACTTTATGATTATGCAGTATATTTAGTATCAGCATTGCACCCGTGCAAAGCCGGGGCGGGTCGCTAGTATTAGATAATTAATTTCTTAGTAATCACGCAGTGCAGAGGATGAGAGGGACGAATTGTGGAGAATTAAACATCCCACTCCTCCACATTTCGTCTCTCCTCAACAACAACTGCCCTCAGGTCACGAACTGCAGTGGCCCATTTGGAAATCTCTCAACCGACTACGGACCCAAGTGGGCCGCTGCAGAGACAACCTGAGCAAATGGGGCATGATAGAATGTTCACATACACAATGTGAATGCGGTGCCCCAACTCAAGACAAGGCGCATCTTCTGTCCTGCCCGTCTTGCACCACCACCGTCACCCTCCAGGACTTAATGGAAGCCAACGACAAAGCCATTCAAGTGGCGACTTTCTGGTCAAACAGAGTTTAGCGATCATTGACTCGAGAAGAAGAAGAAGAAGAAGTAATCACGCGTATAAACATTCAATACGAGAATCGTTAGCCGCAGCGCTATAAGCTTTCCTGAAACTATTTTAAGGGTATATAATAATATGCTTTGTGTTGTTTGTATATATACTTTCACTATAGTATAGTATCGACAAAGCAAATATCGATAGTTGACGACACTAGACTGAACAAACCGGTGAGCTACCGATCGCACTGAGGAAGCACGCTTGTTAGCGTGCTTGCTGCCTTACGCTTATTTCACTTAGAGTTGTCTTATTAAGACAGACTGAAATCGTCTCGTCTAATAGCTGCTTGTATCGCGTTTGACCTCTTCGTTTGACCTTCAGCACGACTGCGCATTGAAGGTAGACGACAAAAACCGGTATTAACCGGTTAATTGAACAAAACCTCTTTACGAACCTTTAATTGCGGAAACCGGTTAATTGCGGTTAAGGGTAGAACGAAACCGAAATAAAATGTTCCCTACGTACTTAGGCGTTAACCGGTACGAGATTTAACCCGGTTTCCAAGCCTTGGTGCTAAGTGCAGTATGGGCCTGAAGTAAGAGCCTCCTCTAATGAAGGATACCAGGGCAAGGGCATATGGATTAGGCGTCCAAAACCAGCTATTAAATTGTTGTTGCATGAAACATAAAGTGTTATAAAATCTATTTATCTAGTAAGAAAGTACTGAAGGAAAAGGTAACTTTACACTAAAACATGTTTTAATCTGGCATAGAGGGTTAATGGCGAGAAGAAAATACCTAATTTCATTGTACAATGACGATCCGCGTTAAGTTACGTCTCATTTTTCCTCAGATTTACATTAGTAATATTTCAACAAATAAGCCCATGTGTGTACTTCAGCAGCTTGTTTTGTCAAATTGTGTAAGAAAAATACGCAAGTATTGTACCTTCCCAAAATCACCAATATTCAAGCAAGTTTTTAAGATTGTTGTACAAAATTCCTACATACATTTATTTTTCACCACTGCAGGTCAAAGTTGAGCAGTAAGAAAAACGAAAAGTGAAAATTGTTAAGCGAATGGCTTTTTTGTCAATACATTCTTCTTTTAGATAAATATGAGACTTACTAAAGCGTAGAGTAACTATTCAAGATTAATTTGATGTACAAAAAGTATTACGAAAGCTATTAATCAGCAAGAAAAATGGAAAAGTCTGATGCAAGGTAGAAAATTCTAAAATTTCAGAAAATCGATTGTAACTCGAAACCTGTAACTTTTCGGGGAACATATGTTGTGTTCATTGGATAGGTCCTGACCTAAGGCATCAGCCACCACAGTTTGTCGGACTATTTACCGGACACCCTGTATATGTATGTATGTATGTATGTTTGTGAGTTTCTTTATTCCACCATAACTTCTAAAAGGCTTGACCGATTTCAATGTTTGTGGTATCATTCGAAGCTTTGAGTTATCTCGAGTGACATAGGCTATGTGGACATTAAAAAATGGACAAGTGTGAGTCGAAATCGCAAAGGGTTCCGAACGATATTTATTTTGTGTTGTGTCATGTTTTTTTGTTGTTCACTAAAAGGTAATAAATAAAAAAAATATAATTAAAAAAAATAAAAAACACGCCTGCCATGTCAAAAAAAATTAAAAACTAGTCAAATATTTGCAGTCGGGGTCGGTTACTTGGAACAATTCATCAGGTCAGGCGTGTTTTTTTTTTTTTTTTAATTATAATTTTTTTATACAGCAATATAATTCCCGTTGAATTATATTACTGTAAACATGCAGCGCGACAGTTTAAAAGTAAGACTCCTCTTTTAGTGTCGCCGATTACCTATACAGTTCAAAACTTAGTTTTCAGTTATTATCAATTTCATCCTATCTATATGATATAGATGTGTAGCTATAGGGCTCCCTATGTAGCAGGGACGGGGGAAGAGAGACGGGGGGAAGAGAGTGGGGGGGAAAGGGGAGGGTTCGTCCCAATTAGCGCTCAGCGGAAGTCAAGACACGATTGTTTTTATATTGGTTGCGCCGCATGAGTAGCGAGAGGAGCTCAAACTGTTGGTGTTTACTGGGAAAGGTTCGTTTATGAGATGATTTAGTTGCATTACAAAGCTTAATAGACTGAATACAATTTTTTTTTAAACGAACATATGAGTGTTCTTTTGGTAGTTCCTGACCTAAGGTATTAACCCGTGCTGTTTGTCGGTCTATTTGCTCGTGTATCTTTACTCGCGACATAAAAAGTAGTAATTTACTTATTCATTCTTCTGTTTTCTCCACTATTTAGCTGTATTTCTGTACAGAGCAAACGACAAAAAATCTCCCCAGCACAAATGAAATAGTAACGTAACACACTACACATCAGCCACTTTAAAGAAATAATGAACGTGCTTTGGGATTATGAACTTTAATTCAATGACTAATAGTTCAGTTCCCATCACATTCAAATTACTTTTAGGCCCTTTTCGGTAATATTTGTCATTATAAAATGAACTTAAACACATGTTGTCAAAGTTGATAATAGCGTAATTAGTAATAACGTTTAATTCTCTTTCCATATTGGCTTTAGTATAGCTCTCTATGAACTGTCAAAAAAACTCAGATCGTTACGAGTTATGTAAGAGTTATGTAGGTACAAATAATAAAACGGGCCAAGTGCGAGTTGGACTCGCGCACGAAGTGTTCCGTACCAATATCCATAACGGAAAAAAATCATGACTGTTGTATGGAAGCCCACTTGAATATTAATTTTGTTCTGTTTTTAGTATTTGATGCTATATTGGCAAGAGAATACATCATCTGTGATAATCTCAATTGCCTAACTATCACAGTTCATGAGATACAGCCTGGTGACAGGCGGACGACCAGCAGTGCCTTAGTAATAGAGTCCTGATTTACCCTTTAGGTACGGAACCCTAAAAAGCATATGCACACAAACTGCGAGGAAAACAGAAAATACAATTAATGAACAGCAACACGGAGGTTTTCCAGCTGAAAGTTTCAGTAGCAATCTGTTTGGTGTAGCTCTATGTTCGTAAAAAGTTGCACACGTTGAAGGTTTTATCATGTCGTACAGTCACATGGAAAAGTTAGTGTGAACGTTTGTTTGGTACGCTTTCACGCGAGAACTAATGATTGGATTTGGATGAAAATAGGCAGACGGGTACTTTATAATGTATATTTATATATAGGATACTTTTCATCCTGGTAAATGCAAGGGAACGTGAACTACAAAGGTAAAGTCGCAGAACGTCACACATGTTTTAATCGCCGTGCCATGTGTTATGGCGCGGCGGCGTGACGGCCTGACCTTTGTCTTTGCTCCGTGGTTATTACCCGCATAGTTTTCGTTCCAAACTTGCAAGGATAAAAATGTACTTTTTACGGACTATCCGTAATCCGAATCTGTTTTGCAGGTTTGTTTTCTGGGAGGATAACAAACATACAACCACAAAAAAAAAAAATGTTTATTATATTTATCTTTTACTACTAGGATTTTACATAGTTTTACAATGTTTAAAATACTTAAATAATATAATCAGTCGCGACACTACACTATACGTAAGTAACTTGTAAGTATGTGTGTTTGTAAGTGGAGATCTCGAAAACTGATCGACGCCTTGTGATGAAACCGTAAAAATATGATAGATATATCTGAGAAGGGAACGTTCCCTAGATTTTAGTACATAATATAATGTATTTTTTTTTTTAGATTTATTGATATTTTCACTAAAATATAATAACTTCATGTGCCTAAGAGCCCGTGGCGGCGCGGAGGCGACGCGGAGGCGGCGCGGGGGCGGCGTCGCTTGTACAAGCGATAATACTTAATGTGATCACATTTATTCCAAAAACCATTTTGTCTAAGTACTTACGTTAATTAAAGAGAGATTACTCAAAAACCATAATTATGAGATAAGAAACATTTAGGTAGGTTTATCTTTTTATTTTATTAATTTATACTAAAATTTCTGAAAAACATATGGTTATTTTGATAGCACTGCACTGCAATAAACACATTATTGTTATCTAGTCTCTATAAAAATAAAGTTGTTATTAGTCTACCTACCTCCTCCACTTGACTGAGTGAGGAGCGACTCCCCCACTCGTCCCATGTCTCTCTCTCATCTGAAACAAGAACATTATGATGATATATATGAGATTTGGAAGTTGTGATACTATAACTGTGTGGTGGTAAGGTAAGTATAATATAAAATTAATACTTATTTATATTTGTTGAAAATGTTTATCTATCTTTCACAAAACTTTAGGGAGAAATGAAGTATCCATCACTCTATAAAAAAATTGTTTAGGATTTTTCATACAGGTTTTTAAACAGCTGTTATATTGAATAACATATTAAATTGTCATTATTGTGGCTTAACTTAGATGTGACTTACTCCATAGCATAGTACAATATGTAAATATAAAGTGGACTAGTGGTCAGATACCAGCTTCCTCTATATGACATTAATTATGTAGATATTAAGGTGAACTACAAGATTTAATGTATGTTTTAATATGGTATAATTTCTTCAATAAATTAAGTGAGTGTGGAGTTAACAAAATAATTATTGATGTACTTACAGTAGCTGTTGTCACTGCCGGTCTCCACGGAGCGGCGCGCGCCCGCTGCCCGCATCTTTTCGGCTCACGAAAGTCACTAGGAAATTAACATACACAATTAAATAAGTATTTATTAGCGCTCAGTATGATACTGTTATTAAACGGATCGATAATATTGAGACTAAATTTAAAGTTATTCCAGAGATGGAAGCAAGTATATCTGTACTTCAATCCCAAATTAAAGCTATAGAATCGGATATCCAGAAACAGGAGCAGTGGGGCCGTCGCTCAAATGTGGAGATTATTGGGTTGCCTGAAAAGTCTGGAGAAAACCTATTAGATATAATTTCTCGGCTAGGACAACACGCCAATTGCCCTATTAATCCACAGACCGATATAGACTTTGTCACCCGAGTCGCGCACAAAACTAAAGACAATAAAAAACCTAAGCCTGTTATTGTTAGATTTTTAGCAAGATACAAGAAGGACAACTTCCTGGCCAGACTGAGAGGAATAAAGGATTTAAAAGCTTGTGATATAGGTTACACTGACTGTTTTTGTCGCGCATTTATTTAAACGAACATCTGTCTTTGTCTAATAAAATATTGTTAAGTAAAGCTAAGACTATGGCGGGTGAAAAACTGTATAAATATGTATGGGTTAAAAATCACAGTATCATGGTGCGTAAAAATGACGTCAGTCCAGTTATAAACATCTGCTCTGTAGAGGATTTAAAAAAGATTATATGAATATTATTTTTTATATACCCTCGAGTTTGTTCATAATTATTTGTCTCACTTGTTATTTCATTATACTTAACATTGCGTTATTTACGTTATCTTGCATATTTATGATAGATTATAGAATTATATACTTTTTTGAGAAGGGTGAAACATATACATATAACTTTTCTTTTGGGAGAGAAGCTTCTTACGTGCTTTGTTTGCTATATCTATACTTTTATTATACGTTATTTTTAAATACTTATTCATATATTAATGTATTTAGAAAATGTGATTCATGTTATACGGGGTTTCGTATTGTCGCGATGAGTCAACCACTTTCGATGCGTTTATGTTATGATGTATTTATTATTTTGCTGTCCAACGATTTAATGATAGATGTATCAAGTTTGTTTTTATACAATGGGTTCTATTAACTTAAGTATGTTCTATCAGAACGTTCGTGGTTTACGAACAAAAACTAATACATTTTATAGGAATGTTCTTATATCGTCATTCGACATTATTTGTCTCACCGAAACATGGCTGCTACCTGGAATCTTTGACTGTGAACTGTTTGATAGTAGATACAATGTTTATAGGTGCGACCGAGACTATAGTTCAAGATCGGATATAATGGGAGGCGGAGTAATTATAGCTATTAAAAAAGAAGTTAAAGTAAGTAGCATTGTCATATCTTGTTCTAATAATATTCAGTCCGCAGATATATTATCTATTACAATTTGTATTAAAAACAGATCTGAGCTAACGCGACTTAAGCTATATTGTTGCTACTTTCCGCAGTGTAGTACGCAGTGTGGTGAAGTGACAAATTTGTTTGATCAAGTGTCGCGATATATCATTGATCACCCAAATGACCAAGTACTTCTTGTTGGTGATTTTAATATTAGAAATGCCCAGTGGCATCCAGTGGGGTTGAACTTACCGGTTGTTTTAAATACTAACAATGGCGATGATTTAGTGAATTCTTTGTCGAACTTTTTGTCATTTACCCACTTTAAACAGTTTAACCACATACCTAATAAAAATGATAGACAGTTGGATCTTGTAATCAGCAGTTGTGACTGTGTGGTTACTAGATCACATTCTCCTCTTGTCCCAGAAGATGACCACCATCCTGCATTGAATATTTCTGTAGTAAATCTTTTCCCTCAAATTTTACGTTCGCCACCAAGAACTGTTTATTTATTTGGGCGTGCTGATTATGAACAAATTAATTTTTACCTATCTCAATTAGACTGGCACAGTATTATAAGTCAGTATTTAGATATCAATGATTCTATCACCAAATTTTATGATATTATTAATAAAATAATAAGTGACTATGTGCCGTCGAAAACTTTTGTTGATAATAATTGTTATCCCCCTTGGTACTCTCGAGCGTTAATACGAATTATTAAAGAAAAGTCTAAATATCACAGAAAGTGGAAGTTATACAATAATTACAGTGATTACCGAAGTTTCTCATTTTTAAGAGATAGGGAAAAACGCGTTATTAAAGAATGTTATGACTCCTTTGTGCTTAAATCCGAATCTTCTATAAAAAAGAACATAAAATACTTTTGGACGTATGTTAAGTCTAAAAAAGCATCAAACAATTTACCTGATAGCCTATTTTTGGATAATGTAGTGTCATCTAATGGACAAGAAATAGGAAATCTTTTTAATTCTCATTTTCAATCTGTTTTTGAACTCGGTGATGTGGATAATTCATCACCGCCACCTTCGACGAATTATAATTTAAATCTCAATAGTATATATATTTCCCTAGATTCTATTGTAAAATATCTTAAATTGTTGGATGTAAAAAAGGGCGTCGGTCCGGATGGCATTCCTCCACTATTTTTACAAAAGTGTTATAAAAATTTAGCGACCCCGTTATATTTGTTATTTAATTTATCTTTGCGGACCGGATCAATGCCTTTAAAATGGAAGCAGTCCTATGTTGTTCCTATATTTAAAAACGGCGACAAACATGATATAAAAAATTATCGTCCAATCTCGAAATTAAGCGTTATTCCAAAACTTTTCGAACGAATTGTTTGCGATATAATTACACCTATATTAAAACCTCTTGTTATACCTGAACAGCACGGATTTATAAGTAAAAAATCAACAGAAACAAACCTCTGTGAGTATGTTGACTACTTGACTGAATCAATGGATGCGGGTCATCAGGTGGACGTTGTGTATACCGACTGTTCGAAATGTTTTGATAAAATTTCTCATAAATTGTTAATTAAAAAGCTTGAGTCCATGGGCATATACATGGCGATTTGCTTCGGTGGCTCGCGTCCTATTTGAGGGATCGAAATCAAGCTGTGACTGTTAAGGGATTCTGCTCATCTTTTCTACCTGTAACATCTGGAGTACCTCAGGGATCCCACCTCGGACCATTATTATTTAACTTATATATAAATGACATTTCTCAGATCTTTCAAAACACAAAATTCATTTTATATGCTGACGATAATAAAATTTATAAAATTATAACTAAACTTGACGACTGTCTTCATCTACAAAATGATCTTGATAATTTAAACACTTATTGCATAGAAAATTCCTTATTTATTAATTCAAAAAAATGCAATGTAATAACATTTACTAGAAATAAAAATCCAATATTATATAATTACAAAATCAACTACGACGTTATTCCTAGGGTATCCGAGGTGAGAGATCTTGGAGTCCAGCTTGACAGTAAATTATTGTTTAATACGCATGTAGCATCTATTACTGATAAAGCATATCGTATGTTGGGGTTTGTGTTCAGAACAGGCAGAGATTTCAAAAATTTGTCTACACTTTTGCTTTTATACAAAAGTCTCGTTAGTCCTATTCTCGAATATGCATCGGTGGTGTGGAACCCTCAGTATAATGTATATATCGATCAAATTCAAAGAATGCAAAACAAATTTTTAAGACACTTAATATGGCGGTATAATTTGGTTGATGATTATAGTTTTAACCTTCAACTTTTACAGGAACGTCGTGCTGAACGTGACTTAATTTTGTTATTTAAAATTATTAGAAATCAAGTGGACTCGCCGTATCTTTTAAATAAGATAAGTTTTGTATGCCCACGCATGACTGCGCGTAGGAAGTTACTTTTTCATATTCACATGAGTCGAACTAACCACAGCTTCATTAAAAGCTTCATTAAAAGAACGTGTAAATTGTATAATCATATTATCTCTTCAAATTCTGACAACAATATCGATATCTTTCACCTTTCTCTACCTCTATTTAGAAAACTTATCAAACCTTTGTTAATTAACCTTTAAGCAATCACCTATTCCAATGTTACCAATAAGTTCTATTTATCTGTGGAAACAGTTTTTGGATATTGTTTAGTATTATTAGATAAGCTATGTAAATTTATAAAATCTGTTTGTTTCCCTTAATAAATAAATAAATAAATAAATTTATGATGCTATAAGCCATTTACACATAGAATATCATAAGGGAAATATTTTGTAATTTACTGCTATGCAAAAAAAAGTTACTTTGAGTTCAATTAAATCTTGTCTAATCATATAATGTGCTTAAAAAAAAGGTGTAAATTACATTAGAATGAAGGCTCAGGTAATTTGGTATAAACAAATGTATAAAAAATGAATGAGAAATGCAATGAATGCTATTAAATTTACAGTTTTAAGTCATAATTTCTGATAAATAGGCCCATATAACGTAAAGTCCTTACCTGTATAACTATCGCATGTCGCCGGCGATAGCTTGACTATAACTTATTATTCACTGCACCACAACACCACGAACACTAACACTTGCACTTACACTGCAGTTCTTACACTTTTCGCTTCACTTTAACTCCAAAAATAGCTTTAAATGCGGCATCCCACGCCCACTATACACACGCATAGATATCTATACATTTACACTAAATATCCCGCGGAGACGGACGCGGCCGGTCTGTGGAGGTGTCTCGACACATCTTAGCACAGTTTCACGTAATAATAACAACAATATCATTGATGTTTCTGTATTTAATGAAAGAGTTCATTGTTCCCCGTGACCCCTATGTTTACAACTTACTGTCAAAGTGTCAAATCGATTGCAGTGAGGCTGGGTTGCGTTCCGTTACACGTAGTCATGTGATTAGGCATGCAATTTTACTCGAATTTGGGTAGATTTGGATAAAAACATCATCAAACAAATTTTTATTGAGAAATATTGTCACAATTTACTTGAATTATTGATTTAAATTAATAGGAATATGTTTCTTACTATTTATTTTCTTAAACTCATTTAGTCTTTAATGTGTAAAGGAACGTTATTTCAGTAGCTATTAAGACGAAGTTTGTTTACATTTGTAGCAGGCAATGCAATCGGATTCTAATAATCTTCTATTTGATCTTAAATGGAAGAATAACATTGTATTTAGGTTACATTTGGTATGTATCTGTTACTACGAGATGCTTATGCAATCTCAAAAGCAAAAATGATAAACAAAACGCGATTGAAATTATACAAACCATAGGATTAGATAAGTTTCTAGCGAAACTGAGTAGCTAACGAACATCATCTTGTAGTACAGCACTTACATACTAAGATTTTATTTATTTTTTCAGTCACATGGATGTCAGCTTCCAGTCTTGCCAACATTTGCGGTTCCCAGCTGAATTTTCATTATTTAACATGGATTTTTACGGTGTTACCACACCAATCGAGCGATTGTCGATCGATGCCATCGATCGATGGTAGAATGGATTAGTCGACGTCGATCGATAGTTTCTATCACACCAATCGGTCGATAGCCGATAGATGCCATCGATCGATGGTAGAATGGATTGGTCGACGTCGATCGATAGTTTCTACTAGACCAATCGATCGATTGTCGATCGATCGATGGTAGAATGGATAACGCGTCCTCTTGTGAATACATTTCGAAAGAAACCGATGGAATATAGCCGGGGTTAATCGATCTACGTCGACCGATGCCATGGACCATCAATCGATCGATTGGTTAGTCGACCGGTATCCGTCGACCGATGCCATCGACCGGCAATCGATCGATTGGTTAGTCGACCGGTATCCGTCGATGAATTAAAGCTACCACTCCAATCGATCAACGTCGACCGATGTCGATCGATGGCATCGATCGATTGGTGTGGTAACACCCTTACATAGTGGGATTCGATTCAGTGATTATTTTTTCTTAATCTGGGTGTAATTCTATCTATCTATAATACATAGGTATTTTTTTTACGAAATATGTAAGTATGTTTATCAGTTGTCTAGTTGCCAGAACACAGGTTGACCTAGTTTGGGACCAGATGGAGAGTTGACCCAAGATTATCATCTTCGTGCCCTGTTCCCAATGCACTTGCTTTCATTTCTGCTATCTACATGTTTTCTCATTCGGAAAAAGCTATTGAGTTCTTAATGATCTTATTAATAGATAGAACTTCAGTGCTTCGTAGAAGATATGTTGCTATCTTTTAGATATAATATGTCATGGGAATAAAACATGGTATAAAAGAAATACATATTTATTTAATAAATGCAACAATCACTCTCTACTAGTCTCTACTCTTCTTGGCGGGAGATTCCTCGCTGCTCCGTCTCTTTCCCTCCTCTTGTTCGTCGCTACTACTCTCGCGCCGTCTCTTTCCGTCGCTCGTCTTGTCTTCACTGCTGTCGCTCTGTCTCTTTCCGTCCCGTTTCTCGTCGCTGCTGCTATCGCGGCGTCTCTTTCTGTCCTCGTGTGTCTCCGGCACGTACTTCTTGGTTCGTGCGGGCTCGGGCGAGTACGCCCACAGCAACATTTGTATGTGTTCCGGTGTTGGCGCGTCTTTGTCGGTGAACAGTTTGGCTTCGGCGTACTGCGGGGAGAAAATAAATGGAAATTAGTTTTAATTGCTATAATCTATGGAGCAAGTTTTTAAAATAGAGAATAATGGAAAGACGGGAAGTTTTCCAGTTCCTCCCGCTTAGTCTTTTTCCAAACTGTATTGGGTTCGGCTTCCAATCACACCAGATTCAGCTGAATACCGCATTTCACATGGAGCGACTGTCTATCTAGCCTCTGTGCTAAAACTGGTCGTAGGATAAGTCCAAGACATTTGAGTTCAGGGTATTTCGGATCTCATAACTGAATTAAATAGAAGGCGAAAATAGAGACTCCAACAAAAGCAAGGAAAGGAGTAATTTTTATAGACTTTTGGCAAAAAAGTGGAAGCTGTTGCGGAGGGACAGTTTGGGGTCAAAATAAATAAGATATCAGTCGTCGCTTACATACCTTTTCCTTGAGTTCCTTCAACGCTGTATTCCTGACGATGTCCCAAGTCTTGTCGCCCTCCGCCGCCGAAACGGTGCGGAGTCGCTTGTACTCGCCGCGGACTGAACTGTACGCGGCGATGAACGAGCGCTGGAAATAATAGAATAGTGAGTGATTACTGGAAGATCTTTAAACGTGGATGACAGAAAGCGAAACAAAAAATTGGTTATTGGAGGGGCTGAAATTGCAAAGACTAAATAACTATCAGTCCAGAAAGTCAGGAGTTTTGTGCACATGTAGGTCCAGAAGGAACTTAGTCTTTCATTCGTTGCATATCAAGTGAAGTGATCTGGTAAATACTCTAAATATATATTTTATAAACATATACATTTTAATAAATAATCGAGTATTCCTTGGATATTTATAACAAACTATCATTCAATCACTGGTAGCATTGCCATGTTATATGACAATGCTTTCTGTCCAAGAAAGGGCCCAGCCATTGGATGAAGTGGTTTTATTCTCACCGCCAGCTGAACACCAGTATGTTATAAAACAACTATCTGATACAGTATCTATTAGTACCTGTTGTTCGCTGACGTCATCTCCGGCCAGTTTCTCCGCAGTCTTCACTATCCCGAGGCTGAGGTATGCGTTGTTCTGCCGGCTCAGGTGCTGCGACTCGAACTCGTCCAGGAACTCGTCGAATATGGCCATGGCCGCCTTCATGTTCGAGATCTTGGTCTCGTCGCGAGTGCCTTGGAATGTTGTAAAGAGTTTTTATAGATGCTGCTGGTTTATAAGGAATAATTGATGGAATGAAGAAGTGATTGTAGTGTGATTATGGTACCCTGTTTTCGATTCTGATAATTACTTAATAATATTGTAAACATAAATATTTGATTACGAAAAAAAGAACGGACCTCAATAAATAATAAATACGGACATACTTTGCTCTATACCCAAAGTAAGTACTTAGCTAAAGCACTTCATTTTTTTTTTGGATAAGTGTGTTTTTACATGGATGCGTTTGGGATTGAACCTGGGACCTCAGAGCTAGTATTACTTTGAAAACCGGCGTGTACGCCACTTGATTATGGGGGTAGGCAATGAAATTATATGTAAAGGCTTATTTACTTTACTTTCTAAGGAAAAGAGAGAACTAAATCGACTCTATAATTTAGACGTTTTCAAAGATTATAAAAAAAGTCTAATTTATTTCTTATGGATCCCACTGTCAAAACTGGACTAAATTGAAGTGGGACTACACGGGAAGCCAGTCACCAACTTTCGAATAAAAAAAGAATTATCAAAATCGGTTTTTCCAGTCGAAAGTTACGAGGTAACAAAAAAAAAAGTCTAATTGAGTACCTCCTCCTTTTTTAAAGTCGGTTAAAAACATACATAAGTGACATATCAGTAGCATATACTCACAGGTGAGCACCCTCTTGGCCCTCCCGATGAGTCCCTTGACGGCGAGTCGCGCGTACTCGGGGTCGCGGCCCTGCAGCGCGGCGAGCGAGGCCCGCGCCGCGCCCGCGTCCTTGAAGCCCAGCCCCGGGACCGTGTCTGATGGTAGCGAGGCCTTCTGCTGGGGGGGCTTGTCCATGTCCACGTCAGACAACGAGCCCTGGAGAAATGGTGAGGTGTTAATAGCCGTAATAAAAAATAGGTGCACGTATATTTCGACGTCAGCAACGTTCAATAAGGACACACCCTGCAGGAATCGGACCTCGACTTACTGTTGCTGATGACCTTAATAAGGGAAACAACAATGATGGCTGGATAAGTTTATATTATTTAGGGACATATTTTTATTACTAACTTGAACGGCTTGGGTGATTCCTCTAGGGACGGGGCCTCTAGGGGAGGTCTCGAATAATATCGTTCCCTTTCATAATTGATACGTTTTCTTAGTAAGAAAAGAAGTTTACCAACAGATAGCACCCTAATTTAAGATGAGCAATTGTAAAGCGGTAAATGAGTAGTTTTATAGCTTCTCAATTGCTCATCTTACTATTCAAATAAACGTAGATATTATTCAATCAAAGACCTTTTCGTCTATTCCTAACGATGGCTAAACAAACCTATACGACAGCGGGAGCGATATACCCTATCACATGCATAACAAATTTTGTTGCGATTGGTACTATACTATGCTGTTTGTTTTCCAAAAAACAGTAGACCGTTATTGAAATCTGTGTTATCATGCTCTATCAGAACCCTGCAAGACTTTAGTCATACTTACATCCTCACTCTCACTGCTGTCCTTCTTCTTCTCGACCTTCTTGGCGACCTTCTTGTCAGGCGTGCCCTTGTTGGCTTCCAGGTCCGCCAGCCACTGCTCGAACACCGCCATCGCCTCCTTGATGTTGCGCACTTTGTCCTCCGCTTTCGTCACTGGAAAGTGAGGGCAGTTCCTTAAACAAGGTGTCGAGCTGGTCTGATGATGAAGCCAGAAGGTGGCTCTAGCTTCGTAACGAGATGACACAACCCTATCGTGTTTGGGCTCATTTAATTTGTCTTAATGAGAACTGTTATTCTGAATGATGAAAATGCTTGTATTTTAAAAAATATATTGTCGTAAACCTTGTATTTTAATGATCTGTATGAATGCATGTCTAGCATGGCAGGTATGTATGGAACTCACTGGTGAGCACGCGCTTGGCTCGGCCGAGCAGCCCGCGCACGGTGAGGCGCCGGTAGTTGGGTTCGTGCTGCTCCAGCAGACGCAGCGTCTCCTGCGCCTTCGCCGCGTCCTTGAACCCGAAGCCGGACTCCTCCTTCTTGTCGTCTTTACCCATGGCTCTGGAATTTACGACAAACTCATTCATATTACGTTCATAAATAAGAAATGCTTAGTTATCTTTTCAACTTTGTAGGTGTTTATCTGTTGCATAATAATGTTTGGTTATTAAATTATAAATCCGTAATTGGCTGTAAGATTAGTTTATAAGATCAGTTGTATGTGTTTTTCAAAGAGCTGTGGATTTTGTGAACAATAAATAAATAAATAAATAAGTATAATGTCTGTATGTTTGTTCGCGCATCACGCAAAATCTATTGCATAAAGTTGAATTCCGTTTTCATGGTCATGTAGTTAATTATTTTGCCTAAAATAGTGTGTATTTTTCATCTTGAAACGTCGCCAAATAATTGATACGCCTTATACACGATTACAAAATCACGGGTAAAAGATAAAACGCTTTTGTATTCAGAAACTATGAAATCATGTGGATAGGGCTACATGTGCGCATGACAAATTCAACCAGCCGTGAACAATAAAGAAATGAGGTCAACAAGCAATAGTATAGGGCGAATTTTGCAAAATTCCTATGACGACGCGGCGGGGGGTAGCTTCATTTGTAACTCCAACGATCACACATAACACGTGTACAATAATAGTCTTTATTCACAAAGCATTAAAGTTCATATTCGTTATTCCCTGAACCAGTGCGGTCCACAAACTACCTATAAAGTTAAATGGTAACTTAGTTTACACACCATATGACGTCACTTAAGGGTTAACGATGTGTAAGTGCCTCCATTTAATTGATTGCACCCATATGATGTGATGCTTAATGGATGAACATATATATTTTAGGGTTAAGTACTCAAAGTTATATTATAAGAATTATATTTCCTTCCGCACTGTTTGTCAAGCAGACAATTGAAAATTACCTGTGTGAGTTTCTTTAGTGGACATACTAACAAATAAAGTAAAATAAATCTAAAAGCGTGATTATTGGCATTTTTCTGAATAGTTGCTGTATATATAAGGTGCTATTAAAACATCTGCCACGGCTTTAATGGGAGGTAGTATTGAGTTTATAGATTACAATAGTAAAGATAAATTATTGATTATTTATCTTTTTTTTTTCCATACAAAAAAAATAACGTATAAATTTGAATTGATTTATTAGTATAAAACCATCCCGTGTCATAAGCTGTTGCCGCTCCGCACCGAATTCAAACATTTCACAAAACGCCGCCGCGCCGCCGCCGTTCATACACTGTTGCCATTCCTATCAAAGGATGCCGCCGCCGCCGTGCGCGCCGGCGCCGCCGCGCGCCGGCCGCTCGGGTCGCCAGTCAGTCGCACCCCGCCCGCGCGTTCGGAAGTTAGTTTTAGAGGTTAGCGACAGCAATATCGCGCGCTTTCATTAAAAATGCCTCCCAGACGACAGTATTCCAATCAAGAATATCTTGAAATGGTATTGTGCTACCGCGAGTGTAATTCGGTGTAACACGGCCGCTTTGACCCGCCTGCGGTTGACGCAGGCAGGCCTTCATACTCGGCCGAACTCGAAGAGGAAGTGCTTCAGTGTCATCCTCTTGCGAGCACCAGGGATGCTGCTCGAGTCTTCGACGAGAGCGACAACTACGTGTGGCGACTTTTAAATCGTGAAGGGCTCCATCCTTACCACTTCACAAGTGCCGTGGCCTCCTCGCTCGCCGGATTTAACCCCTCTAGACGTTTTTTTGTGGGGTCGTGTGAAAGACCTTGTGTACGGCCAAACCGGACATGATATTAAAAGTATGGTAGAACTAAAAAGGTGCATCAAACGCGCAGTTAGGCAAGTGAAACGGACACATTAAATAAAGTGAAGAGACATGTATGCAAACGTGCCTTCATCTGTGTGCAACGCGAAGGCGGACTTGTGCAACAGTTTTGTAGATAAGTAGGTACTAGGTAGGGAGTGAGTAAATAACTGTAAATACGGTGCAATCGTTGTAAATAAAATGATTAACTTTTAAACACGCCAAGTTACTGTAATTTATCGTTATTCGCTATTAATCTAAGTACCTACTGTTTGGTTTCTTAGATTTACGCGAATGTTAGACATTGAAATAAAACTACTTTTTTACGGACTTTTAATAAAACCGCGACAACATCCGTAATAAAGTAATTAAAAAAAAATGCGATTCTTACACTAACTTGACAGTCACACAAGTTTATCATCTTATTTACCTACGTCAGTGTTTTTTGAAGAATGCGGTAGCTGGTAAGTAGTTGCACTTTTAAAACACTTGTATGCCTGCGTATTATTGCGTACCTAGTAGATTATGTAGTGACGAACTAGTCAGCTGATTACAGTTTTCGTTCACAGAAAAGATGGAAAGAGATAGCAGTTGTTTTCATTGACGAAGCGTCACATTGCGCGTAATTTGTGAACCACGTTACGCAGAATAGAGTCAATGTTAATTTAACTATTTTAGTCTCTCAAATTTAATTAACTGTTCCGGGGTACGAAAGTTCTTCACTATTGTAATCTATAAACACAATACTACCTCCCATTAAAGCCGTGGCAGATATTTTTATAGCACCTTATATATATATGTTTAGTAACATACTCGTAGAATAATTATCCACAGACTTTGTCCTACCACTGCTAGCCTCTAGGGCCTATAGGCCTCTCTTTTCTCGTGCCAATCTCTATGGTCCTGTGCCAGTCTCGACAGACTCGACCCAAAACGTTCATTATGTCATCAACCCATCTTGCAGCCACATAAATAGAAAAAACATAGTTATAATTCCGTGATGGGGTACAGAACCCTACATGTACGAGTCCGACTCGCACTTGACCGGCATTTTTAGACAGTAGGCGGGTATGACCTCCTTTATAATCTAAGATTTCGGTATAGAGCTGTTAATAATAGCTTCTATAATGTCAACAATATCAAGATCTCAATGTTATGTATCATACTCACTTTAAATAGATACAGTAGAGTCTACAGTATTTTTATAAAATATCAGTAATATCCAATAACTTTACCTTTTTGTACTTGCAATATCTTTTATTGTGAATGGTTCCCACCTTTATTTCATTTTCTGTCATACTCATACCAGATTTAAATACTAAAATAAAATAATAAATGCAGATAAAATCGCATACATTGCTCTGAACCCAAAGTAAGTAGCTAAAGCACAGTGTTATTGGCATTCAGATACAACGAAAGTACCACAAACACCCAGACCCGAGTAAATGTAGAATAGTGGTTTTCTACATTAGCCCGTCCGAGGATTGAACCCAGGACCACAGAACAAGCGACAAAACCTTGAAAACCGGTGAGTACGCCTCTCGACAAATTATACACTATCCTTACCTATTTTCTTGCTCTTTATCATCATCAATGACACGTGGTCTACCCAGGTCTGTTCCTCGTCTCGAAATAGAGCCAGTCTCTCTAAGTCGTCGGTAAACTCCGTCAAATACACTCACATCCGGCACTCGGCGGTCTGGATAACGTGATATGTATTCATCACGGGCTCGTGCGGATACACAGTTGCAGTACCCATAACAAATTAAAATATCAGCATATTCCTCGTTCGTAAAGGTTGCCATCTTCAACAATTCAATTCAGAAGCACAAATCAAAGTCCAGTTTGCAAGCACAGTCACGAATCGAAAGAAACAGTCTAGAAATCCAAGCTAAGCAAGAAACTAAGAGCACAGAATCGCATCTACTACGAACGGACGAATCGCGTGTATGTAAGTAAGCAGACTGAGATTCAAACACAATAACAAATAAACAACAAAATGGCCGGGTTTTTTTTCTCGCTCACACCTGTTAACATCGTATGATATCCCGCTCGCACGCACCACAAACCAAGGAAGGACAATAGGCGAACAAGATTTTTTGCAACTACCAGGGCCCTGGTGCCTGGGCCCTGTTTAATAAAGCTGACAATTCGACAAATATGTCGAAAAAAGACAAAATTGTAGAATTGTCGCGCTTAAGCTGTTTAATAAAAGTGACAAATATGTCAAAAATCGACAGGTGATATTTGTCATGTAAAAATGCGTTTAATAAAACTCGACATTTATGTCAGAAAACCACGGTCAAAATATTTCTGACAATTGTCGGATTGTCGTGACAAAAATGTCGGATTGTGTCAGATTCGAATGATGGAAACTACAACCTCTTAAAGGATCTAGGTCGACTTAACCTGTAACCCTGTATAATGTAAGCATTATGCTAATCTTCAAGTGAAGTATATTATTATTACCTCTACACGCACAATGTGTTGTGTAATAGTCCGTAATAGAGCATTACCTCACGCCGCGAATATGTTAACTTGGGTAGTATTGACCTTAACTGTGACGTCACACAACAAACATGGACGACTATAAATTAGAGTTTAAGGTTTATGTCAAAATGGTAATCTGTGTCAATGTCTCTATAAATCTACGTATTCGAGTCTATTGCCTATTTAGGCTGAATCTGAAGAACGACTAAAGCGATTTTGATTAAACTTTGTTGAATGAGAAGTTATCGGAAGTTATTAGGTACACTTAATTTTTACTAATTAATTAATTTTTAATTTTAACTTTAAATTATAATTTAAATTTGGATTTTTTTATACAAAATCCGGGCGAACGCGAGTCTGAAACGCGCGACGCGGGTTCCGTTCAAAGACTGATTGTCACGGTTATTGCTCCAGAAAATGTAGAACAAAGCAATATCTCATTTCGTAGATCTATATCAAGTGTTCCTATAAGGCTTCAAATGTACTTTTTGAAGCTAATCGCATGTAGCCCCAGGAAAACACTAGTTTCGTGCTGTGGGCTTATGCGCAGACACACAGACGTTAAGTACGGGACCGTTGTTGTTAATGTTTACGTGTACCTCGCGCGAAGCAGGCATAGGCTAGGAAGCCCAAGCAGTAGAATCATATAAAAAACTATTATCCCACAAACTTCGCATTTGTGATGTTGATGATGCGCAGTGCGTGTTCATACAATTTGCGCTGGGATTTAGCTGTCGCTTAATGTGTGAACACTTGCAACTGCGGCTCAAGGTTATCGGCCATTGTCGCCCGAATGTTTGCTATTTACTATTTACCTAAGAAATACACTAGTTTTTAGGTATTTCGCGCAGTGCGATCATTCATTTAAATATTTTTTTGTCAACTGGGGCTCAGCTCAGGGTTACGTTCTTTACGCTTGGTAATACCACAGGGGCCTGATTCCGCTATTTTAAAGTCAGTGGGTAGCAGGTTAATGAACGTTCCAGTGTACTTGTTATTGTGCTTCATTTTCGTATTCAGATAAGCCGACAATGAACAGTCAGTGGCAATCCTAAAATGACTACAGTGGCAAGTAGGTGTACATTTGTCATTAGACCAAACCAAAACCAAATCATCTGAATACGAAAATTAGGTACACACGTCACACTGGAACGTTCATTAACCTGCCACCCACTGACTTTAAAGTAGCGGAATCAGCCCCCCGATTAACTAATAGTACAAGCAGTAGTAAGTACCTACCTACTACGCAATTCTTTAATACCATATTCTGATTATTGTACTTATGTGTGTCTTCTTAAGTCTTCTAGTTACATACATTTTGACCGCAATTCGCAAAATTCCTATACCGCCACTTGTTTTACAAATCGACTTCAAGAAAAGGACCAGGATTACAATTCTTCGAAAACCTGCAGCGCGATGGACGGCGACCTGAAGTTAGTTGGGGCCTGGGTGGGACTGCAGAAGGCGGAGCACCCGGTGTTGTGGGACGCCGGCAACGCGGGAGAGGCCTGTGTTCAGCATGGACTGAGACTGAGCTAATTGATTAAACAAGTTTTATGTAATACATGTATTTAGTTAATGAGTATACATGCAGAGGTAGACCGAAAAATCAGATGGATGGATTGTGTGAAAGATGATAATAATATGATAAAGGAAGGATTCACTCCTTCCTTTCTCATATCATCGCTGAGATGAGTAGTAGAGACGAATGACGGGCTGACGGACGGGCAGACTGACGGGCCTGTTGGTCTAGTGGTGAGTGACCCTGACTGCTATACCGGAGGTCGTGGGTTCGATTCCTACCCAGGACAAATGTTCGTGTGATGAGCACGATCATTTGTACTGTGTCTGGGTGTAATTTATCTATAATATGTATGTATTTAGAAATATATATATATATATAAGTATGTTTATCAGTTGTCTGGTTACCATAACACAAGCTCTGCTTAGCTTGGGATCAGATAACCGTGTGTGAGGTGTTATAAAAAAAAAAAAAATGGAAGCTGAATACGCATTGCGCCGACCACAAATAAATGGGAATGATTATGATGACATGTATTTATTTATTTAACTAATCATCAATATGACGTCGCTTCCGCTGTCTGCTCGCTTAGATCTTATAAACTAGGTACGCAATAGATTTTGATGCAGTTTCCACCAAGTGACAGATTGATTCAAGAAGAACGTTATACATGCATATTAAAGTACAGAGATACCGAGATATTTCGGAAATCGTGCGAGACCGGGGCGGGTCGCTAGTCTTCGAAATATTTGAAGTGTTTGTAAATAATATGTAGGTATGAAGGAAATATTAATGTATTCTATGTCAATGTCAATCTCGTAAACAACTGACATTAGTTCCGCTCGTTACGCTCACACTATGTAGTTTATGGCTTACTAGTTACTAACACAATTGTAGATGATCATGGTTATTGCGATATAATACATTGCACGTTGGTTCCTTTGTCAAGAGTAATGTTATCTATTCGGGCACGTAATGGATATTATACAAATGTTCGCATCGCTACACTGTTCCTAATACCGGCACGTAACTGTAACTGTCCCACAGCTGGGGAAAGGCTCTTTTTTAATCATTATGTTGTTGTTATGATTATAGTATGGAATGAACAAGTTCACTATAATAAATTCTAGGGTTGTTACTCCAAACGAAGTGTTACCTATGTCCATAAAGTATGATTGCAATCGGTTTAGTCATTTTGGAGATAAGTGCGAATAGACATACACCAAAATCTTAGACACATGTAAGTAGACGCAAAGGTACCTAGTATGATATAATCTAAAATAGCCTACTAAATAAAATGTACTTTTTTTAAATTATTGTTTTGTCAATGTATGTGGAAAAGTATGAAAATAATGCATGATTAATCAGAGTTACAATTTCTATAGTGTACATAATTACCGACTGTACGGTTCTTGTGCACAATACATGCAAGTTAATGTATGCGAGACGCTTGAACTAAAGTTATCGCGAGGTCACGCTCAAATAACTATACTATTTCGTCTATTCGACACAATATTTGCTAATGATGTCATCTACAAATCCACACATATTTCTATAGGAAACAGACACATTTATTACAAGATCAATCATAAATTTTAACCTGCTTTGCGTTTACGACTTACCTATACGATCGCGCGGGAAAATAAGAAAATTAAAAAAGTACTTACGATTATTTTATTGTAATAAATACTCCTTATTTTAAGACTAGTACACTATCACGTGTTTATTTCACAATTTATAATCACTTGCGCGCGTCGCAAAGCTCTGTTGACTATTAACTAATACGATTTCAAATAGAATACATCTTTGAGCGCGAACATATTGCTATAACCCTACTTATTTGAAAAGTAACCTCGTTCGAAAGAAGGCGGAATAAAAAAGGTTGAATTTAATTTGGTCGTATTATATAGAAAAACAAAATCGACCAAAATAAGCTGTGACGTAATGGTTGCGTTCGACCAAGGCTGTGTTTATATGTTGTCATGACATCATTACTCCGTGCCCCGGCTTGCCCTGCCTTCCCGGGGACACTTTACAACCTTGGCTGAATAAGTCCCCCTTCTAACTAATGAGGTCAGTACAGCAATAGTCACTAATAATTAATTGTTTACAAACAATACTCTTTACCCGGTGAAACTGTAGACAGAAGTATGTTTGCATTCTTAAATGAATTCTAATATTATAAAGCTGTAGAGTTTGTTTGTTTGTTTGAACGCGCTAATCTCGGGAACTACTGGTTCGAATTGAAGAAATGTTTTTGTTTTGGATAGTCCATTTATTGGCATTTATCGAGGAAGGCTTTAGAATATATAACATCACGCTGCGACCAGTAGGAGCGAAGCAGCAGTGAAAAATGTTGCAAAAACGGGAAAAAATATTTATAGGTATTTGATGGCTTCCGATGCGTGCGCTGCGTAATCGGTTTGAGTTACCTCTCCTCCCTCTCCTCTTTAAATGATCTAAAAAACTGTCAGTGACAGTATATGACGATCTTTTATGATTGACTTACTATAACCTTTTTTAAGGTAATCAATTTCGGTCGAAATAGGCTAGTTGCCTAATTTTGAAACACTGTTTAATTCCTTACCATGGTGCCTGATCTGAACAAAAAACAATACAAATGCAAGAAAAACCATCATTTACAATATGTATTTTCGTTTCCAAAAAGTTGATTTAAATTTAGCTCAAAATGCTTAAACTGTCATGGCGTCTTGGATGACGTTACTCTGTGCAAAATAATCCTATTATTTGGCTAAAATGTTAACAACACAAATGACGTTTCGAACTTTGTGACGTCACGCATCTGATTGGTGTTTTCTGTTAAGTGACTTAACATCTAATTTTGCTGAATTTAATTTACGAAAATAAGAATAATCTTTTGGGTTTACTAATAACAACTGTGTTGTTTATAATGTTTACATCAAAAGTAATCCATGAAAACTCTTAACCAACCAATTTACTTCTAATGGAAACAAGCCTATTAATGCATTATTGCTAATTATTTGCTAAAGAGTTTTATAAACATAGTATTAACTAAAATTATCATATACGCAGATATAATTTATTAAAAAAAAAATACTTCTTAATCGCGATCATAATAACAGAAATTGACGCGGACGAAGTCGCGGGGATCAGCTAGTAAGATATATTTAGGTATGGGGGTATGTCATAGTGCGAAATATCACAAGTAGGTAGGTATCTGTATTTAGTTATGAGGTGGGCAGAATGTGATGTCTGTTGCCGCACGGAAATAATGATGATTAATCAGTCTTAGTGGATGATTGTATTTTAAAATCTGCGGAGGGGTTTGACCAATGTTGGAAACTTGTAGCGACACTAAATTACCTACATGAATCAAAACCCGGACCATAAATAAGATAAGAGTATGTAAAGCGACAAACTTGCCTTATCTTGTTTAAAATATACATTAAGGCCTAATCAAAAGGAACATAGGAATATACATCCTGTTACTGTAGTTATTCTAAATAATTTGATAGAATACTTTATTCTTCATCGAGGATTTCACCTTGGCTTTACAATAAATGTTTATGCCTTTGTTTATGGTGCTTAAAAAGTAGATTCTGTCTGTGTCAGTCATTGACATCTGTCATTTGAAATTGACAACGTCATTCACATGAGATCGTAATCGTATGCGGTGCGCATGTGTTTTCGTTTCGCAAATAAATAGTTATCTGCAAGTTTTCCACATTAGTGCAGTGAACAGCCAGCAAGATGGAGCAGCCCCTGTTCCGAACGTTCAACGGCGACGACCAGGACCCCGAGGTGTCGGAGATCGAGTCGCTCTGCATCAAATGTTTTGCTAATGTAAGTAAACAACAAAACCGAACACTTATATTCTTATGTTTTGTGAATGTAAGTAAAATTAACTGCTCCCGGCCGGATAGACCACTATTGATACACGAACTGATCTTCTTTTCACTAGATCTTGACTTTGATAGTCTAGATTACGCGTTTAAATAACTAGGTCGCATTGCAAGGAGGTTATGCTTCTGATTGGGAGCAGGTTCTTCTGTAGTATTTTCTCTATAAGTATGCTGCTCATGAATGGATCTGGTAGTCTGGCTTATTGCAAATTAGAAATAAAATCCATGAAGGTACAGAAAATCAATAACTGTTATTAGTTGAATGTAAAGATCTCACGATATGGTTGCACCAAGTAATGCATCTAGTCTAGCCATTAACATACTTAAGATACAATTAAGAATGGCACAGAAAATCAATAGATTAGGCAGAGTATTTCTTATTGGACTCCAATTACAGAAACTATTAGCAAAATTGTAGTTCTTTTTTAAACTTACTTGTATTTTGTCTTATATTTGTATTTCATTTTACCAAGCATATTTATCACATGGTTTTACATAATTTAGTTTTGCTACCGCAGTGCAATGAACATATATTACTATTAACCCCATTAAATTACTATGATGTTTGACTACATGGTTTCAACATAATCCAAAAGTATATAAACTTTCTCACTTCTCTATTTTCCATTTGTATATTACATAACAGTAATTAAAATATGTATGTTAGTCTGTAAGGTATTTATCTATGGGCCTAAGTAGCCTGACAATAAATGATTTTGTTATTATTATTATAATGCAATTAACGCATTTTCAACTAGGTATATAGGTACATTCAACATGTCATGTTATAATTAAAAGTGAGAATTCCTCTTATGTAATTTTCTGTCCTGCCTTTCATGTTGACTTCACACAAAGTTTAAACACACATTTCAGTAAATAATTGATTGTTCTCACGCTGAGGGCACTCATGCTTGTATAGTTAACTTAGTTAGACATGGGCAGGCTAGAGCCATTCACTATTTATTGTGCTAAGACTTCGGTTGGACCCGTAACGCTGCCACTAAGGCGAAGGATGGCACCAGGTGTTTTGCCGGAGTATTTGGAGCCTTTCTCAAGGCTCTGGAAGCCCGGACTCTTGCATCCTCAACCCCCTGGGAACACCAGGCTGGCACATAAATGAGTTTCACCTGACAAAAATAAAAGAGATCCATTCACCATTCTAACTCTTTACATGCACCTCCTGTCCTGTAGCCTTTTGTTTTCTGGACCATTGATCTGCTTTAAAGTGTTTATGTACATGGTAACCATAGGAGTACATAATTCACCAAGCTGACCTAGCCCTATTCATTATCTGGTATTGTAACACACTATACCATATACTATATGTGTTGCAGGGCACAACCCGCATCCTTCTGACACGCATCCCGTACTACAAGAACGTGGTGATCATGTCCTTCTGCTGCGCAGAGTGCGGCTACTCCAACAACGAGATCCAGCCGGGCGGGGCCGTCCATCCCAAGGGCACCAAGTATGTACCACACTGTGTACTATATACTATGCAGAGTTAGTGCATAAAGACCAGACAAAATTTTTACATTAGGATCTAAATATATGTAGAACTGAAGGTACATTTTTAATATTATTGTCGAATTAAATATGTAAAGTAAAATCATGGCATTCATTTAAAATCTCTTAAAAATTCCTAAATGATCAATACTCGATAAGTTCATCGACCTCGCTCGCAGGCGACAGTCTGGCGCGTCGTGCACTCGTGCCTATTGCTAATAAGTGTACTTGTGTGTGTGCACCGCCACATTTATGTGTGTGTTTATTGCTACCTATTTTTGTTGCTGAACTGAGTTGCGCTATTTGTAAAAAAGTACTTTTTTTTTAATTATTTCGAATCTATTATCGATTCTGTACCAGATCTGTCAATTTGGGTGTTCATTAAAAACGAACCATATGTACATACACAGTGAGTGAGTGATACAATGTGATGTTGTGGTAGATGGACGCTGCGCGTGGAGACGGCGGAGGACCTGAACCGGCAGGTGGTGAAGAGCGACCACACGGCGGTGGCCATCCCCGAACTCGACTTCGAGATCCCCGCCACCAGCCAGAAGGGAGGTCCGTACTCTACTATATGTTCTACAGTTTGTTTGTTTGTACGGGGTTAAGGTTCTATATAATAGGCGGATATCTCTTTTTTAACCCCTTGTCCTTGGTTATCGCTGCAAAAAGTAGTCTGTAGACAAAAAGTATGTCCTTTCTTAAAGTAAAAAGTTACATTAAGCAAAAAGTTGGTTTCTACATTGACCCGTCCGGGGATCGAACCCGGGACCTCAGAGCCAGCAACATCTTGAAAACCGGTGCGTACGTCAATCGACCATGGAGGTAGTCAAAAGTAGTTTGTTATTCTATGTAATATATTAATTATGTTATTGGTTTTCTCATGTCACTAAAGTGGTAAAGTGCTGCCATCTATACTACACATAGGCTACCGATAGATATATTTAATTTGACCGATCTCTCCATATAACACACAAACCAATATCCTTCATATAACGTTATAGAGATAACAACAGTGGAGGGCATAGTGGCGCGCGCCATCGACGGCTTGCTGCAGGACCAGGAGGCGAGGCGACGCGAGCACCCGGACGACGCCGCGACCATCGACGCCTTCGTGGAGAAGCTGCGAGCGTTGAAGGTGGCCGGCAAGCAATGGACGCTGGAGCTCACTGATATTAGTGGTGAGTTTTGAGACATTACAATGGTAGTTTATATTTCAGTGGCGTGCATTGGTTTTCGGCCATGGTAGGCACTCGTACATGGAGCAACTTTACCGTAAATACGCAAATGAACTCCCAAAAAATGGAACAAGCTTTATTTTGTGGATCACAAGGTGCGTTCAGGTCTGACGAACGCGCACCGAATGCGCCGCTCGCGCCTGCAGTTAGGTACTGCAATATGTTAGTGCGCCTCCTCCACGAAACTCTCGCAAAGGTCGATGGTGCAAATAACGCCGTCTCCGAACTGTTCGCGAGCAGTACGCGCGCTGCAAGATACAATTTAAAATGCACGCGCGCAGCTCGCGACCTATTTCTGATTGAATCACTATTTCAACTTGTTGGTATAAGTTTGTATAAAATAATCTTAGTAAAGCTAACTGCGAACAGCAGCCGACTCCGCGACTCGGGACTCGCGACGACCAAACGGTCAGCTTATGATTGAGGACTTTTATTTGTGTATTATTCTTAATAAGGGTTCGAAACCGAACCTAAATAATAGTAAATATATTGAGCCATAGTCAATATGACCATTCGAGATCAACATTTTTCTTACCTACCTTATGTATTACATAGACAAAAAAAGAATCAGACGTATTATTGAATGTGCCAACATATACTATTATCTTGTATGTTTAATTTACTCCCATTTTTACTAAGATTTTAACTAAAAACAATCACTTAATATCATCATCCACAACAACAATATGTTTTTGTTTTCGTCGTAGAACAACTACGACGGTACGGACGTAGGTATCAATTCACACAACAATTTCGTATTTAACAATCAAGAAACGACGAATAACACAAAAATAACAGTTCGTCCAGCAGCACACCGCTAGTCAGGCGATAGTTTCTAACATTTTGAGTATTATTATGAGCCTTACCTTTAGTTTTGTCAACAAACCCCATCTGATGGGTTTGTATTGTAAGTTTGTAATTACGCACGTATGCTATCCAAACATATTTCATTTTCACCACAATCTTAACATTCATACACATAGCGGTTTATTAATGCTCCTGTTTCTTAAACTACAGCCACTTCACAAAATCACAATAAATAGAAACTAGTTACGAAAGACAAGACGAAAACACGCGCGCGAACTATCAAAAACTTAATAAACAATCTGCCACAGATAATAAATATCGAAAAACGACTAAGTTGCAACACAGAAGTAAAACAATAAAAATGTTAATTGAAACTAAATATAATAAACATCAATAAGTAACTAAATAATATTGTGATAATTAATTTACAAGTTATTAGTATTTTAAAACGCAAGTTTCATTTAAAATACACTAATAACTGGAATAAGAATTGACAAGTTCAATGAACGACCCAAAAGACTTTTGCTCCAAAACGGATATGAGAGTAGAATGAATGGGAGAAAGAAAGAATCTTGTTTATTGGCAGGTAAGCAAGCTTAGAGAAATTACTAAAGCATAGAGGGAGCGTCAAATTTCACTATAGTTATACTCTTTTAACCTATGACACATTCATTGTGAAAAAGAAGGATAGATATATAGTTTTAAGGGTTGCTTGCAGCAATACTGTCCACTTTTTTTGCCTCGGTAGTGATGTGCCGTATTTGGTAGAGGTATCGAAATAAATTTAGTTCTTGACAGAAAATGTACTTCTATTGAATGTACGTTATTTTCATGTTACATCTTTATAAAACAACTACACTAAAATTAAATCTTATATAAATAAATAATACTAACACGCGTCAAAAAACTCATCATCATCCTTGTCAATGGCGGGAAACGTGCCTAGAAGGCTGGCAGCATTGCCACGTTGAATGGCTATGCCGATTCTCTGTGCAAGGAACAAACCAGCCCTCTGATCACGAGTAGAATCTACCAAAAGTTCATTAAAAATATTTCGTGCACTAGGACCCCATGACCCGAGCGTTTCAAAGTTTCAAACCCAAACGGTTCGAAAATATAATAACCTATTAGGTTATTATACTTTCGCCGCTTAAGGGTCTTCGCAGCTCCAGCAGCAACGCCAAGAGAGGCCGCCGAACTTAGAACGTAGGATAGCGCAAGGGTGTCGACGCACGTTGCGTCCCACACCAAATGCCTTTTTATAAAACATACATCACCAAGGCAATCAATATAAATTTAGTCCCAAATTTACGAATTATCATTAAAATTAAATCATCGTTTAAAATTAAAACAAATACGTGATAGGTTGACTAAAAGATCTATTGCACCACAACTCCGCCAATCACAGTACTTGATATGAAATATTTGATAAATGAATGTCTAATCTTTATGTTGATCGGCCTTTAGAAACTGGGAGTAAAAGTAAAAACATATATAAATTATGTAAATTTTTAATACATAAAAACAGTGAAAATACATTATTTTTTTATCTCTCTGTGCCCCGCGGTTTCACCCGCGTGAATACCTAAGTGTAATTCTTGATGTCTTTGTAGTTATTCTGTTATTTGGGGCGGAGACGAAGTAATTTTTTCGGCTATGCTTAGTCCAACAATTTCTGGCTCTTGAAAGCACTTTACAGTTTACACCAGTTCTTCTATCATTTATTGAGGCATACTGTAAAATAAAACGACATTTGCTACATTATAATGACATAAAGTTAATTCTCGTATCGAATAGTATCGATGAAAAATATCTACTTCACTATCATAACATAACCTCACAAATAAACAAATTACTTTTTTTAAGATTAATTCGTTTACACGATATTATTAGTAAAAAAGATAGTCTGAAGGTATCATTATCAATCTAATGTGTATGTTATAAGTGATCGCATACAAAAATTACGCATGATTTTATTAGAAAATTGCAAAAAAACACTTACCGTTGAACGCTTGCATATTCATTGATATCTTTCCGTAATGAATATGATTTACACGATAAAACAAAACGAGCCATATTAAACGCTTATTTATCTGTCCTTTGCACCTTTTGTACACAATCGAGTTGCTTATATTACGCAAAAAATAATATTATTTGTAAAATAAACAATGACCAGCAACGACTGACATTCACAACGTATGATACGACTAAATCAAATGCTTTGTACAGTTTACCGTGTAGAAAAGGTTCTACTAAGCAAATATGTGCTCTTTTAATTGGTCGTGTAGTAAGAGACCAAATATGACCATTTGACAATTTCGGAGCGTCCATTTAGCTTTAAGCATATATGAGTCCATATATGTTTGTCTCTTTTATATATATAATCTGCACCATAAGAGAGAGGAGCTTGGATTCATCGTAATTTGTGTCTATTTTGTTCGCTCCCTCTATGCTTTAGTAATTTCTATAAGTAAGCAAGCTTACTGTAGGTGTAAAAAATTACGAATGTCAAATGTCAGAGCATTACGCTTTGCAAAAAGAGGTTTTCGTTTTTGTCGTATAATAAAAACTCAAGATGGCGGTGTATTATTTTCTGTTTTTGAAGTGTGCGTGCGTATATGGATAAGGAGATTTTGTTTGAATGTGTGAGTGGAAACTAGGCAGTTTTTGAATAGCCTACTTCGTCGCTTAGAGAAATTAGAGCTTCGTCGTTGAGTATTGAATGAATTTGAATGTGACATATGTGTCGTCTCAAAGCCTGCGCTCAGGCTAACTGCAAAGATCTCTACCAAAAAATATGTGTCGTCATTATTGATTTGTTTGTTATTGAAATGTTTGGATACATATACAAGTTTTATTATCTGTAATTTAATGATTATGTATGATGAGTGTTGACTGATTTATCTTATATAAATTGTTATATTTAAAGATAGTTAGTTGGGATTTTGTAGGTAGGCACTGCCTTTTTGCCTATATGCTATGCACGCCACTGTTATATTTCAATGTTCGTTTAAAGATTTTAAAATGAAATAGACAATAGATAGCTTTTCGATTGTTACGTTCGCAGAATAAACCTACATGCATTTGAAAGTTTCCAACGTCACAATTTTCTACATTTTGTGCGAAAGCGTGACATCATTAGCGCTTCATTTACTTAGATTTTGTTTATTTTATGATATACTTGTCGGGCTCATTTCGATGCCAATACAATATCATGGTTCTATCGACCTGATTGGATGATAGAGCCAGATGTTTCCAACTCCGCAACGAAACGTCGCAACCCTATCATGTTGGGACTCATTCGATTTGTCTTCACGAGTACTGTAACACTAAACAATTTAAACATGTGTTTAACAATGTTTGTGTTCAGGTAACTGCTTCATCGAGAACCCGGAGCGACCGCGGCGGGACCCGCGTTGCGAGATGGTCGAGTTCCCGCGGACCAAGGAACATGACGAGGAGCTGGGGCTCTTCACTGATAACCAGGTGAGTGTGGTAGTGAGGTAGTGAAGTAGGTAGGAACGTAGGGTTAGAGATGTGGTATCATATGGTAGTAGTAATGGGGGGGTAGTATGGTCGTGGTAGTGAGGTAGTTATGTAGTGTTAGTGGGTTCGGTGTAGTAATATAGCCAGAGATAATGACAAGAAAGGGTAGTGTAGTTGTTCGGGTGTGGTCGGTGAGATCTGTAGGTAGTGGTCGTGGGGCAGTGAGGTACTGAGGTAGCGAGCAGAATTAGATTACGAGCAGCTGGGTAGTGTCAGCCTTGGCTTGTAACATGTAATATTTATGATGTGTTGTCTCCCTCTAGCCACCAAGCAGTACGCAGAGCTCGGCCCTGCTGTCTCCGGACCCGGCCGCGCTGGACTACGAGCAGCTCGCGGCGGATGACGTCATGCGGTTCCGCACCAACTGCCCCGACTGCGACGCGCTCGTCTACACCAACATGAAGCTCACACGTACGTACCGCCACACGACACGACAACACATAACACGACACGAAGCAACACGACTAACACGACACGAGACAACACGAAGGACACGACACAACACGACCATCATGACATGAAGTGACTAAAACGACACGAAACGACGCGACACAACACGACACGACATGATATGACACAACTGTACTGGCTATATTCGTCCATATCAATTCACATTTGTCCTCATGATATTGTTTGTTGCAGACATTCCCCACTTCAAGGAGGTGATCATCATGGCCACCTCCTGTGACTACTGCGGACACCGGACCAACGAGGTGAGACCTACATACATATATCTCGTAACCTAAGGTGATCTCACACAAAACACATCGATAGAAACACACTCTCATACGAGGTGTAACATACATACTCACATACGTAGGGAATGTGATGTTATGATATACTAGCTGTGCCTGCGACTTCGTTCGCGTGGATGACGAAACTTATCAATGAGTTTTTAACCGCAAAATTAAGTTTGTTTTTTATTGTTTATACTTTTCCAGGATAAAAACTACTCAGTGTGGTGCCCAGGATAATGAAGAATAATTATACCAAGTTTCATCGTAATCGAACCGGTAGTTTTTGCCTGATACCTGAACAAACAGACAGACAGACAATTTTTTTTTTTCACACTTTTTGGATCGGTGTCGGTCTAGTAACACCCCCCGCTATTTATTTTTTTTGATATTTTCAATGTACAGAATTTTCACTTTTACAGATTTATTATAGAAATATAGATAGGACAAGTAAGTGATAGTAATTTATGTTTAAAAAATTCTTCAGCATATTAAAGTTATATATATCGTCCTGAGACCACCACCTGTCAGGGAACGCATTCCCTCAGCGGCTGGATCATATACTATGATATTTATACGTAGGTATGTGTAGTGCTATGCCAGTACCAGGCGAGCAGACGCTAACAGTGGTGGTGTCCTCAGGTGAAGTCCGGCGGCGGCGTGGAGGAGAGGGGCGTGAGGTTCGAGGTCCGCGTGGCCGGCCCGCAGGACTTCTCCAGGGACCTGCTTAAGGTAACATATACATATATAAGGTGCTATAAAAACATCTGCCACGGCTTTAATGGGAGGTAGTATTGTGTTTATAGATTACAATAGTATAGATAAATTATTGATTATTTATCATATTTTTTTTCATACAAAAAAAATAACGTATAAATTTGAATTGATTTATTAGTATAAAACCATCCCGTGTCCTAAGCTGTTGCCGCTCCGCACCGAATTCACGTAATTTGTGAACCACGTTACGCAGAATAGAGTCAATGTTAATTTAACAATTTTATTTTCTAAAATTTAATTAACTGTTCCGGGGTACGAAAGTTCTTCACTATTGTAATCTATAAACACAATACTACCTCCCATTAAAGCCGTGGCAGATATTTTTATAGCACCTTATATAATAAACGTCCCACTGCTGGGCATAGGCCTCTTCATATAAGATAAATAGTAGTCACGTGCGTTTCGCTAAAAATAGCTCTGTCCGTTTGTAAGTCGTTTGATTCTCAGAATTTAATCGATCTCTGTATAATAAAAGTAGATATTATACTGTGCATCATTTTGATACTAAATCATAGACAACTTCATCAAAATTCGATCATTTTAAAAGTTATTTTTTAATAGTCACATGACTTAGACTTATTACTTCCATACACTATATTACGACGCATCACGCTAACATAATACAAATTAGCAATTTGTTAGCAATAATCTCGCAATCACTGCACAATCATTGCACAATCACCGCACAATCACTGCACAATCACCGCACAATCTCTGCACAATCACCGCACAATCACCTCACAATCACTGCACAATCACCGCACAATAATCGCACAATCACTGCATGATCATTGCTCTTGCTTTGCTCTCGGCCGACTACTATATTATTATGATGTGGTGCGGCAGTCGGAGACGTGCAGCATGGAAATCCCGGAGCTGGAGCTGGAGGTGGGCGGGCGGGCGCTGGGCGGGCGGTTCACCACGGCGGAGGGCATCCTGGCCGCCACCAGGGACCAGCTCCGCGCCTGTCCCGGAGTGTTCGGAGACGCTCCCGGACTCAACCCCGAGGGACTCATGCTGTGAGTAGGCTTACCTTACCTGTCTCATTTATTTCAGAAAGTTTGGTGTCTTAAACTTAACTATCTAAAACCTATCCGTCCGAAATCCAACAGTCTAAAATCAAACAGACCGAAATATGTTTAAAACTTATCTGATATGTCCAAACTGCATGGAACTGATCACCATTCAATATACTGTTTTTGCAAGCTCTGTCCTATCCCACATCAGACCTGTGTATATCACCTCGCATCAGGCTCTTAAATATCATTTCTCGCTCTCGCGTGACACTCGTGTATCCAAATCGAAAAAATACCGCTCGCGTGAGGTCCGTGTATATCATCCTCCTCTCTCGCGACAGGTACCTACTATATCACCTATATTCTTCGCTCAGACTCACACTCATATATATAACCTCTCTCTCTTTCTCTCGCATCAGGCTTGTATCTCATGTATCTCGCTCTGGCGAGATACATTTCGGTTTCAGTTCGATTCGGGAGAGAAATAGAACACGTTCTTTAAGCAATAAATATGATTTATTACTCCAATATAATCGATACTTACACAATCTAATATACTCTTAGAATCTAGGTATAGCATGACATCATTACATAGGTATTCTTCCACTATAACCTCTCTCTCTCTCTCGCATCAGGCTCGTATACATCTCTCTCTCTCTCGCATCAGGCTCGTATACATCTCTCTCTCTCTCGCAGGTTCACAGACAAGTTGGAGCGTGTGTTGCGCGGCGAGCTGGCGGTCACCATCGTGCTGGACGACCCCGCCGGGAACTCGTACGCGCAGAGCCTCGCCGACGATCCCACCGAACCCGACGACGGTGAGACTACACAAATACCGTCATGCGTACAGAATTCATTTCACACATATACACATTACACAAACCTTATTCTGCATACACACAAATACTATGTGCCGCATACAATAAAACATTATTTTATAAAAAAAAACCGTCTTTACATACAACTTCATTCCTTTTTACCATCCGAACCGTCATATCTCCACAATGTTCTGTCACTGCATAGACATAGATATACATACATCAACCTCCATATTAAAACTATATTATAATTATATGTGTGTATGTCACAGGCCTGAAGATAACATTCTACGAGCGCACGTTCGAGCAGAACGAGGAGCTCGGCCTCAACGACATGCAGACCGAGAACTACCGCATCGACCAACCCGACAGGCCCGACCAACCCGACCGACCCGACCAACCCGACCAACCCGACCGGTAGCGGCGTAGACGGGTAGGCGGTCTATAGCAAGGCAAGAGCCGCTTAATGACTGAGTACTGCTACTCTTTAGCAAGTTAACAGCCAACCAACCGCCACTTAACTACCACTCAACAGACACTCAACTCAACCGCCAGGTCCAGTCGCTCTAGAGCAAGATAACCGCAGCTTGATGTAATGAAAATAGTGATAACTGCTGCTCGGCTACCAACAGCCACTCAACTGCTACTCAATGGCCACTCTACAATGAGTCAACTCACACTTAATCGTCACTCAAAAGCAAATCAAAGCCGTCTGTCAAATGCTAAATAGAAAGTCAACAGCTGCTCAACCACTACTCAACTGCTACTCATCCACCACTCAGCAGCAAGCCTACAGCCGCTTAACTATTACTATTCAAAGTCAACGGCCGCTCTAATGCTACGTAATAACGTACTGTTGTAATATAATTATGATAGGAAGGTATTTGTTAATGAGACAAGCTTGTAACTGCCGCACTCAGAGTCGTTAATGGTTACTTTAGGGATTTAAGTAAGCCAATTTTATTAGGCTTTGTACAGTTATCTTACTTTAATAATCTTTGGCAGAAATTCGTTAAGTAATCATTAACGACTCTGGGAGTGATAGTAAGTGATGAATGTAATTATTATATCAATATGGTACATGATTTATTTTTATTTTCGTTACGTTAAAAATATTAAACACAAGTGTTTAGTTTTTTCTTTATCATAAACTTACGACGTCACATTAAATTTATATTTAATGTGACGTGTGGGAAAAATCGTGGCGTCATGTGCTTCTTAACTTCTATTCGCACTCACTGCTTATTATCTCCTTATTTTGAAATGAAAAATAAGCGTTTAATATTTTTATTATGCCTAAATATTGATTTTTGTTCTTTTCATCCCAGTTCACCTTATTGAGACATAGGTTATAGTTATTATAGAGTAGGAATTTTATATGATGTGTATGGCGCTTACGGCATTATATCTATTTCTAGAATATAAACCATCTGTATACAAGTTGTTTATTCCCAGTATAAAATGTATTGCAAATTTATACCAGGTAATACTTACGAAAAAATGACCCGGAATAATAATATTTATCAACAACTACTTTTGTTATTTGTATATTTATACAAAACTAAATATACTTCATTTTTTTTATTTGCTACCTATTTGTATTTTGCTTGTATTTTGTAGGATGATACTATGTCAAAGTTAAATGATTTAATGACTACGCCATCTAGTTTCAAAATAGCGAACTTTTATAAATATTGACCAACCTGTGCACACTTTCATGTTTAGTGTTATGAAATAATACCAAGAGATGGCGCTATAACCATTTCAGGAAAGACTACGGCGATATAGCAAACTATGCATTTTTAGAAAGGTTTCAAAATGCTGAACAGAAACTTAACATGTTAAAGCATAGAACTATTTCAACCACGTTAGGTTTAAAAAAAAGTACATCAAATTCGGTATATTCGTTTAGGAGCTACGATGCCACAGACAGACAGACCGACACAAAATAGAAATTTTATTCTGCGATCTATACTGAAACTTATGTATCTAGGTACTTATGTTGTAGTTTACACATATTTTGTTTGCGTCACGAAATTATATTCAACAATCTAACTATACTAAAGCCAATCTGGAAAGAGAATGAAACGTTATTACTAATTACGCAATTATCAACTTTGACAACATGTGTTTAAGTTCATTTTAGAATGACAAATGTTACCGAAAAGGGCCTAAAAGTAATTTTAATGTGATGGAAACTGAACTGTTAGTCATTGAATTAAGGTTCATAATTCCAAAGCACGGTCATTATTTCTTTAATGTGGCTGATATATAGTTATGGTGTTTCTTATTTATCCGTCCCTTTATACCTATCATTAGTGAGTACGAGAGCGAAAACATCAGAGCACCTTGAAAACTCCATTAGATGGTGAGATTAGTGATTAATGATGGCATTTATTTATTTTTCAAAAGTTATCCGAATAAATAAATAAATAAATGCGGACAACATCACATACATTGCTCTGAACCCAAAGTAAGTTGCTAAAGCACTTGTGTTATGGAATTCAGATACAACGAAGGTACCACAAACACCCAGACCCGAGACGATGTAGAAAAGTGGTTTTCTACATTGATCCGTCCGGGGATCGAACCCGGGACCTCAGAGCTGGCGACACCTTGAAAACCGGTGCGTACGCCACTCGACCACAGAGGTCGTCAATACACTAACACACCTACAAATGTATATTTACATGTAGAAACTTGGTTATCATCATCGTTCATTGCGATTGCCAAACTATCGTGGGTAGGCGGGCGAGGAGAATTAAGAACAGCGACACTCCACCGAACACGTTTTGCTTCAATGCGGAGCCACCAGATTCCTCTTCATCCGACGGCCGCGAGCAAAAGAGCCCGGAGTTGCGTCAGTGTCAAGAAACGTCAACCCGCTTGTCATGTTTCAGCAGTTCCTTTTCACGTTTCTTAACACTAGAAATAGCGAAGCGCCTACATACATATATGACGAACACACGTACCTATATTTTGGCAACAAACGCAAATTAAATTTATACTTGTGAATGCAAATTAGGTAGTTATGAAAGAATTTCCGGATAAAAATATAGTCTCGAAATGTTGTGTAATCATATAATATGTGGGACACAACACTATACCTAAGCAAAAGGTATACAAACAATGTATATTCTAAGAGAGCAACGCTTGAAAACGCGTAAACAAAGACAATTTTGTAGTTTAAGGAAAACTGTAATAGTTGCATGCAATTCCTCAATTGTATGATAGGTGAATAATAACTGTTTACACTGTAGGTAATTAATAAAACCAAGAATATTTTGAAAAGTGCAAAACAAATATGTTTTATAGGCAATTTTATTGCGAAAAACTGCAATTATTTACTATTTATTAAAATAAGTCCAATTTTAAACATAAAACTACTATTTTATGAACGCCAAAACAAAGTACATTTCAAGTCCTTTCTAACACTGCAAACTGCAACACTCTAGCCCTCTTAGTTCAAGAGATAAAGCAATCTTAAGATAATCGGTCGCAGAATCTTCCTAAAAAATCCTACGGAATTGATATGGCCAGGAACAAACGGGTGGGTAGGAGGGGTTTTTTTTCGAAAATTCTCGGACTTATAGTTTTTGGATCCGGACGCATGTAGTGTCGTTGGCTTTGCCTTGATAATTACTGCCCGAATAAGTAAAAATATTATGAACCATAGAACAAAAATACTGAGAAAACTTGATAAAAGCGTTTTACTATGAAAAAAATTATGAAGATACCCCAAGTGTGATACATGGTTACAAAGAGTACACAGAAAACCTTTCAAAAAGCTAAAATAACAGTTTCAATAAAAATCTAAGTTTTTAATAAATTGTTATTTAGAAACAAATAAATGTTATGCTAACTAACCAAAATGATATATTCCATGCTTCTGATACTATTACACCTACCTTAGTTTATTACACGGTTAGCTAGCCCTCGCCGAGGCGCTTCTAACGACACCACTCACGTGCGGCTAGCTCGCAAAAAATGTTGTACTGAAAAACTAGTTTTTAGACCATAACTTTAATTTTTTATATTACACCTACCTTAGTTTATTACACGGTTAGCTAGCCCTCGCCGAGGCGCTTCTAACGACACCACTCACGTGCGGCTAGCTCGCAAAAAATGTTGTACTGAAAAACTAGTTTTTAGACCATAACTTTATTTTTTTATATTACACCTACCTTAGTTTATTACACGGTTAGCTAGCCCTCGCCGAGGCGCTTCTAACGACACCACTCACGTGCGGCTAGCTCGAAAAAATGTTGTAATGAAAAACTAGTTTTTAGACCATAACTTTAATTTTTTATATTACACCTACCTTAGTTTATTACACGGTTAGCTAGCCCTCGCCGAGGCGCTTCTAACGACACCACTCACGTGCGGCTAGCTCGCAAAAAATGTTGTACTGAAAAACTAGTTTTTAGACCATAACTTTAATTTTTTATATTACACCTACCTTAGTTTATTACACGGTTAGCTAGCCCTCGCCGAGGCGCTTCTAACGACACCACTCACGTGCGGCTAGCTCGAAAAAATGTTGTACTGAAAAACTAGTTTTTAGACCATAACTTTAATTTTTTATATTACACCTACCTTAGTTTATTACACGGTTAGCTAGCCCTCGCCGAGGCGCTTCTAACGACACCACTCACGTGCGGCTAGCTCGCAAAAAATGTTGTACTGAAAAACTAGTTTTTAGACCATAACTTTAATTTTTTATATTACACCTACCTTAGTTTATTACACGGTTAGCTAGCCCTCGCCGAGGCGCTTCTAACGACACCACTCACGTGCGGCTAGCTCGAAAAAATGTTGTAATGAAAAACTAGTTTTTAGACCATAACTTTAATTTTTTATATTACACCTACCTTAGTTTATTACACGGTTAGCTAGCCCTCGCCGAGGCGCTTCTAACGACACCACTCACGTGCGGCTAGCTCGCAAAAAATGTTGTAATGAAAAACTAGTTTTTAGACCATAACTTTAATTTTTTATAGTACACCTACCTTAGTTTATTACACGGTTAGCTAGCCCTCGCCGAGGCGCTTCTAACGACACCACTCACGTGCGGCTAGCTCGCAAAAAATGTTGTACTGAAAAACTAGTTTTTAGACCAAGACCCGGGTTTCGGCACCATAAAAATGTGCAGTCGCGATAAAAACGATGAGTTAACCGCACATCTGGGACAGCCTAAGAGACTGGACGATCACACAAACGATGTTCTTATGAAAATACAGCAGTAACAAACTATAATACTTGCACGTACCTTGGTCTGCTATTTCTGCTGCCGATGACCCGCCGGCGATATGATTCCACCACAGTTGATTGCTGAATGTCACGAGCTGCTCGGAATATTGATTCCCAGCAGAATATCGGTCGAGTTGACGCGTTTAAAAGGTTTTCCTTGAGAGAGATCGCGAAGTGCGCGCGCGTGTGTAAGCTTTCATGTATTTTCAATCTAAAATTAATTGTGTAATAGGAAATAATGATATTAAGAGCGTTAACGACAAATCCGCGGCACCAAGATTAGGTATTTGCAGCGCTCTTTGCACTCACACAGATGCGCGTGTATCTGTGTGCGTAGAGTTGCTGCGTTCTGTCCTTATAACCCATGTTGATCCGTTGAGTTATGTTTACTGATACTTATTTAATCGTCAGTTAATTTTTATTTACTATTAATATTTTTATTACTACCTTGTGAAATAAAGAGGCAATTTTGGATACTTTATAAGATATAGTACTAATCAGGGGAGAAAAGTTAGAATTGTAATACAAATAGAATCCTATGTCCTGATTTACATCATGGTCTACCCACGTATCAAATTTCATCCAAATCCGTTCAGCCATATTAGCGTAAAAGCGTAAAATACAAGCAAACTTACTTTCGCATTTATAATATTAGTTTATTAGTGAGGATTCTTGTTTAAAAATAAAATATTTCAATATCAAAGTATTTTTTAGTACACTTGTATGTAGATTCAAAAAAATGTGTCCCTTTACTGACTTTGAAAGATAACCGACATAATGTGTGTGCCACACATCGATAACCCTCAAAAAAGTTGATTTATAATAGAAAAAGAAATTAATAATAGGAAAATCCCTAATTCTAAACATGAAATCAATTCACGTTTAAATGCAAAAACAACAAATAAAAACGCTATTTATAATAACAAGAATCTTTAATAATATGACTAGAAGGTAGTAGTGCTCCGTAGTGATCAAGATCGTTAGGTTGCACGATAAACTCGCTCGACGCCGACTCGACGCCAAGGGTCAGGAGAGGTCACGCGTAGACAACGAGCGATACGTCCACTCGCTAAAAGGCCTCGCGGCGGACTAATTTGAAACGAATGATGCGCGCAGTTTTATCACGTTTTATAGTAGTTTTAAAAAATTTGTAGTAAATTAAATTAATTTAAATAAGCTGAATGCTGTTTCGTATTTTGTAGAGAAGATATTGTTCTTTTACGATACACCTTTATTTTGTAAAATTAAGTAAGATTTATAGGGGAAAATAATGAATTTAGCAACCGCTTTTTTTTGTTAATTTCACTTTGTTTATTGTTTAATTTATCATAGTTAGGAGCTGAAAATCAAAAAAATCTCTGGTAAAGTTTTGCTCAAGGATATGAACAATTAAATAAGTTTGTTTGTTTGTAAATTTTATGACAGGTTTTGGATATTTCAAGCTTCGAAATGACCACTGTAAAGGAAATTTAGAAAACACTGTTTGTTTATCTGGGGCCCGAGTCTGCTATTTACACTCCGTGTTACCACAGATTACTAAATAGTTACTACGTAACAGATACTTCACTCAGTAGAAAATTTCCAATACCTACTGCTATAAGAGCCTACTCCTTCGCGTTAGCAACCGCTGCATGCTAAAATGTGCCTAAATGCCCAAGCGTACAGTTGTGATTGCTTTGCACCGCGCGATCCCACAGCAATCGCAGGGCTGCCGCTTCGATAAAATTAAATTTACATAACTTTTTGTGTCATGTTTTTGAGAACTGTGAATATGTTCTGACTTATATGTGGCAGCTTAAAATTGTATCGTTTCTAAAATATATTTTTTTATAAATTGGTTCTGACCGTGCATCAGCGTGTAGGTAAAATAAAAAAATCTTATTCCTTCTTTTACTTGATTTGCACCCATCTACAGCACATAAGGCACCAGACGGCATCGTAGGTACGCGTACGAACAAATGGAACTATTAAAATTAACAACGTGCGTGCGCTTCGCTTGCGAAAACCTCACTGAATTTGGTCCGCAAACGGCCCGAGACCGCTCGGCCGAGCGGTAGGTAATTATAGCGCGCAAGTACATAGAGTGACGGAGGCCTGGTGTTACTATGATCATAGTAGGATGATAGTGTCAACCCAATATGTGCCTAATTTTCGTATTCAGTTAAGCCAACAACAATCAGCATGAGTGGCATGAGTGGGACGCGGTGTTGTCAATTTAAATTAAAAATAAAAGTATCAAACATTTTGTAATTATTAATAGGCAACACCGATTGGCACTAATTATTAATAATCGTTTCTTATGTTGCAAAAAATTGTATTAATTGTTTTTTGAATACTAATTAATTGTAAAAGCCCATACAATATGTAATTTCTATTAAAAACTTGTAAATAAGGATAATTATGTTTTAAAAAAGGAAAGTTTTCGTTGAAATTGACACATTGTCTATGAAAAATAAAGAATGTTTAGCCATAGATATGATGCAACTGCTGTCAAAAAATAGCGGAATACGAAATTGTACCGGCCATCGGTCATATTCACTCAACTCGCGGCTCAATCGTTCCAATGGCCAATTGTGACGTTTTGACAGTTAGTAGAATGCCAATTATCCGCCCACAGGTCACTGTTAAAATGGTTGCCTATAAGACAGCGCCGTTGTGTGCGGGCCCTGACCTATCTGTTTACTTTACTTTACTCTCCTAACTGTCCTTCTTACTTAACTTCTCACTTCAAATTCTTGTCTTCTAACCACTCTAAATGTCTTCGTTCTTCTAACAATCGATTGCTACTATGCCCTTCCCACCGCTCTGACTTTCTTCACTCTACCTTTTTTGTCCAATCCATACTTCTTTGGAATTCGCTTCCTACGGAGATCAGGATGGCATCGAGCCGCTATTCATTTAAAAAGATGATTCGTGACCACTTTTATGAACAAACTCTGGCAGAATCAAGTTAGCGGTTTTATTAAAAAAAACCCCTACTTCTTTTCATCAGTTTACCTATTTACTTAGCCGTTTTTACTATTTATTAGAAGTCTTGTATATATTTATATATATATTTAAATTTATATATATATATTGGTTTTATGTTATATTTGTGTATATATATTTTTTTTATTTTGTCTTAAGTATACATCATTTATTTACACTTTATTTTCAATTTTGTACTCGTGCATCTACCACGATTTTTTTCTGCTTCACCCTAAGGTTGACTGGCAGAGAATGCCAAATGGCATTAAGTCCGCCTTTGTGCAACAGTGTGCAAAAAGTATTAAATAAATAAATAAATAAATTATCGTAAAATGGTCCCACTAGCCCCACCCACTCAGACGATTCAAGCAGATGTAAATAGCAGACTCGGGCCCCTGGTTACAATTCACGCATACTTTATTAATGTTAAAATGTTCTCACCTAACTTTTTAGAACAAAATATTTCCTACAATAATTAGTAATTCACACTTTCGTTAAATACGTTTTATGAGGAGATTAAATGGTTTGAAAAGTACGCTTTTTGGGTCAAACAGCCAAAATCGGCGTTAACGCTCTTAAAAGTGTTTGATTTGATTATTCGCGATTTTACACCGACAACACGATGTCGGTAGTTGATATTTCTGGGAAAGGTGACTTTAAGGGGGTCGGGGAATGGTCGACTCATTCTGGCGGCAGTAGCCGACTTGTACTGTTCTCTCTCCTTTGGGGCTAGTGTGTTAAGAAGTTATATTGTTAATAAGATAGTAGATGCGTTTCTAATTGTGTGGTGTAATTATTTAATCAATATAGTTTGTGTCGAAATCAAGGATTGTAGTTTGATTGGAGGAAAACCCCTACAAATCAGAAGTGGGATAACCGGCGTAAACTGCGTAAGTAAAAGATATTTAACTAAATAATATTCATTTCAATGTAAATGATGATGCATGCTATTGCTATAGCAATTGAAAAAAATTACTAGCCTAGAAGGTAGTTTCAATTCTTTTTCAAATTTTATTCCTCCTAGTTATCCATTAAGTGAACATGACATGTTTTAATGCATTATAATTATATTATTGACCCTGTAATATCAAATTAGGCAGCTATTGGTTAACTTCTTGTAAGTTAAGAGAACAAACGTCAGTAAAAACGTAGGTACTACATAAACATATTATTTTATTTTGGATAAGAATCTTTGTTTTATTTTTATGCATGTAGGTACGAAAGTATTTCTTAGTATTATTTTGATGACTACCTGGTTATCTTCATGTTTGCAAGCTCGACTTAAGAGTGTAAAGTCCAGGGTTCGACTCCTAAGTTGGACAAACTTATACATGTTTTTCTCATAAGAAACCCTCAAGTAACAGCCGCAGCCCGGTTAATTGCTATAGGCCAGCTCCTATTAATAGGATGGAGTTCTTAGAAGGTAAGGTGTAGTGAGGGTATGTATCATTCTCCGAATAATTATAGTAAGTATTCCAGGACAAGTTTAAATTATGATATGATATCGTGGGGTATAAGTAAAAAAAAAAAAAAACAAAAAAAAAAATAGGGTGTTATCAGTAGGTATACATTTTACAGTACATCATATTTCCTAATTTTCACAATTATTATTAACATGTACACAGTTTGTATAACATAAACAATGAGATAACATTGAATGTCTACGAGTTTCAGAAAAGATGGATGGATCTGAAGGACGAGTAGAGGATCGCCGACGGCTGGTGACGCCTAACCGTGAGCATAGTTCTGCAAGGCGCTCACGTAGCCGTAGCCGATTCAGTGGACACCGTCGCAGCCGCAACAGATCCTTGCTCAAGCGAGAAAAAGAAGTGGAGCGCGAGCGAGAGCGGCTTCACCGTCTGGAGCAAGAGCCCCAAAAGAAGCGTGACGCAGAATCTCGGACGAGACGTAGTGAGCAGCTGCAGCGGTCGTCTGGCCGAGCTTCAGGCGCTGGTGGCAGCAAACAACGAGGAGAGCGGAGCCGAGACGCTAGCGCCGGACGCCGTTCAAGGTCATGTAGCCCTTCTTTTTCAACTAGAGATATTTGTAAGATAATACAAACTTTAAAAAGTAAACCGTCGTCACAGCCGTTAGAACAGAATACACATTCGAGCAATAAACTCGATTATAAGAATATTTTACCAGAATTCGATCCGTCCACCAAAAATCAACGCATGGACGTATGGCTCAAAAAAGTTAACGAATGTGCTTCTGTCTACGGCTGGGACGAAAAGACTACTATCCATTTTTCCATGCAAAAACTGCAAGGACTGGCCAAAACGTGGTACCAAAGTTTGAACACAATACTTTTCTCGTGGGTAGAGTGGCAAGAGAAACTGCTCAAGACTTTTCCGTGTGAGCAAAATTATGGCCGGACTGGCCATAATTTTGCTTGGAGGATATGCTAAGACGGAAGAGTCGGTTTAATGAACCAATCGAGAATTATTTTTATGAAAAACTTGCTCTACTGAACCAATGTGAAATAACGGGAAAACGCGCCGTTGACTGTATCATCCATGGTCTCACAGATAGGACAGCAAAGTCCAGTGCCTTAGCTTTACGATGCTCAGAGCCGGATCAACTCCTACAGTTTTTGCTTAGTAACAAAGAATACTCTCAGTTTTCGTTCAAAAACAAAAATACTGATAGTGCGAATATAAATACCACCAATCAACATAATAAAACGAACCCCCGGCTTGGCGTCAATAATTTATTGTTTTGCTATAAAAGGGCACCCTTATCTTAAGTGCCCGAAGCCGTTATTAAAATCCGACAGTTGCAACCAAGTAGGACACAAAACTGAAAATTGTCGAGCGAGACCTGGAAACCAATCTACCAACTCTAATACCGTGACAAAAACAATGTGCATATCGAGTTCAAATCCGAGCGATAAATATATAAAAGATGTCCTTATCGATGGTGTAGTTTTGGAAGCATTCGTTGATTTCGGTAGTGAAGTTACCCTAATACGAGAATCTAATATTAATAGGTTGGGAGTCGCGCATGACGGTGTACTATAGTATATAAGGTGCTATAAAAATATCTGCCACGGCTTTAATGGGAGGTTGTTTTGTGTTTATAGATTACAATAGTGAAGAACTTTCGTACCCCGGAACAGTTAATTAAATTTGAGAGACTAAAATAGTTAAATTAACGTTGACTCTATTCTGCGTAACGTGGTTCACAAATTACGCGCAATGTGACGCTTCGTCAATGAAAACAACTGCTATCTCTTTCCATCTTTTCTGTGAATGAAAACTGTAATCAGCTGACTAGTTCGTCACTACATAATCTACTAGGTACGCAATAATACGCAGGCATACAAGTGTTTTAAAAGTGCAACTACTTACACGGGATGGTTTTATACTAATAAATCAATTCAAATTTATACGTTATTTTTTTTTGTATGAAAAAAAAATGATAAATAATCAATAATTTATCTTTACTATTGTAATCTATAAACACAATACTACCTGCCATTAAAGCCGTGGCAGATGTTTTTATAGCACCTTATATATGTATAGTTTTTAGACCATAACTTTAATTTTTTATATTACACCTACCTTAGTTTATTACAAGGTCAGTGGCGTGCATAGCATATAGGCAAAAAGGCAGTGCCTACCTCCAAAAACCCCTAACTATCTTCTTTTAATATAACAACACTCATCATACATAATCATAACATTACAGGCAGTAAAACTTTTAACCAAACATTTCAATAACAAACAAAAATGTGCCTAGTTTACACTCACACATTCAAACGAAATCTCCTTGTCCATATACGCACGCACACTTCAAAAACGGAAAATAATACCCCGCCATCTTGACTTTTTATTATACGACAAAAACAAAAATCCCTATTTTTGCTAAGAGCGGTGCTTTGACATTTGACATTCGTAATTTTTTACACTTACAGTAAGCTGCCAATAGACTTATAGAGTCCTTTTACCAGTGGCGTGCATAGCATATAGGCAAAAAGGCAGTGCCTACCTACAAAATCCCAACTAACTATCTTTAAATATAACAATTTATATAAGATAAATCAGTCAACACTCATCATACATAATCATTAAATTACAGATAATAAAACTTGTATGTGTATCCAAACATTTCAATAACAAACAAATCAATAATGACGACACATATGTCACATTCAAATTCATTCAATACTCAACGACGAAGCTCTAATTTCTCTAAGCGACGAAGTAGGCTATTCAAAAAGTTGTTCTAGTTTCCACTCACACATTCAAACAAAATCTCCTTATCCATATACGCACGCACACTTCAAAAACAGAAAATAATACACCGCCATCTTGAGTTTTTATTATACGACAAAAACGAAAACCTCTTTTTGCAAAGCGTAATGCTCTGACATTTGACATTCGTAATTTTTTACACCTACAGTAAGCATGCTTACCTGCCAATAAACAAGATTCTTTCTTTCTCCCATTCATTCTACTCTCATATCCGTTTTGGAGCAAAAGTCTTTTGGGTCGTTCATCGAACTTGTCAATTCTTATTCCAGTTATTAGTGTATTTTAAATGAAACTTGCGTTTTAAAATACTAATAACTTGTAAATTAATTATCACAATATTATTTAGTTACTTATTGATGTTTATTATATTTAGTTTCAATTAACATTTTTATTGTTTTACTTCTGTGTTGCAACTTAGTCGTTTTTCGATATTTATTATCTGTGGCAGATTGTTTATTAAGTTTTTGATAGTTCGCGCGCGTGTTTTCGTCTTGTCTTTCGTAACTAGTTTCTATTTATTGTGATTTTGTGAAGTGGCTGTAGTTTAAGAAACAGGAGCATTAATAAACCGCTATGTGTATGAATGTTAAGATTGTGGTGAAAATGAAATATGTTTGGATAGAATACGTGCGTAATTACAAACTTACAATACAAACCCATCAGATGGGGTTTGTTGACAAAACTTTAAAGGTAAGGCTCATAATAATACTCAAAATGTTAGAAACTATCGCCTGACTAGCGGTGCGCTGCTGGACGAACTGTTATTTTTGTGTTATTCGTCGTTTCTTGATTGTTAAATACGAAATTGTTGTGTGAATTGATACCTACGTCCGTACCGTCGTAGTTGTTCTACGACGAAAACAAAAACATATTGTTGTTGTGGATGATGATATTAAGTGATTGTTTTTAGTTAAAATCTTAGTAAAAATGGGAGTAAATTAAACATACAAGATAATAGTATATGTTGGCACATTCAATAATACGTCTGATTCTTTTTTTGTCTATGTAATACATAAGGTAGGTAAGAAAAATGTTGATCTCGAATGGTCATATTGACTATGGCTCAATATATTTACTATTATTTAGGTTCGGTTTCGAACCCTTATTAAGAATAATACACAAATAAAAGTCCTCAATCATAAGCTGACCGTTTGGTCGTCGCGAGTCCCGAGTCGCGGAGTCGGCTGCTGTTCGCAGTTAGCTTTACTAAGATTATTTTATACAAACTTATACCAACAAGTTGAAATAGTGATTCAATCAGAAATAGGTCGCGAGCTGCGCGCGTGCATTTTAAATTGTATCTTGCAGCGCGCGTACTGCTCGCGAACAGTTCGGAGACGGCGTTATTTGCACCATCGACCTTTGCGAGAGTTTCGCGGAGGAGGCGCACTAACATATTGCAGTACCTAACTGCAGGCGCGAGCGGCGCATTCGGTGCGCGTTCGTCAGACCTGAACGCACCTTGTGATCCACAAAATAAAGCTTGTTCCATTTTTTGGGAGTTCATTTGCGTATTTACGGTAAAGTTGCTCCATGTACGAGTGCCTACCATGGCCGAAAACCAATGCACGCCACTGCCTTTTACCAAAACGTAATATAAATGACTGCAAACTGCCACAGATACTAAATGCATAAAAAATGCCAAGGATTAAAATATTTTAAATGAAGCTTGTATTTTAAAATGCTAATAACTTGTAAATTAAATATTACAATATTATTTAGTTACTTATTAATGTTTATTATATTTAGTTTCAATTAACATTTTTATTGTTTTACTTCTGTGTTGCAACTTGGTCGTTTTTCGATATTTATTATCTGTGGCAGATTGTTCATTAAGTTTTTGATAGTTCGCGCGCGTGTTTTCGTCTTGACTTTCGTAACTAGTTTCTATTTATTGTGATTTTGTGAAGTGGCTGTAGTTTAAGAATCAGGAGCATTAATAAACCGCTATGTGTATGAATGTTAAGATTGTGGCGAAAATGAAATATGTTTGGATAGAATACGTGCGTAATTACAAACTTACAATACAAACCCATCAGATGGGGTTTGTTGACAAAACTTTAAAGGTAAGGCTCATAATAATATTAACTCAAAATGTTAGAAACTATCGCCTGACTAGCGGTGTGCTGCTGTACGAACTGTTCTTTTTGTGTTGTAGTGACCTACTATGTTTATTTATGTATCTATCTTAATAAATTGTTTTATTAAGATTCTTATTCGTAATTATTATTATATAAAACTAAATTAAAAACTAAAACTATTATTATATAAAAACTAAATTAAATCTAAAATTGTTAATAGAATAAATTTCAACGAACAAACACATTTTTATATATAGATAAATTCTTATCAGCGAACCGGCGCCGTAGCTATGACGCGTCTTTTGTTCTCGGCAAGCCGGCCCGCTACGTCACCCGGACCGGTTGCGTGAGCGGGACGGGCTATCATGCGTCGCGCTCTGCGAGCGCGCGCGCCGCCGCCGCGCCGCACCGGTATGGCACTCGAGTGTTCTGTACTCGTCAGTATGTTCACGCGTCTTACCGGAACCGTCACAGCTAGAATTGTAGCTAAGCCGCGCCTAGTATATTACTGCTTATATGCTTATTTTCGTGCTATCTATCATCTTGCTATCACTCCTTCTTATTCTTCATAGTGGAACTTATGTGTGTGTCGAACTGTAACCTGTGCCTGTGTATTATAATAAACTTTATTTCATTCTTCTACTTGTGCACTTCGGACTTTTCTCTCTCCTACACACACCTACCCTCGACCTATATTGGTGACCCCGATCAAGAGCACGAGGATGGCCGAAGACAAAGCGCGCAGTCAACAAGATGGCGGCAACTCGGCTGCAGAAAGTTTCCGTGTCGGTGTGCGCGTCCCGCCCTTTAACCCGGAGAAGCCCGGGCTGTGGTTTCGCCAAATGGAGGCGCAATTCTTTCTGTCCAATATTAAGACAGACGAAACCAAGTTTTACTACATCACCGGCAATTTAGACCCGAAATATGCAGACGAGGTAGAAGACATACTCGAGAACCCTCCACCTACCGACAAGTACATCAAACTCAAAACTGAGCTCATCAAGAGACTCTCAGCATCGCGTGAGAAGAAGATGCAGCAGCTCCTCATGCACGAGGAACTAGGTGACCGGAAACCGACCCAATTCTACCGGCACCTCCTCAACCTGGCTGGTCCAGGTGTTCCAGAGGAGTTCCTGAGGACCATCTGGACGAGCCGCCTTCCCGCTAGTACGCAAACCATAGTGGCTTCACAGTCGAAGATGGATCTTCCCGAGCTGGCTGAGCTGGCCGACAGGATCCACGACGTGGTCGGCACCCAGGTGGCGTCTACGGCAGCCATCAACACTCCTGCATCTTCGAGCACCTCTAACTGCGGCGGACATTCTGAAATCGCTGCCCTTACCAAGCAAGTGGCAATGTTGACGGAGAAGTTAGACCGTTTTACCCGGCCTAGAGGTAGGTCCAATAGTCGCACGCGCTACCGATCACACTCAAGCTCTAGATCGGCATCCAGCTACAAAAGGTCTCCGCAGTGCTGGTATCATTCTAAGTTCGGGGACCGAGCAAAGAAGTGCGTGAAACCGTGCGACTACCCTCAATCGGGAAACGTGCGGGGCAATCAGTGATGGCGACCGATGATTGTCCAAGTGCTGGTCGCTTATTCGTCACCGATCAAAGGTCCAAGATGCAGTTTTTGGTCGACACCGGCAGCGACCTATGTGTTTACCCTCGATCGGCGCTCACTCGACGAATGGACAGGACCGGTTATCAGTTGTGTGCTGCGAACGGAACGTCAATACAAACCTACGGTTTCATAAATGTATCGCTAAACTTAGGGTTGCGCCGTGACTTTGTCTGGCAATTTATTGTTGCCGATGTAACAAGGGCGATAATAGGTGTGGATTTTTTATCTTTTTATAATTTGATTGTTGATTGCAGGAACCAACGCCTCATCGACAATCATACTATGCTCTCCGCCCCGGCTTCGCCTGCTCGTCGTTCGGATGATATTTCGTCGGTTAAAGTAAGTCTCGGTGATTCCGCGTACACACACATACTACGGGAATTTCCCGACATCACCCGCCCACCTGGCATACACCGCACTCCCAAACATAATACTGTACATCACATCCGCACTACTCCTGGGCCACCAGTATCCTGTTCACCACGTAGACTGGCCCCTGATAAATTGAAAATAGCGAGGGATGAATTTGACGCCATGCTCAAGTGTGGCACCTGTCGCCAGTCTGAATCTCCCTGGTCGTCGCCTCTGCACTTAGCGCCAAAGAAAGACGACGGTTGGCGCCCCTGTGGCGATTACAGGATGCTGAACGCGCGGACCATCGCAGACCAGTACCCTATCCGACACATCCACGATTTCGCCCACAGCCTGTCTGGCTGTACCGTCTTCTCACAAATTGACCTGGTGAAAGCGTACAACCAGATTCCTGTGCATCCAGATGACATCCCGAAGACCGCGATCACCACGCCGTTCGGTCTTTTCGAATTTCCGTATATGACATTCGGTCTTCGAAATGCCGGACAGACGTTTCAGCGCTTCGTGGATGAAATGCTCAGGGGCTTAGACTTCACGTACGCATACCTAGATGATTTTCTGGTTTTTTCCAAAGACCAGAAGACCCACGAGCTCCACCTGCGCCAGCTTTTCACCAGGCTCAAGCAATACGGTATGGTCATCAACATCTCAAAGTGTGTCTTTGGTGTGTCGGAGGTAAACTTCTTGGGCTACAATATTTCAGCCAAAGGTACCAAGCCACTGCCTTCCAAGGTCGAAGCCGTGCACAATTTTCCCGCTCCCAAGACCGTAAGAGAGCTGCGGAGATTTCTTGGGATGCTCAACTTTTATCGTAGGTTCATTCCTGAGGCAGCTACTCATCAAGCACCCCTGAACGCTCTTCTTACCGGCTCAGTCAAGGGTTCACACCCTGTTCACTTTTCACCGCAGGAGGACGAGGCTTTTCGGCAATGTAAAAACAGCTTGTGTCAAGCAGCATTACTGGCACATCCGGATTGCAACGCAAAAATGGCGTTGGTCACGGATGCATCAGACAAAGCCATCGGAGCAGTCCTGCAGCAGCTGAACGAGGGGGCGTGGGAGCCTCTGGCATTCTTCTCTCGTAAGTTGACTCCCGCACAGGTAAAGTACTCTCCTTACGATCGGGAGTTGCTCGCTATTTACGAGAGTGTCAAATATTTCAGGCACATGTTAGAAGCTCGTCATTTCGTCATTTACACTGACCACAAGCCTATCACATACGCCTTCCACTCTCGTAAAGAAAATAGTTCCCCCCGGCAGTTCCGCCATCTGGACTTCATAGCCCAGTTTACGACGGACATCCGGCACATTTCTGGGAAGAATAACGTCGTGGCGGACAGCCTTTCACGCGTTGAGGAGATTGCTCAACCTGTGCACGCTGAGAGGATCGCCACTGCTCAACTTGAGGATCCTGAGCTTAAGCTACTCCTAGCTGACGACACATCCTTGCGCCTGCAGCAAGTACGAATCCCAGGTTCAAGCTGCCAACTGTACTGCGACGTCAGCACCTCCACACCGAGACCTTTTGTGCCCAAGGAACTGCGCAGGTCAATTTTTACAAGCCTACACTCCTTGAGTCACCCAGGTACCAAAGCATCCGCGAGGTTGGTCGCAGACAGGTACGTCTGGCCTGGAGTAAGGAAGGACTGCCGCGAGTGGGTTCGTTCTTGTCTCCGTTGTCAACGTGCAAAAACCACACGGCATGTCTTTGCCCCAATAGGCAACTTCAAACTACCTTCATCAAGGTTTGCTTTTATCCACATCGACCTCATAGGTCCTTTGCCACTGTGCCAAGGTTTCCGATATTGCCTCACCGCCGTCGATCGCTTTACGCGATGGCCTGAGGCAATACCGCTAGCAGACATAACTGCTGAAACAGTGGCAAGGGCTCTGCTGAGCGGTTGGATTGCTCGTTTCGGCTGCCCATCAGATATCGTAACCGATAGAGGTAGGCAGTTCGAATCAGCACTTTTCAAATGTTTGTCAAGTCTCGTTGGTTTCCAGCACCGTAGAACCACAGCCTACCATCCAGCTTGTAATGGATTGGTGGAGAGATTCCACCGTCAACTCAAAGCTGCTATAACATGCCATGCTAATGCCAGTTGGGTGGAATCTCTTCCACTAGTCTTATTAGGCGTTCGCAGTGCATATAAAGAAGACGCACAGGCTTCTGCCGCCGAACTAGTATACGGCCAGCCAGTGCGCCTACCAGGCGAATTTTTCGACCCGCAGGCTGATGAGACCATTGACACGACTGATTACTTGTCAAGGATCAGAAATTTGGTTCGGAAACTGCATCCATCACCAGCATCCAGGCACAACAAAACGAAAACATTTGTTTTTAAAGAGTTAGCAACATCTACTCACGTTTTCCTTAGAGACTGCACTACCGGTGGTGGTTTCAAACCTGCATATTCTGGCCCACACAAGGTCATCGAACGAGATGACAAGGTGTACAAAATTGTGGTTAATGGTAAACAAGTCACCGTTTCGATAGACCGCGTTAAGCCGGCCTTCATACTGCGTGACCCAGATTCTACATCATACACACCACCCACAACTAATATACAGCACAACCCATCGCAAACATCATCTAACCATAACACCAAACACAATACTCCAAACGTGGATAAACGAGACTTACCAGCTGCTGACGATGATGTCATCAGAACGACGCGGTCAGGCCGCCGTATTAAATTTACCAATTATTATCGCCCTTGACGGTCTCTGGAGGGGGGTGATGTAGTGACCTACTATGTTTATTTATGTATCTATCTTAATAAATTGTTTTATTAAGATTCTTATTCGTAATTATTATTATATAAAACTAAATTAAAAACTAAAACTATTATTATATAAAAACTAAATTAAATCTAAAATTGTTAATAGAATAAATTTCAACGAACAAACACATTTTTATATATAGATAAATTCTTATCAGCGAACCGGCGCCGTAGCTATGACGCGTCTTTTGTTCTCGGCAAGCCGGCCCGCTACGTCACCCGGACCGGTTGCGTGAGCGGGACGGGCTATCATGCGTCGCGCTCTGCGAGCGCGCGCGCCGCCGCCGCGCCGCACCGGTATGGCACTCGAGTGTTCTGTACTCGTCAGTATGTTCACGCGTCTTACCGGAACCGTCACAGCTAGAATTGTAGCTAAGCCGCGCCTAGTATATTACTGCTTATATGCTTATTTTCGTGCTATCTATCATCTTGCTATCACTCCTTCTTATTCTTCATAGTGGAACTTATGTGTGTGTCGAACTGTAACCTGTGCCTGTGTATTATAATAAACTTTATTTCATTCTTCTACTTGTGCACTTCGGACTTTTCTCTCTCCTACACACACCTATCCAACCTATAGTGTTATTAATCGTTTCTTGATTGTTAAATACGAAATTGTTGTGTGAATTGATACCTACGAGAATAACTACGACGAAAACATGTTGTGGATGATGATATTAAGTAATTGTTTTTAATTAAATTGTTAAGGTTTTTAGTTAAAATCTTATTAAAAATGGGAGTAAATTAAACATACAAGATAATAGTATATGTTGGCACATTCAATAATACGTCTGTTTTTTTTTTTTCTATGTAATACTTAAGGCAGGTAAGAAAAATGTTGATCTCGAATGGTCATATTGACCATGGCTCAATATATTTACTATTATTTAGGTCTGGTTTCGGACCCTTAATGAATAATACACAAATAAGAGTCCTCAATCATAAGCTGACCGTTTGCTCGTCGCGAGTCCCGAATCGCGGAGTCGGCTGCTGTTCGCAGTTAGCTTTACTAAGATTATTTTATACAAACTTATACCAACAAGTTTGAAATAGTGATTCAATCAGAAATTGTCGCGAGCTGCGCGCGTGCATTTTAAATTGTATCTTGCTCGCGGCGCGCGACCAGCGCGCGTACTGCTCGCGAACAGTTCGGAGACGGCGTTATTTACACTATCGACCTTTGCGTGAGTTGCGTGGAGGAGGCGCACTAACATATTGCATTACCTAACGGCAGGCGCGAGCAGCGCATTCGGTGCGCGTTCGTCAGACCGGAACGCACCTTGTGATCCACAAAAAACATGCTTGTTCAAATTTTTTGGGAGTTCATTTTCGTATTTACGGTAAAGTTGCTCCATGTACGAGTGCCTACCATGGCCGAAAACCAATGCACGCCACTGTACACGGTTAGCTAGCCCTCGCCGAGGCGCTTCTAACGACACCACTCACGTGCGGCTAGCTCGAGAAAATGTTGTAATGAAAAACTAGTTTTTAGACCATAACTTTAATTTTTTATATTACACCTACCTTAGTTTATTACACAGTTAGCTAGCCCTCGCCGAGGCGCTTCTAACGACACCACTCACGTGCGGCTAGCTCGAAAAAATGTTGTACTGAAAAACTAGTTTTTAGACCATAACTTTAATTTTTTATATTACACCTACCTTAGTTTATTACATACTAGCGGCCCGTCCCGGCTTCGCACGGGTATTTAACACATTATTAAAAAGTTAGGATTGAAGGTTTCTGTGTTATTACTACTATTACGCTCTTTATAATATTAGTATAGACACTCCCGTACCTCATCCTCATCATCCACAGCCCTTGTCTTCCCACTGCTGGGCATAGGCCTCCCCTTTTTCGTGCCATTTTCTACGGTCCTGTGCCAGCCTCATCCAGACTCGACCCGAGACTTTAACTACCCGTACCTGTGATGCTTAAATCGCATAGTTAGCCGAGCAGAGTGAGCGACAATCACGCGACTTTTTTCTAATTCTTATATTTTAAACTCGTGATATCTTTCGAAGGGAATGTCCAAAGTGAATAATTCAAAAAGTTACATAAAGGTATTGAAGCAGTCTTGACTATGAAATAATTTATTTTGATAAGGATCAATACCAAGTAACAAATAAAGAGCCTTTTCTAGCGGCGTCCTTTCAATAATATTTTTTTTTATAAAATATCTCTTATTGTGACCTAACTGTAATAGTTAGACATGCTGTCGCGACACTTTTTGTAGATAATTATATGTTCTACAAAGACGTAGTACATTATTTTGTTCTATAATCAATAGTTTTCGCAGCGCACGCGATGCAAGAAAGTTTTTTGGTAATTTTTTCACACCTTGGTTTACATTATTGAGGTTTTAGTATGGATCCCTAACTTTTTTGAAAATTTTATATAGCCTATGTTCACCGGAGATAGTGTAGCTTTCCAACAGTGAAAGAATTTTTCAAATCGGTTAAGTAGTTTCGGAGCCTATTCATTTCAAACAAACAAACAAACAAACAAACAATCAAATCTTTCCTCTTTATAATATTAGTGTAGATTTAGCTAGCCCTCGCCGAGGCGCTTCTAACGACACCACTCACGTGCGGATAGCTCGAAAAAATGTTGTAATGAAAAACTAGTTTTTGGACCATAACTTTAATTTTTTATATTACACCTACCTTAGTTTATTACATATTTAGCTAGCCCTCGCCGAGGCGCTTCTAACGACACCACTCACGTGCGGATAGCTCGAAAAAATGTTGTAGTGAAAAACTAGTTTTTGGACCATAACTTTAATTTTTTATATTACACCTACCTTAGTTTATTACATATTTAGCTAGCCCTTGCCGAGGCGCTTCTAACGACACCACTCACGTGCGGCTAGCTCGCAAAAAATGTTGTACTGAAAAACTAGTTTTTAGAACATAACTTTAATTGTTTATATTACACCTACCTTAGTTTATTACACGGTTAGCTAGCCCTCGCCGAGGCGCTTCTAACGACACCACTCACGTGCGGCTAGCTCGAAAAATTTTTGTAATGAAAAACTAGTTTTTAGACCATAACTTTATTTTTTTATATTACACCTACCTTAGTTTATTACACGGTTAGCTAGCCCTCGCCGAGGAGCTTCTAACGACACCACTCACGTGCGGCTAGCTCGAAAAAATGTTGAAATGAAAAACTAGTTTTTGGACCATAACTTTAATTTTTATATTACACCTACCTTAGTTTATTACATATTTACGTAGCCCTCGCCGAGGCGCTTCTAACGACACCACTCACGTGCGGATAGCTCGAAAAAATGTTGAAATGAAAAACTAGTTTTTGGACCATAACTTTAATTTTTATATTACACCTACCTTAGTTTATTACATATTTACGTAGCCCTCGCCGAGGCGCTTCTAACGACACCACTCACGTGCGGATAGCTCGAAAAAATGTTGAAATGAAAAACTAGTTTTTGGACCATAACTTTAATTTTTATATTACACCTACCTTAGTTTATTACATATTTACGTAGCCCTCGCCGAGGCGCTTCTAACGACACCACTCACGTGCGGATAGCTCGAAAAAATGTTGAAATGAAAAACTAGTTTTTGGACCATAACTTTAATTTTTATATTACACCTACCTTAGTTTATTACATATTTACGTAGCCCTCGCCGAGGCGCTTCTAACGACACCACTCACGTGCGGATAGCTCGAAAAAATGTTGAAATGAAAAACTAGTTTTTGGACCATAACTTTAATTTTTATATTACACCTACCTTAGTTTATTACATATTTACGTAGCCCTCGCCGAGGCGCTTCTAACGACACCACTCACGTGCGGATAGCTCGAAAAAATGTTGAAATGAAAAACTAGTTTCGGACCATAACTTTAATTTTTATATTACACCTACCTTAGTTTATTACATATTTACGTAGCCCTCGCCGAGGCGCTTCTAACGACACCACTCACGTGCGGATAGCTCGAAAAAATGTTGAAATGAAAAACTAGTTTTTGGACCATAACTTTAATTTTTATATTACACCTACCTTAGTTTATTACATATTTACGTAGCCCTCGCCGAGGCGCTTCTAACGACACCACTCACGTGCGGATAGCTCGAAAAAATGTTGAAATGAAAAACTAGTTTTTGGACCATAACTTTAATTTTTATATTACACCTACCTTAGTTTATTACATATTTACGTAGCCCTCGCCGAGGCGCTTCTAACGACACCACTCACGTGCGGATAGCTCGAAAAAATGTTGAAATGAAAAACTAGTTTTTGGACCATAACTTTAATTTTTATATTACACCTACCTTAGTTTATTACATATTTACGTAGCCCTCGCCGAGGCGCTTCTAACGACACCACTCACGTGCGGATAGCTCGAAAAAATGTTGAAATGAAAAACTAGTTTTTGGACCATAACTTTAATTTTTATATTACACCTACCTTAGTTTATTACATATTTACGTAACCCTCGCCGAGGCGCTTCTAACGACACCACTCACGTGCGGATAGCTCGAAAAAATGTTGAAATGAAAAACTAGTTTTTGGACCATAACTTTAATTTTTATATTACACCTACCTTAGTTTATTACATATTTACGTAGCCCTCGCCGAGGCGCTTCTAACGACACCACTCACGTGCGGATAGCTCGAAAAAATGTTGAAATGAAAAACTAGTTTTTGGACCATAACTTTGATTTTTATATTACACCTACCTTAGTTTATTACATATTTACGTAGCCCTCGCCGAGGCGCTTCTAACGACACCACTCACGTGCGGATAGCTCGAAAAAATGTTGAAATGAAAAACTAGTTTTTGGACCATAACTTTAATTTTTATATTACACCTACCTTAGTTTATTACATATTTACGTAGCCCTCGCCGAGGCGCTTCTAACGACACCACTCACGTGCGGATAGCTCGAAAAAATGTTGAAATGAAAAAACTAGTTTTTGGACCATAACTTTAATTTTTATATTACACCTACCTTAGTTTATTACATATTTACGTAGCCCTCGCCGAGGCGCTTCTAACGACACCACTCACGTGCGGATAGCTCGAAAAAATGTTGAAATGAAAAACTAGTTTTTGGACCATAACTTTAATTTTTATATTACACCTACCTTAGTTTATTACATATTTACGTAGCCCTCGCCGAGGCGCTTCTAACGACACCACTCACGTGCGGATAGCTCGAAAAAATGTTGAAATGAAAAACTAGTTTTTGGACCATAACTTTAATTTTTATATTACACCTACCTTAGTTTATTACATATTTACGTAGCCCTCGCCGAGGCGCTTCTAACGACACCACTCACGTGCGGATAGCTCGAAAAAATGTTGAAATGAAAAACTAGTTTTTGGACCATAACTTTAATTTTTATATTACACCTACCTTAGTTTATTACATATTTACGTAGCCCTCGCCGAGGCGCTTCTAACGACACCACTCACGTGCGGATAGCTCGAAAAAATGTTGAAATGAAAAACTAGTTTTTGGACCATAACTTTAATTTTTATATTACACCTACCTTAGTTTATTACATATTTACGTAGCCCTCGCCGAGGCGCTTCTAACGACACCACTCACGTGCGGATAGCTCGAAAAAATGTTGAAATGAAAAACTAGTTTCGGACCATAACTTTAATTTTTATATTACACCTACCTTAGTTTATTACATATTTACGTAGCCCTCGCCGAGGCGCTTCTAACGACACCACTCACGTGCGGATAGCTCGAAAAAATGTTGAAATGAAAAACTAGTTTTTGGACCATAACTTTAATTTTTATATTACACCTACCTTAGTTTATTACATATTTACGTAGCCCTCGCCGAGGCGCTTCTAACGACACCACTCACGTGCGGATAGCTCGAAAAAATGTTGAAATGAAAAACTAGTTTTTGGACCATAACTTTAATTTTTATATTACACCTACCTTAGTTTATTACATATTTACGTAGCCCTCGCCGAGGCGCTTCTAACGACACCACTCACGTGCGGATAGCTCGAAAAAATGTTGAAATGAAAAACTAGTTTTTGGACCATAACTTTAATTTTTATATTACACCTACCTTAGTTTATTACATATTTACGTAGCCCTCGCCGAGGCGCTTCTAACGACACCACTCACGTGCGGATAGCTCGAAAAAATGTTGAAATGAAAAACTAGTTTTTGGACCATAACTTTAATTTTTATATTACACCTACCTTAGTTTATTACATATTTACGTAGCCCTCGCCGAGGCGCTTCTAACGACACCACTCACGTGCGGATAGCTCGAAAAAATGTTGAAATGAAAAACTAGTTTTTGGACCATAACTTTAATTTTTATATTACACCTACCTTAGTTTATTACATATTTACGTAGCCCTCGCCGAGGCGCTTCTAACGACACCACTCACGTGCGGATAGCTCGAAAAAATGTTGAAATGAAAAACTAGTTTTTGGACCATAACTTTAATTTTTATATTACACCTACCTTAGTTTATTACATATTTACGTAGCCCTCGCCGAGGCGCTTCTAACGACACCACTCACGTGCGGATAGCTCGAAAAAATGTTGAAATGAAAAACTAGTTTTTGGACCATAACTTTAATTTTTATATTACACCTACCTTAGTTTATTACATATTTACGTAGCCCTCGCCGAGGCGCTTCTAACGACACCACTCACGTGCGGATAGCTCGAAAAAATGTTGAAATGAAAAACTAGTTTTTGGACCATAACTTTAATTTTTATATTACACCTACCTTAGTTTATTACATATTTACGTAGCCCTCGCCGAGGCGCTTCTAACGACACCACTCACGTGCGGATAGCTCGAAAAAATGTTGAAATGAAAAACTAGTTTTTGGACCATAACTTTAATTTTTATATTACACCTACCTTAGTTTATTACATATTTACGTAGCCCTCGCCGAGGCGCTTCTAACGACACCACTCACGTGCGGATAGCTCGAAAAAATGTTGAAATGAAAAACTAGTTTTTGGACCATAACTTTAATTTTTATATTACACCTACCTTAGTTTATTACATATTTACGTAGCCCTCGCCGAGGCGCTTCTAACGACACCACTCACGTGCGGATAGCTCGAAAAAATGTTGAAATGAAAAACTAGTTTTTGGACCATAACTTTAATTTTTATATTACACCTACCTTAGTTTATTACATATTTACGTAGCCCTCGCCGAGGCGCTTCTAACGACACCACTCACGTGCGGATAGCTCGAAAAAATGTTGAAATGAAAAACTAGTTTTTGGACCATAACTTAAATTTTTATATTACACCTACCTTAGTTTATTACATATTTACGTAGCCCTCGCCGAGGCGCTTCTAACGGCACCACTCACGTGCGGATAGCTCGAAAAAATGTTGAAATGAAAAACTAGTTTTTGGACCATAACTTTAATTTTTATATTACACCTACCTTAGTTTATTACATATTTACGTAGCCCTCGCCGAGGCGCTTCTAACGACACCACTCACGTGCGGATAGCTCGAAAAAATGTTGAAATGAAAAACTAGTTTTTGGACCATAACTTTAATTTTTATATTACACCTACCTTAGTTTATTACATATTTACGTAGCCCTCGCCGAGGCGCTTCTAACGACACCACTCACGTGCGGATAGCTCGAAAAAATGTTGAAATGAAAAACTAGTTTTTGGACCATAACTTTAATTTTTATATTACACCTACCTTAGTTTATTACATATTTACGTAGCCCTCGCCGAGGCGCTTCTAACGACACCACTCACGTGCGGATAGCTCGAAAAAATGTTGAAATGAAAAACTAGTTTTTGGACCATAACTTTAATTTTTATATTACACCTACCTTAGTTTATTACATATTTACGTAGCCCTCGCCGAGGCGCTTCTAACGACACCACTCACGTGCGGATAGCTCGAAAAAATGTTGAAATGAAAAACTAGTTTTTGGACCATAACTTTAATTTTTATATTACACCTACCTTAGTTTATTACATATTTACGTAGCCCTCGCCGAGGCGCTTCTAACGACACCACTCACGTGCGGATAGCTCGAAAAAATGTTGAAATGAAAAACTAGTTTTTGGACCATAACTTTAATTTTTATATTACACCTACCTTAGTTTATTACATATTTACGTAGCCCTCGCCGAGGCGCTTCTAACGACACCACTCACGTGCGGATAGCTCGAAAAAATGTTGAAATGAAAAACTAGTTTTTGGACCATAACTTTAATTTTTATATTACACCTACCTTAGTTTATTACATATTTACGTAGCCCTCGCCGAGGCGCTTCTAACGACACCACTCACGTGCGGATAGCTCGAAAAAATGTTGAAATGAAAAACTAGTTTTTGGACCATAACTTTAATTTTTATATTACACCTACCTTAGTTTATTACATATTTACGTAGCCCTCGCCGAGGCGCTTCTAACGACACCACTCACGTGCGGATAGCTCGAAAAAATGTTGAAATGAAAAACTAGTTTTTGGACCATAACTTAAATTTTTATATTACACCTACCTTAGTTTATTACATATTTACGTAGCCCTCGCCGAGGCGCTTCTAACGGCACCACTCACGTGCGGATAGCTCGAAAAAATGTTGAAATGAAAAACTAGTTTTTGGACCATAACTTTAATTTTTATATTACACCTACCTTAGTTTATTACATATTTACGTAGCCCTCGCCGAGGCGCTTCTAACGACACCACTCACGTGCGGATAGCTCGAAAAAATGTTGAAATGAAAAACTAGTTTTTGGACCATAACTTTAATTTTTATATTACACCTACCTTAGTTTATTACATATTTACGTAGCCCTCGCCGAGGCGCTTCTAACGACACCACTCACGTGCGGATAGCTCGAAAAAATGTTGAAATGAAAAACTAGTTTTTGGACCATAACTTTAATTTTTATATTACACCTACCTTAGTTTATTACATATTTACGTAGCCCTCGCCGAGGCGCTTCTAACGACACCACTCACGTG